>CM034620.1:13066340-16048840 GCA_020080225.1 Gynochthodes officinalis
AATTGAGGGTCTGTAGGTGGAGGTTAGGGAAAATCTCCATTGATGTATCCCATAGACAACCTGAGACCATAAGCCATAATTAGTTCCATCCAACTTAATTGTAATCTGTGACGAACAGGAATTAGTCTGTGGTGTTGGGGAATGAGTCTGGTTCTGGGTCAGAATCTGTGTTAAATTGGTAGTCAGATTCTCCAAAAGTGCTTCAGTGGTTAAATTCTCCCATTGATGTTGGTGAGGAATCACCGCCTCTATAGGATTATGATCGATCGTGGCTATTTGATGTTGGGATAAAAAATAATAAACAAACTCAAGAATTAGAGATTAGTTGAAGTCTCGATTAGCGAACTAAGTTTTATATGAGAACAAAAGTTCAAGTAAAAATGCTTAATAAATTTCTACATGCAAAAATAAAAAATGAGGCATAGAGAGTTTTGTTAAATACGAATCATGGTAACAAAGATGTCATAAAAGTCAAATTGCAATTATTGAGAGGCAATATGAGTTGGCTTATATGAAACCAACTGAAAAAAATGCAAGATTTCATAGATAGAATTAAAAGTATTGTGGGTGAGATGAAAATCAATGGTGAAGAATTAGAGGAATAACAAGTGGTTTCCAAAGTTTTGCATTTCCTATTTTCAAAATTTCACACAAAAAAGATAGTTCTTAAAACAACTAAGTATAGCGTGTTGCATTTTGATGATTTAAAAGGTGAATTAATTACTTATGAGATTTCACTTGCTGAACAACTAATTGAACAAGTAGAAGAGGCTTTGAAAGCAATGGTGAATAAACCCAAAGGAGAAACTTCCAAAAGTTAAGGGTGGCAATTCGTGACATGATACAGAAACACGTTACGAACCTAATACGTGTTTAGCAAGTATAAGTATATCCCTTCGCAGTCAAAATCAAGTCAAATTTGTATAATACGAAAAATAAATAGACCCAATCAAATCAATCTAGCGGTCAACCCATTTAACCTATTTAAGATAATTTAAAAAATTATCTAATAATAATTTTATAAAATTGAAAGGCATCATATAAGATATAATTTTAGGTATTTTAATATTTTATAAATATGTAAGTATTTTTTTTGTATTGTGTTATTTATGAAATAAATAAGTAATTAAGTTTTTATAAATTTTACATGTATATAAATACTTTTCGTGTTGTGTTGTGTTATCCACAAAATAAATAGGTCGTATTCAAATTATGTTACCTGACACGTATAATTAAATGGGTCGTATTTGAGTTCATGATAAAAGTAGGGGTATTCATCGGGTGGGTTTTTCGATTTTTTGGGTTCTTCGGTTCGGGTTTATTCGGTTTTCGATTTATTCGGTTTGGGTTATTCGGTTTTCGGCTGAACCCTAATTTATTTTTTTATATTATATGTAATTATAAAAATAATATATATTCATATAAATAATACATAAATATATATTATATGTAATTATACGTATAATATACGTACATATAAATAATAAATAAATATATATTCGGGTTTCGGTTTAATCCAAAACTCAAAAACTCTAAAAATTCAATTTTCGGTTCGGTTTGAATTCGGACGGATATTCGGGTTATCCAAATATTGAATACCCCTAGATAAAAGTAAAAGAAAATTTTCTTCTAACCGAGGAAGATGTAATCCTATCCACCAACAAAAAAAAAAAATAGTAATGACATAAACAATGATGAACCAACTAAAAAAGAAAATAGTAATGACATGAACAATGATGAAGATAATAATTTTCAAGATGAAAGAGAATAATTTTCAAAGACGTGACAAGTGAAAATTGAGGTCCTCAATTCGTGAATTTTCCTGTCACCCTTCAATTCAAAGTTAACCTATAAGGACTGGCACGGCCATACCTCACGTCCCCACCTCAAACAGGAAATCAAGAAATCAAGGCAAACCAAACTGGAAAAACTAGCCAATGACACTAATTTCATCTTCATCCATAACTTCCCCCACTGATGTTAGCACATCATGCAGAAAATATAAGAGAAGGTTAAAAAAATATTTATATTTTTTGGTTCTATATTTAATGCACTGTGTAGTTTTTAACATGGCAGGTTTAGGGTCCAAGAGAACAACTAACAGATGTAATGCCATAATAAAGATGATTTATATTGCCTATTGGGATTCACCGACTGTTCTCAGTATAAAATATGATCCGAACCTTCAAGAAGACAGTACTATATTTTTATCCACTAGCCACTTTAATTTTTAAACGTTTTCCAAACAATTTATAAATAGCTTTTATGAACTTCTAACATAATATTATTACTATATCAAAAATTTTAAATTACAGTATAAAAAATCTTTAGTGGGTTCAATTTTAGAAACATAAATTTGGGAATAGCCCGCAAGTAAAAAAAAAAAAAACTGAATACACTATAGCAAGGGAATAACTTCAAGAAGATGAATGCTCCGTTCCAAACAAGCAAGCTTCTAATAATTAAAACTAATTATAAAAAAATTAATGAATCACTAAATCCAATTCAGTTTGGTTAAAAAATCAATTACATTGTGAAAAGAAATACAAAATGAAAGAATAACAAAAAAAAATTTAGTTTAAAAATCCCTTATATCGTGAAAAAATACAGAAAAAATTAAAAGTATAACGAAAAAGATGCAGTGTTTGCGTCTAGGTGTTGTCATCCAGCTTCCTCGATAGATTCGATAGATTAATTTTTGGGAAGAAATAACAATCAACATTAACTCTTTGGGAAGAAAGAATGAAGGGCTAAAATTATAATTGAGAAATTATATATCCCATATTGATGGCATTTGATACCTTTAAAGAAAATTTTAAAAATTATACACCCTTAGGGAATTTCCCAGTTTTGGATTAGATGTGAGCAAGCACCCAGAAAAAGAAAGAAAAGCTTTTATTTTTTTAACTCTCAATATGTATCACGCATATTTGATAAGAGTCAAAATACATTACCCGATCATGTGCTTAGTTATTGAATGACTAAAAAAAGTGTTCATTTCAATTATCCAGCGAAAACTGGAGAAGTAAATGAACCTTATTTTATTACAACACACATGACTCTCGTTCAAGCCTCAGTTGCTCTAGACAAACATTGCTCAAACAGGGCATTCCTGGGGTTCCAAGTTGCACCGTTGCGGAAGAATCCTAGCCGTCTGCCTCACTTGGTGCATTCCCTGTCCCTGCTGTCCCGGTCCCTGCTGCTGTACCTGCCTCACCGCCTCCCTCACAGCCTCGCATCGGCACCGGTTGTCCAAGTTCTGGAGTCCTTGGCAGCATTGCCTGAGCTGCTGTTGCTGCTGCGGTGTCCCCTGCTGTCCGTCTTGTTGGATCATGATGTCCATTTCCAATGGGCTTCCCGGTCGCTGGGATGACAAATAGCGCTGGCAACCGCGGAGCTGCTGGTATTGCTGTCGGATCTGTCGCTGGCACCTCTGCTGGGACTGTCCAATGTTGTCTTCGTCCTCCTCAACAGTAGTGGTTATGGTGAACCTGGAGGCCTGAGCAAGGGCCAAGAGGGCTACCAGAATTGCTGCGAAGACAATCAACTTTGCCATTGCCGATGGGCTTCAAGAAAGGATCGATGTGTATGTGATCAGTGATGGTATTTGTGCTGTGATGAGAAGGCTGGGGAGAGTGAAGGGATATTTATAGGAGATCAGGGGGTTTGCATGTCAAAAACGTGGAGGCTGATGGATTAATCTGGGTGTGATGCGGAGGTTCGGTGGAATATGGTGAGGTGTTGCTCTATTAGTATTCGATGGTACACGTAGTCCACATGCAAATGCATGTAGCCACATAAGCATTTTGAGTAATTAGTTCAATTGGATTTTTCTTGGGTGGTCACCACTGAACAAATTTTGGTTGTGTGTATTGTATAACAGAGAGGCAATCTCAAGCGTTTATATTTGTTTGAATAAGAGTTGGCGATTCCGTATTTTCTAAAGGAGGTTTTGGTTATGATCCAGTCAGTTTAAACTTGGTGTTATGATTTCAAAATTTTAAATTGTTTTGGACCTATTAATTACCTTGCAAAGTTGAATGAGACTAATTTTTTTTTAATTTTTTTTATGAACAAAAGAATCTTATTCATGGTTGGCATTACCAATTGTCAAATCAATTTTGAACAAACCACTATAAAGTTTGTTTGATTTTATGGTCTTCGTTATTGCGTCAAAATTGTATAGATTTTCTGTAAGATTTAGTTAGATTCTTATATATTTTTTATATAATTTCAACTTATTTTTATATTTCATTAAGAATGAGTTAAAATGATTGAAAGGTGTGATAAATATTCAAACCGAATTCTATAAATGTACATAATTTCAAGGAAATCCTAATTCTACAAGAAACCAAACACATCCCAATACTAATTTGATGCAGTGAGAGAAAATGATCTGCCAAGTAAATAAAAACAAACGAAAAAAAAGTCAAAAGATAAAAAAGTAAATAAAAAGAATACAGAATAAAGAAAAGGTAAAAGAAAAAGTCAACTGTTACTTTTTTTTTTCTTATCATTTTTTCACTCTATTTTCTCTCAAATAATTTTCCCCACTCACTTCTCTTTTTTTCTTGTACTGCATCACTGTTATTTTCTCTCACATCATTTTCTCACTCAACTTTCTCTCACATCATTTTTTTCACTCCATTTTCTCTCTCTTCCCACTTATTTCTCTTTCTCTCTCATAATTTTCTCAGTCTACTTTTTCTCACATCACTTTATAATATTTATTTCTCTCTCTTCCCTCTCCATTCTATCTTCTCTCTTATGATTTTTTCCACTCTACTTTTTCTCTCATGTTTTTTTACACTACTTTCTCTCTCATCATTTTATAATATTTTTTCTCACTCTTCCCTCGCACTCATCTTTCTCTTATCATTTTTCTCATTCCAGTTTCTCTCTCATCATTTTATACTTTTTATTTCTCTCTCTTCGTCTCACTCTTCTTTCTCCCTTGTCATTTTTTTCACTCTACTTTCCCACTCTTCCCTCCTCACTCCTCTTCCCTCTCATCTCTCTCTATTGTTATCTTCTATATCATTAATTTTCTAACTCTACTTTCTCTCTTGTCGTTTTATAATATTTCTTTCTCTCTCTTCCCTCTCATTCCTCTTTCTCTCTCATCTTTTTCTCACTCTACTTTCTTTATTTTCCTTCTCACTCCTCTTTCTCTCTCATCCCTCCCTACTGTTACTTTTTCTCTTATCATTTTATGATATTTCTTTTTCTCTCTTCTCTCTCTCATTTTCTCTCTCTTCCTACTCACTTTTCTTTCTCTCTCATTTCTCTTTACTTTTACTTTCTCTTTCATCTCTTTTATCACGTTATAATGTTATTTTTATAATATATTTAATAATGAGAGTAAGATTGAAATTTTGACTGATTCTTATTCCCATAATTGAATTAAACCAAACATCATCATTCACATTAATATCCATTATAGAGTTTCAATAAGCACAAATAGTGCAATGAGCATTCCTATTGTGATTGAGCCTTTAATGATCGCCATTGTTTTAAATTCATGTTCTATTTTTTATATAAGAACCAAGTGTTACCTAAGTTTATTTCCTCATACCTAAGTTCACCTAAAGGGGGTGGCTGCAATTTCAATTTGAACTAGAATTGAACCAATACTTTTAGTTTGCGAACTCAAACCACGGTTGGCAGTTTTAAGAATCATAACTTGATCCGAACCTAATAGCGTAGTTTCAATTTTACATTTTAAAGAATTGAACTAGAGCTAGTGGTTTGGAATTGTAGAAATTTTAAAAATTTAAATATATATATAAAAAATATAAATATGAATAATATATTATTTTCTCAATTTTATTTTTAGTTTTAAGTACATGTTCTATTTTTTTTATATAAGTCTGAAAATTATTTCTTTTACAACTCATAAGCCTACATTTTTTTCCTTAAAACAAAGTTTACAATTTTCAAAATATAAATAAATTATATTCTCTTTTCACTTTAATGTTTAATTTTAAGCATAATATATACTTTTTCTTCAGTGTAAGTTATATTTTCTTCATAACTTTTAAGGTTAATTTATATTTTTTTATGACAAAGTTTATGACCTTCAAAATATAAATAATATATATATATATATATATATATATATATATATATTTCACTTTCATTTTCAATTCTAAGTGTAAGTTATATATATTTTTCTAAGTTATATTTTTTCACTACTTTTAAATATAAATTAATACTTTTGTAGAACAAAATTTACAATATTCAAAATATAAATAAAATATACTTTTTTTTTCTCACATTCATTCTTAATTCTAATCACAAGTTAATATATTAATTTAAGTGATATATATATATATATATATTTATATTTATATTTATATTTTGCAACTTCTAAATTTAAACTATATTTTTTTCATTAGAATAGGCACCCTAACCAAAATTAAAACGAAATAAGAATTGAAATCAAAACCCACACGAAATTAGAATTGAAACCAAATAGAAACTAAATGAAACTGGAATCAAAATCAGAATCGAACCATGAATCGGTAATATTCTGGAATAAAATCAAAACCACCTCATAATTCGATTCCAATTCCACTTATAATGGAACTATAAACTGACGGTTTTGAAACCCTTATCTGTGATCCTAGAAGTGTGGTCATGCCCAAGTTCACCTCCTCATTTTTTTAGCCTAAATGCACTTAAACCATAAATTCGAATGGATAAGATTTAACCGGCTAAAAAACAAATGGGTTTGGGCAATTTTTTTGGGTAAGTATTTTTACCAAGCCTCAAAGTAATACTTTCTCACACTACAAATGGATCTAATAGAAAAAAATGGACCTACAAATGGATCAAAGTCACTGAGCATTAAGAATTCAATGGTGCTGCGAAGTTCAAATTTTATTGGTTGCAAGATACAAAGTTTATGCATACTAGGAGTTTAAAGAAAATGTAACCATGGAATTGTTTGAGATCTCAAGCCTGCAATTAAAAAGAAAAAATCAGGACTTAGAAATCATTTAACCTTCTCTTTAAATGTTAGGCAGAATAAGAAAATCTAGCTATGCAGTAACATAACTGTTGGTGCCACAAATCAAAATTAGATAAACTACAAACCATTAAATTCCTTTATTTTTATTACATTCCAAAAATGTTATGGAAATTATAGTAATAGCACTAATCATTCTGATGGCATTCAATGTATTCATGCATGATAGGAATCTTGTGAGGGATCATTTAGATATCATGATCTTCAGACTATTTCCACAACTCTTATGCTCTTCCTCAATTTCTCGTACTAAATTTCTAACCTTGTTTGGACATTTGTGCAACTTTTACTATAATTAAACTAAATTTTCTATTAGATTTAGGTTTTGGTAGTTGTTCCTATTTGGATTTGATTTTGATAATTAAATTCTATTCTAAATTAGATTAAATTAAATTAGAAATTTTATTAGGTTTGGATTTTAGTAACTCCTATAAATAGAGCATGTAATCCAATATATTTTATTGTGTGAGAAAGAGGAGAAATAAATCTCCATTTTTTATAAATAGTCATTCATTGGCTTTGTTCTTTGTTTTGATTTGAAAATTTTAAGGTCAGGTTGTCGAAACCCCCAAAATTAATTCAGATCTTCAACTAACTACAATTAACTTGTATTAGTAGTGGACCAGTTCGATCCCACGAGGAGCTATGTGTGAGGGGGGTTTTTAGCACTTGAAATAAAAAGAAAAGAATAAAAGAAAGAAGGTTAATGCCGATTTTAATAGTAATAAATAAAAGAAAATTATTCAAGAAATTACTAGCAATATGTGAAAGAAATGATTCAATCTTACCAAACTCCAATCCAAGGAAGTGTAGTTGTACCGAATATATCTAGATCATAGGATTCTAAAAACACTTTTTCATTCAAGCATTTAACCGAAAATTTCGCAGGATAGCCATGACAAAATTTTGAGTTTTCCTATTCTATTTGTTTGAACCTAGCATTCACAACAAACCTTACTAACAAATGATTGGGGGCGATGGCATTCCATATCATTTAATAGTAGCATTAAAATCATTGAAAACAGTTAAAACAAAAACCAACAATTGAGATAGCTACAATTGAAAATCTTTGTATCATTATTTCCCTTTAAATCATAAATGCATGATTACTGTCACTTTACACACGCAAAAAGATTTAAGTGCTACTTGTACTAAATGTTCCGGACAATTACGGATCAAGAACAAATAGATAGCTATAGAAAAAAGAATGCAAATAAGTTGTCAATTTATTTATCTTTCAAAATCCATAAAAATAGAATGCAAGAATAATGATTACTTGAATGCAAAAGATTATGAAACTATGAACAAAACCTCACTAAATATATTGGCATCAACACCCCTTGGAACGGAATGAAAGTAAATTAGCCACTCATGATGGCAAAACTATTCTAAATTTATTCTAAAGAGAAAGAGAAGTACAAGAGAAAGGAAAAATTCTGCAAAGAATTAAAGGAAAGACTTATGTCTTCCAAGTTCCCTAACCCTCCTATTTATAGCCTTCTTCTCTAACAACCTTCCTAAAATCTCTCCAACAAATCCTAAGTCTTTAAACTTTAAATTCCTAACCAACCATCCTATCTTATCTAATCCTATCAATTGTCTTCAAATCCATTCTAACTTGAATTACAAAAGTTGAAATCAAAAGACAAATTTAAATCTTGAAATTCAAGTTATCAGCTCATCGGTTCTTTATTTCAACTCAAGACGTGATCACGTGCATTTTCTTGACTTTCACCTTCAAGACTTCATCCTTTAAAGCGTGGGCAAGTTTAAAACAAAAGAGTCTTCTGTTTTGGCTCAAGAAGTGCTTCTCCAAAAATCTTCTAAATCTCCATTAAATTCCATCTTTTTGCCTTAGTCCATCAACTTTACTTCCTGGGATAAAAACACTTTAAATTAGCCAATTTTATACCAAATAAAGCATTAACATCATAGTTTAGCTCCTATTAAATGGTAACAAATTAAATCCTATCTGCTTTGTTCTTTGTTTTGATTTGAAAATTTTAATTTACTACTTTGGAGTTTGGAGCCATCTTGTCCCATTTAGTTTTAATATTATTTTGGATCCAACATTTAGTATCAAAACTTGTGTAACGGATCTTAGGCAATTTAAAAGATGGTGTCTATTCAATTTTTTCTTAATTATCTAGTGTTTGTCTTTAATGGTAAGAATGATTTTGAAACCTGACGTGAATTGATGGAGAATTATTTTTAAAGCCATTGGAATTTGGAATGTTATCGACTCTAGGTTTGATGAACCAAAAGAGGATTAGGAATTAATAAACAAACAAACTCAAGAATTAGGGATTAGTCGAAGTCTCGATCAGTGGACTAAGTTTTATATGAGAACAAAAGTCCTAGTAAAAATACTTAATAGATTTCTACATGCAAAAATAAAAAATGAGGCATAGAGAATTTTTTTCAATACGAATCATGGTAACAAACATGTCAGAAAAGTCAAATTACAAGAGTTGAGAAGGCAATATGAGTTGGCTTGTATGAAACCTACTGAAAAAAATGCAAGATTTCATAGATAGAATTAAAAGTATTGTGGGTGAGATGAAAATTAGAGTTAGAGAATAACAAGTGGTTTCCAAAGTTTTGTGTTTCCTATTTTCAAAATTTCACACAAAGAAGATAGTTCTTAAAACAACTAAGTACAGTATGTTGCATTTTGATGATTTAGACGGTGAATTAATTACTTATGAGATTTCACTTGCTCAACAACTAATTGAACAAGCATAAGAGGCTTTGAAAGCAGTGGTGAATAAACCCAAAGGAGAAACTTCCAAAAGTTAAGGGTAACAATTCGTGACATAACAAAGAAACACAATACGAACTTAATACGTGTTTAGCAAGTATAGGTATACCCCTTCGCAGTCAAAATCAGGTCGAACCCATATAACACGAAAAATAAATAGGCCCAATTAGATCAATTCGGTGATCAACCTGTTTAACCTATTCAACCTATTTAAGATAATTTAAAAAATTATCTAATAATAATTTTATAAAATTGAAAGGCATTGTAGAAGATATACTTTTAGGTATTTTTGGTATTTTAATATTTCATAAGTATATAAGTTTTTTTTTGTGTTGTGTTACTTATGAAATAAATAAGTAATTGAGTTTTCATAAATTTCACATGTATATAGGTATTTTCGTGTTGTGTCGTATTATCCGCAAAATAAATAGGTCGTGTTCAAGTTATGTTACTTGATATGTATAATTAAACGGGTCGTATTCAGGTTCATGTAAAACCCATAATACCTATGTCTAAACACGACACGCCAACCTAAAACACGACCTGATTGCTACTCCTACCAAAAGTGGTGAGACAAGTTAAAGAGGTCAAGGTTACCAAAATAGCGGACGCAGAGGTAGAGGTAATTATAGAGATAAAGGCAAAAGAAAATTTTCTTCTAGCTTCGGAAGAGGTAACCCAACCAACCAACAAAAAAGAAAATAGTAATGACACGACCAATGATGAAGAGAATAATTTTCAAAGAAGTGATAAGTGGAAAATTTGGTCATTATAAAAGGCAATGTCGATTCAAAAATTATGACAACAAAGATGTGCATGCTAAAATGGCAGAAGATGATTATCAAGTTAAACATGATATTTTGCTAGTTTTTAATTCTACTTCAAAGAATAACAAGAGAGAAGAGTGGCATTTAGACTCTACTTGTGGTAATCACATGACTGCCCATAAAGAAATTTTTGATGATCGTGATGAATCTTTTAAAACATATGTGATCTTTAGGAATAATGCAAAGGTAGCTGCTTCTAGAAAGGGAAAGATTTCCAATATTCTAAGACATGGATCTTCTAATTATATATAATATTTTTTTAATTATGTGTCTAGTTTTTGTTATAATTTGTTGAGTTTAGGACAACTTTCTCAGAAAGGATATGATCTCCATTTCAAGCAAGGCACATGCACTACTAGCGAAGACAAATTGGGTCAAATTGCCAAGGTGAATGTGACTCAAAATTGTCTTTTTCCCGTTACTTTCACATGCAGTGATTCATCTTCTTTTAGTTATTTAATATTTGAGATACATGGTTGTGGCATTTGAACTTTGATAGTTTGAAGTTTCTTACAAGAAAGAAGAAAGTTGATAGGTTGCCTTCTATTAACTTTGGGGATAAGTGTGAATATTGTATTTTGAGCAAGAAGCATAGAGATGTATTTTCAAAAGATAAGACTTGGAAAGCTAACAAACCATTACCATTGGTGCATTTAGATTTGTGTATGGTTGGAGTTCCTTCAAATGGAGGTAATAAGTACTTGATTATTTTCATTGATGATTTTAGTAGAAAAACATCGGTTTATTTTCTAAAAAAAAAAAATTTGATGCTTGATATTTTCAAAAGTTTCAAAATTTATGTTGAAAAGCAGAGTGGATTTTGCATTAAAGTTTTAAGGACAACTTAAAGTACAAAATTTACTATTTGTGATGATTATTTGAAGGATCATGGTACCAAACATCAACTGACAGCCAGGTACACTCCTTAACAAAATAGAGTGGCAAAAAGAAAAAATAGAACAATCATGGATATGGTGATATCAATGATGCATGCCAAGAAGATGCCAAAATAATTTTGGGTAGAAGCTTATGTACAAAATCGGTGTCCTACATGGTGCAATTATAGTAAAAGTCCTAAAGAGCTTTGGATAGGGAAAAAGCCAAATATCAGTAGTATTTGGCCGTATTGCTTATGCTCATGTTCTAGATAACTTAAGCAAGAGGTTAGATGATAAGGCAGAAAAATGTATTTTTCTTGACTATAGTTATGAGACAAAGCATTATATAATTCAAAAACAGAAAAGGTAATCATCAATAGAGATGTCGCATTTGATGAGCAAGCAACTTGGAATTGGTCTTCTAAGGAGCTTGAAGCAACAGTTAGGCGTTCGCCAATTTTTTTAAATTCTGGAAAAGGAAGTATGAATATACAACAATGAGAGCAAGTTACACAATCTTCTTCAAATGTTACCCAACCAGTTCGAGTTTAGACGTTCGGTCACCTACAACGACAGAGGCAAATGCCAACCAAATTACAAAATTATATTGTTTGTAAAGATAATGATGTGCCTAATGAAGATATTATGAACTTTGTTTTATTTTCAGATTGCGATCAAGTTACTTTTGAGGAAGTAATCAAGAATGATTGATGGATAAAAGCAATGGTTGAAAAAATTCATGCCATTGAGAAAAATAAAACATGGGAATTTACTACACTTCCAACAAGGAAGAACCAACTGGAGTTAAATGGGTATAGAAGACCAAATACAAACCAAATGAAGTACATAGTTATAAGGTGAGATTAGTAGTTAAAGGATACAACAAAAAGGCAGATATTGATTATTTTGAAGTTTTGCACCCATTGCGAGATTTGATACTACGCGGATGATTATCTCACTTGGGGCAAAACATTTTTGGAAGTTTTATCAAATGAATGTAAAAAATGCATTTTTGAATGGTATTCTTGAAGAAGAAGTTTAGCTTGAACGTTATGTCAAGAAGTCTCATAAAAATTAAAGTTTATAGATTGAAAAAGGCATTATATGGTTTGAAACAAGCTCCTAAAGTTTGGTATACAAGAATTGATTCTTATTTTTTGGAAAATGGTTGCCAAAGATGTCAATATGAGCATACTCTATACATCAAATTTAATCCTAATGGAGATATTCTTATTTTATGTTTATATGTGGATGATTTGATTTTCATGGGCGATAAATCTCAATTAATTTATGAGTTTAGGGAGGCTGTGATTGGTTATTTTGAGATGACAGATTTGGGATTAATGTCTTACTTTATTGGAATTGAAATTGGTCAAAGAGAAAATGGTACATTAATTTCACATAAGAAATATGCTAGTGATATTTTGAAAGGGTTCAAGATGGATCAAAGCAAGCCAATAATGACCTAGTGGAGAAAAGATTGAAGTTGACAAAAGATGGTACTAGTGAGTTGGTTGATTTGACTTCTTTCAGAAGTTGACAAATTGTTGCAAAAGTTTTATTAAAATCAAACTATAAATTTCTCCTCTTGAAAGGTACATCATTTATAAACTACAAAATTGAGAATAATTTAATTAAAATTTTTAATTTATAGTAAGATTGAGCTTAATCCAATTTTCAATAGGATTTAACTTCTTAATTAGACTTTAAGAAATCCTAACTAGACTCAACTTTTCAACCTAAAACTTAACCAAAACAAAGAATCAATAGGATTTATTAAAACATCTAAATAATTCTAAAGTTTACTTAAGGTAACTCTTACAAATGAACCAAGATCCCAATTTGGATCCTTATCTTCCAAAGCATGCCAAATTAAGGTTTGCGTTTTTGGAATTTTATTTACTCCTCATCTTGTAGACTTTAGTAACTTTCTGCCACTTGTCTCTATCAATGGTTCTACAGAGATTTTTGGTGATAGGAAGTCAACTATCAACTTAATAAAGAATCCAATTTTTCATGGACGAAATAAAACTCATTGACATCAAATGTCATTATATTCATGAGTTGTTCAAGAAAAGGAGATTATCATTAACTATTGTAAAATTGAAGATCAAGTGGCAAAATTTTTTACAAATGCGTTGAAGATAGAGACATTTGTGGAGTTGAATAAATGTTCGACATGATGAATTATGAAAACTTATTTTAATAGAGGCTAATGTAGTATAATTAAACTAAATTTCCTATTGGATTTTGGTTTTGATAGTTGTTCTTATTTGGATTTGATTTTAATAATTAAATCCTATGTAAATTAGATTAAATTAGATAGGAAATTTTATTAGATTTTTGTTTTAGTAGCTCCTATAAATAGGATATGTGGTCCAATACATTTGCTATGTGAGAAAAAGGAAAAATAAACCTCCAGTTTTTATAAGTAGTCATACGTTGGCTTTGTTCTTTGTTTTGATTTAAAAAATTTAATTTATTATTTTAGAATTTGGAGTCATCTTGTCCTATTTAGTTTTAATATTATTTTGGGTCCAACACACTTTAATCAAATCAAGAATTAATCACAACACCCGAAATAAGAAGGTAGCTTCTCCAACTAGTTGAGTCCCTCTAAAACAAATATCTGAAGATAGGGAAAATAATGATCCCCGGAGCTTGACCACTTGATGTGGTCGGAGAGTTCCATTTCAAGGATTCTAGTTTATGGAATTCCTCTTCTTCTATTTTCCAAATGTCAACCACATTATTTGCTTTCTCTTCGAGAACCTCAAGTTAGGTAGTTTCCAAATTATGATAATCATGCTCTAGGAAGAGCCAACTAGATTCAATTTTTAAGATTCGAGTGAAATGAAACTCCCAACAAAGTACATCTACACTACAAAGAATTAGCTTTAGCTATTCTAAGCGATTCAGAAAGTTAATCACCAAATTTTTGTTGCTAGTTCTCTAGATTCTTTAGATCCTAAAAAATAGCATTTCAGCTTGTGGATATTCAGAAACTTTCTCAATATCCTTTTTTCTCTTTGTCCAAGATAAAAATTTTTGAGTAAAAAATGTGTACAAATTATTGAAGTTGAAAGAGCTTTCAAAGTTTTTTTTTTCAGAAAAATTGAACCAATCAAGTTCAAGTTTGCCTTCAACTTCTTATCTTGGGCTATAACGAGGGAACTTTTGCTAAACTTCCATGTTCCATCTCTAAAACTATAATAAAAGTCATCATCAAATTTTTCAATAGGAATTAAGTTGAAGCAAATATCTAGAGCATATTAACATATTTAAATAGCAATGTAGTTTGAATACTAGTTCTCCAACAAACATTATCCATGCAAATATAAGTAGTGAAAGTTCTTTCCTAGCTATAATTAACATGAAGTTCAGCATCAAAATCAATCACCCAATTATTATTAAAAAAATCAAGATTAACGTCACTATTATAAAAAATAATGACAAGATCTCTAGGTGATGGTGGCAACACTATCAACATTATCATCTTTGTTCTTTTTTGACTGAGTACCATTGCTTTCATTATCTTTCTTCCACTGAAACAATTTTTCTTGATGTGTCTATTTTTATGAGAGTAATTGTATTCAACATCTTTATATCTCGAGTTGGATTTGTTTTTACTTTTGTCTGGATCATTCTGACTTTTGCACTTATGCCTACTCTATGCTTAGCAACTAGAACCTCACTATGCAAATATAAACATTGAGTTTTTGTTCTAACTTCCGCATTGAAAATTTCACTTTTAACATAATCTAAGGAAATAATATCATTGAAGTCAAATTAGTATCTGAGACCTAAAAAATCTTTCAAGAATCAAGCAAAGTATTCAACAACCATAACCCCAGAATTTCATCATCAAATTTTACTCTAACATTAGACAGTTGATCCAAAACTCCTTCAAACTTATTCATATGGTTAGAAATAAGAGTACCTTCTTTTTACTTGAATTGCATTAACGGTTTGAGCAAAAATAACGTGATGTTCCCAATTTTGGAAGCATACATGATACAACTGCTCCAATTTATTCCATAGTATTTTGGCATCTTTGTCATTGGCAACAAGATTAAAAACATTATCTTTAGTCACAAATTTTAGCCTTTTAAAAGCTATTAATATTAAGGTTAAACTCCTTAATGGTCAAATAATTACCCAATAATTTTGGACTCTTTCCACATAAGTTGGGAGTCCAAAAACCCAAAAAATCTCTCTTTTCTCAACTAAGTGAAGAAACTTGCCATTCTGACAAGTGAGTAATATAATTCAAAATTCTATTTTGGCAATGTCATGGTAAACATATTAGCACCATTCTCATCTATATGAATCTTCTCAAGTTCATCTAACTTTTTATGTGATACATCATGTCTAGTAATATGTCACACTAATATGTTTAAAACTTGAATGAAAAGATGAATGCTTTCCAAAATGAATTGCACTTTGACTATTATAAAACAACACATACATTTTTTTGGGAAGTATTCAAGTTCCTTTAGAGCTCTTTTACCCTTAGGTAACTTTAGCAACTCAAAGGTATCATATAAGAATTTCATCTCATTCTCCGTAGCAAGAAACTACTACTAGCTATCCATATATTTCATAACTTCTTCATAACATTCACGTCCTTTGCCATCACTTAAGAGCATATACTCATCATGAGGATATCTAGAAGAAAGTTGTTTATCTCTAGTAAATCTTGTTAGTGGAGCTACATATGGATTTGTTGTAGGATTTTTGGATTAATTACTATCAATATCATGTGATGTGCACCTCACGATTATAAAGAGCCAGCATTACACAACAAGCAAATAGACCCAAGACTTAACATGCGAAATTACTAGAATTGGTGGAATTGAAACTGATGGATGAAATGTCGCTACAACCTAGGGTTCTACTAGATTGATAAGACTCAAAGGCGCCACAAACTGGTCAAATTTGATAAACTCGTTGTTCTTTGAAAGAAAGAAGAGATTGATTTGCTCAAACTCTCAAGGATGTAATGGCACAAAATAATTCTCAGCTGAGGTGTTGGCCGAATGGCCTATTTTTATAAAGTACAAAATGTGTTTAAAGGAAACAACTAAAATTCTAACTCTAATTTACTTCTAAGAAGGGGTGGCTGGTTTCCTTTAATTAATTAAAGAGCAGCCTTATAAATGAAAAGGAAATAAAAATAAGAAAATAGTATTCGTCACTGTTCACGGTACTATTCACGGCATTGTTCATCAAATACTATTCACGGTACTATTCATACTTATCATTCATGCTTGATGAGCTTGGATGTCATGAACTAAGCCACTTAAGGTGTTTTTGAAGTCGTTTAGATCTAACTCTTATCATCGGGTCCCATAATATGTCATGGCAGATCGAATGCTTGGTGAATAGGTTGAACAGCTGCTGTCCCATTATTCCGCCTCTCCTCAAAAGGATTCGTCCTCGAATCTTCAACAACACCCTTAGGATGAAATCAACATATTGGAACCACCTTAGGGAATAGAAGGAATAGTTTGGTCAGGGTAAACGATGTCTTTTCTTTTTAGCTCTTCTTGAGCCACTCTTGCAATAGCGTTTTACCACAAATCTTTGAAGGCTCCAAATTTGTATAGAAGTGTGGTAAAATTGTCTTTTTTCAAACACAAAGTCAAGGTGTGAAAAATTGTCATCTTTGGCATGCGTGGCTCGAATAGTCAAAAGATCACCAACCGGCTCAAGCTCTTAGTTTTGATAACCCCCACTTATTGGATTTGCCCTATTTGAGGCATCAGGTTCTTCTTCCTCTTCAACCTTTTTCTTTTTCATTGCTAATCTGGAGTTGATCTTCATAAAATTGTACATAACAGATGTTCTCCCTTTGCTCATCATTTTCCACGGTGTAAGCACTAAGTGATCTCATGCTTACTAATGTTTCTTCTCCATTTGACGATCTTTCATCACTTACCATTGATTGCATAGGCTTCAAGGTAGTAAATTCTTCTCCCCTACCTTGGAAGGATGAAATTTCCATTTTTATACTTCTCAAATTTTCTATTTTTATACTTCCCAAAATTTTGTCAATTGTATAAACTTAGTTTTGACCCCTATGGGATGTTCAAACTCCATCGGACTTTTCTCTACTGTTAGAACTTGAGGGACTTTTCTTTTTAGACTTCGACTTTCTTGACAATTACTCAGTGATGGATCTCATACCTTCACGGAAAGTGTTTGCCAATTGCTCCATCTTATTGTCATTGGATTGAAGTCTTAATTGCAAAGTCTCAAGTCGATCACCCAAATTGGAATATCTTTGGCTCATGTGTTCTGTCCAATCTTTAAGGGTCTTTTGGTCAATTGGAGCTACTCCTTCTTTTGACATTATTCCTGCAAAAAGGTTAGTAAAATAAAAAAAAAACAATAATATGGGAAGATTTGTAGTAAAGGTGTATATGAGTATGTTCTCAGTTATTTTTTTATGTCTCACCCCTCAAACAATCCCTCTCTAAGTTCTTGCTTAGAACAACACACTTTACCAAACCTTTAGGAGTTTTCGGCTAAGAGATAGCTCAAACAAGGATTTATGAATTTAGAAAATAATACTCAAGGAAGGTTAACAAATTAAGAAAACAAAAAAAATTTGAAAACAATGTGGAATTGGATGCAAATTAGGAAACTAAAGAAGTAGGAAACTAACCAAATCCAAGTACAAAGTGGAATTGAATAAGAAAAGCTACAAAATAGGAAATTAGACAAATCTGAAAATAAATAGGAAGTGGAAACAAATATGGATTCTAAAAAAAAGAAAATATGAAACCAAACGGAAACAATTATGAAAGCTTACTAAGGAAGGTAAGTCTAAGAGGAAAACAAATGCAATAGGAATCAATTCTTGCAGACAAGTAAAATCAAATTAGGAAATAATTCTTGCAGCCCTTTTTGTATAGAAATTTTGAGTCAAAATAGTTTACTACAAATTGCAGAATTTCGGCCAAGAGAGGGTACCAAAGGTGCAGAATTTTCGCCCAAACACAACTGCCAAAAAGGACAAAATTTCAGCTGAAAGAGATGCCAAAATAGGGCAAAATTTCGGCCAACCAAGTAATTGCCTAAATGCAGAATTTCAATAACAAATAAGTTGCCAATTCTAAATCGAATTGTGATGAGAAAAGTTAATCACACATGGGTTTTTTTTTTTTGTTTTTTTGACAAGATGAACATTTCTTTGGCAAGCAAAATTCCTTATGACTCAAGACAAAAGGCATCATGGGTTTTAGTAGCAAATCAACAAGAATTCTAGACAAATTCCAAGGCTACAGTACAGTTTTGGTATGTAGAATTTTATCACAATTCTTGAAGCACTAAAATACCTCTTCAACAAGAATTCAAGAACAAACAAATAAAGAGTGCAGTACGGTCTTTGTTTTGGGAATTGCAACAAGAATTCAATAGCAAAAGGCTATACGATTTCTTTTTTGGGCAGAATTCTGGTCACAATTTCTTGAAGCAACTTTGGCTAAATAATTCAAGAAACAAAGGATTCAAGAACAAGAATTTCAAGAATCAAGAAATAGGAATTGTTCTTCTCTTCTTCTTTCTTTCTTTCTTTCCTTTTGGTTTTGTTGTTCTTCTATGTTTTTTTTTTTTCTGCTCTTTCTTCTTCTTCTTTTTTCTAGAAACAGAAAAATTCATAGCCAAAAAAAAAAAAAAAATCAACACAAAGAGGAACAAAAACAGTAGGCAGCAAGGGTTTGGAAATTTCAGGAATAACCAATAAAAACAGTAGGCAGTATGCAGCTATTTTTTTTTCTTTTCTTTTTCTTGGTTCTTTCTTCTTTATTTTTTTCTTTTTTTCATGAAGAAAAGAACAATTCACAACAAGATATAACATGTAGATGAACAAATTCCAGAAAATAACAACACAAAGATTATGGATGGATAATTCAAGGGGTTTGGATTTTTTAGCAAGAAAAAACAGTAGGCAATCTTTTTTTCTTTTTCACAAAACCCAAATTATCTACACAAAAAGTGGGTAGTAAGGAAATGTTTAACCAAGAAGTGGGCGAAAAGAAAAGGTTTAACCAAATCTTGAAAACTAAGGTTAAACAACTAATTTGACTACTACAAGAAAATAGATTTTCGGCTATTACAAGGAAAGTGATATAAACAGAATTTTGGCAACTATAAACAGAATTTGAATCTACAAAATTTCTAAGTTACCTATAGCTCTGATACCAAACTAATGTGCATCTGGCCATTACAAGGAAAGTGATATAAACAGAATTTTGGCAATTATAAACAGAATTTGAAGCTACGAAATTTCTAAGTTACCTATAGCTCTGATACCAAACTAATGTGCATCTTGTTGGATTATGCCCTAAGGACCAATCATGTGATGATGGTTAAGGCATATATTGTATCAAAATATTTATAATTAATGAAAATGATTTTTATGTTTATTTCCATATCTGCGCTTTATGAATAAATATAATAATGTCCCATGAATTTAATTATTCGAAAATTATCCCTAGTCAAGTATTATCATTAAATGGGACAATGATAATGTATCAAGACTAGTATGTATAGTGACTGATGAAATGTGTCATGATATGAGATATCAAGTCAACACATAGGTACATGTTAGAGAACTATGTCCTGGATTGACTCGCCATGAGAAATGCTACATGGGTTATTATATGAAGTTTCATAAGCATTTCTCATAGTGATGATGGTGTAAGTGATAATTAGATTTGAGGTCACTAGAGATCCCAACATGAGGAGTTACATGTTTTGATACTACTAAACGTTACCCGTAACAGGGTGAACTATAAAAGTGGCAATTAGATATGTAATGAATCATGTAGTGGGATGTCAAGTGATCAAGATAGAATTTTCCCCTCCTATATAATAGGAGTGATATCTTTCGGCCCATTGATCAAGTGAGACCATAAAATGCATGGTCGTGTTCAAATGAGTCAATATGTGATATCGAGCTTATTTGCTTAGATGTGTCTACTTGGGAATCAAATGCGAGTGTGACATACTCCATGACTCATGTTCAATCAAGATATCTAGGGAAAAATAATTGAATTACATGGTAACATTTATCACAAGAAAATTAATGTCAAATTACTAACATTCTTATAACTTGGGTAGCATTGATGTATTGCTCGATACCGCTCAATGCTTATGGCATAAAATAGATTTTATGTCATTACCAACATTATAAGAACCTATTGGGTCACAAACTTAGATCGTATCCAAAAGAAGTATAAAATTCATGTGATGAATTTTGGTTAATTTAAGAATCCTATTATGAATAGGACTCTATAAGGTTTCAGGTATAAAACGGTATTCGGCTTTAGATTCTAAATGGTTTTGATTTTGTTTTAATAAATTTGAAACTATTTTGGATTATTAATTCATGTGAGGGCCGAAAATTAGAAACCAAAATAAGAATGAGATTCTTGTTTTGGCAGCTATCAAAATTTGGAAAGCTCCAAAATAGATTAGAACTTATAGTTTAAGTAAAATTCTTTAGAAGAAATTTTCAGCTGTAGCAACCCTAAGAGCAGAATGAAACTCACAACTTTATTATTTTAAAAGAAAGGCCAAACCACAATTTTCTTGAAGAAAATTTCTGGAGCAAAAAAAAAAAAAAAAAAAAACCAAAACCTGATCCTTTGTTGCTTGTTCTGAAAAATTCTTTTTAGCTTTTTCTTGTGAAGAAATAGCAAACCATTTTCAAGAACACAATAAGTAGAACCTCAACTATCATTTGGAGAAAAATAGCAACTGCTTTGTTGTCAAAGAAACAAGGAAAGACTGAAGCTTGAGAAGCTTCAAATCTGGAAAAACCGAAGGCAGAAACTGTTGGCTAGCACTATCAGGTTTTGCTACTTCTTTTCTTGGGTTAATTATGTGAAAATTAACTTGAAACTTGGAGATGATCGTGTGGATACCGAAAAGGCAAGCATCCGCTAAGTGTTGCTGTAATTCGACAAGCAAAAAAGAAAGTTGAACTGCTACTGGTAAAGGTAAATCTTTTCACAACCGATTTGAAATCACTTCTTAAGGATCCTTGGAGGAAATAAAAAATTTTAAATTTCTGTTGCATGTATTTGATTTCCTATATTGGTATCAGAGCCACTTATGAAGGCTCAAATTGGTTTTATGTGAAAACATAGTTTCTTAAATTGTTTATGAATAAGCATGCTAAAAATTTGGATTATGTGAAGTTGTTCATTAAACATATATGATATGTTTGTATTTATTAAATCAATTTAGGGTATGCTTTAATGTGTTATTGTTGGATTTGAATAATATAAGATATATATATATATGAATCTGCATGGAAGAACCAAAATTCAGCTTTTCTGGAATTTTATGTTTGGTTTGGGTTTTTAAAATCTTCTTGATTTTTTGGTTTTGATAAATTTATTAAAACTGAAAATAATATGTGTTGAGTCATATTGAGGCCAAATTATGTATGTGAGATATAATATTGGTTTTAGATTTTTCTAGAAAAATTTAATCAAGTTCGGTTTTGTGTTTTGTGCTAGTTTTGGTTTTTCAGAAAAACTAGCTTCGGCTTTTGCAATTTTTTTGGGGCCAGCTCGGTTTCAATTTTAATTTTGAGGCTGAAATTAATATGTGATATATATCTATTATATATATATATATCTATATAGATATATAGAGATATATATATATATATATATATATATATATATATATATATATATATATATATATAATATTAAGGCCAAATTATATATGTGATATATAATAGTTCCAATTGAAAGTTTCGGATTTGTTGAAATTTTGGAAGGCTTGGATTTTTGAATTTTGAATGGTTCAATTTTTTGAATTCTTTTGGCCGGATTGCACGTAATTTTGATTTTTTTTTTGTGATTGGCCAATATTTAATATATATGATATATTAAGTCGAGGCCTAAAATATAGATAATATATTATTCACAAATTTTTCATGATCATGTTTGGCCGAAAAGGAATATATATGATATGTTTCATTTTTGGCCAAATTGAATATAGCTTTGGATTTTGTGTATGGCCGAAATTGATATATGTATCATGTTATGGCCGATGAGATGTATTTTTCACAAATTTCTAATGAGCTAGAATGACCGAAATTTGCATTTTAAACCCGTACATTCAATGCATAATGTATTATTCGAAGCCCTAATATTTGATTTAATAATAATTGTCATAAATTAATTAGATTAATATATTTAAGTGTTAAATATGAATGACAATTATATGTGACATGCACATTATGTGATATTTGAGCATGGTGCATAGTTATAGCCTTAGCCCAATGTGATTGGATATAATTTTGTATTGGTTTTTAAATGACGTACGTGTCATGCCTTGTTCTATTTTCTGGTTGTAAATTCTTTTTTCATCTAACTCCCCTCGAATGTAACTCGAGGTTTCTCTAAAGATGTAATAGTTAAATTAGAGATAGAACTAGACTAGAAATCAAGAAGGTAAGGAGTTGGTGACCATACAAGAAGAACCAAGGAGGCACTTGAAGAAGATGCCAATACCTATAGGTTGACCTTATAGTTCTCTTATTGGCTTGAGAGAACTTTTAGTTTGGCTATAACTATGTCACGTTTATTTTATTGTTCATGTATGAGATGCATGCAATGTATGTTTATTGGTTAAATGCATAATGTGATTATGATTGTGATGAAAATATGAGGACCAAGGGTGAAACAATCAACCATCCAGTAGGGACAACTCAACCAAATCCGAAAGAGACAAATCTAATAGCACAAGTTGGATGTTTAGTTGAGAATTCACCTACAAAGAGACATCCACACCTTGATCCATTACAAGGTATTAGAAGGCCTATGACTAGATCAAGAGCTAAGAGAATGCAAGCTATTTTAGCAACAATTATAACCGAATTAAATGAAGCTCAAGCAACTAAGGCAGCAAGGACTTCCGATTTTAAGTCACCAAGTGTCACTCTACTTAGTGTTGTAAATGATGGTTCAAGTATTTCCATTACATAATCATGAGTGACATTAGAAGCTTCCAAATTGGAGTAAAGAAGCTCCATTCGGTCAACACAAGCACAAGCTTCCAAGTCCATAGCCATGATGGTTAAAAAAGTTTCCAAATCCACAAACTCCAGCTCGGCTGAATGGGAATTCTGCTCAAGCAGTATTCAGCCAACACACTTGGATTAGTTTTAGGCAACTTGTTGTTTTATTTCCTTTTCTTAGAGTAGTAGTTCTTTTTGGAAATTATTTTTTTAGTTAGTTTCCTAAAAAGCTAATCCAACTAGGGAATGGCTTTCTTAAGTTGCCACAAGTTGTAGCTATAAATAAAGGCCATCACCCTCATAAGAAATTCATACTTTGATTAATTACAAACCAGAGAGCTTTATTGCTTTTGTTTGAGTTCTACTTTAGAACTTGCTTTAAGTCTTTGAGAATAGCCTTTTAGGTTCATGTTTAAGCTAGTTTATTGAGTTTCTTTCCCTCAATAGTCTAAGCGTGCCGATTGGTTCCAAGGATAGTCAAAGTTCACATCTTGGGTCTTTGATAATTCCATTGGGTGTCAAGTGGACAAAAGTAAGGTCCTTCTTCAGATCTTGGAGTTGGTGTCTTGCTAAAAAAAGACTAGTTCAACCTAGAGGACGATACTATGACCAACACTCTGGTATAGGTTTGAATTCTTATTCTTTGGTTTAAGATTCATATTAGATTGTAATAATTAGTTACAAAATTATGTGATTAATTGGACTAATAATTACAATACCCAATTCAAACAAAATGGTGAGTATTTAACAAATCTCTCAAACAAATATTAAGTCTAAGATGCCTTCCAATGCTTAGCACTCATCAAGGCTTTGATTCATCATGTGTAGGCTTGCCAAAGCAAGGTGCCGTGGTTAATCTTGGTGAGACATGATAGGATAATAGTAATTTCCGATGCTAATCATTGGGTTTGACTTAACTAGGTGAACTATATAGAATTGAGACCTAGAGGCATAGAGATAAGTTAGAACAATAGTTGTTCACCCAACTATCCAAGAATTGTATAGGATACAATTAACAAGTGTTGGCAACCTAAATAGCCGAGTCTTGGATGATTAGCCAAAACTAACTCAAAATTAGGTCAAACATGTATCTTGGCCCACTAGAAAGTTAATTAGATTAAACTTTCCAATTAATATCGAGTGTTATTAATTTGAGTAAAATAGTGGAAGTAATATTTACTAAAAGAAAATATTAAATGTTTACATTTATGATACTTATTTTGCATATTTTTGTTGTAGATAACCATGACTGCAAACACTAACACTAGCACACTATCATTGCGATCTGTTCTTGAGAATGACAAGTTGAACGGGACAAACTTCCTGGACTGGTACAAAAACTTGAAGATAGTCCTCAAGCAAGAAAAGAAAATGTATGTCCTAGAGAAACCTTTACCTGAGGAACCTGGGGATGGCGCTCCAAGAGCTAAAGAGATGCTTATAAGAAGCATCAAAATGACGCTCTAGACGTTTCATGCCTCATGCTTGCTACCATGAACTCTGAACTTCATAAGCAACATGAGAATATGGAGGCATATGATATGATCGAACACCTCAAAGAACTATATAAAGGGCAAGCTTGTCAAGAGAGATTTGATATCTTGAAGGCGTTGTTCCGGTGCAGAATGGCAGAATGAGCCCCTGTTGGTGCTCACGTGCTCAAAATGATTGGGTACATTGAAAGCCTTGAAAAATTAGGTTTTTCATTAGGTCAAGAGTTGGCCACGGATGTTATCTTGCAATCGTTGCCTAATAGCTATGGTCAATTCATTCTTAATTACAATATGAATGAGATTGACAAAACTCTGCCATAATTGCTAAGCATGTTAAGAACTGCCGAAGGAAACATGAAAAAGTCTAAACCCAATAATGTCCTGCTAGTTAGTCAAGGCAAGAAGTGTAAGGCTAAATCAAAGGGCCAGGGCAAGAAAGTCAAGTCCAAGTCCTCTGTAACTGCACTGAAACCTAAAGGAAAGGTTGCCAAGGAAAGAAACTGCTTCCATTGCGGTGAGTCCAGGTACTGGAAGAGGAACTGCAAAGTTTACCTGGAGGATCTTAAGAAGAAGAGGAATGAAAATTCCACTTCAGGTATTTATGTTCTAGAAGTTAATTTATCTACTTTTTTCTTCATAGGTATTAGATACCGCATGTGGTTTTCACATTTGTGTGAATGTGCGGGAACTGAAAAGAAGTAGAGCTTTAGCTAAAGGCAAAATCAACCTACGAGTAGGAAATAGAGCAAGGGTTGCTGCATTAGCTGTAAGGACTTATGTCTTGAATTTGCCCTCAGGGCTTGTTTTAGAATTAAATAATTGTTATTATGTGCCTTCTATTACGAAGAACATTATTTCCATTTCTTGTTTGGACAAGATTGGATTTCCATTTATGATAAAAGACAAGTGTTGTTCCTTTTATTTAAATGAAATATTTTATGGTAGTGCACAAATGGCTAATGGTCTTTATATTCTAAATCTTGACGCGCCTATTTATAACGTAAATACAAAAAAGGATTAAATTTGATAATTTTAATCCAACTTATCTATGGCATTGTTGTCTGGTCCATATTAATGAGAATCTCATTTCCAAACTCCATAAAGATGGACTTTTGGACTCATTCAATTTTGAATCGTATGGGACAGGTGAATCATGTTTATTAGCTAAGATGACTAAAACCCCTTTCACAAAACATAATAAAATGGTGGGTAATTTATTGAAACTAATACATATGGATGTATGTGGACCAATAAACACACAAGCTAGAGGTGGTTTTCAATACTTCATCACATTTATTGATGACTTTAATAGATACGGCTATGTGTACCTTATAAGACACAAGTCTGAATCATTTGAAAAGTTCAAAGAATTCAAGAATGAAGTACAAAACCAACTTGGCAAGAGTATTAAAATACTTCAATCTGATCGAGGAGGTGAATACTTAAGCCAAGAGTTCGATGACTATTTAAAGGAGTCTAGGATAATCTCACAACTCACTCCTCCTGGAATACCATGATGGAATGGAGTGTCTGAGAGGAGAAATCAAACTTTGTTAGACATGGATTGATCCATGACAACTCATGCAAATCTTCCAAATTCCTTCTGGGGACATGCTTTACTTATAGCCATTTTCACACTAAACTGCGTTCTATCTAAATTAGTACAAAAGACACCATATAAGATATGGATTGGGAAATGTCCCAATGTGTCTTTTATGAAGGTTTGGGGATGTGAGGTTTACGTTAAACGTCAAGTCTCTCACAAACTTGGATCCAAATCTGATAAATACAATTTTGTGGGATATTCTAAAGAAACAAAAGGATATTATCTCTATAATCCTAACGAGAGCAAAGTGTTTGTTGCTCGGATTGGTGTTTTCTAGAGAAAGAGTTTATTTCTAGAAAATCCAGTGGGAGAAAAATAGAACTGGAAGAAGTTCGAGAATCACAAAATAGTGCTGAACTTGATAAGATGGAAATTAAGCAAACACCACAAATGGTTGTGGAACAAGTACTTGTTTAAGAGACACAAGCCCCACGTAGGTCCATTAGGGTTTATCGTGAACCGCAGAGATATGGATTTCTGGTAACTCAAAAACGGTGACATCTTGCTAATGAATCAAGATGAGCCTATGACCTATTAAGAAACTACAACGATCCATTTATGGGTTGAAGCGCTTCTAGAAGTTGGAATCTACGATTCGATGATGCAATCAAATAGTTTGGTTTCATCAAGAACGAAGATGAACCTTGTGTTTACAAGAAGGTTAGTGGGAGCACTATTGCCTTCCTAGTATTGTATATAGATGACATATTACTTATTGGGAATGACATTCCTTCTTTACAATTTGTAAATACCTGGTTGGAAAGTTTTTTTTCAATGAAAGACTTAGGTGTCAAGATCTATAGAGATAGATCAAGGAAATTGATTGGCCTAATTCAAAGTACATACATAGATAAAGTGCTAAAATGGTTTAGCATGCAATAATCTAAAAAATATGGGACATGGAGTTAGTCTCTCAAAAGGACAGTGTCATTCGAAATAAGAGGAGAGACAATGCATGAATAAGATTCTATATGCATCAACTATTGGATCTATCATGTATGCCATGTTATGTACTCATCCTGATGTCTTGTACGTTTTGAAGATAACAAACAGATATCAAGTAGATCTCGGTGAATGTCATTGGATCGCTGTCAAAAATATCCTTAAGTACTTGAGAATGACTAAGGATACATTCTTGATATATGGAGAGGAAGAGCTCAATGTAATTGGTTACACCGATGCAAGCTTCCAAACCGACAAGGATGACTTCCGATTGCAGTCAGGTTTTGTGTTTTGCTTAAATGGTGGTGCTGTTAGCTTGAAAAGTTCAAAGCAGGAAATAGTAGTTGATTCTATGACAGAGGCTGAGTAAATTGCTGCTTCCGACGTAGCAAAAGAGGTTTTTTGGATCAAAAAGTTCATAACTGATTGGTGATCCAATTGAGCTCTATTGTGACAACAATGGAGTTATTGCAGAAGCTAAAGAACCTAGATCTCCACAACGATCCAAACATATACTTCGGCACTTTCATCTAATTCGAGAGATCATTGAGATAGGAGATGTGAAGATATGCAAAGTACCAATTGATGATAACATCGCTGACCTAGTGACGAAACCTCTGACGCAGCAGAGACATAAGGATCATACTAGATCATTAGGTGTTAGAGAAATGACTGATTGATCTTAGTTCAAGTGGGAGTTTGTTGGATTATGCCTTAAGGACCAATCATGTGATGATGGCTTAGGCATATATTGTATCAAAATGTTTATAATTAATGACAATGATTATTATATTTATTTCCATATCTGTGCTTTATAAATAAATATAATAACGTCCCAAGAATTTCATTATTATAAAATTATCCCTAGTCAAATGTTATTATTAAATGTGATAATGATAATGCATTAAGACTAGTATGTGTAGTGACTGATGAAATATGTCATGATATGAGATATCAAGTCAACACATAGGTACATGTTAGAGAACTATGTACTGGATCGACTCGCCATGAGAAATGCTACATGGGTTATTATATGAAGTGTCATAAGCACTTCTCATAGTGATGATGGTGTAAGTGATCATTAGATTTGAGGTCACCAGAGATCCCAACATAGTGTTTGGATATGTAATGAATCATGTAGTGGGATGTCTAGTGATCAAGATAGGATTTGCCCTTCCTATATAATAGGAGTGATATCTTTGGGCCCATTGATCAAGTGAGACCATAAAATGTATAGTCGTGCTCAAATGAGTCTATGTGATACGAGCTCATTTGTTTAGATGTGTCTACTTGGGAATCAAGAAACGCCAAGATTGAACTATGCGAGTGTGGCACGATCCATGGCTCATGTTCAATCAAGATATCTAGGGCAAAAGAATTGAATTACATGGTAACATTTATCACAAGAAAAGTAATGTCGAATTACTAACATTCTTATAACTTGGGCAACATTGATGTGTTGTTAGACACTGCTCAATGCTTATGGCATAAAATAGATTTTATGTCATTGCCAATGTTAGAAGAACCTATTGGATAGTACACTTAGATCATATCCAAAAGAAGTTTAAAATTCATGTGATGAATTTTGGTTAATTTAAGAATCCTATTTGAAATAGGATTCTATAAAGTTTCCGGTATAAAATGATATTCGGTTTCCATATTCTAAATGGTTTTGATTTGTGTTAATGAATGTAAAATAGTTTTGGATTTATTAATTCAAGTGAGGGTCAAAAATTGGAAACCAAAATAAGTATGAAATTCTTGTTTTGGTAGCTATCAAAATTTGAAAAATTCCAAAATAGATTAGAACTTGTAGTTTAAGTAAAATTTTTTAGAAGAAATTTTACCCTAATACTACAATCTATATCTATAAATATAAGCTTATATTTTCATCTACAACAACCCTAAGAGTAGAATCAAACCCATGGCTTTCTTATTTGAAAAGAAAGGCCAAACAACAATTTTCTTGAAGAAAATTTTTGGAGCATAAAGAAAGCCAAAACCCAATCCTTTGTTGCTTGTTATGAAAAATTCTTTTCATTTTTTTTCTTGTGAAAATACAGTAGTTGTTTTCAAGAACACAATAAGTAGAACCTCAGCTATTCTTTAGAGAAAAATAGTTGCTACTTCCATGTCAAAGAAACAAGGAAAGACCGAAGCTTGAAAGCTTCAAATCTGGAAAGACCGAAGGCAGAAACTATTGGCTAGCACCATCAAGTTTTGCTAATTCTTTTATTGGGTTAATTGTGTCAAAAATAACTTGGAACTTGGAGATGATCATTTGGATACCATAGAGGCAAAGATCTGCTAAGTGTTGCTGTAATTTGATGAGCAAAAGTTTTCAAAAGAAAGTTCAACTGCTACCGTTAAAGGTAAATCTTTTCACGACCGATTTGAAATCACTTTGTAAGGATCCTTGGAGGAAATTAGAAATTTTAAATTTTTGTTGCTTGTTGTATTTGATTTCCTACACACCTCACAACTATAAAGAGCCAACAATACATAAAAAGTGAATAGGACCCAAGACTTAACTTGCTAAATCACTAGAACCAGCGGAATTGAGACCGATGGATAAAGCTTCACCACAACCTAGGGTTCTACTAGATTGATAAGATTCAAAAGTGCTACAAACTAGTCAAGTTTAATTAGCCCATTGTTCTTTGAGAGAACAGAGATATTGATTTGCTCAAACTCTTAATGACGTAATGTCACAAAATAATTCTCAACTTCTCTACTGAGGTGTTGTCCCAATGGACTATATTTATAAAATACAAAAATGTGTTATAAGGTAACAACTAAAATCCTTACCCTAATATACTTCTAAGAAAGGGCAACCTTACAAATAAAAAGGAAGTAAAAACAAGAAAACCCTATTTGTCACTGTTCACAACACTGTTCATCAAATACTATTCACGGCACTATTCATACTTATCGTTCATGGTATTGTTCATGTTTTGGCTGCATGTTTGACAAGTTTGGATGTCATGAATTAAACCATTTAAGGTGTTTTTGAAGTTATTTAAACCTAGCTTTCGTCATCGGGTTCCATAATATGTCACGGCAGATCGAATGCTTGGTGATTAGGTTGAATAGCTCCTGGATTCCCGTCATCATGTGCAGGATTATATAAATCACCATCATGCTAGCCACTATCAAAATCATTTTATTGCTTCTCCATTTCAACTCCCTTCATTAATTCTACTAGACAATTGCAACATAGGATTTGCAACATCCAATATGAAAATTTACCTAGTCCATCATTGGCCCAAAAAAAAAAAAATTAAGGGTTTTCCTACATCATATTACACTTATAGCACTCAAGATCATTATAATAAATTCAAAATCACTTGTCCTAGTTCCAGAAATTTCTTCCAAGTGTAGATGGCTTATATTGCATAATAATTTAAAACATATGCCTTTTTCTGTACTTATGACTAGTGGAGAAGCCATTAGACTTGTATTTATAGCATTCATGAAGTTAGTTTTATGCAAATAATTTCACAGACATATCAAAATCCACTCTTTTATTTAGAGAATTCATGAAGACAAATTTTTTTGTTCCAATAAAATTTCTGTAGGATCGGAACACAATAGAAACTACAAAATTCATAAAATCAAAGGCAAATTGGGGGGGGAATCCAATGCTGCCTTAAAGAAAGCATAAAGATCCAAAATCCAACAATCCCAAAATTTTCATCCAAGAATGAATCAAGGAACTTACCAGTAAATATCCAATAGACATCAAATTCTTTGTTTCTATGAGAGTTTTGAGGTAGGAGATTTAAGGTAATACGTGAATCAATCACCGATGTGTGTTTTCTGGTTGACTAAAATTGGGCAGAGAATAAAAACAATGTGTGTTTTCTTCTTGGGTTCATTGTTTTTAATCTTTTTTAAGAGTAATGATATGGAGTTTTAATTTCTTTTTCCCTTTTTTTTAAAATAATAATGACACGGAGAATCACGTTAGGGTTACACATCAGTGGAGATAAAAGTTGCTATATATGTCATTATGTGTATCATTATTCTAAAAAATATTATCTTGCACCACTGTCCAATATAACCACATAAAAATCTCCATTATTCCTAATCTAATATGGAAGTAAGCTTCTGACTAACAAATATAAGCAAATGTGCATACTCTTCACAAATAGGAACACTAATCTTATCATTCGATTTGTAATAATTTAAATCATTCAAATAAACTATCATACTTCTATTAACCTCCACAATTCTTACAAATCAAAAACTCTATAATACCACTTTGTTAGGAGATCCCCAATTAAGTTAATTGAATCCAACTACCATAATATACTAAAAATCTCTCCAATTTGTTAGAGCATGTTAAAAGTGTTAAAAACATTAAACAAATGAAGATTAATTAAATCACTAAACACCAAAATTAAACATAAAAGGAATAAAAAAAAATTTATATGGAAAATTTCTCAATGTGAAGAAGAATGATCACAAGGCCTTACGTCCATTACTAAAACTCCACTATCAATCAATGAAGTATTAAATATAATTTTCAACAACTACATAAGTGAGAAATGACTCAAACAATTAACAAAAACAACCAAATCTCAAGAACAAATAACAAATTATGAAAACTTACACGAAAACTATAGAAATTTTGCAAAATTCATATATCAGTGTATAAGCATTGAAATCCAATCTCCACCATTGAAAATGTAGAATGGATGTCCTCTATCATATGTAAAAATTCCTACATAATCAAACAACTTGGCCTTCCAATATCAACTTGATTAAGATTGCATAGACCAAAACCTTACTAAAAATTACAATAGAAATATATTAAGTTTCCCTTTCTAAATCACGATTTTCCACCTTTATAAAGCTATACATATTAGAGTTAAACCTTTTGATGGGTAAATAACTAACCTAATAACCTTAGACATTTTTCACATAAAGTGGGAGCCTAAAAACTAAACACAATAATAAGATCAATACAACATGTTGTGGAGAAAAAAAAATACATAGAGAGCTTACAATAGTTATTGATAAATAAGTTGAAACCCAATTTGAACTTAAAAGTTTAAACCAGTAGGTTTTGACCATTTCTTAGTTACTGAATCTTTATACATTTCTTTAACATGAATGTGGGACTGGGGTGTATACCTATGAACCTAAACAATGTCCCTATTCATGAGTTGTCCATACATCAAAACCAAATTCTAATCCAAACCCTTTTGACCTATAGGCCTTTGGCCTACCAATAGTATTTTTGTGCAAGTTCACCTTTTATTGATATGGGACAAGGGAGACTTGACCTAACTGAGATCAACATTAAGCGGTAATCTAAGCATACACTATGCCTACTTGCTAAGGACGATGCCAAAGGGCTAAGGTACTACCCTTGAACCTTAATACCACTTATTAGAAAATTGTGTCGAGGAAAAACTATGAAAAGAGCCCATAATACTTACTATTAAATAAGTTTAAACCCAACTTGAATTTAAAAACCTAAGCCATTAGGTTTTTTTATATATTTTATTTATTAAATGTTTTATATCTCTGTTTAAAATTAATGTGGAACTAAGGTACATAACCATGAACTTCAACAAAAACAAAGACCTATAGCATTCACGATCAAAACTTGACATTGCATCAATAAACTTTCAAATTTATGAGACAAGGTACACTAAAAGTCATAGATGATTACGTCAGATTGCCTTTTATATTAAGAATATTCTATATTCCTAGTATATTCTTAGTACATTTCTGGCATATTCTTTCAATCAGTGATTGGTATATTACCATAATCACTTATTGATATATTGTATTAATTGTATAGATATGATAATGATTTGATTGATATCAATCAATTAGTGATTGATATTATTGATTTATTTATTATCTTGTACCGTTAAGTAGTTCAGTCTATAAATAGACTTCTTCTTGTAGAGTTACAAACACACAAAATAGAAATTATCTTTTCCTACTCTCTCTATTCTTTTATTTTCTTTAATGGTATTAGACTATGTCTTTATTTACAATAGAGAAAAAGATATCTTTCATCCAAACCTAATTCTTCTCTCCCTTTTTGCATAAATTATATTACTTTGGAAACTGCTTCATCCTCCTCTTCTTCTACACCAAACCAAAACAATCTCTATACATTAAATCAGAGTCTAATCTCTCTTAATGCCTCATCACAAATCCCCTTCAAATTGGCAAAATATGGTACCAATTACTCTTATTGGAAATCTCATGCGACCAATCTTTTTTCCAGCTATGGTCTTCTTGGCTTCGTTGATAGTTCATCTTAGTATTCAAGTCACCATTCACAACATAATTGGTCCAACAATCAATAGTTATTCCACATCTGCTAAAGCATGGAACAAACTAAATACCAATTTTGCAAATCGATTAAACACACGTATGGTGTTAATCTTGTCTTCTCTCATGACTCATAAAAAGGAAGGCAAATCTGCCATAGCCTATATGAGTAGAATCAAAATGTTAGTTAATGATATTGCTATTATGGGTTATCCTTTGTTTGATAGCCAAATAATCTCATATGCCTTGAATGGTTTAGGTGATGAGTTTAAAGAGTTGGCTACTACAATTCACTTTTGAGATCAACCCATGACATTTGAAGACTTCTATGACAAACTCCTTGATGAGAAATTGTTTAAAGTCGTGGTGTACCTTCAAAGGAAGAAGATGAGCCCATGTTGTAGCCAATTTTGCACAAAGAGGTTGTGGATCTAGAGGCAAAAGTCGTAGAGAAGGTCATGCTTCTAACCGAGGAGGTCGTATCTCTAACATTGGTATAAAGAGCACCTATCAAGGTATTGGACAGACCCACGACCCTAATCAATCCCTACTTGGTTAGCCTCCACTTCCATCTTAAGCTAAATGTCTAGTGTTACCCAACTCCAATCACATGCCTTGGAACTCCCTCCAAGTATGGTAATGTTTTTAATCATCCAATTGTTTGTCAGTTATGTGAAAAGCTAGGCCACAGTACTAAATTTTGTAGATCCAGAAATTCACTTTCCTTATACTTGCAACCACAAGTACACTATGTAGGAAATTCATCCCATCAGCCTACAAACAAATGGATTCATGACTCTGGAGCAACTCATCACATTACCTTAGATATGGAAAATATGTCTCTCTACTCAAATTATATTGGTAATGAAGACATTATTGTTGGTGACAGTAAAGGAGTTTCTATTACTCATACCAGATCTTCCTCTCTTAAATTCCCCAACGCTTTATTTTTACTAAATAATGTTTTTTGTGCACTTTTGATTTGTAAAAATTTAATATTTGTTTATCAATTCTACAAACATAATAACACTACTATTGGATTTTTCTCTTCTTTATTTCTTGTGAAGGATCTGAGCATGGGCATACTTGGTGAAAGGTCAAAATCACAATAATCTTTATGAATGGCTAACTCATCCAAATCTCAACTCCTCTAACTATCTAATTTCTGCTTCCACTGCCATCATATCTAATATTTGGTACCACAGGTTTGGTCATCCCTCTTCTTTAATCCAGCAATGAATAATGGCAAGCAATCATCTCCCCTTGTCTTCTATCAAAAATATTTGTGATTTATGTTTTTGCAATAAAAGTCACAAACTCCCTTTTCAAAAGTCATCCATTCATTGTACTAAACCCTTTCAATATGTGTATGCTAATGTTTGGGATCTAGCATCAATAAATTCATTTGGTAATTTTTGTTATTATGTGATTTTTGTTAATTACTTTACTAAATATACTTGGTTTTATCCTTTAAAATTCAAGTTTGATGTCGGTAAAGTGTATGAGGCATATTGTAAGGTTATTGAAAATCACTTCCACACCAAAATTAAAACTTTATATACAAATGGTGGAAGTGAATATAAAATCCTCTCAACTTTTCTTACTTAACAAGGAATCCAACATATGACTTCTTCTCCATATATATTTGAAGATGTAGGATCTATTGAAAGAAAACATCATTATATAGTTGAAACATGTCTTACTTTTGTTCATCATACTGCCATGCCTCTTCGCTTTTGGAACTATGCTTCAATATGCTACCTATTTGATTAATCGCATGCCCACTCCAATTTTACATCATGATACACCATATCATAAGTTATTTAGACAAAAACCAATATTTACATCTGTATGTGTTTTCGGTTATTTGTGTTATCCTTGGCTTCGACCATGCACCACAAATAAACTGGACCTTAGATCCCAACCTTGTATTTATCTTCGGTATTTCTTCTTCTTATCATGTCTTTTTCTGTTTTGATTAATCCAATAATAAAATATTTGTCTCTCATCAAGTTGTGTTTTTTGAGCATCTTTTTTTTTTTCATGCGAAGAAAAACTAGAGACTGATGAAACTTTATCTTTTTCCAATTTCTCTCATTATGTTTGTGGGTTTCTAGAGAAAGGGACTACACCTCAATCTTCCTCCAGTGCCACCAACATGAATTCGCCCCTGTCTTTAGTTCCACCAACGATTATCACTCTTCCATCTTCATCTCTTCCTTAAGGTTTGAATGTCTCTGCATCACCTTTGGCCTCTTCATCAAGTCATGCTCTAAGCTCTCCAACACAGGTAAGATCTCCAAGTAATACCCTTGCATCCACTACTATCCACTCTAACTCACCTACACTTCCTCCACCCTTATGCATGGTAACTCGTACCTAAAATAACATTTTCAAACTCAAAAAAAAAATCAATTTAAACACCACTAGTACATCTCCTCTTCCCTCACTTGAACCCATACCTTTTACTCAAGCTAATAAATACTCTCATTGGTGTGAAGCCATAAAGGAAGAATTTTTGGTATTACAACAAAACCAAACTTGGACTCTTGTTCTCTATTCCCCCGCACAAAATATTATTGGGTGCATATGGGTCTGTCGCATTAAAAAGAATCCTAATGACTCTTTTGCCTCTTATAAAGTTAGGTTAGTAGCTAAGGGTTTTCATCAACGTCCTAGCACTAATTTTACTAAAATATTTAGCCCTGTAGTTAAACCAACTACTGTTTAGTTTTTCTCACACTAGCTACAACTCATGGTTGGCATTTGTAACAACTAGATGTTAGTAATACTTTTTTGCAAGGTACTCTTTCTGAGTCTGTGTTTATGCAGCAACCATCTGGTTTCACTGATCCTGTCCATCCAAATTGTGTCTACAAACTCAATACGGCCATTTATGGCGTTTGTTAGCCACCTCGAGTATGTTACAATGAATTACATGCCTATTTTATTTCTTATGGCTTCACTAACTCTAAAAGTGATGCATCTCTTTTTATCTATATCTCTAGCCCTCACATTCTATATCTTTTAGTGTATGTGGGTGATATTATTCTGACAAGCAATAATGATACCATCCTTTGTAGCTTCACTACTCAACTTTCCCAATGGCTTTCTCTCAAAGATCTTGGATATCTTAATTTTTTGAGAATTGAAGCTAACTGTATTTCTCAAGGGTTATTTCTTTCTCAACACAAGTATATCACTAATCTACTTCACAGAACCAACAAGCATGAAGTTAAGGTAGTTAGCACACCTCTTTTTCTGTCCTTGACACTCAAACTGGTCGATGGTTCTTCTCGTCATGATTCGACATAATATCGTCAAGTTTTGGGCTCGCTTCAATATCTATCTCTCACTCAACCTAATATTAGCTTTGCTGTCAACAAATTAGCTCAATTCATGCATCAACCCACCACCACTGATTGGCTGTCAAATACGTACTTAGTTACCTTAAAGGCACCTCACATTACGGTCTCTTTCTCTTTGTTTGGTCTTCTATCAATCTTCATGCTTTGTCGATGCCGACTGGCGGGAGATGTTGATACTTGTCGTTCTATATTAGCTTACGTTGTTTATCTAGGTTCTAATCATACGAATTGGAACTCTTGTAAACAACATACTATTGCTCGCTCGTCCACTGAGGCAAAGTATCATGCTGTTGCCTCAACTACAACTGAAGCCAATTGGATTGCCAATTTGCTTCGTGAGCTTGGAATCTCTAATCCTCATCCTCCAACCCTTTACTATGACAATATTGGGGCCACCTATCTATCCGCCAATCTTGTCTATCATTCTCGCATGAAACATATTGCCATTGACTTTCACTTTGTTCATAATCAAGTACATCGTCAACTGTTTTGAGTGGCTCATATCCATATAGCTGATCAACTTGCTAACTCTTTTATAAAGACTCTCGCTCATCAACTTCTTTAAGTGGCTCATGTCCATACAGCTGATCAACTGTTCCCTCCAAAATACTTTTTCTATCAAAAAATACCCCCCAAAATTTTTACACATTCCAATACAACTTTTTCCAAATACATCACACTCCAAACAAACCCTTAGATTTTCTTGAAGTGTTTCAATTGGTTCTTCAAATGTTAAGCACGTCAATCCTTGCCCTAGTTAATAATATCCACAAGACCATCTAACAGTTGTCCAAGTACTCCCCGTGACCACACTTAGCCTCACTGAAAGAAGCTGGATCAAAAGGCCCATAAAAGTAGACCACATCAAGAACCACAAAAGTGAGTAACCCGTAATAGCCCCAACTTAATCCCCTCCAAAGTTTTTCGGATGAAGAAATGCCACAACCATTAAAAGACGCGCACCTGTAAATTCCCTAGCTTTCTCTAAGAAAAGGGCGGTGCTTCATCATCAATGGAATTGTAATTATGGGATGACTCAACCTCAATTTTAAGAGCCAAAATTTTTCCTATGGCTTCACCAACATCGTAACCATTAGGGAAATTTGCAAAAATAGCACTTTTTGCAAAGACATTTGCAAATATAGCACTAAGACCATTTTCCTCGCAAATATAGCAATTTTTGGGTCTGACCACTAGCAAAAAGACAAAAATGCCCCTGTATTTGAAAACTGCACCTGAACGATTTCATACAAAAAGTTGTTTCGTTTCACTACTTTAGTTCATCGTCGATTCAACACCCGTTTCACGCAATATTTTCCTGAATTCTTCATCTATTCAACACCCAGTTCACACAACCTTTCTGAGCTTCAAACATAAAAGCATCAATGGCGAGAACGCGAAGTGAAGCCTCATTATCTGGCAAGAAAAAGATGGAAGAGTAGAAATCTCATAAGCTAATGGAAAAGACTAAGAAGGTTGGTTGGAATTTAGCTTTGTATTTGTTAATTTTACGGCATAAATGTTCCATTTTTGCTTATTAACCTCGCATAAATATTAAAAGATATTAGACAAATTAGACAAGTTAGGGTTTTGGCATAATCGACTTTGCGATTGGTTCGAACACTGTAAAACCGTGCATGTACATAGTGTTTTTTTCATAAATTTGAACTGGGTTTGGCCCAAATTGTCGAAAAACAGTCGAAAATGGCTAGATATGTCGAAAACCATGTTTAATATCTTCTAAACATGTCGAGAAATATGTCGACATATTTGTCGAACTATATATTGATAACTATGTAGAAAACGAAATGATATGTCGATAATGTCGAGAACGAGGCCAAGTAATATGTCGAGAAATATGTCCAAAAATATGTTGAAAAATATGTCGAGAAATTTGACCACATATTTGTTGAACTATATATCGATAACTATGTAGAAAACAAAATAATATATCAATAATGTCGAGAACTAGGCCGAGTAATATGTTGAGAAATATGTCAAAAAATATGTTGAGAAATTTTTCGAAATAAATGTTGAATACTATGTACAGAAAAATGCCTACAACTAAACAAGATGTCGACAATGTCGAGAACTAGGCCGATTTATTACTGATTACCTTTATTTCGTGCAGGAACATCTCGAGGATCAATTGGTCGATGAGGGGGAGTTTTTCTCTGCCCAAGTTTCGCAGCACTACTACTATGAAGCCAATATAAAGAGGATCTGGTCAAAATTGATGGATACACATAAACACTTTATCACATTGATGTACTTTTAGATGCTTATGCAGATTCTATTATGCCGGTTGGTGATCCTAAAGATTGGACTGTGCTTGAAGAAGTTTTAGCAATTCAACTATCACCACCAGAACCAAGGTCTAAGAGTGGTAGGTGCAAAAAACATAGAATTCCGTCAACAGGCGAGCAAAAAGTTACAAAGAAATGTAGTTGTTGCGGAGAGAGCGGACACAACCAGCAAACTTGCTCAAATCCATTCATTTGTATGGATATAAAATGATGACATTTTGCGATATTGAATAGTGAATATTATAATTTATTCATTTCCATAAGAATTGCCTAATTTATTTATTGGTTTTCATAAATATTTTAGCTAATTACGCAACCAAAACAACCAACATGATGTTTTATCCATATGAACAACACATTTGTTAATAAAACAAATACGATATTCAAATCACCCATCTTGGAATGGTCAAAGACATCTTTAATCCCACATTTGAAAAAATGTAGTTCTCGACATATTTATCTATATATGTTCAACAATTTTATCGACATACTGATCGACAATTTTATAGAAACATGTTTCGACATTTTATTCGACATATTGATCGACATTTTCCTCCACATGTTTCTCGACACATTTAATTGTCGACATATTACTCGATATATGTTAATCCTCATCCTTGATCGAATGTTTATCGACATATGCTCCCACCTTTCTCGTTCAAACCCAGTTCAACTTTAAAAAAAAAAACATATGCCTGGTACACACACCCTGCGGGATAGCAAATACGAAGTTTAAATTAAGGATGAAGGATATATGTCCAGTTCATCCAGTTCTGTGTTCTCGGCTGACTGTCTTCCTGTTCGTTCAGTTCTATGTTGCTCGTGTGCATGCTGTGGTTTCAATTGTAGACAATAATGAGTTCAGTGTCATGGGGTTGTTGATTTAGTGAAGGATGAAGTATAATTGGCCATTACATCCATTCGGTGAGATGGGGTTGTTTATTTAGGAGCCAATGTTGTTCAGGCATTTTTTTGGTGAATGCAGGGGCATTGTCGATTTTTTGCTAGGGGTCGACCCAAAAAGTGCTATATTTGCAAGGAAAATGGTCTTCGTGCTATATTTGCAAATGTCTTTGCAAAAAGTGCTATTGTTTCAAATTTTCGTAACCGTAACCATAACCATAACTATTGTTTGATGATGCGTGAGAGAACTCATTAGCTAGGAGGAAATTGGATTCTTGATCTCCTCCTTTGTTTTCGTTGTAGCTTGCTTGTTGCAATGGTGTATGAGATTGAGAGCTCATTCTCCTTATCGATTGCCAACCTTTTTTTTCTTTTGTTCCTATGTTTTGACAATCTTAAACAAAACAAAATTGAAAAGATTTTGGATATGTTTTGCATGAATTGCAGCCTTTTGGTTTAATCATAAGGAAACCGTCGAGCACTAGTCTAGCATATTTTGAGCATGCTTGAATGATGAACACTTGTGGAGCACATATTCGAGCATTTCTCAGGTGCTTGTCTAGCACGAGTCGATCATTACGTTGAGCATTTCATTATTACCTCGAGCACTATATTGAATTGCTTTAATTCGTGCAAGATAAAATTGCTAATGGATCAAGAGGGATGGATATAGATGACATTGATTTAGAGGACGAGGATGATATTCTGAACTTAAGATCCATAGAAGATTTGGGTGTTGGTTTTTTGAAGAAATTCTGTTAGAAGGCATCAATAGCCTTCTTTGAACAACATAGTCTTATTTGTCACCAACTTAATTCTTACAATGGTCTCATCAAATAAGGATTTCAAGATGTCTCTCATTCTATGGGAGAAAGCATTGTTCAAGATGTTCAGTGTGATGTGTATTTATTAGTTATGAAACTACCTGAGAGCAAGATTCAAACACAAGGGCGTATTTGAATATTAGATATAAAGTATTTGAGTACTGTAATTTTGATTTGTAATGTGTTGTATTGTAATAATAAAACATGAAGTATTATTGTTACTCATTGCGTAATTTGTTATGAAATTTAATAACATGACATTACTTTTTATCTCTAGCAACAAATAAAGAAATTGCGTAAATTGAATAAATTGTATTAATACCATCGAGTACCTCGATTAATACAATGTTCTTATAAAATTGAAACCATTAAAATATAAAATAAAGAAAAATACACATGACATCACTTTTTCCCTCTAGCAACGAATGGATTATAGCAGTTTTATAGTTGTGTCCGCTCTCTCCATACCTATTACATTTCTTTGTAACTTTTTCCTCTCCCATTGAATGTATTCTAAATCTTGCACCTAAGTTGAGCACAAACACAGACCAGTCGAGTCTCTGTCGAGATTTAGTCGAGCAAGCATATTGATCATAAATTGATTTTTATGTCGAGCACAGACATATACCTGCTCGAGCCCCTGTCGGGCATTACAATTCCAATGTTATCTACTAATACTGTTAACTGCTCCCTAAATGTATGAGAAATTTGACTGTTAAGGCCCATAAATTTTATGTAAACACAACTACCAATATATAGGTAAAATGAATACATAAATTATATAACTTAATGTATACATCAAATGACTATATATTTACACAACTAACTGTATACATTAAAGGAATTCATATTTACACAACTAATGTATTTATCAAACTAATGTATATTTACACAATAAAATGTCTATATCATTTTCCCTATATATTTACACAATGAATGTCTCATAAATAACCCTTCTCATTAGGGTTTATATCTGTCTTTTGCACTCTTTTCTCATAACTTAGCCTCCTCTTCGCTTGCGTGAATGAATAGTATAACTACCATCTGTTTATGAGCATCCATTGCATTGTTGGGTGTAATCGTATCAAGTGGCACTCCATGTATAATGAATTTAGCCCACTTTAATACGAAAACACCAGAATCTCCAGTTCTGAAAAATAAAATCCTTACACAGTTAGTCATTGCAACAAGTATGTGATTATAAAACATTAAAATAACTTTGACACTAACCATTTTCCTTGATACACCATATTTTCCTTGATGACCACTTGCAAGTTGTCCCTGTTTGATTTTTCTTTGGCAAAGTATTGGTAAAATTCACACGCATGAAGTATTTTGGACATTGTTCTAATAAGGTATTCTAATTTTGGCTCCACCCTCTATTGGTTCATTGGATTATACACATGGAATGTTTATTTATAAATATTTATCTTCACCAATATCTAATGGTTATCATCTATATTACAGGGGAATAAAACAAAGTCTATTGCACGACAGTCAACTTCATATGGGCAGGAACCAACAAACTATTTCATGGCCAGATCATCGTATGTTGGAAAACAATTGTTTATATCTAGCTCATTCATACCAACTTGTCAGCAAAACAGTTAACAACATAGGTTAGGGTTATGCCAGAATATATTTTTTCACAATGCTCGACACATACTCGACATGTATTCGACATATACTTGAACCAACTTGACACATGCTCGACACAAATAGACATATGAACACAACATGAAAGACACATGCTCGACACCGAGTCAAGCTTATTATCATATCAAATGAAAAATTTAACATAACTTACATCGAAGTAGGTCTCCATAATTGATATATCTTTGCAGCCCATAACACCGATCCTCCTTCGTAACATTGAAGTATACAAATCAATATGCTACAAAATTAATGCATGTTTGGTTATGAGATAATCGTGTGTAATAAATCACAAAAGGTAATGATATGCTAAGTATTATCGGACTTATGATCCAATAATTTGTTTTGGACAATGCCTTGACCAGATCAGAATCAAGTGAAAAAAGTGACGTATGCAAAAATTGACGTGTTTTCTTCTTTCTCAGCCACTTATTCATTTCTTTAGCATCTTCAAGCCCTAGCTCAAAATCCTGGATATTACAAATTTTTCCAACAATTGAAGGTCGGGCGCGGGCCTAATTGATTTCTGCACGGTTAAGAGTTGGTCCCATGTTGAGACCCCTAGTTATTTCACCTTCAGTAGTGCTCTTCTCATTTTCTTTGATAAGTGGTGGCGGAGCACTCTCAAATGGTATGATAGGAATGGATGGAGTAGTGTGTTCATCATTGATTTGATAAACAATAACAGTTACATCAATTGATTCAGAATTTTTTTCGGTATCTTGTGCAGACTTGTCCTTCCCATCATGTGTTCCACACCATCAGCATTGTGTTCATTAGTGGTTTGATGAACAATAGCCAATACATCAACTGATTTCTATCCCTTTTCCAGATCTTGCAGAGACTGGGCCAGATCATGTTTTCCCTCATCTTCTTCGACCTTTTTCTCATCTTGGCTATTATTCTCATTTTCCTTCTTTTTTTTTCTTCAACATTGTCATTCTACTCGCTAGTCTCCTCCTTTCTATCCCCTTCTTGTAGCTCACCACCTATATCATTGTCATGATCAGCCTTCTTGTCATCATCATCAGCATCATAAGGTGTTTCATCCTCACTGTCTCTTCTTCATCTGACATGGTTTCTTCATCTTCACTGTTAGCTTCACATGCTCTTTTCTAGGCGAATAGTTGCTTGATGATAGTAGTCAGATGCTCGACGGTAGCAGTCAGCTGATTGACCTTGTTATCTAATTTGGCTACAACATCATTACTTTGTATGCGGTTCTCTAATTCGGCTACTCGAGCATCGCTTTGTCCGAGTTTCTTTTTTGTTTCTTTCAATTCCACGACAATCTTTTCTTGTTGTTCAAACATATGAGTCAGGAAGCCCTTTCTTTTCTCTCTTATCTCTTTCTTGCTTAATCTTGGCTTCTTTGTAGGGTCTGTATCATCTTCTTTTCTGACTCTCTTTCTGTGAGACACTTCAAAACTAGTGCATTTTGAAAATCTTTGAACAACATGTTCTTCTTCTCCTTCAAACTCAGCCTCTTCCTTGTTTTTCCTTACTTCTTCCCATTGTAAAAATTTTGCTTTTTCTTCTAGAGTTGGTTTTATTGGTATCACTTTCACTTTCTGCAATACATGAAATAATAAATCATTCGGGTTGGTCGAGACGATAGAAAAAATAAACACTAAACACACTATCTGAACCCAGTGCTCAAGACAAGCTCGACTACGCATTTGAAACCACGGACTTTACATACTCTATGCATAGAATGCTTGACACAAAATAAACTAAATGCTCAATAATGACCGAGCTAACAGACTATTTGGAATTAGTGCTTGACAAATACTCGACCTTATCTCAAGCAGCATAGTTAACAGACTATCTGGAACTTGTGCATAGAGATGCTCTCGACAAACACACTCCTTGAACCTAGTGCTCGAGATATGCTTGACACATGCTCAGAATAAAAAGGATAGTCTGTTAGGTAATAGACAATTCATACCTCTTTGCTGACTGTTCTTTTGTCCCACACCTACTTTTTCACTTGGTCAGCACGGTGTGTCTTCACTCTTTTCCATTTAAACATCCTAATATTGCATCTAGAAATTTCGACCTTATGCACTAACGATAAACGCTCCAGATGTGACATTAGCTCATATGCCAACACCTGAGACTCATAAAAAGAAAAAAAGCATAATTAATCCTTGGCCTGCTTGCACAAACAAAATTAAAATTTAACACACGTTTGGAATCTTTACCCCCAAAGCAACGGGAAATCCACTAGCAGTGTACGTCTTGTTTTTGGGTCCTTGGACTACTTCAGGGCATTGATCATAGCCTTCCTAGCACTATTCGCAATGGCCCTATAAGATAATTTGCTCTAAGGCATTTCATCTAATTGCCTCCAATTATAGGCCAAGTGAACCACCTTGTTGTCTATCCGATTTCTCTTTTGTGCCTCATTAATGGATGTGTACATCAGCAATAGTGTCAAGGACATAACCTCATCGTCTGAAAAGTTTGTGTCTATTTGGTCGTAAGCCTTGAACACTGCATCGTAGGTGATTTCACCTATTTCAACTTAGGGTTTCAGGTACTTGGTTAAGGCAGAAGGACCATCAGATGTCTGAAATTTGGCATATTCATTATCATAGTCTCCCATCATCAAACCTGTGATGAGTGCAAACTTCCTCTTGCCAAATTTTACTTTCTTACCCGTAAATTTGAAGAAGATGTTATTATCCAACTTGGACTCCTCGTCTAACTTAAGTTGCCACAACAACATGCTATGGATTATCTGTTTGCACCAGAATGTATGCTTATGGTCAAGAGCTATTTCAGTAAGGCGACTCTCCCTCTTGACTATTTTCTTCTGTGCATCTGTTAGTTTGGTCCTGATTTTCTTCATATTGGTCTCATAGTAGCAGTACTAGGAAACCTAGACATTGAAAAAATATATTGAATGATCATTTGATCCTTTAGAGGGTCCCGCATGAAATAAAGTAAATCAATATAGTGCTCGATTTAACAATTAAATGCTCGACATAGTATTCGACAAGTGAAGACATAGAGCTCGACATGGTGCTTGATCACAACTAAGTACTTGAGAAGTGATCAAGCATGTGCTCGACACGTGTTCATCATTCTATCGTGCTTGATTGTTTTTAGAACGTGCTCGACATGGTGCTCGAGATAAGATGCAAATTTTTCAACATATGCTCGACCAATTTCGAATGCCAACCTAGTTCAAATATTAACAAAAAAACACTCTTAGTTTTAAGATATGTACAATTTTAATGTGTTCGAACTTATCGCAATTGCGATTACATCAAAAAACACTCAAAACCCTATCGCAATCGCAATCATATTTCTGCTAAAATCCATAATCAACATGCAGGTTAATCAGCAAACAAAGCATCTCTTATGTATGTCAGGTTTATGCCTGCCTCTATAGCAAATACGAAAATTAAAATTTCTAGACAAATTTCCACTGACCTTGTTCCTGTTCGTCGGCTTTTGCGTTTTCTTCTCTATAGCAGTGGATTTTTTGCTTGAAGACGCTAAAGCTCCTCGCGTTTGTGCCATTGATTCAGATGATAGATGAGATTGGATTTCGTGAATCGTGATGTTGAATCGATGAAAAAGGAAGGAGAACGGATAGGAAATTCTAATCGTTGCTTGAAGGACACAATGTGAAGCAAAGAAACTTGAAACGATGATTTTGGCGCGACGGTTCTCGTCTTTTGTAAATAAATGTGCATTTAAGTCTTTTCACATGATTAAATTGCCTTGACTTACTATTTTGGCAAGAAAATTTTATCAAGTGCTATATATCAACTATGCTATTGGAAAGGTGCTATTTTTGCAATTTTCCCAAGTTCCATTGCAATTTGCAAATTAAGGCCTCCAAAGCGATATTATACAGTAGCTTTTATAACCACGCCTATAGTGAATTGAGCGCAATTCTATCGTTTGTAACATGACGCCTTCGTCATCAAGTCTTAAAGGTGTGAAAAATCATCGCACATACGTGCCCTATAAGAAAAATGCCCTTGCGTTTTAGCTGATTCTTTAGAATTTGTATATAATGCATTTTATAATATAAATTTTGCACCTTTTTGATGTGAAAATTATGAGATAAAAGTTGTCTAAAAATTGTAAAATGTTATTTATATCAATTGTATTTTTAAAATGTGCTTTTGGACTTGAAAATATAAAAATTATAAGATAAAAGTGGTTTAAAATTTATAAAAAATTATTTAAAAAATACAAAAATGTGCTTTAAAACTTAATTCATATTCATTTTTAAATTAGGAGAAGCCATTCTACAAAGATTAGTGCAAAACGTCACTGTATAACCCATCGAACAAGACTGAACGTATGAAGATCCTTCCTGTAGCATCAAAAAACAATGTCTAAATTCTTAAGAACGGCCAGCCGCCGAAACACGCACGAATGCGTAATAGACATTACATTGCAACCAACAGAATAGTAAAAACAATTCAATTTGACAATTTGGAGCTTTCGGCCAGTAGGACATCCCTAAACACTCCGCATATTTTTTTGACTATGTAATGTGAGAGGGAAGACAATGGGGGAATTGGGGGGCGGGGTTACCCTCCTGCTTCATTTACAAAATCCTCACCCGCCGCCGCCCCTTGTCCCTCTATCCTGCCCTGCCCCGATCGCTTCCCTCCTGAGTGCCTAATGGGGCTCCATTTCCAACAAAAATAATATAAAAACTTAAAATTTAAATATTTAAATTATATAATAATAAAAATTACACTAAAAGTTAATCAAAAATACATTGGGCTAAAACAATTTACATGATTTTAATAATTAAAATTTAATAAAATTTAAAATTTTAAAATATATAAAATACTATATATACATATATTTCAAATTAACAATACAATATAAGTTCTACATAGCACATTATGAGTAGTAATAGTAAATTATAATGGAATATTATGAATGAATAAATAATAGTTCATAATTAATAGAGAATGAGTAGTAAACTAAAAGCAAGCAGTAACTAATATTAAAATATAATAATTAAAAATTTTATTATTATAATTTTAATATAAATATAGTCTAGCAATGATAATTAATAAATAATTTAATAATAAATTAATTTTCTAATTAATATTAATAGAACAATATATATACATATATATAGTATATCTACTAATATATATAAATAATATATCTATTCAAATTTAAATGCATATATGTAACATATAAATAAATAAATAGAGTGGGGGAAAACTCTCTTGCCATCCACCCATTTAGATTCAAGGGAAGAAAATCTCACTCGTACTCGCCACTTGTTTTCACCACCGTTTATGTGTGTTAAACAGGGCAGATACCTACTAGGAGGGATTCCTTTCAATCTTAGTAGGATTTTTGTTTCTTCTATGTTGTCTGTTTGTGGGTGGCGGGTTATCATGTGACATGTTGTCATTCCGTCTTAGCCAAGTATAGAGTTAGGAAGAGTCCATGTTTTGGGGACATTTGATTGTACATGTGCATTGTTTCTTAATTAATATCATTATCGACCGTTCGCTAAAAAAAAAAAAACAGGTCAAATACCTATAGGTAACAGGTAGAGTTGCCATCCTATACTATATGATCCATTTTGTCAAAGAAATTTGAAAAGTTTCAAACACATTTTTTGAGTTTTCCAAACAACTTTTTATGTTTTCTAAATAGCTTTTATTTCACTATCTTGATTTTGAAAACAGTAAAACTATCTTTCAAAATATAGTGAACTTTATTTTATGGATTTGTAATTTTTGAATTAACTCGAATATCCAATCAAAATGAATTCGAATTTGGTTTTTCAATTTTTAAATCGGTTTTTGTTTGAACTGAATTTTGAATTCAGTTTTTAAATCGGCTTTTGAATTAGCAATTTTAATTTAGATTCAAACTAAAACCAAATTCGAATTCAATTTTCAGTTTGAATATTTATACATACAAGGATTATTGCACCTATTTAATTTAGGCTTAACAGGATTATTTGTATCTTAATTTGGAACGTAAGTTTGATTTTGTTTCTCATATTTAAAAGATTTTAATTTAGTTTCTTAACTTGCAAATTCATTTCTAATTAATCCTTTTAAATAGAATCAAGGTAAATAAGACTTAATGCATTTAATCAAATGACTTACACAATTTATAAATATTTTATTTAAATTATGTTTTTAATTATTTAAATCACCTTTAATTTTGCCATTTTGCATTTATATGGTTAAGAGGTAATTTTATCTATTCACAGTATATTTTTTTATAACTAATAAAAAAAATTATATTATGAAAATTACAAATTAAATTGGAATGATAAAATGCGAAATAAAGTTTTACGGAACATTTTGCGAAAGAGTAAAATTTTGTAGTGATTGTTTATAACTTTTTTTGTTGACCAAAAAGAGCTGATTTTATTAACATGGGAACACCCAAGTTAACATAATATATAGGTGGTCCATAAAAGGACGAGCCTTAAATGGACGGGCCCTAACATTACTAACCGAAACCCATTAGAGGTTGGTTAAGGCAAAATCCCACTAAACCGGGAACAGTATAACCCCAAACTATGTGGGACCGGTACCTCCTAGCTATTACCTAACTAAGAGAACAAAAATCCTAACTTGTCAGTCTCTCCCACAGGTCCCGTCAACAGACAGAGAAGAAACGAACTGCAGAATTCCGTATAGTACGGTTCTGCGTTGGTCGATCCCTTCTTTTCCTGCACGGCCTTATGCTGCGTGTCATCGTGCTTGACCCTCTTCCCAAACTAGGACACCCAAAACCCTTCGTAGAGAAGTCTTGCCAATAGCACCATGAAATCTTCACTGGCTTCGAAGTCCAGCAATCTGACGTCCAAGATACATCTTAGCACTGCCGCTCTTACAAGGGACACAACCCTTGCCGTAGGGAAGTCTTAGCAATACCAGCACAACCTAACGAGAAACTGCATTACCTATTCGCCCATACGAGAGACCTAAAATTCGACTAATGTCAACCCCTTAAAAAAATAATAAAACTGTACTATTCATGAACAGTAATTACTGTTCATGAACGTTGGAAATTTGAAAATTTTACTGTGTTATGAATAGTAATAACACAGTAAAATTTTCGCACTGTGATTGCCCACATGCACAGTAATTTGCTTTTGTTTTTCAGCCTGCCGACCCTCCCTCCCCCCCCCCCCACTTGTTTATAACTTTTGTTATTTTAATTTTTCTCAATTGTCCTTTACCATATACATGTGTAAGTCACGTGATTTAATATATTTAAGCACCTCTTAGCTTGATTCAATTAGAAGGATAAAATTAGAAGGATAAAATTAGAATAAAAATTGTAAGTTAAAATATCAAATTGAAAATTTTTAACTATGAGAGACAAAATAGAATCAAAACCTTAAATTGAAACGAATTGTGCTATTTACATATTTATTTAGTTAATGATAATATTTAGATAATGTCACCAAAGATACAAAAAAAATTTGTTCTTTAATGGACTATCGACCACAAAAAAATAATAATAATAATCATCTTATTATACTTTTTGAAAAGAAAAAAAAAGAGAGAGAAGGAAAACCACCCTTTGTTTAAACATATTTGACTAATCTCCATCTTTAAATATTGTACCCAATGCCCATTTGAGTTATTAAAGAAACGTAGCTAGCTATCTGCCATGGATTAAAATTCTCAGATTAGCTTACGTAATATACTCGTTAGAGTAAATTACGTGTCACGAACCTAATGTCCCTTCATGAAGTTCTTGCCTCAAATAGTCACCACGTCATCTAAGTTGACACTTGCATGGCTAAATTATTCATCGATTTATTTTTTGTCAAAAATGATAGTTGTATTTACTTTTCAAAAAACCATTATATACACGTTCCCCACTAGCTACGATTTCCTTGGATCTCATTTCAATCCAAGGTTCAAACAAAATATTGTCCACTTCCTACCTATCTAATTCCCATGCCATCCTCTGGGAAGGCCACAAGGATTAGATTATGATAAAACTATTTTAGCAAGAGTAGTTAACGTCTCCAAATTCTATCCAAGTTAGAGACCTTACCCACTCTGCCTTATATTGTTCCCTCTCTTTCCTACTCAAAAGGTACCACTGAGTCTATTCTTAAACTCCTAGTCCCTATTTCATCTTACATCAAGTGCTGGAGTTAGCATCGTTTTCCTGTTCACTCAATGTTCAAAACTCCAACCATTCATTCAAGGCTACATCCACTACAATCTTTTCTTCCCTCCATTCTTTCTAGAATAGCCAGAGTTTCCTTGTTTTCCAGAGTATTCATAGGATATATACCGTCAATTGGGCTCTATCATGCCAAGTGTCATTTTTTTACCTTTGCACAAATGTTTTGCCACTAGTTTTTGAAGCTCCTTTCTTGTACATCCAAATCCTCCCATTTCACTGGAGCTATTTCCCAAACCATCCTTGCTTTGTGGCAACTAAATAAGAGATGCTCCATTGTTTCCGCTTCTTCCACACACATATTACATATAGGGTCTTCTTGGATACCTCTTTTTGTCAGTTGGTCTTTTGTTGGTAGAATGTCGTGCCAGCACCTCCAAAGGAAGTGTTTCAATTTCCCCTCGATGCCAAGTTTCTAGTTGGTCCTCCATACTCCTCTCATTAGACCTCTAGTTGTGCTACTCTATGCTCTTTGGTGTTGCTACCAGTGTTCTTTCATTGCCTGTTGATATGTTGACTGACCCAATCCGTTCCTTATCCCAGTCAGTCCCTTCTGGATTCATCAGCTAACTGACCCAAGTAGCTTGTTCCGCATTGGCCTGTAGAGATGTAGGCTTTCCTTCCCTCATTCTGGGAATCCATGGATGATCCCATATCCTAATAGACTTTCCATCTCTCACTTGATATCTTGCGCCACTTTGAATGATGCACCTAGCCCCCATCTAGCTCTTCCATAGCTAGGAAGTATTACCTTTACTTTTTACCAACAATAGCCCCTCGCTTGGGAAACACTTAGCCTTCATCACCTTGTTCAATAGGAGGTTAGGTTGAGTAATTAGTCTCCATAGTTGCTTGGCTAACAATGCATCATTAAACACTTGTATGTTCTTGAATCCCAAACCCCCCTCCTCCTTGGACTTAGTCAAGTCCTTCCAAGCTTTCCAATGGATTCTCAGTTTGCCGTCTTCCTTTTTCCCCCACAAGAATTTTGCCGTGTTTTTAGTAATCTCGTGGCAAATATTAGATAGCATTTTGAAGCAAGTCATCACATATGTTGGTAATGCATCGATTACTACCTTGATGAGAACTTCCTTCCCTGCCAAGTTAAGAAACTTGTTTTTCCAGCTTGTGATTCTGTTTCCCACTCTTTCCACAACATATGCAAACACTTCGTGCTTAGACCTTCCTATATAAATTGGAAGGCCCAATTATTTGGCATTTTGTAGCTCCTTGATCACGTCCAGAGTTTGGCATATTCCCTCATTGGTTTCTTTCATCAGATTCCTGCTAAAGAAGACTAACGACTTATCAAGATTGACCAACTGGCCGGAGAACCTGCTATATTTCTCCTATAGACTCTTCACTATCCTTGCTTGCTCAATATCTTCTTCACAAAATAAAAAGGGATCTGCAAATAAAAAGTGAGTGATTAGTGGACCTTGCTTGCACACTCTCATCCCCCTATAATCCCCCCTTAATCCTGCTTGCCTACTCATATTCAACAAGGTTTCGAAATGATTAGGAACAAATATGGTGATAGTGGATCTCCCTGTCTCAACCTCCTAGATGGTTGGATATAGCCACACTTCTCTCCATTTATGTTTATTGAAAAATTAGAGAAGCTAATGCATTGTCTAATCTAGTCTATGAAAGTGCCAAAAAACCCCATTTTACCTCACACAGAAAGTTCCATTATACTCTATCATAGGCCTTAGCCATATCTAACTTCAATGCCATAAACCTATTTTTCCTTTTATGCCTCGAATATAATGTGTCTACACACTCATGAGCAATTACCACATTATCTAAAATCTGTCTCCCTAGAATGAATGCTGCTTGGTAGGGACTAATGCAACTATAGAGGTAGATTTTCAGTTTTTCCGCCACAATCTTAGAAATAATCTTATACAAAACATTACAGAAGCTAATAGGTCTATAATGAGCAATTGAAGTGGGATATTTCACTTTTGGGATGAGAGTAATTAGAGTGTGGTTCATTTGTTTTAGCAGTTTCTCTTGAGCAAAGAAATTTTTAACAGCATTACAAATATCCATTTGCACCACATTCCAATATGACTAGAAAAAAATATGAGTCCTACCATCCGAGTCAGGAGCTTTGTTAGGGTGCATTTGAAAAAGAGCTTTTTCTATCTCATCTTACTCCACTGGCCGAATCAATCTTTGGTTCATTGCCTTGGTGATAGATCGTGGGATTCCATCTAACCCTTCCTGAAACTATTGTGGTTGAGAGGAAGTAAACAACTGCTGGTAGAACTAAACAATCTCCTCCTTTACCTCCTTTAGTTCCTCACAAATCTGGCCATCTCCCCTCACTAGTGTATTAATAGTATTCTGTCTCCTTCTGCTCACCGTGCATGCATGGAAGAATTTAGCATTCCTATCCCCTTCTCTAAGTCATTGGACCCTAGCCTTTTGTCTCCAGTATGTCTCTTCCTCTTTATATGCAACGGCTAGCTGAGTCTTCAGTCGACTCCACTCATTCCAATCCTTATTACCCTCCTTCTATCTTAGCTCTTCCAATTTTTATTTCGCCTTCGCAATCTACTTTGCTAAATTGGATTCTTGTTTGTGCCTCCATTCTAGTAGCTCTCTTCTACACCGCTTGATCTTTGAGCAAACTTGGTACATTGGGGTTCCCCTTTGATCTTGACCCTATGCCTTTTCAATTATCTTTTGTACCTCCTCATTCTTGATCCATCTTTTATCAAATACAAACCTTTTTTGCACCGTCTGTTTAGCTGGACATGTATCTAGTAGTATTAAGAAGTGATATGATGATTCTCTTTCTACATGATATACTTTTCCACCTTGGTTCTCTAACATTCATTGGGGGACTACAAAGAATCGATCTAATCTATCCTCAACAAATCCTTCCCCTTCTCTATTATTGGCCCATATAAATCTTCTGCCAACAAACCCTAGCTCCCTCATTTCCATCCTGTTGATAAAACCTTTAAAATTCACAAAACTAGACTCTGCTCTTAGGTGCCCTCCTTTTTTCTCATCACTGTGGACTAGGTTATTAAAGTTGCCTCCTATTATCCACCTGTCTCCCCACTCTTGCTTTTGCCTTCATAAGTACCTCCATTGTTCCTCCCTTACCTTTGGGTCTGTGCTAACATATATGCACATTGCCCAAAACTTCATACTTTCTCCTACCATTGTGAACTCTAACTGGATACTAAAATGTGTAGTGCTTATTTTGGACACTATTACCTCTTCTAACCAACATGCCAAAAGCCCTCATCTAAATCCTCCTGGCTCCATCACCCTTCATCTATTGTGAAAATGGAGTCTTCTACACACAATTGCAACAAAACTTCTCCTTTTTTCTTTTTTTTTTGGTTTATGAAAGGAATACTAAAGTGGTGGTGGGATCTCACTATCTCCCTTAACTGGGGAATTGTAGAGGGTCCACCCAAATTTTTACAATTCCACATACATACTTTCATAAAGTTGATTGGGACCATTCTAGGCTGGTCACCCCCACCTTTAGTTTTTTCTGCTCGCTAGCTACAGACAGCATTCTTGTCTCAAGTCCTGACTCCTCTTCTTCACTCACTTCCTGCACCTCATCAATGAGGTCTCATCTTCTTTTCCTTCCTTTGGTTGGTCCACTCTTAAATGGCGTCACTGAAATTGCTTCTTCCCCCATCTTTTTTTTGTCTGGTCTTGTCCACCTTTTGCCCTGTCTTGAAGCTCTTCCTTGCTTCTTTCATCCGCAGGTGGTCCACTCATTTTTCTCCCTAAATCTGCTATTAAAAGCCCCTTATTATTAGGGTCACAAGCAATTGGTTTATTGACCAATATTCTTCCTGGATCATTCAGCCTGCTCACATCTTCTGCATGTTCTCTTTCAATTTCCATGGAATCCTACACTTTAGCTCTCTTTTTCTCTTGACTTCCTTCTGTGCTAGCACTTGGCAGTTCCTTCTAGTTTTTTATCTTTTTACATTTTTTTCTCAATTGAATTTGACGGACGTTGGATCCAAGGAAGTGTTAGTAATTTTTTAAGAATAGAGGAATTGATTGATAATAAGACAAAACCACAAGGAAAGGGATGTAATTAACCCTTATTTTTATGAATCGAAGTTGATTGCTCTGGTCATGGCCAGTATTGATCTATTTCGGTGAACAATAACATTAGTGAACATGATTAGATAATGATAAAATAATAGAGCCATACACCTTTTCTAAAACTTCGTCCTTCTCTTGGTTTGTTATTACTTGAGGCAAATACTCTTTACCTCTTAATGCTCTTTTGAGATATTCTTTATATAAAGAAACATATATTTTTATTTTCCATATTTTAAAATCATTCTTTCCATCAAAATTTTCAATGTCATATTTGATGATAGCCATTTTGAGCTAACTTAAACTCTAATACAAAATTGTTATGATTACACTCAAAATTGTTGAGAATAGAAAAGTAAGAACAAAAAATAAATGGAAACATACAAGTTAATGTGGTACGGCTCAACAAATCAAGCCTACGTCCACAACAAAAATAATGATGATATTATTAACAACTTTGGAAATTACAAAATTTCTTGATATGTTTTAACCTCAAACCTTTACCTCACCTCTCACATGTTTTGTTCTATACTTTTTCATTCTAGAAATCTCTCTTTAGAACTCCTAAAGCTTTTTTAAAACTTTTACTATATGAGAAAAAACTTCTACTATATCTATATATATAGGCACCAAGTATAGATCCAATCCAAATCTAATTTAGATCTATGTTCCAAAATATAAGGTAAAATTTTCTAACAATTAGCATCCAATTCCTAATAGAATTAAGTAAACACCAAATTAAAAAATTACATAAACTTCTCCAATCTCATTCCAATTTGGAAATAATACTACTAGTGAACTAATCCTTGATTTGCATTGTGAGATTTTTTCTCTCTTAGAGGAATTCAAAAATGTCTTTCCTAACAAGATTTCAAATTGTTTGCTGCCAATTATGGGGATTGAATATCAAAGTTATTTTGATACTTGGAGCTATGATCATGAGTCATCATGTTTATCAAGCAAATCTTAAGGATACAAAAGAGTTGTAAAGAAAGGTGGATGAACTCCTGGCGAAAGTCATGCGCATGAGTCACTTAGTCTATGTCCTTTTCTAGTAATTTTTGTACCTAAACAAGATGATTCAGGATATATGTGTGTTGATTGTAATACAATTAACAAAATAATTATTAAATATTGCCATCCAATTCCTAGGTTATATGATATATTAGAAAAACTACATGGTGCATGTGTGATCACAAAAATTGATTTGAAATTTGATTATTACCAAATTCGCATGAAAGAAGGTGATAAATAGAAAACTGTCTTTAAAACGAAATTTGGATTGTATGAGTGGTTAGAAATGTTTGACTTAACTAATAGACCTAACATATTCATTAGATTAATGAATCATATTTTAAGACATTTTATTAGTAAATTTGTATTTGTATAATTTGATATACTAATTTATAGCAAAAATTTAACCGATTGTATTGATCATTTAAGACAGGTGTTACAAAAAATACTGAGGTTTATAACAATCTGTTGCCTACACTACATACAATACGTAACAATCCTAGATTTCTCTAAGTTGATACAATTGTAGTTGGCCACTTCTATGTTAATTCATTAATGACATTTGGTACTAAAAATTGATATAGGTTTTGTGCTAAAAAATTGTACACGATAATCAATTCATAATTTTTAGTTAATTCAAAATTTTCTGATAAGAAAATCTTTCAAGCATGAATCTATTCCAAGTGTTTATCACAAATAATTATGTAAAGGCATTTTATTTATTATAAATTTTAAGATAAATAACATTATTCATCACTTAACTTGGTTTCAAATTTTAATTTGGTTTTCCATTGTTTAAGAATTTTAATTAAATCATAAAACTTGTCAATTTAATTTTAATTTATCATCTATTTAAAATCAGACTAAACTAAAAGGTTCCATTCATCACTAAATTTTATAGAATCAAAAAATATTTTGGATAAGCTAATTGACACAATGATGATAAAATTTTTTTTATCGATTTTATGTGATTTGGTCAAGATTTGGAACTATTAATCTCAATTGATTTTAGTTAGATGATGAACTGAAATTAAATTACTGAATTTTGGGGTTAATCGAAACTATTTGAAAATCGGACACCAAATTGAACTTTAGAATATTATGTTTTTTTCCTTGTATAAAAAGATATCAACTTAACTTGCCATAGATTAGCTAGAGTAGCAATCGAGTGAGATAGCAATTTTGCATTGTTATCATATTTTGTTCTTTGGCTATTGTATTATATCAAGAAGATCATTTAACTTATTTTGGCTAACACATATATAGATATTTATTTATGGTAATGAAATAATTAACGTTATAGAGAAAAAAATATAGAGATGATGAGGAGGAATGAGTTTGTCCATGCCATTAAGGCATGCATAGCAGCCCCTAGCCCAGGCCACGTTATATCAATGCCACATCAGCTCAAGCCTGGTCTTCACTATTCACACAGCCATCATAAAAAAATTACCCACGCTAATTGTCTAGCCTTTCCTTCCACATCACTAATTTCTCTCTCCTCTATCTACTTTTCTACTATTTATTTAATATATTTAATATTTCTTATTTAAATTAATAATTATTAAAATATTATCTATTTTTCATTTATCAAATTATATATATATATATATTAATAATACAACTTATAATTTTAATTATCATACATTAAATAAATTTATGGAAAGGGAATAATTTTTTAAAATTATATATTAAAAATAATTAATGAAAAATAATTTTACATTACATTAAAATTAAAATTTCATAATACACTTGAAACATTCGGATAAATATGATAAATTAAACATAAAATACTTAAAAATTAAACATTCTATGCTAAAACATAATAAACTACACATTGCTTCCAGTATCATATGTGATTTCCACCAAAACGTTGCCATATGTGTTCAATCAAGTAATTTTTCAACTCATTGTGGATTTCTCTATTGTGAAGTTGATCCCTATTAATCAAATAATTATTCATGTCAATAAATCTTCCCATCGAGAATTGCAGTGTATTATTATCTCCTCTCGCTCTGTTGTTGCTTTCTAGTTGCTCCACAATGAATGTTGAAGGATCAACATAATCTTGATATTTAATTCATTCATCCTAGATAATGATGTTGTGCATTATAATACATACATTCATGATACGATGCAATATATCCTTATCCCATACGAGTATCAGATTTTAATTATCTGCCAACGTGCTTGCAGCACTCCAAACGCCCTTTCAACATTCTTGCGAGTAGCTTCTTGGCATTGGAAAAACAGTCTATGTTTATTTGTTTGTGGTATTGGGATTGATTGGATGAAAGGCACCCATTTTGGGTATACCATCTGTTAGGTAGTATCCCATGTCATATTGATGGCCATTAACTGTATATTGAATGGTTGGTATCCTACCATGTAATACATCATTAAACATAGGCAAATGATAAAGAACATTAAGATCATTACATGAAACTAGAGTACCGAAGAATGCATGCCAAATCTATAAATCTTGGGAAGCTATAGTCTCGAGTATTCATGTAGCTTTGCCATCACGACCTTGATACATCCCCTTCAATGCCGCTGAACAATTTTTCCACTCCCAATGCATGTAGTCAATGCTTCCAATCATGCTCGAGAATCCACGGATTTCACCAATATACAATAGCCTTCTCATATCTGCAGGAGTTGGCCTCCTCAGGTATTCAGCACCGAACACATCGATAATGCCTTGACAGAAATTGAAAATGCACTGTCTGGACGTACTTGTACCAATGTGCAAGTACTTATCAATTGAATCCGTAGAACTTCTGTAGGCCAACATTCATAATGTAGCTGTACATTTTTGTAAAATTGTAAAACCCATTCTACCAGTTACACTAGGACGTTGTTGAAAATAATGAAAAGTTTGTAGCCCTTCTACTATACGTAAAAAGAGACTTCTATCCATTCTTAAACAAATTCTAAATAGCCTATCATCATAGATAAGACGTTCAGTAAAATAGTCATTCTAAATGAGGATATGATTAGATCCTCGATCTCTATCAGGACGACAATCGGGATCTTTGTTTCCTGGTCCATGTATTATGTTTTGTATTCTCTGCATTCACACTATCTTCTATGATTTGCACGAAAGTTTCTTCGAACAACTTGTCCATTTCTGCATCGATGGAGTCATAATCATATGAAATTGGATTCATTTTTGGGAAGAAAAGGGAGATTTTGAGAGAGTTTGGGAGATAAGGATGTCATATTTTGCACTAAAAATAGGCAAAATACATGTCAATTTATAGAGAAAAATATTTTCTGTCTGTTAGTAATTTTTTGTTTAAAAAAAAACCTAAAATGACCATTCCAAACCATTGTATGGTTTGCAATGGGTAATACCCGTGGCCCACGCCCATTAGGCCCACGTTACGTCGGCCAACTGACTAGCGCTCACGCACCTATCAGTTGTTCTTTTTAAAAAAAAATTCAAAACGACGTCATTTGGCGTCTTTCTGATGCCAAACGGCACCGTTTTGAATTGCATGAAAACAAGAACAAGAAAACGCTGACACCTAATAGGCGTTGATGTGCTTGTTAGGTGTCAGCACTTTACGCTGACACACTCTTGCAACACGATGCCGTTTGGCGTCATATTTTGACGCTCAATCAGCAAAAAAAAAAAAAAATTCATGGACAGGCCCAGGCTGGTGGCTGTGGCCACGACCATTCAACTTGACGACCACACCATATCCATAGTTGTGCTGATGTGTCATGGCCCAAGCCATTCACGCCTAGTCCCAAAAGGGTTGCTTTGGATGCCTTTAAAAATGCTCATCCATTAGTTGTCAATGCTTCTGATAGCGTCTTTTGGTAAGCAATGTCAATACCATCAAGGCCCAAACTTTTTGAATGCATTAAATCATTAGAGAAGGAATGGCTCTCCCATCCATAAGTGTAAAGAAAGTTTTCAAAATAGTCAATCAAGTTAGGCAATGAACGAGCTCTCAATCGGATAGAGAGAGAAAGTTAGAGAGAGATACTCTCAACTCCTCCATTGAGTGCTTTCTTCTTCTCAAATCCATTACCTGCTTTGGTGTATTATTAATTATTTGTGGGACTTCTTGGTAAATTGTGCTTTTATTTTTCTGGGTTTTCTCTATCAAATGTTTGCTTGGCCGAGAAACCCAAATCTGATTTCAGGATTTTCTCATATTTGGATTGATTTTGCATAAATGGTTTTTTCTAGGTTTTTTGGTTGGTTATTGATTGAATCTGTCTTGTTTTTTTGGTTTGGCCAAAGATTCTGGTTGTTTTGGCCCGATTTTTTCTAGAATTTCTACGCCCATAATTTTGTGGAATTATCCCCGGATTTGCATGGAACTAGCAGTCTCTCAAATTTAATCAAACCTGAAGATTATTATTCACTTTAGGTTTAATTTCTTGAGACTTTTCTGGGTTTTCTAGCTGTTTGTTGACTGAATTTTGTCTAGTTTTTTCAGTTTGGCCAAAGATTTCTAGTTGTTTTGGCTCGGCTTTTTCTGGAATTTTTGCTCCCAGAATTTTACTCCTTCTCAATTGCTATTGTTGGAGTGATTCTCATTTCCCAAAGCTGTAGATCTCACACATCTGAATCTTTGTTCTTTGATCTGGCAAAGGTGAAGGCTCCATTTGGGTGTGAAGATTGGACGAGTTTTTCTGGGTTTTCTTTCTGAAATTTCTGCGCCTAGAATTTTGCTCCTCCCCCATTGTTGTTTCTGGAGTGATTCTCATTTCCCGAAGCTGTAGATATCATATATCTAGAGCTTCGATCTTTAATCTGGCACAACTGAAGACTCTATTTGAGTGTGAAAATTTGGTCAAGTTTTTGCTTAGAGCTGGTGTCCTCTTGAAGTTTAATCAAACCTGAAGATTCATCCATCCGCTTTGGTTCTTGTTTTCCTGAAGTTGCGGATCTCACACATCTGAAGCTTCGATCTTGAATCTGGCACAGCAAAAGGCTCCGTTTAGGTATGTAGATTGACCGAGGTTCTTGCAGGATTGAAAGTCGGCGATTCGGTTGAAGAAGATTAAACTTTTTCCCATTGCAGATTTCAAAATTCAAAATGGACAAGACCAATAGTCAAGTCCCCTTGGCGGATGTGGCTTACAAGTCAGAAAATTTGCCACCTAAGCCTTTCGTATCAGCAGTCACTTTAGTAGCCACGTCAGATAAAAATGCCACGTCACCAACAACCACACTAAAATCGGGAAGCACTTCAACCTCCTATTCTTGGGCTAATTTATTTAAGGATAATAGAGATCTCTCTAAGGGCCTTACGCTTGAAAAGCGTGACGTTGAGGATGCTGTGGTTCTTGAATGTGATGATGTAGATACCATTCAAGAGGCATAGGGATTTTGTTTAATTGCATATGTGTTAGGAAAATTCCCAGGGATTCAAGCAATTGTCGATGTGTGTAACTCTTGGAATGTTCCTTTCAAGTATCCCGCGCATACTAGTGGGTGGATTGTATTTAAATTTGAAAACGAAGAGCATAGGGATATGGTTCTTGCTAATAAACCGTATCAATCCTATGATAGACCATGGTTGCTAAAGAAGATGCCCTCCTTTTTTGCCTTTGAAGATCAATGTTTCAACAACATCCCAACTTAGATTACTCTGCTTGGACTACCATTGGAATGTTGGAATACTAGAGCACTCAGTAAAATTGCCTCAAAGGTTGGTGAGCCGGTGGCTTCTGATTTGTTCATGGCGAAACGAAGCTGTTCGACATATGTAAGGGTATTAGTGGAGATGGATGCCACGATGCCTTTGGTTAGGTCTATCCCTTTCAAGCTTCCCAACGGTGTAGTGAGGTCTCAATCGGTGATATATGAACATGAACCCAAGTTATGTTCCTCTTATCGCAAAATTAGCCATGGAGTGGAGGAATGTCAGAGTGCCAAGAGTTCTAACAAAGAAAGGGGGAGATCAAAATCTAGGCCAAAGTTGAGACAACATGGAAGCTACAAGCTCAAAAGAGATGGGGATCCTAACGAGGGTAGAGGTGATTCCAAAAAGGTTAGAGATGACCAAGATGTGGTGAAGTCCGATAGTTACAAATGGAAAGAGATGGTGACTTCTTTGGATGTCGAGGTACAACCTGAAGATCATTTGCTTCAAAAACCTGAAGAGGACCTTGCTCACCCTTTGGAGGAAATAGTCCTCCATGACGAGCAGTCTCGTGTTGATGGCTCAAAGAGAGGAGAAGGCTCTAATGTGGCAGTAATAGGGTTACCTGTCTTTTTTGAGGACTTGGGCTTTGAGGAGGAGGAGGTGAGAAAGGAAACTATGATGAAGAAAAAGACAAAAAGAAAGGTAGGAAAGCAATTAATGTGAAGGGGAAGGAGGTTGTGCCTCAAAAATGAGGATTGGCGCTTGGAACATAACGGGATTAAACCATCCCCTCAAACAAAATGGTGTGAAGGAGATGATTAAGCAACATTGTGTGGATATTTTTGGGATATTAGAATGTAAACTGGATGGTGAGAAGCTTAGCAGAATCAAGAAGAATAAATTCACGGGGTGGAACCAATGTAACAACTTTGACGTGCATGGAGCCAGCTGCATCCTAATTCTATGGAACCCATCTTCGGTGGTGGTTTTGGTTTTGGAGGTTCTCCTCCAAGTTATTCATATATCACTCATATTTGGAGGTAACTTCCTCTACTTTTCTTGTGAGTTTCATATATGGATTTCACTCTATTGTTACCAGACGTACTTTGAGGGAGGATTTGTTGTCTTATACCCCGGCCAGAAATTCCCCTTGGATGTTAGTAGGTGATTTTAATGGTATTATGTTTGATAATGAGAGAATTAATGGATCTTTGGTTACTTATATGAGACCAAAGATCTACTAGATTGTTTTTATCCCTGGGATTGGTGGATGTGAATTCAATTAAGTATCAATTTACTTGGACTAATGGTACTGTTTGGTCCAAATTAGACCAGGTGATGGTGAATGATAGATGGATTATGGAAGGATGGGAGACCTTCCTTCCATCTGGGTGCCTGTCAGACCACTCCCTCAGTATTACCACTATATACAGGGACATGAGGTTACTGAGAAAGATGTTCAAATTTTTTAACATGTGGGCTGATCATTCGAATTTTTTGCAATATTGTTCACCAAGCTTGGGGCTCTATGGTATATGGAACTAAGCAATATAAGTTATGTAAACGATTAGAAGTCCTAAAGGGGCCACTTAGGACTTTGAATCTTTATCATTTTAGTCATATTTCTTCTAGAGCTGAGGCGGCAAGGGATGAGCTAGAAAGAATACAACAGGTGCTTCATCAAAATCCTACATATCACATGGTACAGGATCAAGTTCAGGAGTTGTGCCGTTTAAAGTGGAATCTTAGGGAAGCTGAGAGGAAGTTCCTATACCAGAAAGCCAAATGCCGATATCCATGGAGTGGTCAAAAGGAATATGAGAAAGAACTCCATTGCTGCAATTGTAAAGGAAGATGGTACTGTCACTTCGGGGATAAAGGAAATTGTAGAGGAGTTCCAGAGATTCTATAAGCAGCTTTTGGGTACTAAGGTGCACTCTAAAGAGGTGGATCCCACGGTGTTTGATGTTGGGGCCAAGGTTCCAGCTCATTGTTGTTCGAACTTAGTGAGGATGGTGTCTGATCAAGAGATTACGGATGCTATTTTTGATATCAAGATAGATAAAGCACCGGGCCCGAATGGATATATGACTTGTTTCTTCACAAAGGCTTGGCATATTGTGGGTTAGGATCTATGTGCGGCTATTAAGGAATTTTTCTCCTCTGGAAAGCTCCTCAAGGAGATCAATCACACGATTCTTTCCTTGATTCCAAAGTCAACTCACTCTAGTTCTGTGGGGGGATTTTAGCCCAATCGCCTACTGTAATGTTACATATAAGGTGGTGGCTAAGATATTGGTTGCCAAGATGACTAAGTTTCTCCCTAACATTATTGATGAGGCTTAGTCAGCTTTTGTGGAGGTACAAAGTATGATGGAAAATATCCATATGGCCCAAAAAGTCCTCAAACAGTATTCCAGGAAAAGGGTCTCACCAATGTACTTGATAAAGGTAGATCTTAGGAAAGCCTATGACTCGGTATGTTGGTCCTTGCTACATGAGGTCTTAAAGGGTTTAGGATTTTTGAGTAGATTTGTTGAATGGATTATGAAGTGTGTCTCCACGATTTCATGCTCCATTCGAATAAAAAGTGATATTCACAGTTGGTTTCAAGGGAGAAGGAGGGCTTAAGACAAGGAGATCCGTTATCCCCGTACTTGTTTGTGACTTGCATTGAGTACCTCTCCAGAATGCTCAGAAGGGCCAACATGGAGTCAGACTTTCAGTATCATCCTCGTTGTGCCTCTTTGAAAATCACGCATTTGGCATATGCAGATAACTTGATGCTTTTCTCTAGAGGTGACAAGCCTTCAATCCAAATCCTTTGGGAATGCTTTACTATACTTCTGGTGATATGTCAGGGTTGAGAGCAAATGTTCATAAATCTAGTTTCTATGCGGCGAGGGTTCAAGGTGTGGATAAAGAAGATCTCATAAGGTGATAGGTATCCCTTTGGGAACTCTTCCAGTTAGATACCCAGGCTTCCCATTAGCCTTCAAAAGACTCCGAGTTATCCAATATACCCTTAATTGAGAAGATAGCAAGACAAATTGGTTTTTGGACAGTTTCCTCTCTCTCCTTTGCTGGAAGATTGGAGTTCATCCGTTCTGTGCTACAGGTTATCCATTGTTTTTGGCTTTCGTCTCTCCCTATGCTAGTAGCAGTTATTGAGAAGGTGAATACCTTTCTTAAGGACTGAGGGAAGCCGCTTGTGGCTTGGAAAGACCTCTCATTGCCCAAAGAGGACGGGGGATTAGGGCTTCGGGACTCCGGGGCATGGAATGCAGCTCTTTTATCCAAAATCTTATAGAACATCCACCGTAAGAAGAATACCCCTTGCTTAAAATAGGTGCATCACATTTACCTTCTTGGCGGTACTATTTGGGAGTTGTCTTCTAAGAAAGATTTTTCTGCATTGATAAAGAGAATACTAAGTATCAAAGATGCCTTGATACAAAGAGAAGGTTTGGTACATGGGGCCATTGCTCAATTAGAAAAAATGCAGGAAGGTCCTAAGGCTTATAACTACTTCCGGCATAGGGCTCAGAAGGTTATTTGGGAGAAGATTGTGTGGAATTCTAGCACTCCACCCAAATATTCCTTCATTCTATGGCTGGCTATCTGAGGGAGGCTGCTCACCAAAGATAGGTTGAATTTCTTCGAGATTGATCCTGTTTGCAAGTTGTGCCATGGTGAGGAAAAGTTAATCGGACATCTCTTTCTTAGGTGTCCAATTTTCACTTCTATATGGAATGAGGTCGGAAACTAGTGTGGGATTCATAGGGAGATGAAAACTCTAGTGACTATGATCAAATGGCTAAAAAAGAAAGGTAGAGGCTTGTCTTGGCTTAATAGGAAGAAGAGGATTGCTTTTGCTTGTTCAGTGTACTATAACTGGTTGGCTAAGAACCGGTTGCAATTTGAGGATTGCATCCCTAATCCTATGGAGATTGTGCTCAGGATTAAGACACAAGTGTACAGGGTTGGCTACTCTCTGTACCCAGGTGTTTTAATTTTATATGCTGCTAGTTAGGCTCCTGCTTACTTTTGTAAAACACCGGGATTTGCTCGGTGTATATGTACAAAACCTCAGTTTTTTATCAATAATAAATTTTTACATTTGATCAAAAAATTTTTTTTTTAAAAAGTTGGGCAATGTATTAAATTTTTAACGCGAAGTTGGCTGTGCAAATTTCCGCACACCAAGAGCTTGATATAGCTTTGAAATTTCATCAACCAAAATGAAAAACTACCAACTTGAGACAGTAGAGGCTTATCATTTCCAAATGTTTGAGAAAGTGCGTCTTGAAATCAAACTCTACTTCTAAATATTAATTCTAAAGAAGAACAAAAAAGAAAGAAATACTAAATCTTATCTCAAATGCATTAAGGATAGATAGCCACGCAAGTAATGCCAGGCAAATCCAATCGAAAGAAAACAAAATACTTACATGGAATCATTTGCGTGGATATCTACGTGTAACTTTGAACTCCAAATAGTGCAACACCTCACTGTATCTCACCGATTCTCCACAACTACCTACTACCACGTTCTAGACATGCAATGGATCTACTTTACTATAAATACCCTTCATTCTTCCACCTTTCCATCCCAGAACGTCAGCCTAACATATCCCTCAATTCAAATCCATAAAGGTGAAATAGCAATGGCAAAGTTTATTGTCTTTGCAGCAATTATGGTAGCCCTCTTGGCCTTTGCTCAGGCCTCCAGGTTCACCATAACCACCATTGTTGATGAGAATGAAGACAACCAATATGGACAGTCCCAACAGAGATGCCAACAACAGATCCAACAACAGTTCCAGCATATGCGCCATTGCCTGCAATACCTGTCATCCCATGGAGGAATGGACATGAAGATCCTAGTGTACGGGAAAGAAGGACAGCAGGAGCACCTCCAGCTATGCTGTAGGGGACTCCAGAACCTAGACAAGGAGTGCAGATGCGAGGCCGTAAGGCAAGTAATGAGGATGGAAGTGGGACAGGGACAGCAAATGGAGCAAATGAAAATGAAGGCTAGGTATCTTCCAAGTCAGTGCAACATAGGACCCCAGGAGTGCCGAGTTTGAGCAATATTTTTCTAGACTGAATAAGGCTAGCAATAAAAAATAAAAATAAGGCTAGCAATAAAATAAGATTTATCTTGTTCTCTAGCTACCTACTTTGGCTAGAAGCACACATGATCGTGTGTGTTTGATTATGTATTTTGTTTTGTGGGTGCTAGTAATTAATGAAGTATATGATATAATTAACATCTTTGGCATTTTCGGTACCCACAACTTACGAGAGCGAGCAAATGATTATGTAGAAAAATCAATATTTCTCAAATTTTAACAGCATATCCGGTCTACAGGACCCACTGAAATGATGAATTTTATTCGCTAACTAGAAAAGAGAAAAAATATATAAAATGAATATCAAATTTTTTTATTTTTTTATTTTTTTTGGCAATTATAACATTCTAATGCACTTAGCCAATGTAAATTAACTTACTTAAAAAATAGTGAAAATTTTCAATTCTTTTTTAATTTTCACTAGTTATTAATTGCAGAAACTTACCAATTATTTGTACAAATAATAAAAATAATATAATTATGCATAATATTAGATCACAAACGAATACATTTTGCAGCCAACAAAAATAGAGGAATATATTATTACAAAATATATGTTACTATAATGAGCAACTTATTTTAAATAATCTTTTTCGCAGGTAATATTTTTCGTGAGGATAAGATAGAAAAACTAAGATCAGATTTTGGGAATTATAATTTTTTTTTATTACAAACAATAAGTTGTTAGTAGTATCAATGGGGCCAAACACTTGTAGCCTCATTTTGTCTCTACCCCTCAATATAACCTAGTAAAATTCTAGAAAAAAATTCCATTCTCGTTTTATAAAAGGAGCTCTCCTTTGGTAAGTATATAATTTTTAATTATTTGTTATAAGATATTTAATTTACTATTAAATCTATAATTTATAATTTTATCTTTATAATTCGAAAAAATTTATAATCCTTTTCTTCAATTTAACTAAACTATCTAATTAACTCATATTCAATAAAAGAATGCCAATTCATATATTATCATATAGTAAAATGCATAATTGTTACTATATGTTTAAATAACCTACTAAAGCAAGTAAACAGGTCTACTATAAATACTTTTTAACACTATATTTTCTTTTACTTTCTAAATATTATTTGTCTAAACTAGTAAAAAAAAATTATTTCTAGATATTATTTTTTAATGCATCAAAATTACATATTCTTGAAACAAATAAAAATAATTTTTATTAGTAAAGGACGGAGTTAATGATTATTTTTTTATAAATGACAATGATAAAAATTCTAAACATATTTTCTTTATTTTTTTTCCATTTACATAGTTGAAAATTATTTGAATTTACATATTTATTGCACAGGAAACAATTGTAGTGAGAATTCTACTAAAGAAATTTTATATTTATGATAAAAAAAAATACAATTATTTACGATAACAATATAACCTTTACAAAGGATAACAGTAATGTAACTAAGGAGCCTATGTTGAAATTTTTAAGGAAACAAAATGAATTGCTTTTATCTAGCAACAAAAATATATAAAGTTTCAACATAATATATTGCACCACTTCATTCAAATAATGTGATGTAAAACAAAGAAGAATGCACCGTCTTTTAATATAGTATTATACAGCATCAAAAATCAATATGGTATGAATCAAAAAAATTTAACTACTATCAAACATTAAATACTTACACTTAAATTAACATATAATGACTACTCATTATATTGTAAAGATTTTTTGAAGAAAAAAATTAATTTTTTCTCCAACAAAATGCCTTTTACCACATTAATTGAATATTGTATCGTCTTCTTATATGGTATCATACGAAATAAAAATTGAAATTTTTTAGTAATGTCATAATTGACTTGTTATGCATAAAGCAATACATAACAATTACTCATATTACATTGTAAGGATTTTTTGGAAAAATAAAAAAGTTTTATACAACAAAATGTATTTTACCACGTCAATTGAATATTGTATAATCAAATAATAAATATTATACCATCTTCTTATATGGTATTATACAACATAAAAAATTAATATTGTAAGAATTGAAAATTTGTAAGTAACGCATAAAATATACATAAAAATTACTCCTATTACATTGTAAGGATTTCTAGGAAAAAAATTCAATTTTTTTCTACAACAAAATGAATTAAAGCACATTAATTGAGTATTATACTATTAAACATCAACACTGAATCGTCTTCTTATTTGGTATTATTGTGTGGCATAAAAAAATCAATATTATATAAATTAAAATTTTTTAAATACTATCAAAATTAATCTATTATCCATGAAACAGTACATAACAAGTACTCATATCACAATTTAAGGATTTTTTGGGAAAAAATCAATATTTTTCTATAGTAAAATGCATTGTATCACATCAATTTAATATTGTACTATTGAATAATGAATACTATATCGCCATTTTATTGGTGTTATACAACATTAAAGTTAATATTGTAGGAATTTAAAATTTTTAAATAATGTCAACATTAAATTGTTATGTGTAAAATAATAAATAGTAGTACTTATCATGGTAAGAATATTTTTGGAAAAAATTCAATTTTGTTATAGGAAAATGTATTGTATCACATCAATTAAATATTGTACCACGGTACCACCAAACAATGAATACTATATTATCCTCTTACAAGGTATTATATGGTAATAAAAATCAATATTGTAAGAAATTAAATTATTTTTAAGTAATGGCATAATTAAATTTTTATGTGTAAAATAATAAATAACTATTCATATCAGTGTAAGGATTTTTTGGAGGAAAAATCAATTTTTTTCTACAACCAAATGCATTGCATCACAGTAATTAAATATTATACTATTGAATAATAAGCATTGTATTGCCCTCTTATTTAGTAGTGTACAACATCAAAAATCAATAATGTAGCAATTGAAATTTCTTAAGTACTATCAAAATAAAATTATTATACATAAGATAATAAATAAAAGCTACTCATCATATTGTAAACAATTTTTGGGGAAAAACCAAATTTTTTTATAGCAAAATGCATTGTATCACATCAATTGAATATTTTATCATTGAATAATTATCATAAACTCTCCTCTTATTTCGTATTGTATAGAATCAAAAATCAATATTTAAGGAATTGAAATTTTTTGTCAAAATTAAATTGTATACCTATTCATATTACTATTAGTTTTTTCCTGTAGCCAAATGCATTATATCATACCTCCATTGAATATTGTACTGTTAAATAATGAATACTATACTGTCTCTTATTTAATATTATATAGCAATAAAAATCAACATATATGTACTATAATTTTTTTAACTACTATTGAAATTAAATCATTAGGTATAAAATAATCAATAATAGCTATAGCTACTCATATCATTGTATGGATTTTTACAAACATACCAAAAAAAAAAAAAAAAAAAGGAGAATCCGTTTCACACAACAAAATGTATTTGTAGCATTTCAAAGGAATGTCATATCATTCAACAATGAAAAACCTTCCTTTCTTTTATATGTTATTGTAAAACATGAAAAACCAATATTATCATAATTCAAAATTTTTAAATACTTCAAAATTAAATTATTAGGTGTAAAATAATATACAACAACTATTCGTTAAACTATACGGATTTTTTTTAGAACAAAATTGATTTTTTTAATAGCAAAATGTATTGTACCAGTTCAATTGGTTATTATTTAGTGAAATAATGAACACTTTATCGTCCTTTTATATAGTATTGTACGACATTAAAAATCAAAATTATAACAAAATGCATTATACCATCTCAAATGAATATTGTGTTGTGAAACACTAAAAAATGTACCGTTATTTAAATATTGTATAATTTTATATTTTTATCTTTACTTTTTAATTTTAAACCATATATAATTATTATTGATAAATATATTATAAAATTTTATTCATAAATATACTCTTTTTGGAACAAATAAAAGTTATAAAAATAAATTCTTTTTGAGTGACGAAAAGAGTACTTTTTGATTTCAAAACTACAGCCTTATAATCAATGAAAATGAACACACAGTGTTTTCTTCATATTAATACAAGTCCCAACTCCTAGCTAGTATGTTCTAAAAATTTGACCTCTTTAATTTTGCTACCCTTTTAGTAACTATTTTAGTTCATCACCAAGTATAGATTCGTCTTGTATCAAACTAGTTGCATTCATATGGATCTTGTTTATAATCAAATTCAACAATCATTTTTTTTTTCTGGATTGCAAACCAAATTTCTCTAAGGTACTTAATTTAGAATGCAATTATATATCTTAGTGGAAAAATGCTAAGTGAGTTGGGTCATTTCAAATTATAAGTAACCGATCTAAATGTTAAGTAATGTTTACTATTCAATACATACATACATACATACATATATACATATAAAGCCTCTAAAATATTCCAGAAATGCTGAAACTTTGTTCAGGAAAAATACTATTAATTATGACAACATTTCAATTACCTGATTTGAAAATTTAAAAATGTACCTATAGAAACAAACCATAATAATAATTTTCAGGTGAAATTCTGACTATGTATTAAGAACAAATGATCAGATCTTGTACAAAATAAACATTGAGGATAAAAAATGACATTAAATATGTAAATGTTTAACTAACTTCTTAACCAAACTTATTATAACATAATTTACCAAAAACTTTGTAAATTGAAACCTAGAGTTGAGATGAATGAAAATGTGGATCAAATTAATAATACAATTTGTCCATGTTTAATCTTAAGATTGTCAATAAACAAAAATACAATTTAATATCATTTTCAATCAGTCTAATTTTTTTCATTTATCATCCCCTTTTAAATTTGTAAAGAGAGAAAATTAAAATAATATCAAAGTTGACAAAGTTTTGTTAGGTTTACTTCTATTTCTATTATTGATGGCAAATTTTTAACTCATAATAAAAGTATAAAAACAATTACTTGAATAGCTCTTCATCTTGACATTATATTACAGCATCTAAACATTTCCTTTCACACCCAAATCACAACCAATTCATTAAGTTCAATAAATGAAATTATAATGAACACCATTTTAACTTGAATGATAAACTATTCATCCTGACAACTATTAATTGTGAAAATAAATCACACGCAATGCATGTGCTTTATGACTAGTATTTATAAATTTATTATCATGGTGTAGAAATTGTAAGGTTTTTCTATATGTGGGTTTATATTAATTAATGTTGTTTTGGGTTTGGTTTAATAAAGTCAAATATAAAGGTTTTTAATTAGTTTAATATAGGACCGGTTTGTGTGGGCAGTAATTGGCCTGACCCATAATGAGGGGATTAGGGTTTAATTATAAATATCAGTTATGTTCCCTTCTCTAATCTTAAATTTTAGAAACACTTTTTGCTCATAAAGTTCAAAAGAAAAAGAGGCACTCATCAAAACCAGTTCATATAGATGGGCATAAAGAGGAACAATCTAGGCAGGATCAATCCTATTTCCACATTCAGCTATGGATAAAAAGACTAGTACACGATTCTTTACTTCTATCTCTATCTATATGTTTGATCTATTGGGTTTGTGCTGTATTAGCCAAGATGTGGTATCAGAGCATACATAGATCATGATTAGAATGTTTTATACTTTATTTTGCTATTTGACCCCATATTCGGAACAATCTTGTTGAGACGAGTTCGATGGTGGCTAAAGCATCAGGCGCTTGACGCCTTTGATTAAAAAAAAAAAACAAGAACGCGCATCAACAGGCGCACCCATCAAACGAGGTTGTCACGTGCATGCATCAGGCGCACGCCTGCGCATCAAGCACGATTGCGTTAGGTGCGCATATCAAGGTGCAAATGTTTGCCTCGCATCAGTTGAGTTTGTTTTAAAACCTTTATGGGTTGCATACAAGTTCATCCAGAACCCATTTTAGGCAGTTTTGGTGTCGTTGGTTTTAGTTTTTCATGATCTACATTTTGACACATAATTTACATATTTTTTGACACCATTATACTTGTGAAAATCTAGACAGAATATAATTTTATACTTTTAGTATAAAAGAATTTTTTTACTTGTATTTTTATGAATTTTTAAATATGCTTAAGGTGTCAATATGCAAATATTCAATTTATATTAGTGTAGAACATGATTACATGCAATTAAATGATGTACTGTCCTTGTCATTTATATGTTTTAAAATTGCATATAAAGTTTTTATGTAAGAAATAAAGTTTAATATCCTTGGTATAAGAGAATTTCATAAATTCAATTAGGCAATGACCATCAAGTGGCACACTCACTTGGTTTTATGAAATATCGGTATCATATTATGGGGGATGTCTCATTTTTTAATATCTAATCACACTCCCAAAGGGGGTGATGGGGTATTAGTTCGTGGGGAGATAAATGTACAACATGTGCTTGAGGAATGAATGATTTTAGTGGTTTATACACCCAAAGGTGGCGAATTCACGAGGGTTGGAATAAGTCTTCATGACCGTTATTCATGTAGAAAGTTTACAATTGTATGTTATGTATTTTACCCAAAGGTGATTGTATAATGATACCTGTAACTTTCTGTGGAGTGTACTGATACAGTTTATATCAAGTTGCACTGTTCTTACATATTTTATATTTTTCTTAATATCTGTTACCTATTCTGTCAATGCAACTCACTCATTATTGAGATTCTCACTAGTTCCAATTTTAAGAAATGGAAAAATGATATAATATTTAGAATGACTCTAGCGGATGTGTCCGATACTCTTTAAAATGACAAGTCTGCAAATCTCACTACAGAAAGTACTGATGTTGAAAAGGAAAGATTTGTAGTTTGGGAAAAGAGCAATCAAATTTGCTTATTGTCCATGAACCGATCTATTCAGGATCATCTTAAGAGCAAATTTGCCACCAATTACACTACTAACTACTAAGCAAATGATGGAATACATTAGACATGTATTGGGTTTCATCCAATGCTAAGATAGGTACTAGTGGAGTTAAGGATTATGTCTTAAGGATAGTAGATTTACAGAGTAAATTTGAGGCACTTAAGATCACTATTCCTATTGCTGTGATTGTCCATCAAGCTCTCAATACCCTTCCACCATATTTCGGGATTATAAAGACAAATTACAATTCCAAAATGAGACTGGTCTATAAATGATCTCATAGCCAAGGCGATGGCAGAGGAAAGGAAATTGAGAGATGAAAAGGGACATCAAGCCATGTAGGTTTCTAGTGCTAGTGGTAAAAGGAATAATAAATCCAAAACTTCTACCCATAAAGGTACTCTTAAGACCACTGACAGCACTAAGAAAACAGGCCCAAAGAAGAATTTTTTTAAGAAATCTAATTGTTGCTTCTTTTGCAAAAAAAAAGGTCACACAAAGAAAAATTGTGACAAAAACAAGGCTTGGTTAGCCAAGCTTGAGACTACGTAATATACTCGTTAGAGTAAATTACGTGTCACGAACCTAATGTCCCTTCATGAAGTTCTTGCCTCAAATAGTCACCACGTCATCTAAGTTGACACTTGCATGGCTAAATTATTCATCGATTTATTTTTTGTCAAAAACGATAGTTGTATTTACTTTTCAAAAAACCATTATATACACGTTCCCCACTAGCTACGATTTCCTTGGATCTCATTTCAATCCAAGGTTCAAACAAAATATTTTCCACTTCCTTCCTATCTAATTCCCATGCCATCCTCTGGGAAGGCCACAAGTATTAGATTATGATAAAACTATTTTAGCAAGAGTAGTTAACGTCTCCAAATTCTATCCAAGTTAGAGACCTTACCCACTCTGCCTTATATTGTTCCCTCTCTTTCCTACTCAAAAGGTACCACTGAGTCTATTCTTAAACTCCTAGTCCCTATTTCATCTTACATCAAGTGCTGGAGTTAGCATCGTTTTTCTGTTCACTCAATGTTCAAAACTCCAACCATTCATTCAAGGCTACATCCACTACAATTTTTTCTTCCCTCCATTCTTTCTAGAATAGCCAGAGTTTCCTTGTTTTCCAGAGTATTCATAGGATATATACCGTCAGTTGGGCTCTATCATTCCAAGTGTCATTTTTTACCTTTGCACAAATGTTTTGCCATTAGTTTTTGAAGCTCCTTTCTTGTACATCCAAATCCTCCCATTTCAACGAGCTATTTTCCAACCCATCCTTGCTTTGCGGCAACTAAATAAGAGATGCTCCAATGTTTCGCTTCTTCCACACATATTACATATAGGGTCTTCTTGGATACCTCTTTTGTCAGTTGGTCTTTTGTTGGTAGAATGTCGTACAAGACCTCCAAAGAAAGTGTTTCAATTTCCCTTGATGCCAAGTTTCTAGTTGGTCCTTCATACTCCTCTCATTAGACCTCTAGTTGTGCTACTGTATGCTCTTTGGTGTTGCTACGGTGTTCTTTCATCGCTCACGATATGTTGATCGACCCAATCCGTTCCTTATCCTCCAGTCCTTTCTCGATTCATCACCGATCGACCCAAGTAGCTTGTTCCGTATTGGCTGTAGAGATGTAGGCTTTCCTTCCCCATGCAGGAATCCATGGATGATCCCATATCTGATAGACTTTCCATCTCTCACTTGATATCTTGCGCCACTTTGAATGATGCACCTAGCCCCCATCCAGCTCTTCCATAGCTAGGAAGTATTGCCTTTACTTTTACCAACAATAGCCCCCGCTTGGAAAACACTTAGCCTTCATCACCTTGTTCAATAGGAGGTTGGTTGAGTAATTAGTCTCCATAGTTGCTTGGCTAGCAATGCATCATTAAACACTTGTATGTTTTTGAATCCCAAACCCCCCTCCTCCTTGTACTTAGTCAAGTCCTTCCAAGATTTCCAATGGAATCTCAGTCTGCCGTCTTCCTTTTTCCCCACAAGAATTTTGCCATGTTTTAGTAATCTCGTGGCGGATATTAGATAGCATTTTGAAGCAAGTCATCACATATGTTGGTAATGCATCGATTACTACCTTGATGAGAACTTCCTTCCCAGCCAAGCTAAGAAACTTGTTTTTCCAGCTCTTGATTCTGTTTCCCACTCTTTCCACAACATATGCAAACACTTCGTGCTTAGACCTTCCTATATAAATTGGAAGGCCCAATTATTTGGCATTTTGTAGCTCCTTGATCACGTCCGAGTTTGGCATATTCCTCATTGGTTTCTTTCATGATTCTGTGAAGAAGATTGACGACTTATCAAGATTGACCAACCGCCGGAGAACTTACTATATTTCTCCAATAGACTCTTCACTATCCTTGCTTGCTCAATATCTTCTTCACAAAATAAAAAGGAATATGCAAATAAAGGTGAGTGATTAGTGGACCTTGCTTGCACACTCTCATCCCCTATAATCCCCCATAATCCTCGCTTGCCTACTCATATTCAACAAGGTTTCGAATGATTAGGAACAAATATGGTGATAGTGGATCCCCTGTTTCAATCCCTAGATGGTTGGATATAGCCACACTTCTCTCCATTTATGTTTATTGAGAAATTAGAGAAGCTAATGCATTGTCTAATCTAGTTTATGAAAGTGCCAAAACCCCATTTTACCTCACAAAAGTTCCATTATACTCTATCATAGGCCTTAGCCATATCTAACTTCAATGCCATAAACCCATTTTTCCTTTTATGCCTCGAATATAATGTGTGTATACACTCATGAGCAATTACCACATTATCTAAAATCATCTCCCTAGAATGAATGCTGTGAGGACTAATGCAACTATGGAGGTAGATTTTGATCTTTTTAGCCACAATCTTAGAAATAATCTTATACAAAACATTACACAAGCTAATAAGTCTATAATGAGCAATTGAAGTGGGATATTTCACTTTTGGGATGAGAGTAATTAGAGTGTGGTTCATTTGTTTTAGAAGTTTTTTGAGCAAGAAATTTTTAACATTACAAATATCCATTTTCACCACATTCCAATAAGATGGAAAAAATATGAGTCCTACCATCCGAGTCGAGCTTTGTTAGGTGCATTTGAAAAAGAGCTTTTTCTATCTCATCTTCCTCCATTGCCGAGTCAATCTTTGGTTCATTGCCTTGGTGATAGATCGTGGGATTCTATCTAACCCTTCTGAAACTATTGTGGTTGAGAGAAAGTAAACATTCTGGTAGAAATGCACAATCTCCTCCTTTACCTCCTCTGGTTCCTCACAACCGCCATCTCCCTCACTAGTGTATTAATAGTATTCTGTCTCCTCATCGCTCACCGTGCATGCATGGAAGAATTTAGCATTCCTATCCCCTTCTCTAAGTCATTGGACCCTAGCTTTTTGTCTCCAGTATGTCTCTTCCTCTTTATATGCAACGGCTAGCTGAGTCTTGGGTCGACTCCACTCATTCCAATCCCTGTTACCCTCCTTCTATCTTAGCTCTTCCAATTTTTATTTCGCCTTCGCAATCTACTTTGCTAAATTGGATTCTTGTCTACGCCCATTCTAGTAGCTCTCTCCTACACCGCTTGATCTTTGAGCAAACTTGGTATATTGGGGTTCCCCTTTGATCTTGACCCTATGCCTTTTCAATTATCTTTTGTACCTCCTCATTCTTGATCCATCTTTTATCAAATACAAACCTTTTATGCAAATCTGCTTAATGGACATGTATCTAGTAGTATTAAGAAGTGATCGATGATTCTCTTTCTACATGATATACTTTTGCACCTTGGTTCTCTAACATTCATTGGGGACTACAAAGAATCGATCTAATCTATCCTCAACAAATCCTTCCCTTCTCTATTATTGGCCCATGTAAATCTTCTCCAACAAACCCTAGCTCCTCATTTTCATCCTATTGATAAAACCTTTAAAATTCACAAAACTAGACTCGCTCTTAGGTGCCCTCCTTTTTCTCATCACTATGGACTAGGTTATTAAAGTTGCCTCCTATTATCCACCTGTCTCCCCACTCTTGCTTTTGCCTTCATAAGTACCTCCATTGTTCCTCCCTTACCTTTGGGTCCGTGCTGACATATATGCACATTGCCCAAAACTTCATACTTTCTCCTACCATTGTGCACTCTAACTGGATACTAAAATGTGTAGTGATTATTTTGGACACTATTACCTCTTCTAACCAACATGCCAAAAGCCCTCATCTAAATCCTCCCGGCTTCATCACCTTCATCTATTGTGAAAATGGAGTCTTCTACACACGGTTGCAACAAAACTTCTTCTCTTTTGTTTTTGGTTTATGCAAGGAATACTAAAGTGGTGGTGGGATCTCACTATCTCCTTCAACTGGGAATTGTAAAGGGTGCACCCAAATTTTACAATTCCACACACATACTTTCATAAAGTTGATTGGGACCATTCTAGGCTGGTCACCCCCACCTTTAGTTTTTTCTGCTCGCTAGCTACAGACAGCATTCTTGTCTCAAGTCCTGACTCCTCTTCTTCACTCACTTCCTGCACCTCATCAATGAGGTCTCATCTTCTTTTCCTTCCTTTGGTTGGTCCACTCTTAAATGGCGTCACTGAAATTGCTTCTTCCCCCATCTTTTTTTTGTCTGGTCTTGTCCACCTTTTGCCCTGTCTTGAAGCTCTTCCTTGCTTCTTTCATCCGCAGGTGGTCCACTCATTTTTCTCCCTAAATCTGCTATTAAAAGCCCCTTATTATTAGGGTCACAAGCAATTGGTTTATTGACCAATATTCTTCCTGGATCATTCAGCCTGCTCACATCTTCTGCATGTTCTCTTTCAATTTCCATGGAATCCCACACTTTAGCTCTCTTTTTCTCTTGACTCCCTTCTGTGCTAGCACTTGGCAGTTCCTTCTAGTTTTATATCTTTTTACATTTTTTTCTCAATTGAATTTGACGGACGTTGGATCCAAGGAAGTGTTAGTAATTTTTTAAGAATAGAGGAATTGATTGATAATAAGACAAAACCACAAGGAAAGGGATGTAATTAACCCTTATTTTTATGAATCGAAGTTGATTGCTCTGGTCATGGCCAGTATTGATCTATTTCGGTGAACAATAACATTAGTGAACATGATTAGATAATGATAAAATAATAGAGCCATACACCTTTTCTAAAACTTCGTCCTTCTCTTGGTTTGTTATTACTTGAGGCAAATACTCTTTACCTCTTAATGCTCTTTTGAGATATTCTTTATATAAAGAAACATATATTTTTATTTTCCATATTTTAAAATCATTCTTTCCATCAAAATTTTCAATGTCATATTTGATGATAGCCATTTTGAGCTAACTTAAACTCTAATACAAAATTGTTATGATTACACTCAAAATTGTTGAGAATAGAAAAGTAAGAACAAAAAATAAATGGAAACATACAAGTTAATGTGGTACGGCTCAACATATCAAGCCTACGTCACAACAAAAATAATGATGATATTATTAACAACTTTGGAAATTACAAAATTTTTTGATATGTTTTAACCTCAAACCTTTACCTCACCTCTCACATGTTTTGTTCTATACTTTGTCATTCTAGAAATCTCTCTTTAGAACTCCTAAAGCTTTTTAAAACTTTTACTATATGAGACAAAACTTCTACTATATCTATTTATATAGGCACCAAGGATAGATCCAATCCAAATCTAATTTAGATCTATGTTACAAAATATAAGGTAAAATTTTCTAACAATTAGCATCCAATTCCTAATAGAATTATGTAAACACCAAATTAAAAATTACATAAACTTCTCCAATCTCATTCCAGTTTGGAAATAATACTACTAGTGAACTAATCCTTGATTTGAATTGTGAGATTTTTTCTCTTAGAGGAATTCAAAAATGTCTTTTCTAACAAGATTTCAAATTGTTTGCTACCAATTATGGGGATTGAATATCAAAGTTAGTTTGATACTTGGAGCTATGATCATGAGTCATCATGTTTATCAAGCAAATCTTAAGGATACAAAGAGTTGTAAAGACAAGTGGATGAACTCCTGGCGAAAGTCATGCGCATGAGTCACTTAGTCTATGTCCTTTTCTAGTAATTTTTGTACCTAAACAAGATGATTCAGGATATATGTGTGTTGATTGTAATACAATTAACAAAATAATTATTAAATATTGCCATCCAATTCCTAGGTTATATGATATATTAGAAAAACTACATGGTGCATTTGTGATCACAAAAATTGATTTGAAATTTGATTATTACCAAATTCGCATGAAAGAAGGTGATAAATAAAAAACTATCTTTAAAACGAAATTTGGATTGTATGAGTGGTTAGCAATGTTTGACTTAACTAATAGACCTAACATATTCATTAGATTAATGAATCATATTTTAAGACATTTTATTAGTAAATTTGTAGTTGTATAATTTGATATACTAATTTATAACAAAATTTAACCGATTGTATTGATCATTTAAGACAAGTGTTACAAAAATAATGAGGTTTATAACAATCTGTTGCCTACACAACATACAATACGTAACAAGCCTAGATTTCTTTAAGTTGATACAATTGTAGTTGGCCACATCTATGTTAATTCATTAATGACATTTGCTACTAAAAATTGATATAGGTTTTGTGCTAAAAATTGTACACGATAATCAATTCATAATTTTTAGTTAATTCAAAATTTTCTGATAAGAAAATCTTTCAAGCATGAATGTATTCAAGTGTTTATCACAAATAATTATGTAAAGGCATCTTATTTATTATAAATTTTAAGATAAATAACATTATTCATCACTTAACTTGGTTTCAATTTTTAATTTGGTTTTCCATTGTTTAAGAATTTTAATTAAATTATAAAACTTGTCAATTTAATTTTAATTTATAATCTATTTAAAATCGGACTAAACTAAAAGGTTCCATTCATCACTAAATTTTATAGAATCAAAAATATTTTGGATAAGCTAATTGACACAATGATGATAATTTTTTTTTTTATCGATTTTATGTGATTTGGTCAAGATTTGGAACTATTAATCTCAATTGATTTTAGTTAGATGATGAATGAAATTAAATTACTGAATTTTGGGGTTAATCAAACTATTTGAAAATCGGACACCAAATTGAACTTTAGAATATTATGTTTTTTCCTTGTATAAAAGATATCAACTTAACTTGCTATAGATTAGCTAGAGTAGCAATCGAGAGATATAGCAATTTTGCATTGCTATCACATTTTGTTCTATGGCTATTGTATTATATCAAGAAGGTCATTTAACCTATTTTGGCTAACACATATATAGATATTTATTTATGGTAATGAAATAATTAACGTTATAGAGAAAAATATAGAGATGATGAGGAGGAATGAGTTTGTCCATGCCATTAAGGCATGCACAAGACCCTAGCCTGTGCCACGTTATATCAACGCCACATCACTCAAGCCCGGCCTCCACTATTCACCTGACCATAATAAAAAAATCACCCACGCTAATTGTCTAGCCTTTCCTTCCACATCACTAATTTCTCTCTCATTTATGTACTTTTCTACTATTTATTTAATATATTTAATATTTCTTATTTAAATTAATAATTATTAAAATATTATCTATTTTTCATTTATCAAATTATATATATATTAATAATACAACTTATAATTTTAATTATCATACATTAAATAAATTTATGGAAAGGGAATAATTTTTTTAAATTATATATTAAAAATAATTAATGAAAAATAATTTTACATTACATTAAAATTAAACTTTCATAATACACTTGAAACATTCGGATAAATATGATAAATTAAACATAAAATACTTAAAAATTAAACATTCTATGCTAAAACATAATAAACTACACATTGCTTCCAGTATCATATGTGATTTCCACCAAAACGTTGCCATATGTGTTCAATCAAGTAATTTTTCAACTCATTGTGGATTTCTCTGTTGTGAAGTTGATCCCTATTAATCAAATAATTATTCATGTCAATAAATCTTCCCATCGAGAATTGCGGTATTATTACTCCTCTCGCTCACTTTGCTTTCTAGTTGCTCCACAATGAATGTTGAAGGATCAACATAATCTTGATATTTAATTCATTCATCTTCGATGATGATGTTGTGCATTATAATACATACATTCATTATACGATGCAATATATCCTTATCCCATGAGAGTGTTGGATTTTTAATTATACGCAACGTGCTTGCAGCACTCTAAACGCCGTTCAACATTCTTGCGGCGACTTCTTGGCATTGGAAAAGCGATATGTTTATTTGTTTGTGGTATTAGGATTGATTGGATGAAAGGCACCCATTTTGGGTATACCATCCGTTAGGTAGTATCCATGTCATATTGATGGCCATTAATCGTATATTGAATGGTCGGTGTCCTACCATGTAATACATCATCAAACATAGGCAAACGATAAAGTACATTAAGATCATTACACTAAACTAGAGTACCAAGAATGCATGCCAAATCTATAAACTTGGGAAGCTATAGTCTCGAGTATTCATGTAGCTTTGCCATCACGACCTTGATACATCCCCTTCAACGCCGGGACAATTTCTCCACTCCCAATGCATGCGATCAATGCTTCCAATTATGCTCGAGAATCCACATATTTCACCAATATACAATAGCCTTCTCATATCTGCTGAGTTGGCCTCTCGGTGTATTCAACACATCGATAATGCCTTGTGAAATTGAAAATGCATCATGCGGGCGTACTGTACCAATGTGCAAGTACTCATCAATTAATCAGTAGAACTTCAGAGGCCAACATTCATAATGTAGTACATTTTTGTAAAATTGTAAAACCCATTCCACTAGTTACACTAGGACATTGTTGAAAATAATGAAAAGTTTGTAGCCCTTCTACTATACGTAAAGAGATTTCTATCCATTCTTAAACAAATTACGAAATTATCATCGTAGATAAGACATTGATAAAATAGTCATTCAAATGAGGATATGATCGGATCCTCGATCCCTATCGGAGACGACAATCGGGATGTTTGTTTCCTGGTCCTTGTATTATGTTTTGTATTCTCTGCATTCACACTATCTTCTATGATTTGCACGAAAGTTTCTTCGAACAACTTGTCCATTTCTGCATCGATGGAGTCATAATCATACGAAATTGGATTCATTTTTGGGAAGAAAAGGGAGATTTTGAGAGAGTTTGGGAGATAAGGATGTCATATTTTGCACTAAAAATAGGCAAAATACATGTCAATTTATAGAGAAAAATATTTTCTGTCTGTTAGTAATTTTTTGTTTAAAAAAAAACCTAAAATGACCATTCCAAACCATTGTATGGTTTGCAATGGAGTAGTACGTAGCCCACGCCATTAGGCCACGTTACGTCGGCAGCGACAAGCGCTCACGCACCTATCGGTGTTCTTTTAAAAAAATTTCAAAAGCAGCGTCATTTGGTGTCTTTTTATGCCAAAGCGGCATCGTTTTGAATTGCATGAAAACAAGAACAAGAAAAGCGACACCTAATAGGCGTTGGCGTGCTTGTTAGGTGTCATCACTTTCTGTTGACACACTCTTGTAACACGATGCCGTTTGGCGTCACATTTTGACGCTCAATCGGCAAAAAAAATTCATGGATGAGGCCCGGGCTAGTGGTGTGGCCACGACCATTCAACTTGACGACCACACCATATCCATAGTTGTCTTTGATGTGTCATGGCCCCACCATTCACGACTAGTCCCAAAGGGTTGCTTTGGATGCCTTTAAAGATGCTCATCCATCGGTTGTCAATGCTTACGATAGCGTCTTTTGGTAAGCAATGTCAATACCATCAAGGCCCAAAATTTTGAATGCATTAAATCATTAGAGAAGGAATGGCTCTCCATCCATAAGTGTAAAGAAAGTTTTCAAAGCAGTCGATCAAGTTAGGCAATGAAAGAGCTCTCGATCGGATAGAGAGAAAGTTAGAGAGATACTCTCAACTCCTCCATTGAGTGCTTTCTTCTTCTCAAATCCATTACTTGCTTTGGTGTATTATTAATTATTTGTGGGACTTCTTGGTAAATTGTGCTTTTAGTTTTTAGGTTTTCTCTATCAAATGTTTACTTGGCGAAACCCAAAGTGATTTAGGGTTTTCTCAGTTTGGATTGATTTTGCATAAATGGTTTTTAGGTTTTTGGCTGGTTATTGATTGAATTTTCTGGTTTTTGGTTTGGCCAAGATTCGTTTTTGGCGATTTTTAGAATTTCTACGCCCATAATTTTGTGGAATTATCCCGGATTTGCATGGGAAGCGATCTCTCAAATTTTAATCAAACACAAGATTATTATTCGCTTTGGGTTTAATTTCTTGAGACTTTCTAGGTTTTCTAGCTTTTTGTTGACTGAATTTTGTCTAGTTTTTGATTTGGCGGAGATTTCTAGTTGTTTTGGCAGCTTTTTGGAATTTTGCTCCCAAAATTTTACTCCTCATCCGTTGCTATTGTTGGAGTGATTCTCGTTTCCCAAAGTCGTAGATCTCACACATCTAAATCTTTGTTCTTTGATCTAGCACAGTGAAGGCTCCATTTGGGTGTGAAGATTGGACGAGTTTTTAGGTTTTTATTCGAATTTGCACCTAGAATTTTGCTCCTCCCCATTGTTATTCTTTGAGTGATTCTCATTTCCGGCTGTAGATATCACATATCTAGAGCTTGATCTTTAATCTAGCACGATGAAGGCTCTATTTGAGTGTGAAGATTTGGCCGAGTTTTGCTTAGAGTGGCGTCCTTTGAAGTTTAATCAAACGAAGATTCATCCATCCGCTTTGGTTCTTGTTTTCCCGAAGTTGCAGATCTCACACATCCGAAGCTTGATCTTGAATCTGAAGCATAGTGAAGGCTCCGTTTAGGTATGTAGATTGACCGAGGTTGTTGTAGGATTGAAAGTCGGTGATTCGGTTGAAGAAGATTTAGCTTTTGCATTGCGATTTCAAAATTCAAAATGGGAGACCAATAGTCAAGTCCTTTGGCGGATGTGGCTTACAAGTCGACAAATTTGCCACCTAAGCCTTTCGCATCAACGACCACTTTAGCGACCACGTCGGATAAAATGCCACGTCACCAACACCCACACTAAAATCGGAGGCACTTCAACCTCCTATTCTTGGGCTAATTTATTTAAGGATAATAGAGATCTCTCTAAGGGCCTTAAGCTTGAAAAGCATGACGTTGAGGATCTTTGTGGTTCTTGAATGTGATGATGTAGATAACATTCAAGAGGCATAGGATTTTGCTTAATTGCATATGTGTTAGAAAAATTCCCGAGGATTCAAGCAATTGTTGATGTGTGTAACTCTTGGAATGTTCCTTTCAAGTATCCTGCGCATACTAGTGGGTGGATAGTATTTAAATTTGAACGAAGAGCATAGGGATATGGTTCTTGCTAATAAACCGTATCAGTCCTATGATAGACCATGGTTGCTAAGAAAGATGCCCTCCTTTTTGCCTTTGAAGATCAATGTTTCAACAACATCCCAACTTAGATTACTCTGCTGGACTACCATTGGAATGTTGGAATACTAGAGCACTCGATAAAATTGCCTCAAAGGTTGGTGAGCGGTGGCTTCATTGGTTCACGCGAAGCTAAGGCGCTAGACATATGTAAGGGTATTAGTGGAGGTGGATGCCACGATGCCTTTAGTTAGGTCTATCTTTTTCAAGCTACCCAAGCGGTGTAGTGAGGTCTCAATCGGTGATATATGAACATGAACCCAAGTTATGTTCCTCTTATCGCAAAATTAGCCATGGAGTGGAGGAATGTCAGTGCCAAGAGTTCGACAAAGAAAGGGAGATCAAAATCTAGGCCAAAGTTGAGACAACATGGAAGCTCCAAGCTCACAAGAGATGGGGATCCTAACGAGGGTAGAGGTGATTCCAAAAAGGTTGGAGATGACCAAGATGTGGTGAAGTCGATAGTTGCAAATGGAAAGAGATCGTGACTTCTTTGGATGTCGAGGTAAAACGAGATCATTTGCTTCAAAACTGTAAGAGGACCTTGCTCACCCTTTGGAGAAATAGTTCCCCATGACGACGATCTCGTGGTGATAGCTCAAAGAGAGAGAAGGCTCTAATGTGGCGGTAATAGGGTTACCTGCCTTTTTTGAGCACTTGGTCTTTGAGAGGGAGGAGGGGCGAAAGGATACGATGATGAAGAGAAAGACAAAAAAAGAAAGGTAGGAAAGCAATTAATGTGAAGGGGAAGGAGGTTGTGCCTCAAAAATGAGGATTGGCGCTTGGAACATAAGGGGATTAAACCATCCCCTCAAACAAAATGGTGTGAAGGAGATGATTAAGCAACATTGTGTGGATATTTTTGGGATATTAGAATGTAAACCGAATGGTGAGAAGCTTAGCAGAATCATGAAGAATAAATTCACGAGGTGGAACCAATGTAACAACTTTGACGTGCATGGAGCCAGCTGCATCCTAATTCTATGGAACCCATCTTCGGTGGTGGTTTTGGTTTTGGAGGTTCTCCCCCAAGTTATTCATATATCACTCATATTTGGAGGTAACTTCCTCTACTTTTCTTGTGAGTTTCATATATGGATTTCACTCTATTGTTACTAGACGTACTTTGAGGGAGGATTTGTCCCCGACCAGAAATTCCCCTTGGATGTTAGTAGGTGATTTTAATGGTATTATGTTTGATAATGAGAGAATTAATGGATCTTTGGTTACTTGTATGAGACCAAAGATCTACTAGATATTCTTTATCCTGGGATTGGTGGATGCGAATTCAATTGAGTATCAATTTACTTGGACTAATGGTACTGTTTGGTCCAAATTAGGTAGGTGATGGTGAATGAAAGATGAATTATGGAAGGATGGGAGACCTTCCTTCATCCAGGTGCCTATCAGACCACTCCCCGATATTACCATTGTATGCGAGGACATGAGGTTCTTGAGAAAGATGTTCAAATTTTTAACATGTGGGCTGATCATTGAATTTTTGCAATATTGTTCACCAAGCTTGGGCTCTATGGTATATGAAACTAAGCAATATAAGCTATGTAACGATTAGAAGTCCTAAAGGGGCCACTTAGGACTTTGAATCTTTATCATTTTAGTCATATTTCTTCTAGAGGTGGCGGCAAGGGATGAGCTAGAAAGGATGCAACAGTGCTTCATCAAAATCCTACATATCACAGTGCAGATCAAGTTGAGTGCGCCGTTTAAAGTGGAATCTTACGGAGGCGAGGACATTTCTATACGAGAAAGCCAAATGCCGATATCCATGGAGTGGTCAAAAGGAATATGAGAAAGAACTCCATTGTTGCAATTGTAAAGGAAGATGGTACTAGTCACTTTGGGGATAAAAGAAGTTGTAGGAGTTCGGAGATTCTATAAGCGACTTTTGGGAACTAAGGTGCACTCTAAAGAGGTGGATCCACGGTGTTTGATGTTGGGGCCAAGGTTCCGGCTCATTGTTGTTCGGACTTAGTGAGGATGGTGTCGATCAAGAGATTACGGATGCTATTGTTGATATCAAGATAGATAAAGCACCGGGCCCGTATGGATATACGTCTTGTTTCTTCAAAAAGGCTTGGCATATTGTGGGTTAGGATCTATGCGGCTATTAAGGAATTTTTCTCCTTTGGAAAGCTCCTTGCGGATCAATCACACGATTCTTTCCTTGATTTCAAAGTCAACTCACTCTAGTTACGTGGGGATTTTAGCCCAATCGCCTCTGTAATGTTACATATAAGGTGGTGGCTAAGATATTGGTTGCCAAGATGGCTAAGGTTCTCCTAACATTATTGATGAGGCTCGATCGGCTTTTGTGGAGGTACAAAGTATGATGGAAAATATCCATATGGCCCAAAAATCCTCAACGATATTCGGGAAAAGGGTCTCACCAATGTATTTGATAAAGGTAGATCTTAGGAAAGCTTATGACTTGGTATGTTGGTCCTTGCTACATGAGGTCTTAAAGGGTTTGGGATTTTGAGTAGATTTGTTGAATGGATTATGAAGTGTGTCTCCACGACTTCAAACTCCATTCGAATAAAAGTGATATTCATAGTTGGTTTCAAGGAGAAGGAGGGCTTAAGACAAGGAGATCCGTTATCCCCGTTCTTGTTTGTGACTTGCATTGAGTACCTATCCAAAATGCTCAAAGGGCCAATATGGAGTCGGACTTTGATATCATCCTCGTTGTGCCTCTTTGAAAATCACGCATTTGACATATGAGATAACTTGATGCTTTTCTCTAGAGGTGACAAGCCTTGGTCAAATCCTTTGGGAATGCTTGACTATACTTTTGGTGATACATCGGGGTTGAGAGCAAATGTTCATAAATCAAGTTTCTATGTGGCGAGGTTCAAGGTGTGGATAGAGAAGATCTCATAAGGTGATAGGTATCCTTTGGGAACTCTTCGATTAGATACAGGCTTCCCATTAGCCTTCAAAAGACTCAGGTTATCCAATATGCCCTTAATTGAGAAGATAGCAAGACAAATTGGTTTTGGGCAGTTTCTCTCTCTCATTTCTTTGGAAGATTGGTGCTCATCCGTTTTGTGCTCTGAGGTATCCATTGTTTTTGGCTTTCGTCTCTCCACATGCTAGTAGCGATTATTGAGGAGGTGAATACCTTTCTTAGGGAGTGAGGAAGCCGCTTGTGGTTTGGAAAGAGCTCTCATTGCCCAAAGAGGACGGGGATTAGGGCTTGGGACTCGGGGCATGGAATGCAACTCTTTTATCAAAATCTTATAGAACATCCATCGTAAGAAGAATACCCTTGCTTAAAATAGGTGCATCACATTTACCTTCTTCGTGGTATTATTTGGGAGTTGTCTTCTAAGAAAGATTTTCTGCATTGATAAAGAGAATACTAAGTATCGAGATGCCTTGATACAAAGAGAAGGTTTGGTGCATGGGGCCATTGCTCAATTAGAAAAAATGCGGAAGTTCCCAAGGCTTATAACTACTTAGGCATAGGGCTCGGAAGGTTATTTGGGAGAAAATTGTGTGGAATTCTACGCTCCACCCAAATATTCCTTCATTCTATGGTGGCTATCCGAGGAGAGGCTCACCAAAGATAGGTTGAATTTCTTGGAGATTGATCCTATTTGCAGTGTGCCATGGTGAGGAAAAGTTAATCGGACATCTCTTTCTTAGGTGTCAATTTTCACTTCTATATGGAATGAGGTTGGAAACTAGTGTGGGATTCATAGGAGATGAAAACTCTAGACTATGATCAAATGGCTAAAAAAGAAAGGTAGAGGCTCGTCTTGGCTTAATAGGAAGAAGAGGATTGCTTTTGCTTGTTCAGTGTACTATAACTGGTTGGCTAAGAACCGGTTGCAATTTGAGGATTGCATCCCTAATCCTATGGAGATTGTGCTCAGGATTAAGACACAAGTGTACAGGGTTGGCTACTCTCTGTACCCAGGTGTCTTAATTTTATATGCTGCTAGTTAGGCTCCTACTTACTTTTGTAGAACACCGGGGTTTGCTCGGTGTATATGTACAAAACTCGGTTTTTTATCAATAATAAATTTTTACATTTGATCAAAATAAAAAAAAAAATTTTAAAAAGTTGGGCAATGTATTAAATTTTTAACGCGAAGTTGGCTGTGCAAATTTCCGCACACCAAGAGCTTGATATAGCTTTGAAATTTCATCAACCAAAATGAAAAACTACCAATTTGAGACAATAAAGGCTTATCATTTCCAAATTTTTGAGAAAGTGCGTCTTGAAATCAAACTCTACTTTCTAAATATTAATTCTAAAGAAGAACCAAAAAGAAAGAAATACTAAATCTTATCTCACATGCATTAAGGATAGATAGCCACGCAAGTAATGCCAGGCAAATCCAATCGAAAGAAAACAAAATACTTATATGGAATCATTTGCGTGGATATCTACGTGTAACTTTGAACTCCAAATAGTGCAACACCTCACTGTATCTCACCGATTCTCCACAACTACCTACCACGTTCTAGACATGCAATGGATCTACTTTACTATAAATACCCTGTATTCTTCCACCTTTCCATCCCAGAACGTCAGCCTAACATATCCCTCAATTCAAATCCATAAAGGTGAAATAGCAATGGCAAAGTTTATTGTCTTTGCAGCAATTATGGTAGCCCTCTTGGCCTTTGCTCAGGCCTCCAGGTTCACCATAACCACCATTGTTGATGAGAATGAAGACAACCAATATGGACAGTCCCAACAGAGATGCCAACAACAGATCCAACAACAGTTCCAGCATATGCGCCATTGCCTGCAATACCTGTCATCCCATGGAGGAATGGACATGAAGATCCTAGTGTACGGGAAAGAAGGACAGCAGGAGCACCTCCAGCTATGCTGTAGGGGACTCCAGAACCTAGACAAGGAGTGCAGATGCGAGGCCGTAAGGCAAGTAATGAGGATGGAAGTGGGACAGGGACAGCAAATGGAGCAAATGAAAATGAAGGCTAGGTATCTTCCAAGTCAGTGCAACATAGGACCCCAGGAGTGCCGAGTTTGAGCAATATTTTCTAGACTGAATAAGGCTAGCAATAAAAAATAAAAATAAGGCTAGCAATAAAATAAGATTTATCTTGTTCTCTAGCTACCTACTTTGGCTAGAAGCACACATGATCGTGTGTGTTTGATTATGTATTTTGTTTTGTGGGTGCTAGTAATTAATGAAGTATATGATATAATTAACATCTTTGGCATTTTCGGTACCCACAACTTACGAGAGCGAGCAAATGATTATGTAGAAAAATCAATATTTCTCAAATTTTAACAGCATATCCGGTCTACAGGACCCACTGAAATGATGAATCTTATTCGCTAACTAGAAGAGAAAAAATATATAAAATGAATATCAAATTTTTTTATTTTTTTATTTTTTTTGGCAATTATAACATTCTAATGCACTTAGCCAATGTAAATTAACTTACTTAAAAAATAGTGAAAATTTTCAATTCTTTTTTAATTTTCACTAGTTATTAATTGCAGAAACTTACCAATTATTTGTACAAATAATAAAAATAATATAATTATGCATAATATTAGATCATAAACGAATACATTTTGCAGCCAACAAAAATAGAGGAATATATTATTACAAAATATATGTTACTATAATGAGCAACTTATTTTAAATAATTTTTTGGCAGGTAATATTTTTCGTAAGGATAAGATAGAAAAACTAAGATCAGATTTTGGGAATTATAATTTTTTTATTACAAACAATAAGTTGTTAGTAGTATCAATGGGGCCAAACATTGTAGCCTCATTTTGTCTCTACCCCTCAATATAACCTAGTAAAATTCTAGAAAAAATTCCATTCTCGTTTTATAAAAGGAGCTCTCCTTTGGTAAGTATATAATTTTAATTATTTGTTATAAGATATTTAATTTACTATTAAATGTATAATTTATAATTTTATCTTTATAATTCGAAAAATTTTATAATCCTTTTCTTCAATTTAACTAAACTATCTAATTAACTAATATTCAATAAAAGAATGCCAATTCATATATTATCATATAGTAAAATGCATAATTGTTACTATATATTTAAATAACCTACTAAAGCAAGTAAACATGTCTACTATAAATACTTTTTAACACTATATTTTCTTTTACTTTCTAAATATTATTTGTCTAAACTAGTAAAAAAATTATTTCTAATATTATTTTTAATGCATCAAAATTACATATTCTTTAAACTAATAAAAATAATTTTTATTAGTAAAGGACGGAGTTAATGATTATTTTTTTATAAATGACAATGATAAAAATTCTAAACATATTTTCTTTATTTTTTTTCCATTTACATAGTTGAAAATTATTTGAATTTACATATTTATTGCACAGGAAACAATTGTAGTGAGAATTCTACTAAAGAAATTTTATATTTATGATAAAAAAAAATACAATTATTTACGATAACAATATAACCTTTACAAAGGATAACAGTAATGTAACTAAGGAGCCTATGTTGAAATTTTTAAGGAAACAAAATGAATTGCTTTTATCTAGCAACAAAAATAAAGTTTCAACATAATATATTGCACCACTTCATTCAAATAATGTGATGTAAAACAAAGAAGAATGCACCGTCTTTTAATATAGTATTATACAGCATCAAAAATCAATATGGTATGAATAAAAAAATTTAACTACTATCAAACATTAAATACTTACACTTAAATTAACATATAATGACTACTCATTATATTGTAAAGATTTTTTGAAGAAAAAAAATTAATTTTTTCTCCAACAAAATGCCTTTTACCACATTAATTGAATATTTTATTGTCTTCTTATATGGTATCATACGAAATAAAAATTGAAATTTTAGAAATTGAAATTTTTTAGTAATGTCATAATTGACTTGTTATGCATAAAGCAATACATAACAATTACTCATATTACATTGTCTGGATTTTTTGGAAAAATAAAAAAGTTTTATACAACAAAATGTATTTTACCACCTCAATTGAATATTGTATAATCAAACAATAAATATTATACCATTTTCTTATATGGTATTATACAACATAAAAAATTAATATTGTAAGAATTGAAAATTTGTAAGTAAGGCATAAAATATACAGAAAAATTACTCCTATTACATTGTAAGGATTTCTAGGGAAAAAATTCAATTTTTTCTACAGCAAATGAATTAAACCACATTAATTGAGTATTGTACTATTAAACATCAACACTGTATCGTCTTCTTATTTGGTATTATTGTGTGGCATAAAAATCAATATTATATAAATTAAAAATTTTAAAGATTATCAAAATTAATCTATTATGCATGAAACAGTACATAACAAGTACTCATCTTACAATTTAAGGATTTTTGGGAAAAAATCAACATTTTCTATAGTAAAATGCATTGTATCACATCAATTTAATATTGTACTATTGAATAATGAATACTATATCGCCATTTTATTGGTGTTATACAACATTAAAGTTAATATTGTAGGAATTTAAAATTTTTAAATAATGTCAACATTAAATTGTTATGTGTAAAATAATAAATAGTAGTACTTATCATGGTAAGAATATTTTTGGAAAAAATTCAATTTTGTTATAGGAAAATGTATTGTATCACATCAATTAAATATTGTACCACGGTACCACCAAACAATGAATACTATATTATCCTCTTACAAGGTATTATATGGTAATAAAAATCAATATTGTAAGAAATTAAATTATTTTTAAGTAATGGCATAATTAAATTTTTATGTGTAAAATAATAAATAACTATTCATATCAGTGTAAGGATTTTTTGGAGGAAAAATCAATTTTTTTCTACAACCAAATGCATTGCATCACAGTAATTAAATATTATACTATTGAATAATAAGCATTGTATTGCCCTCTTATTTAGTAGTGTAGCAATTGAAATTTCTTAAGTACTATCAAAATAAAATTATTATACATAAGATAATAAATAAAAGCTACTCATCATATTGTAAAGATTTTTGGGGAAAAATCAAATTTTTATAGCAAAATGCATTGTATCACATCAATTGAATATTTTATCATTGAATAATTACCATAAACTCTCCTCTTATTTCGTATTGTATAGAATCAAAAATCAATATTTAAGGAATTGAAATTTTTGTCAAAATTAAATTGTATACCTATTCATATTACTATTAGTTTTTCCTGTAGCCAAATGCATTATATCATACCTCCATTGAATATTGTACTGTCAAATAATGAATACTATACTGTCTTCTTATTTAATATTATATAGCAATAAAAATCAATATATATGTACTATAATTTTTTTAACTACTATTGAAATTAAATCATTAGGTATAAAATAATCAATAATAGCTATAGCTACTCATATCATTGTATGGATTTTTACAAACATACCAAAAAAAAAAAAAAAAAAAGGAGAATCCGTTTCACACAACAAAATGTATTTGTAGCATTTCAAAGGAATGTCATATCATTCAACAATGAAAAATGTACCTTTCTTTTATATGTTATTGTAAAACATGAAAAACCAATATTATCATAATTCAAAATTTTTAAATACTTCAAAATTAAATTATTAGGTGTAAAATAATATACAACAACTATTCGTTAAACTATATGGATTTTTAGAACAAAATTGAGTTTTTAATAGCAAAATGTATTGTACCAGTTCAATTGGTTATTATTTAGTGTAATAATGATCACTTTATCGTCCTTTTATATAGTATTATGCGACATTAAAAATCAAAATTATAACAAAATGAATTATACCATCTCAAATGAATATTGTATTGTGAAACACTAAAAAATGTACCGTTATTTAAATATTGTATAATTTTATATTTTTATCTTTACTTTTTAATTATGAACCATATATAATTATTATTAATAAATATATTATAGAATTTTATTCATAAATATACTCTTTTTGGAACAAATAAAAGTTATAAAAATAAATTCTTTTTGAGTGACGAAAAGAGTATTTTTTGATTTCAAAACTACAGCCTTAATCAATGAAAATGAACACACAGTGTTTTTCATATTAATACAAGTCCCAACACCTAGCTAGTATGTTCTAAAAATTTGACCTCTTTAATTTTGCTACCCTTTTAGTAACTATTTTAGTTCATCACCAAGTATAGATTCGTCTTGTATCAAACTAGTTGCATTCATATGGATCTTGTTTATAATCAAATTCAACAATCATTTTTTTTTCTGGATTGCAAACCAAAATTCTCTAAGGTACTTAATTTAGAATGCAATTATATATCTTAGTGGAAAAATGCTAAGTGAGTTGGGTCATTTCAAATTATAAGTAACTGATCTAAATGTTAAGTAACTGTTTTCTATTCAATACATACATACATACATATATACATATAAAGCCTCTAAAATTATTCCAGAAATGCTGAAACTTTGTTTAGGAAAAATACTATTAATTATGACAACATTTCAATTACCTGATTTGAAAATTTAAAAATGTACCTATAGAAACAAACCATAACAATAATTTTCAGGTGAAATTCTGACTATGTATTAAGAACAAATGATCAGATCTTGTACAAAATAAACATTGAGGAATAAAAATGACATTAAATATGTAAATGTTTAACTAACTTCTTAACCAAACTTATTATAACATAATTTACCAAAAACTTTGTAAATTGAAACCTAGAGTTGAGATGAATGAAAATGTGGATCAAATTAATAATACAATTTGTCCATGTTTAATCTTAAGATTGTCAATAAACAAAAATACAATTTAATATCATTTTCAATCAGTCTAATTTTTTTCATTTATCATCCCCTTTTAAATTTGTAAAGAGAGAAAATTAAAATAATATCAAAGTTGACAAAGTTTTGTTAGGTTTACTTCTATTTCTATTATTGATGGCAAATTTTTAACTCATAATAAAAGTATAAAAACAATTACTTGAATAGCTCTTCATCTTGACATTATATTACAGCATCTAAACATTTCCTTTCACACCCAAATCACAACCAATTCATTAAGTTCAATAAATGAAATTATAATGAACACCATTTTAACTTGAATGATAAACTATTCATCCTGACTACTATTCATTGTGAAAATAAATCACACGCAATGCATGTGCTTTATGACTAGTATTTATAAATTTATGATCAAGGTGTAGAAATTGTAAGGTTTTTCTATATGTGGGTTTATATTAATTAATGTTGTTTTGGGTTTGGTTTAATAAAGTCAAATATAAAAGTTTTTAATTAGTTTAATATAGGACCGGTTTGTGTGGGCGATGGTTAGTGACCGTGATGAGGATTAGGATTTAGTTATAAATATCGATTATGTTTCCTTCTCTAATCTTAAATTTTAGAAACACTTTACGCTCATAAAGTTCAAGAGAGAAATAGGCACTCATCAAAACCAGTTCATATAGATGGGCAAAAGAGGAACAATCTAGCGGGATCAATCCTATTTCCACATTCGGCTATGGATAAAAAGACTAGTACGATTCTTTACTTCTATCTCTATCTATATGTTTGATCTATTGGGTTTGTTACGTATTAGCCAAGATGTGGTATCGAGCATACATAGATCATGATTAGAATGTTTTATACTTTATTTTCTTTGTTTGACCCATATTCGAACAATCTCGTTGAGGCGAGTTCGATGGTGGCTAAAGCATTAGCGCTTGACGCGTGTGATTAAAAAAAACAAGAACACGCATCAACGCACCCATCAAGCGAGGTTATCACGCGTGCATGCATCGGTGCGCCTGCGCATCAAGCACGATTGCGTTAGGTGCGCATATCAAGGTGCAAATGTTTGCCTCGCATCAGTTGAGTTTGTTTTAAAACCTTTATGGGTTGCATACAAGTTCATCCGGAACCCATTTTGGGCAGTTTTGTTGTCGTTGGTTTTAGTTTTTCAAGTCTTTGGAGTTAGCATCGTTTTTCTGTTCACTCAATGTTCAAAACTCCAACCATTCATTCAAGGCTACATCCACTACAATTTTTTCTTCCCTCCATTCTTTCTAGAATAGCCAGAGTTTCCTTGTTTTCCAGAGTATTCATAGGATATATACCGTCAGTTGGGCTCTATCATTCCAAGTGTCATTTTTTACCTTTGCACAAATGTTTTGCCATTAGTTTTTGAAGCTCCTTTCTTGTACATCCAAATCCTCCCATTTCACTGGAGCTATTTCCCAAACCATCCTTGCTTTGCGGCAACTAAATAAGAGATGCTCCAATGTTTCCGCTTCTTCCACACACATATTACATATAGGGTCTTCTCGGATACCTCTTTTCGTCAGTTGGTCTTTTGTGGGTAGAATGTCGTGCCAGCACCTCCAAAGGAAGTGTTTCAATTTCCCCTTGATGCCAAGTTTCTAGTAAGTCCTCCATACTCCTCTCATTAGACCTCTAGTTGTGCTACTCTATGCTCTTTGGTGTTGCTACCAGTGTTCTTTCATTGCCTGCTGATATGTTGACTGACCCAATCCGTTCCTTATCCCAGTCAGTCCCTTCTGGATTCATCAGCAAACTAACACAAGTAGCTTGTTTTGCATTGGCCTATAGAGATGTAGGCTTTCCTTCCCTCTTTCTGGGAATCCATGGATGATCCCATATCTTGATAGACTTTCCATGTCTCACTTGATATCTTGCACCACTTTGAATGATGCACCTAGCCCCCATCCAGCTCTTCCATAGCTAAGAAGTATTGCCTTTACTTTTTACCAACAATAGCCCCCCGCTTGGAAAACACTTAGCCTTCATCACCTTGTTCAATAGGAGGTTAGGTTGAGTAATTAGTCTCCATAGTTGCTTGGCTAGCAATGCATCATTAAACACTTGTATGTTTTTGAATCCCAAACCCCCCTCCTCCTTGAACTTAGTCAAGTCCTTCCAAGCTTTCCAATGGATTCTCAGTCTGCCGTCTTCCTTTTTCCCCCACAAGAATTTTGCTGTGTTTTTAGTAATCTCGTGGCAGATATTAGACAACCTTTTGAAGCAAGTCATCACATATGTTGGTAATGTATCGATTACTACCTTGATGAGAACTTCCTTCCCTGCCAAGCTAAGAAACTTGTTTTTCCAGCTCTTGATTCTGTTTCCCACTCTTTCCACAACATATGCAAACACTTCGTGCTTAGACCTTCCTATATAAATTGGAAGGCCCAATTATTTGGCATTTTGTAGCTCCTTGATCACATCCAGAGTTTGGCATATTCCCTCATTGGTTTCTTTCATCAGATTCCTGCTGAAGAAGACTGACGACTTATCAAGATTGACCAACTGGCTGGAGAATCTGCTATATTTCTCCAATAGACTCTTCACTATCCTTGCTTACTCAATATCTTCTTCACAAAATAAAAAGGAATTTGCAAATAAAAGGTGAGTGATTAGTGGACCTTGCTTGCACACTCTCATCCCCCTATAATCCCCCCTTAATCCTGCTTGCCTACTCATATTCAACAAGGTTTCGGAATGATTAGGAACAAATATGGTGATAGTGGATCCCCCTGTCTCAACCCCCTAGATGGTTGGATATAGCCACACTTCTCTCCATTTATGTTTATTGAGAAATTAGAGAAGCAAATGCATTGTCTAATCTAGTCTATGAAAGTGCCAAAAAACCCCATTTTACCTCACACAAAAAGTTCCATTATACTCTATCATAGGCCTTAGCCATATCTAACTTCAATGCCATAAACCCATTTTTCCTTTTATGCCTCGAATATAATGTGTGTACACACTCATGAGCAATTACCACATTATCTAAAATCTGTTTCCCTAGAATGAATGCTGCTTGGCAGGGACTAATGCAACTATAGAGGTAGATTTTCAGTCTTTCAGCCACAATCTTAGAAATAATCTTATACAAAACATTACACAAGCTAATAGGTCTATAATGAGCAATTGAAGTGGGATATTTCACTTTTGGGATGAGAGTAATTAGAGTGTGGTTCATTTGTTTTAGCAGTTTCTTTTGAGCAAAGAAATTTTTAACAGCATTACAAATATCCATTTTCACCACATTCCAATAAGACTGGAAAAAAATATGAGTCCTACCATCCGAGTCAGGAGCTTTGTTAGGGTGCATTTGAAAAAGAGCTTTTTCTATCTCATCTTCCTCCACTGGCCGAGTCAATCTTTGGTTCATTGCCTTAGTGATAGATCGTGGGATTCCATCTAACCCTTCCTGAAACTATTGTGGTTGAGAGGAAGTAAACAGCTGCTCGTAGAACTGCACAACCTCCTCCTTTACCTCCTCTGGTTCCTCACAAATTTGGCCATTTCCCCTCACTAGTGTATTAATAGTATTCTATCTCCTTCTGCTCACCGTGCATGCATGGAAGAATTTAGCATTCTTATCCCCTTCTCTAAGTCATTGGACCCTAGCTTTTGTCTCCAGTATGTCTCTTCCTCTTTATATGCAACGGCTAGCTGAGTCTTGAGTCGACTCCACTCATTCCAATCCCTGTTACCCTCCTTCTATCTTAGCTCTTCCAATTTTTATTTCGCCTTCGCAATCTACTTTGCTAAATTGGATTCTTGTTTGCGCCTCCATTCTAGTAGCTCTCTCCTACACCGCTTGATCTTTGAGCAAACTTGGTATATTGGGGTTCCCCTTTGATCTTGACCCTATGCCTTTTCAATTATCTTTTGTACCTCCTCATTCTTGATCCATCTTTTATCAAATACAAACCTTTTATGCACCATCTGTTTAGCTGGACATGTATCTAGTAGTATTAAGAAGTGATCTGATGATTCTCTTTCTACATGATATACTTTTGCACCTTGGTTCTCTAACATTCATTGGGGGACTACAAAGAATCGATCTAATCTATCCTCAACAAATCCTTCCCCTTCTCTATTATTGGCCCATCTAAATCTTCTGCCAACAAACCCTAGCTCCCTCATTTCCATCCTGTTGATAAAACCTTTAAAATTCACAAAACTAGACTCTGCTCTTAAGTGCCCTCCTTTTTTCTCATCACTGTGGACTAGGTTATTAAAGTTGCCTCCTATTATCCACCTGTCTCCCCACTCTTGCTTTTGCCTTCATAAGTACCTCCATTGTTCCTCCCTTACCTTTGGGTCCGTGCTGACATATATGCACATTGCCCAAAACTTCATACTTTCTCCTACCATTGTGCACTCTAACTGGATACTAAAATGTGTAGTGATTATTTTGGACACTATTACCTCTTCTAACCAACATGCCAAAAGCCCTCATCTAAATCCTCCTGGCTCCATCACCCTTCATCTATTGTGAAAATGCAGTCTTCTACACATAGTTGCAACAAAACTTCTCCTCCTTTTTTTTTTTTTTGTTTATGAAAGGAATACTAAAGCTGGTGGTGGGATCTCACTATCTCCCTCAACTGGGGAATTGTAGAGGGTCCACCCAAATTTTTACAATTCCACACACATACATTCATAAAGTCGATTGGGACCATTATAGACTGGTCACCCCCACCTTTAGTTTTTTCTGCTCGCTAGCTACAGACAGCATTCTTGTCTCAAGTCTTGACTCCTCTTCTTCACTCACTTCCTGCACCTCATCAATGAGGTCTCATCTTCTTTTCCTTCCTTTGGTTGGTCCACTCTTAAATGGCGTCATTGAAATTGCTTCTTCCCCCATCTTTTTCTTGTCTGATCTTGTCCACCTTTTGCCCTGTCTTGAAGCTCTTCCTTGCTTCTTTCATCCGCAAGTGGTCCACTCATTTTTCTCCCTAAATCTGCTATTAAAAGCCCCTTTTAGTAGGGTCACAAGCAATTGGTTTGTTGACCAATATTCTCCCTGGATCATTCAACCTGCTAACATCTTCTGCATGTTCTCTTTCAATTTCCATGGAATCCCACACTTTAGCTCTCTTTTTCTCTTGACTCCCTTCTGTGCTAGCACCTGGCAGTTCCTTTTAGTTTTTTTATCTTTTTACATTTTTTTCTCAATTGAATTTGACGGACGTTGGATCCAAGGAAGTGTTAGTAATTTTTTAAGAATAAAGGAACTGATTGATAATAAGACAAAACCACAAGGAAAGGGATGTAATTAACCCTTATTTTTATGAATCAAAGTTGATTGCGTTGGTCATGGCCAGTATTGATCTATTTCCGTGAACAATAACATTAGTGAACATGATTAGATAATGATAAAATAATAGAGCCATACACCTTTTCTAAAACTTCGTTGTTCTCTTGGTTTGTTATTACTTGAGGCAAATACTCTTTACCTCTTAATGCTCTTTTGAGATATTCTTTATATAAAGAAACATATATTTTTATTTTCCATATTTTAAAATCATTCTTTCCATCAAAATTTTCAATGTCATATTTGATGATAGCCATTTTGAGCTAACTTAAACTCTAATACAAAATTGTTATGATTACACTCAAAATTGTTGAGAATAGAAAAGTAAGAACAAAAAATAAATGGAAACATACAAGTTAATGTGGTATGGCTCAACAAATCAAGCCTACGTCCACAACAAAAATAATGATGATATTATTAACAACTTTGGAAATTACAAAATTTCTTGATATGTTTTAACCTCAAACCTTTACCTCACCTCTCACATGTTTTGTTCTATACTTTTTCATTCTAGAAATCTCTCTTTAGAACTCCTAAAGCTTTTTTAAAACTTTTACTATATGAGAAAAAACTTCTACTATATCTATATATATAGGCACCAAGTATAGATCCAATCCAAATCTAATTTAGATCTATGTTACAAAATATAAGGTAAAATTTTCTAACAATTAGCAACCAATTCCTAATAGAATTAAGTAAACACCAAATTAAAAAATTACATAAACTTCTCCAATCTCATTCCAATTTGGAAATAATACTACTAGTGAACTAATCCTTGATTTGCATTGTGAGATTTTTTCTCTCTTAGAGGAATTCAAAAATGTCTTTCCTAACAAGATTTCAAATTGTTTGCTACCAATTATGGGGATTGAATATCAAAGTTATTTTGATACTTGGAGCTATGATCATGAGTCATCATGTTTATCAAGCAAATCTTATGGATACAAAAGAGTTGTAAAGACAAGTGGATGAACTCCTGGCGAAAATCATGCGCATGAGTCACTTAGTCTATGTCCTTTTCTAGTAATTTTTGTACCTAAACAAGATGATTTAGGATATATGTGTGTTGATTGTAATACAATTAACAAAATAATTATTAAATATTACCATCCAATTCCTAGGTTATATGATATATTAGAAAAACTACATGGTGCATGTGTGATCACAAAAATTGATTTGAAATTTGATTATTACCAAATTCGCATGAAAGAAGGTGATAAGTAGAAAACTGTCTTTAAAACGAAATTTGGATTGTATGAGTGGTTAGCAATGTTTGACTTAACTAATAGACCTAACATATTCATTAGATTAATGAATCATATTTTAAGACATTTTATTAGCAAATTTGTAGTTGTATAATTTGATATACTAATTTATAGCAAAAATTTAACCGATTGTATTGATCATTTAATTTGATAATGAGGTTTATAACAATCTGTTGCCTACACTACATACAATACGTAACAAGCCTAGATTTCTTTAAGTTGATACAATTGTAGTTGGCCACTTCTATGTTAATTCATTAATGACATTTGGTACTAAAAATTGATATAGGTTTTGTGCTAAAAAATTGTACACTATAATCAATTCATAATTTTTAGTTAATTCAAAATTTTCTGATAAGAAAATCTTTCAAGCATGAATATATTCCAAGTGTTTATCACAAATAATTATGTAAAGGCATCTTATTTATTATAAATTTTAAGATAAATAACATTATTCATCACTTAACTTGGTTTCAAATTTTAATTTGGTTTTCCATTGTTTAAGAATTTTAATTAAATTATAAAACTTGTCAATTTAATTTTAATTTATCATCTATTTAAAATCAGACTAAACTAAAAGGTTCCATTCATCACTAAATTTTATAGAATCAAAAAATATTTTGGATAAGCTAATTGACACAATGGTGATAAAAACTTTTTTATCGATTTTATGTGATTTGGTCAAGATTTGGAACTATTAATCTTAATTGATTTTAGTTAGATGATGAAATAAAATTAAATTACTGAATTTTGGGGTTAATCGAAACTATTTGAAAATCGGACACCAAATTGAACTTTAGAATATTATGTTTTTTTCCTTGTATAAAAAGATATCAACTTAACTTGCCATAGATTAGCTAGAGTAGCAATCGAGTGAGATAGCAATTTTGCATTGTTATCACATTTTGTTCTATGGCTATTGTATTATATCAAAAAGATCATTTAACCTATTTTGGCTAACACATATATAGATATTTATTTATGGTAATGAAATAATTAACGTTATAGAGAAAAAAATATAGAGATGATGAGGAGGAATGAGTTTGTCCATGCCATTAAGGCATACACAGCAGCCCCTAGCCTAGGCCACGTTATATCAACGCCACATCAACTCAAGCCTGGCCTTCACTATTCACACAGCTATCATAAAAACATTACCCACGCTAATTGTCTAGCCTTTCCTTCCACATCACTAATTTCTCTCTCCTTTATCTACTTTTCTACTATTTATTTAATATATTTAATATTTCTTATTTAAATTAATAATTATTAAAATATTATCTATTTTTCATTTATCAAATTATATATATATTAATAATACAACTTATAATTTTAATTATCATACATTAAATAAATTTATGGAAAGGGAATAATTTTTTTAAATTATATATTAAAAATAATTAATGAAAAATAATTTTACATTACATTAAAATTAAACTTTCATAATACACTTGAAACATTCGGATAAATATGATAAATTAAACATAAAATACTTAAAAATTAAACATTCTATGCTAAAACATAATAAACTACACATTGCTTCCAGTATCATATGTGATTTCCACCAAAACGTTGCCATATGTGTTCAATCAAGTAATTTTTCAACTCATTGTGGATTTCTCTGTTGTGAAGTTGATCCCTATTAATCAAATAATTATTCATGTCAATAAATCTTCCCATCGAGAAATGCAGTGTATTATTATCTTCTCTCGCTCTGTTGCTACTTTTTAGTTGCTCCACAATGAATGTTGAAGGATCAACATAATCTTGATATTTAATTCATTCATCCTTGGTGATGATGTTGTGCATTATAATACATACATTCATGATACGATGCAATATATTCTTATCCTATGCGAGTGTCGGATTTTTAATTATCTGCCAACGAGCTTGCAGCACTCCAAACGCTCGTTCAACATTCTTGCGAGCAGCTTCTTGGCATTGGAAAAATAGTCTATGTTTATTTGTTTGTGGTATTGGGATTGATTGGATGAAAGACACCCATTTCGGGTATACCATCCGTTAGGTAGTATCCCATGTCATATTGATGGCCATTAACTGTATATTGAATGGTTGGTGTCCTACCATGTAATACATCATCAAACATAGGCAAACGATAAAGCACATTAAGATCATTACACGAAATTAGAATACCGAAGAATGCATGCCAAATCTATAAATCTTGGGAAGCTATAGTCTCGAGTATTCATGTAGCTTTGCCATCACGACCTTGATACATCCCCTTTAATGCCGCTGGACAATTTTTCCACTCCCAATGCATGCAGTCAATGCTTCCAATCATGCTCGAGAATCCACGGATTTCACCAATATACAATAGCCTTCTCATATCTGCAGGAGTTGGCCTCCTCAGGTATTCAACACTGAACACATCAATAATGCCTTGACAGAAATTGAAAATGCACTGTCTGGACGTACTTGTACCAATGTGCAAGTACTCATCAATTGAATCTGTAGAACTTCTATAGGCCAACATTCATAATATAGCTGTACATTTTTGTAAAATTGTAAAACCAATTCTACCAGTTACACTAGGACGTTGTTGAAAATAATGAAAAGTTTGTAGCCCTTCTACTATACGTAAAAAGAGACTTCTATCCATTCTTAAACAAATTATGAACAGCCTATCATCGTAGATAAGACGTTCAGTAAAATAGTCATTCCAAATGAGGATATGATCAGATCCTTGATCCCTATCAGGACGACAATCGGGATGTTTGTTTCCTGGTCCTTGTATTATGTTTTGTATTCTCTGCATTCACACTATCTTCTATGATTTGCATGAAAGTTTCTTCGAACAACTTGTCCATTTCTGCATCGATTGAGTCATAATCATACGAAATTGGATTCATTTTTGGGAAGAAAAGAGAGATTTTGAGAGAGTTTGGGAGATAAGGATATCATATTTTGCACTAAAAATGGGCAAAATACATGTCAATTTATAGAGAAAAATATTTTCTGTCCGTTAGTAATTTTTTGTTTAAAAAAAAAACTAAAATGACCATTCCAAACCGTTGTATGGTTTGCAATGGGTAGTACACGTGGCCCACGCCCATTAGGCCCACGTTACGTCGGGCAACTGACAAGCGCTCACGCACCTATCAGCTGTTCTTTTAAACAAAATTCAAAACGACGTCATTTGGCGTCTTTCTGATGCCAAACGACACCGTTTTGAATTGCATGAAAATAAGAACAAGAAAACGCTGACACCTAATAGGCGTTGACGTGCTTGTTAGGTGTCAGCACTTTACGTTGACACACTCTTGCAACACGATGCCGTTTGGCGTCACATTTTGACGCTCAATCAGCAAAAAAAAAAAAAATCATGGACAGGCCCAGGCTAGTGGTTGTGGTCACAACCATTCAACTTGACGACCACACCATATCCATAGTTGTGCTGATGTGTCATGGCCCAAAAGGGTTGCTTTGGATGCCTTTAAAGATGCTCATCCATCAGTTGTCAATGCTTGTGATAGCGTCTTTTGGTAAGCAATGTCAATACCATCAAGGCCCAAACTTTTTGTATGCATTAAATCATTAGAGAAGGAATGGCTCTCCCATCCATAAGTGCAAAGAAAGTTTTCAAAACAGTCAATCAAGTTAGGCAATGAAAGAGCTCTTAATCGGATAGAGAGAGAAAGTTAGAGAGAGATACTCCCAACTCCTCCATTGAGTGCTTTCTTCTTCTCAAATCCATTACCTGCTTTGGTGTATTATTAATTATTTGTGGGACTTCTTGGTAAATTGTGCTTTTAGTTTTCTGGGTTTTCTCTGTCAAATGTTTGCTTGGCCGAGAAACCCAAAGCTGATTTCAGGGTTTTCTCAGATTTGGATTGATTTTGCATAAATGGTTTTTTCTGGGTTTTTTGGCTAGTTATTGATTGAATCTGTCTGGTTTTTTTGGTTTGGCCAAAGATTCTCGTTGTTTTGGCCCGATTTTTTCTGGAATTTCTACGCCCATAATTTTGTGGAATTATCCCCAGATTTGCATGGAACTGGCAGTCTCTCGAATTTTAATCAAACCTGAAGATTATTATTTGCTTTGGGTTTAATTTCTTGAGACTTTTCTGGGTTTTCTAGCTGTTTGTTGACTGAATTTTGTCTAGTTTTTTCAGTTTGGCCGAAGATTTCTAGTTGTTTTGGCTCGGCTTTTTTCTGGAATTTTTGCTCCTAAAATTTTACTCCTCCTTCGTTGCTATTGTTGGAGTGATTCTCGTTTCCCAAAACTGTAGATCTCACACATCTGAATCTTTGTTCTTTGATTTGGCACAGGTGAAGGCTCCATTTGGGTGTGAAGATTGGATGAATTTTTCTGGGTTTTCTTTCTGGAATTTCTGTGCCTAGAATTTTACTCCTCCCCCATTGCTGTTTCTGGAGTGATTCTCATTTCCCGAAGCTGTAGATATCACATATCTAGAGCTTCGATCTTTAATCTGGCACGACTGAAGGCTCTATTTGAGTGTGACGATTTGGCCGAGTTTTTGCTTAGAGCTGGCGTCCTCTTGAAGTTTAATGAAACTTGAAGATTCATCCATCTGCTTTGGTTCTTGTTTTCCCGAAGTTGCAGATCTCACACATCTGAAACTGCGATCTTGAATCTGGCAAAGCTGAAGGCTCTGTTTAGGTATGTAGATTGACCGAGGTTCTTGCAGGATTGAAAGTCGGCGATTCGGTTGAAGAAGATTTAGCTTTTTCCCATTGCAGATTTCAAAATTGAAAATGGACAAGACCAATAGTTAAGTCCCCTTCGCGGATGTGGCTTACAAGTCAGCAAATTTGCCACCTAAGCCTTTCGCATCAGCAGTCACTTTAGCAACCATGTCAGATAAAAATGCCACGTCACCAACACCCACACTAAAATCGGGACGCACTTCAACCTCCTATTCTTGGGCTAATTTATTTAAGGATAATAGAGATCTCTCTAAGGGCCTTAAGCTTGAAAAGCGTGACGTTGAGGATGCTGTGGTTCTTGAATGTGATGATGTAGATGACATTCAAGAGGCATAAGGATTTTGCTTAATTGCATATGTGTTAGGAAAATTCCCAGGGATTCAAGCAATTGTTGATGTGTGTAACTCTTGGAATGTTCCTTTCAAGTATCCCGCGCATACTAGTGGGTGGATTGTATTTAAATTTGAAAACGAAGAGCATAGGGATATGGTTCTTGCTAATAAACCGTATCAGTCCTATGATAGACCATGGTTGCTAAAGAAGATGCCCTCCTTTTTTGCCTTTGAAGATCAATGTTTCAACAACATCCCAACTTAGATTACTCTGCCTGGACTACCATTGGAATGTTGGAATACTAGAGCACTCAGTAAAATTGCCTCAAAGGTTGGTGAGCCGGTGGCTTTTGATTGGTTCACGGCGAAACGAAGCTGTTCGACATATGTAAGGGTATTAGTGGAGGTGGATGCCACGATGCCTTTAGTTAGGTCTATCCCTTTCAAGCTTCCCAACGGTGTAGTGAGGTCTCAATCGGTGATATATGAACATGAACCCAAGTTATGTTTCTCTTATTGCAAAATTAGCCATGGAGTGGAGGAATGTCAAAGTGCCAAGAGTTCTAACAAAGAAAGGGGGAGATCAAAATCTAGCCCAAAGTTGAGAAAACATGGAAGCTATAAGCTCAAAAGAGATGGGGATCCTAACGAGGGTAGAGGTGATTCCAAAAAGGTTGGAGATGACCAAGATGTGGTGAAGTCTGATAGTTACAAATGGAAAGAGATGGTGACTTCTTTGGATGTCGAGGTACAACCTGAAGATCATTTGCTTCAAAAACCTGAAGAGGACCTTGCTCACCCTTTGGAGGAAATAGTCCCCAATGACGAGCAGTCTCGTGTTGATGGCTCAAAGAAAGGAGAAGGCTCTAATGTGGCGGTAATAGGGTTACCTGCCTTTTTTGAGGACTTGGTCTTTGAGGAGGAGGAGGTGAGAAAGGAAACTATGATGAAGAAAAAGACAAAAAAAGAAAGGTAGGAAAGCAATTAATGTGAAGGGGAAGGAGGTTGTGCCTAAAAAATGAGGATTGGCGCTTGGAACATAAGGGGATTAAACCATCCCCTCAAACAAAATGGTGTGAAGGAGATGATGAAGCAACATTGTGTGGATATTTTTGAGATATTAGAATGTAAACTGGATGGTGAGAAGCTTAGCAGAATCATGAAGAATAAATTCACGAGGTGGAACCAATGTAACAACTTTGACGTGCATGGAGCCAGCTGCATCCTAATTCTATGGAACCCATCTTCGGTGGTGGTTTTGGTTTTGGAGGTTCTCCCCCAAGTTATTCATATATCACTCATATTTGGAGGTAACTTCCTCTACTTTTCTTGTGAGTTTCATATATGGATTTCACTCTATTGTTACTAGACGTACTTTGAGGGAGGATTTGTCCCCGACCAGAAATTCCCCTTGGATGTTAGTAGGTGATTTTAATGGTATTATGTTTGATAATGAGAGAATTAATGGATCTTTGGTTACTTGTATGAGACCAAAGATCTACTAGATTGTTCTTTATCCCTAGGATTAGTGGATGTGAATTCAATTGAGTATCAATTTACTTGGACTAATGGTACTATTTGGTCCAAATTAGACCGGGTGATGGTGAATGATAGATGGATTATGGAAGGATGGGAGACCTTCCTTCCATCTGGGTGCCTGTCAGACCACTCCCCCAGTATTACCACTGTATGCAGGGACATGAGGTTATTGAGAAAGATGTTCAAATTTTTTAACATGTGGGCTGATCATTCGAATTTTTTGCAATATTGTTCACCAAGCTTGGAGCTCTATGGTATATGGAACTAAGCAATATAAGCTATGTAAACGATTAGAAGTCCTAAAGGGGCCACTTAGGACTTTGAATCTTTATCATTTTAGTCATATTTCTTCGAGAGCTGAGGCGGCAAGGGATGAGCTAGAAAGGATGCAACAGGTGCTTCATCAAAATCCTACTTATCACATGGTACAGGATCAAGTTCAGGAGCTGCGCCGTTTAAAGTGGAATCTTAGGGAAGCTGAGAGAAAGTTCCTATACCAGAAAGCCAAATGTCGATATCCATGGAGTGGTCAAAAGGAATATGAGAAAGAACTCCATTGCTGCAATTGTAAAGGAAGATGGTACTGTCACTTCGGAGATAAAGGAAGTTGTATTGGAGTTCTAGAGATTCTATAAGCAGCTTTTGGGTACTAAGGTGTACTCTAAAGAGGTGGATCCCACGGTGTTTGATGTTGGGGCCAAGGTTCCAGCTCATTGTTGTTCGGACTTAGCGAGGATGGTGTCTGATCAAGAGATTACGGATGCTATTTTTGATATCAAGATAGATAAAGCACCGAGCCCGAATGGATATACGTCTTGTTTCTTCAAAAAGGCTTGGCATATTGTGGGTTAGGATCTATGTGCGGCTATTAAGGAATTTTTCTCCTCTGGAAAGCTCTTCAAGCAGATCAATCACACGATTCTTTCCTTGATTCCAAAGTCAACTCACTTTAGTTCTGTGGGGGGATTTTAGCCCAATCGCCTACTGTAATGTTACATATAAGCTGGTGGCTAAGATATTGGTTGCCAAGATGGCTAAGGTTCTCCCTAACATTATTGATGAGGCTCAGTCAGCTTTTGTGGAGGTACAAAGTATGATGGAAAATATCCATATGGCCCAAAAAGTCCTCAAACAGTATTCTAGGAAAAGGGTCTCACCAATGTGCTTGATAAAGGTAGATCTTAGGAAAGCCTAGGACTCGGTATGTTGGTCCTTGCTACATGAGGTCTTAAAGGGTTTGGGATTTTTGAGTAATTTGTTGAATGGATTATGAAGTGTGTCTCCACGACTTCATACTCCATTTGAATAAAAAGTGATATTCACAGTTGGTTTCAAGGGAGAAGGAGGGCTTAAGACAAGGAGATCCGTTATCCCCGTACTTGTTTGTGACTTGCATTGAGTACCTCTCCAGAATGCTCAGAAGGGCCAATATGGAGTCAGACTTTCAGTATCATCCTCGTTGTGCCTCTTTGAAAATCACGCATTTGGCATATGCAAATAACTTGATGCTTTTCTCTAGAGGTGACAAGCCTTTAGTCCAAATCCTTTGGGAATGCTTGACTATACTTTCGGTGATATGTCAGGGTTGAGAGCAAATGTTCATAAATCTAGTTTCTATGTGGCGAGGGTTCAAGGTGTGGATAGAGAAGATCTCATAAGGTGATAGGTATCCCTTTGGGAACTCTTCCAGTTAGATACCTGGGCTTCCGATTAGCCTTCAAAAGACTCCGAGTTATCCAATATGCCCCCTTAATTGAGAAGATAGCAAGACAAATTGGTTTTTGGACAGTTTCCTCTCTCTCATTTGCTGGAAGATTGGAGCTCATCCGTTCTGTGCTACAGGGTATCCATTGTTTTTGGCTTTCGTCTCTCCCTATGCTAATAGCAGTTATTGAGGAGGTGAATACCTTTCTTAGGGACTGAGGGAAGCCGCTTGTGGCTTGGAAAGACCTCTCATTGCCCAAAGAGGATGGGGGATTAGGGCTTCGGGACTCCAGGGCATGGAATGCAGCTCTTTTATCCAAAATCTTATAGAACACCCACCGTAAGAAGAATACCCCTTGCTTAAAATAGGTGCATCACATTTACCTTCTTGGTGGTACTATTTGGGAGTTGTCTTCTAAGAAAGATTTTTCTGCATTGATAAAGAGAATACTAAGTATCAGAGATGCCTTGATACAAAGAGAAGGTTTGGTGCATGGGCCATTGCTCAATTAGAAAAAATGCAGGAAGGTCCCAAGGCTTATAACTACTTTTGGCATAGGGCTTAGAAGGTTATTTGGGAGAAGATTGTGTGGAATTCTTGCGCTCCACCCAAATATTCCTTCATTCTATGGCTGGCTATCTGAGGGAGGCTGCTCACCAAAGATAGGTTGAATTTCTTGGAGATTGATCCTGTTTGCGAGCTGTGCCATGGTGAGGAAAAGTTAATCGGACATCTCTTTCTTAGGTGTCCAATTTTCACTTCTATATGGAATGAGGTCAGAAACTAGTGTGGGATTCATAGGGAGATGAAAACTCTAGCGGCTATGATCAAATGGCTAAAAAAGAAAGGTAGAGGCTCGTCTTGGCTTAATAGGAAGAAGAGGATTGCTTTTGCTTGTTCAGTGTACTATAACTGGTTGGCTAAGAACCGGTTGCAATTTGAGGATTGCATCCCTAATCCTATGGAGATTGTGCTCAGGATTAAGACACAAGTGTACAGGGTTGGCTACTCTCTGTACCCAGGTGTCTTAATTTTATATGCTGCTAGTTAGGCTCCTACTTACTTTTGTAGAACACCGGGGTTTGCTCGGTGTATATGTACAAAACCTCAGTTTTTTATCAATAATAAATTTTTACATTTGATCAAAATAAAAAAAAAAATTTTAAAAAGTTGGGCAATGTATTAAATTTTTAACGCGAAGTTGGCTGTGCAAATTTCCGCACACCAAGAGCTTGATATAGCTTTGAAATTTCATCAACCAAAATGAAAAACTACCAATTTGAGACAATAAAGGCTTATCATTTCCAAATTTTTGAGAAAGTGCGTCTTGAAATCAAACTCTACTTTCTAAATATTAATTCTAAAGAAGAACCAAAAAGAAAGAAATACTAAATCTTATCTCACATGCATTAAGGATAGATAGCCACGCAAGTAATGCCAGGCAAATCCAATCGAAAGAAAACAAAATACTTATATGGAATCATTTGCGTGGATATCTACGTGTAACTTTGAACTCCAAATAGTGCAACACCTCACTGTATCTCACCGATTCTCCACAACTACCTACTACCACGTTCTAGACATGCAATGGATCTACTTTACTATAAATACCCTTTATTCTTCCACCTTTCCATCCCAGAACGTCAGCCTAACATATCCCTCAATTCAAATCCATAAAGGTGAAATAGCAATGGCAAAGTTTATTGTCTTTGCAGCAATTATGGTAGCCCTCTTGGCCCTTGCTCAGGCCTCCAGGTTCACCATAACCACCATTGTTGATGAGAATGAAGACAACCAATATGGACAGTCCCAACAGAGATGCCAACAACAGATCCAACAACAGTTCCAGCATATGCGCCATTGCCTGCAATACCTATCATCCCATGGAGGAATGGACATGAAGATCCTAGTGTACGGGAAAGAAGGACAGCAGGAGCAACTCCGACTATGCTGTAGGGGACTCCAGAACCTAGACGAGGAGTGCAGATGCGAGGCCGTAAGGCAAGTAATGAGGATGGAAGTGGTACAGGGACAGCAAATGGAGCAAATGAAAATGAAGGCTAGGTATCTTCCAAGTCAGTGCAACATAGGACCCCAGGAGTGCCGAGTTTGAGCAATATTTTTCTAGACTGAATAAGGCTAGCAATAAAAAAAATAAAAATAAGGCTAGCAATAAAATAAGATTTATCTTGTTCTCTAGCTACCTACTTTGGCTAGAAGCACACATGATCGTGTGTGTTTGATTATGTATTTTGTTTTGTGGGTGCTAGTAATTAATGAAGTATATGATATAATTAACATCTTTGGCATTTTCGGTACCCACAACTTACGAGAGCGAGCAAATGATTATGTAGAAAAATCAATATTTCTCAAATTTTAACAGCATATCCGGTCTACAGGACCCACTGAAATGATGAATTTTATTCGCTAACTAGAAAAGAGAAAAAATATATAAAATGAATATCAAATTTTTTTATTTTTTTTGGCAATTATAACATTCTAATGCACTTAGCCAATGTAAATTAACTTACTTAAAAAATAGTGAAAATTTTCAATTCTTTTTTAATTTTCACTAGTTATTAATTGCAGAAACTTACCAATTATTTGTACAAATAATAAAAATAATATAATTATGCATAATATTAGATCACAAACGAATACATTTTGCAGCCAACAAAAATAGAGGAATATATTATTACAAAATATATGTTACTATAATGAGCAACTTATTTTAAATAATCTTTTTCGCAGGTAATATTTTTCGTGAGGATAAGATAGAAAAACTAAGATCAGATTTTGGGAATTATAATTTTTTTTTATTACAAACAATAAGTTGTTAGTAGTATCAATGGGGCCAAACACTTGTAGCCTCATTTTGTCTCTACCCCTCAATATAACCTAGTAAAATTCTAGAAAAAAATTCCATTCTCGTTTTATAAAAGGAGCTCTCCTTTGGTAAGTATATAATTTTTAATTATTTGTTATAAGATATTTAATTTACTATTAAATGTATAATTTATAATTTTATCTTTATAATTTGAAAAAATTTATAATCCTTTTCTTCAATTTAACTAAACTATCTAATTAACTAATATTCAATAAAAGAATGCCAATTCATACATTATCATATAGTAAAATGCATAATTGTTACTATATATTTAAATAGCCTACTAAAGCAAGTAAACATGTTTACTATAAATACTTTTTAACGCTATATTTTTTTTTACTTTCTAAATATTATTTGTCTAAACTAGTAAAAAAAATTATTTCTAGATATTATTTCTTAATGCATCAAAATTACATATTCTTTAAACTAATAAAAATAATTTTTATTAGTAAAGGAAGGAGTTAATGATTATTTTTTTATAAATGACAATGATAAAAATTCTAAACATATTTTCTTTATTTTTTTTCCATTTACATAGATGAAAATTATTTGAATTTACATATTTATTGCACAGGAAACAATTGTAGTGAGAATTCTACTAAAGAAATTTTATATTTATGATAAAAAAAAATACAATTATTTACGATAACAATATAACCTTTACAAAGGATAACAGTAATGTAACTAAGGAGCCTATGTTGAAATTTTTAAGGAAACAAAATGAATTGCTTTTATCTAGCAACAAAAATAAAGTTTCAACATAATATATTGCACCACTTCATTCAAATAATGTGATGTAAAAGTAAAAGTAAAACAAAGAAGAATGTACCGTCTTTTAATATAGTATTATACAGCATCAAAAATCAATATGGTATGAATTAAAAAAATTTAACTACTATCAAACATTAAATACTTACACTTAAATTAACATATAATGACTACTCATTATATTGTAAAGATTTTTTGAAGAAAAAAAATTAATTTTTTCTCCAACAAAATGCCTTTTACCACATTAATTGAATATTGTATTGTCTTCTTATATAGTATCATACGAAATAAAAAATTGAAATTTTAGAAATTGAAATTTTTTAGTAATGTCATAATTGACTTGTTATGCATAAAGCAATACATAACAATTACTCATATTACATTGTCTGGATTTTTTGGAAAAATAAAAAAGTTTTATACAACAAAATGTATTTTACCACGTCAATTGAATATTGTATAATCAAACAATAAATATTATACCATCTTCTTATATGGTATTATACAACATAAAAAATTAATATTGTAAGAATTGAAAATTTGTAAGTAACGCATAAAATATACAGAAAAATTACTCCTATTACATTGTAAGGATTTCTAGGGAAAAAATTCAATTTTTTCTACAGCAAAATGAATTAAACCACATTAATTGAGTATTATACTATTAAACATCAACACTGTATCGTCTTCTTATTTGGTATTATTGTGTGGCATAAAAAAATCAATATTATATAAATTAAAATTTTTTAAATATTATCAAAATTAATCTATTATGCATGAAACAGTACATAACAAGTACTCATATTACAATTTAAGGATTTTTTGGGAAAAAATCAATATTTTTGTATAGTAAAATGCATTGTATCACATCAATTTAATATTGTACTATTGAATAATGAATACTATATCGCCATTTTATTGGTGTTATACAACATTAAAATTAATATTGTAGGAATTTAAAATTTTTAAATAATGTCAACATTAAATTGTTATGTGTAAAATAATAAATAGTAGTACTTATCATGGTAAGAATATTTTTGGAAAAAATTCAATTTTGTTATAAGAAAATGTATTGTATCACTTCAATTAAATATTGTACCACGGTACCACCAAACAATGAATACTATATTATCCTCTTACAAGGTATTATATGGTAATAAAAATCAATATTGTAAGAAATTAAATTATTTTTAAGTAATGGCATAATTAAATTTTTATGTGTAAAATAATAAATAACTATTCATATCAGTGTAAGGATTTTTTGGAGGAAAAATCAATTTTTTTCTACAACCAAATGCATTGCATCACAGTAATTAAATATTATACTATTGAATAATAAGCATTGTACTGCCCTCTTATTTAGTAGTGTACAACATCAAAAATCAATAATGTAGCAATTGAAATTTCTTAAGTACTATCAAAATAAAATTATTATACATAAGATAATAAATAAAAGCTACTCATCATATTGTAAAGATTTTTTTTTTTGGGGGAAAAATCAAATTTTTTATAGCAAAATGCATTGTATCACATCAATTGAATATTTTATCATTGAATAATCATCACAAACTCTCCTCTTATTTCGTATTGTATAGAATCAAAAATCAATATTTAAGGAATTGAAATTTTTTGTCAAAATTAAATTGTATACCAATTCATATTACTATTAGTTTTTTTCCTGTAGCCAAATGCATTATATCATACCTCCATAGAATATTGTACTGTTAAATAATGAATACTATACTGTCTTCTTATTTAATATTATATAGCAATAAAAATCAACATATATGTACTATAATTTTTTTAACTACTATTGAAATTAAATCATTAGGTATAAAATAATCAATAATAGCTATAGCTACTCATATCATTGTATGGATTTTTACAAACATACCAAAAAAAAAAAAAAAGAAGAAGAAGGAGAATCCTTTTCACACAACCAAATGTATTTGTAGCATTTCTAAGGAATGTCATATCATTCAACAATGAAAAACCTACCTTTCTTTTATATGTTATTGTAAAACATGAAAAACCAATATTATCATAATTCAAAATTTTTAAATACTTCAAAATTAAATTATTAGGTGTAAAATAATATACAACAACTATTCGTTAAACTATACGGATTTTTTTTAGAACAAAATTGATTTTTTTAATAGCAAAATGTATTGTACCAATTCAATTGGTTATTATTTAGTGAAATAATGAACACTTTATCGTCCTTTTATATAGTATTGTACGACATTAAAAATCAAAATTATAACAAAATGAATTATACCATCTCAAATGAATATTGTATTGTGAAACACTAAAAAATGTACCGTTATTTAAATATTGTATAATTTTATATTTTTATCTTTACTTTTTAATTATGAACCATATATAATTATTATTAATAAATATATTATAGAATTTTATTCATAAATATACTCTTTTTGGAACAAATAAAAGTTATAAAAATAAATTCTTTTGAGTGACGAAAAGAGTATTTTTTGATTTCAAAACTACAGCCTTAATCAATGAAAATGAACACACAGTGTTTTCTTCATATTAATACAAGTCCCAACTCCTAGCTAGTATGTTCTAAAAATTTGACCTCTTTAATTTTGCTACCCTTTTAGTAACTATTTTAGTTCATCACCAAGTATAGATTCGTCTTGTATCAAACTAGTTGCATTCATATGGATCTTGTTTATAATCAAATTCAACAATCATTTTTTTTTCTGGATTGCAAACCAAAATTCTCTAAGGTACTTAATTTAGAATGCAATTATATATCTTAGTGGAAAAATGCTAAGTGAGTTGGGTCATTTCAAATTATAAGTAACTGATCTAAATGTTAAGTAACTGTTTTCTATTCAATACATACATACATACATACATACATATATACATATAAAGCCTCTAAAATTATTCCAGAAATGCTGAAACTTTGTTTAGGAAAAATACTATTAATTATGACAACATTTCAATTACCTGATTTGAAAATTTAAAAATGTACCTATAGAAACAAACCATAACAATAATTTTCAGGTGAAATTCTGACTATGTATTAAGAACAAATGATCAGATCTTGTACAAAATAAACATTGAGGAATAAAAATGACATTAAATATGTAAATGTTTAACTAACTTCTTAACCAAACTTATTATAACATAATTTACCAAAAACTTTGTAAATTGAAACCTAGAGTTGAGATGAATGAAAATGTGGATCAAATTAATAATACAATTTGTCCATGTTTAATCTTAAGATTGTCAATAAACAAATATACAATTTAATATCATTTTCAATCAGTCTAATTTTTTTCATTTATCATCCCCTTTTAAATTTGTAAAGAGAGAAAATTAAAATAATATCAAAGTTGACAAAGTTTTGTTAGGTTCACTTCTATTTCTATTATTGATGGCAAATTTTTAACTCATAATAAAAGTATAAAAACAATTACTTGAATAGCTCTTCATCTTGACATTATATTACAGCATCTAAACATTTCCTTTCACACCCAAATCACAACCAATTCATTAAGTTCAATAAATGAAATTATAATGAACACCATTTTAACTTGAATGATAAACTATTCATCCTGACTACTATTCATTGTGAAAATAAAGCACACGCAATGCATGTGCTTTATGACTAGTATTTATAAATTTATGATCAAGGTGTAGAAATTGTAAGGTTTTTCTATATGTGGGTTTATATTAATTAATGTTGTTTTGGGTTTGGTTTAATAAAGTCAAATATAAAAGTTTTTAATTAGTTTAATATAGGACCGGTTTGTGTGGGCAGTAGTTGGCCTAACCCGTGATGAGGGGATTAGAGTTTAGTTATAAATATCAGTTATGTTCCTTTCTCTAATCTTAAATTTTAGAAACACTTTCTGCTCATAAAGTTCAAGAGAGAAAGAGGCACTCATCAAAACCAGTTCATACAGATGGGCATAAAGAGGAACAATCTAGGCAGGATCAATCCTATTTCCACATTCAGCTATAGATAAAAAGACTAGTACACGATTCTTTACTTCTATCTCTATCTATATGTTTGATCTATTGGGTTTGTGCTGTATTAGCCAAGATGTGGTATCAGAGCATACATAGATCATGATTAGAATGTTTTATACTTTATTTTGCTGTTTGACCCCATATTCGGAACAATCTCGTTGAGACGAGTTCGATGGTGGCTAAAGCATCAGGCACTTGACGCATGCATTCGCGCATTAAGCAAGTTAGGTGCGCATATCAAGGTGCAAATGTTTGCCTCGCATCAGTTGAGTTTGTTTTAAAACCTTTATGGGTTGCATACAAGTTCATCCGGAACCCATTTTGGGCAGTTTTGTTGTCGTTGGTTTTAGTTTTTCATTATCTACATTTTGACACATAATTTGCATATTTTTTGACACCATTATACTTGTGAAAATCTAGACAGAATATAATTTTATACTTTTAGTATAAAAGAATTTTTTTACTTGTATTTTTATGAATTTTTAAATATGCTTAAGGGTGTCAATATGCAAATATTCAATTTATATTAGTGTAGAACATGATTACATGCAATTAAATGACGTATTGCCCTTGTCATTTATATGTTTTAAAATTGCATATAAAGTTTTTATGTAAGAAATAAAGTTTAATATCCTTGGTATAAGAGAATTTCATAAATTCAATTAGGCAATGACCGTCAAAGTGGCACACTCACTTGGTTTTATGAAATATCGGTCTCATATTATGGGGGATGTCTCATTTTTTAATATCTAATCACACTCCCAAAGGGGGTGATGGGGTATTAGTTCGTGGGGAGATACATGTACAACATGTGCTTGAGGAATGAATGATTTTAGTGGTTTATACACCCAAAGGTGGCGAATTCACGAGGATTGGAATAAGTCTACCAAAGGTGATTGTATGATGATACATGTAACTTTCTGTGGAGTGTACTGATACAGTTTATATCAAGTTGCACTGTTCTTACATATTTTATATTTTTCTTAATATCTGTTACCTATTCTGTCAATGCAACTCACTCATTATTGAGATTCTCACTAGTTCCAATTTTAAGAAATGGAAAAATGATATAATATTTAGAATGACTCTAGCGGATGTGTCCGATACTCTTTAAAATGACAAGTCTGCAAATCTCACTACAGAAAGTACTGATGTTGAAAAGGAAAGATTTGTAGTTTGGGAAAAGAGCAATCAAATTTGCTTATTGTCCATGAACCGATCTATTCAGGATCATCTTAAGGGCAGCTTGCCAGTCAATTGCACTACTAAGCAAATGATGGAATACCTATTAGACATGTATTGGGTTTCATCCAATGCTAAGATAGGTACTAGTGGAGTTAAGGATTATGTCTTAAGGATAGTAGATTTACAGAGTAAATTTGAGGCACTTAAGATCACTATTCCTATTGCTGTGATTGTCCATCAAGCTCTCAATACCCTTCCATCTTATTTCGGGATTATAAAGACAAATTACAATTTCCAAAATGAGACCTGGTCTATAAATGATCTCATAGCCAAGATGATGACAGAGGAAAGGAAATTGAGAGATGAAAAGGGACATCAAGCCATGTAGGTTTCTAGTGCTAGTGGTAAAAGGAATAATAAATCCAAAACTTCTACCCATAAAGGTACTCTTAAGACCACTGACAGCACTAAGAAAACAGGCCCAAAGAAGAATTTTTTTAAGAAATCTAATTGTTGCTTCTTTTGCAAAAAAAAAGGTCACACAAAGAAAAATTGTGACAAAAACAAGGCTTGGTTAGCCAAGCTTGAGACTACAGTAATGATTCTTTGGCTTTGATTTGTGAATCTAATCTATCTGAAACCCCATCCAATTTGTGGTGGCTAGATAGTGGTGCAACTAATCATGTTGTGTTCACTATACAGGGGTTCATAAACCAAAGGAAGCCAAATCAAGATGAATCAAGACTGATTGTGGAAAACAATGAAAAAGTTAACGTTGAGTTTGTGGGAGATGTCAACTTAATATTAGATTCTGACTATAATTTAATATTAAGGAACACTTTCTATGCACCTTTCTTTTCCTATTTCAAGTTTGGACAAATGTGGCTATTCTTTTGAAATAAAGAACACTGCTTTCGATGTTTTTTAATTCAAATAAAGTTGGTAGCTGCATTATGTCTTATGGATTGTATAGAATATGTTTATCTTCCAATGATATATACGTTGCTTGTACGGCTGAAAAAGTTGTTTCCAAAAGGTCTCTACCGAAAGAACAGTCTTATACATTATGGCATAATAGATTAGGCCACATCTCTAAGAAAAGAGTAGAAATGTTGATAAAGACTGACATCCTACCTACTCTTAAAGGTGACTTAGAGGATTGTGTGGACTGCTATAGGGATAAGATGACTAAAATTAAAAAGAAGATAGTAGTCAGGAGTTCTGATCTCTTGGAGATCATTCATACTGGCATCAGTGATCTATATATAGCGACTTTGTGTAGAAATTTTTATTTCATCACTTTTATTTATGGCTATTCCTGATATGGATATCTGTACTTGATTAAGGTTAAGTCTGAATTTCTTGGCAAATTCAAGATATTTCAAACTAAAGTCGAGAAACAGTTAAGAAAAGTTATCAAAGTTGTCAGGTCTAATAGAGGTGGTGAATATTACGGTAGGCATAGCGATGCTGGACAGCTTAAAGGGCCATTTGCCAAATACCTAGAGAATTTTGAAATTATAACTCAATACACCATGCCTGACAGTCCTAAGCAAAACAGTGTGACCGAAAGGTGAAATCGCTACCTTATGGACATGATGAGGAGTATGGTAAGTTGGAGTAATTTGCCTGAGTTTTTATGTGGAAAAGCCTTAAAAAACGGCTCTCTACATTTTGAATAGAGTCCCTACCAGAGCTGTTCCATTAACATCTTTTGAGTTATGGATGGAACATAAACCTAACTTAAACCATCTCAAGATTTGTGGGTGTTCTACAGAAGTAAGGTTGTATAATCCAACATTAAGTAATTTGGAATTCAGAATAACTAGGTGTTGTTTTGTATCCTATCCGAATCATTCAAAGAGATACAAGTTTTATAACCCAAATGGAGGTACAAAAATTGTAGAATTACAAACATCTAAGTTCTTGGAACTAGATGTGGTCAAAGAGAATACTTGTTCACAAACCATCAAGGACGATAGTATAGTGGAGACCATAGGGATCATTCTCGCCATTGTTGGGCTTATCTCAAAGGGCTTACATAGACCGTGTTCTGGAACGATTCAGTATACATGAATGTAAGTCGGGAATTGCTCCCGTCGTCAAAGGTGATAAATTGAATAAGTCTCAGTGCCCTCAAACAGATGTTGAGAAAGTCAAAATGAAAGACGCACCTTATGCTAGTGTACTTGGGAGCATTATGTATGCTCAAACATGTACTAGACCAGACATTGCTTTTGCAACTTGTCTTTTGGGCAAATATCAGGCAAACCCAAGACATGATCATTAGGTAGTTGCCAAAAAGGTTTTAAGGTACTTAAAGAGGATAAAAGACTACATGCTGACATATAGACATGTTCAGGACCTTCAGCTAGTAGGGTATACGGATGCAAACTTTGCTGGCTACAAGGATGACATGAATTCAACATTCGACTATGTCTTTAAGTTAACAGGTGATGCAGTATTTTGGAAAAGTGAGAAACAAAAGACTATTTCGTCTTCTACTATGTAGGCGGAGTTGATAGTATACTTTTCAATTGCTACTCAAGCTCTTTGGCTCCGTAATCTCATAAAGAAGTTAGTTGTATTTGATTTTGTGAATAGACCCATACAACTGTATTGTGACAATAATTCAATGGTATTATTTATTAATAATCATAGATGTCTCAAGGGGTCTAAACACATGGAGATCAAGTTCTTGACCATTAAAGAAATAGTACAAAATGGTGACATAGCAGTAAAGCATATTTTCACAGATGATATGATTGCAGATCTACTAACAAAAGGACTTTCACCTATGTGTGTTAGAAAGGTAGGTCAAAAGTATGGGCTTAGTTGCATCATTAGATGCTATAGTTTAGTGGGAGTTGATCGTTATTTGTGCTCAATAAAGTTTTCATCTGTTCTTTGTTGCGTTTAGTGACATTTTTTATATGTGTATTGGCATTTTAATTCAATAAAATTTGATGAATTTTTCTATTATATGCCGAATCGATATATAAACATAAAGTGCAAGTCTTAAGGCATTGTGTAAACCTTGAGCACAGACTAAAAGGGCATACAGTTATTAATCTAAGACATATGTCTTATACACATAAAACTTAGTTAACAATAAATATAAGACATATGCATGTTCATTGGAACTATAAAGTCATTCTTTAGTGGCAAATAAAGGCTTTGTGGAACTAAAGGAGAGAGAATAGGAACTGATAAAAGGGATAACACATAAAGTTTGACTCTATATGAGGTGTTATCTAATTTGCCACACTTCCAAATTGAGTCCATATTAGTAGAGTTAATAGCACTTGTTATCACGGATGGCTTTGTATGATTACATACAGTTACCATCATGGTTCAGTGTTAAAAGCTCTATAAGATAGGATTGACAATTAAAAGAAATCTCTAAACTAGCATAAAGGTGCGAACATTAAAGTACAACTTTAATTAATATTCGCCCAAGTGGGAGAATGTAAGATTTTTCTATATATGGGCTTATATTAATTAATGTTGTTTTGAGCTTGATTTAATAAAGTCAGATATAAAGTCCTCTAACTCTAATTTTTAGAAACACTTTCTGCTCATAAAGTTTAGGAGAGAAAGAGGCATTCATCAAAGCCAGTTCATATAGGGGATCATAGAGGGGAAGAATCTAGTCAGGATCAATCCTATTTCTGCATGCAGCTATAGATCAAAGACTGGTACATGATTTTTTACTTTTATCTCTATATTCTAATCATGTATATATTTGATCTATTGGGTTTGTGCTATATTAGCCAAGAGAAATAATTCAATAATGTGAAGAATTTTGGAGTTGTAACCAAATCCTTTATTCACTTTATTCACTTAAGCAAAATTAATAGTAAGTCTAAGTTCTCCATTTTAAACCCTAATCTTTTTCTACCCTTCTATCTCTTGTCAGTACTAATCCCTCTCTCCTCCAAATCTACCAACAAATTTGAACTCCGACTTAGATTTTTTGGTATAATTTATTTGATATATCCGCTATATACGTTGTGGGACAAACAGCACTAATAGTCACTCAATTTGCTCTCCAAATTTTATTTGGACTCTGATATTTAAAAGTTTTCGACTAAGTCCTCTAACTTAGCAATTTAGTTTTATATTTCCCTTTTGGCTAAAATCAATCCAATTTAAAAGGTTAAATCCTCACCAAATCATATGAAAATCAAAAGGCTTTTTAACCATTATTGTAACCAATTAGAACTATTGGCGTTATATACTTTACTTTGTGATGTAAAGTTTGAGAAACTTGCATGCTTTATATCTAAGTCCACATGTTGGTCAACATACTTTTCAACCAAGAAGTTTATAATGGCACAGTATTTTCAATATTAAATGATAAATAGTAGACAAACTTTCAATATAGTTACAAGGTTTGTATTAACTCTATACTTGTTTGGGAAAATTTAGAACTTCTTGTTCTTGTCCAATGTTTAATGATGACTAAAAAAAATCAAGTCAAAAAGTCCATTTTGGAGGTTGAAAAATGGTGATCAATTTAAAGTAGAGACAATAATAAAGTAAAGTAAAGAAGAGAAGAAAGAGGATTTAAAAAAGATTGTATCATTTAGGTGAGTAAGATTAAAAGAATAGTCTGTATCAGAAAGTCTCTCAACTCTAAAGAAAAAGAAGATCAAAACATAATCCGTCAAATGTTCTACCCTTCATGTTTTGTAAAATTGCTACATGGTGAGAGGATCATGCGGTAGTCATATACAGATTGACCATGTAACCATCAAATATATATGACCTCCAACTAATCGGCAACATCAAGTGAGTTAGTGTGCTAAGAGGTTTCTAAAAGAGTATATGGAATTATAGAGTTTGTCAAAATAGCATGAGAAAGAAAATCTAAGGCATACTTGGCTTAAGATAGATATTAACTTGTAAAAGATTCAGATATGTCTAAGCCAAGAAAACATGACGCCTAAATTACTATGTTAAATTTTTTAGCTAAGAAAGTCATTCACCTCAAGGATACCAAATATATCATTTGCCATGTCATCCATATAGAGAAGAAGAATAACCATAATGTCAAATGAGGAACATTTTATAAACAATACCAAGTCATGAGAGCTAATGATAAAATCAAAACCTTACAACATAGAATTAAACTTTGAGTACCAAGCTTGAGGAGCTTGTTAAAAGTTATAATGTGCTTTGATAAGGTAACAAACTTTATCTAATGAACGAGCCTAACTAGGAGGAGGCTACATATAAAATTCTTTTGGTAAATTTTATTAAGAATTTTTGTCATCCATCAGAGACAGATCTTATTAGGGTGTAGGAGTAACAAGTCAAAAGTGAATATATGTTATTTATGTCACAAGAGCAAAGGACTCCTCATAGTCAATGCCATGTTTTTAAGTGAATCCTTAACCACCAAATGCACCTTGTATCGTTCAACTAAGCTATTGGATTGAGTCTTAATTTTATAGATCCATTTGCTCACGCTACTAATATCCTAATAAGTAGATAAACCGGATCCTACATGTGTGCTTTGGTGATCATTTGCAACTTTTCAGCTACGACATTTTATCAAAGAGGGTTAAAGTGAGTTTCCCAATAGCACTAAGGCTCATAAAGGGTAATAAGAGTAAGATAATAATAATAATAATATTTTAAATATGAAGAAGAAACTATCTCCAATGGAATGGTGAGGTGATAAAAGTTAAAATTAAATAATTTTTCCTATAAATTTAACATTAATGTTTTAAATACTTTTTATGTTTTCTTTTATTTTCTTCCATCTGAATTATGTTAGTATTTATGTTTTTGTTGCTAGGGTTTAATTTGAAGAATAATGGCTCAATATGTGTGAAAAAAAGGAATGGTACAATGAAGAGAAAAAAGACTAATTGACAGGGCTTGCTAATTGAACAATATCTCAATTTATTTAAATCATATGTGGATAATTTTTTAACCAATAGAAAGCCAAAATATATTACTACAATTTTCATGTATCACTTTGTCCATTTCAATTGTCTTAGGGTTCAAATATGGCCTAAAAGTAAACAGTTGCAAACTCATAATTGGTGAATAAATCATATTGTTGGAGCTATATCTTGAACTACACAACTCCAAATTAGATGATTTTAAAGCCTATGAGAAGTTTGAAGATTAAAAATGCCCCATCTTACAATGATCATAAAAGGGCCAAAAGTCAAAAGTCAAGCATGCAATCAGTATTCTTTTATCTTGGTGAGCCATTAAAACCAATATTGTCAAAATCGGACCAAAAGATGAATCGGTCAAATTAAGGGGTTAGAGGTCAACCGGTCGGACCAGTACTAAAAAATCGGATGATGTCATCATGACCTCATAAATAAATTTAAATTATAAATATATTAATACCATCTATAATTTTCAAATTATGTTATTTTATTATTCATTGAAAGAAGGAAAAATAATTAAATAAATATGTCTATTACATAATAGTCAAAATACATATTACAAATAAACCATCGTTCATACTACGAAATAGCCTTATAAACTAAATTAAACTAGGACATCTTATGAGTTATAAACCACATTTTCCTTTTTTTGCACAAATACCATATCCTATTCTCTAAGCAACTTCGAACATGCCTATATTATCAATAAGTGTGGCATCTAATTCACCAAAAAACAAGGTAAAGTTTTGTTTCCTCTACGTTTAGCTACTCCGGCATTTGGGCTTTACTCTTAGAAGATCTTCAAAGAGTCAACAAAACAATACTCCAAGATGTTATCTTAATCCAGAAAAACTTGAGAATTTATAGAACAAAGCCCAAGGAAATTATGGGACTAACTGCTCATTAATTCCACAAAGTTCCAAACTTTTGATAGCGAACATGATGAGTTCCTCCAATACCTGCATAAATCTTGACATTTCAGTATCTAGTACATGTTCTGTTCATACCTTATACCATGGAAATTAGTTTCATTTTAAAGAACCCATTTTTAAGAACTCTTCCATGCGAAAGGTTGATAAAGAAGATGTAATGGAGAAGCACTCTTCTTGTTAAAAGGTAGCATGATAATATTTTCCTTTCATCCGAAACCATTTTTTATAATAAATTTGTTTATAATTTGTGCCTATCTTGATCACCCTATACAAACATAAATGCTAAAAGAAACTTGAATATAAGTAGTAAATTATTAGTAATGCTAGCAACTAAGACAAGGAACATTTTTACTCAACACCATTGGCTTTCAACAACCCACAGCACCAAAGGAAGAAAAAAATATGTGGATAAAGACAGGCCTTAGAAACTTCTTCCTACTCCAAAGTGCACCAAACTTCTTCCTAGTAATTGTTGCACGCAATTCAGGCGATTAACCAAAATTAAAGCAAATCGATTTCAATATTGGTTGAGCAGCAATTGCACTAGGGCAAGGTGTTAGATGACAGCTAGGGCATTTTGGTGGTGGTGACAGTTAAGGCGGTGAGGAGAAGAAACAAAGATAGGAAGGGTCTTATTTTCTAGTTGAACTTGGTTTTTGACCAGTTTCGAGAACGTGGGATTTTAATAGCACCCGGATCGGACACTTGTCTGGTTCTCGGTTGAACCAATAAAATTGGCCAATCCGGTTCGGATTTTACAACACTGATTAAAACTTGACTTTTTAAATTTTTTATTCTTTGACCCACTTAATTTTCTTTTGAACTCATACTCATCTTTCAAAGCTATAGAAAATTGAATTAGTCACAAATTGCTGTAGTAAGCAATAAATAAAGCTACACAATCTTAGCTTTTCTAGTGTGGATAAAAGACAAATAATTGCTCCCAAACACCATTCATTTGAGAGTAAAAATTATTAATTGATTGATCTACACCTTGTTGAAAGAGTGATATTTTGTTAACCAATTGGTACAGTAGGGAGATTTGAATTGATGAAGTAGGAGTGGTTTAGGGTTTAGGGTGGATAAAAGACAGATAATTGCTCCCAAACTCCATTTATTTGTGAGTGAAAATTATCAATTGATTGACTTACACCTTGTCGAAAGAGTAATATTTTATTAAACAATTGGTACACTAGGGGAAAATGTATTGATGACATAGGAGTTTAGGATTTAGGGATTAAGGTGGATAAAAGACAAATAATTGCCCTCAAACACCATTCATTTGAGAGTGAAAATTATCAATTGATTGACCTACACCTTGTGAAAAGAGTTGTATTTTGTTAACAAATTGGTACACTAGGGGAAAATGTATCAATGAACTAGGAGATTATCTTATTATTAATATTATCTCAATCTTCAAGTTGATCAAGAAATTGATCAAATGATTCCTCTTTCTATTGGATGGCCTTGTCATGTTCTTCAATGATAATGCTCTTTTGACCTTGAAAGAAGCGACATATAATAGGCACCTATAAACCATAATTGACACCATCAAAAATAATATTTGTTAGATGCATAACCTTGTTAGTGGCATTAAAAGATGGAACACCAAAATGTTGTTAGAATCAAAATGGACTAGGATAAAACTAAAGAACAAACTAAATAGATTCTACCTATGCAGAAGCACAATTGTGTGGAATTTGATTTAGGACTACAACTAGTATCGTGAAAATTGAATCGAATCAATCCAACTAATAACCAACCATAGATCCAGTCAAGTAGGAGGAAGCGATAAACTAATATGGCAGTATGACAGCAAAGGCCAATATACTGTGAATTGTGCCTACAAATGTGCTGTGGAGAAAAGTAGACAAACAAACAACATAGCAGACAGCAGTCATGAGAATGAAGAAAATAAAAGGATATGGCAGAAAATCTAAAAACTCCAGATTAAAAGAAAGCTAAAACATTTTCTATGGCGATACTACCAAGAAAGTCTACCAACAAAAGTAGAGTTGATCAAAAAAGGGATTGCGACTGATCCAATATGCAACCTATGTGGGGAACAAGAGAAAACAATGGAACACATTTTTTTCACTTGTGAAAGGACAAAGATTGTATGGAGACTATCCCTGTGAGCTGCGATGGCTTGTAAGAGAAATGTGGATGTTTTCAAAGTTGGTGGGGAAAAGTGAGTAGGGTGGGAACTGACAAAATAGACAATGACATAATGCAATTATCAGTTTACATACTATAGGGTTTTTGTGGAAGACTAGGAACCTATGGTTATTTCAGGAGGAAAACAAATCAGAAAAAGAGGTTGTTGATTAGGCTGTTATGAAATGGAATGAGTTCTAGGAGATTATGGCAGGGGCTAACAAGGCAAAGGGAATGTTGAATACAAGACAGGAACACAAAGAAGTTCACATTTCAGACAAAAATCAACAGGTCACAATTAGACCTTTGCAAGTGCTACAAGGAGACAAAAAGGGAACTCTAGTTTTGGAGGATGGACTATGGATGCACAGGGAAGAATAAGAAAGGCGTGGGCAATAGCTAAGAACCAAAACTTGATTCCAGTGACTACTACGTTGCACGCAATTTGATATGCTCAGTTAGAGGCAAAAAGATTAGGATGACAACAAGTCCAAATTACAATTGATGTGCAAGATATATGGCAAAAGCTAAGTAAAAAAAAAAAAAAAGCTTTTAAAGTTAGTCTTGCCACTATAATCTTTTGTGGAATTTTTTTAAAAGATTAGTTCTGTATTTGTACAAAAAGAGACCAATGCAACTTGTCATAGACTAACTAATATAGCACTAGAAAAGGATAACAGTTATGAACTGTTGTCACATTTTCCTCCATGGCTAAGATAATAGACCAATGAGAGCAATTAGCTATTTTGGTTAAGTCATGTATAGCTATTTTCAATTAAAATGAAATGGCTAACATTATAGTTAAAAAAATTAAAAAAATAACTAGCCAATATAAAACTATCATACTTAGTCAAAAAGTAGGTTTGACTAACTTAAACACACTTTTTTTTTCAAAAACATAAATTTTAAAATTATAATTAGCCCCCAAATGTTTATAAAATTCATTTTCCCCAACCTTTTATATGAATACTTTGTACATTTCTCAAACAAAGTTTTTCATTATTTAAAATTGAAAATCTAACATTTATACAAGAGAATTTTAAAATTTTAAATACTTTTTTAATATATATATTTTTCTACTATTTTGCACACAATTATTTAATCATACACTCAGAAAACACTTAGAGATTTCACATATTTATACTAAATTTAAACAACTATACTAAATAAATTTTATAACCTGTTTATCATATATTGTATGCTAATATACATTATTTTTATTATATTATTCAGTTTTTTCTACTGGTGAGACTGGTCAAACCAATTGTGCCTAGACCTAATAGTTTAGTCAGTCTGCCTTCTGGTCCAATTTTTATAACATTGACCAAAACAAGCAAATTTAATCTAAGAGTGTGGTAGAGATATTAGTCTCAATCCAAGAGAAGAAGCTATTTCTCAAGTGTGTATGAGATGATTACTTATTGAATATTTTTAAAAAGTCCCAAAATGTAGTTTTTGATACCATGTTAAAGTAAAGTAAAAAAGAAGAAAACAAGAGAGAATGAGGTGGAATTTTTCAATGGGAATCATAATGGAATTCATTGAGGTTCCATGACCATGGGAATGTTCATTGCATTTTTTGTGCTTGGTTCAAACCCTACATTGGGTATTAATGTGAATAATGATGTTTGGTTCAATTCAACTATGGGAATAAAAATTAGTTAAAATTTCAATTTTACCCTCATTAATAAATATATTATAAAATAATATTATAGAGTGACAAGAGAAAGGAGAGAGAAAGTAAAAGTAAAGAGGGTGTGAGAGAAAGAAAAGTGAGTGGGAAAAGATAAAGATGAGAGAGAAAGAAATATCATAAAATGATGAGAGAGAATGTACAGTGAGAAAAATGATGAGAGATAAAGTAATAGTATAGAGAGATAAAAGAGAAAGTAGAGTGAGTGGGAAGAGAGAAGTTCGATACCTATTACTCCTAATCAAGCATGAAATAATAGAATGAATCCTATTGAGAAGTTTGATTCCCCCAACCAAGCGCCCCTGAGAGAATTGGGAAAAAGTTTTATACATATTGACTATGTAAGTTTTATAGATATTGACTTTGTAAAGAATGTATGAGCGGAGCTATTTACAAGAATGTATATGGTTAATAATTTTTAATAATTGTGTGATTAGAGTTAGATAGTTAAGAAAAAAAAAGTGTATTTTAGATTAGTGTTTTGCATGTATCTTCCAAAATACAAAAGTTAATATTTTAGAATAACAGTTCAAAATTTCTTTAACATTTTGAAACTCTATCTCTTTCTAGTTCAAATAAAATTTCTTCAGAAAAAAGGAGCACAAAGGGTCAAAAAGTGATGGTCCCAATTGAGGCCACTCATCTATTAATGGGCAAAAAAAGTTAAAATTGGTGGTTGCGGCTAAATATCAAATTAGTGCGAGCAATCCTTAATGTGATTTTGGTGCGATTCAGCATTTTTGTTTTTAGGTTGGGTAGCCCCTATTTATTAGGGAGTTTGTCCTTATTTATTAGGGGTTTATCCTAATTTGAGAGGTGGATTTGGAAAGCATCAAGGAATGTATAGGCGGAGCTACATGCAAAGATCCAATGGCTTTTATGGCAGTTTGCAGTTTCAAGATGTTGACAAAGGGAGCTTCCAAGCTAGGTTTTTTGTTTTTGTTTTTGTTTTTGTTTTTGTTGTTGTTGTTGTTGTTTTTTCTTTTCTTTTTTTTTTGGTGCTGTTACCTTAACCGATACACTAGTTAAGAAGGGTCCACTTTTGGATAATTGTTGTAATGGATACCTTTGTTTGAAAACGTTTTAATATAAATATTATCTTTTGGGAAAAAAAAGAAAAAAAAGCTATTAATGGGCCAAGGAAGTATGGGTCTATTATCCTTCAAAAGTAAAATCATTTTAGGGTGAATATGGATTAGAAAAAAAAAATTATATTTTAAAAGAAAAAATATTTTTATATTTAAAATTATTTATTGTAAGATAAAAAAATATATTAGAAATATAAAGGTTATATTGAAAAACACAAAATACATTTTAAAATGTAATTCAAATTACTAATATTATACTAGTAAATCATTCTATGAGTATCTTATATACTAGTGAATCATTTATACTAATATTATATGTTAAACTTTTACTTGTAAATCATTATATGTTAAAAATCATTTTAGATACTAGCAAAGGGACTATCTTAATATAAATATTTTAGATTTATTCTTGACAAAAGTAAGCTTCATTAACATCCCTAAGGATGGGAGGTTGAAAAGATGTGAGACTCAAAAACCGAGAGTAAATAACATCCTATTTTCTTATTTTTGGGGAAAAAAATTACATCCTATTGTGTTTTAGTTAAAGGAGTAAGGTTACAATAAATCTTTTACACCCGTCTCTTAAGAATAATCTTATCAAAAATAAATTGAAATTAACCGCTGGGTTATTCTAGCCATTACTCCACATATGTTGGAGTCAAGAGAGCTAAGTCATTTTTACTAGTCCTTACCGGGGCAGTTGCCGCAGTTCTAGGTTCTAAAAAGTAGGATAGGACCCCCAACCCTCACCGTTGGAGTTCATGACAACGGCCAGCCACAGACATTTTCATTTCTCCTGTGAACAACTGAGACATTTTGCTGACTTTCACACCAACTGCCCACAACAATCTAGCACTTCAAGGTACATAAACAAAAATCCGATCTTAAATTTTAATTCTTTTATGTTGTTTTTGTTTTTTGTTTTTGTGTTAAATATATATTGAAGGCTGTATTTCTGTTGTGGCTGGTAAGGAGTGCTATTGATTTTCTTATCAAAATTGGGTTCGGTCGAGTAAAAGCAATATTCAACCTCATATAGGTAGGAAGAATGAAAAATTTGTCCATTATGGTTGATTCAAAATGGCTTGTAGTGTTTGTTTGTATAATTCTATTGGGTTCTTAGTTCAATCTTTGAAGTTTTAGTTTCTTGCCATAGTTCATCTGTCCATTACGAATTTATCAGATAACAAATGGCCTCCTAGCAATGCAACTGGCATGAGCTTGAGATATCGAAATACAAGGGATTGAATAGAGAGTAGTTAGTATAAGGATCTAGACATGTTGAATCTGGCTTAGAGGCATGTACATTGGAACTGTTTCTAAACATTTAGGTGAGAAAGTAGGTTCCCTCCAATCTCACATATGTTATTTATGTTTTGTTTTAAGTAGATTGTAAGTTCTCGTTGCTGCTACCAGAGTTAAAAAAGTTTGATTGTAAACATTTAGCAGTTAATATTATATTTCTTGAGTTAAATTAGCATGACATTAATTAAGTTCAGCATTAATATGCCAATCGAATTAAAGTTTTTGAACTGGGGACAATGCCACTTTGCGTAATGAAGTTAAATGAGTTTTGCTGTATGTAGTGCAATCCATAGTCTTTTAAGAAAATGAAGCATGAGATTACAGGGAAATGAAGCATGAGATTACAGGGAAAAAATTCTTATCAGCATAGAGGTTGAACTTTTCAGGATGCCAGTTTGAATGCGTGGCAGCTCATGAGTTCATGGAAGTATAAGTTGTCGAAATGAACTCTAATAATGATAGTGAAGAGTAGCAAAATGTTCTTTTTAGGATATTTTTCGTAAAAAGATTATAGGGGTTCTAGTTCAAAAGATTTTATATGCTACAATACTGCAATTGCTTAAAGTGCCGAGATGGATCAGAATATATACAATGGGTCTTTATCAAAAGCCACTGAATGAGCTAGTAACTTCCATAACTGGGTAAGTCGAAACCCACAAAAAAAAAAAAAAACAAAACAAAAAAAATCTCTTAGATTTGATTCTCAATTAGCAGATTGAATGATTTCGATGAAGTGCAATCCACGTTATGTTAATAAAATAAAAGAAGTAGATGCATCATAGATAGAGCTTGATTGATTATATGTGGTCAAAAAAATTATAATAGTTGAATGATCTGTATGTTGACTGATGTGAAAATGGCTTCTAAGAATGATATCGGTGGAGGCAACTGAAAATCCAAGGAAGTTAAAGGTTTACTGCATTATGAGTTGATCAGAGAAGCTGTCCTGAGTGATGAAACTTCTTTTTTTCACTGCACTATAAGCTGGAGAACTTGTTTGCTTAGTATTTTTGTGTTTTGACGCCTTTTTACATCTATCTCAATGTCAGTTACCTCTCTGATGCTTTAAAAAGTTCCAATAATTCAGGGAACTGCATTATCTGTTAGCTATTTCAAAGTTCAGTCTGTTTATAGCATTTTGTCATGTCTGTTAGATTCAGTTCCACATAACCTTTTTTCTTTTTTTTTTTTCCTTTTCTTTTAAGTCACTTCTTAAAAGTAGTTGAACAGGTATATGCCTACCCCTTTTGTGGATGTTAGATAGTAAGCAGAGCTTTTATTCATGTATAGCTGTACAAATTCCAGAGAAGTAGATTTATGCTTAAATTCTTACATTCAAATGATGATTTTACTTCAGCTCTCCATTTAACTGCTAAAACAGGATGTTTGGTTTCATCATCTTGTGGTAAAATAGATCGAACCAATTGTGGAATGGCCTGATTATATGATGCATGGCTTTATTCTTGAGTTCATAACTCGACCTAAAATTGCTTTCTGTTCTTCAATTTCACCTTGTATTTTCTGGTTAATGCAGTGATGCTGGGAAAACTTTGCACTCCTCCAATCTTGATATTGAACTCAAATACATACAATTTATTTTGTTCTGTAAGTATAGCTCTTCTCTTCTATTTTTTAGAGTTTATATCGACATCATGGCGGCTGTTTTTTTCCTTATTTCCAACTGCCAACCGACTTCTCCTTTCTTGACTGCAGTAGTCTTTCTTTGTCCTTCTACAAAAGGGTTTTGTCTTCTTCAATTTGTAGCTATAGAAGTCTTCTTGTTGTCTTCCAATTAGCGGCTGCTTCCCGGGAAATAACAAGGTGCAGTGTAGCAGAATTTTTATTTTTGTAGTTGCAGAATTCTTTTGTTTCTCTTGCTGCAGCTGGCTGTTCTTGTTTTCTAGTTGCTGCTTGAATTGTACGAAAATGGAAGGGCTGTCTTAGTTGCCATCTTTGACTTGAGTTGTACAAAAGGCAAAAAGTCTCCTGCAATCGCACGACCTTCAATTTCTTTGACCCTCCCGTCAGCCGATTGAGAATTGTTGTCATCTCTTTGAAACCAATGACTTCATCGGGTTGGGGGAAAATACTTTGTGATGGTAACTGATTAGGTGTCTTGTTTTCTTTGTCAACGTTGAAGTCCCTTCTCTTGCCCTCCAAAATCTTCAAGACATCAATCTTAATATTGTTAATGTCTTCTGTGATGGAATAAAACGACATTGAAAGAGAACCTGGAATATCTTTTACCAGCATGGAGTCAACGAGAAAGTGTACCCTGTATGCCACCTGTACGACACGATTCCAAAGAGCTTGGGTTCATCTTGTTGATGGCGCAACTTGACAATTTCTCCCAAGAAAGATCTTAAGAAGACAAATTCTTCTTGGATTTTCTGAACACAATTTTGCACATTCGAATCGACCTCAGGACTTTTGAGTTCTATCAGATTTTCCAAAAGAAAATTGATAAGTCTTAGCCCATTGATCCTCGGAAAGTTGCATGTTGATGTTTTTGGAATTTCCCCTTCAACTTCAGCCCCACTGAACTTAATTCTTTGGAGCCAATCCAAAAGCCAAATATCTGTTTTGACATCTTGACATCTTTCTAAGAAAGGGACTGGATTATTGGCATTCAACCATGGCTAAGTGAGTAAAAGTGCACATCCAAAAGACATGCCGAAGACTTTGAGCATGAAATTGACAAATTTAACCACATCAATTATTAATGTTGACAACTAGCTTATATTTTCTTAGAAATTCAGTCCTAATTTACAATTTTGCTAAACTTCATTTTCACATTAATATTCATGCAAATAAGCATTTTGATCAATTAAAACACAAGGGAATTGACCTAATAAATATGCAATTTTATATCCTCTCAGTGATGACAGCTAGGGCATTCTGGTGGTGGTGACGGTTAAGGCAGTGAGGAGAAGAAACAAAGATAAGAAGGGTCTAAAGTCTTTGGACTGGTGCTATGTCTGAGGATTTTTTTTTCCAAAATAAAAATCAACATTTTTTTCTTTTAATCCAAAAAAAGAAAAACAAAGTTCAACTGGTTTTTTTTATTTTTTGGTTGAACTCGATTTTTGACCAGTTTCGAGAACATGGGATTTTTAATAGCACTTGGATCAGACACTAGTCTGGTTCCTGGTCGAACCAATAAAATCGGCCAATCCGTTCAGATTTTACAACACTAATTAAAACTTGACTTTTTAACATTTTTATTCTTTGACCCACTTAATTTTCTTGTGGACTCATACTCATCTTTCAAAGCTATAGGAAATTGAATTAGTCACAAATTGCCATAGTAAGCAATAAATAAAGCTGCATAATCTTAGCTTTTCTAGTGTGGATAAAAGAGAAATAATTGCTTCCAAACACCATTCATTTGAGACTGAAAATTATGAATTGATTGATCTACACCTTGTTAAAAGAGTGGTATTTTGTTAACCAATTGGTACAGTAGGGAAATTTGAATTGATGAAGTAGAAGTGGTTTAGGGTTTAGGGTGGATAAAAAACAGATAATTGCTCCCAAACTCCATTTATTTGTGAGTGAAAATTATCAATTGATTGACTTACACCTTGTCGAAAGAGTAATATTTTATTAAACAATTGGTAGACTAGGGTAAAATGTATTGATGACATAGGAGTTTAGGATTTAGGGATTAAGGTGGATAAAAGACAAATAATTGCTCTCAAACACCATTCATTTGAGAGTGAAAATTATCAATTGATTGACCTACACCTTGTCAAAAGAGTTGTATTTTGTTAACAAATTGGTACATTAGGGGAAAATGTATTAATGAACTAGGAGATTATCTTATTATTAATATTATCTCAATCTTCAAGTTGATCAAGAAATTGATCAAATGATTCCTCTTTCTATTGGATGGCCTTGTCATGTTCTTCAATGATAATGCTCTTTTGACCTTGAAAGAAGCGACATATAATAGGCACCTATAAACCATAATTGACACCATCAAAAATAATATTTGTTAGATGCATAACCTTGTTAGTGGCATTAAAAGATGGAACACCAAAATGTTGTTAGAATCAAAATGGACTAGGATAAAACTAAAGAACAAACTGAATAGATTCTACCTATGCAGAAGCACAATTGTGTGGAATTTGATTTAGGACTACAACTAGTATCGTGAAAATTGAATCGAATCAATCCAACTAATAACCAACTATAGATCCAGTCAAGTAGGAGGAAGCGATAAACTAATATGACAGTATGACAGCAAAGGCCAATATACTGTAAATTGTGCCTACAAATGTGCTGTGGAGAAAAGAAGACAAGCAAACAGCATAGCAGACAGTAGTCATGAGAATGAAGAAAATAAAAGGATATGGCAGAAAATCTAGAAACTCCAGATTAAAAGAAAGCTAAAACATTTCTATGGCGATACTACCAAGAAATTCTACCAACAAAAGTAGAGTTGATCAAAAAGGGATTGCGACTGATCCAATATGCAACCTATGTGCGGAACAAGAGAAAACAATGGAACACATTTTTTTCACTTGTGAAAGGGCAAAGATTGTATGGAAACTATCCCTGTGAGCTGCGATGGCTTGCAAGCGAATGTGGATGTTTTCAAAGTTGGTGGGGAAAAGTGAGTAGGGTGGGAACTGACAAAATAGACAATGACATAATGCAATTATTAGTTTACATACTATAGGGTTTTTGTGGAAGACTAGGAACCTATGGTTATTTCAGGAGAAAAACAAATCAGAAAAAGAGGTTGTTGATTAGGCTGTTATGAAATGGAATGAGTTCCAGGAGATTATGGCAGGGGCTAACAAGGCAAAGGGAATGTTGAATACAAGACAGGAACACAAAGAAGTTCACATTTCAGACAAAAATCAACAAGTCACAATTAGACCATTGTAAGTGCTACAAGGAGACAAAAAGGGAACTCTAGTATTGGAGGATGGACTATGGATGCACAGGGAAGAATAAGAAAGGCGTGGGCAGTAGCTAAGAACCAAAACTTGAGTCCAGTGACTACTACGTTGCACGCAGTTTGATATGCTCAGTTAGAGGCAAAAAGATTAGGATGACAACAAGTCCAGATTGCAATTGATGTGCAAGATATATTGCAAAAGCTAAGTAAAAAAAAAAAAAAAGCTTTTAAAGTTAGTCTTGCCACTATAATCTTTTGTGGAATTTTTTTGAAAAGATTTGTTTTGTATTTGTACAAAAAGAGACCAATGCAACTTGTCATAGACTAACTAATATAGCACTAGAAAGAGATAACAGTTATGAACTGTTGTCACATTTTCCTCCATGGCTAAGATAATAGACCAAGGAGAGCAATTAGCTATTTTGGTTAGTCATGTATAGTTATTTTCAATTAAAATGAAATGGCTAACGTTAGAGTATATATATATATATCGTACTTAGTCAAAAAGTAGGTTTGACTAACTTAACCACACTTTTTTTCAAAAAAATAAATTTTAAAATTATAATTAGCCCCTAAATGTTTATAAAATTCATTTCTCCCACCTGCTATATGAATACTTTGTACATTTCTTAAACAAAGTTTTTCATTATTTAAAATTGAAAATCTAACATTTATACAAGAGAATTTTAAAATTTTAAATACTTTTTTTAATATATGTATTTTTCTACTATTTTGCACACAATTATTTAATCATACCCTCAGAGAACACTTAGAGATTTCACATATTTATACTAAATTTAAACAACTATACTAAATAAATTTTACAACCTGTTTATCATATATTGTATACTAATATACATTATTTTTATTATATTATTCAGTTTTTCTACTGGTGAGACTGGTCAAACCAATTGTGCCTAAACCTAATAGTTTAGTCAGTCTGCCTTTTGGTCCAATTTTTATAACATTGACCAAAACAAGCAAATTTAATCTAAGAGTGTGGTAGAGATATTAGTCTCAATCCAAGAGAAGAAGCTATTTCTCAAGTGTGTATGAGATGATTACTTATCGAATATTTTTAAAAAGTCCCAAAATGTAGTTTTTGATACCAGGTTAAAGTAAAGTAAAAAAGAAGAAAACAAGAGAGAATGAGGAGGCATTTGGTTTAGATTTTTCAATGGGAATCATAATGGAATTCATTGAGGTTCAATGACCATGGGAATGTTCATTGCATTTTTTGTGCTTGGTTCAAACCCTACATTGGTTATTAATGTGAATAATGATGTTTGGTTCAATTCAACTATGGGAATAGAAATTAGTTAAAATTTCAACTTTACCCTCATTAATAAATATATTATAAAAATAATATTATAGAGTGCCAAGAGAAGTGGGAGAGAAAGTAAAAGTGAAGAGGGGTGTGAGAGAAAGAAAAGTGAGTGGGAAAAGAGAAAGAGAAGTGAGAAAGATGAGAGAGAAAGAAATATCATAAAATGATGAGAGAGAAAGTACAGTGAGAAAAATGATGAGAGATAAAGTAATAGTATAGAGAGATTATAGAGAAAGTAGAGTGAGTGGGAAGAGAGAAATTCGACACCTATTACTCCTAATCAAGCATTAAATAATAGAATGAATCCTATTGAGAAGTTTGATTCCCCCAACCCAGCACCCCTTGAGAGAATTGGGAAAAAGTTTTATACATATTGACTATGTAAGTTTTATATATATTGACTTTGTAAAGAATGTATGAGCAGAGCTATTTATAAGAATGTATATGGTTAATATTTTTTAATAATTGTGTAATTAGAGTTAGATAGTTAAGAAAAGAAGTGTATTTTAGATTAGTGGTAGACATGTATCTTCCAAAATACAAAAGTTAATATTTTCGAATAACAGTTCAAAATTTCTATAAAATTTTGAAACTCTATCTCTTTCTACTTCAAATAAAAATTTTTCAAAAAAAAAGAGCACAAAGGGACAAAAGGTGATGGTCCCAATTGAGGCCACTCAGCTATTAATGGGCAAAAAGTCAAAAATGGTGGCTGCGGCCAAATATCAAATTACTGCGGGCATTCGTTAGTGCGATTTTGGTTTTTGGTGTGATTCAATATATTTTTTTTTTTTTAGGTTGGGTAGTCCCTATTTATTAGGGAGTTTATCCTAGTTTGAGAGGTGAAATTAGAAAGCATCAATGAATGTATAGGTGGAGCTGCATGCAAAGATCCAGTGGCTTTTATGGCAGTTTGCCGTTTCAAGATGTTGACAAAGGGACTTTCCAAGTTAGGTTTTTTGTTTTTGTTTTTGTTGTTTTTTTTTTATTATTTGTGCTATTGCCTTATTTGATATACCTAGTTAAGAAGGGTCCACTTTTGGATCATTGTTGTAATGGATACCTTTGTTTGAAAACGTTTTAATATAAATATTATCTTTTGGAAAAAAAAAAAAAAAGCTATTAATGGCCCAAGGAAGCATGGGTCTATTATCCTTCAAAAGTAAAATCATTTTAAGGTGCATATGGATTAGAAAAAAAAATATTTTTATATTTTAAGAGAAAAAAATATTTTTATATTTAAAATTATTTATTGTGAGATAAAAAAATATTAGAAATAGAAAAGTTATATTGAAAAACACAAAAATACATTTTAAAATGTAATTCAAATTACTAATATTATACGAGTAAATCATTATATGAGTATCTTATATACTAGTGAACCATTTATACTAATATTATATGTTAAACTTTTATTTGTAAATCATTATATGTTAAAAATCATTTTAGACACTAGCAAAGGGACTATCTTAATATGAATATTTTAGATTTATTCTTGACAAAAGTAAGCTTCATTAACATCCCTAAGGATGGGAGGTTGAAAAGATTGAGACTCAAAAAACTAAGTAAATAACATCCTATTTTCTTATCTTCGGGGAAAAAAATAACATCCTATTTTGTTTTAGTTAGAGGAGTGAGGTTACAATAAATCTTTTACACACCCTGTCTCCTAAGAATAATCTTATAAAATAAAGTCCTTCTCAATAAATTGAAATTAACCGCTGGGTTATTCTAGCCATTAGTACTCCACATATGTTGGAGTCAAGAGAGCTAAGTCATTTTTACAAGTCCTTACCGGGGCAGTTCTAGGTTCTAACTAGTAGGATAGGACCCCCAACCCTCAGGGTTGGAGCTCATCACAACGGCCATCCACAGACATTTTCATTTTCTGCTGTGAACAACTGAGACATGTTGCTGACTTTCACACCAACTGCCCACAACAATCTAGCACTTCAAGGTACATAAACAAAAATCCGATCTTAAATTTTAATTCTTTTAAGTTGTTTTTGTTTTTTGCTTTTGTTTTAAATATATATTGAAGGCTGTATTTCTGTTATGGCTGGTAAGGAGTGCTATTGATTTTCTTATCAAAATTGGGTTCGGTCGAGTAAAAGCAATATTCAACCTCATACAGGTAGGAAGAATGAAAAATTTTGTCCATTATGGTTGATTCAAAATGGCTTGTAGTGTTTGTTTGTATAATTCTATTGGGTTCTTAGTTCAGTCTTTAAAGGTTTAGTTTCGTGCCATAGTTCATCTGTCCATTATGAATTTATTAGATAACGAATGGCCTCCTAGCAATGCAACTGGCATCAGCTTGAGATATCGAAATACAAGGGATTGAATAGAGAGTAGTTAGTATAAGGATCTAGACATGTTGAATCTGGCTTAGAGGCATGTAAATTGGAACTGTTTCTAATTTTAGGTGAGAAAGTAGGTTCCCTCCAATCGCACATATGTTATCTATGTTTTGTTTTGAGTAGATTGTAAGTTCTCCTTGCTGCTACCAGAGTTAAAAAAGGTTGATTGTAAACATTTAGCAGTTGATATTATGTTTCTTGAATTAAATTAGCATGACATTAATTAAGCTCAGCATTAATATGCCAATTGAATTAAAGTTTTTGAACTAGGGACAATGCCACTTTTCGTAATGAAGTTAAATGAGGTTTGCTGTATGTAGTGCAATCCATAGTCTTTTAAGAAAATGAAGCATGAAATTACAGGGAAAAAATTCTTATCAGCATAGAGGTTGAACTTTGCAGGATGCCAGTTTCAATGCGTGGCAGCTCATGAGTTCATGGAAGTACAAGTTGTCGAAATGAACTCTAATAATGATAGTGAAGAGTAGCAAAATGTTCTTTTTAGGATATTTTTCATAAAAAGATTATAGAGGATCGAGTTCAAAAGATTTTATATGCTACAATACTGCAATTGCTTAAAGTGCTGAGATGGATCAGAATATATACAATGGGTCTTTATCAAAAGCCACCGAATGAGCTAGTAACCTCCATAACTGGTTAAATAGAAACCCACTAAAAGACAAAAAAAAATCTCTTACATTTGATTGTCAATCAGCAGATTGAATCATTTCAATGAAGTGCAATCCTTGTTATGTTAATGAAATAAAAGAAGTAGATGCATCATAGATAGAGCTTGATTGATTATATGTGGTCAAAAAAATTTAATAGTTGAATGATCTGTATGTTGACTGATGTGAAAATGGCTTCTAAGATTGATATCAGTGGAGGCAACTGAAAATCCGAGGAAGTTAAAGGTTTACTGCATTATGAGTTGATCAGAGAAGCTGTCCTGAGTGATGAAACTTCTTTTTTTGACTGCACTATAAGCTGGATTACTTGTTTGCTTAGTATTTTTGTGTTTTGACACCTTTTTACATCTATCTCAATGTCAGTTTCAACTCTATCTCTCTGATGCTTTAAAAGGTTCCAATAATTCAAGGAACTGCATTATCTGTTAGCTATTTCAAAGTTCAGTCTGTCTATAGCATTTTGTCATGTCTGTTAGATTCAGTTCCGCACAACCTTTTTTCTTTTTTTTTTTCCTTTTCGTTTAAGTCACTTCTTAAAAGTAGTTGAACAGGTATATGCCTACCCCTTTTGTGGATGTTAGATAATAAGCAGAACTTTTATTTGTGTATAGCTGTACAAATTCCAGAGAAGTAGATTTATGCTTAAATTCTTACATTCAAATGATGATTTTACTTCAGCTCTCCATTTAACTGCTAAAACAGGATGTTTGGTTTTGTCATCTTGTGGTAAAATAGATCGAACCAAGTGTGGAATGGCCTGATTATATGATGCATGGCTTCATTCTTGAGTCCATAAGTCGACCTAAAATTGCTTTCTGTTCTTCAATTTCACCATGTATTTTCTGTTTAATGCAGTGATGCTGGCAAAACTTTGCACTCCTCCAATCTTGATATTGAACTCAAATACGTACAATTTATTTTGTTCTGTAAGTATAGCTCTTCTCTTCTATTTTTTAGAGTTTATATTGACATCATGGAGATTGTATTATGCAGTCAATATCAGTAACATGTATAAATTGAGATTCACAGTGGGGCTAATTATGGAACCTTGTTTCTTGTCATGAACATATGCTTGCATTCCTTGTCCCAACACATCAGAAATTAGTCTGATTGTTGAACATTTTTATTCTTTCTCATCCAAATGACATAAGGGGGAACAAACAACTGTCTCCTCTGCAAAATCTTCTGTAAATTCATTAAGGTCACTAATCTGTAAATCTTCTGATTAACATGTTAGATTTTGATAGGATTAGCGTTTGAATTGGAGTTGCCTAGATTAAATCCACTTTCCTAGCAAAAGTCTATATCTGAAAATTAATATGTAATCATCATGGGATAATGCCACTTTATGGTTTGAGCGGCACTTACACCCTTCTTGGTTTACAAAACCCCACAATGTATCCCTGGGTTTGGATAACAATAAAAAATGTCAGAAAAGAATGTGTAATGTATAACGCCCACAACACCCCTTCTTCTCCCTGTTGTTTCCTATCTACTGAAGTCACCCAAAATGTCTGCCCATGATTCCTGATGCTTGTTAGCCTAGCCAGAAGTAGTGGTGGTAGTGGAAGAGGTGGTGGAGGCAGTGGAAAGCGTTGCGGGGATTATGGGGATAGTCGAGGAGGAACTAAGAGCTATGGGGATAGGATTAACATGTCAAGTGTTGATATGTTAATTGTTGTAACACGGCCACATTCAAGAAAATTCCTCAACTACTCACATATACTTTCTTACTAACAAGAAGTTCCTCTGCTTTGTATACTTCGCAGCAAGAAGTAGTACCTAGTATGCACCAAATTAGGGTAAATTTTGGATTGGTTAAACCATCAACATCTCCCTGTAAACAAAAGTTCCATCATCTCCTGGTAATTTGTCTAGATCTTGTAGTAGCTTTCTCAGCTCCTTGCAATCATTAGTCTCTGACATTTGTATCCTCTGTAGTGGTTCAATGTCTTGGAATCCCTTCCTTTAACTCAAAGAAGAGGGGGAAAGTAAACACGTGTCTGAAGTTGCACCTGTGCATTATCGGATGGCGGATGCACAAACTTTTCATACCTCTAAATGAAAAGAAAAGGGGACAGCTCTGTTTCTGATTGGAATAGGTAGTAAATCAAGTCCTGACTGTAGCTTTATTTATAAAATACATAGTTCACTATACCAGCAAAAAGTGTTTCTTGTTTTGATTGGTTGTTAAGAGCTGGAAGTGATGTGTAAATAATGATGCCGCTGTTGTGTTGCTATGGAGCTTGTTGAAACCATTATTGTGGTTGAAGTCATTTTGTTTGTCTTGGAAAAAAGTTTTGTTCAAAAAGAAACTCACTGTTGCTGCCCCCCAAGAAAAGAGAGGAATATTGAAGTAAGGGTTTAGGTGTTTCTGTGCTTCAGGCAAGCATATGAGTTTTAAGAATAGATATTGAAGAGCCCATGGTAACTTCCGTCATTATGAACATTTGCAATTTCAGCATTTGTAGATACATCTTTGGTTGAGATCTATTAGCATGAATATATTAACTCTATCCCATTTGTAACCAAATTATAGTAGTGGGAAACGGGAAATAGAAAGACAGAGTATGGATGGAAATGAAAGAATGTAATTTCTTATTTATTGAGTGGTAGTGGATAGGTTGCATCTGGTGACAGGTCCTGCATCAGAGTTGGAAACCTACAACTAAAATTGGTTGGACTTTTTCTAGATGTATGATTCAAGAACACAAAAAAGCTACTTTAGCATGCATGTGGCTCATTCAACTTTATTGTTTGATCACCTTCCGATGGTTGATTAGCTAAGACTTAACCAACAATCTAGTCACCCTTACAAGATTCTGAGAATATAACTACCATTTCCAAGATAGCCAGTACAGATGATGCAAGTGTTTTTTGCAATTTTTATTTGTCATGTGCTTAAATGTTTTTCTTGTTCAGTGACTGTGAGAGAATCACGTTCAACCCGACTAGAAAGATATTTTTGTCAAAATTTGCTTGTTGCTTTTATGCTACCTCTTGGATTGACACTCTCCATGTCTGATACTGTCAACTTGTTAGTGCTTTTTTTTTTTTTTTTTTTCCTCCTGGGCCACAGTTACTGTACTAGTACTTCTCCATTGTCTGATGCAATTCTGACTTTAGCACCACTCCTTTATAGTTTGATTCTGCTTCGGTAGCAGCTAACAGTCAGCTCACCAATGTAAACTTAACAATCACTGTTCCACGACCAAGTGTCTCTGGACGGCCTTTGTCAAGAAAATGGGAATTGCATTCAACAGCAAAATTTGAGGATACAGTTTTAAGTAGTGAGGAAAAGGAATCATGGAATGCTTGCAGAGAAGTTCTGTCCACATTTCAGTTTAGTATAGAGGAGGAGAATAAAATATTAGGGAAAGCATTTGGTCATATTCATTCTCCTTTTTGGAGTGAAGAACGGGCAAAGGAAGTTCCAAGAGTTGATGTTGTAAATAAGATCTTGAACTTTTTGAGGAGCTTAAACCTCACTGATGCTGATCTTTTCAAATTTCTGAAGAAGTTCCCTGAAGTTCTTGGATGTGACCTTGAAAATGAATTGGAGAAAAATGTCCAGATTTTGGAAAAGGAGTGGGGAATTGAAGGAAAAACACTGAAAAACCTCCTTTTACGCAATCCAAAGGTTCTAGGTTACAACGTAGACTGCAAAGGAGATTGTATGGCCAAGTGCACTCGCTGCTGGGTCCGGTTCTAACTTTCTTGTTCGCGTTTTGTTTTAAGCTTATGAAGTTAGATGCACCCTACCTCCTTCTCTACCTATAAATTATACAAACACACTGGTTTGATTCATAGTTCAGATTATTTTGTATGTGAATAACATCTACATGTATTCTTTCAAGGATGCTCCCAATGTCTCGAAAAACATCAGTTTTATGGTGAATAAAACCCTTAAAGATTTTGATGTTTCTCCATAACTCTGTCACTGAAATGAAGAAAGAGCTTATTTGCTCCTCAGAATAAAACAGTTGTTGCAATAAAGATAGACAGTCGGCAATTATATTGGGCAAGGAGATCAACTCTTTGAAATAAATCCGTTTGGGTAATAGCATTTCTTGCAGTTTGTGGTGGTAATATTACCAGCATTCTGCAACTTCTTTTAAGTTAATTGCTTGCTACTGGAGAAGGTTACAGATTATAGGCTTGTGCAAAGTTACAGCCGACATTGAAGTCCTCGACTTTGCGGCTATGAAGATTAAAATTTCTTTTCTCTAGCAGAAAACTACATGTTACATTATTCTCTCCATCTATACAAGCACAATTATAATTCATTTTTTTAAACCATAAATTATATTCTATTGCATTAAATTGTTTACGTCTCATACAATATGCAGATAAACTCTCACAAAATCTAATGAGAGAGAAGTGGAAATTTTCATAATAGAAAAGAGTATATTAAAGGCAATTTTGAGTAGTCATTCAGTTAGCTTTACGAGTTTTTATTTTTTTTTTTAATTTATCTTCAATATAAACCAAAATTTCTAATCAGTAAGGCAATGCATTTTTTCCTTAAAATTATAAAATTTAAAAAAAAAAGAAAAAAAAAAGAGAAACACATTTCTAGGTTGGACAATTGTGAATCTTATTTTTTCATCTTCCTTTGTTTTTTTTCCCTTCTTCCGGGAACGACATTGCTGCACATGTAATTGGAGATCTCAATGGATCACTTCTTGATATCGGTTTAGGCACTAAATGCATTTCTGCAAATCAATAGGAGTTCCGTTTGGATCACTTGGTAGTCCTAAGCCCCTGAAAAGGACTTATAACCAATCCGCCTTTATAAATTAACAATGACCATCAGCCTTTCCCATGCAGTACTGCAATTTTGATCGGCTCCTCTCTTTCCTTTCTGCTACAAAAATCTTGTATTTCCCCTCCAAAATCTCTTCTTTCTATATGGCCAACTCTAAGGCAGCACTATTCCTGGTTTTGCTTTGCGTTATCCTTGTTCCTGAGGTACGTGCATGCTCTTTAATTACTGTGTCATAGCATTGGGATCATATTATCTTTGTTCATTACACATTTACTACCTTAGCTTGCGCTTTTGATCCCTTTCGAAATTTAAGGCCAGGGATGCATGTGGCATAAAGCGTTACAAAAATTTTACAAAAGAAATATTATCGTTTATTTAATCCATAAAATGTCACAATTTAAGGTTGCAAATTCTGAATATGTGCATACGGAGTTGGGATTTAAGAAGTCAGATAAGCGACAAACATAGGTATATAATAAAGGAGGGCTACCCTAAAAAAAAAATTAAATTAAGAGGGAAAATTCATAATTTACCAGAAGGACTAGATTTTCCCACATCAGAATTGATGAACTTGGATGTGGATTGTGAAACAGCCCCTACTAGTTCTTTATCCTGTCCATATGGATTGTAGAACACTTTTGAAGAGCTAGCAATATGAATAAATCCCGTTTTAATTTTCTTCTTAAATTTTATATATGTATATATATATATATATATATATATTTTTTGTTTACATAGATATTTATATTCTCAATCATGACGAATTTATGTATGAGATTGAAGGAAAATTTTACTTAAATTACAAAATTTACCTTATAACAATTGTTCTTTAAAATGATGCGTGACAATCAATTTAGAATTAGATCCTTAATTTGTTTGTTTATTTACATGTGAAAGAAGATGATTTTATTTTTGATGAATTTTAATTTCCTGTAGAATTCAAGGTTTAGTGATAATAATCATAAGCCATTCATTAATTTTTAGAGCAATTACTCATTTTTTATGTATCCGTAGGAGAAACAAATTTAGCTAATTTAGAATTTTTTGGGTAACTTTTTTTTCCTTCTTTGCAGATGTGGCTGCCAGTTGAAGGAGCCCAAATCGGTATGGCTAAACTCTCAATTTCTTTAACTTTTCCATTATAATTAGAGCTTAAATAGACTAAAGATACATAATAACTTTTTACAATGCCTTTTTTGGATCCATAATACCACAAGTGCTTGGAACATATTAATTGACCCCAATTTTCTCATTAAAGATTTAAACCTAAAGTATATTTTCATTTTTCTCTTGCTTCATATATTTATAAAATATTAATGTCTTTGTAACCCAAGTTAAGAGTGATTATAACTTGAAACCACCTCGAGTTATTAAAAATTGGAATTATTTGCATGGTGACCTATTTCAAAATTATTGTAGTAATATACTTATCTAGTTCGTAGTAATCAATTGTACCTTCAAATAATCCTTCTAAAATATTTCTCTTTTTTTTTTTTTTTTTGGGGATTCGTATCATTTCTTCGCATTTGACTTACAATGGGGGTAACATTCCCTTCTTTTTTAGCTTTTTCTAACCATGAAAGGGTAAAAAAGCATTCCCTTGTTATTATGTGAAATGTAAAGTGTGATCAAATAGTAAAAATATTTTATGATCAATTGAAAATCAGGATTTAAATTTCACTAATATAACAACTAGCGTTCCTTTTACCTTCTTTCATACTTCTTTCTTCCCCAAAAAAAAAAAAAAAAAGTCAAATTTCAAAAAAAAAATTTTGTAAAATTTTTATATTATCTTTACTAATAACGATAATATATAATTTAAATATAAAAAAATAATAAAAATATAAAAATATATATTTTTTATTATATATTGAATATGTTCGTACTTTATAATTTGAAAAGAATTGTATTAAATTAAAAATGAATTATTTTTTTAAGATGAAAAGAATATTGAAAAGAATGCAAAAATGAATGGATACTTATATTAATGGAATTTGTAATTTTCCCTTGTTCAGATTGTGCAGGGAAGTGTGCATATCGATGCAGCAAGGCTAGCAGGCACAAAATGTGCATCAGAGCATGCAACACCTGCTGTGAGAGGTGCAACTGTGTTCCCCCAGGCACCTCCGGCAATGAAGACGTCTGCCCTTGTTATGCCAACATGACTACCCATGGCGGAAAGCACAAATGCCCTTGAATTAATCAATTAATTACAACACTACAAATTTAGGCAATTTGTACGACCAAAAAAATAAAAATAGACTAAATAGTTAACGTACAAGTATAATGAAAAAGATAAATTAATGCATGCCTGAAATAGTGGGACTAGTCAACGAATGCTGTTGTAATGTTTGGCACAGACACTAAATTACTGCAAGGAATAGAGATATTTTGGTGCCTCAAATTCAACAAATTAATATAACTCCTCATACCTATATATATTGGGAAATAAATATACACTTATTATTTATTAAAGGTTGACCCAAATTGCCTTTTTTTTCTTATCTTTCCACGAGGTGGGGCCGCTTGATTCATGTATTAAAATTATTTTACTAATTTTTTTATCATCTTTTAAATGTCACATCAATCTCTGTAATAATTTACTCTATAAATATTATTATACTTACTAAATATAATTGTTTTTGCTCTATAGCTGTGTGTGTAGGTAGGTATGTACAAAGTTGCTTCAGGATACATATATTAATTTAGCAATTGGATTTCAGAGCACTAAAGGCACATAATAATTTTACTGAAACATCTATTATTTATAACATAATTCTTTTGTTTTAAAAAAAATAGTCTATTTTTAATTTGATACAATGGTATAAAATATTTAATGCACTGTTAAATATTTTATTTTATATTTATATTTATATTTTTTAATTTAAATTTTATATTATTATTATTATTAATGGTAATATAAAAATTTCACAACAAAAATAAAAAAAAATTGAAAATAGAGGGAGTATTATATATAAAAGAAAATAATATTCATTCAATTGTCTTTTTGACATTTGTACTAATTTGTTTATTATAATCAAGTGTACAATTTTTACTCTCCATCTTTATTTACCCTTCAATTGAAAGTACGATTACTAAAAGTGTTGTTTTTTAGGGGAAGGTATTTAATTACAGATGAAGCAACCAATGATTCACTTACCTAATAAAATTTACTTTGATTTTGTCTAAAATAACTACATCTCCAAATCAATACTCAAGCCTCCCTTAACTTTGCATAATATTATAAAATTTTAATGTGCTTATGGTAACCAAATATTACGAATAATTAAATCAACAAAACTATAAGCATGTTACTTATACAGCAGCAAACAACTACAAAATATAAAATCTTAACTCTACAATGTACTTTTTGTATGCAAATTATTAGAGGATTTAAGATATTTAGGAAGAAGATAGAAAGAATACAAAAAATTAAAAATTAATGCAAAAAATGAAAAAATCATTTAATTTTTACATTTAAGTACTGTTATTTATGAGGAAAACTTGACATCATTAATGGATTTATGTACTGTTTTCCCTGATGTGAATTTAATATTAAGGTAATCTAAAACTACTGAAGTTATTTTCGTGTTAAAGTAATTAATTTATAAAAAAAAATTTATGCTTATCATTATCGAAATTATAATTTTCATTATATAGAATTTAATTTTTCACTCTTTTATTAACATAAAACACACTATTCTTACTACTTCACCTCTTTTCCTTTATTTGTTCCCCTTTACGTTCTTCCATATAGTCAAGTTCTGAAAAAAGAAAAAAAAATCATAACACTAATAATTTGTCAATGGTATGTGCAGGTTGTTTTGTTAATAATTTCACTTTTGTTGTAGAAAAATATTGTTAATGAATTTCTTTTTTTTTTTTTTTTGGATAATGGAAGTAAGGGTGAAGGTGGAATTATTGTATGCCAGAAAGATATGGTGTTTAGTTTGAAGAATTTCTCAATTCTGTTTTGGGTTTTTTATTTTTATTTTTTTGGCTTGAATTATTAGTGTATGAATTTGTGGGAAGATTGTTTTGGGAGTTAGTATTCCATTTAACGAAAATTAAAAAGATTGACAAGAAGACATGGGTTTGATTTTTTTTTTTTTTTATGATATTGATTGTTAATGGATTACAAATTGACGACTTGGATATAAATGGCTTCTTCATGATGAAATTGCTATGGTGAGAAATCTAGCTCTTTTTTTTTTTTTTTTGTCAAAGAAATTATCGTTATATTTACTACTAAAATTGTCACATATACAACCTTGTCCTCTCACTATGAAGGCCTTCACTCTTGCAATGAAGCTAAATGTGACAATATAAAGTTTTCCCATCCTTTGAGAATATCTATACATCCTACAGCCTATCTCTATATGTTCTAACCTATGAGACCAAAAAAGAATAGAATATCGACATTTTCATTAAGCAATAATAAAAATCACACCCCTTGTTTGATCTTTTTTGCTCCTCATTGAGCTATAATGAATAGAATATCTTATTATCATGGTGGCTGGATATTCTTTCCATTATAGTCATTGTCTCATTCTATCAATTATCTTCTCGTCATGGTTAGCTACCACTGAACTTGGTTAGTATTTTCTAGTCGCTTCCCTTAACTTGGTCTTCTCTCCAACTTGCTCACATCCTAAACTTCCAGCCATTCCTCCATAGCAACGTCTACCACTGCCTTTTCTTCTCTCAGTTCTTGTTGGAAGATTCATAAATTTCCTTATTTTCCAAAGCATCCATAAAATATATACTGTCAGTTTAGCTATATCTTGCCAATGATTTCCCTTTTTCCCATTGCATATTTTAAGCCATCATTGTTTAAAACTTAAATCTTCTTCTGAATGATCCCACCTTACCGAAGCTAGTTTTCACACCTTTTTCGCCCTCGGGCAATGTAGCAGGGCATGCTCTAAGTTCTCCTCAACTTCTCCACACATGTTGCATATGGGATCTTCTTGAATGCCTCTCCTCAATAACTGATCTTTTGTTGGGATAATGTCATGCCAACATCTCTATGTGAAGTGCTTGACCTTCCCTTTGATGCCTAGATACCAACTACTCTTCCAAACTATTTTTATTGCTCCCCTAACTGAGCTACTCTTAGCTTGTTGATATATCTCCTTTTGTCCTTTGAGTTCATCTTGGTAGGTTGACTTTACTGTATAATTTCCTTGTTTTGTTAATTTCCACACAAGTTTATCTTTATGATCCTATGACTTTCTCTTAGGTGGGGGATACTTACTATGGCTTTGACATTCGGTTGGTTAAAAATTTGGCGCATTAGTTCCTCATTCCAGCTATCACCTCTGCCTTGCAAAAGCTCACTCACCCATGTAGCCTTCTCTCTTTGAATAGGAAGAGTTTTTGGTTGGAAATGTGGTCTTCTGGGAGTCTAAGGGTTCTCCTATATTCTGACTGATTTTCCATCCCTCATTTGGAAAATGGCCCCTCTTTTGAGAATATGTTTGGCCCCTATCCAACACTTCCACAACCATGATGTATTATTTTTAGCGGGAGAAGCAAGAGACCACATTCTGGGAATTAGTTGGCTTTCATTACCTTACTCGTGAAGAGGTTTGGTTTTGTAATGAACCTCCAAAGTTATTTTGCTATGAGTGCATCATGTAACAGCTGTAGGTTTTTAAATCCCAAACCCCCCCTCCTCATTCGGCCATGTCAGATCTTTCCAAGCTTTCCAATGGATGTTGGATCTCCTACCTCTTTTGTCTCCCCACCAGAAACTTTGGAATGAGCCTAGCTCCCATCTAACACTTCCACAGCCATAATGCATTGTTTTGAAGCGGGACATGCAAGAGACCACTTTCTGGGAATTACTTGGCTTTCATTACCTTGCTCATGAGGAGGTTCAGCTTTGTAATGAGCCGCCAAAGTTGTTTTGCTATGAGCACATCATTAAATAGTTGTAGGTTTTTAATCCCAAACTCCCCTTCTTCTTCGGCCATGTCAAATACTTCCAAGCTTTCCAATGGATCTTGGATCTCCCACTTTCTTTGTCTCCTCACCAGAAGCTTGTGGTCCTTTTGATGATGTTTTGACATACTTTTTCACGTAAGTGGGAAGAGCATCAATTACCGCCTTAATGAGCATTTCTTTCCTAGCTAGGTTAAAAAAATCTATTTTCCACCCTGTTATTCTCTGTTGGACTTTCTCCCCATATAGTTGAACACCTTCTTTTTTGATCTACCTATTATCATGGGGAGTCCAAGATACCTGGCCTTCTGCTTCTTCTTGATGCCATCTAAGACCTAACAAATGTCGTCTTTCTACTTTTTTGGAATATTATTGCTGAAGAAAATTGAAGTTTTTTCCTAGTTGACCATCTGGCCAAAGTAGTAGCTGTAATTGGATAAGAGAGTCTTGATCTTGATAGCTTGCTCTAAGTCTGCTCCACAAAAGAGTAGTAAGTCATCTGTAAACAATAGGTGTGTGATTTGTGGACCCTTTTTGCTAACCCTCATGCCCCTTTTATTCCCCCCTCAGACTTGCTTGCTTAATCATGTTTGACAATATCTCAGACACAACTAAGAAAAGATAGAGCGATAACAGATCCCCCTGTCTAATTCCTCTAGTAAGTTATATATACCCACATGTTTCCCCATTGATGTTAATAGATAACGTTGAAAAACTAATGCATTGCTATATCAAACCAATAAAAGTACTAGAGAACCCCATTCTCCTAAAGACCTCACGCAAGAATCTCCACTTTATCCTATATACGTTTTAGCCATATCAATTTTAATGGACATTCACCCCTTGTTTCCTTTATGTCTAGCATTTAGCATATGGATGCACTCATGTGCCACTACCGCATTATCTAATACTTGTCTCCTAGGAATGTACGCTGCCTATTAGACGCTAATGCATTTGTGGAGGCAAACTTTCATCCTCTCAACTAGTATTTTAGAGATAACCTTATACATTACATTACATAAGCTAATGGGTCTATAATGGCCAACAGATGCAGAGTTTTTAATTTTTAGGATCAGTGTGATTAATGTATGATTTACTTGTTTAAGCATTTTCTTGTGCTCAAAAAAATCTTTAACAGCATTGCACAAAATCTACTCTAATCACATTCCAATAAGATTGGAAAAAAAAGGGAAGTCAAACCATTGGGCCCAATGGCCTTATTGGGATTCATTTTGAACAGAACATTTTTTATTTCAGATTCTTTCATAGGTCTCGTCAGCCTATGGTTCATTATTTCAATGATTAATAGTGAGATACTATCCAAATCTTCATGCTGTAGACACGGGCTGTAGGTAGAGAAGAGTTTATCATAAAATATAAAATATTAGAATTTTCTCCTTCACTTTTTAAATGTTTTCACAAAGACTTCCATTTTCCTTCACCAGTCTTTCAATTGTATTTTGCCACCTCCTATTGATAGTTGAGGCATGGAAGAATTTTGTGTTTTTATCCCCTTCTTGAAGCCATTGGATTCTTGATTTTTGTCTCCAATATACCTCTTCATCTCGGTAGGCACTGTGAAGCTCTTTTTTCAATTTTTCCCATTCTTGCCAATTCCTATTACCCCTCTAACTATATAAGAAATCCATTTGTGTTTTGATCATTGCTATTTGCTTGGCCGAATTGTGCATATTCTACTGGCTCCAGTTTAACAGCTCCACTCTACTTTGTCCTATTTTGACACAAAGTTGATACATTGGGTTACTACTTTGCTCCCTTCTCCATGTAGCTTTCACTTCTTCTTTTTTAACCCATCTTTTGTCAAAGATAAATCTTTTCTTAGCTATTTGTTATTTCGGTTCAGTGTCTAACAGGATGAGTGAATGATCCGATGATTACCTCTCCATATGATAGGCTTTTGCTTTTGGAAAGCTGAGTAACCAAGTAGGGAAGCCAAATAATCTATTTAACCTTTCTTTCACAAAGCATTTCCTTTCTCTATTATTAGCCCATGTGAAACTCCTTCCCACAAAGCTTACTTCTACCATTTCCATTTTGCTTACAAATGATTGAAAAGGTTGACAACTAGTCTCTGCTCTTTTCCTCCCTCTTTTCTTCTCTTTAGGACTTACAATATCATTAAAATATCCTCTCAAGAACCACATATCTCCCGAGTCCTATCTTTGTTACTCTAAGTACTCCCATTGCTCTTGTCTTGTCCTTTTATCTATGCTAGCATACAAGAAAATAACCCAAAAAAATCCTATTCTCTCTTTTGAGCTCACATTCTAGTTAGATGCAAAAGCTAGTAGTTTTTATTTGGTTGATACCTATATTCTCATTCCAACAGACAAGCATTCCTCTTTTTGTGCCTTCTGGCTCTACAACACTCCATTGTTCTTGGCATTTCAATATTTAGCACACAGTAGCCACAAACTTCCTATTTTTCTTTGTTTCAGATAAAAATATTAATTCAGGACGGTGAGATCGAATAACCTTCCTCAGTTGGGAAACCGTAGAGGGTCCTTCTAAACCTCTATAATTCCACACACAAACTTTCATTTTTCATATTGGAACCACTCTAGGCTAGTCACCACCACCATGGAAGAGTTTCCTATGTCTTGACTTTCACTTCTTAGCCTTTTGTTGCACATATCCCTCTTTTTCTCTAAATTGAAACTTTCATCTTGGAGCTACCAAGTTCTCTTGCAACCAATGGATTCTTTTCCTTTAATTTCAGCCCTTCTACCAACTGTGTTTCTTGTTCTTATCCATCTTCTGCATTGCCCTCTTTCTTTGTCTTCCTTATTGAGGCCATAGCTTTATCAGTCTTGTAATCATTTTTCTTTCTTTGCTGAACTACCATCTCACTTCTAACTAGAACATTAATCAACTCAAAATCTGCATTTGATTTACCAACTTCCTCCCCCTCCTTTCAAGTGTCTAATTCCATCTCCTCAATCTGTATACCTTGACTACTAGCTACCACTGACTTGCCTTCAAACATCACAGTTACTTTTTCTGTTTTTCCTACACCCCTATTTACTACCAACTCCCTCTCCATTTGGTGCCCTCTTGTTTGACCACCATTTCTTGTTTGACCACCATTTTGCTCCCCCAAGTCCCTATCTACTACTTCTATGTTCATCATGACTGGCTCTAAATGTTCATCTATTATGAACCTTCCCTTCCTTCCTTCCTCTTGTTTAGCAATTACCTCTGCTAACTGTTGAGTTTCAGATTCAGCAGCTTGGTTTTTAGCTTGCAATTCCATGCTCGGATTTTGGACCCTATCAAGTCGTATGTTTGAATCTGCCATATGTTTATGCCTTCTGATTTTAGAACCAGCCCTCCCTACTCTCTCTTGCATTGGACTTACTCCCGTAGCGCTCAACCACCCCCCAAATTGCCCCTCTCTCAGTTCATTTTTTTTAGTAGCTACCTACCTAACTGAACACAATCTCTCCAAATACCCAACTTTGTCACAATAGTAACAAAAAGCTACTAAGTTTTCATACCTAAAGTAAATCCAACACTCCTTATCCTGTAGTTTTAGTTGTGTGCCTCTCAATAGTGGCTTGCACAAATCATCTACAACTAAGATTTTTATGCACCTGCCAGCTCTGTTTTTGTTTTCTGGAATGAGGACGTCTAGAATCTTTAGAAAATTTGGCTGCAATATGAAGCCCGTGTCTCTTGTCATCCACTGAGGTAGGAGGTTCCAAATTTGAATCCACAGCTCCACCTTGTGAAAGTTTTCTTCCTTGAGCTAAAGATTATCTGTCCATTCTTGGAGAATGATATACTGTTGGTTGAACATCTAGCCTTTGCCTTGCAGGACCCTCACTTTGCCCTATTTGTTGTTGAAGACAAATTGATACAGATTTGGCCCTAACTCTCGGACTTTGAAAGGATCTCTGGTTGGCCAAACTCCTTTCAAAGTGTTCTTGAGACCTGTGAAATTCACCTTCTACTCCCTAAAAATTTGACGTATTAGAATTCTTGAGCATTCTTCCATACTACTTGTAACATATTCTTCTTGAATCACCACCCCCGTTTCTTCCTCTTTGGCAAGCTCCAGTATTTGCATCAAATTTGAGACTACCAGCGTCGGATCTAGAGGGTTCCCACTGTCCATCCTCAACTTGCTAAATCACAAGATGATTGCCTACCCGAAAAAATCAAAAAACAGCAAAGGTGAGAATTGAGAATTTAGAAGGTAAGAACTAAAGCTTTAGTGGATCTACCATGAACATTTTCTGTTAGAAAGCGAGTAGTATTTGTATAAAGTTTCGAACAAAGAGACTATCTGGAGTGCCCTGCTTCGTCTATCAGTAAAAGCAAAGCCTTTTCCATGATCTAAAAGCTAGAATCAAAGATCAGAAGAGGAACTTGGATGAGAACAAAAGAAGAATATTAGGGAAGTGTAGATTCCTAATGACGTCTGAAAACTGGGGAAAGACCACATTAAGACTAATCATTCTTTTAATCATTGTGCAGACAAGATAATGATGAGTTACTAGCTATTCAATAAGATCATTAGTGCTTGTTTATTAGTTTCTAATGATTGTTAGACAAAAAGTGCTAGTTTATTATTTGATACTGACTGGAAGACTAGACCTTTGCCTCCACAAGGCACCTCTTTTTCACGTGGAGAGAGTAACCTACACCCCAAAGGAAACCAATTATGGAAATCTACTGGTTGCTTACATATGAAAGTTTCTATGTTACTTTCATAATTATATTTTAATGTATATATATAAAATATATGAAAGTTTCTATGCTACTGAATTTTTGAAATTATTAAATATTCTAGAGGTGACCTTTAAACCCTTTAAAGACAATTTTGCTATTATAATTTTTTTTTATTGATGTTAAAAATATATTTCTATTGTAAATAAGTATTAGTTAAAATAATAATATTTTATTACATGAAATAATAATAACTTTATTACATACAAGTATTTTTTTAGTAGTTACTATTAAAATTATTTTTTTTCTTTTTTATTGTAAAGTTAAACAAAGAACTTCACTATTAAAGTAATAATGTCTTGTTCATTTGAACCGGTCCAACACAAGTTTATTGCAAAAAAAAAAAAAAAAGCAAAAATTTGTATGAAATTTACAGTAAATTTTGTTTGGACCCTCTAAAATTAGAGGGTCCTATGATTCTGAATTATTCTTGAAGTTTGCAATTTGATTGCCAAAATTAGAGATGGCAACGGGTACCCATCCCGTTCCATTTCACCCCTGCAAGGTGCAGGTGGAGCAAGGGTTGGGACGGGTGCCGAAATCTCCCAGCTTCTCCCTCGTCCAACCACTCACCCTCTTTACCTATTTCTTTTTTTAAAAATATATTAATATATATTTTATATTTTAATTTTAATTATTTGTGTATATTAGTAAATATATTACTTATATACTTATATATATTATGTTATTAACATTAGTTAGAATTTGAATTTGTCATTAATATTCCTTAATTATTAGCATATTATGTTTATATTAATATTATATTAATTAAATTTGTAATTCTCTTACTTTAGTTTTAGTTACTATTTACTATTAGTTTATTATTATTTATCTATTAGTTATGAATTATTATATATTGACTCTCATTATTTTTATTATAACATATTATTAGTACCACTAGATTATTATTTAGTATTTATATTTATAAATTAGTGTTAATTTGATATGTATATATAGTATCCTATTATTTTAAACTTTATTATGCAAAAGAAACAATAAGAAAGTAAAAGAACCTTCATGTTACTTCTATAGTTGAATTAAATAAAATTACAATTAAAGAAGTACAAAAACCTTTTCATTATTGTACATTGTTAGTCAGTAATAATTAATCTCTACCTACTTACTAATTACTCTTAGTAAATTGATACATTATTATATATATATATATATATATATATATATATTATTCTTTGAATTTTGTTATGTAAAATAGTAAAACTTAAAATAATGATGTAAAATGTTTATAATATTTTGAAATTTGCATTTACAAAACAATGAAGTAAAATAAATTAATAAATCAAAAATTTAGTAAAAATGTTATAATATTTTAAAATTTTTATTTCCTCCATAGTGATTTTAAAAATATTTCAATTAGGCCCTTTAATAATTCCATATAATACCTGTAGTTATTTTTAGTTATACTATAACACCCTAATAATATGATTTTTGCCCCAAAATAAAACAATAATTGTATAAATAGTATTAATTTAGGATGTAACTGAAAGAAGTTATAATTTTTTAGATAAAAACACAAAAAAAAACTTATGGGATGTAAATAATATTAACTTTAATTATTGGTCAAAAAATAAGATAAATATATGGAAATATAGAGAAAAATAACATGTATAGTATATGAGAGTTCGACTTTCTTCGTTAATAACTCATCCCTATTTCATTTGAATGTATAACTTTATAAATGATCACCACAAAGTTATAAGTGAATAGTAATTGGATATTGAATATTATTAACTTACAAGAGAGTATTAAACGAAGTGAATAGTAATTAGAAATTGATTATTATTAACTTACAAGGGAGTATTAAATGAATAACAAGTGAGTATTAATTTAACAACTTTAGTTCAACGGTAATTTGAATTTGAAATTTGAGTTTCTAGATTATTGAGAACAAAATTAAGGGGGAAAATTTGATCATGACAGATTAACAATTATTCACAATCTTCATTTGGAAATTCTAATTGATCACAACTATTTTACAAATTGATCATTTTAATTAATGATATTAAATGTTATATTAATTGGTCATATTTTGTATTAAAATATTGAGGGTTCAATTGAAAGAAATAAATATATTTTGAGGATATGATTAAATAAAATAGATTTATTGTAGGATTAAAATTTAAATAGAAAGAAAGTATGGGTATTATTATAATAATAAGTATTTTGATTGGGCCAACTTAAGAATAAAATTAATTTAGATATAAATATGGTTTTCTAATTTTAAAAAATTAGAAATGTAAGTGCCAAAATTATTTTCCAATTCCAATAACCATAATCAAAGTTATGCCATAATGGAGTCAAGGTTGTTGCTAGTTGGGGAAGCAGGGTCTAGTGGGTTGAGCAGGGATAACTCCCAAGTTTGGAAAAGGCTATGGCATTTGAATGTTCCAAGTAAGGTCAAAATAATGGCATGGAGTGATGAAAATCTAAGAGCCAAGGATGGAACAATCAACAATCTAACCAAGACAACTCAACCAAATTCAAGAGAGACCAATCTAAGAGTACAAGTTGGATGTTTAGTTGAAAATTCGCCTACAAAGAGACATCCACACCTTGATCCATTACAAGGTATTAGAAGGCCTATGACTAGATTGCAAATTAAGAGAATGAAAGTTGCTTTAGTAACACTTATAACCAAGTTAAGTGAAGCTCAAGAAACTAAGGCAGCAATGAAAGCAAAGAAGAATTCGAGTCTTAGTTCATCATTTGTCATTCTAGTCTTCAATGAAGACTCGAGAATGAAGGATTGATTGTAACTAATTTTCACATGTGTAATCAAGATCCTTAGGCCACTTCTCATCATAATCCTAGTTCGAATTTGGAAGGTTCTACTTCGGAAGTTTGTAACTTAATTCGGCCTTGGAAGATTTCAGCATTTGGCCTTGGAAGGTTCCAACATTAAGCCAATTTTAGGAAGCTCAAATGGATGTTTTTGGCAGCCTAATTCTAGCTCTATTCAGCTCCATTCCATTCAACACTTGGAATTATGGTTTAGGCAATTCCATTCAGCACTTGGATGTTGATTTAGGAAGTTCAAGTTCAGCTCAAGTTCCAGTCCAAAATTGGATTTCAATTCCTGAAATTCCAGCCACATTTGGATTTCAGCTTTGGCAATCTATCAAGTATTTCTAGTACTTGATCATGAACGACATTAGAAGCTTCTAAATTCAGAGCTAGAGGATTTCAAGAAGCTTCCCAATTCAATTCAGATTGGAAAGCACAAAGCTTGAAAGCAACACAAGTTTGGCTAGCTCACAAATCCAAATCAGCCTTGGATTAGTTTTAGTTTTAGGCAATTATTTTGCTCTATTTCCTTTTCTTAAATTAGAATACTTTTAGTAAGTATTTCTTTTAGTAATAGTTTCTTAAAGTAGTCTCCTAAAAAGCTAATCCAACTAAGGAATGGCTTTCTTAATTCTTACAACTTGTAATCTATAAATAGAGGCTATTCAACCTCAAGAAATTAAGACTTTGATAAATACAAACTTGAGAGCTTTTAGCTTTTCTTTGAGTTCTAGTTTAGAACTTGTTTTGAGTCTTTGAGAATAGCCTCTTAGGTTTATGTTTAAGCTATTTTGTTGAGTTTCTTTCTCTCAACAATCTGAGTGTGCCGGTTGGTTCTAAGGATAGTCAAAGTTCACATCTTGGGTCTTTGATAATTCCATTTGGTGTCAAGTGGACAAAAGTAAGGTTCCAATGATAGTCAAAGTTCACACATTGGGTCTTTGATAATTCTGTTGGGTGTCTTACTAAAGGAAGACTAGTTCAACCTAGAGGACGATATTAGGACCAACACTCTGGTACAGGTTCGAATTCTTATTCTTTGGTTTAAGATTCGTATCATGGAGATTGTGCATGGACACGATTTTCAAACTAGTGAACTTGAGACGAATGGAGCGGGAGGGGGAGGGGGCGTGATGATGGAGGTGACTTGCCCTTGTTGCCAGAATGGGGTGGAGGATCTCGGTCTTATGCTGTTTAGGTGTTGTCTAGCGAGGCAGGTCTGAGCTCTTTGTGGATTAGAGGGGAAGGTTTTGGCATGCTCTCAGGAGGCAGTCAAGCTATGGATCAGGATAATTGTTGAGCTTTCACATGACGAGGTGGAGTTATTCATGCTATTTTGCTAGGGTCATTGTCTAGCAAGAACGATGTGCACTTTGTAGAGAAGCGGTGAGATTCATTGTGGCTAGTTAGTTTTGTGCAAGAGTACCGGAGGAAATTTCAAAAGGCCAACACTATGGTCTATAGAGAGGTAGAGACCCCGAAAATGAGTTCTTGGGAATGTCCGGCTCAGGGATGGTTGAAAATTAATTTTGAAAAAGCAATATTCCAAGCTATGGGTGCTCATGGGATTGGGGTAGTGGTGCGTGACTATAAGGGATGATTTCTTGTAGGACAAGTACTCAAGCAAGAGGGGCTACTAACACCGGAGCATATGGAAGCCCTAGCGGTGAACACTGCAGTGTAGTTCAATCAAGATTTGGGTCTGGGGAGGCTTATCTGGAGGGAGATTGTGCAAATGTGATGAAGTTAATTAGATCTATGGAGGAGGATTTGTCAGATTTGGGGCCTATGATTGATGACATTAAAGATAGTATTGACGCTTTTCAGGAATTAGATGTATGTTAGGTGGGTAAGAAGGTAGTAAAGTTGCTCATCAGTTTGCCCAGCATGGGCGGTATGCTATTGATAAAAGGGTTTGAAAGACGTGCCTCCTACTTTTGTAGACTCTCTTTTGTTGGCGGAAGAACCAACTTAGAAGTAATGAAATTTCTTTAAAAAAAAAAAAAAGAAGAAGAAGAAGAAAGTGAAGGACCAAATTAATGGAAATGCCTTGTGCATATCTATTTTCTTCTTCTCAAAGGAGCTAACAAAAAAAAGGACCTCCACTCATTTTCTAATTTTTCAATTAGGGTTTCTATCATTATCTTCAGACTTCCACCACCCGCTTCCTTAGTAGTCTTCAACAATCAACAGCTTCAACTGCCAGCTGTGAGTCCACGATTATATTTCTCATCCTCAGCAGCTTGTCAACCATCATGATGGAGTACAAGTTATAGCCACTCCTCAGTATTCTCTAATTCTTAGTCGTCACTCATTAGTTTTCACTCGTCCTCCATCCATTCATTCTCATCCTCTCCCGCCGTCAGTCGTCCCTCATCCTCGTCTCCTCAATCTTAAGTTCGTCAGCTGTGCATATGATATTTGGTGGGTTTAATCTGCACACAGATTGAGGTTAATTTTTTAATTTTCCTTTCGCTTTGGATGATGATTTTTTTTTATTTGGATGGATAATTTTTGTTGATTTGGATGATAAATTTTCTAATTTGAATGGTTAATTTGTGTTTGATTTGGATGGGTTGGCCAAACCCTAATCTAAATTTTTGGTTAAAATGGGTACCTGTGGAATACCTACATGGGAGTGGAGCAAGGCAAGACGGGTGATAGGTGGAGGGGAAGCTGATGGAGGGGGACAGTGGCAACAGATGAGGTGGGTGCCAGGAGAGGTTTCCCCCATCCCAAACTCGCCCGTTGCCATCCCTAGTCAAAAAGTTTGGGTTTTCCCTTTGTAAGGGCCAAAATAGTAAAATGACATAACTTACATGAGTAATGTTGGATATTCATTTATTATTATGAATAGATGCAGAAACTGTAAATTGGACATTTGAGGGTCAAAGAGAACAACTTCACATTCAAGAGCAGCAAGTGAATCAATTAGGGTAGTGATAAATTTACCGTCAGTAAGATTTTATTTATCTTAAAAGATAAATAAATAAAATAATAAAGACCATAATTACATTAATATAAAGAACATATTATTCTTATAATCTCTTAATTTCCTACTACCTAACGCAATAAAATTATATTTTAAAATAATGTAATGTCATTTATTTTGTCTTAAACCATAGTAATAACATTGACTTGCTCAAAGAAGTGACAAATAGAGTTAAGTATACTATAGTACTTAAGTAACTAAATATAATATAATACTCAATACATCTCAATTTCCATAATCCTTGAAGAACTAATTATGAGAAAAGTTAAGAATCATGTAGTACGGAGTTCAGAATAATTTTATATTTGTCTTTTAATATGATAAAATTCTATAATGCAAGTATAGTAATGGCAAAAAATATTAAAAAATTAACTACGAACCAAACATAACAAACATACATAACAAAAAAAAATTATTAGTCATTTTAACACATGCAATGAAATTGAATTAAGGGTAAAAGACATTGGAGGCCACTAAACTTCTGATATCGTATACTTTTGGCCACTAATCTAACAAAATTGTGTGAATAGCCATTGAACTCGTAAATTTTGCAACCCGTGGCCATTCCATTACTTTCAACCGTTAAAACCAAATGGAAGTCAATTTTTCAAGGGCAAAATGGTTAATTATGTTTGGTTTTAAAGGCTAAAAGTAATGGAATGGCCACGGGTTGCCAAATTTACAAGTTGAACGGCTATTCGTGCAATTTTGTTAGATTAGTGGCGAAAAATATACGATTTCAAAAGTTTAGTGGCCTCCAATATTTTTTACCTAACAATTAATACTCTTTTCATAAAATAAAAAAAAAAGTCCTTTTTCAGATGAGTATAATTTAATATTTTATTAAATGTAAGTTTTTTACTTGATTTAATTGCAAAAATAGTCCCTAATGTATAGGGTTATGATCCTTTTTATCCATCACTTTTTAAAATATTCTTTTTGTCATTCACAACTAATGTTATAACTGGTTTCGTCATTTTACCAACTGCGAATTCGGTTTTCAATTAGAAATCAATTTTTTTAACAATTAATTTTTTAAAGAAGGGCAAACAAAGAAACACAGTCTAACACAAGGCGCAATGGGAATATTCCCAAATCATCAAGCCACTTTCTTAATTTCTTTTCCCCCAATTTTGTTTCATCCTCTTCTCAAATCAAATCCTAACCAACTTCAGAGATTCATATCCATCAATAGCTACATTGTTATCTAGCACCGTCCAATCTCTCCTCACATGAGCTGCAACTTCCATTTTATTACCATCTCCCTGATCCCACAAACAATTTTATTGAAACCCTAACAAAATCAACTCCTTATATTCATAGTCAAAATCCATCTCTTTTTCTTGGAAAAAGCCCTTAAACCATAAACCTTGTAACTCACTAGATAAAAGTGCTATTTATGCTTCACTGAATCTAAAACCCTTTAGTTTTAACCTTGTATTCAGCAAATCTGAATTAACCCGTCAAGATTTGGTACGAAGTTTGATATCTGCACGCCCCAAATACCTTTCAACTTCCAATGGATCCTCAGATCAAGTAAACCCCAAAACCTAGAAAAGCCAATTGGGAATCCAAGCCAAAATGCTGAGTATAAACACTAAGAAATCACTAGTCCCACTATGGAGAGGCATGTTTCAGCATTAGCCAACGAGACCCGGGAAGTGCTCGAAAAAATGATGAAGAATATGTATACTTTAAGCAAAGCTTTTGTTGTTTTGGGTTTAATTAACCTTGGATTAGGAGCTCGGATTTCGCATATTACTAAGGCTACACCAATTTTTAAAGTTTCGAGTATTTTGGCATTTGTGCTTCCTTTTTCATTGGTATTTACGTTGAGGAGAGCGTTGAAGCCAATGTGCTTCTTGAAGAAAATGAAGGAGCAAAGTAGGCTGCAAATTTTGACTCTTACTTTTCAGGTTGCTAAGCAGTTGAACGTACTTTTCGTTTGGGTAAAGGTTGTTTCTTATTTGTGTATTGCTAGTGCATCTATTGGGTTGATTTATGTTGCTCTGCCTAGATAGTATGTATCGGTGATATTCAAAAAAATTAGTATGAGGTTTATCATTGGGAATTTGTTAGACATGATTTCTTTCAGGATTCTTATTACTGAATACGGCCAATTGGAATGGCTTTTTTTTTTTGGATTTTACTTAGTATTTGTGGGTTAATTACTTTGGAATATTCTCATTGGTTTATTAGATTGGTTTCCCTTTTTGCCCTTGATTAAAAAAATAATTTCTGATTGGATAATCAGCTTCGCAACTAGTAAAAAAAATGAAAATAATTATGATATTATTTGTTAGAGACTAAAAAGAATATTTTAGAAAATGAGAGATAAAAAAGATCACAACCCTATATGTGAAAGACTATTTTTGCAATTAAATCTTTCTAGTTTTGTCTTTACATCTTAATTATAGACAATATATAGTTATTATTAGCAATAATACTTTAGGAATTTCATTCAAAAAGGGACTTCTTTATTGAAATTTAAAAAAATTAGAAAGTAAGTTTAAAAACTAAAAGATGATGAATTAGAATAAATAGGTTAAATAATTCTAAAATTGTTATTTACAATATTTAAAAATAAAGAGAGCATCCTTACAGCTTGAGTAAGCCCCTCACTGGGAATATATAAAACAACGTCTTCTCAGCTATATGTCTAGATAAGTTTTATCACACTAGCATCTTTCCTCACTTGCAATACATAAAACAGAAGGTCGAGTCCGCCAGGCTAGCAAAAAGATAAGTACTATGGGTGATTTAACATGCGAATTGAGGTGCGATTGTACATAATTTTATTATTATTATTTTTTTTGCGTTTGGAAGAATCAAGGGATTGCGGTCGATTGTGCATAGCGATTCGTGCTTTTCCTTCGGAGAAGAATTGAGGGATTGCACCAAACTATTGAAATATACTTCCAGCTTCTTCTAAATTAGTGTGGTACTAGTTTGAGCAATGTTAAGATTGGCACAGGTAGAAGTTTGGGAACAGGATTTGCGTATAGTTTCTTCCACAGCTTGCTGTGAGATTCAAAATTGTACTTTTTTTGTTAGTATTTGATCCCTATTTATTAGGGCCAATTCTCGATTTATTCTGGTTTTTTCCTCCTTGAAGGAAGTGTTTTGTAAGCCCTAGTGGTCGCTTTTCCTTCGTGGTTTAGGTCAAATACCATGAAGATCAATTAACCTCTTTGGCTATGTACATTTTGCAATTGCAATGCAATATATCTATCGTTTTTAGAAAAAAAAAAAAACATAAAACAGCATCCATCTCACCTATATGCCTAGATAAATAAGTTTTGCCGTATTGGACTTCTTTTCAAATGTGTTTTATTTACGAGACATTCTATGTCATTACTAGTGACCAATGAGAAAATGATACTTGTAATTATAATAGGATAAATGGACAACACAATAATTGTGATAATACTAATTTTTAAATGTATTAATACAGGTGATAGACTCCTATGATAATTCATCCATTTTGTTCATGTCATTTTATGATATAAAAAAATATTACCAATTGAATCTGAGCCCACGACATCTACAAATATGGCAATTTTACTGCCCATATCCACGGGCACTTGTCTCAATTGACTTTTATGGGATAGAGGTGGAACAAGTGACAAGTGCCGATACAATGAGATTTTTCTCACCCCATATCTAAATGAGGTGGGTGGCAAGGGAAGTTTTCCCACACTACCACCCGTCCCATTTACCTATTTAATTTTTTATTTATATAATTTTTTTAGCCCATGCGAGGTGTGAGGATGTATTTAGTGACAATTTAAAATTTAATTAATAGTAATTGTTTTTTAAAAAAATTTTGTTTGGTTTTGAAATAACTACGGAGGAAAATACAACAACAGATCAAGACTGTTGTAACTTTCAAATCGGCACTATACACATTCGAAATTCAAAAACTTCAAAAAGACTGCAACAAAAAGATTGCCCCCTAGCTCCTAAACAACAATCGCAATCTTAAGCAAGAACTGATCTTTGACCAATAGCTCTGACTAGTCCTGCAGATAATATTCTTGCTAAACTTTGTTCAAAAATAGGCCTGCCACCCCCTTTAGCAGTCACAGCATAAGCAAAAATCACAAAGCCAACAAGAACTGCTATAATAATGAAAATAGCCCACAAGCAAAGATACATGAGGAAAGTGTTCCTGTAACAGGCCCCAGTTATACCAGCCAAAGAAACAACCATTATAGCTATGCCTATTATGATCAAAGGGCACTGAAGAAACTTCAAACAATCTGTTTTCACAACTTCAAAGCACTATTTTGCTCAAATAGAGAGAATGCAGAGGGATTCCAAAGAAAAAACCTTTCATTACCAAGTAATACCACCTCACGTGACTGGCTTCGCCAATTTTTGGATGCTACTGCAGTGATGAAAATGCAGAGACAACATGGACAACTAGACTCTTTGACATGTAGAGACAACTGGACTCTTTGACATGAATAAAACACAAGCAGATGAAGACTTCCGGTGGAAGAGGAAAAACAAGATTTTCAGGACACAACATGGACAGAGGAGTTCACATTCCCAACACTCTTGATGGCATCAGATTATTGACTCCACCAATTCACACTCTTCAGCACCCCAATTCAATGCTGTAAAACCACCAAAAACAACTACCAGCAGCATGCAAATGAAGCCCAAAAACGCCACCATTAGATTAACTACATCATTCCACAAATATTTTACACCAAGAAAGAGAACCACAACATTGGGCGAAAGATAGCCACCCTACAACCACAGAAACACACAGCATAACCCACAAGATCCAACCACATAGATAGCCAGCAACTAGCCATAAATTGCAACCAAATAAAAAAATACAAAACAACCGATTACAACAATGAAAGCCATCCATGAACCACATGAAGGCATCAGTGCCATGAACCCAACGCTGGAACACAAACCCAACCATGGCATATACACTCAAAAAACAAAGCAAGGGAAGAACACCAGAAATAACTAAACAACCACAGGCTGTGCACCATTGTCATTAACCTATGGAGAAAAACCAGTAGCCAACTCCAGCAGCCAACACAGTTGATTTGTGGGTTCAGGTTTGGGATATTTCACACCAACGGCTGTCTTGTGAAACGGGGCTGAAAATTGGTTTTGTTTTCCAGGGAGTTTGGGATGTGGTGATTCCTGAAACAGACAGTTCATATGGTAGGTATCTCAGACTATTAGTTACTGTCAATTTGGATTTGCCGCTACTTAGAGGGACACGAATCTCATTCAAGGATCACACATGTTGGGTGAGTTTTCAGTATGAACAGTTACAGTCTTTCTATTTTTATTGTGGTCGCGTGGGTCATGTGGACAGATCTTGTTTGTTCACAAAAGAAGACTGTAGGAATCATGTGCTTCAGGTAGGCCAGTTTGGTGATTGGCTCCGAGCAAGAGGATTTCAAGAATTGCGGCGACGTGGAGGGAGTCAGGCTCCAGGGGCTAAAGGAAGCCAATTGGGGCCAAGTTCTTCAGGATTTGTTAGGAAGGTTTTGCGTTCTGAAATAAGGGATGTAGAGCATTGGCAAACCGGAGATTACCAATGTTCAGAGGCACGACAAGGGAAGGATGATTGGGGCCAGGTTATTGCGGACAATATACGAGGTCAACTGGGATCAGTTCAATTCCTTGGCAGTGGGGAAAGGGTAGGTGGTCAAGACATAGGTCTCAGTATGCAGGAACGGCACTTAGAGGGTCAGCAAGGCAAGGCCTTTTCAACGGAAGGTTCTAAAAGGAATGCCATGAATGCCGTGTCTTGTGGAAAGGAGTTACTTGTCCCATCGAGATCTGTCCAGCTCAAGCATTTGGATAGATCTCCATTGCCTACAGGCTCAAATGGACTTATTTTTGTTTTTTAAAAAAATTTTTAAGTGCATATAAAAAATTGTTTATTATGTATTACATGACACTTTAACTAGTAGTATAATAATATAAAATACTATTAAATAGTAAATATAAAGTTGATTTAATTAATTTTTTAATTAACAGTAACATATTGAAATTAAAACATATCACAACTTTAAATATATATATATATATATAACTATTTATTCATTTGGGGATCAAGTTAAATTATTTTAAATATTTATTTCTATAATTTTTTAATATAAATTTTTATGTAATTTTTTTTAATATGAAAAATAAAAAATTTAAGAATATATATAAAAAGGTAAAAAAACATTGGAGGCTACTAAACTTTTAAAATTGTATACTTTTGGCCACTCATCTAACAAAATTACATGAATAGTCATTCAACTTATAAATTTAGCAACCCATGGCCATTTCGTTACTTTCAGTCGTTAAAAGCCAAACAGCAGTACTTCCAAGTGTTTTTATAGGGGCAAAATGGTCATTTTTCTCTCACATTCAAATATAAGCTTCTTCAATCAATTTTATATTAAACTATTTTAATATAAAATAGTGTATTAAAATATTTTTAAAAAGTATTTTACTCATTATCCCAAAAAAATAGAATTTATTAAAATACTTATTCATATTTCAGAATGTGAAATTAACCATTTTGCCCCTGTTTGTTTGGCTTTTAATGGCTGAAAGTAACGGAATGGTTACGGGTTGCCAAATTTACAAGTTGAATGGCTATTTTCGTAATCTTGTTAGATGAGTGACAAAAAATATACTATTTTAAAAGTTTAGTGGCCTCTAATGTTTTTTACCCTATATAAAATAAACATGTAAGTATAGGTGAGTTACAAAATTTATATTGTAATAAAAATTGACTAAAAATCCCATGTCTGGAAAAAATATTGATTAGAACTAATTGTACTTGAAAGTAAAATTTAAATTGATAATAAAAAATATAATAAGAAAAACTTTTAAAGTAAATTAGTGTACTAAAAGTGATACAAAATAGTTTCAAGATTTCATAAAATTGCACTTTTACCAAAGTGTAACTTGCAACTTACAAAAAGTTTATTAACAAAAGATTACACCAACTCTACCTTTTTTAGCCTCACACGAGGTGTGAGATCTACCCAGTGATAATTTAAAATTTAATAAATATTAAAAAAAAATTTAAAAACTGTTTGGATTTTAAAATATATATTTTATTGTATTTATGAACTATAAAGTTCTTTTTTAGTTAATTTAATACTACTTTATATTATATTGTTAGTTAAAGTATTATGTAATATGTTTCCTATTTTTTAAAAAAAATGTATTTTATTAAGGGCATATAAAAATTGTTTTAGTATGTGTAACTTTAAATAGTAATTATAAAGTTAATTCGATTAATTTTTTAATTAACACTAACATATTGAAGTTAAAACATATTGTAACTTTAAATATATAAACTATTTATTTATTATTACGATATAATTAATTTATATAAGAGTATATTTCGTTAATTTAATAAGTAGAAATAATTGAAAGTAACAAGTATACAAATATTTAAATAAGGATATATAAATGTAGAGTACAAAATTTTTTCCGTAAATAAATATGCCAATTGATGAAAACCTAAGGAATGCCGAAACATCCGTTCAACAGAGTTGTCAACCAAGTACTTCACAAAAAGATCCGTTGCAAGGCATTGGAGGACCTATGACTAGGTCAAGGACTAAGAGAATTCAAGCTGCACTAGTAACACTAATAAATGAGTTATTGGAAGCTCAAGTAGTAGCTAAGATGGCCGAATCTCAGTCACAAAATGTCACTCTACTTAGTATTGAAAATGAGAGATCAAATGACAAGTTCCAATTGGAATGATGTTAGCCGAATCCAAGGTGGATTGGAATTTTGTTTAGCCGAAACCAAAAAAGCAACACAAGAAGTTCCAAATCCATTGCCAAGATAAGTTGAAGAAGCTTCTAAAGTCTGCATGAAAAAGTTAAGGAAGCTACCAAATACAAGACAACAAATAGAAGCTGACAAGACAAGCAATAATTCGGCCAAGAGCAAATCCAAGTAGCCTTTGGATTAGTTTTAGGTAGTTTCAGAATTAGTTATTTCCTTTTCTTAGATTAGTTGTTTCTTTTAAGTAATTCTTCTTTAGTTAGTTTCCTAAAAGGTGATGAGTTCTAATCCTTTTAGAGAATAGATTTTAATTGCTTAAACTAGCCTTGTAACAACTATAAATAGAGGCATTCAGCCACAATGAAATTCAGACTTTGACCAATTACAAACTTAAGAGCTTTGAGCTTTTCTTTGAGTTCTAGTTTAGAACTTGCTTTGAGTCTTTGAGGATAGCCTCTTAGGTTCATGTTTAAGTTACCTTGTTGAGTTTCTTTCCCTCAACAATTTGAGCGTGCTTCTTGGTTCCAAGGATAGTTCAATTCTCAACTTTGAGTTTGGATAATTCCTTCGGGTGTCAAGTGGACAAAAACAAGGTCCTTCTTCACAAGTTGGAGTTGGTGTCTTGCTAAAGGAAGACCTAGTTCAACCTAGAGGATGATACTAGAACCAACACTCTGATATAGGTTCGGATTTTTATTCATTACTTCAAGAATTCGTATCAATTTGGTATCAGAGCTGCCTTTGGGTTGCTCCTTAAAGTTGTTCATATCCTTTGTGTTTTTGTCTCTGTTTTCTTTGTTTTTTTCCCACATCTTTGTTTTGTGTCTCTGATTCTTCTTTCTATCCATAATCTCTTCGTGATTATGTTCTTATTTTCGTGTTGAAAAATAAACAAAAAGAAGCTCCAAACAATTGTGAAATTCATTCCCGTTCCTGTCTCAGTTTTCTGCCCAATTTTTCTTCCGTTCTATTTTCCAGTTTTGTCTCTATTTCTCTTGCTTTAAAAACATATGTTCCTGTGCTATATTTCCCTGTGAATATTGCTTGGCAAATAGGAAACCTTGGTTGTTGAATTGCTGCTGCAAAAGGAGTGGAAAATACTTGAAAACCGTAGCTGCAAGAAAGCATAGCCAAAAACCCAACTTTCTATCTTGTTTTCTTGAAGCAATTTTCTACCCAGTGTTTGCATTGGTTCTTCTTGTGATTATTACCTGAGTAAGAAGGCTTATTCTTCTTGCAATTTACCATCAATTTGTGCTACAAAAGTGAAGCAAACTACTGCAATAAACCCAAACCCGTAGCTGAAGAAAATTCCAGCAAGAAACCGAAACCCCAATTTTTTTTCTTTCTAAATTCTGTCCAAGTCACCTTGACCTGTGATCGGGTTGATGGTGTGAATATTTTCCCCTTTAAAGGGCTTCAAATTGTTGCCAAAAAGTTTGTTTCCAAATTATAAAACCCTGCTGGAAATTGGAAACTTGGGAGGAAGAAAATTCAGCAAGAAACCCAATATTGCATGATAAGTTTCTATCTAGTTTTATGTTCTATCATTTGGTCTGCATATTGGTTGATTAAGAAGGCTTCATTTGTTGAGTTTTACTGCCAAGATTGTGCTTTAAGTTGTGACTAGGCTGCTGGAATACGTTCTTGGAAATTGTTGCCAAAACTAAAGACAAAACCTGTTTGGAATTGGATTGGTCCAGAATTTGGAAATTGCTGTATTGTTGCATATGGTTTGATATAGTGAGCAAAGCAAATTCATATTCACAAATTCCATTCATCTACAAGCACATAAAGAACCATCTTGCTTAATTCTTTCGGCCATAGAAAATCTTTTTTTTTTTCTGCTTGACAAAAATCCATCCGAAAATTTGTTCTTCTTGGTCTAGTACTTTGCTTATCGTTTTCTTGTCTTTCTTGACCTCTGAAATTTTTATTCTTGCTTTAACTTGAATTTAATTGTCTATTATTTGAAACTTTTGAGGCTTGTTTTGGTTAGAACTTTTAGAAAAGTGATAGAGTGTGAGTGAACCTACTCAACAATCCTTCACTACATAAAGAGAGTTCAGCCTTATATTGGTGAGAGTTTTAAACCTTGGGCAATTGGTTAGAGGGAAGTGAGGTAGGAAAATTTTTGTACTAACCTTTTTTGTGCAGAGATGGCTGAAAATCCAGAAATTCAAGACTTGAAGGAATACTTTAAGAGTGTATCTGCAGCTCTTGAATTAATTCATAGAAGGATGGATCAAATAGATATTACAAGGGCTCAAGTTGCATCCAATTCGAAAGCAATCAAAGCCGAGGAGCCTCATGAAGTTACTCAAACAAATCCTAAGAATAAAAAGAAGAAGTCCCAAAAGGATGAAACGAGTAGCTCATCCGAGGAGGAGGAATCCGAAAATTCTAGTTCAGATGATGATCATTCTTCTACAAGGAGTCAAAGAAGATCCAAGAAAGATGATAATCTTGCTAGTATTAAGTTGCAAATTCCAAAATTTGAAGGCAAGAATGATCCGGAAACATACATGGAATGGGAGTAAAAAGTTGATAAAATTTTCAATATCCATGAATTTTTGGAAAGAAAGAAAGTTAAGTTGGCTGTAGTTGAGTTTTCTAGACATGCATCTACTTGGTGGCGAAGAACTTGTCGCCAAAGAGATGAGAAGTTAAAGCGGCAGATTTCAACTTGGAAAGCCTTGAAAAAGGTTATGAGAAAGAGATATGTTCCTCCGCACCACAAAAGAGAGTTATTACAAAAGCTTCAAAGCTTGACTCAAGGAAATAAGAGTGTAGATGAGTACTACAAAGAGATGGATCTAGCCATGCTACGTACTAATATAGAAGAAGATGAAGAATCTACAATGGCAAGGTTCATGAATGGGCTTAATAGGAATATTGCTCATCTAGTTGAGTTGCACCACTATAATAATTTTGAGCAGCTATTACAAATGGCTGAAAAGGTTGAGAAGCAACTCAGAAGGTGCCACAAAATGTGAAGAGCTAAAACACGAGCAATGATTGGTGAAACAACAACAATAATCGCCAAGGTGGAAGGTTTAATTCTTCAAGTTCCGGAAGCACTCAATGGAGAGGAGCTTCGGCTTCCAATCCAACAAGTGGGAAGAAATTCGCACCACAAAATGCTCCAAAGGTAAGTAATTCTAAACCCGCTTCTAGTTCCAATAATACTAACACTAGTTCCTCTATTCAATGTTTTTGGTGTTTAGGCCGAGGACATATAGCCTCTCAATGCCCAAACTCACGAAACATGACCATCCTAGATGATGGAACCTATCAAAGTGAGAGTGAAGAGAAATTAAGTATTCAAGATGAAGACATGGCCGCAAGTCATGCTGATGAACAGTGGGGGTATAAAATGGATTAACCGAATGGAGATTGTTTGGTGACAATAAGAGCTTTGAGTGCCCAACCTGAAGAAGACACTGAGGATCAAAAGGCCAATATTTTTCATTCTAAGTGTCTTATTAAAGATCAAATTTGCATGTTAATTATTGATGGAGGATCTTGCACTAATCTTGCTTCTACTTATATTGTAGATAAATTGAAGCTCAAATGTTCCTTGCATCCAAAGCCATACAAATTGCAATGGATGAATCAAAGTGGATCACTCCGAGTCACAAAGCGAACTTTGGTAAGTTTTTCAATTGAAAATTTTACTGACAAAGTTCTCTGTGATGTTATTGCCATGCAGGCCGCTCATCTACTAATAGGACAACCTTGGGAATATGATAGTCATGCAAATCATTCCGGGAGGACTAATAAGTACCACCTCAATAAGGATGGAAAAGCCCTCATACTAGCACCATTGCCACCCTTGGAAATTAGTAAGTTTCAGCAACAACAAAAGGTGAAGCACATGAAGTGGATAAAACAAAAGAAGGTTGAAGATGGTCAAAATTCTGCTCAACCCGTGAGTACACAACTTTCTTCAACTTCTAAAGGTAAGACTTCGGTTCTCATGAATGAAACCGAAGGAGCACAGCCATCAATTGAAAATTTTTTAGGTAGTTTCTATGCTTGCATGAGAGATGTTGATAGAGCCTTAAAAGCAAGTAAGGATTTTGTGCTAATTATTTTCCAAGAAACATTATTTTCTAATGATGAGCTGCCAAGTGACTTGCTTTGGCAAGTCAAAGCTGTTTTGCAGGAATACGAAGATATCTTTCCAAAAGATCTCCCTGAAGGACTATTACCTTTAAGGGGAATTGAGCATCAGATTGACTTCGTTCCTGGAGCAGTAATTCCCAACCGACCAGCCTACCGAGCCAACCCTGAAGAGACCAAAGAGCTCCAACGGCAAGTTGAGGAATTGCTAAACATAGGTCATGTATGGGAAAGTCTTAGTCTATGCGTAGTTCCAATCATCCTTGTTCCAAAAAATGAAGGTACGTGGAAAATGTGTAATGATTGTAGAGCTATTAATAAGATTACAATTAAGTATAGACATCCAATACCTCGCCTTGATGACATGTTTGAAGAATTGCATAGGTCTAAAATTTATACCAAAATTGACCTTAAGAGTGGGTATCATCAAATACGCATTAAAGATGGAGATGAATGGAAAACTACTTTTAAGACTAAATTTGGTTTGCATGAATGGTTAGTTATACAATTTGGATTAACTAATGCACCTAGCATATTCATGCGACTGATGAATCATGTACTTAGGCAGTTCATCGGAAAATTTATTGTGGTGTACTTTGATGATATACTCATTTATAGCAAGAACTTAGAAGAACATGTTGAGCATATTAAATTTGTTCTAAGTGTCTTGCGTGAAAACCGGTTGTTTACTAATATCAAGAAGTGTACCTTTTGTGTGGAAAGTGTTATATTTCTAGAATTTGTTGTTAGTTCCAAATGTATACAGGTTGATCATGCAAAAGTTGAGGCTATAACCTTTTGGCCGAGACCAACAACCGTGCATGAGGTAAGATCTTTTCATGGTCTTGCTTCATTCTATAAGAGGTTTGTCAAAGATTTTTCTTCAAAGGCTACCCCTCTTAACAATCTTGTTAAGAAAAATGTTCCATTTATTTAGGGTGAACGTCAAGAGCAAGCATTTAATCAATTGAAGGAAGATCTTACAACTGCACCTGTTTTAGCTTTACCTGACTTTAACAAAACTTTCGAGTTTGAATGTGATGCCTCAGGTACAGGTATTGGCGCAATTTTGAAACAAGAGGGCCGACCCTTAGCCTATTTTTCTGAAAAGTTAAATGGGGCTGCTCTCAATCATCCAACTTACGATAAAGAGCTTTATGCAGTCATTCGTGCCTTAGAGACATGGCAGCATTACTTGTTGTCCAAGGAATTTGTTATACACACTAATCATGAGTCTCTAAAGTACTTGCATGGGCAAAGTAAGTTGAATAAAAGACATGCCAAGTGGAGTTCATTTCTCGAAATATTTCTCAATGTTATCAGGTATAAAAAAGGTAAGGAGAATGTTGTCGCAAATGCACTTTCATGAAGGTCTGTTCTCTTAAGCTCATTAGATACTAAAATTTTGGGATTTGAATATATTAAAGATCTTTATTCTACTGATCCTGATTTTTCTAGCATTTACGTAGCTACTAAACAATGAGCCTTTAATAAATTTTATAAGCACAATGGTTTCTTGTTCCGTGACAAACAATTGTGTGTGCCAAATTGCTCACTTCGGGAGTTACTAGTTAGAGAATCCCACTCTGGGGGTCTTATGGGTCATTTTGGAGTTTTAAAGACGTATGACATTCTAACTGAGCATTTCTATTGGCCTAATATGAAAAGGAATGTAGAAAGGCTTTGTAGTTCATGCATTCAATGTCGTATGGCTAAGTCTACTTCTAACCCTCAGGGTTTATATACCCCTTTACCTTTTCCTTCTATGCCCTGGACTAACATTTCTATGGATTTTATCTTAGGGTTGCCAAGGTCACAAAGGGGTAAGGATTCCATTTTTGTGGTCGTTGACCGATTTTCTAAAATGGCTCACTTTATACCTTGCAAGAAATCAGATGATGCAAAACATGTAGCTGACTTATTCTTTGAAGAAGTCATTCGGCTCCATGGGATTCCCTAAACCATAGTGTCTGATCGTGATGTCAAATTCTTTAGCTATTTTTGAAAAACTCTGTGGAGGAAGTTAGGCACTAAATTGTTATTCTCGACCACCGATCATCCACAAACTGATGGACAGACAAAGGTAACAAATCGTACTCTTGGTACTTTATTATGTGCTTTAATTAAAAGAAATCTGAAAGATTGGGAAGCATGCATACTGACAGCCGAGTTTGCTTATAATAGAACTGTCCATTCTACTACCGGTCATCCCCATTTGAGATTGTTTATGGTTTTAACCCACTAACCCCTCTTGACTTAGTGCCATTGCCAAACAATGAGCAAGTGAATCTTGTTGGTGCAGCAAAAGCAAAGTTTGTTCAACAATTGCATGAGAAAGTACGTCTTCAAATCCTTAAGAAGAACGAACATTATGCTCAAGTTGCTAATAGAGGGAAGAAACAAGTTATCTTTTAACCTGGGGATTGGGTGTGGATTCACATGAGAAAAGAAAGGTTTCCAACTCAACGAAGGACTAAGCTTCATTCTCAAGAAGATGGTCCTTTCCAAATCATTGCATGCGTAAGCGAGAATGCTTACAAGCTCGACTTTTCAGGTGATTATGGAGTTAGTGCTACATTCAATGTGTTTGACCTGTCCTTATTTGAATTTGATGACGAGTTTATGGACTCGAGGACGAGTCCTTTCAAAGAAGGAAGGGCTGATGAAAACCTAAGGAAGGCCAAAACATCCGTTTAACCGAGTTGTCAGCCAAGTACTTCACAACAAGATCCGTTGCAAGGCATTGGAGGACTTATGACTAGGTCATGGACTAAGAGAATGCAAGCTGCTCTAGTAACACTAATAAATGAGTTATTGGAAGCTCAAGTAGTAGCTAAGATGGCCAAATCTCAGTCACAAAATGTCACTCTACTTAGTATTGAAAATGAGAGATCAAATGACAAGTTCAGATTGGAATAATGTTAGCCTAATCCAAAGTGGATTAGAATTCTGTTTAGCTGAAACCAAAAAGGCAACACAAGAAGTTCCAAATCCATTGCCAAGATAAGTTGAAGAAGCTTCTAAAGTCTACACGAAGAAATTAAGGAAGCTACCAAATACAAGACAACAAATAAAAGCTGTCAAGACAAGCAATAATTTGGCCAAGAGCAAATCCAAGTAGCCTTTGGATTAGTTTTAGGTAGTTTTAGAATTAGTTATTTCCTTTTCTTAAATTAGTTGCTTCTTTTAAATAATTGTTCTTTAGTTAGTTTTCTAAAAGGTGATGAGTTCTAATCCTTTTAGAGAATAGATTTTAGTTGCTTAAACCAGCCTTGTAACAACTATAAATAGAGGCATTCAGCCACAATGAAATAGACTTTGATCAATTACAAACTTGAGAGCTTTGAGCTTTTCTTTGAGTTCTAGTTTAGAACTTGCTTTGAGTCTGTGAGGATAGCCTCTTAGGTTCATGTTTAAGCTATTTTGTTGGGTTTCTTTCCCTCAACAATTTGAGCGTGCTTCGTGGTTCCAAGGATAGTTCAATTCTCAACTTTGAGTTTGGATAATTCCTTCGGGTGTCAAGTGGACAAAAGTAAGGTCCTTCTTCACAAGTTGGAGTTGGTGTCTTGCTAAAGGAAGACTTAGTTCAACCTAGAGGACGATACTAGAACCAATACTCTGATATAGGTTCGGATTTTTATCCTTTGCTTTAAGAATTCGTATCACCAATTATTTGTAATCATAGTGCTCATAATTTACTTAAATAATTATACATTATAATAATTTTAAATAATATTTTGAATTAGTATTGATATTTTTTAGTCAAAATATAATAAATAGGGATCAAGTTAAATTATTTTAAAGATTTATTTCTATAATTCTTTTAATATATACTACTAAGTAAATATTTTTAATATGAAAAGTACAACACCTAAACATATATATAAAAGAAACATGCAAGTCTAAGTGAGTTAAAAAATTATATGGTAACAAAAATTGAAAAATCCCATTTATAATAAGAATTTTGATTAATTTTAGATTATAACTAATTGTACTTGAAAGTAAAAATTAAATTGATAATAAAGAAAATACAATAAGAAAAAGTTTTAAAGTAAATTAGTATACTAAAAGTGTACAAAAATAGTTTTAAAATATTACAAAATTACATTTATACCAAAGTGAAATATGCAACCTAAGGAAAACCTATCAAGAAAAGGTTACCCACCACTCTCCCTTTTATATATATAAATATATGTGTATATATTTAAATTTTAATAGATATATTACATATGTTTTTAATATATTATTTATATGTATGTATATATATTATTTTACTAATATTAGATAGAATATTAAGTTATTTTTTTAATTATCATTAGAATCTATTTATACTAAGATTATACTAATGAAATTTTTAGTTATTATATTTCAATATTAGTTATTAATTGCTATTAGTTTACTATTTGTTCTCTATTAATTATGAAGTATTATTTATTCACTCATAAATTTTCCATTATAGTATATTATTAGTATTTATGGTCTTTTATTTAGTATTTATATGCAACTATTAATATTATATATTTTAAATTTTTTTGTGTCAAAAAATAGGAATTAAATATCACAATTGATGTTTTATTATAATTATGTTATGTTTATTATAAAATGTGTTACAACCAAAAATATTTATATTTATAAAATTACAAATAAAATAATTTTTCTGGTTAAAAATGAGGCTTAGTTGCACACCCACAAGAAAAGTGGGGTGAGGCAAGGCAGGGAACGGGTGAAAAGAAGGCTAGTGGCAAGGCAGAATTTTATACATGAAACGAGTGACAAGAAAGATTTCTCCTATGTCAAATCTATCCCGTTGCCATCCCTATCTATATATTGCCTAATTATCGATCATCAAAATAAGAAATTTTAAACACAACGATTATCTGATATGAGCAATGAGGGCATTGCTCCCTCTAATCTAATTAATTTTTATAGTTTTGATATTTTATCAAAAAAAAATCTAGAAATAACATATTAATATATATTTTGCTTCCTCTCAATTTACTTGGCACCAAAGAACATTAAATGGAGTAAAACTTAAATCAAATAATATTGTGTATTATTATCATTTACATGCTCTACGAGTAGCAAAAATTAAATTTCAATCACTATTCTAGGAATGTTAGTAGTAATATCAAAATATTCAAATATCAAATAATTAAATGAGATGGACTCATAACTTTAAGTAAATAAAATATTCTAAGATTAAAAAAATAGAAAAATATAACAAACTTAATTTGTGTAGCAAATAGTATTATTTTTTCATCTTGACATTCCATTTATCTTCCATCCCATACACATAATATTACCAAATATGTTATATAGAGTTTAATTTTTTCAAATTAATTTAATAAATTTTTATTTTAAAATTTTTTCACAACCCATATTTAATATAGACGTTATGGTGTTAAATACTCGTGTTTAGTAGTAATTAATTAAGGATAATAAACGTTTGCCAGAATTAAAATATGACTCTATCCCAACTAATCATATTCTATCTTGTAGGTTGTAGTCACCACAGCACATGCCTACATACATCCCTCACATTCACAAATAACATGCAATTTTGAAGAATCCAGAAAAACTTTATTATTATAAAATCCATCTATCTTTCCGCCTTATCTAATGTTGTTCTGAAACAACATTCTCTAATAATAATACTTAGGTCAACTTTTAAATTAACCAAACTCTCCTATAATTTTACTATATATCTTCCGGTGTAACTGTGGTAGACATAGCATATATAATTAAGATAAAAATGATTTGTAAATAGATTTCTCAATATGTTTTGATACTGATAAATCATGCATATATACAAGTTTTTGTTAAAAATTTTCCATTTTAAAATTAGTGATTACAAATTATAAATGAAAATAAAATCAAGATATATGTCTAAACCTAATATTTCATGTTTTAAAAATATTTCAACATTAGAACTTTGATATAATATTTTCTAGTTGCTCAAAAGTAGCATCACCTTATATATGGTTGGGTGCAAAGGTTGGAGAGTATGTTACTTTTTCCATAAAAATCTAATACAACACATGTTGATAACCAATGTAAAACTTGGTTACAGAGGAAGGCAAAAATGGATTTGTATTCATATGCATGAAAATTATATAATAAGAAAAAAAATTGATTTCTTTTTTTATGAAAAATGGGTTTTATTTGTAGCACTAAAAGTATTCTAACTCCAATATTCATGGAAAAATAATCATAATAAATGCAAGGTGCATAAATCTTTTATCTAATAATGAAGGGTCTAAACTAGAATTTCCAAGCCACTAATTTTGCAGTAAATTGATTTTGAACAGTTTATATGCTCCAAAACTCTAACTTTAAAAGTCATCTAATTTTACATGTGATTTTAGATGAAAATGGATGTGTATTATTACCTTTAAACGTCCTTTAGTTTTAGGTAATTTGTAATTTTTTTTGGTGATTTTAGATGAAAAGAGGTGTGTATAAACAAAATTACCATTAATTACTTGATTCCCCATGAGCAGTTTTTTTTTTTTTTTTTTTTAGCAACAGGAAGTATCCCCACATTCACTTAGTCCCCACATGGTACATAGTCACTCACCGAACTCCATCCTTGCACGAGTCTACGAGCCTTTGGCCCTTGGGCCTGCATACTCTGGCTAGAGATTATCGAGTACACACCACGTGTTGACAAGGTGCGGGACTAATTCTTTTGGGCCACCAGCACTAGTCCCTAAATACTGGTAGCCAACGTCCATCGCGGGAACTGAAACCCAAGTGGCCTGGAGGGACTCAATGCTTGGTGGAATCATTTGAGGCCTCCAAGGCTTACTGCTGCGCCAGGTCTCAGGGGACCCCATGAGCAGTTGATTATAGCTTTATAGGTAATACTCAAAAGTCAACAATGAAATTTTAAAACTTCATAAGCAAAGCACTCATATCTTGTTCAACAAATTATTTGACATCGAGAAAGAAGCACAAAAAAGCTAGTATTATTGCATTATAGTTATAGGCAGATAGAATGTTCAAGGGCACTTAGGCTTATTGCCTCGGGTAGTCAAGCGGGCGTAGCAGGGACAAAATTGCTTGTTGCCAAATGTTCCTGGGGGAACACAATTACATCTTGCACAACAGGCCTTGCATGTCCTGGTGCAAACATTCTTTCTTGATGCTTTGCGGCATCTCCTTGAACATGCATAGCCGCAATCTGTAGCACCAGAATAAAGACTAAATAAGTCACCAAAAAAATTCTTACTTAAATTAAGAATAAAATTTAAACTATATTTTGGTAATTAATCATTATTTTACGTTAGTTTTTTCAATGGGATGTTAAAATTCAAACAAGATTTCCTATTAACACTTTCCCATATTATTTTCTATGACATATCTTAATTTTTTATATAATTATTCTTTTTTTTTAAATTATATCTTTTAATATTTCATTAGCAGTCATGGAAAAAAATACCCATTTGATATAGCTATTTATACAAGTATTTTATAATTAAAAAGCAACAGTTTTTTGTGTAGATTATGTATTAATATATTGTAACTATAAGATCTTTCACGAATTGACTACTTTTATTTTAATATATTTTAGTATGAATATATATATATATATATATATATATATATATATATATATATATGTTGTATTCACTTTATTTTGAACTTTTTTGGTACAAAAAGTGTAGTAAGAAAATATTGAAAATTTATTTAAAAATATATATTTAGAACAAAAAAAAAATCTTTCTATTAAAGGTAATTAGGATAACATTGAATTCCATAAGTATATCTAATCGAAAACAGAATAGCTATGTAAAAATATTAAAATAGTAAAAAAAATATTACACAGGATGCTGTACAGTTGAAATTGACTTACTAATTCTCCGCGGTGGAATTTTTTTGACTAGAGCTTGTCCAGTAGCTCCACCGACCATTGGTACCTGGTTAAATATTAAGCAAATTACATCAGTAAGAACATAGAAGTCAAAAGAATACTTCTTCACTCATCTCATTGATTTTACTTCTTTCTAGAATTTTACTTTTTAGTTCTTTGGTATCATAATGTACTTTGGTTTTGGGTTAAAGGAAAAAGGCTAAATAGTCCATGACTATTTGTTGTTATCCAGATTTTTTTTCTTAAAAAAATTCTGGTTGAAAAATGTACCAAGTATTCTTTGATGATCAAAACTGATTGTCCAAGGTGGAGTATATTTGTGTAATTAAGAAAATGGATCTCCTATCAATACATTAAGACAATAGGACAAAATGGATCTTTAGTTCATCCTTTACTTGCTTCCAGGATCTTAATATCAATTCGCAATTGATAGAGAAAGAGTATTTTTTTTCTTTAGAGGAACAAAAAACAAAGGGACTAGTCTCCATTGCCTTACCAATAGTAACCCCCAAGGTACAGATCGATGTTGTCATACTACTAATTAACTATGACTTCTCAATATTCTTAAGAAAATTATGAGTCATGATATGTTCTTGTCTCAATTCCTAGCTTTGAATGTTTGAGGCTCACAAAGTGGTCATTTCGTCTATTAATTAAAACAAACCTAATCCATGCAATTGTATTATTCCCTCAAGGGGAAAAGAAAAAAAAAAAAAAAAAAGAAGAGAGAATTATAGGTGGTGGGAAAATGGGAGCTATTAATCATTGCATAAAAGATAGGAAAACAAAACAATGAGAAGGAAAATGGGAAAAAAAGAAACAAACACTTCAAGATAATTTACTTGATCGGTTTGGGAATGCATAGAATCGCTGATGAGCAAAGCCTCAGTAAAAACCTGCAGTATTTCATGTATTTTGAGTTAAAAAAAATAAAACTCAAAACTGCAAGTAGAAGCTAGTTCAAATTAATGTTTTTGAAAGGCCAAAAAAAAAAAAAAAATTAATTTTTAATTTCCAGATTTTTGCCTACCAATTAATAACACGGATACATACCTGAAGAAGGAGAATAACAAGAAGCAAAATGAGGAAAAGCTTCATTTCCTGCAGTGGGAACCTTTGTTTATGTTAATTTATGGAGAATGGGTTGCTGCTACTGAGGATGAATGTGGTTCAAACCATTGAGGGGAAAAATGGTCACCTTTTATAGACCGATGATTCTCATAATTTTGAAAGGTAAAATTTATTTTAAAATTTCTTGTGCAAATGGAGTATATTGCCTCCTTTTATGGATAGAAAAGTGGACCATTCATTTACTCAATAACAGTGCCTAAAATTGTCTTAAAAATCAAAATAATTCATAATTCATATAGGATTCTAAGGATATGCGCGTAAGGACTAAAAAATAAAGGAAAGTAAATACTACGTCACAAAAAATCTATTTTTTTGTAATTAGAGTTTAGTATAATTCTTAATGTAATACACTATATTACATATTACATTGTCTTTCTTGAAGAAGATTTTGAAGACTTTTTCAAAACTAAATATATGACCTGAGTAATTAGTGCGGGGAGGTTATATTTTGTATAGTTTGTAATTATAATAAAATTTTTAACGTTATTAATAATACATATATATATATATATATATAAAATGTGACAAAAAATTTTGACAGGTTGTGGCATAATTCGAGTTTTATCTTTTCGAAAAATGTCATTCATCATGTGGCCATTGCTGCAAGATTTAAGACAAGATTTAAGACAATATCGTCACAGCTGTTGCTTGTTTGGCTGGCGAGAGTAATATGTGGACAATACAGCAGCAGACACGCTAGGGAAAAGCAGATGGTCCCTTGCCGGCGCAGGTACACTGAATTAAAGCAAACAATGTAATCGGCAATGATCACTTACAAATTAACGACTAATTTTTTTTTATGTTTAAAAATATTTTTAATATTTTTTAATATATATTTTTTTATTTTTCATCACAATTTTCTTTAATTTTTTTATCAAAATAGCAATATCAAAATATAGACAAAATTATGTATTATTATAGATAATATATTAGTAAAGTTTTTTTTATTTAAATATAAATTTTTGTATCTCATAACTAACTATAGTAACACTACTATTTTTATTAAAAATTAGATAGAATTATGTTGGATGGTTAAAAAAGTACACTAATAAATATTAAAGACTTTTTTCATCGCTTTAAATGTGAAGGATAAAAAATTATTTATCAATTTGTGGAAAAACCATTTTGTTAGTTATCTCAACAATCAAAACAAGGAAAATACTAGCATTTTTTCGCTTCTTTTTTGACAATAGCATTTCGAACGCATCTTCAAAAAAAAAAAAAAGAATTCTAAATCAAATCAATTTGATGCATAAATATGCAATAAATGAGTTAAATTTTTTGTTGGTTTTCATTGACAGGTTGTCTTTGCAGTGAAGAAAAAAGAAAAATTTTAGTTGTCAAAGGACCGAAGGAGATATAGTATTTAAATTATTTTGTCAATGTTAATTACTTCCGCGGTATTTGGAAAATTATTAACAGTGACTTCTTCAATTTGGAGGAGAAGTTGTGGGGTTAAACCTTATAACTGGAATTTTGAATTAAGCGGTTATGATCTCAAGTTCGAAACAGTGACTTCTTCAACAGTAGCAATACATTCGCTTATTTAGTGCATGTACCAAATCAATCATAAAAGAATATTTTTGACCTTCTAATCACTAAATTATTGACATCTTATATTTTTTGACTAATCAGTTATTACTTTTGTATAATTTTGACTCATCCACTCTTTAAAGTAGCTATTTCTAATCACTCAATGTGATTTTTCTATAAGTGTAGACGGAAAAAACTTCACTCGTGATTTTCTGACTCAAAATGAAATAGAAGTATTTACACAATTCAAAAATATATTGAGGCACCATTTGTTCCTTATAAATGATGTGGATTTACCATCAACAAATAAGTATGATCAAGAAGATGTGTAAATAAAAATTAACAAGTCATAAATTAAAAGATAATCTGTATGGATACTTTTACCTTTATTTTGAGTCATAGGAATCGCATGCAAAGGATATTCCTCAAAATGATGGAAAAATCAAATGAAATGGCTAAAAAAAACCATTTTAAAGAGCTTAGTGACTAAAAGTTTACACAAATCAATTAAATAGTTAAAAGGATGCAATTTAAATAATTTAACCACTGTATAGATTTTTTTACAAATTTTTTTATTTTTTGTTGGTGGTTTTAGGTAACTTAAAGTTAAAAACCTTTCCTGTATAGGAGTTCGAAAACAAAGTTCATGGGATAGAGATTATAATATCGTTATTTACTCCTTGAGTTAATGTAAAAAAGAAAAAAAGAAAATATATATTTAAACTTTTGCAATATAGTAACCAGGAAAGATATCTTTGAGACCACTAAGATATGAAGAAATAAGGAAAGGTCTGTATTACTTGAGACTTTCATCCAACGATAATGAAAATGAACTTTATGTATATAAGGGTTCTGTAACAAAAGTAATTTCAACAATTTTATCAAGTGCCTGAATTTTAAATAAGCAAAAAATTACCTGTCCAGTACAATTAATTACACACCACTAAGTCTTGACTTAGAATTATCGGAATTCGTTCACAAATTGAGTCTTTTATTGAGATAGTGTCAACTCGATGTATACCTATTTGGAATGATTTCACAAGGGAGTTTGAATTTGAACCACTGTTCTCATAGAAGATGAAATTGAAAGATTAAAATAAAGTACTTCCAACCATACATGTTCAAGTGATGGAAAAATTTTTTGTATGTTCACAAAAATAAAAGAAGAAACGATTTCTTATTACTTATTGAGTCTCAAAAAATATATGTATATAACTTGATAGAATGCATTACTATTTTGGGTTAGGCTAGAACTTACTCTGGCCTATAAGTCAATGGATTTCTCTTAATTAAGAAATAATTAATTACTTCCAGCAAGAGCTTACATGATTGACGATTTCCTTAATTCATCGATACGAAATTAATGAATTTGATAACTTTATTGGTTAAGTTCATGACTATTTAGTTTATCAATTAAGGATAAGAATTAATGAATTTTTGTATTATCCCACTTGGACCACATAGTGACAGCCAAATTATATTGTTATAAGTGACATAAATTGTAATGCCATAAATTTTATTGTCAGTTTATCAATTTACAACTTATTTTATAAATACCTAAATAGAAATAATTCGTTAAATAATCATAATGGTCATACTTTAAATTAAATATTTCCTTCTATTTATTACAATCTTTTATAATTTCTAATTAAGTATCAAACTTTACTCATATGTAATATATTCAAGAAAGATTACCCTCTATTAGTAAATGTATGCTCTCTAAATAAGCATAATATATAAAATTATGAATGTCTAAACAAATCAATTAGCTAAAAAAATGTCTAAATGAGATTACTAAATCCCATATGAGTTGAATGATTCTAAAAAAATTTAGTCAGTGATCATTTAGTTATTAGATTAGTAATCATTAACTCACATTAACGTGTTTTATAACTTCTTTCTTAACATGATTTCTGACTTTGAAGTATCTTATATGGATATGTTTACTACAACTCACACTTTTGTTTGTTTTTTTTTTTTTTGGGAAAAACATAATAGTAGAATTATCACAAAAGATCTGCAATGATTTACTAATAATATTGATAACTTTTAAATAATATAGTTTCACAGTATGCAATGAGCTTTATTTACATTATGGATGTAGCTTCATAGATTGATAAAGGGAATATCTGCCATCTAATCCAAGGTACACTGCTTTCAGGCTATTCAGCCAATGGTGAGCTTTCAAAACAAATTCCGGAATTGTTCTCCAGATAAACACTCTGATGCTTAAGATAGTTTGTGAGGGTTGTAAGGTAGCCAAAAGTTCTATATGTTAAGATTAGAGTTTCCCCCTCCTTTACCTAGTGCAATTATGGTGAATTTATACTTGCAACCCAAGATCGTAGGGACATGTTTTTAGAGGAGTGTAAGACTAATCATATTTGTCATTCACAAAATCTTTCATATTATCATATACTGAATCATTCATGGGTTGAACCTTCTAGACCTTAGTTGGTGGGCCGAAGTCCAGTATTCATCATGGATCATTTTATACTTCTCCAAAATACAGCTCTTTTGGTGATTTTATTTTATTCACACAGCCAACAAGATTCAAATTTGAATATACACCTACTTCTAAATAATTAGATTGCCCATATATAAGCATTTAGTCCTTGGTTCTTTGTAGATATCTCATAACCCTCTTAGGAATTCTGTTATGAGCCATACCAGGATTGCTTTGATATTTACTAAGTATTATGACTACAAATGCAATTTCAAGTTTTGTACAAATCAATGCATATATAAGGCTCCTAACAAATTAAGCATAAGGATCTTTCTTATCTGTTCTTGTTCTAATGTTCTAAGGACATTGGTTTAAATAGAATTTTTTTCCCCTTTAACAATAGATGTTGCAATGGATGAGTAATATTGTGTCCCAAAATTTTCAAAGCTTTGTTAATGTAGGCACTTTATTATAAGTTATGCAACTTTTACGTTGCTCGTGAATTTCTATGAAAATGACATAAGAATTTTCACCTATATCCTTCACATTAAAGTTTTATTCAAGAAATTATTTTGTTTCAAGCAAAGAACCCATATCACCGCTTGCAAGTAGAATTTCATCCATATATAAGACTAAGGGGGCACCTGGCTCACAGTGGGAAATGAGAAAGGTAATGGAAATGATAGTAGTGAGGAATGATAGTGGGGTATTTCATTATAATTCTGCTGGTTGGTTTATACTGGGGAATGAGAATGATTACTAATAATGGTGGTTGGTTTGTGTTCGGGATTGAAAATGATTATAAATTAATTGTCATAATTAGTATTAATTAATTAATTTTTATTAGTTAATTTTTTTATTATAATATTAAATTAATTAATTATGAATAAAAATATTATTAATTAAATTAATCTTAAGTAATTAATTAATATTAATTGAATTAATTAATTAGTATTAGTTACTTAATTAGTTAGTAATAATTAGTAATTAATTAATATTATCAATTAATTATTTATAAATTAATTATACATTAATTATAATAATTAATATTAATAAAATGAGATTAATTAATAATTAATTAATTAATTATTAATATTAAGTAAATGAATGATTAATTAAATTAATCTTGATTAATTAATTTATTATTACTTTTAATAATAATAAGTTAATAATAAATTAATTTATATTAATTATAATAATTAATATTAGGGATATGAGTTTGCTACTTAATTAATTTAATAATTAATTAATACTAATTAATTAATTAATTAATTACAATTAATTAATTAATATTAATTAATTACTTAATTAAGTAGTATTAATTAATTATTAAATTAATTAAGTAGCAAACCCATATCCCCAACTTTCATACCCCCCAATATTGGGGGGTATGAGGATATACTAATATTAGTAAATGAAATGTCTTGTCAAGTGGGTCAAAGAATTCCATTTCTTTCAACCAACCACCCTCAAATACTATCAAACCCATATCTCTATTCCTAAACCCTCACATCAAGCACCCCATAAGAAAATATTTTGCACGTATTTAACTTGAGATAAATACATTAATCAATGATGTTTTCTACAAAACCAAATAAAGAGACAACGTTTTGGAACTTAATGTTCTATTGGTAGGAAGCTTGTTTTAATCCATATATAGTTTTTAACTCGCAAACTAAGATTAAATCACAAATTTCGTCCTCAACATTTGCGCTAAAGTTCTTTTTAGTCCACAACATTTCAACTGGTTTTTTTTAAGTCCTTAACATTCATAAATTTGATCTTTCAGACGGTTCTTTTTAATCCTTAGCATTCTTTTTAGTTATTAACATTCACAATATTTGCAACTTTGAACCCGTTTTTGCATGCTAAAAGGCAGTAGTGGACTAAAAATAACCGTTTGAAATGTTGTAGATTAAAAAGAACTTTAGTGCGAATGTTGAGGATGAAATTTGTAATTTAATCCCCAAACTAATTGATCATTGTCAAATTGACAAAACTTTCAAGTTGACACATGTATTCCTCTTTAGCAAGATCTCTAGACAAACCCTTGCTCAAACTATTTCAAGCCTGAGGTTCAACAATATTGATATCACCCAACATACCAAAACTCATTGTCTCAGTACTTAGGATCCTATGGATGAAGACATAGTATTAAGAAAAGATACAAAAGATGTGAAAGATATAGCTATATTTAAAAATAAGCTACTAATGGTATTCTGATTCTTAATAAATCTTTCATTGAAATTTATGAAAAGATGTTGTGGCAATCAATGCCTTTTAAATAAAATCTTTGGTAACAAGTCTAACTTTATATTTTTCAATATAACTAGATGAATCCTTTTGATTTTAGGGTAAATTACATCTACTACCCCTGTGGTTTGTAAAACTACCAATCAAACCCTGAGATTTGAAAAATTATCAATACTCCCTTAAATTTGATAAATTCATAACATTTAGCCTCTTTAATCAACTAAATTCATAACATTTAACTCCCTTAATAGGGTATTGGTAGTTTTACCAAATTTCAGGGTTCGATTAGTAATTTACACGAACTGCAGGATAGTAGATGTAATTTACCCTTGATTTTAAAGACCTATTTGCATCCCACCATAAGGATTCTATTGGAATGAGATTCTAGATATCATATTTAGCCACAGATTCTATTTCTTCTTTCATGACATTATACCAAAGTAAAAATTTTTCACTGTTTATGGATTGTGAAAATGATTTAGAATCCTATTGAAATCTAATGTGAAAATCAAATGCTTGTAGCTATACAACATAATCACAAGAAATTGTTAGTCTTATAATTCCTAAAAATCTTCTAGCTCTCTCTATTTCAAAGATAGTGGGATTTATGGGTTCAACATTAGCTTGTTGTTCTTGACGTAATTCTTCAAGTTGAAAATGCTCATTTGATTGGTTTTTAGTTGAATTTGGAATGTTGTATAGATTAGTAACCCAAATGTCTTATGTAAAGGTATAATAGCTGCATCTCTTACCTATTCAAATTGAATATGATGAGTTGATTCGCTCCCACTAACATCATGTTCTTCAAGAAATTTAGTATTTTTGGCTTCAACAACTCTTAAAGAGTTCAAGAGATAGCAAAATTTGAATTCCTTGGAGTTAACTGCATAGCTTATGAAAATTATTATTTATTTATCTATTTTCTTTATATTAGGATTATAAACCTTAACTTCCATTGGACAATCCTATATCTATAAATGTCTCAAAGTTAGTTCCTAACCGTTCCATAATTCAAGAAATATATTAGAAACATTAACAGCTTTCAATAGAACCTGATTTAAGAGATATATACTGATTTTTAAGGCTTCACTCCTAAACATGGTATTGCTTATTATACTTCTAGTTCTAATTATATTCATAAGTGTTCGATTCTTTCTTTCATCTATACTAGTTTATTGCAGTATATAAAGCATAGTGCATTGAGACGCAAAATAACTTCTTCTAGTAGGAACTTGGCAAATGGACATGGTGCATGACCCTATTTGTGTACGTTCCATAATATTATCTAGTATCCACCCCTATCTAATCGGACCATTTTTATTTTCTTATCTTTTTGTTTTTTTACCTCTAATTTGAAATTTTAAACACATAAAGTGCTTTAAATTTATCAAGTAAAAGATAAGGATATGGAAATCTTGAATGATCATCAATCAATAAGATATAATATTATATCAAACCATTCAAGCAAGAGGTAGAAAATGGTTCAAAGATGTCTTAAACTATCTTATTTTAATTTGTGCTTGTTATGAATTTTAACATATCATGCAAATGCACTTATCAAAACAAATAATATAATGAATGAGTTGTCAATTACTCAGGAATTTAATTATTAAATTTATGCTAGTACTAAAATTTTATAGCTATAATTTATCTAAACAAAATGTTGACTAAATAACTAATTAAGATAATTGTAAGAAAATAGGAATTAAATACAATAAAAAAATCATATATATCAACTTCAGAAAAGCCTAGAATTAAAATTATCCCTTTATTATTTTGTCAATCTATTTAAATCATATTCTATTCAACTACTTGATCTAAATTACTAGTTAACCAACTACTTAACTATATTCTCGCATAAATCATTCGTTAGGGGATTTGGAAGGTAAGGAATTTGTATAAATTTTAAAATAGAAGGATGTCTATTGGTTAGGTAGTCAAAGAAGTGGAGTTTCTATTATTTCAAAAATTGGCAAAATAGTTCCCGCAATTTGATTTTTGAGGACAAAATTAGGACCAATTTTTAAATTGCATAGAGGCGTTTTGAGCATGTTGCAAGGTGGTGTAGGTGTAATAGTTGTTTTCTTGGGCGGCAGAATATAAACTTAATATGGATAGCAGTTTAGTAGGTAATGGAGAAGAGACTTTTGGGGGTAGAGTAGTACGAGATGACATGGGACAATTGGTTTTTGATTACTATGACTATTTTGGTCCCAGTTCTTCTATGAGGGAGGTATCTGTTCTTGGGGCTAGTGCTGTGTCATTCTTTTGTTGTTCATATAGTAGAAGTTGAGAATAATTCACAAGTTTTTGTTGATATGGTGAATAGTAAGGCTTCAGTACTATGGCATTTAAAAGTTTATTTTTGGAAGATATCAAGGTAGAAGAGATTAGCTATCTTATTTTCATATGATTCACACCTTTTTGTCATGTTTTCTTGGAATTGGAGGTCAAAACCATTAGGCACTAAATTGTAATTATTGATATATGTTTTCCCATTCTTTGCAATAAATTTTTTATCTATTTGAAAGTCATCATTCTTACTTCTTGAAATGTTGAACATGAAGTGGAAGAATGTTTTTGAAAATCTATTGAGAAATGAAACTTGAACTTTTTTCATATCCTAGTTGGATTATTTGGAGAACAAGAACAAAGAAGGATAGCAAATAGAATTATAAGGGCTAAAGGCATATGAGATTTGTTGTCTCTTCAAGAGTATCTTCAATATAATCATTAGACTCTAAGAGGCCAAGCTTTACAGCAGCATCTCTAAATGAAGCCACTTTTGTCTCTCAATAATTAAAAGATCATCAAAAGATATGGGAGCTCTAACAAGAGATAGAAGCAATCTAAGAGAATACCTCTCAACATCTTTTGAGTCTACTATAACTAACTTGCCAATAGGTTGTAATTTTTTCCTCTCTATCCAGACTTTGTATTTGCTATTCCAAACAAAATATTGAGGAAAATCTTTGTATAATACCTTCAACTTCTTTGTGTTGCCATTACAATTGTTCATCCCAAAGAATTCAATCAGCAGTGTCTTTGAAAAATCAATATTTTTTAGCAATTTTCAAGATTAGAATTCTAGTTAAAGGAGACAATTTACTGACCATCAAGATAAATAGGGAGAGAATAAATATATAAGTGGCCTTCTTCATCTAGCATTTTGAAAGTCTTTTACTTCATCAATCCACACAAAAAATATAAAAACTAACAGCATCATAACCCTTGTAAATGTACTTATATATATACTTGACTAATTCGATTTGGAACAAATTTCTATTTTCATATAACATTCAAACATAGCCAACAAATAGTGATTATATGGGACAACCCATTGATTATCTAACGCATGATCTCGAGCCACAATAGTTCTACTGTTGTTTCTTCTCTAATAGTGGGAATAATTATCATCAGCATGCTAGATTTGATCAGCAAACACTTTTGGATAATGGTTTTTACAACAGTCATCTCTCATGTAAGGATTTTAAGGGTTCATAAATCCATAAGAACCATGAAGCATGTGTTTTATGACAAAATTATATAAGCGTGGGTACTCCTAGAGATCAAGAATTTTGGCAAAAACAATACGATTATATGCTTAAAGATTAAGAGTCTAAATTCAAATTTTAAAATAAGTAAAAAAGAGCAAAAGGCATTCCCTTTTTCAGAGCTCAATAACATAAATACATGCAGCAACTTCCCAAATATTTTTCAATAGTGTATCCTTTAGTATTTGAAGTTTGGCTCTAAAAACTTTGACAATAAATCAGGTCTATCGAATGGGTTCTCCTTATGTTTTAAATGGTCTTTAATCTCTTTCCAATTAGGGTTACAGGTTATTATTAAAAAAGTATCTGATTTACTATAATTCTAAATTAATGTCATTGCATTTACATACCTACAATGTATGTCCATAAGTCCACCAACAAAAAAGGTTTGGCAAAACTAAACTTCGACCAATAATAGACTCCTTGGTTTTCACCAGTTGAAAACTAAGCTTCAACCAATATTAGACTCCTTGATTTCATTCTGTCCCTAACTTTTCAATTTTTATGAACACATCAACTACAAATTGTTGCAAAAGTTTTAACATGTGAAGAAGTATTGACTTATAACAGTAGTACTCTCTAATGAACATATATTGAGAGTTTTTATTTTCTTCATTGATTGCTACAAAAGGAAAGAAATAAAGGAGAAATAATAAAAAAAGATTAGATATGACTTGGAAAAAAAAGTAGAACAGTGAAGTCTTAAACATAAAAGAATAGTGACTGCCTTGTTCTTTCAATTTTATCAATTGTGTCAGGTCATGAAACATTATGACATCAATGTCACTAGTTTGCCTACCTATAGATGTTTTTCTTCTTTTAGATTTTTCAACAAACCTTAGAATTCCTTTATGCTAGGAACATTTGTCATGAGAAAAAATAAGAAGGTATTAAAGAGGATCATAATAGTTATAGTAATGCTTAATTCAATGGCTTGTATTTGAGTGTATAGACTTGGATTTGAGAGAATCTATCAACACAAATAGTTTCAGATTCAAAAAAGATAACTACTATATAGGGCTAGATGATAGATTGTATTATTGTTATCTAACCTTGGTGGGGAATTCAAGACAATTCTATTATTCTCAAAACTTAGAACACGTCCAAGATCCCTAAAAAATTGATTGTAAGGGTTATCACAAAAAATATTTGAGAGGAATTTGAGAGTTCTTTCATGTAACTTATCAGATGATAATAGTCTCTTTGGAATTTCTTCATTAGGGTTATAGAAATAAAATTAAACTCTAGAGAGTAGATCTTCATTAGAATAAGACCATTAATAAAGTTATAAACTTGAACTTGTACACAAAAAGTATACTTGCTATGTTTGTTCTTTATGAATTCCTTATTATACTTTGCACCCAAAGAAGTGAACGTAAAATTGTTATTATATGTACAAATATTCTTTCTAAAATGAATAGTCTCTTCATCATGATTAGTAAGTAATTATTGAAGCGAATATCATATTGAAGAGAGATAACCTCTAAAATGGTTCCTCACATTTCATAAATGTACCCTTTTGGTCTTCCGTCACTATTCCATTTGTTTTTCTATCGAAATAGTGACGAAATAGTGGCAAAATAGTGACAGAATAGTAACGAATGGCTAAAAGGATACATTCATGAAATGTGAAAGACTATTTGTTCCCGTTTTAAAAGTTAGGGACTAAAAAGATCATTGGTCAATATGTGATGGACCATTTTGGGGGTTATCTCTATTGAAGGAATGATAATAGATACTTGTCTCCCTGACTAACAAAAATTGGATGGTTCTAAGCAAAACTTCCTTGCTTTACAATTTACACAGTCTAGAGTAGTAGGAAGAACTATAGTTTTTTAGGAAATTTGTTCTAGTATAGATATCCTAAACTTCTTCTTCCTAAATTGATTGACATAGAAAAGTGGGTTAAAGCAAGAACTAATGGAGAACTTAATTAATAAATACCTAAATTTTTAAGGCAAACATTTAGCAAAACATGTCAATAGTCTTTGAAGGTAAAGTTTCTAAGGCAAGCACACGCAAAAAAATATAAGGTATTTTTAAAAGTTATACTTTCATCATCTCCTTAGAGGAACATAGAATATATTGATTTAGACAAATTGAAAACAGTTTATAAGTCTATTATGATAAAGATTTATTAATAAACAAAGTGATAATACCTTCAAAATCTATACCTTTGTTATTAGCTGATTGCATATTTTGTGAAGTACTCTGTTGAGATTGACATTCTAAAGAAGCATACAAATATTTTAGAATGTTTTCTATCGCAATACAATCTCCAAGGGATTTGTGGGTAGAGGAAGATAATATTTTAGTTTTAAAAGATCAAAGAAATAGGCAATGAGTTAGTAGTAGCTGTATGATTAATAGAGGGAGACTGCTTTCTTTTTTTAGCACCTAACATAGATTGATCACCAGGAGCACTAACACTACCTTCACCTTGCCTATTCTTTAGACCATTTGTATTTTTTTTCCATGATACATCATCTTATTATTGTTAGTTTTAGAAGTTGGTATAAAAAGACTTATTATAGACTTTATGTTGGCCTAATTTGTTATTAGAAAACTTAACTTATCAAAGTCGTTATTGATTTGATAATAATATTAGTTATTTGAGTATTTTAAAAGGTACAAATAGCATGTATACTTGCACTATTACCTTTAGAATAATGTTTAACATAATGCACCAAACACTAGAATGATATATTTTTACTTATTGTTTACTTTGGAATATTTTCTGAAGGTGTATCATGAAAAGTAATCAAAGAAGTAATAGAAGCTCAAGAACCTCCTACACAAGATTAAGATGAGGATTTAATTTTTTTAAAAAAAAAATTTAAATAATTTTTTTAAGGATTTGTAGAAAGGTGTAGATGTTAGTTGCGATCATGCATAGTTGTTGGAGCTATAAGGCCGAGAATGCTAATTATACAGTCCAACTAAGTAGAAAAACTATGATTTTTGTATCATTGGCAATCTGTATATGCAAATTCTAAGCACCTATTTGTCTGAGTAATACATCAACCTAAAGATCATTAGAATTTACATGTTCGAATGAAATGGAGGTTGGTTGATGGAATTATTTAAAGAGTGATTATTGCTATCATGTAAGAAAGTAATGGGATCTCTTAGACTTTTGAAACAAATCAGTTATAAAAGAAGTTCTAGAACACAGAAAACAAAAACCAACATCTACATGACCAAATGGAATCTTGGTCAAATATGAATGGCATGCTCTATTTCCTTTTTCCAATGCAATGGAATTATTAAGAATAAAAGGAGTAGCTAGCCTTTGGTTTTGCATAATCCTCTCTCCTACATTGTAATATTTTTTTCCTCACATCTTCAGACATGGTTGCCTTTTTTTAACATAAGCTTTCTTATGTTGTTCTAAGTGTTTTTGCTTCTTAATCTCCTTAGAAAGAGCATGTTGTAAAACTTTATCATCCATCTAATTTGCAACAATAAAAAAATAATAATAATAAATAAATTCAAATAAAATGAACACAACCAACAAGCATTTAAAAGTAGATCATATAAAGATCCATTGGAAACAAATGTATCCTAAGCAACAATCATATAAAACAAAATCTACTAATTAGAAGTAAGAATAAATTTGTTCAAAACCCTTTCCAAAATAATATACAGATGGACATTACAACAGAAAAAAAAAATTAAACACAATCATTTTTAACAATGTCACACTAGAAACATACCAAATAATTGATTTCTAAACCTTAAGTGTAACAAAAGAAATAATAAAGAAAAAACCTTGTTACAGTGAACAAGATGATAATTCTTTTATTCTTCACTACAATAGCAAATGACCTTGGGAAATTTGTTGTGACCAAGAAAAACAATGAAGTTCATAAAAAGTGTCATATTTAAACTATATAAATTATTAATTTCTAGTAAAAATACTACATACCCTTCTATTTGGTGGAGGACAAATAACACCTGTGATGGCCAAAAATCATAGAAATAATTAAAATTTTATTTTTCAACAATGTAAAAGACAGAAAGTAAGACTTAGAACTTGCTTTTCATTAAAGGAAAAATACACTCGCTCTTCATTGTAGAAAACAAATGAAAGGCAATATATAAGCAAACAAATAACTAAAGGTTTGAAATTCAGTCACCTCTCAATATACTTCCATGGTGACAAGAATAAGAAAGATAACATACATTGTTGAAAAAAAAAATAGAAGTGAGAAATAATTGAAAGAATAGATGTTGAGAGCTTAATAGCTTAAAAGCAACATTATTCAATGACAGAGGACAAAAAAATTTCTCTCTTAGTCAAAAACACAAGAAACCAAAGAAGTTGAGATAAATGTTTCCTATCTAAAGTTAGATGAAGTGACAAGCAAATAAAAAGGCATCAAGAACCTAAGGAAGCAACAAGCATGGGGAATGAAAGTTTGTAAAGTTAAATAAAACTAGTCAATAGTACAATCTTTACTAAATCCTATAGAAATACATTGTAGTACTGAACATTTGTATACAAGACACCAACATCAATAATACAACAGTAATTATGTAAAGAGAATAACAATATAATATGATTCTCTAGTTAACATAAAGAAATCACAAAAATAACAATATAATATGATTCTCTAGTAACAATCAATATAAAGATAACAAAAAAAGAGAATAAATTGTACTCACCAATCAAGGCAACAATTGGTAGAACAGTGAAGACAACAATTGGCAGAAGCAACAGTTGAAAACAAATTTGAAGTCAATAGAATAAAAAATAAAGAGAAAACACAATAAAGGTACTTTAGAACAAAACTAAACAATGAAGAAAAGTGAAATGATTGATTAGAAATCCCTATATAAGATTCAACCATGAAATCTCATATAAAGCTTTTAACCAATTTCTATTCTCAATACCTAATAGTTTTTAGTGCAAAGAAGTACAATATAATAAGACCTAATGTTAGGCTTTAAGGAACCTTTTAGTCTAACAAATAATTCAATGTATAATTCCAATAACTGAAAGTTTTTATAGAAGTATAAAAATTGCACACAATACAATCATACAAGTCCCTTACATAACTTGAAATTAGATAAAATTAAACAAAACAAACAATAGACAACAAAGAACAATGAACAAAGAAAAAGATAACCCTAAAAAAAATTAACTAAATGGGAACAAAATTTTACCTCTCAGGCCTTCCAATTTTAGCAAATTTAGCCATCTAATTATGCCCATATTTTTCATCTTAAAGGCTTAAGCTTCGCAGTAAACAAATTCACAAAACTAACAAAAACAATATAGAGAAAATTAGATAAAGCTTTATCTAAGTGTTTTTAGATTCAATAGAAAGAAGGAGGATGGTTATAACGTGCAAGAACAACAGGAGGAAAATCCATTCCATGCTATATAGGGTACAACAAAGGGAAAATAACCAAAAAATAGCCTAAACGGCATCATTTTCTCAAGTAGGGATTTTTTCAAAAAAAAAAAGTACAAAAGAAAATGATATATTTTTTTTAAGTGGGTGACATTTTATAACTTGGTTTAGGGGAAAATGAATTACACAGATCACATAAGCAAAAACATTTTTAAGTGGGAGGTAAGAAGTGTGAAAAGTAACATTGTTTCATAAGTTGGCTTAGGAAAAATCAAACACATGTATCATATGGTGGACGAATCAAAACCATAATGCATGAATAGTACCCATATTCTCCCTTTTATTATGTACTTAATAAGGTGTTGCTCTATTATCGTGTTTATAGATGTGCAACTTACTATAATTATTAGGTATTTAAAATCATTATATAAGTATTTGTTCAAAATTGTTTACTTTATTTGTCATATAAGCTCTCTCTTTCTACTTCTCGATTTCCTTTGAAATTACTTTTGAATAAATCTCCTAACCTTTGAATTTAAATAAAATTATTTTTAAAGTATTAAAAAAAAATTCAAACTTCGTACAATAAGTTATGATTATGCCCTATGTATTTAGTTGTTACTTTTTACTAATTTTTTTATTTGAAACTTTAAATAATGTATTCCTCCTAAGAAATGTTATATCAAATACTTATTTCTAATCTTAATACTAATACTTTCAATTAGTTCCACTTTTGTGATTTCCTTCCTTATTATATGAGTGAATCACATTTAAAAAAATAATATTTTTGGTTTTGTAACTGACTGTAGCCATTTCATGTCGTAATCTCATCCTTGTAAAGCGTACATGACAATTTTTTTAAGGACAATAATATCTGTTAAAAAAATAATTTTCTACCTTTTATTTCTCTACCTCCACCTTCACCATCACCATCACCACCACCACCTCTCATTTTCTCTACTGAAATCTCCATCATATCTTTATTATTTCACCATCGCCCTAGTGTACAAATCATCTCAACCATCATCTCCTTCACTCCCAATTTGCAACTATTATAAGTCACCATTACCATCATCTCCATCACTCCCATCATTTGTATTCAATTATGATGTCCTAAAGTTACAAAATTTGCCACATTGTTTGTGTATTGATATCATCTTTATCTCATTTTTCTCTCTAACTTTTTTTTAGTTTACCAAATCTAGTGGCCCCAAACACAAAAGTGAGAAAATATATATTGAAATTACCAAAAAAAAATGCATACACATAATGACGAAAGGAAAGAAAATAGATCACTCCACTATTTTCGCCATACTCTATTTGTGATGGGTTTGTCGAAACCCTTAAAATTAATCATTAAACCTCTGATGACTATAAACTAACTTTGTAGAAATAGTGGACCAAGTCAAATTTTAAGATAGCTAAATATTAATTTCTTAGTTTAAAATATGGAAAAGTAAAATTGGGCAGATTTGAATATTTAAACTAATTAATTAAATTCTAACCATTACTTAAGATACATAATTAAACCAAAAATAGAGAAGAAAATTATATTACTAAGCTTTTGATCCAAGGGTGTGATTACATTCAATTACATCACTGATCATGAGTTACAAATATTCATCTTGCAAAGTCAAATATTTAACTAAAAATTTATTATGATAGCCATAACAAATCTTCTATTTTCTTATAGTAATTAATCGAACCCGACATCTAAACTTATTATTAATTGACAAGTACAATAGCATTCCATATCAAAGTAATAATAGTATGAAGATATATGAAAGTAGTTAAACCATAACTAAATAAAAGAGATAGTTGCAATTTTTGAATCTTGTTCCTTTGATAGCCCTAGGTTAAACATGCATACTTTGATTCATAATTAAACATAAATAACCTATTTGCTACTTGTATAATTCAATAGTGACAATTAGGTATCAATAAATTTACAGACAGCAGTAGAAAGAAAATTGATGAATTAATTTGTTAGATTAACCAACATCAACCATTCATGGAAAATAAAATCAAGAATCAATGAATAATTGAATAATTGAATTAAAGAAAGAAATAAATTAAGCACTAAATCTCATAGTGAAAGCAATTGAAATAAAAAAATCCGTTGAATTATAAAATAATTGTTTAGCCACTCATGGAGGATGGCAAGTCTCATTGATTTTCTTGGAAGAAGCTAACCATAAAGAGAGAAATAATGGAACATTTTTTTCTGAGTTGTGAAGTATGTGTTTTATGATGATGATGAAGATTTTTATTGTGTTCTACTAGGTTTTAAATAGAAAAAGACAACTCTTATAATATAGGAGTAAACTTTAAAAATATGGTAAAGATACCAACTTTACAAGGATTTCTAAAATTCAAATACTAGTCTAAAAAGGAAAGGTAAATAATATAAAAAATATATATTCCTAATTAAAATAAATGCCTAATATTCTTGATTTGTTGTAGTAATATATCTTTCCTTTTCGTAATCAACCCCTAACAATTTTCCTTTTTAATTAAAATTCGTTCTTCTCAATAATTGGTAAGGCATGCTCACAACTTGTACAAGAAAATCTTCTGGTTAGGCCTTTGATCCACTAATTGTGCTCTCTCCTTATAAAAGCAAGTTTTCTGCCTCAAATCTTTATAATATTTTAACAAATTTAACTCAAAACGATTGTTCTATATCCAATTATTTCAAAAATTTTAAATTCCAATTTCGAAGACAAAATATAAACATATCAATTAAGTTCAACAAAAAATCAATCCAAAATATGAGAAAATATTCACAATAAATATAAAAATTATATGTCCTATCAATCTCTTTCTTCTGTCTCTTTGTTTTTGTTTCTTCCTCTCCTTTATCTTGCACGATCTATACAATAGCAACTTGTTTTGCCCTCTTCAATGTCAGTTCTCAATTCTCACTTCGCTTGTTTAGGAAATGGAAAAAAAAAATCTATTGGTGGAAGAAGGGCAAAATTGGGGGTTTATTCTTTAAAAAATTGGGTTTTTGTGGAATGGAGAATTAGGAAGATTTTTGTGATTTGATTTAATTATTGAATTGTTAATTCAATTTTGAGTCAATTAGAATGGGAAAGATTAGGGTCTTTTGTAGTAATTTAATAATTAATCAATTGAAATAGGTTTAGATAAATAGAGATGTGACCACCATTAAGATAATGAAGGTAATAGAGATGGTAATGGTGGTAACTCGTAATAGTTCGAAAATAAGGGTGACGAAGATAGTGATAACAATGGTGAAAATGATGAAGGTAGAGGTGGAGAAGGAGAAGAGGGAGTGAAGAAGATGGTGATAGCAGTGGTGAGAGATAAAGAAGGTAAATGTGGAGAATGAGAAGAGGTGGTGGTGATGAAGATAATGGTTGCGGTGGTGAAGATGATGAAGGTGGAGGTAGAGAAGAAGGAGAAGGTAGATAATTATTTCAAAAGGCAAAAAAAAGAAAAATGTCATGTGCTCTTTTTATGGAGATGATTACCAGATAAATGAGCTATAGCCAGTCATGAAGCCAAAAATGCTATTCTTTTAAATTTTAAGGACTTAAAAAATCATTTTCAAAAGATTATTTGCTCATATGTAAGGGACTAAAAGTGATGAAGATAAGGGGATCGCCAACGGCCATAATGGAGAGAATGACGTACAAGCTGTGCATGATCAAATGCCTATACCCACAAGTCGCTCTCACGACCTTTTACGTGACATGAGTGGTCCAATGACGAGGTCACGTACAAGGAAAATGCAAGGAGCTTTGGCTCAACTCATATGTGAAGTACATGCCAAGGAGGAGAAGCTTCTTCAACATGACCGAGTCGTTAATGTACTAAGTGTTGTGGACAATCCATAACTTCGGTCATGTAATCATTTATTTTATTTTATTTTATTTTGGTCTAGTAGTTATTTCTTTTTATGTGTTGGAATAGGATTTATTTATTAAGTCAGTCCTAGTTGGGTTAGGATTTAATTATTTATTTAGTGAGAGGGCTGAATTTGTCAATTAAAGGCAAGCAATCCAAACCCTAGTGGTCTTTGAATTAGCTTGGCCACACTTGTATCTTATTTAAAGGCTATTCAGCCACCACTTTGAATACAACTTAAGAAAATTACAAACCTGAGAGCCTTACGTGCTTTTCTTCCAGTTCTAAGAAAGAACTTGTTTGGGTCTATTCGGGAGAGTCGATTAGATTCAATTCAAAAGCTGAATCCTTGAGTTTCTTTCTCTCAAGGTTTTGTGCGTACTTCTTGGTTCCGTTGGGTAGCTTCAAATCGTTGGGGTTTTGGGGTATTGCTCATGGGTTATAGAGGGCTATAGCGAGTTCAACCCACAGGTTAGGGTTGGGTGTTGCCTCAAAGAAAGCAGTCCAACAAGAAGGACGGTTCGGGAACCTACAACTCTGGTAAGATTTGGGTTTTACTTCTATTGGGGTAAGGTTCGTATCAATTTGGTATCAGAGCTTGCCTTTGGGTTGCTCTTCTTTGTTGTTCATATCCCTTGTTCTATATTTTTTTCGAGTGTTCTTGTTATTCTTACTCTACCTGTGCTCCAAAAAAAAAAAATTGAATCTTGTGGCTGCTGCTATTGTTATTCTGTTGGGATAAAAAAAAAACGCAGAGAAAAAAAGAAAAAAAAAAAACAGCATCATTGGAAATTTGTCTCAGCTAAGAATTCCCGAAATATCATTGCCTGGTAAACTTGTAAGAATTGTTTCTGCCTATTGGATTGGAGATTTGAGCTGAAATTTTGCAGAGTATCAAAACACATGCTGAAGAATATTTGAGAATTTTTCTGGAATTTTTGGAATTTTTCTCGATTTTTTGAGCCTTGATTTCCTTGATTACTGAGAATTCCCGAAATATCATTGCCTAGTAAACTTGCAAGAATTGTTTCTGCCTATTGGATTAGATATTTGAGCTGAAATTTTTCAGAGTATCAAAACACATGCTTAAGAATATTTGAGAATTTTTCTGGAATTTTTGGAATTTTTCTCGATTTTTTGAGCCTTGATTTCCGTGATTACTGAGAATTCCCGAAATATCATTGCCTGGTAAACTTGCAAGAATTTTTTCTGCCTATTGGATTGGAGATTTGAGCTGAAATTTTGCAGAGTATCAAAACACATGCGGAAGAATATTTTAGAATTTTTATGGAATTTTTGGAATTTTTCTCGATTTTTTGAGCCTTGATTTCCGTGATTACTGAGAATTCCCGAAATATCATTGCTTGGTAAACTTGCAAGAATTGTTTCTGCCTATTGGATTGGAGATTTGAGCTGAAATTTTGCAGAGTATCAAAACACATGCTGAAGAATATTTGAGAATTTTTATGGAATTTTTGAGGATTTCTTTTTGAAATTCTTCGTTCATCCTATTTCTGCAATTTGTGCAAAATCAGTGTTCTTGTTTTCTTCCGAATCTTATTGTTTCTTTTTGTGTGCCTATCATTCTTTGACCTCTAAATTTCTTGTTTGCTTTGAATTGAGTTTAATTGCTTAACCTGGGGGGACTTTTGAGCTTGTCTTGATTAGAACTTCAGGAAAAGTGCAGAGTGGAGTGAACTACTCATCAACCCTACTACTAAAATCTGAGTGTAGCCTTTATTGGTGTGTGAATTACTCGGGTTATTGGTTAGGGGAAGTGAGGTAGGCTGTTTTTGGAACTAATAACTGTGCAGGTTTTAAGTTCTTTCAAATGGCGACAAATCCGGACCAAAAGAGACAAGAGGAGATTACAGTTGATGACACCTTGAAGGCGTTACTCCTGTCGATCCGACAAATCAACACCCGATTGGATCATCTTGAGTTATCTGTGGCGTCCTATCAAGCGTCCCTCAATAAAGATATTGGTTCTACATCCAAGACCGAATCGTGACGGTCTTGACCGAGTTGTTACCAAGGGAAGAAGAAGAAAACTAGAAAAATGGAGTCTTCAAGTTAAAATACCGGTGAGGAGAACCGACCCTTCGTCAGATCCTTCAAGTTCAAGTGAAGATGATGATCACAATACTAGAAGAAAAAGAAGGGGCAAAGAAGGTTTCAAGACAACAATCTTGCCGTATAAATCAAGATACCCAATTCCATGGCAAGAATGATCCTAAGCATACATGGATGGGAGGAGAAAGTTGATAATATTTGACATCCATGAATATTCCGAGAAGAAGAAGGTTAAACTAGCGGTGGTAGAGTTTTACGGACATGCCTCAACATGGTGGAGAAAAATCATGCGTGCAAGGCAAGAGGAGATGAAGAGACCGATGTCTTCTTGGGTTTCTCTCAAGAAACTCATGAGAAAGAGATATGTCCCACCTCATCACAAGAGAGATCTGCTTCAAAAGCTCCAAAGCTTATCTCAAGGAGCAAATCGGTAGATGAATATTACAATGAGATGGAGCAAGCCATGATGAGAGCAAATGTGGAAGAAGACGAAGAGACCATTATGGCGATTCATGAATGGGCTTAACCGAAGTATAGCTCATCTAGCGGAGTTGCATCACTACACCGACCTTAATCAATTGCTTCAAATGGCGTTGAAGGTACAAAAGCAACTCAAGAAAACCCCTCAAACTATGGGGAATACACCACCACTACCTCCATGGCAACGCAACACCAACAACAATCGCGATTTGGCGGTTCCAATTCAAAGAATCCGACTAGTGGTCCATGGAAAGGAGCCACGAGTTTCAATGGTGGAGATGGGAAGAAGTTTACACCACAAACTTCTTCAAAGGTAACTAGCTCCAACACTTCATCTAGTTCAGCTTCAAATAATGCTAGTGCTTCGCTTCAATGTTTTAGGTGCCTTGGCCGAGGACATGTAGCTTCTCAATGCCCTAATTCTCGAGCTATGGTGGCATTGGATGATGGAACATACAAGAGTGAAAGTGAAGGAGATGATGAATCGTATGCTGACATGCCACTTCTTATTGAAGAAGATGACGAAGAATGTGAACCACAACCTCAAGAAACCGAATGTTTGGTCACATTGAGAGCGAGTGCACACCCGATTGAGGGAGATTCTGAAATCCAACGCAATAATATTTTCCATTCTAAGTGTTACATTAAGGATACGTGTTGTATGCTTATTATTGATGGTGGATCTTGCACTAATTTAGCTTCTACTTATCTTGTAGATAAGTTAAAGTTGAGGACTACTCTTCATCCCCGCCCTACAAACTGCAATGGATGAACGATGGTGGCGAGACCCGTGTCACTAGGCAGGTAATGGTAACTTTTAGAATTGGCAATTTATCTGATCAAGTGCTTTGTGATGTGGTTCCAATGCAGGCTAGTCATATACTTTTGGGACGTCCGTGGGAGTATGGTATCATGCAAATCATGATGGGAGGTCCAACAAGTATCACGTAACCAAAAATGGTAAGAGTTACACTCTAGCGCCTTTACCCCCAACCGACATTGGTGAATTCCAAAGACAACATCGGGTCAAGCTTCAGAATGGGTACAAAAGGTGAAAAAAGTTGAAGGCATCAAGACTAACACTCAATCCGAAGATATCAAGGAGGCCGAACCTCACAAAACTAGCTCGGATAGGTCTACTTCAACTACAAGTGGTAAGGCTATTGTGAAATGTGAAATAGGAAAGCCTTCCAAAGAAAGGGTAAAAGGTAGTTTTTATGCCTCAATGCAATATGTAGATAGAGCTTTAAATGCACATTGTGACTTTGTTTTGATTTTGTTTCAAGAAGCTTTATTTACTACTGATGAACTACCTAGCGACTTGCCTTTGCAAGTCAAATATGTTTTGCAGGAATTTGAGGACGTGTTTCCGGACGATCTTCCTAAAGGGTTACCGCCTTTGAGGGGGATTGAACACCAGATTGACCTCATTCCTGGAGCTGTGATTCCCAACCGCCACTTATAGAGCAAATCCCGAGGAAAGCGAAGGAGGCGCAAAGCGAGTTGAGGAGTTGCTTGAGAAAGGTCATGTGCGAGAGAGCTTGAGCCCGTGTGCGATTCGGTTATTCTTGTTCCCAAAAAGGAAGGTACGTGGAGAATGTGTATTGATTGTAGGGCAGTTAATAAAATTACAATCAAGTATAGACATCCCATTCCACGCCTAGATGATATGCTTGAGGAATTGCATGGTTCAAAAATTTACACTAAAATTGACCTTAAGAGTGGATATCATCAGATTAGGATTAAAGAAGGTGACGAATGGAAGACTGCCTTTAAGACTAAGTTTGGCTTGTATGAATGGTTGGTCATGCCCTTTGGATTAACTAATGCACATAGCACATTCATGCGTTTGATGAATCATGTACTTAGGCACTTTATAGGCAAATTCGTTGTTGTATACTTTGATGATATTCTGATTTATAGCAAGAACTTGGATGAACATGTTGTGCACATTAAATCTGTTCTAAGTGTCTTGCGTGCTAATCATTTGTATGCCAACTGAAAAGTGTACCTTTGTGTGGAAAGTGTTGTTTTTCTTGGTTTTGTGGTTAGTTCAAAGGTATACAGTTGACAAAGCAAAGGTTGAGGCAATCACCTCTGGCCGAGACCAACAACTGTGCATGAGGTGAGATCTTTTCATGGTCTTGCTTCTTTCTATAGGAGGTTTGTTAAAGATTTTTCTTCAAAAGCTGCTCCACTTAATGAACTTGTTAAGAAAAATGTTAAATTCGAGTGGGGTAATGAGCAAGAAAAAGCGTTTAATCAATTGAAGAGAGATCTTACTACTGCTCCGGTTTTAGCTCTACCTGATTTTAACACTACTTTTGAGCTTGAATGTGATGCTTCGTGCATGTATAGGTGCGCTTTGAAGCAAGGGGGGCGCCCACTAGCTTACTTTTCTGAAAAAATTGAGTGGTGCTGTTCTTAACTATGCAACTTACGATAAAGAGCTCTATGCAGTTATTCGGGCTTTGGAGACATGGCAACACTACTTGATGCCCAAGGAGTTTGTCATACATTCAGATCATGAATCTTTGAAGTACCTGCATGGACAAGGTAAGTTGAGCAAGAGGCATGCTAAGTGGAGTTCATTCCTGGAGACATTCCCGTACGTAATTAAATACAAGCGAGGTAAGGAGAATGTTGTGGCCGATGCACTCTCGCGAAGGTCTGTTCTCTTAAGTTTTTTAAACACTAAGCTTTTAGGATTTGAGTACATGAAAGATTTATATGCTAATGATCTTGATTTCTCTAGTGTTTATGCAGCTACTGAACAAGGAGCCTTTAATAAGTTTTATAGGCACAATGGGTTCTTGTTCCGTGAAAATAAATTGTGTGTACCTAGTTGTTCACTTAGGGAGTTGCTTGTTCGAGAGTCTCATTCTGGAGGTCTCATGGGTCACTTTGGCGTTTTGAAAACGTATGATATTTTAATTGAACATTTTTACTGGCCTAACATGAAAAGAGATGTAGAAAAGCTATGTAGTTCGTGCATTGAGTGTCGTATGGCTAAGAGTACATCTCAACCTCATGGGTTATATACTCCCTTACCTGTTCCTTATGCCCCTTGGACTGACCTTTCGATGGACTTTGTGCTAGGATTGCCGAGGTCACAAAAGGGTAAGGATTCAGTTTTTGTAGTTGTGGACCGTTTTTCTAAAATGGTTCATTTTATTCCTGCAGAAATCCGACGATGCAAAGCATGTTGCTGACTTATTCTTTCGAGAAGTGGTTCGGTTGCATAGAGTGCCACGAACCATCGTGTCGGATCGCGATGTCAAGTTCTTGAGCTACTTTTGGAAGACGCTTTGGGGAAAGTTGGGTACCAAGTTGCTGTTCTCCACAACGGTCATCCTCAAACGGATGGTCGATCGAGGTAACGAATCGAACTCTTGGTACTTTATTGCGTGCATTGATCAAGAAGAATCTTAAAGGGTGGGAAGATCGCATTCCAATAGCTGAATTTGCATATAATCGTCTTTATTCATTCTCTGCAGTTATTCACCTTTTGAGATTACTTATGGTTTTAATCCATTAACCCTCTTGATCTAGTGCCATTGCCTAGTAATGAGCAAGTTAATTTAGATGGTGCGGCAAAAGCAAAATATGTTCGTGACTTGCATGAGAAGGTGCATCTTGATTGTCAGCGTAATGAACATTATGCTCGTATAGCCAATCGCGGGAGGAGGCAAGTTACGTTCGAACCCGGTGATTGGGTTTGGGTGCACATGCGCAGAACGGTTTCACTCAACGAAAGACAAAGCTGCATCCTCGTGGAGATGGACCATTCCAAGTGGTACGCGCAGGCGACAATGCCTATAAGCTAGACTTACCCGGAGATTATGGCGTTAGCGCAACTTTCAACGTGGCTGATCTGTCCCCTTTCACGTTTGATTTAGACTCGAGGACGAGTCCTCTTCAGGAGGAAGGGACTGATGAAGATAAGGGGATCGCCAACGGCCATAATGGAGAGAATGACGTACAAGCTGTGCATGATCAAGTGCCTATACCCACAAGTCGCTCTCACGACCTTTTACGTGACATGAGTGGTCCAATGACGAGGTCACGTACAAGGAAAATGCAAGGAGCTTTGGCTCAACTCATATGTGAAGTACATGCCAAGGAGGAGAAGCTTCTTCAACATGACCGAGTCGTTAATGTACTAAGTGTTGTGGACAATCCATAATTTCGGTCATGTAATCATTTATTTTATTTTATTTTATTTTGATCTAGTAGTTATTTCTTTTTATGTGTTGGAATAGGATTTATTTATTAAGTCAGTCCTAGTTGGGTTAGGATTTAATTATTTATTTAGTGAGAGGGCTGAATTTGTCAATTAAAGGCAAGCAATCCAAACCCTAGTGGTCTTTGAATTAGCTTGGCCACACTTGTATCTTATTTAAAGGCTATTCAGCCACCACTTTGAATACAATTTAAGAAAATTACAAATCTGAGAGCCTTACGTGCTTTTCTTCCAGTTCTAAGAAAGAACTTGTTTGGGTCTATTCGGGAGAGTCGATTAGATTCAATTCAAAAGCTGAATCCTTGAGTTTCTTTCTCTCAAGGTTTTGTGCGTACTTCTTGGTTCCGTTGGGTAGCTTCAAATCGTTGGGGTTTTGGGGTATTGCTCGCGAGGTTATAGAGGGCTATAGGCAGGGTTCAACCCACAGGTTAGGGTTGGGTGTTGCCTCAAAGAAAGCAGTCCAACAAGAAGGACGGTTCGGGAACCTACAACTCTGGTAAGATTTGGGTTTTACTCCTATTGGGGTAAGGTTCGTATCAAAAAGTATGATTTACTCTTGTACATTAGATAACTACTATTATAAGTTTGACTAATTTATAGTAGATTTTGGAAAAATTATCAATGTTTGGTTATAGAATTAAAAACTCAAGCAACTTTCACCTTATAGGTTCAAGTTTTCTTTTGTTTTTAAATTTTGAATTCATGACCATGATGCTATCAAATGTGAATCTAATCCAAAGCTATTGGTACCTATTATAAAACAACAAAAGGTTTTTGTTTCCCCAAAATTTTTGTTTGCCAAGTTAACATATGTGAATGTCGAAAAAATATTGCATATATATGCTACATCCTTATCTTTAGTGCAGCAAGTCAATCACAACTTTTTTTTGCTTCCTATTATGTCTATGGGCTGTCCTCCATAATTTATAGGTTATTCCCCTAACTGTATATAGTTACACAATTTTACGTAGTGCAGCGGATGTATAGAATATTTTCTCGTGAACGTCAATGAGATATAATACACATTAAAATGTTTTAGGACATTCTTATGGACTATTTATACTTTGTCATTGAAAATACTTAAATTTTATTTATTTAACTGCTTCTAATGATAATAGTAGCTAATTATTGAAGACACCTTACATTAAATAATGAATTTACTAGAAAAAGTTTCTTGTGACTTATTTTCATGGATTCATTAAATAATTATGGTAGTTGAAAGTTCTAGGACATTCTTATGGATTATTTATATTTCATCATTGAAAATAATTAAATTTTATTTATTTAACTGCTTCTAATGATGATAATAACTAATTATTGAAGACACCTTACATTAAATAATGAATTTACTAGAAAAATTTTCACGTGACTTATCTTCATGGATTCATTAAATAATTATGATAGTTTCAACTACGTCACAACAAAAGTTTCATACAAATAATAAAATCTCTATTAAATCTAGTATTATTATCATTTACTATATTGTTTGTATATTCTCTATTTGCTACTCTGTTAGTTTTCATTGTTTTCATTTCAATTTCTTAACTAACCAATTTAACTTATTATGCTATTTTTAATTTAAATAACTTTATATTATTTGAGGATCTGAAAAGGAATAATTAAAATTTTTATTTTCCATTTAAAGTAATCTCAAATTATTATTTTTTTTTCACATTTGAGTGGTTTGGGTAATGCAAGGAACAAAAATTATTTATAACTAAAAAAATAATATTTGTATAAAAAATCTGATAAAGAAGGTGGTGATCGTAAGTACTTCTATAATATGTCTTGTTTGTAGCACAATAAGCTAATCAAGTTGAGGATAAAATCTTTGGGTCCCATTTTATTCAAATTTTGGGAACCATCCTACAACAGCATACATGTGATATTTTAGTTGAGATGTTCAAATAAGGAATAAATATTTCATATATCTATTGCATGGTGTAAAATAACACTTTCAAAGATAATTCTAGAGATAGTCAATAAATTATGAGATCATCTATCTACATATAAGAGACAAAAAAAAAAACTAAAAATTTATTATGATTGATTTACTACTCTAAAATAAAGATGCAGTTGATGTATAAAATATTTTTTCTTTGTTCCAAATAAATATTCCATGCATCCAAAAAAAGGTCTAATTTCAAAATTTTTTTTATCCCAAATAAAAGAGTCTACTTTTTATGTGAAATTATTGTATTGCCCATACTAATAAAGATTATAAAAAATTATACATTTAATGGTGCCTTAAATATTTTATATATTGTAAACTTAAAAAAGATTGAATTTAATCAAAAGTGGACTCTTTTTTGGAACTAAATAAGTACTAAATATTGACTATAAAATCTACATTTTCAATTTTAGTGCAACAAATCAATTAAGAAAAAAAAATAATGACTCAACTCCTTAATTTGTGCATATTTTGGCACAAAATTTATATTTTTATCAAAAAATCACACTCCCTCCCTCCCACAAAAAGAGTTAACTTTTGATTTGATATAACTTTTTAAAGTTGCAAAATAAATACATTTAATACATAATTAAATGTATAATTTTATATTACTATTCTTACCTTTTAATTTGGTTTATACATTATAATTATTAGTAAGATTAATACAAGAATTTTACATAAAAAATAAATAATTTTTTCAAATAATTTTTTTTTTGAAACTGATTTTTTTTTTTAAAAAATTTTGGATGAGGCCATCTTACATGATAAAGTATCTTGGGTGGTGTATAGAAGGTGGAACATGACAGGGTTGCAGTCGACACTCTAATCAGTGATATTACTCTTTTGCTTAATGTCGACCTTTTTTTGCCTGTCCAATTTGTAGTGAATATTACTTGTAAAATTTAACTTTCAAAAGTTAATAACATTATTGATCTTTTGAAAAAAAAAAAAATCATGATAGAGTATCTACACTCGGTAGGCCAATATCCTCTCGCAAATAAGTGGTGATAAATTATATCTGAAATATACGTTAAAAAAATAAAAAACCTTCAACAAGGAAACTCTCATAAAAATGGGGAAAAAGTCGCGCCACCCATTAAAAACAGGGAGAAAGTCGCGTTGATGTCTCGCGCATCTGTTGTGTGTGCTGTAAGAAGTTGCTAATAAAATTCTCTCCTCCCCACCAGCGCTGCGCTCCACCACCTCTCTGCGGTAACACACAGTCGCACAGAAGCACGCAATCAGTCAGTGGACGCGAACATAGAAGCTAGGGCACGATGGGAGAGCGATCTCATCGCAAAACTAAAAAATCCAGCAAAAGAAAGCACCATAGTAGAGACGAAGACTACGACTCTGCCACGCCATCATCTTCATCCTCGTCGTCCTCGTCCTATTCCTCCGAAGATGATGATGACCACAGCGGAAAAAGAAGCCACAAACGAAGCCGTGTGAGCAGCGAGGATAGGCGCCGCAAGAAGACCTCCTCTAGAAAGGATAAGAAAGAATCGCGGCGAAGAAGAAGAAGAAAAAGTAAACACAAATCGAAGAGTGGTGACAGGGAAAAAGAGAGATATTATTCGGATTCGGAGGAATCCGATGATGGTTCGGGTCGAGACAGTCCGGAGGACGTAGTGAAATGTATATTGAAAGAATTTCCTGCTGTTGCTGGAGATTTGGAACAGGTAATTTATTCAATTTGTTTTTAGAAACTTTGCAAAGTTTTGTTTTATTTGAATTGTGTCTGGCAGTTGTTTAAAGATTGTTCATTTGCTTGTTAACTTTGTTCAATTTGGTTGAGTTTGTTTAATTCAATGTATTAATTTTGAGGATATTTTCCTTCTGAGTCGGTTATGGTTCAAATTAATTTTAGGAAAATGTAAATTTAATTTCAGATTAAGAATAAACATCGCTAATATTAGGGTTTTTATTTTTATTTTTGAAATAAGCTTGATAAGCATTAACATGGTGGAAAGTGTAAGTTGTAAGCTTGACTTAGGTAATTGAGCAGCATAAACAATTCGTTTGCAAATATATCTTTGTGGAAGGTGGTCTAAGGGGAAACACTTTGGTGGGTTCTGATTAATTGGAAGAAGGGGGCTGATATTGAGAATAATTATTTTTGGTAGGGTTATGACTGAATTAAACTTGTGAGATGTTTCGCATGTAAATAGCAACTGAGGACAATGCAAATGCTGCGAACCTGATTCGTTTTGGCAACTTGAATAAGCAGTAGGATGGGTAAAAGAAGGGTTTGAATTTAGAATAAATTACGGCAGGGTTATAATCTTTTGCTGTTCACTGTGAATGCAACTAAAGAAGGGTTTGAATTTAGAATAAACTACGGCAGGATTATTATCTTTTGCTGTTCACTGTGAATGCAACTAGTTGCTATGTAAGAAATATAGCTGTGGAAAAGAAGTAGATGAGGAGGGTCCCACAAATCATAGAGATTTATTTGGTCCATTTCTGGTGCTCTGTCTATGCATGTTCTTCTTTTTTCATTGACTAATAGAATTAAAATGTTACATAATCCTTCAGAAAACTTAAAAATGTTGCATAATCCATAAGAGGACTTTGTTAAATCAAATCGACTTATAGAATTAAAAAGCAGTGTAGGAAATCCTAGCGCTGTGGGGCTTTTTTTTTTTTTTTTTCCCTTTGCACTTGCTTCTGGATAGTGTTTTTTTCCCCCCTCCACTATTCAAGACTGAAACTTTTGAGAATGTTTCTTTGGCTGATATGCAGAGGAATATATTAATTGTAGCGTTACTAGTGTATAACCAATGTCTTCTACTAAATGTTGTACTTTTACAGCTTTTGAAGATGATAGATGATGGCCAAGCTGTTGATATCAGAGGATTGTCTGACAGGACTTTGATCAAGTGCCTGAGAAGGCTTTTCCTTTCGTTGAACATTAAAGAAACTGGTGATCATGTCTTTCTTTTGAAATCAAAGCAGCACCCTACATTGGAGGTTGTTGGACCTGTCATTCATGATCATTTGCAGCCTCATAAGCAGCAGATTGATAATACTACATCAGAGAATGTTATGCATGCAGAAGGACAAGATGCAAGGCAAGGACAAGTGACAGATGATGCTTCGATGAGTAATCCATCTGAAGATGCCATTGGCCCTCGGAGGAGGTATTGTGAGATTCTTTCTCTTCTGCTCTGCATAACAATGCCTGTAAATTCTTTCTCAGTTTACCATGTTAATTGCCTCTGTTTATTTTTTCTCTGTTTTTTCTATGTATTTATAATATTCACCTCCTTTTTTTTTGGCATACCCAATCTCTCTCTCGTGTGAGTTTTTACCCTTCTTGAGCACCAAGAAGGAATTTAATTAGAGCAGAGCCGTCAGGACAAATTTATTATATATGTAAAAAGCTGGTGACAAGATTTTACTGGAATTGTTAATTTTTGGTGGTGTTTTTATGTTTTCATTGTTCTTAGTTCCTCATGTATAATTAAGTGAAACACTCGAAAAGCATTTGTACTGTATTAATATAGAACATGTATCTTTTACTTTTCTGAAAGTGTCTGGTAAGGTCATGAATCATCCTTTTAACTCAGAATTTCTGTTTCAGGGTGATTGGCCCCGAAATGCCTTCTGCTGAGTTACTTGCAGCTGCAGCCAAATTAACCGAAGCAGAAGCTGTATTGAGGTATTGCTAATATTCTATGATTCCATATTTTGTGGCCTCATCTGCATTCTTATTCTTAAATTAAGTACTTGGTTTAGCATAGATTAGGGCGGAATTGCAAAAGAGTTAACTAGATCACGCCTTAAAATTGGACTACCCGATCTGGTTATCATGCAAAATCATTGAATGCAACCATATTTAATAATTTCCTCTTTGGACCAAAAAATAAAGGCCATGTGGAATAACACAGGAATTTCTTCACTAAAAAGTGCTTTGGTAATTTGTGCATGTTTTGTTATACCTCCAATAAGAGCCATATTTTGATTTTTATAGGAAGCATACCCAACAACTGTTTATGTTGAGTGACTAATGGATCCGGAACTTAAGAATAATAATGGTTTGGAATATGCATGAGTAATCTATGACATTAAAATTTGATGTAGCAGGACCAGAATAATAAACTCAAATCCAGGACCCAAACAAAACCAAATCCAGATAACCCTTTCTAAAATTTAACGTTGAAAACAGTTGCCCTTCGTACAAACTAGTAGGAAAAATATATGGATGCTGTAATCATATACTAGTCTAATTAGGAGTTTTGCTTTTCCAGTTATCAATTTGAAACGAAATGAGACAGATAGATCCTAATACAAAGGAAATAACATGAGTTATTAAAGAGCTGAAGGAAAGATGCTGCTACAGTAACTGGTGAACAGTAGCACTCATAAATAGTAAATTGTGGTCCTTAATTGCTGCATCACTACTATAGTTAGTGGGTACTTTTGAGCTTTGTTTTCTCAAGTATGTATTACTGTGACTTTTGAAGGTACTGACATTACTAACTAGTTGATGATTTATTGATGGGTAAATTTAGAGAGGCTGAGTTAGATGATGATTCTGAGTTATTCATAGGGCCTCCACCCCCTGCACTGGTTACTGAAGCTGAGTCATCAAATGAAGCCGAACGTTTTGAAGAGGTATTCATCCCCGACATTCCTCCCTAACTTATTTGTTTGTGTGTATGTATGAAATGTAAGGTGGGCCTTTTGTGCTTTAGAAAGACAACTTGTTGACATGGTTGTCTTTTAGAATTGCCAAGACATTTCCTCTTTGCTATTGGGTGGGTTTTCGTGCCAAAAGTCATCTAAGTTCATTTTCCACTTTAATGGACGTAGAGAACATTATTAATGTGTAGTTACTTCGTGTAAGTTATGAGACTCAATGAGCTTTTCACCTTAAATTCTATCATGTGCTCTTACAGTTTAACTCTTCTTGGTTAATGGAATATGAACATTCAGATACCACTATGCTTTTGAAACTGAACAGGCTGGAAACTTTTATCTAGTTCAATCAACACATCAGTTATTCCATTGTATTTATGATATCTAAGGCGATAGTGATCAACCTTTAGAATAACTAGATATTTTTGCAATTATAATGGGGGCTTTGAGGTCAATATGCTTTTAGATATTTTGTGTTAGTAGATCATGAATATGTGGCTTACTTGCATGTGACTAAGTTTCTTTTCTTTTGTATAGATTACAAGAATTATGGGAGCTGAGGTGGACAGTCCGTATGACATCCTTGGAGTGAACAGAAACATGTCAGCTGAAAACATGAAGAAGAGGTATGTTTCTTCTTGATCTTTAGCTGAATAACTAAACTTGTTATCATGGTTTCTGTGGTGGATTACTGTGTTGGAATTCCTTGTACAAATGTATGATTTCCTAGCAATATTAAGAGGGAATTGCTGGAGTGTTGGGGTATTTAAAATTCCTTTAGAATTTGGTACCTTTAGTTTCCTTATTTTGGTAACAGCAATAGAGGTTGATATGTTTGATAGTTGGAATCTGTTGTTATATCTATTAAATGTTTCTTTCTTTTTTCCCCTCTGTTAGTCATTAAAAAATCGTTTCTGAATTAGGTACTGGAAGTTGTCTCTTATGGTGCATCCAGACAAATGCCATCATCCGCAGGCCCACCAAGCATTTGTCAAATTGAACAAAGCTTTTAAAGACTTGCAAGATCCAGATAAGGTGACTGTTATAAATTTGGATTATGACATCAAGTGAATTTCAAAGTTGTTCATGCTGCAATTTATTACTCTATCTACTCATAAGGAGTTTTTCTAGCAAGTATACCTTTTAAGAGCTGCTCCCTCTCTCTCTCTCTCTCCCCCCCGCCCCCCGGCTTCCCGGCCAAAAAAAAAAAAAAAAAACCATCTTCAGGTTCCATATTTCATTTGTGCCTAATTTTTTGGTAATCTGGTGTTATGGAGCATTTCACCTAAATTTTTACTTCAGAAATAAAAATGTCAACCTTGTTAAATAGGCATTATTTCAAACTTGTTAACTTGAGAGTGACGGTTATTTTAATCAACATCAAGCTACACCCCTTCAAGTTCCTTTCCAGATGAATGAAAGTCTCATGGCAATATTAAGGTTGGAGGAAAATTACTCAGTGCCATAACATTTTGGTGCATCAACTTTGGATTTCTAATGTCTAGCTTTGCTGTCTACTCTAAGCTGATTATTTGTTTGGATGCATATTTAAGTGATTTGGTTTTCTGATGTGATTTCTTATTCCATTTTCATGCTTTTGTAGCGAAAAGCGCTTGATGAGAAAATAAAGCTCAAAGAGGAGCAAGAGGAATTCAAGGTACAGCATTTACATGATTTTGGCTATTTTTTCTTCTTTATATCTATATTAACAGAATGGTTACTGTCTCTGTAGGCTGAATTGAAAGCAATGAGAGAAGCTGCACAATGGAGACGTCTGCAAGGTCAGCATTTTTTTTTCCAAATTTTTTTGGTCACCTATTAGTTCTGATCGCAACCTACTTTGGCCGTGCCTACCTCTCCAACATGGCTGCACTGTCACCTAATATGTGAGGTTGTCAAGCCAGTCTATGCATACAATGGAAAGTGTGATCCCATTGTTTTAAGTTTAAAATTAGATGTTGTGTATCAAGATGTCACAAGAACTACGAGTTTCATTGTGGCTGCTCAAGTTTCAGTTTGATTACGTGTGATTTCATATTTCCGTGGATGGAGTAATTTGGCCTGAAAATTTTTTATGCACATTATATTACAATGTCTGACAATCAAGGATTGCAGCAAACCTGAGATGTTATCCATATCTTTAGATCTTGTATCACCTCATCTTTCACAAGGATGAAAATGTCTTTTCCAAAAATTCTATTGTTTATGTTTTGTCAAGACTAGCATAAGAAAATGTGTGCTCTTTGACTGCTATATTTAAGCAATTTTATAATGGATATTACAGTTACTTCTGATTATTTAAATTTAGCTGTCTAAATAATATGGCATTTGAAAAGCTACTTTGTGTATTTCTTTTAACCTAGTTTTTAAGTCAGTTTTTATTGGTATGTTGAGCTTGAGCCTTGTACGCTTGTAAACTTCTGTAAATGACTCATTGGGTTTTTTTTTTTATTTTTTTTATTTTTCCCCCACTTGAAATTTCTTCCCTCTGTTTTTTGATTCTGGTTGTTGAAAGTAGTTGTTTTGTAGTGGTTCCAGATATGATTCTTGTTATTTTCATGATTATGCATTTTTCCAGAATGTCTTCCTGGTCTGACTACTGAAAAGTTTATCATTGCAGGTATATCCATGGAAGGTGATGATATACTTTTGGCAGACATGGAAGTTAAAGTGGAACCTAAAAGAGATGAATGGATGACAACGCTACCTCCTGAAAGAAAAGTAAGGACCTCATTTCAACACTCGTTATTTTTCTCTTTGAATTTTGCTCTCATCTTTAATCAGGAAAGATGGAAAATATCATAGCAAAGACTTTATCATTAGCTGTCATGTTGTTTTCCTGGTAGTTTGTGGAATTTGGACAGGCTAGGTAGCAGGCTAGAGCATGAGGTTGAAGGCAAATTGAATCCATGTTTGAGCCCTCAATTTTGTAAGCCTTTAACCATGAGAATCAGGAAGGCCTTGAAAAATAAGTTGTTTGAACAAATTCCTAGAGTAGAAACGCATACAGCTGGATGATACTGGCACTAAAAATGGCTGAAATTGTCATTCTTGTTAGCTTTATAGAGTACATTGAGTGGGAAAACGAACAATTGCATGCTATCTTTAGTTTGTTTGGATGTAAAGTACTAATTAAAGGTGGATTATGAAATTCATGTTGAATGGAACGGTCTATCATCAATAGTATTACTCTAATGCTGTTAAGTGTTTTTGTCTAGGAGGGGTAACTTAAAACATGATTAATGCACAGCAGGTTTGCAGACAGTCAAATGAGAATTAAGATGATGCAAATAGGTCATTGGTGGAATTTAAGTGGTAGAATCTTTGGAACTGAAGTGTTGTAGCTTGTTTAAATAAATAATTTATTTATCCCCTTGGAAGCACTCCATTGTATGCAAACATGTGATGGTTGCAAGTCTCAGTATTTGATTATTACAGCATACTCCTAAATAACTAAAAAGATCATGGGTACCATTCCTATTTGCCAATTCTTTTATATCAAATCAATAAATTGCAATAATGATATATTTGTTCAGTATCCCTTTCAAACATATGCAGCAAGTAATGGAGTTACATAGTGGTCCTAGTGCGCAACTTTTCAACATTAAATATTTGGAAAATTAGTTTGAAAAAGTTGTATAATTTTTATCTATGCACATCCGCTGAAACATCCTCCCACCTAAAATTTTTTTGTATTTTACTGTATCTCTGCTTTGCCCTCTAAAATATGCCCTCTAAAATAAAGGAAATTTTTACAATTGTACCTGCAATGAGTATAACCAGACTAGACTAAATACCAGTGTTTGGAACCAGAACAAACTTTTAAGGTAAATACATAAAATAAATATTTGAACTTTGTACTAAATTCACTTGATAGGCATCCAACTTAAAGTCAGATGGTGCCCCCACTGAACTTTGTCTTAGCTCTGTTCCTTTTACATTGTGTACCTAATTTCACTTGTAAACATTGTCAAACTATCTATGATATGATTTAATCTTCCTATTTATGTCCTAGATAATATCTTGATCATTCTGGTGAATGTACTTAACTAAATTTTAGTTACTCATGAAAACCTAGGGAATTTGCAGCAGTTGGTTGTGGTTTGGTGCTTCTCTGATTATTATTATTTTTTATGTTGAATGTTGACATTTGGTTTTGCTTGTTGTTGGTCTGGTATTAACATGCTAACTGACTTCAATTACATTATGTTTATCAGCCTGGAATGACCATGCAATCAACAAAGTTCAGCAGAAGTTCCAAGGAAGGGCGTGGGGATACTAGTGTCTGGACAGATACTCCATCAGAAAGAGCACAGAAAGCAAAAATGAAGTAAGTATCAACATTAGTATGCACTCTAATGTTGATAATGCCTTTGGACTTGGTTATCTGAAGCTAACGTGCTTAAAAATTGCAGTTATTTAGAAGCCTATAATGAGGCTTCCGCCCTTGCTTCAAATGAAGCAGAAAGAAAAGTAGCTAATTCAGATGCACAACTGGTAGACCAGTATAACAAATCAAAACGATCAAAGTCATTAGTAGAAAAGCACCAGGAGTCAATTCAAAGTCATTCAAAGAAGAAATCTAAGCAGGAAAAGGCTAAAGAAGAATGGGAGGGAAACCATCCATGGAAACCATGGGATCGGGAGAAAGATTTGACAGCTGGAAGGCAAAGTGTCAAATTGGATGCTGAAGACATGGCCCAGGGTTTAACTTCTAGGTTCTCATCTGGATCATTTCAAAGAAATTTCCTGTAGTCCATAGATATGGGCAGTCCGTAAAAGCTACCAGGCTCCTTTAGTTGGTGGACTGGATGATTTGCTTCGTACTTTGGCTTCTGCTTACCCTGTAGCTTGTCTATGATTGTTTTTGAGGTAAATTTCTGCCTTTTCCATCTCACAAATTTGCTGTTTTTTAACTAAAGTTAGGTAGAAGTTTCAGTAATGTTTATTTGTTCTATGAGCAGTGCTTTTGTTATTTTACCTTGAAATTATACTTTTGTATAGGAGTGTTCTCATATTGTCTAACTTCCACCGGAACATACTTCAGATATTTGGTTTGACTAGGAATTTCTGTACTTAATATCAAATCTAAATTGGCAGCATAAAATAATATCCAACTTCTCCACACTCTCATGAGTTTTTCTTTCTGGACAGTTCATTAGCTTGATAAGCAGACACCTTCTTTTTTCCACATATTGATGAAACAGATGCGAGGATTTGTTCGAAACACCAGAAAGGAAGAGCCATGCTGCTGGGAGGGGAGAAAGGATTTCAGCAAAGATGTTCATTTTCGATCAACACTTAGACTGGAATTCCTTCTTTTCTCTCTGAAGTGCCCTTGGTGGACGAGGCAGAGAGAAGTCTAGCTTGAAAGAAAAAAAATTGGGCAACCTATTTCTCTATACACTAGCCTTTTAAGAATCGGATCCCGATTTTTAGTGTTATAAACACCAAGTTTAGAGTTGGGATGAATTTAAGTGGATTCAAGGTCTGCAACTCTGCATAAGAGAAATAACGTAGCAAGACAGTATCTGCGATAGTTTCACATGGTGAGAGACATCGGGTACATTTTTATAGCCGTTTTTGATGCGCCAAGTAAGCTGAGCTAACACGAAGCAGTCCAAATGTCAAAATGCACAATAATTTTCAATATAATGCATACCAAGAAGTCCGGTATTAAACACTGCTTAAATCGAAGACCGTAGGCTGATGCTTTATGCTTTAGACACATGTCCAACAAAATGTTTCCCATTACACGATGAATTATGATGCATTTTAATCTCTGGGTGGATTATTTAAACTTGGATTTTAAAATATACATTTACATAGCTTTTAGCATAACGCTGGGAAGCAAACGTCATTTACGATTCTCAGTGAGAGAGTCTATTCATAATACTCTTTCTATTTTTAAAAAAGAGTTTCTCAGTGAAGAGTCAAAGAATCTATTAATAATACTCTTGCTATCTTCAAAACATAGCTCAATTTGAAAAATGTTCTTTATTCAAAAATGTTTTTTTCTTTTGGGATAATTCTTGTATTATCTTTACTAGATAAAAATTGAAAATTATATATTTAATTGAGTATTAACCATGTTGTATTTTGTAATTTAAAAAAAATTGTACCAAATAAAAAAGTAGACTCTTTTTTTGGATGGACTGAGTAACTCTTAAAGTTACATTTTAGTTCAAACTCTAGAAACAAATTTTGATTAGTTTATCCATATTACGGCAATATAGTGTCAATGATTCATGAATAATTCAACTCATATGTTGGTTCAGAATTAAATCTAATCCTATCTATCATCAGAGTAATAGTGCATATTGAAACATCATAATAAAAATTATAGTGATTGATGTTACAAAAATATAACAAACAAAATTATTCATTGCAAATGCAAAACTAATACTTCCTCCCTCCAAAAAAAAAAAGAAGTTCACTTTGATTTAAATACAACTTACTACGTACAACACACTTAATGTATTAACTAAATATATAATTTTACATTTTTATCCTTTATTTTTTAATTATGAGTATAGACAATTATTATTATGAAAGGATATTTTAGAAATTTAGTTTAAAAGCTGATACTTTTTTGAGACAAGAAATTTTTTTGAAAATAAACTCTTTTTTTTTAAATAAAGAAAATAATAATAATAATAATAATTTTATATTTTCGTATTTATTACATCAATCACAATGAATTTTTAATAAAAATATGATTACTCATTTTAGTTAAGAAAGTTAAATAGGCGGCTTTTAGTTTTTGTCTTGGAAGGATAATTTCAACAGCGTGGAAGGTCCCAAAAATCATTAAATGGATCATATTCTCCCAACAAATCATTGAGCATCTAAGAGATTAAATAAACATTCTACTAGTTGGAACAAGCATTTAAGTTTTCAAATAGCCAATTCATACTTTTTAAAATGAGAAGTGTAACATACACACGAGGATTTCAACTACATACTGGCACATAGAACTGTTCAAATTAACTGATCTGATCCAAAAATATTCGAATCGGATTGGATTAGATTGAAATAAATTTTGGATCGAATTGAATATGAGCGGATCAAATTGTGGATCGAAAAGGATCCTGAAACCGCTCAACATTTCATCCCTATTTTTCGCATCAAGTACAGAAACTAATCTTTTCCCCAAGTGCAAGTTTACAGAAGTTTCTTTTCCAGTTAGAATCTCCATCAGGAGAACTCCAAATGAGTAAACATCAAGCTTTGGAGATACCAAACCATTCTCCAAATACTCAGGAGCCAATTAACCTTTAGACCCCATAATGTGCCTAGTCAAGGCAAACTAATCTCCGTGGGCATCTGCTGATCTTGCTTGACTAAAATTAGTGATTTTGCCTTGAAATCTGCATCAAGAAGAACATTGCTACACTTCAAATCTTTGTGCACATGGGGAGGGGAGGTGTAGCTATGGAGATAATTTAGCCCTGAGGCCACATCAAAAGCAATCTGTATTCTTTACATCCAATTTAGGAACTTTTTCTCTTTAATGTCCTTTCCATAGATCCATTCGCTCAAAGCTCCTTTTGCAGCATATTCGAAAACAAGGTACCAATACCCATTATAAAAACAAACAGCAGAACGCCGAATAAGTCAAATGGTTGATCTTGTTAAAGAGATTAATTTTCTCAAAAACATCTCTACTCACTTTCTTAATAGCAACAAAATCTCCTTTGATTGCACCTCTATATACGAATCCACCAATCAAACAACTAGAACTAAAATTATATATTGCTAGTTTAAGTTCTTCATATTTGGAAAAGAAGGGTCGACTGTTGAGGACTTGAACAAGAATAGTTGACGAGAACAAGCACGACTTTTTTGGTTTCAAAGATAGCATCTTGAGAGGCATAGTTCAGCTGGGAGAGTTGAGATGGATCTGCAGCCAATAGGGTCGAGATTGAAGAAACATAATTGAAGACTGGCAGAGATCTGAAAGTCAGATAAGCCTGGCAACTAGTAACGGCGCCATTGCACGTATAACGCAGGACTGAAGATGAATCATCCCTGCTGCCACATACTGTATTGTTCTTCCGGATATACGGCAGCTGGGATTGAATCAGAGAAAAGTTGGAGACAAGAAAGACGAGAAGAACTAAAGAAAAATGCCAAAGATCCATTCTTTTGTAAATCTGATAGGTTTAGGTTCCAACATCAGTTACTTTGTCTATTTCCCCCCATTAAGTGTTGATGGATGACCATTTTTGTTGGACAAAAAATTCATTTCATATTACAAAAAGTTATTTATTTTCTTCCTCTCTCTTTTTCTCTTTCCTTTTCTCTCTCTCTCTCTCTCTCTCTCTCTCTCTCTCTCTCTCTCTCTCTTTCTCGGAATCTTGATTTGAATGAGGAGTTTAGTTAGAAGTCCGTGAATTCAGAGGGTTTTGTTGGGGGTGAATCAAATTCGCAAGTTAGGGTTTTGGGTATAGCTAATGGGAATGTGAAATTACCAGAAAATGCACGTGGGAGTTCCAGTTTTATGGATGCTGAGCATGAGATTGATGTAGTGGTCAAAGAGAGAGATGAAAAAGATGATGACTTTGTGGTTAAAGATGAGGATTTGGTTAAAGATGAATTAAATACATCTTTGATTGAATTTTCAGCCATGAATTTTCGTCCCCCTATGCCTCAAAATGGATAATTGACCCTTGAATTTAAAGTTTTCAACAATTGACTACTTGAATAATTGATGGGCTAGAATTTGGACCAACTTTAGGACCAAAATTGATCTTTGACTTGGTTCAAATACTCTCTTGAATTTGGACCGTTGCTCCATTGCTTCATTGAATTGGATGTGAAGTTGGGGCGGAGTTCACATCTTTGGCCGCTGAGTTCGCACCTTTGGCCTTCAAGTTCATGTCTTTGGCTCCGACTTCACATCTTTGAATTGAGTTCACATCATTCCCCTAATCTTGAGAAGGATTTATCCTCAAATCTTTAACACCTGCATGATAGCGACTTAAATTAGAAATATTAAAGACATTATGAACGTCGTACTCACTTGGTAAATGAAGTCTAAAGGCATTGTTATGAATGCACTCTAAAACTTGAAAAGGCTCATCTCTTCTTGGTTGCAACTTAGATTTTCTTTGTGTTGGAAACCTTTTTTTCTTCAAATGTAGCCAAACCCAATCTCCCAAGTCAAAAATGAGCTTATGACACCTCTTGTTGGCTTGTTGTTCATATCTTTTCGTCTTCTCTTCGATGTTAAGTCTTGCCTTCTCATGAATTTGCTTAACAAATTCAGCCTTCTTTTTTTCATCTAAATTCAATCTCTTACTCACAGGCAAAGGTGTTAGATCCATTGGAGATAATGGATTAAAACCATAAACAATCTCAAAAGGAGAAAATTTAGTGGCAGAATGCACATTCCTATTGTATACAAATTCAACATGAGGTAAACAATCGTCCCAAGTCTTAATGTTCTTACCAATGATCGACTACAACAAAGTAGATAAAGTACGATTAACAACTTCAGTAGTAGAAAACAAGAGTTTTGTTCCCAATTTTCCCTACAATGTTTTTCAAAAATAATTCCAAAATTTAGTGTCTCGATTAGACAAAATGGCTCTTGGCATGCCATGAAAACAAACAATTTCTTTAAAGAATAAATCAGCAATATGTGATGCATCATTCGTTTTGTTGCATGCAATGAAATGAGCCATTTTTTAAAACCTGTCGACAACCACAAAAATTGAATCTTTTTCATGTTTAGTTCTCGGCAAACCCAAAACAAAATCATCATGATACAGCTCTTTAATTTGTTCAAAGCCAAGTGTCTTAGATTCAAGAGAAGAAAGCAAGGCATACCTCCTAGAGAGTGCATCGGCTACAACATTTATGTACATTTCTTATATCTAATGACATATGGAAATGTCTCAATGAAGTCCATCCATCTTGCATGCCTTTTGTTGAGATTATATTGGCCCTTCAAAAACTTCAATGATTCATGATAAGTATGGATCACGAACTCCTTAGCCTATAAGTAATGTTGCCATGTCTTCAAAGCTCGGACCAAAGCATACAACTCTTTGTCATAGGTAGGATAGTTGAGAGTTGCCCCACTTAGCTTTTCGCTAAAGTATGCCACTGATCTTCCTTCTTGCATGAAGATAGCGCCTATCCCAATACCTAAAGCATCACATTCAATTTCAAATGTTTTGTCAAAATTAGGTAAAGAAAGCAAATGAGCATTAGTTAAATGAAATTTAAGCTTTTGAAAAGCTTGCTCTTGTTCTTCATCCCATTTGAACCCCACATTTTTCTTGATGACCTCGGTCAAAGGTGTAGTTAAAGTGCTAAAGTTTTTAACAAATATTCTATAAAAGCTTGCAAGACCATGAAAATTTCGCACTTCATTAACACTTTTGGGAGTTGGCCATTCTTGAATTGCTTTCACATTTTTCATGTCAACTTAAATACCATTGACACTTACAATGTAATCAACCTCATTAGTATAAAAGGTGTACTTCTTCAAATTGGCATAAAGTCTCTCCTTCCTGAGTACACTTAAAACACATGTTAGATGTTCAAGATGATCATCCAAACTTCTTGAATATACAAAAATATCATCAAAATAGACAACAACAAACTTTACAATAAATTCACACAAGACATGATTCATTAAATGCATGAAAGTGCTAGGTGGGTTAGGCCAGAAGCCAGAGTAAAGAAGAATTTCATTCTCCACTTCTTAATAGAAGTGGCAAACCATATGAGAATTTCAGGTTGCTAAGGCCTACTATTGAAACTTAACCAGTCCCCATTTGTTTTCATTTAAAAAAAAATCTAAAGAGACCTACAATATCGTTCAAACTTGGACAGTGGCATTCTAATTTGAAACATATGAGTTTTTGAACTGCATTTCGAGACAACTGAGATATATGAATTCGGTAAAATTTCAAAATATCTTGAAACAAGGGAATCAAGGGAATGTGGAGTCCGGCCTTAAAGAACTTCGTTTACAAAGCCGCTGTTCTTGTGGAATGGGGGGGGGGGGGGGTTTGTGGCAATCTCCCATTCAAAAGGTAGTTGCAGAGAAATTGAAGTACTAATATGGAATTCCTAGGCTAATTCGTCTAGGGAGTCTTGAGAAATGATTGGCTTGTAAATGTCAATTTCTAATTTTGGTGTTGGAAAAAACTTAGAAAATGAGATTGGATCAGTACTTACCGAATAATGAAAAGAGAAAATTCAGGGTTTGATGATGGACACTGAGAACGCCCTGCAAAATCCAAAATTGACCCTTGATTGGTGATTTTTTTAACTGAAAAGTGAATAAAAATTCATGGTTTTGATGAACAATTTCAAGAAAAACTTGGAAAAGGTAGTGACGAAGAGAAGAACTGAGAATACTCGACAAAGACGAGGGTAGGAGTAGTAGAGAACAGTAAGGATGATCGAAGAAAAATTTAAAGCGTTAGGTTGCAAGAAAAAAGCCAAAGAGTACAAAAAGAAAATAAATGAATAAAATAAAAAGATGCAGAGACTATTATAAGGAAGCATAAGGAGCCCAAAAGGTGGGAAAGAAAAATATGTGTGGATAACGAATTGACTTGAGAAGACACATGGTCATGCCTCAAAAGTTGTTCCGTTTGTGGTACTATAACTGCCAAATGCAAAAAGGCGTGTTGGAAATGACTATTAACATTTAATGTGGAGAGAGATAAGAAGCATATTGAGGAAGCTAAAAATAAAAAAAAAAAAGAGAGAAGAGAGAAAAAATAGAAACAAGAGTAAAAGGAAGAGTAAATCCTTTACCTGAGTATAGAATATTAATCTGGGTTGTGTCATTTTTCACTACCAAATTAGAATTTCGGACTGTGGGGGGACTGGTGATATGGCGATTAGTGGCTATTCACGTCATTTTGTGACGTGGCAACCATGTAGATGTAATGATTAAAGATTAGTCAGCTATCATATGATGTGGCGGCCATGTAGTATATGCAGCCGCACTGATCGACCAATAAAAAAAGTCTTACGTGATACGTGGAGAGTTGTGTGGGGTAAACAACTTCTTCTGGCATAAAAGCTACAAATTGAAGTGATTAATGAGGCCGTTCAGTAGTCATCAAATATAAATACCCCCTTGACAGGTATGGAGAGGGCATTTCGACTTATTTCCTTATTAACCCATTTACCCACATTGATTTTAGTGTCGAAATGGTTTTCTGGAACCAAGAACCTGGACTCCACATGACTTTTGTTCTTTGTTGTAGGCAATCCAGCTTTTAGTTTGATAACGATGGTCTAGCAATTTGGGACCGTACTCATCACCAACCAAATTCCATCACCTCCATCGACGTCTATTGCAATTCCTCAGCCATATCCGGCATCTCATCTAATGCCTTCTCAATCTCTAGGTATTACTACCTTTACTATATCTTGACCAAATTTCTTTTTAAAATCGTCCTTAAGGCTCTCCTAATCTACTTGCCATCAGAAGAATTTTCTTTTGACAATTTATTTAGACAATTTTCTATGACCAATATTCTAATTCACGATCAATGGTTTTTAGATTCTTTTTTGAATGAAAAAGAAAAAGGATGTCTAACACTCATTCTGTGAATTTCAACCACTGCCTTCTTTTCCTTTACTTCGTGATCCAAGCTTCATTTGAAATTTTTGTGCATTTTTGGTTCATTTTTTTTCTTTTGGGTTATAAAGTGTCTTAGATAGACTCTAACCACTTGAATTAGTATGTTATCAATATTTTCATCATGTGAGTAGTACCTTATATAGATATAGTCATTTTTTTTTCCTTTTTTCTACATTTTATAAGGCATTCCTTAGCAAAAGAAAAGAAGACTTTTGTCCCAAGTTTCCTTTTTATACTTGTTCTAATTAGTGTTCATTTAGACCTGGGCTTGGAATCCCTCGTAGCCACATGGGACAAAGGAAAGGGTTTCTCGTCTGTCACTGCGGAGTTCCATCCAATTGGAGAACCATGCAAAGAGACACCCCTTTCGCCCTCTATTCCATGGGTGGTTCTCATTCCAGAGTTGATCCAACCTATCCTTCTGGATAACCTTCAATAGTTTAAGCAAGTTTTGTCTAATTTGATCATTGATGGAGGAAATGGTACAAAATATTTGTTAAAAACATTAATAATTTCACAGTTAAGCACTAATGTATACATCTGGCATAATGGCACACCTTCATTGATGTGTATGGATCCAGTTCCCAACCTCCTATCTCCGATCAAAAGTTAGATCAGCAAGTTGCCAGTCAAATGCTAGGTCTTTGCGCCCCAAGGCGAGACCTTAGAGCCAAAGATTAGACCTCGGAGCCAAAGACCAGACCTCAGCGACGTGCAAAATTCCCGATCTTTACGACAATCTCAACAGCATGATCTCCACTTAGACCTTGAACTCTGAGTTCAAAGACCAGTAATGACAACATACTAAAATCACACTAAGTGCATAGAACCTTTGAACCCTAGGTCAGAAGGTGAGAACTCAATAGAGTCATGTTTATCTATAAGCGCGTAACTACAGGCTGTACTTGTGGAACGGACATTGCGACGTGCAGTCAGCAATTACAACTATAACCCACATATCAATCCACGACATCAAATCCCACAAATGACGAGATGAGGTACATAAGACAAGGAAAGATAACTAGGTACAGGGACATTCTCTGACAACTGAAAATTATTATACTCTGACGAAAGTTCTAATTTAGGTATCGGAGAATTTACCTCGGAAAACCGCTCCGAAATTTACTTTGTAGGAGTAATCATCAATGTGGAAGACAAAGAATCTCGGGTCTAAACCATCTAATCAGATTCTAGACAGGTTGCGAATTTCACCTTCATCAAGTGGCACCGTTTGTGAGGAAGAAATTTCTTGATTTCTAAAAAAGAGTATTCGCAATCTTCCTTTTGATTCTAAACTATACGAAGATGGTACATACCAGATCTAAAAATTAAAGGGCGGCCAAAGGAACTTGCTGAGGCCGAGCACGACGTAGTTGTTCGGGCCTTGCAGATAACGATCCACTACGTTTAGGTGGAATCCCTGAACATTTAGAACATCTCTTAGTCCATGAGAGTAAACATTCACTGCACACGACTCCAAATCGAAATGATTCGCCGGCTCGGAGACAGCTTGAAGCAAATGAGCAAGCTTTTATGGAGTTGCATTGTGTGTAGTTTGAAGAGTTTCAAAGGGCTAGGCATAGTCCATGCCCATCCGAAAATAAACCAAGACCTAGTGACTAAGAATGCGGCCGTCAAAAGAGGAACAATGACAAAAATGAAGCTTCGGTCTCTCATGCTAGCAACAATTATGTAAACGATTGTTCTAGGGTTAAGCCTAAATGACAGCGACACGATGATCTTCCTCAAATCAGCAATAGAGTGGCTGATGATATTCACAATCTGTTGGGTTCTAAAAATGAAAGGGATCCCTAATCACCTTTCACGCCTAATATAATACGATATCCAACACCAACCAGGTTTAAATTACCTGATGGAATTCCATCTTATAATGAGCATTCTGACCCCCTAGATTTTTCTAGCGCTATTTAAATATGCAATGAAAAAAATGCGCCGATGGAAGTCATGTGTAAAGCTTTTACTATTTAGTTCAGTGGAAAGGCACGAGTGTGGATCGATGGACTTCCGCGTAACAGTATCTCATCTTTTAGAGGGTTGGCGCAACTTTTCCATACTCATTTCTTTTAGAGAAAGAAGTGTCATAAAACGGTCACAGATTTGATGAACTTCAAGCAGGGAAAGGATGAATCCCTCAAATCATATGTCGAAAGGTTCAACGATGAGAGCTTATAGCCGATTGGACATATTAGTTGGTAATCTTGGCCTTCATGAATGGTTTGAATGCTGGACCATTCTACACAAAGTTGGCACGGGAGACCTCAGTCAATACTCAGACGTTGTGGCAGATGGTAGAAAGCTACATAAAGGGAGAAAAACCAATCAAAAGAAGAAAGAAAATGAAAAGAATGAGAAAAAGCATTAAGAAGACGCCAAGGGAAGAACCCTCAAAGAAGTACCTTTGACAAACTCAACTATAATCGAGGTCGCTTGGAGCCTTGGATTCAAGAGAAAAGTCTAACGCTGCTAACCAAAAGTCGCACCGAGATCTTATCCATACATAGGGATCTTCTCAGTCCTCTAGTCCCGTTAACTGTTGCTTTCCATAAAAGACCTCGGCATCTTTGGTGCGTTTTCCATAACCACCATGGACATGATACTGAGAACTATAAAGATTTCAAAAGGAGAAAGAAGACTGCATCCGCAATGAAATGCTAGGCTAGTATATCCAAAGGTGGTATTCGAGGACACAACCTCGGTCTGGAGGTCAGGGAGGTAGTTATCACTCTGGAGGACGTGGTAGAAGACATGGCGGTTGAGGTCCATCTTCCCATCAGGTAGACTATCTACAAAAGTGGGACTCTCATATGAATCAGTCATATCAGCAATATCAAAAAAATCCTCAACAACAGTTACTATCTCAACCTCCGCACAATGATAACTATAATATAACCAGTGTAATCCATGCCATATTTGGTGGCTACTCAAAGGGTCAATAGCAGTCAGCGATCAAAGCCAATGCAAGAAGGATTCCCCCGCAAGAACCAGTCAACAAACACTTCAAACCTTCCGAAATCATCTCCTTTTCGGAAAAAAATGCCATTCCCACCATTAACCTGCACAATGATACTTTGGTTATTAAAGCCATAGTAGTGAATAAGGAGATGCATCGAGCCTCTATTGATGACGGCAGTGCGGTTAATATCCTATATATTGATTGTTTTCGTAAACTGAGGATCAACTTTGCAGCATTAAAGTTGTCCAGTATGTCTCTAGTAACTTTTGCTCATGAGGTTATTCATCCAGTGAGTATAATTACGCTTGCAATTATAGTGAGAGATTACCCCCGAGACAAAACTATAATTACGAACTTCTACGTCGTTGATGCTCCATCTCCCTTCAATGCAATTATCAGCAGATCATGGATGAACAAGGCTAAGGCCATTTAGTCACCTTACTATTTGGTCATGAAATTTCCTACTAAACATAGAGTGGTATCAATACGAGGGGACCAATATGCAGTAAAAGAATGCATGCGTATCGCAATCAAAAGTAAAAACACTTTGACGAATGGTGTACATGCCATTCAGATTCCAGAAGTGTCATTGTTCGACTCCAATGTGTCATCCCTAGAGACAAGAAACAAAGGTAAAAGTATACTACTTTTATTTGGAACTCGAAGGTCACACATCGGAGACCCCAAGATACCAGGAACCTTAAAGTCACTCCTCGGAGACCTCAAAATACGAGGAACTCTAAGGCCACACCTTAAAGACCTCAAAATGCCAAAGGCTCAGAAGTCACGCCTTGTAGCTCCCAAGAGGCCAGTTCACACAAATGTCTCGTGAAAATCACTGACGAGGTGTAGAAGTTGTAGTAGACGATGACTACCCAGACAAAGTAGTTAAGGTTGGAACTTCATTGCCGGGCTCGATCAAAAATCACATTATTCATCTCCTTTACCAATACAAAGAAGTTTTTGCATAGGCCTAGAGGATATGCCTGGGATCTCACCGTCTATTATGACACACAAACTCAACATCGATTTTAGGGTTAAACCCATACAACAAAAGAAAAGATCGTTGGCTTCAGACAGGAACTTGGTGGTCAATGAAGAGTTGAAAAAATATTTCAGTTTGATAACATCAAAGTGGTATTCTACCTTACTTGGTTATCCAATCCAATATTTGTCAAGAAACTTGATGATAGTTGACAGATGTGCATTGATTATACTAACCTCAACAAATACTGTTCACAGTATTGTTACCCCTTACCAGTGATTGATTAGAAGGTCGAAGTCATTTTGGAGTATGAGGTCCTTATGTTCCTTGATGCCTATAAAGGCTACCATCAAATCCTAATGGCTGAAGAAGATGCTGAAAAAACTACTTTTGTCACAGAAATGGGAGTTCTATAAAAGATGCCTTTTGGGTTGAAAAATGCAGGAGCAACCTACTAACTCTTGGTAAATCAAGTGTTCGCATATCAAATTGGTAAGAACTTAGAGGTATATGTGGATGACATGGTGATAAATCAAAGAAAAGAGAGAGCGCATTCAGAGATCTGGAAAAAACTCTACAAACTATGATTAAGGTGAGAATACATCTGAACCCCAAAAAGTGTACTTTTGGGGTAGGATTTTGGAAAATTTTTAGATCTATGGTTTCTAAGAAAGGAATTGAAGCCAACCAGACAAGATAAAAACTATCGCAAAAATGACACATCCTCGAACCTTAAAGGAGGTCCAAAAGTTAACTAGTTCGCTGGTAACCTTGAACAGATACTTGTCATGATCTACGGACCAGCATCTACCATTCTTCTAGACCCTAAGGGAAGCCAGGAATTTCAAAATTGCCAGAAAGTTTTTAAAGAGTTAAAGAGATACTTGGCAAGCTTACCAGCACTTACGGTGCTTGTACTTAGAGAGGTCTTATATCTATACTTAGCGTCCTCAAATAATGCTGTTGGCGCAGTACTCATCCGTGATGCAAACACCGTTAGTGCAGTACTCACCCTACTACGTTAGTTGCGCTCTTCAAGGAGCCAAGATAAGATATCTCCTGATAGAGAAAATAATCATGGCCCTGATTCATGCGGATCGAATGTTGAGACCCTACTTTCAAGCTCACCCCATTTGTATTCTCACTGATCAACACATTAAGAAGATACTCATTAAGCTAAAAGCTTCCGGAAGGTGGGCAAAATGGGCTATAGAATTGGGGGAACATGATATCTAGTACTAACCTTGAACAGCAATAAAGGCTCAAGCTCTCGCAGATTTCATAGCAAAAATGCCTACTGTAGAGACCTCAAAGGCCAGCCCTTCGACATTGCTCACTCCAATAGGGAAAAAAATAGAGGACGCAAGGGTCTGGACCTTATACGTCGATGGTGCCTCAAATGAAGATTGCAGTGGAGCGAGACTCTTGCTGCACAGTCTCAAAGGCGTAGAGATCACCTATGCTTTGTGCTTTGATTTCAAAGCAACTAACAACGAAGCTCAATATAAAGCCTTAATTACAGGGCTAAAGATGGCTTAAATAATGAAAGCGAAAAAAGTATGCGCTTACAATGACTCTCAAATAGTCGTCAATCAGGTATAAGGTTGTTATGAAGCTAAAAAATCCTAAATAAAGAAGTATCTCAATAAGGTATGCCCTCTTGGCCATCCTTTTGATAGCTTCAAGATTGTGCAAAACCCCAAATCCAAAAATAAGAGGGCAGACGCCCTAAGCAAGCTGGCCTCCTTCGCCTTTTCTCATCTCAACCAAAAGGTCCTAGTGGAGATACTCCCTTGCAGAAGTATTGACAAGAAGGCCACTATTACCATTAAGAAGGTAGGAGATAACTGGATGACTTCGATATAGAAGTATTTGCAAAATGGGGAATTGCCTGATGACAAAAATGAGGCGGGAAAATTGAAGTTAAAGGCGCCCCGCTATGTCATACAAGACAATGTCTTTTACAAACGATCTAACCTCCAGTCTTTGCTCTAATGTGCAGGACCTCAGCAAGAAGATTATATACTTCAAGAAAGATACCTTGGATCTTGTGAGAACCATATTAGACCTCGCATGCTGGCTAAGAAAATCATTCGATGGGGTTATTATTGGCCAACTATGTTTAAAGATGCTTATGATTTTGTGCAGAAGTGTGTTAAGTGCCAGCTCCATACTCCAATAATCAGACGACCTCATGGAGTTGATCAACATCTAAAGTTCTTGGCCTTTTACTCAATAGGGAATTGATATTTTGGGACTTTTCCCTAAAGCTCCAGGACTCGTGAAGTTCTTAATAGTCGCAATCGACTACTTCACTAAATGGGTAGAAGTAGAGCCTTTAGACACCATCACTGGAAAAAAGGTCCTGAAATTTGTATGGAGCAAAATCTTTTGCAAATTTGGTATCCCCTACTTGATTATTTTAGACAATGGGAAATAGTTTGCAGACGACCCTTTCCGCTCATGGTGCGAAGAGCTTCAGATAAGAGAAAACTTCACTTCTATTGCACATCCTCAAGCCAATAGATAGGTCAAAGTTAGCAATCGCACTATACTGCAGGGACTCAGGACTCGACTAGATAAAGTAAAAGGGGATTAGATAGAAAATCTTCCAAATGTCTTGTGGGTATAACGTACCACACCTAGGACCGCAACAAATCTTGACATATGGCTCAGAGGCTATGATCCCAACGGAGATTGGAGTTCTCAAGCCCAGAGTTGTAGCCTTCAATGCTGAAGTCAACGAGGAAGAGATTCGGTTGAACCTAAACTTATTAAAAGAATGTCGAGATTTAGCTTCTATTAAAGAGGCGTAATACAAGCAAGACATGGCGAAGTACTACAATGAACGAGTGAAAATCAACGAATTTGCTTTAAGAGATTTAGTCTTATGCAAAAATGAAGCAAGCTGAACCTAGAAGCTCAGCAAACTAGAAGCCAACTGGGAAGGCCCTTACAAGGTCATTGATGTATCAAGGTCTAGGAGTTACCGTCTGGCCAAGATGGAGGGAAACTTGTTGCCCCGAGTTTGGCATGTTAGCAATTTAAAACTTTTTATGTTTGATATTTTGTTTCATGAATAAAGTGTTACTTATATTCTTAATATTTTTAAATCGAGTGGTGAAATAATGACTTCCTTGAAGGTGGTGAAACTGCCTTACTAAATTTTTAACTGAGGAAATCACTTGCAACTTCAGTTCAGCTGAGTTTAGCTACGAACTCCATAATATCTCAAGTAGGTGAGGAGAATATATACATCCATAAGGGTGTTAAAATAGAACATCCTATAGGTTGAAAGAAAATTAATATTTTTTCAAATCCAGAACACCCTAAGGGGTGGAGAAAGATCCTGAACATCCTAAGGGGTGAGGATCTCGGATTCCTCAAAGACCCCAAACATCCTAAAGGGTGAGGATCTCGGATCCCTCAAAGGTCTCAACTAATAAAATTTAATTATTTTTTGAATAAACAAAGTACAAACAAGAAGGGTTTATAATTTCTCTTTTCCCTTCCTTTTTCTTTCTTCATACTTAAACCTATCTTGAAGGTATTTGTTAAATGCTTCTTTTCCCTTATACACAGCAGTGCCTTTCTAACCTTGTCGCACCAAAAGCTTCAACTCTTCCATCATATATCCACGGGATCTCTGTCCGAATGTGTCACCTTTAGGCCTGGCTCTTTTAGACGAGTCTTCATCTTGGCAATTTTTAATCTCCAAGTCTTGCATTCAAATTGCAACTCGAAGATTTGCTGCTTATATAGTCCAAGTGCAACTTGAAGACCCTAAACTTCTTGACGCTTCTTATCAAGCTCACCGGTCATGGTACGGACTACTTCATCCCTACCCTTAAGTTCAGAGGTAATACTTTCAACCTTAGCTGAAAGTTTGACAGCTATTTTCTTATTCTTTTCATTCTCTAAGAAAATTAACCTTTCTCTAAGGGTCAAATCCCTTGTTGCTCGCTGCTGTTGCACCCTATTTTCATTAAAATAGCGGTTTCGGCATTCCAAATAGGCAATTTGACATCTGAGATCTTTGTTCTCCTCTCCTAACCTAAACATAGCTTCTTGAAGCTCAGCATGCACTGCTTCAAGTGTTTTAACTTTCTCATGCAAATTAGTAATAACAGCATTTGATGATAATGAATGATCCTGATATGATAAAAATTGAATAAAAATCAGTACTTTACCTACTAAGGGCAACCAAATTAATTATCCTTACAAACATTTAATAAAAAGAAATAAAGAAGGCCTAAGAGCTAGCCTCATCCTAACTCCCAAAACCCTGAGCCGAAGTCCTTACCTTAGCTTGACTTTTTGGTGCCTCACCACTGTGGCCCAAAGATCAGGGTCTTTGTCCACCTCACAAACTTTCAACTCCTCCAAGGTCAAGGGTGAGCTAAGAGATGCCAAGTGCTGCAAAAGTTTAAAAGAGCTATCAAACCCCTTCACAGTGTCCTCATACACCTTGTTGGCCCTCGCCATGGCCTTGGGGTTGTAGCTGGGCATCTCTTCCAACGGCAAGGTGGGGAATTTTTTTTGAATTTCAATGACCATTTCATGCTTCCCTATATCTTTTGCAGTCTTGGACAAATTTTCTACAAATTCGCCAAAGTCCTAGGTGTGAAAAATCTTTTTCACCAACAACTTGGCGAACTCTCTTTGGTTAATAGCTACACATACTTGCACCTTTGCTTCCTTCTTTTGTAGCTATTGGTGGAGAGAATACACCTCTTCCTCCAACTTCCTCCTAGACTTCACGGTCACAGACATCTCTTTTTCCCATTTTTTCTTCGCTTCCAAAGAGGCCACTTCAGCCTAGGGGTGGTTATGGTTTGGTTAAACCGAATAAACCGACAGAAAAAACCGAATAAACCAAACCAAAAATGAATTTGGTTTATTCAGTTCGGTTTTAATCGAACCGAATTGCTTATTTAGTTTTCAGTTCGGTTTATGGTTTGGGGTTCTGAAAACCGAACCGAACCGAATAAACCGAACTGAATAAGGAACCGAATCGAATAAGAAAACCGAATCGAATAAGGAATCGAATTGAATAAGAAAACCGAATCGAATAAAAAATTGAATAAACCGAATTTTATAATTTATAAATATATTATATATATATGTATAAATATAAATATATGTTATTTAATAGTTATGGTTTATAGTTTATAAAACCATTGTAGACTTTGTAGTTATGTATATATATTTTTGTATAATTAATTTATTATTATTATAGAATTTATCATGTATAGATATTAATGATAATGGACAATATATAGTAATATTAATATAGTATATAACTATATGCTATATACTAAACAATTTATAGTTTATACTATAATTTTAATTTATCAATTTATTTAAAAGTTAAACAAATATGAAATATCAAATTACAAATAAAGAAAAATAAAATAATGCATAAGTTGACAAAGTTGTTAAAATGTTAAGAAAATCCGAATTGAATAAGGAAACCGAATTGAATAAGAAACCAAATAAGAAACCGAATTTCTTATTCGGTTTTATTCAGTTCAAACCGAACTGAATCAAAACCGAATAAGAAATTCGGTTTGGTTTATTCAGTTTTAGGTTCGGTTTTCGGATAAGAGGTTCCAAAATGTCAAACCGAATAAACCCAATAAACCGAAAAACCAAACCATGACTAGCCCTACTTCAGCCTCTTTAAGTTGGGCAACCTCAAATTGCAATTTGGAGATCTCAGTGGCCTGATCATTCGCCTTGAGGACGAATTTAACCCATGAAGCCAATGCCTGCACTCCAAATTAACCACCCATTACAACATTTTTAGATATATATTCTCAAAAAAAAGAAGAATTTTACTTGTAGAACAGAATAACGAAAATCATTGTTCAGGTCAACCATCGGCATCTCGACCAACCTCCTTTGATAGCTATCCAATCCCTCAAACCTAAGCATTTTATCTTTTCCAGGCTTGGAGAAATACAACACTGTCTCAGAGACCACCTCCTCGGCCTCTACCTCACTTATCATCTTCTTCTTGGCAGGCATCTTCATCCTCTTCTTTTTAACTGGAGACCCAATTTTAACCACTACCTCATCAGCCTCTCTCTTTGAAGGCTCTCCCATCTCCACTTTCTTTGTAACAGCAACATCTTCAGCATTAGAGAGTGCCTTCTTTGTAGGCTCCATCTTAATCGAACTACAGAACTTCACCACTGCAAAACACAAAATACACATGATTAACACAAGAAATAGTAACACAAATTCACTATAACATACAAACACCCTACCATTCGCCTCATCCTTTTTGGTAGATTGCAATAATAGAGATCCAGTTTCAATAATGGTCGAACTCAATTTATACTTCACAAGCCCTTCCACCATGTAATTTTCAATCCCTTTCTCTCGAAGTTCTATATAAGCACGACCACAAGGGTTCTGCATTTTTCGATTCGGATATGCATCATTCGCATCTCCATAGAACCATCCCGTCTTCAACCCACAAGTCTCAGATTTAATAAAGAAAAACCTTTTTTTCCACTCATGGTAGGCTAAAGGCCTCACAGCCTTGCTCTTGGATCTCGAAAAAAACGTAAAATACCCTATGGAATTTGCAAATTTCTTTATGCAATAAAAATATCTAAAAAGATCTACAGAACTTTTTTATATTCCCTTCCCGACACAAAACCTCAAATCCTATAATGGTTCTTGCAAAATTGGGCGCCAATTGGGCTAAATCTATTCCATAACCTAAAATATCAACCACAAGTTGGCAAACAGAAAGCCTAAGACCTATTTTCAATTGTTCTTCATATACAGAAATATACCCCACTGGAGGGCTGCATGTCCTACCATCACTGCAAACAACCTTTGTGCCATATTCTTTAAGAATATGGTACCTCTTTCTGAGTTATCTAAATCAGCCTCTTCAAAAACTGATGACAAAGTCTTAGTAGTGGGCACAAATTTAGAGGGATACCCTACTACTGGGGCTGTAACAAGTTCCTCCAGTTCTTTCAAAGAAGAACTTTTTGCGTTAGATGAAACAATCTTACCCCTAGGAAAATAACCCTTTTCTTCAAAACTTGACACAACCAAAACCATTTTTCCCCTTGTTACTCTCTTTCTACTCGACTCAACCATACCAAAATCAAAAGATTTCCCTTGGCAGGGCGAGCTAGATACACTATTCTCCTCACAAGCCAGGAAGACAGTCTTTTCCTCCCAATGGAAAAATCCAGAAGACATAGAATAAGATGAAGTCATACTTACTTTTTCTTAAGATACCTTTTGAAATGGGCCTATAGCTCTCACTGGGTAAACACTGGGTAAACCCTACGAACTCGTCCATACACCACAATTCCTTGCCGGAGCACAAACAAAAATAGTTGTGACCTTTTTGAATACCAAAAGGTTACGAAAACAACAGATAGGAAGACCAAAGGCAAAAAGTCACCACCTTTTATGTCAAACCCTAAAATTTTCATGTGAAACTCCACAAAATATTTTCGGGCCTCACAACATTTAAAGTTGTCCCTTTATAAGGTAAACACTAACTGCTCACACAACTCACAATAAGCCTTAACTGACGAAAAATATGGTGAGGAACATCATTACCCCTCACTCTCTCTCCAAACACCCTACATTTGGTAAGATCTTAACCTGACATTATCTCGCTAAGGTCTAAGGGGCTCATGATGTGTATGGATCCAGTTCCCAACGTCCCATCTCCGATCAAAGGTTAGGTCAGCAAGTTGCCATTCAAAAGCTAGGTCTGTGTGCCCCAATGCGAGACCTTGGAGCCAAAGACCAGATCTCAGCAACGTGCAAAGTTCCCGACCTCTGCGGCAATCTCAATGGCATGATCTCCACTTAGACCTTGAACTCTAAGTTCAAAGACCAACAATGACAACATATTGAAATCAAACCAAGTGCATGGGACCTTTGAGCTCTAGGTCACAAGGTGGGAACTCAGCAAAGTCATACTTATCCATAAGCGCGTAACTACAGGCTGTAATTGTAGAATGGACATTGTGACGTGCAGTCAGCGTTTACAACTATAACCCACATATCAATCCACGACATCAAATCCCACAAATGACGGGATGAGGCACATAAGACTAGAAAAGACAACTTCGAAGAATTTATCTCAGGGAACCACTTTGGGATCTATTTTGCAGGAATAATCATCAATGTGGAAGACAAAGAACCTTGGGTCTAAACCATCTAATCAAATCATAGACGGGCTACGGATTTCGCCTTCATCACTCATCTTTTCCCACTACTGTTAAGATTCAAAACATGGCAATGTTGAACTGTCAAAAAACGCACAGTCTCGAGCAATAATTCCTAGCCCCTCTATCATTTCCTTTGTAGAAGAAAATGTAATTTCTCTATTCGGCCTTTGTATGTTTGAGAAAGAAAAAAAATATTAAGGCTGATATTTTTATCAACTTTTAGTGGCCTTTGAGTGATAAAAGTACAACTAAAGTAATTATTGGAAATTCTTTTGATGGTTATTGGGCCGTAGACTAGAAATTGAATTTAGGTGGGTTAGGTACAACATTGAGCTTTTTGCCCCTTTAGATAACATTCCGCATTCCTCCAATTCAAAAAGGGAGCAAAATGAAAAACTAGTATGTTCATGTCATTCATTTTTCAAGGAATAGCTTTCTTTTTATTTGGTTATTTGACCTTCTTATGTATTTTAGTTTTGAACATAGGATCCGAAAGAACAAGAGCTGGTTGTTTTGAGACCTATAGAAATATTGATTTTTTTTTATTTATGATATGACAACCATTCTTTATTTTGATACTCCTTTTTATCTAATGTGGTGGTCTGCTTTTCACTATATTCTTTTTTTAACATTTTTTTAGTGGGACAATAAGAGTAGGAAATATGGATAGTGAGGTGGGTTTTTGTTGAGCATGAGAGTAGCAAATTCCCATATGCATTTAAATTCTTTTATCTTACTAAGTAGCATTGGTTAAATTGCTGTCCAGGTATTTGGAAATAAATTGACTTTTTTTTTCTGCTGCAAAGATTTCGTCATCATTTCTTCCTCCTGAGCTTCCAGATTGTATTTGCAAGTGTGTCTCATGAGTAAGAATATATCTTATTCATATGGTTAACCTCTGGATGAATCCCATATGACTTATTTAGTTTTTGAGTTAGTAGTTGTGTTATAATCAATTCAACATTCCATTAGGAAGATCAAATGTAGGGAAGTCATCTTTACTCAACACACTAACCAGAGAGTGGAGTGTTGTACGGATATCAGACAAGCCTAGCCTTACACAGGTGCTATGTTTTATCCTTGGCCAACTTGACATTCCTTGAGATGTCCACATTTACTAATTTTGATTGTTCCATAGATAATAAACCTTTTCAAGCTAGCATCAAAGTTATGTTTAGTCGATTTGCCTAGATATCGATTTGCTTATGCAAAGAAGAAGTCAAAGAAGCTTGGGAGGAACTTGTGAGTATGCATATGGATTTTGTTTGCTTTAACATTTCTCAATCCTTCTCCTTAGCCTAGTTTATTTTTAGGGAAACAAATATCAATATGATCCACCTTCATGATTGATGTCATCATCTATACAAATTGGTTATTATTTGATTTCAGACTTAGCATCCTTACATTTAGTATTTGAGATAATATGCACTATTGTGCAAAGTTATCTTTAGATGTATTTTTGGTCCTTATTTTGATTCAAAGCTGGTTGAAAAGGATAGTGTGATTGAGTAGTCTTTCTTTTCTTATCACATGACACCTTATACTACATTTAAATACAAAATATCCTATTTTATGGAATTCAACAAAGTGATGGAGAAGCACATGCAATATTATAAAACAAGTTACAATTTTCTATTTAGTTATCTTGGCACTTTTCTTGGATGTTCCCTAAGTCAATTATGATTTAATGAAAATATGAAATTGGAATCTTGTAGTGACCTTAATTGAGATTCATTGCATATATTCTAAATGAACTATGTTTTGTTGCTGTGTGCTGGTGGTGTCATTGTACACCATTTTTGCTGTTAATGATCTTCCTGATTCCTGGGTAATGCTATAATATTTTCTGTTTTGCCTGGTTGGTAATATGCAGCTATTGCTTGTAATTTTCTTCTTAATAATTACAATTTTGCAGGTGAAAGAGTATGTGTCCACATGTGTTGGCCTAAAGAGAGTGTGTCTTCTAGTTGATACAAAATGAGGTATGAAACCTATGGATCATGAACTTGTTGATTTGATGGAATGGAAAGTGTTATTGTATGTGTGGAGAAATAACACCACATTGCATGCAAGCTAGCCTAGGTTACTGATGGTAAAGGGGACTTTCTTTTGTTATAAGATTATTGTCTGTACTAACAGTTTTATCTATTTGTTCTTGGAGGTTTGTGTGTGACATTGTCCCAGATTTTGAGTTACTTTTATTCTATATTTCCTATGTACTTGATTAGTACTTTCAGCTTTGCATGATAAATCTGCAGGTCACAAACCAAGTATCAGATTGTTTTAACAAAGACACTATGGTTTTCCTAATTGATGTGGCATGCTGGGCAATGCAAATTGAAGAGGTGAAAAAAATAGAAATCTTGTTGATTAGTCTTTAACAACTCTCTTTCCAGACTAAATTAAGTGCTCTCTGATTCTACAAAGACTCAAAGAAAAGAAGTCTGCAATTCAACCAGTGGAAACAAGGACTTAAGATTGTCCTAGTTGTTTTGATGTTTTGTGCTTTAACAGTGAAAATTTATCCCAGTTGTCATGACTTTGAGCTTCATTTGCAGATGATGGTAAGCTCAAAAACTGGAGTTGGTATCCGAAGTTTAAGAACAGTACTTGCCAAGATTGTTCACTTTGTGAAACCTTAAGAGGTATTCATAGAATCTTATTATTATTGCTTGATTTTCATTTCCAAGCTTGCAGATTGAATATTTGAATGGGCCTGGTTTTGCTTGTCTATCTTACACTTAAGCTTACTTGTTGTATGACTAATAGATGTTCAATATCAAATTAGCTGATTTGTGCTCTTTGGGTTGAATGTCTAGCCTGGCTTAATCTAGTTTGTCCTTTTCCCTCTCTTCCTCACTACTATTACAGGATGCTTTTCAAGATTTGTTGCATAAAAGAGATGAAAACAGATATGAATGGGAGTATCCCTTTGCTTTAACTTTTTTTTTTTCTGAAACGATAGAAATTCCATTGATTTTGGAAAATGGGACTGTACAAATTGGGTTGCCAATGAAGGCAACATGATCTCCTTGGTCTTAATTAATTGCCAAGGAGGAGAATGGGATAGTGGATTTTGACCACTATCTCATTTGTTACAGAAACTACTAACTAGTCTAAGATTAGAGACTATCGGGAGAGAACCCTATCATTACAAAAAGATTGCCAAAAGATTGATGTTGAGAGATATAGTGGCAGTAGCTAACTTCAACTAAATGACTAATCTTGACCCCTATATTTTGGGACATCAATTGCAATCTGGGAATACCTTGTTTATACTATTTACATAACAGCTTCTACAAAATTCTAGCAGTGTAGAAGGCCAAAATAGCAATGCCAAAACTTCATGCTATCAACCTTTATCAGGAACTGCTGGCTGATGTCCCTTGTTGAGATGGAAATCGGACTCTCCAAAAGCTCCAACTAAGCATTAGTAGTCCTGCATGGATATTAATAGGAGGCGAAAGTGCTAGAGACTAGTGCTCCTTTCCAGTCAGCTCAATAAAGGTAAAACCATTTGTTTCAACCACCACAAAAGAAACCAGAGTAATGTGTGGAGGAAAAGAGATTTACATAGGAAACCACCATTTAGAGAGGAGAAGAAATGATGGGGAATGCTAATCAATTAGAATTTAAGGTTGTCAATACGCAGCCTATTGGATAGCACTGAAGAAACTCAAATAAGGCAGAATAGAGACAAAGAAACACAATGTAGACTTGCTCAACATTCAAACAGCCAGCGAGCCTTTGACAAACCCCCTTCCAACGAAGAAAGGTAGTTCTGCCTTAGAGAGCGTTACCTAAAACCAGAAAAAGAAAACAAAGAGGAAATATGGAGTGGCTCCTATTTCAAAGCCGTAGGAAACCTTGACTTACTCCATCCTACCGAGGTATGGTATATCGACTATGAAGAGAGGTACCAGCTGGCCGAGCTAGTAAACCAGAGAAGAGAAAACAGGATTGAAGATTAAGAAAAGGATAAGATAATTAAGATGAGAAAAAAGTGTTGGGAGTAGAGAGAGTGTTAAGAAAAAACCTTGAGAAAGATCTAAAATACCAAGCTTCCTTAAGACGCAATAATCATACCATTTACCCTTTGTCCTTTCATTTTTCTTGTGCTTGTAGTTCTTCATTTCTCTTGTACATTTACTTTCATTTTTTTTCTCTTTTTTTTTTCCTTTTTTTCCCCCTTTTTTTTCTTCCTTTTTTTTTATCTTTTTATACTTCCTTTTTTTTTTCCTTTTCCCTCTTTGTTTTTTTGTTATTATTATTATTATTATTTTTTTTTACTTTGATCAACTAATAAGACTATCTGAGAAGTGCATAACTGACTGTACCATCTCTTAACTTGGTACATAAGTATTGGGCTATGGGAGCAGGGAGTTCAAAATTGGGAATACTCCAATTGAAATACAGAGACACTGAGCATAACAATAGTACAACGCAGAGAGATTGCCACTCTAAAGTTGGGGAAGGGTACAGACAACAGAAACATTAAGTCTAGATAGTAAAAGGCAGTCCTAACTTCAGAGAGTGTAGATTGCTTTTGTGTTTACCATCCATGCTTCTCTTTTTTCCTTCTATCTGTTTTTCCTACTTTGTTTTGTTTTTGTTTTTGCTTCCCTCTTCTTCTTTTTTTTTTCCACTTTTTTCCTCTTCTTCTTTTTTTTTCCTCTCCTTTTTTTTCCCTTCTCTTTATTTATTTATTTATTTTTTCTCTTCTGCACAAGGTTCAGAGAAATACAATCAAGAGTGTGTTAGGATGCTTGGCCACAGTCTATCATTCAATCCAGACAAGCAAAACCCGAGCTAGCCATCCACAAGCCATCATAGTTCACAATCCGTCTTATAGTCACATGCTAGTCCATGAAGTCCATAGCCTTGCATTTTATCACCTAAAGTTCCTTTGAGGCGTCTACCATTCAGTCCAGACAAGCAAAACCCGAGCTAGCCATCCACAATCCATCATAGTTCAGCATGCAAGTTCATGAAGTCCTTAGCCTAGCATTTTATCACCTAACCTTCCTTTGAGGCATTTTAACAAACAAGTTATAGGCCCTCATTGCACACTTTATGATTCAATCAATTGGTACAATCAATAAGAGCCAAAATAGAATATTCAACCACTTTCAGTGCACTTCAAAGAAAAAATTCCAAACATCAACCACAAAATAGCCTCATATGCTCATCAGACATTTCCACCACATCAAAACCCGCTACTTGAAACCGCCTCCCATTTGATAGTAGAAAAAGACTTGAAAAGGTGCTAAGTACGTACTTACCTTGAAATATTTCATTGCTGCCTTTGATCGTCTGTTCACGTGATCCCTTTGAGTTTTGTGTCTCCTAGCCCTATCCAGTGGATTGTTTCTCCTTTTATTGTGGCGCTAGCCAAACATAGCTCGGTCCTCATTTACCAAAGATAGAGGAGGAAGGGTCAAACTTGTTTTTAATATACTCTGTAAGGCCCAAAACTGACCCAGAAGAGTGGGTGAGTTGCCAATCCGACACCATTTCCATTCTGCTTTTACATAATGTGCCACTTAGAGAGAATGATCAAAAAATATGCAAAATACCGAAAACCATAAATCCTCCTTATGGATACCAAGCTGGGAAGTAAGGAACTAAAAAAGTAAAGTTCCAAATTAGAGAGTACAGTAGACCGGCAAAAAGGACCAGAAAAATAAAACAAAATTTTAGGAACCTGTAGGAGGTTGGGTGTCTTCTTATTACAAGAGTGGATGCATCACCTTTTAACTTGTGTCTTCAAGAGTAGACCGCCGCGGCGGTCAAAATTTTCTGTCCACCTGACCGCAGCAGCGGTGTGGATGACCGCCACGGCGGTCAGAATTCTTTGTCCAACGAGCCATTTTGGACCACAGCGGACCGCAGCGGCGGTCAAAATGTCCGCCGCAGCGGTCTTGATTCTCTGTCTCCTCTACTAATGTTGATCCTCCTTCAATCCACATTGTCCCCTCATATGAGGGGAATGCTAGTTAAGCTTGAGTCTTGTAATTAGCACAACCTACACCAAAAGGGAACATGCAATAAGTGTGAAGGGAGACTTTGAAAAATTTTATGAAAAAGACAGCTGCTCCAAGAAATCATTAAAGAGAAATAGCTACTATTTTAGGAAGAAAGAGGGAAGTCATTTAAAATATCTTGGTATTCTTGCCATTCCAAAAAGGCCGAACTACCACTTCCTTGGCTGATTTAGCTACCCTTTCAAAGAGCCAGAGATTCCTTGTTTTCCACAACATCCAAATGATGTATACAGAGAGGTTGATCCTGTCATTGCTAATGGAGTTCTTTCCCATTGAGCTTAATGCTTCCCACCAACGCTGAAAATAGGATTGTTGAAAGAGTAGACCATCCCAGGAAACCGGAGAATGTCTCCACACCATCACCTCCTTCTCACAATTAAACAGGACATGCTCTAAGGATTCCTCTTGCATTCCACAAATGTCACAAATGGTGTCCAACTGTATTTTCTTTTTGCTCAACTCTAGCTTGGTTGGCAAAATGCCTTGACAGCAGCGCCATAAAAAGTGTTAGCTTATCTTTGACCTGCAGATTCCATATTCTATTCCACATATTCTTAGTTGTTGTCAAGTTATTACTACTAGTAGCTGTATTGATACATGCGTGGGCTCGTTGCTTCTCCATAGCTACTTTGTAGGCAGAATGTACTGTAAACGTCCCTTTCCTATCATGATGCCAAATGAGCTTATCAGGACCCGCCTCCTTTGTTAATGGGATTTTAGATATTTCCTCTACATCCTCAGGATGGAAAAGCTGATCCAGTAGCTTTTGATTCCATTGTGCCCCCTTATCAATCATAAGTTGGCTGCACCAACCAAGTGACTCCTGAGGTGGTTCTTTGGGAAGTGGCTTGAAATCGAGTCTATTTGCCAACCATGGAGACTCCCAAATTTTAATGGATTTCCCATCTCCCACTTGATATCGCATCCCTATTTCTAAAATATATCTAGCTCCTGTCCAACATTTCCACAGCCAAGAAACATTTTGTTGGACCTTTGTAGTCATTAAGTTGTCTTGGGGATAATATCTAGCTTTCATTACACGGCTCAGAAGCAAGTTTGGAAACTGGATTAATCTCCATAATTGCTTAGCTAGTAAGGAATTATTGAATACTTGGATATCCAGGAAACCAAGCCCTCCCAAGTCTTTCGGCTGAGTTAATTTAGACCAGGCTCTCCAGTGGATTTTGTGACCATTGTTTGCATTAAAGCCCCACCAAAAATGTGCTGCCTCACTACTCAAGATTTTACAGATCCCAATTGGAAGTTTAAAACATGACATTACATAGATAGGTAAGGAGTTTAGAACTGATTTGATAAGGATTTCTTTACCTGCCTGACTCAAGAATTGAGTTCTCCAATTACCTATTCTTCTTCTGACCGCTTCAATGACGTATGCAAAGACTTCCTTCTTAGATTTGCCGATACCGAGGGGTAAGCCTAAGTATCAGCGCTCCTTTGTTCATTGATCCCATTTAACACCTGAATAATGTCTGTTTTAACCTGGTCTGGTATGTGCCTGCTAAAAAGGATCGAAGATTTATCTAGGTTCACTTTCTGCCCTGAAGCTTCACAATAATCTGTAATGATCCTGCGGATGTGCTGAGCTTGTTCCACTGTCGCTTCATTAAACAGGAGTGAATCATCTGCAAGAAAAAGATGAGTGAGAAGTGGTCCTTTACGGCATATTCGCATTCCCCTGTAGAGACCTTCATTTGCAGCTTTTCTGATCAAATATGAGAAAACTTCCGAGATGATTATGAATAAATAGGGGGATAGGGGGTCTCCTTGTCTAATACCTCTTGTGGGCTGCACATATCTACTAACCTCACCGTTAATGTTAAAAGAAAAGGAAGAGGTACTTATACACGTTATAACCCATTCTATGAATTTTGTAGCAAAACCCATTCTAAGCATAACCTGAGATAAAAAACCCCACTCAACTCGATCAAAAGCCTTGGCCATATCTAATTTCAAGGCCATGCAACCTTTTCTTGATTTGTTTAGGCTCTTAATGTGGTGTATGCATTCATGAGCGATAACAACATTGTCCGTGATTTGTCTACCAGGGACAAAAGTGGCTTGGCTTTCATGAATGCAAACATTGAGACAGGATTTTAATCTTTCGGCTAAAATCTTAGATATTATTTTATAGACCACATTGCATAAGCTAATCGGCCTATATTGAGCTATGTGGGTTGGGCTCATTATTTTTGGGATAAGGGTAATAAGTGTATGGTTTACACTCTTCAGCATTTTAGAATGGATGAAAAAACTTTTCACAGCAAAAATTATATCTTTGTGAATTACATGCCAGTAGTTTTGAAAAAAGAGTGGAGTCATACCATCCGGTCCAGGTGTTTTGTTAGGGTGCATACCAAATAAGGCGTGTTGGATCTCCGCATCCTCCACTGGCCTGGTTAGTCTTTGGTTCATGACTCTTGTAATCGTAGTTGGGATTCCTAGCAAAAAGGATGGGTCAGTTGTTGGGAATGAAGAAGTAAAAAGAGAAGAGTAAAAATCAGAAACTTCCTGTTTGATTTCCTCGGGATTGGTGCAGATATGTCCATTGTCCCTTACCAGCCTAGAAATGATATTCACTTTTCTTCTATGCACTGTAGAAGCATGAAAAAACTTTGTGTTCTTATCTCCTTCTTTTAGCCATTGAAACCGTGATTTTTTATGCCAATACTTCTCCTCCTCACTATAAGCTTTGTGTAAATCCTGTTTCAACGTTTTCCAAAGATTCCAGTCACGGTTACCCCCTGTTTGGCTGAGCCCTTCCATTTGGGCTTTAATCTCCTTTATCTTTTGTGCTGCATTTGAAGACGCAGCAGTGGCTGACTTCAGCAAATCCACTCTACACTGTTTGATTTTGCAAGTAAGTTGGAACATCGAATTGCCCTGTTGTGTCCTTATCCAAGCTTGCTCTATTACTGCATTCGTTCCCTCTTGCTTTATCCATCTTTTGTCAAAGATAAACCTATGCTTCTGCCGGGGCTTGTCTGGGCAAGTGACTAGTAACAATAGGGAATGGTCGAACGACTGTTTTTCCAGATGTTTGACTTCCGCCATAGGGTGCTGGAGTATCCAATCAGCTGAACCGAAGAAACGGTCTAGTCTTTCTTCAACGAAACCCTCCTGCTCCCTATTATTGGCCCAAGTGAAAGGTCTCCCATTAAAACCTAGATCTACCATGCCCATGATTTTGATAAAGTCCCTAAAAAGCTGAAAACTGGCCTCCGAACGGGGTTGACCACCTCTCTTCTCTGAATTATCAACTAGATCATTGAAATCCCCACCCATAAACCATTTGTGCCCCCATTTGCTTTTGGCCTGTTGAAGATAGTCCCATTGTTGGTTACGGACTATTGTATTCGTACTAGCATAAACAAAAATAACCCAAAACTACTATTGATCTCCCTTCTTATTTACTTGTACTTCAAAACAAAAATCTGTTGATAATACTTGATTTACTACCATATCTTCACTCCAAAATAGCAGAAGGCCACCCCTTGTTCCCCGAGGATCAACATAGTTCCATCGATTTTGAAGACGAAAATGCCTACAAAATGTTTTGATAAAATGCGCCTTTTGTTTAGTCTCACTAATAAATACCATATCCGGGAGTGGAACCGAATGGTTTCCTTAAGCTGAGAAATAGTAGAGGGCCCTCCTAGACCTCTACAATTCCAGGCACACATTTTCATTGATTTGCTTGGGGCCATTTGGGGCTGGCTTCCTCCACCTGTAAATCTCGAATGATGATGCCTTGGTTCCTTCTTTTATGGCCTCCTTCATGTTCCTTCTCCCCTTCGGATATAGCATTAATTTCCTGTTCTTTCCCTTTTCTTTTTTCCCCTACAGTCAGATGTGGCTGTATCAAGGTTTGAGATCCTATTTTGTGCGGAGATCGGGTAACAACTTTGCGATGCCATTTTCTGGTACGAATTCCCGGGGCTTTGGCCACCATTTCTTCTACATTTGGCTCCAATTTACTGGTAGCATCTTGAAGGGGATTGGAGACATCCCCCAACTTCATTGGAACATTAATAAGATTTTGCTCTAGGGATGTGAAGTCTTCTTCAAAAGATGGATTGATCATTTTCTTAGCTAGCACCTCCTCTAGCTCACTCACATTTTCCTGCCCGACGCCATCCAAGTCCATTTTTTCTCGTTCTTTTTTATTTGCCTCGGGATTCAAAATGCTTGTGGGAATAGCTTCTACTATGGCTGGTCTCACATCAACTTCTTCCATAGTTGGACTGATTAAGGTCTTTGGCAAACCTTCTTCATAATCCATAACCTTGTGCGGAGAATGTTCTATATCCTTGCTCGTGGACCCTGTACTTTGAAAGCCCCCTGGGGACATTGAAAGAAAAAGGTCACTCAAAGGCTGGTTGGCACCCACTGTCACAATTTGTTTGGCCGCTTGACTTCTCGGACCGGAGACTAAATGGGCATTCGGCTTGTACTCTCTCTTGACTGAATCCGCCTTCAACCATTCCCCAAATTGGCTCTCTTTCAGCTTGTGGTGCTTACAATCCTCTTTTCGGATCCCACAGTTATTCTCTAGATGGCCAATGTGACCACAATAAGAACAAAAATTGAGTAATTGTTCATATCGGAAAATAACCCAACAATGTTGCTCATGGAGTTTAACTTGAGTGCCACGCAACAACGGTTGATCCAAATCAATTGTAACGTACAGTTTTAAACATCTACCCTGCTTACTTCCCGTACTAGGAATTTCCACATCCTAAATTTTCGGAAACAATTTTCCAATTTTCAAGCCCGTTTCTTTAGACAACCAGTGGGTGGGGATATTCCAAATTTGAACCCATGTATCAATGTGGTTGAAAGTTTCTTCATATATATTCATTCCCACAGACCAATCTTTTAACACTAAGTATTGTTGATCAAAGGACCAGAGTTTACCTTTTAGTACCTTCTCCTTGTCGGCTTGGCTATAGAAGACGAACTGGAAGAGGTTGGGTCCATGCTCTATAACTGAAAATGAGCTTGAGGTCGGCCATATCCTTGACAGGGTGAGTTTCAAGCCCGTAAAATTAACCCTTTTTTCTCCATGAATTTTTCCTGCTAAGCTTCGTTCACACAACTCCTTACTCCCTTTTACATCTTGGTCTTGAATTCCACCCCTACTTGTTCATTTGTCGACAGTTGACATTGCCTAAATTGAGCTACTAAATCGTCTGCCATACTACTCTTACGCTGGTACTTCACACGATTTGGAACTGCACCAATGGAGAGCAGTTTTTGATTGAAACCCTGCTGTCTGTGAGACTTGGAATCGCCCTCCTGCTACCAGCGAAGAGATAGGAACCGTAAACTACAAGCTGATAATGTGTGGAGCTGTAACTAGGGCTAGAACCCGTATGAGATTTCTACTTTCCTGATACTGAAGATAACAGAGAGGTTCGTGCGTTTCGTCAAAAAACCCAAGAAAAAAACTCTGTAATGTCACCAAAGGGAGAAGAAAACAAAAGAAGACACCCGCCCAGCCAAACCAGCAAAAATCGGTAATGGCATTTGGAGGAGACCTAAGGAAGAAACCTCGCACTCGACTGAGACCATAAATCTCCTGAAGGAGAAAGGAGGCACTCTGCTCACAGGGAGAGAGACTTACAAACACGCTATCCCTTTGCTATAACTAGCATCAATATTTCATTTATATTAGTGTCGATGTTGAATCTTTAATCGGGTAAGGAAATAATGCTATGTTATATGGATAGTCATACTTATTGAGTGTATGTAATCGTTAATAGTTTTATTTGAATGCTTCACCTTTAAGTATAAAATTGCCATGGAGGGTGGAGGGGCTTTAGGTCAAGATATTATTATCATTATAGACTATTTACATAATTCTAAAGGATATTAGATAATTTATCATTACTTATACATAACCCTTGTTTTCTCATTTTTACAAATTACTGGGATGATAATTTTCAATCAAGAATAGAGTATGGCATATATCATGTCATTTACTTCTACTTGTTAATGTCTTAGATCCTTAGTTTATTAGCACAATTTATTATAATATTTTTTTTATTGACAATTAAAAAAATTTCCTCAGATTTATGATAGCTTGGATTTCGATTATTACTTCTTAGTTGAAGTGATCAGTGCCAATTTATTGTTGGAAAATCATTTTATAAAATTTTAAATTTATTTCAATGCTAGTCAAAATTATGAAATATAATTATTATTGCCTATTTTTAAGCATTACAAAGAATTGCCTATGAATTCCATTCGAATGTTAAATGTATAAATTCATAATTAATGACAACAATTTATTACTATATAAAGTAATAAAAGATATTGTCACTACTAACTTTCTTGTTAGTAACAAAAAAGTCATTACTGAATAGCTATATTAGTGACAAAAATAATTGTTACAAAATATATTCGTATTAACGACACAAAAATTGTCACAAAAATATTAAAGTTAGTGACAATTAAATTTGTTACAAAACATGGGTATGCATTAGTAACAAAAAAGGTCATCAATAAGTAGTCACATCAATGACAAAAATACTTGTTATAAAATAAAATTCGCATTAGTGACACAAAACTTGTTGCTAAAACCTTAAAATTAGTGACAAATAAACTTTGCCATAAAACATGAATATGCATTAGTGGCAATTGAACATGTCACTAATTATTTGAACATTTAGTGACAATAATTGAGCTATTGTCACTAAACCATTAGGGACGTTCATTTAGTGACAACATAGTGACAACAAAATTTTCACTGATGATCATTTTTCTTGTAGTGTGACTAATGGAGAGAAGTTGTGCCTAGACATGATTTCAATATTCAAATTTTTGAATATTGTAAGTTTAACTCCCACTACAACATGAGTATAATCAAGGTGCGCCATAAGTCTGTCTTCCCAGGTGCCTTTTAATTGTCAAACTAAAATATGAAGTGTTGCATCCAATTGTGAAGAGTTTTTTTTTTTGTAATGTGACATCTTTCAAATTATATATATTATTAACTAGTAAATAAACATACTTTGGTCAGAATTAAATATCTTTTGCACACTAATTCTTGTTGAAATATTTTCAACTCTCTTTCTTTAGATATTTCAAAGAATTTATTATATCCTAAAGGTAAATTGCAAGACAACCTTGCTAGCAAAGCATAATATTGGGGGGAAATTAAAACCCTAAGGAGAGTGTTAAACAAGTCTTAAACTCATATGATTCATTCTCCCACATTTTTGTTTTTAAGTTTGTTGAAGAACTTGTTGAAACATCTTACTTCTTCTTTGTTCTTTTTCACTACCTACATTATTTTATCTATAGTCTTAAGGTTTTAATTGATTTTATTCATGGAGCCAAATCAAGAATCCACTTTCAAAGTCATAAATGAAGACCTTGTGAAGTTGGATAGATTGGATGGAGCAGGCATCAACTTCAATAGATGAAAGAACAAGATGATGTTTTCATCACTGTATTCATCCAAGTAGCCTATGTGCTTGATCCTTCCTTACTCAAAATTCTTGTAGCAAAAAGTGATAACACTAATTCAATTTATGCACAAAGGTAGAAGAGACAAGAAGATGAAGTGGTTAAGAAAGGACACATCCTAAACCTTTTATCGAATTGACTATATGATTTATTCACAATGTTGAAATCATCAAGAGAGATTTGGACTACCCTTGATTGAGAATACACCACCCCAAAGCAAGTAGAAAGTTTATCATTAAAAAATATTTTGAGTTTAAAATTATTTTTGCTTCTTCTCTCATCAATCAAATCCATGATTTACAAGCTTGATATTGAGATTTCAAAATCATTGCAAGTTGGGGCAATTATCGCTTATCCTTGGAATTATTACCAAAATAAGTTGTTACATACTATTAAAATCTTAACCATAGGTCAAGTGTTGAAACATATAAGAATTAATTGCTAATTAATTCATAAAAAGAAAAAGAAATGGATGTTGTGACGAGTTGTTGAAGCACTCAAAATTAATTACTAATTTTCTATTGACTACAATTAAATTTGCAATAATTGTGGAATTGAGTCGAATCACAAAGAAACTAATGCTTAATTTCGTAATTCAAAAACAATGATAAGGAAAACAAGAGGGCTTTTATAATTAAACTAATGAACTAAATTTTAACAATTAATCAAAATAAATAACTAAATAGAAAAAGGGAAGAAAATTAATATTACTAGACTTCTAATTCAAGAGTGCAATTTTGTTCAATTATACCACTGATTATATGTTGCAAAAATTCATCTTATAATTCAAATATTTGACTAAAAATTTATTAAGATAGTCATAAGAAATCCTTTATTTTTCTAATGTAATTGACCGAATCCAGCATCCAAATCAATATTTATCATTAACTGACTAAACACGATAGTGCTCTATATTAATTTAATGATAGCATTAAGTTTTATAAAAATAGTTAAACGAAAATCAAATAATCGAGATGGATATAACTATTCAATCTTATTCCAAGTTAAACGTGCATTTTTTATTTCGTAAATATAAATAATTTATTTGCTACTAGTAACAATCATATATGATAATTATAGATCACTGAATTCATGGATAGCAATAGAAAGAGAAATGGTGAATTAAATCGTTAGATTAATCAACATTAATCATTCATAAACAGAATAAAATCAATAATCAATGAATAGTTGAATTAAAAACAAGAAGTTAGATTTAACATAGACGCTCATAGTGATAGCAATTGGAATAGAAATCTCCTTGAATCAAAAAATAAAAAGAACAAGCTAACTTTGCGTTGTCTTCAAGCTTTCAACCCTAGAAAAAGAATAAAATGTGCATCGCTATATATGTCCTCTCCTTTTTCCTTCTGTCATCTTGCTAGAATAAAAGAAAATTACTTTTAAAATATAAGTTAAAACTACTAACAAAAATTAAACCTTCCTAAAACAAAATACCATTCCTAATAGGAAAGAAAATAATTCTCTTCCAAATACAAAAAAAATATCTAATCACAATAAAAATCCAATTGCTCAATTTGCTATAGTAAAAATCCTTTTCTTATTGTTATTGTACATCAACCATGTTTCTTCGTAATTAAAATTCTTTTTCTCCATCAATTAGTAACGCATGCCCATAGCTTATGCAAAAAAGTCTTCTGCTCTATACCTTGGTAAATATGGTGCGCTTGTAGGTTATCTCACGAAATCAATTAACCAAGTCTTTACTTTTTCAAAATTACACAGCTTGACAAATAATGCTCAAAAAGGTTGTTCCAATCTCAATTTGATTCAAGTCTCCAAATTTCATTCCCTTGAAACAAAACATAATAAAATCTATCAATTTTAAACACAATAAAAATTCAAAACAAAAGGAAATAAGCATCATAAATATAAATATAACTTTATGCATCCTATCATGTTGAGCAAAAAGTGAAGCTCGTTGATAGAAGAAACTGAAAAATACAAATTCTAAGAGAATGAAAGTGAAAAATACAAATTTCTAGAACAAGGAAAAAAAATAGCGATTGCTATAATTGTATAACAAAGACCACTATAAATTCGAGTGCAAGTCTAAAGAGAAGCAAAAGGCTAATAGTATTCAAGTGCAAATCTTGTTGAAAACAATGTAGAAATTATAACAGTAGTATCACTAGGCATAGTGACTGAAATAAACATGGCTTCACCAATTTCTTTGATTTGGAGAAAGTCCTCCTTACGAAGGCGAAACTCCCCCACCTGTACCAGAGGCCCCTTAGCCAAGCGGGTTGTAAATCGAGGGATGTGCACGAATTGGCAGAAGCACGAATTGGCAGAGGCCTGAGGGAGAGAGCCAACAGACCAAACCCCAGGACAGACTCCCACAATATTTCAGCGAAAAATCTGCCCCACGCGAGGTTTGAACCTGCGTTACCGGAGGATTTCTCCCCACATCACCTCAAGCTTACCAACTCGCCTATGCCCCTGGGGGCGTGGCTTCACCAATTTCTTTCAAGGATGGTGGATGGTTCAAGCGCAACGATTCATGTTTGCAGTGATAAGACACAATTCACGAACTATGAAATTTGTAAAGGACATGAAGTGGTGACCAAAAATGGTGCAAAAGCTAAAGTGCACAGTAAAGGATGCCCAGAATTTCAATTAACTTCCAGCAAGAAATTAGTCCTTATTAGTGTACTTCAAATTCAAGTTCCATATATTAGAAAAAAAATATTGTATATACAGAATTAGGGCTATACTAGAATCAAATAAGGTTATCTTGTCCAAAAATGGTATATTTGTTGGAAAAGGTTACATTTGTAATGGCATGTTTAAACTAAGTATAATAAAGTTAGTGATTCTCTTTATTTTGTGAATTCTTTTATTTTTCATGGCATGGTAAAAAGGCCACAGATTTTATTTATTTTTATTTTTTTGTGATTCTTTTTATCAGAAAGGCTGGATCATTTAGATCATTGCTAGAATGATTCCAATTTCTCCTAGGTTGGAAAAGTCCTACCCGATAGTAGGGGTGTTCATTTTGATCTACGGATCGGATGGATTTGTCGATCCAATTTGAAATTTCAGATTGGATTGGATAAACATGAATCGGATCATATTGAATGGACGGATCGATCTAATTCAATTAAATCCGTTTTGATCCAAATGAAAAAAATTATAACTTTTTTCTTTCAAAAATAGTTAACAATATAAATTAGCTTTCTTTGATAATTCAAATAATTATTTAATTAAAATTTGTCAATTTGTGATAAAATTAATTAAAATATTTATATGAAAATACACAAATTAAAATATTTAGATGAAATTTATTTATTATCTTTATATAAAAATAGATAATATTTTAACATAAAACTATTAATTTCAAACTTAAATTAAATTACACAATATTATAGATGAAAAGGAAAGCAATAACAAAAAAGAAGAAGTTCAAACCGGATAAAAAATCGATCTGATCCGATCCGAATCATGTTTGATCAAATAATTGATTTTGAACACCCCACCCAATAGCTTGAACCATTATTTTAAAAAAAATAGAAGTAAACGAAAAAGTAAGAGACTATGGTCATCAGATAACATCATCATTATGTCAACATAAAAATTGAATTCAAAATTCAATTTTCTTTTGAGACAGTCACAAGTAGAGTCACTAAAATTTTAATGATATGATTAGTTACTTTTAGTCACATATTGGTTTTCTTTTGTTGTTTTCTTTATTTTGTAAATTTGATTTTTAATTTTTATTAATCCTTTTCAATTTGTAGCATTAAAATAAACTTTGGTTGATTTTTACATTTTAATTAATTTGATTATAATATAAAACAGTAACTTAATCCAATCAAATGATTTTTTATTCAAATGTGATTTAGATTTGAAAAATGTTTCAAAAAATATATTTTAGTTTTCCTTATTTGATTATGAATCAAACTTTGAAATTAATTGGATTTATTTTATATTTTTAAATTATAATTTGATTATAATGTGAAGTTATTCTTTAGGAGGAAATTAATAACTTTTAATTTGAGTGGAACTTAGTAGATTACTCATTTTGGAGATTTACGATATTTCGAATGTGATTTCATATTTAGTAATAAGCTTAATTTAAAATTATGTTCAATATTTAATATGATTAAATTATGGGAATTAAATTTTAGATTAGAAATTAAAAATTATGGTTTTGTTAATTCAATTAGACTGGAATGTGACAATTCTTATTTTGGAAACTTTTAAATTTTACTTTGATTTAAAATTTAGTAAGTGTTTAGATGTAAATATTTTCCATAATTCAATCTAATTAAAATTATGGAAGAGGTTGTAAATTTAATTGCAAAAGAGTATTTCTCAATTAAATCAAAATGGAAAGCAAACGGTTTTTGAAACCGAATATGAGTCTAACATTAAGGGTTTTGGTTTAGGTTTTAGAAACCTTAAATTTTAACCCCTTGAGTTATTTAATTTATTTTGATTTAGTTGAATTTGAAAAACCCTAATGATATCTCAAAATAATTCAAAAATATTATTTCTAATATAATTAGAAATAGTAATACATATAGACCCATGATTAGATATGAAATATACTTACGTTGTTTTTTAATTTTGATTATTTAATTACATGTTTATATATTGCATTTGATTAAAATTTTATGCAATAGTATGTTCATTTAATAAGGTTACTTGATTGCATATAGTATTCATATTTAGTAAAAATTTAACAGTTTGTATGTTGCATATAGTATTATATGGCATAAATTTGAGAATAATGTTCAACCAAAGTATTCTACGATTCTTAACTATTTTAATCTTATATTTCTGGATATTAGCAAAAATTATATCTAAAGAATTAAAAATACTTATTGTAAGCATGAAATACGTAATGATATAATAGTTATATTATATTTGCTTTCGAATCCTAAATTGTTAAGAATGTGAATAACAAATATTCAGAAATTGACGATGCATTTCTTGTTTGATATATAATCAAATGTGAATTTTATTATATATATCCTCTTAGTTAGATAGCGATTTAAAATTTGTTTTGAATCTGCTATAGATTGAAACATTTTTTTTCAAGGGTAAGTGATGAGATGTGGTAGTTTATTCTTTAAAGAATATAATCCAAAATTGACTTTGTTGAAGTCAATGAAAATAATTTAACTACATAAACATCTATCCAAATAAGCCAAATGGACTTTGGAAATAAAACTGCTAAATAATCTTGATATTTAAAGTAAAAGAAATTTGTTGCAGTTTCCTTTTCAAATATATTAGAGATTAATATTCATTTTTTTTACCCTAAAACTAGAGTTATACTGTTTGATATCATATAATACTTTATATATATATGTGTGTGTGTGTGTGTATGTATGTATGTATAAAATCTAAAATTAAGTAGATTGATAATTAGAAGGAAATAATCCTACGTTGTACAAATAGAAGAAGTGTTTCTACATTAATCATAAGAGCAATTTTCTTTGTCAGTTATATTTATATGAAAATCCATTGTACTATTTTTGTTCTTACTCAGGTTCTATTTTATGTTTGACATGTTAGAATAATTTTTTCATGCAAAAGAATAATTTTTTTTTTTTACATGACGGATTCCAATTTGAACTGGTTTCGTAATTTAATAATCTTATCTATACTCTAAAAGGGAGACTTTAGTGGTGATCTACTGTCAATAGGTTTCTCCTAAATTGTAGGTTGCTCTTGATATAAGTGTAATTCTATAAAGTTTTGTGACTAGTTTTTCAACAAGTTTATGAGTTTTAATTTGTTTTAAAAGTTTTTATATTAATTTTTTTTATTTTTAACATAAAATTTATTTGTATTTATTTAAATATTTACTTTCAAATGTTATTAATAGTCACAATGTAAAATAAATCAAAACTTTTTTCGTTATGCATGGGGATTTATTTTTTAATTTATATTATCATTTAATTTTTGTTAATTTTGGACACATGCGTATGTATATTTAAAAAATTGTGTTGTCATAAATTAAAGTGTAATTTTGATCATGAACATTAAAAATAATATAAATTTTTTCTATTTATGATTTTAAGCATTTTAACTAAAAATGCCAATACTATTTTTAAATATTGTATAAAATCATTTCAATTGTCATTTGGTATTTATGACATATATTTATCCAAACATGTTAGTTGGTATATTTATTTATTTTAAAAAAATACATTTTTCATATTTACAAATCTTTACTAAGCAATTTAAGTTTTAATTTGTTTTAAAAACTTTTACTATTTTTTTATTAATTATATTGATTTTTTAGAAATTCTTATAGGTTAATTTCATTATTTTTTTAAACTATTTATTTTAAATCTTATTTGAATTTATTCCTTAAAAAATTACTATTTTTATTATTTTAAGTAAAAAATATTATTTTTTTTATTATTTAACTTTTAATTCCAAATGTAATTGATAGTTTAATTTTAAAAACAATATATAAATTTTATGACCTACATACACTTGCATATTTCTCTTATAAGTATTCCTATCAATTTAATTTTTTTATTTGCAGATATTTTATATATTAATGTATAAATAAAATACTATAAAAATGTAATATTATATTTTAGTTAACTTGTTTTCATTTATCATTAATTGTTAAAAATATTACAAGAGATTTTATTTATTTATTTTTAATTACTAATCATTGTGAAACTAACTAAAAATGAACTATCAAAATCATTTAAATTCATGCAAATATAATAACTAATAGCATATCTAATTATTAGAATTTTATAGTCTATCATATTAAATTCAATTGTTCCAATACAAGTCACCTTCTTATGCGGTGTTAATTTTTACATATATTAGTCATTAGCAACAATTTTTTTTCAAAAAGAACTTATCAATATTTCAATTAGTGCCATTCGTGTAAGGTTTGTGTTACTTTTAAATTATTTTAACAAGATAATTATATAGTAGAAAGATAAATTAAAAACATTTAAAGTAATAATAATTATAAATTTATAAAAAAATACTACAATTTTAAAAATTTATTAAAATTTTTAATAAGGCACTCCCCTCTTCGAGTGGGGTACTAAAAACTAGTATTAGTCAAAAGATATCAAATTAGATAACTACCGACATTACAACTTGTTCATGTACATTTAGTATTTACATGACTACTGAAATTTAGTATATTAATGGGCCCCCATATTGGGCTTGATTAATTTTGGGGTCTGTTTTTATCACTTCTGGTTCTACTTGAATTGTGATAGATACAAGGGGTTGTGTAATTTCATGAGAAAAATTTCTTCCCTTCATCATCATCCATCACCAGGAAGAACCTCTCATTTTTCATGATTCTCCATTTTTTTTTATTTCCCTTGAACCACTAGGTGGAGGAGGGTTTGACAATAGTAGTGTTGGTGGTGTTGAGGATAAGTTAGGTCATGGTGGTAGATTTGGTGCTAGTGAAGGAGCTGGTGGAGGTGGTGCAGGAGGAATTGTTGGTGGTGGTGGTGCGGGCAGAGGACGAATTGCACTGGTGGTGTTTAGAGTGATAGAGGAGGATATAGACAGGTAGTGGTGGCATTAAAAAGATTCCTTCCGTCCCAAAAAAAGAGTTCATTTTGAAAAAAAAAATTTGTCTCAAAAAAAAAATTCACTTTTAAACTAAATTTCTAAAATATCCTTACCAATAATAATTATGTATACTCAAAATAAAAAAATAAGGATAAAAATGTAAAATTATATATTTAGTGATGTATTAAATAAATTGTACCTAATAACTAATAAAAATTTATATTTAAACCAAAATAAACTCTTTTTTTTGGAACAGAGGGAGTATTATTTTTTGTACAAACAGTATCAACCTTAAAAAAGTAGTTAACTTCACATGTTGGGATTTATCGGTTATACAAGCAATAATTCGTCAAAATGCCATAAAAATTATTTTTAAAAATGTGAAGAACCAGAAAAGAAAAAAACATGATAAAAATGAAAGATAAAAATAATTACTCATCCATATGCAAAAGATGAAAAATATAATTTACTCTTGATTTAAATGCAAACATTACATTGCTATACTACCTCGAAAATTAGATACTAGGGAGGAAAAAGGGGGTAAGTCGGGATTTGAAATGATGCAATCAAATAGACAATGCAACTTTTCCCCTTGTGATCATTGCCCACGTCGTCCCCCTTCCAATGCAAGCAACAGCCGATAGCATAATTCAAGACCTCAAAAAGAGTTGTATAAAACAAAACCACAATGAAATAAAAAAATGCCAAACCCAAAACGTGAAGGAATTTTATTTTGTATTTTTATGTTGCCATTATGGGGAAGAACCTTTTTAAATTCCTCCATTTTTTTAGTATGGAGTGTATTTTTAGTATTCCATAACTCACAATCAAGAAACTTAAGTTGATGCCACTAGCTGCCTTTTGACTTCTTAATTTACTTTTGCTGGGAAAAGTTTAGGTGTAATATTCTTATGTACCTTTTAAGAGAACATAGCTATAAAATTAGCCATTAAATTTAGTACCAACAGGTAATAAAACAACCCAAACTTTCAATCTTGTTTTTTTGGTTTTGAGTTCAAAATTTGAAGACCTAATGAGCTTAAGTAATTATTCTATTTCAATTTAGATAGTAAATCGTTCAACTCTAATATATTGATACATGAGCCATTGTTTAACTCCAACTCATCTTGATCTAGTTCGTAGTTAGACCTCCACTAATCACATTAAAATAAGCTAGAATGGATTTAATTAGACCCTTCATTAGATTAAAAGTCCAATAAGTTTGAATAAGGCCCAATTCGATCTTCCTAAATGAGCACTTTGTTATACCAAATTAATAAGTAATAATACGCACGGGCATAAGATCTCAATGATTTCGTGTAGTGACAAATGTAATATTATGCTATACATATTTAGCCCAAAACAAATACCAAATTAATCATTAAACAATATTGATTTAGAATTATGATACTTTTAATAATTTTTTATAATAAAAATTTATAATGACTGATGTAACATAGATAAAAAAACGATTTATCAAACTTTTTTTTGACAATATTTATCAAATTTTTTAAAAAATATAAAATAATAATAAATAATATTATTTTGTTTAATATGTCACATTAATTATTATAACTTTTGATAAAAAAAAATCATTGAAAAAATCATTACTTATTTATTTATTATAAGTTTTCTCTTAATTAGAAAGTTTGAATGGCACGCACGCTCTTTCCTTTGTTCAGTCCTCCCCTAAAATAGAATAGAATTATTAGTGGGCTACTTTAGCCCCATCTGTTGCCATGAGCAATTAGCAACAAATAATGTGAGACTTCTATGGTCTCTTTGCTCCTATTATCAAATCTCACAAGAAGATTCCATTGTCCTTTTGTTTACTTATCAAATTTATACTTTGGATGTCATTGTCCTCAGTTCATTGGATAAACTATAATGGAGGAAAAGACAAATTAATAAATTCTCATAATTTAATTAATACTCTTTTATCCTAAAAAAGAGTTTATTTTGATTAAAACATAAATTTTTTTATTAATTATTAAATCTAACTCATTTAATATATCACTAAATTTATAAATTTATAAATTTATCTTTATTTTTTATTTTAGGTATACATTATTAATAAATATATTTTAAAATTTTAATTAAAAAAAATTAAAGTGAACTTTTTTTAAAAAAAGGAATAAAACCATCCCTATCTAATAACTACTTACCCAGTTTAAGGGACCTACTTCTGCCACCCCATTTCTAGAAGCCTGTTTACATCATTTTCCAATTCGGTTATTTATAAACATTCTCTCCTTGTTGGATGTCCATAAAGCCTTAACATGAAAGTAAAAGACACATTCTACTTAAGGGCTTATCAAAAATTGAAATTTATAAAGGAAAAATGCATTGTTTTAAAGTTCCTTTTAAAAACATAAATTTAAACATTTTCATGCACAAGACAATATTTTAATGTGAGAAGATACTTTTTCATGTCCTAATAAAAATCATCAGAAAATTTATGCTCTTTTTATGAATTCTACATCCTACTTGACCTATAATCAGCAATTTTCACCACCAAAAAGAAAAAGAAAAAGGGAGAGAAGATAGGAATGTGTACTTTATGATGAAGTAGTTTGAAAAAAATTTCATGTTTAGGGTGCAAAAAACGTAGCACACAACACCACCCTCCGCAGTCCCACAAACCGCCCCAAATCTCCTACTTGCTTATTTTGCACTATTACTAGTTTGCTAAAGCAACCCCAACCGAGCCCACCCCTCCACAATTAATATTTTTAATTTTTATCGTACTTGTGGGGTCTATTATGGACGATGGTTCATTGATTTCGTTTTACAAGATCTGAATATGGTTAATCATTGTATATCGTGATGGGATTTTGCCTTTTTAGATTAGAGCGGAGTGTTCATACTTAAGAAACATAGGGAACGGGTTTGATGCAAAGAGTATGGATTGAAGATGATGTCTTGATTTGGTTTGTTTGCACGGAGTGTTTTCATTTGTATTTGGAAAAAGTTGTATTAAAATATGTAAAAATTTTGGTAAATATTTTTTTTATAAAAAAAATATTTTGGAGGAAAAAATAAGAGGAAATTTTTTTAAAAATTATGTGAGAAGAATTTGAGTGGGAAAATTTTAATTTTTAATTTTGAAAAAAAATGTATTTGGATAATTTATTTTTGTTTGAAAATTTACTTATTTACAAATAGAAACCCTTAGTCGAAACAGACCCATAGATATTTTTCTTTCTTTTTTCCTTTTTGTAAGGCTCTATGCTTGAATTGTGATTTGAATTTTTTTTATTGAAATATATGAAAATTTTAGTAAAAAATTTTTATAAGAAAAAGTATTTTGTAGGTAAAAAAAAAAGTGAATTGGAGGAAATTTTTTGTTTTAAAATTATATGAGAAGAATTTGAGAGGGATATCTAAATTTTATATTTTGAAATAAAAATGTGTTTGGATATTTTATTTATTTGTGAGAAAAAGATTCTTTTTTTTTTTTTTGTAAATAGGTATTACTCCAAACATAGCCTCTGCAATAAAGACAAAATTATAAAATTAATTTCAGTTTTTTTAAGGGTACATATATTTATTAAAAAAAAAAAAGAAGCGAAACTTCATATTGCAACTAGTAACATTCAAATTTTCAGCTTACGAAGAAGTGCCATAAAGTTCTGCTTGCTCTATCTCAGAATAAATAAATAAATAAAATAAAATAGAGCTTAATTTTAAAGTTTTTTTGGTAAAAAAAAAGTTCACTTTGTGTGTGAAATTCTTATGTTACTTTTATTAATAATGATAATGTATAACTTAAATTAAAATGTAAAAAATAAAAATAAAAATAAAAGATTATATATTTAATAGTATATTAAATGTGTTGTATCTCATAATTTAAAAAATTATACTAAATTAAAAGTAGTTTTTTTTATTTAAAACAGAGAGAGTAATTGGTAATTCACTGTTCTTTCTCATTCTATATACATGTTCTATGAATGTGCTCAATGAATTGAAGAAGCATAACAAAGCGATCTTAGCACTTCATAAAAGCACAATTTCTTCCTCTCATTCTATAATATGTAATTCACAATAAGAAAGTTGTATGCAATACTTGATATGATATAGCAAGATTGAAGGGTTACATGTTTTAAAAGCGATATTTGAAGGCCTTGATTGCCAAAAAAGAAAAGCCATTTTCATATTGTTAGGAAAAATATAAGAAACCCATAATTCTGTTTTGAATGAACATTCCAAAACAGCCAGTTGTAAATCGATTATGGTCACCTAATAGAGTTGGGAAAAGGTTAAAGAAGCAAAGGGTGTATTATGAGTGTACCATGCTTGAACACTTAAAAATGGAACACGCCTCCAGTTTAGAAGGAAATGCTTAGGCTGTGCATCATTATGTTGTAAAAACATTGGCTATTTCATGGGTTCCCGTGAACCACGAGAATAGTACTTCTTTAGTTTTCTTGAAATTGTTTTTCTTTTCTGGTTAATTTTGTTAGCTAAATTTATTAAATTTAAGTTTCAAGTTTCGATTTAGTAATTTTAATCCAATTTCCAAATTGGTATAGATATTGACAAAATGATTAAACTAATGTGAACAATCAAATTAAATGAATTCGGTTCACTGAGAGTCGGTTGATTATGACAATCAAAATAGGACGATAGAAAAAATAGTTAACAATGAAAATTACACTGATGATTAATTTTCTCTATTTGGGATTCGTCTTTTGAAGATAAGAAGTGACACAACATTCAAGTCTCAAGTTGTTATGACAGTGTTCACGGCTTCAAACTTCAATCTTTTATCTAAATTACAAACTTGGATCTCTTCAATTAATGTTGTCTTTTTTGATAAACAAAAGAAATTAAATTCAAATCATAATATTAGATGCAAAATATTACATATGTATATTTCATTTTTTTTTCCTACAATATTGATAATGAAATAACGTCTAACGAATTCAACACGGGAAATAGACAGAATTTGTCCTCTTCATGAGAATAGGGGTACGCTTTTGGTTTTTTCTTGTCGTCAAGGAGTTCAAAAATGATGCGAATGTGAATCTTTCGCCACTTTTCTCCGCAGTCAAACGTTGTAAACGTGGACAATGAGAGTTATTGCCACGCTAGCCACGCCTAACCAAAGTGAAAATGAACTTCAAACAGGAAGCGTTCTTCACGGTGACATATGCATTGAACCTACACTGACATGACATATATATATACATTGGTGGCAACTCTTTACTTGACCAACATGTGGACTGCATCCACAGTACTTGCATAAGCTTCCTTCCTTCCTTTCGAAAGTATCACTCAAATTCCTTCCACCACCGGCCGGACCAAATTAAGTTGGGAGTAAATATCTTTCAAAATAATACACTGCTTAGGAAGTTTACTTGGACTAACTAATAAAAAATTCACATTAAGAAAGATCTTAGAATTAGACAAATTATTTTTTGAAAAAAAGAAAAATGAATCGAAATGCGTAGATTTCATTACATAATTTTCAATTCTTTCTTTGACTAGTTAGCCTTTAACTTCTTTTTCATTCCTGAAAAACTTCTTTTTAACATGATGTCAAATTTAGCCATTCAAACTCTTTTATATAACTCTTATTTGACATTTTGTGATAAAAAATTTGTCACCTCAACAACATTGATTCATTTCGATTTGTACTCTCATAAACAGATATGGTAGAACACATAAATCGAAAAAACAAACAAAATCGAGCTACAAGAAAAAAAAAATAGTCAATTGGATTTATTTGAAATTAGTCAATTAATCAGAGGCTACTTTTTTAACAAGCTCTTTCTTCTCAATGACAAAAAAATATGTATATAAGTGCAAAATTAGATGCACTTTACTAGTGAAGACTCACGCTGCTCATTGGTTAATGACTACAAACAGTAATACTAAAAGACTGCAAACAGTAAAGTATGCATGCCAATGCCATGCGCCAGAACAATTGACTCCATCAAACACACTTCTTCGCATTTCTTTTACTTTATCAAGCAGTCAATTTCTTTCCTCCAACATGCAAACTTACGCTGACCTTTGCCACGCTTCGCCATTCAACATTATACTTTATCGTAAAATCCCAGGAAAAAAGGACCTCTCTTTCATGAAGTTAGTTGGACGTGTCTCTCTGTCTCTTATACTACCGGTGCAAAATCGATATAATTGGAAAAACCTTGTGGCTAGGAGTGTTTTTAGTTTAGGCACACTTGATTTGTTTCATTTTGGAATAGATTTGGGATTGGGACGTTCTGATTGAATCTTGTCTTATAACTTGATTAGTACTTGAATCTAGATCGGTTACGTAGTTATTGAAAATCTATAATTTGTTATGAGTAAATGTATGGCTTGACAAAATCTCTTATACTCAAAATGAACCTCAATAGATAAAGCTGCTTAAGGATCTAATCTGATATAATCCAAACCGCTTCATATTTTACAAATTATGATTTGAAACCAATCTATATAATTTAGATCAAATTGAATTTGTCTATTTTCAAATATCCATACACCAATATATAGATTGGATATCCTATTCAATTTGATCCAAACTAACATGCTAATCATGTTATAAATTATTCGATTCCATCAGATTCAAAATTTTTGAATCAGATTGGATCGATTTTGCAAATAGCACAATTTTGTGAATAGAAATGAATAATACTATCAATAGATGAACTTCTCTTTCTAATAGTATTACTCTTTTCTTCCCAAAAATTTTGTCATTTTTTGGTCTTAGTACAATTGATATTTAGTAACACTATTAGAAAGAGAAGTTCTTTTCTTCTTTTTCTTTTTATATTCTTTGTGGTGGGATATTCATTAGTTTAAATAGATAATGGTGTAAAAATAAGTAGTGGGTCTCATAAAGGATAAAAAGTAAGATTTCATATATGAAATTATGTTAGATAATGTTTGTTTATGGATATTTTTTTACATTAAAAAATTAAAAAAAATTGAATTTATTAAGAAAGATTCAAAATTTATTAGTTTAATCTTTTGAGTTCACCAACAAATAATATAATATAGCAAATAATATAGGAAAACAAAATGATATTACAACTATGACAGTTTTAATAGTGTTGAGATTTCACACCATGAGTGCGTCACCACTATCTCCAATCACAATCTTCATGACGATCTTTTATCCTTGCAAACTCATTTTGCATTTGCTCTAATTGGAATTGCTCTGAATACCCGCCTATATACGTGTGTGTCAAGAATAATTTACCCACGATGAAAAGGAAGAAAATTAATCTTTTCATACAATTTTTTCATTGCTTGTATACATGCTCACCCCAATTTTAGTGCTGATTGCAACTCTAGAGCCATTCTTTTTTTCCTTTGGATAATTTAAATAAATTATTAAGAACTGACTAAACAATAAAGAAATTTCTCCTGGGAAAAGCCTAGAAGTTTCACACTTGAGATGGATGCCAAACAAATGGAATAAACAATTTGCACTTTCCACCGGAATGCCTGAAACTTTCAATCTTCAACCCAAAGTATGAACCCAGTTGGCCATCCTCCTATATCTAGCACAGGATCCAATGCAAGTTTTTGTTTTGTTTACTTTTTTAACAAGCATGAAAGGCACACTCGAAACAAACACACACACACACACACACAGCCCTTTTGGGATTGTTTGTGTATCATCATTATTAGTCTAATATATTTATTTGTCTAGAAAATGCACACTCCAGCAGCTTGCGTGCGAAACTAATTGGTTACTGTACAATCGTACTTGAGACAAATATCTTTTTTTTTTCCTTTTTTTTTTTAAAAAAAACAACTTGGTGTCTTTTTTATTATTTTATTTGCTAGTGGGCTTTGAGTGAGATCGTTATTTTGGTGTATTAAATATTGTACCTTTTTCAGGTGGAATAATTTAATAAATGGAATGAAACAACAACCATTGATTTGTGGTCTGCAATATCCTGATTGGTTTGCGGAGAAAGACGTAATAACGTTTAACAAATTTGTATAAAGGGAAGTCGGTAGACCGCATGAGATTGTAATCATTTCAATAGATTGGGGTAGATAACACTTGTCATCGATGGGTCCATCTTAGATCTTACTTTTGGGTGTATATAATTTTTTTTTATTAAAAAAGAAATAATATTTTAATAACAAATTATAATAATGAATATGAGATGATAAAAATATAAAATTATTTATTATATTTTTTAAAGTATACAATAATAATGAATAATTTTATTTTTTTAAATCATATAAAATTAATTAGTATAATTTTTTATTATAAAAATTTTATTAAAATTCTTATTATTTTTTTAAAACAAAACATGATACCGTCCATAAGAATTAAGCACTATTGAATTCGGGATGGATTTCAAGATCTTCAATTTCAAATTGGATGATCATAACTTCTAACGATTGTTTCAATTTATTTATTTATTTAGTTCACTACCATAGTCTACTTGAACTTCTTTAATTTGTTCACATAAATTAGGTTATAACATGTGCTTCAGAGGGTTATAACATACAATTTCTTACATTATTTTTGGAAATCCCAATGGAGGGTAATTTTGGCTAAGATGAGTTTAGGGATGGCGTTCTCACAGTTTCAAAGAGGATACAAGCAATGGCATTGAGAAAGTACTAGACCTGAGGATGCACTGGTAATTATACGACCCGAGGATACAAGGTTTTTCCTATTTCTTTTTCTTTCCTTTGACCTTTTGACGTGGGATTGAAAACATTCAAGATTACTCCAAGAATGTGTACTTATATTATGGATTAACTACAAAATCAGTGCAAACAATTGACAAGTCCGTACAGTCTATGACGCTAATGCTCGCGCTTGTCCCTTATTACCCTTCACATAACAATTAATTGGGGCCAAATAATTGAACACTCGACACTAACAACTATCTTGAGGTTTCCAAACCAGAATGTATTCATTAGCATTTAATAATGTAAGGACAAAAATCAAGTCCAAGTAATAAAACTCATGGCCCGTCGAAAAATGAGTGCTTATTCCCTACTCTATCTCCATCCAAAATCTAACCCAGGACGTGTAATATTTCATGCTTTTGATGAGGTGTGATGTAGGGTCGACGATGGAAAACTCGTTGTCTCATATGAAAAAAGAGAAAAAGCAAGACAATATGAAATTAATTAGTTTTTTTTTTGTCCAAAAAAAAACTGATTATATTAACGTAAAAATTTTTAAATTAATATAGTACAAGAAGATACCCGAAAATGCATAGTCTTCATTGGATAGGTCCTAACACAACTAAACTAAACTCAATAGGAATTGGTTAAGGCAATTCCCCGAATTAAACGGGATCGGTATAACCCTAATACATAGTGGGATCGGCATTTCCTAACTATTACCTAACTAAGAGATCAAAAGAACACCCTAACTTGTTGGCTTATGCGAACACAGCTCCCCTCAGCAGGAATAGAAGAAACAAACTACAAAAATTGTGTAGTGCGGTTCTATGTTGGTTGATCCCTCCTAATCTTGCGTGGCTTTACGTTGCTTGGCTTCGTGCTTGACCTTCCTCTCAAACTAAGACTCTATAACCCTTCAGTATAGAAACCTCGCCAATACGACTCAGCGTTGCCTCTCATACTAAGGGCCACTACTCTTCCGTAAGGAAGTCGCGCCAATGCCATCACGAACTAACCACTTGCTTACTTTCAACTTCAGCAACAGCTATCCCTGAAACTGCTAAACTCGTCCTCCCATACGAGGAATACAAAAATTGACTAACTAGTTGGTATGAAGCGCAATGGATAGATAAGGAAATTAGGTTGTTCATACTTCATAGCTTTTAAGGAAATATATGATGGGGAATTAAGTGTGAAAGTTGGGAGAATGAAATTCCTTAATCTTGTAATGCCACTTATTATATAGTTGAGTTGTTAAGTTCTTAGAACCTGTTTGATAAAACTGAATATTTAAATTTGAATATTAAATGTAAAAAATTGAATGTTGAAATAATTAAATTGTTGAAATTTGAATGTTTATAATTTATTTTGAATGTTTGAATCATAATGTTGAACCAATTAATACTATTTGATAAACATTTGATCAAAATGCTGAATTACACAAATTATATCATTTTGTTCTTTTATTAATATTTTTTATTTATATGTACAAATATTAATTTTTTAAAAAATTAAGCATAAAATATTATTCATGAAAATATGTAAAAGATACAATCTATCAAAATTAATATTTAATACAATAAATAAAATTAAAAAAATTAATTGGAATTTATTTGACCTTTTTATAAATAAAAAATTAAAACAACACTTCTGAAAATATGTGCTTTAAAAAAGGAAAGAGAATAATATAAAAAGGGCTATTTATAGTTAAAGGAAAAATAAATTAATTGAAATTTATTTGACCTTTTTATAAATAAAAAATTAAAACAACACTTCTGAAAGTATGTGCTTTAAAAAAGGAAAGAGAGTAATATAAAAAGGGCTATTTATAGTTAAAGGAAAAATAAATTAATTGAAATTTATTTAACCTTTAAAAAAAAACACTTATGAAAATATGTGTTATTGAAAAAAAATGAAAGAGAGTAATATAAAAGGGCTATTTATAGTTAAATGAAAAATAAATTAGTTTGTTAAATAATTTAATAAAAAAGGCTAACTTTGGAAAATTGGTTAACGAGTTTTGCCGATAACATTAAATGATAAGTATTAAACTAACTTTTACCACTTAAATATTTCTATAGAGATTGGATAGTGCTTAAGTAATTAAATGGAGTGAAATTTCGTTATCAAACAAATCAAAATCTAAACTCTCTTAATCCATTAATTTTAAACAATAAGTGATGATGTTATAAAAAACAGGCTCTTAGTAAAAAGGTTTGCTTTAATTTTTTTTTAAAAAGAAAAAGATTTTTTAAATGGTACAAATTACATTTAATTGCATAGCAATGTCGAATTCTCACATGTACTACATCCATAGCTTCATGCATGAAAAAGAGAACATATTGGATAATCACCCAACAAAAATTGACAGAGTGCTCAATTTGCTGAGAGAGTTCTCACTTTTTAAGAGTGCAGTAAACTTTGATTCAGCAAATTTGCCACAAGGCCAATTCACACTGATTATTAACCACCAATTCCATATTTGAGTAAGTGGTTATTAACTACTAAATATTTAGTTTAATTGTGAACTTTGTAACTTTCAGAGTACAAAATATAGAGAAAATTTCTCTACCCGAAAGGAAAAGTGAAAATCACAAAATCCATGACTGAGAACGTAAATTTGCTAAGTGAAATAAGAATTTTTTGCCAAAACATATCTTAATCTTTATAGACGAGGGGGAAACACAATTATTCACATAAAATTTCTTTTTGCCTATCACTAGATTGCGTGGAATTTCATGCATGTCATTGTTTCTAACTACTAGCACTAGGATTATGAAACAAATAATAATATTACCACTTAAACTCATATTTTAATTATACTACTCAAAGAAAAGTTGATAATTATAAAAAATAATGTAGAAAACTTACAAGTGATCCTGAATCCGCACCATGCATTTCAAGGCCACCACCTTTGCTAAAACGTATAATTCAAAACTAAAAGATAATAATAGTTAACGAAAATACATATATACCATTCATCTATGTATATATATCGAAGTCATCATAATTTTATCTCTACAACCACATTTTGTAATGATAATCATAACTGAAAATGAGACTCAATCTTTCAAAACTTATATAAGTGAAACCGTTTCTAATTAAATTGTATTTCATTATCATACAAGTAACTTGTTCTCAGAATGTTATGCATTACCACTTTGTCATTTCTAAGAAACCAAAAATGTGTAACTAGGGAATATATATGACCCTAAATGAACCAAGGCAATAGTGCCTATTAGAGTGTGTCTCTAAGTTAAAAGTAAAGAGTTTGTATATCTTTTCTTCATTTTCTCTCTCAAATTATTGGCATATTAAACCAAACTTATTTAACAAATTATATTTTGATTAACATTTAGTAATTTTTAGTTGAATTAGATTTGAATTGTTATAGGAAAATAGATTTTAAATAGGATTTAATTATCAAATTCTAATTATTTTTTATTGAGTATGAGATCTTTATAAAGGACCCATGGTTATTAGTTTTTGTAACACTCGGGAAATAAAAGATAGACTCCAATAAAATAGAATTGTGAGGAGTAAGAGTTTTATCTCATTGTTTGTATTTTTGAAGTGTAGGGTTTTTTCTTACATAGGGGTGTTCATTTTGATCCACGAATCGAATCGATCTGATCCAAATCCAATTAGAATTTTTGGATCGGATCGGATCGGATTAAAAATGGATCAGATGGGATTAAATCAATGCATTTGTTATGTCGATTCGATCCAATCCGTTTTGATCCAAATAGAAAAAAATTATAACTTTTTTTCTTTCAAAAATGACTAACATTAGTATAAAATATAAATTAGTATTCTTTGATGATTCAAATAATTCTTTAATTAAAATTAGTTAATTTGTGACAAAATAAATTAAAATATTTATATGAAAATACATAAATTAAAATATTTAGATGAAATTTATTTATTATCTTTATATAAAAATAGATAATTTTTTAACATGAAACTATTAATTTCAAACTTAAGTTAAATCATCTAACATTATATATATAAAAAGGAAAGCAATAGAAAAAAAAAAGATCAAATCAGATAAAAAGTCGATTCGATTCGATCCAAAATATTCGGATCACGATCTATTCAAATGTGAATCGGATCGGATCAGATCGAATAATTAATTTTAAATACTCTTATTTATACTGTATTATTAACCTTCAAATAAATTATTTTGTTATCTTTTCGCTGCATGATTTTTATATCTTACACGAATCCTCTTCTCCCTCTCAAATTTTGATGTACACATTCAGTACCTAGTAGTCTCATATAATATATAATACTTTTTTGGCTTTAATATTTTCAAAACGTGTGAAGCAATTCATCGCAAACTATATGACGTAATTCAGTCCATGTAATGAGAATTCGAAGCACAACGTGCGGTCGTTGTTCCTCTAGGTTTCTCTTAGGTTTTTTAATTTTGTTTCTGTGGTTGTTAGTGTTCAAAGCTGGCTGAAGTTTTTCCCATTTTCCAGTTTTCCAAATTACTCATTTTTGTGTGGTCCAGGATTGCTCAACAATTTTTAATTCGTTTCGTGAGCAAAAGGCTGTAGCCTCTAGGCAAGGTTACATGTTTCCTCTTGCACTGCACTCAGAGATCACAAACTAGGGTGCCCCTCGAAACACATATAGTATATGTTAATCCCTATCTAGCGTTAGCTGAAAATCTACCACTTATATATTTTTTAATATATTTTTTATTTTATAATTATTATTTTAAAAAATATAAAAATATATTTTAAAATGCTATCTATACAAAGCTACTAATGTTTGAAATAATCCAAATAAATCTTGATCTTTTATTATTGCTAGACAGAGAAAAGTAGTGGCTAAAAAATGTGAATTTGACATTTTCTTTATAAATTTTCTCTTAGATTTTCTTTCTTTTAAAAATAAGAAATGGAGAATAATCGGTAAAATTCAATTTCTTGATTTCTTATGAAAAGCCACAAAGTATTATCGCTTGCACAATCACTTCTCCACCTTTCATATTAGAAATATTAGAATTAAAGACTAGGTCTCCATGCAAGGTGCCAATGTATAGAAGTGCAATAAAATTATTTTCCCAGAAAAACTTCGAAGAGTTTTTGGGAAGTTTCTTGGGAAGAAAATGTTTGACACACACTGATCAAGTGGCTCATACATGTATGTTCTAAACTTTGAGGTTGAGGAATTCAGTCTTAATAATATCATCATCGATTTTGTAGTGGATGCAACTTTAACTTGTTTCTCCAAAGTATATATAAATGTTACGTTTTCAGTTCATTGTTACAGTTATGCTCTTGAATTTTAATAAAACAGTGGCCACAAATTGTTAGTTCTCTGATGCAGACAGCTTTTATGTGTCATCCATTTGGCAAATGCTTAAGGGTGACAATTGTCAAAGGGCGGCGCACCAAACAGACAACAAGAGCTGGATTGTGGGGGGGAGATAAGGTATTCATTGTTCTGAGGATGTTCTTAATATTATGGTGCTTTTTTTGCCATACATAGACAAAGGGAAGAAAGTGACTGACTAACCTAAGCTATCTGGTGAATAGCAATCTTCACGTGTCATTCACTAACGATTGAGAACCAGAAGTGGTTTAGTGGTAATGTATTTGGACTCATCTATTAACCTTGGGAGTTTAATTCTCAATAATTGCAAATAGAAAATCCACTTCCAATTCTAATCTAATACTACTTTTGTCCCAAAAATATATAGGAATTTATTTTAAAATTTTTTATTTGTTCTAGGAAAATTCATTTATGAATCAAAATTTTAAATTATCTTTACTGATAATAATTATTATATATATACAAAATTAAAAAAATAAAGATAAAAATATAAATTGTGTATTTAACAATGCATTAAATACGTTACATCTAATAATTAAAAAGAAATAGTACTACATCCAAATTGAATTTTTTTTTCCAAGACAGAAAGAATATAATTTTCACGGTGAAAAAAATTCTTAATTAAATTCTGTTAAGTGCCATACACTTGTATTTTGATTAATAGATATTTAATTTGATTTATATTATTGCTCCCTATGTCTAAGAAAAAAAGAGTTTATTTTGAAACTCTTGGAAGGAAGGGAGTAAATAACTTTTGCCATATAAATTTAACGTTTATTACTAAAAAACTCAATAAAATTTTCCACCACATATATTATTATTACATCGGATTACCAAAAAAAAAAAAAAACCTTTTTTAACCTATAAAACCATCTAATTCACTGTCTAGAGATCATGGGTAAACTTGAGTAAAAAAAACCCCATTAAAATGGTGCAAGACACAAGGCATTTGCGTTATTAAAATATTTAATTGTTCTAACGGTTAATATGGAAGTTGTAAATGCGAGCCTCATTCTTTGTTATCAAAAAAATGAAGTTGAGTTCTCCTAAGAAAAGGAACACATAGTTAAAAAGGCTAAAACCTAAATTCTACATACAATGTAATTTGGAATATGATTTGACAAGTAGTAATGCCAATTAAGAGATGAGTAGTGGAAAATCTTAGGGCGCAATGTAACGGTGGAGGGGGTGGCGTGAAAAATTGTTGTCACGCCGTCCAAACCAACCTGAGGTATCTGCCACCCCACGCGTAATCAATAACATTCACCAATTTTCTGTACATATATTCCCCTTCCATAAACTTTTCTTCTTCTTCAGTTTATATATAGAGTGTTTTTTGCATTGTAACAAATCATGTTTCTTTGTTAGTGTTTCATACAGTTCATCATACTTATCATCATTTGCTTATTTATATATAAAACTTACTCTTACCAACAGCAGCATTCAACAATATATTCATCCCACACACCATTCCCAAGGGAAAAAACACACAAACACACGCTTCTTAAACTCTCTTTTCTCTTTCTCTCGAGCTTCCAAGAAGAAGAAGACAAGGCCCAGCTTTCTGGTTAGTATTTGTCGGGTACATGAAAAGTTTGTTAATGACTGTTTTTTATCTCGATCTGCTTGCTCTATACATGTAAGAGGAACCAAGTTTTACGAATGTTCGTTTTATGCTATGCTGCACCAAGTCAAGCATTCTTTGTTGTCTGTTTGAAAATGAACATTTGGGGATCGAGTGGGGTTTTGCCAAATACTTTCTTATTCAATAAATCTGTTATTTTGAAATCTGAACACTTCTGAAAAAACATTGAATGAAACTGCTGCATCTTAGCCCATTAGGGAAACAAGGTTTTTGGTTGTTAGATGAGATCACTTTCTTAAAAATTAGAAGCTCTACAAGTAACGTAATCAAGTCGCACCACAAGGTAATTGCTTATCTTGGCAGTGGTTTTCAGGTGCTTGCATTGCATGACTACTGGATGAAGTTTGTTCGTTATACAAAGCGCATGCACTTAAACCTATGATCTTGATATTCTATAATTTTCCAGTAATTAGTGAATATGTAGACTTTCCTATCATAGGATTTCCAGAGTATGATAGTTCCTCAAGAGCAAAAGGGAATGGGTGGAGATATTTTTTTAGATCTTTCTAATATGTATCAAATTAAGATCGAAGAGTTGGTCCATTAAAATGTTTTTCTGTGTGTGGCATGGTTGGTGCACAAACGTTCTCTGAATGCTAAACCATGACCTTAATTGGAGTACAATGCACTCAAAGAAATGTAACATGCCTATGTCAATAAAAGTCCACGTTTGCGGCCACTTTTGTGTTCAATAAACTAGCCTAAGCCTAACTACATGCAACTAAGGTGATTGGGCTATGCTGTGGATACAAATATCTTCGCATCTTGGTGGGACCACTGATGGCCTGCCATTTTCCTAATGATAAAATTGGGAGAACATTAATCCTTGGGTCCCCTCCAAAAATAAGATCATCATCATGCCCTTGTGCTCACGAATGGATATGAATCATGAAGAATTTTGAAAACAAAGCCTTGTGTACAGCAAGCACGATAGCTTTTCAGTTTCACATCATCAAGAAGAATGTCTTACAAAGTTGTCTTTTGTGTTAGAATTACGAAAGGTAAAAAAGATATCTGCAAAGAGTACATTGCCTTTTTTTATTATTATAAAAATATGTGCATTTACTCATCTGGATTCATCTTGTACAGTTCCTTGTTTACTTTTCTTTCTTTATCTTTAATTAGGGTAAGAAATAAAAAGCAGGGAAGGGATGTTAACAAGAGGTGATAAGAATCAAAATCTTGTTAATGATAAGAAATCAATACCTTTAACTACCTAAATATATGGAATTATCTATTCATATTCCTTTGTTCAACTAATTTTTGTATTTTCTGGTCATTCGTTTTAAGTTGAATACAAGTTACTTTTGAATCAAACCCCAACTTCCTTAGGGTCATACGAGGTTGAACATATTTTTGTAGGATCATTTTATCGATGGAAATGGAGTCATGTGTCCCTCCTGGATTTCGATTTCACCCGACTGAGGAAGAACTTGTAGGATACTACCTAAATCGGAAGATTAATTCCCAGAAGATTGATCTTGATGTTATAGTTGACATTGATCTCTACAGAATGGAGCCATGGGACATTCAAGGTATGCAAATTCCCACAACAATTACTTCTGGAAGCTAAGAAGCAATAATTTTGCATTTTATTTTCTAATGAAATTTGCGTTTCTCATTAATTGGAAGTCATTGAAGTGCATTTTTGATACTATATATAACTAAATCTTGTTGTAATATCTAATCTATTCTATTATAATATTTCCACTTTTGTTATAGTGGAGGTTTTAACATCTCAATTTTTTTAGTTGTCCTATTATTAAAAACTAAAAAAATCTATATTGTTCCCACTTTTGTTCCCCTAAAAATAAAATATAATATTTCTCTTGTAGACGTCTTAGATCCTTTTCTCTCTTTCTTTCCCTTTTTTTTTAAAGATCAAAAGCCATCCTTTCACCCTGATAAAATATTAGTAACCTTAAGTGATACAATTACTTGGAGTGTAAGTACGTACAAAAGCAGATGTCTACAGATCATGCGTTCAGGATTTAGTAAATTAAAGTAACACAATATTTTATTGCTTGTTTGAGACCACAAAATGTGGTTCAAGATGCAGTATAGAAAATCCAATTTTATACTTGGCAAACTAGGTTAGATAATACTACAATAGGGGCAACCACTTGATCTATGCAATCCAGTAAATTTCATGGTTTATCATAGTAGCCACTTGCTCATTATTTGAGGTCAACACTAAAATAAAAATATATCATGAATTATCAAGTACTGAAATATAAATGTATTTCAGGTCAATATTTGAGCCAAGTTAGAGTACAAAATGTTTTTTAACTTTTTGTTTGTAAGACAAATAATTTCCATTAATTAGAAAAAAAATTCGAAATTCTACTCGAAACTTTGTAAAGTATTAATCTAATTCTAAGATACTGAAAAAGTGTAAAGTAAACATTAATAATGAAATGGAGAGGATATAATTTTTGCCATTTTGAGAAATAAATTAATAAATAAATATCTCAATTCGCAAAGACACGAACTATTAGTTTTCCTTTTTATTTTTGTTCAAGCTTGACCCTCCTCATTGTGTCTATTCCCTTCTCTGGTTAGATGCCAGGACCTCTTGTAAAAGTATCATGAACCTTAACCGCTTCAGCATCCTTCGACCTCTACCAATTGGTAATGTAGTTCTTCTTTTCTGTAACAGATAGGTGCAAGTTAGGGTATGAAGAACAAAATGAATGGTATTTTTTCAGTCACAAGGACAGGAAATATCCAACTGGAACTCGAACTAACAGAGCCACTGCTGCTGGATTTTGGAAGGCAACTGGAAGAGACAAAGCTGTGCTTTCAAAGGAGAACATAATAGGGATGAGGAAGACCCTTGTGTTTTACAAGGGACGAGCACCCAATGGGAGGAAGACTGATTGGATCATGCACGAATATCGGCTTCAAACATCTGAGCAAGGACCACCTCAGGCAAGTCTCATAGCAATTAAGTGAAAGCCAAAAATGATAATATGTGTAAAATAAAATTTCAGGCAAAGGTAAAAAGAAGAAAGATACGATGCTCTTTTGAATGCAAACAACTAATAAAAAGTGGGAAGCAAAGGTTTTGATTATTTTGAACCTTTTATTAAAGTTTGATTTTTGTGGTTTTCCTTTTCTTTAGTCAAGAACGTCATAATGTATTTTCATACATGCGTACACACATGAAAATTGAGCCTGACATGTCTTTGTAAGGTACAGTGACAAAATAGAGCATGGTTTGTCGCCATCTTTCTGTCCTTTGGTACAACAAAACTGCACATAAATATCCTTGTGAATGTGATCGGTTTAAAGTTCAAAGATATCACCATTTCATTTCATGTAATTGAAGATAGATTAATTTAATATCCTATATTAACAAATTCGTTTATTGGAATAATAATTTATGATGGTAAGATCATAGGATCAACTCCTTGTTGTAATGTCTGGCCAACTCTGTTTATTGGTGGAGTAAAAGTAGTAATATTGCAAGAAAATGAAAACCTCATTCAGTCTGCATATTACAGGAAGAAGGATGGGTGGTTTGCCGAGCATTCAAGAAGCCATGTCCAAGTCATAAGCAAGGTTTTGAAGCTTGGAATAATGCTTACTATACAAGAGAAAATGGAAACTACCGATCTCCATCATTCCTTCACAAGTCATCGATAACTTCTTCAATGCATGCAATGAACCCAATCATGAGTAACGATGTTACCAGTTTTCAGCAAGTTCCTTATGCAGTTGATCAGCAAGAAATCATATCCAACCATTCAGCGAATTTTGACAATCAACTCATTGAACTTCCACAACTTGATAGTCCATCAATGTCCACAAGTTTGGCAACAAATGATCAAGGTTTCGAGCAAAATACTTTAGCCAATGAAGATGGTGAAGATGTGAAGAGTAACATCTATTTCCAGCAGGACAATCATTGGAAATTTTTGGACAAGCGCCTCGTTCCTCATTCAATTGATCCATCAGCTTCATATGCATTGCAGAATCAGAATATGTTAATACCGCGTGATGACGAATTCTTGCTGGGATATTTTACGGACTTGTAGCTAAGCACCCAATGCAACAATGATTCAAAGACACTAAGATAACTCAACAACAGTATCACCCAACATCATCCGCAAGTTTGATCAATAGCAATTAAACTATCTAAAAGTTGCCTGAGGAACTATCGTACGACAAATATGGCAGACATGGATGGGCCTATATGACAAATGAGAACATAATTCAAGGAAGGCTAACTCATATTTGAATTTGAATTTGAATTGTTTCTAACTTTGCTTTTGAATATTAATTTTTAGTTTTGCTAAAATTGTGAATTTCTCATACTGGCTATACTTGGATTGAAGTTGCTGACTATGTAGAGAGAATTCCCAAGGGAAGATTGTTTTCTAAAAGTTTGGCCCAAGTGTGTTTGTATTTTATGTATTTATTTTATTAGTCCCTGTCTTTCTCATATACTTCTAAGTGGATATAAATTTCTACTGAACTCTAAATATAACCCAATTCTTTTCCAAACATCTATCTTTAACGCACAGGATATTCTGTAACTGTTATTATGTTTGTTATAATTATTCTATCATTCCCATACAAACTAGTCTAAAGATTTATTTTTTCTTACTGACTTTGTATTTTTAAATTTTTTTAGTACAAAAGTAGATTAGAAAATACTAAAAAAGTTGATTAAAAACATATACCTAAAACAAAAAAGAAATCTTCATATTAAATATAATTAGGATAAAAATGAATTTTAACATTATGAATAACAAGATAAAATCGAAATAATTATATGAATATATCAAAATATATTACAAGAAATATTGTAAGGAAGTGTTATAGAAAGGATCTGCATGCATTTTTAAGCCAAAAGAGTGCGTCATAGAATATCTGGCTTAACTATTACAGTCCAAATAAGAGATTATTCAAAAATTAGACATTGTTAACTTAGATATGACCTATGAAGTGAGGACATATATGGATAAACAATTATATTATTAGCCTATACTTTTTTGTATGTTTTACTTACATTTTCAAGATAGGCACAAGAAAGATTTCATTTAATATACCCTCGCGACAGAGTTGATATTTTTGGTCAAAGAAAATGCAAGTGCTTAGTATGTATTATGGTGTTATAATTAAGGGCAAAAAACCTCAAAAGTCACAAAAGGCTATGTTTGGACAAGCCATTCTTATTTGCAAATGAGTAAAAAGTAAATTTTCTCAAACAAAAATAAATTATCCAAATACATTTTTATTTCAAAATTTAAAATTCAAATTTTCTCACTCAAATTTCTCTCATATAATTTTAGACATTTCCCTCTTATTTTTCCCTCCAAAATACCTTTTTAATTAAAAAATACCCACAAAAATTTTTACACATTCTAATACAACTTTTTTCAAATACATCACACTCCAAACGTTATTACAATCATATATGTTTGGTCATTGAATTTTTTTTTAAATGTATAACCACTAAACTAAGTAAAACAATCAGTAACAGACTAACAGTCCTTCTGTTATGTTCAACCATTAACATGGATTGAAAATGCCTCATATGCAATTCAGATCCCATTCTTTAAGGGCAAAACGGTGTTAATAGAAATAATATTTTTAAAAGTCACAATAAAAGTTTTACTACCTCAAAATCTAGTAAAATTTCCTAAAACATTTTGAAGTATGGTCGTGGGAAATGATGAGATAAGGAGAGGAAAATAGAATTACAATAGGTCCAGGTATATAGTGAGAGCAAAAAAAAAATGATTAATTTAAAATTACTAATTTGTCTTGAAAAATAACATATGAATCACACATGAGGCATTTTCCGCCCATGACAACAATTGAACTTGACAAAAGAACCATTAGTGACCATTCTAATTAGTTTAGTGGCCATACATTTAAAAAAATAGTTTAGTAGTCAAAAGTATATTATTACATTAGCTAAGTAGCCTCTGAATTTTTTTACTCTACAATTAATTTTGCTTTGTTCTCATTTGATTTTATCTCTTTTGATCTCTATTAGTATATCTCTCATTGAAAGAAATTGTTAAAAATTTGAGAGGGGTCTTCACGTCAGTCTTCACATCTTCTTTCATATGCATACTTAAAATCAACCAAAAGGAATAGCTTATTGACTTTTACTAACACATCATTTATCAAATGGATATACTCCCTTCCAAACAAAAATTCACTTTTAATTTATTACAAGTTTTTTTTTTAAATTACAAGTACAACACATTTAATAAATAATTAAATTTATATATTTATATATATTTTTTTATTTTTTAATTTAAATTATACATTATTATTATTAGTGAGGGCAGTATTAGAATTTTACATTAAAAATAAACTTTTTTTTGGGGACAAAAATGATTTTTTTAACTAAATTCTTCTTTTGAAATGAAGGTAATATAAAATATCTATCAAATAAATTCAAAGTTTACTTGCTTCATCACATTCACTATACTAAGCCTTTAACTACCCATATTGGCATAAGATTAATAGGGTTCCAAGATTACATGGTGTCTTCCCAAAGAGGTACTCTCTATTATAATGATGTTACTTTGATCATTGAACTTGAGGACACACTTTTGCGAGATAAAACTACTTTACTCTCCAACTAATTCCAATTAGTACTCTTCTTTATTGACAAGAAACTTTTCAAGAGACCTAATGCTAAAACCCGGCAAAGCCAGGAATTTATTGCTCGGAGGGTGGGCAAAATTAATATTTTCTTATATAAACAAATAGAAACATAATATAAGCTAAATTGAATAAAATAAAATAAAAAATATATATATAAATAATTGAGGAAACACCCAAAATTGTCCTCCACATTTCACCGAATAATCTTTTTCATCCTCCACTTTTGAAATGGGAACAAATAGTCCTTCAAATTTCAAGGACCAAAATTTGAAGGAAAATTTCAGGACTAAACGTTCCCGTTTATGAAATTTGAAGGACTAAAAGTTCCCGTTTATTTCACAAATAGTACCAAAAGTTCCAATTTATGAAATTTGAAGGACTATTTGTTCCCATTTTAAAAGTGGAGGATGAAAAAGATTATTTGCTGAAATGTGGAGGACGATTTTGAGTGTTTTCTCTAAATAATTAAGCAACATTCTAAACATTATTAATTGTGTCATCACACTTTACAGTATAAAAGAAATCCATACCCAGTGGATTAAAAATAATTCATTCATTTATATATTTTAGGCATTTGAAATTGAATTTTTCATTTTTTTTATTTTATCAAAATTGCCAATTGTTGTAGCTACGTTGAACCATTGGGCAACTTATTTCTCAATATACAAGATAATTGTGCTAGCAAGAAAATTATTCTCCATTTTGTTGCACAAGTTTCTCTTCATGATTTTCATAATTGAAAAAGTACATTTCGTCATAGCAATTGAAACATGAAGAATCAAAATGAGACAAATCAGCCGATCAAGATGATAGCACATTTATGCTTTCCCAATTTTTGCCAACATTTGACAGAACTAAAGTGATGATAAAGTTTTGTGATCTAGAATTCCGATCAACTTCTAATTCAAAAAGTTCTTATTGAAATTTCAAATAAAACTTTTATTGCTTTTTAAAGTACACAGTATTAAACTTACTTGCAAATTGGCAAATAGTTGAATGTGTTCCAACCATATCTTAGATCTAAAATCAAGTTTTTTTTTTAACTGAAAACGATAGTTGTATTAATATAACCAAAAGTAACCAATAAAACAATACAACCAAATGATAGTGATCAACCAAGTTGTCTAAATGAGTCTCAACCCAAGAATAAGCGACTCTCAACCGTTTACTCACCATATAAAATTTAAAAGTACTACCTACATAGTGGATAATGTAACAGTTATATTTCTAGGACCATAACTCTATCAACTATATATAGTACTATCATACCCTCCCCCCCCCCCCCCCCGGGTGCATCGGATTGTTTAGATATTAACTTTAGCCTCTTGAAATTCCCTCCATTCAACAAATGCCAAGTCCACATCAACTCTTTCTTCTCTCCATTCATTTTGGAAAATCTAGAGATTTCTAGATTTCCAAATCGTCCACAAGATATAAACTACAAGTTGGAGTTTTTCCTGCCAATTGCCTCCCTTGATCCCATGCTAATCTAAATCCACCAATCTGAAATAGATTGCTCTCGTCAATTAACACCTTCCCACTGAACTAAAGCAATTTTCCAGACATTCTTTGCCCGTCGACAATAAAGTAGCACATGCGACAAAGTTTCAAGTTGCTCCCCACACATTTTACACTCCGGATCCTCATCAATGCCTCTCTTAATAAGTTGATCCTTAGTGGGAAGGATGTTATTCCAACATCTCCAAATGAAATACTTGAGTTTCCCTTTGATTCCCAATCTCCATAATCTCCTCCAAAGACGACTGCATGAATCCTTTGAATTACTACTTTCTACTTTGCTTGGCTCCCTCAACTGGTCCCTTAGAATCTCCTTGTATGTGATTTAACCGTATACCTTCCGTCCTGGCTGAATTGCCAAATGAGTTAGTCCCTTCCCTCTCGCTGATCTATTGGGATAGCACAGATTATCTCAACTTCATAATCATTAAAGATCTTGCTAACAAGTTGCCTATTCCATGTCGTCCCCTCATGATTCACGAGTTGACTAACCCACATAATTTGAGTCATGCAAAAGGGTTCTGGAATATTCTCCCTTCCTTTGATCCCCGGAATCTAGGGATGATCCCAGATCCTTATTAACTTACCATCTCCCACTTGAAATCTTGCTCCATGACAGAACACATACCGGGTCTTCAACCAGCTTTTCCACAACCAGGATGAGTTGCCCTTTTGAGACGGTTTCAGCAACCCCTCCTTAGGAAAGTACTTAGCCTTCATCACCTTACTAACAAGTAGGTTAGGTTGGGTAACCAATCTCCACAACTGTTTAGCCATCAAAGCCTCAGTAAACAGTTGTATATTGTTAAAGCCCAACGCACCCTCTTTCTTGGGTACAGCTAAATCTTTCCATGGTTTCCAGCGAAATTTTTACTTCCCTTCCGAATTGGACCCCCCACCAGAAATCCATTGTGTGTCTAATCAGATCTTGACAGATATTGCTTGGTAGTTTGAAACAGCTCATAACATATGTTGGAAGAGCATCAATCATAGCCTTGATTAATGTCTCTTTACTCGCCCAGTTGAGGAAGCGGTTCTTCCACCCATTGATCCCCCTCTGCACTGTTTCCACCACATAACCAAAGACCTCCCTTTTAGATCTTCCTATGTGCATAGGCAGGCCCAAATATTTGGCATTCTTCTTTTCCTTTACCCCATTTAGTACAAGACCAATATCATCTTTTATCCCTTTAGGCACGTTGTGGCTGAAGAAGATTGAGGACTTATCCATGTTGACCAATTGTCTCGACATTCTACAATACTCATCTAGGATAACCTTAATCATTCTAGCTTGCTCAGCATCTGCTTCACAAAAAAAAAAAAAAAAGTAGAATCATCCGCAAAAAATAAATGGGTAATTATGGGTCCATTCCTACAAACTCTCAATCCCCTGTACATGCCTCGCAAACTAGCTTGTTTAATCAAGTTCAAAAAAGCTTCCGAAATAATTAAAAACAAGTAAGGCGAGATAGGATCCCCCTGCCTAATGCCCCGAGTAGGTTCAATATAACTACATTGTTCCCCATTAATATTAAATGAAAATGTGGAAGAGATAATACACTACCTAATCCATTCAATAAAAATGTAAGAGAAACCCATCATCCTAAGAACTGAACACAAAAATTCCCATTATACCCTATCAATTTGAGTGCCATGTACCCTTTCACCCCTTTTGTCTTAGAATATAGAGTATGAATACATTCTTGAGCGACAACCACATTATCTAGAATTTGTCTTCCTGGAATAAAAGCTGATTGATTTTGACTGATACATACAGATAGACAGGGTTTTAACCTATCAGCCAACACTTTAGCTATTATTTTATAGACAATGTTACACAAACTTATAGGCCTAAAATCTTTAATGGAGTTCGGGTTCTCAACCTTTGGAATTAGGGTTATCAAAGTATGATTCAATTGCTTGAGCATTTTCTTATAAGAGACAAAATCTTTAATAGCGTTGCAAATATCATTTTTGACAATATCCCAATATGACTAGAAGAAAAGAGGAATCATATAATCAGGGCCAGGAGCTTTGTTTGGGTACAATTGGAATAAAGCATGCTTAATCTCCTTCTTTTCCACAGGCCTTATCAGTCTTTGATTCATAGGATGGGTAATGGACAACAGAATACCTTGGAGACCTTCCTGGATATTAGGTGGATTGGATGAGGTAAACAGTTCTTTATAGAACCTGAGAATTTTGTCCCGAACTTCCTCCTGGTTTTCACACCTCCTACCGTCCCATTTCACCAATCCTTCTATTGCATTCTGCCTTCTTTGACTTACAGTACATGCATGGAAAAATTTAGTATTGTTATCCCCTTCTCTAAGCCATTGGACTCCTGATTTCTGCCACCAAAATTGTTCTTCCTCCTAGTAAGCTCGATTCAATTCACTTCTCAACATTCTCCACTCTTACCAATTTCTCCCCTCACCATGATTTTGCATTACTTCCATTCTTCTTTTAATTTTAGCAGTTTGTTTGGCCGAATTGAATTTTGTCCTTTGACTCCATTTTAGAAGGGCTAGCTAGCACTGTTAACCCTTGAACAAACTTGATACAAAGGGGTACCCACTTGAGTCAAGCCCCAAGCTTCTTTAACAATCTCCTTGGCTTCTTCTTTCTTGGCCCATCTTTGATCAAAATAGAACCTTTTCTTCCGATGCTGCCATATTGGACTCGTATGCATGATTAAAAATGAATGATTTGAGGCTTGAGACTCAATATGAGAGACTTTTAGTCTTGGATTCTCCACTATCCATTTTGGCGACCCAAAGAATCTATCTAATCTTTCCTCCACAAAGCCTTCTCCCTCTCTGTTATTGGCCTAAGAAAACTTCCTTTCAATAAATCCCAGATCACCCATTTCCATACTCCTAATGAAGTTCCTAAAAACAACGAAGCTACCCTCTACTCTATCTCTGCCTCCACTCTTTTCCTCTTTCCGGACTATATCATTAAAATCTCCCTCCATAAGACCTCTCCAAATACCTCCATTGCTCCTCCCTTAACCTTATATCAGTACTAGCATAAATGAAAATTGCTATCCTCCCCCGTCAATCTACATTCTAGTTGGAATGAGAAGTTAATAGAGATAATTTGGACAACTATGATTTCATCCGACCAATGCACCAATATACCTCCACGAGTTCCATTCGCTTCCATAACCCTTCATCTATCCTTAAACTGTAATTTTCTACACACTGATGCCACATACTTACTGTTCTTCTTAACTTCAGATAGAAACACAATATCTGAACAGTGGGATTTTAAAACCTCCCTCACCTGGGAAACTGTAGAAGTCCACCCAAACCTCTACAATTCCACACACATGTCTTCATGCATCCACCTAGGCCCAGTCTAGGCTGGATGCCCCCACCTTTCCCTCACTCGCCTCGTTTGAAGATTCATATTTCTGTCTTTTATTTATCGAATCCACCTCCACTACCCCTCCTACACCTTCACTTAGCCTCTCCCACCCTCTTTTCCTACCTCCAATGAAATTATCTTCCATATTTTGCGTCAACATTTCAGTCCCCCTTTGATTTTCCACCCCTAATCTCACCCATCTATTCCTTTGCCTTTGTGCTCTCCTACTTGCTCCTCCTTTCCTTGGATTAATTTCCTTAGCCTCACTCCCCTTCAACACTTTCATCTTGCTGCCCTTTCCTCCCCATTCAATCGGAACACTTACCAAATCCAATAACATTGGGTCGGCCTCCTTGAGATAATTTTCAGCAAGCTTACCCACATTCTTTTCCTTAGTCGCGGTTACACGTTGAGCCAAGTCGCTCTTTGTTGCTTCCAATCTTGCATCCTTTTTAATCCTATCTTCATCCGACAGCAACTGCACTTGTTCTCTCTCTAGATTTCCAGCTCCAATCGAGCCTTTCAGCAAACCCGAATTCACCATACAATCACTTTCTTCAGCACCAACGGTCCCTGCCTTCTCACTTGTGTTATTCACATACTCACTTGTTGCACCTATAGAATATCCGTGACTTGGCCCACCTTCTGTCCCCCCAAGCTGACTTCAGTATCTTCACAATGGAGCTATGCGATTTTACCAACTCAAACTCATGACTTCCATCAACTTGGATATTCTGCTTACAACCAGCAGGAAGCACTGCGCTACCAGCTACTAAAGCTTGAAGATTCCACTCTTTATTTCCTTCACACTTTCCTTTCTCCCGTATTGAATCCCCTCTTCCCTCCTCCAGGCCCTTAGCTAGAAAAATGCAGTCAGGAAATCCTTCTCTAGTCGTCGGTTTCGTCCCAAAAGCTCCCTCTTTGGACATTTATGGCCTATCTCTCTCGGTACTCAGCTTTCCCACACCCTCATTTTTTTCTTAGTCCCCTCCCATTCACCCTATTTGCTGGAACTACCAACCCTCCCTCACAACTCTCTCCCCTCCCTGGATTATATTTTTCCCTCAAGGCTTCACTACCCTTTCCCCTTCCTGTCAACTGAGTTTTGATCCCAACAGCCCTTAACTACTCCTCGAATTGGCCTTCCTTCAGCTTATTTTCTGGTTATCCTCCCTCCTAGTCAAACACCCCCACTCCATATGACCAACCCTCCCACAGTACTTACAAAATAATGCATGGTTCTCATATCTAAATGTAATCTAGCAAGAAAGACCAGGGAGCTTTAGAACAGTCCCACGAAGTAAAGGTTTGCCAATGTCCACTTTAGCTAACAATCGGATGTGTCTCCCTTCTTTGCTACCCAAATTTGAAACCCACACATCCAATACTTGCTTCAACAAACTACCAATCTTTAAACTAGTTTCTCTAGTAACCCATTGGAAAGGCAAGTTCCAAACTTGAATCCACATATCAACCAACTGGAAATTACATGGATTGAGTGTTAAATGCTCCACCACTCCCTTAAGACAATGTAATGGTTATCAAACGTCCAACCTTTTCCATAAAAAATTTTGAGTTTATCCTCTTGATTTCTGAAGACAAACCAGAAAAAGTTCTCACCAAGTTCCCTCACCACAAACTTCGGCCATAATCCTTCTAGCATAAGCTTGAGCCCAGTAAAGTTGACCCTCTTGTCTCTAAAAACTCTGCCAATCAAGCGTCTAACACCCTCCTCCATGTTGGTTCGAAGACCTTCTTCACCCACACTCACACCATCTCCCTCTTCTTTGGATAAGCAAAAATTCTGGAGCATCCCAATAACCTCAAGCTCGCCAGTAGTACTACCACTTGCCATTACCCAACCCAATGAACCAGTAACTAACGTAACCTGCAAAAAAGAAAAAGAGAATGCACCGCAGACAGTGTGGCAGAAGCTCCAAGGAGAGCTTACACACTTAACAGAACCAAGAAACCAAGACAAAAGCTTTAAGCTAACTTCTTCAACAGAATCAGAATCTTAAGCAAATAGAAGTGATTCAAGCAAGATCAACGGTAAAAAGATAGAATAAATCTCAGCAGGCTCAATGCAAGGAAGAACAAGATCCAGAAAAAAGGAAAATAATACTGCCGGAGGATATTCCTCCATAACATAGAATGAAGCAAAACTGAAACCTAGCTTCTGCGTGAGATTAAGAATCGAACCACAACTAGGAGATTCAAGCAAGAAACAGTAGCGAATCTACCAAAATAGTCGCCTTAGATTCAGAGAAAAGTAACGAAGAACCAAGAAAAAAGCTTAGCTGAAGGAGAAGACATCCACAGTCGGGATTGTTGCCAGAATTGGTATGCGTGTATTCCACTTTTGTTAAGTTTTCCAACTAATGTATTGCCCAGTAATGAACTTTGTGGTACCCGTACTTATCTAAGTAAAAAAACCTGACACCATCTAAGGGGACATTACCCACCTCATTAGGACTCTAACACTTTTTAAGGCATGCACAGCAGCCTGCTCGCGCCTTTCTCTCACATCGATTCACGTCGAACATGGCCAATCTTATACTATTCACACAGCCATCATCAAAAAAAATTCCCACATCAGCCCTGGCCTTTTCTGTCACATCACCAATTCTCTCTCCTTCACCATATTCCAAACTATTATCAAATTCCTTTTATATTAATAATGCAACTTATACATTAAATTAAAATTATCATACATTAAATACTAAAAAATATTTAATCTAAAATTTTTCATTACATTAAAATTAAAATTTACTAATACACTTAAAACATGAAAATAAATAAGACAAATTAAATATGAAAAACTAAAAAAAAACATGTGCATAATTAAAATTAAAATTTAATAAATGTTCATTACACTAAAATTAAATTTTAATAATACACTTAAAACATTCGGATAAATACGATAAATTAAACATAAAATTTTTAATAACGTGAATAATTTTAATAATTTCGCTATGTGAATAATGAAGGCCAGGCTTTTGTTTCAAGGCCAGGCCTTTACTATTTACACAACTATTATTAAATTTTTTTATATTGATAATACAATTTATAATTTTAATTATCATATACTAAATAGTTAAAAAAAATTAATGAATTTTTTTATTATATTAAAATTAAAATTTACTAATACACTTAAAATATGAAAATAAATATGATAAATTAAACATAAAATACTTAAAAAAAACCTGTGTAATTAAAATTAAAATTTAATAAATGTTCATTACACTAAAATTAAAATTTTATAATACACTTAAAACATGAAAATAATTACGATAAATTAAACATAAAATTTTTAAACAATTAATGGAATTTTTTTTATTACATGAAAATAAAATTTTAATAATATACTTAAAACATAAAAATAAATGCTCCAAATTAAATATGAAATACTTAAAACAGTTAATAGAAAATAAATTTACATTATACTAAAATTAAAATAAAAAATATACTCTAAATTAACAATAAATTTAATAAATAAAAATAAATACTCTGAATTAAATATGAAATGCCTATTAGAATTAATGGAAAATAAAAATATCATATTTAACTCCAAAAATAGTCAAAGTGCATGTCAATTTGTAGAGAAAAATATTTTCTATTAATTGGTAATTTTTATTTTTTTTTTGAAAAAAAATAATAGTAGAAAAGGCTGTTGCAAATCAAAAATTGATTTGCAGTGCCTGTCAGTTGTGTTATATAGCCAACGATGCCGTTTGGCGTCATTTGGACGCCAAACGGCGTGGTTTAGGGCTAAAACAAAAAAAAAAAAAAAGGGAGAAAGGCCTGGCCATGCTCCGGTTTTTCCGGATGAGCAAGGCAAACAAATGCAACAAGGAGAAGGCCATGCCAGATCAGCAATGTGCTGATCTGGCATGGCCCAGGCCACCCACGGCCAGCCCCAAAAGGGGCTGGTGTGGGTGCCCTTAGAGAGACTTCACACCTCTAGTGTGTGTAAAAATACAAACACTGAGGACACTAGTATTGATGTTAAACAATTCTATCATATCTTCTTTGAATATAGTATTGAGTTTTTGGTAATGAGCATTAACAATGATCAAAAACACACCAATTTATATTAATGCTGTGATAAAATAAAATTAAATTTCTTATTGAATTTACAATTTGGTAGTTATGTTGGGTTTTGGTTCGAATAGATAATTTTTAGGGAGAATCACACTTTTAATCTCCAATATTTTATCCAATATCACTTTTAGTCCCCAATATTTTAAATCTGACATATTTAGTCCTCAAAATTTCTTATTTTTGTGAATTTGGTACAATTGATGCATGGCTATTAAAATAGAAAATGACAAAATTTGTTACAAAATTTGCTATCAAAATTTTTTAATTTATAAAATTTGAAAATTACATTCTTTTTTAGTCATAATTTTTGTCAAATTTTTTATTTCACAAATTTAATTAGTTCTTTTTATTTTTTGTTCAAAACTAATATCTTTTAATGATCAAATATTAAAGGTTTGTGAGATAAATTAATTAAAAATGAGGGTTTTGAATGAAAAGTAAAAGAAAAAGAAGGTAATTTTCAAAATTTGTAAATTAAAAAATTTCATAGCAGATTTTGTAACAAATTTTGTCATTTCCTACTTTAATAGCCATCAATTGTACCAAATTCGTCAAAATATGAAAGTTTGAAGACTAAATGTGTCAAATTTAAAACATTGGTGACTAAAAGTGATATTAAATAAAATATTAGAGACTAAAAGTGTGATTCTCCCTATTTTTTATTAGAATTAGATAGTCAAATCTAATAAGTTTAAGGTTTTATTAAATTTTATATGGAATATATTGTTAAGAGTTTTGTTATATAGAGAAAAATGGAAAAAAAAAGGAAGCCGTCATCTCATTAGAAAAATTAACCACAGTGCACTACTTGCTTTTGCAAAGAACTTTGATCAATTTTTCCTCATTTCCAAATAGGGACGGCGATAAAACCCCGACCCGACGGATTCCCCGAACCTGAACCCGGTCAAAACCCGGTTGACCGGGTTTTTTTCGAGTTCAGGTTTGGGTTCGGGGGTTAGAATCAAACCCAGGGTTGGGTTTGGGGTGAGTATGGGATTACTTATACCCACACCAAATGGTCGGGTTCTGGGAAAACCTGATCCTCAAACCTGAACTAGGGTTTAGGGAAAACCCAAAAAAAAAATCTGACCCCTATCTCTTTATATATTTATAATATTATTTCATGTTTTAATTTTTATGTTTAGAATTCCATTTTTTGAAATTACAAATTCATGAAGAAGATTAAAAATTTTGATAAAATAGAGCGTCACAAATGGCTTTTTCATTAAGTTTTTTTAAGACAATTTTATTACAAATATAATTTTAAGTAAGAACTAAGAAATTTTTATTCTGTTGTAATTAAAATAGGATTATAGAAAACACGGTATAAATTAAATTGGAAAAAGGTTTTCTTATTATTACATATTAATTAGTAAATGAATCAGTTATCTCATGTAATCATGTTAAGAAAATAATTAATAAGCATTTTATATGTCCTAACTATGCTTTGCAAGTGTAATTAACTATTTGAGATTGTAAACTTTGAGTTATAATCCATATATTTATATATACATAATAAGTAATCATTAAATTTATAACTCATAGAGTGTATAGTTTATCATTCATACAAATTACATTGAGTTATATTTATACATATAAGAAGTGTTATATATATATATATATATATATATATATAAGATTATAGAGCTAATTAACTAAATGCTAGTGTTTTGAGCATTTGACCAATAGATTTGTATTACTATTGCATATGACATGTATTTATATTAGTTTTACTCATATATTAGAATTGATTAAATATAATATAAGAATTGAAGAAATGAACATATTTATAATTTTGAATGAAATAAAGTTAACTAACAAACAAAATATTCTTCTATATAGTGACAGCATTTTGTGTTTTTAATAATCTTTGTGACATTGTATATTTCCATAAAACAACCATTGGAGAATAGATGTTGATGTTTCAACTTGCAAGAAAACACAGAAGCATTTGAATGTCATTTGTTGAAAGATATATGGTCCTAGTGTTTGTATTATAGCTTTGAATTAATTGCACTAAGACACCCTAATATTTTTATTTGTCCATATACTTGTACTTGAATCACATAGTCTATTAGTATTATAATACATTACTAAGTAGTATAATGCAAGAAACTAATACAAGAAAAAGAAATTTTTATACTTAACTTTTTAAATTTATGGCCATTAATTTTTAATAATTGCACTAAGACACTATAATATATATGAATTTGCCTACATTATTTTACTTCAAGCTAGGGGCAGCAATTCGCGACACGACATGAAAAACAACATGAACCTAACACATAATTAACAGGTACAAGTCCACCCATTAACAGGTTTAGGTCAAAATCAGGTCGAACACGAATAACATGCAAAATAAATGGGTCGGGTTCTTTGTTACCTGACGGGTTGACAAGTTGATCTATTAAACACATTTAGCAAAATAAATGGGTCGTGTTCTGGTCAACCCATGAGTTGACTTATTTAACTTATTTAACCCATTTAGTAATTTGATAAATTGTGTGAGGGTAATTTTGTAAAATTAGGAAAAGTTATACTAACCCTAATTGTGACTCTACACTCTTCACTAACCACTCTTCACTGTCAACTCTTCACTCTCGTCTCCAGACTCCAAACTCTTCACTCTCGATTCTCGACCTTTTTACATTTCTTTCACTATTGAGTCGCCGCTCCTTCAACTTTCAAATCCAGTCATCGCAGGTCATTTTTCTGTGTGCTCTTAAGCTGATTTTAGTTTTCTGTCCTTGTTGTAGTTTTTTGTGTTTTCTTTTAGGAGGGTGGATTGCATAATTTTAGTGCTCTAGAGTTCCTAATTTGAAGATTGGTTTGTTTTTGTAGCTTTGATTATCGTTGTGATAAATTTAGTTCAGTTTATTCTGAAGTTTCGTTTGTATTAAGGGATGAAGAGGTGTTTCATTTTGTGTTTGTTTATTTGATGTATATTAAGTATTTGTGTTTTTGCTTGAAAGGTACTATTTTCATAGTTTTTCAAATATAATTTTAATTTAAAGATGAATTACAAAACCATGGTTGGGAAAAAAATAGCGTTTTAAAATGTTTTAAATTATTGAAGATATCTTCTTCTCCTTTTCACTGCCGAACTCCATTATGGATTGTCCTTTAGTAGAGTGGGGAATTAGTTTCAACGTATCAGAGCCAGAAAATATACAATAATTAATGCCACCAAAAAGCAAATAAGTAGAACACCAAATTTATAGTAGACATTATTACCATGGTTTGAAAATTTCACTGTCAACATTGTCTTGAAGTATATATGAAAATTTTCTTTTGCTTAACTCATTCATTTTTGTTTTGTCTTTGTGTTTACATGTGGCTTATTTCTGCATTATGTCACTAGTTATGTACTTATGTTGCCATGGATGTTGCAGGATGGATTGTGTGACTCACAAAAGGAATTCTGAATTTATTAAACTCTATAGTTGCGACAATCTCTGGAATTATTCATTTGATAGTTATGCATGGAAAGGGAGTTGTTACACATTATCTACTATTGGGGGGTTCTTGATGCTTGTAACATGCTCTTTTTGTTATTGAAAGTATGATAGGTTGAGAACAATCTTTGGAATTGTTCATTTTGGTAGTAATTGCACAGAAAAGGAATTGTCACACATTACCTACTGGTGTGTTTGTTGATGGTTGAAGCATGCTGTTGCAATATTGAACTTATTTTAGCTTGGGGACTATTTTAAGCACTCCGTTATTTACCTTTCTGTATTGGGATTCTTGGCCAAATAAATGGCTTCTAGTTCTATTTTTCAGTAGAAACCAAGTTATGAAAGGTTGGATATACATTTTCATTTGTTATGTGGACAAACAATGTTCAGACAAGGAATTGTGTTGCTTTTAAAGCATTAAAACCCTTGCATTTATTTATTTATATATTTTTGCTATAACATTTTTTTCAAGTTTCTAAGACATAATGGCTTAATCCTTCCCCCAAACCACACACACGAGGGAGCTTTTGTGTACAACTAGGAATTTCCACCCCTAATGACAAGTGAATTAAATTGGGGAATTTCCCTTTGTTTTTATTCATATTTACAACTGGGAATTTACAGTCATGGCAGTGTCATTCTCTGTTTTATCTCATTGGAGTTGCTATAGTGTTACCTATAGTAATAGTATGAGTATTCTGTTTTGACCTGCGATATGTTTTTTACCCAATTGTAGTTGTACTGTTTTTATGTCACATTCTATAACTAAAATTGATTGCGCTGTTTAGCTTAACTAATCTATTTAAATGTGCCTTGTTCTTGCTTCTTGTTAAAACAGAATGTAAAACCACATATATGTATCCTCATGACAGCTTGTTCTTTTGAATTTCATATTAATTTTACTATCCTACTTGTTCATTGACTCGTGTTTTCTTTAACTACTAATTGCAAGTCGTGTAATTGTAATATAATTACGAGTATCGTCCCACAGGGAGGTGAACAACTACCAGTTAAACAATATTAATTCCTATTATTTAGATCAACATGTAAAAGAAGAATGGATGTAGTAATAAAAATTAATTAAAAGCAAGATTAAAAGTTCAACTAAGAAAATTCGGGTAAACAATCTTTAGGACTTGGGATTTCACCAATCATTACTATAAATTCCATTTATATAATTATTTTGTGATAAATCCTCACAACTATTCACCTAATTAAATATTATCTCCTCTCAGAGTATAATCTTACTATTCAAATAATAATTATGGGACTACTTTCGTGACTCCAAAATTACTATGAATGCACGATGAACAAAAGAATATTATGTTGCAGAAATCGAGAATCTACTATCGTGATTCACAATTAAAGTCTGAAGAATTCACGAACTAATATTGATGTCAGCTGTCGCCTCTTCACCAATACCTTAAACATGCAAATGGTGATCAAGCATTTACACGAAATAAAACCGAATAAATCAAATATTGGAAAATACCACAATTATATAAATGAAAAATAAGTAACGATGGCTACATCCCAGTCCTAAAGAAAAGAGCTTTAGCCACTAAACATGGCTTGCATGCAAAATAATGATTAAAACTAAGCTATCTCTATTCTATCGTCTATTGTCATTGTGTTCGGCCGTGTTGTGTCCCTTTTTATTCTAGAGCTAGCCTCTTCCATTTACAATTGTTCTTGTCCACGAAAATTGAAAGTCCAACTTGTGTAGAAGTCTGTTGTCTCAATTGGATAACCGGATTTGCATAAATCTCTAAATTCCGTACTGCTGCCAACTTCTTCAATGCTGTGGCATGTAAATCTACATGCCATGGCATCAGTATTCAGTCTTCTTTTCTTCAACAAAAACTGCGGCTTTTCTTATTATGCAAGCAATCTTTCGGTTTGTCTTTCTCCAGCAGTTTTCTCCCTACAAAATTGCAAATCAAGTTGGATAAGGCTAAATCCTTCCATAATTAGATAAAATAATAGGGATATCTTAACCTAGAAATTAGCATTATATTCACTTATCAAAATACCCCCAACTTGGACACTTGCTTGTCCTCAAGCAAAAGAATTTAATATCCGAAATCAGTGTTATATGACATCTCAGAGATTTCAACCAATACCCACAGGAAGTTAAAACACCACAATCATGAGTAAAACCAATCAAAAGAGCAACTTAAACCTGCTTAACATCACCAGAGTGTGTGTGTGCTATGGATCACATCCCATTATTCCAGATTAAAGCCAGTTGCATAAAACAAATATCCACATCCTTTATATACAAACAACCAACTCAATTTGGATCAGGTAGGACTTTTAGCTTGTAACGTTAGGCTCAGGATTGGCTATCAAAGAAGGGAAAAAAGATATAGCATCAAAGAAAAGAGTTTAAATCTTGTAAGCACATTAGAAAGATACTTGTTTTAATTGTAGCACCTTCCATCACAACCCCCAACTTATTGTATTTAGTCTCTTTTGGCAATGTACACCAAACAGCATTTCTTGAGGTTGAACAACAAAATGATTTCTCTTCTCTCTTTTTTTCTTGTTTCTTGCTTCTTTTTCTTTCTTTCGTTTCTTACATTTCTCTTTCTTTTTCTTTTTTTTTTCTTCTTCTTTTTTTTTTCTTTTTTTTTTCATTGGAAACAAAATACCTCAACAATAAACATAACATTATTCATAACAGAACAAGAACTCTCCTTCACCCTTATGTATCAAACAGACTTAATCTTGTAGACCCATGACCTATCCCTTCTTCTACCATTTTAACTTGTTCCTCACAATAGACTCCATGTCTCCCTCTTTCCCTTGTATCTTATCTTCCCCCAGTGCATTTAAACTCTTTTTAAGGGATTTTAGAAGGATAAAAATCTAACATGAACAAGGCTAAAAGGTAGTAAATGAGGTTATGAAAGAAATAATCTTGAATGGCGGTTCTTTCCATTCTATCAATTAGGCTCAAATCAGGTTCAATAGATAATATACAAAATCAGGTTAGCTTGAAAGGTTCAAACGGCCAAAGAACTGCCTATGACCTTCATCTCCAAATCAAGTCAAATTATTGCATTCAAAAGGATAAAGACCTTTAGTTTATACAGACTTTGCACATAGAACAAAGGACTAATCATAGTTGTGCTCAAAAAGATTTCCAGTCATGCTAAACAAAGTAGAAGTCACAACTAAAGATTGAGTTACTCATTCTTGTAGCATTCTATATTCCCATGAGTTTGAGGTGGAAACCCTTCTCATCATAGATCATAACAACTAACTCCAGCATTATGTTTTTGGTTTCATCATTTTTTTTTCATTTTTTTTTTCTTTGGTAATTGCAGATAACAAGTGCAAAAACTAACAAAACTAACACAGATAACACAAAGTACTTAAACATAATTAAAACTCAACACAAGTAAAACTCACCAAACAAATACCAATACCAATCTTAAAAAAAAACGACAGCCAACACAAAATCCAACACAAACTAACAATGTACCCCCCAAATTAAAATGCACATTGTCCCCAATGTATCAAACAGAGAATCAGTCAAGAAACAATATGAATAAAAGGAGGGCTCCCCTGTTGGAAATCAGGCAGAATCATCAGTGGAACTGCCATCTTTGTGCGGAAATACTGGCAGGGGGGGTAACACCAAAGGCTGTTTGCCTTTTCTCTGAGCAAGCTGCACTAAAGATTGGTGGATGATTTCGTTGGACTGCCTTTGATATTCAAACAGCTCCTCCATCCTGCGTTGATTTGCAACAAAATTAGATTGAGTGGTAGAAATATGGTCCTTTACCATTTTTTCTAATTTCTCCAATTTCTGCCCTATGCTTTGCCGTGGTGGAGGAGGTGGTGGCTGTACACAATCAGCAGCAGATCCGAAACCACTCTGTGAATCCTTCATAGAATTGAAGGATGTAGCATCAAAAATTCCCTTTGCTGGCAGTAACGGTTCATCAGCGTTCCAAGGAACACCTGCTGCCTTACATAAACTAGTGATAAGATTTGGACAGACAAAGGCTAAACTGTCATCTTGAATGCAGTAGGAAATAGACTCATGTATGACTCTACCAATGTTAATAGGAATATCGTTAATAATTGCATCAATCAACGCTGCTCGATTCCTATGAACTGAACTTAAATGTGATGTAGGCATTAAAGTGGCAGAAATAAAATAAAACCAAGCACGAGGATATGCGGCCAAATGTTTGGTAGGAAATACAGAAACCTCTCTGGATATTTTACAATATTTCCAGGTTGTGGGTTCTTTACATAAATGACTCGTAATATCTGTCCAATCAAGAGGCTGATCTAAAAAGTCATGAAAATCATCAGTTTCAGTGGGTGCAGACAACTCATAAAATCGGTTAATAGCTTCACTACTAAAGCATACCTGTTTACCCCTGACAAAAACTGTGTCAGTAACACCCTCTTCTTTAGCATTAGCATAGAATTCCATAACTAAAGGTAAGCTAGCAGGGGTCGGCTGAGCACACAACTTTTCCCAATGTTTCTGTTGAATTTTATCATTAATAGGGCCGGGGACATTCAACCCACGTTCAGGTATAGCCATTCGCTTGTTATTATAAGCCCTATATCTAGCAGCAGCTTGACTACTAACAAAATTTGAGGGGTGAATTTGTTGTCCTGTTTTAGTTCGCTTTTTGGGTGGCATTGTTAAAATTTAAGGTATTTTCAAATTTTGGAGATTATGTAAAGCACTGTCAAGGATTTAAAGATGAACAAAATCAAGGAACCCAAATCTCAGATAGTTAACTAATACCCAGCAAAAACAAATAACTATAGTCCAAGAACAATACAAAATAGAGTAGTACCGCGCAGAAGGAAAGAAGAAATTCAAACCAGATTTGTGAAGGCGACGAGGTCGTTGGGAACGAAGCCGTAAGTAATCAACGGTGGACGGTTCTTTGGCGGCGATGAGGAACGCAGCGATAAGTCGCGATCGGTGACGAGGTGTGATAGAAAGAAAGGCAGCGGCGCGGAGCGGTGCTCGTCGGTTAGCAGAGAGAACAGAGCGAAAACCAGAAGAGGAAAAGTTTTTGAAAAATTTTGAATTAGAAACCGGCAAAGAGTAACTTTAATACTAAATTTTTTTTTTTTTTGTTTTTTTTTTTTTTGGAAAATAAAATAAAACGCCGCAGCGCTGAAGTAAGCGCCGCAGCGCTTAAAACTTTCTGTTTTTTCATGCCGTGGCATTCAAATGTACATGCCATGGCATTGGAAATATCTCATCCTTCATCAACGCTTTACTTGTCTTGTCCAGTATTATGCCATAGCATTCAACATTACACGCCATGGCATTGGATAGAATCTTATTCCTCATCTTCTCTTTGTCCATTGACTGCCTCCTGTCTTTAAAAACATAAACTATAGAAAGCAAATTTTAGCGACTTAAACTAAATAATAAATTAAAAGGAACAATTAATTAAGGGAATATACAACAAAATGCTTGTTTATAGTCTGTAGCTCGACTTCTCTTTAGTCATTCTGTTTGTAGACTGGACAAGGAGCATGAAACTCCATTTGGTACGGATTGTCCTTCAAAATACTGCTTCAATCTTTGGCCATTAACCTTGAATACTCCAGTCCTCTCACTGTGAATTTCACATGCACCATAAGGAAAGACTTTTGTGATTGTGAATGGTCCTGACCATCGAGACCTCAACTTTCCTGGGAACAATCTCAACCTTGAATTAAAAAGTAAAACTTTTTGTCCCACTTTAAAAGCTTTTCTCTTGATGTGCTTATCATGCCAGAACTTAATCTTTTCCTTATACATTCGGGTGTTTTCATAAGCATCTAGTCTAAACTCCTCAAGTTCACTAAGTTGAAGCAATCTCATATTTCCAGACCTTCAAGTCCATATTTAACTCCTATGACCCAAGATGATTTGTGCTCCACCTCAACAGCAAATGGCAGGATTTTCCAAATACTAGTCTATAAGGGGACATTCCTAAGTTTGTCTTGAATACGATCCTATATGCCCAAAGTGCACCATCCAATGTTGTTGCCGAATCCTTGCGTGAACTTCCCACAGTTTTTTCTAAAATCCTTTTCAGCTCCCGGTTGGCCAGTTCTACTTGCCCATTAGCTTGTGGGTGATATGCCAAAGCTATTCTATGAGTAACACCATATTTCCTAAGCAGTCCCTCCAATGATTTGTTGCAGAAATGGGTGCCTTCATCACTTATGATGGCCCTAGGGATGCCAAATCTAGAGAAAATATTCCTCTTGATGAACTTCATTACCACCTTAGAATCATTAGTTTGAGTAGCTATTGCTTCCACCCATTTAGAAACATAATCTACTTTAACTAAAATATAACTATGACCATAAGAAGATGGAAATGGTCCCATAAAATCTATGCCCCATACATCAAACAATTCTACTTCAAAAATATTGTTTAAAGGCATTTCATCTCGTTTTGAAATATTACCTCCTCGTTGACATTTATCACAAGAAATAACATAATTTCTTGCATCCTTGTACATTGAAGGCCAATAAAATCCAGATTGCCATACCTTAGCCACTGTTTTTGATGTGCTAAAATGTCCTCCACATTCCAAAGAATGGCAGTGGCTTAGAATATCTGAAACATCCTCTTGAGGTACGCATCTCCGAATTATTCCATCTGCACAGAATTTAAACAGTAAGGGTTCCTCCCAAAAATAGTGTTTAGCCTCCCAAAAGAATCTTTTCCTTTGTTGATGGTTAAAATCTGCAGGCACTATTCCACTTACTAAATAATTTACTAAATCTGCATACCAAGGTAAAATGGAATATGCTAACAGTTTTTCATCAGGAAAATTTTCATTAATAGGCACGTCTAGTTCTTTATTATTAACTTCTAGTCTAGAAAGATGATCAGCTACTGTATTCTCTAATCCTTTTTTATCTTTAATTTCTAGATCAAATTCTTGTAACAATAATATCCACCGAATCAATCTAGGCTTAGCATCTTTCTTTAACAACAAGTATTTGATGGCAGAGTGATCTGAACACAATCACCTTGGAACCTACAAGATAAGAACGAAATTTATCAATTGCAAAACAATAGCCAGATTCTTTTCAAATGGTTGCATAATTTAGTTGTGCATCATTCAACATTCTACTAGCATAGTAGATCACATGCAACCTATTATCCTTCCTTTGTCCTAATACTGCACCTACAGCAAAATTACTAGCATCACACATTAGTTCAAAAGGTAAGTTCCAATCAGGTGCAGCCATAATAGGGGCAGAAATCAAAGCATGCTTCAATTTATTAAAAGACTCTAAACAGCTAGAATCAAAATAAAAATCCACATCTTTATTCAGCAAGTTACACAATGGTTTTGCAATTTTTGAAAAATCTTTTATAAAACGTCTATAAAAACCAGCATGTCCTAGGAAACTTCTCACTCCCTTAACAGATGTAGGTGGAGGTAATTTCTCAATAATTCCAACTTTGGTACGATCCACCTCAATTCCCTTTGCTGAAACTTTATGGCCAAGAACTATCCCTTCGGTTACCATAAAGTGGCATTTCTCCCAATTTAATACCAGATTTGTTTCTTCACAACGCTGTAAAACTTGAGATAAGTTAGCTAGACAGTTATCAAAAGAAGAACCAAAAACAGAGAAATCATCCATAAACACTTCCAGAATTTTCTCAACATAATCGGAGAATATAGCCATCATGCAACGTTGAAAAGTAGCGGGAGCATTACACAATCCGAAAGGCGCGTGCGAAAAGCAAAAGTTCCATATGGACATGTAAAGGTCGTTTTTTCTTGGTCCTCGGGTGCTATATGAATCTGATTATATCCTGAATACCCATCCAAGAAGCAATAAAATGCATAGCCAGCTAGTCTTTCTAAAATTTGCTCAAGAAACGGTAACGGAAAATGATCCTTTCTAGTGGCTTTATTTAATTTTACGTAATCTATACTGCACTCTCCATCCGATTCTTGTTCTTGTGGGTATTAGTTCATCTTGTTCATTTAACACTCACGTGATTCCTCCTTCTTTGGTACTACTTGTATCGATGATCCATAAACCGCCGAAATGGGATAAATTATTCCGGCATCTAATAATTTTAAAATTTCTAATCTGACCACTTCTTTCATGTTTGGATTCAGTCTTCTCTGATTTTCCACAATGGGTTTATAATTATCTTCCATTAAGATTCTATGCATACAAAATGAAGGGCTAATTCCCTTAAGATCACTTATAGACCAACCTATAGCCTTTTTCTTGGACCTCAAGACACGCATTAATTTTTCTAATTGCAATTCAGTCAAGTTTGCATTTACAATCACAGGTAACTTTTGATCATCATCTAAGAATACATACTTCAAATGAGAAGGTAAAGGTTTTAATTCCATACCTGTGAGTTGATTACTGGATAAAGACGGTAATAACTTATCTTTGTTTAATTCTTCCACATTGGTTTTACCTCGTTGATTGGGACTGAATTCAGCTCCTTCTAATGCACTAGCCATCAACGAAATTTCTTCATCCTCATCCTGTGTAGTTCCTGCATTTACTAAGCATTCCTCCAAGGGATCCTTTGACTTGTCAATTTTAACAAACTCATCGAGAAGCTTAGTAAAAATATCCACACAATGAACATGGTCGGTAAAAGACGGATATTTGCAAGATTTAAAAACATTGAATTCTACTTGTTCATTACCAATACTGAATGTTAATTTACCATGCTTTACATCAATGACTGCACCAGCTGTGGCTAAAAAGGGTCTTCCCAGAATGATTGGAATGTCAACGTCCTCATCTATTTCTAACACTACAAAATCTGTAGGAATGAAGAAATTATTGACTTTGACAAGGACGTTCTCCAGAATTCCTACTGGATGCGTTAAAGACCTGTCAGCCAATTGTAAAGTAACATTAGTAGGTTGCAACTCCTTCAATCCTAATTTTATTGAAACAGATAAAGGCATTATAGAAACACTAGCTCCTAAATCACATAAGCCCTTAGAAAAATTTAATTCACCAATGGTACAAGGAATAGAAAAACTCCCTGGATCTTTGAGCTTTTGTGGTAATTTGTTTTGAATTAGAGCACTTGTTTCCTCAGTCAACGGTATTGTTTCAAAATCTTCCAGTTTCCTCTTGTTGGACATGATTTCCTTCAAAAATTTAGGATATGCAGGGATTTGAGCAAGAGCATCAGCAAACGGTATGTTGATGTGTAGTTGCTTAAACACTTGAACAAATTTCTGGAATTGTTTGTCATCTCTAAACTTCTTCAATCTTTGAGGAAATGGTATTGGTGGAACATAAGGTTCCGGTTCCTTCACTACTTCAGGAGCCATCTTCAAGGGTTCTCCTTCAATCTCAGGTTCTTCTTCCATTTCTTTTTCATCTTTTTCGGGTGTCACAATTTCCTCTTCTTGTTTCTTTTTGTTCACTTCACCCAACTGTTTTCCGCTGCGCAAAGTTACTGCTTTGCATTGCTCCTTGGGATTTATTTCCGGCATGCTAGGAAGCTTTCCTTTGTCTCTAGCACTTATAGAATTAGCTATCTGCCCTATCTGAAATTCCAGATTTTTGTTTACTGCCACCACTTGATCCAGTTTTGCTTCCAGTTTTTCAAATCTATCCGAAGTGGCACCGCATAGTTTTTCAATGGCTACTTCCCATGATGGTTTTACCTCAGCTTGATGTGGCCTTGGCTGAAATCCTGCTGGGTTGAATTGTCTTGCATTACTGCTTCCGGCATTATTCTGGTTTGCCCATGAAAAATTCGGGTGATTCCTCCAACCTGGATTATAAGTGTTGGAGTATGGATTGTGCTGCTGTGGCCTATTGAAATTCTGAGCAAAATGTTCATTCTCTACCTGTAAACACTCGGCAATGGTGTGAGATCCTCCACAGTTTTCACAGCATAAAATAGAGTTGGAGATAACATTCGCACTACTTAGTTTTTCAAACATATTTGTTAAAGAATCAATTTTAGCACTCAGCAAATCTACTTTATCTACTCCATACTTTCCAGCAACCTTTCTTTGTTGATTTCTCTCATTAGACCACTGAAAATTGTTTGAAGACATTTCTTCCAACAAATTATATGCTTCCTCTAGTGATTTACCCATTAAAGTACCACCTGCGGCTGCATCTACAGAAGTCTTAATAGCTTGATTCAAACCATTATAAAAGGTTTGTAGCACTAGCCACCCAGGAAGACCATGATGAGGACACATTCTTTGCAGTTCTTTATATCTTTCCCATGCCTCATATAATGACTCATTATCTAACTGTGTAAAGCTAGCAATATCATTACAGACTTAGCGGTTTTACGGAAGGAAAATATTTGTTCAAAAAGGCTTGAGATAAACCTGCCCAAGTGGTAAAAGTGCCAGATGGAAAAGAAGTGAGCCAAGCTTTAGCTTTATCTTTTAATGAAAAAGAAAACAACCTTAGTCTAATGGCATCATCGGTTACCCCATTCATTTTTATAGTATCACAGATTTCTAAAAAATTAGACAGATGAATATTTGGATCTTCAAACAATTCTCCTCCAAACTGAATTTGCTGAACCATATGAATAAGTGCAGGTTTTAACTCAAAATTGTTAGCGTTTACCACAGGTCTTGAAATACTTGCGCGTGCTCCTTCAGGTGTAGGCATAGCAAAATCTCGTAACAAAACTCTCGCAGGAACTGGATTTTCTTCTGCCATCTTGAGAGCTTCCTTCCTTTGTTTGCTTTCTTTAGCTAAAGCTCTGCAAGTCTTTTCTATTTCAGGATTATACGGCAATAAGTCTCGTGTTCTCCTGGGCATAAAACACAGTATGAATCAACAATAATAACGTAATAAACTACAATCTAAATTAATAAGAAAAATATTGCAAATTTGATATTGAATACGCCTCCCCGGCAACGGCGCCAAAATTTGACTCGTGTTTTCTTTAACTACTAATTGCAAGTCGTGTAATTGTAATATAATTACGAGTATCGTCCCACAGGGAGGTGAACAACTACCAGTTAAATAATATTAATTCCTATTATTTAGATCAACATGTAAAAGAAGAATGGATGTAGTAATAAAAATTAATTAAAAGCAAGATTAAAAGTTCAACTAAGAAAATTCGGGTAAACAATCTTTAGGACTTGGGATTTCACCAATCATTACTATAAATTCCATTTATATAATTATTTTGTGATAAATCCTCACAACTATTCACCTAATTAAATATTATCTCCTCTCAGAGTATAATCTTACTATTCAAATAATAATTATGGGACTACTTTCGTGACTCCAAAATTACTATGAATGCACGATGAACAAAAGAATATTATGTTGCAGAAATCGAGAATCTACTATCGTGATTCACAATTAAAGTCTGAAGAATTCACGAACTAATATTGATGTCACCGCCTCTTCACCAATACCTTAAACATGCAAATGGTGATCAAGCATTTACGAAATAAAACCGAATAAATCAAATATTGGAAAATACCACAATTATATAAATGAAAAATAAGTAACGATGGCTACATCCCAGTCCTAAAGAAAAGAGCTTTAGCCACTAAACATGGCTTGCATGCAAAATAATGATTAAAACTAAGCTATCTCTATTCTATCGTCTATTGTCATTGTGTTCGGCCGTGTTGTGTCCCTTTTTATTCTAGAGCTAGCCTCTTCCATTTACAATTGTTCTTGTCCACGAAAATTGAAAGTCCAACTTGTGTAGAAGTCTGTTGTCTCAATTGGATAACCGGATTTGCATAAATCTCTAAATTCCGTACTGCTGCCAACTTCTTCAATGCTGTGGCATGTAAATCTACATGCCATGGCATCAGTATTCAGTCTTCTTTTCTTCAACAAAAACTGCGGCTTTTCTTATTATGCAAGCAATCTTTCGGTTTGTCTTTCTCCAGCAGTTTTCTCCCTACAAAATTGCAAATCAAGTTGGATAAGGCTAAATCCTTCCATAATTAGATAAAATAATAGGGATATCTTAACCTAGAAATTAGCATTATATTCACTTATCATTCATCATGTCATATTATGAGTTGTCTATTAACCTTTCTAATTGCTGAAATGTTAATTGTTTATGTAATTCTAAATGCTGACTTATGTTGTTTTTTTTTTTTTTTGATAACTAGATAAATTGAGGCAAGTAATGAAAATCCACTTCACATTGATGATGGTAGTGATAGTATTGAGAAGACGTTAGGAGACAGCCAATCTCAATCTATAGAACAAGATGCAGAAAGAGAAAAGAGAGCACCTAAAAAGAAGAGAAGACTAACTTCTGGAGTGTGGGAATATTTTCATATTCTTGAAACAAAACTAGGTGAAGATTTAAAGTGTGAGTGCAAAAAATGGGAAAAACGGTAAATTGCAGAAAGTAAATATGGTAAAGGTAATTTGGGTAGACACATAAAAAAATGTGGGCAAATGAAAACTCAAGACATTGGGTAGTTTCTTCTTTCGTCTAATCAAGACTCACTTTTATCTACTAGTAGTTCACAGTTTAATGAAGATAAATTTAGAGAATTATTGGTGATTGCAATAATTAGGCATGACTTGTCATTTTCATTTGTGGAATATGACGGAGTTAGGAATCTACTCAAATATTTAGAACCACAAGTTACACATATCACTAGAAACAATGCAAAGGCGAACATAAAAAAGATACAAGCTTCTCAAATTGAAAGACTTCGTTGTGAGCTATGTGCATGTCCTAGTCGAATATGTTTGACCTCTGATGCATGGAGTTCTATTGTTACTGATGGCTATTTGAGTTTGACTGCACATTATGTTGATAGAAATTGAGTGTTGCAAAAGAAAATTTTGAATTTTTCTTATGTGCCTCCTCCTCATAATGGGATTGCTTTAGCTAAAAAAATTTATAGTTTGGCTAGTGGATAGGGTATAGAAAAGAAATTATTTTCTATCACGTTAAATAATGCTTCTGCAAATGATGCTTGTGTTCAGATTCTTAAACACCAGCTAATGTTAAAAAATGCATTGATGCATAATGGGGTTTTGTTTCATGTGAGGTGTTGTGCACATATTTTGAATTTGATTGTGCAAGATGGTCTAAAGCAAATTGACATAGCAGTTGATAAAATAAGGGAATGTGTCAAATATGTCAAGGGTTCTCAAATAAGAAAGCAAAGGTTCACCCAATGTGTAAAGCAAACATCTCTTGACTCTAAAAAAGCTCTGGTTCAAGATGTTCCCACTAGATGGAATTCCACATATAAGATGCTTTCAAGTGCTCTTTATTATCGTCTTGCATTTTGTCTTTTGCAATTAAGTGATTCAAATTCTCAAAGTTGTCCATCTCCGGAAGAGTGGGAAAGATCTCAAAAGATTTGTAACTTTCTTGCGGTTTTTTACACTGCAACTAATGTTTGGTCAAGATCTTATTATCCATCGGCCAATTTGCATTTTCCTCAAGTGTTTCGTATTCAATTAAAGTTGGTTGAGGAGTTCAATAGCTTTATGAAGAAAATAGCTGAACAGATGTTTGTTAAGTTCAACAAATATTGGTGTGAATTCAATTTGTTGTTGGCTGTGGCTGTGGCATTTGATCCTCGATACAAGTTTCAATTTCTTCAGTTTCGCTATAGCAAGCTTTATGGTCCTGGGTCTGAAGAATTAGCAAGAGTTAAAGATACTCTTTTTGGTCCTTTTAATGAATATATGGCACTATCCAAAACATCTGGAGCATCCACTTCATGTTCTCGAGAGAGTAATAATGTCAATATTACTCGGGTTGCAGAACAAGAAGACGAGCAATCAATTGATGTTTTTAAGGTACGAAAAATTAATATTTTTGTCTTATTGCATTGTTATATTTAATATTTTTATTGTGTCACTTGTTCTAACATATATGTTTGTTGATGTGATAGGAATTTGACCAATTTGAGACTTTTCAATATGCTATTAGTACACAAAAGAGCCAATTGGAAATGTATTTAGATGAGCCAAGAAATAAAAGGCCATCAATAGTTCAAGTTCTTGAGTTTTGGAAAGCTCATGAATTTTTTTATCCAAACTTGGCTAAGTTAGCTAGGGATGTCTTATGTCCCGTATCAACTGTTGCTTTGGAATCTGCTTTTAGTCTTGGTGGTAGAATTTTAGATCAGTTTCGCGGTTCATTATCTCCACAAATTGTTGAAGCATTGATTTGTAGTAGGGATTGGTTATTTGGAGTTAAAGGTAATATTAGTTAATTATTTTGATTTATATGTTTTATTTATAAACGTATATAATTTATAATTTTCATTCTCTTATTGTAGAAATGTCAAAAATTCCCCTAAATGAAGTCACTGAAGATATCATGGCTCCAAATGCTAACAAGAGTGGTGAAATTGAATCAAACACTGGAATGAGTATTATTTGAATGATTTCTCATTGATGTTGGTTGGTGAGTTAATATATGAATACTTGAATTTCTTTTAACTAAATTTGGGTCTTGGTTCTTGTTCTTTGTTTTAACTAATTCACTCTGTATTCTGTACTTGTATGTTTTGAAGTTGGCATTACAGAGTGAGGTTGATAGATCCGGGAAATATCCTTTAGTTGTGAGCATATGACCATTTAAGGAAGCTGTTAGAGCAGCTTGGATGCTGTGGCGGAAGGTTGTGCTGCTTGTGAGGAACTTATGTGTGATGGTGCAGGTGGGGCTGTGGGAGTTTAATTCATTATCCCCTTATGGTTGATTTTAGCAATGAGTATTAAAAGTTCGCATATTAGATGTTTGAGAATCTTCTAAATATTAAAATGTAATCTGCTAAATGCCAATTTGGTTTGCTTTTTAGCTTTACACTTGTTTAAGTTTTTTGTTAGAATGGGCTTTACTTGCTTATAATCGAATATGAACACTTGTTGGTTACCTTTTGTGGATAACTTTGAAATGGCTAGTATTTCTTTCCTATATTAGCATGCAGCATCCAGTTCACTTAATTTCTATTCTTCTTCTCTTTTTTTTTCTACATAATGTGACTGCTTTTTCTGGTTTATTTGTGTTTCTATGGTTTCATGGTGATTTGCTTGAAGAAGCAGAATCTCAATTTGGGCCATATCCTGGTATCTGATTAAAGATATTCTCTCTGGAAAAAGGGAAAAAAGTGATACTTTGTGATTTATACTCATTTCTCACGCCTAAACCTTTTCTATTGGATTTATATTAAAATCTCATTTTTTTTGTCTGTTTGGAAATAAAAGTTGTCATCTTAGTTCTCATTTGGAGTTCTGTGCTGCTTTAGAAGCATATCCCACTTTGACGTCAATGATACTTTAGTTTTCAAAGTTTGCCATTGTTCTTATTTAGAAAAGATAAAAGAATGATTTTATGTGTTTATTTGATAAAGTTTGTCACTTGAAATATTAAAATTGCTGGTGTTGGATTAACAATTTGAAAGTACCACATTATGACAAATGACATTCTTTTTGGCCATTTGTCTATCTAGGAAAAAAATTTGGAGTTTTCTTTTATTCTGTTAAAATAGATTATGCAAATACATGTAACATTTGGGGTTTGGCATTTGGAGTTTGCAGCCATGTCAGTTTCTTTGTCTCCTTTGCCTTCGTTTGTTATGTGTTTATAGTTTATACATTGGCTTGAGAAGTATGTTTGTGTAATGCTAATATAGATTGTCAATTTCGTGATATATTGGTCATTTGTATCAAATGGGTTATTATCGTGTTAAATAGGTATTTTTGTGTCGTGTCATGTTACCCAAAAAAATAAACAGGTCATGTTCGTGTAACGTTACTCTGACACGTTCGGGTTCGCGAGTCATGTTCGGGTTCGTGTAAAATTTATAATACCTGTGTCAAAACACAACCCGCGAACCTGAAACACGACCCGATTGCCACTCCTACTTCAAGCATAGTCTCTCTTTTTTTAGATACACTATCAATTAATTATGATTAGATTTCTTTGGCTAGGAATAATGATTGGACTAAACATATTTTTCTTTATGCAAAACTTAACTTACTTATATTATCGCTCTTAATTTCTAAAAACTGTACTAGGACACCCTAATAGTTATAATCTTTTAATTCATATCTCTATATATAAAGTTTTTGTGTATAATATTATTAAATATGGAGATATAAAATATTTATTTTGGTGTGTAATGAAATTAAATATTATAAATTTTAATAACAAGATATGTATTGGGCCATATAATTTTATAATTTGTATAGGATTACTTTAAAATTTTCCTTTCTTGACAAATTAACATGACAAATTAGTTAATTTTATGACAAATGAACTTTACTATAAAAAGTTTATAATGATAAAAGTTTAAGATGTTATATTAATTGGCTAATTTTTGTATTAAACTATGAAAGGGGGAAATGAAATAAATAAAATTATTTTGAAGATATTATTAAATAAAATTGCATTCATTGCAAGATTAAAATTGATTTGTAAATATTGTACTATTTGTAATTGCAATACATGCCTAACATTTTAGAAAAAGAAAAATTGATTTGCAAGTTTGGGTTAATTTGGGTATATACCAAAATTTGCAAGTATGAAAAAAAATGAAGTCATCAATTGCAAAGGAATCAGCACTAATAAAGAAATCAAAGACAAAGATATCAATGGCAAAATAAATCAAAGATAAATAAAAAGTACACACACTAATTGATAAGTACACACACTCACACACTAATTGATAAGTAGTATTCAACGTTAAACCCAAAAGAAAGAAAATTTGTTTCCCTCGTTTCCCAAATTGTCCCTCTCATCTAAATCGAGATCTGTGCACCTTACCCCTTTCTTTTTATTTTCCCTCTCTGCCTATATTCACACACAGACACACACTAAATCCACTCTGCACTATGGTCGTCATCTTCTCTAATCAGATTTCTTGAGTGAGTGAGTGAGAGAGAGAGATAGCAGGGTTGAGAACTGAATGTGATAAATAGGGAAGAGAAGGAGAATTCAGACGGTGACATAGAAAGTTGTTGTCGTTTTGGTCTTCAGCTCGCCCTTCGTTCGCCGCCCATCTGCAGCAGCTCGTTGTCACTGTTTTGGGTCCTCTGCCATCTGCAACTCGTCTTCAGGTCGCCCGCAGATCCAGCTTAGCTGGATCTGGACTTGGTGGTCGTTGTCCGTAGCTTGTCCTCGTCATCCATCTGTAGTTTCCAGTCTAAAGCTCATTGTCGTCGTCGTCCATACACTACAAGAATTTTTAATATTTGCGAGGGCCATGTTCCTCTCAAAAAATGCAAATTCCCTTGCAAATTATTTTTTTCGAGGGAAAATTCCCTCGCAAACGCCCTTGCTATTTCTTAATTCGCAAATAATAATTCACTCGCAATTGCCCTTGAGCCCTCGCAAATGTTTACATTTGGGAGGGCAAAATACTCGCAAATAATTATTGCGAGGGCTTATTTGTGAGGAATTGTCACTCACATTTGGTTTTTTATAACGAGGGGGAGGCACTCGCAAAAAATATAATGGCCCTCACAACTTTATTTTTCTGCGAACATTGTGGCCCTTGTAAATGAAAAAAATGCTCTCGCAATTGTGCCTAGTGCGAGGGCTTGGCCCTCACAATTGAGAGGTATAATGCCCTCGCTTAAAATACTATTTGCGAGACCTATTGCCTTCACAAGAGAAGTTACTGCCCTCACATTTGTTGATTTTACAAGGACTTCTATCCTCACAAAAAAACTTTTAGCCCCTCGCAAAATTGGTCAGTCATGTCATTATTTTCAATTAAATGCGAGAAAATTATCCCTCGCAAATACATAATCCCTCACAAAAACTCATGTTTTTATAATAATTATATTCTTGATTGATTCAAAAACAACATTTTAAAACACCTGCTAACTAATAAAATAAAACCTATTTCATTTTAATAAAACAATCCACAAATTTAAATTAAAAATATCAAATTTATTAAGTTCAAAAAACTAACAAAAACCAATAATATTTACAAAATGTTCTAAATATTTAATAAAACAACCCAAAAATCTAATCAATAATTGTTGCTAAATATGAAAAAGATCTGAATATCCATAAAATGAAACAAAATAAAAATACAACAATAGCAAATATTCCACTGTTATCTCATAACGGAGGGCAATCCAGCCAACTCATTACTTTCAGCACTAACTCTACTCAACCATTTACTCCAATTTGTTTGGTGATAGCCTTTCCACGCTTGGTAACAAATGAACTCATCTATTCCTCATCTTGTCAAACTTGAGACGTGAAGCAGTGCTGCCGCCTGAGATGTCATCTGGTTCGATTGTCAGTGTTATCTGTCCTACAAGATATAAATGTTGAAAATTAAATCTGGCTGAATGATTAATACAACATGTAATGTAGACAAAGGGGGAGAGGGAAAACAGATTTTTGTTCCAATGTATCACTACAAATGTAAGCATTTTCTTTTACGGATCCCGTGCACTGAAAGGTTTTAAGGAAGATCTTCGATTGAAAATCATCAGCCATGAAAAATTCTTCGGAGGAAGGACAAAGAATTGGTGAAACATTTCTCCTAATTTACAAATGGATTCTTCCAAAACCAAAACTTTTTCCAAGAGAAGTGAGTGATAAACAATATTTAAAAAAAAAAAATGAACAGCCTAATGCCTTATTTGACTTTAATCAGTTAACAAGAAAAGATTCATTCATCCAAGCTTAGACATCAGCAGTGCAGAAAAGAAAAGGAAGAAATAAACAAGCTTTCCCAGAAAACAATATCTAGCCTCAGACTCTAGCACAGTAAAAACTTACCTATCCTTCCAAATCTGTCAGGAACTGGTTTGATACCAGGAGCAGAGGCAACTGAGCTGGGATGACCAGTGGGCAGCTCTCTGTCGGTGAGCCTTGAGAAATTACCTAAAGCCTTTCAAAAGAGCGCTTATCAACAGATGGATTCAAAAGATCAATGAAAATCATCCTGCCATCAAAGTACTAATCAAAGAAAGGTAATCAGTCATCTCGAATCAATATTCCTGCAACAGAAATCGGGAAGAAAACAAAATGTTAACAGATCACCTTTTGATCCATATTATCCAGGGCAAGCAATGCATCCTTCACTAATTTCCTTATGTTTTGCCTTGCATCACAACAGTAAAATTTCTTATCAGAACTGATGGACACAGCCAAATGGCAAGGAAATGAACCCGGATCAGTGTCTCCATCTCCCACCTGAAACCTTTTGACAAAAAAGAAGAAATTGCAGCCACTAAATTTCGATATGTTGTACATTGCAATGGTTTGAACATTGAATTCGTACCTCTATCCATAATACATTGTGAGCAGAGTGTGCCTTCATGAAATAATCAGTACGGAAAGCAGAGTAGATATGGCGGTAGATGTCATCTACGGGTGAAGGTGGCTGCCTTCTAAACGATGGAAGCACTGCCAGCTGACCACACACATAAGCGGCGGCGAAACCTGCAGTTGCGAAGGCGCTGCCAGCCAAGCGGAGATCCAAGTGCAGGTCAAAAAAACAACAAAAACAATAACACAAAAAAGCAACAAAAAGCATCCAAGTGCAGGTTGGAAGGCAAACAATAACAGATAGGCAATCTATAATCCCAAATGTCAAATAACATAAAATGCAAGAATAAATTGGGAATGACAAGCAGCATGACATAGATATGAGATACAATTTCTCAGCTTTCATGTCTTAACCGTACAAAATTAAATAATAATGTGGACACAGAGCACTGATTGTAAAGTGACTATGTGTTAGGCCAAATTCCCACTACCTTCTGACTTATTTCAACAAATTTCTCCCAAACCTTGCTAAAGCCTCAATTTTATAATGGCTTCTCTTTTACCTTCTGCATACTTCATCATGCAACAAAGTTAAGACCAAAGCCCTAAATTTCTTGATATGAGAGAAACCACCAGCGAAACTAGAATCACTGAACAAAAACGCAAAAACATAAACTGATACAGACAATGCCACCTAAAACAACATCCAACCTATGTCGCAAAATATGCCAAGAAAAACAACAAAAATTAATCATCTCCGCAATTATCAGGGCTTACAAACTCAATTACTCAAACCCATCTAAAACCTTCACGAACAGTTCATGCATTTACAAATATCTTCCCAGTTTTTGAACAATGCTCTCAAAAGTTCATACAAAAATCCCAAAGAGCAGTGAAAGACTTAAGGTTACAGAAAATAATCAAATAAGAAGTGCGTTTAACGGAGCTAGACTTCATCAATCCAAAGAAATTAGAAATCCCAAACCCGATATCAAATTCATTTAACGACATAAGCTCTTTGCGCTTAAAAATCAAAAATCCAACTTTAGAGCAACCAAAAGATATTGGTGTTGGTGTGAAAGATATTGCTTTAGCCAATTTTCTTTATACTCAAGTCTATTTCAATAGTTGACGCAAGTGTCTCACTTTATTATTAAATTAAGTTTAAATAACCCTTATCATACAAGATTTTGGTTGGCACTTAAAAAGTTTTTTGGGTTATTGATAAATTTATCTGACTCTTTTATATGCTTTTTTCAAATTCAAATGAGATGCAATTCTATTTATATTTTCTATAATTTTTATAGTTGAAAACTTTAATTTAGCAAAAAAGTGTAATTAAAAGTTTCAAAAGTTAATGATCTAACTCATACATAAGAACCTATATGGGATAAACTATATTTCATTTGAAATCAACATAAAAATAAAAAGAAAAACATATTACTTGAGGAAAAATATTAAATTTCAGTAATAATATTGCCCAAAAAATATGACTTTAGAAATTAAATTATACTTAACAAATAATGAAATTAAAAAGAGACTATTTTCACTTACAAAAGCCTTTCATGGGATAGCTAAAGACTTGTCAATAGAATGAAGCTTTTTTTTAGAAAATCGTTATTGTTTGCTTTTGTAAGTGCTTAACACTCGCAAATAAGTCCTCACGAACAAATTAATTTTGCAAGTCAATTGCACTCGCAAATAAAGACATTATCCCTCGCCTATAACAAAAAAAATAAGGCACGATTTAAATTTTCATTCCCACCATAAGTTGCGAGAAACATAAATATTATTGCGAGGGCTACAACCCTCGCAAATAATAATTTTATTTATTTATTATTAATTGAAATTTTCTTGTGAGTGATGCATTCGCGAGAAAACACTTCCTCACAAATAATGGGAGGAAAAGTCAATATTGACATTTTTTTTGTGAAGGCGTAGCACTCGCACATATGCCCTCGCAAAATAATTCTTATTCCGAGGACCGCGTCCCTCGCATAAAATCATAGAAGCCCTCGCACATAATAGATACAAAAAGCGAGAGCCATCTATGCTGTTGCGAGGGCACGATCCCTCGCAACTAAAAATTTTATTTATTTATTTTTAATTGAATTTTCTTGTGAGGGATTTTTTGCGAGTAAGTTATTCCTCACAAATAAAGGGAGAAAAATTTAATGTTGACTATTTTTTGTGAGGGCTTCCCACGCGCACATATGCCCTCGCAAAATATTCTTATTGCGAGAGACACAGCCTTGCAAATGATGATGTAATCCCTTGCAAATAATAAAGAAAAAGTGCGGGAATCACTTCCCATTCCCGCCATACCTAGCGAGGGCCATCAATGCTTTTGCGAGGGCAATCTCACTCGTAAATAATAATTTTATTATTTTATTTTTAAATAAAATTTATTTGCGAGGGACTTTATTTGCGAGGTAGTTTTCCTCGCAAATATTAGTTTTAGGTGAGGGCTAGCTGGCCCTCGCAAATAATCCCTCGCAAATATTCAAAATTCTTGTAGTGATATCCACCGCCCATCTGCCGCGTTGTGCCGTCGAATGCCCCCTTCCTCTCCAATTTTCGGCCACTCCACGTGCTTCCATCGATCTTAGACGCACTCTATCCTAACCCCTTTCTTCCCTTTTCCATTTTCCCTTCCCCGCCGACTGCACCCCTGCCCTCCAATTTTCGGCCATCAATATCTTCAAGCCTCTCCCTCCCTTTTTCTTTCTTTCTTTCATTTCGTCTTCGTTCTTGTCTCCAGCGAAACCCCGTACATATGCGTTTTGAACCCTAATTCTCTCTCTACTTGTTGATATTTTGAAATTGTGAATATTTTTGTTTTGGATTTTTTATTGTAGTTTATTCATCATTGTTGCTGCATTGCAAGTCGTGGATCTTCTGAAAATGATTTGAATTTTGTTTTATGATGTAGTAAATTGAATTGCGTGTCTCTTGGTTATCCGCAGAACCTTGGCTTTTCAAGTAAACATCTGAACTTGTTAATGGCTAATGGTTCATCAGTTTTATTTGTGTTCTGATTCAGTTGTCGTGATGTTGGACTCCATTTGATTTTGTATCTCAAGTCTTATTTGGTTAGAAAGACTTCTCTTTCCAAGTAAAGAACTTGGCAATGATTTATAAACTTGTTTTTGGTGTTCCATTTACTCAGTGCTACCTCTTATTTGATCTGAAGGCTCCAGCATTGTATTACATCTTCATGTTTCCCTTTACATGTTCTTGATGTTTCATTTCCTTGGGTTTAGTTGTCAACTTGATTGATCAGAAAGATTTTGACTTTCAAATAAAGGATCAATTTTGGTAATGATCGTAAGTTACTTGTGAAAATGGTCTGGAAAATCAAAAGAATACTTGGTGTTTACATCAAAAGAATACTTGGTCTGAAAATGGTCTTGGCAGTATGTGTTACCTTGCAACAAAATCTTGCCCTTCTTTACATCATTGAGGATGGAAGATTGGAATAGTTACTGCAAAAATGCTATTACAAATTTAGAAGTCTAGATAATCTCGGAATGCAGTAGCAAACTCATTTACAGATCTTTTACACATTACATTCTAACTTTTTCATGGTACTATTTGATGGCAAGGGTGTGAAGTCACTCTAGACGGCTGGTTTGTAAATAAAGTTCTTTTTTATGCAAGAGTTTTCTGAACAGCTTGCCGAAAGCACACAAATTAGTGGCATCTTCTGAATCCTTCTAATACTATGAGGATAATGATCCATTTTGTGGGTTCTAAGGGTTGGAAATTGGGCTAATCATTTTGGGTTTAACCAATTTCCGGGTTCGGGATTAACATCTTGGTCCGGTTCGGGGTTCCCGCGGGGAACCCGATACCCGATTGGGGGCGGGGATGGGATTTAGGGTTAAAACCCGATCGAGTTCGGGGTCAGGGACAAACTGAAATTTCGGGGTCGGATGAGATTGAGAAACCCGACCCCGGACCCAAAAATTGTCATTCCTACTTCCAAACATTTGGCAGCCAAATCTTGTAGTGTTCGATTGCAAATCTTTGCCTTTTGTTTGCGGGCCAAGGCCACGTCCTTCCCAACTAAATCAATTCATCCAAATTTGTTCCTGTTATGGCTGTAGCTTTGGTGGTTCTCACATCTAGACAACCTTCAATTTTGAATAAATGACTGAATCAAGTTCATGGCCTAAACATTCTGTCTGTAGGGCCGGGCTGCCCATTTTTCTTTCCAAAAAGTTTGTAGGGCCGATTGACGGTGCGGAAAAATGTGCGATTTCGCACTTTTTCCGTTTTTTTTTTGGCTGTAGGTCTCTTTATGCGGTAGTAGATGAGCTGTCCAACTATTCAACGCTTGCGACAGTAGTTGGGTGGCGACACTATTCAACGCATGCAGTTTGGATTCATGAAAAGGCAGGAGGTGATAGTTAGGAACTTTAGTCCAGTTTCTTTCATTCACTGCACTTAGTCATAGGCCAATTGAGATGAGTAGCATAGTTTTCTTATATAATAATAGTGCCTCAATATATTCGGGCTTTTGTACTTGCCGTCTTGCGCAGTCTCTTCCCGTCTTTTGCGGGCTTTTTACCCCTTGTGGGTCTTTTTGCCCCTTTGTGGGCATTTTAGACCTTTGTGGTCCCTTTGTCTTCGTGGGTTATAGCGCTGTATCCAGTTGCAACACCATGAAGCGTATTTAGCCCTTGTGGCTATGTACTTTGGCCATTGTGCCACTTTGTTAATATACTATCGTTTTTAGAAAAAAAAAAAAAGAAAAAAAAAGAGACAACCTTCAATTTCTATTTTGTTCAATCAACTTCCAAATTTGTGGCCTATCTATTTTTATTAATATCAGTTTGGCCCTTAGCATCTGGTATCAAAGTGAAGTTAGTGTTTGGAAATTATGATGAAACATAATAGTACTTTTTCTGTACCCAAATTAAAGAGTACACAAGATTATAATTACTGGAGAATTCAAATGCAAATGCATCTTAATGTATTTGATTTATTAGTTTATGTTCAAGAAAAATTAACAGATGCTGCAAATAAGGAAACTAAACATAACGAAAGTCTAACGTTGTCACAAATCCACCAAACTGTTAATATTTCAGTGTTTGGTAAAATATCCACTGCCATAACCGCAAAACAATCGTGGGATATTTTAACCAAAACTTATCATGTGACAAGGTCTAATAAAGTAATTTGTTAATGTTGAAAAGAAAGTTTGAATTGTGCAATATGAAAAAGAATAAGACCATTAAATCTTATTTTTTTTTCATTTGGATTATATAAAGAACGAGATGCAGTTAAATGTGTATGATCTCACTTATCAGATTATCATTAAAAAAGTCTTGAATACTTCGCCTATAAAATTTGATCACATTATTGCAGTGATGCAAGTGCGAAAGATTTGTCATCCTTGTCAATTGATGAGTTGGAAGGATCATTATTACTTCCTGAATAAAGGAATCAATGGCAAGTCGGATGAATCACAAGCAAATGAGCCTGTAAAGAAAGCATTGCAAGCTTTTCAAATTCAGATTGGAAAAAAAAACAAAGAACAGTGAACATTCTTCCAATGGTGCTACTTCTGGTGGTCATAGGAAAAATTTTAGAAGTCATGGATATTGAGAGGTAATTTTTGTGGTCGTTATAGAAATAACAGCTCTTCTCAACAAAAAAAAATTCTAATAACTCCAACAATAATCAGCAAAAGAGGTCTAAATATTTTAATTTGTGGTAAATTGAACCGTATTCAAAAAAAGTATTGGTATAATAAATTTGAAAATAAAAATGTCAATACCAACATTATTGAAGATTCTAGTGAAAAGTATGAAATAATTTTATTTTCTACTAATGTTGTTGAGGAAGCTAAGATTAATACATAATATGTTGATTTTGGATGTAATAACCATATGGCTAGACAGAAAGAACTATTTGTTATTTTAAATGAGTCATTTAAATCCATTGTTCAGTTTGATAATAACCATGAAGTGCCTATATGAGGTAAAAGAGATATTCCTCTCACTTTGAAAAATGGTACTAAAAGTGCTATTGCTAATGTGTATTATGTGTCTTTTTTCATCCAAATCTCTTGAGTGTGAGTTAATTTTAAGAGAAGAATTATGATTTGCGTTTTAGAAAACATGTTTGCAACATCATTGATGATAGATTAGGTTTGATTAGAAATGTGAACATAGCTAATAGCATATTGTTCCATATTACTTTAAATTGTGATGGATTAGTTTGTTTTAATTATGTTAAAATTGATGATACCTGTTTGTAGCACGAGATTTGGGTACTGTCACTTTCATGGCTTGTAGTTTTTGGTAAAACATAATATTATTTTTGGATTACCTTATATCAACTTTCATCATAGACAATGTAAATCTTGTATTTTGGGCGAGAAACACAGATACCTATTTTCTAAAGGCATGGCTTGGAGAGCAAAAGAATCTTTATAACTCATTCATTCTATATGTATAGAGGATATTTATTCTTATGGAAGTAATAAGTATTTTATTACTTTCATTAATGATTTTAGTAGAAAGACTTGGATTTATTTTTTTAATAATAAGTCCAATGTCTATGACATTTTTAAAAGTTTTAAAATGTATGTTAAAAAATTAAATGGTTACTCCATCAAAATTTTGAAAACTATCAGAGGCACATAGTACATAATGTGTGATGATTTTTTGGCACAGCATGAAATTAAGCATCAGTTATAGCAAGGTACATCTCTCAACAGAATAGCATTGTAGAGAGGAAAAATAGAATTGTGATGGATATGGTGCGGTCAATGATGGTTGCCAAGTAGACTTCTAGGCCATGTTATCAGACTCGGACTGGCCCGGCCGGTTTAACCGGTGAACCGGTGACTCAGTTCCTAAACCGGTATGAGTCACTCATTAACCCAGTTGGGATTTTTTTTTTTATCTCTTCTCTTATCTTCTTTTACCTTGTTTCTTCTTTGAAAAAATACAATTGATAACTTGAATAAGCATTTTATACAAGAACTTTTTTAAAAGTCGAAATTATAATCCTATCGAAATTAAGGCCAATAAGATATGTGTTGTTCATTATTTTTTTTTTATTATTTTACTTAGGATATGTTTGGGGTGTGATATATTTGAGAAAGGTTGTATTGGAATGTGTAAAAATTTTGGTGGGTATTTTTTTATAGAAAAAGTATTTTAGAGAGAAAAATAAGAGAGAAGATTTTTTAAAATTATGTGAGAGGAATTTGAGTGGGAAAATTTAAATTTTGAAATAAAAATATGTTTGGAGTGTGATGTTTTTATTTGAGAAAATGACCTACTTTTTCTATTTGCAAATAGAAATGCCTTGTTCAAGCATACCCTTAGATGTCGTTTCGATATCAATTTTTATGAGTGTGGATTTTGGATTTTGAATTTTATTATGCTATTATGACAATATCAATTGTTTGGTTGTTTTTAAGTTAATATTTTATATTTTCTCTATATTTTGTTATTATTTTTATTTTTTATTAATTTTATAATTGACCCACCAGTTGAACCATTGACCCATTGATCCGAAGCCTCGACCGGTTCAATGACCGGTCCAAGTTTGATAACTATGCTTCTAGGCAGAAGCAATCTCTTGTGTTATTTTCGTACTAAACAAATGTCCTACTAGATGTAATGGTAGGAAGACCTTTTATGAAATTTGATTTGGTAAAAAGTCAAATATCTCTCATTGTAGAGTATTTTGTTGTTTGGCATATGCACATGTTCTAGATGCTCTCAAAAAGAAATTTGATGATAAGGTGGACAAGTGTATTCATTTGACTACAATCTTGAAACTAAAAGGTACAAGTTAGTTAATCCTATGACAAAAATGATCATTCTTAGTAGAGATGTCAACTTTGATGAGCAAAGTGTCTGGGACTAGTTGGAAAAAGAGTCAAATATGACAGTTAGTCATCCTTCATAACCTTCATATTTGGTGATGGTGATGATGATGAGATCAATCGACTAGAGGTACCTGAATAGTAGCAAGTTTCTATTCAACCTACTCCTACTTAGTCTGGTCGCCCACAAAGACAAAGGCGTCTACCAACTTGTTTACAAGATTACGTGTTGATAGTCACTCTGAGAACTTATTTGATGAAAATGTTGTTAATTTTTCTTTATTTTTTTAGAGATTGTGGCCCTGTTACTTTTAAAGATATTGTTTGTGAGGATCACTAGAAGAAAGCAATCATTGAAATAATTCTTGCCACTCAAAAGAATGACACTTGGGAAGCTCACAAATCTTCTAAGTGACAAGAATCAATTGGTGTCAAGTGGTTTTACAAGACAAAATACAAGCCCAATGGAAAAGTGGATAGATGAAGGTGTAGTTGATTGCCAAAGGTTACAAATGAAAATTTGGGATTGATTATTTTGAGATATTTGCGCTTGTTGTTCGGCTTGATACTATTTGTTTAATGATATCTTTAGCTATCTAAAATACTTGGAAAATATATCAGATGGATGTAAAGTCTGCATTTTTTTAATGGAATACTTAAAGAAGAAGTGTACGTTGAGCAACATGCAAGATCTAATAAGAAATGTCAAGAAAATAAGGTGTACAGATTGAAAAGAGCTCTTTATGGCTTAAAGCAACTCTAAAAACGTGGTATACTCATATTGACTCTTTCTTCGTTGATAATGGTTTTTATTCAGTGTTTTCCCTTTAATCATACTTTATACGTGAAGTCATCTACTCATAATGCGGCTATCATCTTATGCTTGTATATGGATTATCTTATATTTATTGGAAATGATCTCAAAATAGTTGTAGAATTCAGGGAGGTTATGATTCGACAGTTTGAGATGACAGATATGGGTCTTATATCATACTTCTTTGAAATTGAGGTTTCGCAGACTGATCAAAGTATTTTTATATGTTAGAAAAAATATGTTGGAAATATTTTGAAGAAGTTCAAGATAACGGATGCAAAACCAATGTTGACTCCAGTTGAAGAAAGGTTACGTTTGACCAAAGATAGGACTGGTACTTTTGTAAACCCTACTAATTTGAAAAGTTTATTTGGGAGTTTGAGATATTTGATAACTACAAGGCCTAAGATTAATTTAAGTGTTGGCTTGACTAGCATATTTATTAAAAATCAAGTAGCTAAGAGAATCTTGAGATACATCAAAGGTCAAAGTGATGGAATTTTTTATGCAAAAGTTGATTTTATTGATCTTCTTAGATTCACTGGTAATAATTGGGTTGGAGATACATTATATAGAAAAAGTGCTTTTGGTTATGCATTCTTTATTGGTTTCGGTATTTTTTTTCTTGGAATTCAAAAAACAACCAGTTATTGCATTATCTATAGTGGAGGCAAAATACATTACAGTTACTAACAGTGCTACTCAAACATTGTGGCTTTGAAGGATACTTAATTTTCTTCAAGATAAACAAGATGAAGCAACTACTATCTTGTGTGATAGTACTTTTGCTATAAAGATGACAAAAAATTCAGTTTTTTATGGTCAAAGCAAGCATATTGATATCAATTTTACTTGATTCGTAAATTAGTTCAACAAAAAGAAATTATAATCGATTATTGCAAGACTAAAGTTCAAGTGGCTGATATTTTCGCAAAAGCATTAAAGATGGATTCATTTATGAAATTAAAGGAAACTTTTGAAATAACTAGTTATGAAAACTTATTGTAAGGGAGGTAATGCGATATAATTGAACTAATTTTTATTGGGTTTACAATTTTGTAGTTATATTGAATTTTGGTTTTAGTAGTTATTTTTTATTAAAATTAGATAGTCAAATCCAATATATTTAACATTTTGTCTAGTCCTATAAATAGAATATATTGTCAAGAGTTTTATTATACAGAGAAGAATAAAAAAATAAGCCCTCTTCTTTTTAGAAAAATTAGTCTCGTAACATACGGCTTGTTTTCCCATAGAACTAAGATCAATTTTGCCTTGTTTCCAAACTTTGGCTGCCAAGTTTTGTTGTGTTCGGTTGCAAATTTTTGCCTTTTGTTTGCGGGCTAGAGCCACGTCCTTCCTGGCTAAATCAATTCATCCAAATTTGCTTCTATTTTGGCCGTAGCTTTGGTAGTTCTCACATCTAGCCAACCTTCAATTTCTATTTTATTCAATTGACTTCCAAATTTGGGACCCATCTATGTTTATTAATATTGGTTTGGCCCCTGAAGATGCTCAACTATAACCCGGTGTTTTTGTTATGGACTTGAACTGTCCCTGCAATCTAAAAAGCATTCATATTAAGGATATTTATATTTCTTGTAATGTAAAATTCTTTATAATACCTAAAACTTTGCTCCATCAATCTTCTCTATAATTTTTGAGCTGAAGTTTTGTAATTGACAACAAATCTACAAGATTCATTATGTATTAGGATTTGCATTATAGATCTTGAATAAGAAAATTTTCAAATCCTAAGATATCTTCCATAAAATATAAAATAAAAACAAATTCAAAAAATGTATCCCACCATAAAGGGTATTTGCTTCATTTCTTTGAGTACAAGAGTTTCTATCATAGATTTGAATTTTGGAATTGGAATTTGTATTTCCACGTATCAAATATTCGACTTAATTTCTAAGGAATTATTAAACATAATGAAGAAGGTGTTGCTAACATTATTTGAAGAAAATAGTAAGGGCCATATTTGATCATCATAGAAAAAAGATAAGTATAAGACCACTTTTTAATATTCTAATATTAATTATTAATATTAATTAAATAATAAACTCAATGCAACAAAAAAATAAGAAAAAAATTTGTTTTCATATCTATTAACTATTAAATTGATTGAACAACTATTATGTCACCATTTTAAATAGTCTATGTTCAAAATTTTGGATCACAAACCTTTTTCACAAAATAAAAAGACTTTTGCTTTGTTTAAGAGATTACTTATGGTTAAACTCTTCACAACTTATTCATTAATAGATATAACTCCTTTAGTACGAATAGTTTATTGATTTGGGCATGGATGTTCTTATTTAGAAACCTGGCTATTGAATCTTTGTTAGCCTCTAAATAAATTATTTTGTTATCTTTTCATTGCGTAATTTATATACATAGGACTTTTGTATCCTACGTGAGCACATGGACATTCTTGTAGAAATAATGTTTGCAAATCATTCAATTCACCACAAATATTGCTTGCATTAAAATGGGAACCATTTTACTGATCAATTAACCGACTTACTAATGAGTGCTAATCAGCTAATGCAGTTATGCTAGCAGATGACTACATTACCCTTAAATCCAGACATAGTCCAAATCTTACATGCAAAAATTTTAATTCAACCCAAATAGTAAAGTTATGCACTTATACCTTACCGCAGGTTGTGCTCAATATAATGACTAAAAAAAACACAAAAGGAAAAAACGTACACACGCATTTAAGCGGAAACAGGCCATGAGTCCACTTCAAATTTGTCCAAATAATTGGACGCCAAAAATAGTCAAACTTGATCAAAATTGGTCAAAAGTGAGGTCAGATCCGATATAATCAAAATTTTAAAATTTGGCTTTTTCTTACCTTTAACTTTTTAAAATTACACTTTGACCTCAATTTCCAAAAAAATGACTACTTCCTATCTTCTATGTGAATATTTTGAACCTTTTTACATATGATATTTTTAATATTTAGAAATTAATGATTTCACTTTTTGTTTGAGGGAATTATTAAAATTTTTAACACAATATTTACTTTATTATGTTTTTATACCACCTTTCACATTTTTGTTCACACACATAGCAATTATATATAATTTACTTTAAATTAAAATTTGATTGCACTCTAAAATTTAACAATTCATCTATTTTTTGTTTTTTAAAATAATATCAATGACTTTATAATTAATAATATTTATTGTAGTATAGGGAGTGACTATGGTCTAGTTGTTCAATATAACTAGACCGTCTGTTATTTCAATTTTAAGTGTTATATGAATTGTAGCCGAACACTAATGGTCAGATTTGGTAAATTGTAATTTTTATATAAAAATACTTATTTGTATATAATTCTATCTCTAGTTACATGTTATCTTTTAAAAAAAATTATTATTATTTGCGATTGACTAATTTCAAATAGCAGATTCCTATCATGATTATCAATTGGAAACATTTGATGCATTCGACAAGCATGGAGTTCTCGAGTTTCCCCAAGTCTAGAGAAATTCTAATGATTTATTTTCAATAAAACAGCAATTCTAGTTTAGTTTCCAAATGCTAAGAATAATAATACACTAACATAATCGTGGGGCAATCTTATACTGTGTTGACAAAGCCCTTAATTCCACTTTTCCAAATGAATTCAACATCCCTTTTACAATCCAATTTGTTACCCTCAAATACATAATGAGGAAGAAACGAAAAATTAGGGTAGACATTCTTGGTTTCCAAAAGCATTTAGGTTTTATCAATATATAAGAATTAAATCTTTAAGAATATGTATCAGAGAAGTATCCTAACATATATGGATTACAAAAGTTATGTAATAATGTAAATAGAAATATAAACCCATGAATTTTGAAATATATGACAAAAAATTGATTACTTGTAGACTTTATCTATTGATTACATTTGAGATTAATATTTAAATAACTAAAAGTAATTCTTTCAAACTTAAAATAAAGAAAAATTTTATAGAGTTTTAAGTAAATTAATATTTATGAAGTGTTAAAAACTTAGTATTAAAATTTTACAAAATTATACTGGTATCAAAAAGAAATTTGAGGATAACTTGATGATAAAAGGTAAAATTTTGTTCTACCTTTCGATATATTATTCCCTCTGTCCTAAAAAAAGTGTCCACTTGTGATTTGATACAATTTTTTTCAAAGTATAAAGTACAACACATTGAATATATCATGTAACATACAATTTTCTATTTTTATCCTTAATTTTTAATTTAGGTCAAAATTATTTACACTTATGACTCTAGGAGTAATATTTTCAACAAGTTCTTTTATGAAAGCCTTTTTTTAAGAGCAAATTATTGATGATTCAAAAAATATATAATTATTAAGATGGTGGTAAATTTGCGTACTTTTTGAACTAAATTAAAATTTGCAGGTTCAGTTATTTTTAGTACTTATATTCTATAATATTTTTAAATTATAGTAATGAGTGAATTTTTTTCCCAAAATAAAAAGTGAATTTTTCAAAAGTATGTATAAGAAAAATATATATGAGCGTTTATCGGTTATAAAATTTATAATGTAATATAAACTAAAAAATCAAGTCCCCATATATGATAAAAAGGCTTGATCAATTTTGGATTTTTACTCATGGATTGTATTTCAAAATAAAATTGGAATAACGAATGATAATATTTTGGAATTTTTTTGATTAAGGGCACATTAAGAGTCAAAAATATTAAAAAGGGTATAAGTTTTGATGATTTATAATGAAGGGTAATATTTTAAAAAAAATTCAATTACTAACATACTAATTTCTGTTTCTACAGCCAACCTAATACTCTATTCTATAGGAAATACTGAATCCGTTATATTGAAAGATCAATTATCTCTAAAAAAAAATACAGAAATAAAGATCTTAAAGGTATTTAAAGTACTTTTTTTTGCACACAAAAATTAAAAAAAAAAAAAAAGGAACAAGGTTCTATATACAATGGAATAGCATTTTGACCCTAGCAACCAAAATTGGCAAATTAGGCTCTGCTTTTATTTTTTCGATGCAAATTAACCACAAATAAAAGTGCATTAAACTGAAATATATTAGGTATATTTAAACATCTTTCATAGTCTTTTATTTCTTATCTGTTTCCATATTTTTTTTTAACTTCCATCACCAAATGACTATTGTCCTCTCTCTCTATATTTCCACATCACACAACGGGCAAGTTCATCAACATAAGCAACATTATTATCCTCCTCATCAAGACATTTGGGACACCACTCCAAAAGAGATTTGAATCACTTGAAAAATAATGAGAGTAGGAAGAGTAAAAGAAGGACTTTTTACCTATGAATTTACTAAAGCCTTCTAATTGTAATAAAAGTGCAGAACTTTAATTTTTGCTAATGCAAGTTCAAAATCAACAACGCTATTAATTTACTATGATACGTTTTACTATTAAAAAATCAATTATTTAAAAAATTCTTATAATTTAATGAGCAGTTGTTGTGTATTATTTTATATGTATTAATTTAACTTTGACAGTAATTAAAAAATATTAATTTCTGATGCCTTATAATACCATCTAAGAGAACAGTACAATATTAATTGTTTGATTATACAATATTGAATTGAAGTGGTACAATGAATTTTCTTTAAAAAAAATATATTGATTCTTTTTCCTTCCCCCTAAAAAAAAAAAAAAGATCCTTAAAATGTGATGCCTTCTTGTTGTATATTGATTGATGTGTAATAATTTTATTTAAGCGGTTGTTAAAAAATTTCAATTCATGTAATATTCATTTTAGATATTTTTCAATTACACGTTAAAGGACGCTATGGTATCTATTGTTTAACGATATAATGTTCAGTGTTCAATTCTTGCAATATTGATTTTTCTATTTGTTATAGATATTTAAATTTAAGAAAAAAATTCAACTATGGAAATAAAAGAAGAATAAGACCATTATGTTTAGAATTTTTAACATTGTCATTTCTATATTAAAAAAAAAGATATTAATAAACTCCTTCTTTTATTAATAAAAAGAATTTAACATATTCATATACTATAGTAGGTTAGTGAAATATATAGTAAAGATTCTATATGTTTCACCATATGATAATATATGATTTGACATTATTTTATTAGATATCAATTAACTGGATGGTTCAATTAAATTGAAGGAAGGGACGGTAGAATAATTTTCCTCTACAATGTTCATTATTCATGTCGTACATAACCAAATAAAAGGAATGTATAGTGTTCGTTATTTGAAGGTACAATTTGTACACATGTTGTACACTACATTTTCCTGTTATATAATTTGATCTTTTCGAAATAAATTCATATTGTTATGAGTAGTGTTTGTATATCAATTGATGAGATAATAATTTAATTTTGATGATATTAGAAATAATTTTAATTTATAAATTGTTAATTTTTGAAGCAATACAATACATGCGATACAATGCATTTTGCTATTTCTAAACTTTTGTTTTCCCAAATAAATTCTTACATTGTGATGAGTAATGGTTGTATACTAATTGATGAGTAAATATTTAATTTGGATGATACTTCATAATCTTTAAATTTCTATAATGTTAATTTTTTATGCCGTACCACACCTCATAATAGTTGGTACAGTGTTTATGTTTCGATGATACAATATTCAATACATGTGTTACAATGCATTTTCTTCTTCAGAAAAATTAATTTTCCCCAACAAAATTCTTACATTATGATTAGAAGTGCTTGTGCATTTATTTTCGTGTAAATACCTTATTTATTATAGTATAAAAAAAATTAATTCCTATATCATATAAGACTAGGTACAAAATCCATTATTTGACTGTAAAGTACTCTATACATGTGATGCAATACATTTTACTTTTTAAAAAACTGATGTCTCATCATAAAATCCATATATTGTGATGAGTAGTAATTCACACAAATGATTTAAAATTGAAAGTATGTAAAACATTTTAATATTTATAATTTTCATTTTTGATGCCATACAATATCATTGTTTGTAGATACAATGTTTGTTTTTTGATGAGTACAATATTTAAATATATGAGTTACAATGTATATTGTTGTCTAAAAAATTTAACGTTTCCCAAATAAATTTGTACACTTTCATAAGTAGTGTCTATATATTAATTAACTCATTAATAATTTACTTTTGCAATATATATTAAAAATTTCCATATATTACAAAATTGATTTCATATGTAGTACAATACAATTTAAAATTGCAGTACAATGTGAATTGTTCGACACTACATTATCCAATACATGCAGCACAATGAATTTTGCTGTTACAAACATTTCATTGTTCCCAACTAAACTCTCCTATTGTGATGAGTAGTAGTCGTGTGTTAACTAGAGCATTAGAAATTTAATTTTAATGATTTTTAAAAATTTTCAAATTTCTCCAAAATTGTTTTTAGTGTCGTATAGTAGCATTTAAGATCACAGTACAATGTTCATTGTTTAATGGTTGAATATTCAATATATGTGGTACAATAAATTTTGTTATTACAAAATTTGATTTTACTTACAAAAATAGACGTATTAATACTTTAATTTCATTAATAACAAAAACATTACAGTTTCTATAAGGTTAATTTTTAATGCCTTCAAACTCTTTCTAAGAGTAAATATAATATCTTTTGTTCGATGGTACAATATTCAATTTATATGGTATATTGGATTTTATTGTACATCAAATTTATTTCTCCGAGAAAATCCTTAAAGAACACTGGAAAGCCATAACTTTTTTATTCACGTGTTAATAACTTAATTTTGAAAATATTTAAAAACATTTCCAATTCTACACAATCATTTTTTGGTGCCATACGGTAGCATCTAAAATCACAATACAATATTCATTGTTCAATAGTACAATATTTACTACGTGTGGTAAAATACATTTTACTATTAAAAAATTCATTTCTCCTAACAAAATTATACACAATCATAAATAGTAGTCGTATATTAATTGACACATTAATAATTTAATTTTGTCGGTACTCAAAAAATTACCAATTGCTACATAAATGTTTTTTGGTGATTTATAGTGGCATTTAAGGTTATGGTACAAAGTTCATTTTTTGACAATATAGTATTCAATATGTGTGGTACAATGCATTTTGCTGTTATAAAATTTGATTTTACCTAAAAAAATAGACGCTTTGGTCATTTAATTTTATCAATAACAAAAATATTATAGTTTCTACAAGGTTAATATTTAATGCCTTACAACACCTTTCTAAGAGTAAGCACAATGTACCTTGTTCAACAATACAATGTTAAATTTATGTGGTACAATGTATTCTGTTGTGTAAAAAAGCTATTTTTCCTAAAAAGCCCTTATAGTGTAATGGACAATCGTTACGTATTTATTCACTCATTAATAGTTTGATTTTGACAATACTAAAAAGAATTTCAATTCCTACATATCTTACAATATCATATAGGATTACAGTACAGTTTTCATTATTTGAAAGTACTATATTCACTATGTGTAGTAAAATGCATTTTGTTGTTAGAAAAATTCATCTTTTCTAACTAAATTATTATGATATCACGAGTAGTGGCCATGTATTAATTTATGCATTAATAATTTAATTTTGACGATATTTAAATAGTTTCCAATTCCTAAGCAATTGTTTTTTGGTGTCGTATAGTAACATTTAAAATCACGGAAAATGTTTATTGTTTAACAGTGTAGTATCTAATACATCTTGTACAATGCATTTTGATGTTACAAAGTTTGGTTTTACCAACAAAAATAGACGCGTTAATGCTTTAATTTCATCCATACTTAAAAATTTATATTTTTGACAAAGTTAATTATTAATGTTGTACAACACTTTATAAGAGTAAGTATAATGTCTTTTATTTGATAGTACAATAGTCAATACAGGTGGTACAATGTGTTTTGCTGTACAAAACATTGGATTTTCCTAGAAAATCCTTACATATAGTGTAACGAGTATTCATTACATTTTCATTCTAGCGTTAATAGTTCAATTTTCTTCATACTTTGAAAAAATTTCAATTCCTATAAAGTTAATTTTGGATACTGTAAAATACACTATAAGATTACAATATGGTGTTCATTATTTGACATTATAATATTCACTGTGTGTGGTGCAATGCATTTTACTGCTAAATTTTTTCATCTTTTCAAATTAAATTGTTACACTATCATGAATAGTGGTTGTGTATTAACTGATGTATTAATAATTTAATTTTCACGATACTTAAAAAAAATTTCAATTTCTACAAAGTTAATTTTTGATCTCATACAATACCAGATAAGATTACAGTAGAATATTCATTGCTTAACTGTACAATATTCACTGTGTGTGATACAATACATTTTGTTTTAAAAAAAATTCGTCTCTCTTGACTAAATGGTTACACTATCATAAGTAGTGGTAGTGTATTAACTTAAAAATTTAATTTAATTTTAACAATACTTAAAAATTTCAATTCCTACATAATTGTTTTTCAGTTTCGTACTGTGACATTTAAGAATACGGCACAATGTTTATTATTCAACAGTACAATATTCAATACATGTGATACAATGCATTTTGCTATTACAAAATTTGATTCTACTTTAAAAAATTGATGCTTTAATACTTTAATTTCATCAAAACTAAAAAAATTACAGCTTCTACAATGTTAATTTTAAATGTTATGAAACACTTTATAAAAGCAAGTACCATAGTATAATATCCAGTACACATGGTATAATGCATTTTGTTGTACAATTTTTTTTTCCCTACAAAATCCTTACTGTGTAATTGGAACCGTTATGTGCTTATTCACTTAGAATAATTTAATTTTGATGGTATTAAAATTTTTTGATTCATACAATGCTTATTTTTTCAGTCATACAATACTATATGAGAGAATGATACAGTATTAATTGTTTGATTATACAATGCATTGCGCTGTAAAAAAAAAAAAGGCTTTTCCTTAAACAAAGTTTGATGTATAGGCAATTATGTAATAACTGACACGGAATAATTTTAAATTCTATGGTATTAAGAAAATTTGGATTCTTACAATTGTGATTTCTTATACCTTACAATACCAAATTAGAGGATGATACCAATATCATATAACAGAATAGTACATTGTTAATTATTTAACTGTGTAGTATTCAGTGTGTAATTTTTACTATATTGATTTTCCCTTGTCAAACTTATGCAAATTTCCATAATTTTTAACTATGTAAATGAAATAGAACAAATAAAACCAACACATCCGTAATTTTTATCATTGTTAATCATTACCTCCTTCTTTTATTAATGACTAATATTTTAAAAATTAATTTTGTTACTTTAAACAACATATGTTTCTACTATACTCAAAAAGTAATAATTACATATAATAATATTTTAATTAAAAAATAAAAGGAAAGAGAAATAGAATGTTGTACTGTACATGTTTACCTATTATAGGAGGTTAGTAAAATATATAATAATAATTCAGTGTATTTCATCACATGAAAATATATGAAGTGGCAACATTTTATTGAGTATTAATTAATTGGATGATTCAATTAATTTAAAGGAAAAGACCTTAGAAATTTCCTGTAGTGTTGTTTGTTATTTTCAATTTTAGATTTTTAGTAGTTGGACTAGCTTACTCCTAATTAATAGTTTGATGAGTTTGCACTCTTGCTTTAGTGTAAAACGCTAATAAAAAACTACAATAAATTTCTTAAATTCATTTTAGCACTACCAAATCTCAATGGGAGCTACTAATCAACTATGGAGAGATCTTTCTCTTTCTTCTCTATGTTGGAAGGTAATATCTAGTGTCATGTCATACTCTTGATAGGGAAAAGGAAAACCACTTTTATATTTATGTTATTACTAAAAATTTATATTTTCTCTATTTCAAAAAAAATTATTTTAATTTTTTATTAATTTATTTTAGAGAAATTTTTATATTAATTTTATTAATAATAATATATAATTAAAAATATACTTTAATAATGAATAAAGTATTTGATATTTTATAACTAAATTTCTTTTTTTTTTTCTGGATGAAAAGAGTACTATAAAACCTCAATAAACTTGATAATACGGTAGATTTGAGGTGAGGGCCTTGGGGAAGGGCCACTACCCTTTCAACTTGAAACCCATTATGCCTTGAATGGATTGAATTTTGTTCTTATTGTTACATTTCGAAATAATTTTTATATTTTTTAAATACTTTTTAACCGGTAAAAATAAATAAGCGAAATAAATTGTATACGGACGGTTAATATCGATATATAGTTTTTGTTGTTTAATCTTGATTGATGTGCCCCCATATTGTAAAAATAAGAGAAAGAATATATAAACAAATCCTGTTTAGATTCTCTTTCTTTTGCTTTAATTCATTAAAATTTTTGACAACAGAGTTGTCACTTCATAATTAAGATTATTATTAACAAATCTTAAAAATTGACAGTAATAATTATATATTTTTCCAAAACTTTCAACACCAACTTCAGCGCTTTGTAAAAAAGGTAATAATGATATATTCTTACGGCTTCAAAACTTTGCAAATAAGAAAATTTTTAAACAAAAACAAATTATCCAAACACATTTTTATTTTAAAATTTAGAATTTAAATTTTCACATTTAAATTCCTTTCACATAATTTTAAAAAATTTTCTCTCTTATTTTCCCCTCCAAAATACTTTTTTTATAAAAAAATATCCATCAAAATTTTCACACTTTAATATAAACTTTTTCATTTATAAATAAAAATATCTTGTCCAAACGGACCGATATGCTGTTTTTAAAATTTTACATTCTAATTAAACATGAGCCATATTAACTTTGGACCTACACACGTTTACGATTCCTGCTAAGGAATTCAGAGCAGATATTTCGTCCACTGCCGAAAGAACTCTCACTTCATATTCTATTGTTTCCCTAAATTTCTCCCCTTTTCACTGATTCACATATCCCATTAATCTCTTATTATTATTATTATTAATATCTCTTTCATGCGTTAAATTGAAAACTAAAATAAAATAAAATTAGGAACATAATTACTAGCCCATCCTTTAGATAAATTAAGTAAATTAAGCCTCGCATAAATGCCTAAATTAGACTTTTATAAGTTAGCTGGTGGGATAAAAAAGAATCCACAAAATGATCCCATTTCTTCCTTAACCAACAAAGGCATCTTCTTCCCTCTTTATTTTTTATCTCTTCTGAATAACCGACGAATTATTCTCTCCGTACTAAAATAAAAACAAATGAACTGAATTTTTTCTATTATTTAAAAAAAAGGGTCTATTTTTAAATTAAAATTTTAAAATACTTTTCCCGTTTGAACAATAAAGGCATATTTGGCATCCCAGTAGAGAAAATTACTTTACTCATAATTACATGCCGCAGGTGTTGTGACTCCTCCCCGGGACCGACAGACACGAGAGGAATTGCTATATCTCCGTCCGCCTATTCAGCAGTGTCAAAAGTTGTCAAGTCCGCCATAGCTCCACGAATTCCCTCCAATCCCATTTCAGCATTCAATTCTCCCAAGTCCCCCAATCCACACTCAACACTACCGGGCCAGTTCTCTATGCCCTTCAAACCCTTTCCCTTGGAAAGCGCGTCCGATTTTCAAACATCATCATCCCCCCAACAACTCCTCGCCATCTATTGATTCCTTTTCCGTCCTCTTCCCACCATTGACTCTTCTTCCCCTTCCTTCAATTCACAGGGACCACTACAGCACTGCCTCTTTTCTATATATATATATTTTTCCTTCCCGACACCCTTCCATGACAAAATACAAGTGTTGAATTATCATTTTTGTGCAATTTGATGTTCAAATTTCTTCTGGGTTTCCATCGAATTTGAATCTTGTACAGTCAATTTGTCCCAAAATCATTGCACATTAAAAAAAAAAAAAAAACCCAAATTGCACTTTCTTGGGATACCGGGTCAACGTTTTTGTTGATCCATCAATGGGATTGTCAGCTAATGATAAAAATTCTCTATCCCATTTGTTTTTCAATAAATAAATGAAAGCCAAATCGTCATCCATACGCAGCTTGTCGATTTCTGATAGCGGCGTATTATTGTTCCGGTCTTTGTCGACATCATCCATGGCGGCGCCAAGGAGTGTGGTGGTGGAGACCGGCGTTGTTGGTGTCGGTGCCGGAGGGGCTAGGATGAGGGATGAGGAGAAGAGTTTTGGCGATTATGATCCCGCGTGGGATTCGCCTACGAGCAAGAAAGGTAAAGTAGGTGAAGGGGGCGCGTTTCCTTTATCGCGGTGGGAGCTTTTCGCGGGTTTGGCGGTCTTTTTGGTATTCTCAATTGGTTTGGGCTGCATTTACTTGACCATGCCAGCTGCGGATTATAGTAAACTCAAGCTTCCCCGAACACTCTCTGATCTTCGCATGCTCAAGTAGGGTTCTTTTTTCGCTCTTTGTTTTTTTCTTTAGGAACAGTTTAATACATCCTTATTTGCTGGTAATATGGTATTAATTTTTCTTTTACTTTTGGTTTGCTTGCTGTAGTCGTGTGGGGAGTTATGGCAATTTTAATTGCAATATTAGGGATTTTCGAGTTGGAGAGGTTGGAGTTATTTGGTGAGATTATAGGTATGTTTTAGAACTGGGATTTTGATACTGTTTTATGCAATGCTCTTTAATGCAAGAGGGAGAAAGTGGCTGTCTTGTGGAAAGCTAAGGTGGTTTAATTGTGATTTGAAGGGTCACCTGCTTCCGATGGGGTTTGGTGCTTGCTACAATTTTCTGGTAACACCATTATGTAAGAAGAGAACATGGTTTGGTGTTGTGTTTATTTGTCGGAGTGCTATGCTGCAAGTGAAACTGAGTCTGTGACATTTAGGGAGTAATGCGATGTCAAACTTGAAGAGAAAATTGAAGCACGAAAGGAATTACAGGAAGTACTGCTGAATCTTATGTTATACCATTGAGCATGTTTCTCTTCATAACTGGGGCATTGCTTCCTTATGGCTGTATAAGGAAACTGATGTTCAAATGGAAGAGATTGTTGGATTGCCGGCTAAATTTTTGGGATTGGAATTGGTAATTGCATATGCTTATAATAGTCTGAGAAATTGGATACGTTCATATTCATTTTCCACTGAAGCTTCGAATGAAAGCAATGATATTCACTAATAAAGAAATGTGAAATTAGAACATGTATATTGACTATCTTGAGATGGCAGAAATTAGAGCTATTTAATGACTGACAGGCATTGCTGTTTGTTGTTTGTGATATGGTGAAATCAGGAATGGCCATGGTCAGATGAACTTAATAACATTAGGGCTTGTCTAGTAGCCTAGAAGTTCTTTTAATCACACAAGCATTTCTGTGGTCACATCAATATACTGTTGCGGGATCTTAGTCCTAGTATCTAGCCATTTCACTACTTGGAAATATCAGTGCCGCCCCTTACCAATCAAGAAGTTATAAAGAAACCAATACTGTATTTAGTGCTTCTTTCTCTCACCTAGAATTGCTTTCTTATCTTGATAATTGATCAACTTTGGACCTGAGAGTTATATTCTTGCTGACGGCGTATGTGCTTGTGCTTGGATTTAATATTGTTGTGATTCTTTCAGATGCTCTTATATTTGAGATTTCATGAAAATTGTGCATCTCTACTGCTGTGGTTCTATGGCAAGCTCTTATGTTTGTGATCTCCTGGAAAGTTTTGAATCCTTTTGGTCTTCAAGACATAGAAAAACAATGTCTTGGCAAATACTAGATATCATTATTGATAATACAAGGCAAACTGTATTATTACAACTGTGAAAACGGAATATTTCTTCATTTGCCTGGAAGAGACCCTGGATTTTCTCTCCCACTTTACTGAAGATTTTTGAATGGCTCTAGAGGCACCTGAGAAATTTTCCCTTTTAAGATGGTCCTAAACAATTGACTGCATTTTTCTTGGACATTGGCTGATTGAAATGCTTCAGATTTGCAATCCAAATGGTTGGCAGACTTGAAAGCAAGTTGTACATAAGCTATAGACAAAAATAAGCTTAATGATGTTCAAGAAGTTGCTTACTCCATGTTTTGTAATCAACCTGATGGTAAAGTGATTTCTGGAAATAAGAAGTTAATGTTTGTTGATTTGGTTATGTGAAGCACTGAGTAGTTTCATCGTAAATAAACTGAGTGCTTGGTTTCTTGCACAAATGTTTGTTTTAATGTTCTAAAGAATCTGGTTCCTAAGCTTTTACTTCTCTTCAGCTTCACATGTTGTGAGTCTGTTACCTGAAGTTATTGATCTATTGTTTTTCTTTTATCTTCTCTTGACTTGAAGCATTGACTTGTTACCGTGTCTTTAGTTCTGCATTGATATATCTCTCTTTGTTGATCTTTGCATTCTGTCCTATTTCAGAGATCATCTTGCAACATATGCAACTGCTTACCCAGCACAGTTCATACTTGGGTATTGCTCCACATATATATTCATGCAGACATTTATGATCCCTGGCACTATCTTCATGTCCTTACTCGCTGGAGCACTCTTTGGTGTTATCAGGGGCCTTTTCTTGGTTGTTTTCAATGCCACTGCTGGGGCATCATCCTGCTATTTTCTGTCTAAACTAATAGGAAGGCCTATTGTTAACTGGCTATGGCCTGACAAATTGAAATTTTTCCAGTCAGAGGTGATGGTTTACTTTTATTTTATTTATGTTTTTGTCATTTGTACATATCCAATTTTGTTCACGATGTTTTCCTTCTGTCACTCTTTACAGATAGCGAAACGGAAAGACAAGTTACTCAATTACATGCTCTTTCTGAGAGTAACTCCGACCTTGCCAAACCTTTTCATAAACTTGGCATCACCTATTGTTGATATACCATTTCATATCTTCTTTTTGGCCACAGTGATTGGTTTGATTCCAGCCTCTTACATTACTGTCAGAGTAAGTCCCTCTATTGTTTGTGGGTGTATACTGTAGTTTATTGGTTGTTGGTGGCCGCATTTTATTTTTCTTTTTGTTTAGTTGCCAAAATAGGAAAAATCTGGCATTGTAAACACATCATGTGCAATTGCCCAAAGGAATTTTTGAAAGCTGCAACTTGAAATAGACTGTGCATTGTGGGAAGTGTATTGGTAGGCGGTCTGACAGTGACTGGTCTCTTCTTTTAATTGTGTTTTTGTTGCAGTTATCTTAAGTATTTTATGTCTCAAAGGATCTATGCTCATCCCAATTACTTATAGGACTTTGTATTGAACAATTGAGGTTCTTGCTGTTGACAAAACATAGAAATCTGTTCAAACTGTGATTGATGAAGAGCAGGACTGTTGCTGCACTCTGGCTCAAACCTGATTCACTTATTTAAATAAAATGCTTGTTTTTCCTATTTGCTAATTTATATATTTAACACGTATGTAATTAACAACTTCTGTTTTTGTGATCTTCAGGCTGGCCTAGCACTTGGGGACCTAAAGTCAGTCAAAGATTTATATGATTTCAAAACTCTATCTGTTCTTTTCCTCATTGGAACAGTGGCGATAATTCCAACGCTTTTGAAGAGAAAGCGAGTATATGAATAGAGATTTTATTGACTTGTTATTTTCAAGGAATGAAAGTGGGGACAAGGCGTTATCCCTTTTATGTGCCTCGTAGAACTCGAAGGATATCTACGAGGCACCTGCGGATTTGAAGAGGGCTTATCTTCACTTGGCAAAACTACTTAATGGTCAATCAACATTTTAAGCGATGGAAAAAGTATTTAATTAGTTTATTTCTCTATGTTAGTCGATTGCCTTTCGTCCTTGGCTGAGGGCAACGAGGAGCTGGAGATCTTGAATAGAAGTTCTGCTGCATTGGGGGTTGATATATGTAAACCAATACATTATATTTCCTGATTACATTTATCAGTATAACCATCTTGCTCATTTATTAGGTGAAAGTAATGTTGTAATTTTCTCATACAGGTAATCCGTGCATCACATTTATACCTTCTCTGGGTACATGTATACTAAATTAGGTTGGTGTTTTGATAGTAAGATCTTTACATCGGATCATTAATATGGCTTTCTTGTGTTTGCTTCTTGTTTTGAGTGTGTACTATTTCCTCAGCTTTCTAAATTTCAATGTGCTTAATGAATTTTGTAGCGAAAAAAGTGGGAGGTGATAATTGAACAAAATTATTTTAATGTCATTAGCCTTTATACGCTTCTTGAATGAGTTGATCTTTTTTCTTTTTCCTTTTCAGAAAAATTCTTATTAAGGTTATATTAGATTAGAAATTTTTAAAGACGGCGCAGAACTTTTAAAATTTCTTTTATGGATATAGAAATTTTTTTAATGTTTTAAAACAATTTTCATTTACTTTTTTTATCGGCCATCAATATATTTTTGGCATAATATACAAAAATAGCCTGAACTTTGGTTCTTGTAGCAATTTCAGCCTGACTTTTCAATTTTAACAATACAATACTTGAACTTTTTAATTTGTAACAATTATGGCCTCGGTCGAAATTGATGACGTGAGTCAATCCAGTCAACCATTAAAGTTGGAAAAAAGACAAAAAAGCCATTCGATATAAAGCATATAGTTTAAAATTCTAAAATAAATTTTTAAAAAGACAAAAAAGACAAAATTTAAAGACAAAAATTTAATAAAATTATTTACACTATATAATAAATTTTTTTAAACAAAAAAATAAAATTTAAAGATGAAAATTTAATAAAATTTAGAGACAAAAGTGACAAAAAAATTTGAGGTTAAAAAACAAAGTATCTATAAAAAAAAATTGAAGTTAAAAATCAAAGTATCATATAATAATTTTTTGTTTGTTTGCATTAAAGTTTTTAACAAAATTTTACATAATTTTATTAAATTTTTTCTTTTAAAAAGTTAATAAAAAAATTTAAACTATATCAATTTTGTGTCATTTTTGTCTTTAAATTTTACTAAATTTTCATCTTTAATTTTTTTTAGTTTAAATTTTTTTATTATATAGTGTAAATAATTTTATTAAATTTTGTCTTTTTTGTCTTTTTAAAAATTTATTTTAGAATCTTAAACTATATGCTTTATATCGGAGGGTTTTTTTGTCTTTTTTTCCAACTTTAATAGTTGGTTGGGTTGACCCATGTCATCAATTTTGACCGAGGCCATAATTGTTACAAATTGAAAAGTTCAGGTACTGTATTGTTAAAATTGAAAGGTCGGGCTAAAATTGTTACAAGAGCCAAAGTTCAGGCTATTTTTGTATATTATCCCTATATTTTTCACCCACTCTTTAAAGCTATTATAACTACCAATTTTCTCTGCCCCACTGAAATTTCTCTTTAACACGTTAATACCAATGGACCAAAAAAATTTTGCATTAACAAATCAAAATCACCAATTACATAAATTCAAACCCAATTTCAAACTTTCCCGTGCGCAAAAGTCAAATCAAGCTTTTCCTTCTTCTATGTCTATGTTTGGATTGTGATTTATTTGAGAAATTTTATATTGAATTTTGTGTTTGAGAAATTTTGTATTAAAATGTGTAAAAATTTTATTAGGAATTTTTTGATAGAAAAAGTATTTCGGATGGAAAATAAAAGGGAAAATTTTTAAAAATTATGTGAGAAAAATTTGAGAGAGAAATTTTAAATTTTAAAATTTGAAATAAAATTTTTTTTGAATGTTGTTTGGGAAAAGTTAACTTTTTAAAAATAAAACACAATCCAAACATTATCTTCTCTTATATTAATCCTCTTGTAAAGCTTACCAACAATTTTATTTGTATGGTGAGAAAAATTGATACATAAAAGACCATTGAACTCCAATCACAAAGATGAAGAAAAGTGGCAAAAATGCGAAAGCTATTATAGATAAATGATAGGTATAAAGATGAGTTCCGACTTGAGGTAGTAGAATTGGGGATGGACTCTGAATGGGATTGCTTTCTTTATCTCAACCACCTATGAGTTAGATTGTAACTACAACTTGACCTTATTTTTTTTTTTTTTTTCCGAAAACGATAGTAGATATATTGATAGAGTGGCACAAAGGCCAATGTACAAAGCCACAAGAGCTTAGAGTTTCGTGGCGTCGCAACTGAAAGCAGCGCTATAACCCACGAAAACAAAGGCCCGCAAAGGGGCAAAAAGCCCACGAGGGGCAAGAAAAAGCAAAATAAAGAAAAATAAAGAAAACCCGCACATGACGGGAAGCTAAACCCGCACTAGACGGGAAGGGAGACAACCTAGACGACCTAAGTTCAACCGCATTGAACCCCGCCCAAGACGGGAATGGTTGAGGATTTGGACAACCTAGGAACTACCCGAATACAAAAGTCCAGATATATCAGGACATTAGTACTATACAAAATTATATTACACTGAAGTGGCCCACTACACATGACCTATGATGAAAGAAACTACAACTTAATGTCTATCTCTCACCACGTGCCGTTGCGTGAAAGCCAATCTGCAGACGTTGAATAACAACACCGACGAACTCATGCCGTTGTGTGGAATCCAATCTGCATACGTTGAATAGCGCAGTCATCCAATTACTACCGCAAGCGTTGAATAGTCAGACGATTTTGCTACTACCGTTGCATACGTTGAATAGCGCTGTCACCCACCTACTACCGCAAACGTTGAATAGTCAGACGATTCTGCTACTACCGTATGAAGAGACTGCAGTACCTTAAAAACAAAAACAAAAAAAAAAAAAAAAAAAAAACAACAACAATCCAAAAAAAAAAAAAAAAAAAAAAAAAAGGGAAAAGCGGCAACAGTGCTTATATAAGACCTCAGATATGACAAATAACAGGTATGGAATTCTACCTGCTCTCCTACACCTTCACGCAATTCCATACTAACTAGAGTGTCGGAGTGTCTTCGAAAAGTACCTCCCCACCGTCGCAGGTTATATCGGCACAACAATTATCGGATTCATAAATTAATACCATATGTGGTAGGGACGGAGGGGCCATATGGCCCAAGCGGGCCAAGGCCACCCACCTCCCAACAATTTTTTTTTTTGTAAGTTACTTGCCCGCTAGGCCAAAGGAGTCCTATTTTACAACTCACCTGGCCACAACCAGCTGGATTTCTCTTCCTTTTATTAATTATACATTATTTACTCTTCCATCTTCAACATCATTTTCTTCTGGCCTTTGGGGTTCCTGTCCATGACCCAACTACACCCACCTCACCATCCTCACCATCTCTGCATACTTTACGTAAAATGACCCCTTCAATATATTTTTTTCTATGCGCGTATCATCGTATGCTATCTATGTTTTGTGGGTTTTGAAAGGTATAATTTTCTGAAGTTTGGTTATGTTGATTTGTTGGTTAGTACTCGATGGAAAAAATTGGGGAAAAACATATTGATGTTGTGAGAAGCTTATTGATTTTGCAGTCTTATTTAGTTGTGGGTTGATGAGGTTGATTTGGTTTAGAGCTTGGCAGGAAGGGAAGATGATGACCATTGAGATTTGAATGATTTTGTTCAATTGGTTCTCTCTGTTATGAATGTCTTGAAAAAGATCATTTTGCAGAGGAATTGAGTATCAGTTCATATAATATGTTGATGTTTGGGGAAAACTCATAGAATTATGCCTGTTTGAGAGTGGCGGAAAGTATGGTAATTTAATTTGATATCATTTATTAGACACAGTTTTTCCGGTTAGAGCGGTCTTTCTTGTAAAGTGAAGCATGTGTTTTTTTTTTCCAATGTATCTTGAGACACTGGAAGTTCATTGATGGTTGTGGTGACAAAAATTCTGCAAATCTTTCTTGTCTCCGCTTCTGACCAGTTTGGTTAGAAGATTATAATAGGAAGGACAATTAAATAAAATTAGAATTTAGTTTGGCAAATCATATTTTGGCAATGCGTTCAGGTCCTCCTTAAATTTATTTTGAGGTTGAAATTGTTAAAGGGGCCTTTTGTAGCATGCATAAAACACTCCAAAGAAAATTCAGCTTCTATCACAAAGATTCTGCAATTTAGATGTCCCTATCTTTTCTATTGTTGGTCTCCTACTAAGGGTGTATTGATTTTGGTGGTTTCCTTGTTTAATTTTTAAATTTGTGCGAAAATTGAATATAGTTTTCTTTCTGTTAACTTTTACCTGTCTTTCCTGGATATGAATTATCGAAGTTGTATCTCTGTTAAATATGATTTATGGACTATTTTGCTGGTTTTTTCTGGACTGAAATGAGTTGGCCTAGATGAAGACTGATTTTTTGGTTTTTTTTTTTTGGATTTATAATCTCAATAATATAGTACGCATTTGGTCAATGCCACTTAGATCTTGACGAAATAATAACTTTCATTGTTTCATTACAGAAATTATTTGATCATCTTATAGAAGTGTAGTCTACAGCAATTTAAAGATATGCCAAGTAAAGGCTTTCTTCTTTTTAAGGTATGTTAATAGAATTTTCCATCTTTTATTTACAGATCAGTTGTTTCTTTCACTTGACCTATGTGTACATATCAATATATTGTGCTTCTTTTTGTTTGATTTTTGTGTTTCTTTTATTTTCACTCAATTATGCTCTGAATTATAAATTTCTAGGATTGAATAGTCTTCTTATTCTCAAATTCAAAGATATCAATGGTAGCGTAAAGGAAATTTAAACTTATTTAACTAATAAGAGAATAGAAGAACGTTATTCTCGGCCCACCCAAAGTAAAATTCTTGGCTTCGTCCTTGATATGTGGGAAACATGTCAGTAAGCAACTATGGAATCTATCGACGATGGATCTCACGGCAAAGGAGACGAAGCCTCAATGCCTTAACCAAGCTTGCAAACTCGATCCAACCGAGATTCTCAGGCTGGATCCCAGTCCAACCCAGTAGGCAGATCCCTTCCTAACTCTCAGAGTAGATCACACTCTAATCCTCAAGATGGCTCTCACCCAGATTTGCAAGAGGGGAATCCTAACCAGCCCTTACAGTGAACGAGAAAGTAGTGGATGAACTTTTTCATCTAGCACACGGACAAATTTGAAAAGTTCGTGCAACACATCGAGTAATAGTTAAAGGAGCTTGAGCAGCAGCCACTAAGGCAAAACACAAATATTGATAACTCTCACGTAGAGGATGGTGAGGAGAAAGAGGATGCTAATTGCCCTCCCTGCCGAACTTGTAAAGAACTAGAAAAAATAAAAAGAGCCATCGGACAATCAAAGTGCAAACAAGGAGAGTTAGGTTGAATATGGCGTTGCTCTTTACAAGTCCACAGAAAAGAAGATACAAGGACTAAATAAGGCGCTCTCTAAGCAGTCCATAATGGGGGGTGGATCTCCCCACTACCTTGTTCACCTGATGGATTTTGAACGCCTTGTTTTCTAAGGGCTCTAAATCCATTCCTAATTTGGAGCCGTATAATGGAATAGGGGCCCTGGAAGATCATATCGATCACTGCGTCACTCTGATGAATATCATGAAATTGTTAGAAGACAATAAGTATTTGGTCATGGCTACCACATTTAAGCTAGCCGCAAGAAAGTGGTACAATGACCTTCTAAGAAATTCAATCGATTCATTCAATAGGTTCTGCAAGTTGTTTCGCAACAACTTCATGGGAAACCAATTTATATAGAAGCCACTAATCTACATGATGAGCATGAGGCAGAAGGTGGCCGAAACTCTGCAGGAGTACATTGCTCAGTTCAATAAAGAAACTGCAACAGTTAGTCACAATGATGATACCATTCTTCACATTGCTTTTATTAATGGGGTAAAACCTAGGCATTTCAACTGTAATCTAACTGAGGACTACCCCAAAACCTTTGCCGAGGTCATAGAGAGAGCTAACAGGGCAATTCAAGTTAAGAGTTGAGAAAGTTGACTGAACAAAGAAGGAGCTCTATGGCTTTGGGAGAAACAAGAGCCGTCAAGAATCCCCAATAGGGAAAATGGAGTTCTAAAGAGGAAAGCTGTATTGGTGATAGAGGACCCAATTGTGATAGAGGCGTTCATGGCCAATTACCAAGTCAGGAGAGTATTGGTGAACAACCAGAGCTCAGTGAATATTATATATGAAACCATATTTACCAGATGTAACGTGGACAAGACACTATTAGAGCCAGTAAGAACACGGATTGTTGGGTTTGGGAATGTGCCAATCCACCATGTCAACAAAATCTGACTTCTGGTAACGTTGGCAGACGGAAGTAAAAGGAGGACTGAAACCTTGGAGTTTGTAGTGATACGAGGTCCCTCCGCTTATAATGTGTTCTTGGGTTGCCTAAGAATCAACATATGGTCTTAAAATTTTCAACGTTAGAGGGAGTGGCGTCCATTAAAGGGGACGTGAAGACCCTTTGCCAATGCTGTGTGGTAACATTAAAAATGGTGGAGAAGTTGTAGGTTCTCACTATGAATTTAAATCCGGCAATAGAATCTACTAGAATATCTATCCTTAGCAGCGAGTAGAGGTCCTTGGGACATGCTTTGTTGAGATTAATGAAATCTACACACATACACCATATCCAAAATGCTTTTTAACGAGTATCGGATTTGCCAGCTATTCCGGGTACTCAATCTCCCATATGATTTTTGCATATAAGAACTTGTCAACTTCCACATCTATGACTTGACTCCTTTCCGGACTGAATGTCTGCTTCTTTTGTTTTACTGGCTTGCAGCTCGGACTTACGGCCAATTTGTGCTCTACTATCTTCTAGGGAATCCCGAGCATGTCATCTGATGTCTAGAAAAATACATTGACATATTCCTTTAGCAGTTAGATCAATCGATTTCTTAATTTTGTTGCTAGTCTCACTCCTATTTTCACCTTCTTACTATCGTCTGATAAGCTCACCTCTTCTACTTTAATTCCAAGCTCCAGCAGTTTTCCTATCTTTTCTTGGTGGGCTCTAACTCTTCCAGTGCTTTTTGGACATTTACAAGAGCTACCACCAGATCTTCCTAACCAAGGAAGACGAGGAAAAAACGGCATTCACCACGAACAAAGGCACCTACTGTTACGTTACAATACTATTCAGACTGAAGAATGCAGGAGCCACGTATCCACGCTTGGTGAACAAGGTACTTAAGGAGCAGTTTGGAAGAAACATGAAAGCATACATTGATGACATGCTCGTCAAAAGCCAAATAGAAGAAACTCTCTTCACTGACTTGAAGAAGGTATTCGACATACTGAGGAGGGTTTGGAGGAGGCTAAACCATAAGAAATGCATTTTCAGGGTATCTTCAGAAAAATTCCTAAGATATATAGTTTCGAAGAATGGAGTGATGGAGAATAAAGAAAAGGTGCAAGCCATCATAGACATGAAAGCCTCGAGGACCATCACGGATGGCAACACTCAGCTGTTTTCTCTTTAAGTCGACAGAAAGAGCCTTACATTTGTTTAAAGTTTTGAAGAAGCAAGATAATTTCAACTGGACCCCAAAGTGCCACAAGGCATTCGACGACTTAAAGGAATACCTAGCCGAGCTCCCACAGTTGGAGATGCCCAAGCCTGGAGAATGACTATACTTATATGTGGCTATCAATCCTGAGGCCGATATCTCCGTGTTGGTAAGAGAACAAGATGGAAAACAGATGCCTATATACTACGTTAGTAAATTCCTCCAGGCCGCGGAAAGGAGCTACTCTGAAGTAGAAAAAATAATCTTCGTGTTGATCATCACAATTAGAATATTGCGGTCATATTTTGAAGAACACCCAGTCAGTGTAGTGACAAGTAGTCCCCTGAAGTAGATTTTGTCAAAGCCAGGGACGTCAGGAAGGATGGTGAAGTGGGCCATGGAGCTCAGCGAGTATGATTTGGAGTATCTCCCGAGGACAGCCATGAAGAGCCAAGTCTTAGCAGACTTTTTGGTACAAAGCACAGTCCCAGTAACTGAGGAAAGAAGTTAATACGACACCCAGTGTGAGGTTAGTTCGTGGACTTTGTTTGTTGATGGAGCCTTAGAAAGGAGGGATCTGGAACTGGGCTTATGCTTCTTTGTCAGATGGGTGAATGCTTTATTTATGCCCTCTAGTTTTAGTTTGCAGCAACAAATAACGAGGCCAATTATGAAACCTTAATATCTGGGCTCAAGTTGGGCAAAGAAATGGGGATAGAGAACCTTCGCGTATGTAACGACTCTCAACCCATTGTCCAACAGGTAAATGGAGAGTATGAGGCTAAATATCCGGTGATGAAAAAAATACTTGAGGTGCTAACTTAAAAGGGTCCCCCGTAGTTAGAATAAAAATGTTGACGCACTCTCCAAGCTTGCATTTTTGGTGTACTCCCATTTGACGAAGTTTGTAATGGTAGAAATGTTGCAAGAGCGCATCATTCAAAATAAGAAAGCTCTAACCATCGATGAAGAGCCAACTTGGATGGACCCAATTAGGCAATACCTAGCATACGGCCAACTCCTAGACTCTAAAAGGGAAGCAAAATAGCTAGCACTCAAAGTACAAAGGTATGAGGTTGAGCTCGTAAATAGTTGTTCGTATAATAAGTAGTACCTCATGCCCCTTTTGAAATGCTTAGGTCCAAGGGAAACTTTCACCGTCTCGGCAAAAATCCACGTAGAGCATTGTGGGAGTCACGTGGATTATCGTAATCTGGCAAAAAAAACCATATTTGAAGGCTACTACTGGCCTATGATGTTCAAGAACTTGGAGGAGTTAGTAAAGACATGTAGAAAATGTTAGGTCCTTGCTCTGATTATTAGACAACCCGCGATGGAGATGACTGATTTAGCTAGTCTGTGGCCTTTCGCTTAATGAGGAATAGATTTACTGTTGGATTATGCCTTAAGGACCAATAATGTGATAATAGTTTGGCATATATTGTATCATAAAGCTTTTAATTTATGAAAATTTATTATTACTATGTTTACTTTTATATATGCATTTTATGAATAGATATAATAATGTCCCAATAATTTAATTATTTTAAAATTATCTCTAGTCAAGTATTATCATTAATGAGACAATGATAATGCATTAAGACTAGTATGTGTAGTGACTGATGACATGTGTTATAATATGAAATATTAAGTCAACACATAGGTATATGTTACAGAACAATGTACTGGATCGACCCGTTATGAGAAATGCTATATGAATTATTATATAAAGTGTCATAAGCATATCTCATAGTGATGATGATGTAAATGATCCTTAGACTTGAGGTTATCAGAGATCCCAACATAAAGAGTTACATGTTTTGATACTACCAAACGTTACTCTTAATAGGGTGAACTATAAAAGTAACAATTGGATATGTAATGAATCATTTAGTGGGATGTTGAGTGATCAAGATAGGATTTGCTCCTCTTATATAATGGGAGTGATATCTTTGAGTCCCTTGATTGAGTGAGACCATAAAATGCACGACCGTGCTCAAATGAGTCGATATGTTATATCGGGTCCATTTGTTATGATGAGTCTACTTGGGAATCAAGAAATGCAAAGATTGAACTATGTGAGCGTGACACGTTCCACGGCTCGTGTTCAATCAAGATATCTAGAGTAAAAGAATTGAATTACATGGTAACTTTTATCACACGATAAGTAATGTTGAATTACTAACATTCTCATAACTTTGGTAGTTTTGAGGTGTTGCTAGATACTGCTCATTGCTTATGGCATAAAATAGATTTTATGTTATGGCCAACATTGTGAGAACCTATTGGGTTGCACATTTAGATAGTATCCAAAATGAGTGTAAAATTCATGTGATGAATTTTGATTAATCTCAAGAATCCTAATGTGATTAAGTTTCTATAAGATTTTTCGGTTTAAGACGGTATTCAGATTTAAAACTAAATGATTTTGGTTTTTAATATTAATAAATCCGAAATAGTTTGGATTTATTAATTAGTGTAAAAACCAAAATTAGAAAGTCAAATCTGAATTGGATTCTTGTGTTTGACAGCTAATAGATTTATTATATCTATGAATCTCAATCTGATTAGAATTTTGTAAAAGGTTCTACCCTAATTTACATCTATATATATTGAGATTTTGAGCAGCCACAAAACATGAGAAAACCTTAACATGAAACACAAGAAAGTAGCCGTTCTAAAGTTTTTTCTTTTGAAGAAAAATAGCTAAAAACCGAAACTCTTGATGAAGAAAATCTGAGCCCTTTTCTTAGTGAAGAAATCTGAAGCATTTTTCTTAGTGAAGAAAATTCGTGGCTTTTCTTGGTGAAGAAAATTCGTGGCTTTTCTTGGTGAAAAAAATTCGTTGCTTTTCTTGCTTGAGAAGAAAACCATTCAGTTGTTCTTTTGAAGAAAAACAGCCGCCACTCTTGAGAAAAATTCTTAAGAAAACCGAAATTCTTGAACTGAAAAATCTTGAGATAGCCGAGAGCATAATCTGAATCTAGCAGTTTGGTTTTGCTTGCTTCTTTCTCTAATTATTTGTGTGACAATAACTAGAGGTTTAGAATGATCGTGTGGATACCATAAAGGCAAAGCTGTATTGGTTTGTTATTGATTCGAGAAACAAAGATTTTCGCAAAACAATTCTATTGGTTCTACCGATACTAACATGGTACAAGCCCTAAACTTCGGTTTGATTTCACTTCGTATAGATCCTTGGAGGAATCCAAAATTTTAAAATTTTGTTGTGTGATGTACTTGGTTTCCTACATTTACTAGGACCATTACCTCGAGCTCCGGGAGGATTGCAGTTCGTAGTTGTGACAATTGACTGCTTCACTAAGTGGGTAGAGGTTGAGCCTCTAGTAACAGTCTCTAGTTGAGTGGTAGCCCGTTTTCTCTGGAGATAAATAGTGTGCTGCTATAGTAATCCATATGTTATGGTATTTGACAATGGCAGACAGTTCGAGGTAGATTTTGTGAAGCTGTGCCAAGACTTGGGAATACCATATGTTATGGTATTCGACAATGGCAAACGGTTCGAGGTAGATTTTGTGAAGCTGTGCTAAGACTTGGGAATTCAACAGCTGTTTACCTCGGTAGGACACCCATAAGCCAATGAGCAAGTGGAGTTAGCCAACAGGACTATCTTGCATGGGTTGAAGACCCAGATTGAGAGATGTTGAGGTACTTGACTAGAGGAGCTGCCATCTGTGGTATGAATGATGCGGACCACGCCAAGTAGTTCAACAGGACACAACCCTTTTAGTCTATGCTTCGGGTCGGAGGCTGTGATTCTTACTGCAGTTGGTTTTCAAATTGCTAGAATGGCACTCTATGACTAGAGAACCAAAAACCAAAGCCCAATGTTTACTTAGATCTGCTAGAAGAGCTCAGGGACGACACCTTCATTTAGCAAGCTATGTACTAGCAACGACTTAAGAAATATTATAACTTGCGGGTTAGGGGTCAAGGTTTCCAACCAGGAGACTTGGTGCTTAAGAAAAATGAAGTAAGTCAGCTGAGCTCATGGGGAAGTTTGTGCCGAACTGGGAAAGACCATATGAGGTGGTCGAAGCACGGTTGATAAGAAGTTACAAGCTTGTTGATATGCAAGGCTGCAAGATCCCACACTATTGGAATGTGGAAAATCTAAAAAGGTTCTACCTTAAGTATTTGTTTTATTTTAGTAGTTTAGCGCGCCCAGCCTAGTTTTGTTTCTTTGTTTTTGTTCATTATAATAAATGGGGGAGTTTGAAGACGGCCCCCGAAATACAGGCCACGATGAACTAAAAGCCTAGATGAAAGACTCATTTTGATTTTAAACTTTGTGTCAATGACAAGATAACGGAGCATGGCTCTGGAGCAAAACAAAAAATACTTGTAAATGTGCGCAATAAATGGGGATCTAAGGGTCTGTTTCGACAGAGGGTTCTCATTTGCAAATAAGTAAATTCTTAAATAAAAACAAACTATCCGAACACATTTTTATTTTAAAATTTAAAAGTTAAATTTTCCCACTCAAATTTATCTCACATAATTTTAAAAAATTTTCCTTTTTATTTTTCTTTCCAAAATACTTCTTCTATAAAAAAATACCCACCAAAATTTTCACACATGCTAATAGAACTTTTTCCAAATACATCACACTCCAAACAAACCCTAAGTATTCTCAAAGAGGGATCCGAGTATCCCGAAAGGCAATAAGCCCAACAAAGGTAAGTTCAGTGTACGACTTGCAAAAGAAATCAATAAATGAGCTCAAAAGAAAATTACATTCCTTGAGGCTGAAATGGCCAAATTACAAAAAGAAAAAAAATTGCTAAAAAGCTCAATTACAAAAAATAAGAAGGAGCATTAAGGCTTCGTTTGAACTGTTTTTATTTGAGAAAAATTGTATTAAAATGTGTAAAAATTTTAATGAGTATTTTTTAATAAAAAAAGTATTTTAGAAGAAAAAATAAGAGAATTTTTTTTTTAAAATTATGTCAGAAGAATTTGAGTGGAAAAATTTAAATATTAAATTTTAAAATATCAAAGTCATGACCGACGTGAACTTACATAGCCTTCGAGGTCAACACTTCTCTTCATCAGCTTGTGGAGGGGAAGATTGTCCTCCCAGTGCTTCATGGAGGAGTGCATCAAGTAGTTGTTGCCTTGTTGGTTAGGACCTTGGGTGAATTGGTAGACTCCACCACACCCTTGAAGTCCTCGCATGATAGGGCCAGGACAACAGCCTTGCCTTTATTAGAAGGGGTCGCCTTTTTCATAGGCCGATCTCTCCAATCTCGCTATCTCCTCTTCCTATCCAAATGTCCCAATCTAAAAGGGCTCGCTGGTGTCAGAAACAACTTCTTGGGGAGTAGTGGGCTCAGTTTCCACTAGGGGATGGGCTGGCACCGGGCGACCTCCCCCTTTAGTGTCCGCATGAGTAGGACGACGTCTGGAGCCTCAATTTTGAATGCGACTGGTCAGTGAGACTGTAAGAAATCCAATAGGTTAACATCAATTCCCAAAACTTAGGAGGCTCAAATAACAGGAAGAAGATTACTTGGGGAAGTCTCCACAGACACGTTACTGAGCCTTGCCCATTTCAATTCCTCCTCAAAGGAAGACAATAGGGACTTTGCTTGGACGTTAAACCCCTTGGTCAGTTTTTTGGAATCTAATTGGGATCCGACCTCTTGCCACAATATGGATACGCCGACCTGACTGACGTAGGAAAATTGGTGCTTCCAGTTGTGAATGAAAGAGGGGAAACCAGTTATGATTTTCGAAAAGAAAGGGTTAAAAAGCCTATTATTATCTTAACCGAGTTGGGAGTGAGTTGGGCTATCCCAGGGCGTAGAAGTTAAGGATTTGAAGAAATAGAGAGGGTAATGGGAACCAGAGCCTGGCGAGAAGTAATCACAATAAAAAGCTACCCTGTTGTTTAATTCCGGGTTTGCCCTATCATCGGGTCCAGGCACAAACAATTGGATATTCTTGGGAATATGGAAGTCCGCCTTCAATTGATGAAGGCCTTCTAAGCTCAGTTGGCTTTTTATGGACCCTGCCATGGCAGGGCATTTACTACTAGGACGGGAGCTGGACGTTTTCTCTGTCGCCAAAGGGTTCTCCAGTGCCATAGGCCTTTCTGGCGTTGTATTCTCCAGTTCGCCACATTGATTTCTATCTAGTTCACAATTCATACCTAGTTCTGATACCGTTCGTCTACTAGGGGAGTAACCAGAGGAAGAAGAAGGGCTTTTACCTTTGTCCCGATGAGGTCATGGTTGTAGAAGGTGAATTATTCAAAGGGCTACAGTGCTAGCACAAAAAAACTCCTGACGGCAGAGATGATGGCAACGCAGGTGGTAAAGTGGAAGGAAAAGTGAACAGGAAGGCTAGTGAAAAGGCAAAAGCGATTGAAAATTAGTAGTGGGAGGAATTGTGAAAAAATAAAAGAAGTAAGAAGCCTAAGGGTAAAAGGCAGTAATCTTTTCGCATGTCCTAACATATTAAATGCAATTTTTGAAATTTGAAAAGGCATTACACTTGTCACGTTGCACATGATTGTATGTGTGACTTATCCCCTTCACCTCGATCATCGAGTGTTCCTTAGGTAGGCTAGCCTTTAGCTCGGTGTCAAGCTTTTGGTGTGGATACCTTGACCTGAAGGCTAAGGGGCTATTTGATAGGGATAAAAATGAGTTCCAACTTCCAACCTGTCTCAACCCTCAACCACTTAGGCCATTTAGATCAACTTCAAAAAAGGTCGACTTAAGATCATGTTACATCAGTATCATATCAATTTTGAACGGTCTCTACTATTTAGATAATTATTATTAAAAAAAATGTTCACATTTATGAACGATTTTTACTATTTACGCAACAAATTTCTCTCTCCTCTAGTTTTTTTTACACTATTTATTTAATATATTTAATATTTCTTATTTAAATTAATAATTCTAAAATATTATTTATTTTTCATTTATAAATTTCAATATATATTAATAATACAACTTATAATTTTAATTCGTTAATACAATTAATACTTAAATAATTAATGGAAAATAATTTTCATTACATTGAAATTAAATTTTAATAATACATTTAAAATATGAAAATCAATACTCTCAATTAAATATGAAATACTTAAAACAATTAATAGAAAATAAATTTACGTTACATTAAAATTGAAATTTAATAATATACTTGAAACATTCGAATAAATACGATAAATTAAACATAAAATTTTTACTAGCGTACGTAATTTTTTCATGACGGCTGTATGAATAGTTCAAGGCCTGGCCTTCACTATTTTAAATTGTATTATTTAAAAATTATTTATTTTTCATTTATCAAATTCAATATATATTAATAATACAACTTATAAATTGTGCTGATCATATATTAAATAATTGAAAACATGAAAATGGAAAATAATTTTACATTACGTTAAAATTATAATTTCTTAATACACTTAAAACATGAAAGTAAATACTCGTAATTAAACATTAAATATTTAAAAATTATACATTCAACACTAAAACATAATAGACTATAGAAATCTTCCGTGATTATATGTCATTTCCACCAAAACGCTGCCATATGTGCTCAATCAAGTCATTTTTCAACGCATTGTGGGCATTTCTGTAGCGAAGTTGATCCCTATTAATAAAAAAACTTCTCATGTCTGGAAATGTTCCCGTCGGGAATTGCAGTGTAGTATTATCTCCTCCTGCTCTGTTGCTACTTTCTGGTTGCTCCATAATGAATGCTGAAGGATCAACGTAATGTTGATAGTTAATTCGTTCATCCTCGACAATCATGTTGTGCATTATAATACATGCATTCATGATACGGTGCAAAATATCCTTATCCCATGCGAGTGCCGGATTTTTAATTATATGCCAACGTGCTTGCAGCACTCCAAACGCCCTCTCAATGTCTTTACGAGCAGCTTCTTGACATTGGGAAAACAGTTTATGTTTATTTGATTGTGGGACTGGGATTGATTGGATAAATGCCGCTTATTTTGGATATATACCATCTGTTAGGTAGTATCCCATGTCGTATTGATGATCATTAACCGTATATTGAACAGCCGGTGCCATACCATTCAAGACATCATTAAACATAGGGGAACGATAAAGAACATTAAGATCATTACACGAACCTGGAGTTCCAAAAAATGAATGCCAAATCCATAAGTCTTGGGAAGCTATAGCCTCGAGTATCAATGTAGCTACACCATCACGCCTTTGATACATGCCTTTTAATGCCGTTGGACAATTTTTCCATTCCCAATGCATGCAGTCAATACTTCCAATCATGCTCGGAAATCCACAGTTTTCTCCAATATGCAATAGCCTTCGCATATCGACTGGGGTTGGCCTCCTCAGGTATTCAGCACCGAACACATCAATAACGCCTTGACAAAAATTGAAAATGCACTGTCTAGACGTACTTGCACCAATGCGCAAGTACTCATCAATTGAATCTGCAGAACTTCCGTAGGCTAACATTCGTAATGCAGCAGTGCAGTTTTGTAAAGGTGTGAACCCCATTCTACCAGTTGCATCGGGACGTTGTTGAAAGTAGTGAATATTTTGTAGCCTTTCCACTATACGTAAGAAGAGACTTTTATCCATTCTGAAACGAATTCTAAACTGCCTGTCGTCATAGATAGGACGTTCGGCAGAATAGTCATTCCAAAGGTGGTTATGACCAGTTTCCCAATCCCAATCAGGACGACGATCAGGATCTTCGTTTTGTCTATGCCTTCGTGTGCTCCTCAATGGTCGTTCTGTATTTTCCACATTCACACTATATGCATTCATCATTTGAAAATATGTTTCTTTGAACATGCGGTCCATTTCTGCATCGAACCAATCGGGTTCGTCAAATGCATGATACCGATTTCGTAAGGAAGACATTCTTAGTTTTTTTGAGTTCAAAGCTTTTTTTGATATGATGCAAAATAATAAAAACTATATGGTTTATATAGACATTTTCATATTGGTCATACATGCATTCATGATTTGATAATACATAAATTATTTGTACTAATTTTTTTGATAATGAAGCATGATTTGACAATACATGAATTATTCGTACTAATTTTTTTTGATAATTGAGCATGATTTGACAATACATGAATTATTTGTACCGATTTTTTCTATTATGGAGATTGATATGACAACACATGAATTATTTGTACCATTTTTTTTGATAATGGAGTATGATTTGAAAACACACTTATAATTTGTACCGATTTCTTGATAATTGAGCATTGATGTTGAAAACACATGAATTATTTGTATCGATTTCTCGAAAATTGATCATGATGTTGACATCGCATGAATTATTTGTACCGATTTCTCGATAATCGAGCATGATTTTTAATTTGAACTCAAATTTTACTATATTTAATAATTAACATAATAAAAAATTAATTGTTTCTTTAATTCTTATATAAAATTCAAAATTATAAATTTAGCATATTTATCAATTAATTACAAAAAAATTCTTTTTCATTTAGACAAATCTGATTATTTCTTTAATTTTGTAATTATTTATGTTGTTTAACCATGAATACATATAATTTTTAATAATCACATTCAATAATTTTATACAATATTATAGTTAAATTAATTGTTTTAAAATTTTGTAATTATTAAATATGTATAAATAATTTTACATAATATTAAAATAAAAATTTAATATTATTAGACTTAAACTTAATATTAATAGAAATATTAATAATTTTATATTAAAATTTATAATATATTAATAAGTATATTGTAATTTAATATTATTTTATATTTAAGAAAATCAGATATTGCACCAAAAATAGTCAAAGTGCATGTCATTTTATAGAGAAAAATATTTTCTACGTGATGGTAATTTTTAAAAAAAAATTAAAAAAAAGGAGGTGAAATGGGCATTGCAAACCAATGGGTGGTTTGCAACACCTATTTGACGTGGTGCGCGCCCCGTCGGTCACATCTGTCCGCTGACCAATTTTTTTTTTTTAAAAAAGAGGCAAAAACGACGTCGTTTGGCGTCAATTTGACGCGAAACGACGTCGTTTGCTGAAGCCAAAAAGCAAAAAAAAAAAAAATGACCGTGGTTGTGGCCGTGATTCATGGAACGAACGGTCAGACGACCGTTCGTTCCTTCAGGACCTCCACATCAGCATTTTGGTGGTCGTGGCAGGCACGACCAACTCCAAAACGGGGCTGGTGTGCTTGCTCTTATGAGTTAGAGTCCAACCGCGACTTGACAAATAATAGGTATGGAATTTTACGTGCTCTCTTAAACTTTTACGCAATTTGATACTAACTAGAGCATCGGACTGTGTTCGGGAGTACCTCCGCGCCCTTTAATTTTTTCCTTTTCCTTATATCAATTTATAGCAATAATTCAATTAAAATACAATTATTTTCAAGAATAAAATGTATATTATGGTTAATATCTTTAGTTTGATTTTGTTAAGGAGAATAATTTTCTCTTTTGAGAATAATCAAAAATAAAAAGTGTTAAATTGAAACATGAAAACATGACTAAATTGGTCCTAGTTACTTTTCGAAACAGGGTGGAAGAAGGGGGATTCTCAAACGCAGAAAAGAATTTAATGAATTCAAAAGAATTTAATGAATTCGAAAGAATTGAACGAGGAACCGTATGAGGTGAAAATCTCACGTACGGTTCTGTAGAGTGACAGTAAGGGTGGCTTATCTGGTGAATGCCCTGGACCAAGTTACTATTATTATTTTTTTGTTTTATGTTAAGTTTTTCAATCTTTTTTTAATAAATGGGCAGGTTATACCTCAGGTCAGACGTCGGTACGGCAATTTTCAGATTCATCAATAAAAATTTTATTTTATTCCATTCACTGGTGTTGGAATTTTCTACACAGAGAATACCCGCAAAGAAAAGCTTCTTTGCAATTGCAAATGAAGGTTGTAAGAGGCATAGACATTTGACCAAATAATGGAATAAAGGTTCAATTGGTGAAGTCAGTGAAATTGATATGTAATATAGGCTGAAATTTAGTCATGGGAAGTTAAGCTAAGACTAATTGTTTAAGGGTAAATTTGTAATTAATTTTTTTCAACACATTAAAGTTATTTTTATACATCTGAAAAGAATTTCGAAAATTTTATGCCCTCTTAAAAAATTTCATATTTTATCAGTCTTAGTATGAATTCAATTGATATGGTATAAAGCAAATACACACTATCAAGATATATTACTTATAAATGAGGACACATACTTCATGTGAATTGCTTAACTTTAGGATCAAAAAATTAAGCGATAATATATTAAAATATTCCGAATTTAGGTGCTTATAATCGTTTGGACTCGACATTTAAATTTTAACAACACGATACCTGAACTTGACAATTTATAACAATAGTGTCCTCCGTCAATGTGCCATTTTCGAGGCCGTTAAATTGATGACGTGGCAGCCAGCTAGTCAGCCCAGTCAGTCATTAAGGTTGGAAAAAAGATAAAAAGCCCTCTGATATAAAGCATATAGTCTAAAATAAATTTTTAAAAAGACAAAAAAGACAAAATTTAAAGAAAAAAATTTAATAAAATTATTTACACTATATAATAAATTTTTTAAAATTAAAAATAAAATTTAAAGATGAAAATTTAATAAAATTTAGAGCCAAAAATGACAAAAAAGTCTACATATGGACTTAACAGGCTTATAGAAAATGGTACTTAAAGTTTCTTAGAGTTGTGTTATTATCTGGTTTTGTTGAAAATAAGGTAGATTAGTGTGTATATAGCAAGGTCAGTGGGAGGAATTTCATTCTTCTCATATAATATGTTGATGACATTTTGCTTGCTAGTAATGATCTCAGTTTGTTGCATGATACTAAGCAAATGTTGTCACATAGTTTTGAAATGAAAAACCTTGATGCGGCATCATTTGTCCTTGGCATAGAGATCCACAAGGATCGTTTTTGTTGGATGTTGGGCTTATCTCAGAGGGTTTACATTGATCGTGTTCTGAAACGATTTAGTATGTAGGAATGCAAGCCAGGAATTGTTCCCATTGTCAGAGGTGATAAACTGAATAGAACCCAGTGCCCTCAAGAAGATGTTGAGAAAGCCCAAATGAAAAATTTACCTTATGCTAGTACACTTGGGAGCATTGTGTATGCTCAACTATGTACTAAGCCAGACATTGCTTTTGCAACTGGTCTTCCTAGTACATATTAGACAAATCTAGGACATGATCATTGGGTAGCTGCCAAGAAGGTTTTAAGGTACTTAAAGAGGAAAAAAACTACATGCTAACATATAGACATGTTTAGGACCTTGAGCTAGTAGGGTATACAGATGCAGACTTTGCTGGCTGTGAGGATGACATGAAATTGACATCTGGTTATGTCTTCAAGTTAGTGGGTGGTGCAGTCTCTTAGAAAAGTGAGAAACAGAAGACAATTTTGTCTTTCAATATCCAGGCGGAGTAGATAGCATGCTTTGCAGTTGCAACTCAAGTTGTTTAACTCCATAATTTCATAAAGGAGTTAGTTGTATTTGATATCCATACAGCTGTATTGTGATAATGATTCAGCAGTATTATTCATTAATACTCATAAGGGTCTCAAGGGGTCTAAATATATGAAGATCAAATACTTGACTATTAAAGAAATAGTATAGAATGGTGACATAACAGTAGAACATATCTTACAGATGATATGATTGCAAACCCATTAACAAAAAGACGTTACCCATGTGTGTTAGAAAGACATGTTGAAAGTATGGGCTTAATTGCATCATTGGATGCTATAATTTAGTGGGAGCTGCATGTTATATATGCTCATAAAGTTTTCATCTGTGTTTTGTTACATGCAGTAACATTTTTTTTATGTGTGTATCAACATTTGAATTCAATAAAATTTGACTAATTTTCTGGTTATATGCTGAATACATGTATATAAAGTGAAAATATCAAGGAATTGTGTAAACTTTGAGCACAGACTAAAAGCATACAGTTATTAGTCTGGGATATAACTCTTGTACATATAAAGTTTTGTTAACAATAAAGATGAGACATATGGAAGTTCATTGGAATTATAAAGTTATTCTCTAGTGACATATAAATGTTTTGTGACACTGAAGTAGAGAGAATAGGAACTGACAAAAGGAGATAACATATAAAGTTTGACTCTATATGAGGTGTTATCTGGTTTGCCACACTACCACATTGAATCCATATAAGAGAGTTAATAGCATTTGTGATCATGGATGGCCGTGTGATTACATAAAGTTACTGTAATGGTTCGGTGTTGAAGGCTTTATAGGATAGAATTGACAATTAAAAGTAATATCTAAACCAACATAAAGGTGCGCACATGAAGTACAATTTTAATTAATATTTGCCCAAGTGGGAGAATGTAAGGTTTTTCTATATATGAGCTTATATTAATTAATGTTGTTTTGGGCTTGTTTAATAAAGTCAAATATAAGGATTTTCAATTGTTTAATGTGGGACTGGCATGTGTGGGCTGGAGTTAGCCTAGCCCGTGATGAGGGGGTTAGGGTTTAATTATAAATATTAGCTAAGTTCACTTCTCTAACCTCAATTTTCAGAAATGCTTTCTACTCATAAGGTTCAGAGAGAAAGAAGCACACTCATCAAAGCCAGTTCATACAGGAGGTCATAGAGGTGAAGAACTTAGCGAGGATTCATCTTACTTCAGCTTATAGTTATGAATTGAAATATTGGTACAGAATTCTTTATTTTTATTTCTATATTCTAATAATGTACATGTTTGATCTTGGGGTTTATGCTGTTATTTGCTAACAGAGGCCACTTGGATGGATCCAATTTTGAAAACTTGAGAACAGGACGACTTCTTAGTTCCAAGTCACAGACGAGAAAGATTAAGCTCAAGTCTACCAGGTATGAGGTGATTGATTATCTAGTTTATAGGAAATCGTATTTGATTCCCTTATTGAGATGTGTTGGTCTCAAAAAAAGCTAAAACAATTTTAAATAGGATATTCATTAAAGGAGATACTGGAGTTATGCCAGCTATTGTAACTTAGCAAAGCGAGCATTGTTGGCTTGGTATTATTGGCCAACCATGTTTAAAAATTTAGAGAATTTGATGATGTGGTGTCAAAAATGTCAAGTTCATGTGCCTTTAGGTCAGAGCCTTGCTACCGAGATGCATGAGATATCTAGTCATTAGCCATTTACCCAATGAAGAATTAATTTGTTAGGTCCTTTTACAAGAGCAATAAGAGGCTATTAATTCTTAGTGGTCCTTATTGATTACTTCACTAAGTGGGTAGAAACAGAGTCACTAGGCTCCATCACAAGTAAAAGTGTTGCAAAGTTCTTTTGGAGGAATGTGATTTGTAGGTTTTTTTTTTTTTTTCTCTGAAACGATAGTTTATTAATAAGTGGCACAATGGCCAATTTACAAGCCGTAATGGCTAAGATAGTTTCGTGGTGTTGCAACTGGAAACAGCGCTATAACCCACGAAAACAAAAGCCCTTAAAAAAGACAAAAGGCCCACAAGGGGCAAAAACCCGACGAGCGGGAAGAAGGCCGACTAGCGGCAATGGTTGAAAACCTAGACAACCTAGGATCAACCGAAAAGACAAAGATACACAAACCCGGTTATATCGGGTGTTTAATACTATACAAAAATGATACTAGACATCTCAAATGGCCCAATACAAATGGCTTGTGGTAATAGAAACTGATTTGTAGGTTTAGTTTGCCGTATTCTGTGATTTCGGACAATAGTAGATAGTTTAAATCCTCGAATGTGTTTCGGCTTTGGTGTGACTTCACTCTTCACCAAAGTAAGACATCTCCAAACAAATGGATAGATAGAGGTGACTAACAGAATTTTACTGTAGGGATTAAAAGCCAAGTTGGATCAAAGTAAGGTTTCAAGGGTTGAAGAGTTGCTATTAGTCTTGTGGGCTTATCAAACCATGTCGAAATTTTTGACAGGAAAGACACCATTTAGCTTGAGTTGTCTTTCCATTAGAGCTCGAAATATCTATCTCATAGGTGTATTTCTACAATTCAGAGGCCAACAATGATAATATATTAGTGGAAATACATAGAATTGAGGAAGAAAAAGGAAACTAGAAAAAATTCAATAGGCCTAATACAAGTAGAGAATGAAGAAATATCATAAGAGATGAATTCATGCCAAACATTTCAAATTGGAAGACTTGAAGCTCAGAAAGAATGAAGTTAGTCGATTGGAAGGTGTGGACAAGCTTAGCCCAAAATGGGAAGGACCAAAGTAATCCATACTCAGAGATGAGGTAGTTTCAAGTTATCTAGTTTGAGAAGGAGATATGAAGAGCTTGGGCTACCGAGAGGTTAAAAGAGTTTACATTTGAACATCTTGTTAATTTTTATATCTTTGCTTATCACTTTTACAATTTTTTTAGGAATAAAGTTATATTGACAATGTTTTATACTAAAGCCTCAGTTTGGGTGTTGGCTGGATTAGGTCCATGATGACAAATTGTTTGAAAACAAGAATATTAACAAAAGTACTACTAGCACAAATTTGAACTTGGCTCATTTAGAGTGAAAAAAAAGACGAATGAGTTTAGAATAGAAGATGTAGGATCTGAGATTTCTATCCAAGACTAGTGTAAATACAAATTCCATGAGAACCATTTCGTAACATTCGTAGGATCTGAGTACTATGCCAAAATGACCAATTCTACTAGCATAAATATGAATGTTGCACGACTAGATCAACTGAATGTGTGACATGCATTACTTGAATGCCCTACTTAAATGATTTGTTATTACTATGAATGCAAACACTAACGGTTGTGGCCAACCACTGACTGTCAGTCCGATTCCGGCCAGTTTGGCCAGAATCTAACCAACAGCCAGTGGTTGGTAGTAGCCGTTTGGTGGTCCGATGGCGATTATCTACTTCAGCCTTATTGAACTTTGTTGATATTTTCTTGTTCGCAGTTTAACTTAGGAGAGTTTTAAAAATTTAGCTACTCTCTAACACATGACATAATAATAAATAGGAAGTTTCATAGCCAAGATCACACTACCACATAACCCATGTCATGCTGTTACATGACTATTTTATAAGGAATTAATAGAGCATTGCGTATGAGTATGCAAGGGTAGTTGGATTTATTTTTATTTTTCGCCTCATTTAACTTGGTCTTTGATATTCCATCACAGAACATGCAGCTTCAATATGTTCTAGCTGATTATTCCTCTCCACATGTTCTTTCTTCACTTTATCATCCACTATCATGAATATGTATTGCTTCAATTTATATTGATGACCTGGTTCAAAGTTATCTATACATTTGTAGTAAAGATTATTATCTCCTTGTGTGCAAACTCTTGAGAGGATATCTTAAAAATTTCAAGATCAAAAGATGTCTTTTTTCTGTCAATGCTCTTGGAAACCTTGTACTAACTATTAGTCTTTGCCATTTTGTTCCAATTCTGATTAATCTCATAGACCGCAATTTCATATGATTTAGATAGTATTCTTCACTTTATTTCTCTTTTTGGGGGTCACCATTTCAATGTATTTCTCCTGAAGCTGAGCTATCTCAAATGTTTCCACTAAGGTTTGGGGTTTCAACATTCTCACTATGGGCTTCAACTACTTCAAATGAGAAATAAAGCTACAAATGAAATATTATTCAGAGAGTCTTCGAGCCTTACATAATACCAAGGATCTCAATTCTTCAAATTGCTCATGATAATCCAAGATGGAATCCGTTTGCAGTATGTTAAATTCCTCTTCATCTCTACCTCCTTTTTCTCAAAATCTCTTAACAAAGGCTTTTGAGAAATTGGTCCAACAAATCTTTCCTTTCACCAGTTTCAAACTTCGATACCAAATATCAACCTTGCTCTCTAAGTAATAATTACATTATCTGCATTTTTCACATTCAGTTGGTTAAATAAAATGGAACTTATTACACTTCCTAAGCCATTCTCCTGGATTTTACCCAAAAAAGATTGATAATCCAACCTTACTTGGTTGGGTATGAAAAACTTACTTTGGTATCTAAATTTATTGAGGAGTCCATTAGAGCAATTTATTCAGGATTATACCAATTTACTACTTTAGTCCTAAAAATTTAACCTTGTAGGATTTGGATTATACCAATTCATTAATTACTTTATTTTCTCCTTCAAATCAAAATAGGGCATTTTTCTTTTAACCATGGACCCAATATTCTCCCCCTTCATGGGTAAACTACTCATTTATATTATACTCTTCCTTAAAATCAAATCTAATCTTTGACAGTTTTTGTAGTTTTTTTTCTTTTTTTTGTTTTTTTAAATTTTTAAATAGTTTGGGATCAACATTTTTGATCAAGTTCATAATACCCAGACCTTTATTTTGAATTTTTAGTCTACTTCGCAACAAACCAAGCCAGCCTAGTTCTGGTTTTGATACTATTTGTTGGCAACTAAATTTGTTTGGGAATCCATTGGAGTAGCCCAATAAAAAGGTGATATCCAAATTTAGTCCTAAAAGTTTAAGCTAATAGAAATTAAATTATACCAACTTATTAATTGCTTTATTTTCTTCTCTCAAATTATTGTGGAACACTTTTCTTTTAACCATGAACCCAACACCTACCAAATTTTCTTTGAAAAGAATTCTAGATTCTTCATCTAATCTAATGTGTTTTTAGGAGTGGGCTGTAAGAGAGTTCTATCAATTTGAGTTATCCTCTTCTCGCCTACCTCATTTCTCTCTTGATAAAATCTTAAAATTCATCGCTATTTTTGCATCCATGCTAGTTGTGTAAGCATCCATCTTGGAGTCTAGTTTAGCTCCCAACTTCCTCATCTTGGATTCTAAATTGGCCTCCAGTATTGAATTGTTTATACCAATTGTCCCCTCCAATCATTAGAAACCTCTTGCATCTTCAAGTCCACCTTCTTGATTTGATCATTCAAGGGTTTGTAACAACAACTCTCAGCCATAAATCACCTCTAATACCAAATGTCAAAATCAAGGCTAATTTGAACAAGAGAACAGCAAGAAAGAACAAAAAAGGAAGAATTTACAAAAGAGGAAATGATTTTGAAAATTCTTATTTATTTGTAATATTATCAAATAAGTTGTTTTAAATTTCCTATTTATAGTCAGATTAGGTTTGTTACATTTTAAATTCGAGTAGGAATTAGTTATTTTGGCTTGTTGTATTGATTATAAATAGAGGCTGAAAAACTATTTGTAAGTTGAGGGAGAAAGGGGAGAAGGAGAGTGAGAGATAAAATTGAGAGAAACTAGACATAGTTTAGAAGAAGAAAAGTTTATCTTCGTAGTTGATAAAAGATTATGTTATTCTTTTTGTTTCTCCCCTTCCAATGATATTTTTGAGTGTTAAATAAACTTAAATCATGTGTTGTCTTGCTGCTATCAATTTCATATTAGAATATAAGAACTCAATTTGGAGTTATTCAAATTGGTGTCAGAGACCAGATAGTTAGTCCTGGGAAGTCAATTGTGAAAGTCAGAGATCTAAAAAAAACACAGGATCCTATTAGAATTTATTTGTATTGACAAAGATAAGCCTACCTTTCGTTAGAAGACTAGCTAAGAAAATAAGCAAAGGTACCTTAAGCGACGTAAGGACAGTGACAGACAAGAAGCACTCTATCAAAAAATTGTCAAATCGAGGAATCTGATTTGATTGTTAGCCAAAAACACTAGAAGTTTGAATAGAAAATAGGATACAAATGGGTTCTATAAAAGATAGGCTAGTTTTTGTTTTTAATGAAAAAAAGTATTTTGAATGTTGGAAAAACTCAAATGACGTTGTTCTTTCAAGCGTTTAACTTGTGGCATGTTATCGATATTGATCCCGAATTTGAAGGAAGAAATCAGTGAGAAAAAGAGGATGAAAAGGTCAGGTACATTTACATGTATATATATAAAAAAATTAAAGATGCAAAAGCAACATGAAATGCTTGGAGAATCCTTATAATACCTATTGTGGTAATGAGAACTGTGATGGAAGTTCTCGACATGGATATTATTATCAAAGTAAAAATTAAGGAAGTAGAGTTGACTTTCAAGGCGGCGATATAGGTAATCATAAACCTTAAATTTAATGTTTTAATTGTAATAATTATGGGTATTATCAAAATCAGTGTTCCTTTGATAATTTTGCAAAAGATGAAGAAAGTGATAATGAAGTTGAACATTTATTGCCTTCTAATTTCGAGATTCAAAATGAAAAGAATGATAATCATTGCATGTTAGATACTCTAGAAGCATTTTCTTCCTGTTGTTTTGAGATTGATGAAATTATTGATAAAGAGACTATTGTTGATGAAGTTATTGATCTCTTAATTAAAAAGATCAATGTTGATATTGTTGATTGTTTAACAAAAGAGGACAATAATGATAATGAGGATGAGTTCAAAGAAATTGCCTATTTAGAGGGCATAAATATTGAAGATTTTGATGTCACTTCATTTTTAACATGTCATGAGAAGATTGAATTGGTTGAAATTAATTCACTTGGTGTGGAAATTACAAAAAGTAAAGTGGAAGGTGAAAATTTGTTAGATCATGTCTATTTTCTTGACACTAAAATTTTTTTTGGAAAATATCAAGTTGATGAAAGTGAAGAAATATATTCTAAAAAAGGTAGGCACTAATATGTTTTTTGGAAGTCATAGTGAAGATTTAGAAGATGAATGGGTAATATGGATAAATATTTTGATCATGAAAGTAAGATAAAAAGTTGTACATGAGACCATTACCACTTGTAAATATGAAGGTCAGGTAAAAATTAGCGTTGCACATCCATTTACTTGGGTTGAATTTGCTATGGAGAGTTCGTAATGGTATTGGACTTATTTTGAGGTAAAATTTAATTTAAAAAAAATACATTGTTGGCATATTAAACTAAATTTAATGGATTTGGAAATTCCTATTTGGAATAGGAATCATTTACTTATAATATTATTAAATAGATTGTTTTAACTTTCCTATTTATAGTTGGATTAAGTGGTTAGATTTCAAATCAAAGTAAGAATGGTGATTGTGTATTATTTGTTTTGGTTTGTTCTGTTGACTATAAACAAAGGGTGAGAGGTTATTTGTAACTTGAACGAGAGAGAGGAGAGTGAGAGATAAAATTGAAAGAGTCTAAACATAATTTAGAAGAAGATATCTGTTTTGGTAGTTGATAAAATTGTATTATTATTAATTTTTTCTCCTCCTACTCTTATTTTTAAGTGTAAATAAATTCAACTTCCATACATTGTATTGTTGCTATCATTTTGAAATCAAAGGATAAGATATTGAATTTGAATTCTTCTGAAAGGAAATAAATGAAAGAAAAAGAAGTGAAATTAGATAGGAAGAGAGAATTAATTTCTAGCAGTGAGTAGATTTTCATTCACAAATTCTATAATGGTCATTGTCATCACCAATTAGCTTTTATTAGACCAAGCAACAGTAACTACTCAAATTAGCTCTAATCAAGACAAAATGAATCCGTTCTATTAAAACAATGGTTTTTCGTTTCATATTTCTCCCCTCAGGTTGTAACACCTTTCATATAGGTCAATTATAACTAAAAAAACTCCCCCATGAAAGGTTTCACCAAACGTCCGGATAACTAAGAGAAAATAACCCTTAAAACTAAACTGGATTATGACACCCGCTCCCTAGTTTTCTAGTCCACGTTCAAAAGAGCAGGTTTGAATGTGCCCAAAAACAAATGGACTGGGTTGTTTTTGCCAAGCCCTGTTGAATAATAGTTGTTTTTCGTCAGCTCTTTCTGCATCTTGGAATAAACTTAAGACTTCGTTCTGATTGTGATTTATTTGAGAAAAATTGTATTAAAATATGTAAAAATTTTAGTAGATATTTTTTGATAGAAAAAGTATTTTGAAAGAAAAAATAGGAGGGAAATTTTTTTAAAATTATGTGAGAGGAATTTGAGTGGGAAAATTTAAATTATAAAATTTAAAATAAAAATTTGTTTGGATATTTTATTTTTGTTTAAAAAATGTTAACTTTTTGTAAATAAAAACAATGTCTAACTATTGTTAATGGTGAAGCGTAATTGAGCATGCCAAATATTTTAACGATGAAAAAAAATGATCCTCCCTCTGTAGAAAAATCTTAAATTAAAAAGTACAACTTATTAAGAGTTTTAAGATTTAACGCACTAAATGGACCATTAACTATCACTTGTGTCCTTACTTTTTCTATCGTGGTGATTATATTATACAAAAGATACTATAAAATTTCATTTAAAGTTTGAAAAGCACAGAAACTTTTATTTTGAGAGAATGAAAAACGTCAAATATGACTCTATTTATTATTTTTAAGGCTTTCAGAATAATATCACCTTATGCTAGGGAGTTTATGGTCCAGTAATCTGAATTTTGATTTTTTTTTTTTCAATTTGTCTGGCTTTTTTCAGACATCAAAACCATTTGAAAACCAGACCAGAAAAAATGGTCCCTGAAAGCTTAAACTGGAAATAGATGAGTGGCGATTGGGTCATATTAGTCCTAATCATTATTCATTTGAAAATTGAAACATAATAATAATATATAGTATCTATAATATAATGTATGTTTAGTTATATAAAAACTTAACAATATATAATAATATTTGTTAATCAAGTAAAAGTTACTATTCAAATTTAATATTGCATATATTATAGATTAAGAATAAATCCATATATTAAATACTATGTAAATTATACAAGATACGCATGTAATATAAGCAGTGAAAGAGAAAGACAAAGAGTGAATTTCTATAATATGTATGAAATTTTTAATACTTATAATATATGGTATGTATTATCTTACATATTTATATATTTGAACTTTATCATGTCAAAATTGAAAACTTTAATTTAAAATATACTATATAATAATACTTATACGGAATAAGTATAGTATAAAGTAAATGAGCTGTAAAGTAAAAACCACTGTAGTTATACGACTATAATTTAAGGTATGAAAGTAATAATTTATAATATATAATTACAAAGAATATAATGCTCCTTTAATCTCTAAAAAAAGTATATTTTCAAAACTTTAGCAGTCCGAGAAAAAGAGTTAACTTCTAAATCAAAATTTTAAAATATTTTTACTAGTAATAATTATGTATAACTATAATTAAAAAGTAAGATAAAATTACAAAATTCTATATTTAGTGGTGCATTAAATGTAGACTTTAAAAAAAAAAACAAATGAAGTAGTAAATATATATAATGTATGAAAATATAATGTGTATATATATACACAGTAAAAGAAAGGTTCATATTTTGATTAATCATCTAAACTGAACGTAATCATGATTTTTGGTTTGCTTAATCAAAATCTAACCCTAAAGAAAATTGCTCTATTAACCGATTTTTTTAAAATGATTTGGTTGAAAATTTGAATCATTAATGCCCATAGATCAAATCTTTGTAGTGGCATTGCGAGAAGTCCAGGGCATTAATGTCCATAAAATTCAGCAGTTGCCAGTGCACTTAGCTAATCTAGAGATCGGTTCTTTTCTTCTAGCCCCCTAGTGGCTCAGTTGAGCCCTCCCTTAGAGTAAAATTGTGTAGGACAAAACAATTGTTAAAAGAAAATTATTCGAATTGAAACGTTTAAACCAAAAGCAGTTTGGTTCAAACCTTTCTTTAGTTCAATTGAACCATGAACACGCTTGCGGGGAATTTGTTTAGGATTTTCCCTTTATATTTTTGGAAAAATTCTCTTTAAGGGCGTATTAGCATTCGAAATTCTTTGTTGTATATTTTAAAATAAAACTATTATCCCACATTGAAAAATTACTAGCATGTCATGCACTTTATAGGGAAATTTGCAAAAATAGCAAATTTTCTTTGCCATAGTTGAATAATAGCACCTGTTAAAATTTTCTTACCAAAATAGCAAATCAATTCAGTTTGGCCTTGTGAAAAGACCTAAATGCCCTTCTATTTACAAAACATCAGAATCGTCGCTTGCCTGTTCGTTTCATTCTTCTTCACTCTGTTCATCGATCCAGCATCCCATTCTTCTTCCTCATTCATCGTCTATCCAATATCGATCCAACACAATCCACAGTTGTCTGGTAGTATGGCATCCATGTGAAGAGGATGGGGACCGGCATCTTCAAGCAACAAAACTGTCGTCATGAAGAATAAATCGCAAAAATCGACAAAATGGGACATGATAAGTGAAAATTTGCCAAGAAATTTATATTTTTATCTTCGTATTTGCTATATCGAGCATAACATATTGATTCTTTGTTGATATTTTTTCATTTGGTAACGGATTTTGGAAAGAATACGACAAGTTAGGGTTTTGTTTGATTTTAGATGTAAGCGAGATTGCGATTGGTTCGAACACATTAAACTTATGCATATCCTATCATATAGAGTGTTTTTTTGTTTAAGTTTGAACTGGTTGTACATGAGAAATTGGTCGATCACATACAAAAAGTAGTGAAGAACTTCTTCAACCTAGTGTTGATCACATGTGGAGCATGATTGAACTGCGAGCTATGCATATCCTATCACATATGGTAGTATTTTTTTTCATTTAAATTGCGATGTTGTTGAGCACTTGGTCAAGCCTGTATCGAGCACTAGATCCATAGGGTATGTGCATTGTGATGTATCGAACACTTGGTCAAGCCTGTATCGAGCACTAGGTCCATAGAGTATGTGCACTGTGATGTTGTCAAGCACTTGGTCGAGCCTGTATCAAGCACTAGGTCCATAGAGTATGTACACTGCGAGGTTGTCGAGCAATTGGTCGAGTCTTTCTTGAGCACTACGACCATATAGTATGTGAACTGCGAGAATGCCGACCAATTGGTGGATCATGTCTCGAGCACTTGGTCCAGGGCATGTCCTCTGTGTGTTTTTCGAGCAAAATGCTTACCATATCTCGAGCTGACTGCCTATATATTTTTATCTATTTATTTTCCGAGCATCTCATCTAAAATGAATAGAGCATGTTGTCTGTATTTTCCTTCATGTTTTGCAGGAGATATAGGACTTAATGGAGCAGGTGCATGAACGGCAAGAAAAGTTTTTGGTGAAATTGTCGAAGATTGAAAAGAAAGTCGAACAGATTCCTGACCGTGTTGACGAATTGACAGTACAAAAGGGGAAGTCCAACAATTGATTGCTCGTGTAGACACATTAGAGAAGGCAGTCAAGTATCTAGAAAAACTGAAACCGAAAAACAAACCTTTAGAATATGCATTAAAATATAATGGTGAATATGATGAATATAGTGTAGTTGAAGACTGTTGAAAAAAGTCTTTTCAATTTGTGTGTTTTTTTATTTTCTATTTTATATTTTTCTCAATATCATAAGAACATTATGTTATTCAATATGCTCGTTGGTATATGTTGAAAATTAAAAAATTACGCAATCATTACCAATAATACTGTGTGTTTCATTAATACAGTACATCACATTGCAAAATAAAATGAGATTTTTGTCATTAAAGTTAGAATTATAATGACCGACATAATACTTTTTGTGTTCAACATATGCTCGACGTGTGATCAACGGATGATATACATTGTGCTCGACTAAATATCGATAGAAAATCGAGCAAGTACATGTCCTTTAAATATCAATAAATGCTTGAGTATGTATGTGTCTGTGCTCACACTATACTCGACGATGAGCTCGACGTATGAAACACATTCATGCTTGACGTAATACTGACATAATACTTTGTGTGCTCGATGTATGCTCGAATTACTTGCAATTAGTTTTTAATATTAAAAAATCATGTCCCCCAATTAGTGAAATCCATGTATTTGTAACTACTAAATTAGATTTAAAGAGAGCCAAGTTATATTCACTTTCGCGGGGCAGGGAGCCCCAACAAGTTGCTTTTGCAAGTGACGAGATTATAAACAACACTAACCTATTTTTCTTTAAGTTGGGATCGACTAGTTCAGATACTATGTGGTAACCAGTATAAACGTCAATTTCATTGCTTGTACATACCAAATTATTATCCAGGTATTTTTAATTTATATTTGAGTTTCACAAAGAATTGTTCTCCCGATTTGCATTCAACATTCCCACAGATTTCGTAGCTTAGACGAATGGGCAATTAATGGGTTATTTACGTGTTCATTTTATTGATTGTTCTTGGGTGAATTTCGTTGTTTACTTATGTGGGACTTCAGTTGGATTGCCGAACAGGTCTGTTGGCCATACAAAATGGTTTATGTATGCGTTAATTACATTGTTCATTTATGGGTTTTGACATGTGTTGCATTCCTATATACATTTAATCGAGCACATCATTGAGTCCCACAACAAACACTAGCATATACTGTAAGACAAATTCGATCATTTTGTATTCTCAAATTTGTGTCGAGCATGTTTCAAGTTTGATACAATGACAACTGATGTTATTATTTTTTTCCCATGTATGGCACACGCTAATATGTGGTCAGTACATGTTCTTTATGGGGGAGAATGGATGGTTGACTTTGTAACAAATGAGTAAAGATTCATGATTTACATGAGGATTGAACCTTTTTTGTTAAAGACGGAACTAAAACTAGGTTGATTATCGAATACCTACCCGGTACCTATCAAAAGTGGCAACTCTTCCCATAAAAAATGATTACTATGTTTAGTGCTTTATAAACGAGATTATAAAATGGTCTGAAGAAACCCGGATCCCAATATGTGTTAGTGTTCGAGAGAACGAAGCAGTGCATGTTGAAGATAGTGCTAGCAATGAACTAATAAAGCGATTGAGTTTTGATAGTCCGATATGAACCAATGGTGTTATTCATTCAACCCATTTGGGTGAAAACATATTTAGGAGTAAGAACGATGGAAATTGAGCAAGTGAGGAGGATGGTGATTTGCGTAAAGATCCCATAATTGTTGATGATGTTGCAACATCTGCTGAGAGACCTAGAGCTAGAGCACGTGATGAGGATTGTGAGTTGGTTTAAGAAAACGATTGTTCGGATAGACAAAATGATTGGGTTGTCATACAATGCCAACAATCACATACAACGATAAGGTTGTCGCATGCAGACAGTGGGATTTCTTATGACATGTTATTTGTCGTGATAGATATTACAGTCAAGAATAAATTTGAAACAAGAAAGTATTTGTATATGAGAATGAATATACTGGTCGTGAAGAATTTCTTTAAGTAGAAGGTTGCCAGGGCAAATAGCAAATCATGGTACCTACGATATAAGGATAATAATTACAAATGAAAGCTGAATGCATCTGCCATTAGAAATTAGGGAGTTTGAAAGATCACTAAGTATGAATACATCCACACATGTCAGTTATCATTGGTTCAGTGTGATAACCGATAGGCGGGCAGCAAAGTAATTAGGTGATGGATCAGGTGTAAGTACTAGGATGTATGTCGTCCGTATAAATCTGGCGAATAATGTCATATATTCGTCAAGAGTTGGATGTGAACATTACGTACAACAAGATTTGACGATCACGGGAATTTACATTTGACGAAGTGAGGGATGGATTTGAGAATTCATATAAGATACTTCTATCTTATTTGCAACAGATAATTGCATTAAACTCAGGTACTTTTACTGACCTAGCAATGGAAGAAGATGGAAACTTTAAGTATATTTTTTTCTCATTTGGAGAATCACTGCGGGGATTCTGCATATATATGTGACTAATCCTTGCCGTTGATGCTTGCTTTTTGAAAGGAAAATATCCTGAATCATTACTTGTTGCCACTTGCATGGATGGTAATAACTAGGTATATCCTATTGGATGGAGAGTGGTAGATTTAGAAAATAACGCGTCATGGAAGTGATTTTTTCAAAAGATGAAGGTTGCAATAGGCGATGATATTGATGAATTGGTGTTTATTTCTAACAGACACAATAGCATTGGAAAAGGCGTAGCAAATGTTTTTCCAAATTCCTTCCATGGAGTTTGTATTTATTATCTCAGCAATAATCTGTGAGCAAAATTCAAACATGAAGCCAGTTTCCCAGTATACTTTAAGGCTGCAAAGTATACACTATTTTTCGAATTTGATGAGATGTTTGCAATTCTTTCGATGCAAAATTCAAGGGTAAATGATTATTTAAGAGAAGTCGGGGTTGAACGTTGGTCAATGACATATTCTGGTAAAAGACGGTATACTATAATGATCACCAGCATTGCATAATGTATTAATGCATTGTTGAAGGATGCACGGGAATTGTCTATTCATTCTTTGGTGGAATACATTCAGAACACGGTCCAGAGATGGTTTTATAAAAGTCGTACAGCTGCCAGCGAAATGAATATAATGACAACTGCATACATTAAAGAACTAATTTCATATAGGATGAGAGATGCACAATCATATGTTATTGAGCCAGTTGATATACACAGATGGTGCGTACGAGACATTGCAAACCATACTGTTATAGTCGATTTGCAACAAAAATCGTGTAAGTGTCACGTGTTTGATATGGATCAACTCTTTTGTGTTCATATATTAGCCATAGCTCGTCGTCGACAAATTAACAATTACACCTTATGCTCGCTATTGTATCATACCGATGTATTTTTTGGTGCTTATGCGGATTCTATTATGCCAATTGGTGAAGTTAAGGACTGGATTGTGCCTGAAGAGGTTTTATCTGTTCAACTAGCACTGCCGGAACTAAGGGCTAAGAGTAGTAGGCGCAAGAAAAAGAGAATTCCTTCAACAGGTGAGGAAAAAGTTTTAAAGCAATGTAGTCGATGCGGCAAGAGCAGACACAACCGACAAATTTGTACTAATCCATTCGTTGCTAAAGTGGAAAATTGATTTCATTACTATTTATTTTTTTATACAATAATTTTTACAATTTCATAGGAACAATGTTTTATTTGGGGTGATAGTTGGTATATTGATACAACTTATTCCCTTTACGAATAAAATGCCAATCAATTTATAAGTGATGTCAAGTTATTCAATTTCATAACAACAACTGACTTAGTCAATAACAACAATGCACGATGTTCTATTCATATAGTTCAACACATTACAATACAATCAATAAGCGATCGAGTAGTGCTCGACTTAGAGTTAGACAAATGCTCGACCCATGCTCGACTTTGTGCATGACTAAGTGCTCGACTAAGTGCAAAGGCTTGGTGCCATTATTCTGTATGTGCTCGCTAGTTTCACAATCTATTCATGCTCAATACAGACCCCACTAAACAAACATTATCTGCACACTTGGTAATGAAATATCCACCATGATCAAACTCACAATCATATGCCCAAGAAAGCGAGCCTGCTATTTAAAGCCAATCAATTTGCTTCAGAGGATGCTGTTGATGCATTTTTCAACAGATTCTGCTGGTTGAAACTTTTCGTTTGTCATGAGGTGGTCTACAAACTCAAGAGCATTCTTCCCTACTAATCCCATGTATATTTCGTGCTTATCATAGAAATCGCAATTCAACTGATAAGAGTGGCAATATTTTATCACATTTTCTGAGCAAGTAGCATTTTTTTCTTTATGTCCATCAGTCAAATGTTGTTGATACATTCTAATCATCTGTATATTTGCTTCATAATAAAAGTAATGAGAAATTCATGTTGAAAACATCACACTGAACGACCATTTAATCATTGAGAGAGTCCTGCACGAAATAAAGCAAATTAGTATGGTGCTCGATGTAACACTTAAATGCTCGACAAATAATCGACATAGTACTCGACAAGTGATAGACATAGTGATTGACATGTGCTCAACCACAATAAGTTCGAGAACTGATCGAACAGGTGCTCGACAAGTATTCGTCGTTCAATCATGCTTGATTGTTTTGAGTATGTGCTCGACATGGTGCTCGAGATAAGATGAAACATTTCCGACATTAATTCGACATATGCTCGACCAATTTTGAATACGAACCCAGTTCAATTATAAAAAAAAAAAACACTTTCAAATGTTGGATATGACCATTTTTAATGTGTTTGAACCGCAATTGTGTATACATCCAAAAACACAAAAAACCCTACCGCATAAAGCCCATCGCAATCATGTTTCTGCAAAAACCCATAATCAACATGCTAATTAGAAAAAAAGCACAAATTATGTATATCATGTTTATGCCCATCGCCATTATAGTAAATATGAAGTAAAAAATTTCTAGTCAAATTCCGATTGACCTTGTTCCCATCCATTGGCTTTTGCATTTTCTTCTCTATAGTGGCGGACGTTTTGCTTGTAGACGTCGAAGATCCTCGCGTGCATGCCATTGATGTAGACGATAGACGATAATGGAATGTGTGCAATGGGATGGGGAAGCGATGAATGAAGAAGAAGAATGGGATGCTAGATCAATGAAGAGAGTGAAGAAGAACGAAATGAACATACGAGCGACGGTTTTGATATTTTGTATATAGAGGGGCATTTAAATCTTTTCACAAGGTCAAACTGAATTGACTTGCTATTTTGGCAAGGAAGTTTTAGCAGGTGCTATTTTTCAACTATGGAAATGAAAATGTGCTATTTTTGTAAATTTCCCCACTTTATATTGAATTATAATTTGGACTTATATTGATCAAGAGAAATAATGGTGGGTTTGTGCGTATGGGATAATGGTGAAGTGGGCCAATCCAATTCAAAACGGTGGATTTCCACCATTTCTTAACATGGTCTAAATATGGTCTAACTCAATTTTGCTTGTTTTTGGGCCTACCAAATATTCAATTTTTTTGGATTTTATTTTTTACTACCTTATATTTGGTCTTTTCAGAATTAATATTTTACTACCATGGGACTTGGTCTTTCATATGATTTTTGACTGTTGACCACGCACCAAGTTTGCTAAACGTTGCTGAATGTGTATCAAACTTTTTCTCAAACTCCTCGGACGTGCACAATTTTTTTCTCATAATTGGTTGAGCTTCTCTGGATTTTATTTTTTACTACCTTATACTTGGTCTTTTCAAAATTAATGTTTTACTACTATGATACTTGTTTTTTTACCTTAATTAAAGTTTTACTACTATGAACCTAGTCGTTCACTTGACTTTTGACTGTTGACTACGCACTAAGGCTGCTGAACATTATTGAACGTGTATCAGACTTTTTCTCAAACTCCTCCAATATGCACAATTTTTTTCTTAGAATTGTTTGAGCTCCAGCATTATAAATAGTGCTCTTTCCATCATCCTGAAATACACCAATCATTCATTCTCCCTTTCTCCTACCTCCAACTCCCTTGCTTCCAAAATTCTGCTGGTTTTATTTTGTTCATTTTCTACTTTGTTGTTCCTCCTTCCCTCTATATGAGGAAGACTTGTTTTATTATGGAGAAATTTTTTATATTACATTAAAATAGTTTTTTTAGGACAGTGCACTTATTACACAACTCAAGTACATTAAGTTTTTTGTTATTGTTTCTATTTTATTCCCAACAATCTAAAAAAACTATGGCTTCTTCCAGTACAAATGCTGTCAATCCTAGCGCTAATGTTGCCCTCACTAGTACTACTGATAACTCTATTTTATATAGGGTATTATTATTAATTTTGGTTAGAAATTGGCTTGTGTTTTGATTTGTTTTCACATATTTTGGCCAAATTATCCTTTGATTTTATGATTTCTAAGTTTTCTAATATTTTTAGAACTTTTCAGTACAATCTTGAATTTTCTTCTAATTTGAGGATCAAAGGACTAACTAATTATTTGGGACTACTTTATTGTCAAAAGCCAAAGCAAAAAGGAAAAGAAGAAGCTACGGGACAAGAAAGATTAGCTCAAGAAACAACACAACAAGAAGACTCCTTTAGTTGCAACTAAGAGAATAGAAGCCGTGCTGCAAAAGAAGAAAAGAAAAGCTAAACAACAAACAAGAGCCGAGCTAAACAAAAACCAAAAAGAAAGCAGCCGCACAATTGGAAGACAAAAAGGAGACTTCAGCTGCAAGAATACTACAAGATAGCTACAAAAAGGAAATACAAGTCAACTGCAATTTGAAAAGAAAAACCGTACTGTAGAAGAACAAAAGAAAGAGATTATTAGCCACCTTTCTTTTCCTGTGTTTTTCTTTTCTTTCATTAGTTTAGGAGTTAGGAGCAGCACTTCATTCTTTTCTTCTTTTTCTTTAGCTTTAGTTTAGATTTAGCAGCTAGTTTTTATCTTTGTTCTTTGCATTCTTATTTCATTCTTGTCTTCTTGTTTTAGATTAGTTTAGCAATTTAGTGCAAAATTTTGTTTAGATAGCCATCTTGTTTCTTCTCCGAGATGCACGGTCTTTGCTTTCTTTTCTTCAGAATTTCAATAGCTCGGTTTTTCTTTAGAATTTTTCAGTAGTTTTTCTCAGTTTTTCTTCATAAATTTCAGTAATCTTTTTCTCGATTTTTGTGCAGAATTTCAGTCGTTGTTATTCTTCCTGGACTTCACATCCAGTCCTTTTTTGTTTATTCTAGTTAGTTTAGTAAAGTTTTGCAATTACGGCCGCCAACTTGGACTTGAGTTGAAAGCAGCTGATTCTCTTTTTCTCTTTGGAAGCTCACGGACAAGAAACAAAAAGGCAGCAAAATTTTGTGTTGACTTCAACTCACTTTCGGGTTTTATCTTTTCTTATTTTCTTTAGTTTAGTTTAGTTTAGCAATTTTAGTTCCTTTTCTTGTTTTTCTTTAGTTAGTTTAGTAATTGAATTTTAATTTCTTGTGTTTTGTTATGAACTTCTAGTTGTGTTTTATTTTCAAGTATTAAGTATTTTATAGTTTTTATATTTATTAAATAATATTTACTTTAATTTTCAGAATTTATTTTAATTTTAATTATGTATACTTTTATTTTTGTTGTTAGTTTAAATTTCATTATGTTCTAATTTCTTTTGTTAGAGATTAGATGGATCTTAATCATGAATAATTAATTCTTAAGACTCATTCATGCAACTTATATTTCAATTATGAGTTTAATATCATGTTCTTAATGCTTTTAGGTGATTGATCACCACCTAATTCATTTTTTATGCTTGTTTGATACCGTGTGGAGATGACATGCATGTGCTCATGTGATATTAAACCGTGAATTCAATTTAGACGATCATAATCTAGGTTGCTCATGTGGTTCAGTAGTAGAACTAAGTCGTGGCTACTTAGATTGAATCCAGGAATTTCCATAGTTCCTAATGCATTTAGAAATCTAAATTCACCTAGACCAAGTGTGAGTTGATTTTAATCTAAATAGGGTTATTAGACCGATGTCGGCTATTAATTTACATTAAGGAAATTTCACCATCATAATTTGGAATTTGATTTAATTGCATGGCAAGTCAAGAGAGTTAATTAGGATTGATTAAGTGAAATCGAAATCTCTAACATCTTAATTAATTTGGTAAATTTTTAGTATTTTTCATTGTTATAAAATTTTCATTCTTTATTAGTTTGTTTAAATCAATACAAAAATTTGATTGGTTAGCTTGTTCTTGAATTAATCATGTTGGTAAGCAATTGCTTAAATTTGTTTCAATCCTCGTGGGAACGATACTTTACTCATTACTTTATTACTTGTTGATATTGTACACTTGCAATTCACCGAACAACTACTCCCCCTCCCAAGTTGATCTTCTTGTTGCACCTTTTGTTTCTTTCCCTTTATCGTACGCTAAGCTTTTCCAAATTTCTCAAAAATTGAGATTCTTGCTAATGGAAATTTCAAATGTTGGCAAGTTCGAATTTTCTCCTTACTTGATGTTCATGGTGTAGCACAAGCTCTATTAGAGCCGAAATTGACCCCAGATATTGATGCCAAAATTCAAGAATTATGGCAAATTAGAACAAGGGATGTCATCATACTATTTTACAAACTATATCTAATGAGTTGTTTAATGTCTATTGTGGTTACAGGGAAGGTAAAACCATATGAAAAACCTTAATAAAAAAGTTAATACTCAATATGCTATCAAGCAAAAGTTTGTGATAGGAAAATTATACCTATGGCAAATGACCGAAGGTAAAGACATGAAAATTCAATTAATAAATATAAAAAATTATTGAAAGATTTGAGAGCTAAAGAGATCGTGCTTCTAGAAAAAGTTTGCAGCATGCCTGTGGATAGAAAAGTTGCCAGATTCTTGAAATGACTACAAAACAGTCTCAAGCACTAATAGAAGTCTTTCACCATTGATGAGCACTACTCACATTCTCATGAAAGACACCAACAGGAAGGAGACAAAAGTAGCTAAAGCCAAAAGTTGTGGTACAAAATCTAAGGTAAACCTAGTGCAAAAAAATAGCTCTAATAAAGGTACAAAATCTAAAGATTTCAAGTCTAAGAATCCTAATTTTAAGAAAAAGAAAGATTCTTATTTTTTTTTGTGGTAAACTAGGACACTATGCTCCTCAATGTCACAAAAGAGTGAGAAATAAAAATCCTCTTAAGGCTAATCTAGCCGAAGGAGATGATGTTATTGTTGCAGACATTTCTCAAGTGAACATTGTAGCAAATGCTAAATAGTGGATGGTAGATTCTAAGACCACTCGACACACTTGTGGTAATTGAGAGGCATTTTCCTCCTACATTTCATTAGGGGATGATAAGGAAGTAATCTACCTTGGAGACTCTAGAACTACAAAAGTTCATGGAAAGGGCAATTTTTTTCTTAAATTCTCATTTGGAAAGACTTTGGCTCTTAATGATGTGTTGGATGTTCCAACAATTAGAGCTAAGTTTGTGTCTACGCAATTGCTTGACAAAGCTGGGATCAAAATGTCTTTTGACTATGGAAAAATTTTCATGACTAAAAACAATGTGTTTGTAGGCAAGGGTTATAGTAATTAGGGACTCTATGTACTCTTTATTTCCAATGTCATTAATGAAAGCATATCTACTTCTTCTATTTATATGATTGAATTATTTTTTTATGGCATGCTAGATTAGAACATATCAATTTTAGCTATATAAAGAAAATGCAATTACTTGGTTTAATTTTTGGTTTGAATTCAACTAATATTGTTAAATGTGAAATATATGCTGAATTTAAAATTACTAAAAAGACTTGTGTTTCTGTAAATAGAGAAACTGAACTATTATATTTAATTATACTGATTTAGGTGATTTGAAACAAACTATGACTAGAGGTGGTAAAAAATATTACACGACTTTTATTGATGATTTCTCTAGATTCACTGAGTTGTATTTATTTAGAAATAAAGATGATGCTTTTAATGTCTTTATTTCTTACAAAATTGAGGCAGAAAAACAACTTAATAGAAAAATTAAAAGAGTTAGATCAAATAGATGGGGTTATACTTATTTTTACTAAATGATTATTGTGACAAAGAAAGAAAAATACATGAAATGATTCCACCTTATTCCCCTGAATCTAATGGTGTAGTTGAAAAGAAAAATAAAATATTTAAGCAAATGATAAACTCTATGTTAATTAGTTCTTCTACACCTCAAAATTTATAGGGTGAGGCTATTTTATCTATATGCCATTTACGAAATAGAATTCCACATAAAAGAATTGAAAAAATACCTTATGAGTTGTGGAAAGGATATGTATTTGACTTAAAATATTTAAAAATATGTGGTGCTGAACTAAAGCTATGTTGCTTGAACCAAAGAAAAGAAAAATAAATTCAAAAACATTTGATTGTCTGTTTATTGGATGTGCTGAACATAGTGCTGCATATAGATTTCTTTTGTTAAAAGGTGATGTGCTTGATATTAATACAATAATTGAAATGAAGAATGCCAAGTTCTTTGAATACATTTTTCCACTTTCTTTAGAAATTTCTCATGTACCTATTGAAAATAATAGGGAAGTCAATTCTAATGAAAAATTGAAAAGAGCAAAAAGCCTAGAAAAGAATTTTCATTTAGAAATGATTTTTATATTTATCTTATTGACAATGATCCTTTGACTTTGACTGAAATGATTTCTTCTTCTGATACAAAATTTTGGAAAGAAAATATTGATGATTAAATTAATTCGATTTTGAAAAATAAAACTTGGATTAGTTGATTTATCTCCGGGTGCAAAACCTATTGGTTGTGAATGGATTTTCAAAAGGAAATATATTTCTGATGGTTCGATTGATAAATATAAAGTTCGTTTAGTAGCAAAAGGATTTCCACAAAAATAAAATATTGATTATTTTGATACTTTTGCACTAGTAACTAGAATTTCATCTATTAGAATTTATTTGATTTAACTTCTATCCATAAACTTTTTGTTCATCAAATGGATATTAAATCTACATTTCCAAATGGAGATTTAGAAGAAGAAATTTATATGTTACAACTTGAGGTTTGTATTGTTTCTGGACAAGAAAACAAAGACTATAAGTTAATTAAACTACTTTATAGCCTAAAACAAGGCCTAAACAGTGGTATGAGAAATTTGATCAGATTCTATTGAGTGATAGCTTTTCATCAATAGAAGTGGACAAATGTGTATATAAAAAAATTGTGAATAATGATTATGTGATCATTTCTTTGTATGTAGATGACATATATTTCGTACTAGTTTGGATAGTATAAATAGAACTAAATATTTTGTGTCTTCTAATTTTGACATGAACGGTTTTGGGTGAAGTTAATGTTATACTGGGAGTTAAAATCATAAGGACAAACGATGGAATTATGTTGTCACAAAATCATTATACCAAGAAACTTCTTAGGAAGTTTGAAAATTAAAATGTGACACTAGTGAGCGCTTCTTATGATATCAACTCTCAATTGAAAAAGAATTGTGGCGACCTAATTGCTCATTCTAAATATGCTCAGATTATTGGAAGTCTGATGCATTTAATGCATTGTACAATGCCGACATAGCTTATGCTGTGCATAGACTGAGTAGATATACTCATAATCCCAATCCTAATCATGAGCATTGGTTTGTATTAGTTAAACTAATTAATATTTGAGAGGAACTATTGATTGTTGTATTGAATAGAGTGGAGTCCCCACTGTATTAGAAGGGTATACTGACTCTAACTAGATTTCTAATTCAGAAGAGATTAAATCCACTAGTAGCTGTGTATTCACACTTGGTGATGGTGTAATAGCATTGAAATCAACTAGACAAACAATTATTTCTAGATCGACTATGGAGTCAGAGTTTGTTGCTCTGGAACTGGCTGGTTTTCAGGTTGATTGATTATGGAATTTGTTAGCTGGTGTTCCTATAACTAAGGGGGTTAGTGTCTCAATTCTCCATGCATTATGATTGCCAAACGGTAATCATTATTGTAAAAAATAAATCATATAATTGTAAAAATTGATACATGAGATTGAGACATGATGTCATAAAGCAGCTGTTAATAGATGAAATAATTTCCATTAATTATGTGAAGTCAGAAGATAATTTGGTTAATCCTTTGACTGAATCCTTTGGAAGAAAATTGATTTTTCAAAAATTGATGAAAATAGGACTAAAAGCTAATAAGTTGTCAATAGAGATAGTTACCCAACCTATGTGAATGGAGATCCCATAAAGGAGGTTTATATGGGTAATAACAAATCAATATTGGCATTGAAACACTTAAATTTAAGTCTTTTCTATGGTGTATACTTTTTGACTGCTACTAGTTGTGAGCTTAAGTTTCAAACTCTTATTGAATTCATATTCTGTATGAATGGCTTATTTAAAGCAGTATACACTTGATGAATTCACCTATATGAGAGTGGACTAATGCCACTCCTATAAGATTTTGGTTGAATTTTTAGAATTCTCATTAAAAACCAGGCATGTGCATGACCTATTCTCGCAAAAACCCGTTGAACAGCAAAGTCGTGGGGGCTGCACTGTGATTGATAAAATTTCTATCTTATCTCAATGATTTATTGGTTCATAGAAATTCTATATTTCACCAATAAATTAATAAATTATATTTTATCAATTTAAGTTTGGTTTATAGTTCAAAAGACATCAAACTGAATGCACTTGCACCCAACACAAATCCAGTAGAATAATCTTATTTTTATTTATATTTAGTTCTTTTGAAATATGTGGGGGATTGTTGTATATTTCAAAAGAAAACTACAATCCCACATCAGAAGATTACAAGTATGTCATGCATTTTATATTGAATTACAATTTGGGCTTGTATTGACCAAGAGAAATAGTGATGGGTTTTGCGCACATAAGAGAGAGTTGAATTGTGCCAATCCAATTCAAAACGGTAAATTTCCTTCCCTGCGTGTGGGTTAAACACGGTCCAACTCAGTTTTGTTTGTTTTTTAGCCTACCAAAATAATTCAATTTCTAAACTTTATTTTTTACTACCTTATACTTGGTCTTTTTAGAATTAAAGTTTTACTACCATGGGACTTGTTCTTTTACCTTAATTAAAGTTTTACTATCATGGGACTTGGTTTTTCACCTGATTTTCGACTGTTGACCATGCACCAACTTTGCTGAACGCTACTAAATGTGTATCAAACTTTTTTTGAAATTTCTCCAATGTTTCTCAACTCCTCTAACGTACACAATTTTTTCTTAGAATTAGTTGACCTCCAACACTATGAATAGTGCTCCTTCAAACATTCTGAAATGTACCAATCATTCATTTTTCCTTTCTCCTGCCTCTAGCTCCCTTGCCTCTAGAATTCTGCTAGTTTTATTTTGTCCATTTCTACTTTGTTGTTCTTCTTTCCCTCTATATGAGGAAGGCTTATTTTATCCTGGACAATTATTTAATATTACATTAAAATAATTTCTTTAAAACAATGCACTTGTTGCAAGACTCAAGTACATTGATTTTTTTTGTTAGTATTTCTATTTTATTCCCAACATTCTTAAGTAGGATGTAAAAGTTTCATAATTTTTATTAAAGGTGTAGAATTAGCTTCAATAATTTAAGAATAATCATATTTTTAGTGACTTTTCATAGTAGAAAAATCATATAATGACTGATATGACAAGCGTGAAAAGATAAAACTATCATTTATTATTTTGCTTTTTTTTTTAAGGATTGTGATTACTAAATTTTATTTTTTTTTCATATTTGCTACATCAATTATTATAATTTGTTACTATAAAAAGTCATTAAAAATATCATTATTCATAATTTAATTAATTTGTTAGTTACTTCCGATCCTTACTACATCCTTATCAAAATTTTTTACTAATCCATTACTTTTATGTTTCCATAAAAAAAAAAAAAATAGAACAAAATTGTGATCCAAAAAGAAGTAGTAGAAAGTTGCCCATCAATAAATTGAAATTCAAAGTTTATTTACCATTAGAAATTGGGCAATTTGAAAATACAATAACGATTGATATTTTATTCAATGCTTTCTTTGGTATCTTCCTAAAGGCGTTACATAACCTTCAAAAGTTGAGTCTTTGGATATTTCTTAAGATCGTCTCTCATGCTTTGCAAATTGCCTGATTTGTTTAATTTCTTATTCGTATATAACTATTTCATTGGAAAAGACAAATCTTTGCGTGCCAAAATCTAAAACAAACATTGAATTAGACGATACAAGCAATAATATGTTAAATAGACTAAAACAAAATTCCCAAAAATAATGCAATCATCAATCCTGCGACGAGCAAACCAATTGAATGCAGAAGGCAAAATAAGTTTCATTAAAATCCCTCATGAAAAAAAGCCCTGTCAAAAGGTTCCAGTCACCAAAAATATCACCTTTCTCACCCAAACCATAACAACATCTATCACTGCCAAACCCACAGCTTCTAAAATTAAGGTTTAACTCTCCACCAGTTGTAAAGTTTCCTCCTTCCTCACATCGTTAAAGATTTTATTTTGGACTACTACTCCAAAAGATTACTTCAAAATTGAAATTGAAACATTAGTCATGGAAGGCTTTCCCGTATTTTAATTCTAAAATTATTATACTTTCCCCTACAAACTGACATGGAACAACATGTGGTGACCTTGAGTTTCTTTTCTATTCACGCCTTAATCATTGGTACCGATTGTATTTTTTTTTTCCGTTTTATGTGTAAATAAAAAAAGGGTAAATTACATTTACTACCCCTATAGTTCGTGTAAATTACCAATCGAATCCTGAAATTTGATAAAACTTCTAATATCCCTTTAAGGGGGTTAAATGTTATGAATTTAGTTAGTTAAAGGGGTTAAATGTTATAAATTTATCAAATTTAAGGAGGTATTGGTAATTGTCCATATCTCAGAGTTTGATTGGTAGTTTTACAAATTACAGAGATGGTAAATGTAATTTACCCTGCAAAAATGTCATAAATTTGTCAAAGAATTCAATTAAGATTTAATAAGGATAGAAAGATCATTATGGAAATATTAAAATATTAAAAGTGATTTTGTGCTTATAGTATGAATTAATAAATTTTGATTCCCTATTTAAGAATTTAAAATCCTATTATGCCTCTACGGATAATTTTCTCTTTATTTTTACCTTTCAAAGGATTTGCATCTTCAATCTGGTAAAGCTTTTGGCGCACTCTATGCTGCGATTGGTATGGAAGATAGTCGAATGCTTTTCAGACAGTGATCTTATCCAATTTTCATATTTGTCGCATTCCATTTTTCTTCCAAGGGCGTTAATTATATTAATTTTTCCAAAAATTTAACAAGTACATCAATGGTCCAATAACTTAGACTCTCTATTAAAATATTGTTATTGGGGAGCAATACTCGTGTGCTTCTTGCATAACCAAGTGGTCTACATTTTTTCGTTTTCATTTTAAATAAAACCATGTGGTCTACACTTGTGCTAGTTTTCACAATTTATCTATTATTCAAATTTTTTGTTTTCATTTTAATAAAACCAAATGATTGTGTATAGAGTCCAACGAGGTTTGTAATAAGATACCTAAACAGAAAGTGGGGTACATAAAAGTGTAACCTAGATTAATACTATTAGGGAATAAACAACATATGGAAATACTTGAATAAGAATTTCTAGCACACTAACTATGTTTGGATTGTGTTGTATTTGAAAATTTTGTATTGGAATATGTAAAAGTTTTGGTAGGAACTTTTTGTAAGAAAAAGTGATTTGGAAAAGTAGATTGGAGGGAAAATTTTTTTGAAATAATGTGAGAAAATTTTTTTGAAAAAATTAGGGGGCGCTTGGTATAAATGGTGGGTTTAGGAATGGAATGGATTTGTGGAATGGAAAGGTTTGGAATAGAATGGAATGATAATAATTATGTTGTTTGGTATTATTTTGTAATGGAATGGAATAGATTTTATATTAAAATTATAATAAAAATAGTATTTTACATTATATGATATTTAACAAATTATATATTGTTCAAAAAATAGTCAAAGTGCATGTCAATTTGTAGAGAAAAATATTTTCTATAAATTAGTGAAATTTGTTTTTAAAAAAAATTAAAAAAAAAGTAAAATGGGGGTTGCAAACCATGGGGGGTTTGCATCCCCAGGACAAGTGGCGCGTTCTCATTGGGCGCGCGTCACATCAAAGTGGACCACATGCCAAAGACAAAACCCACCTTGATGGGTTTTGAGAAAAGGAGGGGGGGGGGGGGGGGTTGGTTTTGCCTAAAGCCTTCCCCAAGGGTTTTGATAAACCCATCCCCCCAAAACAAACACTCAATTTCAACCTATACCATTTCATTCCCCTCCCAAACCCTCAAAACAAACAGCCTGTTACTAGTGGCAACTAATCACTTATTAATTTTTTTGAAAAAATTAATTTAATCCACATGTTGATGGGTTGAATTCAATTCAATTTTGACATGCGTAACCTGTCATTAGATGAGTTGGGTTGAGTCGTCAAATTATACTCCATATTTAACTCAATCTATGAAGTAATTTAATCTTCCCACTTGTCATCTTTAGGTAATCTTGAAACACAACTCATAATTCATTTTAATATTCAAAGAAATACCCAAATCCTTTACTAGCAATAATGCTTTTAACTATTGATCTTGAATGCAATGGCCAAATTGCCATTAGAACAATAAACTCCTTCCAACAATGAACTCTATCTGTAATGAGTCACGAAACCGCCAATGAAAGATTGTGACAAAACTTGCACTTGGGGCATGTGATATCTCAATCCCATATTGAAAAGTTAAAAGAAAAAGGAAGGAAATATATAAAAAAAAATTCTACTCAATAGACTATTAATAACTTGGTTTAAACATTTTGGGTTAGTAAGATTAAAATTCAAAAATTATTCGGCCAATCCACTAACTTGAAGCATAATGTTAGATAAATCAGACTGAAATTGGATTGGGGAGATAAGAAATATAGAAAAAGGACAACAATGGAGGTTGAAGATAGAAGGAAATAGCCAAGAAGTAGAGTACACAAAATTCCAGCTACATATTTTGTCATCACATATTTGTAACTAACTTCCTTTTTCTCCAAGACCCAATCTTGTTTGTTGTTTCTAGCCCAGTTGTTATATTCTCTACCATCTGATCTTTTCTTGTTTTTTTTAATCTACCTTAACAAAAAACGACGTCGCTCTAATAAATAAAATGGTGCTGTTTGGATTTTATTCTTGTTGGGCTGGAACTTGCACAACCCACTCTCTCTATTTTCTTAGCTCATTTCCGTGACCAATTCCTTCTTTCTTATGTAGATCCTTGTCCTCAAAGATGACTTGCGCCCTAATTGTGTGCAGGCAAGAAAAAATTTGGGAACTGAGCTGCAATAAAATCTTGATCCTCCCACATTACTTCTTCCGATCCTAGATTCATCCACCAGATAAGTATATGTTGCGCTGGTTCAACATTCCTCATAATGATTATGTGTTTCAATACAATTTCTAGAGCTGCAAGTACTTTATATTCTTCATTTAGAATTTACAGTGAAGGTATGATGTTCTAGTCCTCCCCTACCCTCGTTTTTAGCTTCGAAGCATGAAAGACCGAGTGTATTCTGGATCTTGGGGTTGATTGCAGTCTGTAGCCCACTGATCCCGCATTCTCTATTACCGGAAAGGGTCAAAAAACTTTGAAGATAGTTTAAGCTTCCTCCTGAGTTCCACTGAACTTTGCCTATAAGGTTGTAATTTGACATACACCAAATCTCCCACACTAAATTCTCTCTCAGTTCTGTTCTTGTATGCATTTTCCTTCATTCTATTATGAGCTTGGATCAAGTGTTCTTTGAGCAGCTGCATCACTACTTGTCTATCCTTAGCGACCTTGCTAGCTAATGGTACAAGGGACTCACACAGTGTTCCCAATGGTAGCTGTGTTGGCTTATACCCATAATATGTGTCAAATGGTGTCATTTTTATGCTTGTATGGTAATTAGTATTATATTAGCTCTCCGCTGGAGCTAGCCACTTCCTCTAGCTGCTAGGTTTATCTGCACACATGCACCTTAGGTAGTATTTTAGGCATTGGATTAACCTTTCACTTTGCCTATCTGTCTGTGGATAGTAGGCTGTGCTGTACTATAGTTTGGTCCTCAACAACTTAAAAAACTCCTTCCAAAATGTGCTTGTGAAGAGCTTATCTCTATCTAAGGTTATAGTTACTGGTACCCCATAAAATTTAAATGTGTTTTCCGTAAAGACCTGAGCTACATCCTTGGCAAAAAAAGGATGTTTGAGGGCTATAAAGTTTCCCATCTTTGTTAGTTGATCTACCACTACCAAAATAGAGTCACACCCTTCGGATACAACCAAGCTTTCAACAAAATCCAGATTGCTATGAGTCCACATTTGGTCAGGAATTAGTAATGGTTGCAATAGGCCAGGGTAGGGAAGATTTTCATGCTTGTTCCTTTGACAATTATCACAATGTTGTACATAATGAATTATGTCTTGCTTTATCAATTCAACAAAATCCAGATTGATATGAGTCCACACTTGGTTAGGAATTGGCAATGGTTGCAATAGGCCAAGGTAAGGAAGATTTTCATGCTTGCTCCTTTGACAGTTATCACAATGTTGTATGTAATTAATTGTCTCGCTTCATCAAGGGCCAACAAAACACTGTACTGATTCTCTATACACTACCCAACTGTCCAGAATGCCCCCCAAAAGTAGAAGCATGTAATACCTCCATTATCTGCTTCCTTACATCATTACTGTCCCCAACATATATCTTCTCTTTATGCCTAATGATGCGTTCAACGTACTTGCAACTAGGTATCCCTTGTGGCGGTAGAGCTAGGTAAACTATTAGGTCCTTGTAGATTGAGTCATTCTCATACCTCTTGATAATGTCTTGTAGCCACAGAGGCTACAGTGCTGACATAGCTAATATCTCCCCTTGTTCTTCTTCTCTTTTCTCAAACTCCTTATTCCTAGATAATGCATATGCCATTACATTTTCAGCCCCCTTTCTATATTGAATTTCCTAGTGTATCCCAAGTAATTTAGCAAAACATTTGTACTACAGTGTTGTTGTCAATTTCTGATCAAGCAAGAATCTTAAGCTCTGATGGTCTGTCTTGATTACAAAGTGATAAATTGTTAGGAAATGCTTCCACTTAACCACTGCCATTACCACAGTTAGCAATTCTTTCTCATATGCAGACAATCCCAAGTTTTTCTGGCTCAATACTTTACTGAGATAGGCAATAGGCTGCCCTTTTTGTATGAGCACGGCACCAATGCCTACCTTGCAAGAATTAGTTTCCACAACAAATGGTTTGGAGAAATCAGGCAATCTAAGTATAGATTTAGTGCATAACTTCTGTTTAAGCTCATTAAAGGCCATTTCAACACTCTCATTCCATTGAAAACTATCTCCCTTTTTAAGTAATTCAATTAGGGGCTTGGCAATCTATCCATACCCCTTAATAAACTTGCTACATTATCTAGTTAGGCCTAAAAATCTCCTTAATGCCTTGATATCCCTTGGTACAAGCCAGTTCATCATATCCTTAACTTTAGCTGCATCCATTTCCATTTTATGTTCTGAAATAATGGATGAGTTCTTAGTGTTGTTAAAATAGTCCTCAAATGTTCTAAATGTGATTTCCAATTGGGGCTATAGATGAGGATATCATCAAAGACAACAAGTACAAATTTTCTAATAAATGATTCAAAAATTTTGTTCATTAAGGCTTGACAAGTGAAAAGGGCATTGGTTAAGCCAAAGGGAATGAATTCATCGTGGCCATTATGGGTTTGGAAAACTGTTTGTGGATGTCTAGAGGCTTGACTCTCACTTAGTGATAACCAGATCTCAAGTCTATCTTTGTATAGACTTTTGATCCATAGAGTTTAGCAAAAAGTTCCTCAAAGTGAGGAACTGGATATTTATCCTTGACTGTAATTGCATTCAAGTGTCTATAATCTATACAAAAATTCCTTGTCTCATCCTTTTTTTAACGAAAAGAACTGGAGATGCAAAAGGACTGGTACTAGGTTGAATAATTCCATTATGTAACATTTTAGTAACTTGTCTTTCTATTTCATTTTTCTGAAAGTGAGGATATCTATATGGTTTAATTTTAAAAGGTTGGGTGTTTGGTTTCAAGGGTGTGGCATGATCTAGGCTTCTTGTAAGAGGTAAGGAATTAGGGATAGTAAAAACATCTGAGTACTGTAAGAGCAACTTAGAAAACTCAATCGGTGATGCACTATTATTCTCAAGGTTAGAGCTTACTTGAGCCACTAAATTCAGTATCACCTTCTCCTCCTTATACTTCCTTGAAGCTCTTCCATTCATCAGCTTGAGCTTTGAGGACTCTGCAGCTCCTTCCTGCATGATAGTATCATTTTCTGTAGATAAGCAAATTTTAAGCTGTTTAAATCCAAATGAAATTGGGCTAAACGGATACATCCAATCTACCCCCAGTATTACATCCCATCCTTCGATACTAAGCACCCTCATATCAAACTGAAAATGATGACCATGAATCTGCCACTTCAGATTTCTACACACTACATAATTGGTTACAGTACTACCATTAGCGACTGTTGCCACCAGAGGACCTGTCTACTCCATAGGCAACTTCAACTTTTCTACCACAAGGGGATGAATAAAAGAGTGTGAAATGCTAGTATCTACTAACATGGTTACTCGCTGACCCTTAATCATTTCTTGCAGACGAATGGTTTTCCTTCTCAGAAAGGCATTCAATGCACAAATATGAATATCGAAGGGAATTTTAGGATTGCCTGTAATCTCATCTTGCTTTCCAATGGCATCCTCATAGCTTTCCTCATCTTCTACCACCACAAAATTTAAGTTAGCAAACTTACATTGGTGCCTTTGATGGTACTTCTCCCCACATTTAAAACATAAATGATTATTTCTCCTGTATTGAATCTCTCGAGGAGAAATTTTTCTAAAATAACGTCATTCCTTGCATTTCTTATTTGGTGGCTTCCCTACAGTCTTCCTCCCTGATCCAGATACTGTAGTTCCTTTAGATCCCTCCATCTGCACTTTGGTTGTCATTCTAATTTTTCTATTCATTTATTCCAGTGCATGATCCACTTCAGCAATTTCATAGGCTTCCAACAAAGAAATAGGCTTCAGCAACCTCATCATTGTTTAATATCTTCTCTGATCCCACTAATAAAACTAGAAATAAAGTAGGATTCAGGTAGTCTAGGTCCTTGAGTAACATTAATGTTTTGAGTTCTTCAAATCTTTTCTGATATGCTCTCACAGAACCTTCTTGTTGCAGTTTGTTAACATTTTCAATTTCATCCTTTACTCCTTGGTCCCCAAACTTTTTGATCAAGGCATAAGCAAATTCTTCCCAGGATAATTCCCCTTTTGCCAGCTTCACACCCTTATACCAAATTTCTGGTTTATCCTTCAGATACATTTCTACCACAGTCATTTCTTGACCCTCAGTCCCTTGGTAGATCAGAAAGTGTTTGTGGCACTTTCTGATCCAGTCTCCAGGGGATCCCTCACCTCCAAACATTGGTAGCTCAATCTTAGGGTGGGGAAGACAGTTCATTGAAGATCTTTCCACCCACAAACTTGTCTCCATATCACTCTTGATCCTTTGGCCAGGAGTTGGTAGTAAGGGAGTCCTCTCTACTGACTGTAAAACTCCTTTAGGTTCAAGTTGCTTTTCCCTTTTCATCACAATCTTCATGACTGCTAACATCTTGGATTTTAGAAGTGCAATTTGATCCTCAATCTTTTTTCATTAGCCTCTAAACAAGCCTCAAATGCATCTTGATTTTTTAGTAATCCCTCCAGTAGCTCCTGAATTCTTACCAGTGTTGTCTTTTGTTTCTTTAGTTGTTCTTTCATTGTTCTAAACCTTGTTGATTTTAGCCATGATTTCTATCAAGAATCATTGGTGTTGATACCAAATGTTAGATAAATCACTCTAAAATTGGATTGGGGAAAGAAGAAATACAGAAAAAGACATCAATGGAAGTTCAAGATAGAAGGAAATAGCCAAGAAGTAGAGTACACAAAATTCCAGCTGCATATTCTGTCCTAACTACACATATTTGTAACTTCTTTTTTCTCTAAGACTCAATCTCGTCTGTTGCTTCTAGCCTAGTTGTTATATTTTTGCTGTCCGATCTCTTCTTTTTTGCATCCGCCTTAACACAAAATGACGACACTCTAATAAATAAAATGGCGCCATTTGGATTTTATTCTTGTTAGGCTAGAACTTGCACAGCCCACTTCTGTGACACATAACAATTGGTATCGGAATTGTCCATGTTCGTAATGACCATATGAATCTATGTCCACTATGCTAGAGTGCATATGCTATCTCTTTTTGTTGGGCTGCTTTTTTTTTTTTCCTAAAAAAGAGAGAAACTATTGATGAATTTAGGGCGATTTCTTGATAGATTGGTGGTAGTTTTGAATGACATTTATCATTAGCACCAGAAAATTTAGCACAACTACTGATGAATTCGGGCTGATTCCTTGATAGATTGGTGGCAGTTTTGCAGGACACTTATCACTTGCACCAGAAAATTAGCACAACTATTGATGAATTTGGGTGATGATGAAGTCATTTCTTGATAGATTAATGGCAGTTTTGCAGGACATTTTATCCTTAGCACCAGAAAATTTAGCATTAGAAAATTTATGCAGTAGAAAAAAAATCAACAAAATACTATAACAAATATTTTAATTGAAGACACATACTTACAAAAACAATATAGGAATAAAATTTCTTATTACTAATGCCAAAATCAGCTAGAACCTTTCAAAACACTAATATGGATGCAGAAAGATTGAATTCTCATTAATTAACAAATTTTGATTACAAAAAAAAAAAAAAGGCCTAAGTACTAGCCTGTTTTCTTGCCTCTTCCCTATGCAATGAAGCCTTAGCTTTGAGCTCTTGCTCACCCATCCCTTCTTCGCTTTCCGGGGTCTTAAAGTCCATATCCTCATCCACCCCGTAGCCCTCCAACTCTTCCACAAACATTGGAGAGTCTAAGGATGCAAGGTGCTCCAACAATGTGAATGAGCCATCAAACTCCTTCATAACCTTCAAATAGGCTTGATTAGCCTTAACAACTACTTTGAGATCATACCTGGGCAAGTCTTCTAGTTTCAACTCGGGGAATTTTTTCTAAATCTCCATGGCTACCTAATGTTTTCCTAACCTCACATCCACTCTAGAGAAGTTTGTTGCAAAATGGCCAAAGTCATTTGTGCGGAAGAGTTTATTCACCAATGCCTGAAGATACTCACCTTGATGGACAACTTGTAGTTTTTGGACTTCCATTTAGCTTGACCTTAGCTACTGGTGTAGACTTGTGATCTTGACCTTTACTCTATTTTAAGCCTCTAATGTACTCACCAAAGTGCTGCAAGCCAAGGCCTTCGAGTCTCACAGGCGGACGATCTCAGCCTTGTCCTTTGTCGACTTTTCCATTTACCGATTTGCCCTATGCATATACTGTCCATATTGTCAAGGTATGTCATAATTTTAACACAATATTAGGTTAGAAAAGCACACAACTCGCACTTAGCCAATAACTAAAGCCATGTTGACCTTTATTACCTGAGGAATAAATATGGCAGCCTTATTATTTAAATCCGACATAGGCAGTTAAACCTATCATCTTCTTTTGCTCTTCATTCCCTTGGACTTTCACCCCTAGGGATTACTCTCCAGGGTGACAAAAGTGGAAAATTGTTTTCGAGGTGCTTTCCTTGGCGGCTTTATGGCTAGCCTTTTCCTTACTGCTCGCCATTTTAATTATCTTCTTTTTGGTTGGGTGGATGCTACAACCTTCCCTAATGATGAGACCTTCTTTTAGCCTCTATTTCTTTCGCACCTTTTTGAGATGCCGCTTCTTGCCCACTGATTGTAGAGGCGAACTTCACCATTGCAAAATATAGACTAGCAATTAACCTATCATCCCAAGTGATCAAAGGTGAATGTGTCTAAGTGCAGCAATCCTACCCTTGGCTCTTTTCGCATCCTGGACGGGTCTTGAGATCTGAGATCCTGCCTTTACTACAACTAGATTCAGTCCATACTTGACAAGCTTCTTTTCAATGTATTTCCCAACCTTTTTTTTCCAGAGCTCTATATATTCTTGACCAGGGGGGCTATGTCTCCTTTTGTTCGTATATATATCCCTAGCATCCCCACAGAACTAGCCCATCTCTACCCTATTGCGTTCCATTTTTAAGAAGAAAAATCTTTGTTTCCACTCATGATAGGTCGTTGGTTTGTTTACCTTTCTTCCAGACCTCAAAAAGAAGGCGAAATAACCTATGGAATTCATCAACTTCTTTATACAATAGAAATATCAAAACAAGCTCATTGAGTTGGGAGCAAATTATGCAAATGCTATATTGTAATATCTTAGGATCTCGGTCATGAGTTTACAGAGGGGAAACCATAGCCCTACCTTTAGCTGTTCTTCATATACAACATAAACCTTACTGGAGGTCAGGAAACCCTTCACTCTGATCCCGTAGCTTATACTTCGTAGTCCTTTGGGATGTGGTACTTCTTCTTGAGGTTGTGAACCTCAGCCTTTCCTAATACTGAATTTATGGTCTTGGTTGTGGGGATATATTTTTTCAAGGTATGCTTCTAAAGGTTTTGGAGCTAGGTCTTCTTCATCACTCCTTTTTGAGGAATGTGTTGCTGACAGTGAAGCGTGACTATTTTCGAAGGGCAATAGTTCCCTTTGGGTTTCTATTTTTAATTCTACTCTACTTTTTTTCTTTCCTAACTATCTAGCTCTTTTAGATTCTCTTATTTCACTGCTTCCTCGGCCAGATGACCCCATTAAGCTTTCTTCCTCCATTACGCCGGCTAAGGAGTCAAATTTATCACCTAATCGGGATCACCCTTTGGACCACAAATTTAAGGTAGACATACTTACTTGGTATCTTTTGCATTGAAGCTCTCGTAGACTGGTTGTTGGCTAGACGATGGTTGGCTATTTTGGAGATTCTTCTTCACCAATGAGTGTGATTTCTCTCTTTTCCTTGTTTGCTAGTTCTTGGCAACTGGAGCGGTTTCTTGTGCATATGAAATGTTCTTGGAATTGCAAATCTTTATTTAGGCGCGTCAATTCCTACCCATTGTCTTTTTCAACTGTTCATTGGGCCACGTTTTGACCTTCGAAATCGTGACGCATCATCTCTAGTTAATGCAGACAAGACCGAGATATGGTGGTTTTATTAGTTCTCATCATTATGTTTCGCACATGGTTCTCATCTCGGAACCTTACTTCCTCTCCTCGGTCACCTACCTTCTATCCTTACTATAGCTAAGGCCTTTGCCTGATTAGTTGCGCTAAGGCTCGAGGAGCTTTAATATACCTAGAACCTCGGATCTATGATTCTAGTTTAACAGGTCTAGCCTAGATAAAGTTTTATGCATAGGTAAAGTGTATTTGGTCTCAAACTCTTACTAACACACGACTCGCTGATCTCAGAGGACATGTATGTATAGTTATATACCCTATAGCATCGACAGGTAAAGGGAGACAACCCTAATTCTTGTGTTCTACTATTATCACTTAACCTACCACCCTTTTTTGACTTAAGTGTTGGAGTGTCTTCTCCAAGAACCATCCTGAATCTATTCTGTAAGCATCTTTCCAGTGAGAAAGTTCATGGATCGGGTGGCGAATATTCCTTTCGGTGAGAAAGAACCATTTTGACCTTGGATCGGGTGGCAAATATTCCTTTCACCAGTTGCTTTTTTTTTTCGTTGGTTCATTTATTAATAATTGACTAGGATATAGATTTAAAGCTCATGACAATTTTCTTCGAAATATGCTATTACAGATTTCACATGCTTTTCAAGTGCCACACTCAATTATGATTGATTTTTCTAATTGACCTTAATTGAAACAAATTATGAATATGATGGATTCAATTGTATTTCTTTCAATATTAGAGACCAAATTGAATCATGAGGCAAACTTAAAGAGCCAACTGAGTCATTTACTCTCATATATTTGATATTTTTCACTATACTATGTTCTTAAGGTTAACGAGTAAGAGTAAGCCTTTGATCATTAAACTATTTATTCATTGATTTTAAAATAAAATTACGTACTCTAAACTTGAATTTAAAAATTGCACTCTCATTCTCAAACAAGTCACCATAATAGGATGTAATCTTCTAGTATTAGTGGGAGTAATTTTATAAGATTTACAACTATTCTTAAGATTATAGAATTAAAGTATAATTACAATAATTAAAATAAATTGACAATTCATGTTTAAAATACTTCTATAATTTCAAATCTATGGATTACTTTCACATTTGTCACGAAGAGATTGTTGGTATGTAGATTGTTAACCTTATATAAATATTTAGTTAAACAATCAAATGAATTTTATTTGCAACAAATATTCACATTTTTGCTCAGATTAGCTGCAAATGTTAAAGGTATCATATGTAAGCATAATATTTATAAACTTTGCCATTCACATAATATCTTAAAACTTGTTAGGTAGTGCTTGGTTTGCATTCATTAATGAGAGTCACAATGGGTTTTATTGAAATGGTCAGTCACAATGGAAATCATTGTTGCATTGTTGGTGTTTAGTTCAATTCAATTGTGGGAATAAAAATTAGTCAAAATTATAATTTTACTTTTATTCATAAATATGTTATAAAAATAAAATTAATAGGCAAGAGAGAGAGAGAGAGCAAAAAAAAAATTAATGGAGAAGAATAAGAGAGACAAAGAATAAAGAAAGTAAGACTAGAGAAAAATGATGACAGAAAATGTAATAATTGGAAGGATGAAGAGAAAAAAGAGTGAAAAAAAGTGATGAGAGAGAGAATATAACAGTTGAGCAAGATGAGAGAGAAAGAAGAATGAGGGAAAAGATAGAAAGAAATCATAGAGACTGATGAGAAAGAGAAAAGAAAGAAAAATAATGAGAAAAAGTAATAGTGAAGAGGATTAAAAGAGCTAAGTGTGAGGGAAGAGAGAGAAAGAAACAATGTAGAGGGATACGAGAGAGAAGTAAGAAAAATAATGAAAAAGAAAGCAATAGTGGAGAGAGATGGGAGAGAGAAGAGTAAAAGGAAAGAAAGAGAAAGAAGCCCTATCGAGTCATGAGAGAATGAGAGAGAGGAGGCAAAAAACTGACAAGAGAGAAAGTAACAGTAGAGAATAATGAGAGAAAAAGAGATGTGAGAGGAAAAAGGAAGAAAGAGGAGCAAGAGAGAAAAATGAGAAATAAACACTATATAATGATAAGAAAGATGATGTGAATTCTGTGGGGAAAAAACTCTAGAAACCCATAAACAAAATAAATATGATCTAAAAACTCACAAACAAAATAAAAAAAATGAATCAATTTAAGATCTCAACCTCTAGTTGAGCAAAAACTAAGAACCTTGATATGATCAACAAAAGAATGACCTCACAATGTAATGGTTCAAGTTATATTGATAAGCCAAGAATGTCACAAGAACAAATCTTGATAAGTTCAAGTTCTCAGAAGAGAATAAAAGGATAATTCTCACATGTTTTATCAATAAAATTTTCAATCAATTACAAAAGTGTGAGGTACAAACTCCTTTTATAATTACAAACCATATTTCTAATCAACTAGGAAAAAAATTAACTAACAAAAAGAAACAACTTAATTATAAATTTTAGAAGTTCAAATACAAGGTTTGATCATGACAAGCTTCCTAAGGCCCAATCATGCATTTTAAAAGGCCCAAAAATTTAGAATATAAATAATCAAATAATGACAAAGTAAACTAGTGGGTTGGACTAATTTACTAATAGTCCAAATTACAACTTGAAATAAACATAATATAGTTTAGCCTAATTAAATTAAGTTTTTCCCATTAAGCCCACTTGAGATTTGAATTAAATTCACTTAATCCATCCATCAATAAGAAGTAGTAGACCATGTGCCAACTCTCATACACGTGTTCTAAATTTATGAGAAGAGAGAGAAAATTAATGAGTGAGGAGATAGAGAAAATTTATGAGAAAGAAAATAAAAATGGAGTTGGATGAAAAATAATGTTAAGAGTGGAGAGTGGAAAGAGAGAAAGAAACAACATACAAAAATATGAAAGAAAGAGAAGTGTGAAAAATGATGAGAGAGAAAATAATAGTGGAGATGGATAAAAGAGATAAATGCTATGAGCTAAAAAGAGAGAAGAGAGAGAAAATTAATAAGCGAAAAAGGAATAGCAGAGAGGGATAAGTGAGTAATAGAAGTGAAAGAAATGAGAGAGCAATAATAAGAGGGAAAACAAAATTGATGATAAAGAAAGTATAGTTGAGAATGATGCAAAATAAAGAGGAGCGTGAAAAATGATGATAGAAAAAATAATAATAGAAATGGATAAAAATAGAAAAAGGAGTAAAAGCAAAGAAAGATAAAGAACCAGCATAAACTAATGAGACACATAAGAGAATGATGGGAGAGAGAAAATAACAATAGAAAAGGATGAGAGAGAAAGAAGAGTAAACAAATGAGAGAGAAAGAAACACTATGGAATGATGAGAGACAAGAGAGAAAATTGATGACAGAGAGGAGAGAAAAAGTAACTTTGGACAGGAATAAGAGAGAAAAAGAAGTGAAAGAAGAGCGAAAAAAGAAAATGTAGAGGAATGAGAGAAAAAGAAGAGTATAAAATATAATGAGAAAAAAAGTAACAATATAGAAAAATAAGAGAAAAGAAGAGAAGTAAGAAAAATATTAAAAGAGAAAGTAATAGTGGAGAAGAATGAGAAATAAAGAAAAATGAGGGGGAAATGAGACAATGAAATGATATATATTGATGAGACAGAAATAGGAGAAAGAAAGATAATTAAAAAGAGCAATAGCATAAATGAATGAAAGATAAAATAATAGTTGAGAGAGATAAAACAGCAGTGTGATGAAAAAGAGAGAAAGAAATAATGTAGTCAGATGAAAGAGAGAGGAGAGAAAATAATAGTAGAGAGAGAAAAATAATGAGAGAGATGAATGAGAGAAAGGAGAGAGAAAAGAGAGAGAAAAAAATAATGTAAAGATATGAATGAGAGAGGAGATCAACATATATTGGTTGCTTAGTATTGAAGGTAAGAGTAGAATTAGGAAATTAAAATTCTTATTGAGTTTAATGTAATTAATGATTATAGGGGAAATAGATAATTAGCCATTACCTTTTTTTCCACAATCAATATTAAATTTTTATTTCTAACATCCTATACTAATCACCAAATAATAGAATGAATTCCATTACCTAGCCCAAACCAGCCATCCCTTTAATTTATTTCATTGTTCCAGAAATTATAGTTGATTTGATCAACTAATTAATCTAAACATGAAGAATTTTATTATCATCAAAACTTATATAATTTATTTTTTAATGAATATTAGTTTAAGAAATTTAATCTTTAATTAATGTGAATACCAAATATAGCCAATCATAAAACAAATCCACATTATAAATTTTACTAAAATATTATATGATGATGATTATTTCTTTAAAAAATTATCGAATAATTATTGGCTTGACTGTGATAAATCTCAGAGAGATGTATGCCAAATCCTTCCCCATTACAAGGTGTCTTTAAGAAATAAAAAAACATTGTTAGCTTTAGATCAACGTACAATTACAGCCACACATATTTTTACTAGTGCGTAGTACGTACAATTTCATCACAATAATTGATAATGATGACAATCATGTGACAGTATTTTATACGAGGGACTTGTAGTAAAGAAAGACCAAAAGTGTTAATATAATATTTTCTTTTTGGTCACAATCCAAACAATAGCATGTCTATTCGCGAGTGCTTATAAATTTTACTTTGGTACATAGAATATCAGCAGGAGGAATCCAACTCCAAAAATATAGGCTTCTGGAGATTAAGAAACGATGAAATCAGAATTAGTTTTCATTCCTATTCCTTATGCAGGACATTTGGCCTCTACAATGCAGCTGGCCAAGCTGCTTGTGAGTCGCGATGAGGAGCTCTCAATCAGAATCCTTCTATTGAAGGATAACACTGCAAATTCATTCATCCCTTCACTTTGCACAGAAACTTCCAAAGGAATACAGTTCATGGAACTTGCAGAGCCACAACCACAAGCTAACTTCTCAGGGAAACCAAAGAATTCTTTAATCTTTCTGTGTCAAAGGATGGATAGCTACAAGTCTCAAGTTCGAGATTTGGTTACCAACCTCAAAGAGTCTGGTTCGCCCAAACTTGTGGGGTTTGTTGTGGACATGTTTACAACCCAAATGATCGATGTGGCCAACGAGTTTGAGCTCCCAGCCTATCTGTTCTACACTTCTGGTGCTGGTACTCTTGGCCTTTGGCTTCGTCTGCAAAGCTTTGTAGATGAAAACATCGACATAACAGAGTACAGGGAATCCGAGACAGAATTTTCGGTTTCAACTTACGGCAACCCTGTCCGGGCTAAACTCTTCCCTGTGGACGTATTTGACAAGGAAGGTTTAGCTGCTTCTCTCAAAATCAACGCGAGGTTGATTCAAACCAAGGGAATCGTTATCAATACGTTTCTAGATTTGGAATCCTATGCATTAAGAGCCCTCGCCAGTGATCTGAAGATGCCACCAGTGTATCCGATAGGACCTCTGATTAACCATACTGGTATCAATACTGACCATCAAGAAACTGAAATTATCATGACATGGCTTGATGCTCAGCCCACCTCATCCGTAGTTTTTCTTTGCTTTGGAAGCCTTGGTTCTTTCCACGGAGACCAAGTGAAGCAGATTGCCAACGCAATCGAACTTAGCGGATACAGATTCTTGTGGTCTTTGAGAATAGCTCCATCAGAAGACCGTAAACAATATCCAGGTGACTATGAGAATTACGAAGAAGTCTTGCCAGTAGGGTTCTTACATAGAACTTCCGGAGTCGGAAAAATTATTGGATGGGCACCACAAGTCCAAGTTTTAGGCCATCCCGCAGTCGGAGGCTTTGTTACACACTGTGGGTGGAATTCAGTGTTGGAAAGTGTTTGGTTTGGGGTGCCAATGGCTGCTTGGCCGATGTATGCTGAGCAGCAGCTGAATGCATTGCAGATTGTGAAGGATATAGGTATAGCAGTGGAGATTAAGATGGATGAAATTGAAAAAGGAATTAGACAGCTGATGCAACCTGAGAATGCAATCAAGAAAAAGGTGAAAGAATTGATGGGGAAAGCCAGAAGTGCCATGCTGAAAGATGGATCTTCTTTCATTTCCCTGGCAAGTTTAATGGAGGATTTGCACGCCCTCCATTAAGCACTGTTTTCAATAAAGTGTAGAGACTCCCGGAACTTCCATAACTAGCAATTTACAGCAATGGGGCGGTCTTGTTTTGTTTTTTAAAGTTGTTATTAGTATAATTATTATTCATTGATCTTTTGTTGTCTGTTTCTATTGAATGAAAGTGAGTATTTCTTATAATTATATCCGACAAAATTGGTATTTTGTGTTATTTATTGATTGATTTCTTTTTTTTTATTATTATTTTTTTTTGTAAACTATGTAAAGATAGTTTTATTGAGGATACAATATCAGAAATACGCCAAAGGTTCCAAAGCAAAATTAAAACAGGTGGTTTGCTTGCAGTGTACTACAACACTCGAAAAGGTCATCGGATGGACATCAAAATTGCAAACTCTAGCTCATCCATGTTTGAGTGATGTCTTCTAAGTTTTGTTTTTCCCATGGAAGTTGAATAGCTCTCTCATTGTTTGGCTCAAACTGCCTTATTTAACGAACGATTGTATGTGAAGTCAGGAATGTCATAAATTGCATTTAGATATGGTCGGGTATGTGTATCGGTTTCCAAACATGACTAAATCTTCAATTTTTTCCATATAGAAAATAATGAACCAAAATAGCTCTCAACCGTAGTTTAGTACATACATGAACATATTGTTTTAGCTAGACAGAAATAAAATCCCTTCTCTCATACTTTTTAAATAAAGATAGAGAATTGGTGAAAACTCTTCCTTCTAGACTATCATTAGTTCGTATGAAACCTCCAGTCGGAAAAAAAAAGAAAAAAAAAGAAGACTATCGTCAGTTCGCAATGGTCTGACTCCTGCCACTTTCATCTATACAATTATTGTTTTAACCGAAAAACAAGAACAAAAAGACAAAATCTGTGTGGATGGGACTGGAAATCGTGCGGTTGTCGAGAACGTTACTGGTCTAGTGTCTTATTCTCTGTCGAGCAGCACGTGAATGGCGGAGTTGTTAGACTGGAGGAATTATGTATATTATCAATGGAGGTTTAGCTGATTACAATTAAATAGGGCTGATTACTAATTAGCTTAAGGATTTATTTTTTTTAAATTATTAACTGACAATATTTATCTTATTTTTAATTACATTATAGAAAAGAAAATGCCCCACTTAACTGTTGTTATGGTTGACGATTTGATTATCAGACAAAAAAATGTTAATAATTTCAAACTGCACCGTAGGAAAGGAAGAGCACAATTTAATCACGGCAGAAATTGGAAACTTCAACCACCAATCTGAACTGTTAATAATTCAAATCTTACATTTTTTTCATACTAATATATAGTGGAATTTCATTCAAAAATCAATATATAACTAAAATCTACCATTACTTAATTATTAAACTCTATTTGTGATTGAAGCCTTTGTTCTATTAAGAGATGGTTATTTATTTTCATTATAATATTGTTATGTTTCATATTGCGTATTCTATCTGATCACGTTTTCTGAGTAATATATATATATATCTAAACATATTTTCTAGTTGTTTGCGTAAACTAATCATGGTAGGCCGTTTTATAATCTTCTTGTGCCTTCTAGAATCTGGCTTCATTAACGAAGCGGCCTTCTATTTTTATAAATTTTTATATATGATCACTTATTAAGAGAGTCGTGGTAACAATGTTTTTTTTTTCTTTTAAAATTATCACTCTCAAATATATTTTTTATAATGGCATTTGAAAAAGTTATTATTTGGAATTTCAATATATTTCTAATCAATGAATATTTTCAATAAAAAATATAAAATTGTATGTTTATACTCAACCACCTCGTGCAGAAATAATAATCATAAAAGAAGTTCGTTTTTGGAAATAAGACGTATCAAACAGGAATAGAGGAAGCATTTCATTTCGTGCTCTCTGTCTGACTGCTTTATTTAGTGGTATGTATACACAATCTTGTGTTGTCGAATCAATTAAATTTTAGAAAGTATTAAAGGTTATGCGGACCACCGCCTTCTAGAATTGGAATTGGGCAATGGGCACCATCAACAAAGACATCATTAGCCGCCAGCAAGTTACTCGGGGAGCTGTAGAAACTTGAAAGTGGTAGTAGATGGGGTTATTCATGCACTAATTAAGCATTTCATTGGTCAGGGGAAAAAATTGTAACAATTGATGGAGAGAGTCAAAACTACATTGTGCATATAGCGTGCCCTAACACCATCCGTAGCAGCCCCTTTTGGCCGCCGAGTTAAGGGTATGTTACATCGGTTTAAGATATGATTTTTACTATTTATACAATTATTATAAAAAAATTATTTACATTAATGATATATTTTTTTTCATATCATTAATTTCTCTCTTTTTTTAATTTATTTTTCATTATTTATTTAATATATTTAATACTTTTTATTTAAATGAATAATTATTAAAATATTATATATTTTTCATTTATCAAATTTTATATATATTAATAATATAATTTATAATTTTAATTATCATCATTAAATAATTGAAAACAATTAACACATAATAATTTTATATTACATTTTTAGGAAGAGAGATTTTGAGAAAGTTTGAGAGATAAGAATATCATATTTTGCACAAAAAATAAACAAAATACATGTCAATTTATAGAGAAAAATATTTTCTAATTATTGGTGATTTTTATTTTAAAAAAAATAAATAGAAGAAATGGCCGTTGCAAACTAGTGTTCGGTTTGCGACAATCTATGACTGCTAATGCACCTGTCAACTATGTAAGAAAAAAAAAACAAAGCAAAAACGATACCGTTTAACGTCATTTTTACTTTTAAAAAACAAAAAAAAGTAACAATCAAACCGAAAGTGGCAACACAAAGATTGCTTTCCACAGTCATGCAAATCCAAGGTCACGCCACATCAGCATAGCTGTTGATATGGTGTGGCCCTAGCATCTATGTTTTGGAGCAGCTGTAGATGCTTTAAGTACGTCACCGATCAAGGTAAAAAACCAAAAAGAAAAAGGTACACCAGTTAAACAAACTCAAAGTAATTTTGCATGAAACCAGAGAACTTTTACTTGCAAACGACTAGGCGATTAGATTACTAAATTATTCTCTGCGGCTAACATTAATCCTGGTAAATTATGGGAAACTCATCTAAGATTAATGCTCTAAAGTTTACGTCAAAGCTTTGTCAAGCGTGATTCAGCTCAGTCTATATCAAGTAAAAATGGGCGCTTGGTATAAATGGTGGGTTTAGGAATGGAATGGATTTGTGGAATGGAAAGGTTTGGAATAGAATGGAATGATAATAATTATGTTGTTTGGTATTATTTTGTAATGGAATGGAATAGATTTTATATTAAAATTATAATAAAAATAGTATTTTATATTATATGATATTTAACAAATTATATATTGTTCAAAAAATAGTCAAAGTGCATGTCAATTTGTAGAGAAAAATATTTTCTATAAATTAGTGAAATTTGTTTTTAAAATTTTTTTTTAAAAAAAAAAGTAAAATAGGGGTTGCAAACCATGGGGGGTTTGCAACCCCCAGGACAAGTGGCGTGCTCCTATTGGGCGCGCATCACGTCAAAGTGGAACACATGCCAAAGACAAAACCTACCTTGATGGGTTTTGAGAAAAGGAGGGGGAGGGGGTGGGTTTTGCCTAAAGCCTTCCCCAAGGGTTTTGATAAACCCATCCCCCAAAACAAACACTCAATTTCAATCTATACCATTCCATTCCCCTCCCAAACCCTCCAAACAAACAGCCTCTTAATTGCAAGGCCTTCATGTCTTCCCCAACTCCCTCGGCATCCGCCTGGTGAATAGTAACTACACTCAAAATATCCCTTTAGCCCCCCTCATTCTCCTCTATGGAGGATGAGGGAGGTACCAAGTCTTTATTTTTTGCTCTTTTATTTGTAGTAGTAATCTTTTATTCTTAATTTTAGTGCTTCCCCTACCCCTTTGTTGGTCCGATGTTTCTTCAACCATTTTTGATGATTTTCAGCACACAAGGACAAATGATTCTTGGGTTGTGCTTACTTTTGTTTTCTTCTTAGTATTTCTGCCGGGTTCTTCTGAATTGATGAAGAAAGATGAGGAATCGGGCAGCTCCTATGGAGTTAGTTGAAGAAGAAAATGTGGAGTTGGATGATGAAAAAAGTATGGGATTGTCATGTTTTTCTTTGTCTTGGTCTGAAATTTGTTGTTGAAGTGGTGTGGATTCTATGGGTGCTGGCTGGGGTTGCAGAGGGGCGGCGGCTGAAGGCTAGGGAAGAAAGAAAATTAGGGTTTTTTTTTTTTTTTTTTTTTTTTTAATAAAATCTGCGGTCTCTCCATTCGGTAGTAGTTGAATTGTCTGACTATTCAACGTTTGCGGCAGTAGTTGGAATTGTTCTAACTATTCAACGTTTGCGGCAGTAGTTAGGGAGCGACGCTATTCAACGTATGCAGGTGGATTTCATGCAATTGCTTGAGGTGCGAGTTAGAGATTTAGTTCTAGTTTCTTGTACCAAAGGCCTTAGTAGTGAGCCACATGAGATTAGTAGCATTATCTTTGTATTGTATTTTTGTCCATTGGGTTGAGCCTAGGTCGTCTAGGTTTTTAACCCTTCCCGCTTGTCGGGTCCTCTTCCCGCCTGTCGGGTCCCCTTCTCGCTCGTCGAGTTGTTTTTTCTGCCCACTTGTGGGCATTTGTTTTCGTGGGTTATAGTGCTATTTTCAGTTACGACACCACGAAACTCTTTTAGCCCTTGTGGCTTGTAAATTGGCTATTATGCCCCTTCGTAATAGACTATCGTTTCGAAAAAAAAAAAAAAAGCCTTGCCCTTCGAAGTTACGGGCTGTTCCACTTTGCATTAGCACTGCCCAGTTCCTCTGCTACTAGCATGTGCTTCCACCTCAAAAGGTGTGGAGAAATCTATCAATTTGTGGACTTGTGCTCATTTATATGCTTAAGAATATTGAAGGCCTCTTCAGCATGTTCCATTCTACTGGAAGCTATTTTGCCTGAGCAACACTAACAGAGGGCGGGCTACAAGGCCGTACCCTATTGTAACCTCCTATAGTACAGTGTAACTCCAAGGAGCCCTCTCAAACCTTATAATGCCCAATCATCTGGTTGACCCTACCTAACATGAGATGGGAATTAATTAAATTTTAAAATGTATTAAAGGTTCTATTGGTCGTCTGCCTTCAAGAATTGGGCTTCATTAACAAACACATTATTAGCAGGATGCAAGTTGTTGGGAGAGCTGTAGAAAGTGGCAGTGGATAGTTTATTCTTGCATTAATTAAGCATTTCATTGGTCAGGGAAAAAAGTTGTAATAATTGATGGAGAAAGTCGAACCTACCATATACACATAGCACGCGCTAAGGGTTTCACCGGTAAAAAACTAATAATAATAATAACAATTAAAAAAAGAAAGTAAGAAGGTATACCAGTTAAACAACCCAAGTAACTTGGCATGAAACCAACGAACTTGTACTTGCAAAAGGTTAGGAAATTAGATTACTAAATTATTTTCTGCCCGTAAAATTGATCCTAGTAAATTGATGGCAAACTCATCTAAGAATGCTCTAAAGTTGACGTCAAAGTTTTGTCACGCATGTTTCAGCTTAATCTATATTGAATACAAATTAGTAGCAAGGCATAGATTAGGATTTCAACGTATAGGTCTAACCAGATGGAATTATTTCAAAGCCATGTTTGCCAATAATTCTAGAATACAGACCATTCCACCCAAATAACATATTAAAATATCGAATTTCCTGAAAGTGAACAAACTTGCTCAAGATCTGACTAATTAAATTGTGATTTTTCTCGAAACTCATAATGGGAGTTTTCTGGATCCGACAAGTCCATGAAGACATGAAGACATGAAGACTAAAACATTAATAAATATCCATAAAAAATTATGTAACTGTTTTAATCGATTTTGGGCAAGATATTATGGTTGGACAAATCTTCTATTACTTTTATTTATCTTCTTTCTTTGTGTGTGAGTGCGTGCATACGTATACATACATACATATATATATATATATATATATATATATATATATATGTATGTATGTATTGTTTAACACCATTTCAAAAGGGGCTAGTTTTGGAACATTTGGAATAAAAAACTAATGAATTGATAATCTTTCCAGGATAGCAAGTTGTTTTGAAAATGATGGGCCCAATAGTTATATATTAAACAATTGATTAAGACTCCCTAATTACCCCAAATAGTGTAGTATATATCAGTTATCTATGATTTGGTAGAGTTTATTGTAAAAAAACACTTCATGATAGCACTCAATTTTATTAAACTCTATCACAGCGTTAATTACTACTGCCAAAGAAGACAACTTTTAATTGACTCATTTACCAAAAAAAAGTTGTATTGCTTTCTTGTTTTCACATTCTGTGCAAGATTAATTAGTTTTTGCTCACTTTCGTTTGCTTGATTGGAACCATAGTTTATAAAATCGGGATTCTACACAAAATCGATTTAGGGTAGCAGAATCGGATCGATGAGATCGGATCGTAGAATCGTAAGATTCTACAAAAAATGAGAAAATATAATTTATAATTCTTTTTAAAATAATTATTAATCAATATATGAATGGATATATAGAAAATTCATATATAGTTTATAATTAAATGATTTTATTTCAATTTTTATTTCTTATAACATTTTATATGATTTTTTCAATATTTTAGTTGTTGGCGCAGTCGAAGGGTATTTATGTCCAATTTATTTATTTATTGTTAAAATCTAATAAAAGTATGATTAAACCAATTAAATTATTTATATTAGTATATATCTTAATTTTAATTAGATATAGAAAGTTTTTTTTGAGTAAATTTAATTATATTTTATTTATATAATAAGGTAGAATCGTAATTAGAATCGGGATCGTTTTAGTAAGTTAAGATCGTAAAATCGTAGAATCGGTGGGATCGGATCGGGATTCTGACAACTATATTTGGAACCAATGACTTCTCTAGCTATTTACATATAGTAGTTGATTAAGCCAAAGGGATTGTGGTTGTAAAAAGATCAATATTTGCTCCATGTTGTGTGAATTTATAATGAACCAACTTCTACCTTTTTTATGCATTCTTATTAAAAATGATTTCTTCGATGTTTTAATTAATTTTTAGTTAAGGAAGTCGTTTTATGTTTGGTTGCAACAATTGCAAGAATCACAAATTTTGCTTGCTTCCTAAATACTTTTCAAAAATTAATACGTGCATCTTATCTTTGGTTGGGTGAAAGTATTTATTTATTTTTCTTGCTCGAACTAACTAGGATGGTGGTTTGATGACCTCCAACCTTCGTATACTCAATAACACCATTCACCAATTGATACTCAGAGGTTGCTGTAGGATCCAGCAATGGAGAAGCTATCAAATGTTGACATACTATATCATGTTTATAGCAATTGGCAACTTCCTTCATCTACTGAGGTTGCTCAATAAAATGACCCTGAGCTGAGTTGTTGTTCATTCACAAAATTCCTCCAAGATAATGCATCTGTAGCCCCATTCTCAACACCCTTTCTACACTAAATTTTGTAGTCTAAGCTCAGCCACTTTGTAAAACGTTTATTTTGAAGGGTATTAGTCAATTTTTTTTATCAAGGAGAAATTTCAAGTTCTAATGATCAATCTTTACAACAAAATGGTAGCCCATCAAATAGCGTTTCCATTTAATCACTGCCATAATCAAAACCAATAACTTCTTCTCATATATGGAAAGCCCCGAATACCTGCTACTCAACGACTTGCTAAGATAAGCTACAGGCTGTCCCCTTTACATTAGCACTGCCCCAATTCCTTTGCTACTAGCATGTGCTTCCACCTGAAAAGGTTTGGAGAAATCTTGCAATTTGAGAACTAGTGAAGTGCTCATGATATGATTAAGATTGCTAAAGGCCTCTTCAACTTTTTCATTCCACTAGAAGATGTTCTTGGGCAACTCTATCAGAGGTCAGGTTAAGCTAATGTGCTAATGCGCTTGGTCCTTGTGTGAATACCTAGCAGGTCGGGTAGAAGATGTTCTTGGGCAACTCTAACATGTAAACGATATCATATGCTAATGTGCTTGGTCCTTGCATGAATACCTGGATTCTTAGCCAAGAATATAGCACTCTGACTATCACACCCAATTGTCACTGCTCAAAGTGTAAAGCCAACCTCTTTACACAACCTACACAACCAAATCACTTCTTTGACAGCATGTGTTAAGGCCATGTACTTAGACTTAGTAGTAGATAATGCAACCGTGCTCTTCATTTTGCTCATCCAACTGATAGCTCCACCAAATAAGGAAACAACATATCCACTGGTGGATCTTCTATTGTCAATGTCACCTCCCCAGTTAGCATCCACAAAACACTTTAGGTCTACTGGTCGCTGTCTCGTTGAGCTCTTCATAGCTTCACAGCACAACTCAAAATCAGTTGTTCTGTGAAGATAACGGAACACATGCTTTGCTGCCATCCAATGCTCTTTCCATGGCTTGGGCAATATCTGGAGGGGTACACACCATGGCATACATCAAACTCCCAATTGCGCTCGCATAAGGAACTAATGTCCTCTCTTCTTCCTCTTCTTTGGTCTTGGGGCACTAGAGAGCTGATAACTTGGAACCTGTAGACATGGGTGTCTTATAGACTAAGTCTTAAGTTTGTAATTTTATCAAACCTCGATGGAGGTGGATAAAATTAACTCAAGTATTTATTTACAATATTATTGTTTTTATACAAATAGTTAACTAGAGAAAATTCATGTTGGGACTTTTTCCTAATCGTATACATACATATAGATAACAAGTATATTATTGTTTCTATTTCTTTCATACTAAGAAATGTAACCTTGGCTACGCCACCCTGCCCATTTTTCTCTCAAGCAGTAGTTGTAGGGGGGATAAGGTGCGGAAGCAGTGCGATTTTTGCAGTGTTTCCGATTTTCCTTTTTTTTTTAATTTTATTTTTAGGTTGCTGGCTTTGGTTGGCTTTTAGTGTCCCTAGTACTGGAGGAAGTGTTGAGGCGATTCATGGACACCCGTTTGCTGAATTTTGAAGCCAATGGTGATTGCATGTTGTTCTCGGCAAGGCTTCACTCTACTCTAGGGTTTTGGTGTTCTAGCTTGGGAGGAAGGACACTCACGATGTTTCGCAGTGTAAGGCCATGACATGTGGGACTAATCTACCCAGAGCAGCCCTACACAGATGTCTACGATCAGGCCATGACATGAGGGATCGACCTACGCAAAGCCGCACTACACGGATGTCTGTGGCTGGCTGAGGGATGCTGTGCAAACAAAGGCCACCAAGTTAGGGTTTTGTTTTCTTAGCTTTTTAGCTAAGAAAGGTTGTTACGTCCATAGTAGGTGGACTGGTTTGTTTTGACGTTGGGTGTCAGTTATCTCTTAGCCTTGTTTTGAGCTAAAAAAAGTCCTTTTTAGGACATTTGCTTGTATAGTATCGATCTTTTGGCCAAAAAAAAGAAAAAAAGAAACGTAACCTTGAGCATAGATACAACATATGTTTTCTGTAAGAAAAAAAAAATTCACATTCTAATTTAATTATATTTTATTTTTAGTCATTATATAGATAAAGAAAAATGATGGCAAAGAAAAATAATATTCCCTCTGTCCTTTTACAAAAAGAATCCACTTTCTAAATTTTTTCTTGTCCCAAAAAAAGGATTCACTTTTAAACTAAATTTCTAAAATATCCTTACTAATAATAATTATGTACATTCACAATTAAAAAGTAAGGATAAAAATATAAAATTATGCATTTAGTTAGTGCATTAAGTGTATTACACCTAATAATTCATAAAAAGTTATAATTAACCCAAAGTGGACTCTTTTTTATAACGGAGGGAGTATCACGAAATTTAAATGTAATTATGTGTTGTTTTACTAATGGATTTTTTTTTTTGGCCATATGAGAAGGATTACCCCAAAAAAATATTAATATTTAAAAAAATTTAAAAATGAAAAGAAAAAGTTAGACATATTACCGTTTTAATACAATCACAAATTTTTATTTTATCATCTTTGCTTATTGACCTATATTTTTAAAATGAAACAAACACATAAGAATCTATTCTAGCTTAAGTCATACATGGTAACTATAATTTCACTTTTACATTAGATAGCAGCCAAATAATAAAAGAAGAAGAAGAAGAAGTGTTTCTTTTTATTCAATTTGAAAATAACTTATAAATTTCAAATATTATAAATTTTTTTAACGAATAAAAAGTACTCATGTGAAACACATGTTCTTTATCTAGTTCTAATTTGTGTGGCCTCTAGACGCATTTAGATTGAATATGTACATTCGATTTAATAAGTATCTTGTGTTAGAATTAAAAAATTTTAGAAATTAAATTTTTAGTATTCTCTTATTTATTATCTATATTTACTATTTAGAAAGATTACTGTCTTCCATTTTTACTAAAATATTGAAAAAAAAACCTTACAAATAGAAGAAGGGATAAAAACTGAGAAAGAAGGGTGATGTTTATTTTATACAATTTAAAGTGTTTGTTGTATATGGCGTGTGAATATGATAGACCAGTAAATTAAGTCTCTCATTATTACATCAATGTATGTCAAACAGAAATGTGTTATAAAATGTTTTTTGTTTTAACAGATGTTAAGCTTGCATTAATTATATACACAATAAAATTGTTTTATCAAAAATAAACTTGTATTGATTATATACAGTAAAACGTTGGGACCTGATGTCTTTGTCTTTTATTTGTAATAATAACATGTTTGTAGTTCTTTATCTTGTTATCGAAATATAATACCCTAGTTTTGCTTGGCCATGCATGGGGCAACGTGTCCTGATTAAATCACGTTCGGTGTATTCATATAGAGGGACATATGTTTTGTATGTATGGTGTATATAAGATGATTAAATCATGTAAGCTATTAACACACTACTGCATTGTAATAGAACCAATCATAAATCTACGAACATAAGTATATATTCACTCAAATTCATGCATTGGCATAAAAAAGTCTGAGGGTCTGTTTTGCACCATGGAATTGAGATCTTAGGATTGGAATTTGAATATCCAATTCCAATTCTAGTGCTTGTTCTCACAAAATATGAAAAATTTAAAATTGTATTCCAATTCTAAATCCTCTGAATTCTTCATCAAAACATAAAATTTGCAAATCTAATTTCAAAACACGCAGGTCTTAAAATAACGTCCTTAAAACTATTCAGGGTCAAAAGGGAAATCGGGTAAATCGTAGCTTTTCACTTCATCTCCTTCGCTTCTTCCTTGTTTGCTTCACAGCCTTCACCTCTTCCCTTCATCTCCTTTGCCTTTGCTTCATTGCCTTCACCTCTTCCCTTCATCTACTTCGCCTTTGCCCTTCATTTACTCAGGTGAGTTTTCTCCATCTTCTTATTTTTCTGAGGTTGGATATTCTATACCTATTTTGTTGGCTGATTTCCCAGAGAAAAAGATTTTGTTTTCTTTTTGAAGTGATAAAGCTGCTTCCATTTTCTTGGATTTTCTATGTTTATTTTGTTGTTTAATCTCCAAGAGATGATGGGTTTTTCTTCACTCTATAGGCCACTTTTCAATCGCCTATATTGCTTCTGCATTGCTTTTGTGTTTAGAAGGGCCAAGAAAGATTGTGAGTGTTGGCCAAGGCTTGCTTTTGGGCTTGATTTCACGTGATCCATTGTTTAGGAATTTTTCAAACTCAGTATTGCCTATAAACTATTTGCAAAAAGTCCCGAGAGAAAACTAAAGCTTAAATTGGAAAGGAAATGGTGTAAACAACACCTCTATTGAAGATTTTGTATGCTGCAAATCTGTTGAATTCCATCTTAATTACATTTCTGTTCCTTATTGCTACTATATAGGCTAACAAGAATGAAATGAGGGAAGAAAAACTCATGCTGAACGCAAAAAAAGAGAGGATGGAGCAGCAATTGAAAGCCATGGCTGTCCCACCTCCCACACTTGGGTTTATGGCACCTCATTTAGATGCTTATCAAGCTAGAATTAACAAGATGGCTGTCTTTCTTGGATTTGGTTTTGTGCCAATGTATCATTATTTGCCACCATCATCCCGTGATACATTTCGGGATCATGAGCTCAGGCCTCCTGCTGCTTAATAGTTCTTGCAAGATTACATATGGCATATCTAGAATTCTGTTTTTGAATTTAGGAATGTCCTGCACCCTTGTGTTTGTAAATATTATGGCATTCCTAGTACACTGACTCGTGTCACATCTTTCCTGTATCTAGGAGTCCTTTAAATGTTTATTTGGACCCAGATTAGTGGTTGTAGTGAATAATTAGTAAATTTGATGGAACGAGATTTTGGTTATATTTTCCAATCTTGTATCCTTTTTGATCTTTTACATATTGAATGGGTGAAGTAGTGAATCGCTGCTAATTTACAACTATTGCAGTGAATTTCAACATTTAAAAAAAATCTGAGATGTTTGTATATCCTTATAGCAATACTGTCTCATGTCTAATCTTTGGAAAATTTAACAAAGTGATAATTCACTTGAATTAGTTAATTCAAGTGATTTACCAAACAGAAGAATTGAATTGGAATTGTAATTATGTAGAATTGAATTCAATTCTACATAATTATAATTCCAATTCAATTCAAATTCCAAGGCACCGAACGGAGCCTTTATAAAATTGGAAGGTGATAGAATTGGAATAGATTTCTAATTCTTAAACCTTTTGTTAAAAGAAACACCAGAATTGGAATTGGAGGCTCTATTTCCAATTCTGAGGGACAAATGTGTATGATGTATGTAAGATGATTAAATCATGTAAGTTATGAACACACTATTGCATTTTAATAGAACCAAACATAAATCTAAAAACATAAGTATATATATATATATATATATATATATATATATATATATATATATATATATATATTCACTCAAATCCATGCATTGGCATAAAAAGGTCTAAAAGTATGTATAATATTGGACATATTGTAATAGTTTTTGCCTTTAATAGATATTTAATAAAATAAACACATTAAATTTTTTAGGGTTATATAATAGAGATAGTTTTTCAAACAATTGAGTTTATTTTATTTTAAGAATATTATGATTTTTAAAGTATTTCTTAGTTTAGAAGTAATTTCCTTTTATTATTAGATTAAGTTACCTATAAATTCCTATAAGGAATCAACTTTATTCAAGTTATAATAATATCTTTGGAACAAGGGATTTTCCCAGAGCTAAATTGCCTATTCCATAAATGCGCTTATGGTATTTTTTTTAGTTTTTATAAAATTATTTGGGTGGAAATTGTGTGTCCATCCTTTTTTTTTTTTTTGCCATGTTTGTATTGATGTGAAATGGGCTGTGGACGAATATTTGGATTCCCATATCAATTCAAGATAGGAAAACATGTGAAAACACATATTCAACTTTGAATGGTCATAACTTTCAATTACAGCATTAGAATTGCTATTATTATATATTGTTTCAAAAAACGATAATGAGATCTAGAATACTAATAGGCATTGCCCCATTAAGCCCGAGGGTTTGTCCCTTTCTCCTTTTCTAGTCAAATTAGAACTATTTTCCAATTTTGTTTAGGATTTGTTTAAATTATAACTACGTGTGTAAGGACCAATTTTCATTCATTCTAACCATTATTCAAGTTTTGATCAATAAAATTTTCCCAAATTTTGTGGAATTTTCATTTTTTTTTTGTGAAGATTGTTTGTCTTCCCCTGTTAGTTGGTATCAGAATGAAGATTTTTCCTTGTGATAGCCAACTAAAATGGTGAAGGTAACACCCTATCTGACGTACTTAGAGGGATTCAAAACATAATTATGATGCTTCAAGATATAACTATTCGTGCTGAACGAACAGAGACAGATTTGCATTCCTTGCAAGTTAATCAGGGCAATACAAGCAATAATGATGGGACTCGGAGAATTGCTTAAGGGCATCAAGCCAATCCTATAAACTCTAAACCACAACCATCTTGTAGAATCCATCCAATGTGGATGATTCTTGAGATGAGAAAATTGTGGAATTGTTCGATAGAAACCCTAACCCTAGGGCACCCCATCTGTATTATAAAAAAGAATTCCAATTGAAAATAGATATTCCTACCTTTAATGGGAATCTAAATGTTGATGATTTTCTTGATTGGGTGGCAAAAGTAGAGATTTTTTTTTTGAATTTGTCGAAATCCCAAAAGAAAAGCAAGTGAAATTAGTCGCATATTGATTTAAAGGAGGGTGTCCTCATCATGAGAGCAAAACTATAAGCAATCAAGGCCCTTAGGTAAACTACCAATTCGACTTTGGCTGAAGATGAAAGAATGTTGATGGCTAGACTTCATCCTACACATTATGATCAATTTCTGTTTTATTAGTACAAAACCCTAGCATAAGGACAAAAGTCCTTGGCAGAATATACAATATATTTCTTGATCTTATCCTCATGAAATAATTTAATTGAGACCGAGGGGCAATAGGTGGTAAGATATATTTACAAATTGAAGCCAACAATTTGAGACAAGATTGGTTGTCAATTGATCCTAACCCTTACTGAAGCTCAAAACATAGTGTGAAAGGTAGATACATTAAGGTATAGGGTTACTATTGAACTAATAGTAATCGTAGGTCCCTTGGCTAGATGTCCAAACAAACTATGAATTTCAATGCAGGAACCAATTCTAATTTTGGACCAAGAGACGTGATAGAAAAATACCCTAAAAAGAAATAAGCAAATAACCTTTATACTGAGCCAACTGGAGATAAGTTTACCGGTGTGGTCAAGTTAGGCATAAATCCAACAATTACCCACAACACGAACAAATTAATCAGACGGCTATGCAAGAGAGGAAGAATAGTTTACTAAGGAAAAAGAAGGAGTTTGTGAGCTAGATGATGAAAAAGATAACGATCAGATGTTCATTGTTAGAAAGGTACTGTTATCGTCTAACTAGAATGATAAACATCAAAATATACAATTTTTAACCACGTGCACAATTTCTAATTGTGTTTTTGAATTGATACTTGATAGTGGTAGTTGTGAAAGTATCGTATTTCAAGATCTAGTTAATATTTTGAAATTGCTTGTAGAGAAACATTTTGAGGGAATTAAGGTGAAAAATTGTGGCAATTTCTTTTTGTCTATTGGTAAATGCTATAAAGATAAAGTTATATGTGATATAGTTGATATTAGGGGTGTTAATTCATGACACGACATGGAAATATGACACGAAATTATCACATAAAATGCGACCCGAACGTAACACGAAAACTCGACACGAAAATGAAAACAAGTAAGGTTTGCGGGTCCTTTTCGGATTCATAATTAATTTGTAACACTCATATCAAAACATGACCCACAAACCCAAAATATGACATATTGCCACCCCTAGTTGATATGGATGCAGTCAATATTGTTTGGTAGACCATGACAGCATCCTTTGGATACTAATCACAATGATCAGAAAAATATTTATCAGTTTATAAAGAATGGTAAAAAAAATTACATTATTGCCATTAGGGTTCAAGAAAACATAATGTGGAAACTTTCTTGACTATAACCCATTTAGATTTTGTTTCATTGCAAGGGCCAAACACACTAGGAAAATTCATGCCTTAGTGGTCAAGGCAATTCTTTCAACAAGGACAAATGAACCAGGAATAAAATTTCCAAATATTGCTTGTGAGTTGCGGCTAGAGTTTCAAGATTTGATCTATGAAGAACTTCTAGGTGGACTTCCATCGATGGGAGGTATTCAGCATGCAATTGATCTGGTTCCCAAGGCCAATTTGAGAATCTCCCTTTATTATTGAATGAGCTCAGAATAAAGTGACACTTTACAGTAGATGGTGGAAGAGTTGCTTGAAAATTTAGTTGACTCAATATGAGCCCTTGTGCAGTATCAATACTATAGAAGAAAAATGAAAGCTAACGAATGTGCGTTAATAGTCATGCAATCAATAAAATCACATTGCATTATAGGTTTCCAATTCCTCGACTTCAGGATATGTTAAACAGACTCTAGTGTACAAACTTTCACAAAAATAAACTTGGGAATGGGTATCATCAGATCAAAATTAGACCAGGAGATGAATAAAAGACGGCCTTCAAGACAAATGAGGGACTTTATGCATGGCTACCCTTTATATTATCCAATGCACAGAGCACATTCATGCGTTTGATGAATGAGGTGTTGAACCCATTTATTGTTAAATTTGTTGTGTTTTACTTTTATGACATTTTGATTTATAGTACTAACAAATAAAACACTTGCTGTAAGTTTTGATTATTTTGCCCGAAAATAAAATGTATATCAACTTGAAAAAGTACGGTTTCATACAGCAAAGTCTTATTTTCCTAGGATTTTTCATTTGTGTAGATGAGGAAAAGGTGAAAGCAGTTTGAGAATTGCCAACCCCAAAATCTGTGTTTGAAATTCGTAGTTTCCATGGTTTGGGGACCTTTTATAGGCAGTTCATTCACAATTTGAGTACAATTACAGCACTAGCACCTTTAGTGGATTGTTTGAAGAAGGGATGGTTTAAATGAAGTGACGAGAAAGGTAAGAGGTTTACACTCATTAATTAGAAGTTATGTACAATTCCAGTACTTGCACTCTTTAACTTTAACAAGCTATTTGTGGTCAAATATGATACTTGTAGCATTGATATTGGTGTAGTTCTATCTCAAGAGGGGTGACTCATTACTTTAGTGAGATGTTAAGTGAGGCACGTCAACAATGGTCAACTTATGATCAAGAGTTCTATGCTGTTGTGCGAGCTTTAAGGCATTGGGAGCACTATCTCATTCAAGAAGAATTCATTTTATAAATTGATCAAGCAGCCTTAAAGCATATCAATAGTCAAAAGAATATAAACAAGATTCATGCTAAGTGAACTACTTATGTGCAACAATTCCCTTTCACATTGAAGCATAAATTTGGATAGCAAAACAAAGTGGTCGATGCCATAAGTAGATGTGCAACATTGTTGGAGACTATGAACCATGAGGTTACGAGATTTGATAATTTGGATGACCTGTATGCTAATAATGAAGAGTTTGCTGACATATAGAGCAAGTTGCTCACTTATGATTTTTACAACCATGATGGGTTTCTTTTTAAGGATAGCTAATTTTGTACTCTTTGAAATTCTTTATGAGAGAAATTCATTCATGATTTGCATGGAGGTGGATTGAGTGGGCATCTTGGGAGAGAAAATACCATATCCAACTTAAAGAAATGCTATTATTGGCCATAGTTGAAGTGGGACGTGGAAAGGTTTTGAGTAAGTGCCACATCTATTAAACGGCTAAGGTACAATTTCAAAATACTGGACTTTATATGCCTTTACATGTTATTGAAACTATTCTTGAGGACTTGTCTATGTATTTTGTTTCTGGATTTCTTCGGACTTAACATGGTTTGGATTTTGTTTTTGTGTTGTTGATAGATTTTCGAAGATAGTGCACTTTATTCTATGCAAAAAGACCTTAAATACTCCACACATTGCACAGGTCTTATTTACATAAGTTGTGCTTGCATTGAGTGTCGAAATCCATTACCTCAAATCGTGACACCAAGTTTCTCAGTTATTTTTGGATGATTATGTGGCGAATGTTTGGTACTTTTTCAATTTTTGTAGCATAGTTCATCCATAGACTAATGGCTAGACTGATGTCGTCAATAGGACCTTGGGTAATCTAGTTCTCTATATTTGCTGTGATTGACCGAAATGGTGAGATTATGCCTTTCCTTAGGCTGAATTTGCTTTCAACAATGCTATTCATAGCTCTATAGGGAAGCCTCCATTCTCTATCATGTATCAGAAGCAGTCGAGACATCCTGATTCTGTAGATGTAGTGAAGTTGCCTAATGTTCTTGCGCATAGTTCTATAGCTGGAAATTTGGCTAAAGATGTTAAGGCCATCTATGATGAGGTTTGCAAAACACTACTGAAGACCAATCAGAATTTCAAGAGTGTCACAGACGAATATCGCTTGGTCCATTTCTTTGAAATTTGTGACATGGTAATGATCTAACTTCAATTTAAGTGATTTCTAGCAGGGCAATTTCATAAGTTGCAGTCAAGGAAATATGGTCCTTACAAGGTCATGCGCAAAATCGATAACAATGTCTGTGTGGTAGACTTGCCTGAATCAATTGACATTTCTTGTACTTTTAATATGGCTGACTTGTCACATTATAACCCCCTCTAAGGGTTCTTTTGTATCCCAATCACTCAAGAACAAATTCTTTTCAAGTGGAGGGGATTGATATAGAATGGGCCATGGATAAATATTTGGTCAAAGAAGGGAAAAGGGGGAAAATGTGCACTCAACTTTGAACTGCCATAACTTTTAACGACAACATTAGAATCGCTATCAATATATATTGCATTGAAGGTGTCGATGAGATTTATGAGACTAATTTGGCGTAGTCCCATTAACCTTGAGGTCTGACCCAAAATTCCTTCTTTTGGCCCATTGTCAGCCCATTTTCTGTTTTCTAGTCAAATTAGATTTTTTTTAATTTTTTTTAAGTTATAAATACGCTTGTAAGGACCCATTTTAATTTATTCTGATCATTATTCAATTTTTAATCAATAACGTTTACCCAAATTCTACAAAATTTGTATTTTTTTTTGTGAAATATTATTTGTCTTCCTCTATCTTTCCTTTGTTAATAGAAATATATTTAAGCATGACTAATAAAATGATAGTTATATTAAGGGGTGGCAATCAAGTTGTGTTTTTGGCTTGCATCTTGTGTTAAGATATAGGTATTATATGTTTTACACGAACTCGATCATGACCTGTTTAATTATATTTGTCAGCTAACATAATTTGAACACGACTTGTTTATTTTGCGGGTAACATGACTAGTTATGAAAATACTTGTATACATATGAAATTTAGAAAAATTCAATGACCTATTTACTTCATAGGTAACAAAAAACAAAACAAATATATTTATATATTTATGAAATATTAAAACACCAAAAGTACTTTAAAGTACATCTTATACAATGTCTTTCAATTTTATAAAATTATTCTTAGATAATTTCTCAAATTATCTTAAACGGATTAAACAGCTTAAACGAGTTACTTGCGGGTAAAGCTAATTAGACCTATTTATTTTTTTGTGTTATACAGGTCTAATATGATTTTGATCCAAACTCGCAAAGGAATATATTTATACCTATTAAACACGTATTAGATCATTATCGTGTTTTTGTGTCGTATTACGAATTGCCAACTCTAATAAGAACTTGGTTCAAGGAATTAAAGAAATAAGGTTGCTGAAAATGACGAAGATATACTTACAGTAGTTTCTAGTTTAGAGTTTGTTGGTTGGATTTGAGCTTTTGTCTTTCGTATTTTTATCATAGCTTTTCTACTTTAATGCCAAACCACATCTTGCAACGTCACATAATCCCCCCCACTGACTTTCGTTCTTGATCTCTATGCACTCACCTTTAGATATGCATCAACGAACTTTACATAGCTATAATTATTTTTTATTTACTATTCTCGTTTTAAAAATAAAGTTTACTTTCAAAATTTTTCTATATACAAAAAATTACTTTTAAATTAAATTTTAAAATATTATTACTAATTGTAATTATGAATACTCACAATTCAAAATATAAAATTATAAATTTAATGGTATATTAAGTGTGTGATATCTGATAAATAATAAAAAAATTATATCCAAAATAAAGTTAACTCTTTTTTCTTTTCTTTTTTTTTAAATAAAGGGAGTATTATTTATCAGTTTGCAGATTAGTACTTGGATATCTTCTCATGGGAAAATATCCCTCGTATCAGTTTGGAAATGAATTTTAACTGGTACCTCAAAGTGAATTCCTATGAAAACAACATTATTCGACACATTGGATAGATCATTATAGCACATACCTCTTAATAAGCTTTTGATGATCTAAAGTTGCTGTCTCAGGTGATGGTATTTTCTATTAATTATGGCATTGATGAACAAATTAAATAACATTTGAGCACAAACACTAATGGTGATTCTAAGATGTAGCTATTTGCAAAATATAATAGTTCAATATCCGAAATATTACTCCCTCTATTTCAAAAAAAGAGTTCAATTTCAAAAAAAAATTCTTCTCTGAAAAAAAAGTCCACTTTTTCTATGAAATTTTTATAATATATTTACTAACAATGATAATGCATACCCACATTAAAAACTAAAGATAAACATATAAAAATATGTAGTTAAAGTACATTAACTGTGTTGTAATTTGTAATTTAAAAAATTATAATAAATTAAAAATGGATTTTTTTAGGACAAATGGAATAAAAACGTGCTAAAATGAAAATAATAATAATAAAAAAAAGATGATTTTACACAAATAAGAAGCAATTATATTTGGATAAGCACAAAGCACAGAGAATAGATGCGTGCAATCAAAAAGGATATTCAAATAGATGCTACACTCATAGGAAATGGGACTGTTTGGTTCAACCTTTTGGCCACTTCACCATCTAGAGCATACCGATCCATAAGTTTCAACGACTATGTCCATTGGCCAGAATACGACACTTCCTTTAGGGCTAGGAACACAATGGAAGTTATCGTGTCCATAGCCTATCCACCACCATTCTCAATTAACAAAAGATATGCAAGAATTAATCAAAATAAGACATTGAAATTGTCAAAGTTGTAACATGATTTTGAGTTAATTAAATTACCAAAGTCACAGTTTTCATAGATTGATTGAACCAACCTTGTTGATAAAAGGATGCCTAAGCCTTTTCTACAACTTCGAAAAGATTTTTGGATTGCTCCAAAAGTGAAAATTGAGAATTTTGAAATTGAAGATAACTTGTGATCAATGCAATGTCTTATGTAATATAAATTCAGTACTATAATTATTTTCATAATAGCCTATGTTATTATGTGGAAGAATGCTATAATAGCCGCAATTAGAGTATACAGGAAAGACCGTCTTTTATTTTATGCAATTAAGAAATTTGCAACGTAAACCAATAATGTAACTGACTATTAGATCACCAAGTAATATTCTTAATTAATTACTTAATATAAGATGATCTTCATAATGAAAGGCTAAAACAATTAGATAAAAAAGTAAAACTACAACTTTTATTGTACAATAAGAAAATAAATTTGATTTTGTCGGAGATGAATACTGGTGGTCAATTGAGATGGAACGAGTTGCTGAACATGATACAATACATTTGATATCAACTAAAATCTCGAACTTTTAACTATTTTAATAGCACATTGCAAATCAAGGTGAAGCTTCCTCCAGGGCTGATCAACTGAAGCAGCCCACAACAATTTAACAAAAAATTTAAGGAATCTAATGCAAAAGCATGCACTCGCCTTTGCATTTCCACGATATAAGCTTTAGTTGAGTCCAACAATTCCACACCAATAAAGCAATTGATATAAGCAATTAATTCTGAAGTTTTATAGAAATGTTATATATTTCTAATATAGGTAGTCTGAATGAGTGAACTAAATTTCAGTCAACACATTTTTTCAATGACGATTAAAGGTAAAATTAAATCAAAAGATCAAACCTTTCTAGACGAATTTGTTGGTTGAGCAGCTTAAGTATGGAGAAATCCTTCCATGTTATGAAAGGGCAAAAATGGCTAGTAAATTCAAAATTGGTTGTCACAAAGCAATAAATCAAATTGATCCCAATTAAACCTACTCATACTCTTCAAATCAAAAACCCCAAAATCAACCCACAAATTAGTATTTTTCCTTACTCGAAGTCTACCTGTATATATAATTTTTATCAAAGGAGAAGTAGAAACTTTATCAGTAGGGTAAAGTAGAAACGATGAGAAGAGTGCCACATTCCCTTTCATTGTATCTGTAATTGCACTGAACGTTGAAAGTTGAGATAAAAGGAGAGTTGGACACTTCGTTGTTAAAACCAAATTAGATTGGCCGGTTTGACTGCTTAATTGAGAATCGACTATAAGTGTCGTTTAGTTTTCACCAAAAAATAAATTAATTTAAAAAAACCTGGTCAAATTGATCAAAGCCACAAACTCTGGTCATTACTTTTATTTTTACAGAAAATAATTTTAATTTTTAAAAATTATTGTTTAACCACAATTTCTTAATATGTTAAAAAGGGTTCTTAACTTTTTAAGATATTTCTTACTTAAAATATTTTGTTATACTATCTTTCACAAAATTATTTTCAATTATATATTAAATTTTTCATATAATTTATATCAAAATTTATATTTAAGAACACTAAAAAAATTAAATAATTCATCTCAAATTTGTAGATTAGTATTAATAAATTTATAATTAATTGATATTTATTACATTAAAATGATAATTTCTGATTTTTTACTTTCAGTCGACAAGTCCAACAAATTGAACCCATTAACTTCGCTAATTAGTGTTCCAATTTGATTCTGACAATAATGTTCAACTAGAAAATGTAAAAATCATCTCAAAAATTTTCTTGCCACATCTGATGTTGTGGAAATTTTAGTACACATAGGAAAGTGAATTTAATATTGGTAGTGATAGAGGAATTAATCCGAAAATTCAAAAATAAAAAATCCAAAAATCATCTACCCTTATTCCTATATCTAAAAATCTAAAATCTAAAATCAAAGACTGTCAATTTTCTTTAGTGCCACTCTATCTCTACTCTTTTTTTTTTTTTTCAAAATGAGGAAGTACAAAGGATTAAAAGAAAAAAAGTAATTTTGTTGATTGGAGATTAAAAGAGGAGTATTATTTGAATTTTCCACCCAACTGCATATAGTCAGTGAAGAGTATTTTTGCAAAAGAATTGGATGGAACAAAAATTTTATGAGAAAGTAATTTTGCAAACCGAAGCCAAAAATGATTATACCAAAAACAGTAATGCAGCAATTACTAAACTAAATTAGGCCAAAATATCTAACCTTCTTGCAATAAGCAAATGGTACTGAAATTTGGTAAAAAATCTAACCTGCTTACATTAAGCAAATGGTTCGGCATTGTAACTATGCGAAACTACTTGCTTCCTATCTTCTTCTGTTTTTTTTCTTTTTTTTTCCCGAAAGTTCGATAGTTGTATTAACTTCAGAAAAGTTAATGATTACATCCAATATCCCTAAAAAAAGACTATCCTTAGCTCTAGATTCGGCTAAAACTAATTGACCATTGGTCACACATCCCCTCTAATTCCACAAAAATTAAAAACACTCCAGAATTCTAGTTGCAAGACTAACCATATTAACAAAAAAAGAGGGTTAGAATTATCACTTGACTCACTGTCGTGCTTCAACAGGCATATACGAAATAGCCATTGATCCGTAAACTTGATCCTAGTTATCTATGCGCCCATGTTTGCTTGCTGAAATTCTTCCCATTCTTGTATTGCCAAGTCCATTACCTTCAGCTCCTCCATCCACTCTTTTGTAAAAGCCCACATTTTTGTACAAGCCCACGTTTGTGAGCACATATATACAGCCACCAATCCTTAAATTTGTCTCCAAAATTTCCTAAATGATTCCACCTAATTGGTGCCACTGCCAAATTTTCTGAGCTCGCTAACAATGAAACATCATATGTTCCAGGTTTTCCTTGTCCTTCCCACACATTATACACTTGGAATCGACCTCATCTCTTCTTTGTTGCAGCCTATCATATAGTGGTAAAATATCATGGTAGCATCACCACATAAAATGCCTCAACTTCCCTTTCACTTGCAACTGCCAGATTGTCCTCCACTTGAGTTGCATATTGCTTCGGTTGGTACTAGATTCAGGATGTTGCTCTTCATCAGATAATGTCTTCTACAGCTGCACATAGGCAGACTTAATAGTATATTCCTCAGCTCTGTTGAATTGCAACACCCACTTATCCTAGCTGCATGCTGTATCCAGTGGCAACTGCATAATTTCTTCAGCCTCATGCTTCAAGAAAATTTTAGAAATCAAGTTGACAATTTAGCTGCTTCCTTCGTGTTGTAATAACTCACTTGCCAAAGTTACTGGCTGCTACTCTTCCGGTCTACTTGTAAGTTGAAAGTCCTTTCGCCTGGATATCCACGGTGAATCCCAGACACGAATGGTTTTCCCATCTCCCACTTTATACCTTGCACCCAATCTAAGAACCCTTTTTGCCCCCAACCAGCCCCTCTAAGACCACGATTCATTGCATTTGTGTTTGGCCTTCATCAGTCCCTCATTTGGGAAGTACTTAGCTTTCATGACTTGGCTCATCAACAACTTCGGATTGGTAACAACTCGCCACAATTGCTTTACAAGTAGAGCATCATTAAACTTTTGGATATCTTGGAACCCCATGCCTTCCTCAGCCTTCGATTTCGTCATTTTGTGCCAAGATTTCCAATGAATTTTCTGTCCTTCTTCTTTGTTTGCACCCCACCAAAAATTTGCAGAGATTCAGCAAATCTCTTGACACACTCCCACTAGTAGTTTAAAGCAACCCATCACATACGTTGGAAGTGCATTTAACCACCGCCTTAATGAGGACTTCCCTACCAGGCAAACTTAGAAAATTATTTTTCCAATTTTGCATCATTTTTTGAATTTTTCCCAGTACAAAGTTGAAAATCTCTTTTGGATCTACCTATTCTCATCGGCAACCCCAATTATCTCGCATTTTGTTGTTCTTTAACTCTCTCCATAATTTGACAAATCTGAAATCTTTGCTTCAATTCCATGTTGCTGCTGAAAAACACTGAAGATTTTTGCATGTTGATAAGTTGTCTTGAACCTTAATTGTACTTGTGGAGTATAACCTGCAATCTCTGCACTTGTCTTGAATCTGCCTCATAAAATAGTAAAGAGTTATTGGCAAAGAACAAATGAGTTATGATAGGGCCATTTCGACTAGCTCTCATTCTTTTGTATTCCCCTCTTGTACAATTTTGGTTGATTAAATACGACAACGCTTCAAAGATAATAAGGAATAAATACGGTGACATGGGATGACCCTGTCTAATTCCCCTTGAGGTTGAAAAAATCCACATTCCTCTCTATTTATATTAATGGACATAGTTGCCATGCTAACACATTGTCTAATCCATTCAATAAAGCCCCTCTCAAACCCCATTTTCCCCATCAGTTTCTCTAAAAATTGCCATTTCACCCTATCATACGCTTTTGCCATGTCTACTTTCATTGCCATATAAACTTTATTTCCTTTCCTCATAGAACTCAAGGTATGGAAACATTCATGAGTTACAACCACATTATCAATAATTTGTCATCCAGGAATGATGGCTAATTGATTTGGGCAAATGCATGAATGCAAACAATTTTTGAGTCTGTCAGCCAATATTTTTGAGATAATTTTATAGACCACATTACACAAGCTTATTGGTCTATATTACGAAATAAACTCTGGACTTTGCACCTTAGGGATCAATGTAAGTAATGTATGATTTATTTTCCTAAGCATTTTCCTATGGAGAAAAAATTCCTACACAGCATTGCAAATATCATATTTAACCAACTCCCAATATGTGTGGAAAAAAAGAAGCGTCATACCATCGGGTCCAAGGGCTTTGTTTGGATTCATTTGAAAAAGGGCAGCTTTAATTTCTGCTTCCTCCACTAGTTTCATCGACCTTTTGTTCATAGCTTTGGTGATGGGCTTGGGCATTCCTTCCAGCAAAGAAGGACATGGATTCGGCTTGATAGATGCATACAATTTCTCATCGTACTCCACTACTTCTTTCTACACTACTCTCTTATTCCTACATACCTCCCTTCATGCTGTTTTTAAGCTGTCAATACAATTTCGTTTCCTTCGCTGAACTGTTGTTGCATGAAAAAACTTTGAGTTCCTATCGCCTTCCTTCAACCACTAGTTTCTTGACTTTTGCTGCCAGTACTCTTCTTCCTTCTTATAGGCTTGTATCAACTGATTCTTTAGTCCATACCATCTCATCCAATCCCTTTTTCCTCCATCTCTACACTTAGCATCCATTTGTTTGTGAAGATTCTGAATTTACCAGGCAGAATTATTTGTTGAAGTACTGCACCATTTTAATAACTCAACCCGGCATTGTGTTATCTTAGAACTCAACATGTATTGCTTTGTTCCCCTTTGAGTTTTATGCCCATGCAGTTGCCACCCTTTCATGCATTCCTTTTTTCTTAATCCATCATTTTTCAAAAATGAATCGTCTACTTGTTCTTTTTATGCATAGGAGCCGTGTCCAACATCATCATCAAGTGATCAGAAGCTTGTTTTTCAATATGAAGAACTGTAGCATGAGGATATTGCAATCTCCAGCTAAGAGCCCCAAACATTTGATCCAATCTTTCCTCTACATATCCCTCACCCTCTCAATTATTAGACCATGTAAACTGATTCCCTATAAACCCAAGATCCACCATATCCATCTGCCTAATAAAGTTTCTAAATGTAAACAATTACGGTCACTTCTTTGCCTCCCCCCTCTTTTCTCAAGTGTATGAGCAATTTCAGTGAAATCACCTCCAAAAATCCACCAAGCACCCCACTTCAACCTTTTATTTATCAAAAACATACATCGTTGTTCCCTTATTCTACTATCTATGCTAGCATAAACAAAAATAGCCCACCAAATCAACGGATCTCCCTCTACTTGACATTGCACTTGAACACAAAAATTATTACTTACTAGGCTCAGCACCTGAACACTCGCTATCCAACACACTACCAACCATTCTCTAGTGCCTTAAGGATTCACATTATCCCATCTTTCATAGTACTTCAATTTCCTACATACATTCGCCACAAAAGCAGTTTTTTTCTTGGTTCCAAATAAAAAAAACAACCCCGGATGCTGGGAGTAGATTGTCTCTCTCACTTGGTAAATTGTAAAGGGTGCACCCAACTTTCTACAATTTCACACACACAAACCTTCACACGTCTTCATGATGTTTCTGGGGAACATATTGGGCTGGTCCCTTGCACCCCTGAAGTTTGGCCCATCTCAAGGCACACTCCACTATATTTCTACCATTTATTTTCCAGATCGTCATTCGAGCTAGCATCCTCATGCACCAACCTCTAGCCCCTTTTCTCCCCACTATTACCCTTCGTTGAGGGCAGCAGCTGCTGATCTCTATAATTAGACAACAATCTTTGCCTAGTCCTAGTCCATTTTTTTCCCTAGCGTCATGAGCTCTCCCGTGACCATGCTTCCCTACTAAAACCCACCATTCTCACACAAAATAGGTACATCCACAATGGCAATTGCTTGCCCATGACTACCACCTTCCCCCACAGCTGGATCGCTTCCCTCTTCCAAACTGAGATAACGTTGTCCTCCTCGTTCTGCCACTTCAAGCCTCATCATAGCTTGCAAAACTTGCTGCTGCATGTAGAACAAACCTTCCATTGTATTCGGCTTTTCAGAGGGACACATGAGAATCGCATATTGTTCACAATCCAGCACCTGTACACTATGCAGATTCCCATCCACCTCAAAATGTCCTGACATTTTGCTCCCTATCCTTCGCTGCTCTATTTTTTCCAAGTCTAACGTTTTCACATATGCCAATCCATTTGTATTTCTCCAATCCTCCATAGCCACATACTTGGTACGTCCATATCTTCCATTCCCTGCTCGAATCCACTCCTCGTATTGGCCCTCTGTAAGCTACTGACACTTCTGGTGATCATTTCTTCGCCCACACACCTTCTCACCATGTCCCACTAGTCCACAATAGACACAAAAAGTGGAAAAATACTCATATTTAAATAGAAACCTAAGTAGAAAGATCTTGAAGGTGTACCTTTTTCTTCAAATCAATACTCACCAATACTTTCAAGTGTTGCCCATTCGGACTACCCCTTTCTGGAATAATCACATCATGCGCCTTTTGGAACATTCGACCAATCCGAAGCCCTGTTTCTCTTGTGATTCAATGATTTGGCAAATTCCAAACCTGTACCCATATATTCATATTACTAAATTCCTTCTCATGGATTTTAACACATTTTGCCCATTCCTGTAACACCAGATACTGCTGATCATAGGTCCACCCTTGGCTGGCCATAACCTTGTTCCTATCCTCCTGAGTTTGAAATACAAACTGGTAGTAGTTCACTCCTAATTCTCGGATAATGAAAGGCTTATTAACCTACCAAAGCCTTTGAAGAGTATGTTTCAGACTCATGAAGTTGGTTCGTTTATCCCCAAATATTTTCCCAAAAAGACTCCAATCACACTCATCTTTGCTAGCCTGAATATCCTCCATCTCCAATGCCATTTCCCCCTCTTCTGCCGTGGATAACTAAAGCTGCTAAACCAAGCTAGCAACTTCAGTCTCCCAACTCAAAATTCCACCACTGCAACCTTTGTTACTCTCACACACACACACTACTCTTCACTAAAAAGAAGGAAACTTCACTATGAAGAAAACTCACACCTTAGTCACACTATGGTCGCATGTAGAGATATTTTCCACATGCACTACTTTTAAACACAATCCACTTGCTTCCTATCAAACACCAATAATTGCAAGTAACTTGATTTTGGCTTTGAGAAAAGTATTGCTGAAATTGGTACCCTTATACATGCCAATCACTAAATTCTAGAAAAGCATTCACTAAATTTCTCTTAAAGAGTGGTTCTCCTCAAATCCATCACCACATTCAATAAAGATAAACCAAAGATGACAATGCTTAACTTGGATTAAGAAGGCAAAGAAGCTTAATACCCTATCTTGAAATTCAACATGAGAAATATAAAAATCTATCAAAACCTCTTTTATTTTCTTCTAATTCTAGGTTATTTGTAGCCAGTACAAAACCAACTATCAATTAAGGAAAACAAAAAAATAAGGAAAGAATGTTAATAAAGAAAAATTATTGAATGCATTGGAAATGCACCAGAAATATGGATTCATGAAATCCAAAACTCCTTCAATCAGTGAAGAAGAAGTGCAAAGAATTTTGAAGAACTATGGAGCTCATTTTGCGAATTTTGATTCCAGGGAGGCAAATAATTGATAATGTGATCATAGCTCATGAGTATATCCATACCTTAAATTCAATGAGAACAAGAAAGAAAGGATTTATGGCAATGAAAATTGATATGGCCAAAGCATATGATAGATTTTGAGTGGCAATTTTTAGAGTTAGTAATAAGAAAGATGAGATTTGATAGAAGGTTCATTGGATGGATAATGCAGTGTCTTAGTACTATGTCCATGTCAATTAATATTAATGGGAATTCATGTGGTTTTTTCTATCCTTCAGGGAGACCCCATTTCGCCTTACTTGTTTCTTATTCTTTCAGAAGCTTTGTCTAATCTTATTAAAAACGTGAGTCTGAGAAGGGAATATAAGGGTATGACGGCCAATAGAAAGGGACCTCTAATCACGAATTTGTTTTTTGCTGGTGATTCTTTGTTATTTTGTGAGGTGGATTCAAGACAATCACAAATATTGCAAGCTATCCTCAACAATTATAGCCAAAGCTCTGGACAACTCATCAATATGGAGAAATCATCCGTGTTATTTAGCCTTAATGTGAAAATGGAGCAAAAGAGTTAGATTTTTCAACTGTTGAAAAGAGTGAAAGAACAACAAAAGGCCAAATATTTGGGATTGCCGATGAGAATTGGGAGATCCAAGAAGGAGGTATTCAATTTTGTTATTGAAAATGTTCAGCAAATAATGCAAAACTAGAAGAATAGATTTTTGGGTATGGATGGGAAAGAAGTGTTGATTAAAGCGGTGGTTAATACATTACCCACTTTTGTTATGAGTATGGGTTGTTTCAAGTTGCCAGTGGAAATTTGTAGACTTTCAACTAATTTTTGATGGGTTACACAAAAGGAAGAAAACTAGAAAATGCATTGGATGGCGTGGAAAGAAATGATGAGAGCCAAGATTGACGTAGGAACGGGGTTTCAAGATATTCAGAAATTTAATGATGCATTACTTGCTAAACAACTTTGGCGAGTGCTAACACAACTGGAGTTAATGATGAGAAAACTTTTGAAAGCCAAATATTTTCCTCATATGGTGATGATGAGTACAGAAACAAAAGGAAATGCATCTTGGTTATGGAAGGGATAGATGGGGCAAAACATGTTATTACAATTGGAGCAAGATATCAAATGAGGGATGGGAAGACAATTAGGGTGTGGGAGCTACCTTGGATACCTGGTAGACAGAATTTTGGCCTCAGGTGTAGTTAGTCAGACCAGGAACCAGTAAGATAGGTCAGTGAGTTGTTGGCCGTAGATGGTATTATTTGGAATACCGCACTTCTCTCAAGACTCTTCCCACATCAGGATGAATAAGCTATTTTACAAATTCCATTGGATTCTCTAGGTAGCCGAGACCAGCTGATTTGGCAATTTAGTTCGGATGCAAAGTATACAGTTAAATCTGCTTACAATCAGTTGACAAAAATCAGATTAGAGCAGAAGCAACAACCAGATAGCAGCACCAACCGAAGAAAACTGCAGAATATGTGGAAGCAAATATGGAAAATGAACTTGATTAGGAAATTGAGGCATTTTGTTTGGCAGTGTTGCCATGATATTATGCCTATTAATGTGAGGTTGCAACAAAGAAGAATCCCAGTGGAATCTATATGTCTCATGTGTGGAGATGAAGAGGAACAGATGGAACATCTTATGTTTACTTGTACTAAAGCGTAGAACATTTGGAAATTGGCTTCAGTATCATGGCATCATTTGCAACATTATGGAATTAGTTTCATAGAGTGGTGGAAAGACATGTTCCATACATTGAGAAGAGCATTGGGAAGAGTGAGCACAACTTTCAGTTTACCTGCTATGGATGATATGGAAGAATAGGAACATTTGGGTCTTTGAGAAAGAATGGATGGAGGAACGGAAGGTTGTAGAATTGGCTATTGATTCATGGACGGAATATCAATATGCTAATAGCTTTGAGTAGATACATGGGGTGTGGTAGTACTTTTGTGTAGTTAGGGGATGGAGCATGGCAAGGAATCAAGTGGTAAGGCTAACCCTTATTTTGTTTTCTATAATACAGTTAGAATTACCACTTGATTTATGATATGTTATTTTTGTGGGAAGTAGTTAGGTGTAGAGAGGTTTAAGGTGTTGACAAGTTGTCATTTAGTCTTAGTTTACATGAGTGCTAAGAAGAATTCACTTTGGTGAATATCGTTGTATCCATTAATTTTGAAAAGTTAATATACTTATTTTTTATTGGAAAAAAAAAGACTAGAATGCAAATGGAAAAGAGGAGTACTGCACAAAGAATTTTTGTTGTTGTTATTATTACTATACAATAAGATATACTCCCTTCTCCATTCATCTGAAAAAAAAAGGGTCCAATTTGAAAATTGTTTTTTTATTTAAAAAATTTCATTTTTGGAGTGATATTATTATATTATCTTTAATAATAATAAAAATGTATAATACAAATTAAACAATAAAGATAAAAATGTAAAATTATATATTTAATTGTGTATTAAATATTTTATACCTTATAATTTTAAAAAATTATACCAAATTAAGAGGGAGGGAGTACAAATTAGTACCACAATTTGTAAACAATAAATGGAATCCCCAGAATTTTACATCTTTGGTTTCACAAATCGAAATTGAACTACTTACACTTCGGTGAATACAACAACAAAAGCAACATTGTTTGTGCGAAGATTTTCATTGACAGATATATAACCTGACATCCTTCATGAATCCATATGAATCTTCCATGGACTCATGGCAATCTGATTCGTCATTGAATGTCTCATTCAAATTGCCGTGTTTGATCAGTTTCGTGGTCTTGTCAAGCTCTTGGCCGCAAGATATTTCAAGCTATACCTTTGAGTCAGCGACATTATCGATGTTTGAATTGTGTTGTATTTGATAATTTTGTATAGAATTTTTTTTTCCCCAAAAGATAGGTATATTAACTTTTCAAAGTTAATACATACAATGGTATTCACCCAAGTGAACTCTTCTTAGCACAAATGTTGGCTAAGACTACTTGACATCAAGTCAACACTTTAAACCTACTCTTTACCTACCTAATTCCCATAAAAATAACATAGCCTAACATAAGTGGTAGAACTAACCCTATTATACAAACAAAAGAAAGGTTAGCCTTACCACTTGGTTATTTGCTATGCTCCATCCCCTAACTACTCAGAAAATAATTTTTTACAGAAATGTGTGAAAATTTTTTGTAAGAAAAAGTGATATGAAAAGGAGATTGAAGAGATTTTTTTTTTTAAAATAATGTGAGAAGAATTTTGGTGGGAGTTTAAATTTTAAATTTTGAAATAAAAAGTTGTTTGAATGTTTTATTTTTATGGTTGAAAAAAGTTAACTTTTTATAAATAAAAACACAAACCAAACATAGTATAACCTTGATCAAGTATGAAATCAAGAACAATTGGCGTTCACTTCACCCTTGGGTTTCACATTCACTAGTGGAAGCATTTTCACGACTTCTGAAATTGGTAATATATTTTTTTTCTTTGATAGAATGCTTTTCAATCTCTTGCGGCTGAAGAAAGACTCAATCAGGCAGAAGCGACAGATGATAGTACTGCGCGGACGCAGAATCCCCCACGCGGTGAAGAAGAATTATTTACTCAGGCTGCCGGTGGAGTCTACAAGGGTAGAGTTTATGGGATGGGGAATCAGCCTTCTACCAGTCGCTCTGTCTATTCAGCATCACCTTCATTGTTGTCGCAGTGAGTATGATCTGATGCGACAAAGAGTGGCCGAATTGACTGAGGAGGTTAGTATTGGGCGACAACAAATGACAAATCTGTTTCAGAGTCTACAGGCCAAGATAGAGAAAATGGAAAAGCGCAGAAAGAATATAAGAAAAACGAGTAACAATGAAGATACTGACTCGAGCACGGATACGGATAAAGATTAGGATAGTATTAGTTTTTATCAAATTTATATGTATAAAACTATTTTTCGCTTTTTTTGAAATGGAATTTATTTTTTTTAAAAAATTTGTATTAAATTTCCGACGGATATCCGTCGGAAATTATTTATTTCTTTTTACAAATTAATTAAATTTCCGACGGAAATCGGTCGGTAATTACTTATTTTTTAAAGCATTTTCTTTAGATTTCCGACGGAATTCCGTCGGAACTTATTTATTTCTTATTTAAAATTGATTTAATTTCCGACGGTTATCCGTCGGAAATTAATTTCCTTTAAAAAATTTTTTTACATTTCCGACGGACATCCGTCGGAAATTATTAATTTCCGACGGATGTCCGTCGGAAAAGTTTACCCAGCCGACGGCGTAAAATCCGTCGGAAGTATCGAAACTCCGTCGGAAATACAATGAACTTCCGACGGATTGCCGCCGGAAATTTTTTTCTGACGGCTCTTTTTCGACGGTTGGTGTCCGTCGGAAATCCGTCGGAAATAGGCCATTTTCCGACGGAAATGTGGTTATTCCGACGGGATTTGTCCGTCGGAAAACCACTGCTTTTTTGTAGTGAAGATTGGACCAGAAAAAACACAAAATTCATGCATATTGAATTATTTGAAGGTAATGTGCCCAGCTATAGCATTATGTTATTAAATTTCTTGGTGAATGTTTTAGGAAGGAAGATTTGAGAGAAAATTAAGTCATCCATCTGAAATGGGCTTAGCTTAATTGCTTATGCTGATTTCACCGTAGATAAAAACTCATAAACTAGGTTGTTTCTTTTATTAATTGTATGGTCCTAAGTGCTGGTTTAATGATTTTTGGATTTTACTTTTTATAGTCAAAATTAATAAACTTAATCATCAATAGTTTACTAACCAAGATCTTATGCATGTTTCCCTTTTCTCTTTTTAACTTTTAGATATGAAATTAGAATATCACAAATACCATATCATGCATTCAACAAAAGCTCATACTCAAAGTCTTTATGAGAGCCATGACGCTGGTTAGGATTTCATGATTGACCAAAGCTACGATTTGGATGACTTACAAAGGATACCTTGAAATGAAGCGGTTCCAATCTTCAAAGCACGAAGCTGATCAAACAAGGTAATTTGAATGAACTGTCAAAAAATTAAAATGGAACACTAGCCGCAATTTTTTAATGCTACAACCTCTATCTATTTCCTTCCCCATGGATGTAAAAGAAAGATAAGGAACAAGTATCAAACTCAAGGCTCAAACTGAAAATATCTTGAAATAGCTAATTTGCTGATATTATCTTGCCTTGATCATGAATAGGATAATGAAACCTTTGTTGATTTTCCAAAGGTCCAAATTACGTATTAGAGTTTTTTTTCTTCAATCAATTCAACCCTATTAGCTCAAAAAACCAACAAGAAATATTGGTGCTTTAAATAGGACACATACGATCAACAAATTGGTGTGGTATTATTGGAGTGTTTCTTATTTGTAAGTATCATAGTTACCCTGGATTGAAAAGATAATCATAAGAAATAAATTAACTGAAAAAAAAAAACTTAAATTGGAGATATGATTGGAGTTTCACAGCACAATATTAGAAAGAGCATTGTAAAATAATTCACATCAAATCATTTCCAATAAATGAAGAGCAATAAAACACATTATTTTGTTCAGTAGAACGGAATTTTAAGAAGTCGGTAAAAACTTTTTTACATTCAACCAACCCTTATAGTGTTCTATTTGACCAAAAAACATGAACTCCCCATGCTACATCCACTTTATATTTACCAGAAAATCGAATAATAAGAGAATTATTCATGAGCCACGGAATAGTTTCAGGAATACATACATTTCAGAAGAGTTCTGGAGTGAGAGAGAGGATGAAATTCAAACGTGTGTCAAACTTTCACGCAAAAATTGTAAAACGAAAAAATTTGAGAAAAATTCCTTGAATCTGAGGGAGTAGTGAACTAAATTTCATATTTTCAGGAGAAAATCAAGTGATTTTTTGAATTATAATCCGTAAAATTTCTCAATTTTTATATGATATTTTAAAAAGGTTTAGTTATAAAACCTTCATTTTCTAGTTTAAATGGAAAAAGAGCTGAAACTTCAAAGCTGGATGAACAACCCACATATAGGCATAAAAATAAATACAGATTTTGCTAGTTAAAAATGTTTAATTGGATGAAAGAAAACATATTATATCAAAGAAAAAAAATTGACACTGAAATTATCATTTTCTGTGAATAGCAAAAGCATCATTTATTGTGAAGCTAACTGCGAATGAGATGAATGACATATATAGGGAAAGAATTTAGTTGCAAATTATCCGGCATCTACTTTTTATCACAATATTTATGCATTCACCTTGAATCTCGTTCTTTTTTCACACCTTGGATTTCGCTCCTTTTTTCTGTTTGTTTTTTTTTCCTAGAAGTTCAATGCCGCTACAAGGAACAATTTCAAAAAGTCGAAAAAAGTGCAACTTCTTCCATAAGTACAGAAGCCAAATAGAATGCAAACTTCTTTTATGCCTTTTTCTAAGCATGGATATTAATCAATCAGGTTCTACACGTTGACCATACTCTTACATGGGTTGTAATGAAAGTACAGTAAATTGTTCATAAATTAGTAACTTGGCACTATACAAATTTTATTAATTTATTCAAATTAACAAACGATTTATTTTATTTTACAGAAATATGAATTACGCTATTGATAAAAGAAGGCTAAAAGTCTATTATAAATCTTATTACAATATGAGAATTCAAATTCGAAGTTTTTAGATGCAATATAAAAAATTACGGATGAGATTAAGTTAGTTTTAAATTTTAAGAAAAAAAATAAAATAGACTCATATTTAAGAAAATATGATATGTAATTTAAGTGAATTATTAATTTACCATGTAAATGGATAAAAGGGTTCTAGAAGCTTTTCAAAAAAATATTATCTTATTATTTTAGCAAAGTTATTCATTCGGTTCGTTAATTCAAATTGGGGCCAGAAAAAATTATTTAACAAAAATTATTAATTTATCGAGTATTACTTTATAGTATTTTTACTATACAAGTATATTAATGATAAATAAACCACTTGATCTCTAATTAATTTGTAGGAAATTCCTACATCGATCATTTCAGTGATGAACACAAGCAAACATGATTAGAGAAAACAAAATGAGGTGCCTGACTTCTTTTTTTCGGAATTTTTTTTTATTTCTTTTACTTTTGATCCAATGTTTAGCTGACACTTTGAAGAAACTGAAAGAAGAGCCACCTTCTACCAAGGCTGTCTTGGCTTTCTCCATTAATTATTTCACCTTTTTCCCGATTTCATTAGCAGGGTGCATTTGCTGCCTAATTCCGTGTTCTATTTCCTCTGTCTTCTCTATAACTTCATATATTTCTTGTAATCAAACTTAGTATCAGCTGCTATTCCCAAATCTTTAACTGTAAAAAATGCATTATCTGATGCTCAGAGTACAATAGCCATACTTGTAAAACATCACCAAACCAATTTTAAAATATATAACGTAGAAATTTCCAATTAATGACGGCCGCTTGGGTCCCGAGAATGTTTTAATGTGTGGCTGCAGTTTGTGATTGGAAGCTTCAAAAAAATGCTGCCACTCCAAACGGACTCCGGATTATGTGTGTGATATATGTGTGGAGCTCTGTATATATGTGTGTGATATACCTTCTTGCAACAAGAGAGATGCGTGGTGTTTGAGGGAAAATTCTGAGAGAATTTTTCAGCTTTGGGGCTCTTTCAAAAGGGTGTGTGTTATGTGTGGGGTTCAAGCCATGCGGCTTGGTGAGTTAAAAAACAGTTGAGGGTGTCTCTTTGTATTTTCAAATTATTTGTCGTGTATAATTTTGTCTATTAAATATATACATTTTGTTTTTCTACAAGTGATATCAAAGACACGTTAAAATTTTGTGGTGTTCCCTTTAAAAACAAAATTTTGAGAAATTAGAGTATGTCGTTATTGTTATTGTTGGGAGAAACCGGGTTAAATCAATTAAATTCAACCATAACAAGAAGTCAAAAATATCCCCAAGTTGTTAGAACATGTTACGAGTGTTAAAATTAGTAAGCATGTGAAGATAAATCAAAGTACAAAGCGCCAAAAAATCAAACACAAAAGGAACACAAGATTTTTTTTACGTAGAAAACCTCTCTAATGTGAAGAGGAAAAACCACCCGACCTTATCCAGTAAGTATACAAGTGAGATATGGTGTTAACCAATCAAGAAAAAAAAAATTCTCAAACAAAAATAAAGTCTGAAAAACTTTATTAGAAAACTACAACAATTTTGTGAAATTTGTATTTGATCCATTGAAATCTGATCTCCACCGTTCAAAACATAGAGTAAGATTTTTTATTTTCTGCCATTCAATTTGAACAATTAATTTTCTTCCCAAAGGTTTAGTAAGAGGATTTGGCGAAATTCACTTCTGACTTCGCATACTCAATAGAAATTATTCCATCTCTTAACATCTGCTTTACGACATCATGTCTCAATTTTATGTGTCAATTTTTACAATTATATGATTTATTTTTAACAATGGTAATTGCTGTTTGTTAATCCCAATGCATGAAAACTAGGGGCACTTGCCTCTTGGTTATAGGGATTTTAGCTAAGAAATTCCTTAACTAGTCAGCCTCAGAACTAGCCAATTTCAGAGCTACAAACTTTGATTTCATAGTCGATCTAGCAATAATTGTTTGTTTGGCTAATTTCTATGGTATTGCACCACCACCAAGTGTGAACACGTATTCGCTACTGGATTTAGTTTTTTTAAATCAGAGATCCAGTTAGCATCATTGTATCCTTATAATAAAGTGGGAAATCTACTATATAAGATACCATAATCGATGGTTCCTCTCAAATATTTCATTAGTGTAACTAATATAGACCAATGCCCATGATTAGGATTATAAATATATCTACTTAGTCTACAAACAGCATAGGCTATGTCAAACCTTGTAAAATTCATTAAATGCATCAAACTCTCAAATTTGAGCATATTTAAACTGAGCAACTGGGTCACCATGATTATTTTTCAATTGAGAGTTAGTATCATAAGGAATGCTCACTGGTGTCACATCATAGTATTCCGACTTCCGAAAATGCTTTTGTGACAACATAATTCCATTGCTTCTCATCATGATTTTAACATCCAATATAACATTGGCTTCACCCAAGTCTTTTATGTCAAATTTTGAGGACAATAATGTAGGAAATCAAATACGCAATGCAACAGAATTATAAAATTTTGATTTCCTCCAAAGATCATTATGAAGTGATTTCAAACCGATCGTGAAGAGTTTTACCTTTACCGGTAGCGGTTGAACTTTCTTGTGAAGATTTTGCTCATTGAATCACAGAAAAACCCAGCGAAGCTTTGCCTCTATGGTATCCACACAACCATCTCCAAGTTTCAAGTTAATTTTCACACAATTAACCCAAGAAAAGAAGCAGCAAAACCTGATGGATCTAGCTAACAGTTTCTGCCTTTGGTTTTTCCAAATTTGAAACTTCTCAAGTTACAGTTTTTTTTTTTTTTTTGCTTCTTTAACACAAAAGAAACAGCTTATTTTTATTCTAAAGAACTTCAGAAAGACTTATTGTTATGCTGGAAATAATGGCAGCTAATTCTTCAAAAGAAAAGCCGAAGAGAACTTTTCTCAACAAGAAAAATAGGTTCGGTTTTTGGCTGAAATTTTGCTACAGAATTTTCTTCACAAGAAAATTGATTTCTTGGCTGTTTTGAGCAGCAAGAATAATGTGATTCTTTCTCACATTTTGGGGTTGGAGGCTGCTGAAACTTTATGTCCAAATATATAGAAAAAGATTAGGGTAAAACTTAATCTAAAAAGTTTTACTTGAACTACAAGTTCCAATCTACTTTTGGAACTTTCTAAATTTCAATGGCTGCCAAAACAAGAATCTCATTCTTATTTTGCTTTATAATTTTTAGCCATCTCATGAATTAATAAATCCAAAAATGTTTCGGATTTATTTACACAAAACCAAAACCATTTAGAATCCAAAACCAAATATCGATTTAAACTAGGAACCTTATAGAGTCCTATTCGCAATAGGATTCTTAAATTAACTAAAATTCATCACGTGAATTTTACACTTCTTTTGGATACGATCTAAGTGTGCAACCCAATAGGTTCTTATAACATTGGCAATGACATAAAATCTATTTTATGCCATAAGCATTGAGCCATGTCTAGCAACACATCAATGCTACCCAAGTTATAAGAATGTTAGTAATTCGACATTGCTTTTTGCATATGATAAATGTTACCATATAATTCAATCCCTTTGCCTAAGATATCTTGATTGAACACGAGTGTGTCACACTTGCATAGTTCAATCTTTACATTTCTTGATTCCAAGTAGACACATCTAAGTAAATGAGCTTGATATCACATATTGACTCATTTGAGCGCGGTCATGCATTTTATGGTCTCACTTGATCATGGTGCCCAATAATATCACTCTCATTATCTAGGAGGGGTAAATCATATCTTGATCACTCAACATTCCACCACATGATTCATTACATATCCAATTGCCACTTTTATAGTTCACCCTATTACGGGTTTAGTAACATCAAAAAATGCAACTCCACATGTTAGGATCTCTGGTGACCTCAAGTCTAAGGATCACTTACACCATCATCACTATGAGAAATGCTTATGACATTTTATATAATAACCCATGTAGCATTTCTCATGACGGGTCGATCAAGTACATAATTCTCTAACATGTACCTATGTGTTGATTTGATATCTCACATCATGACACATTTCATCAGTCACCACACACTAGTCTTAATGCATTATCATTGTCCCATTTAATTATAATACTTGACTAGGGATAATTTTAGAATAATTAAATTTTTGGGACATTATTATATTTATTAAACACAGATATAGAAATAAACATAATAATCATTACCATTAATTATAATATTATGATACAATATATGCCTAAACCATCATCACATGATTGGTCTTTAGGTCATAATCTAACAAGCTCCCACTTGAACTAAGACCAATCAGTCATTTCTCTAATGCTTAATAATCTAGCATGACGATCATGCATCTATTGCTTCACAGGCTTCATCAGTGGGTCATTAATATTTTCATCGGTTGGTATTTTGCATATCTTCACATCTTCTCTCTCAATCATGTATCAGATGAGATGGAAGTGCCAATGTATATGTTTAGATCGTTGGTGAGATTTGGGTTCTCTAGCCTGTGCAATGGCTTTATAGTCGTCACAATAGAACTCAATTGGATCAGCAATATTAGGTACAACCCCAAGTTTGGTTATGAACTTTTGATCCAAACAACCTTTTTTGCTTCATCTGAAGCAACGATATACTTGGTCTCTATTGTAAAATCAGCTACTATAGCCCGTTTTGAACTTTTCAGCTCACATCACTACCATTTAGGCAAAACACATAACTTGACTGCGATCTATAGTCATTCTTGTCAGCTTGGAAGCTTGCGTTAGTGTAACTAGTTACATTGAGCTCTTTCTCACCTCCATATATCAAGAATGTATACTTAGTCCTTTTCAAATATTGAAGGATATTTTTAATAGCGATCTAGTGATGTTTGTCGGGATCCACTTGATATATGCTCATTGTCCTCAAAGCATACGTGACATCATGACAAGTACATAGCATGGCATACAAGATAGATTCAATAGCTGATGCATGTGGAAGTTTACTCATACGTTGTCTCTTTTCTTGTGTCACATGACACTGCTCTTTTGAGAGAGTAATCTCATGTCCCATAGGCAAGAACCATTTCTCAGATTCTTCAATGCTAAACCTCTTTAGCACTTTATCTATGTATGTATTTTGACTTAGATCAATCAATCTCTTTGATCTATCTCTATAGATCTTAAGACCTAATAATCTCACCTAAGTCTTTCATTTAAAAAAAAAAACTTCCTAACCAAGTCTTTACAGATTGTAAAGAGTTGTAAAGAGGGGATATCATTCCTAAAAAGTAGTATGTCATCCACATACAATACCAAGAAGATAATAGAGCTCCCACTAACCTTCTTGTCGACACAAGGTTTGTCTTCGTTCTTGATAAAACCAAACTCTTTGATTGCATTATTGAATCGAAGATTCCCACTTCGAGAAGCTTGCTTCAACCCATAAACGGATCCTTGTAGCTTACAAACATTTCCAGCATTTTCTGGATCAACAAAACCCTAAAGTTGTGTCATGTACATATCCTCGAGAAGATTTCTATTAAGGAAAGCAGTTTTGATATCCATTTGCCAGATTTCATAATTATGGAATACATCTATTACAAACAAGATCTTGATGGATTTAAGCATAGCAAATGACGAAAAGATTTTATCATAGTCTATACCATGAACTTGCTTGACACTTTTAGCAACCAATCGCCCCTTAAAAGTTTGTACGTACCATCCATGTCGGTCTTCTTCTTAAATTCCCATTTTCACCCCATGGGTTTTACCCTTTCAAGTGGATCAACCAGAGTCCATACTTGGTTTGTATATATAGATTCTATCTCAAATCTCATATGGATTCAAGCCAAATTTCAGAGTCTGGCCCATTATAGCTTCTTGATAAGTCGTAGGCTCATCTTGATCCATTAACAATATGTCACTGTTCTGAGTCACCAAAAATCCATATCTCTGTGGCTCATGTTGAATCCTAATGAACCTACGTGAGGCTTGTGTCTCTTGAGTAGGTGCTTGTTCCACAACGGCTTGTGGTATTTGATCAATTTCCATCTCATCAGGTTCAGTGCTATTTTGTGATTCTCGAACTTCTTCAAGTTCTATTTGTCTCCCCCTGAATTTTCTAGAAATAAACTCTTTCTATAGAAAAACACCAATCCGAGCAACAAACACTTTGTTCTCGTTGTGATTATAGAAATAATATCCTTCTGTTTTTTTAGGATATCTCACAAAATTACACTTATCAGATTTATGTCCAAGTTTCTTGAAGACTTGACGTTTAACGTAAGCTTTACATCCCCAAACCTTCATAAAAGACACACTGGGACGCTTCCCAATCCATATCTCATATGATGTCTTTTGAACTAATTTAGACATAACGCGGTATAGTGTGAAAGCGGCTATAAGTAAAGCATGTCCCCTGAAGGAATTTGGAAGATCAGCATGACTTATCATGGATAGAACCATGTCTAACAAAGTTCGATTTCTCCTCTCGGATACACCATTCCATTGTGGTGTTCCATGAGGAGTGAGTTGTGAGACTATCCCACACTCTTTCAAATAGTCATCAAACTATTGGCTTAAGTATTCTTGATATGAATCCAACCAGCATTAAAGAGACTTCGGACTTGGAGCATGAAGATAATAGCGTGAGAGGGAAAAGGCGAGAAGAGGAAGGTTCGAAGAGCAAGGTCTTGGATCCACTTCAAGGTTTTGGTGGACCAATGACAAGGGCTAGAACAAAGAAAATGAAGGAAGCCTTGAATGGACTCATCCAAACGGCCCAAAAGAATGGGGAGAAGACCCAGATTGACAAGACCATGTTTATTAATGTACTAAGTGTGATTGGGTCTTGTTAATTAGACTTTGGAGCCAAATTCGAAGTTGTAACCATAATGGGTTTGGCTTGACTACTATTTTCCTACAACCTTAAGATCATTGGGCTTAGTTTTTATTACATGGTAATTAGAGTCATGTAACCCAAGAGCCCCACTTGGCCCTAAACTGGTGAAACCCTAATTTGTGAAACCCTAGCTTGTACTCCTTAAGGAGCCGTCGGCCATCTTGAGGGAGACAGATTTTGATGAATGAAATTTGGTTCTTGACATTACAAGCTTGAGAGAATTGCTCTCTAGTTTCTGTAATTCCTTGCAATTACACGAATTCAGAATTTGTGTGTTTGTTGGTTCTTGATTTCCTAGATTTGTTCCCTAGGAAATTCGGATTTCTTCCATCTATTGATTCCAAGGTTTCTTGATACGGGTTATCAAGGGGTTGAGGAGCTATTCCACCTTCAAGGAACATACCATCTCTAAGGAAAGATTCCAGTTGGGTTGATCCAAGGGGTAGAACGTGTGTGGTGAGTTTTTGGAACAAGTTATCCAAGGGTTCACGCCAGTTTTTGGTATCAGAGCAGTCTTGGTTCCCAAGTTGTTCATATCTTTTCTTTTCTTTCATTGGTATGTTCTTCATCTCCTCAATCTTTTTGTTGTTTTGAATTGTGTTATGATGAAGCAAATTCTGCTCTTGTATTGATGTGTTGGTTTCGGCTTGCTTCCAAATCTTAGACAAAACCGTACCTTTGCTTTCTTGATAAATCCATACCCTTGCGACTGAAATTGTTGTTTATGCCTTGCTGAAATAAAAAAAAAATTGCTGATCCAATTGTTGTTTATGCCTTGCTAAAATTGAAGAAAAAATAAAAAAAAGAGATTAAAAAAAAAAGGTGAGAATCGGACAGCAAGTAGTTGTGCCAAAAATCGAGTTCTTTTGTTGGAACTTGAGCAGAAAACTTCAGGCGGACAGTAGGTGGTCTTAGCATTATTTTTTGACCCCCAAAGTGGAATCAGACCGCCTACTTGTAGATCTCTCCGAGAGCTTCGATTTGAGTACTTACGGAGAAAAATCCGACATCGGAGTAGAAAGTTATGACGTTTTGAAGTTACCATGCCAAAAATCCTTTCCTGATTTCGGAAAAACAGATTTCGGAGAAAAAAAAAAAACAGATTGTACTTTGGAATTGTTTCCAGTTTGTGATTAGCCTTCTATTTATCCAAATACATCCATTCTACCACATTTTGAGCCCAGAAACATCCTTGACCAATTCCAGAGTTTGGAAGGGCTGAGACCGACCGCTAATACAAGTTACTTTGTCCAAATTTCTTTTCTTCAAGTGTCTTGAATTGTGATCCGAAAATTCTGAAATTTTGTGTGTTTCACTGATTTTTCGTGTAGGTTCTGATTTTGCATTCAGTTTGTCCAAATTCCTTACCAAATTTTTTTTTCGAATTCTTGTGTTTTTTTTTGGTACTGTTTTCATTGATTCCTTGCATTCATTCTGTTCTCATTCCTTGCATTCCTTTGTGTGACATTGTTTGAGTAAGAATAGAAACAGAAGAGCAAATTGAGTGGTGTGAATCCGTCCCTTCACTTATATAAGACCGAGAGTACTTATACATACACTTGGTGAGTGACTTTGGGGATTTGGGAAGGGAAGTGAGGACTTATAAACTGTATTATTTTCTTTGCTAACCTTTGCAGCTCTAATGGAGAGGCAACCACCACCACCGGGTTCTAAGGAATCCTATGAGGAGATGCTAGCAAAATTTTACACTTTGGTTTCAGGATTGCAACAGGAAATCCAGGAGCTCAAAGCTGAGAGAGCCGAATCCTCTAGATCTACAAGGACCACATATGGCAATGGCAATGGCAATGACAATGATGATGAAGCCTTCACAACATTTCAGGGAAGTCAATACCGTACTCCTAGAATTGATTCCAATTTAGGAAGTATCAAAATGAAAATTCCTCAATTCTTTGGTAAGCAAGATCCTGAAGCTTTCTTTGAATGGTCTGATAAGATTGAAAGTATTTTTTGCAATGCACAATTATTCGGAGGAAAAGAAGGTCAAGCTAGCTGTGGTTGAATTTGCTGGGTATGCCCGTAGCTGGTGGACTAAAATTTAGGCAGAAAGGAGGCGTGATGAAGAAGGGCCTATTCGTACTTGGGATGAATTGAAGAAGCTTATGAAAAAGCGGTTTGTTCCACACCAATACTACAGGGAGATGTTCAACAAATTGCAAAAGATCACCCAAGGAAATAGGACTGTGGAGGATTATTACCAAGAGTTGGAGACTGCTATGCTTCGAGTCAACATTCAAGAGGACAGTGAAGCTACTATGGCTCGATTTCTAGGAGGGCTGAGGAGGGATATTGCCCACATTGTGGAGATGCAGGAGTATGAAGACCTCAATGAGATGTATCACAAGGCAATGAAAGTTGAGAGGCACAGGAGAGGGTGCAACCTTTTCAACCACGACATTCAAACACTTTGAAGTCTACATGGCCTAAGAGGGATTTAAGCACCGACTTCAAAAAGGCCGCAACTCCTAGTACCTCAAAAACTACTCCTAGTACCTCAAGTACTCAAAAATCAAGTGAGGTGAGAAAACCAGCCAGGGAGGTTACATGCTTCAAGTGCCAAGGCAAGGGACATTATGCACGAGAGTGTCCTAATGCTCGAATTATGGTTGTCAGAGGTGATGGCACGATCGAAAGTAAGAGTGAACATGAAAGTGACTATGATGATATGCCAGCACTTGTAGAAAATGGAGAATCTGATGAAGATGTTTTTGGTCCTGATGAAGGACCATCCTTGGTGATTATGCGATGTTTAAATGTTCAGATTAAAGAGGAGGACGATGTTCAACGCCAGAATATCTTCCACACTAAATGCACCATCAATGAGAAGGTATGCATACTTGTTATTGACAGTGGCAGTTGTACTAACATTGCTTCAACCTTGCTTGTAGATAAACTGAGATTGCCCACACTTCGGCATCCAAATCCATACAGATTGCAATGGTTTAATGAGAGTGGAGAAGTGAGAGTCACAAAACAAGTCTTAGTGAATTTTTCAGTCAACAAATACAAAGATAAAGTTTTGTGTGATGTGGCCCCTATGCAAGTTGGTCATCTATTGCTTGGTAGACCTTGGCAATTTGACAAGGATGCTTCCTGATGGGCCAGTAATAGGTACACTTTCTTTGTTAATGGTAGAAAAACTACTTTCTTTGCCTCATCGCTACTCAAGTATATGAATCTCAATTGCATTTGAAGGCGATTTTGAGCAAATGATGAAATTGAATTCTAGTGGGAAAGAAGGAAAGTTTGAAAATTCTAAGCCTAAGCAATATGAGTTAAATGAAGTAGAACACATTGAGAGGAAGAAAGTAACTCAAGTCAATAAGAAGCAGCCAAATTTTTATGCAAATGTCCGACATGCTGATAATTGTCTGCATACTAATCGTGTTTTGTTTCTTCTTATTTGTTGTGACTCTAATGTTACGCTTAGTCTTGACTTGCCATCCAACCTACGGTTGAGATTTCTAACATATTGCGAGAATTCGAGATGTCTTTCTGACGAGTTGCGGTAGGTTTGCCGCCCAAAAGAGGAATTGAACATCAAATTGACTTCGTACCGGGCGCAAACTTACCAAATAGACCAGCATATCGGTCTAACCCTGAAGAGACCAAAGAGCTACAACGACAAGTCGAAGATCTTTTAGTTCGTGGTCAGGTAAGAGAATCTTTGAGTCCATGTGCAGTTCCTGTCATTCTTGTGCCTAAGAAAACTGGTGATTGGCATATGTGTACTGATTGTCGTGCTGTTAATAAAATCACCATTAAGCATAGGCACCCAATTCCACGTTTAGATGACATGTTGGATGAACTGCATGGTTCAAAGGTGTACACTAAAATTGATTTAAAATCTGGATACCACCAAATTCGAATTAGAGAGGGTGATGAATGGAAGACAGCTTTTAAGACCGAGTTTGGATTGCATGAGTGGCTTGTTATGCCTTTTGGCTTGACAAATGCTCCTAGTACTTTTATGCGTCTTATGAATCATGTCCTGCGTTCTTTTCTCAATAAATTTGTTGTGGTATACTTTGATGACATATTGGTGTATAGCAAAGACATTAATGAGCATGTTGAACATTTGAAACTTGTTTTAATGACTTTATGAAAAGAAAAGCTTTTTGCTAATTTGGCCAAGTGCTCATTCTGTGTGGAGGAAGTTGTTTTTCTTGGTTTTGTTGTTAGTGCACAGGGAATTAAAGTTGATGAGCAAAAAGTGGAGGCCATTCGGTCTTGGCCAATTCCTACTTCGGCATCTGAGGTTCGAAGTTTTCACGGCCTTGCAAGCTTCTATAGGAGGTTTGTGAAGGATTTTTCCACAAAGGCCGCACCCCTGAATGAGTTAGTTAAGAAAGATGTGAAATTTGAATGGGGTGAAAAGCAGCAAGAGGCGTTTGATTTACTTAAGCATGAGTTAACACATTCACCTGTTTTAGCATTACCTAACTTTGACCTAATGTTTGAAATTGAGTGTGATGCTTCAGGGATAGGTATTGGAGCAGTACTTCAACAAGAGGGACGTCCGATTGCATACTTTAGTGAGAAGCTAAATGGAGCAGCTTTGAACTATCCTACATATGATAAAGAGATGTATGCTGTGGTAAGAGCTCTAGAGACTTGGCAGCATTATCTTTATCCCAAGGAGTTCATCATCCATACCGATCATGAATCCCTCAAGCACTTGAAAGGACAAGTTAACTTAGGTAAGCGTCATGCTAAGTGGGTTTCTTTTATTGACACTTTTCCCTATGTTATCCAGTATAAGAAAAGCAAAGACAATGTTGTTGCTGATGCCTTGTCTAGAAGGTTTGCACTTCTCACTACCTTAGGCACTAAGATTTTGGGTTTTGAATTGATGAAGGAATTATATGCAACTGATCCTGAGTTTTCTAGTGTCTATTTTGCTTGTGAACACGGTGCTTTCAACAAGTTTTTCCGATTTGAAGGTTTCTTGTTCAAAGAAAACAGGTTGTGTGTTCCAAGAAGTTCCATGCGTGAGCTGTTGGTTCGCGAAGCTCATAGCGGCGGTTTAATGGGACATTTTGGTGTCTTAAAGACTTACGAAATTCTGCGTGAGCATTTTTATTGGCCTAAGATGAAAGTAGAAGTTGAAAGAATTTGTGCTAATTGTCTTGCTTGCAGGCAAGCTAAGTCTACAGTCAAACCACACAGATTGTATCATCCATTACCGGTTCCGACTTCACCTTGGACGGAAATTTCCATGGATTTTATCCTTGGACTTCCAAGGAGTCAGCGAGGTAATGACTCCATTTTTGTGGTTGTTGATCGGTTTTCTAAGATGTCGCATTTCATACCTTGCAGAAATCGATGGCGCAAAGCATGTCGATTTTTCTTTAAGGAGATAGTTCGACTACATGGAATACCGAGAAGCATTGTCAGTGATCGAGATGTAAAGTTCCTTAGTTATTTTTGGAAGACTTTATGGGGTAAGTTAGGGACTAAATTGTTGTTTTATACCACTAGTCATCCACAAACGGATGGCCAAACAGAGGTAACTAATCGTACCCTTGGGACTTTACTTTGGGCTATTATGCAAAAGAATCTCAAAAATTGGGAGGAGTGTTTACCTATTTGTGAGTTTGCTTACAATAGGACTATTCACACTGCTACTAACCATTCTCCTTTTGAAGTTGTGTATGGCTTTAATCCTTTGACACCTTTAGATCTTTTACCTTTGCCAATCAAGGAGCAGCTTAATTTAGATGGCAAGCGCAAGGCTGACTTTGTCCAGAAGTTACATGAGCAGGTTCGGCTAAATATTGAGAAGAGGAATGAATCCTATGCTCGGAATGCAAACAACGGTCGAAAGAAAGTCACTTTTGAGCCAGGAGATTGGGTGTGGGTTCATATGCGCAAGGAAAGGTTTCCAGTACAAAGATCGACAAAATTGCATCCACGAGGAGATGGACCTTTCCAAGTTGTGGCGAAAATCAATGACAACGCTTACAAGATCGACCTTCCTGGTGAGTACAATGTAAGTACTACATTCAATGTTGCTGATTTGTCTCCTTTTGAATTTGCAGATTATGATGAACTGGATTCGAGGATGAATCCTCTCGAAGAAGGGGGGACTGATATGAATCCAACCAGCATTGAAGAGACTTCGAGCCTGGAGCATGATGATAATAGCGTGAGAGGGAAAAGGCGAGAAGAGGAAGGTTCGAAGAGCAAGGTCTTGGATCCACTTCAAGGTTTTGGTGGACCAATGACAAGGGCTAGAACAAAGAAAATGAAGGAAGCCTTGAATGGACTCATCCAAACGGCCCAAAAGAATGGGGAGAAGACCCGGATTGACAAGACCATGTTTATTAATGTACTAAGTGTGATTGGGTCTTGTTAATTAGACTTTAGAGCCAAATTCCAAGTTGTAACCATAATGGGTTTGGCTTGACTACTATTTTCCTAGAACCTTAAGATCATTGGGCTTAGTTTTTATTACATGGTAATTAGAGTCATGTAACCCAAGAGCCCCACTTGGCCCTAAACTGGTGAAACCCTAATTTGTGAAACCCTAGCTTGTACTCCTTAAGGAGCCGTCGGCCATCTTGAGGGAGACAGATTTTGATGAATGAAATTTGGTTCTTGACAGTACAAGTTTGAGAGAATTGCTCTCTAGTTTCTGTAATTCCTTGCAATTACACGAATTCGGAATTTGTGTGTTTGTTGGTTCTTGATTTCCTAGATTTGTTCCCTAGAAAATTCGGATTTCTTCCATCTATTGATTCCAAGGTTTCTTGATACGGGTTATCAAGGGGTTGAGGAGCTATTCCACCTTCAAGGAACATACCATCTCTAAGGAAAGATTCCAGTTGGGTTGATCCAAGGGGTAGAACGTGTGTGGTGAGTTTTTGGAACAAGTTATCCAAGGGTTCACGCCAATTCTTCTCCTCAATCAGATCGAAGTACTTTAATACTCTTGCCAAGTTGGTTCTGTACTTCATTTTTGAACTCTTTGAAATTTTCAAATGATTCCGAATTGTATCTCAAAAGATAAACAGCCATATTTACTAAAGTCATTAGTAAAAATAATGAAGTATTGAAAACCACCTCTAGCATTTTAATGGTCTACATACATCAGTATGCATTAGTACCAATAATCACTTGCCATTTCACTATGTTTAGTGAAAGGGGTTTTAGTCATCTTGCCCTGTAAACATAATTCGCTTGTATCATATGATTCAAAATCAAATGAGTCCAAAAGTCTATCCTTATGGAGTTTGAAATTTTAAATTACGTTTATGTGGTCCAGAAGAAAATGCCAGAGATAAGTTGGATTAAATTTATCTAATTTAATCCTTTTGGTATTTAAGTTATAGAAAGGCATGTCAAGAATTAGGACATAAAGTCCTTGAACTAGTTGTACACTACCATAAAAGATTTCATTTAAATAAAAGAGTAACAATTGTACTTTATTATAAATGGATATCCAACCTTGTCTGACAAGAAATGGAAATAATATTCTTAGAAATGGAATGCACGTAATAAAATTTATCTAGTTCTAAAACAAGCCCTGAGGGCAAGTTCAAGACATAAGTCCCCACAGCTAATGCAGCAACCCTTTCTCCATTTCCACTCATAGGTTGACTTTGTCTTTAGTTAAAATTCTACTTATTTTCAGTTTGTGCACATTTACAAAAATGTGTGAATCACATCCGATATCTAATACCCATGATGAAGAATTAGATAAATTAACTTCTATAACATGAATACCTGAAGTGGAATTCTCATTCCTTTTCTTCTTTAGATCCTCTAGGTAAACTTTGTAGTTTCTCTTCTAATGTCCAGTCTCACCTCAATGGAAGCAATTCCCTTAGTTACCTTTTCTTTAGGTTCCTAAGGTAAGAATTCCTCTAGGACATACAACTTTTTCTCTTGCTTGAGAACTATCCTCAAGCTCCTGTACCAATCTAGGAAGTTCATCCCATTCAACTTGTCATTCTCAAGGACAGATCGCAGTGATAGTGTGTTAGTGTTAGTATTTGATGCCATGGTTATCCACGACAGAAATATGCAAAATAAGTATCATGAAAGCAAACATTTAATATGGTTTTTAATTAAATGTTACTCCCACTATTTTGCTAAAATTAATAACCCTCAATATTAATTTGGAAAGATTAATCTAATTAACTTTCTAGTGGGCAAAATCCCTATTTGACCTTATCTTGAGTTAGCATTGGCTAATCACCCAAAGCTCAGCTATTTAGGTAGACAACACTTTGTTGATTGTATCCCATACAACTCTTGGATAGTTGGGTGAACAACTCTTGTTCTATCTTATCTAATAAGCCAAGGCCCAACTCTATGCCTCCAGGTCTCAATTCTATTGAGTCCATCTAGTTAAGTCCGATCCAATGATTAGTAGTCGGATATTACTATTATCATGTTGCATCTCACTAAGATTGACCACAACACCTTACTTTGGCAAACCTACATGCAGTCAATCAAAGCCTTGACGAGTGCTAGGCATTGGAAGGCATCTAAGACTTAATATTCATTTAAGAGATTTGTTAAATTATCACCATTTTATTTAAATTGGTTATTGTAACTATTAGTTCAACTAATCACATAAATTGCTCAACTAATCATTACAATCATAATCGCATTATGCATTTAACCAATAAACATAAATAGCATGCATCTCATGCATTAACAATAAAGTTAACGTGACATAGTTATAGCCCAAACTAAATTGATTCTCTAAATTTATTGGAGACTAAATTTTACCAAAAAAAATTTTCCAAAATTAATCTTGTTCAATTTATTTTGAGTTACCAAAATTTTACCGAGATAGCTGCAGTAAATTAATCTTGTTTGATTAATTTTCCTATGCTAGGCATGCATATTTCAAGTCATAAACATAATTAGCATAGTTGCTACTTGTATCACTCATTCATGACAATTACAGATCACTGAACTCATGGATAGCAGTAGAATAAAAGATGAAGAATTAATTTTTCAGATTACCCAACATGAATTATTCATAATAATTAAATCAAGAATCAACAAGTACTTGAATTAAGAGCAACAATATAAATTTAAGAAGAAAACCTCACAGTGATTGCAATTGAAATCATTCTTCACTTGAATCAGAAAATAGAGTTTAGATACTCATGGTAGCACACATGAATCTTGGAATTTTTCTAAGAAATTTGCTAAACTAAAGAGAATAAAAGAAAGATGTGTTTTTGGAGAAAGAGGTGGCTGCCTCCCCTTTTGTTTTTTTTTTCCTATCTATTTTGGCCTCTTTAGGGTTCTCATTTTATAACAAAAGCTAACTCGTAAAGTATAGTAATGATAACTGTTACTAAAAACCCAATTTTACTCTAACAGGGAAATATAACAAGAATAGAAAAAATACTCCTAACTAAAATTAAAGATTTGTTCCCTAAAAACTTGCTACAATATCCCTTTTTCTTCTTGCAATTTACAGCTCACAATTCCTTTACTTGATGAAAATTTTATCCATAAAATCCTTCTTCTAGATAAAAAATTCGCCCAGCCCAACATTGCCTTTGGCGTGGTCACATCAGATAATTGGAAGTTTTCTGGTCACACTTTTGTTCTAATTTTCACCTTTTTTATCATCATTTCCTCCAATTCTCTACTTCCCCTACCTAAAAAGAAAAGTACATCAAAAAAAAAAAATTTTCACCCTATAATTAATTTAATATTGGGAAAATACGAATAGGAAATATGTACATTTTAAGTTCTATCAGTCATATTAAATCTTGGGTTTAATTGTTATGACATTAATCTAAAATAAATACGATAAATTACTACAAAGTTTTTACATAGTCTTTCAAACTCATCTCCTTGCAAATAAATGTCTAATATTAATGGATCTATAAGATTTACTGAAAATTTTGGAGCACAATTGAAATAAATTGGAGCATTACATACATCAGTTTAAATCATAACCAGTAATGAAGTTTTATATCTTTTCAATTTTTTATCTCTTAATGCTAAGTAAATTGGAGCATTCACACATAAATGCACTAATGGTTTAACTACTATTTGAATCATTCCAAAATGAATATACTTATACCCTTTTTCTATATATTTCTGAAGAGAAACATGAAACAATAAACAATAAAGGAATAGTTTCAAGTTCTTCTTGAATTGAAATAGTTTCTTCATGAGTTTTTATTGAAAATGCAACTTTGAAATCTAAAGATCCTATCTTTTAGATAGATTCTATATTTTGCTGAGGAATAGACCAATTTGAATAATTTACGGGCATATGAATCTAATTGCTTTGAACTATATTAGAATTCCAATTTTGAGTGTTTAAAAACATTCTTCTAAGCCTAGTAGCCATTTTTTATAAACACATAATTTAATCTATTGTAATGATTGAGTTTAAATTACGAACACGGGGAGCAACTACCTTGAACACCTAATCATCAAGGCTTACCAACGGATTTACAACCCTCACTAAATCGTTTACTAGACAAGAGTAAACATAATCAAGTACAATATTTTAAATTAATGTATTCACAAAAAATATGCATACACAGTTTAGAATAATGCACATAAACAACTAATTGGCTTTGATACCAGAAAGGGCAAGACCAACAAGAAAGCACAGAAATGGTCAAGTGAGATTTCCCAATTTTTCCTTTCCATAAGATTTTTCAAAAATTTATAATGGCAACTTATAAAAAAAATTTATCAAGTGAGAAAAATATAAATTATAAAACCACATATCAAGTTACAATGCAAATATTAAAAATTTTAAAGTTAAACCAAGAAAATATTTGCTAATGTGCGAATTATAACACAATATTTAAGTACGAAAATGTGAATTCTAATAGGTAAATTGAAGGGAAAATATTCTAAAAGTACAAAATATAAGAACAATAATAATATATCATTCAAGTACAGTATAACAAAAGTTTTTCCCTATATTATTCAATATGTTTGCTGAGGATTAAGCAATCTGCCTAGAATATTTTTTGTATATCTTCTGTAGATTATCTCGTTGTATACTTTGTAATTACTGAGTTACCATATTTAGATTAGGGTTTAAGCTTATAAATATATGCCTTGTATTGTACAAAAATATTAGAACAATATACAGCAGTTATTCCACAAAATCTCTGTTTCTCCTACTTTGTTACATGGTATTAGAGCTTTAGGAATTTTTCTTGCGTCCTGAAATTGCTTCTGCCATTAATTTTTGAGAAACTTCAATCACGAGTTTTTATTGCTGTTATTTTTTTATCCTTTTTCTTTCCCCACAAACTTTGGTTGGCGACTGCTATTCTACCCAACTTACCCGTCTTCAACTACCATATTGCCACCGTCCACTGCTATGGCTGAATTAACCGCCATTGCCTCCGGCAGTACAGCTCTCACTCAGGTTGCACCACGCGACCCTTATCATCTTTTTGCCGTCGATCTTCAGACTGGTAGCATCGTCTCCACCAAACTCACTAAAGAAGAAAATTGGCAAGTCTAGAGTGACCAAGTTCGTACAGTCTTTTTAGCAAGAAATAAGTTAGGATTTCTCATCGGCGAACTCGCACGACCTTCTGGAAATGGCGTCGATGCTGAGAAGTGGGATCAATGTTAGATTGCCGTGAAGACATGGCTCACTCATTTAGTCAACCCATCCCTTCAATCGATGGTATCTCAGCTTCTCACGGTAGCATCCATCTAGCACACACTCAAGGACAGCTTTGATCGCGTCAGTGGCTCTCAAATTTTTTCAATCAAATAAGCAATTGGAGAATTGAAACTCGCAGCCGGTGCCTCTACCCTAAACCTCACAACCTTTTATCTCCGTCTAAAAGACCTCTGGACCGATTTGGATGTCCAGCAACCTCCCATCCGTTGCATCTGTGGCCACTGCACTTGCCAAGTCAATGATTGCCTCTGCTCGCACGAAAATGAAGAATGCGCCATGAGCTTCTTGCTTGCTCTTCCAGAGGAGTTTCAGACTCTGCACACTCACGTTTTTGCCCGTGACGACTTTCTCTCTCTCTAGCGGTTTTATGCGCTCGCCAAGCAAGACCTTCATTAGCGCTTCATCGATGGCCAGCAGCTTCCCAAAGATGGCATTGCCTTCGCTGCTCACAGAGTTCAGACTGAAGCTTCTAGAACAAGGACAATGAAAACAGACCCAATTTCTTGGCTGCAGACCAACAATTTTGGGGCTTCTGGACCAGGCTTCTTTATTAGGCCTTCTGGGCTAGGCGGACTTAATGGCCAATTTATTTCTTTTGGGCCAGGCAGGGCTAAAGGCCGTTCTGGCTCTTCTGGGCCAGGCAGGCCTTCTGGGCCGCGTCCTTTTTTCACTCATTGTAAAAAACCAGGACATGTTCGTGAAGCCTATTTTCTCCTTGTGGGCTATCCCCCAACTAAAAGCGTAAACAACGTGGCTCACGCAAAAGAAACGATGGTTCTTGGCCTCTAGCCCATAATTCTACAGCCCATGGGCAGCTTTCTCCTGGATTTGGGCATTTGCCCACTACTTTTGGCTACAGCCCCCAACCCATAGATTCATATGGAAGCCCTCATTTTTTTGCTAATCTACCTTCTTATTCTAGTGTAAGTATCTTGGGCACTACACACCCTAGCTCGGGCAATGTTTATGGCGGTTCCTCTTGATTGCATCTCACCACGGATCAGCAGCAAAAACTTGTCACTCTCCTGAATCAGATAGGATCTTCTGATTCCACCGGCCCTTTCTCAAGTACCACTACACCTTCTAAACGTTTTCATCTGTTTGGATTATTGATTAAAGTGCAAATGACCAGATCACATGTAATTTACTCCTTTTAGATTCATATTTTCCCTATGTTGTCCCTATCTCTATTACTTTGCCAGATCACTTTACTAGTCCTGTGACACATATTGGCCATTATCGACCCTACCCTTCTCTACATCTCTCACGTGTTCTCTATGCCCCACATTTTAAACATAATTTGTTATCCATCCGTAAGCTCACCCGCGATAATAATTGTGTGGCAATTTTTTTCGACGATTTTTGTGTCTTTTAGGACCGTACAACTGGAGTTCTGATAGGGCTCGGCAAAGCTGTTCGAGGGTTATAGTTTTTATGCTCTTCCATTCCTCCATCTTTTTCTTGTGTTTTTCAGAGTTATTTACAATCAATAGAGAATACTATTTGTATTCCCCCTAAATTTCCCAATTGTAATTCCATTTTTATCAATAATATCACTTACGATGTTTGGCATTGCCTTCTTGGTGATTCTTCTTTAAAAACTTATCATGCTCATGGTCAATCCCTTTTATGTCCTCCCTCATTTTCATGTCCCATTTGCCCTTGAGCCAAACAAACTCACAGTGTTTTTCCTACTCGAACCATTGCTACGAGTGCCACTTTCGAATTAGTCCATATGGATGTCCAGGATCCTCATCGGACTCCCACTCATGATGGTGCACGATATTTCCTCACCATTGTCGATGACTTTTCTCGTGCTACCTGGACTTTCCTTTTACACTCTAAATCTCAAGTTTTTTCTAAAATTTGACACTTTCTCCCTATGGTATCCACTCAATTCGGTTCCTTTGTCCATTGCATCCGCTCTGATAATAGGACCAAATTCTTTTATATAGAATGTCGCTCATTCCTTGTCAATAAAGGCATTCTTCATGAGAGCTCTTGCGTTCATACCCCTCAACAAAATGGGATTGTTGAACGCAAACACCATCATTTATTAGATGTTGCCCGCGCCTTAATGTTTCAGGCCCACATCCCACCTCACTTTTGGGGTGAATGCATCCTCACTGCCACATACATCATTAACCATTTACCTTCCTCATCTATTCATGGTCCTAGTCTATTTGAACAACTTTTTGGCAAACCACCCCTCCTTGACCACCTTCTGGTTTCGGCTGTCGCTGTTATGCCACCACCTTGGGTCCACGTGACAAATTTAGTCCACGTGCTACTCCGTGCATCTTCATGGGTTACTCTCCTTTCCAAAAAGGCTACCGCTTATATGACCCAACTTTTGACAAATTTTTTGTTAGTCGGGATGTTGTTTTTCAGGAAAATGTTTTCCTTTTTTCCTCTTCTTCTTCTATGGAGACCTCCGATCAGCTCGCTTCGCCACCCCCGGTTGACTGGTCCGACGAGCCTTATACTTCATCCTCTCTCCTTGTCTACCAACCGGCATGTCCTCCACCATCTACTGATCTTCCTCCGTCTCCTAATGTTCCACCTAACCAACCCTCAGACATCACCCTCCGACGGTCCAGTCGTGCCTCTCGACCTCCCATATGGAGTTCTGATTATATTTGTCCTACTTTATCCTCTGTCTCTTGTGCCTCACTCTATCCTATATCCAATTACCTCTCCATGGCCCGCTGCCACCCACACCACCAGCATTTCATTGCTTCCATCTCAGCCATCCAAGAGCTTGCCACCTTTCAAGAAGTGGTCACTAATTCCCATTGGATTACTGCCATGGAAAATGAACTTAATGCACTTTAGGCAAACCATACTTGGGATGTGGTCCCCTTGCCTCCTGGTCGTCGTCCAATCGGTTGCAAATGGGTTTACAAGATTAAATATCATGCCGATGGCTCTATTCAGCGGTATAAAACCCGCCTCGTGGCCAAGGATTTTAATCAACGTGAAGGCATTGATTATCAGGATACTTTTTCTCCTACGGCTAAGCATGTCACCATTCGCCTTCTCGTCTCCCTTGCCAATATCCATGATTGGACTCTTTTTCAGATGGATGTTCAAAATGCTTTTCTGCATGGCGATCTTTCCGAGGAGGTATATATGGAGCTTCCCCCTGAATTTCGCAGTCAGGGGGAGCGTTCAGTATGTCGACTTTGGAAATCCCTGTATGGGTTGAAGCAAGCATCCCGTCAATAGAATGCAAAATTCACTAATGCTTTGCTTCAGCATGGTTTCCATTAGTCTCGCCACGACTATTCCTTGTTCACAAAATTTTAGGGTACTTCCTTTGTTGCTTTACTTATTTATGTTGATGACATCCTGATTATAGGCAACAGTCCAACTGGAATCGCTGACCTTAAACAGTATCTCCATGCCACATTTTTTTATGAAAGATCTCGGCCTGTCGAAATTCTTCCTTGGCCTCGAAATTGCGCGATCTTCAGATGGCATCTCACTAAATCAGCGTAAGTATACATTGGAATTGATATTTGAGGTTGGATTGGCAGGTTCTAAGCCATCAATTATTCCTATGGAACAAAACAAGAAATTCACACGTGTGGAATATGACGTTGATTCAAAGGAGGAGATCAATGACCCACTTCTTGAAGACCCTACCGTGTTAGTTGGCAGACTCATCTACTTGACTCTCACTAGGCCTGACATTACATTTTCAATTCAACTTCTTAGTCAGTTTATGCACAATCCAAAACAATCTCACATGGAAATTGCTTTGAAAGTGATCAAATACCTAAAAGGTTGCCCAGGCCTAGGTCTTTTGTTCCCATCATCCTCAAAGTTTAAGCTACGGGCTTATTGTGATTCTGATTATAGCACATGCCCAATGACAAGGAGATCTACCACTGGATTCTGCATCATGCTTGGCAATTCTTTGATATCTTGGCGTTCAAAGAAACAGCCTACTGTCTCATTATCATCAACCGAAGCAGAATATCAGGCTATGCAAGTTACAACAGTGAAATAGTGTGGATCATGGGACTTCTCCAAGATTTTGGGTTTCATATGAGACAACCTGCTTTACTTTATTATGACAATGAAGCTGCAGAAAAAATTGCAGCAAATCCGATCTTTCATGAGCGTACCAAACGCATTGAGGTCGAATGCCACTACATAAGAGAAAAGCTCCAACAAGGTATCATTGCAACACGTCACATATCCACCAAAGAACAACCAGCAGACTTGTTAACTAAAGCATTAAATAGCAGGCAACATTGGCATCTTCTTTCCAAGCTTAGAGTTTTTTATCTATACAAATCTCCAGTTTGAGGGGGAGTGTTGAGGATTAAGCAATCTGCCTAGAATATTGCCTAGAATATTTCTTGTATATCTTCTATAGATTATCTCATTGTATAATTTGTAATTACTGAGTTACCATATTTAGATTAGGGTTTAAGCTTATAAATATATGCTTTGTATTGTACAGAAATAATAGAACAATATACAGTAGTTATTCCACAAAATCTCTGTTTCTCCTACTTTGTTACAATGTTCCTATATTCCACTCTTGAAGGCCAACTTTAATGGTCATATTCTTTAAATTCAAAAAATTAGACCCATTAAACCAACGTAAAATGAATGTTGCTTTTCATTTTGTTATGACTTGTATTTGATAATTCCATATATATAAGAAAAGCACAGAGGGTTCATATTTTCTAATTATCATCCCATTTAATACTACCTTACAAAAGTACAATTAACAATAGCGGTAAAAGATATGGAGTATAGCTGTAATTCATCTTTTTTCTTCTTTTTCCAGAAAAATTATGGTGTCTAAAACTAAATAATCATTTTTGAATTTTAGGCTTTGTGTTTTCTCTTTTGGGATTCCACACAAAACGTCACAACAATATGGAGTATTTTAGTTAGTATTTTTGGGTCCATTTAGAGTTGACTTAACTTTTTCTTGCATGTTAATTTTTCAACTACAAAGCTCTCTTACTCTTTTTACCTTGCGCATTAGAATATGTACTAACTCAAGTTTTGATTGAAATAGTAAATCAAGTATTAATTGATGCGAAATCTAGTCCATGGTGGTCATCATTTTTGGTACCATTACGAGTTTGGGTTTGAGTTCAAAAAGTTTTTAAAGATCCATTTCAAAGAAGCTCATTGGCCAATGTCAAGGGTTAGCACTAAAAGACTTAAAGAGACTTTTAATGTGCTCATTCAAGAAACTCAAATTAAAAAATAGTTCAAAATTGGTAATTACAAGACCAAGATCATTAATATTCTAAGTGTAATTACTCATGGGGCTTGCATTTAAGCCCTTAATTAATTAGAAACTCAAATTAGAGGCCATATAAAAAGGCATGGGCAAAATTAAGCTTACATGGTTGAATATAGGGTTGAAATTCAGGATTTAACCTTAATCCTACTTATATTATTTGTTCCTAGCTAGTCTAAAACAACTAGTAAGGCAAATTTTTAGGAGTCTTCCTAGAAGATTTTCAAGTTGTATTGAGGCCAAACTTTTAATTTAGAATTAGTTTACGATTAGGTTTAAAGGTTGGATTCTTATATAACATCTAATCCAACCAATTATAGGATATCTTTAGGATCCTATTCTTGTAAGAATTAGACCAACTCTTGCCCTATAAAAAGGACAAGAGAAGCATCCATTATGAAATCAGTTTTGAGAGAATAAAATTTTTATTTTGTGAGGAATTCACAATTCAAGTTCTTTTGAGAACTTTTTGAGTGCATTAAGATTGTTCTTGTGCTACTCTTGCAACTTATCAAGTTAAGACTTGTTCCATTAACTTGTGGCATTGCTTTTATCTATATTGATACCAAGGTTTCAATCCACATTTTTGGGTTGGAGTCGAGGTTTTTCCCACCTTGGAAGAAAGTTCAATTCTTTGCAGAGTTATTCTTGGGGCCATCTATTAAAGTTGTTGGTTTCAGGACAAGTTTCCTAAGGGTTCACACCAATTGGGTAACACCTTAGAATTGTTCATATCTTTTTTTCTTGTTTATTTATTATTCTTGTGTTTCGTTAGTCCTTGTTCTTGTTGCTTTTTGTTTTATCATTCTTTTTTATTCCAACCTGTGATCTCTATTCATTTTTTCCATTCTTTGCTCGTGTTTCTTTGTGAATTCATCATCGAATCTCAATCCTTTGTTTGTCTTCCATTTTATTGCTGCCCAAAGTTTTGTTGAGTTGTGTTTGGTTGCTTGACTAGAAGAAAAAAAAAAATACGCATGTTTGTTCTCTTGTTCCTTGTTGAGTTCAGTTTCTTACTCCTTAAGAAACTAATTTCTACTGTGAAAAAAAAATGTTTGGTTCAAAAAAAAGAAAGTAGTTGGCCAAAAAAAAATTGAGAAAGAAAGAAAAATTGCACAGCTATTCTTGTTGATTCTTGATCCTCATGCTTGGTTGATCTTGATTTGTGGATGTTGAATTTTTCTGATTTTTTCTGAATTGTCCAAAACTCAATTCTTGAAGCTAAAAAAATTTCAGCCATCAATTAATCTTTTTTTTCTACCCAATTTATGTAAATTGTAATCCAATTCTAACTCTATGTTCTTTTCCTAATCCCATTATAACTAGGTTGTCTATCATTGCTAGTGGGATTGGGTTTTGTTTTCTAATCAAGTGACAGCTGAATTTGTTCCTTAGTAAAAGAACTTGGATTGAGTTGTTTGATTCCCAATTGGTTTTAGAAATCCTATTTCAACCTAGATTTGTTGTCTTATCTCAACTCATATCTGTTGTCCAAACCCAACTACAACTCTTACTTTAACTAGGAAGCCTATTCCAACCAGGAATCCTACTCTAACCAGGAATCCTATTCCAACCAAGACTCTTGGTTCACCCTCCGGTGCCCCACTCCAACTACAACTCCTACTCTAAGCTGGAATCCTACTCTGACAAGGAATCCTTTTCCAATTAGGACTTCTACCTTTCCCCTACAGCATCCTACCAAAACTATGACTCCTGCTCTAACCTAGATTCCTACTTTGACTAGGATTTTTACAAACCTAGGATTCAGAACTAATCAGCTGACTTGGATTTGGAATACTTTTTCTACTTGCAAATATCTTCTTGTCCAAGTCATTTTTTCTTTTGTTCTTTAATTTTTTCTTTGTGTTCGTTGTTTTTTTTTTTACTTGTTTTTCTTTATGTCTAAAGTATACGCATTGACATCTTTGGTGTGCTTTTGAAAGTTCAATTAAGAACTTTAAATTGTGAATTGAGAGGTAAAAGGCTTGAGTGATTTTCAGCAAAAGTATGAAAGCCAAATAAAAGAGTGAAACACTCGGGTTGTGCATAGTATAGGTTTTGAGTAGGGGAAAAAAGGTTTTGTGAGGATTTTTGACATATTTTCTCCAACACCTAAACCAATCATGGAAGAAGCACCAAAGAGACCTTAGATCAAAAGGCCTTAAGGGAACATCTAGCAAGATTAATCCTTATGATGAAAATAATAAATGAAAGGCTATTAGCCTTAAAATCTAACAGCAGAGAAGAAACTAATACAGGTTCACAATCTCAATGAACATGCCACAATACCTTGTTTGAAGAGAAGGAGGCTTTTGAAGAAGAATAATTTGAGGCATCTTGTAGCACCCAAAGGAGATGGGATATTCCTAAAGTTGACAAGGATCTTGGAAGCATTAAGTTGAAGATTCCACCTTTCCAAAATAGGAATGATCTGGAAGCCTACCTTGAATGAGAAAAGAAGGTAGAGCTTGTCTTCGATGTCCATAATTACTTGGAAGAGAAAAAGGTTAAACTGCTTGTGGTTGAATTCATAGATTATACCATTGTTTGGCAGGACCAGTTGGTTGTTTTTAGAATAAGAAACCGACAAAGACCCATCCAAACTTGGGAAGATATGAAGGCAATCATGTGCAAAAGATTTGTGCCACCTCATTACTAGCAAGAGTTGTATAAACGGTTTCAAGGAACTACTCAATGGTCCAAAACCATCGATGAATATTACAAAGAGATGGAGGTAGCTAGGATTAGGGTTAATATGAAAAAAGATCTTGAGGTGACCATAGCATTTTCCTAGGAGGATTTAATTGGGAAATTGTCAATATATTAGAATTGCATCATTACTGAACTATTGAAGAATTGTCCACATGACCGAGAAGGTTGAAAGGCAATTACAAAGTTGAGGTTCTTCCAGGTAGAGTTCTTCATATTCTTTATCAACTTGGCGACGTTCTTGGCCCGAGAAGGATACAAAAGTAGAAACTAAGAAAGCCACTCTTCCCAGCACTCCCAACTCAACAATACCACTGCTCAAAAGTCAAAAGTGTCCCTTGCTGGTCCTAAATCCTCTCACAAGGTCGCGTCTCAATGCCTTAACAAACACATAATGACACTTCGGGAAGATGGTACATATGAGAGTGAAAGTGAACGGGAATCAAATTATAAGGGATTGCCACCACTAGAAGGAGGAAGTGATGAAGGAAAAGAGCTACCCATTAAAGGTGAAGCGTTGGTGACAATGAGAGAGCTTAGCGTGCAAAAAAAAGAAGAAAAAAAGATAATGAAGAGCAAAGAACTAACATCTTTTACACTCGTTACCACATCCAAAATAAAGTCTGTATAGTGATTATTAATAGTGGTAGTTGTACGAATTTGGCTAGTACTACACTTGTAGAGAAGTTGAAGTTACCCATGACTAAGCATCCCCGACCTTATCGACTACAATGGTTGAATGAATGTGGGGAAGTTCAAGTAACAAAGCAAGTACTGGTTCTGTTCTCAATTAGCAAGTATCAAAATGAGATTCTATGTGATATGGTACCAATGCAAGCTAGTCATTTACTTCTAGGCCATCCTTGGACTATGATCGAAGAGCCATTCATGATAGTAACACAAATAAATAATTCTTTGTAATGAATGACAAGAAAATAACTATTGTATCTTTATCACCTTAGCAAGTATACAATGAACAAATAATAATAAAAAATGAGAGTGAGAAAAGGTAAAAAGAGTTAGAAAGCTCAGAAAAAGCCAAAGAGATTGAAAATAAAAGAGAGATAGTTGAGCTAACAACTGAGGATGAGCATGAGGTAAAATCGAGGGGAAAAGAAATAATGGCAGTACAAAAAGTGCAAGGAAATTCGAGAGAAAAGCCATTATTAAAAGAAAATAAAAAAGTAATGAGTCGATAGAACGAGTGTTATCATCTAACCTTGGTTTACTAGATTTGCCTTTTCGTAGGTTTTTTGTGCAGAATTTCCCATAACCATTCAATTTCCTAAAGTTTTGGAAGTTCTACACCTCAACTTTGTGTTTGGAGACAGAAAATTTTAACACACTTTTTCAGAAATTTGGAGCCTTCAAAGTTTTCTAGTGAAAAGCTACTACAACAGTGGATCAAAGCGAACAAGATTTTCAAGACATCAATTAATTTCCTTCGCCAAACTATTCCTTCCACTCCCTAAGGTGGTCAAAGTATGTTGATTTTATCCCAAGGGTGTTGTTACATATTCGGGGATGAATCTTTCCCTAAGGTGGTCAAAGTATGTTGATTTCATCCCAAAGGTGTTGTTAAAGATTCGGGGATGAATCTTTTAGAGTAAAAGGGGAATGATGGGAACCCTATTCCATGGTGATCATCATATTTGGTACCATTACGAATTTGAGTTTGAGTTTAAAAAGTTTTCAAAGATTCACTTCAAAGAAGTTCATGGACCAATGACAAGGGGTTTGAGCTAAAAAACTTAAAAAGACTCTTAATGTGTTCATTCAAGAAGCTCAATTTAAAGAATAGTCCAAGATTAGTGATTAAAAGATCACGATCATTAATATCTTAAGTGTAATTACCAATGGGCCTTGCATTTAAACCCTTAATTAATTAGAAACTCAAATTAGAGAATGCCATGGGCGAAATTAAGCTTACGTGGCTGAATTTGGGGTTGAAATTCAAGATTTAACTTTAATCCTACTTGTATTATTTGCTTTTAATTTAAAACAACTAGTATGGCCGAATTTTCAAAGTCTTCCTAAAGGATTTCAAAGTTGTATTGAGGCCAAATTTTTAATTTAGAATTAGTTTATGATTAGGTTTAAAGGTTAGATTCTTATAGAACATCTAATCCAACCAATTATAAGATATCTTTAGAATCATATTCTTGTAAAAATTGGACCAACTCTTGCCCTATAAAAAGGACAAGAGGAGCATTCATTATGAAATCAATTTTGAGATAATAGAATTTTTATTTTGTGAGGAATTCACAATTCAAGTTCTTATGAGAACTTTTTGAGTGTATTATGATTGTCCAATAAGTAAATAAATTTAATCTATTTGAATTCAAAAGTTTAAATTAGTGGATTTTAAATTCTTATCACTTTTTGAATTTTTTTATTTCTTTTTAATTTTCTCATACGGGATAGTATGTATAAAGAAAACATCGCTAAAAGAAATTGAACTAGCCTTTTGTACCCATAGTACAAAGCTCAGCCTATGTTGTTAAATCTAGATTAGACTACTCAATTTCATTGTTTGTACCAGGAACTAGTCATAAATCCATCTAATTTAATTAGTAAAAATTTTAATTGATTCGGTCAATTAAATTGGTTGAATCGAAAAAATCGAGAACTATTTGGCTCACTTGTTTGACTTTTGAATCGAGTATGATTACACTGGGCTCAACCAGTCAGTATTGCAAGACTTCAGAAAAAAAATTCTATAACTTGGTATAGCCAACTACAAATTAGCATATTTTTTCAAAATTAAACGAAACTCTATAGAGCTTCCTAATAATATAAAGAACACACTCTAATTCTTGGATTAATACAGTTTAATATTTAAAATTGTACTAAAACTAAAGCTGCTACTTTGCGTTGAGCTAATTAATTGATTTAGAACCAAATTGATCATATAAGAATGCTGCTACGTAGGATACAAGGTGCCACACACCCTTCTTCTACCTTTTAAACCTTTACTTAATAATGAGATAAGTTGGAACAGAATAAGGGTTATTAAGCCAACCAACCGTGCTCTTCTTCAATTTTTAAGTTGAATTGTTTCCTACTCTTCACCCCTTTAATCACGAGGTTCAGGATTCTTTGCCATTAGGTTTTTCTCTCTGGTTGCTCCGCGTAGCTTAGCAGAATGGTTGATTGCCTCCCACTTCTTTTTCCTTTTTTTCCCCTACCCCTTCCGAACGATCTTTCTTCTGTTCTTTGGAAAATGGGTTGTACGTTGTACGTACGACATGTTACGTAGGGTGTGGCATTATTTATGTCACAATTGGGTCTTTTGCGGTGACAGACTATGCCACCACTGCTACTAAATGGCTTTAATAAATTGGTTAATTTTTTGGTTTGCTATGTTTTTTTATTTTCTTTCCGATTCCAAAGTTTCCAATAAATTCCAACCCCGACAATGACCAAAGACCTTCACTCCCCACCCCAATTAATAAATTCTACTAATACCGTAATACATATAACTGCACTACTAGAATTTATGATGAGTCACAAGCTAGTAAATTCTAATGTTTCAGAGTTTAAACCTCATTCTTTTGAACACATATGACTTCTTCTTTTTTTGAACAAACCATAGTATATTTTATTGCACAAGCAAACTGTACATTATATATCCTCAAAAGGCTAAGGGGTCTTTTATGGTATTTGATTTTAATCGCAAAAGGAAAGTGCGATAGCAAAACACAAAAGATTGCTAGTTTCGACTTGCGCACAATAGCCTTTGCATCATTAGCAATCATAATAATAATAATAAGCCTAATTTGTCGGCCTCTCATTGAGCATCTCAAAACTGCAAGTTGCAAAAGAAATTGAACGTATATCTTGGTCCCTAGCTCCTACACATGCCTATCTTAATACAGCCCTATATATAGATAGTCCCTCCTCCCAAGCTAGTAATATACACCTCCAAAATGGAGGACAAAACGCTAATAATTAGAGACATAGTCCCTAATATATAGGCACATAATACTACCTAAAAAAAACCAAATCACACTTTTTTTGCACTAACAATCGCCCATAGTAGAATTTTAGCTGGCTAGGCGGCCCTTGCTTTTTCCTTTTTTTTTTTTTTACACATATGGTTAAGAGTTCTTTACTTGACTATTTTATTTTATATCTTAGAAGAAATTTTGAAAAGATTATAATATAATCGAAGAGAGTTGAAAATGAAATGAGTAAAGAATGACTTAGAAACTTCCACCTTTAGACAATTTAATTTTGCACCTATGCTTTATATCTCTACACTATGTTCACGCACACTTCTACTTCCAATATCGTACTAGATAGTTTATTCATAGAAGCTCAAGCAAAAACTTTACCGGAACTTATAAATTGTTATTTAATTGCTTGCATGTAATTTTTGTCTTTTCTACATTTAGAGATAGAATCATTAATGCTTTAATTAATATGAGACTGTTGAAGATTGATATCCAACATATGTATGTATCTCATACTTGTGTATATCATTTCATCTCATATTTATGTATATCGTTTTGTGATTTGTAATTATCTTATTTAGCCTAGGATTTTAGCTTATGAGGCTTATAAATAGATGTAAACCATTGTACAAAATATCAATCAATATACAGCAATATTTTTTTCCAAACTCTGGTTTTTTTACTTTCTTACATGGTATCAGAGCGAGCGATCCAACACAGCTTCTGCTCCACAAACTAAAACCGTCATTTACGAGTTTGGTGCTGTTTTTTTTCTCTTCTTTTTTCTTTCCATATATATATATATATATTTTGGCAAAATTACTTTTTTGCCCCTAGCTTCCACAAACCCTAAAACCTATCTCAACTGCATCTTTCCCAAACTGCCCTTTCCTTCTCAACAATTACATTCTTGCCACCGAAGCTTCTTCTCCGTCGACACCCATGGCAGAACCAGCGACCGCCGCCTCCAGCACCACCGCCATCATTCCAGCACCACCACGAGACCCCTATCATCTTTCCGCCACAGATCTCCAGACTGGAAGCATTGTTTCCAGCAAACTTACGGGCGAAGGCAATTGGCAAATATGGAGCAATCAAGTTAAAACTGTTTTTTTGGCACGCAACAAACTCGGCTTCCTCACTGGAACTCTTGCTCGTCCATCTGAAGATGATGCAGCTGCCGAAAAATGGGACCAGTGTCAAGCTGCTGCCAAGACTTGGCTTACACATTCGGTCGATCCCTCCTTGGAAGCCATGGTTTCTCGCCTTCCCACCGTGGCTGCCGTCTGGAACACTCTGCAAGAAAGCTTCAGACGGGTTTCTGGCTCACAGATTTTTTCACTTAAACAGGATATCAGTGAAGCAAAGCTGGCCGCCGGCGCCTCCAGTGCACAGTTGACCGCGTTCTATCTTCGACTTCAAGACCTCTGGACTGATTTGGACGTCCATCAACCGCCTATCCGCTGCATTTGTAGCCGTTGTGACTGTCACGTAAATGACAAGCTTCGTTTGCATGAGAGTTCAGATCGGGTGATGAAATTCCTCTCGGCACTCCCCGACGAATTTCGAACTCTTCGCACAAATGTCCTTGCCCGAGATGACTTCCTATCCCTTGAGAGGCTCCACGCTTTTGCCAGGGAAGATCTCCATCAGCGCACCGCCGGCGATGGCCATCCTTCTATCACCATGGAGAATGCTGTTTTTTCTGCAAATCAGAAGTCGTCCTCCCAACCCAGTTCCTTTACTGGAAATCAGCCAACCCAATTTGCTGATGGATCCGGGTTGCCTTTGTCGGGTGCTGGGCTACTACATTCCAGAAATTCCCTTGGGCCAGATACGGTCCAAACCACTTCTTTATCTCTTGGGCCTAATGGGCAGCAACGGCCCTTTTGCACCCATTGTCACAAGCCCGGCCATATTAGGGAAGCCTGCTTCCTCCTCGTGGGCTATCCACCCAATTGGAAGCCCAAACAGCGTAATGGGTCCAAAAGGAAGAACTTCAATTCTGGGCATTTAGCCCACAATGTAGCAATAAATAGCCCACCTCCTCCTGGATTTGGGCTTCTGCCTAACCCTTATGGCTATAAACAATTCATGGACTCTTTTGGTACTAATTCGTCTCCCTATTCGAGTGTAGGTATCATGGGATCCGCGTCCCCTGCCCCTGGCAATGTATTTGGCGGCTCTTCCGGGCTTCATCTTACTACCGATCAACAACAAAAGCTGGTCACTCTTTTGAATCAAATGGGGACTTCTGATCCTACTGCTAATTTCTCAGGTATCACTTTACCTTTTAATACCCTTTCCTCGGTTTGGATTATTGATTCAGGTGCAAGTGACCACATCACTTGTAATATATCTTTATTGAATTCATATTTTCCATGCGCAACACCTATTTCCATCACTTTGCCTGATCAATCCACTAGCCCTGTGACCCATATTGGACACTATAGACCCTATCCTCAGTTACACCTATCCAATGTCCTATATGCTCCAAATTTTAAACATAATTTGTTATCCATCCGCAAACTTACAAAAGATAATAATTGTGTGGCCATTTTTTTCGACGAATTTTGTGTCTTTCAGGACCGTACGACTGGGGATCTGATCGGGCTCGGCAAGGCTAGTCGGGGATTATATTTTTTATGTTCTTCTATTCCTGAGTCTTTTAAATTAGTTTTTCAGAATTATTTACTTTCAATAACGAATGCCACTTGCATTCCGAAAAATATTTTCCATTGTAATTTTGGTAGTAGCAATAAAATTACTTATGACACTTGGCATCGTCGCCTTGGTCATTCTTCTTTAAAAACCTACATCACTCATGGTCAATCTGTATCATGTCCTCCTTCATTCTCTTGTCCCATTTGTCCTTTGGCCAAACAAACTCGCACTACTTTTCCTCCACGCACTACCATCACCACTTCCACTTTTGAATTAGTACACATGGACGTTTGGGGTCCTCATCGGACCCCCACTCACGATGGTTTCCGATACTTTCTCACCATTGTCGATGATTTTTCTCGTGCCACATGGACATTTCTTTTACATTCAAAATCTCAAGTCTTCTCAACAATTCAGCATTTTATCTCTCTAGTTTTCACACAATTTGGCTCCCTTGTCCGACGCATTCGCTCTGACAATGGAACCGAATTTTTTTCCACTGAATGTCGATCTTTCCTTGCTAGTCAAGGAATTATTCATGAAAGCTCATGCGTTTACACTCCTCAGCAAAATGGAGTAGTTGAACGCAAACATCGTCATTTATTAGATGTTGCACGAGCCTTAATGTTTCAGGCACACATTCCTCCTCATTTTTGGGGAGACTGCATCCTCACTGCTACTTACCTCATTAACCGGTTGCCTTCATCCTCTATTCATGGTTTCAGCCCTTTTGAACTTTTATTTCACAAACCTCCCGTCCTTGACCATCTTCGTGTCTTTGGCTGTAGATGTTATGCCACTACATTAGGTGCCCGTGACAAATTTAGTCCCCGTGCTATTCCTTGCATTTTCATGGGTTACCCTCCTACCCAGAAGGGATATCGCCTGTATGATCCCGCTTCGGGAAAATTCTTCGTTAGTAGAGATGTCGTTTTTCAAGAAGATGTTTTTCCTTTTTCACCTACTACATCTATTGTATCTCCGGCAAGTCAGTCCGATCCCATATCTCCGGCTGTATGGTTTGACGAGACTACCCCTGAGACCGTATCTTCGTCACATCCACCTATGGAACCCTCTTCTACTTCCGATGACTCTTCCTCACCCACCTCCACGACGCCTGATCCTACCCTCTCTATCTACCTTCGTCTCTCCGGACGTCCTTCTAGACCTCCAATTTGGAGTTCTGATTATCTCTGTCCTACCTTACTTTCCGCATCTTCTACATCTCTTTATCCCATATCCAATTACATTTCCTTGACTAATTGTTCTCCTTCCCATCAGCACTTCATTGCTTCTATTTCTACCATTCCCGAACCTACCACCTTTCAGGAGGCTGTCCTTAACCCTAATTGGGTTACCGCCATGGAAACTGAACTCAATGCCCTTCATGCCAATAATACTTGGGATGTGGTTCCTTTGCCTCCTGGTCGTCGTCCAATTGGGTGTAAGTGGGTTTACAAGGTGAAGTATCATGCTGATGGTTCTCTTGAGCGATATAAAGCCCGCCTCGTGGCCAAAGGTTTTAATCAGCGCGAAGGGGTTGACTATCAAGACACCTTCTCTCCTACTGCTAAACATGTCACTGTTCGTCTCTTCCTCACCATTGCCGCTGTCCGTAATTGGCCTCTCTTTCAGATGGATGTTCAAAATGCATTTCTCCACGGTGATCTCTCTGAAGAGGTATATATGGACTTACCCCCAGGATTTCACACTCAGGGGGAGTCTATGGTATGTCGATTGCGTAAATCCTTATATGGGTTAAAGCAAGCATCTCGTCAATGGAATGCCAAATTCACCAATGCTCTTCTACAGCATGGATTTCATCAGTCCCACCATGATTACTCCTTATTTACCAAAACTCAGGGTACTGAATTTGTTGCTTTACTCATATATGTTGATGATATTCTCATTACAGGCAATAGTCAAGATGGCATCTCTGATCTCAAAAGATATCTCAATACCACATTCTTCATGAAAGATCTCGGTCAGTCCAAATTTTTCCTTGGTCTTGAGATTGCTCGATCTCCAAATGGGATCTCAATAAGTCAGCGCAAGTACATCTTAGAGCTCATTTCTGAGGCTGGATTGGCAGGTTCCAAACCTTCACTTATTCCTATGGAACAAAATAAGAAATTCACAAGCATTGAATATGATACTAGTTCAAATGAGCAAGTCAATGATCCGCCGCTTGAAGATCCTTTAGTATATCAGAGGTTAGTTGGTAGACTTATCTATTTAAATCTCACCAGGCCTGACATTACATTCTCAGTTCAACTTCTTAGTCAATTCATGCACCATCCGAAGCAATCTCACATGGAAGCTGCCTTGAAAGTAATAAAATATCTGAAGAGTTGCCCAGGCCTTGGTCTTCTATTTCCATCTTCATCAAAGCTTGAATTACGAGCTTTCTGTGATTCAGATTATAGCACATGCCCAATGACCAGAAGATCCACCACTGGTTTCTGCATCATGCTTGGCAATTCTTTAATATCTTGGCGTACAAAAAAGCAGCCTACTGTCTCACTTTCGTCGGCTGAAGCAGAGTATCGAGCTATGCAGGTTACAACTAGCGAAATAGTGTGGATCATGGGACTTCTCCAAGATTTTGGCTTTCACATTAAAAAACCTGCTTTACTTTATTGTGACAATGAAGCTGCAGAGAAAATAGCAGCAAATCCGATCTTTCATGAGCGCACCAAACACATTGAGGTGGAATGTCACTATGTAAGAGAAAAGATTCAGCAAGGTGTAATTGCAACACGCCACATCTCCACAAAGGAACAACCAGCCGATCTGTTGACTAAAGCGCTAAACAGTGGACAGCATTGGCATTTACTTTCCAAGCTTGGAGTTTTTGATTTATACAAATCTCCAGCTTGAGGGGGAGTGTTGAAGATTGATATCAAACATATGTATATATCTCATACTTGTGTATATCATTTCATCTCATATTTGTGTATATCATTTTGTGATTTGTAATTATCTTATTTAGCCTAGGACTTTAGCTTATAAGGCTTATAAATAGATGTAAACCATTGTACAAAATATCAATCAATATACAGCAATATTTTTTTCCAAACTCTGGTTTTTTTACTTTCTTACACTTTATTAATATCAAAGTCAGGTAATTGTATCCTTCCCAACATTTATAGGCAATCCTATCATTTGGCATACATGATTTTGTCGGGATGGATGGTTCATTATCATGAAAAGCCAAATCAAGTTTCAACTAGCTTAATGTCAAAATAATTTTGTCATTCTACTCGATGTAATTTCTACTAGATAACATTAATGTACGTAAAGAATCATTCAAAAGAAAAGTTGTAAAATAACTAGATAATAAAAAATAAGTATACGTCAACATTATGTTACAATTATGTTCTTTGGAAAATGGGTTATACGTTGTATGTACGACATGTTACGTAGGGTGTGGCATTATTTATGTTACAATTGGGTCTTTTACGGTGACAGACTATGCCACCACTACTACTAAATGGCTTTAATTAATTAGATAATTTTTTGGTTTGCTATTATTTTTATTTTCTTTTCGATTCCAAAGTTTCCAATAAATTCCAACCCCCACAATGACCAAAGACCTTCACCCCCCACCCCAATTAATAAATTCTACTAATACTGTAATACATAAAACTGCACTACTAGAATTTATGATGCGTCACAAACTGAAAGAATTCCACTTGTAAATTAGAAAAAAAAATAAAGGAAATTTGTGGGTTGACAGTTGGTCATGTGCCAAAAAGGTGATTTTCGCATTCAGCAAATGCGAACATCACCTTTTGTTGTGCACCCAACTGCCAAAAAGGTGATTTTCGCATTCAGCAAATGCGAACATCACCTTTTGTTGTGCACCCAACTGTCAACCCACAAATTTGCTCCATTTTTTTTCCCAACCCGCAAAAGTCAACACCCGTCACAAACTAGTAAGTTCTAATGTTTTAGAGTTTAAACTCTTATTCTTTGAACACATATGAAATATTTTTTAACAAACCACAGTATATTTTATTGCACAAGCAAACTGTACATAATATATCCTCAAAAGGCTAAGGGGTCTTTTAAGGTATTTGACCTTAACCGCAAAAGGAAAGTGCAACAACAAAACACAAAAGATTTTTATTTTCGGCTTATGCACAATAGCCTTTACATCATTGGCAATCATAATAATAATAAAATAAAGCCTAACATGTCGGCTTCTCATTGAGCATCTCAAAACTGCAAGTTGCAGAAGAAATTGAACGCGTATCTTGGTCCTTAGCTCCTACCCATGCCTATCTTAATATTGCCCTATACATCGATATTCCCTCCTCCCAAACTAGTAACATACATCTTCAAAATAGAGGACAAAACCCTAATAATTAGGGACATAGTCCCTAATATATAGGCACATAATACTACCTAAAAAAAACCAAATCGCACTTTTTTCGTACTAACAATCGCCCAGAGGAGAATTTCAATCGGCTAGGCGGCCCATGGGTTTTTTTATTTTTTATACACGTGGTTAAGAGTTCATTACTTGACCATTTCACTTTATATGTAATAAGAAATTTTGAAAAGATTATAATATAATGGAAGAGAGTTGAAAATGAAATGAGTAAAGAATCTTCCACTTTTAGACACTTTAATTTTGCAACTATGCTATATATCTCTACACTAAGTTCACGCACACTTCTACTTCCAATATCGTACTAGACAGTTTATTCATAGAAGCTCAAGCAAAACTTTACCAGAACTTATAAATTGTTATCTAATTGCTTGCATGTAATTTTTGTCTTTTCTAGAATTAGAGATAGAATCATTAATGCTTTAATTAATATGAGACTTTATTAATATCAATGTCAGGTAATTGTATCTTTCCCAACATTTATACGCAATCCTATCATTTGGCATTCTTGATTTTGTGGGGATGGATGGTTCATTATCATGAAAAGCCAAATCAAGTTTCAAATAGCTTAATGTCAAAATAATTTTGTCATTCTACTTGATGTCATTTCTACTAGATAACATTAATCTACGTAAAGAATCATTCAAAAGAATAGTCGTAGAAATAACTACATAATAAAAAATAAGTATACGTCAACATTATGTTACGATTATGTTATTTGATAAATGGGTTATACGTTGTATGTACGACATGTTACGTAGGGTGTGCCATTATTTATGTTGCCATTGGGTCTTTTGCGGTGACAGACTATGCCACCACTACTACTAAATGGCTTTAATTAATTGGTTAATTTTTTGGTTTGCTATTATTTTTATTTTCTTTCTGATTCCAAAGTTTCCAATAAATTCCAACCCCCACAATGACCAAAGACCTTCACCCCCCACCCCAATTAATAAATTCTACTAATACAGTAATACGTACAGCTGCACTACTAGAATTTATGATGAGGCACAAACTAGTAATTTCTAATGTTTCAGAGTTTAAACTCTCATTCTTTTGAACACCTATGACTTCTTTTTTTTTTAACAAATCATAGTATATTTTATTGCACAAGCAAACTGTACATAATATACCCTCAAAGGGCTAAGGAGTCTTTTATGGTATTTGATTTTAACCACAAATGGAAAGTGCGACAACAAAACACAAAATATTTCTATTTTCGGCTAGCTCACAAGAGCCTTTACATCATTAGCAATCATAATAATAATAATAATAATAAAAGCCTAACTTGTCGGCCTCTCATTGACCATCTCAAAACTGCAAGTTGTAGAAGAAATTGAATGCATATCCTGATCCCAAACTCCTACCCATGCCTATTTTAATACTGCTCTATATATCGATAGTCCCTCCTCCCAAACTAGTAATATATATTTCCAAAATAGAGGACAAAACCCTAATAATTAGGGACATAGTCCCTAATATTAGGCACATAATACTACCTAAGAAAAAACCAAATCACACTTTTTTCTTACTAACAATCGTCTAGAGTAGAATTTCAGTCGGCTAGGCAGCCCTTGCGTTTTTGTTTTTTTGTTTTTTTTTTTTTACACATATGGTTAAGAGTTCATTGCTTGACCATTTCACTTTATATGTTATAAGAAATTTTGAAAAGATTATAATATAATGGAAGAGAGTTGAAAATGAAATGAGTAAAGAATGACTTAGAAACTTCCACTTTTAGACCGTTTAATTTTGCAACTATATATGCTATATATCTCTACACTATGTTCACGCACACTTGTACTTCCAAATATCGTACTAGACAGTTTATTCATAGAAGCTCAAGCAAAAACTTTACCGGAACTTATAAATTGTTATTTAATTGCTTGCATGTAATTTTTGTCTTTTCTACAATTAGAAATTGAATCATTAATGCTTTAATTAATATGAGACTTTATTAATATCAAAGTCAGGTAATTGTGTCTTTCCCAACATTTATACGCAATCCTATCATTTGGCATACTTGATTTTGTGGGGATGGATGGTTCATTATCATGAAAAGCCAAATCAAGTTTCAAATAGCTTAATGTCAAAATAATTTTGTCATTCTACTCGATGTAATTCTACTCGATAACATTAATATACGTAAAGAATCAGTCGAAAGAAAAGTTATAGAAATAACTACGTAATAAAAAATAAGTATACGTCAACATTACGAAAATTAAAATTTAAATATTAAATTAGCCTTGTTAATCGAAATAATAATAAGGTCAATTCTTCTTAGGGGCATAGATTGCAATCATGAATAAAATTTATATTTTTATAATAATATTGGAAAATTATACTATGAAAGAAAATTTCACTACCTGTGCACACTGGACCAATTCACCATCTTATTTTAAACTAAATCTATCAAAATCAATTCCTTCCCTACGGAGCCAAATAACTAATTTTAATGAATTAATTTTCGTTTTGATATTTAATATCAATAAAATCACTAACCATTATATTATTTAATTTCCTAAAAGTCAATGCTCGATATTTAGAATGCTTTGGTTCCCCCTAAATACTTGACATAAAAAATATCAAAGCTGATATAAAATATATATTCTTTTTATAGCTAACTCACCAATATGTTAACCAATCAAGATTTCAATTTAAAACTTATCAGAAACAATATGATTAAAATTAATAGCATATTTTCCAAGATATTAACTTGTGCTATAATTGAAATCCCAATTAGACACAATCAAAATATTTGTTGGGTTTCAATTTTTAATATTCAGATATAAGCTCTAATCATATTGAATAAGGAATTCAAAATTTTAAAGAATTCGTTATTGAGACGATACCAAAATAAATAAGGTCTAATGGCATTAAATTCTATATTATATCATCATCATTATTTTTTTTTTAATTTTGTCCAAAATTGTTATAAAAAATATCGAGTAACTGATAGTATAAATAATCTTGTACATATTCTTATGAAAGCATCAAATTTAAGTATTGAATTTTTGTGTTCTGACTCGGTGTATTTTTAACCACTAATTACAAGTCCTGTAATTGTAATATAATTACGAGTATCGTCCTATAGGGAGGTGAACAATTACCGGTTAAGCAAAATTTATACCTATTATCTAGATCAATATGTAAAAGAAAGTGGACGTAGTAATAACAAAAATCAAGTAAAAGCAAGATTAACACGTTCAACTAAAAGAATTCAGATAAATAAACTTTAGAACTTGGGATTTCACCAACCATTAACTGTAAATTCCATTCACATAATTATTTTGTGATAACATCCTCACAACTATTCACATGATTAAGCACTATCCCTTCTCAGGGTATAATATTACTATTCAAATAATAATTATGGGACTACTTTCGTGACTCCAAAATTACTATGGATGCATGACGAACAAAAGAATACTGTGTTGCAGAAATTGAGAATTTACTATCGTAATTCACAATTTAAGTCTGAAGAATTCACGAACTAATATTGATGTCAGCTGTCGCCTCTTCATCAATACCTTAAACATGCAAATGGTGATCAAGCACTTACAAGAAATAATACCGAATAAATCAGATATTGGATAATACCACAATTATATAAATGAAAATTACGTAATGATGGTTACATCCCTGTCCTAAAGAAAATAACTTCAGCCACTCAACATGGCTTGCATAAAAGTAAAATTAAATCTAGACTATTTCTATTCTATCTACTCTATCTTTGTGTTCTATTGTTCTCCTCTATTTATACTTGTTCTTGTCCATGAAGATTAGAAGTCAATATCGTGTAGAACTCGTTCGTCTAATCCGAATGATCTGATTTTCATGATCTTTTCCTTTTCCATAATTCTACTAACTTACTCCATGATGTGGCATTACAAGTTACACGCTATGGCATTGCCATCCAAGTCCCTTTCTTTTCTCCAACAAAATCGTGACTTTTCTTTTGACGCAAACAATCTTTTCGGTCTTATCTTTCTCCAAGCAGTTTCCTTCCTACAAAATTGCAAATCAAGCTAGATAAGGCTAAATTTCCCAATAATTGGATAAGATAACATGAATTATCTTAACTTATGAGTTATCATTTAATTCACTTATCATGTTCACTGATTTAAACTTTGAAAGTGGTAAATTCATAAAATTTAATATTTAATAAAATAAGGCAATAAATTGGCTTGCATCAGACTTGCTATTTAATCTGGTCATAATCAATTTACGAGACATCAACATAAATTACACGTTGGCAATCAAACATTCAGCGAGAAAAAAAATTATTCCAATCAAACAAATGATCACCATGATTGATACCAAAAGTTTTGAGCATTTAAAGTCGACAGGCCTTAGTATTAGATGCACTAATACATATCATGCATACAAATTCAATATGAATAACTCTCATTTATAAAAGTGCAAAATCTTAAGTTAATGCTTGAATGCATTAAAAATAATCATGGTTGTTAGCAAGATGTATAATGCCTACAACGTTCGAACAATAAAGCTTGCATTTTGTTGTGTTCATGGATACTATCCCACATTGTGTTCAAGGACCCAGAACTTACTAACTTAAGCTTTTGGGGGCTCAGGTGAGCTCCTACTACTTATTGGACCGCTCTAGTTGGGCTCCCCATGGTTAAAACCTCTCCAACAAGTGGTATCAAGGCAGGAATGTTTCCCCTTCTAATTAGACCGGGCCTTAGTGGATAACTTGTGGACAAGTAGATTTGTGATACCCTTATGATTGGACCGGGTCTTAGTGGATAACTCATGGACAAGTAGGTTTGTGATACCAGTTGACTACTTGCACGGGTACTAAATGAGTCTATGTTGAAGAGATGGGCTTGCTGAACTAGAGAATGGATTTGTGGGGGAGTGGGCTTTAATGTGGTAGTGTATCCATAAAAGGGACCTAATAAGTGAAAATTAAGAGAAACTAGAGCATCTAATAAGTGACAATGACCCATAACTCACTAGCTTAAGCTTTTGGACTCAGGTGAGCTCCTACTATTTATTGGGCCGCTTTAGTTGAGCTCCCCGTGGTTAAAACCTCCCCAACACATTTTTTCCAACAGCTTTTAGATATTTTATTAAATGCATTGATAAGATATGGATTTAAAATCATCAATTCCATAAGAAGTTCAAGATTTCTAAAATTATAAATCCAAATTTAATATCATCAACGATAGAATTTAACAATGTTATACGATTAAAATAAATTCAATCATTCAATTTAATGCTAAACAATATGGCACAAAGTTTGCTTAATTTGATACCACGTATTACATCTTAATTATAACTGTAAGAGCAGAAATTATTTATTGTGTAGTTGTCTAAGTTGATAAAGAGTTCCTTATGGGTCCTTGTTAGATATATGTTCAATCCGAGAAAGAAATTAGAGAAATAAAAGGAATTTTTAATCTAAAATTTGTAAAATGCTTTTCTAGCCTACATCATTTTCTTCAATCAACAAAACCTATACTGATAATGTTACACACATGTCTATTATATATACATAAAACAATGCTCCATACCCATAATAAATATAATTCTGCTATATGTACAATTCAATAGTTTATAATATTGCCACGTGTCTATCACTTTAATGATACTATTATTTATTCCTAATTTTTTTTTCTTTTCATTATTATCTTCTATTGTATGCTTATTAGTTTTGTTCACTATATTGTGGTTAGAATTAGATTATTCTTATATAATCTCCTAATTTTTTTATCTTCAATTCTATTATATAACTCTTATGACTCAATTTCAAAATCTTATAATGAATGAATTTGACTTGCTATATTTTTCTTAGCCAATTTTCTCTAAAATGTCAATAAAAGCATAACATTTATCACTAAATTTTGTAAATTGTTATTTAACAATATCATTTACCAAATATTTCACAAAAAAAATTTCCTTTTAAGCCACCATTATTAGCATACATGTTCTTAATTCTATCCTTATTTTATTTTTAAAATGTCTTATTTTCTTTTCTGACATTAATAGTCATCATCCTTATTAACATATCAATGAGAGAGTTTAAATCACGTAATAAAATTTACTCTAATGAAATCATGGTGCAAATTTAAATAATTTGATGAACACTTATATTTATATTTTATTGGAGATATTTATATGTCTCTTTTTTAAATTTAATTGAGTTTATTTACTATTTTTTCTTTCCTTTGTATTATACTAATTCTTTTTGGGTTTTATCTTTGTTTTATATGTTAGATAAAAAATTTTATACGTGTTTTATCTTTGTTTATATGTTTTTTTTTATATTTTGTCTTTTTGGGTTTATATTTGTTTTTCTAATATAAACCCTCTAAAAATTTAATTAGTTTCCATATTATTTAAATTTAATACTGAAATACTAATACTTTTAAATGAAAAATAAGAAATTATGATTTTAAAATTTTAAATTCTAATCACACTTTTTTCAACAATAACAAGATTCATACAATTGCACGAGTAGAATCCTAATTATTTATAAAGGATATGTCAAGAGTCCTCAATTGACAAAACACTTTAACAATTATTTAATAAAAAATCTTATCACTTGATAATCAATTTTGATAATAACTCTATTATCCAATTTTAAATATATAACTACATAGTAATCAAAACTATAAGGTCTTTTTTTTTTTTTCCAAAATAAGTTGATTTATATTAACATGGGAATACCCAAGTTAACACAGTGCATAGAGGGTCCATAGAAGAACTAGCCTTAAATGAATAGACCCTAATATAACTAACCTAAACCCAGTAAGGGTTAGTTAAAGTAAAACCCCGCTAAAATGGGACCGGCATAAGCCCAATACAGTGGGACCAGTATCTCCTAGCTACTAACTACCTAAGAAAACAAAAATTCTAACTTGTCGGCTTTTGCTTACACAACTCCTCTAAGCAGGAACAGAAGAAATGGACCGTAAAAATCAGAGTAATACAGCTCTACGCTGGTCAATCCCTCCTATTCTTGCGTGGCCTTACACTGTGTATCACCATGCTTGACCCTCCTCCTAAGCTAAGACACCAAAACCCTACCGCAGGAAGCCTCGCTGATAGTACCAAATGCCACTGGCTTCAAAGTCTAGCAATAAAGAAATGTCCTTGATACGGCATAACTCGTCCTCCCATACGAGGGACCCGAAATTTGACTAAAGCCGCCACCAAAAAAATAATAATAATAATATTTACTATAGCCACAATTTGCACCTGTATCGCACCACGTCGCCCGCACGCACAGTGAAATGAAGAGCTTCTTCAGCTTGGCAGCACGGTCCCGTAACCTAGATGTAATAACTATTTTTTTTTTTGAACTATAGGGTCACTATATATTTCTTTAATATTAATTAAAAAAAATTTATTCTGATAACTTTTTCGTATTCCATTTTAATTCTTGCCTTAAAATAATCAATTTACTTTTTTCAATATAACTTTATTTTTACCCTTAATGTAACTCATCATTTACTCACTTTTATCAATATCAAATAAAAAAATAGCCCATCATTAAATATATAAAAGAAAAGTAAAAATTTTCTTTCTACTAATATTAGTGAATATAAATTATATGTTTTGCTAAAATGGCAAATAATGTGGGACAAATGGAATATTACAAGAGTGAAATCAAAAGTTGACGTAGAATGGCATTAGAAGATGAGATGATACATTAAAACTTTAATAAGGATACAAAACTCATGCTTATGTCAACTAGCTTTCAAATTATTAAATGACATTCCTATCACTATCAGTACATGATGTATTGTCCACCAACAAAGAAAAACGAAAAAACATTTACATATTATTCTAGACTTTAAAATCCGACATTTTAAAACATATTTTTACATTTTTTGATATAATTATTATAAGATAATAAGTGTATTAGAAATCAAAAAAATGTATTGAAAATCGCAAAAAAATGAGTTTTTGGAAGACCAACTATACAAACATGTAGACTTCTCCACACAGATGAAAGCAAACTTTCATCAATTTAAAAGATTGCCACGGAACGAAACTCGGATCAATGTCAATTGTTTGCCTTCTCAGAAAAATTTTGTAGGATCAATTCTGTTGCATTAATCTAGGTCAATGGTTTCTTTCGATTAAGTTCCCAAATCTAAAATGGAAACAGGTGAAACCATCGAGGCTACCGTTCTATGCTCATTGTAGCGACATCCAACTAGAGTCCCACAAACTCAAACCCCTGCCTATTGCCTCTGATTCCGTTCTTCTTACCCAGAAAATAAACAATAGATGAGCCGTAGCAGAGATACAATAAGGCAGAGATAGATGAGCCGTAGCAGCCGAGAGAGTTCATGAGAGCAACACTTTCTTCGAGAATCTGATAAAAATGGCATTAGTTTATGGCCTTCAAGCACTCGCATAGGCTTGGCAGGAAGAAAGGAGATCGATTGACGTACGGACGCATCAAATCTGAAGATATGAAATTGTTTCCCTAATTGTGCCTAGCTAAGGAAAAATATATTTATGCATTCCTCTGTATTTTTATTTCAGTTAATTACATAAATTTTTGTTCTTTTTATCCCTACTATTCTGTTCCTCAATTGTCTTTGAGTGCATCATCTAAGTAGATGATATATTTTTTGGTCTGGAAGAGTGATTAATTAGTACGAGAGAGGTACAAAGTGTTCTCCTCGTTTCTAGTTGAAAATCCAGTATCAGGGCAATTTGATTCGGAAGAGTGTCATTTTAAGAATATTTTGTTTTGTAAACCATGCTACTTTTAATGATGATGGTGATTATTAAAGTATTGATGATGATGTAGGTGGCCAGTGATTATTAAAGTAACGCTAATTACATTCAAAAATAATAGTGGATTCTTTTAGTAATTAAGGTAGTATTTAAATACTTAATTGAAACTTTTAACCATAGGAAAAAAAACTAAATCCCAGTTTTATATACTTATATTGCCATCTATCAATTTCCAACTCACCGTATTCAAACTCTTATTATCTCTAGGACTTGTACCAAAAGGAAACAAGGAAAGAGAAAAAAAACATCCAGGTTAATTTTAACACGAAAGAGATAGGGGAAAAACAAACAATTTTTACAAATAAATAAATTCTGCAAAATTTGAGAATTTTTTATTTATTAAAACTTAAATCATAATCAAAATGAATGGAAATAAGTCTTTACACACGTATTTATAATTTAAATAAACCTTTAAAAAATTAGAAAAGAATTGTAAGTCGACTAAAAAACAAAAATGCGCGTGATAGTCGCCCCAAACCCCTAAGACTAATAGTACTAAGTCCATTAGTCTTATCGATCTCGTCCATACTTTTAAAAAGATATTCTTAATGTTTTAGTTAAAAATTATGGCTATTCAAAATTGGATACACGTTTTAGCGCGTTTTCCCATATTTTTCTTTTTTAAACTGTTTTTGTGCAACCAAATAATCATCTGCAGCAGTTGATAAGATGTGTAGAGATGAACTTTTAAAAATGCAAGTTGGTGCTAGTTGATTCACGGCATCTTCCGAAATAATAACTCCTAATTCAAATATATTTTTTTTTATTTTTACTTATAGTTTTTTAATATTAAACCATGCATGGTATTATTAACACGAGTATTATAAGATTTTTATTCAAAAATTATTTTTTTTAATGATTTTTGAAAATTAGCTTTCTATGGGGGTGGGGTGGGGGGGGGGGGGGGGAGAGGTGAGAGTAATATTATAGTTCATAAAATAATTAGAAAAATAATCACCACAAGATTATTGATATTCGAGTCTAATTTGGTCGTTTTGTCCAGTAACTAGTTCCTATTTGGGAGATATTCAGGTCTTGATATATAGTTTCTCAATTTAATTGTCAAGAATGTTCGTATGCATTGGTAAACTTTATAACTATTTTACACAATATTGGTACTGCACAAACCATCTATGATTGTCCGGTCAACTGGGGGTACATGAGCTTTCTTATTCATTCTTCTTAACTCTTTCTGGATCTTGAGATAGTTGCTGCTGTTCTCTCCCATCCCTCAATTTCATTCTGTAATAGCAATTACACATGAATCACCAAAAACCACGATTTTCTGTAGTTTTTATTGTATTTCTGTGATAAACTTCTTTCCTACTTGAAACAATTTGATATTAATATACAGTGATGGTGATGAGGTTTTTTAATTTTAATTTCCTCACTTCAATAATCCTACAGTGATGGTGAACAACGAGGACTATTGGAGTAATTTACCCTACATTATTTTATGAGGAAAAAAATTAGCTGCAATAACAAAATGGTGATCAATGAATTTACGATTTTGAAGAGTGAATTATATAACTCCAACCACTCTTGAACAATCCATGACCCAAAAGTGAAAAATAAAAAACAAACCTTCCCCAAATAAAAATAAATAAGTCGACGATAAAATAAATAAAAATAAAGACCTCTAGCTTAGTCAACCATAGATGCTGTTTAGCTACACCTCAATTCCTTTCTTCATCACCTTTTCTATTAAAATGAAAGAGCTTTGAACAGAATAAGTTGGAATTAGTCAACGGAAGATGCATTTTACCCGCGCTGAAGACTTTTCCAAGTCTTCTCCCTTGATTTTATTTGTGCATTTCTGAACTTGTTCTTTGATGATATATTTTTTCTCATATATATAATCAAGCACTTAATCTTTGGCTCGGTAGGACTTCAGTTAATGCAGAACTGCAAACAGAAAAAAAAATACAAAATATTCTTCCAAAAGAAAAACAAAAATGGATTTCAGTCCCATGCTACCACTGATCATTCTTTTAGTTTTCTTCATGCTATCTTCGCCAGGAGCGGCATTTAATATAGCACATCCTGACTGTGATGATCATTGTGGAAATGTAAGCATTCCATTTCCATTTGGTACGAGAGAGGGTTGTTACCTTGACGAAGGATTCCTAATTGAATGCCACAACGATTCCAATAACGTCGACCCTCCCCAAGCAACTTTGAGGGGTGGTGAAGTTCATGTCACAGATATATCGCTTGAAGGACAGTTGCGCGTTCTGAGTTTCGTGGGATATGATTGCTATTATCGGAATCAAAGTTCCAACCGCAACAGCCCATGGATCAGCATACCTAAGCCCCTGATTTTCAATAGTACAGCCAATAAATTTACAGCAATTGGCTGCGATATTGTCTCACTTGTCCAAGGTATACTAGTAACACGCTGATCAATTTATAATTGAAGTTGTATATAAGCCTGTTTAGTGTTGAGATATTGAATTATCTGTTTGCATCCAACAAGGTACAAGTAATTTAAGACGATACTCCACTGGATGTTTGTCTCTGTGTGCTCACAAGAACGATATTGTAGATGGTTCTTGTTCTGGTATTGGCTGTTGCCAGACATCTATACCTAGTGGAGCTTGGCAGATTAATATCTCTATGATTAGCCTTAGCAATCACAGTTTAGTCTCGAGTTTCGATCCTTGCAGTTATGCTTTTGTTGTTGAAGAAAAATCTTTCCAGTTTTTTGCCGATAATCTTACCAACTTAGACCGGGTTGTAAGTCTTCCAGTCGTCGTGGATTGGGTCATTGAATATGAGAAATGTGAAGCAGCTCAGAAAAATTCAAGCACATATGCTTGTAAGAACAATAGTGTTTGTCACGACCCAGATGGGGCTCTAGGTTATCGCTGTAGGTGCAAGGAGGGATATGAGGGCAATCCGTATCTCCCAAATGGTTGCCAAGGTAAATAAATTGCTTCATCCCAATTTTTTTATAACCTCGGTTGATTTCGTAAAAGCACATCTTCGAATAAGTGGTCCCAAACTAAAAATAAATTACAATATGTTTGGGAGGTTGTTCAATCTTGATTTAGGGACGTCTAAGATCATATTTATGTATTTCCAGTTCTAATGAATTCCCCTGTGCAGATATTGATGAATGTGCAAGTCCCAGTCTATACAACTGTGAGAAAAATAGCGTTTGTGCCAACACATTGGGAAATTATACATGCAATTGTATTCAAGGGTACCATGGTGAGGGAAGAGATGTAGAAGGATGCATTGCTGATCAAAAGCCAAACAAAAAAAACTATTGGCCCATTTTTGCAGGTTTGTATATATTCTTGCGAATGAATATGTAATGATTAAACTAAGATTATTAAGAAAATCAAAACAAAAGACAAACTGATCACACAGGATTTGTATGGTTTAGTTAAGAAAATTAAGTTTTCGACTAAAATGATAATATTATTAAGAAGTTAAAAGCTGAAATTTCTCCATTTCTCTCAGCCTTTAACCTTTAAAACTCCAGTGCTCTCTAATCTTCTCTACAACACCTTCTCTATCTAGAAATTGCTGTCGAAGACTCTCTCGAGGTTTCCTTGAAATTTCTACTTGCAAATACTTTTATTTTAACTCTATTTATAGGCAACTAGCAGAGACCAATGAAAACCCCAATGCGCCTAGTGTTTCAATGATAGAAACTCTCATTTTCCAAGAGTTTCAATACCAGATTTCATTTTCTCTTGGGTTTCTTGTAAAACACGGTGCAGACGTCAGAATGCAAATAGTATGACTTGATATTTTTCTAATCTTCAAATGAAAGAAATAATTGCAAAGAATAATCTCAACGGATAATTAATTATGGCAACAGGTTTGACATTACTATAAATTTTAATTATGGCAACACGAGTGCTTAGAAAACAAAGTCCTGATTTCTTGAAAATTTTGGCTGCAGGTGTTGGAGTAAGCACAGGCACCACGATTCTACTTGGGTTGTCCTTGTGTTTTTACTTGGAATTTATGAGAAGAAAGGCAAATAGGCAGCGACAGGAGTTCTTTATAAAAAATGGTGGAGTGGTTTTACAGCAAAAGCTCTCTGGACGAGGAGGAGGAGGAGGAGGAGGCACATATAGTGTTAGAATTTTCTCTATAGAAGAATTAAAAAAGGTTACCAATGATTTTGATGAAAGCCAAATCATTGGTAAAGGAGGATTTGGGACAGTTTTCAAAGGAGAGTTGGTAGATAACACAACCGTGGCCATTAAAAAGTCCAGAGGAGTTGATCAACACCAAGTTGAGCAATTCATTAACGAGGTGATTGTGCTCTCCCAAATTAACAATAGAAATGTCGTAAAGCTTCTAGGTTGCTGCCTAGAGTCAGAAGTTCCATTACTTGTATATGAATTTATAGACAATGGAACTCTCTTTGAGCATTTAAACAACACAATCAAAGCATCAAAGCTTTCTTGGAAAATTCGATTGCGAATAGCATCAGAAGTTGCTGGAGTGCTCTCATATTTGCACTCCATCGCCTCTCCTCCAATCATCCACAGGGATATCAAGTCTGCCAACATACTTGTTGATCAACATTACACTGCAAAATTAGCTGATTTTGGGATATCAAGATTGGTTCCAACAGACGAAAATCAGGTGTCTACAATGGTGCAAGGCACACATGGGTATTTGGACCCCGAATACATGCAAACAGGTCTGCTGACTGAGAAGAGTGATGTTTACAGTTATGGTGTTGTTCTGGTAGAGCTTTTAACAGGGAAAAAGGCTTTGGCATTTGACAAACCCGAGGCTGAGAGATTTTTATCCAACCGATTTCTTTCCGCTCTAAAAGGGGACCATTTGATTGAAGTTCTTGATAGTAACATATGCTGCGATGAAAATATTGAGCAGTTGAAAAGAGTTGCTGTGATCGCAAAAGAATGCCTAAGTGTCCAAGGTGACGACAGACCGTTCATGAAAGACGTAGCAAGGGAACTCGAGGCATTCAAAATAAATGCGAAGGAATTTTCACTTCAAGTTTTGGAGATTGATTCCACAGAGTGTAAACGACCCTTGGTTGGAGTGTTGTCAAAAGAATATAGGAGTTGTGATGATACTTCTTCCAGCGACCTATATCCAGTATATCCTTCCACCACAGAGCTACCATTGTTACCAACATCTGGGGGAAGATGAAGGGTAGACAAAACATTGAGTTTCTCAAGATTTCTTGCTGTATAAAACACCAATGAAATGTGTGTGGTACTTCTGTTAAATATCGAGTATTGCATTGCATTAGTGTGTTAAAATGTACTCTAATTTGCAATTTTTCCTCATATTTGTGTATTTATATTGTTCTATTTGGGGGCAAGATACTGCAACATTTTATTTATATGATACAAAAAAAAAAAAAAAAAAAGTTTAGAAAGTTTCATCAGAACGTAAACCTAAAAAAAAGGAAAGCTAAAAGATTTTGTACGATTTCTTCTCACCTTCTATAGCAAATAATACCAGATCTAGACCTCGTTCAAGCATTAAACTCGAATTTGAGCTATCCCTTGTAAATCCTCTCTAAGAAGCTACCATAGAAACACACCTCCAAATAAAAAATGTTCATTTAGACAGCATTAGTCAGTTTAGCATGGTACGATGAATTGATGATGATAGTGGTGCTTCTCTAGTCAATGTTACAGATATATCACTAGAAGGACGGGTGTGAATTTGGCAGCCCGTGGGATATGAATGTTATTATCAAAGAATGAAGGATACCAGTCAAATAGCCTACCAATCACGATAGACCACCCCTTCACTTCCAATAGTACGGGCAATAAGTTCACAGCAATTGGTTGCGATATTAATTCCTCAATTGATGGCATTCACTGCTATAAAAGCTTTTGAGTTGTATAATTTTGAGTTTTCGATTTAATTTAACGTCAAGAAGATCTCTTTGTATTTTGTCCAACAAGGTCAAGGTTTAGGAAATTTGCAAAAATAGCAGCTTGCGGAGGGATATTTGCAAAAATAGCAGCTCTAAAATTTTCTTTGTGAAACCAGCAGGTCAAGGTGTTTGACCTTGTGAAAATACTTAAATACCCCTCTATTTACAAAAGATGAGAAATATCCTTCCTAAAGCATTGTTTAAATCTTCTTCCCGTCATTTTTTCACTTCAAATTTCCCTGCCCATTGATAACTCTATTTTATATAGGGTTTTCTTATTCATTTTGGTTAGAAATTGGCTTGTGTTTTAATTTGTTTTTACATATTTTGGCCAAATTATCCTTTGAAAACTCACTCATCTTCCGGAGTTCATAACTCTTGATGCAGACGTCCAAATGAGATGATTCAAGATGATATGGAAAGCTAAGAAAGAGAGCAAAAACTTTCATGAAGAAAGTTTTCTCAAATTCTGGAAGCAAAAGGACCAAAACTGGACAGAAACTTAAAGATTTTTTCTGAAATTTTCTTTAGCTACGGGTTTCAGAAATTCAGCAGGCTGCTTCACGGTTTTTGTAGCACAATTTGATAGCAACATTCAAGAAGAAGAAGCCTTCTTACTCAGCCAAGTATAAAGTAAAAAGAAAGGAATGCTTAGTAACAAAAGGCTGCTACACTTGGACAATAAAGAAGGAAATAAAAGAAAGGAAGAAGCCGACTTTTGAGTGAAGAAAGCTGAGCACATGAGAGCATAACCAACCCAGCTGCATCTTTTTATTTTTCTAAAGAAAGAGTGCATGAGGACAGCAAGAAAGTCTCTCCAAAATGCAGTCTCACATGGGCAAAAACAAAGCTCGGAAAAATCGGGCGAGAACATAGAGAGAAACAAGCAAGCAGTAGAGCATGCACACAAAGAAAGAAAAGAAAAGAGAATCAAGTCACTGAATTGCCAACTACAAAAGCAAAGCTTGGGCTGTTTTATTTCTTTGGAAAAGAAACCAAGCACATGGCAGCAACAACACCTTCGTGAGCAAAGAAAGAAGAGCAAATCCTTGCTTATAAATAAGAAAGCTTACAACGGAGGAAGACATTCCATTTTGGTGATCCCATTTTCAGGTAAAGCATTTCTAGTTTTCTTTAGATTAGATTTAGTTTAGCCAAGCTATTTTTCTTTCTATTTTCCTGCAGTAGTTTAGAGCATCCAGCTTTCTTCATTCTTTTGTTTTGTTTTCTTTTGAGTTTGGTAGGATTTCATCGCCTTCCTTCGGTTTTCTTTTGAAACTTCAGATATTGTTCACGGTTTTTCTTGATTACTTGTTGCCATTATTCTCGGTTTTCTTGAGAGAACTTCCAGCTGCATCTGCTCACGTTGAAGCTCACGGGTTCAGTGACAACTTCAGACCTTCCTCGGTTTCTGCGCAAATTTCAGACTTCTTGAGTTTCTTCTTTCTTTCTGCAGCAATCCTTTCTTTTGTTTTCTTGATTTTTATTTTGTTCTTGTTGCTTCATTGGTTTGTGATAAAAACTCAGCTGCCAAGACTTGACTTGGGTGTAAAGCTAGCATAAATTGTTGTTTCCTTTGGAAGCTACGAGTAAGCAAAACAAACCATACTGAAATTTTTTCTCACATATTTTCTCTTGTTTTGTCTTCTTCTTGTTTTCTTTAGTTTATTTTAGTTATCAATTTTAGCTTTCTTTTATTGTTTTAGTTTTTAGTTTTATTTAGAAATTTTAGTAATTTAAGTTTTGTATTTTGTTATGAAATTTTGTTGCTAAGTATTATCATCTACGGCTTTTGTTTGGATTTTTTCTTTTATTTTTCTTTTCAATCATGTTTAAATTTTTGGTGATATTCTTCTATTTTAATATGAACTAAATTCTTTTTCTAGGGTTTAGATGTAGCCTAACTATGAAGTCTTAATATTTTTCTATTAATATAGTTTGATTTAATTTTCCATGGTTGAGTATTTATCTTTGTGCTTAATGCTTCTAATTACTTGATCACTAATTAGATGATTTGTTAATCATAACGAATTGGAAGAGGAGTTATGTGTCAAGTTCATTGAGATAAATGCCATAAATTGAATGTAGGATAGGAATATACCTACATGGTTTGTGTAGTCGCTATATGAGAATCCATAGAAATTAATGACTTCATAATTGTTGTAATTCACATAGGAATATAGTGAATTAGCAATTAGGAGGATTTTTATTAGATCTCGGGAGGGACTAGTAAATAAATTTGGGAATCTCGACTATCAACCAGGAAATTAAATTAGATTATAGAAATAGATTAATATTAGGATGGATTAGTTATGGTGAAATCAAAAACCCTAGATCTTTCGTCAACTTAATCTATTAACTTGCTTTGTTTAGTTTTTAATTTTAGTTTTAATTAAGTTTTAAAATTACTTTTAATTTAGCTTATCCATAAAATATTTTTTCTTCAAATAAAGTTAGAACTATTTTAATTTCGGTATTTAATAATTCATTAGTCTCTGTGGGAACGATAAATTATATTCACTCTATATTACTTGTTAACGATCACGTGCACTTGCGTGTAAAATTCGCAACACCCATTCAATCATTATTCATCGATTCAACATTCCATTCATTCAACTTTGCATGAATGAGATGTACGTGAGTAGGGTAGGCATCTTCAAGCAAAAAGACCACCAAAAGACCACGCTAAATGAATGAGATGTATGCGAGTAGGTCGATTTAACATCCTATTTCACACAATCTGTAATCATTTCCATCAATAGCATAATGAAAAATCTAATTCTTGAGCACGTAGAGGAGCAGTATGAAATTGGGGTATGAAAAGACAAATTAATCATGTCGACATTTTATTCGACGTTTTAGTCAACATTTTGCTCCATGTCGACATTTTATTCCACATTAAAATGTGGAATAAAACGGGGAATAAAATGTGGAATAAATCGTCGAATAAAATATGGAATAAAATGTCAACATGGAGCAAAATGTGGATACAAACATGGAATAAAATGTAGAATCAAATGTAGAATAAAACGTGGAATAAAATGTAGCAAAAAAAGCGTGGAATAAAATGTGGAATAAAACGTCGACTAAAATGTGAAATAAAATGTCAACTAAAATGTCGACATGAAGCAAAATGTGGAAACAAACGTGGAATAAAATGTGGAAACAAACGTGGAATAAAACGTGGAATAAAATGTAGAAAAAAAGTGGAATAAAATGTGGAATAAAACGTCAACTAAAATGTGGAATAAAATGTAGACTAAAATGTCGATATGAAGCAAAATGTCGACTAAAACGTCGAATAAATTGTCGACTAAAATGTCAACATGAATAATTTGTCTTTTCATACCACTTCTCTACATACTAAAAAATTAGATATTTCCCTCTACTATTGATGCAAACGATTAAAGAGATCATCTTGAAGGGAACCCATGCCTACTAGAGCTATATATACATCCATTTGAAAAACTATCTAACCCTCAGTGATATGTTCTTGAGTTTCAATCCTGACAGCTAGGCTTTTGTGGTTGAAAACAAAGCTTTCCATTTTTCTATTGATAATTTTACCACATTAGCCACTGTTTCTAATCTTGCCACCCTCGCGGATTGGATCAATGGAAATGAGAAATATGAAGAGGCTCTGCTTTTCTGAAAAACAGTGAATATTATGACCCAGTTGGGCTGCAAGGTTATCGCTGTAAGTGCAAACCAAGGATTTGATGGCAACCAATATCTCCTGGTGGTTGCCAGGGTTTTAAGTTGCTTCATCATAACCCTTCCCAAATCAAGAATGAGTACTAACACGCATACTTGGAGATGTAATTCAAACTTGATTTCATGATTTACAAACCGCTAAAATAATTTCCAAGTATTTTCTATTCTAATCATTGCAATTTTGCAAATATTGATGCATGTGCAAATCCCAGTCATAACCACTGTGGAAAATATAGCACTTCTATCAACAAAATAGGAAACTATTTATGCAATTGCTCTCAAGGATACCATGGTGATGGGAGAAATGGCAAAGACAGACGCAATGCTAATGAAAAGCCAAATTATAAAATTTAAAATATATATATTAGCTATCTTTACAAGTCAGTCAACTCTTATGGTTAGATATGATATTTGAAGGAAATGGGAGTTAAGTATAATAGTTTTACCCCCAAATTCTTACTGATTGGCCAGCAAAATATAAAATAAGAGGCAAAAATATCCATCTTTCTCTTGGAATCAAATTAAAATTTGGAGGAGAATATAAAATAACATCAATACAACTTGAGATTTGCTTGTTCTTCATGTTGAAAAATAATATTGACATTTGTTAAAGAATTACACACACATTCAAACAATAATTTCGCTTAATTTTTATTCTACCAAAGACTTAGAGTACTATTAGAACAACAAAATCCCTTCTGTAAATTTAGTTTCTTGACAATTTTGCCTGCAGGTGTTGGAGTAAGCAAAGTAATGGCATTTCTACTATCATTTTCCTTTTGTATGTTACTTCAAATTGATGACATGAAAGGAAAATAAGTTGAAAGAGGAGTTCTTAGGACAAAAAAATAATGGGTAACTTTACAGCAAAAACTCCCTAGGCATATTATTGGTGCTTATGTTGGTTTTTACAAAGTAGGACTTTAGGGTGAACAAGTTTCTTCTTACATTTCTATGGGTCTAACTATCAATCGGTTTTCAACTTTCATTCAAGGAGAAAGCTCTTATATTGCTTAAAAGGCAACTAATGATTTTGATGAAAGCCAAATTATTGGTCGAGGAAGATTTGGGACAGATTTTAAAGGTGAGTTAATGGACAACAGAAATTTTGCCACTAAGAAGTCTAGAGGAGTTGATCAACACCAAGTTGAGTAATTCATTAATGAGCTGATTGAGCTATCCCAAATCTATTATTTTAAAAGGTAGAGTTAAAGTTGACTTGTAAGCATGACCTGAAGGGTTCTGTTTCTTACGATTTAGATACACATCATTCATAGCCCCGTAGAACCACTCCGTATTAAACCCACAAATTTCATATTTTATAAAGAAAAATCTCCTTTTCCACTCATTGTGAGCTGAAGGCTTCATAGCCTTACTCCCGGATCTCGAAAAAAAAGGCAAAATATCCAATCGAGTTCGCAGACTTCTTCATACAATAAAAATACCTAAATAGGTCCATGGAACTCTTTATTTTCCCCTATCAGCACAACACTTCAAACCCAATACTGGTCCTTGCTGAATTAGGGGCCAGCTGAGCCAAAACTATCATGTAATAATTCAGAATGTCAATGACAAGTTGACATATGGAAAACCTTATCCCTGTTTTCAAGTGTTCTTCATACACCGTTAAATATCCTACAGGGGGGCAACATGCCCTACCCTTATGACCTGCAAACCTAGCCCCATATTCTTTAGAAATATAGAACCTCTTCCTCAGTTCCCTAATATTGGCTTCTCCAAAAACTGTTGAAAAGGTCTTTGCATAGGTGTAAATTTTTAAGGATACGCCACTATCGGCAGTGCAACGAATTACTCCATTTCCTCCGAGGACGAACTTACTGCCCCAAATGAAACCAGCTTACTCTTAGACACACTACTCCCTTCCTCAGAATTAGACACAACAAAAGTCTGTGTCATCCTAGTTACCTTTCTCCTACTAGATCCCCTCACATCATAATTAGAAAATTCCCTTGGCCAGAGGAGTCAAAAGAACTAACCCCCTTGCCGGCCAGGGACACATTTTTTTTTATCCCATCTAGAAGATCTAGCAAACATAGATTGAGCGGAAGACATACTTACTTTTTCTCAAAATCTCTTCGATGGAACGGGGGTAAAAATCTCACCAAGTAGAGATCGCCTCACTTTGCTCAACACTCATTGAAAAAAGACAACTTCTCGTCGGAAGAAAAAGATGCAAAGTTTGTGTAAAAGGCAAAAAAAGTGACAACACACGATGGAAGCCCTAGAGGCGAGGAACGACAAATTTTTATACGAAACCCTAAAGTTTCCATGCACGTCTCAACCAAATCTTTTAGGGTCCCATAGCATTAAATGTCATCATCTTAAAAGATAAGCGCTATCTTATTATACAACATATGATAAGTCTTAATGGACGATAAACGCGATGATTCAAATCATTACATTTATTTCTATTCTCCAAAACCCAAAAAGTCTGGGATTGACAAGATCTCAGCCTGACATTGCCACGCCAAGGTCTAGGGGGCTTATGATGTGTATGAGACCCAATGTCCCATCTGAAACCAAAGGCTGGATCTTAACACTACAAGACAAGACCTTGTTTTGTTCGAGAACCAAAGGTCAGATATCAGGAACACATGAAGGTTCAGACCTAAGCGACATGTGAAGGCCAAGGCTATAAACTTCAACAACATGTTCTTCAGTTAGACTTTGAACTCTAAGTATAAAAGTTGAGAATGAAAATACATTGAAATCACACCAAATGTAAAGACCTCGGAGTCCCAAGCTACAAAGTGAGAATTCAGTGAGGTCGTGCTTATCCGTAAGTGCGTAACAAAATGCTACAATTATGTAACAATATAACAACGTGCAATCATCAGTTACAATTGTAGCCAATGTGCCAAAACATGATAACGAATCCACAAATGGAGGGATATACTACAAGAAAATACTGGATTTCCGTCGGAAAATATGATAACGAATCCACAAATGGAGGGATATACTACAAGAAAATACTGGATTTCCGACGGAATTTTCCGACGGAAATTAATCCGTCGGAAATTTCCGCCGGAAATCCGTCAGAAAAAGCGAATTGGAGTCCGCAGTAAAATCTCCGACGGATTAAAAAATAAAAAAATATAAGTTTCCGACGGATTATCCGTCGGAAATATTTTTTATAAAATCTAAAAACATTTCCGACGGACAATCCGTCGGAAGTTCTTATAAAAAATTAATTTTTTTTAAACTTTTCCGACGGACAAACCGTCGGAATATTAGAAAAAATAAAAAAAATATTTAAATGTCCGACGGATTACCGTCAGAAAATTCAAAATAAAAATTTTAAGAATTTCCGACGGATAAGCCGTCGAAAATTCTTCCAAAAAGTAAAAAAATTACTTTTTCCGACGGCTATCCGTCGGAAATGTAAACTACATAAAAAAAAACCCCTCCTTTTCCCCCTCCCTCGCATTTCCCCCTCCCCTCCCGCCAGCCCCTCCCGCCTCCCACCTCCCCCCTCCCCCCCAAATTTTTCTTACCTCTTTCCCCCCCTCTTTCCTCTTTCACGCCCCTCCCGCCTCCCCCTTTTCCCCCAAATTTGCTTGTAGCAAGTTGCATTTTGCATAAAACTTAGATCTGCTGTAAAAAAAAAAAAAAAATATGGAGGCCAGCTCGGAATTGGGAGCAGCTCGGGCAGAACGAGTAGCTGAAAAGTGGAGGAAGCTCGGAACTTAGTGCCAAGTCAGCAATGGCTTTTACAAAACTGATAATAGCTTCCTTACTTGTTTCTTTGCCGCTGCTCCACAAACCCGGACACGAAGCTCAAGCAACTCAAACCAATCAACTGGTAATTAATTAATCTGTTCCTTAACATTCACGACCGTGCATGATAACCAGAGAATTATTGGAAATATGTACTAACTTGGGTAATTTGGTGTGGCTATATATGTTTTTGTTTGGTTAGATTGCGGGGCGGCTTGTGCAGGGAGATGCCAATTATCATCAAGGCCAAGGCTCTGCAAAAGGGCCTGTGGGACTTGCTGTGCAAGGTGCAATTGCGTTCCTCCTGGTACTGCTGGCAACTACGAAGCATGTCCCTGTTACGCCAACCTCACCACTCAAGCTCGGAACTTAGTGCCAAGTCAAAATTTAACCCCTCACCTCACAAACTGGAATTTGATGCTCATATTGTTTTCTTATGCTTGTTTTTATTGATAAGGACTGTTGATTGGGTGTTTTTGGTGCTGTTTAAAATTTTTTGGGCCATGATTCATCCTATTTGTATGAATCTTCATGATTTTAACTTTGCACATAATGTGTTTGATGAAATGCCTAAACGAAATTTCAGTTCCATTGTAAGCAATTGAGCACTTGAACTGAGTGGTTGACTCGATCGTTGCCCTCTGCCCCTCTGCACTTGGAGTTGGAGCTCCCCTAAACTAAATCCTGTATTAATTTATCTTTATTTCAAAAAAGGGTTTTTTTTTAAAAAAAAAATTATTAAATTTCCGACGGATTTCCGTCGGAAATTAAATAATTCGTCGGAATAATTCCGACGGAGCCGTCGCAAAATCCGTCGGAAATCCGTTCAATTTCCGACGGTTGGCCGTCGGAAAATTTTTTGCTACGACCTTTATTTCGACGGATTGTTTCCGACGGTTTTCCGTCGGAAATCATCAGATTTGCGACGGAAAAGGGGATTTTCCGTCGGAAATTTGCCGTCGGAAAATTACAATTTTCTTGTAGTGGGAGAAGTTATTTGAGCTCAAAAAAATGACCAAGTATGGGGGACACTTTCTGATAACTGAAAGAATACAATACTCTAACTAAATTCTGACTTAGGCATCGGAAAATTTACCCCAGAGAACCATTTCAAAATCTGTTTTCTATGAACATTTATTATTTAGGAAGAGAAAGAATCTCAGGTCAAAACTGTCTTCTTTTTTTTTTTTTTTGACAAGCCAACAAGGCAAAATATTTTATTAGAAAATAAGAGCAGATAATACAGGGAAATGAATATGCTTTTAAAAGATAGGAAAGCAAACCTACGCCAAATACTACTCACCTACTGAGAACTATACTAATTATTCAATAATTGCCAACAGATTCTCTACTCTGGAGACACCGGATTTTACCAACCTGTCGGCAACACTGTTATTCTCCCTTGGGGCATGCTGACACTCCCATTGCCTGATTTACTCCTTCAACAGATCTATATGATTTGAGACATTTTTGAGATGCCAGGGGGCTTTTTCAAGGTACATTAACCACTTGATGGCATTAGCAGAGTCACTCTCTATTACAAGCACATGAGAGCTTTCCACACAGACTCTGAGAACACTCGAAAGGCCTCACGAATAGCATAGAATTCAGCCTGATTTGAATCAAGAATTCCAACATGATTGGAGAACACGGCCTTTGTTCTACCCTGATCATCCCTAAGAATACCCCTGATCCCAACCATACCTGGTTTTCCAATAGCAGAACCATCCACATTAAACTTCATTCTACCCGGTTGAGGACGGAACTAAGAGACATTTACTTTCTTACACCCATGAGCTTGCCTCACTCTTGCATTAGTCGGCTGAAGGAATATATCAGAAATGGATGTTGATGAGGAAGGCCACTTTGCTTTGAACCAAGTTGCAAACCTAATGAAAATCAAATCCATGAGTTGTGATAGCTCGAAACTTTTATTGTTGAAAGTAACCTGATTGCGACATAGCCAGATCAACCAGATGATGGCATAAAACAGCAAAATCCAAGGCTGCCGCCCATTGGAATCTGGGAAGGAGTGCTGCCAGCTATCAAGGAAGGTGGATGGATTCCCAGGGCAGGTCCATGAAATTCCAGGTCAAAACTCTCTTATCGGATCTTAACCGGATTGCAGATTTATCTTTCTTCACTACTGATACTCTTCAAATCAAAAACCCCAAAATAAACCCACAAAATATCATTTTTCCTTACTCGAAGTCTACCTGTCCATATAATTTTTATCAAAGGAGAAGTAATCAGAAGGGGAAAGTAGAAACGATGAGAAGAGTGTCATTCCCTTTCATTATATCTATAATTGCACTGAATGTTGAAAGTTGAGATAATAGGAAAATTGGAGTTGGACACTTCGTTGTTAAAACCAAACTAGATTGGTTTAACTATTTAATTGAGAATCGATTATAAGTCTCGTTTAATTTTCACCAAAAATAAATTTTACAAAACCCAATCAAATTGATCAAAGCCACAAACTCTGATCATTACTTTTATTTTTACAGAAAATAATTTTAATTTTTAAAATTATAGTTTAACCACAATTTTTTATAAAATTCATTTTTTTTTCTTACTTTTATGTGAATATTTTAAACTTTTTACTTGTAAAGTTGTTGATTGGAGATTAAAAGAGGTCTATTATTTGAATTTTCCACCCAACTGCATATAGTCAGTGAAGAGTATTTTTGCAAAAGAATAGCACTAACCTATGGAAGACGCAAAAGATTTAGATGGAACAAAAAAAATATGAGAAAGTAATTTTTCAAACTAAAGCCAAAAATGATTATACAAAAATAGTACTACAGTAATTACTAAACTAAATTAGGCCAAAATATCAAAATTCCAACCTGCTTACGTTAAGCAAATGGTCGGCATTGTAACTATGCAGAACTACTTGCTTCCTATCAAACACCAATAATTGCAAGTAACTTGATTTTGGCTTTGAGAAAAGTATTGCTGAATTTGTTTTAAAGTGGGGTTCTCCTCAAATCCATCACCACATTCAATAATGAACAACCAAAGATGACAATGCTTAACTTGGATTAAGAAGGCGAAGAGGCTTAATACCCTATCTTGAAAATCAACAGGAGAAATACAAAAATCTATCAAAACCTCTTTTATTTTCTTCTAATTCTGGGTTATTTGCAGCCAGTACAAAACCAACTATCAATTGAGGAAAACGAAAAACTGAGGGAAGAAATGTTAATGAAGAAAATTTATTGAATGCGTTGGAAATGCAACAGAAATATGTATTCATGAAATCCAAACTCTTGCTATCAGTGAAGAAGAAGTGCAAAGAATTTGCAAGAACTATGGAACTCATCTTGTGAATTTTGATGAGTTGGACTAGAATGCAAATGGAAAAGGGGAGTCTGACTAAGGTCCGTTTGGACAAGGCATTTCTATTTGCAAATGTAAAAAGTTGTATTGGGATGTGTGAAAATTTTGGTGGGTATTTGTTGATAGAAAAAGTATTTTGGAGGGAAAAATAAGACTGAATTTTTTTTAAAATTATGTGAGAAAAATTTGGGTGAGAAATTTGAATTTTATATTTTGAAATAAAAATGTGTTTGGATAGTTTGTTTTTGTTGGAAAATTTTCTTATTTGCAAATAGAAATGGTCTTTCCAAACGCAACCTAATTGGAAAATTTTTGATGACCTGATAACACGTAAATCTTGAAGTGTCTGAGTGCCACATGGCAAACGAAGAGAATACTGCACAAAGAATTTTTGTTGCTGTTATTATTACGATACAATAAGATATAGTACTCCCTTCTCCGTTCGTTTAAATAAAAAAAAGTCCAGTTTGAAAACAGTTTTTTTATTGAAAATATTATTTTTAGAGTGAAATTCTTATATTACCCTTATTAATAACAACAATGTATAATACAAATTAAAAAATAAAGATAAATATGTAAAATTACATATTTAATTGCGTATTAAATGTTTTATGTCTTATAATTTTAAAAAATTATACCAAATCAAGAGGGAAGGAGTACAACTTAGTACCATAATGTGTAAACAATAAATGGAATCCCCAAAATTTTAAATCTTTGGTTTTCACAAATTGAAATTGAACTACTTAAACTTCGGCGAATACAACAACAAAAGCAACATTGTCTTTTTTCTTTTTTTGTTTTTTTTTTCAAACCAGTAGTTTTATTTACTTTCCAAAAAATTGTATTTACAACTTGCCTAATGGCAATAATATCCTTAGCACTCCATTAGAGCCTAAGGCACACAATAGGCATAGATTAGCTTTTGTGTCAGACTAACTCTTATCTTAACTTCTGTCCCATACAAGTGTATCTCCTAAACAAAAGGTTCCTTGCTCCCAAGAGGTTAAACAACTGCTCAGAATCCCAAAATGGAGCCATTATCAACCTACATCTCTAGTAGTAGATAAGGGTTAACGTAACCCTCCTATCTGCCAAAAGGTTACCTTCTCTACTAGAGTTCATTTACCGTGCTTCCCTTTTTATAGTCTAACTGGTTCGGACCTTGTTGTTAGCATCATGCAACTCCAGCCATTTAGACATTGCCAAGTCCACTACTAATTTCTCTTCCCTCAACTCCTCTTGGAATAGCCAAAGGTTTCTAGACTCCCACAACATCTAGAGAATGTACACTGTCAATTGGACTCGATCATGCCAATTACTACTCTTTTTCCCTATGCATATTTTCTACCACCGCTCTTTGAAAGTCAAATCCTGTGAGACCAAATCCTCCCACCGCATCGAGACAATTTTCCATACCAACCTGGCTCTTTTACACTATAGTAGGACATGGTCCAGTGTTTTCAGTTGCTCTCCACACATATGGCAAATGGGGTCCTCTTGATGAGCTGATCTTTTGTAGGTAAAATACCATGCCAACATCTCCAAAGAAAATGCTTAAGCTTCCCTTTGATGCCCAGTCTCCATGTTTGCCTACAAATGCCTCTCATAGTGACCCTAGTTATACTACACTCTACTTCGTATGGATTCCTTCATTAGTCCCCGACTATTTCCGGATAAGCTTATTTAACTATATAATTCCCTTGCTTGTTTAGCTATCAAACTAGCTTTTCCCTTCCCTCATTCTTGTCAATTGGTATGGAAAGAATAATTTCGGCCTCAGGCCTGCTAAATACTTCCCCAATCAATTCCTTATTCCATTCCTTGCCCTCCTTGTTCATGAGCTAGCTAATCCATGTCATATGTGCCTGTGAGGAGGATACTTGTGTAGCCTTCCTTCCTTGTTTGCCTAAAATCCATGGCTGTTCCCATATTCTGATAGATTTCCCATTTCCCACTCGAAAGAATACCCCTTTTTGTATAATGTACTATGCTCTTAACCAACTCTTCCACTACCACGAGGAGTTTCCTTTTTTATTAGTTGTCAATAATCCTCCTCGCGGGAAGTACTTTGCCTTCAAGACCTTACTGATGAGAAGGTTAGGTTGAGTGATGAGTCTCCACAACTGCTTGCCTATAAGAGCATCATTAAACAGCTGGATGTGCTTGAACCTGAGCCCTATCTCCTCCTTTGGTTTTGCTATCTCCTGCCTTGCTTTCCAATGGATTTTTTGCTTCCCTTCTTCATTTTCTCCCCACCAAAAGGTTGTTGTATTCCTAACCATATCTTGACACACATTGCTAGGCAGCTTGAAGCAGGCCAAAACATAAGTTGGGAGCGCATCTATAAGAGCTTTGATGAGAACTTTTTTACTGCCAAGCTGAAAAATTTATTCTTCCACCATTTGATTCTTTGCTGCACTTTCTCCACTGCATATGTGAAAATCTCCCTTTTAGGTCTTCCTATACGCATAGGGAGACCTAAATTCTTTGTGCTCCTTTGACATATTCCAGCTAAAAAAGACTGAAAGAAAATAGAGTTCATATCGTTAGGACAAAGAGTTTTATGAGGATGCATTTGAAAAATTGCACTCTTAATTTTCTCTTCTTCCACTGGCCTTATCAATCTTTGGTTTGTGGCTTTGGTAATGGACAATGGGATACCTATAAGCCCTTTATGCATGTTGTGCGGATATGAGGTGGTGAACAATTGATTGTAGAACCCTAGTATCTCCTTCTTAACCTCCTCTTGATCTTTACAAATCCTTCCATCTCCTTTCATCAACCTTTCTATCATTTTCTTCCTTCTACGACACACTGTGCTTGCATGGAAGAATTTTTGTTTTTATCACCTTTTTGAAACCATTGGATTTTAAACTCCTGGTAAGCTGTATGCAGTTGAGATTTCAACCTTTGCCATTCTTTCCAATCCCTCCCACCTATTTGATCTTCCATCTCTTCCATTCTTCTTTTATGCTTTGAAATTTTTTTGGATGAATTGAACTCTTTCTTCTGACTCTATTGTAGAAGTGTCATCCTGTATTGCTTTATCTTTGAACAAATTTGATACAATGGAGTTCCTAGTTGTGGCTTTCCCCATGCTTGCTTAATGATCTCCTTGACCTCCTCCTTTGTAAGCCTTCTATCAAAAACAAATCTCTTCCTCATCTGTGGTTTTTTGGGTGTTGTATCCATAAGTAAAAGAGCATAATCTGAGGCTTGTCCATTGATATGGGACACCTTAGTGCTTTGATTTTCCAACATCCAATTAGGTGCCCCAAAGAACCTGTCTAGCCTCTCATCTACAAATCCTTCCTCCTCTTTATTATTAGCCTAAGTGAAACTTCTCCCAACAAAACCCATATCCCCCATATCCATTCCTCTTATGAAAGTTTTAAAAGCTGCAAAACTAACCTATGCTCTAATTCGACCCCCTCTTTTTTCCTCTTGCCTGACTATATCATTAAAGTCTCCCCCTAAAAACCATCTCTCCCTATTCCTGTTTTTGTCTTTCTATATATCTCCATTGTTCTTGCCTGAAATTTGGATCTGTACTAGCATACAAGAAAACTATCCAAAACTTCCTAGTCTCCCCAATCATTAGGCATTCCTATTGGAAACCAAAGTTTGTTGAGATAATCTTTGATTTTTTTTTTTTTTGCCCCAAAATGATAGTTATATTGCAAAGCCAAATTGGCAAAATGTACATAGCCTAAAAGGTTAAAAAACTTCATGGCATTGGTTGAAACCTAACCCATGAACACAAGCACCTTTGCGAAGGAGGAGGACGTCCGACGAAATTGGAAAAAACAACAATACAAATTAAAACGAAAAATAATACCTCCAAAGGAGGACATAAGCCTCCGAAGAGGACATTGCACTCTTCAATGTAGGTATAATACTAATCTAATCTAATGCTTTCGACTAAGACAGCTGGCTTCACTGGGTACCTCGAATGGCGTGAGATGAGAGAAATTGTACGCACGCTGGTGCTCCTTAGCTCATGTCTGATGCCGCTCGAGTTGATCTCACAAAATTGCATCCATTGCAGAGCTCAACATTCATCCTACTACTGTAGAGCGTTGAATAGGCGGCCTATCAAACTATGACTGCATGCACAAAGAATGCCGCAACCCAAGTCGTATGCATTGCCTAAAAAAAAATTAAATAGGTGCGAATTCGCACCTTTGTCGTACCCCAAATCACATGCAGTAGTGCGCGATCTTTTGACCAACACATCAACAATCCTCCTTTAAACCCATTTGGCTCCACAATCCTCCATCTATTTTGAAATTGGACTATTCTTTAAACTTTGGCAACAAAATTCATTTTCTGTTTTATTTTTGATAGAAAAACTATATCTGGGCAGTGGGACCTTAGTACCTCTCTCAACTGAGAAATTGTAAAGGGTCCACCCAAACTTCTACAATTCCACACACACGTCTTTATGAGTTTAGTGGGGCCCAATCTAGGTTGGATGCCCACACCTTCAACTCAGTTCTTGTGTTTCGCATTATGTGTCTTTGCTTTTTAGTACTCGTTTCCCCATCCATAGCCCCCTCCGAATCCTCCTCTTGCTAGCTCCATCACCATTTCCTGCCAAAGAATTGCTGCATCCTCCATGGTTATCTTTATACTAGCATTTCCTTTATCTTTTTGGAGGCCAACTCGTGCCAATCTATTTTTCTGTCTTTGTTCCCTTCCAGTTCCACCACTGGCTTCTGGCTTTTCACTCTTTTTTTTTTTTAATTCTGCCACTTGTAATTGTCTGCCCTGAGCTTCACACACTATAGGCACATTAACTAGTGCCAAAGACCGAATTTCAAACCCCCTTCTACTATTTTTAGGAGCATTCTCACTTTCTAGTTCTTTCTTATTGCACATGCTGTCAGCCTATTCTATTACAGATTCTGGCCCTAGGACATCTTCACTCCTTTCCAGCCACTCACCAATTGTCATATGTTCCATTAACTTGATGCTGTCAACCTGCACATGCTTCTTACTACTTGAAGCATCTCCTAGCTTACCTGAACAGGATGGAATGGTTGTAAGCACCAATACATTTTCACTCATATCCAGACACACAGTAGTTGATGGTTTTAGCTCGCCTAAACCCATTGGATTGGTCTTAAGCCTCCCCCCACCCCTCCATTCACAGCTCTATTTCCATGTTCATGAGTTGTTGATCGTCCAACTCTATAGCTTCTCCCCCTTGCTGTTGCAATAATTCTTTATCCTTTTGTATTGGCCTCACTTCAGTACTTGACTTTCTAGCCTTCATCATCCCTTGACCCATATTTTCCTTTATCGACTGGCCTCTTCGCCCTCTGAACTGCCCTTCAACTTCAACACCAACCTCTTTATTATTTGATCCTTCATCCGCATTCTCTTCTTGCCCTTTACTGCTAGAAACCAACATCTTCCCCACGTTTTCCCATTTTTTCTCCACCCCCTCTCCCCCCTCCACCCCCCCCCCCTCTTTGCATTAAGCTTTGCCCCTGCAGCCCTCAACCAATCAAATTGCCCCTCCTTTAAAGCATTTTTTCTAATAGTCTTTCCTCCTCACCAAGCACATTCTTTCCATATGTCCAACCTCTCACAATAATGACAAAAAAACAACTAAGTTCTCATACTTAAATGAAATCCAGCAAGATTGACTATTAAATTTTAAAGTTGTTCCACACAATAAAGGCTTACCAAGATTCACCATGGCTAAAATCTGAAGCTGTCGTCCATATTTGTTGCCCATATCAAATAACCACACATCCAAAACTTACTAAAACAGTCTTCCAATTTTATTCCCCGTTTATCTAGTTATCCACTAAATTGGAAGATTCTAAACTTGGATCCATAATGCAACTAATTGAAATTGGTGGGGATGCAATTACAGCTACTCAGACCATTCCTTTAACATTAGATATTGGTGGTCAAATGTCCAACCTCTACCTTGTAGAACTCTGGAGTTGTCCTCTTCATTCTTGAAAACAAATTGGAAAAATTAGTCCCCCAGCTCCCTTATTAGAAATGGTGCCTTAGTCGGCCATAGACCCTCAAGGGTGTTCCTAAACCTAGTGTAGTTCACCTTTTTTTGTCCAAGAATTCGCCCAATCAAACTTCTTTCACATTCTTCTTTGCTAGTTCAGACATCATCATCAACCAAACTCACCACCTTCTCTTCTTCTCTGGAAAGACTAATTTTCTGGTAGAGGACCGTAATCTCTAGCTCACTCTCTCACCTAGTAATACCCCCACTATTCATACCGTAACCCTTTCGACCAAGGACCGATTCAGCCTACTAAAAGATGAAGAAATCAATAAGAACCCGGAGAGATAACAATGAAAAGACTTCTACTAGCTAGGAAAAGGTTCCAAGCAAGTAGATCTATCCACAAAACACAAGGAAAACTGAAATAATGATGAAGAAGCTTCTGAAAAAACAATAGATCATGCTGTAAAAAGAAAAAAAAAATTGGACTATGACTGAAAACTAGAAGCAAAACACAAGACTTCTAGAAGCTAGGAAGATCACTCAGACATGTAAATCTACCACAAGAGCACAAAAAAGAACTAAGAACCCGATGTAGAAAGCTCTGAGGACGCCTGGAGGAAGAAGATAGCAGAGACATACTTGTTTACCTCCCACTGTTTGAAACAAAGAAACAGCATTAGGTTGATACTAACAATGATTAGAAGCTAACCAACAAAGAAACACCTAGTTTAAAGGCTTGACTTTGCTTTTAATAAATATTAAACAGTAGTTAACTTGTTGTACTTAAAAGTTGTGGCTAAAAACACATCTGCCTCCTTAAAGGCACAAAATCCTCTACTCCCAGAGAGGACTTCTACACTCCATGACAGAGACTTTAGTGGCTTAATTGTCAAACCTTACAAATGCAACATTATCAATGCGAAGAATTTCATTAATAGATATATGACCTGACATCCTTCATGAATCCAGATGAATCTTCCATGGAATTATGGTAATCTGATTCGTCATTGAATGTCTCATTCAAATTGCCTTGTTTGATCAATTTCGTGCTCTTGTCAAGCTCTTGGCTTCAAGATTTTTCAAGGTATACCTTTGAGTCAGCGACATTATTAATGTTTGAATTGTATTGTATTTGATAATTTGTACAAAAATGTGTGAAAATTTTTGTCAAAATTTTGGTGAAAATTTTTAGTTCAAAATTTGATGTGGGATTTTCTCATCCTCAATACCTTCAAATCAAAGGATCGTAGCTCGAAGTATAGAGCTAGTCCAAAATCATCCCACTGAGAGGTTGTCAATTACCAACTTGATAGAAACTCTCTCATTATTTGGATCACTCTCAAAACTTGTTTAGTGAAGAAATAGTTTGTTGTCACAAAACAGAATATTTAGCAAAAATAAATAAAATGCAAGTGATTAAAAACCTCTAGGAACTTGGATTTCACCAAATGAAGACTCAATGAATTCAATCTACACTAGTTTGGTTCTTTTTGGCTTTCACTTTTCTCACAACCATTCACTGAATTAAAAGTACCCTCTCTCAAGATGTATCTCTTTTATTCATGCAATTTTGTGCTCACTCTCATGTCTACAAAATTCAACACAAATACATTAAGCACTCAAGAATTTAAGGTTGCTATGTTGTGTTCTACTCTCGTAGCTCCGCATTCATAGCCAATGTCCCTACCAACTAATGTTGAATTTCAACTCTCATTCCATCATCCAACACCTTAAGTCATGCAAGAAGTGATCAAGTTCTTACCAGCAATGTAAAACAAGAACAATGGATTTTGAAAAGTGAAAAAGAACCAAGTCGATTTGATTGAATTAAAGAAAAACTTCAAAGGTTACATCCTAGTTCCTAGAGTTGAAGAACTCTAACTGGACATAATGCTTAAAACAGAATTTCATGAAAATTCATAATTTCTATAAAGTGGACAACTAAGAAAACAATGAGCGAAAGAACAAGTGCTGAATCTTCCCTAAAAGTTCTTGCAAAGCTATTGAAAATTTGATATCTAAAATCTGTTTTAATGATGAAAACATCTCCCATTTGCTGCCAAAAGCTCTCAAGAATTTATAGATGTTTGCTCCTTGCTTTGCTTCTTGATTTTCTCCTTGAATCTTAACAAATAAACCACCCTTAATCTTCTTGTTGGAGCAAAAAATCCCAGCTGCAAGATTTAGTCAAAATTCTATCTCCTTCTTTGATGGAATCAGCAAAAATATCTTTGACAAAGTCATGTAACAGCATTCTTCAAACTGTAGCATAGCCTACAATAACCAAATCTTATTTTCTTAGCAAATCTTGCAAAAACTCTTCTCAATCGGTTAATATTTCCAACAACTTATTTACTAGTTAACAATTCTACCAAATGTAAAAACTACACTAATTTCATAGTAAAATCTACTAAATTAAATTAAAATCTCTAAGTTTCAGGGATGAAATTTACTAAAAATATCAAGTTATCAGTTGTATTTGATAATTTGTACAAGAATGTGTGAAAATTTTGGTGAAAATTTTTCGTAAGAAAAAGTGACATTAAAAAATAAATTAAAGAGAAAATTCTTTGAAAATAAATTGAGAAGAATTTCAGTGGGAGTTTAAATTTTAAATTTTTAGGTTGTTTGAATATATTTATTTTTATGGTTGAAAAAAAGTTAACTTTTTATAAATAAAAAAATAAATCAAACATAGTATAACCTTGATCAAGTATGAAATCAAGAACAATTGGTGTTCACTTCACCTTTGTGTTGCACATTCACTAGTGGAAGCATTTTCACAACTTCTGAAATTGGTAATGGTGTAAGATTGGACCATAAAGAACACAAAATTCATGCATATTGAATTATTTGAAGGTAATGTGCCCAGCTATAGCAATATGTTACTGAATTTCTTGGTGAATGTTTTAGGAATGAAGATTTGAGAGAAAATTAAGTCATCCATTTGAATTGGGCTTAGCTTAATTGTTTATGCTAATTTCTGTCATGATCATTGTGAAGTAGGGATCAAGTTGCAATTCTAGAAATAAGTCAGTCCATATGTGTAATAAGTAAAGAGTAGTTAATAGCAGTTAGTTAGTTAGCTTGCAAAGTCAGATGCTAGTTAGTTACAAGCAAGCAAGTCGGTTACAAAAATTGGGTACAGAAGCATCTATAAATGATGTTATTGCTTCTGGACTGAGTAGGCATTTTATGATGATTGGAATTGGGTATTATCCCTTAAATCTCTTATTTCTCTCTTTTCTCTTCTAATTTTCTCTATTCTTCTTCTCTACTTCGTCTGAATCTCTTTTCTTGGTCCTAAAGTTTCCTAAATATTGTTCAGTCAGGTTTAGATCCTGACAAATTGGTATCAGAGAAGGCACCAATTGAAGTTCCTGGTTTTAGAAATAGCAGAAAATACAAGGTACAAAATCTTGGAAGATCAAATCAAGAAGCAGGAAGGTAGAACGATGGAGCTTGGGGAAGTTGTAGCTAGGCAAAATTCTCATTTTCAGAAACAGATGTTAGAGCTTCAGAAGCAAATGACAAGCATGCAAGCTCAGATATAAAAGAGTGACTCCAAGATTGACAATTTGATGAATCTTCTAAAGAGGAATAAGGTGTATCCAAAAGGTGAATCTACCCAAAGGGAAATCCATTGCTACCTACTCCAGAAATTGGTTTCAAAATGATCAAAAGAGACAAGGTACTAGCTAGACCTAGAGAAGATTGGGGAAAATCTGTGCACACACACACTTCTTTGTTTCCCATAATGGAGTTACCTATTTTCTTTGGGGAAAATCCTAGGGAATGGATTTGGAATTGTGAGAAAAAAAATTTATGTGAATCAAGTGGATGAACATCAGAAATTGAATGTTATTGAATTTTACATAGAAGGAAAAGATGATGTATACCAGAGCATCAAGATGACAAGGGCAAGTCTAAATTGGGTTGAATTCAGAATGTTCCTTATCAAAAGATTTGTAGAAAAAAGAAAAGTGGATGAAGTGGAAGCTTTCAACAAATTTGCAACAAGAACATTCTGTTCTTGAATATCAAGAACTATTTGAGTAGTTAAGGACTCTAATGTTGCTTAAAGATCCCCGACTATCTGAAGCTTATTTCATATCTTCCTTTATCAGTGGCCTGAAAGAAGAAATCAAGCTAGTCGTGAGAATGCACAAACTAGAAATCCTCTTGGATGCATTTGAGATAGCACAATGGCACGAACAAGTTCTAGAAAATTGGGCAAAGAAGAACAAAAGAATCTATAAGCAAGGGGCTGATTATGCTTTTAATTTTGTTAAAAACAGAACAGGAACACCAAGCCAATATACAGTATCAGCAGCAACATTCAACAAGGATAATGGTCAAGATCATGGTGAATACAAAAAAATCTCTTCATAAGAGATTCAGAGGAGAAGAAATCTGGGATTATGTTTCAAGTGTGAGGAGAAGTTTGGATTAGGGCATGAATGTGAGATGAAACAAATCAACTTCATGGTTTCAAATATAGAGGAAGAAGACTCGAAGAATGAAGAGCTAGATTTTTAGGAAACCAGGGAGGATCAAAAGGGTCAAGTGGTAGATGTTTCCCTTCATACTCTATCAGATAACATAAAAAAGAAGACTATTACACTAGAAGGTCAAATCCAAAAGGCTACTGTTCATATTTTGGTAGACACGGGCAGTACTCATAGTTATATAAACTATAGAGTAGTTCAGAATTTATCTCTTTCATACCAAGTAACCTCCTCATTTACAGTAACAGTGGCCGATGGGAGCTCACTCACTAGCACAGTTGTTTGTCCTCACCAAGAATGGTCTGTTCAGGGTTACAAATTCAAGTTTGATCTTAGAATCATGGAGATAGGTGGTTGGGATGTGATTCTTGGAGTAGATTTGATGTCTCATTACAATCCTATTACTTTTGATTTCAGGCAGCTTAACATCCAGTTTCAACATCAAGGAGAGGAATTGATGCTGCAAGGCTGTGTGGAGAATTCTCAAATGAAGCTGATAAAGGGCAAGGACACCAAACCCGTGGCTATGAAAAGGAAGCTAGCAACTACCATACAACTTAATGTAGCTACTGAGTCAAGCAATAGCATAGAGGTAAAACATCCTGAGCTTATATCAAATTTGTTTTCACAATATTCATATGTGTTTGACATACCTCATACCCTACCTCCTTTTAGATCACACGACCACAACATCCCATTAAAACCTGATACTAAACCTTTTAACTCAAGCCTTATAGATACCCTCATGCTCATAAAACAGAAATAGAAAAACAGGTTGTAAAAATGCTTGACAATGGCATCACTCAACCAAGCAATAGTTCATATGCATCTCCTGTACTTTTGGTTAAAAAAAAGATAGCACATGGAAATTGTGTATAGACTAGAGACACCTCAATGAGATGACCATTAAAGATATATTTCCAATACTTAATATTGATGAGCTTTTAGATGAGCTCTTTGACTCCAAATTTTATTCAAAAATAGACTTGAGATATGGTTATCACCAAATCAAAATGCAAACAATATATATTCCAAAAATTGCCTTCCAAACTCATTTAGGCCATTATGAGTTCCTTGTCATGCCCTTTGGTCTTACAAATGCCCCTTCAACCTTTCAGTCATTGATGAACCATATTTTCCAATCTTATTTGAGAAAGTTTGTTCTTGTATTTTTTGATGATATACTAATATACAGCACGAACATTGAATCTGATGCCCAACATTTGAGTATTGTTTTACAAGCTTTGAGGAAGAACCAGTTGTTTGCCAAACTTTCCAAGTGCTCATTTGCTCAGACTCAAGTAGAGTACCTTGGCCACATTATCTCAGAAAAAGGTGTAAGCCTAGACAGCTCAAAGGTTGATAGTGTGCTCAGTTGGCCTCAACCAACCAATGTCAAACAGTTAAGGGGATTTTGGAATTAACTGGATATTACAAAAGGTTTATCAAAGGCTTATGGCATCATAAGTAGACCTTTAACATATCTACTTAAGAAGGATAGCTTCCAATAGAACCCTAATGCCAATACAGCTTTTGAGCAACTTAAAGCAGCCATGTGTTTAGCTCCAGTACTAAGAATGCCAAATTTCTCCCAAGACTTTGTGAAACTGATGCCTGCTCCATTGGTATGGGTGCTGTACTAATGCAAGATGAACAGCCTATTACATACATGAGCAAGCATTTTAGTACTCAAAATAAAGGGCTTTCTACCTACGAAAAGGAATTGCTAGCACTAGTGATGGCAGTAAACAAGTGGAAGCATTATTTGGTAGGAGGTCATTTTATTATAAGGACTGACCATCACTCTTGGAAGCATCGGTTAGAGCAAAAACTGAATATCCCCTTGCAACATAAGTGGCTTACTAAGTTGCTAGGCTTGAGCTTTGAAATTAGGTATAAGAAGGGGACTGACAATAAGGCTGCTGATGCTTTATCCAAAAGAACAATGGAAGCTGAAGTGGAAGAATCAATTGTAATGGCTTTAGCAATATCTTCTTCAAAGCTGGAATGGGTGCAACAATTGGAAGATAGTTATCAACAAGATGAAGAGTGTACTGCCATCATAGCCAAATTGATGATCACTCCACAAGCTAAACCTAATCTTTAGTATGACCATGGTATTCTGAAGAAAGGAACCATGATCTATGTGGGGAATTCTTCTGATTTTAGGAAACAATTAATTCAAAAGATGCATACTACACCTTGAGGAGGTCACTTAGGACAACAAGCCACCTTACAGAGATTAAAAATGGTTTTCTTTTGGCCAAAGATGAAAGAAGATATTATTCAACATGTCAGCAGTTGTGACGTCTGCCAAAGAAACAAAAGTGAGCACTTGCCTTACCCTGGATTACTACAACCACTAGAAATCCCACAACAAGCTTGGTTACAAATAACCATGGATTCAATAGAGAAGTTGCTACAGTTTCAGGGTTTTGACATGATCATGGTTATAGTGGACCGATTTACTAAATTCGACCATTTCATTTCACTATCACATCCCATTTTAGCCCCAGCATTAGCAGAAGTATTTTTGGAGAATATCTTCAAGTTGCATGGATTACCCTCATCCATTATCAGTGATTGTGACAAGATCTTCACTAGTTACTTTTGGAAATCACTCTTTCAGTAGCTCGGCATCAACCTCAATCCTCATAGTGATGGTCAGACTGAGAGAGTTAACCAATGCTTGGAGACGTATTTGAGATGTTTCACCTGTGAAAAACCTACTAGTTCGAGCAAATGTATCTCACTTGCAGAATGGTGGTATAACACTTCATTTCCCAGTAGCATTAGCAAGACTCATTTTGAAGCCTTATACGACTACAAACCAACCCCTCTTCCTTTGGGACCTTTCCAAGATTCAGTGATACCAGCTACCATTGATCTCATTCAACAAAGAAATGTGGTTATATCTAGCCTCAAGGATCATCTACACAAAGCTAGAGGAAGAATGAAGCAATTTGCTGACAAGAATCGCACAGAGAGGATACCGAATGTGGGAGATTGGGTATTTCTCAAGTTACAGCCTTACAGACAACAAAGCATTGCCATCCGTTCCAACTTGAAGCTCTCTTCCAAGTACTTTGGTCCTTATCAAGTTGTAGCTAAGGTCAGCCAGGTTGTTTATCAGCTTAAGCTACCTCCAAACACCAAGTGTCATCCGGTTTTTCATGGCTCCCTTCTGAAAAAGAAAGTTGGGAATGAATCCATGCCAATCACAATACTGCCTAAGTTGAATGAGGAAGACATCTGTCCTTTGCAGCCATTGACTATATTGCAAAGAAGAACTATATTCCGCAATAACAAAACAGTCCCGCAATGGCTTATTTAGTGGAATCAACTCAGCAAGGAGAAAGCATCTTGGGAGGATCAGTCATTTATCCGCAAAAAATTTCCATAATTCTAGCCTTGAGGACAAGGCCATTCTAAAGGGAGTGGTATTTGTCATGATCATTGTGAAGTAGGGATCAAGTTGCAATTCTTGAAATAAGTTAGTCCATATGTGTAATAAGTAAAGAGTAGTTAATAGCAGTTAGTTAGTTAGTTTGCAAAGTCGGGTGCTAGTTAGTTACAAGCAAGCAAGTTGGTTACAAAAGTTGGGTACAAAAGCATCTATAAATGAGGTTATTGCTTCTGGATTGAGTAGGCATTTTATGATGATTGGAATTGGGTATTATCCCTTAAGTCTCTAAGTTCTCTCTCTTTTCTCTTCTAATTTTCTCTATTCTTCTTGTCTCCTTTGTCTGAATCTCTTTTCTTGCTCTTAAAGTTTCCTAAATATTGTTTAGTCAGGTTTGGATCCTAACAATTTCACCGTAGATAAAAGTTCCTAAACTAGGTTGTTTCTTTTATTAATTATATGGTCCTAAGTGCTGGTTTAATAACTTTTGGATTTTACCTTTAATATTCAAAACTATTAAACTTAATTATCAATAGTTTGCTAACGAAGATCTTATGCATGTTTCCCTTTTCTCTTTTTAACTCTTAGATATGAAATTAGAATATCACAAATACCATAATCATGCATTAAACAAAAGCTCTTACTCAAAGTCTTTATCAAAGCCATGACGCTGCTTAGGATTTCATGATTGACCAAAGCTACGATTTGGATGACTCACAGAGGAATACCTTGAAATTAAGCGTTTCCAATCTTCGAAGCATGAAACTGATCAAATAAGGTAATTTAAATGAACTGTCAAAAAATAAAAAGACCACTAGCCGGAATTTTTTAATGCGGCAACCTCTATCTATTCCTTCCCCGTGGATGAAAAAGAAAGATAAGGAACAAGTATCAAACTCAAGGCTCAAACTGAAAATATCTTGAAATAGCTAATTTGTTGACATTATCTTGCCCTGATCATGAATAGGATAATGAAACCTTTGTTGATTTTCCAAAGGTCCAAATTAAGTATTAGAGTTTTTTTTCTCTCAATCAATTCAACCTTATTAGCTCAAAAACCAACAAGAAATATTGGTGCTTTAAATAGGACACACACGATCAACAAATTGGTGTAGTATTATTGGAGTGTTTCTTATTTGTAAGTATCATAGTTCCTGGATTAAAAAGATAATTATTAGCAACAAAATAACTGAAAAAACACTTAAATTGGAGATATGATTGGAGTTTCACAGCACAATATTAGAAAGAGAATTGTAAAATAATTCACATCAAATCATTTCCACTAAATTAAGAGCAATAAAACACATTATTTTGTTCAGTATAACACAATTTTAAGAAGTCGGTAAAAACTTTTTACATTCAACCAACCCTTGTAGTGCTCTAAACATGAACTCCAGCCATGCTACATCTACTTTCTATTAACCAGAAAATCAAATAATAAGAGAATTAAACATTATTCATGAGCCATGGAATAGTTTCAGGAATACATAAATTTCAGAAGAGTTCTGGAGTGAGAGAGAGGATGAAATTCAAACGTGTATCAAACTTTCACACAAAAATGGTAAAAAGAAAAAATTTGGGAAAACTTCCCTTGAATCTGAGCTAGTAATGAACTAAATCTCATATTTTCAGCATAAAATCAAGTGATTTTTCAATTATAATCCGTAAAATTTCTCAATTTTTATATGATATTTTTAAAAGGTTTAGTTATAAAATCTTCATTTTTCTAGTTTAAATGGAAAAAGAGCTGAAACTTCAAAGCTGGATGGACACCCCACATGTTGGCATAAAAATAAATACAGATTTTGCTAGTTAAACGTTGATCGTAATTGGATGAAAGAAAACATATTTTATCAAAGAAAAAAAATTGACACTGAAAAGATCATTTTCTGTGAATAGCAAAAGCAATATTTATCGTGAAGCTAACTGCTAATGAGATGAATGACATATATAGGGAAAAAATTTAGTTGCAAATTATCCGGCATCCACTTTTATCACAATATTTATGCATCCACCTTGAATCTCGTTCTTTTTTCACACCTTGGATTTCGCTCCTTTTTTTCTGTTTACTCGAAAGTGAATTGGAGCCAATAATAGAATTGTCCCTATGTTGCTTCGTAATCCCTTGTAACCCTCATCAAGCATCTGAAAGACTTCTTATCAGCAGAAGAAAAACAATAATATCATCCGTATAGGACAAATGCTTCTCACATCTAGCAAGGACTGAATAAGGGAAAAATTCTTATCCTCCAATAAATTAACCATTTAAATATTTAGAAAAAACCTCAACCGCAACAACAATTAATAATGAAGATAGTGGGCAGCCTTGATGCAAACCACGCGTTGAAACCATGCGGACAACAATTAACAAGTATGGAAAACCTACATCCCAAAATCATCCTCCCAACCAAATCAATACAAGCCTCCCAAAACCAAACTTGCGTAAAACCACAATCGGGAAGACACCTGGTCATACGCTTTAGCCATGTCTAATTTGATGGCTGAATTCCCTCCTTTTTTTTCTTTTTTTTTTTTTTTATCTCCCCGGTAAACTATTGAGTCAGAAGGATATTATCAAATATGAGCCTGCCCTTGACAAACACACTCCGTTACTGCGAAATAACCTTATCCATCATCAGTTGCAGCTGAACAGCTAACACCTTAACCAAAATTTTATAGACAAAATTGCAAAGGCTAATGGGCCTAAAATTTGAAAAATAGCTAGGCTCATCACTTTTGGGCCACCAAAGTAGCTGAGAACTCCTTCGTCAAAGACGAACCAAAGAAAAAATCCTACACTGCCATGACAATATCATTAACATATATTAATAAAGGCTCAACAAGTTCTTCCTCCTGATGACATCTGGACAAAAATCACCTCTCCTCGCGCAAGTTTTTTTGCCCACGTTGGCCTTCCAAGTTGGCTAAAAGAGAATACGTGGCATGTACGTGCCATCTCATCTTCTCAGTCGTTAATCGCGTAGAGCCGAGTGTTTGGCCTTCTTTGCTCTGGTTTGGTAGAAATTGCTTCCGTTTTGCTTGCCCGTTTTCTTGTGGATCTGACTTCTCTTTTTTTCAATTTCTTCTTTGTTCTTTCTCGCCTCTTCTTCGGGACTGGAATGTGCACAATTTCTTCACTTTTGCTTCCAGATCTAACCGCGGTTTTTTTGCAATTTTCTGGTTCATGTTTTGTTTTAGTTTTGTTGGCCCGGTTTCTTTTTCTTTTGCCTATTAAAAATCTGAATCTAGGGTTTTTTATTTGTTTGTTTGTTTGTCCAATTTCGTTCTTCTTTCCCTATTCAAAATTTGAATCTAGGGCTTTTTATTTGCTGTCCTTTTTTGATTGCAAATCCGACTACCGTGTGTACTTTCTCAGCCCCTGGACTTCTCCGATTGTAATGTTCTGTGATTTTACCATTGTGCTAAATTGTTCTTCATTTCCGTGATGGAGTGCAGCGGTTGCAGTTTTCCGATTGTTCTTGATTTCTATTATGGAGTGCAAAGATTGGAGTTTTCCGATTGTTTTTTTCCTTCTTTTCCCCTCTTATCTCACTGCATTTTATCAATTTTTTTAGATTTCGCCCGTTCAGACTGTCGGTGTTCCGACCTCTAAGGCATTTATCTATTTTTTCAGATTTCGGCCGTTCAGACCGTTGGTGTTCCGACCTCTGAGGCATTTACCTCTGTTCACCAGCCGGAAAGCAGTGCCTTTTTTTGTTTCTGCTGTTATGTCCAGGTATGCTTGCTTTTCTGCCCTAATGTGGAATGTTATAACAGTGCTTATAGATTTTTGCCCGTGCATAAAATCCTATACTGTTTCCTTCCAGCTATTCTGACAATTTCTGTCAGTCCAAGTTGGCTTTGGATGCTTTGCTTGGGTCCGGAGGAATCAGTTGGCCGCCAACATCTGAAAAGGCTGAGAAAATTAATTGCTTTCTTTTAGCATTTGTTTTCCTTCTATCTCTTATCTTGTGTTGTATACCTACGCATATCTTTTGTGTTGTGTTATATGCCTGTGCATAGGTAGCTACATTATTAACATCTGGTTTGGGGGCTCTACCAGAGATTTTTTTTACTTTTGCATTTACTGAATCATGTCAAATCCTTACTTTCACGCTTACCGATGTCTTTATGTTTATTGTCCATTGTTGTCAACTCAAGACTGACTGTCATTTATTAGGTTCATTTTCTGTCTAATAACTCTAATATGTCAGTTTTCACAAAGAAAAAAATTTAAAATGTTCCTTCTGTATGCTTGTATACTTGTTAGTTGTATCGTATCAGTAGTATCATATCAGTAGTTTGTCGTGTTTGGGGTTTGCCTTACGTTTCTTCATTGTGTTTAGGTACGATTTTCTCCTCTTCTTTTCTTCCTTCTGTCTTTTCTTTTCTTGTGTGCATTGTTGTTAAGCTTTTAATTCTCGTTGGTTAAATCTTCTTTCCTTGGTTCTTCCATGCTGGTCTTAATGAAAAACAGTTGGTTACTGCATGAAATAAATGATTTATCAGCCATGTCTTCACTTATGTTTGACCTTACATTAGTACTACTCGTTTGCCTTTGGTTGGTTAAATGACTTTGTCCTACTTTTTCCTTACCGGTATTAATGCTCAAGATTCTCTACCGCATTAAATGATTTCTATGCTACCTGTGAATTTATGTTGGACTGTGGATTTAGCATCTATGCTAGGTTTATTTATGGTATGTTTCCGTTACTGTTGTGGATGTTTATTACAGTTATTCCTTTCATTTATCTAATCTATTTTCCATCTTGTTCTGATTTCTTATCAACACAATGGTTATCTTTTTCCACTCCATTCAAATCAAAACAACAGTACCTATGTGATTTTGCCTTTTCTGAAAATGGAATTACCTTTCATCTCTGTTTGTCCATTGTATTGTGTTTTTCTCGTTTGTTTTAGGTTATCTATGTTGGGTGCTAACTCTTGTCATCGGCTTTCCTTGCATCTGTTGACTTATTATTTTGATTTCTGTCCACTGCATTTGGATGATTTCATCTTGCTGGTCCGTTGTATTTGGCTGCGTTCTTAAATGCCTTTGTGGCACTTGCAGTTTCCTTCTAATAATTGACTGCGTTATATAATGGATCCGATTTGTAAATATGCTTTCTTCTTTTTACAAGCTGCTGTCTGTTCTATTTCTTTTATAGCTTTTCCCGGAATATTTTTAATATATTCCTCCCAAGAGGCAAAACAATTAACCCACAAAATACATAATGTCTCGATACCCATTATGTGTTCCTTCTTTTATGTGCGAAAACAGACTATCTCTTTGTCTCGGAAAAACAAATGCTTGTTCCTGTTTGCATATTCTTTGGGAAATGCCAAAACAAACCAATGCTTTTGTGTGCAAACCAACATCTTTTTGTTTTCAGAAAACAAAATTCTGCTTCTTTTCGAATAGCTTTTCTTCTTAAACTACCTCATCTTAGTTAGTCACATTGTTCTTCTATTTTTATTTTGTATAAATTTTGAAGGTTGTTTGTTGCATCAAAAAATGAATTATATGCCGCCCGCTCGTTTCTGTTTGCCTTTCTATTTAGGATCTGTCTTAGCTTTATTTATGTTACCTTCTCCCTTACACTTTTGTTATGTTCTTACAGCTGTGCACCTTCATTATTAGCATATAGTAATAAAGCGTGAACATGAAGTACCAGACGAAGACACGTGGACATAAATTTGCCCGCGCCTTGCGCGGCTACTCCTCACCATGTTTACTAAGTTAATATACGTGTGTACACGTGTTCTCCATGTCACCAGTCCAGCCTTCGAAACCCTAACCCTTCCGTCTCTCTGCACATAGCCGTCTCTATCATTCCTTTCCTTCCCCCAGATCTTCCCCTCGCCATCTCTTTTCCCCGAACCTCTCTTTTTCCCCAGCCGAACCTTGGTCTTGTTCCCCAGATCTTCCCCGAACCTTGTTCTTCTCTTGGCCATTTTCTTCCATTCTTTTTCTTGTCTTGCTTCCAATCTTGCGAGTTTGTTAATAGTTTTTTTTTCTTATGTGACCTGACCAGATCTTGTGTTTGATTTGCAACTTTCGGCCGTGGTTCTCCGGCAGCTGGTCGGTGAGAGCCTAGGTCCGAGGAAAGGAAGTTATAGTTTTTTTTTGCTTTTACTTTCCCTGCTGCCTTTTCTGAAGCCATCCTAATCTGCGGTTTTCCAAGATGGTTGAATCTAAGCTTCTATAAATATTCGTTTGCACGTTAGACAACTGTCTATTGTTTATGGCGACTTGTTTGTTATCTTCTTCTTCTTTTTGTTTTTTTTTTTTAAATTTAGCTTCATGCATCAGATTAGGGGCTATAGCTGTTTCTCTTGTCTTGAGAAAATAAGAATATATGTTGTGGGTTATGGCCCCTAATCTGATGCATGTAATGTTATGTCCAAGTTTTGATAGTCAAGACGTAATGCTGCCACGTTGATACTTAGTTATTTGGTCTAGAACGATTTGGATTTTCTTTTTTTGTTTCTCAGTTCAGATCACAACACATTTATTCTCATGGCATGTTTGTCCTTTTGCAGATTGATTAATCCAGTAGTTGTGGCCCCCACTATTGCTGCAGTTGGACTTTCTTTCTGTAGTTATGGATTTCCACGAGTTGGTACCTGTCATGAGATTGGTGCAGTGCAAATATTGTTGGTTGTTATTTTCTCTCTTGTAAGTTTGTAAAGCTACAAGCGATGCTTTTATGAACATTATTTTACAGTGTTTTGGAACTTTTACTTACCTCTGATAGATGGTAGTATGTTTATCTCTTGGTGCTGTCATTGTTGGATATCATAACCTGGGTGCTTACTTGGGAAATTAAAATAGAAATTTGCTGCTTAATGTGAAAATGGTTTAGTCCCAAGAGAGATTTGCTTCTACTGCAATTGTTAATTATTTTACTCTAAATAAGGTAGGTGCCTAAATCTATTTCATCAGAAACAAGTATAAAATAGTTTAACCAGACTTGCAAGTTAGATTTACATTTGCTGCACTTCTAATGCTAGGTGCCCAACATAAAGTAATTAAACTGTCAAAGCTTAGAAGTTCAAATAAATTTATTTATTGAGAAAAACATATGCTTCAGATTAGAAATGCATGTGCCACTATATAATAAGTGTTCATTTGGTTGCACGTGGTCTGATATTACTTAGGCATGAGTTTCTTGTCATATGCAAACTAAGTAATCAGAGTTCAGGATATTGATGTGAGTCTCTGCTTTAACTCTCTCACTATAACTCTGTTAGAACATGAATCTATCTTTGTTGACAGGTAAAGTAGGTGGGTTTATTGCGTCAATTCCTGAAGTTATGGTTGCAGCTTTGTTGTACTTCATGTGGGCGATGCTTACTGCATTAGGCTTTGTTGGGCTATCTTTGTTTTTCTCCCTTTCAATACCAGCTTACTTCCAGCAATATGGCATCTCCCCAAACAGAAACTCTTAATGATTTCAGGTATTCCGGTAACATGATAAGTAGGAGTGGGGGAGATGCATTAAAAGGCTCTGCATCATGTGGCGTGAGAATTCATGGCAGTATGGATGCCTTTTCACGACCTGGAGCCGCTTCAAATGGGAAAGATATTTTTACTAAACGCAAGGTTGCAAAGTTTGACACTATAGACCTTGATTGGATTGATAAAATTCCAGAGTGTCCAGTTTATCGTCCAAATAAAGAGGAATTTGAGGATCCTTTAGGTTTTTTGCGTAAGATAGCTCTGAAGCATCTAAATATGGTATCCGATTCTCAATCTTATCCTCATTAAAAGTTTTCCTCTTCGTAGTTTTGGAACCTCTAATTATGCATTGCTACTAAGAGTTAAGTGAATATGATCGTAACTTAACCTTTAGATCAAAAGTGACATGTGACTCACCCATAGATTGTCTTCACGTGCTCCGGCATTTCTTGTTAATGGGTTCGAGAGATACTTTCGTTTTACGTGGCGGTGAAATAATTTGGAATCACTGTCCGCAGTATCTGCAAGATTGTTTCCCTTGTGAGTGCTGATGTTCCTGCTGGTGTGGTTTTGATGAAAGAAAAAGCTGGATTCAAGTTTACAACTAGAGTTCAACCTTTCCGCCTTGCTGAGTGGGACACAGATGACAGGGTCACTTTCTTTATGAGTGGAAGGTTAGTTTCTGTTTCTGTAACGTATGATATGATTGGATTGTTTGTCAAGACCTTAAGCATGAGTCTCATTTTTCAGAAACTATACTATTCATCATTTCGAGAAAATGGCGAACAAGGTTTTTGCACGCAAATACTATAGTACTGGATGTCTTCTAGAAACATACTTGGAAAAAGAATTTTGGCATGAAATAGCTTGTGGAAAGACTGAAAGTGTTGCATATGCATGCGATGTTGATGGTAGTGCATTCTCATCGTCTTCCACTGATCCGCTTGGGAAAAGCAAATGGAATCTGAAGGTTTTGATCTCACTTAATGTCATTTTCTTATCCTCCATTTTGTTATGGCTTTGAGGGTATCAGTGTTACAAAATAGTATAATTAGAAAAGATGATATAGCTGAGTAAGGACATGAAAAGCTCCTGGAAGACTAAAAGATGGAAGATTTTAATTGTTGGCACTTGGCACAAACTTGTGTTGAGAAATGAGGGTAAAGTGGCAACAGTGAGAATACTGTGATGAGGTTGAAGAAAATTAAGTTATGTGATGAGGTTGAACGAAATTTAACTTATTTATTCAATTTTAATGATTGGTAAACAAGGATATCCACTGAGTACTCTGGTCAAAGACTTTCAAGGAAGAAAGAAAGTAGAGAAATAGAAGTCACAGTGTCAAATAGTTCTTTTTACCTTTACCTTTCGGATCCTAGCACTTGAAAACTTGACAGATTAGTTTGGCAGTTACAATGATAAGGATGGAGACATTGCCAAATCGATTTCATTATTTTCTTTCTATTTTTTCTCAAGGCTGGTATGTCTGTGACATTCCTTATGCACCCTTTATATTGGGGCTGGTGTCTGACCTGTCATCTTCAATTGGTAAAATACCTTCTAACAGTGCTTGTTTTTCCTGTAATTTCAGAAATTTTCTCGGCTACCTAAATCTGTGTTACGCCTCTTAGAAACAGCAATCCGAGTATGAAGCTCTTATTATAATTGATTTTATACAAATTGATTCTCTTTGACTGTGTTTCTGAGGCAATTTCTGATTTCTTGGAGTCACCAACCCATGCTCTACATTGGAATCTTTGTTTAACATGTTCGCATGGCATGTGGAAGATCATTACCTCTACAGGTATGTTTTGTTTGAATTGTTGATTTCTATAGGTATCTAGTGGTTAGTGATTGTTTGTTGGAATGCTGGTCTGACATAGGGAACCCTGTGTCAACACGAATCTTTTAAATATGATGAACATTGAAATGGACATCAGAAAGTATTTCCCTGGGCGGATGCTAGATCCTCTGAAATTCAAGAAAGTGGTGAGTCTGATTCAGAAATCTTCAGGGTCAAACGGCGGTTTTCAGCCAAGATGGAGCAGAGAAATGGGCATGATTCCCTGTCTGTCAACTCAGACCACCAGGTAATATGGGCTTATAGAGTTGAATATTGATCAAGTAATTGCTATTGCTTGTTTGACTGTCTTTTTGTTGTGTTTTAGTTTTCATTTGTGTTGGGTTTTCAATTTTGTATAGCTTTGATAATTTTCATATGTTATAGCTATCCTATGTATTTTCAAAATTTATATATCATGGTTTTATGCCTTTGCATATTTGATATTTTTAATGCTTTGCTTCTGAAATGAATAATTATTTATCCTCATTCTTTCTAAATGTTTTGCCATTTGGGATGTACTCTAATTGCAAAAATAAATTTCCAGATATCATGGGTTAGGGTACATAGAAAGGATGAAAGCAAAAGGTTGCTTCTCTAATTTACGTGGTTCGTGTCCATTCTCATTTTTATAACTTTTTGGGAGCTTTAGCATAAAAGTTTAGTTGGTCATTTGACTCTTGAACGAATTTCCAGTATTTTCACAAAGGAAGACAAGTTATAGTAGAAATTTGCTATGGGGTGAGATTCTGTAATTTGATATTTGAAATGTAGATGGTATTTTGGGAACTGAAAAGTACTGAAATAGGCTTTTCTGTTCTAACAGGGGTCTAAGATGATTAATCCTGCAATCTTTATGCATCTTAACATGCATTAAACATTAAGCCACTTCCTCTCTTGATGGAACAGATGTGTACAATTGGATATGCTATTTGTCCTTGTATAACTAGACAATTTCCTGAGTGATTATTGACATTATGATTAAGTTCACTTGGATGTCATTGTGACTTAAAATAGGTTACAATTTTCTGTAGATCCAAAATCAAGTGGAAGGCAAACACATGGGCGCAATTGTTCTGGATCTTTGCCCTAGACTTTGTATCGGCCCCTTTTTACTTGGTGATTTATTGACTCCTTTTCATGTTCAATTATTTTCCCTGAATTCAGCAAAGTTTTAATTTTCTTCTTTTGGGTTTTAATAGTAGTATTTTGATTTTGTGGTGCTTGCTGCATTAACTGTGGTTAGGATCATAGCCTTCACTCAAATTGAGCAGTAGCCAAACGGTTATGATATTGTTCATGTCAAGTACTATGACAAGGTTTTGCTCTTAAAAGACTTCTACTTTATTTTGTTTCAATTGGTTGTTTGACGAATATATTTGTTTATATGGAGAGGATTTCATCAATTTTCTTGCTTTTCATGTTAGCATTTGTCAATGAATGTTGAGGTATGGTGGAAAAGATGCACTTTGTTGTCAAGTCAGAGTAACTGAGCTCCAGCTTCCAAACCATATATAAACTTTTTTTTCAGCTATTTTCTTTAGTTTCTTTTCATTTTCCTTATTTTCCATATGAATTAATCAAAATAGACAACAAATTGGAAACCAGAAGAGGTTGGTTCTTTCGGCCAGATCATTCTTTTGTTCCTTTAATCGTGCATTCTCCTTTTATTTCGTTGATTTTTTCCCCTTTATTTTATTTTATTTTATTTTTTTCTAATTCAGATTTTTCCCTTTTATCCTTTTCCTTTCTTCTTTTGCAGATGAAAAAACAGACATCAAGTGCAAAGAAGAATATGAGTGGTTTATTTGGGCGTAATCAATTGTGTTTCCTTTGCGGTGCTGTCTTAATGGAAGCTAATTTTTTTTTCCTTCCTTTTATTTCTTATTTTATTTTGAATTTCTTTATTATATATATATTTTAAGTTATGGTCATATGAATCTTTGTTGTCTATTATTATTTTTTTTTACCACTATATAGCCTTGTGAAGCTTGATGAAATAGCTTTGATGTACTGCCTTTTGCCTTCGATGTACTGGTTGAGGCTAATCTTTATGTATTATGGTTGATTTGTGGTTTATTGTTAAAATTATAACTTTTTTGGGACTATCTCTATTTGCTTCTTATATTTGCATATTGATTTAAAAGGTTTTAAGGCTCGATGAATTTTTCGTTTTGTTGTCAGGTCGACCTAAGTTACCAAAATTGTTCATAATATATATTAAAAGCTTCTATGGTGGGCACTCTAAAACCGCGCATTGCGCGGTTATAACCTGCTAGTTCCCTATAATCTGCCAACAGTGTTGAAAAAATTTAAAAGAAAATCCATTTGCAGCTAGAGCACTATCAGAATCCATAAACATGATCATGCCGTTAATCTCATCAAAAGAACGCAAGGCTGATAAAGTTTCATTGTCCTCCGGTATAATCACTCATGGAATAACACCCAACATTTTATATAATTGTGCATAATATTGTTGATCAAACACCAAGTCATTATAAAGCAAGGTCTGGAAAAAATGGACTCCAAAGTGCCACAATGTCTGTCATCTCCTTCTTCCAATCATCTTTCTGATCTCTAATTTTGTGTATAGCCAACCTAGGAGATCGAGAATTCATAATATTATGAAAAAATTAGTGTTAGCATTCCTCCTTTAACACACCATCTAGTGCCTTATTGTCTCTAAAACTCAAACTCCCTATTGGTCTAGAGATTATGATATGCCCTTGCATGGTTCAACTCCACTAACTTCTCCTCCGAAAAATTCTCTGCAAACTCAGATTCTAGTCGATTTAGCTTGTCTTCAGATTGCTACACACCCTCTTAAATATTCTCAAACACAGTTTTACTCCATACCCACAACAACCCCTTAATTTCTTCGACTAGTAAAATAAAGCATACATTGGAGCTGCCTAAAAATCCAAAACCAAACCCAATCAACCACAGACAGGAAATCGTTATGCTTCACCTAAAAATTCAAAAACCTAGAAGGTCTAACTGAAGCCCGGTTCGCAATCCCATGCTTCAACAACAAAGGCATATGGTCGGATCACATCATATCCAAATGTACCACCAAAGTTTGAATCCCCTGAGCTGCCCACGAATGATTAGACAAAACTCTATCCATTCTTTTACATATTTTTGCCAAATATGCCTTATTATTACACCAAGTATATGGAAACCCGAATACTCGGCATCCAACAATGCATCACCTTGCAGCTGACATGGATGCCATGTTAAAGTTCCCCCCTCCCTGTCGAAAAGACCATGTTGAAGTTCCCATACACCAAACATGGCACCTCCCTCTCTAGCACCCTGAGAAAATCCGACCACAACCCCAATCTTTCCTCCTTTGTACATAGAGCATGCACAAAGACAAAATTTTGCAGCAAACATATTATGTTGCAGCTTAAGAGCCAAATACTAAGGAAAGTGAGCCACAACATGAACTCGAAACTCAGAATTGAAAATTCGTATTCTTCCCTCATGATTAGAAACAACATCATCATATCCCAATTTTAGGCAAAATTCATAGTCAATTGAGAAACACAAAACTTTAGTTCACAAAGTGCCACCAATTTTAAATTATACTTCGTATTCAAGACCTTGAATCTTGAGATTGCAAATGACTTTGTAACCCCACTAATATTTCAACATTGGCACTCCTCAGAGCATCTATGTTGCAATGGCACGTCGAGTTAGAGTTGCAAAACCTTAGGGTGAATTTAAACCGGCAAGGTCAGATCGATGGATTACGTCGAACAATTGAACAAGTTACGGACAAGTGCAAAACCTAGAATGTAACATATATGGGAAGCAGAATGAAAGATACCAGAAGGTGTTGAAAACCCTTTATACCATCCGGAAGGTGGTGAAAAGAAGGAATTTGAACAGGAAGAATAGGTCAACTCGTTCTATGGTCTCGTGATTCCACAATCTCAACACGGTCGACTTGAAAAGCATTTGGCTAGGGCCTTAAAGTTAAACACTAGTGATGTAAAAATTGAAATCCTCGAATTTCGTGGCAGATTACATGCCGAATATTTTCTTCATTAGGAATCAAATTTAAAAAACTATTTTGAAAGGAAACCAATTGCAGAAAAATTGAAATCCTCGATCTTATTTGTAAAGATGAAACTAAAAGAAATAGCTCTTTAATGGTGGAAAAGATTAGAGAAGCAACGTCAAAAACAAGGAAAGCAGAAAATATGCACTTGGGAGGCTATGAAAGCCAAGTTGCGCAAAAACAATTTCTACCAGCAACCTATCTAATGACTCTATAAGAGAAATTTCATGGGTTTATCACAAGGAACCATGACAGTTGAAGAACATACGATCAAATTTTATAATCTATCCATTCAGGTAGGTTTGAATGAAACTCAACTTACCACTAGACATATAGCTGGTTTGAAAGTTGTTGTGCTAGATGAGATGAACATTGTGTATCCTACAAACTTGGAAGATGCTTATCTATAAGCCTTAAAAGCAGAGGAGCATGTCCGTCGTTTTGGACCTTGTCGTATTAGAGACCAACGAGGTACTGTGGCAAATTCAAGTTTAAAATTTGACAATTCTAGTTTTAAAAGCAATAAAAAAGTGAGAGCCTTACAAGAACCAGTCACAGAAACTACTGCAATTGAAAAGGGGAATGTTCACAATGATATCGATCCCATTACTATACAAAACACTCAGGGAAATCAATATTCTCAAATTAGGGGTGCTAGTGGTTCTACGTGTTTCTCTTGTGGGGAATCTAGACATAGTTATTCTAATTGTCTTGGAAGGCAAGTTAATTTTATAGAAGCTTTTGAGGAGCAAGAAGTAGAGGAACAAGAAGAAGATTATTCGGGGTGACCCTACATACGACGACTAGGATGATGATGAGTAAGAAATTGATTTGCTACCTGCTGAGGGTGAGAGTCTAGTTGTTCATAGAATTATGATAGCACTGAAGGTGAAGGAATCAGAAGATTGAAGGCGGCGCAGCATCTTCCACACTGGAGTCAATTGTGGAGGAATTGCAATATGATTATTAATAAGGGTAGCAGCGAAAATCCAGTGTCACAAGAAGTTGTGGAAAGTTGAAAATTCCAACTGAAAAGCATCTTCAATCTTATAGAGAGGCTTGGTTTATGAAAAGTAATGAAGTTCCTGTTGCTTCTAAGTGAGTGGTTCAATTTTCAATGGGTAATGAGAAGGAAGGTAACAAATGCAATGAAGAGTTTTGGTGATCTGAAATCAGAACAAATTCTCTATGAACATGATAGCACCACCAGTGGTCTGTAGCGCTAACCAAAGCATATAGCTCCAAATCATAAATTGAATGTTTTCTTTTACTTTCGGATGGTTTCTCACTAAAGAAAGCTATTAGTCTCCCTTCTTGACTAAGAACTGGGCCAATCATCATATGAGATGCATCACATTCAATCACAAAAACCTTACCAAAATCTGCCAATGCAAGCATAGGTGCTTAAGTCATAGCTGTTTTGAGTCTCGCAAAAGTTTTATCTGCGGCTTTAGCCCAAATGAAAGTATTCCCCTTTAAATTATTAAACTTCTCAAATTTTATAATTTTAGTTTATGTGGTCCTATGGTCAAAATTAATCAAAACCAACCTTTATTAATAACATACTTGAGCTGCATGTGATGCTAAGGAGAAAACAAAAATCAAAGGACAAAGAAAATAAATAAGGTGGCATTTGGTTAGAAGGTATCAAAATAAGAAAAGAGTATTATACTCTTATATAATGTTTAGTTTCAAGGTATATATGAGAAAGCAATTTTGAAATGCATATCCAAAAACTTAAACATTTACTAAATTCTACCCCTGCCTTAGAAAAACACTGGGTTTCATGACGTTTTACAAAATTATCCTCCACATATTTTAATATTTATATCTCTTTTATGTCTACATTATTTCTACTTCTCATACCTCTTTCTCTCTTCTCTTGCTCATCTTTCTCTTTTTTCCCTCCTCTCTCATATTTTTTCTTGCTCCTCTTTCTCTCTCATCTCTTTACACTATTTCTCTTTCACTCTCCTTTCTCTTTCATTCCCTTTTTTGTTACTCCTTATCTCTTATCTCTCTACACTTTTCTCACTCTCCTCTTCGATTCATTTTTCACTATCATCTCTCTCCACTATATTTCTCTCTCACATCTCTCCCTCATTTTTCTCTCTTCTCTCTCATCCTTTTTGTTTCTCACTCCTCTTTCTCTTTCACATATCTCTACCATTTCTCTCTTCTATGACTTCTCTTTCTCTCTCAACTTTTCACTATTTTTCTCTCTCACATCTCTCTCTCATTTTACTTTATTGTCTCTCATCTATTTTCTTTCTCACTCCTCTTTCTATCTCACATCTCTCTCCTATTTCTCTCTCTTCTCTCTTCTCCTCTTCTCTCTCATCTCTCTTCTTTTTTACTTCTCTTGCTTTTTCTCTATCATTAGTTTTCTCTATAGATCATTCTTGTATTTTATGAGTGATAGTATATTTAAAATATATACTTAATATTGGGGATAAAATAGTACTTTTTATTCTTTCCAAATCCAATATATTAATCAAACAAGACATTAGTATTAATAGAAATATTTATTTATAGAGTATCTATTACGTTTTCACTATATTATCACTCACATTACCTTTCCTTTTCCCATTGATGAACCAAATTTCACCTAAGTACCGTTTAGGTAGGAATACATTATTGCCAATATTTTATTGTAAATAGTAGTTATCATGTTTTATAGAATCTATAAACTTTTTAACTATACTTTTTTTTTCACGCTGAAGAAATTTAGATAATTTCATTTTGTCATCTCTACCGTTGGTATTATCTCTACCAAAAAAAAAAACTCATTTAATTTTTATAGCCAGTTTCACTAAACAATCAAAAAATAGTTCAATATAAAAAAAAATATTCAATATAGAAATTTTTTTGGGAAATTATCAATATGGAAACTTTGGAATGGTAACCAGTTTTAATATGGACTTTTCCATTTAGCATAATTTTCAACCATGATGAGGGGCTTCAACCATTTAGATTTTACAACATAAATATACTTTTGATGAGTAAATTAATCTTCCCAGACTTTAGGTACTTTAGTTAATCATTATTATTGCCTTAATTTTTAATCGTATATACTCTAGTTAGTCATTATTATTACCTCAATTTTTAATAGTATATACTTTTGATAGAATAAAAGTTTCTAGACTTTTAAAGCTCTACTTATTAATCTTGCAATTGTTTGTAAGTATTCTAGAAAAGGGAATCATTTCTGATTAGAGCAAAAAAAATGTGCAATAAGAAATTAATCAAGAAAGATAATATGAAAAGAGGGGGGGAAATTATGATTTAGTGAGATAATATGTCATATAAGAGTACTAATTAATAAGAAGCAAAGGTGAACTAAGAGCAGTTACCATCTTTTCTTGCTTTGGTATAAGTCTAGCTGAATTGCCGAATGAAAGAATGCAAATTAGGACCACGTTTCTCCTTATCTTGTCTGATTTTCTCCAAATATTTTAAACTTTGGTGAAATGGCACATGATAAGGACATGGGCAGCACCATCCATACCCTTACTCATATCACACATGCATTCATGAGACTGATTTGATTTGAATTGATTTTGGTTGAAGGATTCATTAAAAGCAAATTATAAGATTTACAAACTTAGTAAAAGCCTTGTGTACACCGGAGATCAAACTGAATTAGAAGCCCAAATTGAGAGACATTATGCTGCCTCACTAGATACGAATGTTTTAAAACTCTAGCTTAATAAAAATGTAATAGAAAATGTCCACATTGATGAAGTATGTGTAATATTAAATAGGAGAGATCTAACTGTTCTAAATGATTTAAAACATTTAACTACTAGATATGTCTGGACGAAAGCATTCATATTTCTAACAAATTGTTGCTAAATATGAAAATTGAAGTTAGATTTGACAGAATACATATAGACAAAAACACTCTTTCAAAATGGAGATTTATTGCAGTCCAAAACCGAGAAACGGAGAGCTGATGAGTCTAAATTCCAATGCATTCCAATTGGCATGCCTTCCTTTATGTCAGCATGTTCCTTATCTCAATTTCCTTCAATTATGAATTCGCCATCCTTATGAAATATTTAGTGTCCATGTCGATATCCCGTACTTAGACTTTGATTTCATCCCCATTATTTGCCGGACATGATTTAGTAGAATGATCACAATATTTTGTAATGTGTTGTCAAACTTGTCGAGGATTCAATTCTATTAGGCCTTTGAGCCTTTTGTTCTTGGTCCAACCCATGTGGGTTCTTAAGCCCAGCCCATGTAGGGCTTTGTATTTTTTTTATAAAAATGCAGCAGGAAGACATAACCAGGAATTGTACTTCACCAAGAGGAGAAAAAGAGAAATTTTTTGTTCCGTCTAGACTTGATCAAAGTGACGATCAGAAGTCGATCCGTGGTCTAATTGAGCTGAAATTTTGACAGTAGGATTGTGATTCGTTTTTCTTCAATCTTTATGGTCAGTTTTCTATTTGGAATTTTTAGTGATTGGTTTTTGGGTTAGTTTCGAGACTATTGTGTTTTGCGTGAGATTTCGTCATCTTTTTCTTGGGTATGCTGTGATATAGCTTGTTCTTCACTATATTGTTGATTCCATTATTTCTGGAATTGTGGTGCTCATATGTTGAGTTGGAATTAGGTTTTGTACCTAAAATTATATAGTGAAAATTTGGGTGGATTCAGATATCGGTCCTGTGGTTTTTATTCTTCACATTGAGAGAGTTTTTCATGTTAAAATTGTGTTGTGTTGCTATTGCCAATTCTTGATATAATTTTATTGTGTTTTGAATTGTTGTTTTGTTCTTGTTTAGTCGTTTCCTCACACGTTCACAAGAGCGTGATATCTTTTTTTCCCAACAAAGTGGTATCAAAGATTTTGGGATTGAATGATGGAACCGAGTTTGAACATAATGGTTAGTTTGAATGGAAATAATTACCATATTTGGAGTGGTAAAATGGAAGACCTCTTTATGTGAAACGTTGGCACGTACCTGTGTTTGCATATTCAAAACCAGAAAATATGTCAAAAGCTAATTAGGTTATTCAGCACAAATCTGTGTGTGGCTTCATTCATCAATTTGTGGATGACAATGTTTTAAATCACATAAAGAAAGAAACTCACGCTAGGAGTCTTTGGATGAAGCTTGAGTCGTTATATGCACGGAAAACTCACAACAATAAAATGTTTCTAATGAAGCAGTTCATGCAATTGAGTTATAAGAAAGACAAATCCATATCCGATCACTTGAATGAGTTTCGAGGAGTGATAAATCAACTCTCAGCCATGACTATTAATTTTGAAGATAAGGTACTTGGGGCTTTGGTTACTTGGTACTCTTCCAGACTCTTGGGAGACGTTTCGTGTGTCATTGTGTAATTCTGCTTCTGATGGTACTGTTACCATGGATTTTGCAAAAAGTGGTATCAGAGCCGGAATGTTGGCCTACTCGGGGAAAGCAAGTGGTTCTTCTTCTGGTTGGACCGAGCTTTAGTGGGTAACTCATGAACAAATAGGTTTGACACTTTTACTACTTACACTGGCACTAAATGAGTCCACGATGAAGAGATGGGCTTGTTGGAGTAAGAAGTGGGCTTTAATGTGGTAGTGTATCCATGAATGGTAAGGTTTGTTGTGTTCATGGATACTATCCCACATTGGAAAATTAAGAAGAACTAGAGCACCTAATAATTGGCAAATACCCATGACCTACTAGCTTAAGTTTTTGGGGTCAGGTGAGCTACTACTACTTATTGGGTCACTCTAGTTGGGCTCCCCATGCTAAAAACCTCCCCAACAAGTGGTTTAAATGCATCTACCACTTGGTTTTTTGTCGTCATGAAATAAACCCAAAGTTCCTTGAATGATCATCAATGAAGGTTACAAAATAAGCAGCACCACTAAGTGTTAGTGGTTTGATTGAACCACAAACATCTAAATGTACTAAACATAATAAATCTGACTTTCTCGAAGGAAGATGACTTTTGAATGAAACTCTTCTCTGTTTTCCTGCTAAGCAATGTGTACACTTCTCAAGCTTCGCACTCTTTACTTTAGTGAGTAAATTTTTTTTAGCCAATAAGGTCATACCTTTCTCACTCATATGACTCAATCACTTGTGCTATAACTCAGTTGCATTCCCATCTTTCACAAAATTACAGAAATCCTTGCAAATTTTGGCCTGCAACAAATATAAAGAAGATTCTTTCTTTCCTTTAGCCACAACTAAAGAGCCTTTTGTGAGCTTTCACTATCCATTATGAAGGATATTGCAGAAGCCCTCATCATCGAGTTTCCCTGCAGAAATCAAATTCATCCTTATATCCAGTGGCATGTCTAACATCTTTAAGAACCAATCTTGTTCCATTAGTTGCCGAGATAATGTCCAAAAAGGTCCCTCACATATTAACGAATGAGCTTTTTAGTCCCCCAATTCCAAAATGAGACAATATCGTCTCTCACATTATATAAACAAACCATTTTCGTCCTTCACATTATATAAACGAACCATTTTCATCCTTCACATTACATAAACGAAACTATTTTAGTCCCCCAAATCACGTGTAGTGTAATGTGAGGGACGATTTTGTCTCATTTTGAAATTGAAGGACTAAAAAGCTCATTCCTTAATATGTGAGGGACCTTTTTGGACATTATCTCTTAGTTGCCTCCAGACACACACTTCCCATACCTACAACTTTAACCACGCCATTGTTACACATATTTAATGTGCCAAATTTCCCGAAGTATAGGATCTGAAAAACTCCTTTTTCGAAGTGACATGACATAAAGCTTCACTATCAATTGCCCAAATTGTCTCATCGCATGCCAAATTCACATTATCATTATAGTATACTATAACAAGATCATTAGTAGCTGTAGCAACCCGATCATTATTAGTATGATCCTTTTTCTCATTATTTTCACTGCTATTTTTCTTTTCCCCTTTCAACTGAAAGCAATTCTTCTTAATGTGACCCTTTTTGCCACAGTGATGACATTCCACATCCTTGTGCAATGATCGTGACTTGTTTCTGTTCTTATTTTTACTTTTCAGACCTTTGTATTGACTCCTCCCCTACTTTCTGCAACTAAGGCTTTAGAAAAAGAAGAACCCTGATTTTTCCTTCTTATCTCTTCATTTAGAATACCACTTTAAATCATTGTGTTTTTGTATAAAAGTTCTCTGAAGATGATTTTATTATTTTACTGTTATATGTTGATGACATGTTGATAGTTGGTCAAAATGCTTTGAGAATTGAAAAGTTGAAGCAAGCTTTGAGCAAGTCTTTTTCAATGAAGGACTTGGAGCTAGCTAAACAAATTCTTGGTATAAGAATCAGTCATAATCGAGAAGCCAAGAAGTTATGGTTGTCGCAGGAGAAGTACATAGAGAAAATACGTCAAAGGTTCAAGATGGACAAAGTTAAAGTGGTGAGTACGCCTCTTGCTTTGAAGATATGGAGAAAGTTCCTTATGCATCCGCAGTGGGTAGATTAATATATGCAATGGTTTGCACAAAACCGGACATAGCTTATGCAGTTGGAACAGTTAACCGATATACTTCTAATCTTGGAAGAGAGCATTGGAATGCAGTGAAGGAGATCTTTAGATATCTCCGTGGCACTTCTAGTTTGAAACTTTCATTTGGGAGTGAGAAGCCGATTGTCATTGGTTATACTGATTCGGACATGATAGAGGATATTGATCGTAGGAAATCTACTTCAGGTTATTTGGTTAACTTTGTAGGGGGGCTGTGGCTTGGCAATCTAAACTACAAAAATGCATTGCTTTATCCACAACGAAAGCAAAGTTCATTGCTATAACTGAAGCATGCAAAGAGTTGCTTTGGATGAAAGAGTTTTGATAGGATTTATTTTGTTACCATTTAATAGGAGCAAAACTATGATGTTAATGCTTTATTTGGTATGAAAAATGGCTAATTTGAAGTGTTTTTGTACCAGGGAGTGAAGTTGATGGACTAAGGCGAAAAGATAGAATTTAATGAAGATTTAGATGATTTTTGGAGAAGGACTTTTGGAGCCAAAACAGAAGACTATTTTGGATAAGGCTTGCCCACGCCTTAAAGGATGAAGTCTTGGAGGTGAAACTCAAGAAAATGCACATGACCACATCTTGAGCTGAGATAAAGAGCTGATAACTTGAATTTCAAGATTTAAATTTATCTTTTGATTTCAACTTTTGTAATTCAAGTTAGAATGGATTTGAAGACAATTGATAGGATTAGATAGGATAGGATGGTTGGTTGGATAATTAGTTCGGAATTTAAGGTTTAAAGACTTAGGATTTGTTGGAAAGATTTTAGGAAGTCTTTAGGGAGGTTGTTAGAGAAGAAGGCTATAAATAGGAGGGCTAGTGAACTTAGAAGACATAAGTTTTTCCTTCAATTTTCTACAGAATTTTTCCTTTCTTTTGTACTTCTCTTTCCTTTTAGAATAAAGTTAGAATAGTTTTGCTACCATGAGTGGCTAATTTACTTTCATTCCGTTCCAAGAGATATTAAAAACCAATATATTTAGTAAGGTTTTGTTCATAGTTTCATAATCTTTTTGCATTCAAGTAATCATTAGTTCTTGCATTATGTTTTTTTATGGATTTTGAATGATAAATAAATTGACAACTTATTTTCATTTTTCTTCCTATAGCTATCTATTTGTTCTTGATCCGTAATTGTCCAGAACAATTAGTACAAGTAGCACTTAAATCTTTTTGCATGTTTAAAGTGACAGTAATCATGCATTTATGATTTAAAGGGAATTAATGATACAAAGATTTTTAATTGTAGCTAACTCAATTATTGGTTTTTGTTTTAACTGTTTTCAAGGCTCTTAGTGTTACTATCAAATGATATGGAACGCTATCGCCCCTAGTCATTTGTTAGTAAGATTTGTTGTGAATGCTAAATTCAAACAAATAGAATAGGAAAACTCAAAATTTTGTCATGGCTATCCTGTGAAATTTTCAGTTAAATTCTTGAATGAAAAAGTGTCTTTAGAATCCTATGATCTAGATATATTCAGTACAACTACACTTCCTTGGATCGAAACCTGGTAAGACTGAAGTAATTCTTTTACACATTTCTAGTAATTTCTTTTATAATTTTTCTTTATTTACTACTATTAGAGTTGGTACTAAACTTCTTCTTTTATTTTTCTTTTCATCTCAATTGCTAAGAAACCCCCTCAACACATAACTCCCTGTGGGATTTGAACTGGTCCACTACTACTACAAATCAATTGTAGTTAGTCTGAAGATCTGAATTAATTTTGGGGGTTTTGACAACCTGACCAAGTTTACGCAAGAACTTGGCCTTAATCAAGAGAAGTATTTGTTATTCTGTGACAGTCAGCGTGCTATACACCTTTCAAAAAATTCTTCTTTTCATTCTAGGTATAAGCATATTAATGTTAGATATCACTAGATACGTGATAAGTTGGAATCTAAAGAATTAGAACGTTAGAAAATACACACTAAAGACAATGGCTCTGACATGATAACAAAGGAGCTTCCCAAAAAAAATTTTGAATTTTGTCGACGTTTGGCCGGCATAGATTCCAAGTGAGGAATTGGAGTTTGTAGTCTCCCTCATTGTGCTAGAGGGGGAGATTTGTTAGGCCTTTGAGCCTTTTGTTCTTGGCCCAGCACATGTGGGTTCTTAAGCCCAGCCCATCTAGGGCTTTGTATTTTTTTTTTATTAAAAAGGCGGCAGGAAGACATAACCAGAAGTTGTATGACGCCAATAGGAGAAAAAAAGGAATTTTTTGTTCCATCCAGACTTGATCAAAGTAACGATCGGAGGTCGATCCATGGTCCGATTGAGTTGAAATTTTAATAGTAGGATTATGATTCATTTTTTTTTCAATCTGTACGATCATTTTTCTATTTAGAATTTTCAGTTATTAGTTTTTTAGTTTCGGGATTGCTGTGTTTTGGGTGAGATTTTGTCATCTTCTTCTTGGGTTTGTTTTGATATAGCTTGTTATTCACTATATTGTTGATTCCATTATTTCTAGAATTGTGATGCTCATATGTTGAGTTGGAATTAGATTTTGCACCTAAAATTATATAGTGAAAATTTGGGTGGACTCCGAGATCGGTCCAGTGGTTTTTATTCTTCACATTGAGGGAGTTTTCCATATTAAAATTGTGTTTTGTTGCTGTTGCCAATTCTTGATATATTTTTATTGTGTTTTGGATTGCTGTTTTGTTAGTGTTTAGTCATTTCTTCACACGTTCACAAGAGCGTGATATCGTTTTTTTCCAACAAATTCAATATACGGCCCTAAATCCTCTGCAGTAATTACCTTCTCTCTCTTTTTTTTTTCTTTTTGAATATCCTACACTATTACAAAGGGAAAGGGGACTATGTTATGACAATGTCACTGTTGGGAATCGAACTTACGTCTTCTCACATGGGCATTTAAGGCATTACCACCGTGGCACTAGCTGATCCCCAATTACCTTCTTAATTTCTAACTAGAATTGAAAATATTTTTATTAGTTGAGAAGTGTTTGTTCTTTTCTCTTCTAGTTCGCATTGAATATTCGATAAGAGAAAAGGTTAAGCATGGTAGGTTTTTTAATAATACTTTGCATTTATAGATTCGTTCAAGAATTTGAACACCAATTTTGAAACGAGATAGAATTGCTATTATTTAATAATTAATTAAATTCTTCGTGTTGTGATATTTTTTATATTTCCGTCATTACAAATCTTTTATTCACTTTTTGTGGTCATGCCTCATCTCTTTTTAGTAACATTTTTCTTCTATTATACTACGAAAAAATGGAATAAAAAAATTAAAATGGATAATCAACTATGATAATCCGTCAACTTACAAATCAAATTCAATCTAGTCTTCAAACTGGATAAAGTTCATGACATAGGATATAATAATTATTATTTATTAATAACAGAAAATGATGTGGGAGGCAATGTGGGTCTCACGACTACAATATCGGTCGAACAAGAATTTGACCTTGGTGACAGTGTTGGATCCAAAGCTTTGTTGAAAACAAATTAGAACTGTTTCAGTCAGTAATCATGAGGTTAAAGTTAAAAACCGAATAGAACTCAACTGAGTTCGAATAGCCATCCAAGTGATCCAATTGTTAATAAGTTTAGGCAACATGAATGCGGCTTTCAATTGGTCTAACGAAAATAATGATTGCCCTTTTATAATAATGCTATTTAGGAAGTATAAATATCATTAATGAGGTACGTTTTAGAATTATTGAATTTTATTCACTCTTACTAACTTTGATATTAAAAGTCTAATTTAAGCGTTGAAGTCATTTTACAGGACCAAAAATCCGGACTCCGACTAACCTTTCTTTTGTTGCAGACATTTTCACTTAGTCAAAGTCAGCAATTCAGTTGTGGACTCATCAATGGCACCATATGTGGAGAAGAAACCTCTCTTTACCCCTTGCTTCACTTTCTTTCTGTTTAAAACTTAAACTTTTACAACCTTTAGAACAATTTTCGTGGATGATTCAAAACTTTTCTCTCAACCACTGATCCTTTTTTTCTCCTGAATCAATTTAGGGGAACACTCAAATGTCATTGGCTCATCCAGGAGAAAAAGCAAGGAATCCAAGAGCTTCAATAGCTTGGCCTAGAGAACAAATCGTGTACGACTTCATTTCATAGCATTATGATCAATTGTATAAAATGCTCCAAGAACATAGAAATTGCCAACATTCTATTTCTTTGCAATATCCACCTTCGCATTATAGGGGAGTTCAGTAGTATGATGACCATCAGCGTTACTAGCCTTGTCCCCCATCACTGCCATTGAGGCCAAAGAAGTATCAACATCTATTGTCACCATTGTCGAGACCAGAAGAATACCACCTTTGGGGCGAACGCCATTTGCCAGAACCATTTGCAAATCCCAAGGATGTTGACAAAAAAAGTTCCCCCAATAAACATGCAACATTCAATCCTTTTGATCCTTTAATGCAGCCTACTCCCCTCATTCTGGCAATATCCTCTTATGCGGTGCCTTTGAAGTTCAAAATCCCACCTAATCTAGGTGTATGTGATGGTAGTGCTAATCTAGAGGATCACCTCAAAACTTAGTTACTATTATCAGTCTCTATAATTTTCCAATGTCTATATAGTGCAAGTTATTTCCTCTAACTCTCAAGGGTAAAGCTTGTTTATGGTTTGAAGGTTTACCAGTCAATTCGGTCACTTCTTTTCATGATTTGGAAGCTCATTTCAAAGCTCATTTTTACAACAAAATTGATATCAAAAAGTCCATACTGAAAACGAGACTTTGTGTCAATATATTGTCCACTTCAATGATGAAAGTCTTCAATTTGGAGAAAGATTCGATGATTTTGTCATACGGCATTTATCAATAGGTTGCGACCTAGCAAGTTTTATCATGATCTCATGGCTGATCCTCCATAAAATCTACAGGTTCTCTTAGATCTAGGAAATCAATTTGCCCAAGCTGATGAGGCGGACAGAAGAAAGAGAGACTTTAAGCACAAAGACAAAAATAAAGGCGAAGATGTGGCAAAAAAGAATGATCTAGGTAAAAAAGGGGTGTTTGGTAGACCAAGCCAAACTTGGATGTCCAGCTTTGGTAATTGTTCCAAAGATACTTTTACTCTTTCAATAAAATCTCCTAAAGAAATTTTGACTATTGTTGTAGATCGATGTATTTTATGTCCCCCCGCACACAAGAGATCCAAGGAGTTCTATTGTGATTATCATGAAAATCATGGGCATGATATAGATAGCTGTGTTGATTTACGAAGAGAGATTGAGATGTACATTCGAGATGGCCACATTAGGCAATTTGCACAAGAAACTAAAAGGTCTAGCTAGAGAGGGTGGCCGCACTTATTCATTTAGAAAGGATTTTGCACAACTATCAAAATGCAATACTTATACACAGCCTACTTGAAAACATCCAGATAATAATACAAAAAAAAGAGACCCGCAACAAAGGCAGATTTGATTAAGCCAGTAGGTGGAATCCCATAAATTTTTACTGTTATTGGAGGACTAGCTGGAGAAGCCAATAATTCCATAAGGAAAGCTCATTGCAAACAAGTTCTAGAATTAGGAGGGGGAGATCGACGTTTGCCTTCAAATGAAACAATCACATTCTTTGCTGAAGATCCAATCAAGAAACAGGTTTCTCATGTACATGCTATGGTAATTCATGCTCAGGAGTCAAATACCATAATTCATCAGGTTTGTTTAGATGGAGGCAGCTCTGTAGAGATTATGTATTGGTCATATTTTGAACGATTGGCGCCCAATGTCTGGTCTCAATTGCAACCAGTACATATTCTTTTGGTGAACTTCGCAAATCATATCATGTGGCCTGAAGGAATTCTCAGCCTTCTAGTCTCCATTGGGAATTATCCCATGGAGAAAACTATATATATGCAATTTTCTAGAGTTTTTTCCCAAAATAGGATTTTTCTCAAAAAATAGGAAAATTAGGGGGTTTGACTGGGAGGGGTGCCGAAAAGAAGGTGGGCGCATTTGGCAAATGCGCCCATATACTTGGGCGCATTTGGCAAATGCGCCCACCTGAGCAGTGTTGTTGCACAGGCGCGTTAACAAATGCCCCCAAGTATATGGGCGCATTTGCCAATTAATAAGGTGCGCATTTGTAATAATATTATTATAACAAAATATAATTATAATATAATTATTAACAATTATTAATAAAATTATAATATAATTATTAACAATTATTGTAATATATTTAATATGAAAAATATAATTTTTATTATTATATTTATTATAATAAGAGCTAACAATTGGACTTATTATAGTAAGAACTAATAAGAAGAGATAATAATTATACTAATAATAATAATATGATATACGTAAGTTAGGGAAAAAGTAATAAAAATATTATTGTAATATTAAATAATTAAAGATATAATGGTAATATACTTAGGAAAAAAGTATAATTTAATTTGTATGAATAATATATTTTGTATTATTATATTTACTTATGAAGAAGTGGTACATATATAAGTATAAATTATTGTAATATTACTATAATTACATATACTAATATTATTGTAATTTTTTACAATAGAAATACCACTACTTAATATTTAAGGGTTTTGAATTTTGAATGGAGTTTTTATTCATTTATAATTAAAGGATACTTACAATTGTATAAATTATTGTATAACACGTACTACAATTATTGTATTACATTAGAAATAATAATAATAATAATAACAATAACAATATAAATAGTAATAATACTAACACCTACTAAAGGTTTGGGGTTGAAGGTTTAGCGTTTAGTATTTATCGTTTAGTATTTAGAGTTTACATTGGATTGTGCTATTATGGGAAATTTACAAATATAACACTTTTAACCGTTGACTTTACAAAAATAACACCCTCCTTTTTTTGTTTTCTGTTATGACACTTCTACACAAAAAAAGACTTCACTCCATCTTCTTCTTCTTTGTTCTCAAAACCCATTTGATCGATTGAACAAAATTTGTTCTCACACACCATTGTTTGCACACCTCAATGTTCGTACACTTTATTGGACTATCATCTCCAAGCAAAAAGGCCTCAATCGTATACCCGAAAATTGCATAAATTTGATGTTTGTTGAAATTTGCAGTAGTTGAACTGGGTTTGGGAATGTAAAGAAGCTCTAGGTCGAGCTCTAGGTCGAGTTTTAGGTCGAGCACAAGGTTAGGTCAATGTTGGTAGGTCAACTTTTAGGTCGAGTATTAAATTTGGTCGAGTTTTAGGTCGAATAGATAAGATTTAAGTTGAGCTCAACCTAAAAGTTGACCAAATTTATGTGAAGTGATTTTTTCTTACAATTTATTTTTAAGAAAAACTTTTCATTCTATCTAAATTTGGTCGAGCATTAGGTTGAGCTCTAAGTCGAGTATTCGGTCGTGTAAAGAAAATTATTGATTATTGATTATTGATTTGTTCAACCACGAATGCCATGAAAAGATATCCAGGCAAGCACATAGTTGGCAAAGTGACATACGGAATATAGTTGGTTTAAACTAATTTTTATTCATTTTATGAAACTAAATTTTTACTCATTTATGCCCTCTAAGTTTTCCATGTGTACCACATGTAGTTGGTTTAATAGTTCTCCTAGATCTACGTAAATGTACAATCTCCTCTTCTTGTCCCCCAATCGGATCTACACATTCACTACCAATCTCTATCTCTTCATCTACTTCATCATCGTCATCATCATCGTCGTCATCATCATGACCATCATCCTCAGCGGGTTGATGTTCAGTCATCTCTGGAGAGTGGAATACACTAGATGATGGTTGATCAAAAACTCCCGATGAGGGAAATAAATTCTCTACTTCCGGTGTAGAGACAATAGGATGGAGTGACTCTGACTGTGTGGAACCACCGATAGGGTCAGGTATGTTACCCCGATGGACGCGAGACCCTTTCCCACCTTGTCTACGACCTCGAACATTTCTAGACTCTCTAGCAACGACGCGAGGATTCATTACCTGACGCATATCTGGATTCCCAACCTGAAGTGGGCTGATTTCCAATCTATGAAATTCTCGCACCATACGCATCGAGTCAGAAACGTAATCTCGGATCATAGACATATGGTATACCCGGTTGGCCATATCCATCTGGAAAAATTACAAAACTATTTAGACATTGTAAGAAAGTAATAAAATCGAGCATTATTTTAAAATAGTACTAACCATAAACTCTGTTGCTGATCCCGTGCCATGGAAGCCCTCCGGTGTTGGCTGATTGCGTGATGGGTGTGAAATATAAATGACCGTACGAGCCCTGTACCATACTAGGTACTCATGGGTTGGAACAGATGTGTCTTCCACAACATCTGTTCCCTGAACGAACTCTTGTCGGTTGGCCCACATATCCACATATGCTCGGTGTGTTGTTACCCAATCAATATTCGTTCCCCGTCGGCGACTAGTACTATGAATATCGTTGAAACCATCAAGTAGGGTCTGCACAGGGATAGGCTGGAACATCCCGAACTGACGTAAGGTTCGATAAGGCACGTGCGGTTCGACGATGCCCCAGCATATCAGGTATACAACCGACCGCCATATATTTTGACCAGCTCTGCAATACGGCGGTAACGCCTGGAGAACCCAATCTGAGTAGGGCAACCATATGAACTACAGTGTGTAAAATCAAATTACAGTTGTCAGTAAATGTATATTACAAATAGACAAAAAAACCAAGTAAGTAGATGGAACCTGGTCGAATCGCATGCTGGTCAATTGATCTCGATATGCGCGCAGCACGTGCATAGGCACTCTGGACACATCAATATGTCCGCTCCACCTGCAAAGAAGTTCAATGTGTAAATATCGCAATAAAAACTTTGCCAACTATACAATGGAACGAATCGTATTACGAACCTCACTCCATACGGAAATCGAAAATCATCTACCGGATTCTTGCGTTCAGGCCTGACAATGGGTATTCTCTCCCAAGCCCACAACTAGTAAATAATTTGAAGTTAAATTAGATTACTAGATATCTTAACATTATTGAAATGAAATAATATGACTCTTAATTTACCTGCAACAGAACAAGTGGTCCCGCGATCTCAGTGGCCGTAGGTGCGGTCGCCTCACACAAATTTCGGTACAGACTAGCTAGTACCGCACTACCCCAACTATATGTCGCTGTCACCTCATGGTCTATTAACATAGATAGGTACACAAGCGGTACCCGATAACCGGACTTATCTGAGAACAGAAGTCCCCCCAAAAAAATCAATAAATAAATGCGTGCCCGTTTGAGACATGTGTCCTCGTCGGCATCATCTAGCAAATTCTCGTCTAACGCAGTCATTCAAACAACCTCGTTAATCCTATACGCCTAATAGCCGAAAGTGCGGCGGGTAAAGCCTAACAAATCTTGGCATAGCCCTATCCATCGCTCGCGCTACGCCGAATCTGCTGCCAATCACGGGCAAACCATCAACACGCATTCCCACAATACCTCTACATCCTCGCAACGCCATCGCCTCCCCGACTGGTAGATGAAATGTGTGTGTTTCCGGTCGCCATCTCTCAACTAACGCAGTGATTAGAGCATGATCAATCTTGACAAATCCACATTGCACAATACCTGCGAATCCAATCATGCCTATGTAATGTGCAACACGAGGATGTATCGGCATGTGCCTCCAAAAACCCCCATCACATCTGCGTATCTTTAGCTGCACATCATCTATATAGCCGTGAAATAGTGCTGCAGCTCTATGCTGGCCGTGCCTGAATAGTACCTCAGGATTATATGGGCCCGGATGCATGTCTGCAATACAAGCATTTTATTTTCACATTAGCCTATCCGAGTTTTAATTGATATTTTTCTTGTCTACTCATGTCTTCGACCCTCAAACTCAAACTTAAATATGGAAATAAAATAAATATATTACCATTTATTTAATCATATACCCGGAATATTTTGATAGTTATGTATAATAAAAATTATAAGTAGGTCTATTAACAAACAGTTATTAAAAAAGAATAAAGGTAAATCCCCATTACATAAGAAGAACAAGTTTGTCAATAGACTTCAATGTAATAATAATAATTCATTTGACCTAAATTATTCTTTCAATAATATTTTTTTTATTGGATTGTAATTCAAGCATTTTATAACTCTTAGATATCGTAAAAGAGACCTTCATTTTAGTTGAAACTAAATTCTATCAGGAAAAAATTTGAGTGAACCAGAGATGAACCATTGGACTCTCAGGGGCAGGTGTACTAGGAGATGAACCAGAGAGAATTGAATTCAAAATCGGAGATGACGAAGGAAGCCCAGTCCAGTGAGTTGGGACAATAGACAAGACTCGCGTAATAGCTGCCCCTAATAATGAGTCAGTAGAAGGAGTAGACAGGGGTGACGAAACTGTAGGACTGGGCTGAGGAATGGAGAGCGGAGTGGACCGAGGAAGAGAATGCGGAACCGAGTCAAGTAGAGTTTGAAAATAACCCTGACTTGGCTCGATGGCACGACTATGCATGGGTGGTACCGGAGTGAGCACCTCCGGCACGACTATGCAAAACTTGGACCTGGCTAATAACATAAACAAAACAACAAGGCCGAAATTCCACTCAAAAGTTTCAAAACGAATTCGCTAATAACAATTTCGCAATTCAGTTCGACAATACAAATTAAATTCCAAACTAAGTTGCCAAACAAATGGGAAAATGTAACTCACAAATTTACATCGCAATTAAACGTGGCTGTGATGGTGGCATGGGCGGATGTCCGAAATGGCCCTTCAAAATTTAACCCAAAAATTCTGCAAAAATGGGGCATGCAAAATGGTGCAACAACAGCCCACCGAAAATGAGGCTTCCAAATTGAAACCAAAAGAAGTCTGAATCGAACTTGGCGGCTGTGGAACGGACGGACTTGGTGGCTAGGGATCGGACTTGCCGGCTGTGGAACGGACGGACTTGGTGGCTAGGGATCGGACTTGGCGGCTGTAAATCGGCAAGGAGGAGGCTACGCTGAAGGAGAAGATCGAAGGGAGCAAAAAAAATGAAGCTTCGGAAATGAGAAGAAGAGTAGATGAAATTTCGGCCAAAAACCTGTGAAGAAGAAACGAAATTCGGCAAATGGAGCTCAGTTCAATTAGCCCTAATTGAAACATTTTTTTTTCTTTTTATAAGTGGGCGCATTTGCCAAATGCGCCCAAGTCAATTGGGCGCATTTGGCAAATGCGCCAGCCCGGCAAAGAATAGGGCCTGGTTGGGCGCATTTGGCAAATGCGCCCAAGTATATGGGCGCATTTGCCAAATGCGCCCACCTCCTTTTCGGACCACCTCCAGTCAAACCCCCTAATTTTCCTATTTTTTGAGAAAAATCCTATTTTGGGAAAAAACTCAATTTTCTATGATCAAGGCTGCTTCATCATACAACTTGATTCTTGGACAACCCATTTTAGGAAAATTAAAAGGTGTTGTTTGTACCTTGCATTTAACTTTAAAGTTTCTTACTGCTACTGGTTTTGCAATTGTTCGCAACGATTAGCAAATGGCAAGGGAATGCTTCCAGCTTACCTTGAAAGATACAACTCATAGTTCCGAGCAAATGAAATGTTTGCTTAAAGATGAAGGACAAGGATGACCGCCTAAGGCAGTGTGTGTTACTCAAGCACTTAATGATGAATAGTGATGTGTTGTGGTGTCGAGTGAAGTAGATGAAGTCATACTCAATCCTTCCAAACCAGATGACCTAGTCTACATCGGCAAAAAATTACCGCCTTCAATAAAATAGGATCTTCTTTCTTTATTAAAGGAATTCTTTGATCTTTTTCCATAAGATGTTGCTGATATGATAGGCATTCCTGCCTCCATTGTTACACATAAACAGAATATCAGTCCAAATGTCAAGCTTGTGCAACAAAAGAGGCGCCTCTTTGCCCTAGAGAGAAACCAGGTTATCAATGTTGAAATTGATAAGTTGCTCAGTGCGGGTATTTTTGTCAAAGTAAAGTTTCCTAATAGGTTATCTAATCCTGTTCTGGTGAAAAAACTAGATGCCATTTGGCGGATACGTATGGATTATACTGATTTGAATATGGTCGATCCTAAAGATTGCCATCCACTACCTATTATAGATCAAAAGGTGAATGCATTGATTAGTTTTCGCATTAAATGTGTTTTAGATGCCTGTAAAGGTTATTATTAGATTTTAATGCATCCTCATGATGCAAAAAAGACCATTTTCATCATGGAGCGTGGTTTTTATTGCTATAAGATTTTGGGCTTAAGAATATATGGACCACATATCGACGATTAGTTGATTGTGTTTTTCAAAACAAGTGGGCACAACATAGAAGTTTATGTAGATGATATGGTCATGAAGTTTCTAGGGTATCTGGTGTCTAATGCAAGAATTAACCCCAACCCTGAGAAAGTTCACGCCATTTTTGATATGTCATCTCCAAGGACACTTAAAGAAGTGCAGTCACTCAATAGAAAGTTGGTGGCATTATACCGTGTTTTATCTTGCGCTACAAAGCGGTCACTTCCATTCTTCTAGCTTTTGAAGAAAAAAACAAAAGTGAAAGGATCTTTCCAATGGATTGTCTCTACTAAAGCCGTATTCCATGCACTTAAACAACATTTAGCCCATCTACCTTCCCTCACTATACCAGTACCTTGAGAAACTCTCTATTTGTATCTAGCTGTAGTAGAAAAAACCATTAGTGCAATGTTTTTTCAAGAAGATGGGGTAGTATAGAGACCTATCTATTATGCTATCATAGGTTTGTAGGATATTGAGTAGCATTATTCTAGTACTGAAAAATTAGTTCTCATTTTGGTACATACGACAAGGCGATTTCAGCATTATTTTCATACTCATCCTATTTTGGTCTTGACTGATCAACCACTTCGACAACTTCTTCATCGACCTAAAGCTGCTGGTCATTTGGTCAAATAGTCTATTGAATTGAGAGAGTATGATATTTCTTTTTAGCTGAAGAAAGCCATCAAGAGGCAAGTGCTTGCAGATTTCATTGTAGAAATACCCCTCAACCACACATAATGGAAGCACAGAACTCTCAAAGTGACCATTTTACCAGCCGTGGGCATTGTACGTGAATGGAGTGTCCGGCATGACTAGAGTAACAGTTTGTCTACTTCTCATTGATGCATATGGCAATGAGTTAACATATGCCTTAAGATTTGCATTTCCTACTTCTAATAATGAATCTGAATATGAAACTCTTTTTGCCAGACTACAATTGGCTCATAAAATGAGAGTATGAAAGGTATATATTTCTGGCAATTCTCTCTTATTCACCCGACAGGTGAATGGGCAATATGAGGTAAAAGATTTCATTATAGCTCATTATTTGGTGAAGGTGTATGAGTTGTTTTCTCTATTTGAATTCTATTATTCAAAAAATAATTCCAAGAGCAAGAAACCAACTAGTTGATACTTTAAGTGCGTTGATACTTTAAGTAAGTTGGTCTCCTCGACAAATGTTCCTATGTTCTAGAGGTTGCAGGCAAGAGATTTGAGCAATGAAGCATTGATACTCTAACCATATTTGCCATAGTTGAAGATGTTTGAGATACTTAGATGACCCCCTTATCAAGTATTTGACAATGGGGCAACTACCTATGGATAAAGCATTGGCTTGGTCCATTTGTATCCGAGTTGTGAAGTATACATTAGTTGATGAAATTCTCTATAAAAGGTCCTATCTTATGTCGTGGCTACTCTATTTTGGTCCAACTCAAACAGAGTATATGTTGAGAGAGATTCATCATAGACCTTGCACCAGTCACGTCGAATCATGAACCTTTGCATGAATGGCAATACGACAAAGGTATTACTAGCCAACTCTGCATAGAGATGTAAATGCCTTAATTCAGTCTTGTGATCAATGTCAGTATCATTCAATAGTTCATCGGCTTCCACAAATAGATATGGTGGCAATTATCAACCCATGGCCGTTCTATCAATAAGGAGTGGACATTGTTGGGCCATTCCCCGAAACTCTTGGTAGACTTAATTTCTTAATTGTTTCTATAGATTACGTCACCAAATGGGTGGAAGTGGAGCCATTATCAACAATCACTAGGAGAAATGTCTTAAATTTAATTTGGCAAAACATTGTTTGCCAGTTCAAAACTCCTTATGTTCTTATTAGTGATAATGGAAAGCAGTTTGCCGAAGATCCGTTGCAAAGCTAATGTACTGAGCTTAATAACCAACAAAAGTTTACTTTAGTGGCACATCCCCAAGCTTACGGGCAAGTAGAAGTCATGAACCGGACTCTTTTACAAGATCTCTGCACTTGATTGGGAAAGGCCAAGGGAGATTGGGTAGAGGAGTTGCCTAATGTCCTTTTTTATTTTTTCAAAATTCTTCAATATATTAACTTGTCAAATAACACAAGCTAAATGATACAACAATGGTTCTAACCCTTAGAACCCTCCTTGACACCATAAGTTGGCCAAGGCTTAGCACACTTTCTAAAACTACCTTAATTATATGCTTTACATTCTTACCAAAACTATCCAAGTAAGTAATAGCTAGTGTAACCTTTCTTTATAGAAAAAGGTTACCTCAGCCACTATGCTGCTTGAACATATAACAGCCTCTACACTACCGTAACCACTGACCAACCAATAGATGCGGTCCTAGTTACTACTCTCTAATTGCTTTACTTTGTCGAATTCAAACCATTCTTCCATAGCTATGTCAATAATTGTCTTCTCCTCAATCCATTCTCCCGTAAATAGCCACATATTTCTTGACTTCCATAGCATCCATAGCAAATAAACATTTAATTGACTCCTTTCCTGTCCAAGATATTGTTTTGTGCTATTGCCGACTTGTTCCCACCATCCTTGGAAGTGCGGTACATCTATCTCGGTGTTATGCCATTGTAAAGGAGCAAGTTTCCACACTATTTTTGCTCTAGAGCAGTTAAAGAAAATGTGTTCAATGCTCTCGGCTCCTTCACCACACATATTGCATGTTGTGTCTATAAGCATTTTCCGCCTTTGAAGTGCTTGCTTTGTTGGTAAGATGTTGTGGCAGCACCTCTACACGAAGTGTTTCAGCTTGCTTTTGATATCTAGTCTCCAAATGGACTGCCACATTGTTGTTTTTGATCTTGCACTGCTGCTGGATTCAGCTTTGTCCCGCCTTAGGAATTGCTCCTTGAGGATGTGTTGGTAGGCTGATTTTACAGTAAAGATTCCTGAAGAGTTTAGTTGCCATATCAGTTGATCTCTGCTGCTTGCTGTTCCATGTGGTAAGCTCAATATTGTGGAGGCTTCTTGATGGTCGAACAATTGTGAGACCAATTCTTTGTTCCAGCCGTGTCCCTCCTTCATCATTAGTTCATTTACCCACATTACCTTGTCTTTGTTTGGATTATTTGGCTTTGGTTTGAAGTCTTTTTGGTCTGGAATCCAAGGGGAGTCCCAAATTTGTATCGACTTTCCATTTCCCACCTTGTATCTTGTTCCTTTTTCCAGCAAGTACCGCGCTCCTAACCACCGTCTCCAAAGCCATGAACTGTTCTTCTTCGGGTTCATCTTCATTAAGCCACCAGTTGGGAAATATTTTGCTTTGATCACCTGGCTCATGAGGAGCTGTGGTTGTGTCATCACCCTCCATAATTGTTTTGCCAAAAGTAAGTCATTAAAACTTTGTATGTCTTGAAAGCCCAAACCTCCTTGGCATTTTGGATGTGTAAGATTTGTCCAGGCTTTCCAATGTATTTTCTGCTTGCCTTCTTCATTCCCTCCCCACCAAAATTTGGCTGTCACCTACCTATCTCTTTGCATACTGCCACTGGGAGCTTAAAACACCCCATAATATAAACAGGTAATGCATTCAAAACAGATTTGATTAGAATTTCCTTACCTGCTAGGTTGAGAAAACGTGTCTTCCATCCTTTGATTCTATGTGTCACTCTCTCCACCACATAGTTGAACACTTCTCTCTTGGATCTCCCTATCAACATTGGTAGACCGAGGTATTTGGCCTTCCTTAATTCCTTCACTCCCGCAAGGTTGGTGCAGATCAGATTCTTCAAATGTGTTGGTACATTTCGACTAAAGAATATTGATGATTTCTCCATGTTGATATTTTGCCCCAAGTGTTGGCTGTATTTTTCTAGCAATGCTTTCAACTTGTGTACCTGCTCCATGTTAGCTTCACAGAACAGCAAAGAATCGTCTGCAAAAAGTAGATGTGTGATCTGTGGACCATTTTTGCTCACTCTCATTCCATTATAATCTCCTCTTAGTCTTGCTTGTTTAATTAAATTTGATAATGCCTCATATACAATTAAAAAGAGATAGGATGAGAGTGGATCACCTTGCCTAAGTCCTCTAGAGGTTTTTAAAATATCCACATTGTTCTCCATTTATGTTTACAGCCATAGTCACTGTACTCACACATTGCATTATCCACTCAATGAAGGTCCTTGCAAAACCCATACGCCTCATTACTTTTTTAAAAAAATCCCATTCTACACTATCATATGCTTTAGCCATGTCAATTTTTAGTGCCATGTAGCCCTTTTTCCCTTTTCTCATTGAATGCAGAGTATGTATACATTCATGTGCAACTACAACATTGTCATATATTTGTCTCCCGGGAAGGAAAGCCGATTGATTAGGACTAATGCATGTTTGTAGGCATATCTTTAGTCTTTCAGCAAGTATTTTTTATATAACTTTATACACCACATTGCAAAGACTAATTGGCCTATATTGGGATATCAATGTAGGATTTTGCACCTTTGGTACTAAAGTGATTAATGTGTGATTTATTTGCCTAAGCATTTTTCCTCTTATAAAAAAGTCTTTGACAGCAACACATATATCATTTCCAACCACATTCCAGAATTTTTGAAAAAATAAGGAAGTCATACCATCCGGACCCGGAGCTTTGTTGGGGTTCATTTGGAATAATGCCATTTTGATTTCTTCATCCTCCACTGGTTTGAGCAGCTTTAGGTTCATATCTTGAGTAACCGAGGTGGGGATGCCCTCCAGCCCTTTGTGGCTTCTCTGGGACCGATTGGATGTGAACATTTTGGTAAAATATTCTATGATCTCCTTCTGGATGTCCTCTTTTTGCTCTTTAACATCTCCTTGGTCGGTCACTAGTCTGTAGATACCATTTTTCTGCCTTCTTTGCACTGTGCTTGCATGGAAATATTTAGTATTCTTGTCTCCCTCCTTGAGCCATTGCAATCTGGATTTTTGTTGCCAATATGTTTCTTCCTCTCTGTAGGCATTGTCTAAGTCTCTCTTGAGTTTATCCTAAAGTAACCAATCTCTTGTTCCTCCTCTCATACTTAGTTGCTCCATCTTTTCCTTGAGAACCCCAATGTTCTTGGCTGCATTCTGGCCGTGTTGTTGGTTCCATTGTATCAAATCAGATCGGCTTTGCTTTATTCTTGCACACACTTGGTACATCTTTGAGCCCTCTTGCGGGTGCTGCCAACTTGCCTCCACTCTTTCCAGTATCCCTTTTGTCTTGATCCATCTCTTGTCGAATATGAACCTATTTTTTGCTTTCTGCATTTGTGGTGCGGTGTCCATCATAGGTAGCTTGTGATCGAATGTTTGTTTCTCCTTGTGATATACTTTGGCGTTGTGGAATTTTAATATCCATTGAGGTGCTGCAAAAAACCTATCAATTCTCTCTTCCACAAACCCCTCTCCTTCTCTATTGTTGGCCCAAGTGTACTGATGTCCAACAAATCCCAAATCAACCATTTCCATCTTTCTAATGAATTCATTGAAGTGCCGACAGCTAGTTGTTGATCTTCTCCTTCCCCCTTGTTTCTCTTCCGAGCTTGTTATATCGTTGAAGTCTCCTCCCATAAACCACAAATCTCCCCACTTGCTTTTTTCATTCTCCAAAAACTGCCATTGTTTTTTCCTAATATCCTGTTCCGCGCTTGCATAAACGAACACTGCCCACCATTTTAGAGGATCTCCTTCAATTTGGCATTCCATTTGAACAGAAAATGAGTTTGATATGCAGCTCAATACTCTAATAGTTGCAGCCCAACATACTAGTAATCCTCCAGTCCTTCCTATTGGCTCTATAGCTTCCCATCTATTCTTGTACTTTAATCTATTGCAAACTGTATTTACAAACTTTTTTTTTTGTTTGGTTTCAGCAATAAAGAGTAATTCTGGTTGGTGGAAATACACAGACTCCCTCAGTTGGGAAATTGTAGAGGGTCCTCCCAAACCTCTACAATTTCACACACATACTCTCATTGATCCTTGAGAGACCAATTGCGGCTGGCCTCTCCCACCTCCATTGTTCTTTTGGCTTCTGTTGTCTCATCTTTCAGTTTCAGTTTCTTGTTTCTTATTAGCTGTATCTCATCATTTCCAGCATCCTCTTCAGATTTCCCTCTGGCTCTTTTGTCCCCAATGTGTAGCATCTCTTTGAGAGTCTTCTCCACCTTATTAGTTGTGTTGATTAGCTGCCTTTCAGTACGTTTCCAAGTAACCTTCTTGTTTTCAGTTTTGTCTCCCAATTCTGCTAGTTGCTTTTCTTTTCTAGTGCTTTGTCTTCGGCTCCAGTTTTCAGCTATTGCGTTGGTTTTCGGGATATTCACCAATTCTTCTTCGCCCGCAGTATGTGATGTTTCAGCTTTATGTTCCTTGCTCATGTCTTCTTCCGTACTGGTCACTTGTGTTTCTTGGTGCTCTAAAATATTGGAAACATCTGCTGCTGCCTCTGATTCCAGAACCTGCTTCTCTTCCATTTGAAGGCGTGTTTCTTTGTTGCCACGGTCCTTTTGGTTTTTTGCAATGCATATCATATTCTGTCTCATCTCTTCTCTTCTGTTCTCATCTCGTACAACTGCCTTCCCTATTTCTGTTGCTTGCTTTTCGGTCGTTGCTTCTCTCCCGCTTTCAGGGCTAGGTAAGCTATAGACCAAATTTCTTTTTTCAGTTCTCCCTGTATGCCATTTTTCAATTTTTTCTCTTCTGAATCCATCGACCTTAATCCAATCTCCATATTGTCCCTCTTGGAGTTTCCCTTTCTTTTGGTCCTCTTGCCTTATACCGCAGTGTTTCTCAGGGTGGCCTATTTTCCCACAATAGTGACAGAAGCTTGCCAATTGTTCATATTGAAATATCGCCAAGCAAGTTTTATTCTCTAGCCTCACTTTGGTTCCTCTTAGTAGCGGTTTCTCAAGATCTATTGTTACTAGCATTTTGATATGCCTGCCTTTTGCACTACCACTTTCTGGAATAATTATGTCCTGAACTCGTGAGAATAATGTGCCTATCCGAGCCGCAGTTTGCTTAGTTAACCAATAGTTGGGTAAATTCCAGATTTGCAGCCATATTTCCACTTGCTGGAACTCTTTATCCTTCTTGTTGATCTCTTCTTTCCATTCTCTCAGGATTAGATACTGCTGGTCAAAGGTCCAGCACCTGCCTTTCAGTACTCTCTGTTTGTCCTCTTGGTTTGTGAACACAAATTGGAAAAAATTGATTCCAATTTCTCGTATCGTTATTGGTGCAGTTATCGGCCATATCGCTTGCATTGTGTTCTTCAAGCCTAGGAAGTTCACTTTTTTTTCGCCATGAATCTTGCCGACGAGGCTTCTCCGACCTTCTTCTTTTCCGCCCGTGATATCTTGTTCCAGTAGCTCCACCCCCTCTTCTTCATCCTTGTGCAGTTTCAGTTTTCTTACCAGATCTTCTACTTCTTGTGTTCCTGTGAAGACATCTCCTCCCTCCATTGTTAGCTTCAGTTTTGACTGTGTTGTTCTTGTTGATGACGCTTGTGGCTGTTGTGCCCAAATCGGTAGCTCGATGTGCTAATTGCAGCAAGAGATTCCGATTGTCTTAAGTTGCTAATCTGTTTGCTAATTTCTGGACGTGATTTGATGTTGGAGAATAGATTGCACTTTTGTTACCGTTGTGTGAGACAGCCTCTTTCCTTCTTACAGACGCTACTGTTGACTGGACAGAGTTGGTCAGAGCTATTATCTTAATCTAGTATTAGTACTGGAATGTAGTGACTGGTTGTAGGACTAACCTTTTCCCCCCCTTAGGGAGAAAAAAACTAACCTTCTCTCCAACTTAGAGAGAAACCCAAAACTCACACCTACTAAAGGTGTGAAAAAACAACGTGTAACTCTTTGTTGCCTAATGTCCTTTAGGCTTACCAAATTACACCCAAAACGACCACAGGAGAAACTCCATTTAGTTTAATCTATGGAACAAAAGTTGTTGTCCTTGCAGAAATTGGTATGCTAACCAAGCAGATAATTGATTACAAAGAGGCTGAAAATGCTAAAGAACTACAACATAATTTGGATGCCTTAGAAGAAAATAGGGAGATTGCGGCACTCCGTCAAGCGAAGTATAAGCAAATGATAGCTCAATATTATAATTTTCGAGTTCACCATGCCTCAATTCGGCCTAGAAATTATGTTTTTCACAATAACAAAGTTAGTAAGATTGAGGGACGGTGCAAATTGGATCCCCAGTGAGAGGGATCCTATAAAATATTGGAAGTCATTGGCTCTAGCAGCTATAGACTTGAAATTATGGATGGTAAAGCCGTTCCAAGGACTTGGCATGTAACTAATTTCAAACATTTTTATTTTTGATAATTTTGGTAGATATTGTACAATTGTTGCGAGGAACAAGAGCTAGTTAGTCTATCTCGACCAAAACGATAAAAAATCCTAAGTTTATATGGCCTGTTGGCTTGTTTTTGCTCAAAAAGATGCAATGAAATCCTCTTTGATTGTTCAATTTGAAAACTAATTAAGGTAATAAAAAAAATTATCCATATTGTGGATGGAAAAGAAATACATTCACGAGCAAAACGATGAAGTAACATTCTTCAAAAAAAAAATGCAATAACATTTTTTACAAAGAAGGTTGCTGCGGATCATAGCTTAGTAGTTTGCCTATGGTCATGTCTGGATTCACTGCCAGTACATCAAAGAACTTACATTCATGGGTTCCGGATTGTAGCTCCTGAAAGCCAGCATTCATTTCTTCATCTGCACTTAAATCAAACTCCGAAATCTACTTTAAGAAAATATGGTCGAAGTATTTCTCTAAGCCTCTCTACAGTCTCTGCCTTAGCAGTAGCCTGCAATTTGGGAACAAAGGACCCCGAACCACATGCCAAACTCATGACTCCCAATTAGCTTATTAGAAAAGAATTTTACAACCTTGGGTCATGAGAAATTTTCTTGTCTGCCCTGACCAATCTCTCCTGGTTGTCGCATTTGGGAGGTTTGAAATCCATTTATGCAATTCCGTTTTAGCTTGTTGCAGACCTTTCTCTTTCTGAATCAATGTGGCCTTCAGTTGTTTCACTTTGTCCTCAGCAACTTTTTTTCGCTATTTGGCTTAGGCCAATTGGGAGTTCAACCCAGCAATCTTCTAGTCTCGTGTAAGTATCTCCTTTTTACATTGCTCCTCATGCTCCACTAATAAATCCATTGTCTCTTAGATCCTCAATGGTCTGCTTTAGTTGATTCAAAGTGTTGTCCTTCACCTCTAATAATTTTTTAGTACATCAGGCCATAAGAGCGGCATGCACCAAGGTACATACAATTATCATTGAATCTAACTAAGTCAAGTCTTCAGTAGCAATAATAATAATTCTATTTACTTACTTCTGTGGCCAATTTGTTTATCTTATCCCTGAGCTCAGATTCAGAAATCAGAGCTACTGACAATACTTCTATTGGGGGCAATGTGTTTGCCACCCATTCTACTCTAACTTTAGCACTAGATAATCTTGTATTGGGATAGATGTTCTTCCATCTCAGTACAAATAAATCTACCTCAACAGATGAGCAAATGAAGTGTCTTCTGACCCTTAATTGGGCAGTGGCACTATCTCCTCTTCCTTTTGGGCAGAAACATATTCAGAAGCTGGCTTATCATATAACTCTTTCTGCACTGCTTCTTTTCACCTCTTTTTTGGCTGATCCATCGGATTCACCAGTGATGAAATTAGTACTTCTCCTTGAGACGTTGGCAACATCTCCTCATGGGCAGTGTAGGGAGTAGCTTTTCTTGCTTTGCTCCCCGCTTCAGTTTTCTTTTTTGGATCACTATTAGAAATGGGTTTCTCTGTTGCGGGTGGGTCGAAGTCTGGTCATTTGCTTAGTTTCGGGTTCCAAACTCGTTCCATGCTCTGAGTTTGAACTAGAAATCTTTTTAGGTTCAACATTAGGCCTTGAATTGCTAGCTTGTTGAACTATAGCCTCAATATATTGTCGAAAATTCATAGCTACATGAGAACAATGATTCAAATTAGTTAAAAAAAATTTAAAAAAAAAAGAGAAAAGAATACAAGGGAAAAAGAATGAAATTGAAGGCCTAGAATTCCCCTCTTCATCCTCTACCACTAGTTCACCATTATCATTAGGAGTCGGACTCATCCCAACACTTGACAATACTTATTCAGGAATGTCATCCGCTCTAAAGCTCGTGGAATTCAATGCTTTTTATCAGATGCGTTATATTCTTCCGCTAAAGAGAAAAGATCCTTAATATTTTTAAGGTCCCTCCATTCTATTATGTGGTTCACAACGAAAGTTGAGACAAAAAAGAACTTCACTTCCCACTTCTTAATAGAAGTGGCAAACCCAATGAGGATTTCTAGTGTCTGAGTTCTTTTATTAAAGCTAAACTAATCCCTATTGGTTTTCATTTGAAAGAAATACCAAAACAAACCTACAGTACAATTTATTTCCGCACAACGGCATACCAGTTTGAAACATATAAGCTTTTGAACTGCATTAGGAGAGAGCTATGAGATGTGAATTTTGTAAAATTTTAAAACATCTTGCAAAAATGAAGTCAAGTGAATATGGGGTCCGACTTTGAAGAACTCCGTAAAAAGAGCTATTGTCCCCGATGAGAGGGTAGTAGCCACTTCAGAATCTGAAGCTAGCCTCAAAGGAATTGAGGCATCTATGTGATATTCTTGAGCTAATTCAGTCAAAGAATATTGGGAGAGAATAGATTTGTAAATATTGATTTCTGATTTTGGCATACTCACATAAGTAAAGATTTAGCTAGTAACCTACTGAAAGTATTAAAAAAAAAAAAAAGGGGAGTTCGAAAATCAGAAACGAGAACCTAAGATAATCTGCAATTTTTACACAAAAACCTTAGGTTGATAGCAATTGTTGGACAGATGGAAAAGGAAATTGACAGAAGGATGAAAAATTTGGAGAACCTGGAAAAAACAACCAAGGTGACGAAGAAGAGCAATTTGAAGAATTTGGCAAAAAGATGAAGAATTTGAACTTTATTCACTCTTACTAGTTTTGATACTAAAAGTCTAATTTAAACGTCGAAATGATTTTTTGGGACCAAAAACTTAGACTCCGACTAACCTTTGTTTTGTTGCAAATATTTCCACTCAGTCAAAGTTAGTAATTCGGTCACGTACTCATCAGTTCATTTTGATATCCTCGAAGTTGTTTGGGATTTAAATAGTCAAATCATCTATAATCCGACCATATATGCATGAAGAGGTAGAAGTGCATTGATGTAAATAAAATGAATAATTACCAAAAATAGTCCTTCAACTTTGATGACAAGGTCAATATGGTCGTGTTAGAAAGCGTATCATATTTGAGAAAACCAAACAAAACATAGACGGAATTTGGGCTCTAATTTGAATTCTTTCATTCTTCAATTCCATTTGAGCTCATACCAAAGCAAGAAAGAGATCGTGGCTTCTCTTAATCTGTCCCCTCTACTCATTCACATTTATAAGAGAGCCAAATCAATTTAACAAATCATATATATATATATATATATATATATATATATATGATTTCTATCATTCTTTATCCTCCTATTATTCTTGACTCTATTTCTATTGTTCTTTTTTCCCTTATTTTAATCAGACATTATCTTCTAGTCTAGAATATTTGCAAATGATTGCCATTAAAGATTAAGGTAACAATGATTATTAATTTAAGCCATTTGAAGTCTAAAATTATATTTTCTAATAGAAGTACCTATTACAAATCCAAGTAGCTACTTATTGCTGAAAATTTTGCAAAATATGAAGAGTCTATATCACTAATTATTTTTTAGATATTTATTTTTTAAATCTTTTTGAGTTCCTGACTTTCTATCTCTTTCCTTTCCCTTGCTTCCAATGACCAATCTTTCACCTGTTCCTCCATAGTCTTTCCAAGTTTTTGCGATGGATTTGGTCTTCTTTTGCAGTGATTTTATGGATTCTTCCTGCAACAATGCAATCTCAAAGGCCTCTAATAAAGTGACTGGTTTTAGAAGCCTCAACATAGGCTTAAATCTCTTCCTTTACTCCACTTGTGAAATTGAAAATGAAATAATTTTCAATCAGCCTAGAGTCCTTGAGCAACATTAATGCCCTCAACTCCTCAAATATTTATTGATACTCTTTTACAGATTTCACTTGTTGCAATTTGTTAAATTCTTCAAGGGTAATTAGCGTAAATAGTCTCTTATTTTGGGACCTCTATTTGGTTTTGTCCCCTAAGTTTCAAAGGTTTCAATTTTATCCCTCAATTTAAAAATTGAGTTATATTGGATCCCCAACCAACATTCTGGCGAGCGAAGCGCAAATTCCGATAAACACATGCACAACACATGAAGTTAGTAGGGGCAAATTTGGAAAGAAATTTTTGGCAAACGTTGACTAGCTTCTATTTAATTAATTAATTTATTTATATATTTATTTAATTGTTATAAAGATGTTGCATACAATGTCGATGTCATAAAGATGCTACATAGAAATTGTTATAAAGATGCTACACACAATGTCGATGATAAACCCTTAGAAGCAACTCATACACTGGTAGACATAAACCTTGGAAAAAAAATTAAATAAATTACAAAATGCCATGCAAATAAATAAATTAAATAGATTAATTAATTAAATAGAAGTTTGTCAAGGTCGGCCAAAAATTTCTTTTCAAATTTGCCCCTATTAGCTTCACGTGCCATGCACGTTTTTGTCAAAATTTGCACTCGGCTCACCAGAATGTTGGTTGGAACCCAATAGAACCCAATTTTTAAGTTAAATGATAAAATTAAAACTTTTTCAATTTAGAGGACAAAACCAAATAAAAGCCCCAAGATAAGAGACTATTTACGCTAATTACCCATTCTTCAATCTCATATTGCCAGCCAACTTCACCAAATCTTCTATAAACAGCAAGGAAAAATTCATCCCAACTGATTTGCCCTCTTGCCATTTTAGCACTGCGATACCATACTTCTGCTTTCCCTTCCAAACGCATTTCTACAACATACATTTTCTGATTTTTAGGAATTTCATAAATTAAAAATATTTTTGACATTTTCTTATCCATTCACTTGGTGATTCTCCAGTTAACATGGGTAGCTCTATTCTTGGAGTTGCTAGCCACAATCCCTTGGAAAACCTTTCTTGCTCTCCAAACATCAATTTCCTTGCTTCTTTCTATCCGAGATTGGGAATGGGCACGAGAGAGGTCCTATCAGTCCTAGAGTGCTCATGATCATCCCATCCAGCTTGTTCTTCTTGATTCTTTATCATCTTCATGTATGCCAAGATCTTGGCATCCATGGCTACCCATTGTCGTTTACATTTTTGTTGTTGGCCTCAATCTTTTCACTCAACAATTGCTGCGATTTCATCAAACCCGCTTACCAATTCCTGAATTTTCATTTGTGTGAACTCACACTTATTTACTTGCTCCTCCAATGTTCTAAACCTTGCAGATTCTACCATAACTTCCATAAGCAGAGAATTCGACAATTCTAATACCAAATTTGTCAAAGAAAGTTGCTAAGCTCAGAAGAATTATTATTGAGCTGGGAAATTCAAAACAAAAATGAGAGAAGAAGTACAGAAGAAAGCAAGGAAATGAAACAATACATTCATCAACTGCCTAACTATTCCATCTTACTCCTATTTATACAATTTGGGATATAATCTCATCCATTGATTCCTAACTATTTCCTTCTGGCCGTCTAATCAATTAACTTTCTCCAGCGCTTCATCAAAAAACAACGTCGTTTAACTAATGTTTTAGTGGGAAGACACGTTTTCATTATCTTGCTTCTTGGACCAGAAGTAACGCTCCGGTCCAGTCCTCAATTTTTTTCCCATGTTCTTCAATTTGGTCCTCGATCCTAATTCTTCTTTTTGTGCGACAGAATGTTTATTATTGGATTGTGAAGTTAATGGTCATAGAATAAATGATGTTAATGGTCATTGTTCACAACTATTAATAATTTAAAAACAATTTAATGAAAAATAAACCAAACACAGAACAAGAGTAAGTAGTTCGGATTAATTTCAAAGCCTACGTCCATTAAGAGAATCAATTCTTTATTATTACAGAAAAACTCATACAAGAATATTCTTTGTATTTTAGCCCAAAAATCCTAAACTACTTTTTTCAGCACAAGAACTACATCTCTTTCTTGTGTGTAATATCTCTCATATATTATGTACAAGACCGACCCCCCAGTTTATAACAACAAACATTATCTGATTTATAATCAAATAATAATACCAATAGGAAACAACTTCATCTAACTACCATAGAAAATGTAATTTTATACAAAAATGTGAGTTCCTTTACCTAAAAGAAAAATATGTCAATTTCCCAACAAATTCCACCTTGACAATTTTTATTTTTATTTTTTGTCAAACCGCAAACTAACCAATTATTTGCCTTTGTCCCACCAAGTATCATAGTATCTAACTGAACCCCTAAATCAAACAGTCCATTTGATTCAACCAGTAAATAAACATGTGCAACTAACCGAACCTCCAATTGACTTGCAAAAAGAATCTCAACTCCACCTTCTTCTTTTTTGCAAGATTTTTATTCTCACCACCATTTGTAATTAGGAATATTGAATTCCTTGACCTCGTGCATTTCCATTGAGAAATCCAGATGCTACAAAATTAGCATATTTTTTCTCTCCTTGGACTGTCTACCATATGTGATTTTTACAACTCTACCTACAACAAAAAATCGATAGTTTTGAAGTCTAACTAGCTTTAGAAAATTATTATTTTTTTCACATCTTTGGGACATATGTCACACCACCCAAAGAACCAAAATCTAAAATTCTATTAGAGACTGAAGTATTCATATATTGAAAATTGTGAGAATATTTCCAATATATATACCGAGAATTCCTCCTTAGCAAAGTAATTTTTTATCCATCCAAATTTATATTGGACACATCATTTCCCTTGACCCTTGAATCACTTGCATCAAATTCACCGTCAAGAATTCTCCCTGTCCAATTCTTTTCTCGAGAAGCCAATATATCTTTGTACTTCAGCCTGATTTGCATTTTTCATAAGATAACAAATGTGATTTTGCCATCTCGAGATCCAAAGTGTCTTACCCATTGACCGGATTATCACCACACTTTCAAAGAATTAGGGACAGAGATAAGAAGTAAAGGGCCAATCTTCTTTTTTTACAAAGAGTTAACCAACTTACAATGGTTAAACTCTTCCCGCTCATTATCTTTGTACTTGCACCATCCTCCTCCAACATCTTCTTTAATTCCTGTTGGATCTGGATATGCTCTACCCTCAAAAGAGAGTAAAAACCTTCAATAAATTGTTGAATTTTACCGTGGTATATAACCATACTCTTAAATCCAATAGTCACCCCCAAAATCAATCGGCTCTAATGCCAACTGTTAGGAAAATAATGCACGGAAAGAAAAGTAACTATTAACTATTTAAGAATACAACAATTCAATGAAAAATAAACCAAACACAAAACATGAGTAACACAGGAATTTAACGTGGTTCGACTTAATTTCAAAACATTTGTCTACCAAGAGAACCAATTCTTTATTATGAGAGAAAAACTCATATAAGAATATCCTTTGTATCCTAACCCAAAAACCCTGGACTAATTTTCTCTCCCCAAGAACTACATCTTTTTCTTGTATGTAATATCCCTCATATTTTCTGTACAAAATCAACTCCCTATTTATACAAACAAACATTACTTGATTTCTAATCAAATAATAACACCAATAGGAAACAACTTAACCTCTACCCCAAATCAATATCAAATTTAAAAACTACCATAGAAAATATAATTATATATAAAAAGATAAGTTCTTTTTTCTAAAAGAAAATATATCAATTTCCTAACAGTCATTGACCTATTCGTATCAATTTTATTGGGTCATCTAATATTTTAATTTTGGCAAATTCTTCACCCAAAATATTAAAGTTGTCTTTTGTGATTGTTTTATCTATTTCACTATTAATTTGGATTGAATAGCCAATATCAATTTTCAAATCTATTAACAGAGGTAAAATTGTCCTTGCATCATCATAAGTAAAAACATTCAAATTTTTTTTATTATTCATATGTTCTAAAGTAATAATAGAGTACCATTTGCCTCCTAAAAAAACATATGAATTCTAAATGTTGACTGTTCCATCTAAACTAACCGCCAAAGTGAACGAATTGTCAAAATAAAAGATTGAATCACCAAAAATATACAATGCAAATAGTTTAATGGCGAAAAAGTAATTTATTCTTCACAATATCATAATGTCAATACGCCAATCTTAAAACATCATTTGCGATTCTCCACTACCCTCTTTCTTTGTAGTCGCATAAATACTTATTCATAGACAGAGAGTCCAAATTCTTTTGAATGGAATCAATATTTAAGGTACGTTTGGTTCCTCTCTAGAATTGGAATTGATTTTAAGTTAGATAGATTTGTTATAAATTTTACCTTGGATCTTCTAATTTATTTATATAATTTGAAATATCATAAAATAAACGTTATAAATAAATTAAATATAATAAAATTCAATTAAATATAATTAAAAAAATTTCTAATTCTAAACCAATTGTAATTCTAATATGGAACCAAACAGAGCACCTGAAACTCACAACAAACATGAGATAATGCAAAATTCATAATACTATCCAATCCCTAGTGGCCACTCAACCATGCCAAAAGAGTTGAGGTTAAGAGGATAAGGATTCGAACCCCAAATTTGTCGTCCCCCTCCCCCTCACTCTCCCTCATTCTTGAGTCTCACCCCTCTAGTGAGGCATAGATAAAAACATCTACTCTAGTGAGATATAGATATAAACACCTACACTTATAATAATATATGAATAATTGTCAAAATAATAATAATACTAATAATAATACTATATATCCAATGAACCCAAAACGTAAAACGGGCTACCATGTATTCAATTGCTGACACCAAACAAGTGTCAGTCTAGCATGGTTCGCAGCTTAAGAATTGAAGCTCTTTTGTTTTTTCCAAAAAAAAAAAAAAAGGCAAATTTTGGAGAATTTATTGATCAACATGAATTCCACACCTAATCATGCTTTATTATGCAACTGGGATAAAAATATCATGCTATTAGCCGGATACTAAACAAATTCTCAACCAAATTTTCCCATTTTCTGCCGTAGATGGAAACCTGTTCTATGAGGCAGTCTAAAACTAAACAAATTGCTTTTGCTCTAAGAATGGGAGACTGCATTAGTTATAAAAATGTGAATCCGCTTGTCCAACCAAGTTCTTGAGCGTTTCGAGTTTATTTATCGCATGAAACAACCCAATGTATAGGTTGAATTATTGATACATTTAAAAAAGTTTATTTGAGTTTAGTTGAATAAATTTAATTTTTTTACCAAGAAACCCATATTCAAAATAGTTTGAGCAAGGATTTGTCTGGTTCAAGTATGTCTTATATTTATCACAAATTATTTTATTTGATTAACAACAATTGTAATTTTGCTAACATTTGGTGAAACCTTAATCTTTTTTCTTTCCCATAAAAGAAATAAGGTTATTTGTCAGAATACTATATAATATATATGTATCTTCGAACTCATTCTATCCACAGTCACAGTAGCAGCAATGATTTGGTCTGCAGAACTACAAACCTGTTAAAACAGGATTTGGTTCGTACAGCCGTCCAAATGTAGATAATTTTGATAGCAATTACCAATTGTTTGAGCTAACTGGAAAAAGAATTGGAAGATCATTACCTAAATTACACATGACACCGAAATAACACAGCATGACAAACCAGTCCAGAAAATCTGCAGCAGAAAAATAAATCTGCAGCAATTACAGAGTTCACAACTACGGAATGCACCTGAACCACCCAGCCTTGGATACTATCTATTGTTGTGAATTCTGCTTCTAGTAAGAGGCAAAATATGAAAGAACTCAAGTACAGCAATTGATTGAAGAAAATCCTTATGCAAGGATGTTTTCTTGATTTCCACTACGTTGTTTTCTTTAATTGGGTGTTTCTTTTACTTTCGATCCCTGGCTTCTCTAATGGGAACCACGAAAATCTTCAATAAAACTTCCCAAGGAACTGTAGGAGGTGCCCCCCACCTCTAAGGTAGTTCTTGCTTTTTCCATTAGTTCTTTCACTTTTTTTCTAATTTCGCTCTCGGGCTGCATCAGCTTCCTAATTCCAGCTTCTATTTCATCCGCTTGCACTATGACTTGAGTGCTACTCATAAAATCTTTCTTGTAGTCCATCTTAATCTCAGCTGCTATGCCTAAATCCTTTACTAACAAAAATGCATTCATCTGCTGTTCAGCATACATAGGCCAGGTGGCCATTGGCACACCAAACCAAACACTCTCGAGCACTGAATTCCACCCACAATGTGTCACAAAGCCTCCCACAGCAGGATGGGCTAAAACCAGCGCTTGTGGTGCCCATCCGATCACCTTACCAACCCCGAAAGTGCGCTCCAAGAACCCTTCCGGCAACACTTCCTCGTGATCTTCATACTCAGCAGGATACTGTAGACGTCCTTCTGGTGGCGGCCTCCTCAAGGACCATAAGAACCTACATCCACTATGCTCGATTGCTTGGGCAATTTCCTTCACTTGGTCACCCTCAAAAGATCCAATGCTCCCAAAGCAAAGAAAGATTACAGATGAAATCGGCTGATCATCAAGCCATCTCAAGATCATATCAGTATCTTGCTGGTTATTCCTGATACCACTTAAATTTATGAGTGGTCCTACAGGGTAAATTGTTGGCATCTTCTGGTTGCTGGCGAGAGCCTGTATTGCATAGGATTCTAACTCAAGAAAAGTATTAACCAAGATTCCTTTTGATTCATTAATCAATCTTCTTGCATGTTTGAGACCTGGTCCATTTTCCTCAAACATTGATGAAGGGCATAATTTAGCAAGAACAGGGTTGATGTAAGTTGAGACTGACAATTCAAACTCAGAGTCCTTGTACTGTGTGATATCCTGGTTGTCATCTATGAGACTCTGTACATGATGCCTGAGGCCAATTATAGCAGCACCGGAGGTATAAAAGACGTAAGTTGGTACCTCAAATTCATTTGCAACATCAATCATGGCCGTGCAAAACATATCTACGACGAACCCTGCCAGTCTGGCCGAACCAGACTCTTTCAACTGGGAAACAACATCTCGAACTTGGGGCTTATGGCTCTCTAACAGTCTGGACATTAAAATGAAGGGGTTCTGGGGCTTTGCCACTGATTCATTTTCTGATTGTGGATCTAGAAGTTCCACATACTGTATGCCTCTGGTAGTTTCAGCTTGGAGTGATTGGATATATGAATTTTCATTAATATCAAAGGGAAGTTTGAATATGAGGATTCTGATTGAGAGGTCCTCATCTCGGCCCACAAGCAGCTTTGCTAACAGCACTGTGGATGCCAGGTGACCTGCTGCAGTCAAAGGAATGAAAACCAGTTCTGTTTTCATCCTTAAAAATTCCAAGTACAGACCTAAAAACTTGAAAGATTTCAAAATTTCAAAATGCGGATGCTATCACTTTGAAATATCTAGACCTAAGTCTTGGACTGTTATTTAACGTATCAAAAGTGGAAGTGCGGTCAAGTCTTTGTCCACAAGATGCATTATTCAAAGTCTATTTCTTCTTTCATTGTTTTTCCAGGAAATGCAAGAAGACAATGACATAACCAATGCTACTTTGAACGTAAAGCTTACGGCGACAAGGGTTCACAGTAGACTACTTGGGATTAGGGGTGTGCAATTTTCGAATTAATTCGAATATCCGACCTAATTCGAAAATTCGAATTCGAAAAAAATCGAATCGAATTTTGATTTTCGGTTTTCGAATCGAGTTGAACTCGAATTCGAATTAGTCGATTTTGAGTTGGTTTTGAGTTTAGGTCCTAAAACCAAAACCGAACCGACTGAAACGAATTTCGATTCATTCGAAACCGAATATGGATTCGAAACCGAAAACCGAATATGGATTCAATTGAGGAAACGAATATGGATTCGAATTCGAGGAAACGAAAATGGATTCGAATTCGAGGAAACCGAATATAGATTCGAATTAGAAGCGAATATGGATTCGAATCCGAGGAAACCGAATATGAATTCGAAATTCGAGAAAACCAAATTTATATATATGAAAAATATGCTTGATTGTATTTGATTTATTATATATGTGTGTGAAACTTTAAAAATTAAAAGAATTTGTAAAATTGTTAAGATGTGTATTACTGTATTTTAACTTTTTAATTTTCATTTTATTGTATAAAACACAACATATATTTATAAATTATATACAAATAATGTGTATATTGGAAAAGATTGTATACAAATAATTGTACAGTTGTACTTCTTGTAATTACTCATTAGTATAGTAAATTGGAAAAGATTAAATGTTGCAGAATATTAAATGTAAATTTATTAAAAATGTGTAAAATTATGAAAAAAAATTTATAAGTAAATGAAAAAGTGAGGAAAAATTATGTATATACTATATACTTATATAGTATACAAATATGATTGAGAAAATCTCATTTCTCATCTAACTTAACTTATCCATGTCTCATTTGAGCATATAACTTTGTAATTTAACAATAATAACCACAAAAGTGCAAATTGATTAGTGAGTAATAATTAGGCATTGGTTATTACTAACTTAATAATCACGAAGTTTTATTTATTTAGTAATTTTTACTTCTAACTTTTGCTAATTGACTCGTTGTATTTTAACCACTAATTACAAGTCCAGGAATTGTAGTATAATTATGAGTATCGTCCACAGAGGTGAATAATTACCGGTTAATTTTCCAAATAATTGGATAAAATAACAAGAATATCTTAACTTAGGAATTAGCATTTAATTCACTTATCACTAATTACTAATAATTCAAAACTCTAAACTTTGAAATATTAAAAATTGCCAAATAATTGAATGTGTGGTTTTATTTACTTTTGAATTTATAATTGTTGTATAGAACACGTATTTATTTGTAAATCAAATACAAACAAAGTGTATGTAACATAGATGGTGTAAAATGTAAATATTTACTTCACTATATTACTACTTGATTTACATTACAATATATACATATGCTAATTGCTATATGGTAAAAAGATATATATAATTCTTGTGATTTTAGTTGTATTGAATTGTTAACTAAGTAAATAATTCATAACTAACAAGTCTGATTTGATAATTGTAATATAATGGCATTAGTGTCCTAATTGAGTCATTATCTCATTGAGATATTAAAATCGTAATAATGATATTAGACTATTAGTTAATTTAGTACATTACATCATACAAGGAAAAAAAGAAGTTTATTAAAAAATGTAAAAATTATTTAAAAATAAGATAAATATGTGGAAAAAATAGAGAAATAACATGTGTAGTTGTGTACATATAACTTATGACTTATGAGAATACAAACTGTGCAATTATCTTACTATAGATTTCGTAGAAGAAAATTACTAGAAAAAAAGTTGATCATGATAAATTAACAATTATTTGGTCCTCATTTGGAAATTATAATTGATCACTACTATTTTATTAATTCATCATATTAATATGAAATATTATATTAATTCAATAAATTTTGTATTGAAATATTGAGGGTGCAATTGAAAGGAATAAATATATTTTGAGGATGTGATTGAATAAAATTAGATGTTTTTAGTTTAAAATAAAAATAAAAATAAATTATGAATATTATTATAATAATAACTATTTTAATTGGGTCATATTAAAAATAAAATTAATTTAGGTATTGAAATTAGAAAGTTAGCATTTCCAATTTGCAATTAGGGCTTTTATCTTATATTCTTCGCCTCCCTCTCCCTCTCCCCGCTATCGAACCCGACCGAAGTTCGAATTCCAATTCGAGTTCGAATTCCAATTCGAGTTCGAGTTCCACATACTGTATGCCTCTGGTAGTTTCAGCTTGGAGTGATTGGATATATGAATTTTCATTAATATCAAAGGGAAGTTTGAATATGAGGATTCTGATTGAGAGGTCCTCATCTCGGCCCACAAGCAGCTTTGCTAACAGCACTGTGGATGCCAGGTGACCTGCTGCAGTCAAAGGAATGAAAACCAGTTCTGTTTTCATCCTTAAAAATTCCAAGTACAGACCTAAAAACTTGAAAGATTTCAAAATTTCAAAATGCGGATGCTATCACTTTGAAATATCTAGACCTAAGTCTTGGACTGTTATTTAACGTATCAAAAGTGGAAGTGCGGTCAAGTCTTTGTCCACAAGATGCATTATTCAAAGTCTATTTCTTCTTTCATTGTTTTTCCAGGAAATGCAAGAAGACAATGACATAACCAATGCTACTTTGAACGTAAAGCTTACGGCGACAAGGGTTCACAGTAGACTACTTGGGATTAGGGGTGTGCAATTTTCGAATTAATTCGAATATCCGACCTAATTCGAAAATTCGAATTCGAAAAAAATCGAATCGAATTTTGATTTTCGGTTTTCGAATCGAGTTGAACTCGAATTCGAATTCGAATTCGGTTTTCGAGTTGGTTTTCGAGTTTAGGGTCCTAAAACCAAAAACCGAACCGAACCGACTCGAAAACCGAATTTCGATTCGAAAACCGAATATGGATTCGAAAACCGAAAACCGAATATGGATTCGAATTCGAGGAAACCGAATATGGATTCGAATTCGAGGAAACCGAAAATGGATTCGAATTCGAGGAAACCGAATATAGATTCGAATTCGAGGAAACTGAATATGGATTCGAATCCGAGGAAACCGAATATGAATTCGAAATTCGAGAAAACCAAATTTATATATATGAAAAATATGCTTGATTGTATTTGATTTATTATATATGTGTGTGAAACTTTAAAAATTAAAAGAATTTGTAAAATTGTTAAGATGTGTATTACTGTATTTTAACTTTTTAATTTTCATTTTATTGTATAAAACACAACATATATTTATAAATTATATACAAATAATGTGTATATTGGAAAAGATTGTATACAAATAATTGTACAGTTGTACTTCTTGTAATTACTCATTAGTATAGTAAATTGGAAAAGATTAAATGTTGCAGAATATTAAATGTAAATTTATTAAAAATGTGTAAAATTATGAAAAAAATTTTATAAGTAAATGAAAAAGTGAGGAAAAATTATGTATATACTATATACTTATATAGTATACAAATATGATTGAGAAAATCTCATTTCTCATCTAACTTAACTTATCCATGTCTCATTTGAGCATATAACTTTGTAATTTAACAATAATAACCACAAAAGTGCAAATTGATTAGTGAGTAATAATTAGGCATTGGTTATTACTAACTTAATAATCACGAAGTTTTATTTATTTAGTAATTTTTACTTCTAACTTTTGCTAATTGACTCGTTGTATTTTAACCACTAATTACAAGTCCAGAATTGTAGTATAATTATGAGTATCGTCCACAAGAGGTGAATAATTACCGGTTAATTTTCCAAATAATTGGATAAAATAACAAGAATATCTTAACTTAGGAATTAGCATTTAATTCACTTATCACTAATTACTAATAATTCAAAACTCTAAACTTTGAAATATTAAAAATTGCCAAATAATTGAATGTGTGGTTTTATTTACTTTTGAATTTATAATTGTTGTATAGAACACGTATTTATTTGTAAATCAAATACAAACAAAGTGTATGTAACATAGATGGTGTAAAATGTAAATATTTACTTCACTATATTACTACTTGATTTACATTACAATATATACATATGCTAATTGCTATATGGTAAAAAGATATATATAATTCTTGTGATTTTAGTTGTATTGAATTGTTAACTAAGTAAATAATTCATAACTAACAAGTCTGATTTGATAATTGTAATATAATGGCATTAGTGTCCTAATTGAGTCATTATCTCATTGAGATATTAAAATCGTAATAATGATATTAGACTATTAGTTAATTTAGTACATTACATCATACAAGGAAAAAAAGAAGTTTATTAAAAAATGTAAAAATTATTTAAAAATAAGATAAATATGTGGAAAAAATAGAGAAATAACATGTGTAGTTGTGTACATATAACTTATGACTTATGAGAATACAAACTGTGCAATTATCTTACTATAGATTTCGTAGAAGAAAATTACTAGAAAAAAAGTTGATCATGATAAATTAACAATTATTTGGTCCTCATTTGGAAATTATAATTGATCACTACTATTTTATTAATTCATCATATTAATATGAAATATTATATTAATTCAATAAATTTTGTATTGAAATATTGAGGGTGCAATTGAAAGGAATAAATATATTTTGAGGATGTGATTGAATAAAATTAGATGTTTTTAGTTTAAAATAAAAATAAAAATAAATTATGAATATTATTATAATAATAACTATTTTAATTGGGTCATATTAAAAATAAAATTAATTTAGGTATTGAAATTAGAAAGTTAGCATTTCCAATTTGCAATTAGGGCTTTTATCTTATATTCTTCGCCTCCCTCTCCTCTCCCGCTATCGAACCCGACCGAAGTTCGAATTCCAATTCGAGTTCGAATTCCAATTCGAGTTCGAGTTCCACATACTGTATGCCTCTGGTAGTTTCAGCTTGGAGTGATTGGATATATGAATTTTCATTAATATCAAAGGGAAGTTTGAATATGAGGATTCTGATTGAGAGGTCCTCATCTCGGCCCACAAGCAGCTTTGCTAACAGCACTGTGGATGCCAGGTGACCTGCTGCAGTCAAAGGAATGAAAACCAGTTCTGTTTTCATCCTTAAAAATTCCAAGTACAGACCTAAAAACTTGAAAGATTTCAAAATTTCAAAATGCGGATGCTATCACTTTGAAATATCTAGACCTAAGTCTTGGACTGTTATTTAACGTATCAAAAGTGGAAGTGCGGTCAAGTCTTTGTCCACAAGATGCATTATTCAAAGTCTATTTCTTCTTTCATTGTTTTTCCAGGAAATGCAAGAAGACAATGACATAACCAATGCTACTTTGAACGTAAAGCTTACGGCGACAAGGGTTCACAGTAGACTACTTGGGATGGTTAAGTTGCCACCATATGACTACAAGCTCAAGGTACAAATTGGACAAAACACATAATGTTAAATAAATGCCTTGTCCAACGGGGAAACACGCGTGTTTTTAAATGTCTTAAGATAGGCTAGGACTAAATATTTTGTGCTTGGCCATTTTGTTTTTTTTTTTGTGTGTAACAAATCAATCAAAACTACAAATTCCCCTATTTTACGCTAACGTTGGCTAAACTATCTATAACTTTGCATTTAAATTACAAAGGTCGCGCATATGATTCCCAGGGTACAGAAACCTCCAGGTCAAGCTCTTAGCCGGAGTCCAACAAGAAGTGGGTGGGAAAAATCAATGGTCTTGGGTCAAATGAAGGACCAATAAGATGGAAGAACCCTCCGCCACGACTCTTTGACAATGGGGGGACCCCACCCCACTTGCAAGAAACGACAGAACAACATGGTGACCCTTGATGACTTTCTATGACTGGCTCCCAAAAAATAATTGCAATTTACACTGTCATGGTTAAGACAGAGAAAAGATACAAAACAAAAGAGATGTACAATAAGAAGCTCTTCCAAGTTCCTAGTTGATACCCAATTAATTATACATCCTCAAACAAACAACTGAGCATATGAAATTTTGAACAAGAAGCATGATGGTTTTGTCCAGCCTAATGCGACTCTGCAGAATAAATCTCTCTATGGAAGTGTGACTGCTGGTGAGTCCTCGTAACCAGTGATACCCATTATTCTTATCCGAGTGATTGGCTGTAAAATTACAAGCATAACGTCGTCAGAAAAGTGATACAATAGTATTAAAAGTTTTTCTATAAATTATCAGTAATTAGCTTTCCAACTTTTTCCTTGCATCAATGGTTCTCAAAATTCCATATCATTAAAAGGAAAAACCCGCATCAAACTTATTTTTAACTCTTGACATGTTTCAAATACTCGAGAGCACGTTTCACTAAGGCTGCACTGAGTTCCATGAGATGATTCTAGATCTCATAAAAGAATGATGACTCGGATGTCACCTAATGAAAACCTGAATACCTGCCGGTGACCAATGTTCCTACGATAGTTCTTTTTCTTCTTATACTTGAACACGATAACCTTCTTATCCAATAGCTGCATTGAACAAAAAATTATGGTTAAGACTGAAGCAAAAGTATTACTAGTCTTTTAAGGAGTGGGAAAAAATTGTAGTACCTGCTCTTCTACGACAGCATGCACTACTGCATTAGGCACCACTGGTTTTCCAATATAAGTACTTGTTTTAGTACCGACCAGTAAAACCTTATTCAGAATAATCTGTCCAACAATAAGAGTGCAAAAAACAAATAAATAACATTCAGATGACAAGAACAAGATTTGCCAAACAAGGGGTTGTGGAATAAAGTTAACACCGGAACTCCAACTAGTAACATATAAAAATGAAAAATTAGAAAAAAAGAACAGAAAAGAAATAGGAAAAAAATAAATTAAAAAAATGGCTTTTAAAAGAGAGAAGTTGAAAATTGTAGAAAGTAAATGAAAAGGGAAGAATAGCGGTGACCTACAATGTCTTGACCATGCATGTACTATAAACCCCATACATCTTACCATGCTATGAATACGCTTGACAATTCATAGCGAGACTATCTAACTGTTACAATCCAGTAGTAGCTAACAAAGAGTTCAGTTTCAGGGTGGATAAAAATAAAAAGTTAATTTTTTTAAAACAAGTTTCAACATCCAAACATGTCTGCCAAGAAAAAGTAATGATGAGAGAGGAACAACAAATACCAAACAAATCAGTCAAGAGGAACAACATCTTACTAAGTGGTATTCTATTCTCAACAAGGAACTCCAGCGATTTGATTATGCATTCTCAAATCACCTAATCTGAGCTCTAATGAAGATTCCAGTACCCCAGTTTTCATACTAAAGAGAAGTACAAAAGGAGGGCGGTGGAAATGCTGAGGATGAACAACTCAATTACCAGGGATTGCAGGAATTCACTCTATGGTAGAAAATGCTTAATGACATCAGTTCTACCCTGTTAATAAGAAAACCTTCGAGATATCTTTCATGAAAATGTTTCAAGCATAAGCAATGACTATGAAGAAATAGGCTATGCATTCCCTACTTCAAAAACTGATGGTCAAAGTTACTTGCAGCTTTCAAATTTAAAGTCAGTAAAGTGAACTTACAAGGACTTCTTTCAGTAAGGAGCTTCATGTTCTTAATTTGCTACCCCTTAAGTCACATATCTTTGAAGTTGAAATAAATGTAAATGATATTGCAACCAGATATTTCGATAATTTTGGTAATGAAGCCATAGGAATGTGAATATTTAGTAAAATGAACTACAGATTAAAAAAATCCATGAGTCTTTTTCTTAATTTATGCAAGGACAACTTATTACATCCGTCAATCATTTCAGTTTAGTTACAAAATCTACTTGGAATATTAATTCATAGACAGAGACTACAGGCTTACTAGAAGTGGGACTTGGTTAATACTCCCTTTGTCTCAAAAAAAAGTTCAATTTCAAAACTTTTCTTGGTCCAAAAAAAAAAATCCTATATTATCCTTATAATAAGTATGTATGGTCCACACTTAAAAAATAAGAATAAAAATGAAAAATTAAGAATTTAATAATGCATTAAGTGTGTTATAACTAAAAAACATTATACCTAACTCAAAAGGGGACTCTTTTTTTTTTTTTTAAAGAATGGAAGGGGTAAAAAACAATGAACTGAAAGAATTCTTAAAAAATAAATAAATCAAAATAAAAAAGTGACAAAATCATGAAGATGAGGTGCCGAGCATGCGCCAAAATTGTTAGACTTAGAAGAAAGAGCAAATGAAAACTTTCAACCGTTGCAAGCATTTAAATACTCTTCAAATTGGATCCATCCCAGACATTTACATTGGTCAAAAGTTAAAAACTTTAAAAACAAAGAAAGCCCCACTTAGATTTAACTCGCCAGTTTATCAAGTACATAGTACACAAGTTAAATAATTTTTTATTCAGTACAAGATGCAAAAATATTTTAGAATCCTCATTGTATCTACAGGACAAGTAACGTATCATCAGTACTTGACTAAGATTTTCCTTCTTGACATGCTAAAATATTTCATAATGTTGATAGTGGCCTGTTTAGATTGTAAAGTCTTTGTTTAATATGAAGTGAGAATCAAGAGACTAGTGTATGTAAAATTTCCCATACTATTTTAAATTAGACATCGTTGTTTTTTCAGTTTTCCATTTGGAAAGTTAAACTTCATGACAAAATGTAGTCTATGATTTTAAAGTTTCATGATAGAAACAAGACCATCTCAAGCAAAACAAAAATCAAACACAATAAACCAGGCTATCACATCATAACATATAACCAAAGGCCACTTAGGAAAGCTAATTCCAAGATTGCCAATTGACAAAATATTGAGCCCAAGAAAGTTGAGAATACTTGCTTTCTAACAATATATGCAGCAAAGAGAAATCAATTATTGTTCCATAATCCATTCTTAGAATAACAGCACAAGATGCATGTGCTACACAATTAGAAGTTGAAGAATTCAAGTAATATACTAATCATTTCAAGCTTGTTCCTCATTCTTTCATTTCAAGCATTCTTAAGATTGAAAAAAAAAAGTTACAAACAAAAGGCCTATAATGAATATCTAGTGTATCAAGGAACTTGAACAAGCATACATTAAACTTTAATGCACTCAACCAATGTGATGCACAATTTCAGATTCTTCTGTCAAAGGCAAAAACAAAAAAAAGGATGTTTTCTATAATAAACGGTTTGGCAATCTGAACCTATCAACCACATAATTACGCTATATGAGCATTTCCAAAAAGCCTTGAATGCCTACCACTAATGCTTTGCACATTAACCGGTATCGAGAGTGCATTCTGTCCTTGAAATACAGTTTATCTGTTTTTATGATAACTACGTAGGCTCGGAATGGATCCTGAAGGATTCTTTTCAATTGCTATATAATGGTTACAGTGAAACCAGTTAGAAGATCATAGCATCATGAACTAGTTAGGCAATACAAATGATTGGGAATGTACTTGCACTTGATACTGACACAAAAAAGTTTACGCAACATTTTACCACTTTGAAATATTTTGTTACATACATATCATGGAATAACTAAGTGTTTGAAAATAAAATAAAGGGAAAGATATGAACCATAAAAACTCTTACCAGAATTTAAAAGAGATGTATTTCACTACTTTTGCAATGATATGCATGCAATAGCTAAAAACTGAAGATCTCACCATAAAAATTTGTGCATATAACCATTATTTTCAAAGAATTGTAGAGAATTTTTAGTCATCACAGAATAGCTTGCTTAACCTTATCCCAGTGCAATAATGACAGCAATCAGCTATTATACTTTTCAAATTTGCATTTGTAATGAGTATTCTTATAATACAAAATTCCATATTGCATGTAGAACATATCTTAATTTCCACTTTGTCTCTCTAATGTTTTCTTCCATTTTGCATTTTTTAGTCTTTGTAGCATCGTAAAAGAATTTGCATTTGTAATGAGTATTCTAATAATACAAAATTCCATATTGCATGTAGAAGAGATCTTAATTTCCACTTTATCTCTGTAATGTTTTCTTCCATTTTGCACTTTTGCGTCTTTGTAGCATGGTAAACGAAAGAACATGGAACGTAGTTGAAGCCACTATTAATTCAACAATGCCCAACAAGCATTAAATACAAGTAATTGAACATAAACTGTTGATCATTCCAAACCCAAATCTTCCTAACACTATCCAAACAAGGATTTACTACTCTCTAAAGTTAGGATTATAAAAAAAGTACTAAAGCTTTATCAAACATGACATTATAAAAAAGTGATAACCAAATGCTTACTTTGTCATTGACATTTGCACCTTTAAGCCTTTGAGTATGGATAAACCGGCCAGGGAACACAATATACTGCCGAGATCCAACCTGAACAAGGATTAAATGAAATAAGCCAAAATTTCATCCAGCCAGTAAATGTACAAGGATTAAATAGTCTGAGATCTGTATTCAGCCAGTAATAGTCAGCCGAAAGTTACAAACTTCCAAGCAATAAATTCAAACAAAAAGTTAATTCTAACTACCTTTAAACTCAAATACAGATTTCCATAGTAAACAAACTCCAGAAGCAGCAAATGCCCATGGCTTTTACACACAAATGAAGAATGCAACTTTCTTGCACCAACGAATGATTAATATAAAAAGTAAAAAAGTACGATCCCATGTTACCCGGCTTGCGAGTGTAGGGGGAGGATAATCCAAATGTATGCAGCCTTACCCTGCCTATTTTTTGGCAGAGAGGCAGTTTCCAGGATTTGAACCCTGGACCTGTCAGTTGCATGCAACCAACCTTACCACTTATCCAAGGCTCCCTCTTCAACGAATGATTAATATAAATAGAATAAAATAAAAAGAGGAAAAATAATAGAAATAACAAATCCAAATTTAGCTAGTGCCTCTTCTAAAACAGAATGCAGCTTTCATACAAGCAGAAGCACTAGGCTTAATAAACACTTTATATTGTGCTCAACTTGTCTGGTATTTTTTACTCTATGAAGCTCAGAATTAAACAATAGTTTGCTCAACTTCTTGCACAGCTGCCCTTGTTGTGTGTTTTCACCAAAAGAATCCACATGGCTTAGAACTAAACAATAGCTTACATCTTGGATCATCGTATAATCACTCCAAAGAAACAAGCAACAGCTGGTTTTGTAGATGATTGTATTCATTTCATAACTTCTTGCACCTTCTTTATCATTACAACATCCACAACACATTGCACAGATTCAACAAAAATTTTCATTGGGTCACCGTGAAATCACTCAGAATCCAACTTTGCTAGTGCCCGTTACAAACTGATACAGACTGAAGCAATAGGCCGGATGTGACATTCTACATTTTGCTCAACTTCTTGCATCTTGCCCTCGCATTTTAACGTAAAACTCTATAGAGATCAAAACTATATTTAGTTTACAACTGCTTATTCATATAATTTCTCCAAAATAACAAACAATCAGCATGTTTCCTAGATATTGTACGCTGATATTACTAAATCCACAAAACATAAAGCACAGAACTTGACAGAAATTTTCATCCGGCACACCATGAAATCGCTCTACAGTCACAAAGAACTTTAAAAAATTAAAAAAAATAAAAACAACAACAACAACAACAATTGCCCACAGCCAAACATATAACAATTCAGCTACTCACCATCACAACTGCAAAAACCTCCTCCCTTTTCGGTTGTGGTGGAACTGGGCTTTCAAGAATTTCGGTGGTGGTGATGGGCTCTGCAGCTTCAATGCCACTTTGAGGTTCATCATCAGTCAATGGAGGCGCAGCCTCAGTTTGTGCGAATTTGGGAACAAAGAAAAAACGGGTGCTTATTTTAGGACATGGGGTGAGTTTAAGTGAAGAAAGGGAGTGAGATAGAAAACTAATGTTGTCTGGGTTGGTCGTTTTGGAGACAAAATTAGCCGTTGACAGAGATGAGGATAGGGACGATGCCGTTGCTGGGAGGGAAGAACAAAGCGAAATGGCTGCCATTGACGGAGCTTTGGTTGGTTTTTTGGTTTTGTGTTCTGTTTATGTTTGTGCGGAGCCCAACGTTATCCTATCCGTTGTTTCTAATTGGAAACTACAATGGTGCCCTTATGAATCTGAAGGATATGGTTTTGACAAGGATTCTTAAATATAAAAATTAATTTTTTTTAAACAAAAATAAAATATTTAAACATATTTTTATTTCAAAATTTTAAATTTATATTTTTCCACTCAAATTCCTCACATAATTTTTTAAAAAAAATTTCTCTTATTTTTCCCTTCAAAATACTTTTTTTATCAAAAAATATTCACCAAAATTTCACACATTCCAATATAACTTTTCTCAAATATATCACACTCCAAACAAATCTTAAAATGTCTATCACCAAATAAGAAATTAGTGAAATAATATTTGCTATTACTCATGTGCCCTTATAGTTAATTATTTGTTGCGTAATTACTTTAAGAGCCTTTTTTTTTTTTACCAAAAAACGATAGTTATATTGATAGAAACAAAAAATACATATACAAGATTGCCCACTGGCAAAACAAAATCTTAGTTCACAAAATGAATCTAAGAAAAGCTAACTGATTCACAAATCGATAAAAGCAAACTCATCTAACTATACTAGCTAAGCAATGGAAGACTTAACTTGTTGGCGTCTACGAGAGCATTGCAATCAACATGTAAAGCTGTCAAGTAAAAAATAGACCGCATTCGCCACCATTCTTTACTCTACTTTTGACATCAAATACCCCACCATCCAAACTCGATCCACCAAAAAACCTCTAATAAGGAGTAACAAAACCTCCTAGAAAGAGGACAACATCCTAAAAAAGAGGGACTACAACCCCTTTTAATAGAAACATAGGACTTAAAAAAAAAATCGCATCGAAATTCGTCCACACGTATAGTATTTTGGTGGAGAGAGAAGCCTGCCGGCGCTGGGTCACTTGAAGAGCCTATTTGGTTGGCCACATGTGGTTTGAAAAGTAATTAAAATTGAAATCTTGTGTTTGGTAGGTATTTTATCTTATTAAAAAATAAAATAATTCCTAAAAGTGTGAAAATTGGATGGAATTTTCTTATTTTTAAAATTCCTATTGAAACACGTCATTCTAATTACTTGTCAACAAATTTTAATCCCAAAAATACACATTTTGTTTTAAAATTTTTTTTAACCCAAATCAGTTTTTCTCTTTTCTCATTCAACTCTCCTCTCCTCTCCTTTTTTTCTGTTGGACTCATCGACTCTTCTCTCTTTTCCTTCTTGATCTATGCCTTCTAAATTCTTTCTATTTACGGTTTTAACGTCATCAAATAAGTTCTTTTCCTACATCTTAATAGCTATTTTTTGTATTATATATTGTATTTTTGATACACATGATTGTTAAAATTTTTTGTTAATTGACAACTTTAATTTGTTGTATAAGATTTTGATGAACATATATATATATATATATATATATATATATTTTTTAATCTTGTACACATGATGCATACTTTTTTGTTAATTCCAATTTGGATTTTACGTTGTATTAATAATCGCGGTATAGTAATGATATTAGAAACTATTGAACTAATATGAGAAATCCAGGGCTGGCTGAGGGTTGGAAATATTAGAGTTTGTTTTTCTTGAGCAATACTAAGAAAATATTTGAAAGACTATTTTGCTATGAATTGAATAACTTAATTTTTTGAAAGTGTTAAGCTCACTAAGTTTTTTTCCCCAAAATAGTAGGAAACAAAATAGCAAGTTATTGTTATTGGCCAACTAAGAATGAAGGTTAGAAAAAAAAGGAAAATTGTGTCTTAGGCTTCTATAGCAATAGAAAGAAATGAAAAAGTTAGACAAGCAAGTTGAGATGAAGGCATGAAAAAAAAAAAAAGGTGTGTAAATAGTAGTAAAATAATAATAGATATACAGATAATACGATGCATTTCTTTTAATGGCCTATAGCTTTTTGTGTTGTAATGAATCGACAAATCTGATACCTAAAAATAGTACTTTGGCTGCATGTTACCGTACTAAATTCACTTTTACTGTTTTGGTTATGATCTTTAATTTCCTACAACCAATATACCATGTAAATCACACCATGATTAGTACCATCTACACACATAGTAAAGAAAACTCGAATAAAAATATGATTTATCCAAAAATGAGTAGTGGAAATGAGATATAAGTATTTACTTCAACATCTTAAATATGTTACTTTTCTCATTTTTCCTTGTAAAATCAAATAATAAGAAAAAAAAAGTTATAGTTTTCTCTATCAGATTGCCATTCAAGTTAATACAATGTATCAGTATTAATTTAATCTTTTACCTTGTTTGGGAGGATATTGAAAAGCATCTTTTTTCCTAGTCACTATTATGATTATATATCCTCTTCAAAATAAATGAATTTGATACATGTGTGATTTAAATGAGTGAAAATTTTATTGTTTTATAGTGTAATTTACTAACAACAATTATCAATTTTGACTAATGAAACTACATATGATTGGATTATATAATGGTGCATGTAGGCACATGATATGTAGTACAAATCAAAGAGAATTACATTATTTTTAATATTTTGGTTATTTCAGTTAATTTATAGGTGATTTATTTGATGAATGGCTTAATTGGATTTAAACATAAGGAGAAAGTTTCTATATCTTATGATTCATAGGAAAAGGTAGTGGTTGAACATGTTGAAAATTATATGAAATACCAATTCTATTATTGTAACACATTATTGAATATATTTTTTTTCAGGCTTCATACTGTATTGATGATTACAATTGATCACAGTATATTCATATGTTAATATATGCTAGTGATGTAACATATTATGATGAATTACGCATGGATAAGTACATAATTAGAAAATTAGTTATAACACTTTGTACTATAGGGCGACTAAAAGATATGAGAAATAAGACAATGGATGAACAAGTCACCATATTTTTATATATACTTGCACATCATAAAAAAAATCATACAATAAAAATAAATTTCTTGTGATCATGAGGAATCAATCAATAAAAATTTCAATAAAGTACTTAACACAGTTATTAGATTTCAATGTGAGTTATTAAGAGCTCATGTGCTTGTCCTTAAGGATTTCATCGACCAGAAATGGAATGGTTTAAGGTAAACTAAAATTGTACTAGCTAAATATATTTCTATTTAAATTTCATTATAAATATTGATTATACTTAGTTTGGTAGAACTACATAAGAACTCTTGATAGTACTTATATTGAAGTGAAGGTACCTAAAATTGATAAGCAAAAATATTGAAATAGTAAAGGTGACATTGCTACAAATGTTTTAGGAGCATGTTTACAAAAATTGCAATTTATTTATATACTTCCTGGTTAGGAAGGTTCAGCGGCTAATGGTAACGTCCTATGAGATGCTTTGAGTAGAAGAAATTGAATACCAATATATGATGATAAGTTTAAAAAAAAAATCATTTAAAGATCATGATGTAAAATGCGTAGTCAATAATAAGAATAGCTAATGATAAATTATTTTAATGATATATTTTATTTTTTTTATTTTTTTTAGGTATTACTATCTTGTGAATATGGGATATACCAATGGTAAAGGATTTCTTACACCATTTAAGGGCCAAAGATGTCATATTAGTGAATGGAGAACCGAACAATAGCCAACGAATTTAGAATTTTTTTTTTAATAAGAAGTATTCATCATCTAGAAATGTTATAAAAGAAGATTTGGAATACTGAAAAGGCATTGAGACATAATTAGAGATGCTAATTTTTTTCCAATTAAACTTCAAGGCAGGATTATAATGCCATGTTGTCCTTCTCGAAATAATATAAGACTAAATATGCTAGTTGATCTTATAAATGCCTGTTTAGGTGATGCACCTAGAGGTGTAAAAGAACTAGTTGACTTAGATGGTGAAACCATCACTACCATTAACCGACAAAAGAATGAATAAGTTGGAGATAAATTTAGCTAATCAAATGTTTAACCAATGGATGTAAAATAGGAATGCTCGCTCAAAAGTAGTATAGTGTTCATAAGTTCTTAAAATAATTGACTTAGACTTTGTGTTGATTTTATAGAATAACTTGTACAAGCATATTATATTTATTTATGACTTAAATCAATGTTATTTTTCAATTAATTTTTGTCTATTTGCTTTTGGTTCATATATGTTGTGTTATTTCTTTTAGTCTTAATACTATTTGAATTATTATGTATTTATGTTTACTTTTTGTCACATAATTTTTTGAATTTTTGTTTGTTAATTACATATGTCTCATCAAAGTAAGGAAGCAATCACGTATGAACTGTTGAAGAGGATGTGAAGTTAGTAGAATACATGCTTGAGTTTAAATTATATAAAAATGTCACTGTGAAAATAAATTGGATTAAAGAAAGGATATAAAAAGGAACTTGAAAGGGTATTACAAGATAAATTATCAGGTCATAGTCTTAAAAAAAGCCACACATTGGATCTCATTGTAAATTGTTGAAAAAATTAATATAATGCTATATATGATGCGTGAAATACTAGAGATTTGAGTGGTTTTGGTTGCGATGATAAAAAAATACATGACAGCAAGTGCAAATATATGCGATAATAAAAAAATGCATGACAACAAGTGCAAATGTATGCGATGAATATTTGAAGGTAAAGTTTAATGGCATATTTTGTTTATGTTTTATTTATAACTTTAATAATAATAAATTAATATATGTTGTTATTTATTTTACAGACACATCTGATAGCATATTCATGAAAAACAAGACTTTTATTTATTATGATCAATTAACAATAATTTGTGGAGAAGATAAAGCAACTAGAATTAATGTTGAATCACAAGCAGATATAGTTGAGAAATTAAATAAAAGAGAAAATATTTACCGCAATGCTTAAGAATCTAAAAAGAATGATGACAATTCTAAAACATTAGTACCAACTCATGAGGTGAGGTGAGGGTACTTCAAAAAAGCCAAAACGCAAAAGAAAAAGAAGTGTTGATGGTTTGGTTTTAACTTTGGAGTATTTGACTAATGCTCCCACAATTCAAATGGAAATTTTTTTGGAGCAAATGATAAAATTTGCAAAAACATTACAAGCACTAGTCATTAAAACATGGAAAATTGTCACAAATTTAATGAGGAGCTATATAAGATGATAGTTTTATCACAACTACAAAACAAAGAGCTGCTATGAAAATTGTTCATGATCCAAATTTGTTGCATTATTTTTTCACTCTTAATGATGTTGAAAAAGATACATTTTTTTTTATTGAACTTCTTGGTCCCAATTAGGTTGGAAATGAAATTTATTTAAATTTATTTTCTATCTTATTTTATAATTGTTAAGATTTTTTAGGATATTGTTATTTTAACAATGATTTTATTTTAGATTTGAATAGTTTATATTACAATTGTTAACTATTTCAAATAATTATTATGGGGTTTTTTTGGGGAAATATGTATATTATTAAATTATTTTGGTATGTTGACTTTTTAGTTACATCTAATGTATATTTTCACAATAGTACAAGTAAACAAAACAAATTAACTTATAATGGTATTTTAGGTTATACAATGAAATACACATTACATTCTTTAGTTTATTCAATCAACCCAAACAATAATAAAAAAAAAAATTCTTGATAATTTCCTCACTAACTTTCTTAATTCATCCAAACACTTGAAAAAAAATATGTTGGTATTCACTATCTCAAAAATCACATTCCTATATAACTTTATTTTCCCACAAACCAAATGAGCCCTAAATGTAAAATAAACAATAATACTCCCTTCCTCTTACAACAAAGCACACTTTTAAAAGTTTTTATTATCGAAAAGAAATTTCACTTTTCAATGAAATTTTTATATTACTGTTATTAGTAATGACTATGTGTGATCCATTATTTAAAAATAAAGATAAAAATATAAAGTTATACATTTAATAGTACGTTAAATATATTGTATCTTATATCAAAAAAATTGAGTATATAAAAAATGAACTCTTCCACAAACCTTCCCCCACACACCCCACAGCGCCCCCCCCCCCCCCCCCCCCTCTCGTGGCCAAAGCAAAAAAATGAGGAAGTAAGATTTACATGAAAAAGACAAAAATATATACTCATTAGAAGTCATATGATAATAGGTCAATTGTTGAAAGAATTTACTAATATTTTTTTATTGTAAATATCAGTAATCAATAAATCTTGTGTACAAAATTTCCTAGTGCTATAAAAAGATAATAAATATCAAATAATCTCAAATGGATGAATCCAATCTCATAATACAAATGTGAGTTACAAAATAGCACGTGTCAAAGAAACCAATTTTGTCATTTTGTTTAAAATCCATAACTACAGGTTTTGCTTTGGATTCATCTGTTCTACTATCATCTTAAAGTTTTTTTTTTCCAAAAAAAATCTATTTAAATACTGAAATTTTACAAGTTTTTCTTTGAATTTATCAATTGTACTATCAAATTTAAATTTCTTTAAACAAATTTATTTCCATCAATTATTTTACAATCTTGTTGTACTATATAAAAGGTTAATTTGTGACAGTGCTATTTCAATTTGGGAAATTTGCATATATAGCAGCGTTGACCGTTGACTTTGCAAATATAGCACCCTCTTTTTTTTCCTTGCAAACATAGCACTTCAGGGCTGAACAAAGACCAACATACCCTCATTTTCTCTTCTGAAACATAAAGACACAGCACTTCATCTTCATCTTTATCGATTCAACAAAATTTGCTCTCACACCCTATTATTTGCACTCTTATTATTCTCACACCCCATTGGATCATCATCTTCAAACAAGAAGACCGCGACCGTGGAGAAAATATCGCAGCGGGGGAATATTAGTTGAAATTTGCACAAGTTGAATTGGGTTTGTGAACTTCAACGAAACTGGTCGAACCCTAGTCGAGTTTTAGGTTGAGCAAAACGTTAGGTCAAATACAAGATCGAGTTTAAGGTCGAACAATAAGTCTGAGTAGTAATTGGTTGAATATTAGATCGAGCTCGACCTAAACTCGACCTAATACTCGACCTACTATTAGGTCGAGTTAAATTTTTTTAAAAAAAAAGAAAAAAATTTAAATCTTTTTTAAAAAAAACAAGTTTTAGGGTCAAGTTCAATCCCATGCTCGACCTAATACTCGACCTAAATTTAAAAAAAAAAAATTTAATTTTTAATTTTTTTTTAAATTTAGATCGAGCATGGGGTCGAGCTTGACCCTAAAACTTATTTTTTTAAAAAAAAAAATTGTGAGATTTGGGACTTGGGCTCTCTTATACTCTTCTACTCTACTTCACTTGGTCTTGTTGTAGTCTTTGTTGCTAGTGGTGGTGTTAGAAAAATGTACATTTCTTTTTGTACTAAAATTAAAATTATCATTTTATTTTTCTAGTACAGATGAAAAATTGATTTACGTTATACCAAGGAAAATTTTTCTAACAGAATGAAGAAATACACTTACGCAGTACTAAGGACATCTGCATGCAAAAATAAACGTCAGGACTCGTATATATCTCAAAGCTTCTTGGTTATTTCCCTAACTCGTGATGTCCCTTTTTCTCTGCAGTTTATTGGAGCAACAAAGTTCATCTCAAATATAAACGTCAGGCCTCGACCAGGAAAAACTCACAAGCCAAAAAGTGCGTGTTGTCTGGTGTCTGAATATCTTGAAGGTGGTACTTTGGCATCTTTTATCAGACATTACAAGAAGTTGCATCTTCAAAAAAAAAATTTTAAAAAAGAAAAAAATTCGAATTTTTTTTAAAAAAACCAAGTTTTAGGGTCAAGTTTGACCCCATGCTTGACCTAATAATCGACCTAAATTTTTAATTTTTTTTTTAAAATTAATTTTTTTTAATTTTTAAATTTTTTTTAAAATTTAGGTCGAATATTATGTCGAGCATGGGGTCGATTTTGACCCTAAAACTTGTTTTTTTTAAAAAATTCAATTTTTTTCTTTTTTTTTTTTTTAAAAAATTAATTCGGCCTAGTAGTAGTTCGAGTATTAGATCGAGTTTAGGTCGAGCTCAATTTAATATTCAACAAATTACTACTCAGACTTATTGTTCGACCTTAAATTCGATCTTGTATTCGACCTAACATTTTGCTCAACCTAAAACTCGACTTAGGGCTTGACCAGTTTCGTTGAAGTTCACAAACCCAGCTCAACTTGTGCAATTTCAACTAATATCTCCCCTTGCAATTTTTTCTCCACGGTCGCGGTCTTCTTGTTTGAAGATGATGATCCAATGGGGTGTGAGAATAATAAAAAGTGCAAATAATGGGGTGTGAGAACAAATTTTGTTGAATCGATAAAGATGAAGATGAAGTGCTGTGTCTTTATGTTTCAGAAGAGAAGATGAGGGTATGTTGGTCTTTGTTTAGTCCTGAAGTGCTATGTTTGCAAGGAAAAAAAAGAGGGTGGGTCAACGCTGCTATATATGCAAATTTCCCTTTCAATTTTGTCATAACCTTTGATTAGTTTAAGGTTTCTTCATCATCATCTTTAAAGGATCTTAGTCACCATCTAAAAGGTATATTAAAATAAACATCAAAATTATCTTGGTTCATATATTCAAGTTCATTTTAAGTTGTTTTTTTATCACCAAGGTAAAATTCTATTATTTCATGTATTAAAGTAATGTTTTATCACCATTGATTTAAAACAATGCCATTTGAATTTCATCATATATATTCTCTAAGTTAATATATCGAAGTTAATCCTAAATTCATACTTATTACCACATTTCCATCACCATCTAGTAACTACTCCACACACTACACCAATGAGTTTGAATTGTATTGAACTTGAGAATTTTGTACTGGAATATGTATTTTGTTGAGAATTTTTTTTGTAAGAAAAAAGTGGTTTGAAGAGAAAATGAAAAAGTAGATTGGAGATTTTTTTTTTAAACATCGTGAGAAGAATTTTGATGGGAATTTAAATTTTAAATTTGAATTTTGAAATAAAATAAAAAGTTGTTTGAATATTTTGTTTTTGTTCTGAGGAAAAAAAAAACTAGCTTTTGCAAATAGAGGACAAACCAAATATGTAATTACATCTCTTAATTCTTATATGCAATTACAATATCAATCTCTAATATCAACTTAATTACACATGAAAATAGTTAAAGAGCATTAAATAATTCAAATCCTAAATCTCTTATTTAGTTTTTGTGTGTGTGTATCATATATAATATAAAGGAAGATTTTGCTTCACTTTGGCTCCAACTTCCAAGTACTAGCCACATTAGAGTCACATTTAATGTAAGGTTTCTACCCTATAAACTATATTGTTTCATTAGCTTGATGTAAGTTTATTTAGCCAAGGTTTTGATAATAATATTGAGGGATCAAGCTATGTTGGATCCTTAAATAAGAATCCTTCTCTATTATTTAGTTTTCTCACTTATTTACAACTTTACTTTTCTATTGATTCTTTCTCTACCCTTTGTGTTTAATTTTCATGTCTCTTACCATGTTTGATACCCTTTGAATTCCCCAAAGTTTTTAATTCAAGAGTTCATTAGTATATTATAACTCTTTTACATAAGAAGAATACTAAAAATTTATATTGATTACTTAGGGTGCGTTTGGATAGGCATTTTCCATTTGCAAATAAAAAAATTCTCAAACAAAAACAAACTATCCAAACACATTTTTATTTCAAAATTTAAAATTCAAATTTTCCCACTCAAATTCCTCTCACATAATTTTAAAAAATTTTCTTTCCCTCCAAAATACTTTTTCTATAAAAAAAAATACCCACCAAAATTTTCACACATCCCAATACAACTTTTTCCATTTGCAAATAGAAATGCCTTCTCCAAACGCACCCTTAGTCATGTTATTGAAGAGTTATTTAGGGTATTACAAAAAGACATTTTATACTTTTTTTTCATTTTTCCCCTCATCTTTGTTGGTTGGTAACTTATTATTCAAAACAACACACTTGAAAAGTTCAATAAGAGTTGCTGTGAAAACAAAGTTGCTATTCTAAGTAACTTTATTGTTTTAAGAATGTATTAACTGATTTACAAATTTTTTTGAAACTTTAATTTAAAGCTATCACTCATATCAATGTATGTGTTGTTGAGTTGCAAATGTGGGCCATATATCTTGGCATTGCCTATTCTAAAACTATAAGTTCAAAAGTTGTGGTAAGAAACCATATTAACTATAGCTTACTATTTCATTTCCCTTATTATTTCAATCTTTTGTACTATGAACAATAATTTTATAGCCATCATCTGCATGAACTTGATTATTACAAAGCCCTCTAATTTTATATTGCTATTCATACAAGTTCCTACAACTATAGACAATATGAATTCCAATAGATTTGAATTTCAACTTTTTTGAAATTTCTTGTTGGCTTTCTCCATCACCCTTAGTGTGCCTTCTTTGTAAGTAATCTTAATAATTTAGTAGCACATCTATATTTATTTCCACCATTTTCTATAGATTAAGGTATAACATTTATTTTGCCAAGGTTTTACTACATTTCATTAATACCAAAATTAATTTATGCAATTCACTATCAAGAGTAGTTCTTTCCCAACAATTGGTTTGTAATCTAGGAATTTCCACTTAGAAAATTTCATGTTTTGGTGATATGGATTATTTTTGTTTCACTTCTTTTGTTTCTTTATTTTTTGATACTGCATAATTTAATAATTTGAAGTCACATCACATCCTCAAACATTTGCAAGTGTTGGAATTTGCTAAGAAAATTAAAATTAATTTTTTTATCAGGTTTTGTTAAGAAGATGCATAATCTTTTAGTTAGAAACTATTAGGATTGCATGTTTTTGTGTTTTACGAGATAAAAGTTGTGAGATAAAAATTATTTCAAGAATGTAAAAGGTTGTTTTGATAAATGCAAAAAATATATTTTGAAAGGCTATCCATATAGACACTAACAAGTGAAAAAGTTTGTTTTATTTAGTTTGATTAGTGGCGTTACTCATCTTTTCATCCATTGCATTAATTTTTTCATAACATGTTAAATTGTGCTAGCAAGTAATATTAAATAATCAATGTTTTAAATAGTTGGATTCATTTTAGTGTGGAGTTGAAGTTTAGTAAATTTCATGTGATTATGGTGAAGGATGTGATCTTATGATCTTTGATACGCTAATTTTTTTTTTAAAGAAAAATTTTAAATACTATGGTCTAATTTAAATCTTAAAATAAAAAAATGCAAAATTATTTTTTAAAATATATGCTTCAAACTTACCCAATTTGGTATACCCAATTGCTAATTAGCTTAAATTGTTTTCTGAATCTAATAAACCAAATTGAAAGTAGAAACTATATTTTACGTTTATAAGTGTCCCTACTTTCTATTGATTATCTTGCAACTTTATTCTAGACAGTTGAAACCAAGAAAGAAGGTATGTCATAACTTAGTCGAAATCTAAGGCAAATCCATAACCTTAACAACGTTAAACTAGTGACATTTCCTCTTAGAAAGAAAGGAATAGAGATAATAAATAATCCACTCAGTAGAGTTCTCTCTATAAGAAAGAGAACATATCATAAAAGGCTTTATCTTATAATAAAATAGTACTGAACAGAGGAGAACAACTTTAGCAAGTTCATTCTAAAGCTTTGAAGTAAAGCTAGAAATGAAACACTATATATCCCGATCTTTCAATCAATCAACTCAAGACTATTGTTGGGTTAGGTTTTGTTTTTTCCTTGTTCCACTTCTTGATGAGATATGTAACAAATTTTTTATAGTATTAAAAAAAAAAAAAGATTTGGGCTACCCAAAATCTATCAAAGAATCCTTCCTTTTTCCTTTCGCACATCTTTATTTCTTTGTCCGATGATTTCCCTTGGTCAGCTCAATCACTAAAAGTTAAAGGCTTTCTTGACTTTTTGATTTGGAGACAATTTGTTTGACACTGGGTTGATGGCCCTACAATTGAAAGATCACAAACCACCTCTACAACAAGAATTAACACAAAATGAAAAATAGAGAGAAACTGCTTAACCAAATAAAAAGATAGAGTAATTATTGGAAGAAGTATAAGCTAAGAATATAACTCTTATATTATATACAAGTACCTTAAGATAGGCTAATTAGAAGCCAGCAAAGCTTAGTAAGTTGCCCTATCACTAATGTGGCTCTTTACGAATGGGACGTTTATAGAACTTCTAACTATATGTGTTAGAGAACTTCTATTTATATTCCATTTCCCCAAAAAATAAGTAGTTGCAATTAATAATACCTGAACCCAAGGAATGGTACGAAGACTTAACCAATTTAATGGAATGGTTTGTCTAATCCATTGTTAAAGTATCGAATAATCCTTTTCAAACAAACTCGTCTAGTCTAAACAAGGGGATTTTGGAGAACTGCTTCTACATAAAAATAAAAGGAATTCTTTAATCAATAAAATGAGAGTCAAGATATATGGCTTAACCTTATTTGTGTATGCAAGGCAATCTAGCATGTCGATCCTATTATAGACAAAAGGATAAAAGAGTTGAGAAGTGAGAAGCTTTTAAACTTTTTGCTAGGTAAGGAGAAATTACTTCTATCACTCCTACCATGAAACCAAGAGATTTTACTTACTATTATTATTATTATTATTATTATTATTATTATTACTCTTCTCCTTATTTACCTCTTCGAATTCTCTTCACAGTATGGCTATATACATTGATTTTTTTATCCACATAATTAAAAGTTTTGTTATTATATTTTTTTAGCAAAACATATGGAGCTTGGAAGAAAAATAATGAAAAATAGTCTCCTCTTTTTTCTTTACAAGATATTCTTAACTTATTGGTGAAAAGCATGTTTTGCCATAGTAAATTTTCTTTAGATAGATTTTTCATATGAAACTATCGGCCTATAAAAATTTTTAACTGAATAAAAGAAAGCATTTATAATTTTATTTTTAGTGTATTCATTTGAAGACAGGACTTAATTTAATTGTGTTTCCTTTCAATTGCATAAAAGTTAGTGATATTGTCCAGTATCTTTTACCTTTTTTCTGGTTTAAGGTATAACATTTCCCTTTAAAGACATATCATCAATATATTCTAGGCTTGAGGTTGGTATCAATTTTTCTGGTTTAAGATAGAATAATTTGCTTCATTTTCCTTTTTCTGGAAGTACTCTATAAATATTTAGTCCTTTTGGGCCCATTTTCCTACTCATTAAAAGATATTATAATTGTAAACTCTCCATTACTTTTTGGGATTACTATATTCTGTATTATTGTTGCAAGATTAGATCAGATCCTTTGGTGTAACTGTCTTTTATTCATTCAAGTGAATAAACATCCCTGCAAACCTTTTTCCTCTAAAAATGTAATTATTTTTTGCGTGAATTTTTTTTTAAAAAAATTTCTCTATCTAATGTTCATAGAATAGAAAATATTAATGTTTCTATTTTTTTAGGACTTTACAAGTTTTTTCTTTTGTAGTTAACAGTAAATTTAACATCCTTGAAGAATTTATTTCAATCTAATGTGCGTTTGATCAGTTTACAATTTATATTTTCAACATATATAATAAAATCTTGAAACTACAAAGAGTTATATGGATTATGAATGTGTTATTGAAATTGAATATATGCTAACATATTCTATTTATGGAATATTAATATATTCATTTTACTTTTTTTAATTTGGTTAAAAATAATATTTTGCCTTAAATATTAGAATAGATTTATGATGCATATAAAGTCTCAATTAGAAATAAGTGTGCAAGAATTCTTAACAATGTTGTTTGAGATCAAGTATGAACAGATGTTTTTGTGTGTTTATATTTAAACTTTTAATGTTAGTACCTCACAATCACAATCATTAAATTTAGTTGACCAACACCTTCTATTAATATATGAACGGACAAAAGAGTACTTTAGCTATTATGCTTTTAGGTTTTTAGTTATGATTATTGATATTTATTTGGTGACAATTTCCTACTTTTGGGGGATTTTTCATTTTACAGAAATTGTAAATTTCTTTACTTTCTACATTATGTTACTTTTTCCAAAAATGTTTTGAGTGATTATAGTTTATATTCAATTCACATCATAGAAATAAGTTGCTTAGAAACTATTGTATTTAATCAAGGGTAAGCAATCAAGCAAAGAATTTAGATTATATCAATGTAACTACCATGGCCGAAATTCACGAAATGTTGAGGAACAATAAAACAACTATAAAGAAAGTTGTCAATGATCAATTGTTTACTCTCATTGCAAAACATAATTATGGAATAATATAGATAAGGAAGCCATATTCAATATTTCCCTTTAGGAATCGGGTAGTGCCAAAAGGTCACAAAAAGAAAGCCAAAAAAGAAAATTGCAAAACAATTTCTTACAAGAAAAGAACTAAGAAAATTGCAAAACATAATGAATTTATTGCTCCCTCTATTTTTTTATTTTTTTAAATCTAGTTTTAAATTATTATTTTTTGTCTAAAAAAGGTCTTATTTTATATGAAATTTTTATATTATATTTACGAATAATAAAATGTATAACCCATATTAAAATGTAAAAAATAAAAATAGAATGTTATATATTTAATTGTGCATTAAGTATGTTGTACCTTGGAACTTGAAAGAAATTGCTCCAAATCAAAAGTGAATTATTTTTTTGGAACAAAAGGAGTATTATTTATAAGATACTTTTTTTTTTCATTATAAGTTCAAAATAGTTATTTTTTTCAGTATAAAAACATATCTATTACAAGTGAACTTTAATATTTTGATACCTACATATATAAAGCTCTATTATTAATTGCTACTACTAAAAATTTCTTATTAATTTCTATTTCTTGTACTCTAATGTAGGAATAACACGTTTTTTATTCCTCCACTATCATGATTTATTGAAATTTCTTTTATTCTATTATTTATAGTTTTCAAAAAATTTGGCCACACCCATCTAGTAATGTTTTGTTGCATGCAATGATCATACAAATAAATAAAGAGAATATTGGAACAAAGTAGGAAAAAGGATTTTTTTTTAAAAAAAGACAACCCATTAAGAGATCGAAATCTATGACGTCTGTTTTGGAACACAAACTAAACAGGTCTATCCAAAAATTATCCATAAATTCAATTCAATTTTCATGAAAAAAAGTCACATTTTTTTAAAAGTGAAAGTAAAACTCAGCCAAAACTCATGTTTTGACATAGCAAAAATACATTCAAAAACCATTTTTCGACATTAAACCTAGTAAAGAAATCAAATCTGACTAGGAGGAAGTAAGACTAAACCCATGGCTTTATTTTCACAGGTCAAACCAAAACAAATTGATAGGATTTTCTTTTATACCCATATGTCCCTCCTTTCCTCCGTATGGTGACGTGGAGTGAAAAAAGAAAAAATAGGAATAGAAATTCTCTCGCTTTAACATAACAGGCCCTCGTAGGAAGTTGCATGATGGACTGTTAGTTTAGTGATAGAATGAGCATCTAACAATTAGCTATTTCAACCTATTTTTTTCTTTTTCTAATTTTCAACTTCTAAAATTACACTTGGACTTAAAATTTTTATAAAATTTATTATCTTCCATTCTAAATAGAAAAAGTTAAATTGTTTTGTCTTAAACGCTTTTAGTGCTCGAAAGCTAAAATTTCAAATTGTTTATATTGAGAATTCATCCAAATTTTAGAACTTTTGTCATTTAAATACATTTGCATATAAATTTTCACACAGTTATAAAACTACACACAAAAATCTCATATAATTTACAATAAATTTAAATTTAATTCTCTTCCAAAAATTAATAAAACATCTACCTTACATTTTTATATTCACTCCATCCCATATTATTTACCATTTTTAGAAGATCATGTAATTTATACATAATGATATTCATAGGAAAATTTTTTTTATTTTTGTTTCATATTTTTAGAAGTGAGTCATCCACTATTTGATATTGATAATTGTGGGAAATAAGTGTTCAATCATATCAAATAAGCAGTGAGTCACAAAACTTTTTTTTTTTTTTTGGAAAAATAAGACATTTAATTTGGAACAAAAAACAAAGTAACTAATTAAAAAGAAAGTTTTAAAGGTAAAATTAAAAGTTATTCAAAATAATGAATTAACTATTATAAGGTGGCAATTAATGTGGAACTAAAAAAAATAACAAATTATATGACATTTTTAATGAGACAAAACGAGTAATATTTTTATGATTTGAGTAATAATATTTTTAGTAATTAAAATGACATATTAAAAAATGTAAAATTATTTATCACATTTCTTAAATAATCAAACTAGCAGGTAATGATTTTTTTTTTTAAATACCACAACACTTATTATAATTTTTCATTATAAAATTTCACTAAATTATTATTACTCTATATATGTATTCTATCATAATAACATCATCTACCTTTATATATATATATATATCATTGCAACAAGTTAAAGGAGTTAATTCCTGACCTAATAACTTGACTACTTCAATTTGTAATCCAATTTTTAAAATATCCCTAACTAGAAAATCAGGTAAATACTTAGTAATCATGAGACACCAACAAACCATGGGATGCTAATTTTAACGTCAACACAAACTTAAAAAATATATTTTGAAACATTTTGCCAGGCTTCTAGGATGAATTTGTGTCTTACCTTCATCTTCATTAGACAACACAAGAAAATAGACCAATTCTATAGTTCTTCTAGCTCTGTCTGAGCCTATGTTTAGGCTTATTAATACTATTCAACTTTGTAAACTATTGTCAAGCGATGCTAATAAAATGAAATCTATTGAATCAGTCCGTAAAATTCAATTATCTGGTGAAGGTTTAGGATTTTCGTTGGAGACATTATCCTTCACGAAGTGCAAGGGATGGTTTTAATGTCATAAGCAGGCTAACAAACTCGACAACATTAAGGATAAATGCAAGGATTTGATCACCTGCATTTCCACATTGTAGTCATGTAAGAAAGTCTCACCTAGAGATGACAAGGGTATTTGTTACCTGTGAGCACCCGCCCCGTTTAACCCCCGGGAGGGAGTGATGAGCAGGGTTTTAAATGGACATATTTAGATTTCATAACACCAGAAGCCTAACTTGGTCATGCAAATGTGGATAAATAGTCTGCCTATCATTCAAGACTTCCACTAGAGATTACCAAATGTTGCTCTTTACAAATATTATTGCTGAATTTGGCATGCATAAATTGTCAAATATATGCTTAGAGTGTTAGAATATGTTATTATGATATAATACACTACAGTTGTTGAAAATATTGTTCTCAGTATTTTTAAATGGCATATGCTTTTGACTCCAATTAAACACTTGACTGCAGAAAAACGAGACACGTGGCACTAATTTACACGAGGCAAGGCACCCAAAGCCTTGACTATGCATTTAGAGATGTCCTTTAGGTCCAAGTGTCAATCACTAAATTCTTTGGCCACAAGCATTACACACCATTTTTTACACTTCTAATTAATTTGCTTCTACTATCCATAAAAGACTTCAAAAATATAATGACGATTTCTAGTGGGTTCTAACAAATTCCCCAACCTAAATGTAGTTTCTAATACTCATAATGTAAAGGTAGTCCTAATGATAAAACATTTCAACATAAGACTCCTATCTATGCTACTCATAATGTAAAATAGTAGAAAAGGAATCTTGTTTTAATCTTAATTTCAGATGTCAGATTGAGTGACCAATCAAATTTTCTAAAAGCTCCACATTACAAAAACTTTTAGTCATTGTAAGTGTCCAATTATTCAAACTTCAACTAGGGCAGAATTGCAATAAAAGCTTCCAAGGTATGGTTCAAAAGATTAATTGTACATATAGTGAAATTCTTAATTGGGAAAAACCAAGTATCCTTATGCTTTGGTGACCAAGAAAATCTGCACACAAAATGTCCTCGTACATGTTAGACATTTACAACCCGTTTGGTTCAAAGGAATTGAGCATTCATTACAGCTTTATTCCTTACTCAACCTTAATTCTTTAATTTGGTTCACTGAATTAGAAACTCTCACAAATTACAATTACAACCGAAGAGTGAATTGGAATTCAGGCTTTAGGGCTCTGAATTAAAATTCCTAAGCAGCCCATAATTAACAAAAACATTTCTTTCCAATCTTCTCCTTTAGCTTTTCCCATCTCATTGCCGTTCACTCCTTCCTCTCCCTTGCTCCCAACTTCGCCTCACTCTGCCTCTTCCCACCCTTCTCTTTTCCTTTTTATTTTCTCCTCTTTCCTTTCCTCTATCAGTCCGTTTCCTTCTTAACTTTCTTTCTTTCCATCTTTCTATTTTTGTGATTTTGAGGCCAATGCTTTCAGATCCTAAAAGATCCGTTCATCTTTTTGATATCTTTTCCAAGAACGTTATAGTTTAAGGTACGTTTATTTCTTCTTCTTTTTTATTTTTTTATTTCTATTTATATGTTTTATTTTCTAGGTTATCAAAGATAGGTTTTGGAATTGTAGGATCTGGGTAGTTAATTGTTGGTGGAATTGAATCAAAAGAGCTTACATATTGTAGTTAATTTGTTTCTGATTGATGGGTTTTTAATGGCTTTGATGATGTTTTCTTCAGATTCTTTTATTTTTTTTTTGGTTTATGTTTTTCTTGGAGGATTGATGGGAATCGTGAAAAGGATCTTGTTAATCTTTTTTCAAAATGACATTAGAAAATGGAGATAAAAAATTGAAATGGTTAATCAAAAATAATTTTCAGATCTGAAGAAAGAAAATAAAGAATGATAACTCTATTTTAATTACTAATTTTGAAAGGTAAACTTTATTGCATTGCTAATTTGGAATAGATTATCAAATTTATTTTTTTGCAGTGATGGTTCGCTTGAATTTGATTAGAAATACTCAAAGCAGAAAAAGAATTATAGCTATATTGACAATGTGGTTAGAGATGTATAATGCTGCAAGTTGGTTCTTATGTTTATTGTCAGCTATGACTTCTGCTTCTTTAAATACTTATAGGCCAAGGACTAGATCTTATGTTCTAGAGTTTTATGCTAACCGAGATTATGTTAAGTGATTTGTCCGTGATAGTGATGAGACATGTATTTTGCAAGTTTGGGTGAATAGGCTTGCTTTCTTTAAACTATGTGAGATGCTGGAAAATATAAAGGGGTTAAAGTCAAAAAGGAACATGCTTGTAGATGAGCAAGTAGCAATGTTCTTACATGTTATTGCCCATCATGTTAAAAACGGAGTCATAAAACACAATTTCAAAAGGTCGGGATAGATGGTTAGTCAATGTTTCCATAATGTCCTAAATGCATTGATGCATTTACAAGGTCATTTGTTCAAAAAACCAAAGCCAATTCTCTCAAATTCAACTGATCACAGGTGGAAATGGTTCAAAGTATATAATGTCTTATAAAAACTAATTTAGACCTAACTGGGGATTACTCAAAAAAATTTATTCCCTTGAATTGTAGAATTACTTAAGAGCTTTAGATGGAACACATATCAGGATTAAAGTACTATCTGTAGAAAAACCTAGATATCAAACTTGCAAGGGTGACATTGCAATGAATATATTAGGTGTATGTACTCCTAATATGCAGTTTGTTTATGCTTTTCCTGTTTGGGAAGGGTCAATAGTTGATGGAATAGTTCTTCGATATGCAATTAATAAGAGACATGGATTTAAGGTGCCTCATGGTAAACTTACACCCATTTTTAAATAGGAAAGGGTTTAGGAAACTTTTTACAATACGTTTAGTTTCAATTAGTAAGTGTCAATTAATAAAGTATTTTTTGGTTTATAGGATGTTGTTACCTAGTTAATGTTGGTTATACAAATTTTGAAGGATTTCTTGCACCTTTTAGAGGTCATAGATATCATTTGAATGAATGGTGTCAAGGTTATCAACCAACCACTCCACAATAATTGTTTAATATGAAACATACAACTACTTGCAATGTGAGAGAAATGTGTTTTGGATTGTTAAAAATCGGGTGGGCTATATACTTAGAAGTCCCTCATTTTATTCGGTTAGGATACATAATTGGATTATTATTGCGTGTTGTTTGCTCTATAATTTTATTAGGAGGGAGATGAGTTTTGATCCTATTGAAGTTGATTTGAGTGAGGATTTTAACACCACAGCAGTAGTTGAAGAAGATCCAATAACATATATTCAACCCTCTAAAGCTTGGACAAATTGGAGGATGAAACTAGCAAATCAAATGTTCAATATTTGGCAAGCATCTAGGAATGATGAGAATTGATATTTGTTAGCATAGCTTTGTTTTAAAATTATGTTGTAATAATGAATAATTGCATTTGTCAGTTACAAAATGTTCTTTATGAATTTCTTTCTTATCTTCAATTTTCCATGACTTTGTATTTCGTTAAGCCATTAAATTATCAAACTTTATAAAGCATGGCAGGAACTTCATCATTTACAACCACTTCTTCAAAAGGAACAAAACACTTCCGAAAATAGGTGCCAAGGAGGATGTTGCCCCAATTTCTTGTTTACATGATTTGTGCAATTGTGGTATATGTAATGCAGATAATGGGTTTAAACATGGATACTTGAGAGAGCTTGAAAGAAATATGGCCAAAGCATTACCAAATGCCAACATTAAGGGTAAGCCTTACATTGAATTGAGATTGAGGACTTTGAAGAAAGATTGGGGTGTTATTTATGACATGATTAATGGGACAAATATTAGTGGATTTGGATGGGATGAGCATAGAAAAATGGTTACTACTGATGATCCTGTTTGGGAGTCTTATTTAGTTGTAATTATCTTTACTTGTCATTTAATTATCTTATCTTCTTAGTAGATTAGGGTTATAATTAATCTTTTGTTATTGTATTAATAGGCTCATCCCACTGGTACCTAGTTCAGATTAAGGAGCTTTCCTTATTCTAATGAACTCACTGCCATTTTTGCCAAAGATCATAGAACTGGAAAAGATGCCCAAACAGCTCCAAACATTATTGAAGAATTAGCAACAGAAAATGATGTCCATGAAGGGATTGAAATAGAGAGTAATAATGTCGGCCAAGCTGAGATTAGTTTAGATGACATGGATATCTCCACTACACCATCCATGTCTAGGTAGAAAAGAAAAAAACCATTGATGTTGGCGAACCAATTTCTTCTGAATCACTTATAAAGGCTGCTAAGGTAATGACTGATAACATCAGGGAGGTTGGAGACAAATTGAGTAGAAGTATTGGTTCTGAAATGGTAATTCAAGACAAAGTTTAAGAGTTATATGGTATGCTAGCTGAAATTGAGGGGTTAATGGAAGATAAGAGAGGTATTGCTTTGAGTAAAATTCCTGATTACCTAATCAAATGCTTTTGTTTTGTAGTCTTCTATCTAACCGAAAACTTGTATGGGTGAGAAGATTTCTTACTAGCCATTGAAGATGGAGGTTTGAAAGTCAATGTGCCATGTCATGTCTATTGAATATTGAATTTAAAATTTAGTATGAGTTTTTGGTTCTAAAACCCTTTGTCTTTCCTTCAACAACAATAAAATACTTAAGATAAAGATATTTTAGTCATTTTAACACTAATTCATTAGTCATATTTACCCTAACCAAACATAAGAATAATGATTGTGCCCCATATAATTCCTTTGAACCAAACTATTAAAAAGTTCATTCAACTCAATTCCTACCGAATTTATATTCAATTCCAATCCTATTCATTACAATGAACCAAACATGCAGTGAATGCCTAGCAGCTATCAAAGTATTACATACATATCAGAGAAAATGCATGGCTATTTTTTTTTTTTTTTGGTTAGTTTCACCAATAATGATTGGAGAATAATAAAACGCCTTTACTCATCTAATTAACTTCCGTAACTCGGCATTTGGTAGCCACCCCATTTGTTCAGAAAATCAATTTTCTAACTTTGGAATTGATACCATACAAACTTGATCTGAGTTTCACCAATAATCATCGGAGAATAGTTAATTGTCCTTTGCTCATCATATAATTAATTTATGTGACTTGGCATCTGGCAGTCATCCCAATTCCTTACAAGTCAAGTTTCAGATTTTGCTACGGAAAAAAAAAATTAACATTTAATAGAAGTCATTTTCATTATAATCATTTTTATCTTGAACATGTTTCACTTTCACTATATAATTTTCCACACACTTCAACATTTAAGCTTAGCTTTACATTAGGTTTTTTTTTTTTTTGGTGTAGATAGCACTAGACCCCACACAATTGAAACTTTTATGCTCCTAATTGTTTTTTTTCCTTCTTTTTCTCTAATTAGATATCACACTCGTTTTGGTAAAAGCCACACCAGATCCCACGTACCTTCCCATCTAAGAGATTGAAAATCTATATTCTTTTAAATGATGTCAATAATTTTCATTTTATTAAAAAAAAACCATTTTTTTCTTTTAACAATGTCTTTGTTATTTGATTTAATAGCATTTCGTTAGATAGGACATTTTTTTTGCTCCATCCTTGCAAGAACAGAAAACTCATCGCTATCTCAGCCATGTTACTAAAAATTTTAGAAAAATCAAAATATGATATCACTCATTTACAACCTCTACCATAATTTTCCTACCTTTTGCTTGCTTATGAGATTTGGTTATCATGTTTGTATAGAGAATGTTTTTCTTGTACCACCCTGATGATGAGTTATTTTTGGTTCTATCATATCATGGAAGCATGAATAAGGGTGAATGGCGCCAATCTCAGTAACACAAAGGTTGTAAAGTAAGTTGGAGTCCATAACTCAATTTCAATGAGCTAGAAAAAGCATAAAAGAGCTAGGTGCAAGGAGGGAAAACGGTGAACACCAAATGAAAGAAGTGACAATATAAGGGCCAAAAAAAAGACTTTAGATTTCAATTATGATTGTTCATCCAATTTAAGTACTTGTCTATTGAAGAGTATATTCCATTTCGGGTTTCTGTATTCATAGCTAACTTATCAATGTCACAAACTCAAATTAATAAGAACACCATCAAATATGTTCATAACGGGCTTTTACAAAATTTAAGGTTCCAAAGTGAATATATTTTGTGTATAACCCTATTAGATGGCCGGACCAATTCCCAGACTAGTTGCTTTGAAAAGAAACCTGGCAAATATTGAAATTCCAGTAGCAGTTCCTCTTTGCTCTTAGGACCATAGTTCACAGGATTAGGATCCTACGTAAGATCGATTTGGAATAGCAAGATTGGATCGTAGAATTGTAAGATCCTACAAAAAATGAGAAAAAAATTTATAATTATTCATATTTTATCACCTACAATAATTGTTTTACAAAAATAAGTTGTGTACTTGTGTTATATTGTAAAAAATCAACATTATAAAATATACGATTTATATGCGTTTTGAACTTTGTCCAAATCTTGTTTAACAACAAACATCTATTATTCAATCATTCAACCACACTCTACACAAAATAATAATAGCACCAAAGAAAATATATAATGCATCTTAAATCACCAAAACATGAAACATTTCACATCCAAATAGACAATGTAAATAAATCCATTAAAATTTTAGCTAAAACATTAAATTTAACAACAAAAATACAACTCATATTTAACAATATGAATATTTTTACACAAATTACATATCATCTTCATCAAAGTCATCATCTCCACCTTTATCGAAAGATCCTGATCTATAATGATCAAAGTGCATATCATCATTACAGAACTTGCACTGCACTCTTTTTTTGGTTGAATCAATCTCAATTCCATGTTGCCAAGCACGATTTAGTTGAGCACCAGGGTCATTTTTACGTGCTTTTGCTTTTGGATTAGAAGACGACATTCTGAAATTGCAAAGTTAGGTAAAAAAAATAGATTGGAGGTTGTCTATTTTTCAATTTCAGTCCAGTCCAGAACAACCAGAAAAAGACAGGCAAAACAGTCCAAATAGAAAAGGTTTCAGAACAAACAGATTTCTGGACAAACAGATTTCAGTCCATCAAATAGATTTCAGAAAAAACCAAGAAAAAACAGGAAAAAGTACATCAAACATATTTCAAAAAAAACCAGGGTTCAATCCATGAAACATATTTCAGAAAAAACAGGAAAAAAACCAAACTAGGTTTTTCTTGTTTCCAGAAGAAAAAAACAGTAAAATTCAGAACAAACAGATTTCAGTCCATCAAATAGATTTCAGAAAAAACCAAGAAAAACAGGAAAATGTCCATCAAACATATTCCAGAAAAAACTGAAAAAAACCAGGCTTCAATCCATGAAACATATTTCAGAAAAAAAACTTTGGAAAAAACCAAACCAGGTTCCTATTTTTTCCAGAAGAAAAAAACAATCCTATTCAGAACAAACGGATTTCAGTCCATCTAATAGATTTCAGAAAAAACCAGAAAAACAGGAAAAAAACCAGGTTTCAATCCATGAAACATATTTCAGAAAAAACCAGAAAAAAACCAAACCAGGTTCTTCTTGTTTTCAGAAGAAAAACCAAACAGGAAAATTCAGAACAAACAGATTTCAGTCCATCAAATAGATTTCAGAAAAAACCAAGAAAAAACAGGAAAAAGTCCATCAAAAATATTTCAGAAAAAACCAGAAAAAACATGAAAAAACCAGGTTTCAATCCATCAAACATGTTTCAGAAAAAATCAGAAAAAACAGGAAAAAACCAGGTTTCAATCCATGAAACATATTTCAGAAAGAACAGGAAAAAACCAAACCAGGTTCTTCTTGTTTCCAGAAGAAAAAAACAGAAAAAAAGAAAGCAGAAGCATCCAAGTATCCAACAAAAACAGAAAACAGAAAACAGAAACAGCAACAGAAGCTTGGTGCTGATTTTGAATGCATAACACAAACCATCCATCACGAAGGTTTCAAACCTCCAACAAAGTCCATCACAATGGTCTAACAGAATAGTATACTTTGAAGACAAAATTTAGAGGGGAAAAAACGAAAACCAGAAAGAAAAGAAACATCATCTCACAAATACAGACTCAGGTTGGACAAAATGCATTCACATGAGCAGAAACAGAAAACGGTAATAGAAACAGAACAGAAATAGAAGGCTCAATGCTGATTTTGAACGCAAGAACTGAAACAGGACAAATACAGTAATTCCGGATCTTTCAATTTAGCTCATTTATTTCAGATGATGATGATGATGCCCCATTAAGGAGAAAACAAGTAGAAGACCCAAGCCATACAAAAGGGTTGGATACATCAACAAAATTCTTGATCCCAACTCCCAAGTTCCCATCCCAACAGTGAGCTTATAAAGTAAAAAAATTCATCGGAAAGGGGCCATAAAATTTTCAATTTTGTAATATTATTATCTAATACAGTCCGTCCACATTCAAGACCAGGAAAAGCATGAAAGATATGTAACATCTATGTTCAATTTGCTAAAATTAAAGACTGACCCGACAGCCAAAAGGGCCAGAATATACCTATTTTTTATCTGCTTGAAGAGTGAGCTGCTGTTCGATTGGCGTGGATTGACCGAAGTTGAAGACTGCTGGGTTTGGTCGGCGTCGGTTGACAGATTGACTGAAGCTTGAAGGTGAAGAGTGAGCTGCTGCGGTGCCTGGATTTGATTGCCTGAAGATTGAAGAAGGCGAAGACTGAAGTGAAGAAGAGACGGCCGGGGATTGAAGAGCGATGCTCTTCATTAATTGTTATCTATTTTAACCAAAATGATGTAAAATTTTTTTAAAAAAAAGATGGGATCAATCAAGATCGGTAGAATCGCATGATTCTATCGATCTTACTGGTCCTAAGCGATTCTACTACCAATTCTGCATACTGAACGATCCTAGATCGATTTTGTGTCCAGATCGTAGGATCGTGCGATCCTACGATCCGGATCGCGATTTTGACAACCATGCTTGGGACTGAGAACTCAAGCAAATGCCATGTTAATAGAAATTATAACAGTAAAGATACTTACACATAAAAAAGAAAACTAATCAAGATTACTTAAAAGTACCACAGCCCTATTTTGCAGAAGGAACAATCCCGTCATGATGGAGACCTGATTGAACATAAATAAAATAATGATAAGAAGAAGAAAGAAAGGGCACAAAAAAACAGAGAAGTTTGTGATCTTGATAAAATAGAAACCACTGTGAGGAGTTGAGCAAGGACAAGGAGAGTAATATAATTTCTTTGTCATAATTCAAAAATAGCCAGAATACCGTTAAAAGTAGCCCAAAATTAAATCACTTGAGCACAAGGTCGTATGCGTAGATGGATGATTGCATACATGACTATATCTTGTTACTGTCCTGCAGATTTCTACGCACTAATTTTACTTTTAAGTTTTGCATAATTTTCAAAGAAAGGGACAACATATGAGTTCGTAAGGAGGCATATTCTGTACAAACAATTTCTGTAGTTAAAGCATTTGGTCATATTCCCGATATACAGAGTTGTGTAAGAAGAATGAATAGAGAACATGTAGAATAAAAATTGATGCTAAGGATGACATTGCAAACATAGAAGAACACTCACCAATCTATTTAACTGATGCTCATTCAATGTCCCGCCATGTTCTGCATGGTTCTCTATTCTGAGTACACATGGAAAGCCCCAATTAGGAGGTCTCTTTTTTCAATCTAGAACATATTGAGGAAACTAATAATGCAACAAATCATACCCTTTTGAAAACCACTCATTAAACTGTTCATGGCTATCAAACAATGTTGGCATGATAAAATGTAGAAGAGTCCACAGCTCAGCCATGTTATTTTGAATTCGAGTACAAGTCAAAAGCAAATGGTTTCTACAATTGAAACTGAGCAATGTCTTCCACATTAGACTGCCAAGCTAAATATCAAAGGATTAGATGAGGTCAAATTGTCTCAATGCATTACTCCCCCAAGCTGACAGATGAAATTAAATTAGGAATGATATGACAGACATTATGGATAATACATTTTTGCATCAACCTCGTCTTTATGTTGTTACCTGGCAACAATGTCAGTTTTAATTCACTCGACACAGCAGAACAAAGATGTAGCCAATCCAATGAAATGATGCTTAGCAGCTGCTAACTTCACTGCGGTGATCCTTATAATGATCCCTAGTTGGGAACATCTACTGCCCTTCTTTATCTCCTACTGATACTAAGGTTAGCAGCTCTCCTTTCCTAGAATCACTCTCTATAGGCAAGTAAGAGGGTGTGTTTAACCTCTCTTTTTTCTATCTTCGATTTCAGATGATTAGTAAACACACACAGCATCTGGTGAAGACCAAAGAAAGTTTGATCAGATACTGACTTCAGCCTTGGCGAAATCGGTTGATCATCTACTTTTTTATAAAAGTATGAAGCTATAGCAGGATTTCCCAGTAACATCCAATGGAATGGAACAGAACGGAATGGCAGGTACTCAACATCTGTGCCCCCACCACTTCAGGGAAAGAAGAAAAATTAATGACATTTCCGATGGACTGTCTACTCTTAGTGACTTTTCTACTGATTCTACCAGAGGGCCTTGGGGGCTCAGCAGTATATTCCTCTTTCTAAAAAACCCGCCATTTCTATAATCCCCCTTAATCTTGAACTATTGACCAGGTCACATTGCGCACCTCCAACCACTGAGCCAAGACTTTCCTTCCCTCTTACAACAAATTGTTGACCAAAAATTGGAGTGTGTACAAAACTCTAACTCAAGGTATTTCATAAGAAAATATTGTGCTGCTAGTGACCAGAAGAATGCCACTAAAAAAGACACTCAGAAATTTCTCACTGAGGACTTCTCACTCTGGCCTCAAATTTTCTTATGATTTCCAATACCAGTTCATTCCATACATCAACTGGACCTGGCATGCACCAGTGCAAGCAATCCTGGGGTGGAGGCCTACCATCTGGACCTCGTTTTGTGATTTTATTAGGGTCAGGGCTTCGATAAGGTCCTGGATGCCCATCATGGCGATAGCTAAAGACTTTTGTGATATCCATTAATGTCAATTTTGATTTGTTTGTCTGCTTTTTGATAGCTTGGTTGAATCCTGTCACCTGTTTCTCATGCATTATATTGATAAAGTCATTTTTGACTAATTCACTGTCAACAAGAGGTTTTTCCTTTCCGGTGCATGATCCTCCTCTATTCCAGGCTCCTCCCTCATAATGATCAGGTGCATAGGAACGCAAGATTGTAAGACCACTGTAATTTGAATGCTGAACCATTGCAGTGAGAATCGTCTCAACAGAGATTCCAAAAGCTTGGATATTGTTGATCTTGATTTCTTTAGATTTGTCAGGCCACCAAAGCCGTCCTCCAACAATCTCACTGTTTAAGATATATACTGACTGCTTTGCAAACCAATGCCCAGAGGAAAGGACAATTACATCGAAGTTTGGAATATGTTCCATAAACCGTTCATCGGGAGAGTCAAGGTGGAGCTTGTCCACACCAGCAGGAGCAAAATCAAACGGCTCGGATGTTTGGTGCACAAGCCAGGAAGACCATATTCGGACAACCGTTGTGGAAGTTGATCCGAAGTAATAACGTTGCATTTTTTTGTTCCCACGATTTTCGGGGACTTCAACCTGATAAAGATCCCAGATAGTGAAAATTTTAGAGGAAACAAGAACAGAAAAAAAGGAGAAGATGTTGCACCTGGAAGAAACTAGATTTAAGAGCAGTTTAACTTTAAAATGCACCTAGCCCTATGACACATTTTGGGTTGTTAGCCAGCATACATTTATCCCACTAATACCTTCTGCTGACCCGATGAATAGGTCCTTACAAGAATTACATTTTCCCCAATGTAAACAGATAAAGGTATGGCAAAATGAACCAGTATATTCACAAACATACAGGCGATTGACATGAACACAACACAGTTTATTCTGGTGATGCAAACAACAAACTCAAGGAAAGCAAAATTCAATGATTTCCCTAATGACGTCCAAATTCCATTAGTTCATGAAGGAAGTTAATGTGTTGGATAATTGAGTTATCCTTATTCATCTGTGTTTTATTTCTAAATTTAGGTGGTCAAGGGTATTTCTGAATTTTAGTAGTCAAATGGTATTAGAAATCCCATTGGGCCTTTGTTTTGTTGAGTTTTAGTTTTGGAAAATTGAGTCTAGTTAGGTAAAGGATTTTTGAAAAGTCTAATTTCCTATTGAGGATTGGATTTAAGCGCATAGAAATCCTAATCTCAATCTTACTAAAAATTAGAAATCCCAATCTAAATTGCTTTTAGTTTTGTAGTCTATATATAATGTACCTCTTCAAGAGGAAAGATTAATAGTTTGAGTTCAATAAACTTTCAGCAAGACAATTTGTGTTATTCATGGGTTGTGTGATACATCTTTTACTAAGGTGTCTGATACCTAAAGGTCCCTAGGTGTGACTCCGAAGGCTAGGAGTGATTCCTAGAGATTAATTTCGTTCTACTTTTTTTTTTTATTATTGATTTCAGATTCAAGTCTTCTTGAAACAAGGAAAACCCATAGTTTTCTACCTTCCTAAAGCCTAAATGAGTTCATAAAATCTGTTCAATTTGAACCCACACTTGTGCTGCATCATCTGGACATTAAAATACGAACTGAAAGGACTAAGAGTACCAGAAAAAATGGTTAGCTTGTATTTCTAAATGTATAGAATCATAAGCTCTGCAGAAGGGCACAGTCCCTTAGGATCTTGCACCTGATTTTATCATGTTATTTGGTGGTATTGTTAGTATTTGTGCTTTTCACAACTTGGTATTTTCTACTTACTTTCACATATCAGGCAGAAGCATCTGAATTAGCTAATCTGTCCATCTGTAAAAGGAATGGTTCTACCTTCATTTACATCAAGTAGAAATAAGAAAATACAAGGAATGTTCCTGATGCAAAACAATGAACAGCAATGTCTATGCAACCTTTCACCCTATAAAGAATTTGAGCTCCAGTAATGTCATCCATTCATTGATAACAAGAATTTTGCATAATATCCATTCTATTATTGCTAACAAACATGACTATAACCAAACATTCAACAGAACTGCAAGACTCATGAACGGGTTTTCTCTAATCAAAGAAAGAGGAAACGGTAGAACATAGCTACCATATGCGGCGAAAGGAAGGTTAAGAAACTATACACAGTTACATAGAGGTTATGGACAATGGCGATGCCACAAGCATTTAGTTCCAGATGAAACAAATTTGCCTTAATAATCAGAAGAAACTACAAAAAGTTACCTCTAGGTTATGGACAACAGTGATGGTACAAGCATTTAGATCTAGACGAAGGCATACAGATAAAAAAATTGCAGATGAAAGACCAAGGAAAATGCAAGAAACAGAGTAAGGCATGCATGGAAAAGACACTGAAGCCAAAATATCCAAGAAGGACAAGTAAATGTATGTTTCTGAAAAAAGAAAAAAGAAAATGCAGGCGGTCAAAAGTTTCACAACTATTTAAATGGTAAGAAGCTACGAAAAGTCTTCCAATATTGTTGATAGGATCTTCAGAAAGAAACATAGCATATTACCTGCCAAAGAATACACATCAGGGATTCCATCTGATTGCGAGCCACAGAATCACCAATAAAAGCTAATGTCTTTCCTCTCATCAATTCCAGAAACTTTTTTGCATCAAACCGAGGGAGGTCACATTGAGCAGGTTTCCACCGCCAGTTCTCATATTCTTTGTCAGGCCTTCCATTTGCCTGACAATTCTGCGTTTGTGACAGGACAGGGCAGGAGTCACTTTTATATAATGGTCCAGTGGAATCATAAATCCATTTTCCATGGTAAAGATTACAACCTGGAACAAGTGTGGCATGAAGTTATATCATACGTTTGAGCCAGTAAAGCATATGAATAACATCAAACACTAAGTTGCACATGCAAAATCCTATAGGTGACATACATTCAGATTAGGGTTGACATAACAAAAACCACACAAGCATAAAGGCCACCAGATAAATGGGTAACAAGAATTCTTCAAATCATTTAAAAGAATGACTCAAGGAACTCTGCAACATGATAGGAATGTCTTTCTGCTCTTTAGGGGCTCTGAACCTGGTACAGCTAAAATTTATTTAGGCCATAGTGTTAAATATTGTTTCTTACATCTACAACAAAGACAAAATGGATTACTATTCCGGATCTAAATATGGTACAAAGTTCATCAGATTGCTCATACCGTGCTCCGTACACAATCCAGACTATGACACATACAACACTTGAAATGTAAATATAGAAATGACAGGGTTAGTTCTTTTCCTTTGGATATGCGTGGATCATAGAACATCCATCACAAAAAGGATCAACTAGAGAAAAAAAAATCAAACAGAAGATAAATGAGTGCCAGGATCTGAAATTCAAACCTATATATGAAAACATCTATATCATGATTTTGCACAGAAATAAAAAGCTTTTCGCACTAGCTTTGAAGTTTTAGCATACATAAGTTGGATTTTCTGGTCTTTATCATCAATTAAGAATGAAAGAAGCCTAGATATAGGGCTTAAATAGTTATTACATTTCTCTTTTTTACTCTTTCAGTATAATTAAGCTTGCCAACAATGAAAAGGTTCCAAGACAATGCTTATTAAATTTATGTTTCAATAGAATGCAAAGGCCATATATGCTACATGTAACTGAACCATGTCGTGGAATAAAGGCTTAGTTGTTGTTGTTGTTGTTGTTGTTGTTGCTTATTAAATCTATATCTAGAGCATCTTGTATGCAGTTAGCTTATGCTGTCACCAAAAAATGAGTTCGAGCAGAAAGTAGGTGAACAGATTGCAACTCACTTAAGAGGGTGGGATTAAATCAATTACATGATACTAAGTAAGTCAAGAAATTATTTGAGCAGATTGCAAATCACTTAAGAGAGTAGTATGAAATCACTTAGTCATACTAAACAGATTAAACCTAAAAGAAATCAGAATAGAAAGGAATTGTCCAGAAGCTAGAACGAAAACGACAGAGCAAATCACCAACAAATTCTTAAGTATATAATTAAGGCAAATGAAATAAAAACATAAAACCAAATGCTACCTGAATCCGCTAAACTAGCCCCCGTTCTGTTGCTTTTCTGCACTCTAGGGTCATTCAATAAATCCAAAACAGGTGATTCGGTACTGAAATTGTCAGCATTCTTACTAGCATCAGTTGAATTCTTAGCCCCCGTTCCAAGAACTAGCCCAGATGATGTTTCACTATCATTTCTAGTTCCATTAATATGAGATGGCTCAACAACTACTGGTGCGTTATTAAGTTTATCAAAAAGATCAACTTTTTCTGTATCCACCCCATTGAAATAGCTGCTAACAGTGGACCCAATTGGGTGCGAGATTAGAAGGGATGAAGCAATAACTAAGAATATCGCTAGGCCTCCAGCCGAAGCTAAAATTGATAGAAGAGTTTTGGGATAGGTCATCTTGGGATTTTCATTAGATGCAGTTGAAATCATGAAGAACCTTCACTGATTTAATCGAAAACGGATTTTATCAGATTTGTGTGAATCTGAAAAGTAATTCGGACATATGGTTCAACCACAAATAACACATTTGTCAAATTAATAGTATTCTAGACGAAGGGTAAAGGTAAAGAAATCTGGAATGTGAAGATCCACCGACAATTCCGGATGAGAAAATGTGAAGATTTGTCTTTGCTCACGGGCTAGAATTTCAAGAGTTGAGTGTGTGCGCGCGTTTTTTTCCCTCTTTTTAACCAAAAAAAAAAAAAAACCCGAAACGATATTGGAGTCAAATATATTTGGGGAAAATGTCAATTTTTGATCGCTACAGTTCTGTTTTCTGAAAAATGGAAAAGCCATATTATTGTATTCATGAATACTATTCCACATCAAAAAATTAAAAAAAACTAAAGCACCTAATAAGTGACAATGATCCAGAATCCACTAGTTTAGCTTTTGGGTTTAGGTAAACTCTTATTGCTTATTGGACTACTCTATTTAGACTCTTTATTGTAAAAACCTTCCTAACAAATGGTATCAAAGTTGGAATGTTGCCCTACGGGTCCACGGTGAAGAGATGGGATTGGGCTTGTGGGGGAGTGGGCCTTACTCGGGAAAGCAAGTGGTTCCTTTTTTGATTAAACGGGAGCTTAAGCAAGTGGTTCCTTTTTGATTAGACGGGAGCTTAGTGGGTATTTAATACCACTTTACTATTTGCACGGGTACTAAATGGGTCCATGGTGAAGAGATGGGATTGGGCTTGTGAGGGAGTGGACTTTAATGTAGTAGTGTATTCATAAAAGGAGAGGTTTGTTGTGTTCATGGATACTATCCCACATTGGAAAATTAAGAGAAACTAAAGTACCTAATAAGTGATAAGGACCCAGAACCCACTAGTTTAAGTTTTTAGATTCATGTAGGCTCCTACTACTTATTTGGCTACTCTAATTAGGCTCCCCATTGTAAAAACCTCCACAACACATCTTGCTAAAATGCAAATATCAACAAATAATATGAAAATGCAAATATCAACAAATAATATGGATGAGTGAACTTGTACATAGAGATGGAAGGGGTTGGAGTAGAAATCTGATTTCTAGCATTTTCCCCCCACAAGATGCGGTTTTTTTCCCGCCGCAAGATGCGGTTGTCATTTTACAAATGCCATTGGAAGTACCAGCTTGTAAAGATAAGTTTATTGGCAGCTTATTCCAAACCAAGAGTATTCGGTAAACTCAGCATACTTGAAGCTACACTAGAAGATACAAACTACTGCCTAGCAACCAGAGAGAGTAGCAACTCTAGAAGCAAAACACAGCGCATGTGGAAGACCATATGGAAACTAAAGTGGCGCTTGGTATAAATGGTGGGTTTAGGAATGGATTGGATTTGATGAAAGGAAATGTTTGGAATAGAATGGAATGATAATAATTATGTTGTTTGGTATTATTTTGTAATGGAATGGAATAGATTTTATATTAAAATTAAAATTTAATATTAATATTAATAAATTTATTAAAATTATAATAAAGATATTATTATTTTATATTATATAATATTTTGAAAATTAGGTCTTGTTCAAAAAATAATCAAAGTGCATGTCATTTTGTAGAGAAAAATATTTTCTACAATTTAGTAAAATTTGTTTAAAAAACAATGGGTAAAATGGAGGTTGCAAACCATTGGAGGGTTTGCAACCCTCTGAACATCAGAGCTGACAGGAGATGGGTGCGCCTAGCGCTTCTTCTTTTTTTTTTTTTTTTGAGGGCCAAAACAACGTCGTTTTCAGCCTTTTTGGCTCAAAACGACGTTGTTTCATTATCCATTTAAAACCCAACGGTGAAGGTTTAGAAAAAACCAAGGGGGGTGGGTTTCAATAAACCCACCCCCAAGGGATTCTCTACACCCATTCAAGATGTACCAAACATCCAATTTTTGGCCAAACCAATCTAAACCATTCCATTCCCCTCCCATACCCCCAAAACAAACGACTCCTAAATGTGCAAGGTAAATTAAAGCAATTTGTATGGTGATGTTGTCACAATATTTTGCCACTCAATGCTAAGCTGAAACAAAGGAAAATGCAAGTGGAGTCTAGATGTCCAATGTGCGAGGAAGGGGAAGAAACTCTTGAACATCTCATGTTGCTATGTTCTTGAGCCAAAAACGTTTGAAAGTTGGCTCCAGTTTGTTAGACTTATGCAAGAAGGCAGGAAGACAACTTCAAGGAATGGTGGCAAGATATTTATTCCAATCAAAGAGATGAGTTATAGAAGGAACGAGTACAACTCACAGTCAACATTCTTTAGATGATATAGAAGAGTTGGAACCGTTGGGTATTTCAAAATGAATGGATGGAGGAGAAGGAAGTAGTTGAATTGGCAAGGCAGGCATCAATGGAATTCCAACAGGTAAATATGGGCGACTAGTTAGCTAGGATCAAGAAGTAGATTAGTGGGCGGCTAGTAATTAGGTGGAACACAGCAGTGATTCTAGGGGTAATCCTAACCAGTGGTATTATTCTTTTGGTTAGTATTACTGCTAATTCTTTGTGGTGTATTTTTGTGGGATTAAGAGTAGTTATTTGACATGTTGTCAATTAGTCTTAGCCAAGTTTAGAGATAGGAAGAGTCCAATTATGGGACATTGGATGTATTCATTAACTTTCACAAAGTTAATACAATTCTCGAATTTAAGTTTAAAAAAAAAATCAGCATTAAGCTGGACATAACTTGCTAAACATGTCATTCTTGTGCTTTACTATTGGGGTAATTCTATCCCAATAGTTATAGACGGGGACTCGTCCACTTTCATTCTAATTAAAGTGGGGGTCTTCTCTTATATTATGTAAAACACATACAATTATAATAAAATAGTATTGTCAAAAAATAAACAAAAGGAATAAAAAAAAAAAGCAAAGGCAAAATCAACCTCTCCATTATGAAAATGTGGAAATCACGCAAAATTGGTTACTTCATGCATGGATGATATTCTAGATCAAAGATTTACAATTTGTTAGAAATTAGAGTTAGGTGAAATATAAGATAAATTTAATTTATTACAAACTTATTTACCTATTAAAGGGAATGACTTCTACAACAAGGTGAAGGCCACAATTTCTAAGTCTGGATTGATCCAAAAATGTGTAGTAGATCAACTCAAGCTATACCAAGGAACTTAGGCTTCGTTTGGATTGTGTTGTATTTGAGAATTTTGCATTGGAATGTGTGAAAGTTTTGGTGGGAATTTTTTTTTGAAAAATGTGAGATGAATTTTGGAGTGAATTCAAATTTTAAAATTTGAAATAAAAAGTTGTTTGGATGTTTTATTTTTGTAATAAAAATATTAACTTTTTTGCAAATAAAAATGCAAACCAAACGAAGCCTTAATAGATTGGAGATGGAAATTGAGAATGCTCAAGTGAATGTTAGAATTGTGGAAGAGTTAGTAACATTTATAAAGTCAAAATGTGAATTACAAAATGAAGTGAGATTACAAAAGAAACAAATGAAAAAAATGCTTATAACTTTTCTGTGTTAGTTGGTTTGGGTTGTTAATAGCTACATATTTTACCTAAATCTAATAATATAACTTAGAAAATGCTATCTATTAGTGGGTCACAGAATGAAGAAGTAGAACGAGGATGAATAAAAGTAATTTCATGATGTATTATTTTAAGGATGTTGTGGTGCTGTTGTAGGGCAATTATAGCTGGTTAAATTGCTTTGTTCCTATACTTATTCAATGTATAATTTGTTAGAATGAATTTAAACCTTTATGGCGAGGAGGCTTAATGAGCTTTATGGGATATCAAACATTGGTTTTGAAACAAAATGATTATCCAACAACTTCATACATCCAAAATGTGGCTTAATAAGTTTGATATGATATCAAATATTAGGACCATTTTCCTCACTAATGCATTTTTAGCTAACACATCTCCATTAGATAGCAAAGCATCGGTGCCTTCAGCGTTTTCATTAATCAATCATTCATATTCACATTGTTGTGATGATGGCTCCACTTCACAGGTAACTTGCTCATATTTACTCACCTCCTGATTTTCAATATCTTCTAATGATGGATCTAATGTACCAATGACTGTATCATTTTCATTTAATGGATCACCTGAACCACTCCTGTTTTCAATTTCCTCAACTTGAGTGACCACCTCTTCATACATTACATGCTCACTAGTGGCATTTTCACTAAAATATTCATGTTCTTTCTCATTTTGTACTCCAATTCTTGAATGCACTCAAGTTTTGTTATTCACTACCATTGATACAGTACCAACAAGAAAGATTAGAGACGAAATTAATATTAAATAACATTTACACAATCTATGTAGTATAGTTGATATTTACCAAAAGTTGGAATTTTCAGGTTGACACTCATCATTTTTCCTAAATGCCTCCTTCTGCATTGGGTTATTTTCATGTTTCCTATGCCCATATTCAATAGTTAGCAATAAGGTTTATTATGGTCAAAGAAGTTTCTCCAAGATCCTACTACCTTCACACTCTTAACTCTACGTATACTTGCATTACTAATATTCCTTTCTTCCCCAATCTTTTCATTAACAACCACAGATTTTTTTTCTCTGCCTTCTATACCTTGGAAAAAGCCCTTTTTTCAATTTCAAGTATTTTCTTCTTTGATATGTGGTTGCAATATATTTCCATCACTTTGTATTGAGTTTCTTTCTCCAATTAATATGGTTTTTAAAAAATTAGAAACTAATAGGAGGGTTAGGGTTTGAGTACCCAAAATAGGGTGTTAGCATTTCAAAAATGGAAATTTTAGTTATTGTTCGCATTCCCGAAATGTGAACATATAGGAATTTTATTTTTTTAATTTCATTGGCTGAGTTTGCACGTAGCACATGCGAACTCAACATAATTTTTTTTTTTTAGCTAAGTTTGCATGTGCTACATGAGAACTCAACGAGTTTTATTGCAAAATAATTTTTTTAACTTTTTATTGTAATATAAAATTTAATTCATAATTATAATATAAAATTGTAACTTTTAATTAGAAATTTAATTGTAAATATAAATTTTATGAGTTGTAGTGAAATATATAAATGAAAATTTTTAGGTCAAAAGAATAAATAATAATATTTCAATTAAAATCCTATTTGTTTACATATCAGTCTATAGAATTATAAAAATAAATTAAGTAGTATAAATGATATAGAAAAGCCACTTTATCGACTATTTATAAGCATTATACCCTAAACCATACACCACTTATGTTAAACTGTAAACATTTAAAACTTTAAATCTTAATAAGTTAAATTGTTGTATCCTTATTCTTAACATTTCAAACTTTCAACCTTAACATTTTAAACTCTAAAACCTTAAATTGTTTTATCCTTATTATAAACACTTAAAACCTTAAATCTTAATTTGCATATTTTGAAGCAAGACATTTTTTTTATTGAATCTTAAAAATTTAATTTTGACGAATGAATACTTTAGTTATTTATTTTTATTTATTTTTTTTTGTAGATAGAAATAATCTAATTGATGTGCTATAAACATAAATTTTCAGAACTTTAGGCCGATAAAATTACCACGTACTACTTATGTAAGGATTGGAGATATCCTTATCGCATAACATGAGACAAAAAATAGGAATTATGTAATAGAGCTGATCTTTAAGTAGTGGTGTAGAGTCAATGTTTTGATAGAATAGAAATATTTACAAAAATATTTAAGATTCAATCAAAAATGTCTTGTTTCTAAATATTCAAATTAAGGTTTAAGATTTTAAGGTAAATTGCATTTACCACCCCCGAGGTTTGTGTAAATTATAAATCGAACTCCGAAATTTAGTAAAACTACAATACCCTCTAAATCTTAAAACGCTTAACATTTAACCCCCTAACCCCTAACACCGTTATGAATAGTACTGTAATAATAAAAAAAATTAATATCTGGACAAAAATACTCCTCACATATTAGTTATTAATTTGTATAAAAAAATACTTATAATTGATATTTACCCTCAAAATAAAAGTAAAAATTATACATATTCATCTGTATCAAAGGCAAAGTACGCAAAAGAAAATAGAAGTAGAAAGTTGACTTATATCAAAAAATTTGAATTAATTGAAGGGTAAAAAGCAAATCTATCAATAAAGAAAGAAAGTATGGTATGTATGAAAAGAAGAAATATATGTATTTTTGTTTTTGTTGATTTGGTGGATTTGACTATGAAATGAATTTTAGAAATTTTCATACCATACTTTCTTTCTTCGTTGATAGATTTGTTTTTTATTCTTCAGTTAATTAGAATTTTTTGATACAAGTCAATTTTCTACTTTTATTTTCTTCCTGAATATTCTGTCTTTGATACAAATGAATATGTATAATTTTTATTTTTATTTTTATTTCTAGAGTAAATGTCAGTTATAAGTATTTTTTTATACAAATTAATAATTGGAATATGAGGGGTATTTTTGTTCAAATATTAAATTTTTTTACTATTACGGTATTGTTCATAACGGCGTCAGGGGTTAGGGGGGTAAATGTTAAACGTTTTAAGATTCAAGAGGGTATTGATAGTTTTACCAAATCTCGGAATTCGATTTGTAATTTATACGAACCTCAGGGGTGGTAAATATAATTTACCAAAGATTTTAAGTGTTTAAAATAAGGATAAAACAATTTAAGGTTTTAGAGTTTGAAATGTTAAGGAGGTTTAAAGTTTGAAATGTTAAGAATAAGGGTACAACAATTTAACTTATTAAGATTTAGGGTTTTAAATGTTTAAGGTTTAACATAAGTGATGTATGGTTCAGGTATAATGCTTATAAATAGTCAATAAAGTGGTTTTTCTATATCATTTATACTGCTCAATTTATTTTTATAATTCTACAAATTGATATGTAAACCAACATGATTTTAATTGAAATTTTATTTTTTATTCTTTTGACCTAAAAATATTCATTTATATTTTCACTACAACTCATACCATTTACATTTACAATTAAATTTCTAATCAAAAGTTACAGTTTTTATATTATAATTATGAATTAAATTTTACATTATAATAAAAAGTTAAAAAATTCTTTTGCAATAAAACTCGTTGAGTTCACATGTGCTACATGCGAACATAGAATTTTGTACTATGTTTGCATGTAACAAATGCAAACATAGTACAAAACTAAAAATAAAATATAGATGAGTTCGCATGTGCAAGTAAAATTAAAAAAAAATTATGATAAGTTCACATGTGCTACTTGTGAAGTCAGCGAATGAAATTAAAAAAAAAATTCCTATGTGTTCACATTTCGGGAAGGCAAACAATAACTAAAGTTCGCATTTCTGAAATGCTAACACCCTATTCGGAGCACTAAAACCATAATCCTCCTATTAGTTTCCAATTTTTTTAAAAAAAACCATATTAATTATGGAAAAGAACTCATTTGTATTCAATCTTCCGTGGATAGTAATTCAACCACATGTTCATCAATTTGAATGTCCCTCAAACCATGATTTAAGCCATTTCTAGGGTTTAGGTAATAATACATCATTGTAGTATTCTTAGAATTTTCTAATTTAGTAATCACCTTATTCAGTTCATACAAATTAAATATATCTCTATCAACAATGTCCACATATGCTACTTCGCCACTAGAATAGCTCTTATACCTATCTCCATTTATTTTTCCTCCACAATAGAGTCTGATTGAAAAATACATACACCCAATAGTTGCATCGTAGTAAAAAAAACTAATTATTCTAGTGTAAAGAATCACTTTGCAGGGAAAATGAAAGTTCAAAAGCACAACAACCAATAAAAAATATAAAATGCAAGACCACATGCACTCCATATCAGTGACAACAATAAATGCATCTAGCATAAATAATGAACTTTCACACACAAAATTATGACTTTAATGCACATGTTCATTAAACAAGTATGTGCTCAAACATTCACCAAAAAAAAGGTCATAATTTTTAAAGCATTTATAGTTCAACAAAACCCCAAATATTGACAACAAAGACCACATCCTTTATCTATAATGAACTTTTACCCACATCCACAATTGTTATTCACAAACTGTTTACTAAACCAAACCCTCTTTAATCATTCACCAAATAAGCAAAAAAAATTTAGTTCAGCATAAATCCACAAACATATTAAAAGCCCACTTTTTGACCTACCACAACCCTTCATTGTTTGCAAAGAATAACCCATTAACAACTATACCCATGTAAATACTACACATACTAATATTTTAGTATTTGAATATTAATTGTGACTTACCATAGACCATGTATGAATCAAAGTAATTTCCATCTCTTCGAATGTCCCAATCAATTTTTGTTGGATTATGCCCTAAGAACCAATCATATGATGATGGTATATACATATATTGTATCATAATGTTCATAATTAATGGCACTAATTATTATGTTTATCTTATATCTGCGTTTTATGAAATAAACATAATAATGTCCCAAGAATTTAATTATTCTAAAACTACCCCTAGTCAAGTATTATCATAAAATGAGACAATGATAATGCATTAAGACTAGTATATGTAGTGACTGATGAAATTGTTTATGATATGAGATATCAAGTCAACACATGGGTACATGTTAGAGAACAATGTACTGGATTGACCCGCTATGAAAAATATTACATGGATTATTATATGAAGTGTCATAAATATTTCTAATAGTGATGATGGTGTAAATAATCCTTAGACTTGAGATCCTCAGAGATCCCAACATGAGGAGTTACATGTTTTGATACTACTAAACGTTACCCGTAAAAGGGTGAACTATAAAAGTAATAATTGGATATGTAATAAATCATGTAGTGGGATGTTGAGTGATCAAGAAAGGATTTGCCCCTCCTATATAATGAGAGTGATATCTTTGGGCCCCTTGAGTGAGTAAGACCATAAAATGCATGGCCGTGCTCAAATGAGTCGATATGCGATATCGGGCTCATTTGTATAGATGTGTTTACTCGGGAATCAAGAAATGCAAAGATTGAACTATACGAGCATGACACACTCCATGGCTCGTGTTCAATCATGATATCTAGGGCAAAGGAATTTAATTACACGGTAATATCTATCACAAGAAAAGTAATGTCGAATTACTAATATTCTCATGACTTGGGTAGTATTGATGTGTTGCTAGACACCGCTCATTACTTTTGGCATAAAATATATTTTATGTCAATGCCAACGTTATGAGAACCTATTGGGTCGCACAATTAGATCGTATCCAAAAGAAGTGCAAAATTCATGTGATGGAATTTTGGTTAATTTAATAATCCTATTGAGAATAGGAATCTATTGGGTTTTCGTTTTAAAACGGTTTTGGATTTAAGGCGAAAAGATTTTGGTTCTATTAATATTAATAAATCCAAAATGAGTTTTAGATTTATTAATTAAATAATAATCAAAATGGATTTTATTATTGGAAGATGAAAAGGCAACCATTCATTGGAAAATGAAAAGACAGCCATTCATTGGAAAATGAAAAGGCAACATATTGCAATTTATTTTATGAAAATGAAAAGGCAGCCATTCATTGGAAAATGGAAAGGCAACCATGTGCAACATGTTGCAATTCAATTTCTAGAATATGAAATGTGAAAGGGCAGCTGTTCACATGGATGAATTATTGAATTCAGATCAAGAAAACCGAAGGAACACTTTCATTGAGAGAGTTTTCCTTTTAAGCTTTCTTTGTTGAAGAAATTTGTGTGATTTTTGGTGCACGAAATTTCTTTCTTTTCTTCTTCTCTTGTTCAATATATACACCACTCCTTATTTGAGAAATAAGAACCAAAAACGAATTTATAAGAAGAGATTGAAAGAAAACCAATTCTTGACTTGAGAACTTGAGAGAATACCCGAGTAACAAAATCCTAGGTAGCACTATGAGATTTTGTTACTTCTTTCTTTAGTTAATTGTTTGACAATTAACTTGAGATTTGGAAACGATCGTGTGGATACCATAGAGGCAAGGCTAGATTGGTTTTGCTTGTGATTCGACAATCAACAATTTCCAACAATCAACAAGGCTACACTACCGGTAAGGTAACAATCTTCACTACCAATTTGATTTCACTTCGTATGGATCCTTGAAGGAAACCAAAAAATTTTTTAAATTTCCACTGCGTTCTTTGATTTGGTTTCCTACAATTTTTTCCCCAATTTCATGCCACTATATATTTCTAAATTTTAATCTTGACTTCCTATAAAAACTCATGACCACTACTTTAATTACAATGACATATTTTTAATTTTTATTTTGGGTATAGAGGTGGAAGAAAAGAAAGATGAACAATTGCTTGTTGATTTTAGTAATTTAAAAACATTACTTTTCGACACCATTGTTGAGATGGCATTACCCTTGCACTAAAGCACATAAATTGTATATTTAACAAGTTTCATCTAGGTTAACATTTTTTTGGACGGAGTGACTCAATATATACACTTTTGCGAGAATAATGTCTATTTTTGGGGAAAAATATATAGTGGCCAAAAGTTGAACCTTTAAAAAGTATGGTGATTATTTTTGCCATTCATTATGTACTTAATATCTAGATTCAAGAAAGAGAATGGTGTATACTAGAGGCTAAAACAATTCTAGTAGAATCAATATGTGAATGAATGTCAAGTTTATTGTGTCAAGTGATTTAGATGATAATAAAGATTAATTATTTAATTAAAACTTCTTTCTATTTAATTAATTAAAATATATCTAATTTCTTCACTCAAAAAAAAGTTTAATTGCATACCAATGAAAGGGCAAGGATGTTCTCTTTGTTATAAATGTTAATTTGTTTATTGCATGTTAAATGTATTGTGCAATTTTATTATAAGAGAAGATTAATGTAAAAATATTCTGAAGTCAGGATTGTATAATTTCTAAAATTTTTCATACTTATTCTTTAATGTTGCTATTTTGTTGCACCGATTTTTTTGGATCTTCAAATTATATTTTTTATTCATGTTTGATATATGTGATTAGTTAATTGTTTTTATAATATCATTTCATGTATTGTACTTCCATAACAAACAAACTTTAAATTATTTTAAAGTCTATATTATTTAATTTCAAAATTTTCTTGTGCTTAGTTCTTGTACATTATAAAGAGTGAGAAAAAATAAATAGAATACTCATAATTCTTTTCGTATTATATCATAATTAGCTGTTCAAATATTCTATTATACTTTATTCTTTTAGCTATACAACAAAAACTTTTAGTGGCTCTTTTGACTAACTAAATGTTATTCCCATATTTTAAATAGTAAAATAAGAATTGTATTTTTTTAAATATGATTTTAGAGTGTTGAATTTTAGGAAATTAAGATATTGTAAAAAAAAAATACATTCTCTAGCTAAGTTTTGTTAAGGTTTTCATTATCTATTAAAATAAATAAAATTATACTAAATATAAATGAATTAATATTACCTTAAAAGTCCTACTAAAAGTAAAAAAAGGGGTTAGTACCATTAAGACAAAAAATTCAATGTTGAAATTGCCTAACATAATTTTTTATTGTGCTATTTTTATATGTATTCACAATTTTTTTTATTAACAATGAAAGCTTTGTATGTTGGTTGGAAAAAAAGAAAAAAAGAAGAAGATTAAAATAAAGTTTATCGAAGGAGACTAATAAGTCTTATTCATTAAAAAATTATATAATAAAGCCGGTTTCAATTTTTATTTTAATTATGTAATTTTAAATTACAATTATGTAAAATAAAGAAATAAAAATTAAAAGCTAAAGTGTTCAAATTTAGAAATTGAAATCAAACTAAATTACTTGAAACAAGCAAATTTAGAATATGAATCAATTTAGTTCCTAGAATGTGTTATAAAGCAATATTATTGTATAAACTTATCAAAATATTAGAATTCTAAGTTAGTGAGAACTCATCATTTGAATTTAGGGTCTATTTAATTCTTTGGAATTGAGGCCTTAGATTTGGGATTGAAGGCCTCAACTCCAGATGCATGGTTTGCTTACATAAAGAGTCCAAAGATTTAAAGTTCACATTGATTTTATATAGGCTAAATTTCACATTTTAAATTCTTTACCAGGGATCAACATTTCTAAATCCAATTTCTTCAAAAATGAGGTTCTTTTTTTGTTAAAATGTTTAAATTTTGAGTTACAAAAAAACATTTTACCCTAAAAATGCAACATCATTGCTTTTGTTGTCGTCTTTTTCCGTGGTCCATAATGTCAAATGATTTCATTATTGTCACTAGTTTAATCGCCATCGAAGTCATCTTCATGCATAATTTTAAACAATTTTAGTGTTTTCACCCTCTTAATCACCATCAAAGTCATCTTCATCCCAAAAATAAGTAAGATTACTCTTGTAGTTTGTTAGTTTTTTTGCTTTGTCATGATTTGTATTTGCAATTTTTTAGTTCAACTTTAAGAAAAATATGAAAATAAGAATGGGGAATGGGAATGGAATTTTTGGATTAAGTAATTATTGTAGTGTTAAAATTGGAAGAACCAATGCTATTGGTTAACTTAGAATTAGTGTTGGAGATGATATGAGGTTAGGAATTAGAGAAAATGGGAAAATTGGGGCTAGAATTGTGCAAGCGAGATTAAGTTTGGAAAGTAGAGATGGAATTAGAATAGAACAATTTTAGTTGAAATGAGGTTGAAGTTGATGAAGTTTCATAATAGCTTTCTCATAATACCACTACTACTGTTATTATTAAGAACAGAGCTTGTTAGTCAAAAGTTATAGATGCTAAGAATGCTTGTAGTTATAAAGAAATTTATCTAAAAATGTCCTTCCAAGAAATGGGTTTATGGTATTTTAACAGGTTTTCTTAATTGGGAGTTGAAAAAGAGAAAATGTCTTTAAATCATAGCCATTATGCTCTCAAGAACCCTAAATTCATAAACTTTTTATTATGGATTTTAATTATGATTACCTTTGAGATGGGTCTTGTTTGAAACTTTGCTACGTAAAAATAGTAGCATCAGATTCCTTTGGAACTATTTTTGCATTGCAATGAATAGACAAAAATATTGTACTTCTCATTTGAGTCTTCTATATTGATGGGAAAGTGCATTTAAGATGTGAATTTTGGAGTTTAGTTGTTAGTTCCCATAAGAGATCTATTGTCATCTTTTCTTGAGAAGTAGTTTAGGTTTGTAAACCTCTTGTGCAACCATTCAACATTATTTAAAACATAAGCTTGATTTGTCTTTGTTTTCATAGATACTATTATGTACAGAACTCAGAGGCTGTTTGTTTTGAGGGTTTGGGAGGGGAATGGAATGGTATAGGTTGAAATTGAGTGTTTGTTTTGGGGGGATGGGTTTATCAAAACCCTTGGGGAAGGCTTTAGGCAAAACCCAACCACCCTCCTCCCCCCCTTCTTTTCTCAAAACCCATCAAGGTGGGTTTTGTCTTTGGCATGTGGTCCACTTTGATGTGACGCGCGCCCAATGAGAGCGCGCCACTTGTCCTGGGGGTTGCAAACCCCCCATGGTTTGCAACCCCCATTTTACTTTTTTTTTTAATTTTTTTTTAAAAACAAATTTCACTAATTTATAGAAAATATTTTTCTCTACAAATTGACATGCACTTTGACTATTTTTTGAACAATATATAATTTGTTAAATATCATATAATGTAAAATACTATTTTTATTATAATTTTAATATAAAATCTATTCCATTCCATTACAAAATAATACCAAACAACATAATTATTATCATTCCATTCTATTCCAAACCTTTCCATTCCACAAATCCATTCCATTCCTAAACCCACCATTTATACCAAGCGCCTCCTCAATAAGTTATTCAAATTGATGAAACATATTTTCAAAAAACCAATAGAATTGCTTTCGAAAAAAATGTTGGACATTTGAATTTGTGCATGTTTCTTGTTCAAAAATAGGTTTGTTTGTAAACTACATGTTAAATCATTTTCATAACCCAAATTGGCTAACTTAAAGCTAATATACTTGCTACATTCCAAGAAATTGATTTTGAGCACATGAAGAAAAAGAAGTAGATTCAAAAATACTATTTTTCAGGTGGGATTAGTATGCATATATTTCCATGGTTGATATAGAGTTTTTGTAATTGTTGAAACTTGGGAAAACATCACTTTTAAAGGGTTAGAAATGATCAAAAAGAGGAGTAAATTTGTGTTCGGGTAGCAATCTATCAGTTTTGGTTGTGGCACTTCAGCTTGTTTGACCTGAAAATGTAAGGGAGAAGAGAAATGTCATATAATTATAAGCTACCTGAACTTTGAGCTCTACCATTTCATAAGAAATTGAAAAAAGGGATTTAAACTATTCAAATTATTTAGGTTTTAGGGTGGTTTTAGCAAATGCCCATTTGCCATATAGGATTCCTATTTGTTAAGAATTTGTCCTAAAAAGGAAATACCTACGCAAATGCCCTTTTTTCATTTAGGGTTGCTATTTGTTAGGAATTTTCGATTTGGGGTTGCTATTTGTTAGAATTTTTCCAAGGGGAAAAACACCCGAAAAGTTCACAATAGCCATTAATAAATAAGTTGAAACTTGACTTCAAGTAAAAGTTTAAATTACCAATATATTTGGAGTATATTTCACTTATTAAGTGTTCTATATCACTTTCTAAAACCGATGTAAAATTCTTTACACCTATTCATGAACTTCAACAATCTCCATTCATGGGTAGTATATCACATCAGATCTAAATTCCATCTACACCCATTAGTTTGTCACTAGTACTCTTTGTAACTCTATCTCTCTTTTCACAAACTGACACCCATTCTTACTCCATACAAGTTAACTTTTTTTTTTTTTTATAGCCTGTACTTGAACCCCCAAAACCCCATTTTACTTATTAAATGCTTACTTTCTAAAACTGATGTAGGATTTTTTTACATGTGTATGAACCTCAACACTATTCAGAAGGTGTTCATTTTAAATATATATGTACCAAACTGTTGCACAAATGGATTTAAAGCATTCTTTAACCTAAAAATGCACAATTTCGGTAGATATTTAGTTTAATTTTATTGAGGAAATATAGATTGGAAAACACATCCTAGAATCATAAAGTTAGCTAGTTTTTAAAATTTTAAATTGTCACAAAAATTCCATGGCATTCACACCTTTGTTCAACAAGTGCAAGAAAAAAAATTATTGGCCACTAAGTTTGTTATTGAACTAGGTAGTTCCAAAGTATAAATTAGACAAAACTGAAGAACATGATTATCATTCTCTACTATTTTATGGATAGGAATTTCTTTACAACTAGGTGCAAGATGAGATTTTCAGTGGCAAAACTACAATCCTTTTGGTCATGTACTCCATCTAAATTGGAAGTAATTGAAATATATATATATATATATATTATGCTTTATTTGCATGGTAACAAGGAAGATATTATTGCTCAAATCCTTTTAAATTCAAACTTTTTAAGATAATATTACAACAAAACTTATAAAACACGTTGTAGTTTCCAATTTATATAATTGCTCCAAATCTCCCACTTCCCATAAGCAAATTGGCATAACAAAGGAAAACTTGCCCTTAGACATTTTCTTTCTTTTATCATTTTTTGTACCACATAATTATTAGCTGGGGTAGTAGTTTGGTGGACAATAGTGACTTCAAATATTTAGAGTCAATCCTCAACCTCAACAAAGACTTGATCTTGAAACATTTATAACATGCTAAACCCAAATTGCACTTTATTGGCACAATGAATCAATTCACTTTCTTCTATATTTTAATGCTATTTTAGTACTGTTCTAACTAGATAAATGAGAAAATGACAATGGAAAATTTTGAAAACATATAAAATATGTTTGTTTCTCTTATATTTCTTTTAGAATTCAGTTGTTGGATGAGATGCAAGAATACATATTCATCAGCCTTAGATACTGCTTAGATTTCTTGGGAAAAAAGATTTTGTTGGAAGCCATTTGTCAATGTCAATGCTATACCATGGCTACCAAGTTAGCAATTAGATAGTGACTCTTCCACTTTGGGCTTTTTTGACTATCCCACAACCTTTTAACCTTTGATCAAATATCCCTTTCTTGAAAAGTGATTCTAACAGAAGAAAATATAGCTTTAAAATAATACAAAAATATAAGAAAACAAGAAGCAACAACAACAACAATAGAAGTTTCCATGAATATGCTACAATAACATAACTAATCTATTTATTTTGTCTATTATACTATGCAACACTAATGAAAGACAACTATATTTGTAGCTTATCTTCTTGACTTCTAAGATATAATAAAACTTTGCAAAGAAAATAATGATGGTTTTGCATAAAGGTATATTGTTTTCCAAATGTTGAGAGCTTGGAGCTACATATGTTTAAAGAGAAGAAGATGAGCACAAAAAACCTCTTTTTGGATGTTGATCCGAAAGTGATCATAAACAACGGCTACTTGGTTTGAGTTGGCGTTCAGTATCTAGGTACCTCTTCACTAGGACTCTGCATCCATTCCTTAAGTTCTTAACCTAGTGTTAGGTGATTGGCTAAGTATGCCCATTCCTTAAAAGGTAAGAGAAGGATATATAGATCATATTACAAAATCAAGGAAATAGATTTAAAAACTTGATTGATAAAGCATCAACTTTGGAAGTTGATATGCCAATGGTTGGAAGGGAGAGATAGCACCCATCATTTCTCTAAGAAGAAGTTAGTTTCATGACAAGTCCAATTTCAAGTGACCTTGAAACTAGGTTAGACCGAACTGGGACCACCTTTCAACCTTCAACAGTACATAATGACAATTTCCAGACATTAGTGCTATATTATGAGACTACTTGTTCAACGTTTAATAGCACCTTACTCCTACCTATGCTATGCAACAATGGAATTTCCCCTTTATCCTTGCCAAATGTGTTTGACGATCCCCCATAATACACTTACTTTGAGACATATTACTCGAGCTACTCTAAGAGTCTCCACTAGTTGAACCTCGTCTAGTAGACTCCCTATTCTACTCATTCCTAAACTTGGAATGAAAAACAAAGTGTAGGTGGCAAGCAATTATATAGATATAGTGCTTTAGTTGTAGATACTTTTCTAGCTCCAACAAGAATTGTATGGGAGTCATCCTCGAAGGGACTTTTTGAATGACCATACCAAAGAATTCTATTGTACTTTATATAGCTGTTGTTGTTGATCCTGCATAATCTAACCTAAGGTTTAAGTCGAATTCTAGGAAGTGGAGTGATATTTTTTTGTATTTTTATGAAAAGCTCTACAACACCTTTGATTCTTAGTAATATGTCAATGGCATATCACGAGTAACAAATCCTTATTAAGTAATGGGTTTGTAAGGGGGCTAGTTTACAAGTTGGGCCTCTTTCTGATTGTAGTAAGTCAATGGCATCACGAGTAACAAATCCTTATTAAGTGATTGGTTTGCAAAGGGGCTAGCTTATAGATTAGGCCTCTTTCTGATTTGATAACTATTATTGCCTCCCCATCCAACTTTACTAGTAAGCCCTTTCTTTTGCAATATTTAAAAAAGATCTCTCATAATCCAATTATTATTATAGCATTCTCTTCCATAGAATTTGACCTTCAGGGTTAACATGTCAACTTCTACAAGGAAGGCAACATAAAGAAGGATCAAGAGTTTCTTAAGGAATGTAGCAAGGGCCAATGAAAAGGGGAAAGTAATAAGTGTTTTTTGGTTCTTCCTGAGCCAGGGGTTGTTTGGGAGAGGAGAGGGGGTTATGCCATGACGAAACAAAGGAATAAAAGGTAATTTACATTGGATGCTCTTTATCTTCCCTACAATGATGGCTCTATTGTCTTGGGAGCATTGAAGTTTGATTCTTACCCAAAATTTTTTTGGTCATCAACATAACCTGTTCTTAGTAGAACCAATTTGATTTCCTGAACAATTGGAATTTCATACTTCTGTTGGATCCTACCTATCTCTTTTGTTGATAAGAGAACCTGCAGCCGCTACCCAAGAGTGCACATTGGGTAAACCCCGCTCTTGTGGAATAACCCGTAAACCCTTACAGGAGAAGTAAACCGCACTAGGCAAGCGCTGTGCGACGGGCTCAACTAAGAAGGTGTCAACGGGAGGATTTGAACTTGTGACCTTATGATTACGTGCTCACCCGCCATACTAACTTGGCTACCCCTAAGGGGGCAAGGATGCACTCCATCTCTTGATTGGGCTTGTGTAGGTAGATGTTTCTTGTTAGGGCCAATAATAGTATACTTTGTGCAATGGAGAACAATTTTTGAAGAAATAACATAACAAAGAAATCTACAACTTTTATCAAGTGAAATATCTAAAAGTAGTAATTGTTACTAAATTCATATCAATAATCTTAATTTAAAACCTCCAAACACAATGGTAAGTATTAATCAATCAAATTATAATGATTGCAATGATTGTGATATACTGGTATTAAAATCTAAAATATAAACACACACATTTTAGTTGTACATTATCTTCCATAACACATCTTGATTTTTTCATAACACATCTTAATATATTCATTATTTATACTATTAAAATTCATTTTATCCTAGTTACTTTTCATTCTAAGGTTTATTTTTCGATTTTAATTATATATTTTTAATCAATTTTCAATATTTTCTCACTATTCTTTTTATACAAAAAAATTAAAATATAAAGTGAGTACATAAAAATTAAATATTCACATGAAAATTTATTGGAATGAATAGAATGAAAATAGTTACTAATGATGTAATTGTCGACAAAAGTAAGAACAACTATGTGCAAAAACTAAGATATATTATAAGGAACGTTACAAAAGTATTACAAAAAATCTGTGCGCAATCTAATTTTAATTCTCCTTTAATTCTTAGTTATTGGTTACGATTATCAGGCATCACAAATTCATTTATCTGAACAATGATGTCAAAACTGGAAATTATGGTAACATAATATAGGCAAAAAATAAATAAATAATGGAAATGTTGGAAAGACTTTCAATTATATTTATTAGTAATCAGAGAAGTTTCAATCAATCTTTCGAGCTATTATTTGCTCCAAGAGCATCAGCCAGATTAAGATTGATATTCCCTCTCATGCTTCTGCACCCTATTCCTGGATTCCCCTTTCTCATCATTGTAGCGAATTCCCCATAATCTATGCGCCCATCCTGTCATGTAAAGAGAAATGATGACGAGAGAGGCTAGAAAATTCATCCAAAGGATATTTCATGCTTAGCAACTCAATCATATATCAGAGGCAGACACAATGAGAGCATAAGAACTCTTCATCAGACTTGATCTTTAACCATGTTACTGGATCCAATCTGATGAGCAGATATGTATGACCTGCTTTCGGCAGAACTAATGTTCAAGTTAATGGAGAAATTCTTAAAATTGAAAATTGTTAAGTTGCTGATAACTTCGGTACATATGCGAAGAAAAGCATCCCAGAAACCAAACTACTTTTTCTGCATTTTGATAATAGCACGATATCAAGATGCACAAGATGTATGCAACGTGTTCAAACCTGACTGTCACAGGCTTTATTTATTAGTCTCTTTTATTCGTGCAACTTTTTGATGATTCAAGTTTAGATAGCTATATACGGCACAGGTCCTTGACAAGAGGAAGAAATATTTGAGTAACTCACCAACTTCAATAGTTAGTACAGAAAAGAGTCCAATCTGAGAACATCAGAATCATGACATGCATAACGCAGTGATGGATGATAGTCCAATATTAGAATCACAGCAGAGAAGACTTACATTATCTTGATCAATTTCTTTAATCATCTCATCCAACTGAGCATCAGCCAATCCGAAGTCTTTGCAAGCTTGTTGCAGCTCATCAATGGTAATGTACCCACTACCATCCTTATCAAAGAATGTGAAAGCAGCAAGCAAGTTTTCCTCTCTCTCCATCTTATTCATGTGCAATGTAGCAGCAAGAAATTCACCATAGTCAATTGTGCCACTGTTATCGATGTCAGCCTGATAAAAATCTTCCAGATCAATTCATTTCTGTTCATTAAAAGCGAATTAAATGGAATTCAAAACTTTGAAAAGATGCTTTATGTACCGCATCCATAAGAGATTTGATCTCTGACTCCGTTAGTTCAGAACCTACTCTTCTCAATCCTTGTTTCAGTTCTTCTAACGTTATTGTTCCACTGCTGTCTGTATCAATCATTTTAAACAACTGTCCCAAGCCACCAATTTCTTCTTCTGATAGTCTCTCCGCTATGACCTGCACATTAATTTTCCAACAGACTTAACCATTGCAGTATTTGGGAAACAGCAGCTACAATTTGACATTCAGTTACTGTACTAAGATAAGAGAAAGAACACAAGGTTAAGGAATGCTGTAGATTAACTTTCTTCAGCTGAGGCACCCTCAAAAGAAGTGTAAGAATTATTCCTGAGCAATATCAAATTCTCTGATTCAAAACCTGCTGTTGATACTTGGGTAGCACATTTGCATTAGTCAATGCTTTTCAGATACGAAGGAAATTAACACTTCTTCTTTCTGGCCTTCTCTAATTGTGTATTAGAGTCAATTTTTGCAAAAAGAATTTCCAATTTGACTCGATAATGGAAATTTTTTATGGTGAAAGCAGTTGCAGAAGGAAAAGGATACGCCTACAGATTTTTACACATCACGCTGCCAAGCATGATAGCTGCCTTTTAAAAATCTAACATTAGGAAGAAAGCCCTTTCCTAGAAACTTTGGTCCTCACTGTACACACACATTCAGCTCTGCAGTATGAATGCCTGAATTAATTATTTTCAAATGATGATCAAATAAAAGAGAAGTTATTTTCCGAGTACCAAGTTTGCCCTTGTAGAATGATGAGGATTGTGATCCACAATCTAAAGGTAATTCAATGCCTTCAATAATTCATTGGATATATTGCCTGGTGGTTGGGGTTTAAACCAAAATCCAGATACTGCTTTACCCAAGTTTCCATTCTCAGAGAAACTCTCTGAGCATATGTGTTTGTCCTCTTCTAGACAGAAGAGAACTGGTTCAGAGTCTCAGATAAATCTACCTTCAGCATGAATTACAGATCCTACTGAAAGCTTATGAGTGTAGTCAACAAACATGCATGGTGGCAATGTGTCAATTCATCTGACTTTGAAAAGCACAGACATCAACACATTTTGCTTCATCCTGCCTGTGGAAATATGGTCAAAAAATGAAAAAGCCACATCTTTGAGGCTAAATAAATGTATGTAGTTGAACTGATGAATATTAAACTTAATGCAGAACTCATTTCACCAACATTTGTTTACCATATAGCAGTGCAGATACAAAATCAGATTTATCCTTTGCATCCATTAACGGCTCACTCAAACAATTTATCTGCAAAGCAGTCATGGTATCTCACTTCATGAATGTGCTTTACATGCACACTTCCATGAAACAGAAATCTTAAGTTGACCACGATGGGGTAATCATGTAAAATATTCTATGAAACTAAGTTGTGTAAAAACATAAACAAATGAAATCAAAAGACTTGCTTAAAGATGCAGCACCCCTGGTGAAACAGTTTATAACATCAAGACAAAAGATCTCACCCGCAAAGCCATCTTCTTAAGTTTGTTCATAGCAGAAAACTGCTTCAAACGGGATAAAACTGCAGAACCCAATGGTTTATCTGGTGCAACCGTGTCATCAACTATCCAAGGGTGACCTATCCCAAAATAAAATGTTCCTCTAAGGACAAACTGAATAAAAAATGGCTAAAATGTTAGTCCTGAAATAAAAATACTAACTTACATAGGACTTCATGAGCAGTTATTCGATTTCTTGGGTCCCTGCATAGCATTTTCTGTATCAGATCTTTTGCACTATCTGAAATCTGTGGCCAGGGATCAGATACAAAATCTATTTTTCCTTTTAATATTTGCTTGAAAATACCATTGTCGGTTTCTGCAAGTTGAGAACTCCAAATCACAAAAATGAATAAAAGAGTGTCAAAAGATCAAAACTACAAGGAAACTTCATAGGGATGCAAAAGCTTGTACTGGGAGGTAAATTAAAGTCATCAAGAAAGCTACCTCCCCAAAAAGGAGGAACGCCGGATAATAAGATGTACAGAATAACACCAGCACTCCAGACATCAGCTTCAGGGCCATAATACTTGTGCAACACTTCAGGGGCAACATAATAAGGACTTCCAACAACATCAGAAAGATATTGCCCTGAATGAGAAATATTAAAAATCTAAGAAAATATGAAGTAGAAACTAGAAACTTTTAAGTACTCCAAGTAGAGAACATGAAATGCTTGCTTAAACAGTTTAAAATACCCAAATTTTTGACAAGACAAGCAAAAAGAAGGGAAAAAAAAAGAAAAAAAAAACGGAGCTCACAACGGGCTGTTAAAAACAGAAACTCAAGTAGATGCATTGAAGACATTGAGAACATCTATTTCATCGTAATCAATCACTGCAAATGGAAATGAAAACAATTTCCCCCCTCTTTGTGCCAATGAATTCCAAGGGATGTGATAAACAATTTGCATGGCATAAATGGAAACATCATAATTTCTTACATGTGCGGATAAGTTCCAAAACATGAGAATGGAATCGACACAATTACGATCAAATGGTCAAATATATTGCCACATATAAAGAAAGAGAGCCTGCATCCCTGTATGACATATCTAAACCACAATCTTCAATTGAATTGGAGCATTTTCGAAGATATAACTAACCTGGTTTATAGAAAACAGATAATCCAAAATCGGTGGCCTTAAGCTTGGCATCCTCATCTCGAGTATCAAACAAGAAGTTCTCAGGTTTCAGATCTCTATGCATGACCCCAAGAGAATGACATGCCTCCACCACACTAATGACAGTCTTCATCAACTGTGCTGCTTTTCTTTCGCTGTAATGCCCCTTTTGGACAATCCTATCAAAAAGCTCACCACCATGACACAACTCCATGACAATGTGAACGAAGAGATTATCTTCATAGGTCCCTTTGATCCTCACAACATATGGATGCTCAGACAAATGGTGCATAATCTGAATTTCCCTCCAAACATCATCATAGTCCTCTTTACACAAAAGCTTCCTTTTGGGATCGATTTGCAAGCATACTCAATCCCTGTTGCCTTTTCTGTGCATTGGTAGGTGGTGCCAAATTGTCCTTGGCCTAGTTTCTTACCCAGATTATACTGATCTCTGAGTCTTGGAGTTTGATAAGGAAGGACACTAGCAGAAGCTTTTGAGGATGATCCTGAGGATGGTTTCTTCATTGGATGACCTTAGATGGGATATTTTCTATGTTCTTTGTTTTGTTCTCTCTTCTGATGATATATACTATTTTCTTTTAAAGTTTAAGAATCAATTTCTTCTCTCTGATCATCCTCCTATCCTCTCTCTTACCCCCTCGTGCTATTTTTGTATATCTCCTGTAAGATTATTTTGTTGTTTTGGCGTGTTTTGGGATTGGTTGGCAGATAACTACCTTGTGGTCTTTGGTCATAGCACTTTGCGGGGAATGTGGCGGCTTTGACTTTTGCCCCATGTTGAAAAAAGGGATTATTAGTGATAAGAAGGCACGTTTGAGTGGCTGACAAAAAATATACAGCACATTTGCGAGTAGTATTTATCTATCCTTGAATCTTAATTGGATCAATAATAAAGAACAACTTTTTCCTTTTCTAATCCTTGAATCTTAATTTAGTCAATAATATAGAACAACCTTTTTTTTGTTCTTTTTTGGCATTTGTTGTGGTTTACAAGTGTGGATTCGTTTCGGGAATGTCAAGTAAACAACTCTAATTAGATCACATATTTTGGTTTACAAATGGATTGATTTCTGGCCTCTCATGTAAGCAACTCTGATTAGGGCAGATCTGAGTTCACTGGACCTCTCAGTACCTCGCAAAACCTAACAGCATTTTGGCTGACAATTGCCTAAATCTAGCCATAATTGGTTGCATAGCTTGACTGTTGAATAAGCTTACCTTTATGCGTAATCACCACCGACTTGAGGTTTTGAGGTTCCATTTGGTCATCATGTTAGAAGAGTCCGTAATACAAGACTAGAGAAGACGATCGAAGGACCTTTCATGAAGCTCGTTGTTTATTAAGAGAGTAGATCAGGCACCTTTCCACGAAGAAAGTTGTTTATTATGCGAGTATGTAGCTTTTTTAACTTCGCTGTGATCTTACCTTTCGAGATATACGGAGAAGGAAGAAGTTTATTAAAATCCAAAGGCCGCATCCTTTTCATCATTTCAACAATACCAACTAAACCAGAACTACACCATCCCAGTTACGCACTAAACTTGTTAAATAGAAAGAAAAAGGAGAGACAACCATTTCCGTTAACTTCTCCGTGAGCCAAAAATTTTAACAGCAATTGCTGGGAAGTTTCTGAGTCAAAAATTCACTTCATGTAGCAACTTTGGCAAACATGATAACCGCACAGCAACTAGACTCCCCAGTCCAAATCTAAGAAGCAGACTGTCGAAATTTCCAGATTCCATGGCACCCCCTCCAGATTCCATAGCACCCACCATTGACCGAAAGATTTAAGATCAAGGGATCATAATATGAAAAATTGCGGACACTATTTTCTATTTCCAAATTCTGTATATGTTGGAGATTTCCACTCTTTATTGCACAAGTGTTATTTATCATGCACAAGTAATATAAGGCCAAACCGCTAAGTGTATATACACAAGGAACATCAAGTTTGACTTATCAGTTTATCACTTAAAATGTGTCATAAAGGTAAAAGAACTTGTACTAAACGTCATAAAAGTAAAAGAACTTGTACTAAACCACAAGGGGATCCAATACATTAAAGATTTCAGATATGCTTCTTCCCAGGTCCAGAGTGAAGCTGGAGTGTTTTGCTTGGGACAACTTGGAGCACTCCAGGTTGTTCTGTCAAAATATTATACTAATTAGTCTTTTGAGTACCCAAATAAAACTGTTGGAAAACCTAAAGCATATCTATTAGAAGACAAGCACACAAAAGAATATAACCATGTTAAAAATAGTGAGGGCGTTTTCAAACTGACTCAAGCATACGGGCATGCAGAGGAATACCAAAAAATTATAATGAGATTATTATCAAAGTGACTGGAATATTCCAATATGTACAGGAGTTCCAAAAAGCGTAATGAGTGTGCCAATCACAAATTGAGACCACCATCAATGTCATTCAAAAAACAGACACCAGATTGCATTTATAGAACTACTGCTAAAAATTTAATATCACCGTGAAAAATATCACCAACATCCAATCCATTTGTCCAAACTAAATTTCATATCGCCATGACATCCTTATTCTAGAATAGATAAGGACGAGAAAACACGACTGATTGAAATGAATAACCACTCAAGTTTGCATGTCAGGAAGAAACCCATGATTTACAGTAAGAGAAACCAAAAAAGGTGTAGCCACTTCACAGGAAGGAACCATATTGGATCAGCTCTTATAACAGAAGGGGATAGATGTACGAAGGAACATCAACAATTTTCAGGAAAACTTTTAATACAAAGAAAAACAGCATCCACAACCTTGACACAGATTTTGTTAGATATCCTCATTCAGTTTTCTGGCTTAAATATAACAAGCATCTAATAACTTTCAAATTATGTAGAAGATGCATTTGATAGATCATAACAGAAAGAACTCCGCAATGCAAACCCAAACTGATCAGTTCGAACTCATAATCATGCAGATGAAAAATGCTCCTATGTTGGAGACACAAATATAATATAGACATCCATAATAGCCGAAAAACTTCTGCTTAAATATCTTTTTAAAATATTCTGCTCAAAAAGAAAACCAGAGCATTATAATTCTCCTTTCTAAGGTCTCTGTGATTAGTTAAGAAATGAAAGTTCTTTTGCAAGCCAAATCACCTGTTGACTAGGGCTTAATTACAGTTTTCAACTGATCGGCTTATTTGAGTTTGAAGCTAGTATTCTCGAGAGAAAATACATTGCTAAGAAGTACAAAATTGTCCTTAAGATTAAAGGCATCTCCAAATACCACACTTCCATATATGGCAAAGGCACAAATTGTCGTTGACGGTAGAAGCCATGATGTAAAATAATGCATCAAATGCTTGGATCATGGGAACAAGATATAACTATCAACAAACATATTTTCAGTACATAGTTCAGTATCTATTTCACATAACTGGTGAGCAAACAAACAAATACTGGTGAGCAATCAATTCAATATTTATCATATTTCACATAAAAGAAACTACCCACAGGTTAAATAATTAGACAGTGTCAAGTGAAGGCTATCAGAGGGGCAAAGCAACAATGTGAAGCAAAAGATCTACACCAAATCTGGCAGCCTACCAATATGATAGAAGTTCAATAAGCTTCCCAAGTTGTTTGTTCTCTTTACTTAGAAGGGCGAGAAGTAGTAAAGTATTTATTATACGAATAACACAAATGGAAGTTGTAAAGTTCTCTTTCTTATAGATTGGTAATTGAAAGAAACCTAAGGAGATCTAAAACCATTGTAATGGATTACACAAACACCAAGTACATCCATATCAAAATGGACAATATCTCAACATAGTTCAGTGATACAGGAAATGCTACTTTGGTGCAAACAAATGCCATCTTCCACCTTATTTCAAACGTCCATCTCATCACGACACATAAATTTTGTTTATTTGTTTCACAACAGACAATCATCCTAAACCATTGACCCGACAAGGACAATTAACGAAATGAACCACAAAAAAAAGCAATCATAAAAACCAAAATTAAATCAGATAACAAAGACAGCCATAGTAGGAAATCCTATTATGACAACTGCAATCATAAAAAACAAACAAATAAAAACCAAAAAAAAAAAGATCCTTACTTGAAATCTCAGACACTTGTTCAGGAGTCAGCTTAGCTGAGAATCCACTAGCAGCGTTCTTGTAACTGTAAATCAGCGCCTCCTTTGCAGCCTCCTCACTACAAATGCAAACACGTAATCATACAAAAAAATCAAAAACCCATTTACCAAAAGCTAAAACAAACAAAACCCATCACCCAAATTATATTATAATCATAAAGTGCATAAAATAATTGTATACAATCAATCAATCATCATATTCAAATAATTAAACTTTTACTAACAATAAATAAAAAACCTAACCTGCCCAGAACATTGGAGAGGGTCTTGATATGGTAATCTTCAGGTTCTTGATCTTGGGGTCTCTCCGTGTAAACTATGTGAACTTTGGCTTCAGATGATGAAGGGTTTTGTGAATCAGCCATTGCAATTGAAGGAAGGCACAGAAATAAGACGATCGTAGACAACAAAAAGAGGAGGGTTACTCTCATCATCGCTACTTTGCTTGCAATTGAGTATATTTATAGGAAGAAAATGATTATGCCGATCGATGGTGTCCAAAACTGTGAATATTATCCTGTCGAGTTCGCTTAACGACGAAGATTTGGATATTCTTTCCTTCACATTTTTAATTTTTGTTTTTTTAGCTAAGCCAGAGGACCCCGTTTTGGATTTGACCATTACGGTAAACTGACAGGGTAAGGTTAAGGGTAAGGTGAATGAATTTTACCCATCCCTGTTTTTTTTTTTTAATATATATATATATATATATATATATATTTAATTATTATTATTTAAATTACATGCTCGTCCTCTGAAATTTCTCTTAACCAAACCTACTCTGTAGTTGTGAAAATTAACAATTCTACCTTAATTATATAAATCTAAAACATTTTTAATGGCTGTGTTTGGAATATATCTGGTTTGAATTTTTTTTTTATTATTAAAACATGTAAAAATTTTGATAGACATTTTTTAATGAGAAGAAGTACTTTCGATGTAGAATAAAAAATGTACTTGAGAGAAAAAAATTTTAAAATTGCGTGAGGAGAATTTTGGGAAAAAAGAGGAAATTTAAATTTAAATTTTGAAATAAAATAAAAAAGTATTTAGATTTTTTAGTGAAAAATTAACTTTTTGTTAATAGATACTAATCTAAACATTGTTTTTATTCCATTTCAAATTTTAAATTTTAAATTCAAAATTTCTCCCTAAATTCTATTGACATAATTAAAATATTTTTTTCCCTTCAATACACTTTTTATTTTCCATCCAAAATACTTTTTTTTACAAAATTTTCATTAAAATTTTATACATTCTAATAAAAAAATTTCAAACAAGCCATAGTTCAAACAAAGCCTATTTTAAATTTATATAATTAAGGTGGAACGGTAATTTTCACAAACTACATCGTACGTTTGGTAGTTATGACAAATTTCAGAAGGTGTGCACGTAATCTCAAGAAAAGGGTTGGGTAAATTCCCTTCAACTTTTAAATGAATGGAAATAATAGTGGTAGGGAATGATAGTGGGTTGTTTTATTATAATCATACGGGTTAGTTTGTGGTGGGGAATGAGTATAATTACTAATTATAATTAGAAATTAATTATAATAATTAGTATTAATTAATTAGTTAATATTAGTTAATTATTTATTATAATATTAAATTAATTAATTATTAATTAATTAATATTAATGAATGAGACTAATTAATTATTAATTATAACATTAAATTACAATATTAAGTAAATGAATGATTAATTTAATTAATTAATAATAACAAGTTAATTATAAATTAATATTAATTAATTAGTTAATATTAGTTAATTATTTATTATAATATTAAACTAATTTATTATTAATTAAAATCATTATTAATTATAAAAAGGGAAAATAATATATATATATATATATATATATATATATATATATATTGTGTTTAATAGCTTTCATTCTCCCCACCTCCCCCCACCCTTCATACCTCCCAATATTAGAGGTATGAGGAAACCCCCCAATGGGATAACAAACTCCCAAACCAGGCAAAGGGATTTCATTTGAAACCCATACCCCCAAACCAGTCAAACATTATTTGTTAGCGAAACATCTCTTAACTATGTTTAGTAAATGTATCTCTATTATATAAAAGTTTGTTGACTTTTAAAAGATAATAAATTTATCTCTTGACTTTTAAACATCTTGTCAATTTGTTTGATGTGATTTTTATGATTTATAAAGTTAAAATTTTTTTTTATCATCTTTTATCAATTAAAAGAGGATTAAAATTCTTTTACTTACAAAGTCTATATAGAATACAACTACTTGCTTCTCTTTTGGTCTTTTTTTTTTTTAACATCAATTCAAATACTTCCCAACAAATTAATTAGCAATAAAACACACTACGAAATACTAAACTATGTGCAGTCGTTTAACTTGTTAAAGAACATAATCTTAAATTAACTTCAATGCCTTATCCTATAATGATTTTTGAACAACAATAGTATAATACAATTACCATGCTACTATACTGAAATAAACGATAAAACTAGTTGGAAATATATTGTTTATATGTTTTTCCTAAGATACACTTTGACGATCATGTTAAACCAGTTGGAGATTTATTATTTATTTTATATAACTACAAAGATAAAAAATCTAATAATTGTAATCTTTTTGAAACCAATGTAACTATTTTTATTATTATTGTTTTTTGTAAAAATTACTCTATGAGTACCCCAACTTAAAGAACAAATTACAATGTAATGAAAATAAATTAGAGAATTCTATTTTTATCTCACCACTCATAATACTTAAAAGAACAAAATATGAGAAAATTTAGAAATTATTAAATATGAACTTTTGTACTATTTTGACATGCTTCTCTTTGTATAATATAATTACACAACGCAAGGATAATGGTGTAGAAAAACATTAAAAAAATACACATTTCCTTAACCAAGTATAAAAACATATATCTATGAGAGAGTTAATAATTTTGACATGTAACGAAATCGGGAAGACAACAATATAGATTAAAATTAATATTTAAAATTTTAATATGGTAATATCTAAAAGCGAATTAACATTAATTATTTAAAATTTACCATCAAATGTAACCCACTGTAAAATCTAAAACCAATCAAGGTTTTTGTCTTATATGTTATTTTTAAAAAATTTGTATTACTATGTAAAGTTTGTAATCCACATACACTTATATTTCTCTTGTATATATTCTTAAAATTTTATTTTTCATATTAAAAATTTTCTCAGTAATATTTATTAAAAATTTATAGATATAACTATTAAAATTAACTTATTTTTCTTGCCATTTATCATTTTAAATATTTTGGCTAAAAAATATCAATACTATTGGTACAAACTTCTTCTCCACCATTGACTTTTTTCACACAATTCATTCCCACTCTTTTATCCTTTCTACTGTCCCTATAATATTCACATCTTCTATCGATTCTCAACTTTTTTACTTAATCTTTCTAATTTCTTTGTATATTATTTCAAAATTCAATTAATTCTCTATATTCTCTATCAATTTGACAATTTCTATAATTATTAATTTTACTCTTTCATTATATTTCTTAAATATATTTTTATTTTCTTAATTTCTTCTAATATTTTATAAATTTACAAAATGGCAAGCCACCAAGGATCATCACGTTTTCAATTCTTTTGATATTGATGAATATAATATTATTATTGATGGTTCATTACAATCTAGTGATGTACCAATAGAAACTTCAATTGCAACAGGCATTCTAGTGCAAAGTCTAATTTGTTCAAAAAAAACATTTTAAGAAAGTTTTGGACAATGATGGAAAGCTCTACAAGGCAATTTATAACTATTGCAAATAGAGTATGTGTATGAAAAAGAAGGTGGTTACGAAACTTATTACAAACACTTGGTGAAATACCACCCTCAACAAACTAGTATTGATCAGGTGTAGACACAACTCACAAGTGTGGTTGGTAACACTTCTAGCTTTCCTTTATTTAAATGTAGTGATTAAAATAATAGAGTTGAATTAGTTAAAATGATATCTATAAAACATTTATCATTTAGTTTTGATGAAAAAGTGGGTTTTGTAAAATATTGCCAAAGGGTTTTAAATCCTCAAGCTAAATGTGTACCTAAATCAACTATCACATGTGACATAAAAAAATATAAAAAAGAGAAATTTAATTTAATTGATGTTTTTTCAAATTTAAATAATAGTGTGTTAATTTATTCTAATATATGTGGTAACCATAGGCAATATCATTATTATGTAGGTGTAGCTTGTCATTGGATTGATAATAATTGGACAATACAAAAAAGAGTAATTGCTATTTGTATTTTTGATGAAAGTCATAGTGTTAATAATACATTTAGATTACTTAGTGCTATTTTAGTTGAATATGATTTGACTTAAAAAAAATTTTCAATTAGTTTTGATAATGTATCTGTTAATACTAAATCTATAATAGACCTACAATCATTTTGTGGACTGACGTTAGGTGGTAAATTTATCACATAAGATGTGCATGTCATATTTTAAATTTAGTTGTCAAAAATCGTCTTAAAACACTTGAACAATATGTTTGTCCTATTAAAAATGTAATTTCCATTATTATGTCATGCCCATCTATAACAGAAGATTGGGTAAAATTTTGTTTAAATAATTGAAAAAAACCCCAAAAAAATCTTAAAGATGTCCCTCACCATTAGAACTCTACTTATGATTTATTTCAAGATTCAACTAAATATAGTAATTTGTTATGCAGTTTTTTTCATAAGTAATCATCCATATGTAAAATTACATCCAAGTCATTGGATTGTTTCTATGAATATATTTAAAGTTTTAAAAACTTTTAAACATGCTAGTTATGTTTTATCTAGTGTTTATTGTCCCAAGTCTCATTTACTTTTATTTGAGACTTGTAATATAGTTGAAACTTTATCTCAATTTCAAGAAACTTATATTTTAAAATATAGTATTAGTGATATGATGAATAAATGGCTTGTTTATTATGAAAAAAATTCCACCTATATATTTGATTGTTTCAAGTTTGGATTCACGTGTTAAATTTGATGGCATGGAGCACACTTTAAAAGGATATTATAATATGATAATTTTTTTATGTACATTTTAATATTAATAAAGTAAGTAATTCACATAAATACATAGATGAGGCTAAATATCTTATTACTAATTTTATAATGAATTATTTTCTACTTTTAGTCATCAAGTTCTTACTAATAGTACTAGTGATAGTAGTAGTAGTCAACAAACTACTCTCACTACCAGTCCTATCTCTTATGGTAAAAAAATACTTCATATAGTAAAAAAGCAAAAGGATGGTGGTAGTACGGAACTTGATATGTATTTAACAACTACATTTGAATTTAGTGAAGCCATTTTTTATATGAATTTCAATGTACTAGAATGGTGGAAACAGAAAGCACAAGCTTATCCAATCCTATCTATCATGGTCAAGCAAGTTTTAACAGCCCCAACATTAGTTGTAGTACTTAAACAATTATTTAGTGCTAGTAAGATTATTCTAGATAAGAGACGATCAAGTTTGAATTATGACTCTTTGGAAATTTAGACACTATTATCTGATTGGTATACGATGTAGTACAGAGACAAAGAAGTTGAACTTCTTGAAGATATAAATACAAGTAAAGCCAGTACCCTAAGTTGTTTATCAAGCAACCAGTCCAACACAGATAATAAAGAAGATGATAATGAATTTGATTTTTGATTAATCTATCTTAGAATAATCTTCATAATTGTACAGCTTCTTAGAATTATAATACAATTTTTTTTTTGATATAAATTATATTCATTGTGTCATTTATAATTTATTTCAAAGATTTGTGTAATTGTTTTACTTTTACATGTAATCTACAAAATATAAATAAAATACACTTATTTTTTATTCAATTTTTGTTTTAAAAAGGTATAAGCATAGAAGACAATTAGTGGGAAGAGTATCATCATTGTTTGCTAATTAATTATTTTTTGAAGAAAAAGATTGATCCTTTAATTCTTAACTCGATTCTTAATTCTTTGAAACTTTGATAATAACCTACTTGATGTGTAAAGCACTTCAGATATTGAGAAGTGTAATTGTCTTTATTATCTCATTAGGAAATGCAAACCATGATGAGATATATGATTTATTGGCTGTTGGATAAAAGAATTAAAAAGGGAGGATTCTTGACATTAAATTGCTGTAAGTGATTCAAATGTCAAACGAAAGTGTGGCATCTAATGTAATTTTGGAGGTATTAAAAAATTGTTATGATGAGAGAAAAACTTTGGTATATATTGAGAATATTGATGCGCACCTCACGGCTATAAAGAGCTAGCAATACACAACAAGCGAACATGACCTAAGACTTAACTTGTGAAATCACTAGAACCCGTGAAATTTAGACTGATGGATGAAGCATCACCACAACCTAGGGTTCTACTAGATTGATCAGACTCAAATGTGCTACAAATTGGTCAAATTTGATAAGCCTGTTATTCTTTAAAAGAATGAAGAGATTGATTCACTTAAGCTCTCAAGGACGTAATGTCACAAAATAATTCTCTACTTCTCTATTGAGGTGTTGGCCGAATAGCCTATATTTATAAAGTAAAAAAATGTGTTAAAAGGCAACAAATAAAATTCTAACCCTAGTCTATTTCTAAGGAAGCGGCTAGCTCCTTTAAGAAATTAAGGGCGGTCTTAAAAAAAAAAAAGAAAACAAAAACTCTAATGCCAATTGGATTTTGAGTTTTGGCCCTTTAAGGTTTCTTTTAAGTTTACAAAATTTGGCAATTTAAATTAAAGACAAATTTCAGTCATAATTACCTAAAAATAATGCTATAAAATTAAATAAACAACTTGGCATATTTACTATTTACAGTACTGTTCATGCACTATTTATGGTATCGTTCACGGGTACTATTCACATTTTGGGCTGCATGCTTGACGAGCTTGGATGTTATGGATAAAACCATTTAAGGTTTCTTAAAATCGTTTAGACCTATTTGTCGTCATTAGGCTCTATAATATGTCATGGCGGATCAAAATGCTTGGCTAGTAGATTGAATAACTCCTAGATTTCCATCATTCCCCCTCTCATTGAAAGAATTTGTCCTCAAATCTTCATCAACACCCTTGGGATGAAATCAACATACCGTGACCACTTTAGGGAATAGAAGGAATAGTTTTCAAACAAAAAAATGATTTTTTTTTAAACTCTTCTTGAGCCTCTCTTGCAATAGCATTTTGCCGCAAATCTTTGAAGGCTCCAAGTTGGTATCAAAGTGTGGTAAAATTATCTTTTTCCAAACACAAATTCAAGGTGTGCAAAATTGTTATCTTTGACATGCATATTTATGGCTTGAATAGTCAAAACATTATCAATTGGTTCAGGCTCTTACTTTTGATAACCCCCCATTCATTGGATTTGCATTATTTGAAGTATTAGGCTCTTCGTCCTCCTCAACTTTTTTTTTTCATTGCTACTCTGGAATTGAACTTCATAAACTTGTACATAGTAGATGTTCTCCCTTTGCTCATCATTTTTCATGATTTGAGCACCAAGTGATCTCATGGTCACTAATACTTCTTCTCTATTCAACGATCTTTCATCACTTACCACTTATTGCATAGATTTCAAAGTAGTAAGTGCTTCTCCTCTACCTTAGAAGGCTGAAATGTCCATTTTTATACTTTTCAAAATTTTCATTTTTATACTTCTCAAAATTTTGTCAATTGTATCAATTGGGTTTCGACCCCTATGGGAAGTAAAAGCCCCACTTTTTACTACTGTCAGAACTTGATGCACTTTTGTTTCTAGATCTTGACATCTTTGACAATAACTCAATAATGAATTTCATACTATTAGCCAATTGTTCCATTTTATCGTCATTGGATTGAACTTTAATTGCAAAGCCTCAAGTTGCTCACCCATATTGGAATATCTTTGGCTTATATGTTCTACCCAATCTATAAGAATCTTTTGGTTGATTGGAGTTACTCCTTCTTTTGACATTATTTGTGCAAAAAGGTTGGTACAAAGAAAAGAAAAAACAATAATATGGGAAGATTTGTAGTAAGGGTATATATGAGTATGCTCTCAGTTATTTTTTAATGTCTCACCCCTCACTCAAACAATCTCTCTCTAAGTTCTTGCTTAGAACAATACACTCTATCAAATCTTTAGGAATTTTCGGCTAAAGATAGCTCAAATAAGAATGTATGAATTTAGGAACGAAAACTCAAGGAAGATTAACAAATTAGGAAACTACAAAATCTAAAATCAACTTGGAATTGGATGCAATTATGGAAAGTAAAAGGAATAGGAAACTAAACAAATCCAATTACAAAGTGGAATTGAATAAGGAAAGCTATTAATTAGGACACTAGACAAATATGAAAATAAAAAGGAAGTGAACACAAATATGGAATCCAAAAGGAAACAAATAGGAAAGATTACTAAAGGAAGTTAACTCTAAGAGGAAAACAATTATAACTAGGAATCAATTCTTGCAAGTAAAATCAAATTAGTAAATAATTCTTGCAGCCTTTTTTCTATAAAAAATTCAGTCAAGACGAGGTACTAAAAGGTGCATAATTTCATCCAAATACAATTGCCAAAATGGACAAGATTTCGGCTCAAGAAATTGGTCGAAAGAAAGCAGAATTTTCAGCTAGCAAAGTACAAAATTTTAGTCCAACAACAATTGCCTAAATGAAGAATATTATCACAATTTTTGAAGCACTAAAACACCTCTTCAACAAAAATTCAAGACAACAATTAAAGAAGGCAATATGGTCACAATTCAGAATGCATAATTTAGAATTCAGAATTCTAGTAACAATTCTTGAAGCAATATCAGCTAAATAATTCAAGAAACAATGATTTAAGAACAAGAAATTAAGAACAAGATTTCAAGAAACAAGGACGTAGGAATTTAGGAACAAGAATTCAAGAAACAAGAATCGTTCTTCTCTTTTTCTTCTTTCTTTCTTGAGATAACCCTCAGAATGGTCCCTACATATCGGTTAAAGATCTTTTTAGTCCCTTACTTTTCAAATGGGAACAAATGATCCCTCACATTTCATGAATGAAACATTTTGGTTTTTCTTCACTATTCTGTTTGTTTTTTCTGCCGGAATAGTGATAGAATAGTGATAGAATAGTAACGGAGGACTAAAAAGATACATTCATTAAATGTGAATAACCATTTGTTCCCGTTTTAAAAGTGAGGGATTAAAAAAATCATTGGTCAATATGTGAGAGACCATTTTGGAGGTTACCTCTTCTTTCTTTCTCTTCCAGTTTTGTTGATCTTTTTGTTATTTTTTTCTCGGTTCTTTCTTCTTCTTCTTCTTCTTCTTCTTTTTTTTTATAATATTTTTCACTAGAAAAGAACAATCCACAGCAACAATATCAACATGAAGGAGAAGAAATCAAGGAGTACAACAATACAAAATTTATGGATGGACAAATAAAGAGTTTGGATTTTTTAAGATGGACAACTTCATGGAATTTGGATTTTTTTAATGAAAATAGTAGGCAAAAAGAAAAATTTCATAGAATAAATGAAAACCAAAATTAATTACACAAAAAGTGGGCAGTAAGAAAAGATTTAACTGAATTTCGAAGACTAGGGTTAAACAACTAATTTGACTACCACAAAAAATAGATTTTTTAGCTACAAGGAAGAAATTTATAAACAGAATTTTGGCTAAAGGAATATAAATAGAATTTTGATGTACCAAATTTTGAAATTACCTAGAACTCTGATACTAAATTGATGCACACCTCACAGTTATAAAGAGCCAGTAATACACAATAAGCGAACAGGAACTAAAACTTAACTTGTGAAATCACCAGAACCAGTGGAATTTAGACCAATGAATGAAGTATTGCCACAACCAAGGATTCTACTAAATTGATAAGACTCAAAGGTGCTATAAATTGGTCAGGTTTGATAAGCCCGTTGTTCTTTGAAATTATGAAGATATTGATTTACTCAAACTCCCAAAACTGATGCACACCTCACGGCTATAAAGAGTTAGCAATATACAACAAGCGAATAGGACCTAAGATTTAACTTGCGAAATCACTAGAATCAAAGGAATTTTGGATCGATGGATGAAACGTCACTACAACCTAGGGTTTCACTAGATTAATAAGACTCAAATGTACTATAAGCTGGTCAAATTTAATATGCCCATTGTTTTTTGAAAGAACGAAGAGATTGATTCAATTAAACTCTCAAGTACGTAATGATACAAAATAATTCTCAACTTCTTTATTGAGGTGTTGGCCAATTGGCCCATATTTATAAAGTACAAAAATTTGTAAAATGGCAATAACTAAAATTCTAACCCTAATTTACTTCTGAGGAAGCGGCTAGCTTCTTTAAGAAATTAAAGGTAGTTTTAAAAATAAAAATGAAACAAAAATCCTAATGCCAATTGGACTTGGAGGTTTGGCCCTTTAAGACTTTTTTCAAATTTACAAAATTTGGTAATTTAAATTAAAGAAAATTTTCAGCCATAATTACTTAAAAATAATGCTACAAAATTAAATAAACAACTTGGCCTATTTACTGTTCATGACACTATTCATCAAATACTATTCATAGGTTGTTCATGTACTATTCATGGTACTGTTCATGGATACTATTCACATTTTGGATCGTATACTATTCACATTTTGGATCGTATACTTGATGAGCTTGGATGTCATGGATTAAACCTTTTAAGATTTCTTGAAATCGTTTAGATCTAACTCTCATCATCGGGCCTCATAATATGTCACGGCAGATTAAATGCTTGGCGAGTAGATTGAACAGCTCTTGGATTCCTATTAGTTATTCTCATCATAATCTTTCAATAAATGGACATTTCAATCTTTGATAAAATTTTAGATTATAATTCTTTGGGTAATGAGGCATATGTCCCAAAGATGTGAAAAATCTAATTTTCTAGAGTAAGGTAGACTTCATAAACTAACAAACCTTCTGTGTAAGTAGAATATTGGAAACCACACATAGTAGCCAATTCAATCAAGGAAAAAAAATATAATAACTTTATTCCATTTGATTATCCCAGTGGTTGCATGCAAAGGATTCAATTTTTTGGTCTCAAGTAACAAATAATAACGAGTGAAGAAACTCCCAAAAGAAAAAGGTAGATTTGAAACCCTTTTTATGAGTTAATTAGTAGTTGGACCTCGATTAGCTATACATACTTATTCACGAGTTGAATCAAAAGGATTGTTTGATTTTGCGATGCAATTAGATACTATGACACTTGGGGATAAAAAGACAAATGATTAGTTGGTTTGCAGTATGACCAACATATATATATATATATATTCAAGTTAGAGAATATTAGAAAATTGGCACATTTTTCTCTTGGAGAAAAGAAATTACCTTTTGTGTAGAATTATATTTTCTATACTAGTTTTCCGAATTTGTTATTGATTTAGAATAGCCAACGTGTTTTCTATTTTTGTTATTATTTGATTTGAAATTAAATAATGTTTATTATTATAAATAAGGAGGTTGGACATTGTATAAGAAATATAAGGAATAACACATACAAAGGAGAGATATAGTTCTTGGATCTAGTAGAGGTAGCCCATATTTTGGGTTGATATACAATAAAAATTATTATATTAATTTTTTTCTCTTATAATAAAGAACTAGTTCTCTTGCTGAACATAGATCTAGATGACTTTTGGTTTGCAAATGGGAAAAGGAAAGATAATGACAACGATAATATACTGGAAAGGTAATAAGAATTCTCATTCCAATAATGATGTTTGGTTCATGACCTAAATGGGCGTTATGACCAATATCCATATTTGCTTTGTTGAATCTTTTGGAATTGGAATAAACTAAAAATTCCTTCTTTGTCCCTATATTAAATTATCTTTAATTTTTTTTTACATAGATATATATTTTAAATATAAATATATATATTTTTATATGTACCTCTCAAAAGTATTAGCATCATTGAATATACAAGTGAATAATTTTCTAAAAGCATACAAATGAACAAAACTAGTTTACACATAAGATTAAAATAAAGTAGCTAATAAAAAAGTCAATTGGAAAATTCTTGACATCAACCTTTACATTTGAAACTAACAATAAAAATGCCTACTACGGCTAAACCAAATTAAAAGTAAAATAAGGTTTCGATTAAAAAAGGATTCCATGCATTTACCAAAAAAAAACGTAAGGTTGAACATAAACCAACAACAAAACATTGTTTGAACCACAAAAGAGATTAACATGTCCATCATATACTATGAAGCATCATTGGTATCCATCATAATATTACCAAAAGTTGAACTTTCAAAACCAAAATAATAAAAGAAAGAGAGTCAAAAGAAGTTAACATAATTCTTCTTCATGTTCTTTTGTAAACTAAACAGAAAATCAACATCATGTATGTTTAGAAATGGCTTTGGCTACTTTGTGCACATTGCCACTATTGAGGCCATGATTAATCAACTCATTAATCACATTTTTCATTCTATTTGTTGCATTTGTGCATGTTTATCTTCATTAGTCATAGTAGTAGCAAAAGAAGCATTCATTCAAATCCAAGTTTAGAAGATAGGTCTTCAAACTTTGAGTCAAGAGAAACTTGAGGTGTACCCTTATGTTTCTTAACGTGCACTTTAAATGGATCAACTACCCTCTTTTCCTTTTTTGATGTCTTTTTGCTTGTTGACATGTCTACGGTAGTACCATAGAATATCCATCATCAACACCACATTTTGATGAAAACAAAGTAATTTCAACCCCTTGCTCATTATTATTCTCCATATTTTGGATAACATCTACAAAAATTTATACAGTATCTCTAGTTGCTCTTTTTTTACCATAAATTTTCTCCAAATCATTTAAATATGGGAACTTGTCATCCCATGATCCTCTTGCTTCACTATGGTTCTAAGAAACAGAAGCAATGTTGTAGTAACTAGTAAGCAACCATACATTATACTCTAATATAACAAAATATAAAATCAAAAACGTGCATTATACTTTCAAAATAGTCAAGTGAAAATATAAAAAAGTCACATATTTTCAATATTTTTACCTTACACCAACCACCATACTAATGGTTATTGGAAGATAGCTTATGTTCATTGTTATTCCATTGGCAACCACTTTGTTCACATATTTCAATAACGAATGGTATCTCTTTTTTAACAACTTGATCATTGATTTAAGATGTGACGAAACTTTCTTTCAAAAGTGGGAATCTTCTTTAATATTATTTATGCTCCTTAGTTATGTAATGTAATTGTCCTTAAATCCCTTATAGTCTTCCACAAAAGCAAGTTTGTTACTCCTTATTGTTCTAATATTATTTGTTTCTTCCTCACCCATAAACACTTTCATCAATCTTATCGTTAAAATATTGATAATATGGTTTAACATTATAGCAAAAAATGAAAGAAAAATGACAAGAAAATAAGTTGTTAAATATTATAATAAAGTGAACATTCATGTGATGCAAAGTGAAGAAACACAATTAACCAATTAAGAGTTCAGAGAATATAAAGGACCTTTAATAGTAATAGAAAATAACAAAATGTTTAAGAAAAGAAGAAAGTTAAAACATCAAATAATTCAATACCAAACATAAATGGTATGGAAATAATCAAAATAAAATTGTACACCAAACTTCAATCACTAGCTTTATATATCCAAATGTTAAAACTCTCATTAGCTGAATTATTCCTAAAGGCCACCCATTCATTAGTTGGAGTAGTATTTGTAATGTACTCTACTTCATCATCATCAAATTGTTCATCTTTGTCAACTTGTTCTTTGCATGTTATTGATTCTTGTGAATTATAACTCATAAATTTTCATATGAAATTATGTGGAAGGTAGTATGCCATTATGATTCACACTTGTATTAATTTCAAAAAAAGAAGGAGAGGCTAGTGTTTTTCATTTCCTTTAAGCACTCCAAAAGATCTCTCAATAACATTTCTAACTATATAATGTTTTCCACTGAAATACTCATCTGGTGTCTTTGTTTGGTGACCATGAAATTTATTAAAATGATATCTTTGCCCTAGATAAGGTATAAGAAATCCCTTTGCATTACAATATCCAACATCCACTAAGTAATAACAATTTTCAACATTCTACAATATAATAAGTTTTTAAGGTTGAATTTTTAATGTTTTCAATTTTAAGATAATGAGATTATTGTAATATTTAAATGCCATATTTACTTTTGGAAACTCTAAGACCTTTAGCCCTAGAGATAGAATCATGAATTAAGCATGGGACCATCATATGTAGACCCTCTCAAACAGGCAAGATATATATAAAATTTATGTTTAGACAACAAACATCCAACACATTTGTTGCGATACTACCCTTTCTTATATGATCTCGTACGTTGTTCAATAGAGGTGTCACACTAATTAAAGTCTTGTCCAAAGCACCTAAACATCCCTATAATATAAAACAAATTCCAAAAAGTGTTTATGACTAGAATAAGTGTTAGAATTAATAAAAGAAATATCATATTATAAAAAATTACAAGTTAAGAATTAAAGTACAATGTTAAATCAAACTAAGAACTATCAAAATGTAAATATATAAATATACATTTAGTGTAGTGGCAATTACATACTTGACAAATATGGATGAAATTTGCAAAATATGATCTTCTATTGAGATACTACTCTTATAATGATGTAGCATGTACTTGAACTCAAACAACCACTTATTAAATTAAAAATGCACTTATACTTGCCCACCTATTTTTTCTTCTTCTTTTTTTTTTAGCAAGTGCATGTGAAAACAATATCCAAAAAATATTCTATAAAGTAAAAAGGAGATGGATCCCATGACAATAGATGGATCATTGTCAAGGAGGTCGAAATCTAGAAAGAAAAGTCCCTCAAAGTAGAATGTTGAATACTTTGCATTGAAAATTTTCACTATATATTTTGATAATGATAATTTAAACATAAATATTTCAAATTTTCAATTAATTAAATATATGACTTGGTTAAAACAAATTACATGAATCACGAGCGAAAACTACCCCTTTTCCACCACATGGGAAACATGACTTTTACATAACAAGTTCTTGTATATATAAAAAAAATAAATAAAATTAAAGTCGACATTTGTGAGTTATGATATTATTTTTCAATTATTTCAAATGAGCTAGACAAATTAAGACCAACATGCTATATGTATATGCCACACATTTGCAACTTGGCTTTTTAATTTTTGGGTTAATCATTTCGATCCATGTTCAGATTCTATTTCAACATTCAAAAAGATTCCAATTTAGTCCCTTGATTTCATAATTTGATTTAATTTTGCCTAGTTAAGAAAATTAGACAGAGATCACACTCTTCTCAATACATGAGAAAGAAGTTTAGTCATTAAGGATAAAAGTAAAAGAAAATTCTCCCAAAATATATGGATCCCATCAAATTATTTTTTGATAAAATGAGAAATAACAAAACAATGTTTTCCTTTTCCATTTGCTAGTCAATCAACAATTAGAAGATTGACAAAATAAAAGTTCTTGAAACATGGGTCAATTTCATATGTAATAGTATAATTTCTTTTACTTTTTTCCTTAAACTACACGTGCTTTTCGTGTAACACCTATTGATTGAACTATATCTCAATTTTGATTGATTTTCTCAGTTAGAAAAATTTAACTCAAATTATGACGTTAAAAAAATGAATTAAACCATTTTAGATATTGGGGACTTTATTTAAATATAAATTAAAGTGGAGATTCAATTAAAATAATTTGCTATTTATCTTTGGATAAATAACCCATTAATTAATCCTCAACTTACTTTTGAAATTTGATTTGGTTTTCAATTTTTAAAAAGTTTCAATTCAATCTTCAAACTAAATAACTAACTTTTAATTTCTCATTCTCTAAAATCAACCCAATTCAATAGATCAATTTTTTTCACCAAATCACATTAAGTAATTTTTTAACCATCATTGAATATAATCTAAAATCCAATTTGAACATTAAAAAATAATCCTTCCCTTCTATATAATTTTGTTGGGTTTGAATATCTATATTTGACCTAATGCTAACACTAATTAAAATTAAATTGTCAAATTTAAATGCAAAATTAAGCCTTTTAAATTCAAAATGAAAGCATAACTAAAATGAAGAATGATTTAAATAATTTACCTTTTCTTTTAATTTCATCAAAGATGAGATAGAGAAGAACTATTGCAATTATGTAACTTTTTGAAAACACTAAAATATATTTGTTTTACTTTAACTGTTCTATTTTTGAGACGTGATAAAATAATTTGTCAGGTGATATGGCATAATCTAGTTTTGAGTTATCTGAGATTCGTGATTACTATGATCTATTCATTTTTGACTTGGAGTTTAATTATGACTTTACCAAGAAAACTTGATTAGGGCATAAGCCCTAAAAGCACCTTATAAAAACAAGCGTAAGATGACCACAAAGGCATGCCATGTTATAATCTTCAAGGCATTTTATGTTAGTTAAGAACTATTTTAAGCATAAGAGCATTTATTGGGGCCAAACACCAGCATTGTATGTTTGGGAGCTTAGGACCATCATAAAGGCATAACTTTAGAATTCAATAAAACGATATGCCTCATCAATTGGCATTATGTGTGGGGACAATGATTTGTTCCTAGTAACTTTTGTGTTTAGACTATTATTCGCTATGGAGTATTGATGAATATAGTGCAAACATGAGATTCTGTTATGGAAAAGAATAACCTTCTTGTTAGGAGGACGAAAGTAGCCAATTGTGGAAATTTCAAATCTCCAAGCAGAGGAGTCTTAATAAATAAGGGGATCCTACAATGAAGCCATCCATGTTGTCAAAAGAAGAATAGATGAATTTTCTTCTATAGAATGTTGATTGCTTATAAGATTTCTTATCATATATGGATAAAGAGAAAATAAAAATGTACACAAAGAATCCCCTTGCAGATCTACTCATAATGAGAAGAAAAAAATGACTAATACGAAAGTCACTTGAAAAGTGAACATCCGCCACTTCAAATGTGCTACACTAGCAATGATCACAAATATCTCCACAACTATGATGATCTCGAGTGGGAGTATCAAGCACACAAAGATGGACACGAAAGTTAAAAGCCATGCTTTTTAGGAATAAGGTAGTAGATCGGAAATATCGCAATGATGGAGGGCATTTGAAGGGGCCTATTATGAGTCTAGTTGGTGAGAAAGTGACATGGGTGAATGGAACATCAGTATGTTAGAAATTAGATTTCCAGTTGGATTAACTTCAATGCCTTTCACGCATTATATCAGTTAGGCTTATTTTTCCAAGGGGTTTAAAAGTCCCCCTGAACTTAGTAACTTATGATAGAATGGGCAACCCTCAAGACCACTTATGCCATTGTATAATGGTCATGGATATTTTAGAGTTATCTAATGATAACAAATGTATGGTTTTGTTGACTATTACTTGTCAAGTAGCCAAAAAGTGGTATTATGACTTGCCACAGAATTCAGTGTCCTTTTTTTAAGACTTTAAATGAAAGTTCTTAAGAAATTTCATGGGTAATTGGTTTATCTAGAAACTACTCACCCATATGATGAATGTGTGTCAAAGTGAAAATGAGAGATTATAAAAATACATGGCCTAATTCAACAATGCTAACACAATATGTGATACGAATGATACAATCCTTTTAATAGTTTTTACTAATGGAGTAAAATTTAGTTTACTTCAATAGAAGCGTGACAGAAGGTCATTTGAAAAGTTGTGTTGAGGCATTGGCAAGGCTAGTAGAGCAATTTAGGTTGAGGATTCATATAGCAACATACTAGAAATCTAAGATTTTGGACATAAAAAGAGAATGAATGGTCATCTTTAGGATCAACTTGATTTTAAGAAAGAAAATATTTTATAGCATTTATCTTTTCTTTTATATAGGAAAGGAGTTCAAAAGTTTTACCAAGAGAAAGACTTAATCCTATTAACAATAAGCCAAACTAAAGTGTGTTATATGATGCAAGAAAGAGGATCTTAAAAATCCTCCTCAAATGGGTACAATAGATCACTTGCGAAATTAGAGAAAGTTCTATCTTAATTATGGGACACATGGTCATCACATAAGAATGTATTAATTTAATCCGAGAGATTAAAATAGAAATATGTTATGGGGAGCTAAAGCACTTTATCACAAAAAGTAAGGGGGTATATCTACAATCCCATCATTATAATATGAAAAGAATAACATGAGAAAGATGTAGTAGGTAGTGAAAAGAGAGATGAAAAAAATAATGCATCACTTCAGAAAAACCGGAGTTTGGGATGGCCAACTTTAGGTTATAAGGATTTTGCTCATTGAAACTATGCAAGTTCAGAAGAGATAGCTCTAAACAAAAAAAGGAAGTTGAAAGATAAAATCCCAATAATGTTCTCCAAAGTTAATTATTTTTTGGGTGAAAACCCTCGGATGACCCATTGGTTATTGAAAATATTATTTCTAATTACTAAGTTAAATAAGTATTGGTAGAGAATGGGAGTTCAGTCAATATCATGTTGGAGAATATATGTAAAGTGATGAGTATTGATAAAACTTTATTAGAGTTGGTAAAGATACCTTTAGTTTGTTTTAAAGATATTCCAATTCAACAAATAGAAGGGATTCGACTTCTAGTGATGGTGAGAAAGTATGGAAACTTTTGGAGTTTATCATCATGAATGGGCCTTCAACATATAATGTCTTTCTTGATAGGCCAAGGACAAATAAGTTTGATGCAATTTGCTTTAATCAACATTTTGTTGAGAAGTTCCCAACTTTAAAGGTTTGTTTCCATTTAGGAAAATGTCAAATTAGCTAGGCAATGTTATATTTTTATGATGATGATGGAGAAACGTGTATTTTTGAATGTGAAAACTTAGAGCTGAGGGAAAGTAAAATAGTTAAGAATTGGAAAGAAAAGTCCTAGTTGGACAAAGTCAGGTTGGACAATGAAGACCTAGAGAAAGTAGCCAAAATTAGAAGGAACTATCTATGGTTCTTGGCGAGTAGTTGGTTGCCCCGTTAAGTGAATTAAAAAATGAGATAGCATAAACAGTTGTTGATATAATAGAATCTCAAGAGAGATCATTAAACATTGACTTGCTATTCATATAAGGTGTAAGTGATGTGAACATGCTAATGAAGTAGAAGAAGAGATCATTTGGACCACAAAGAAGTGTGGTTATTGATTTAAAGGAGACTAAACTTTTGAAGGTGAAAATTATTAGAAAGTCAATTATCTTGAATAGTTTGCCAATTTTGTATTAGTTAATGGAAGTTTGGTAATTGGAGGATGTACATCGATTTCACAAACCTAATCAAGGCATGTCCTAAAAACTTGTTCCTTGTACCTAAGATAGATATTTTCGTAGATTCTATTATAGTTGTTAGGTTATATACTTTGTTTCTTAGATTCTTACAAGGGTTATCATCAAATATTCTTATACCACAGTGCTCAGGAGAAGAAGTTTTTTCTTACTAACAAAGAAACTTACTACTACATTGCATCTCATTCAAATTAAAGAATACTAGTACAACCTACAAAAGGCTAGTAAACAAGGTATTTAAATCACAAATTAGGAGTAATATAGAGGCATATATTGGCGACATGCTTGTAAAAAATAGGGATGAGAAAAGCCTAATTTTCAATTTGCAAGAGATTTTTATCCTGCTAATGAAGGAGAAGATAAAACTAAATCCCAAAATATGTGCTTTTAGAGTAGTGTCTACAAAGTTCATGGGGTTCATGGTCTCAAAAAGATGCATTGAGTCTAATCACAAGGTGAGAGTGATAATGGAGATGAAGTCACCTAACAACATCAAAGAGATCCAAAGGCTAGTACGACGAATGGTTTTATTGAATAGATTCTCTTTGAAATCAGTTAAAAGAGGTTTGCCCTTCTTTAATCTATCAAAGAAGTTAGATAAATTTGAATAGACTTAGAATGTTAATGGGCATTTGAGGAATTGAATAAGTATTTAACCGAATTACTAAAGTTAACCATGTTTGTCCCAAGAGAGCAGTTATTCTTGTACTTATTTATGGGGAAAATACTAGGAGTTCAATTATGCTGAATATGGAAGAAACCCATGCAAAAGCTAGTATAATATATAAGTAAGGTCTTTCAAGATGTGAAAAATGCTAATCAAAAATATTGAAATTGATTTATACCTTGGTAATCACGATTAGTAGTTAAGACTGTATTTCTAAACTCATGAGATATGTGTATACCAACAATCCTAAGAAGCATATTTTGTTAAAACCTAAAATGTTGGGAAGACTAGTTAAATAGGCAATTGAACTTTGGGAATTTAACATTGATTATGTCCTAAGGTCAGTTATAAAGGCTCAAGTATTGTCTTACTTCGTAATAGACCAAGAACTAGTCTAAACTAGGGCAAGTAGTAGTGAATAATTGCAAAGAATTTTGACAAAGTAAGTTTTGGATGTTACATATAAATGAGGCCTCTAACATTCAAGGTTCAAGAGTAGGATTGAATCTTGTCAATCTAGATGGAGAAAGTTACACTTAAGCTCTTCAATTTGATTTCACAAGTACCGAAAACTATGTGGAATATAAAGCCTTTATAGTTGGGCTGAGTCTAGATTGCTTAGGTTTGCAATGATTCTTAGTTAATAATGAAGCAAGTGAAGGGAGAGTTTGAACTTAAGGATTCAAAGTGTTGGCTTAAATATGACAAAAATTCGCTGTGATTTGGAAAGGTTACCAAGTCCAAACTAATGGGCAAAAACATATAGGATTTGAATATTCTACTAAATAAAGTGGTAAAAGAGCCATACCAAGGCAATAAAACATGAAATGGCAACCACACGAGGATATGCAAGGTTCAACATAAAAAATAATAAATGTAGAGAGTTGTCAAGACTTGCATATAAAAAATATATGTGTGTTTGTGTGTGTGTGTGTGTGTATAAAATTAATAGAAGAAAGCATAATGCTACTTTAAAATATTAGAATTATCCTTATATACCCAAAAATAAGTTAAAAATAAAGCTCATTTAGGAATTGCTAGTTTGATATGCTAAACCCACCTAATCTCCGTTCTCACTGTCTTTTCTTCTTTTTCTTTCTCTTGCTTCTGGAAGGAAGTTCAAATTCAATCTAAAGATAGGAACAAGGTCCTTGCCATACTTTTTGGCCTCTGAGTCATAAAACTCAAATTTCATTATTTCTGAATTGGGGATTTAATCATTTAAAGCATCAATTCTCTCAATAAATTCAAACAAAAGCCTAACATAACTTGGAAGAATGCTTGTATTCCTCTAGTTTGGAGTGGATGAGGCCCAAGAACTCTAGAGATTATTGATACTACTTAAGTCGAGATTGAATGATGTTTTAGAACTTAGTGGATTTAATGAAATTCAACACTTCATTTTTTACCATACTCCTATATCGACAAAGGCAAGGAATTTGGATACACTTATTTCATTTGCATTTCAACATTTGCCAATAGCTCAAAGTATATGTGGCCTTACTCATACTACCTCTTGTCTTCAAGGATTCATGTTGGCCACAAGGCACAACAACTTCAATTACTTATTTGAGAATTTCTTCCTCAAGTTTAGCTTTATTTACTTGTCTCTACTATAGTTTTCAACTAGTATTGGAGGTCCTTATTCTTAAAGACCATCTCATTTAAGTTATTTTCTTAGGTAGAAAAGTACATTTTCAAGTCCTTTACTACTTTTTGGACGTATCAATGGTCATCCGTTGAGTGTAATCATAATATCCATAAGGTTATAGGATGGTTATAAATTAACAAATCTTACTATATTCATTACGTCATCAGCTAGTTTGAAGAGATAGTTGGTAGTCAAGTTATCTCCCTAAACCTTACTAGAAATTCTAATGACATCCCCTTTATTGGGATAAGAGCATTTAGTATGTCTAAACTAGGTGGGAGGGAGAGATGGCAAAATTTGTGCTATTTCATGAGCATAGTACAAGGAGTGGCTGTCCTAACATCTTATTGTAGAACTCAATTTACAACAATGTCCATGACCTCGTCCTTATCCTCTTGTTTCCTTTTCTAGTGTGTGTGAGATGTGGCTTGAAGTTGGGAGGTTACTATTTCTCCTTGGGTCTCCAAGGTGGCTATTTTCTTCCTAAATGGCCTTGATGGCTTGTTGGAGCAATCCATAAGTCAGCTAAATAGTGACTCATGATATGAAAAATACATGTTTACATCAATAAGTTGTGAAGTTGGATATAGCAAGGGAATTGAGATTACTTACAAGATTGACTTTAGAAGTGGGACTTAATGTGGTGCAATTGAACTTAGCCACATTAAGCTCTTTATCCAACAATTACACTTTTTCAAAAGAATTCATTTTTAATATTGAAACTAGACCTATGATAATTAGATTAATTGATACAAGAGAACTCCTTCCAGATGGTAGGGATACCTACAAGATTAAAGAAAAATTTGAATTCCTAGTCATGAATAGACGATAGGGTGTCTTTCATGATGGTTTCAAAAGAGGGTCTCCTCACCAAGTGGTACTAGCTTAGCTTTTGCCTATGTTTATTTAAGGAAAAGTATATATGAAATAATTGGAGAACATGTGCAATGGATTGTATTTTAATAGGTAAATTAACTTAGTGATGAACCTTATGGCATTGGGGGCTAGTTAGCCTATTCCTATACAATAATATGTGACTAAATTTTTTACAAGTCTATAGATGGGAAATCATAGACTGACATAGAGTTGGTCATCAGAAATCGTGAACTGGGTTTTAGTCAATTTGGTTCGATCTTGCATTTCAATTCAAAGGAAAGGTATACAAGGTATTAGGGATGTAGAATTCCAGTTAGATTTTCTAGAGATTATCATCCCTCAAGGAATATTATATATTCTCAAGATTGAGAGGGTAATTAGAGGCAATTTCAAGTAGGGTGTTTTCCTTTCCTATCTTAGGTTGCCTGAGTGTGAAACTGGTTTCTAGTTATAGTTCATTTTCTATGACCGAAGATGATTTCTTCAGGGTAAAGAAGTAGTTTCCAAGATAAGTTCCTCCAATAGAGTTGGAGAAAAAAACTAGCACTTAGAGAGTAACAAGGGGAGTAGCTAGGATCTATAAGAAAATTACATTAGTTAGTCATGTGGAGAGAGAAAGAACAAAGAAGACATGGGGGACTTAGGGAGATTTTGTATACAAAAGATCGAATAAAATAATTGCAGTCTGATAAAAAGGTAAATTGTGAGAAAAGAGAGTTTTTCAATTGTAAAACAGAAAATGAAGTGTGAAATATTTTAGTTGGTTAATAATTTGTGCACGTTGTATGAAAACATTGCTCATTTTCGGAATTTGAATCGATGTTACATTAGTTGATTTACAATTGTCATTGAGTCACGTGCATTGACTTGGAAATAAGCACATTAAGTGCTAGTTTCAATTCGGTCGTAATTGTTTAACCATGATATTCCCCGAATTGAGAACTAGGGAGAATAGTTGATGTGGCATAATATAGTACCGAGTTATTTTGAATTTATGATTACCATGATCCACTTATTCTTATTCATGACTTGGAGTTCAAGTAGGATTGTGCAAGGAAAATTTGATCAAGGCAAAAACACTAGAAGCACCCTATAAAAACGTAAGGTGACCATAAAAGGTACACTAGGTTATACTTTTCAAAATATTTTATCCTAATTAAGAACTAACTTAAACATTGGAGCATTTTATAGATGTAAACACCCCATATTCTAGGTTTCGGGAGGTTGGGATCAACACTAAAGCAGAGCGTAAGAATTCAACAAAAGGATACAACTCATAATTATGCAAAAAGGGCATTGCATTCACATTCTGGGGGCTTAGGTTTATTTGGATTATCATTTTGATTTGTATTTTTATATTTTTAAGATAAATTTGTATCACAATTTTCTATTTTATAAACATAAAAATGCAAAATAAAGTGGAATTCATATGGTATTCTTTTTCATATCATACTGCTCTATTTGTGAAAATTTAGGGATTATATGTCATTTTGTATGTTTATAATTTAAGATAAAATTTTTGATACGAATTCTTACACCAAAGGATAAGAAACCGAACCTATATCAGAGTGTTGGTCCTAGTATCGTCCTCTAGGCTGAACTAAGTCTTCCTTTAGCAAGACACCAACTCCAACTTGTGAAGAAGGACCTTGCTTTTGTCCACTTGACAACCGAAGGAATTATCAAAGACCCAAGATGTGAACTTTGACTATCCTTGGAACCAAGAAGCACACTCAAATTGTTGAGGGAAAGAAACTCAACAAGATAGCTTAAACATGAACCTAAGAGGCTATCCTCAAAGACTCAAAGCAAGTTCTAAACTAGAACTCAAAGAAAAGCTACAAAGCTCTCAAGTTTGTATTGTCAAAATTCTTCTCCTTTCATTGTGGCTGAATGCCTCTATTTATAGTTTACAAGTTGTAAGAATTAAGAAAGCCATTCCCTAGTTGGATTAGCTTTTTAGGAAACTAACTAAAGAAACTATTACTTAAAAGAAACAATTAATATAAGAAAAGGAAATAACACAACAAGTAGTTGCCTAAAACTAATCCAAGTGTGTTGGCTGAATTTTGCTTGAGCAATTTCCTATCCAGTTTTGTGGACTTGGTAATTCTTTTAATTACCATGCCTTGGCCGAATTAGAGCTTCTTTACTCCAATTTGGAAGCTTCTCTAATTGCTTTGGCAGAATGGAGCTCTCCACTTTTGACTTAGAATTCCCGAAATTGCAACTCCAAGTGTTGGCTGGATTTTGAGCTTCCTAAATCAACGTCCAAGTGTGGAATGGAATTGCCTAAACCAACATCCAACTGCTGAATGGACTTGAGCTAAATTGAGTTGGAATTAGGCTGGTCTTGAGCTGCCAAACACGTCCATGTGAGCTTCTAAAAATCAGCCAAAAGCCGGAACCTTCCAAGGCCAAATGCTGAAATCTTCCAAGCCTAGATTGGATTCTTCACGGGAGCTGGATTCTTGTTTTGCTCCTTGCTAAATTAGAACCTTCCAAAGTTGAATTTGGATTGTGAGGAGAAATGGCCTAAGGATCTTGATTACACAAGTGAAAATCAACCACACTTGATCCTTCATTCTTGATTCTTCATGGATGACTAGAATGACAAATGATGAGCTAAGTTCGGAAGTCTTCCTTGCTACCTTAGTTTCGGATTCCATGGGCTCATTTATGAAAGAGACTGAGGCAGCATGTATTCTCTTAGTCCTTGACCTTGTAATAGGACCACCAATCCCTTGCAAAGAATCTAAGTGCGGATGCCTAGCTTCATGGTCGGCTTCATGTGGAGTTGTAGTTGTCTCGGCCATTAGGATTTCATCAGTCCTTCCTTCTTTGAAAGGACTCACTCGAGTCCATAAACTTGTCATCCATTTCAAATAAAGAAAGATCATAAACATTAAATGCAGCATTACCTCCATAATCATTTGGAAGGACAAGTTGGTATGCATTCTCGCCCATGCGAGCAGTAACTTGGGAAGGACCATCTCCTCGAGGATGAAGCTTAGTCTTTACTGGCTTTCTCCCTCTATTGGCAACATGAGCATAATGTTTATTCTTTTTGAGGATGTAAAGGTGTACTTTCTCATGCGAGTCTTGAACAAACTTAGCCTTTGCTGCACCATTAAGATTCATTTGCTCATTGCTAGGCAATGGCACTAAGTCAAGAGGGGTTAGTAGTTTAAAACCAATCATCCTAATTTTACACAAGACACTTAGAAAAAAATTAATATGCTTCACATGCTCTTCTAAGCTCTTGCTGTAAATGAGAATGTCATCAAAATACACAACAAACTTTCTTATAAACTGCCTAAATACATGATTCATGAGCCGCATGAATGTGCTAGGTGCATTAGTTAATCCAAAAGGCATGACTAACCATTCATACAAACCAAACTTAGTTTTAAAAGCAGTTTTCCATTCATCTCTATTGTTAATGCATACTTGATGATATCTACTCTTAAGGTCAATTTTAGTACAAATTTTAGACCCATGCAACTTTTCAAACATGTCATTAAAGCGAGGTATTGGATGTCTATACTTAACTATACACATTCTCCACGTACCTTCCTTCTTTGGAACAATGTTGACCAAAGCTGAATGGACTAAGACTTTCTTGTTCATGACCTTTATCTAGCAATTCCTCAACTTGCCGCTTGAGCTCTTTGGTTTCTTTAGGGTTGGCTCGGTTGGGAATTACTGCACTGTGAATGAAGTCAATTTGATGCTCAATTTCCTTAAAGGTGGTAGTCCTTTAGGGGATCTTTTGGAAAATCATCTTCATCTTCCTCAAGAAACAACTTTGACTTGCGAAGACAAGTCACTTGGTAGCTCATCAGTAGTAGATAAAACTTCTTGAAAATTATTTGGCACCAACTCTTTACTTACATTTAAAATTCTATCAACATCATTTATGCAAGTAGAGAAACTACCTTTAAAATTTTTAACTGATGGCTGGATACCTTTGGTTTCACTCATGAGAACCAAAGCCTTACCTTTAGAAACTGAAGAAATTTGTGTACTCACAGTTTGAGCAGAATTTAGACCTTCTTCAACCTTCTTTTGTTCTTTTATCCACTCCATGTGTTTCACCTTTTGTTGTTGATGAAACTTACTAATTTCCAAATGTGGCAATGGTGCTAGTATGAAGGCTTTTCCATCCTTATTAAGACGATACTTATTAGTTCTCCCGGAATGAATTGCATTGCAATCATTCTCCCAAGGTCGTCCTAATAGTAGGTGAGTAGCCTGCATAGGAACAACATCACAAAGAACTTGGTCAATAAAATTTCCAATTTTAAAACTTACCAATGTTTGCTTTGTGACACGGAATGATCCACTTTGATTCCTCCATTGTAATTTGTATGGTTTAGGATGCAAGGAACATTTCAGCTTCAATTTATCTACAAGGTAAGTAGAAGCAAGGTTAGTACAAGATCCTTCATCAATAATCATCATACAAATTTGATCATTAATTAAACATTTAGAGTGGAAAAGATTTATCCTTTGATCTTCGATAGGTTCTTCGGGTAAAGTACTCAAATCTCTTATTGTAACCAAACATTCTCCAGTAAGTTGATCCTCTTCATGCCCCCAATGTTCATTAACATTACTTGCGGCCATCTTACTCTCACTTTTATAGATTCCATCATCTAAGATAGTCATGATTCGAGAGTTTGGACATTGAGAAGTCATATGTCCTCGGCCTAAGCACCTAAAACATTGAATAGAAGAACTAACATTAGAACTACTTGAACTGGACGAAGGTTTAGGGTTACTTACCTTTGAAGAAGTTTGTGGTTTAAACTTCTTCCTGCTTTGTGATTGGATGCTTTCTTTGCGGATGCAACTTGAGCCACTGTGCCTTCCATTTGATCCAATCTCTTATGAACTAATTCTAAAGCCGAAGCTAAGTCCTTAAGATATTCTTTCATATCTTTCTCTTGTTCTTTTGGGTTTTCAGCCTTCTCTACACAAGCAATGTTAGTAAAAAAAAACTTTCCTACCTCACTTCCCTCTAACCAATTGCCCAATGTATGAGACTCTCACCAATGTAGGCTAAACTCTCTTTTTATAGTGAATGGGTTGTTGAGTAGGTTCACTCGCACTCAATCACTTTTCTAAGAGTTCTAATCAAAACATACTTCAAAAGTCTCATAGAAATAGACAATTAAATTCAAGTTAAAGCAAGAATAAAAATCTTTGGAGGTCAAAGAAAGACAAGAAACGAGACAAATTCTGAAAAAAAAAGAAACAGAAGTGAAGACAACAAGAAAAACAAAGGACTTTGACAAAAGAGGACACTTCGGCTGAATTTTCTTTAAAACAGAAAATAGGAACTTTGGCCGAAAGGAAGATTGACACGAGATGGTTCTTTATGTGCTTGATGAGTGGAATTTGTGAATATGAATTGGCTTTGCTCAGTATATCAAACCATATGCAACAATACAGCAACTTCCAAATTCTGAATCAAATCCAATTCCAAACAGGATTTATCTTCAAGTTTCTGGCAGAAATCTTGCACAAGAAGTTTCTAAAAAATTCCAGCAGCTAATTCACAACTTAGAACACATTCTTGGCAGTGAAACTCAACAAATTAAGCCTTCTTAATCAACCAATATGCAGACCAAAGGATAGAACATAAAACTGGCCAGAAACTGATCATGCAATATCGGGTTTCTTGCTGAATTTTCTTCCTCCCAAGTTTCCAATTTCCAGCAGGGTTTTATAATTTGGAAACACACTTTTTGGGCAAAAATATGAAGCCTTTGGAAGGGTAAAATACTCACACCATCAACCCGATCACAGGCCAAGGTGACTTGGACAGAATTCAGACAGAAAAGTTGGGGTTTTGGTTTCTTTCTGAAGTTGTCTTTCTTAGCTACGGGTTTGGATTTATTGCAGCAGTTGCTTCACGTTTTGTAGCACAAATTGATGGTCAATTGCAAGAAGAAAAAGCCTTCTTAATCAGGTAGTAATCACACGAAGAAACCATGCAAAATCTGGGCAGAAAATTGCTTCAAGAAAACAAGATGCAAAGTCGGTTTTTCTCTGAACTTTTCTGTCTTTAGCTACGGGTTTCAGTTTCTCCTCTCAATTTTGCAGCAGCAATTCAACGACCAAGGTTTCCCCTTTATCAAGAAATATTCACAAAGCAATTTGGAGCACAGAACCAAGGTTTTTAAGCAAGAAAGAAACGAAAGAAAACTGGACAGAAAAATTCGGGCAGAACTGGAGCAAAATTCAGGACAGATTTTGGAACTGAAATTTTACAATTTGAAGCGGGATTTTTATGTTGTTTTTCAAGCACGAATTAAGAGGATAATTCAGAGGAGGTCACAGGTAGAACAAGGAAGAAGTTATGCACAACAAGAACACGAAAAAAAATAGAGAAACAGAGACACAATATAGGAGCTGAAACTAAGATAGAAATCTGGAACGGGACTGAATTTTTACAGATGGAATTTTTTTTTCTTTTTGGTTTTTTCAACACGAAAATAAGAAGACAATCACTAAGAGATTATGGACAGAAAGAAGACTCGGAGACACAGAACAAAGATGCGGGAGAAACAAAGAAAACAGAGACAAAAACACAAAGGATATGAACAACTTCAAGGAGCAACCCAAAGGCAGCTCTGATACCAAATTGATACGAATTCTTACACCAAAGGATAAGAAACCGAACCTATATCAGAGTGTTGGTCCTAGTATCGTCCTCTAGGCTGAACTAAGTCTTCCTTTAGCAAGACACCAACTCCAACTTGTGAAGAAGGACCTTGCTTTTGTCCACTTGACAACCGAAGGAATTATCAAAGACCCAAGATGTGAACTTTGACTATCCTTGGAACCAAGAAGCACACTCAAATTGTTGAGGGAAAGAAACTCAACAAGATAGCTTAAACATGAACCTAAGAGGCTATCCTCAAAGACTCAAAGCAAGTTCTAAACTAGAACTCAAAGAAAAGCTACAAAGCTCTCAAGTTTGTATTGTCAAAATTCTTCTCCTTTCATTGTGGCTGAATGCCTCTATTTATAGTTTACAAGTTGTAAGAATTAAGAAAGCCATTCCCTAGTTGGATTAGCTTTTTAGGAAACTAACTAAAGAAACTATTACTTAAAAGAAACAATTAATATAAGAAAAGGAAATAACACAACAAGTAGTTGCCTAAAACTAATCCAAGTGTGTTGGCTGAATTTTGCTTGAGCAGAATTTCCTATCCAGTTTTGTGGACTTGGTAATTCTTTTAATTACCATGCCTTGGCCGAATTAGAGCTTCTTTACTCCAATTTGGAAGCTTCTCTAATTGCTTTGGCAGAATGGAGCTCTCCACTTTTGACTTAGAATTCAAATTGCAACTCCAAGTGTTGGCTGGATTTTGAGCTTCCTAAATCAACGTCCAAGTGTGGAATGGAATTGCCTAAACCAACATCCAACTGCTGAATGGACTTGAGCTAAATTGAGTTGGAATTAGGCTGGTCTTGAGCTGCCAAACACGTCCATGTGAGCTTCTAAAAATCAGCCAAAAGCCGGAACCTTCCAAGGCCAAATGCTGAAATCTTCCAAGCCTAGATTGGATTCTTCACGGGAGCTGGATTCTTGTTTTGCTCCTTGCTAAATTAGAACCTTCCAAAGTTGAATTTGGATTGTGAGGAGAAATGGCCTAAGGATCTTGATTACACAAGTGAAAATCAACCACACTTGATCCTTCATTCTTGATTCTTCATGGATGACTAGAATGACAAATGATGAGCTAAGTTCGGAAGTCTTCCTTGCTACCTTAGTTTCGGATTCCATGGGCTCATTTATGAAAGAGACTGAGGCAGCATGTATTCTCTTAGTCCTTGACCTTGTAATAGGACCACCAATCCCTTGCAAAGAATCTAAGTGCGGATGCCTAGCTTCATGGTCGGCTTCATGTGGAGTTGTAGTTGTCTCGGCCATTAGGATTTCATCAATTTTTATTTTGTATTTTTATATTGTCAAACAGAAGTTTGATACAAAACAGGTATAGAACTCCCTTGTGTACGTGTTTTCCTTTCTAGATATTGTTAGAAAAATCTAAGATATTCTTATAAATGAGTTTAAAATATATTTAAAAATTATAAAATTAAATCAAATTTAATTTAAAAATTCTAATTGCAAGACAAATTCAATTTTGGAAGAATCAAAATTCCAATTTTGATGTGCAAATCAAATGCTTCTTAATACACTACTTCTTCTATTCTGCAAAAAAGAGTTTAATTTCAAAACCCTTTTTGTCCTTAAAAAACAGTCTATTTTTTGAATAAAAGTTTTATATTATCCTTACTAAATGTAACCATGTATGACCTAAAATTAAAAGTAAGGAAAAAAAATGTCAAATTATATGTTTAATGATAAATAAGTGTGTTGTGCTTTATAATTAAAAAAAAATCGCACTAAATCTAAAGTGAATTTTTTTTGGGATCGATAAAATTCTACCAACATTTAATATTTAAAATACTCTCTCCATCTAAAAAAAAGAATTTATTTTCAAGATTTTTATTTATGTTGAAGAAAAAAGTTCATTTTTGAACAAAAGTTTTATATTATATTTACGAATAATAATCATATATGTCCTAGTATTAAAAAGTAAATATAAAAACGGAAAAGTGTTTGTTAAATGACACTTTAAGTTATTATACTTCATAACTAAGAGAAATTATATCAAATTCATTGTGAACTTTTTTTCTTTTTTCTTTTTTCTTTTTTTTTGTTGGAGTACAGAAAGAGTTATGATTTTTTTTTTGGTGGTTTTAGGGCTTAGAGTAATACATTAAAGAGCCCTTTATGAAAATTTCCACCGTATTTACCATAATTTGTGGCGTGTTAAAGTTTCATACTTAAATTTTTTGTTTTATCGAATGCAACTAAAAGATGGTTAAAATCATTAGTCTAATATACGGATTTGTCCATGGGAGTTCATGAAAAGAAACTTGTCAAGATGGAAGCTAAAGACTATATACAGTTAGTAGTAAGTCAGTTAGAGAAGCAGTTAGTTTTAGTTAGAGTAAGGCGGTAGAAAATGTCTATAAAATGTGGCATTAGAGCTCAAACTTGGGGTGTGGATGATTGTACTCTTTTCTTGCTTCTCAAGTTTCCCAATCCAGATCTCTATCTTGTTCCTTTTCTTTTTTGTCCTTATCTCAACTCTTTCTGTATTCATTCTTATTCTTCTCTGTTGGTAATGATAATTTTGTTGCTTGATCAAGGATATCACATCTGAACTTGACATTTGCATCGAGCAGAGTGATCTCAGGGACATGGCGAAAGGTACACGTACAAAAACTATGAAAAAACAGCTCAAACAGCAAGAACACCGATTAACGGAATGGGGTGAGAACTTCCAGAAACAAATATTGGAGATAAATGCTAAGAACTCCTAATTGCAGCTGCAGATACTGGAGAATAGCAGGAGAGTTGATTCTAATGTTGTCGATCTTGGCAAAAAAGTCGACTCCAGTAATGTGGATCTTAGGACTAGACTAGATGCGTTGGTGAAGTTCTTGATAAAGGATAAAGTCGTGGAGGATCCGTTGTTGCCAATTAATAGAACACCTTACTTCCTACTCCTGATGCACATATGAGGATTGGAAGGTTGGAAAAGACCCTAATTATTCCGAAGGATGGATGTAACAGAGTCGGATACGGGAATAATTTCTTGTACCCAAGGTTAGAGTTGCCCTTCTTTGAAGGAAACAATCCAAGGGAATGGGTTCGGAAGTGTAAAAAATTTTTCCAGTTAAATCAGGTGGAGGATGAGCAGAAGGTAGACATAGCAGAGATGTACTTGACAGGTAAAGGAGAAGTATGGTTTCAAAGCATCAAGATGATGATGGGCAAGGTTTCTTGGAGCGAGATGTGTGAACTGCTCTATAGAAGATTTGACAGAAGGGAAATCCAAGACAAAGGGGAAGAATTCAATCACTTGAGGCAAACAGGAAACATGAATGAATACTATGAATGTTTTGAGGAATTGAGGACACTAATGTTAGCTCGTGATTCACGACTTCCAGAGAGCTACTTCATTTCAAGCTTCGTGGGAGAACTCAAGGAGAAAATTAAACCAATGGTCAAAATGATGAAACGAATTTCTTTGATAGAAGCCTTTGAGACTGCCTTGCTGCAAGAACAAGTAGTGGAAGCAAATGCAAAAAATTACAAAGGGGCACCCAAGTGGTATGATGAAGCTACTAATGGAAACTACAAACCAAGAACCACAATACCAGTCCCTTCTAGGACTCTCGTCAGTACTGGAACCAAACTTGCAGACGCAGGAAGAGGAGAAATAAGGGAGATATTACCCTAAGAAGTTCAGAGGAGACGTAGCTTGGGACTGTGCTTCAAATGTAGGGAAAAGTTTGGCCTAGGGCATGTGTGTAAGATGAAGCAAACTGTATTCGTGTTGGCTGAAGATGATGATGAACAGGAATCTCTTGACTTTCAAGAAGCGAAAGAAATGGCAGGTAATATAATAGATGACTCATTGCATACACTGTTAGAGAGCTTGACGAGAAAAACCATAACATTGCAAGGGGAGTTAAAAGGGGAGTTAGTCAATATTTTGATAGACACTGGCAGCACCTGCAGCTTCGTACAGTGGAGGTTAGCAAAAAGATTAAAGTTAGAACATGAGGCAGCATCCCCTCTACAAGTGACCATAGCTGATGGTACAAGGATCACTAGTTTTGAAATTTGTCCTAGAGTGAAATGGAGTATTCAGAACCATCAATTCCAACATGAGTTGAGAGTCATGGAGTTAGGCAGATGGGATATTATTCTTGGAGCGATCGATGTACCAAGATCGCCCATTGCTTTTGACTTTAAAAAGTTGCACATTCAAATGATTCAAGAAGGAAAGGAACTAGTCTTGCATGGGAAGGTAGACAATCCCAAGCTGAAATTGATCCAAGGAAAGGATATATCAACTCTATTGAAATATCAGGAGCAAGGCCATGACAAAGGCTTCAACTTAGCATTGCCACTTAAACTGCTCACTACCAAGAAGCTCAGCTTGGAAAATGAGTTGATTCAAGAAGATGCAGTGTTGCAGGGGAAGGTTGAACATTCCCAACTGAGCTCAATTAGAAGAAAAGAAGTGAGCAAATTCTTTGAGGAAAACAAAAATCAAGGCGGCAGAATAGTGAAACTCTTTGCCAGATTAGATTCCAACATACATGATCAAAGCTCAACAAATCCTTTTGAAGGTCAAGTTGGAGATCAACAAATTCGAATTGTCAAAACCCATTTCAAGCTTGTTTTAAGGAACTACGGACCTTTAGAAGTACTAAAACGTATGGGAATTGAATGGCTGTGTCATTACAACCCTATTACTTTGATTTTTAGAAGTTGCCTATTCATTTACAAGATTGGTTACAAGACTATGTGGGGCATCCGATAATGACAATTGTAAAAGGAAAGGGTGTACAAAATTTTGCAGCAGAAACCAGTCTTGAGAACAAGACTAAAGTTTACCAGGGATGTATGTCAAGTTGGAAGCTAAAGACTATATACAGTTAGTAGTAAGTCAGTTTGAGAAGCATTTAGTTTTAGTTAGAGTAAAGCGGGAGAAAATGTCTATAAAATGTGGCATTAGAGCTCAGACTTGGGGTGTGGATAATTGTATTCTTTTCTTGCTTCTCAAATTTCCCATTCTCGATCTCTATCTTGTTCTTTCTCTTTTCTGTCCTTATCTCAACTCCTTATGTATTCATTCTTATTCTTCTCTGTTGGTAATGATAATTTCTTTGCTTGATCGGGATATCAAATCTGAACCTGACAAAACTCGAGCTTTCGATATTTCCGTTTGAAAGTCCTTTGTTGCCGAGACAAACCCTTGGATGACTTAAATATTTTTTCACTACCCTCTTACCTTGACTGTGGTAAAGTTGCACACTTTTTACTAAATATTGTAATTAACTGAGAATTGCCAACAATTTATTACTTACAAAACTTTTGATACAATGTAATTTTGTTTTTGCAGCCTATAACTTATTTGAAATTTGATGACAAAATCAAAATTTGTATGTTATTTTTAATATTTATATTTTATATTCTTTTTTAGTTTATAATAATAGATAACCATTTTAAATTAAAAGATGATTTTTTTAAAGTATTTATAAGAGAAATATGAAAATTACAAAATTTATACAATAATATAAATTAAAAAAAATTAAATTATTGTTTATGATAAAAATTTAATCAATTCTGAATTTGTTCTCATTAATTGCATTTAAATATAAAATTAAAATAAGTAATGATAATTTTTTTAAAAACAGCAATTAATATTAATAAAAATATTAAAAAAATAAGATCAAATTCTTACAAAATTACACTTACACCAAAAAAAATAAAAAAACACCCCAACAACTTCAATGATTGCTTTTAACGTAAATTGTTACTACCAGCCAACTTTAGCCCTTTAAACTAGAAAATATTGTACCTCAATAACAAAATGGTGTCACATTCAGATTTCGTTTTACATATACCTGTTTTCAGCTAAGAACAACCGCAGCAAATCTGTTAAGTCAATTATTTGCTGATTGTAGATGATATACCATCAAGAAACCTTCTAAAATCTCCATGCAACTTGTCCTGTATTCGGCTCATATATTTCACTCTCTTTTACATAAAGAACCCCTGGTTGATCTGCCAAAAAATCAACAAATATATATCTAGATTTATGAAGCTTGAACATTTCCAATTGCTGAGAATTATATGATCTTGTAATTTTTATTTTGTGTGTTCAAAGGAAATGACGAGAAAAAAAAGAAAGAAGAAAACTCCATAAAAACTTGATATTTGATAAATTCTAAGAGAATGTTTTATGCATTTCTAGTCTTTTCATTGAAAACTAGGAGTCACAACTCCTGATGATCAATCCTTCCAATTCTTGGAGATTTACGCTATATTAATACTAAATAGTATAGAAATGAGATAAATATATATATAATTGATTTTGTTTTGGGTTTCAAATCCATGCCTTTTGAAACATATTAAATTTTCAAAATGAAAGTGGAGATATAAAATGGTGTATTTTATGGCATCAAATTAATTTCATTCCTAATGTTCTAAATCAACAATATTCTGACAGAATCTTCACTTATTCCTCTTCTCATCATCTTCAACCAAACTACTAGTACTATTACTAATATTATTATCATTACCTCCATTACTATCCTTTAATTTTTAACTATAGCCTAATTTTTTAATTTTTAATTCTTATATTTTAAAAAAGTTTAATTTTTTTTATTTCAAAGTACTTTCTTACATAAAATAAAATAAAATAAAATTTGTTTTTATATAAATTTTTACATGTGGTACCCACTTGCATAAATTTAAATCTAATTTAATTTCTTATATTTGGTACCTTTTCAAGATAAATGTTTTTATTTAATTTTTATATTAAAAAATAAAATAATTAATTTTTTTTCATAAATAAAAACTATCCCGTGCCATAGAGGCATAGATGTTAAAAATAAATATGCGCTTACGTTTCAGTCGCGATGCTTGCTCTGGGGTGAGCCTGGCAGAGAATCCCGGCCCAACATGCCTATAAACATATCCTAAAGCCTTCCGTGCGGCCTCTTTGCTGAAATATTGGTCCATCATCAAAAAAGAGAAAAATAATTCTATATTTACAATGATTTTCGAGAAATACAATATTAAATATTGACCAAAAATTGAAAAAATAACACAGGAAGAGGAAAACAGATCTGTCTTATAAGAAATTCCAAGTTTCCTCAATTTTTCTTCCCTTTGGAAAAAATATTAAGGTCTCACTTTTGGATTATCTTGGTCAACAACTGAATTTATTTTTGACTTAGTCATTCATGTTGAAAATCAGATCACATTTAAATTTTACTAAAAAATTACAGTATGGAATAAAAACTTCAAAATATATACATAAAATATGTATAGACTGCATTTCAAAATAAAATTTGTAAGATAAAAATTATTTTAAAAAGTACAAAAATACATTTTAAAACACAATCTATATGCACTAATAATGTGTACAAAAGACTCCAAAATCCGCAAGTTTCACAAAAAAAAAAAAAAATCGTACTAAATGACAATTTCAGTGAAACATATAGAAAGTAATAGAAGGAAACTTGATCAATCTATCATGAGAGACTGTCCAAACTGTACAACTGAATTAGTAAATGAAGTAAAACAACATTTACATACCAAAGTAAAAGGAAAAGGAAGAAGGCTAAAATCCTCCTTCACCTATCAATTTGACTTTTGTCATAGTGAAATAGCAACTTCAAGAGGCTGTATTGATGATAAGAAATAGAAGAAAGAGTATGTCCAGCGTAAGAATAAGACTTTCCATTCCAAGGAACGTGTTATGTTACTATTTTTGAATGTTTTAACATGTTTGTCACATTTGACAATTCAAAATATGTTTAAATTGTCTAACCATTGTTGTCATTTCTTCATCTCCAATCATAAACCTACTTCAAAATTTAATTTCCAAAAATGTAAAATGATGAAGCTTAGCCCGTATTGGGAATAAGGCTTAAGGAGAATATAGTATGTTTTCTTAATTTACCTAGAGAATCAGTGAAAGAGTATTTATAGTGCTATTTAAGTTAGTGTGCTAGAACGGTCGGTATGATCTTATTGGTTATTAATTTCCAAGATGGATGACAATTAAGTAGGTTGGTGGTGTGGCTGTTTAATGAAATTCATACTAAAATTTCAAAATAGACCTTCTAGTGGGCACTGTCCCTTTTGGTTTATCAGAATACGTTATTGTCATCTCCGTACTAAAAAAGAATTCAAATTAAAAAAACTTTATATCTTAAAAAAGAGTTCACTTGTTGCAAGATTTACGGGTTGATTAGGGTGATGTGATTTAGTTTCCTAGAATAGCTGTTGTATAGGTGTATTAGAATTGTAAATTACTTTATTCTCTAGGATTTCTTACCTATTTTAATCTCTTGTATAGCTATAAATCTATACATGTACTGATCAAGAAAGTTGTGGTATTTTATAATATACGTTCATATGGTATCAGTTATGCAAAGACACTAACTGTTGTATTATATTCTTAGAACCATACTGTGTGTTCTAGGAACTGAACTCGAGGAAGATGATTGGTAGTGCTAAATTAATCAATGGTCTCTATGTTTTTGATGATCACAAGTCCGAGAATAAAGAAGTTCAAGGGTTGAGTAGTGTTATGTCTTTCCCAGTTATGGATAAAGTTATGCTTTGGCATTATAGGTTAGGGCATCTTAGTTTTCCATATCTTAAAAAACTCTTTCTTAGTTTATTTAAAGAATTAGACTATTCTAAATTATCTTGTGAACATTGCATTTTATCTAAGAGTCACAACACTTTTTATCGTCCAAAAATTTATCAAGCATCCAAACCATTTTACTTAATCCATAGTGACATTTGGGTTTCGTCTAGGATTAATACTCCCTCAAATAAGAAATGGTTTGTGACGTTTATTGATGATTATACCCATTTGTGTTGGGTTTACCTGATATCGGAAAAATCTGAGGTTGAAAAGCTCTTTAAAATGTTTTACTCCATGATTGAAAATCTATTTGAAACCAGAATTAGGATTTTTCACACAGATAATGGAACTGAATACTTTAAAGGAGTCCTTGGACGTTTTTCTACTGAGAAAGGGATTCATCATCAAACAACTTGTGTTAATACTCCTAAGCAAAATGGTATTTCAGAACACAAAAATAAACATCTTCTTGAAATTTCTCAAGCTATTATGTTTTCAATGAATGTTCCTAAATATTTATGAGAGGAAGCTGTCTTAACAGAATCTTACCTTATTAATAGAATGCCTACTCGTGTTCTAAACTATATTGCTCCCCTTGATTGCCTAAAAACATGTTTTCCTGCATCACGAATCCTTTCCACTCTTCCTTTTAAAATATTTGGGTGCACAGCATATGTTCACATCAATCATAAAGGGAGATCTAAACTTGATCCGAGGGCAGAAAAATGTATTTTTGTTGGTTATGCTTCAAGCCAAAAGGGGTATAAGTGCTTCAATCCCAACACTAAAAAACCAATTATTTCTACGGATGTTACCTTTCTTGAACATAAACCTTTTTTTCAAAAAATTTCTCTTCAGGGGAAGATAGGAAAAGAAGGAAATTTCTGGGAGGATATGTCTACTACTCCTTTACCTAAAACCATTGATTTTATTGAAGATGAAATGAGTAATATTGAAGAATTTGCTTTGTCACCAAACCTTTTTGAATCCTTGACAAGGGGAGAAATACTACCCAAAGCTCCTACTGAACATGGTAAAGAGATCTAAACTTATTCAGGGAAGAAAGGTCATCAAAAATACAAGAAGGACATGGTCTGTTTAGCACCAGGTCAATCTACTTCTCCGAGAACAGAACCTAAAACTATTCCAGGTTTGCATAGCATTGATTCAGTGCATACTGAACCAAATGTTGATTCAGTTTCTTTCCAAGTATCTAATGCTGAGCCTAATGATCTAGATATTCCTATTGCTATTAGGAAAGCTAAATGTACCCCTCATCCTATATCCTAATATCTTTCATATTCTAAACTCTCAATAAAACATAATGCCTTTATATCTAAATTATCTAACTTGTTTATCTCGAGAAACATACAAGAAGCACTTGATGATCCTGACTGGAAATTATTAGCTATGGAGGAAATTAATGCTTTGAAGAAAAATGGGACGTGGGAGGTTGTTGATTCACCCAAAGATCAGAAAATTGTTGGGTGTAAATGAGTGTTTATAGTAAAGACTAAGGTAAATGGGAGTCTTGAAAGATACAAGGCTAAATTAGTTGCTAAAGGGTTTACTCAAACCTAAGGGATTGATTATTAGGAAACTTTCTCTCCTTTTGCAAAAATCAATTCCATCTGGGTATTATTATCTTTAGCTACTAATCATGACTGGCCATTACACCAGTTGGATGTAAAGAATGCATTCTTGAATGGGGATTTAGAAGAAGAAGTGTTCATGAGCCTACCTTCGGGATTTGAGACAATAATGAGACTAGATAAAGTCTGTAGACTGAAAAAATCACTATATGGCTTTAAACAGTCTCCGGGAGCTTGGTTTGAATGGTTTGGAAAAGTAGTAAAAACCATGGTTATCTGCAAGGCCAAGCCGATCACACACTGTTTTATAAACATTTGGAGAAAGATAAGATATTTATCTTAATTGTCTATGTAGATGATATTATCCTGACCGGTGATGATCTTGCTGAAATAGCATACTTGAAGAAGAAGTTGGCACAAGTTTTTGAGATTAAAGATTTGGGATTATTAAAGTACTTTCTTGGTATGGAGTTTGCCAGATCAAAGAAGGGTATCTTTGTAAACCAAAGGAAATATATCCTTGATCTTCTCAAAGAAACAGGTCTTTTAGGGTGTAAAGCTGTGGATACTCCACTTGATGCCAATTTGAGACTTAATCCAGCTACAGCTAAAGAGGTGTCTGATAAGGGAAAATTTCAAAGATTTGTAGGGAAGTTAATCTATCTATCACATACCCGTCCAGATATGGCCTTTGCTGTGAGTATGGTTAGCCCATTTATGCATTCACTTAGTCGAGAACACTTTGATGCAGCCTATAGAATTCTAAGATACCTAAAAGGAACTCCTGGAAGAGGTCTTATGTTTCGGAAGAGTAACAATTTTCAAATAGAAGTCTACACTGATGCAGATTAGGCCAGTTGCACCACTGACAGACGTTCTACTTCAGGCTATTGCACATTTTTTAGAGGAAATCTTGTCACATGGCGGAGTAAAAAATAGAATGTAGTGGCTCGAAGTAGTGCTGAGGCTGAGTTTAGGTCCCTTGCTCATGGGATTAGCGAGGCAATCTGATGGAAAAGATTATTTGAAGACTTGAAGATTTCGGTATCTCATCCTATGAAAGTGTATTGTGATAATAAAGCAGCCAGCTCAATTGCTCACAATCCGGTTTTATAAGATAGAACAAAACACATTGAAGTTGACAAAAATTTTATCAAAGAGAAGATTGAAAGTGGGTTAATTTGTCTTTCCTATGTACTAACTACAGATCAGACAGCAGATATTCTCACTAAAGAACTACACAAAGGACAGTTTGAACATCTAGTAAGCAAGCTGGCTATGGAAGACATCTTCAAGCCAGCTTGAGGGGGAGTGTTGTAAGATTTACAGGTTGATTAGGGTGATGTGATTTAGTTTCCTAGAATAGCTGTTGTACAGTTGTATTAGAACTGTAAATCACTTTATTTTCGAGAATTTCTTACCTATTTTAATCTCTTGTATAGCTATAAATCTGTATATGTACTGACAAAAAAAGTTGTGAGATTTTATAATATACGTTCATATCACTTTTAATACGAAAATTTTATATTACTCTTATTAATAATGACAATGCATAATTCAAATTTAAAAATAAGAAATAAAAACATATATTTAATAGTGCATTAGCTATGTTTTAAGTTAAAAAAATTTGTATCAAATCAAAAGTGAACTATTTTTTTAGGACGAAGGGAGTATAACATATTACACATTACTTGTCCTCCCTAATTCAGTACAGAAATTATGTTGGTTAAGGCAAAAAACATATTATATTACAATTAAAGTTAGATATAATTTTTTAAAATTTAACTAAAATTTATAATTCAAAGGAAGAAAATTTGGACATCACCAAATATAGACGTTGAGTGAAAATCTGGACATCACTAAAATTTACAACAAAAAAGTTGAGTGAAGTAGTATCATTTTATCAAGTTTGGACATTCACCAAATATAGAAACAATAAGCAGTATACTGGATACGTAATAAAAACATATGCAAAATAACAGAAAAAATAGCCATTACTAGGTTTGCTAGACGAAGGCAAGGAATATACTAATATGATCATCGGTTCACAATGTGAAGGCAAAAAATCCACCAATTTGATCGTTGATTAAAAAAATTCAAACACTGGTAAAAAGCCAAAAAATGATTAACATTTACTCAAATTCAAATTAGATAGTTCATAAAATTAGACTTTCAATTTATTATTTCCAAGTTGGACACAACTTTAATTATTTTAGTTTTAATAGATCAAGATAATAAAATAACTTGTTATTATTAGGAATTAGGACAAGTTAGTATCATTAGTTTTAAAGCGTTCGAACTTAAGAATCAAGAATTCTAAATTACAAATTTAGGATATAGGTTATTTTTTAATAAATAAACTACACTTAATTATTGGTTCCTATTTACAATTTCAATAATTTTTTTATGTTACGAACAATCTTCCACAATTTACGTGAAATGTTTTGTTTTTTGAAATTTTAAGCATTTCAATACTTCCTTTCCATATTCTTAACATTTTGAAGTTTCTTTTCAGCAATTTTTTAATCTAAATTTTGATCTGTTATACACATATTTTTCACAAAAGAGAATCAATCAACCCTATCAATTGGATTGACTAGGTAACTTTTAGGTCAAATTTTATTGACAATTATCACGAACAAAAAATCCCCAAAATCATAATGTAGCATGTTCATATCTTTTCGCAAAATAAGTTAAACTACTAAATTAATTGAATTGAATCCATACGGAACAAGATATGTTTATTCTATTACAAAAATATTCCAAAAGATATTATTATAATAAACTATTATTATACTCAATACATATTATTATGGATAAATATTAACTATTATAATATTATTATTGTATGCTGTCTGGAATCCGAGCTTGTTAAGAAGGGTCGATGCGGAACATCAGCCGATAAAGATGGAGTTCAAGAAGAGAGATTGGGCTTGAATGACGCTACCAAGGTCAAAAGAAATATGGAAGTTAATGATAGGCGAAGGAAAGACCCCTAAGGGAATCGAGGTGATGGCAAACAAATTGTTCATTGGTGATGAGTTTGGTCTATGGTTTGGAGGCCTGGTACCTAAAATCCAAGAGGCAGAACTTCAGACTTGAAAATTGCCACTACCAGACCCAATTAGTTAGAAGAGATATTCCTTATGACCAAGGGGATTGAGATCATTGCAAATAAACTATTTGCTAGATGACTTCAGTTTATGGGTTAGAAGCTTGGTACCTAAAATCTAAGAGGACAGCCGTTTGGAGTTGGTTGGATTGTGAGGGAAAGGTATTTTAATAACATCCCTCTTGAGCAAAATCCCAGAATACAATCTTAGAGCAGAGGCCAAGATGGATGAAACTTTTGAACGAATCTAGTTCAGAACAAAGCATTTCAAAACTTTTGACGAACTGGCATCGGTTCCAAACACAACAATTGAGGATATTTTAGTTTTGGAAACTCAAAATTTATTGCCTTGATGTACTATTACCCTTTTTCCTTTGTGAATAAAATTGTCTTTTGTTTATTTTGTTGAAGTTGTACTCATGTTTTATAGTTTGCTAGTGAGTCGCGCTTACGCTTGGTATTGAAGTTGTACTCATGCCTTTTTAAAGGCATAGATTTTAACTCTTAGCTTATAGGGCAAGCTTGCTAAAAGAATTATTGTAGTACCCGAAAATGCAAACCAAGAAGGGCATAGAAGAATCCAACTAAATTAAAAATTTCTTAAAACATGCAAAATAAGCATCACACACCTAAAAATTATATGACCTATATGAAGGACGCACATAGGAAGGCCACACCCTCCTTTAAAAAGAAAAGACAAGTTTAGAAGTAAACAATGTGTTAAGCTATTGACATGCCTAGTGCATTAGGCAAGCACTATGGAGTTCAACGAGGGTCCTTCTCATTGTGGATCCAACTTTCATTGTCCTCCTATCTTGCTATTTTTATTATTATGGAGGACATATTTTCAGGGTCGAAACTAGGCATTCTACACTTGGGTATCGTAATAGTGGCCCGCCATTTGCTTGTTCTTAACCTCCCACAATGCGACAACTTCTCGTCGTTCCTCCAGTGCATCCTAGTTCTGTCACATCTCGTCTTCATTCATAATTTCATTGAAACGTTTCGTTCTGTTGATTGGCATTCCAATTTATGTGGGAACCATGACTTCTATTTCATACACTTGATTAAACAACGTTTCTTCTGTGGCTATTCTAGGGATGGTTCGGTAAGACAAGCATTAGGCAACTGTTCCGGTCAACCCTCTTAGCTTTTCTAAGCCTAGTTTAACTCTTGTAAGAGAATTCTATTTGTCACCTCAGTTTAGTCATTAGTCTGTGAAAGAGCCACCGAAATAAATTTTTATTGAATATTGAGCTCGATGAACCATGCTCCGAAAAAGTCAAATTGTTTACTATTATTACTAACACAAACGCGAGGTATGCAAAAGTGGAAAACAATATTTTTCTAAGAAGACTTTAGGATGCTCTTTCCTGTGGTAAACTGGTAATGGCAAGTGGCTTTAGTTCAACACCCTTTATAAAATAATCTAGTCTACTTCTAGAAACTTAATAAATCTCCTTGGAGCCTCAGGAAGTGGCCCCGCAATGTTAATTCCCCCGTTAGTAAAACGGTCATGTGCTGGTAATTAGGGGTGTAAACGAACTAGTACGTTTAATGAACAGTTTGTAAACAAATTCGGTTATGTTCGTTTATGTTTGTTCGTTAAGTTAAATGAACAATAAACGAATAGATTTTAATGTTTGTTTAATAAACAAACACGAACAGAAATGTGTTCGGTTCGTTTATGTTCACAAACAAACTCGTTTAGTGTTCGTGAACATGTTCGATTAATGTTCGTTTAAAATAATATATATAAATATATATAATAATATGAATAATTATAATAATATTAATAATATATACAATTTTGTCAAAACGACTTAGGGTTAATTCTCAACTTAGGACTTAAAGGGTATTTATTTGAATTTGAAGGGTATTTGTTCTTAACTTTTTTAGGTAAATATATATACTTTATAAACTTTGCATTTGGAGTTAATTTTTTATTGTTAATCTCTTTTTTTTTTCTTTTTTATTTTTTCTTGTTGAAACAGAATTGTTGAGATTTCAAAGTTTTATAGTCATTGTTTTACTCTTTCTGCAAGTAACTCATTTTTAGTATGAAATTGTACATTAGAAGCTTTAATGGTGTAAGCGAACAGATCTTTCGGTGAACATGTATAAATATATATGTAATATTTATATATTATATTATTTTAAATTTTTGTTTAAGTGCTTGCAAATATGTTCGTTTAAATATTTGCAAACATGTTCGTTTAAACGTTCGCGAACATGTTCATTTAAATGTTTGCAAATATGCTCGTTTAAATGTTCGTTAAGTATTCATGAACATGTTCGTGAACATTAATAAACATTAATAAATATGTTCGAGATCGGTTCGTGTTCGTTTAAATTTTTCATATTTGTGTTCGGAATCAGCTCGTGTTTATTTAAAATAAATGAACAAATCTTGAATAATATCCGTTTGAGATCGTTCGATTCGTTTACGACCTTATTGGTAATGTTGACCAACTTGGTCTATGAACTTAAATCTCCTTGGAGCCTTCGTTGGTAAAACAGTCATGAGCTGGTAATATTGACCAACTTGGTCTATGGAAGGAGTCAGAAAGTAGAGTGTTATTAACACTGTTCCGATTTTTCTGCACTTAGGTTCTTAGCATCTCGATAAATTGTTGGCCAATAGTATTCGAGCTACAAGCCTTTTTTTTGGCTATTGTGTGTTGGAGGTATATAAGTTTGAGAGAATTTGATACTTGAATATTACATCTTGATACATTAAGTTTGAAATGTTCAATAGTGTTACCTCTAACTAGACTCATCTAGAATATATATGCAAGTTATTGGACTACAGTATACATGTTCCTTAATAACTAAACATTCACGTATTGGGTTTATATGTGAACACATTATTTAGATTATTTATATTAAAATATATCTAACAATCTCCTGCTATGTTTTACCATACAGCACAATTCAATATGATGGTCAATGTAATATTCAAACAAACATGAAGAATTCATATCTCCTATTTTAGTGTAATGTTCAAACAAATATGATTTATTCACACCCCTAATTCAAATTATCCAAGCATAGAGTTTTCTAATGAAATTTTAAAAACTCCATCAACATTGTGCATGGTACGGCGTTATTGGCACACAACCCTGGTGGACTTCTTATAATACGTACTCAAATTTGTTTTAGCTTACACACTGTAACTAAAGCATAAGATGAGATCCGTACAAGACCCAAAATTTGTTTTAGCTTACACACTGTAACTAAAGCATAAGATGAGATCCGTACAAGACCCATAAGTTAGGGCATACTATGCGACTATTATGCAGATTGCCCGAGCTTCATCTTTTTGTATTAAGAATTCGTCTAAGGCGAGGTACTTCAAGATGGAAGTTATCCAATTCTCGTATTCTTCCTTCATTATGGCCAACAACGCTATTTTATCAATGCTTCTAATAGACAATTCTTCCACCACGATCTGTTTGGCAAGGAGAGCGAAGGCAAAAGAAGCCAATTTACTGAGGGCATCCACCTTTCAATTTTAAGAGAGAGGTATTTTGTTAATAAGGGATACTTCAAAAGACTTCATTAGGCATTTTACTTTATTCAAGTATTTGGCCATCACTTGGTCCCTGACTTCGTATTGTCCATGAATTTGGTTTACTATTAACTAGAAATCTCTGAATATTTGTAACTTTCGGGCGCCCATTTTTCAAGCCAGTTGCATTCCCGTAATGATATTCATGGCTTTGTTGTTAGAGGTAAGGAAACCAAATCTCACTGCATAGGTCAACTCATGACTACTTGGGTTGCTAAGTAATAGTCTTGCACCAGCCCTTTAAACTCTGGAAAATTAAAGAATAGCATCTAGACTTCTGTGTTTGCGGGTTTTGCCTGAGGGATCGAGTTTAGTTGGATGTTTGCAAAATGCTTTGTTTAGGGCATTTCTGTGGTAAAATCTACTAAAACCTGTCCTTTGACAGCTTTTCTTGGTTGGAAGGAAATATCATGTTTATCAAGTTCAATTGTCGATTTGATTGAACAACTTGTTGCCTCTGGCCTATGAAGGATTTACTTTAAAGGTTAATTCGTTAAGACACAAATGCTATGTGCCTGAAAATAGTGCCTGAGCCTTTTGACAATGTACGCTAGTACAAGGATAGGTTTCTCTACACTCAGATAGAGTTGTTCAGCACACTCGGGTGCCCTGCTAATACAGTAGATTATGTGGGCATTGCATGTGGTTGTCTTCCCTTAATAGCACTATGTTCAACGAGGTATCTATAGCTGACAAGTACATAAAGAATGTATTGCCTGAGATAGGTGTAGTTAATGACAAGAGGCATGCTAAGTGTTGTTTCAATCCCAAATACTTGTTTAAAAACTTGAAACAAAAGGATAGAGCTCGCTCTGCCGCTCTAGAGAAGAACATATTGAGTGTGGTAATATGGTTGTTTAAACTCTGTACTTCTTTTATAGTCCTTGGTGAAGCCGTGCTTGCAATAACCTTCATTTTTTTTTTGAGTTGGCTTTTGTGCTTTTGTCAGAAACCAAGTGCCCTAGAATCTTTTCCACCTCTATGCCAAAAACACTTTTTTCAGAGTTCAACTTCATGTTGGCTTGTCACAAGGTAGTAAACGTTTCGCGACCATCAACTATCGTATCATCTTTGTCTCTGCTTTTTATAATCATATTATCCAAGTACACTTCCATGTTGTTTCAAGTTTGGTTCTTAAATATTTGGTCATTCAACCTTTGGTTAGTTGCTTATAAATTTTTAAAGCCAAAGGGCATTTTGTTATAATAATAAATGCCATGCTATGTGATAAATGCAGTTTTCTTGGCATCATTCTCGTGCATGAATATCTGGTGGTTGTACCTTTATACGCGTCTAAAGAAACATTTTATCTAAAAACCAACTGGAGCATCTATCTCTTGGGCAATGATGAGGAGAGAGAAAAAATCCTTTGGACAAGCCATATGAAGTCAGTATAATCGCCGAACATGTGCCAAGTTTCGTCAGTCTTCTTGATCAGTACAAGCTTAGCTAACCAAATGGAATACATTAATTCTCTAAACAATGCCTGCCTCTATCAGTTAGTTCACTTCATTGTTAATAGCTTTGTTCCATTCTGGAGCAAAGTTTCACATCCGGAATGACATTAAGTTTATTAATGATTAGTTCCGTGGGCACTCCGTTCACGTAAATTAAGAAATTAATTTTGGAGCAATAAGTTAAGCATATAAATGCACTGGATTTTCCACATCAGTGTGGATAACACACCGTATTAAATCAATGAATGTTTATTTTCTTTTAGAACTATATAATAAAACAGTAAATCACTAATAAGCAAAATCATGGTATCTCCAAATCCTCCTACAAAGAACCAGAGCGTTTTATGAATTACGGTAGAATTAATTAATGTCATGGGTACCATAGAACTACTAAAATATTGTTACAAAAATTAAAAAAAAAGAAATTAAACAACCAAACCCAAAAGAAATTGAACAAGTACAAATACTTACCTCCCAAGAACAGAAGTCAGAATTTGAATAGCATAGTCTTTGAGGTCTTGGCCTTCTGGCTGATCAGTGAATACTATATAGTCTTTCGTTTGTGAATCACAAGCCACAGCAATTTTGGCAGCTAAAAGAAGGGTTAAAGTCAGGAACAAGATCCAAATTGGTAACTGCAATAAACGGAAACATAAATATTGGTTTGGGAAATTCTTTCGTTTCAGATCGATCATTATGATAAATTTCCAATGCTCAACTGATGTATTGCCCTGAAATTGTGGGCTAAATATAGAGTTGAAGACTTGGTAAGTACATATATGATGTACGTGTCCGTTTGCATGGTTTCTAAAGCACACGTGGGATGACTTCTCAATGCCACTTGTACCCAACATTATAGCTTAATTGGAGAATGAGGAGTTAAAAGTTTGTTCATGTGTTGGAGAAACAAAAAAAAAAGTTTGTCCATGTGGCAAAATTTTCTATTCTAACTAGTGTTTGGCCGTTTAAATCAGCCCTTTATTATTCAAATGGTAAAATTATTTATTTTATTTTTAAATAAAAGTAAAAAATAATTTTAATAATAAATATTAAAGAATATTTGTATGTATGTAATAGAATTATTATTATTGTATGTAACAAAATATTATTAAATGAAATCATAAATACTTATTTAAAAATAAAAATAAATTCTTAACACTAATAAAAAAATTATTAATACTAAAATAAATAATTTTTTATAATATTTAATACTTTCAAAAAAGAAAATATCATTTTATCATTCACAATCAACAAAATAAATATAGAACTAATTGTTATTGAAAATAAATAAATATATATTATACTAAAATGTAATTATGAAAATAAAATAAAGTAAAAACTTTCAACAAGAAAGCAAAATAGTCTCTAGCAAAGAAAGTATTTCATAAAAAAAAAGCCATTTATATCTAATTTTTTAATCTGTAGTCCACTAATAATAAAGAGCATAAAAAAAACTTTAAAAAAATAGAATTATGTATACTCTAAACACTATACCCTTCTAGCACATCCACCTTAACCCTTAAGTTTATCATCGATGATAAAACTTTTAAAAATTATTATCACTATTTTTTGTACAATAAAAATAAAATTCATTAGTAAAACAACTTATACATACCACTGATAAATTATTGGTATCGTAATTTTTTTTCAAAAAACTTGACTATAGAACTCAAACGCGAGAGCAAAGAATGAAGGTCAAGTGAAATAATAAGAATCATGAATTGTTTTCCTAGAAACTTGATTATGAAACTCAAAACATGAGAGAAAAAAAATAAAAGTCAAATAAAATAATAAGAATTGTGTATTTTATATTAATAAAAGGGTGAAATTTTGAATTCTAGATAATTATAACAATCATGAGTTTTTTTTCATAAATATTTATCAATTTAATAGAAATTAAAAAAAAATATTATAATTTTAAAAAATGTTCCAAAGTTGCTAAAATCGATAATGCCCAAAGTCGACTTCAAAGTCGACTTCAAAGTTAACTTTGGCATTGTCGACTCCTTCATTAATTAAAAAAAAAAAAAAAAAGCTCCCTCCCTACCTGCAGCCCCCTGCTGGATTTCATCCCCATAGGCGGTTCTCTCTTCCTGAGGCAGTAAGCAAACACAGACAGACATCTCTTCGTTTTTCCACTTCCAAAGCTCCAATACCAAACACTTTTCCTTTTCTTTCTTTTTTTCCCCCTTAAAAAATCAATAACTGCTCTCGATAGCCATGAAGGCTATGTGCACAACCTTCCTTTTGAAAATAGGTTTCATGTTCTTCCAAGGCAACCAATGACCATTGAAGAAGCATTGCCGCACACAAGAAAATGGTGGCCTTCCACAAAACCACCGACACCTTGTGCCCTAGCACCACGCAGTTGGCCATGCTCATTGCCCAGTAGCTAAAGATGTGATCAAAGATGTTGCAAACTTGAGGAACATACTTCTCTCGATTTCTGAGAAAAGATACATAGAGATGTAGAATCGACTAAAAGTGGTGCAACAACATTTCCTTTGGCACAAAATTCCTGTGAAGTATGACTTATTTCATATGACCCTTCATTCCATCTGGTACAACAGAGTTTTCCAGGTAAATTCTTGGTGAGGAAGTGAGATGGCCAAAAGGTTTCAACTCTAAAGAAACATGATATGAGCATATTGCTAAAAAACTTGGCTCGTCAGGTGTAAGCCATCTATCATGGGCGAACGTTTAGTGCAAAGCTTCCTGAATGAAATGCTTCTTTCTGGAGTTAATGTTGCATCCGCAGGGAAGAACCATGATGGTATAGTGTTTAGCTGATTCTACTGTAGCATAAAACTATTACAAATGCAATCCTGGTAAAAAACTGATCCAAGCATTAAAGGTGATGATATGTATGTAACTCTCATTCGGAAGGAAGAGCTCAAATTCCCATAGTTCTTGTGATGCTACTATAAATTCTTAGTGAAGATGAGCCTCTATTGTTGGCAAATGTCACCAAAAACCACGCGCCCCCTCCATCACATAATCATCATCTTCTAAACTATTGCTTGCTCCTGCACATCGCTCGAACTTGAGTAAACGTGAATCAACATGATGCTCTTATCAAAGAAAAAAAAAAGAGATAAGGATGAAATAGAAAAGATAAGAATGCAATAGATGAACTGATGAAGGGAAAAAAAAACTAAAATTGATTATGGGAAAATCAATTTTGAAGTCGATTTTGGCAGAATTGACTTCAAAGTCGATTTTGTCAAAATCGACTTCAAAGTTAATTACTGGAAAATCGAAAGTCGATTTTCCCATAATCGCTTTTAACAAAATCGAAACTCTCCCAAAAATTACAATATTTTTTTAATTTTAAAACAAAAAACACAATATTCCTTCAATTAACTCTAACAATCATAATTGATATTATAGATAATGATAAGAATGAAATGAAATTTTATAAATTAATTAGATTAACTGAAAGATAACTTCAATAATTTTAAATTACCTCTTAAGGAAAACTTAAGTTGAGATGATAAATTATTTCAATATGTTTAAGTTAAGATGAGGTGATTAACTACTTAAATTAATTACTTGATTAATGATAAATTGTGATAATAATAGGTTGTTGAATTATTTAATTTTTAACTTTTCAACTATATTCGTAAAAAAGGGAAATTTTGATATAAATGTACTTTTAATCCATGCCAATTGAAAAATCTAAAACAAAATAAACAATCATAACCATGAAAAACTTTTGATAGAAACGAATTATTATTTTTTCTAATTTTAAACTAATAAAAAAATATTGTTCACTTAACTTGTAAGAATTCTATGTGTATTAGGAGTTTGCTAAATATCCTAAAGGTGATTGTATTGTTATAACGTTTCATATTTTTTTAATTATTAATTTTTAAGAAAATATTGGTCCTTCAACTTTTTGTCTGCCTTTGACCACATAATTTTATTAGCTTTTTTATTTTCACTTAAAGATAAAATTATAAGTGATAAATTAATAAAAAGTATAAAATTATGAAAAAAATTAAGGCAATCTTAGAGGAGGTGACCTTGGCTGTGGTAAATATAAATAAAGTGATAAGAATTCACTACAACAAAAACGGGTTTTAAAGATGACAAGAATCTCGCCATTAAAAAGCATTTTTTTTGTCACCAATTACATTTAGTGACAAAAAAGTGGTTCGTCACCAGTTCGTCACTAAAGATTTTTAGTGACAGAAAAGGAAAGCCGCCACCAAATGGTTGGATTTAGTGACGAAATGAGTTTGTCTCCAAAATTAGTGGCGAGAAAAAGTTGTTACCAAAGGGCAAGAAATTTTGTCACTAAAAATTAGGAGTCGTTACTAATTTCGACAGATTAATGCCAAAATTTAGTAACAACAAAATCTTATCATTGAAAGTATGACGGTCAAAGGCACTTGATGATGACTTTTGGTGATGAAAAAAAGTTGTCAAGAAAAGATGCCTTGGTCAATGCCTTTTGTGATGGGTTTGTGATGACTCTCAATGGTTACCAATTGGTGCTTTCATTGGTGACAAAAAAAGTTCTTCGCTAAACGTTTCTTGGCCAATGCAATTAGTGACGAAAAAATTTGTTACTAAATAATGTTATCAGTGACAACTTTTAACCAAAGTAGTAACGTGTTTGTTTTGGTGTCTTATCACCAATAACGTCACTATATTGATCATAATACTGTTCATTCTTATAATACATGCATCATTGAAGTCGAAAATGTGATGATGGTCACACTAATAATTGAACACCCAAAAATATTGAAATGAAGGAAACAGAAGTTAAATTTCATTAATTCAAAAGACAACATCTTAATTTCCCACAAAACAAGAAAATAAAAGTCGAACATCCTAGTTTTAGCATGAGAATACAATATTATCTAAACACTTTACACCCCACAAAATAGAAGTCTACACATCATTCGCTTAGCGTTCTGAAAGAAAAGGGATAGTAGGAATGAAATAGATCTCAACAACACCAACCAAAAGGTAATTTGTTATGCCTTCAATCTGTGGATGCTTAGTTATGTGGTGGTGGATAAGTCAATGTGACAAGAACTACTCAATTTGTCAACTAAGAAAACAAATGAAACCTCATGCAGACTTCTTTGCTCCCAAAACTTTCAGGCTAATACAAATCTTTGACCTCCTACAAGGAGGAAAGATAGAGGCATAGATAATCATTATTCCACAATTATTCAAATGATATACAAATAACATCCATATGGGAAACATATCCTCCACAAACAGGAGAAACCCCATAAAATTCTGCTAGGAAAAGAGAAAATCCTCAATAAATCAAAAGAGAATGAGTTTTTTTTTCTTTCCCCACTAACATAGAATTATTCGTATGCTCAATAGAATATAGAGAAAATCCTCAATTAAAAGAAAGAATCCTCAATAAAATCCATGTGGGGAACACAGAGGCAAGATAATAGCCATCAACAATCATTATCCCAAAGACAGCTTATTTTCTCAGAAAAAATAATAAAACAAGCCAAAAAGGAACTCCACTGTCATAAGTAATAGAACTTAATATTCAATCCAATGTCAACCACAGGCCTCGGCAGCTCCAATGAATTAAAGGATATGGTAACTAGTGATTACAGCCAAAAGAAAACTGAATTTAAAAGGCAGACCATGCAAGGGCTAATTGCAAGGGGAAAAACTCTAGAAAACCTCTCAATTTGTTTCGGCAAATCTCCAACCATAATAAAGATCCATTCACCACCAAAGTCCCATATTTTGAGCAATCTACAACCACCAAAAAACCAAATAACTAGTAACAAGGAAGGGGCAAAGAATACTAATAGAAGAAAACTGGCACAACCATATAATTGGCAAACTAATACTTTCTAGCAAATACAAAAAAAAAAAAAAAAAAGGTTCAAGGAAAGGGAAATACGAACTCAATATATCATGGTAAAGAAAGTGCTTCTCTACCCTTCAGAAACCCCAAATGTCCTTAAAGGTTTTTTTTTTTTAATGGACAAGAACAATCATCATCCCAAAAGACTGCCAATATGTTCAAAGAAAAATAATCCAATAAAACAAATAGGTCAAGATGAAAATCCTCCACATTTTTGTTGACAGAGATAGATGCTAAAAAAATACAACTGAGTTATGAATTCCAATCCAAGCTCAAGCTTTTCCTATGAAATTAAGGACACAACCACTAATGAATAATAGAAAAGGGCAAAATTATATAAAAACCAGGACAATAAGGATTTGGGGGAAGGGGAATAAGGGTGGTAGGGAACAGGGAATTAAAACAAAAAACCCTTCGATTGATCCACACATCTTCAAATGATCCATACACCACCCCAATCCCAAAGTTTGGGCAACCTACAACAACAAAAAACCAAACAGAAAAATAGGAGAGAAGAGGGCAAAGAATCTTGACCCAATGAAAAAAATCTAGCAAGTAAAATAAACTGATTAGGTATCAAGCAAGGGAAACAAAAACTCCTTGAGCACATCATGGTAAGCATTCAGCCCCTCAAGGGCATCATGGTAGTTACCCACTAGCCTCGCTTCTAAGAATAAAGAACATTACCACCAATGATTATGCCAAAGAAAGGCAGAACTTAAAATAGCATAACAATATAGAATGACATAAAGAAGACTAGAAAACCCTCTCCCCGTCCCTTCGAATCTTCAAACCATGGCTCCTAAAACAAAAACAAGGTAAATAACTATCAACCATCATCATCCCAAAACCCACCAACCTATTCATTCAGGAAACCAATAAATCAAGTAGATCAATGGTAAAAAATCATCCACAAGGCAGTGTTCACCACAATTAGAACTGAACTATCCAAAGCTAGGATCAAGCTCCTCTCTTATGAGATTTAAAAAAGAAAAAATTACCACTAGTTGTTATGCCAATTAAAGGCCAAATTATAAGATGGCAAATAGATGAATACTGAGCGAAGAAGACTGGAAAACCCCCTCTTTTATCATATCAAAACTCTCCACCCTTCATAACAAGGATGCATATACTTCCCAAATTCCAATTCCAAAGCAATCTACAACATTTGAAAAAACACAACCAGAAGAGAAAAGGGCAATGAATCTCAATCCAACAAACACTGGAAACATCACAAGATTGAAGAACTAGAACTAGAAGAAAATCTCAAAATCTAGAAATAAATCTCATTTCAATGATGTGAAGCCAAATCAGTTTGGTTGAGAAGAATAAACAAAATCCTCGCAAACATTGAATAGATATTGGATGCAACATATGGACACTAGACAACGAACACAGGCAAATTCTTCATCTCGGGCTTCCATATCATTAGAGAAAATAGTTCACCTAGAAAATGAATAAAAAACCAAGGAGGGAGTTGCTAGAAAAAGCCAAGACAATGAATAAAACAAGCATTAGCAAGGTGAGAGCAATGCTCATGCTCCACAATATTATGATTCATGCCCTTCTAATAGCTCCTCCCATCCCGCTTCATACCAAGAAAACATTGCCCTTAATTATAAACCAGCAAACTCCAATAGTTCCCATCAAATAGAACAAACCAACTAGGCATTAGGTAAGAGAAAACAAACTCCTCAATACTATCACAGGGAAGAGAAGCCCTACTCTACCCCTTCCAAAACCAATCCAATGATCCTATAACAAAGATGACATAAAAGCCATCAATGATCAACCCCCCAAAAGTGGCAACTTGAAAAGGGGGAAAAATAACCAATAACCAAATACGTCAAGAGAGAACTCCTCCAAATTGATGTGTTGCTAAATGTAGCAGTTCATCATACAACTAAACAATCCAAGGCCAAACTCAAGCAAATCCTAATAAATAAAGGACAAATCCAATAATGATTATGTCCCAAAAAAAAAAATTCATGAACATGCAGAGGTTAATGAGACATCTAAAACTCTCTCAATTCATTATGTCAAACTCCACCTACCATAACAAGCTAGTTCATTCACCGCCCAAGGCAATCTACAAGAATAAAAACAAGAGGATGGAAAAAAAAAAGAATTAAGGAAAAGCACAAAGAAAAAACCAAATAGGCATTATTTGGAAAGGGAAACAGAAACTTCTCTATTATCTCACAACGAAGAAATCCCTTCTCCATCTTTTTCAAAACAAAACCAAAACCAAGGGTTCCTAAAATAAGAAGACGTAATATAACCATCAACAACCATCCTCTAAAAAATAGCCAACTTAGAAAATCGAATAGAACAATTAGGCCTTTTTCTCAGATGTGTGTCCGTGTGTTTTGGGGAAGGGGGACGCAATTGATATATTAATTCTCCCCACATCTTCAAAGGATCCATACACCACCAAAGTCCCAAAGTTTGGGCAACCTACCAAAAAAAAAAAAAACCAGAAAATCAGAAGAGAAGAGGACAAAGAATCTTGACCCAATAAAGAAAAATATAACAAATAAAATATACTGATCAGCATCAAGAAAGGGTAACACAAACTCTAACTCTTCCTGCACATCATGGAAAGCATTAAATCCCTCACATGCATCTTAGCAAGGGGCTATAAAACAAAGACAATACAAATAATAATCAATTATCACCATCACACAATCCACCCATTTATTCAAGAGTGAGGGAAAAAACAATAAAATAGGTAGGGTTAGGGAAATAAACTCCTCCATAAGGCGGTGCAATAGAGGTTCATAATAGAATTGAATCATGAATCCAACACCAGCCTCCGATTCCTTCTATGAGATAAAAGAATATTACCACTAATGATTATGCTAAAGAAAAGCTAGACTTAAAGTAGTATACAGTAAAAAAAATGTAATAAAGAATATTAAATAGCATTCTCTTTCCAAAAAAAGGATTTACAAATGCATTTTCCTTCACATGAGTTTTTTTTTATTTTTTTACCCCTCTCTTGAGCTTGCTTCTTGCCAACATTCAACATGCTTGGGTTGAAGTCACACACAATAATCAAAGTTTCCTCAATCAAATTATTTTTAGGAGAATCTTGCAAGGCTTGGCATTTCATGCTATTAATACTATTTGTTATCCTAAAAGCAACATCCCTTGTAAAATACAAAAGAAATTTACTCTGACCCACAATCAACATTAATACTACAATGGATTTTCTCTACCAAAATGACATTGAGCTTTAGGATGATTGATGTATTCACTATTTTATCTCGGACTAAGGGTAACACAAAGGAAACACACACAAGTTAATTCTCAAAGTCCATCCACAAATGGATTTGAAACAGTAAATCATTTCAAAATCAACCTAAACTACTATGACGATTTGTTGGGTCGGGCACTTCAAAAGCTACTGATTCATCTTCTTTCACAAATTCCAAAAAGTGCATTTTAGAAGGAAAGTTTCATAGCAGTATTTATTTTTGGTGTAGAAATATTTTTGTGAAAACAGTGATTTCAGTCAGATGAAATGATGGGACTAGGTATAAATAGCCTTTTAAAAATGGAATCAGGGGAAAATAATAATAATAATAATAATAATAATAATAACAAATCAAAACAAAACTAGCACAACTGACAACAATGTACATCGCCAACAACCTTTACAATCCTTTAATCCAAGCAGAGATCAAATCCTAAAACCAGAAAAATCAAATTATAGAACTGACTGACTTTGAAACTTTAAAGAACAACACACTGTTTTCAATTAATCTTAAACATGTTACTCTTTTTTTCATCAATGAGAAGACGTTTGAGAAACGGCATAAGATTTTATCAGTGAACACCATAATAGCATCTCAGACTATACTACTAGCCACATCAAGATGCTCCATCCCAGGGAATGGACTCAATTTTGAAACAAATTTGACCAAAAAAAAAATCAATATAAGGACACGAAAGAAAACTTAAAGAAATGCTTCACAACCTGACTACTCTATATTGCTAGTCTATCAAACTAGCCAAGAATTGGGGGATTTAGGTTAGAGCCCATAATGCTAAAGGATTATTGGAGGCCTCATCAATAGGTTGCAGTACACTCTTCATCTCAACTAAATGCAATTACACTTAATCTCATTCTATTACTAAAACTGAAGTTGAATAAGCATAAGATTAAAAATTAAATGCTAATACTTGTTGTTTTTTGTCCTCCAAAATTCCATCCTTGGTAGTATTACCATTCACAAGCAAAGTTGTTTCCAGTGGAAAAAGATGTACAGAAATTACTCAAGGGAATTCAATACTCAACCAATGGCATTGCCCTTCAAAAAAACATTGTCGGCAACAATTCCAGATCTTAGACAAAAAAAAATTAAAAAAAGGAAAAAAAAATCAAAAAATGGGAATCTAATCTAGTGAAAGCCGAGTTCTTTAGTAAGTGGAACATCGAGTTCTGCCATACAAGCTTGCATTCTATCATTAGAACCGTACAAATTTGGGTGCAAATCGAGTCGGTTTTCGGGTTGTTCGGGTTGGCCAATTTCAAAGGCCAACTCGAAACTCGAACCGAATTCAATGAAATTCGAATTCCAACTGACCGAATTCGGAATTCGGTTTGAATTCGAATTCCAATTCCAATTCGAATTCAGTTTGAATTCGAATTCGAATTCGATTTCCAATTTGAATTCGAATTCCAATTCCAATTCGAATTTTAATTTTTTTAAAATTACAAACCCATATTTATACCTAAATTAATTTTATTTTTAATATGGACCAATTAAAATAGTTATTATTATAATAATACCCATAATTTATTTCTATTTTAATTTTAAACTAAAAAAATCTAATTTTATTCAATCACATCCTCAAAATATATTTATTCCTTTCAATTGCACCCTCAATATTTCAATACAAAAATTATTGAATTAATATAATATTTCATATTAATATGATGAATTAATAAAATAGTAGTGATCAATTATAATTTCCAAATGAGGACCAAATAATTGTTAATTTATCATGATCAACTTTTTCCCATTAATTTTCTTCTACAAAATCTATACATGTTATTCTCCATATTTTTTAAATTATTTGTCATTCTTATAAGTAATTTTTACATTTTTAAAATAATTTTCTTTTTTCTATTATGATTTAATAATTCTCAATTCTTCAAACTGTACTAAATTGTACATGTTTCAATAGCAATGTCAGTAATAATATATTTTGATTACGATGTTTGATCATATAATCTCACCAATGAGGCAAGGAGGGAGCCATTTTTATGGTTACTATTCCAGCTGTTCAAATTAGATTCACTTGTTTATGATTTCATTTTGATACTAGCCTATAAATTTACAACTATTAATGTTGAATCATTACCTTATTAGAGAAGCAAATTCAATATATATAATATAAATCACTTAGTTTTATAAGTAAATAGTTACATTATATACATGCAAAGATGCACCTTATTGATACATGATCTATAAATAAACATGTGTTCTATACAATAAATTACAGATTAAAAGGTAAATAAAACTGCATATTGATAATTTGGCAATTTTTGATACTTCAAACTTTTGACTTTGAATTATTAATAATTAACAGAAATTACAAGTAAATAAGTAAAACTTTTGAAATTATTAAATTAATAATAACTAATATCTAATTATTACTCACTGATCAACTTATGCCTTTGTGGTTATTAACTTATTATTTTCAAATTACAAAATTATACACTCAAATAACACATGAATAAGTTATTAAATAAGAGAATTGAGCTCTCATATTTGTTTAAGTTAACAATAATAAATATCTAATTAATATTCATTAATTACTTTGTGGTGATTAATTATAAAGTTACACACTCAAATGAAATAGGGATGAGTTATTAAATAAGATAATTGCACAGTTTGTATTCTCATAAGTCATAAGTCATATGTACACAACCACACATGTTATTTTCTCTATTTCTTCCACATAGTTATCTTATTTTTAAATAATTTTTACATTTTTTAATAAATTTCTTTTTTTCCTTGTATGATGTAATGTACTAATAGTCTAATATCATTATTACGATTTTAATATCTCAATGAGATAATGATTCAATTAGGACACTAATGCCATTATATCACAATTATCAAATCAAACTTGTTGCTTGTTAGTTATGAATTATTTACTTAGTTAACAATTCAATAAAACTAAAATCACAAGAATTAATTATATATATCCTTTTACCATATAGCAATTAGCATATGTATATATTGTGATGTAAATCAAGTAGTAATACAGAGAAGTAAATAGTTACACCATCTACGTTACATACACTTTATTCAATTATTTGTATCTGATTTACAAATAAATACGTGTTTTATATAACAATTATAAATTCAAAAGTAAATAAAACCACACATTCAATTATTTGGCAATTTTTTATACTTCAAACTTTAGAGTTTTGAATTATTAGTAATTAGCAAAAGTTAGAAGTAAAAATTACTAAAAAAATAAAACTTCGTGATTATTAAGTTAATAATAACCAATGCCTAATTATTACTCACTTATCAATTTGCACTTTTGTGGTTATTATTATTAAATTACAAAGCTATATGTTCAAATGAGACATGGATAAGTTAGGTTGGATGATAAATGAGAATTTCTCTATCATATTTGTATACTATCTAGTATATACATAAATTTTCCTCACTTTTTTCATTTGCTTATCAATTTTTTTCATAATTTTACACATTTTTAATAAATTTACATTTAATCTTCTCCAACATTTAATCTTTTCCAATTTACTATACTAATGACAAGAAGTACAATTATATATATACACATTATTTGTTCATAATTTATAAATATGTGTTGTGTTGTATACAATAAAATGCAAATTAAAAAGTTAAAATATAGTAATACACAACTTAACAATTTTACAAATTCTTTTAATTTTTAAAGTTTCACACACATATATAATAAATCAAATACAATCAAGCATATTTTTTATATTATATAATTATATACATATATATATGTATATGTATAAAAATTCGGTTTCCTCGATTTTCGAATCCATATTTGGTTTTCGGTTTTCTAATCCATATTCAGTTTTCGAATCCAAATTCGGTTTTCGGTTCGGTTCGGTTTTCGGTTTTCGGTTTTCGGTTTCAAAACCCCAAACTCGAAAACCAAATTCGAATTCGAATTCAAGTTCAATTCGACTCGAAAATCGAAAATCAGAATTCGGTTCGATTTTTTTCGAATTCGAGTTTTCGAATTCGGTCGGATATTCGAATTAATTCAAAAATTGCACACCCCACGTACAATCCAGGATACCTCTGTATACACCTATCTTGCATTTCTCAAGAGCCTTAGCCAATGGATAACTAATTGCAAAACCCCCACTCCCATATGCCATCCCATAAGAAAAATAAATATTCTATAGATGGGATTCACTCACACTTCCAATATAATAATACTGATTGTGATCATACTTATTCAAAACCCTCACTAAATTTTCCATCACAAAAACAATATTTGCAGGTGAAAGAAAAAAAGAGTTCTTTACCAAAGTTTTGAAGGATTTCAATGAGCACATATCAGATCTGACAGCAAAAATGGAAGTGAAGGAGGAGAAGAAGGCTGTTTAGGGATGATGGGCCAAATGAGGAGGCAAGGAAGAGAGGAAAGGGAAGATAACGGGGAAGAGAGCAGAGTGGTTACAGAAGCATGCAATGGTGCCAGGTTGCTCATTGTCCTGGATGAAGCTGCAATGGGCTGCATTGAATACTAATCTGTCGCCCATTTATAGGAATACAATAATATCCATGCTGCCCTGTATAAGGATTTGGACGCTTTTCATACGTATTATATAGGGACTATTTCCTAAGGTTTTTAATTTGTGGGAGTAAGAGATAAATAAGACCTTGAAATTGGTGGGAGTTGTGGCGTAAGCAGATTGGAGAGAGTGGAAGAGTGCCTGGAGCATCTTGTGCGCCACTACGAGTCAAGCTTCGCTGCCAAGGAGGGAGGCTTTGGACTCTGAGAACGTGAGACAAGGTCGACCAGTAGTTGCAAATCTTTGGCTTTGAGCTCGAATCAACAGTGCAGATGCTATGGAGTTGCATATTTACGATGACAACGAGCTTAGGGTAGTGAGAAGAGCTCCATCACAGAGCTTCGAGCGGCAGCAAACAATGAGGCAACGAGAACGAGGTGGCTTGGGTAGCGGATAAAGCTGGCAATGAGAGAGAGGTGGCGAAGATTGGGGTGGTGAGGGAGGCGTCGGAGAGTTAGTCGATGAGAGAAATTCAGGAAAAGGCAAAAAATGGGAGGGAGGCGGCTGGCCGATTGAGAAAGAAGTGTTAGGGTTTCACAAGCTCCAAAATGTGTTTTATGTAAAATGAGTTGGAAGAAATAGTGTTTGGAGAGTAAAGTTTGGGCAGAGAACGTTGTTAAGAGATGGGATAGTGAAGTCTAATTTTCATGAGTATTGGTTGTTAGATTGAAATTTTGTTTAAGTGTTGGCAAAAGTAAAAACCGTTTTTAAACGACACTTTTCCCTCTTAACCAAATTCATTTTCCCTCTTTTTTTTTTTAAGCATTCAAACATTTTATTCAATTATTAATTATTAAAAAATCTTTACTTTTTTTAACCAATAATCAATTTTTCACTTTACAATGCTATGTTGGTTTAATAAAATTCTGATTTGAATTTTTTAAAAAATTTTAAAATTTGAAATGCTAATTAGTTATTAAATAGCTAAAGTGAAATTTTTTAAAAATAATTTAGAGAAAAAAATAATATTTACATTTTCATGTTGAGATAGAAGAAATTATGTATATTAAAAGTATGTGTTTATATGCACTAAACTACTTATGCTTTGTAATAATTACTTCCACTATAACTACATAACTACTATATATATATGTATTAACTACTTATATTTATAGATTTTAGTCCTAACTATATATATATATACTTCCTCTGTCCCAAAAAAAAAAAAAATTCAGTTTCTAAACAAGTTTTTGTCCCAACGAGTTGTACCTCTATGCGGTTGACCAAAAAATAAAAAGTTGTACATCGGTAAAACAAAACTCTTTTTTTTTTTTTTGGGACAAATGGAGTATAAATGTATAAGTGCTTACTACTTTTGTTACACATTGTATGTCTAATTATCTATGTACCTTTATTAACCACTACTTGTGTTATAATATTATATTAGTGATTGTAACTACTTTGAAATTATATATTTTTGATTCCCTAATTTCTTATAAAGAAATATAGTTTGTGATAAATGTCAAAACTTTTGATTACCATTAATCAATAGTGTATTTTAATACTAACAAAACTTATGTGTGCAAATTCATAAATTTTAAGGTGTTCTGGTATCATTATTTTAAATTAAGAACCATAACATAAATAACTAATGAATCTCAACCCAATGAAGAACATACTTAGTCCAATTGTTATTCTTAACCAAAGAGAGCCAATTAGCACTAACCAATAGGGTATTGTAATACTAAAAAGATTGTGTGATTAAAGTACAATTATATGGACAAACAAAATGTTAGGGGTGTTTCAGTACAATTATTAGAAATTAAGAGCTATAATATAAGTAAGCTAAGTTTGGCATAAGGAAGAAATATGACTAGTCCAATCATTATTCTTAGTCAAAGAAATCTAATTATAATTAATTGATAGTATATATATAAAAAAGACTCTACGCTTGAAGTAAATAATGTAGGCAAATTCATATATATTAGGGTGTCTTAGTGTAATTATTACAAATTAAGAGCCATAAATTTAAAAAGTTAAGTTTGGCCCAATGAATAAATTACATAACTCAATCATTATTCTTCACCAAACAAGTCCAATCATTATATATGTTGTGGCCAATCAATTTAGCCCAAAATATTTTATTTAATTTATACCAAATTATATGGCCCAATACATATCTTGTTATTAAAATTTATAATATTTAATTTCATTACACACCAAAACAAATATTTTATATCTTTATATTTAATAATATTATACACTAAAACTTTATGTATATAGATCTCAATTAAAAGATTATAACTATTTTTATTTTTATTCTAACTATTTTCTTAATTAAAAATTCTTTTAAACCAGAAAATTCAAATCTATAACACACTAACAATATATATATATATATATATATATATATATATATATATATATATGTATGTATGTATGTATTTGAATTAATGATACTTCACATATATCCATATAATTAAGAATTTAATTGAAAATCATATATAAGTAGCATAAGTTACATATATAGTAAGAAATTGGTGACATAAAAAATCATCATTAAAAGGCATCCAAATTGGTAACGATAAGAGCTTCGTCACCAATGACTAAATTAGTGATTTAAGATTTTAGTAACGAGTGTGGTTTTCGTCACCAATTTTTCATCACAAATTGTGCCCCTTTGGCTGGAAACCTTCCCGCCAAGTTCTTTAGTGATGAAATGGTGTCGACTTCTAGTGATTCGTCACTAAAATTGGTGAGATGATGCAAAATTGGTGACAACTCGAGTTCTTGTCACTAATGGAGGTATTTGGTAATGAGATTTTTGTTTGTCACGGTGCTTTTTGTCATTTTTCTTGTAGTGATTAGAATTTTCACTTAAACTCAAATAAAATGATAAGGATTATAAATTACATTTGAACTTAATATGAAAGTAAATAAAACGTGTTTAGATTTACCCAGAATAGTTAATCAATGTCAAGCAAATATATAGTTAAATTAAAATTTTATAATATTGGGAAAATAAAGATGGAGAATAGGAATTCTCCACGTGGCTTGATTATAATAACCAAATTAACATACATATTAAAACCATGTTGCACGGACACACACACACACATATATATATATAATAGATTCCATACTAAATAGGAATATAGTTATTGGAAGGAAATTTTCCTTATTTGTTAGCTACTGGACCTTATTGAAAATGAAATTTGCTGGAATGAGATCTTTGGAAGGATATGAAATCTAAAATTAATTATCTATTTGGTGTAAGATAATGTGAAGTAAATGGATTTAATAAGGTATTTAATATATATAATTGATTTTTATTGAATTTGACCATTTAAATTGGATATTTATTGAGTAAAATTTGTATTTTTATTACTTGTATTTTTATTTATTCATTGTTCGAAAGTCTATATTTTAATTTCATTTTGTCTTTCTCTTTTCTGTACTCTTTCGTTGATTTTTCCCTTAATTTACTTTTTAAAAATTTTCATAATCTTTATCTTTTATCTTTTTTAATTTTTTACTTTTTTTCTCTTTTAGCAATTACCTACCATATTTCTTCTTCTTTTTTTTTTCAATCTTTTATCATGTACCTCCATCACACAACCTTATAAAATTAGAATTGTTGCATGCCTAATGGCACTGTTTTTAAAAATATATATATTTCAAATTTATTTACATTGAATGATGATGAATGTAAAAAAAAAAGGGGAAAAATTAGTACATGAATAAACAAACAAACCAGTGTGATGAATTTGAGGTTTTTCTATTATGTTAAGGACAAAAATTAAATCTACAAATTGATTGTGAATTTTTAAAAATTTATCTAAAGTTTTTTATGATAATACTTTGGTATCATTTTCATTGTCAACTTGTTATAGCTAACTGATTTTTTTAATTTATTATTCATGTTAACTTATTTATTTTTAGAAAAATAAAATATAACTATATTGCATTAAAATTTTGATAAACAATTATAATATGGAAATCAACTTAAAACTTTCACAAATCTTAATAAATATACAAGATGTGAAACGTTTACAATTAATAAGTTTCACAATACACACACATACATATACAAAAATGTCAGTTTAAATGCAAAGGACAAAATTAAAAAATTAAAGGTCAATAATGTCAAAATGTTTTATCAACTTGGTAAGCAGGCAATATTAATAATTGCTAGAGATTCAATTCAAAATATTATCTCATTCATTTTTTAATTAACAATCTTGGGTATTAAAAGAGAAATTAAGAGCTTCTCTGGTCATACAATTTTTATACAATCTTGGGTAGAAATTAATTCCTTCCAATCTTTTTAGACATCCCGAAATAGCCCAAATTAATACTATTAACAAATGTTGTTATGTATGTCCGTGTTTTTCTTCCCTCTTCTCTTATAAATGAAATAATTTAAGGATTTTAATGCAGAGAAAACTTTGTGATTATGAAAGTTTGGAATTTGTATAATATATCAAATTATCGAATCACAACTATAAATTCATATGAAGCTTGTTCAATTGAGTAAGCATATCTTTTATGGTGATTGATCATTTTTTCCTTAAAACTATAGTTTACAATTTTGCTCCTCGTTACCTTTAAGTTAATAGTAATTTTCAATTATGATTTACTGTCGTACAAGTCATTTCTTATTTTATGATTTAGTTTTGACCTACTACTTCCAATCTTAACCTTCTATTTCTTTTTTTTTTTCTTTAAGGAAACTTTTGAGCAAAACTAAAATATAAAGAAAAAATTTAAAAATAGAAAAAATGGAAAAGAGAAGGCAAAGTTTTGAGCAAATTAGGAAAAAATAAAAAAGAGCTAAAAGAAAGAAGAAGAAACGGGAGAACTTTGAGCAAAATTAAAGAAAATAATAAAAATGAGTTAAATAAATAAATAATATAATCTAAAAAATAAATAAGAATTAACAATCAATTTAAACAAAAAAATATAACACAAATTCAATAGGATTTAAGTGGGAACATCTAATGAGTTTTCATTAGGATGGGATTTCAATAATAACACACGATTGGAATCTCATTATGTATTAGGACGATTTATTCTCATTAACTCCCACTCAATATTTAAACTTCATGGGTATAAATTATTCATTCCCATTAAATTCACATTCATCAAATTCCGAGCCAATTCCCTTTCATTTTTACCAAATTTCCACCTTTTGCAATGTTGAAAATTAACAAAATTTGAGAAACTAATTAATACGGAGGATTCAAAATTGTATAGGATATTTTGTGACATTATATTGTACTATTTTTTCTAACAAGTATTAATATATTTACATAATTATTTTATTTTATCTCGTACTTTATATTATTAAAACTTATATTTATTCTAATTATTTTTAATATGAAGAAATATGTTTTTGTTATATATATTTTTAATTAATTTTTAATATAGTTTTTACAATAAAAAATTTTAAAAAATTACTTTTTGAAAGTTAACAAAAGAAAAGACACTTTGTTCTTACTCTTTCTAGTTTTAAGAGAACTAGAAAAACAACAACTTAACCACATTTAAGGAATGTGAAAACTGGAGTGCACTCAAAAAATAAAGAACAAAATTTTATTAAAATCAACTCAAGGATAACAAACATATCTTATAATGTAGGAGGTTATGACCTATTTTTAAGAGTCAAAACTATCTGTGTTTTAAAAGAGTCCATTTTGGATAAGATATAACTTTTTCTTAATTATTAAATACAACACATTAAATTTATCCATAAATGTGAAATTTTATATATTTATCTTTACTTTTGAATTGTAGCAAGATATAGTTATTATTAGTAATGATATTAAGAAACTTTATTTTAAAAGTGAACTCTTTTATTTATTTATTTATTTATTTTTTGCAAAACAAGATTTTGAAAATGGATTCTTTTTGGGGGGATGGGAGGGATAGAGGGAGTAATGATTAATCCCAAGAGTAAGGAAACCAAAAAAAAAAAAATTCCTATTAAAAATATAATTAACTAAATAGGTAATTGCTAAAAATATTATTTTCTAATTAGCTGGTTTTGGCAACTATAGATAAGGTCGGGGTGGATTGTACTTGTCCTCAAGTTATATACATGTCTCGAAATAGTTGTCTTGCAAAACATTTTTCAATTTTAAAGGTTATATCATTCTGACAACTCATTCACGAATCTTATGACTATAACATGTTGAATCAATCACTGGAGTATAATTTATAGGAAATTTTTGAGAGAAAATAAGAACAAAATATTAGTCACGAGCAACAACAAGTCTCATTACAAGAGAAATGTCTTTTAATGATGGAAAATATGGTAACGAATGAAAATTTCATCACCTAATATCACATTTGGTGATAACAATTGAACTCGTCACTAATTATACGTTAACTTACCAGTTTTAGTGATGAGTCACCAGATCTAATGCTTGTTCTTTACCATGGCTGTGCCCTGCAATATCAAATACGCATGGTTTTCACCTCTTTGCTATTATTTTACTCGTGTCAAATTATATAAATGCTCATGCCTCGTATTTGAACGTGGAACTAAACTCACAAAGAATAAACAAACCGATAACCAACTAAAAATTTTCATTATACATAGTGATTGAAATTAAACCAACCATCATAGTCATTTGAAAGTCTATTGATGTTTCGGAAATACGATTTTGAGGCGAATTCACCATTTTTGCTTCTCCGTGCCAGAAGTTTGGACACTGAAAGTTACATTATAAGTGAGTAATCTCAGCAATTCAATGAGAAATGATTTAAGTTTGAACGGTGAAACAGAGTAAACTGTGAAATTTTCTTAACTTGTTGAAAAGATTCGACAATCAAGAAAATTTATTTAATGTAGCTTTTTACTTACCAAGCCAGTTCACTGTGTATTTAGATGTTGGGATTAGTGGTGGCTTGGTGATGACACTGGCGGGATGGGTTAAAAGCCAATTTTCTTTCCTTAATTCTCTTCATTTAAATTAGGTTAGGATACTTATTAACATTGTTGACAGAAAAAGAAAAAAGAATATAACTGTGTCATTCTGGTTTTTTTTTTCCCATTAAAGCATATATATATATATATTCACACACACAATAAAAGTAAGGTTAAATTACATCTACTATCCCTGTAGTTTCTAAAAACTATTAATCAAATCCCGAGATATAAAAAATTACCAATACCCCCTTAAATTTGATGAATTCATAACATTTTACGCCTTACCATTAGTTGATTAAAGGGGTTAAATGTTATGAATTTATCAAATTTAAAGAGGTATTGGTAATTTTTAAATTTCAGAATTTGATTGGTAGTTTTTATAAATCATAGGGATAGTAGATGTAATTTACCCTAAAAGTAATGACTTTCCTCGGATTTTTTGATCTTGGTGATTACTGTGCCTCCTTTTCTGTTTACATGTTCATGTCCTAACTCGGGACTAGAAAATTTTGGTGTACAGAAGAATCACTCATGCATACGAGTATGGAATTTTATTATACTTAAATATTAAAATAATAAAAAAAATAATTCCAGCAATTTGGTAGTCAGTAAAGCCCTGTTGAACTGCTTGTTTTTTGGGTATCAAGTTCTAAGATCGGTAATAAAAGAATCTTAAATAAACTTTTAACAAATTAAAAGTAAAAACACGATTGCATATTGAAAAAATAAAAATAATAACAATAAAAGTAATAATCAAAGCTGAGAAAATGTGCCGTATTAAGAATATTGTGGAGAGGTATTGTCTAATTTTATTAAATAATTGGTGGTCATAGCTTGCGTTTTCTCACTCTCAACGTTGATGCCCTTTCATTTCATGTATTTCAAGAATGCCTATAGCAGGCAGTAAAATCAGATAAACCTAATGTTGAAAACAGTAACAAGCAATTCCATTTTTTATTTCAGGGATTGTTTGGCGGTGGACCAACGGGGCCTTCGTCCTGCAGAACAGCTTGCACGCCAGGTTGACCTGCCAACATTATTTTTCATTATTGACAGAAGTTATCTTACTATAAATATAAAAGTTGCAACGAAAATTTTGTTATCAAAAAACAAGTTTTACAGAAACTTTTATAGATTTAAGAAAAAAATTCATCACAAATTCAATTATATATGTAATTGAAGATGTTTATTTATGAGATAAGTTCTCTTCCTTTGAAACAAAAATTGGTAATAGTTATCCTACTATATTATATGTAGGAGAGAACCCTGTATATATATCTTGACAAACAAAGTTTTAATCTGCATACTTAAGGTAAGTTTAAAATTATTAAAAGTAGAATTTTTGTGAAAGTTATTTCAGTGCTAGGTAGTTTTAAAACATTAATAATAGTTGGATATAAAAAATAAAAAATAAAAATGTAGAAATATTACGTACGAAAAGGGAAAAGGGAAAAGGGTTTCCCCGCTATGCATTTTATAGAACCTGATAATTTCCGAATTCTGTAGTACATGCAAGATAATAAAAAATTAACCTTGTAATTGTATTAAGTTAGGTTTGACTTTTTTTTGAATAATTAATCAAATTCTAGCCAAATATTGTTTGAAATTTAATCAAAACCCTGTAATCCTCCTTGATTGTGTATTACAACAAAATTAAAAAGAAAGGAAATTTAGGAAAAGAAAGGGAAATATTTGAGGGGGAAAAAAGAGAAACAAAGGATTTTTATTTTTATTTTTCAGAAAATGGGCACTTACGTTTGACTTTGATTGCTTGCTCACGAGTCACGAAAGCAGCAAAACCCCCAACCGCACCATAAGCGTCCACTATAGCTTTCTCTGCGTCTTTTGGGCTAATTTTCATCCAACCAATAGTACTTAGCAAAGCACTTTTCTAAAAATGGAGGGAAAACCCAAAAAAATGTCATTGTAATGAAGTTAATGTGTATATGTACTTACCTGCCTACCGCTGGAGTTAGAATTTTAATAAAAAATTGCTTGAGATTTTGGCCTTTAGGTGCACCCGTGAAAATTATGTAAACATTCTTCTCCTCAGCTGCCATTGTTGTTTTGGTAACAAAAGAAATTGATAAAGTCAGAAACAAAAACCATATTGATAAAGTAGTCAGAGTTGTTGATGAAGACATGATTATTATTTGATTTGGGCTTTCTTCCTTGCAATTGTTTAAGTATAGGACTGCCGCAAACTAAATAAAATTTGGATGGATGGCTTTATAGGGTTGCTTTACTAGTTTTAATTTGTTTGCATTGAATAAAAAAGTTGACGACTTAAAGTGTATTTAATTTTAGTCTAAACTGATGAATTCATTGTTGCTTTCATGGCGTTTTATTACTTTGTTCTTAGGTAACGCTAACTTTTCTAATAAATCTATCTATTGAAAAATCCTCTTAGTAGATTTGAAAATATAAAAAATGTAAGGGGATGTTTGCTTGGGGGAATCAAATAAGTAATATGATTTATTCCATTATTTGGTTTTTGGTATAAGGTAATGGAATAGAAATCTATTGTATATAGTGAAAACAATGTTTATGCACACAAACTATGTATAATTGTTCTATTATATATATAGAAAACAATGACTATGCACACAAACTATGTATAATTGTGCTCTCTGTATAATTAACTAGTTTAGAATATTGACATATGTCTCTTTTTATTAAATTTATTGCATATTTCTGTATTTTGTAACTTAATGATTAGACTTTTGAAATCATTTAGCCTATGTTTGGTTTATAGTTTACTTGAGAATTTTTATAGTAGTAAGTATGAAAATTTTGATTGCAATTTTTTGTTGAAAAAAATATTTTGGAGGAAGAATAAAAGTGTGTTGGAAGGAAATTTTTTAAAATTGTGTGAGAGAATTCCTGTCGGAATTTTAAATTTAAATTTCAATTTCATTAAAAAAAAATTTATTTAGATATTTAATTTTTTTATTGGAAAAAGTTAACTTTTCTCAAATACAAGAAGAACCAACATAGCCTATACTTTTAATTAAATTGGGATTCAATGGTATTATCCAAATTTAACATTCGTATCTATCTAAAATTTCAATCATATTATTTAAATAAAAACTTCAATTTTTAATATAATTTTTTTATAAAATTTTAATTACTATTTATATTAGTTAAATTTAACTTGAAATAATAATATTTCTCAATGAGAAATAATAAATTATAATTTAATATTTTTCAAAAATAATATGACCCGTGTAATTACACGAGTAGAACACAAGTTCTATAATGATTATGGAATATTGGTAATAATTGATTATCTACTTTTTCTTATAATCATTGATTACTTAAAACTTAATAATTATTTTTATTCTCTTATTCCAATTTTATTATCAATACTAAACCATTATTGTACAATGATCTCGTCTTTCTCATCCCTCTATATTACTTTTTCACTTGTCATTTTTTCTCTCTTCTCTCAGCATTCTGTAGTTTCTTTCTCTCTCTTCTCTCTCATCCATTTCTACTACTATTTTCTATTTCATTAGTTTTCTTTCTATTCTCTCTTATAACTCTATAGTGTTTCATTCTCTCTCTTCCCTTCTCACTCCTATTTTTCTCTCATTCCTCTCAAGTATTAATTGCTCTCTCTCATCTCTCTTGTCATTCTACTTCATCCGTCCCCAAAAAAAGGGTCACTTTGATTTAGATATAGTTTTTTATTAGTTATTAAGTACAATACACCTAATGCACTAACTAAATATATAATTTTACATTTTTATTCTTACTTTTCAATTATGAATTTACACCATTATTATTAGTGAGGATACTTTATGAACTTGGGTTAAAAGTGGACTCTTTTTTAGGACAAGAAATTTTTTTTGAAAGTGGACATTTTTTTTAGGACAGAGGGAGTATAATGCTTCTTTCTCTCTTATCCCTCACTCCTTTCTCTCTCATCCCTCTCTAGTATTATTTTCTTTCTCATTAGTTTTCATATGCCTCTTTCTCTCTCATCCTTTTCTACTATTATTTTTTCTCCTTTCTCTCTTATCTCTCTATATTGTTTCTTTGTATCTCATTCTCTCTCACTCTTCTTTCTCTCCCATCCATTTCTACTATTACTTTCTCTCTCATTACTTTTTCTCACTCCTTTTTTATTCTTATCCCTCACTACAAAAAAATTGGCATTTAGTGACGAAAATCATGGTGAGGAAAAATTTTTTTGTCATCAAAGACCCTCATTAGTGACAAAAAAAATTCGTCACAAATTTTATGTCCACTCTCCAAATTTAGTAACGAGTCACCAGAAATCATCACCATTTCATCACTAAAGAGTATGGTAGGAAGGTTTCCCGCCAAATGGTCATAATTAGTGACGATAAATTGGTGATGAGATTTATTATCGTCACTAAAATCATAAAGTTTATTCATTAGTAACAAAACTTTTGTTGTCACCAATGTGAGTGTCTTTTAGTGATGATTTTTTTTTGTCACCAATGTGAATGTCAGTGACGATTTTTTGTTGTCACCAATTTCTTATTACATTTGTAACTTATGCTACTTATATATGATTCTTAATTAAATTCTTAATTATATGGATATATGTGAAATATCATTAATTAAAGAATAGAATTTTTTTTTGTTAGTGTGTTATAAAAATGAATTTTCTTGTTTAAAGGAAAATTTAATTAGTAAAATAGTCACAATAAAAATAAAAATAGTTACAATCTTTTAATTCATATTTTTGTACATATATAGTTTTAGTGTATAATATTATTATGCATGGAGATATAAAATATTTATTTTAGTGTATAATAAAACTAAATATTGTAAATTTTAAAAAGAATATATATGTTAAGCCAATTAATTTGAGATAGAGTAGATAAAATATTTTGGGTTGAATTGATTGGGCCACAACTTATATAATAATTGGACTTATTTAGTTAAGGATAATGATTGGACAATGTAATTTATTCATTGGATCTAAATTAAAAATTTAAATTTATAGTTCTTAATTTCTAATAATTGCACTAAGACACCATAATATATATGAATTTGCCTAGATTATTTGACGTTAAGAATATAGTATTTTTTTAGATACACTATCACCTACTTAAAATTGGATTTCTTTGGCTAAAAATAATGATTGGACTAAGCATATTCTTCCTTATGCCAAACTTAGCTTGCTTGTCTTATAGCTCTGAATTTTTAATAATTGCACTAAGATACCCTAACATTTTATTTGTTCATATACTTGTACTTCAGTCACACAGCCTATTAGTATTACAATACATTATTAATTAGTATAATGCAAGAAACTAATACAAGAAGAAGAAATTTTTATATTTAACTTTTTAAATTTATGGCTCTTAATTTTTAATAATTGCACTAAGACACCATAATAGATATGAATTTGTCAACATTATTTTACTTCAAGCATAGAGTTTTTTTTTTAGATACACTATCAATTAATTATGATTGGAGTTCTGTGGTTAAAAATAATGATTGGACTAAGCATATTTTTCTTTATGTCAAACTTAGCTTACTTATATTATCACTTTTAATTTCTAAAAATTGTACTTGGATACCCTAATACTTATAATCTTTTAATGCATATCTCTATATATAAAGTTTTAGTATAAAATATTATTAAATATGGAGATATAAAATATTTATTTTCATGTGTAATGAAATTAAATACTATAAATTTTAATAACAAGATATGCATTAGACCATATAATTTGGGATAGATTAAATAAAATATTTTGGGTTAAATTGATTACCCACTACTTATATAATGATTGGACTTGTTGGGCTAAGGATCATGATTGGGTTATGTATTGGGCCAAATTTAATTTTTGGGTAAATTACATCTACTACCCCTGTAGTTTGTAAAAACTACCAATCAAACCTCCAAATTTGATTTATTACCAATACCCCCTAAAAGGGGCTAAATGTTATGAATTTATTAAATTTAAGGGGATATTGGTAATAAATCAAATTTGGGGATTTGATTGGTAGTTTTTACAAATTATAGGGGTAGTAGATGCAATTTACCCTAATTTTTTAAATTTATGACTCTTAATTTCTAATAATTACACTAAGACACTCTAATATATAACGATTGGACTACATTATTTTACTTCAAGTATGGAGTCTTTTTTAAGATACACAATCAATTAATTATAATTGAATTTCTTTGGCTAAAAATAATGATTGGACTAAGCATATTTTTCTTTATGTCAAACTTAGCTTATTTAGATTATCGCTCTTGATTTCTAAAAATCATACTAGGACAGCCTAATAGTTATAATTTTTTAATTTATATCTCTATATATAAAGTTTTAGCATATAGTATTATTAAATATGGAGATATAAAATGTTTATTTTTGTGTGGAATGAAATTAAATATTATAAATTTTAATAATAAAATATGTATTGGACCATATAATTTGGGATAGATTAAATAAAATATTTTGGGCTAAATTGATTGCCTATTACTTATATAATGATTGGACTTGTTGGGCTAAGGATCATGATTGGGTTATGTATTGGGCCAAATTTAACTTTTCAAATTTATGGCTCTTAATTTCTAATAATTGCACTAAAACACTATAATATATATGAATTTGCTTATATTATTTCACTCCAAGCATAGAATCATTTTTTTAAAATACACTATCAATTAATTATGACTAGATTTCCTTGGTTAAGGCATGTTGATTGGACTAAGTATATTTTTCCTTAAGCCAAACTTAGCTTACTTATATTATCGCTTTTAATTTTTAATAATTGTACTATGACACCCTAATAATTATAATCTTTTAATTTATATCTCTATATATAAATTTTTAGTGTATAATATTATTTAATATGGATATATAAAATATTTGTTTTGGTATGTAATGAAATTAAATATTATAAATTTTAATAACAAAATATGTATTAGGCTATATAATTAGGAATGGATTAAATAAAAAATTTTGGCTTAAATTGATTGGCTACAACTTATATAATGATTGGACTTATTGGGTTAAAGATCATGATTGGGTTATGTAATTTATCCGTTGGGCCAAACTTTATTTTTTAAATTTATGGCTCTTAATTTTTAACAATCACACTAAAACACCCTTATATATATAAATTTTGCCTACATTAGTTTACTTCAAGTATAGAATCCTTTTTTAGATACACTATCAATTAATTATGATTGGATTCCCTTGGCTAAGACTTGTTGATTTGACTAAGTATATTCTTCCTTAAGCCAAACTTAGCTTACTTATATTATCGCTCTTAATTTCTAATAATTATACTAGGACATCCTAATATTTGTTTGTCCATATAATTGTACTTCAATCACACATTCTTTTTAGTATTACAATACAGTATTGATTAGTAGTAATTGGTTTATTTGGTTAAGAATAAAAATTGAACTAAGTATATTCTTTATTGTATATCAATATACTTTTTAATGTATTCTATCTCATTAAGGGTATTTTGAAAATTTTGTTTAAAAATCAATTTTGACTTTTGAAATTAGATTCTTTTTAAAAAATAATTTCACTTTAGCCATTTAATAACTAATTAGCATTTTAAAATTTAAAATTCAAAAAATTCAAATAAGAATCAATCGAGGGAAAATGAATTTGTATAGGAGGGAAAAGCCGGATGTTAGCGCTCCATTGTTTAAAAGCATTTTATTACTTTTACCAACACCAGTCTAACACTTGAAAATCAGACTTTACCCTCTCATCTCTTAAAAACATTTTAACAATGTTCTCTACTCAAACTTTACTCTCCAAACACCATCTCTCCCAACTCATTTTATGCAAAATAATGTGTGAAATCCCAATACTTCTTTCTCAATTAGCGGCTACCCCCCTCCCATTTTTGCCCTTTCCTGAATTCCTCTCATCTGTAACTCTCAGCACCTCCTCTTTCCATCCCATTTGTATCAAAATATTTGACTAATTTTTTTGTCTTTCCATTTTCAACTTTCCCATTTCCAAAACCCTTTCTTTGCCATTTCCAAAACCTCCACAACAATGAATCCCTCCTTCTTCTCCCTCCACCACCATCACCCCATCACCACCCGCCTCCCTACCCAAAACCCATTTCCTACCAGAACCAATGTCTCATTTTCCCCAATTAAAGAAGCATAATTGCTGCTCTTTGGTTGCCGGCTCCAGTCAAATCCACTTCTAGTATGACCGAAGTAGTCCTCAAGTCCATCGGTGGTCCTTTTCACCGATTATGAGTTGTCCCACAGTCCATCGGTTCTCCCTTCCAGATCCAGTTGGTTCTCTGAATTTCTTGCTACTTTCTCCTCAGCCATCCCCCTATTTTATCATATCCCGAAAGCCACCGTGGTTGAGCTTAGAAATTCGAACCCATCATCACCGCCACTATCACCGATTTCCTTTAGCTACTTGGTATATCTTCTACTTGTATAAAAGCATGAGTTGACCCGGAATGGTCCGGTTTATGGATGGTTCTCGATCCAACTAGGCACGCGTCTCTTTATTGTGTGTGTGTGTGTGAGCATCACTCATACTTCTTCTAGGCCTTAGGCACTACACCTTATTCTTCTCTGTGATGTTTTTGTTTTGATTCAGTTGGGAGAGGAAATAAATGGATATGATTGAAATGTTTAAGGGTAATGCACCGTGTGCAATCAATTTATTTTCAAAAATTAAAGCTTGTTTTCGCAAATGACTATTGTTTTTGCAAATGACTATTGTTTTTGCTAAAGAAACATTTTTTATGTCGTGATTATAAGTATATGGGCTACATTTTTCATGTATTTCTTCTTAGCTTTTCAAAACTGCAAATGTAGTTTTATTACTGATTAATGTCTGTGGTTTTTGCCAACTTTATGTAAATTGTGCAAAGAGGAAAGATGGGTGCTAACTAATGAGGCAAAAAAAATGCTGAATCAGGGTCTTCAGAAGTCCAACTCTTCTTAGTTATACCTCCAGAGGGGATTTCACGAGAAGACTTGCAAGCTCTCAAACTTTTTCTTATTCTTTTTCTTTTGACAGTATTTAGCCATTGGAATAAATAAAGTATTATGGTACCAAACGTTTATAAACCAATTGCAAAATCTTAGATTACGCTTTTTGTTGGCATACAATTCACATTCATTTCTTTGTATAATCTAGGCAAATCTAGCGATTATAGTCTGTTTTCACTTTTGAAAGACATGTTGTTGAAGTTTAATGCCTCCATTGCAGAGAAAGCTAGAATCCTCTGTTTTCAAGATAGGTTGCCATGAGCTATTAAGAACAAATGGGTAGAGATGGGAAAGTCATAGGTTTCAAGAAAGGTGACTCAAATTTGTCTCAAGTTTATCTTGGCTGTCATCTTTTTCATAAATCCTAGTTGTCTTGGGATTATGAACTATTAGAAGTTTACTATTTAGAGTAAGAAGTTATGCATTTTTTTTTTGTTGAAAAAATAATTCTTGTTAGCTAATGAAATGTTTCTATGCTAGAGCTAGATTCTTAAAGGATCAAAGTGCTTGTTGCTAAAGGTTTTGGACTATCTTTGACATCAATTAAAGACAGCTTGAAAATTCTCTTACTGCTATTAATGTAGCAACTCCTTTGATGTTCACTTATACTTCACTTTTGATACTTTTGTTTTCATAATAGGTCAAATAGATAAGCAAGTTTTGTTTATCGTATGTTTTCTTGTGAGATGTTGACTTTGGGGTGATAATAAAAGGTTGTTATGTGATTTAAGTCACTTATTTGCAAAGATGCAATCCTTTGTTGTTTTTTTGCTAAACTTTTGTCAACTAATTATGAAAATCCAAAAGTTTGAATCATCATTCTTGGCTTGTCTTTTTCCAATTTCTTTGCTTGTATGAATTTACCATGTTTTTAGAAGGACATTCAGCTAAAATTTTGTCATGTTGCAAAGATAACCATGTGTTTTGCATATTGATATCCATTTAGTAGGTGGTTATTTTGTATTGTTTGCTGAATAATATCATTGTCAAAATCTAAGAATGGACTAGTGATGTTGACCATCCTTTCAAAGTCAAATGCATGGGCTTTGTATTTCACCACCTTTCAATTGTCCTTCCATATAGCCAAAAGATGTCATGAAATAGTTGTATTCTGTCATATTGGGAAATGTTCTACCTTAAAGAAGGAGATTAAGATACTACAGAATCTCTGTGGTGGCCCAAATATTGTGAAGTTGCTTGGTATTGTTAGAGATTAGCAGTTGGCTAGTTTGCTATGGCGGACTCTGGTGGATGTGAAGATCTCTTACTGTAAGAATCTGAATGCGTCATGGTTTTGGCGGGGCAGGAAGAAGAAGAGGAGGAAGAAGAAGAAAAGAGGAAAGGAGAGAGAAGAAAGGATGAAAGGAAATAATTAATTTTTTAGTATGAAATTACTTTTTTTTAATAAAATTGGGTATTTATTAATAGTTAATGGTTGGAGTGATTGATTTTAGGGTATTTTTAGGAGTTTGAAAAAATAATGATTAATATTGAGATTAAATAAAAAATATAATAATTCAATAATCTATTTACCTTTTTTTAATAAATTAATTGTTGTTATTGAACATTCTTCCACCGTCCGTCCAGTAAATAACCCACTATAAAGGTGTTACTTTTTGACCTCCAAAAGAAAATAAAAAATAAAAACCATTCTTAGGTTTTTCTTTTTCGTTGTTTTGGAAATTACCCAAAGTTTTAAGTAACTTAGGGTATGTTTGGAGTGTCATGTATTTGAGAGAGTGTGATGTATTTGAGAAAAGTTGTATTGGAATGTGTGAAAATTTTGGTGAGTATTTTTTGAGTTTTTTCCTTAAAATTGATAAAAAAAAAAATTAATTAAGGTTAAAAAAACTCTTCCCATTCAACCTCTATGTTAAAAAAAAAAATTGCTTAAGTCCTCTGCTTTGTCTCAGAATATCCCGGCTGTTCAGTTCATCACCCAGAGCACTGCGTTTATTTACTTTGCTCTACACTTCATCCATGATTTTGGAAAAGAATTCCCTTATCCAGAAATTTATCTCAGGGACTACTGGAGAAACAAGCTTCTAGATCAGTGTGACATTGAAGTTGATGATACCAAAGAAAAAGACATTTTCCTCGGAGCCATAGAACGATTCCCACAAAATTTTGCTGATTAGATCTATAAGAGAAATTGAAGATAAATTCATTGATTTTCTGTCTGTTAAGACTGGAAAAAAGGTTGTCCCGGCTGGCCCTCTTGTGCGAGATTTGAGCTGTGATGATGATCAAGGTGAAGATAAAGAAATCATGGAATGGCTTGACCAAAAGGAAAGAAGTTCCGTCGTGTATGCTTCTTTTGGTAGTGAGTATTTTTTGACCAAGGAAGAAAAAGATGCAATATCAAAAGGGTTAGAGCTCAGCAATGTGAATTTTATATGGGTCATTAGATTTCCTGTGGGGTAAGATATCAGCATTCAAGAAGCATTACCAGAAGGATTTCTTGATAGGATTGGAAAGGGAGGAAAAATTGTAAAAAGATGGACTCCTCGGCCGCGAAGGACTAAAGCAAAAAATAATACTTTTTTTTTTACATAGAGGCTGAAGTCAGCATTCAAGATTCTGACTTCAGTAAAATGGGAAGAGTTTTTTTAATCTCAATTTTTTTAAAAAAAATTGTAAATTTTAATCTCAAGATTCTGACTTCAGGTGAATGGGCCTTTTGTAAATTTTTTGTTGCTATGCTCTGTGAGCCCAATTTGTCAAAAGCAGCCAAATCTCATGGCATCTCAGGCAAAGCTTTACGCCGATAACAAAATCAGCAACCACCGTCTCATGAAATATTTGCAAAAATAGCACCATTTAAGTCAATAGTTGACAGATAGTATGTGGTATAATTTTTTTACAAAAATAACAAGTCAATGTAGTTTGACGAAGAAAAAAGATCTAAATACCCTCTACGTTGAAACATGTGCTCTGATAATCACCATGTTGAGCATGTGCTCAACATGGTGCTTTACATGGTACTCTACATGTGCTCTATATGATGCTCTACATGGTGCTCGATATGGTGCTCTGCGTACTTTATATGTGCTCTACATGGTGCTCTACATACTTGACATGCTCAACATGTGCTCAACATAATGACATTAGAGCACATGTTTCTCCACGTTTTCGACGTGGAAGGGCATTTAGGTATTTTCACTTGGTCAAACTACATTGATTTGCTATTTTTGCAAACAAATTATACCATGTGCTATATGTCAGCTATGGACTTCCAAATGTGTTAAATTTGCAAGCAGCCCCTCCCATCTCATGCACAGCAATTCCTGGTGATTAAACACCCATGGCCATGCCACATTAACTTATGGCCTGATCTTTACTATTTACATAACCACCATAAAAAAATGACCAATGCTTATAGGTTTGGTCTTTACTATTTACACAGCCATTATCTATTTTTTTATATTAATAATATAATTTATAATTTTAATTATTATAAATTAAACATTTAAAAACATTTAATAGAAAATAATTTTTCATTACATTAAAATTAAAATTTAATAATACACTTAAAACATGAAAATAAATACTTTAAATTAAACATAAAATACTTAAAACAATTAATGAAAAATAAATTTACATTACAATAAAATTAAAATCTAATATTATACTTAAAATATTTGGATAAATACAACAAATTAAACATAAAATTTTTAATAGTGTGGATAATTTTTTTATGATGGCTGTGTGAATAGTGAAAGCCAAGCCTTGAAACATTCGCTTGGCCTTTACTATTTACACAATCATTATTAAATTTTTTATATTAATAATACAATTTATAATTTTAATTATTATACATTAAATAATTAATGAAAAATAATTTTTCATTACATTAAAATTAAAATTTAATAATACACTTAAAACATGAAAATAAATACTCTAAATTAAACATAAAATACTTAAAAATTAAACATTCAACACTAAAACATAATAAATAAATTACTACTACATTCTTAAAAATTTGATAAGCTTATGAAACATTTTTTTCTATTCACACAGCCATTATGAAAAAATTTCACTATTTATTTAATATATTTAATATTTCTTATTTAAATTAATAAATATAAAATATTATCTATTTTTTATCTATCAAGTATTTTTTAACAAAAAATTTTTTAGAGAGAAATTTTGAGAGAAATTGGAAAATAAAAATATCAGATTTTACTCCAAAAATAGGCAAAATGCATATCAATTTATAAAAAATATATATATATTTCCTACCAGTTAGTAATTTGAAAAAAAAAAAGATTTTGACCGTTACAAATCAATGGTTAGTTTGCAACGGTCCATGCCACGCGTCACGTCTAATAGCTGACAGTTGCGTGTCAGAGCCTGTCAGCTATTTAAAATTTTTTTTAAGGGAAAATGACATCCTTTTGATGTCCAATCATTGAAAAAAAAAACTTAAGACCAGGGCATGGGGAGTGATTTGCGAACGGTCACTCCTCTTGACCATTGAGGTACGACGACCATGCCACATCAGCAACTCTGCTAATGTGGCATGGCTGTGAACACTCACGACCAGCCTAAAAAGAGCTGTTGTGAGTGCTCTTAGATTATCTACTAGGTGAATCAACTTTCTACCTGAGTTCTTCCTTTTCCTCTTTCGTATTAGTTGTGAAGACATTTCAACCAAGACAATAGCCTCACGAAATTTATGATTTTTTCACTTACACTAGTAGATATTTAACTTGCCCACAAAATTTTCCAACTTTTTTTTTTTGGTGCATTCATCTATTTAAATTTCATAAAATGAGTAGGTTTTTTTTTTTTTTTGGTTTTAACATCTAATTATGATAAATAGGGTATGTGGTTTTTTTTTATATTTAATTATATCTATTTTTCTCTAAGGGGATGCTTGGTTTAGGAAGGGGAATAAGAAAGATAATAAGAATGATAATAGTAGAAAATAATAATAGGTTCTTTTACTATAATTGTATAGGTTAGTTTGTAATGGGGATTAATAATAATAATAATAATAATAATTTTTCCAAATATGTAAAGCATTGTTTCTACAGTCTTGGTTTAAGATTTTTTTTTTTTTTATAATCACTTTTATACCCCCAAAATGGAGAAGAATGGAGAATAATCTAGTTTCAGTCTTTAGAGTTATTGTTCACGAAATGATACTGCTCAACCAAATAAGGGATTTCATTTTATTCCCATTCCATTCCTTCCCCACGCCCCCCCCCCTCCCCACCCCAACCCCACCACCCTCCCCAAAAACCCTTTAACCAAGCACTTTTAAAATGTAGAAAATTACAAATACTCTCTTACGATTCAAAAACAAATTATTAGTACCCTCTTCAAATAATCAAATCTTAACATGTAGCCCCCCCATAATAATGTCCGGAAAAAAAAATTCTATTATATAAATAGTTTAGGTTTAAGTTTTTTCATTAATTATTTTATATAAAAATAAACTTGTAAATTTTTTTTATAAAAAAAATATACAAAGTATTTATTATATATAATAGAGTAAATGGGTACATTTTTTGTATTTGAATTTAAAGAATTAAAAAATTGATAAACAACAAAAATAATAATAGTAAAAAATTGGAAAATTTGCAAAAATAGCACATTTGATCGTTGACTTTGCGAAAATAGCACCTTACCTTTTTCCTTTATTGTTATAGCACTTTAAAGTTATATAAATACCAAAATACCCCTCATATTCTCTTCTAAAACACAAAGCCATAGCACTTCACCCTCATCTTATTTTTTCTCAGAACCCATTAGTATCCTGTTTCATCGATTCAACAAAATTTGTTCTCACGCCTCATTATTCGTACACCCTATTGGACCATCATCTTTAAGCAAAGAGACCACGACCGTGGAAAAGAAATCGCATCAACGAGATATTAGTTAAAATTTGTACCAGTTGAACTGGGTTTGTGAATTTGAACGAGAAAATGGTCGAACCCTAAGTCGAGTTTTGGGTCGAGCACAAGGTTAACTCGAGTTTTAGGTCGGGCACTAAATTTGGTCGAGTAGGTCGAATTTAGGTCGAGTTCGACCTAATACTCGACCTAGTATTTGGTTGAGTTATTTTTAAAAATAATTTTAAAAAAAAATCATTTGACCTAGTATTAGGTTGAGTATTAGGTCGAGCATTAGGTAGATCTAGCTAGAGTTTTAGGTCAAGTGAATTTTTTTAAAAAAAATAATAATAACTCAACCTATTACTAAGTCGAGTATTAGGTCGAGCTCGACTTAAATTCAACTTACTCGACCAAACTTAGTGCTTGATCTAAAACTCGACTTAACCTTGTGCTTGACCTAAAATTCGACCTAGGACTCGACCATTCTCTCCTTCAAATTTACAAACCCTGTTCAAATAGGCAAATGTCCACTAACCTCTATCTAATGTGATTTCTTCTCCACGATGGCGGTCTTCTTATTTGAAGAAGATGGTCCAATGGAGTGTGCAAACAATGAAGTGTGAGATTAATGGGTTCTGAGAGAAAAATAAAAATTCGGTCAAGCCTAAAGCATAATGGGGAACTGAAGTGATATTCCTTGGGTTTTAGAATAGAATAGAGGGGCACTTTGGTCTTTATGTAACTTTGAAGTGCTATAACAACAAAGAAAAAAAAAAGAAGTGCTATTTTTGCAAATTTCCCTAAAAATTCGAATTTAAAGAAAAATTATAAAAGATATAATATTTATAATCGAATGTCTTATACTTTTTACTCTTTCAATGTTATTTTATTATTTTATTTGTATTTTTAGTTTAATAATTAATAAATATTTTAATTTTTCTATATTTTTTAATGCTTGAATTTGAATCAAGAAAAGTATTAATAATTTCTTCAAACTGAATAAGAATATTTATAATTTTACCAAATTTCCAAAGAAGTAAAGACCTTTTTTTTTCCTATCATCTAATATGATGGGTATGTAGTGTAGACTACACCATTTCATCAATTGTAGCGACCAGTGAGGGAAAAATTTACAGTAGTCCCATAAAATAACATCACTTTATTGAGTTTATATAGATATATATTACACTTTTGTGTGTCATTTCAGAATTTACATTTTAAGAAATTGATATAAATCTTATAATTTATGTTAATATTTATATCATTAATATTCATTTTCATTATAATAAATTTTAATATCAAGGGCTCACTTTTTCATTAGTTATTATATTTATTTAAAAAAATTTACAGTAGAGAAAATAAAAATAAAAATAAAATTTTATCAAAATATTGGGTTAATAACAACAATATAAAACTTAATATTAAAATTAACTAAAATGAAAATAACTACTAATAGTATAAATATTAGTATAAATTACAAAATTTATACTAATTTATTAAAACATAATAAAAATGGTATTAAAAAGTGCAAAGGAGGATCTGATTCGCAAAACACATCCGACAACGAAAAAGAATTTTGAAATATTTTAACCCTTGTTCTTGTGACAACTTTGGTCCAAAAAATTATAAATTTGTTTCCAAATTATTTAGATTATACTATCCTACCTAATATAACAAATATACAAAATATTTATTCTATACTAATTTTTGAAGAATATAAATAGGTCCGGAAATCAGAGCAAGCCATTTCTCATGTCCATTATGAGGTAACATAAGAATTGGACGTCCAGGCAGCAGTGGAAGCTAAGCTTGACATACTGTTTACCAATGCAGGAATTACAGGATGCAATTCTTCAAACTTAGGGGAATGAGCTGACTATGACAACTTCAGAAGAGTAATGGAGGTTAATGTGTTTGGTGCAATTTTATGCGCCAAACATGCTTCGAGTGTTTGTTCAGTTACTTCAGGTGCTGTCCCACATGCTTTGCAGCGTGGATTTGGGAATTTTGTGGGATTAGAGTTAACTGCATACCGCCATTTGGGGCTGTCACTCCAATGCTTTTGAAAGCAATGTAAAAGTTCATCAAGGACAAGAAAGAGGCAGAGGAATTTGAGCGTAAAATTGCAAACCTCAAAAGAGCAAATGCGGGAAGTAATCGATGTTGCAGAATCTGAATTATATCTTGCAAGTAATTAATCCAAGTATGTTATTGGGTTTAACCTTGTAGATGATGGTGGATATAGCACGACCGATATTACTTTGAAGGAGGCTTGGTAGAAATTTTCAATGCGTTAGTGCATTACTCCCCCAGTTTCAATGCGTTAGTGCATTACTCCCCCAGTCACAGCTTTTGCATTTCCAATGGATGTATTAGAATTATCAAGTAGAAGCATTTTCATAAAGAAGTATGTTGATTACCTCACCATCACCATGCTTAAACCACAGTTTCTTAAATTATTCTCGCATGATGAATTTGGAGTGAACTGGCACGTACAAACTCCTCAACTAGAGGACAAGATGGAGTAAATGCAATCGATAAAACAAACCTTTGTTCTGTTACAAAAATGTAGCATTTAATCACCAGGATATATATTAATTTAGGATTTGAACTTATGGTGATGATACTCATACCTTTTTTTGATCCATTAGAATAAGAGTGTTGGGTTATAATGGTGTTGGTCATTCCTTTCAACTTCGGCTAATTGGAACTGATTCGCCATTTGTTTCTGGCGGAGCAGAAAATGAGGTAGGCAAGCACTTTCTGGGATAACCACCAGCCAGTGGCAAGCGATTGATAGCTGCTGCTAGTGCCCGGGGAGGAAGTTGCAGTCTTGCAGGGGTTACTAGAGTATAAACTCGATTTCCCATTTCCACAACTTTAACTAAACACTGAGGAGACAAATTATAACAAAGAAATATAAGTATCAAAAAAAGCATGCATATTCTTACAAGTAAATACAAAAACACAAGAACTTGCCAACCATAACATACTTCGGAATCAAAACAAAACCCTATAGTATCCTGCAAACAAGTAGCGATTAAGCTAAACACTTTTATGCAGGCTAAAATGACTGATGCACCTTCTCCCACTACAGCTACGCAACACATGAAACAACCAAGAGAGATGTCATTGGAGCTATAATCTACATTAAATGAAAGACCAGGGAAAAGCCTATGAACAGATGCAGATATACTATGCATGAATCTATGCAAACAGAATAGACAGTGCTCAAGAAAACAAATTTCAATGTATAACTGCTCTTGCAGAGACTCCAAAAATCAAGAAATGATTTCACCCGCACTTATTGGAGCTCCTTGGCAAAATATACAAGAATAGCCAACACCATTATACTAATTAAGAGACCGAATTTAATCATAGGGAATTGCTGCATCCTCCTACCAATCCTAATTGTGCAAAGTTTGTAAGGCCAAAAAAACGAAGTGCAAACATTATGGTTAAAGATACATTTTCTCTTTGAACATGTAACTAAAAGTACCAAATTAATCTGGCATGAATGCACGCTCACACAATATAATCTGCAGTAAGAAAATCATAATTCATTAGTCAAAGATAGTGCAATCAAGGATTGCTTATCACTATCAAGGCAAGCGCATAAATGCTCGGAAATTTTCATGCCATGACGAAAATTCCACCCAACAAAGTTTATCTCCATTTTATGGAGTAGAGTTGGGTTGGGGAGGGGAGAAAGAACAACCTATGCAGCATACCCAAAACAACCGGGAAAAAGGTCCAAGACATCAAATTACTGACAAATGATGCAATTTTAAGAACCATCGGAGCAACATAAATGAATCACATCTCCAACACATGTCGGTTCATGGGATAAAACAGCCGTTGATTACTAATCCATTTTGTTCAACTTTTGGCTGGTTTCCTATTATTGCATCCTAAAAACCCTGATTTTTTTTTAATCATCTTGAAAAGGCGAAAAAAAAAAAATCTTTCCAAGATTCTGTTTATCCCAATAATCAATCCATATAATCTAGAATATAATAAAAGAACCAAGTAAATAATGGAGCATTCAAAAACACACAAAAATTTTAAACAGAAGAACAAATCTCCAGTCAAATACGCTCAAAAACGCCAATGCTCTTCAAATCTTCGGACTATATGTCACAGGGTACTTGCGCCTTAGCTCACAACGAACCAGATCAAAATTTGCCTGTTTTTTCAAAATTTGTTCCGGAATTAAATAGAGGCCAGATTAAGGCAAGACAAAAGAAACTCGGAACCAATGAAGAATTAGGTTTCCGGCGAGTAGGCACCAGTCACCTGCGACAGAAAGTAAAGGCCGTAGAAAGGAAGAGCAACGGCGCTTTGAGCACAAAACTAATTCTAGGGTTGGAAGAACGGAGAAATTGGGACTCTTTATGTAGGGAGACTTCTTGTAATTTCTAATGACGTGGTGCTAACTGATTGGCAATAGTATATTTGGCGGTGGACTTCTAACGCTAACTTTTGTGAACAACTCTAGGCCCATCGGACTCGGGTTTGAGGGTGAGTTTCTATCCCAACTCTTGACAATGGGATCAAAGAACTCGAGTCCAAAAGCATTGACTCAAACTCATGCGGAACATAAATACATAAGCTCAAATAACAGGTTTATTTGGAGTGTGATGTATTTGGAAAAAGTTGTATTAGAATATGTAAAAATTTTAGTAGATACTTTTTGATAGAAAAAATATTTGAGAGGGAAAAATAAGAGGGAAATTTTTTTAAAATTATGTGAGAGGAATTTAGATGAGAAAATTTAAAATTGTAAAAAAAAATGTGTTTTGATAATTTGTTTTTGTTTGAAAATTTACTTATTTGCAAATAAAAGGCTATATTTGGATAGCACATTTCCATTTGCAAATAAGTAAATTCTCAAACAAAAACAAACTATCTAAACACATTTTTATTTCAAAATTTAAAATTCAAATTTTCTCACTCAAATCCCTCCCACACAATTTTAAAAATTATTTTTTCCTCCAAAATACTTTTTTTATCAACAAATACCCACCAAAATTTTCACATATTTCAATACAACTTTTTTCATTTGTGAATAGAAATGCCTTGTCCAAACACACCCAAAACTCTTTGTCCAAACTGACCCAAGATTTGGAAAAAGAACATATTACTGTCTCCATCCAAAAAACAATTTACTTTTAAAACTTTTCTAAAATCTTATGTTATGGATCAGAGACTGAGTCTAGATAGGGAGAATAGAAATTACATAAAAAGAAAGAAAATTATTAGAAAAATGAAAATTCAAGAAGGAAAAACATGAGCAACACCAAACGGCTCTCCTCAATTGAGCTTCACTCTTTTTTATAACAAACTTGCTTCAACCTCATGAATAAATGTGGACCACTGATCTATAACTTCCTCATCTAATCTAAATCGTCTGTCATTTTTTTGTTTTTCTTCCTTTCGTCTTCAAAACAAAACCGTTCCAATTGTTAAAATGCTAATGTTCCTTTATTTGCTTTTTGGGTTGATCCATTTCTTTCTTTTGTGCCTCTTTTCATTACATTTGCTCCCCCTTCAGAAGCATCCTTGTCCTCAAGGATGAAGTGCTACTGATCATCATCGGAAATGTTGAATTCTGGAAATTGAGCCACTATGAAATTACGATCCTCCCAAGTTGCTTTTTTGGGTCTCAAATTCAGCCAAAGGATCAATATCTGATGCATAGACTTTCTATCTCTCAATATGATTCAATGCTTCAGCACCACTTCAGGAGAATCAGGACTGACCATAACCTCATCTCCATCATCTAGCACGAGGTAAGTAAGGCATTATCTATTCATCCTTTTCAACTCTCGTCTTCAATTTAGAAACATAGAAGACTAGATGAATTCTTACTCTTGCTGGAAGCTGCAATCTATAGGCTACTGTCCCAATCCTCTCTATGATAGGAAATGGTTCAAAAAACTTAAGTTCTGTTTTGGGCAGCCCATTTTTATTTGCAAATAAGTAAATTTTTAAACAAAAACAAACTATGCAAACACATTTTTATTTTAAAATTTAAAATTCAAATTTTCTCACCCAAATTCTTCTCACATAATTTTTAAAAATTTCCCTCTTATCTTTCCCTCCAAAATACTTTTTCTATCAAAAAATACCCACCAAAATTTTCACATATGCCAATACAATTTTTTCCAAATACATCACACTCCAAACAAACCCTAGATGCAAGCTTCATCAGTTTCTTTCTAAACTCCACAGACCTCTGTCTATAAAGTTGTAGCTTAACATAGACCAAATCACCAACCCTGAACTCTCTTTTGGTTATGTGCTTATTAACATTCTCCTTCATTCTATCCTGGCCTGATTCAAGTAATCTCTTAATGGTTGAATAATGGCATATCTATCCTTCATTAGTTGACCCGCTGATGGTGCAATTGAGTCACACAATGTACCCAAGGGAACTGTAATGGCTTATTCCCATAACAAACCTCAAAGGGTATCACCTTAATACCTCTGTGGTAGTTAGTGTTGTACTAACACTCAACTAATGCTAACCACTATTTCCAGCTATTAGGTCTGTCAGCACACATATATTTTAAATAAAGTAAATAGATTTTTTAGTTATTATACTTTTTAATAATACTAATTTTGGTCATCATATTTTTTTTTCTAGTTAAAAAATATCACTATACTTGATAAAAAGATTTAGGGCAAATTACATTTACCTCCCTCGAGGTTTGGGCAAATTACCAATCGAACCCTGTATTTTGGTGAACCTACCAATACCCCCTTGAATCATAAAACGTTTAACATTTATCCCCTTGACCCCTAACTCTATGATGAATAGTAACGGAACAGTAAAAATTTCACTTTTTGGACAAAAATACCCTTCATACTCCAGTTATTAATTTGTATAAAAAAAATACTTAGAATTGATATTTACCTTAGAAATAAAAGCAAAAATGGAAAATTTGTTTTATAGCCAAATCCACCAAACCAACAAAAATAAAAAAACATATATTTCTTTTTTTCATACATACCATACTTTCTTTATTCGTTGATAGATTTGCTTTTTACTCTTCAATTAATTCAAAAATTTTAATACAAGTCAACCTTCTACTTTTCAAAAATTTTGATACAATATTTATAATTTTTGCTTTTATTTCTTGGGTAAATGTCAATTATAAGTATTTTTTTTACAAATTAATAACTGAAATATGAGGAGTATTTTTGTCCAAAAAGTGAAAATTTTTACTGTTTTGTTACTATTCATCACGCAGTCGAGGTCAAGGGTAAATGTTAAACGTTTTATGATTTAGGGGGGTATTGGTAGTTTCATCAAAATGTGGGGTTCGATTGGTAATTTGCCCAAACCTCGAAGAAGGTAAATGTAATTTGCCCAAATATTTAAATCAAGTAATTTTGTCTTATAACCTCGTTAACTCTAACAAAATTGAACTTATGTGTTTTGCACACTACTAAACTTAAGGATAAAATTTTTAAATAAAAAAAATATGCAATTTCTTTCATTTATTAAATGTGATTTATTAAGTAACATTAGCCATCGAAAAAAAGAAAAAGAAAAATCAACACAGCCACCTTTAACCCCTGAAGAAGACCAAAAAAAAATAAAAAAATCAATACAACTACCTTCAACCGTAGAAGATTGAATTCAAGAAGACCAAAAAATACAGTTGGAGATCAGCAAAGAATCTGAAAAAGACCAAAAGATGGAAGAAACTTAGAATTCTTAAAACCGCTGTTTTCCTTTCTTTGAAGTAATTAAGCATAATCAAAAAGTTTCCATGGATCTAAAAATTCTTTTCTTTCAAAATTGAGAAGCTTATATGGATCTAAATTTATCAAAAGTTTCTATGGATCTCAAGGTTCATCTTCCCTATCTGTCTTCCCTATTTTTGTGAAATTTCTAGGGATCTCAAAAGCATAAATAACAAGCTTCCATAGATTTGATTTTTTTTTTTATGGAAAATCTTTCATGGATCTGAATAATTTTTTTTTTTTTTGAAATTTCTTTTACTGATTAAGAGTTATGCAAATGTTCAATGCTTGCAGCACTAAGTGAGATGAGAGGTTCAAATTTGCAGGTAAATTGCAAAATTAATGGACAAGAAGTGTCACTAATGTTGCAACAATGTACTATCCCCGATAACCCGAAATGTGGTGGTATATGATTATAATTCTTTTTTTTATTAGTTAAAAAAAGTAAATTTTTTATTATAAATAATTGAATAAAAATTTTGAATGTTTTTTTAAAAAAAAGGAAAATAAAATTATTTTAAAGACAAAAGCGGGAGTAAAAAATGAAATGCATCCTCCAATAGTTTGAAAACGTTTATTGCCTTTGCCACACTTAACAAAATTTCAATTTCTTTTGCCATTTTCAACTGAGCTCTACTTAGTCAAAACCCTCTCCACCGACCATTCTTCCTTTCCTTTCTTCCTTCCTAAAATTGTGTCTTTAAATTCCATATGTCTTTGTATACACATTTGGTATTCCTTTATTCCTTCGTCGATTTGGGGACAAAGATTGAATCTTTGATTCATTCAAGCCAAGCCCAGAAATGGGCACTCCACCTTTTCTTCTTCTACTCTTCTTCTATTTGGTTGCAACAGTAGTAGTACCAGTAACAACAAAACCTGTATCTTCAAGAAATCTCCAATCCGGCGTTGTTCCCATCTTCAGACTTCAGAGTCTCTCGGATTTTCCCTCTTCTGACTTCTGAGTTCTGACTAAAGAAGATAGCTGAAGTTCTGAGTCTCTGAGAAAACATCTTCAGTTCTTCACTCAACACAGCAAGTTAGATTTTCACCATCTTTCTTTGTCCCAATTTAACTTCGTGAATTGATTAAGCCAGATCTGCTACGGAATTTGTCCAGCTTCACATGAATTTTTTTTTGGGGTTTTATTCTTGGTGATTTTTCTTTAGAAATCTTTGGCTTCATAAAAATTTAGTTTCTTTATTTGTTGAAAAGTTTAGGTTTTGGGATTCTTGAAGTTTGAAAATCTCACGAGATTACTTAAATTTTCGGGACCAAGTTTTGGTTAAAAGCGTTGAGCCATTTCATTAATCAGTATTTCAAGATTTGTCAAATCTTGTTGCCATTTCTTGGATGAGATTTATATGTCGTTTTCATTTTGTATGATTTAATTGCAATAAATTTAATTTGGGATGGATGACTTTTGTGCTTAATGGCCCTAAATTGGTTAATTTTTGTCATGCTTTCTACTTTACGAGTTCTAAATCACCAAAATCTATCTTCAACCTCTTTGTAGGATGGTCAATGAGCCACTAAAATTGTACTTATTTAGATGTTCTCCTACAATATGTACATCATGTTGAGTCCTCTTGATGATGATTTTGTGGTTTGGCTTGAAGTTGATTTGAGTTGAATTGTGTTGTTTTAGTATTGGAAATCTTTGGCTTCATAAAAATTCGGTTTCTTATTCATCATATTTATGCTATTTTATTTGAGAGGTTGGTGGTTTTAGTTGGGTTCTCTTTTGTACGATACTTGTTCTTAAATTGTCGATTGTTTGTATTGCATTTGTAATTTAGTTTCTTTAATTTTCAGTTTTTGGTATTGCACAATAGATGGCTGGATCTTCAAACTCTTGTAATGGCTCTAGCAGTTCTAGTGTGAGTTCATTTGCTAAAGGCTCTTTATTGATGATGGTGAAGGAAATGAAGAAATTGAAAATTTGCATATAAAAGTTAAGTATTTGGTTGATGCAAGACTTTGATGCTAGATTATGATGTGTTTTTGAACTATTTTTGTTAATGTATTGAAGTATTTAGACAAATAGTTATTATTGTTTTATTCATGCAATATGAATTTTTATATATTTTTATATATACTAAAATCGTATCGGATTTTTCTAATTCTTTGGAAAATCTCGAATCATCGTATCAAACTCGTATCATATACTCGTATCATATCTGATTCTTGAATCAGCATCGATGCTTCCTTGCCTGTGATTATTGGTTTAAAAAAGTAAATTTTTTATTATAAATAATTGAATAAAAAGTTTAAATGTTTTTTAAAAAAGAGGGAAAATGAAATTATTTTAAAGACAAAAGGGGGAGAATCTGAAGAAGACCAAAAGATGGAAGAAACTTAGAATTCTTAAAACCGCTGTTTTCCTTTCTTTGAAGTAATTAAGCATTATCAAAAAGTTTCCACGGATCTAAAAATTCTTTTGTTTCAAAATTGAGAAGCTTATATGGATCTAAATTTATTGAAAAGTTTCTATGGATCTCAAGGTTCGTCTTCCCTATCTCTCTCTTCCCTATTGTTGAGAAATTTCCAGGGATCTCAAAAGCATAAACAACAAGCTTCCACAGATTTGATTTGATTTTTTTTTTTATGGAAAATCTTTCATGGATCTGAATAATTTTTTTTGTTTTGAAATTTCTTTTACTGATTAAGAGTTATGCAAATGTTCAATGCTTGCAGCACTAGGTGAGATGAGAGGTTCAAATTTGCAGGTAAATTGCAAAATTCATGGACGAGAAGTGTCACTAATGTTGCAACATTGTACTATCCCTGATAACCCGAAATGTGGTGGTATATGATTTTAGTTTATATGTTGTAGGCATTTTGATTTTGGAAGTTACATTACGCTCATAGAGTTTCTCCAATGAAATTGGCTTAGGCGAATGACGTGGTATTGGAAAGGACCAAAGGCAATGGATGGTGGTGGTGGTGGTATAGTGTGGCACTGGAACTCGGAGATTTTAATGTGGACATTCTAGAGTGGGTTTACTATTGGAGTTAGGGATGAACAATAAAGATGAGAATGAGGAGGGTGGAGGATGAGAAGGAGGAGAAAAAATGGATGGGGAGTCGGATGGGGATAAAGATGAGGATAGGGAGGACTCAAATCAAACTGCACCCAAGAGGAGAAATGACCCTTTTGTCCAATGCAAATCTGCGTTCAGCTCACGTGTGCTAGATTCTATCATAATTAATTAGAGTTTGTTTGGAGTGTGATGTATTTGGAAAAAATTGTGTTTGAATATGTGAAAATTTTGGTGGGTATTTTTTTATAAAAAAAGTATTTTGGAGAGAAAGATAAGAGGAAATTTTTTTTAAAATTATATGAGAGGAATTTGAGTGGGAAAATTTGAATTTTAAATTTTGAAATAAAAATATGTTTGGATAATTTGTTTTTGTTTGAGAATTTATTTATTTGCAGATAAAAATATCATGTCCAAATAGACCCTTAGCTTTTTAGGTGGTATAACTAGCTTAGCACGCATTTATTAAGTTTAAAGACCTCTTGTAAAATAAAATAAATAAAAAGTATGATGACCAAAGTTGGGACTTTTCAAAAGTACAATGACTAAAACAATTATTTCCTCTTTTAAATATGTTTCTAGACACTAAATTAGCTTTTCACTTTGCGCATCTATTTGAGGGTGATAGGCTATACTGTATTGCAATTTGGTCCCAATCTGTTTCAAGAACTCCCTCCAAAACTAACTTGTAAATAATTTATGCTTATTTGAAGTTATGAAAGTAGGAACTCCATGCAGCTTGAAGATGTTCTATAAAAGCATTAGCTACATCCTTGGTAGAAAAATGATGTTTCATAGCCACAAAAATGTCCCATCTTTGTTAGCCTATCCACCACCACTAGGATAGTGTAATACCATTTTGAAATTGGCAAACTCTCTATGAAATTCATATTAATATGTGTCCATGCCCTATCTGCAATAGGAAATGGCTGTAATAGACCTGAGCAAGCTAGATTCTCATGCTTATTTTTCTTATAGTTATCACATTGTTGTACAAATTGCCCAATCTCCTACTTCATCATGGGCCAATAAAATACTGAACGTATCCTTATGAACAATCCCCAGTTGTCCAGAATGGCCACCAAAAGCTTATGCATGCAATGCTTCCATAATTTACTTCCTTATGCCTAAAGCTATTTGCCAATATATATCTTCCCTTATATCCGATAATGCCTCCTATATATTGATAGCACAGAATTCCTTGAGGCTATAGAACTAAATGTGTAATTAGATCCTTGCATACTTGGTCATCTTCATAATTTCGATGACATCCTACACCATTGAGGTTGAGCTACTAATATGGTCCTCACTTCCCTTCAAAGACTATCGGCAACCTGCTTTGTTCCCTCCAACATCTTCTACTCCTATCTTTTCGGACAAGGCATCTATCACCATATTTTAAGTCACTTTCCTGTATTGTATCTCATAATCTAGCCCTGACAATAAACCTTTGATCCAAATAATTCAGCTAAGAGCTCTTTTATATAAGGAATGAGGTATTTGTCTTTAATGGTTATTGCATTTAAGTGTCTGTAATCAACACAGAAATGCCAGGTTACATCCTTCTTACTAATAAAATTGGAGAAACAAAGGGACTTGTACTATGCTAAATTATTCTATTCTTTAGTATGTTTGTTACTTGCATTTCTATCTCATTTTTTCTTTTTTTTTGAAAATAGGGATATTTGTAAGGCTTAATTTTAAAGGGTTGAGTATCAGGTATCAAAAGTATGTCATGGTCAAGTTTTCTTGCAGGAAATAGGGAATTTGGTGTCTCAAAAACATCTAAAAAATGAGAAAATACTTCTAAGAACTCTTCTGAAAGTGTGCTATCATTCTCGGTAGTGGAACTTGCTTGGCATAAAGTATTGATTAGCATCTCTTCCTCCCTATCCTTCCTTACAGCCTTACCACTCTACATGCAGGAAATCCACAATCTAGGGAATTTCGAGTCTCAAAATATCTGAGAAAGTACTTACGAAATTTTTTCTAGAAGTATGCTATCATTCTCGATGTAACTTACTTGACACAAGGTATTGATCAGCATCACTTCCTCCCTATACTTCCTTACGACCTTACCACTCATTAGCTTTAGTCTAGGGAAATCCACAACCCCCATTATAGTATTCTCATCAGTAGACAGGTTAAGTTTTAGTTTTTTAAAATCACATGATATGGGGCTATACTAGCATATCCAATCTACCCCTAAGATGACATCCCAATCACCAATTTTCAGCACCCTCAGATCAAAATAAAAAGTTTACTTTTGAATCTGCCATTTAACACCCTTGCATATGGCATGACTGACTACAGCATTACCATCAGCTATAGTAGCTGACAATGGTGAAGTTCTATCTACATTCACTTTCAATTTTTCCACCATCTTAGGGTTTATAAAAGTGTGTGAGCTACAAGTATCAACAAGCATTGTCACTACATTTCCAGAAATTAGCCCTTGCAAGTTAATAGTCTTTCTTCTTAAAGAAGCATTTAAGGCACAAAGAGGTACCACCATTGGCAATCCAGGGGTTATTGTTGTGTCATCTTATTCTCCAATTGCATCTTCGAAGTCCTCATCTTCTTTAACCACCATGAAGTTCTAATGACTGTGCTTGCATTGATGGCGTGGTGATATTTATCCCACGTTTGAAGCGAAGTGATTATTTCTCTTATATTGCTTCCCTTTCTTGTCAAGTTGTTTTGCTCTAGTCTTACTCCCTAGGCCAACTATCGCTCTTCCTTTGGATCCATCTCCTATAGGCTTGCTTGTCCACTGTGTTTCTTATTAGTTACTTCTAGTAATCGTTCTTGCATTTTAGAAATATCAAAGGCCTCAGTAGTGAAGGTTTGTGATTGCATGATGGGTTTTATCTCTTTCTTCATCCTCTGATAAAGTTGGAAATGAAATAAGGTTTAGTTAAGTGAGAATCTATGATCGACATCATAGATCTGAATTCTTCAAAACTTTTCTTGATATTCTATGATCACTTTTTGTTGCGACTTATTAAATTCCTCAATCTCATCTCTTAAACCTTGTTCCCCAAATCTCTTGATTGCTGTAGCTGAAACTCATCCTAGGAAATGTTTCCTTTAGCTTGTTTAGTGCGTTGATACCAAATCTCACCCTTTCCTTCCAAATACTTCTTTACCACATTCATCCTCTAATTATTTGGTATCTGATCGATCAAGAAATAACTTTGACATTTCCTAATCCACTCTCTAGGAGCTTCACCACCAAACATAGGCAACTCAATTTTTGGATATGAGATTCATGAATTCTTGAGATTCATTCTAGCCACAAATTGGTCTCCAGATCTTCTTTTGTTCTCCAGGCAAGTGTTGGTTTTGGCAATAATGAAGTTTTCTCATATTGCAAGGTTCCTTCAGCTTCTCCTTCCTTTTTTTTGGCTCATCCACATCTTTATGAATGCCAACATCCTTGCTTCAACATGGGCTATCTTGTCTTCATTCTTTTTGTCACTAGCTTCCACCCTAGCGACTAATGCCTGCTAGGATTTCAAAATGCCCTCCAGCAATTCCTGATTCCTCAACTAAGTAGCCTCTTGTTTCTTGAGCTGATCTTCCAAGGTTCTAAACCTAGTCGATTTTACCATGCTTGAACATGCCAAGGATATCTAGTTTTGCCTTTTTGGTACCAATTGTTATGAATTTGAGACCTAGTCTAGACAGGGAGAATAAAAATTACAGAAAAAGAGAGAAAATTATGAGAAAGATGGAAATTCAGGAAGGAAAAACATGAGTCACACTAAGCTACTCCCCTCAGTCGATCTCCATTATTTTTTATAACAAACTTGCTTCAGCCTCACGAGTAAATGTGGACCATTGATCTATAACTTCCTCAACTAATCTAAACCATCCATTTGCTTTTAGTTTTTCTTCCTTGTGCTTCCAAAATGATGTTGTTCCAATAACTAAAACAACGCCATTACAATTATTAAAACGCTGTTGTTCCTTTATTTGCTATTTGGGCCAATCCATATCTATCTTTTCTGCCCCTTTTCATTATAGTCTACTTTTAAATTAAAATTTTAAAATATGTTTACTAATAATAATTATGAATATCCACAATTAAAAAGTAAAAATAAAAATATAAAATCATACATTTAATAATGCATTAATTGTATTGTATTTAAATTATATTATATGTCAAGGTTACATGTTACACAAGTCCCTCTCAATTTCACAGTTTGTCTCCTTATTAATCAACATTCATCTGTTCGAACTTTCGTTTGTTTTTTTTTTTTTCCCAAATGTCATTCTAGTCATAAAAGAGAATGGATATTTTATTCTGATTAATATTCTATCCAAAGATTGTTTCAACTCTTGTAATTTATTGAAAAAAGTAAAATTACTTATCCCAAATTAAGCACAAAACCATAGGTTAATATTTTGTTTGGGTAACTTACAAATTATTTGGCTAAGCTTCATTTGTATTTTTTGAAAGCTACAACCCACCATCTAATTGAAAATTATTAAACTTTGACCACGCTACTACAAAAATAAAGGGAGAATTCAGAGAACCACAAATTATGCTGAACCCACATGAACAAATAAAATAAAATGATGACACACGGATCATCAGGTAAAGCAAATTTTAATTTTAATCAATGTTCATTAGAAATAATTTCTGAATAATTTAAGCTTTTTTTAGTACAATAATGTTGGAGAGCCTCTACCCCTCTGAAACAACACTTTCATAATAATGATGAACTCTGAGATTCATTTCCAGCAATGTCAACTTCATTAAGTTGTTGTGGTGTTGCCAATCCTCTTTCTCTTCGGCTCCTGTTTTACCTTATGGTTTGTAATTTGAATTCAATTGTCAAAGTTGGTAATAAAATAAGTAACGATTCTGATTTTAGAAATGCTGAAATTAAAATGCATTAAAAGTTTGGTTTTTGGATAAGTTATATGTAGCTCTCTTGATATTTGATTTTATTACCAAGTATCTTTTGAAATTTAGAAATATTATGATTCCCCCTTTAACCTTTTAAAAGTTAGTTTTTTTTTTGTTACATAATTCATTAATGGACTAATAAATTAGACAAAAACAAAGTTTAATTCATATTTCTCATTTTGGATTTGCTTTATTCTGCTACTTATAATTATGTTTAATGCATATCCTTTTTTAATAAATATCTTTAATATGTTTCTTATATACTTTGAAACACTAATTTTTTCGTTATTTCACAAATTATATAATGAAAACTTAACTTTCAAATTGATAGAGATAAGCTAAATGTTTGTGTTTAAAACAAAATGACAAAAGAATTATTTGTGAATGGACTGCAATATTGTAGAGATAATAATTAGTTGAGCAGATAATTTTTGCTTTGGTAATATCAATAACGCTTTTGACTGTTAAATCGATTTACCAAATGATATGCTCCTTCCTCTTTTTAACAAGAAACTATATACCCTAAAGGGGAATGATTATCTTTTTCTTAACTAATTTTAAAAAAAAAGCACACACACACACAATAGTTGTCAATCGAAAAAAATTTAAAATTAAAATAGATTAAATCATAAAAATCATCCTCTACATTTTCGAAAAAGTTCTTTTTCATCCTTTACATTTCAAACGATTCTTTTTAGTCCTTTACGTTAATAAACTTGCAATTTAACACCAATGACCGGCAATAACCCATTTATCCAGTTAAATGCCATTTTCTACACACGATGTCTTATATTGGCAGGGGTACTTTCGAAATAACGAATTTAACATCTTCTGAATCCCAAATTGATTTCAAAATAGAACCCTAATTTGTCTAACTCAAATTCAATTCGAAGAACCCTAATTTCATCCTACCCCCAATTTGAAGAACCCTAATTTCATCGTACCCACCCCAAAACCCACGTTCTACGCGAGGTAAATCACTAAACCCGCGTCATATAAAGTGATAAAAAACGGCGAGAGTTGGAAAATGGAGACCCAAATGATAACAAATTGAAGGGGGCAGTGGAGAATCTCAGATTACGGTAAGTATAGACACTAACCGCTACCTTACATTCGGATTGTGAACTAGGATTCTCTGAATGTGGCGAATGTGGCAATTGTGGCTTACAGCTAGTTTTTTCTAAAAAAAAATAAACTTAGTGCTGTATGTGATCTTGATAAACTCGGGTTTGGCACTGCCCTTTGGGCAGTGGGTGCACACACAGGTTCGAAAGTGTTTTTTTAATGTAATGTCATCCTGAATGTGGTCTTGAACTGAATGGCTGTCATTATCTATGGTGTGGTGGTATTGAAAAAATTATTTTCTTGTGTTGAAAGTGCAATAGTGGTCCCTATAGGACTGCCAGGGTGTAGTTTATTGTTTCTGAAACATTGCAACCAATTTGTACCGGTTATGCTTCCTGATGGATGACAATATGACAAAAGTTGGCTGTTTGGAAAGCTTTTGGTAATGGGCTGTCGTTTTGTGCATTGTTAAGTACAATTATTTTAAGGAAAGTGGACACATGTTGTTAAGTGCAGTTCATTACCGAAAAATTATCCTTGTGCTGCTAGAAAAAACAAGAAAAAAGAAATAGGGAAAAAAAAGCGTAGAAGAGAACAGAATATTAGTTGAATATCCATTAGAAAAAAGCATTCATATTGTAATGGGGTACTTTGTCTTCACTTTGTAATTTCCTTACATGAGATTTAATTCTGTTCTTTGAGGCAAACTGTGTTTTGAATGAAACTTCTTTCTAAATGAAACTTTCTTAAACTTTGTGGTTTCTTTTTCACTTGTTTATGCTAAATTGACTGTCATGTGTAATGGATGTTGATTGATGACATAAAATTAAATTAATGGCTCTATTTAAAGCGAGCACATTTAGCAAAGGTACAATGTGGGTAGATCAAGAAGTTTTTGTGGTGACATCCATGAACATTTTCCACATTTAGCACATTTAGCCCTATATAATGTTGAGAACGATTTTTATGATTTAATTGGGATTGAATAATCTAGAATAGTTGGCCATGGCACTTGGAAAAGTCATTACGTGACTAGTACAATCAAATTTATTTTGTGATTCTACAAAATTAGACTCTATTTATGATGTAATCAGGATTGAATAATCAAGACCATCTAGAATAGTTGGCCATGGCACGTCGAAAAGTGATTATGTGACTAGTACAATCAAATTTATTTAGACTCTATTTATTTGTTCAGTTAGTTAATTTAACCATGGGCATATGTGATCTGTTGATAACATTTTGGTGCGTGATTAAAGTACTTTGGATGGCAATGACAAAGTTCAGAAAGTCACTATTTTTCCTATCAAATATAACATGACAAATATTTTATAGATGGCAATGACAAATTTTTTATAGATATGACATCAAGTGTGAATGTACCTATGTGATAACGTGTTTACAATTGTGAATGTAGGTTCTGGTAGCGCACTGTTCTCATTGAGGATTCATTTCGGAGGTCACTTAACTGATGGGCTAGCAAAACGGTACGTCGGGGCTGCATTGACATTGCAGACCATTGCAATCCTAATTACATGTCGACGTGTACATTGAATAAGATGAGTAGGCAACTTCTTTGTTCTGGCCCCAATAAGCATGCTGTGTACTATTTTCTGAAACCTGGACTATCAATGCATAAAGGTTTAACCTACATATTTGGTGATGTGGCCGTTATAGAGATGGCAATGTACGGGGAGAAGCACAAGCTAATAGACTTTTTCATAGTGACCAAAGAATGTCCAATCGAAGGCAGCAATGCAGTTCAAAAGGGGTCTGAAGCTCAGAAAACAGAATTGGAAGTTAGAAAGCTAAAGGATTTGAAGGCAAAGAATTATCTCTTTCAAGCAATTGATCGTCCTATCCTGGAAACTATTCTTTGCAAAGAAACTTCCAAGGATATTTAGGACTCTAAGAAGAAAAACTACTAGGGCTCTATCATAGTGAAATGAGCACGGCTTCAAGCTCTATGAAGGGATTTCGAAACTCTGACAATGAAGGATGGAGAATCTATCATCAGTTATTGTGCCAGAACAATGAAGACAAATAACAAGCTGAGGTTCCATGGTAAGAACATGGAAGATGTTACCATCATGGAGAAGATTCTACACTCTTTGACACTAGTGTGACTATGTTGTATGCCCAATTGAAGAATCCAAGGACATTAATGCACTCTCCCTTGATGAAATCCAAAGCTTCTTGATAGTCCATGAACAAAATATGAACATAACTTCAACTATAGAGGAGAAAGCTTTAAAGGCCTCTACTTATTCTTCAAGCTCAAGAGGTCAAGAAAGGGGAAGAGGAAGAGAAGACAGCAGAAGTAGAGATGGTGGCAAGCATGCCAATGTTGATGATGTTCAAGGCAAGGGCTAAGGACAAGATCAACAATTTGACAAGTTAAAGGTACAGTATTTTAGGTGCCATAAGTTTGCTTATTATCGTTCTGAAACTTGCCTAACGGCAAAGAAATGGGAGAAAAATCAAATTTTGCATAAAATAAAGAAGTAGAGACTCTATTAATGGCAGTTCATACGAATTAGGAACCTCACAACTATGGTATGTGGATACAGGCTACAGCAACCACATGTGCAGTAATAAATCTTCTTTTACTTACTTGAATGAAGATTTTCATTCTATTGTGAGTTTTGGAGATTGCTCTACTGTGAATGTAATGGGGAAATGTGACATTAATATAAAAACCAAGAATGGTTTTATAGAAACAATCTCCAATGTTTTCTATGTTCCTAATTTAAAAAGCTATTTATTGAGTGCTGGTCAATTACAAGAGAAGGGTTATGTAATTACTTTCGAGATAGGTGTTTGTGAAATATATGATCCTTCTAGGGGTGCTATTGCTATTGTGCATATGAGTTCAAATAGGTTGTTCCTATTGAAGATTGAATGTGCTCAGACTTGCTTGATGGCTGTAGTGAAAGACCCCTAATGACTTTGGCATTTTCAATATGGTCACTTGAGTTTTGATGGCCTAAAAACTCTACAACAAAAAGATACGGTGACAAGTCTTCCTCAGATTACCATTCCTTCCCAAGTTTGTGAAAAATGCGTTGTTGGCAAACATCATCATTCTCAATTTCCTCAAGGAAAGTCATGGAGAACAAAAAATGTCTTGGAGCTGGTTCATTCCTACATTTGTGGGCCGGTAAATCCAACTTCAAATGGAGGTAAAAGATATTTAATCACCTTCATTAATGATTACACACGAAAAACTTAGGTTTATTTTTTGCAGGAGAAATCAGAAGCTTTTAGTGCATTTGAAAGTTTCAAAGCTCATATTGAAAATGAAATAGGAAAAACCATTAAAACTCTATGCATTGATCGTGGTAGAGAATATTGCTCTAAAGAGTTTGAAGCTTTTTGTGACACTTCTGCATTCGAAGAGAGCTAATAGCTACTTACACACCCTAACAAAATGGTGTGTTAGGGAGGAAAAATAGAACCATTCTCAATATAGTGAGAAGCCTGCTAGCAAGAGGAAGATTTCCGAAGAGGTTCTGGCCAAAAGCAATAAATTGGAGCATTCATGTGTTGAATAGAAGTCCAACTTTTTCTGTTCAAAACATGACACCAAAAGAAGCCTGAAGTAGTAGATCACTTTGTAGGAAACCAAATCAAAGAACGCAGCGGAAATTTAAAATTTTTGGTTTCCTCCAAGGATCCATACGAAGTGAAATCAAGTTGGTAGTGAAGATTGTTACCTTACCGGTCGTGTAGCCTTGTTGATTGTTGGAGATTGTTGATTGTCGAATCACAAGCAAAACTAATCTAGCCTTGCCTCTATGGTATCCACACGATCGTCTCCAAACCTCAAGTTAATTGTCAAACAATTAACTAAAGAAAGAAGTAACAAAATATCATAGTGCTAGCTAGGATTTTGTTACTCGGGTATTCCCTCAAGTTCTCAACTTAAGGATTGGTTTTCTATTTTGAGTTCTCAACTCAATTTCGGTTTTTGTTCTTATTTCTCAAATAAGGAGTGGTGTCTATATTGAGCAAGAGAGGAAGAAAAGAAAGAAATTTCGTGCTCAAAGAAAATCACAACATTTTCTTCAACCAACAAAGCTTAAACAACAAAGAAAGCTTAAAAGGAAAACTCTCTCAAAGAGAGTGTCCCTTCGGTTTCCTTCATCCATGTGAAACAGCTGCCCTTTCACATTTCATATTCTAGAAATTGAATTGCAACATGTTGCATATGGTTGCCTTTCCATTTTCCAATGAATGGCTGCCTTTTCATTTTCATAAAATGAATTGCAATATGTTGCCTTTTCATTTTCCAATGAATGGTGGTCTTTTCATTTTCCAATGAATGGTTGGCTTTTCATCTTCCAATAATAAAATCCATTTTGATTATTATTTAATTAATAAATCTAAAACTCATTTTGGATTTATTAATATTAATAGAACCAAAATCTTTTCGCCTTAAATCCAAAACCGTTTTAAAACGAAACCCGATAGATTCCTATTCTCAATAGGATTCTTAAATTAAACAAAATTTCATCACATGAATTTTGCACTTCTTTTGGATACGATCTAAGTGTGTGACCCAATAGGTTCTCATAACGTTGGCATTGACATAAAATATATTTTATGCCAAAAGTAATGAGCGGTGTCTAGCAACACATCAATACTACCCAAGTCATGAGAATATTAGTAATTCGACATTACTTTTCTTGTGATAGATATTACCGTGTAATTAAATCCCTTTGCCCTAGATATCATGATTGAACACGAGCCATGGAGCGTGTCATGCTCGTATAGTTCAATCTTTGCATTTCTTGATTCCGAGTAGACACATCTATACAAATGAGCCCGATATCACATATCGACTCATTTGAGCACGGCCATGCATTTTATGGTCTTACTCAATCAAGGGGCCCAAAGATATCACTCTCATTATATAAGAGGGGCAAATCCTTTCTTGATCACTTAACATCCCACTACATGATTTATTACATATCCAATTACTACTTTTATAGTTCACCCTGTTACGGGTAACGTTTAGTAGTATCAAAACATGTAACTCCTCATGTTGGGATCTCTGAGGATCTCAAGTCTAAGGATTATTTACACTATCATCACTATGAGAAATATTTATGACACTTCATATAATAATCCATGTAATATTTCTCATGGCGGGTCAATCCAGTACATTGTTCTCTAACATGTACCCATGTGTTGACTTGATATCTCATATCATGAACAATTTCATCAATCACTACACATACTAGTCTTAATGCATTATCATTGTCCCATTTAATGGTAATACTCGACTAGGGATAATTTTAGAATAATTAAATTCTTGAGACATTATTATGTTTATTTCATAAAACGCAGAACATAATAATTAGTGCCATTAATTATGAACATTATGATACAATATATGCATATACCATCATCATATGATTGGTTCTTAGGGCATAATCCAACAAACTCCCACTTGAACTAAGACCAATCAGACATCTCTCTAATGCCTAATGATCTAGTATGACGATCAAGCTTCTACTGCGCCAGAGGCTTTGTCAGTGGGTCAGCTATATTATCATCAGTTGGTACTTTGCATATTTTCACATTGCCTCTCTCAATTATCTCACAGATAAAGGGGAGGTGTCGAAGTATATGTTTGCATCGTTGGCGAGATCTGGGTTTCCTAGCCAGTGCAATGGCTCGTTTGTCCTCACAATAGAGCTGAATTGGACCGTAAATGCTAGGTACAACCTTAAGTTCAGTTATGAACCTTTTTGATCCAAACGACTTCTTTTGCTGTGTCATAAACAGCAAGATACTTGGCTTCTATTGTAGAGTTGGCTACTGTCAGTTGCTTGGAACTCTTCTAGCTCACAGTACCACCATTTAGGCAAAACACATTAACCAATTGCGATCGATAGTCATCCTTGTCAGTTTGGAAGTTTGCGTCAGTGTAACCAGTTACATTGAGCTCTTCCTCACCTCCATATATCAAGAATGTATCCTTAGTCCTTCTCAAGTACTTAAGGATATTTTTGACAGTGATCCAGTGACGTTCACCGTGATCTACTTGATATCTACTCGTTAAGCTCAAAGCATATGAGACATCGGGACGAGTACATAGCATGGCGTACATGACAGATCCAATAGCTGATGCATATGAAATCCTACTCATGCATTGTCTCTCTTCTTGTGTCGAAGGACAATGTTCCTTCGAGATAGTAATTCCATGCCCCATAGGTAAGAATCCTTTCTTAAATTCTTGTATGCTAAACCACTTTAGCACTTTATCTATGTATGTACTTTGGTTTAGGCCAATCAATCTCTTTGATCTATCTCTATAGATTTTGATACCTAATAAATAGGTTGCCTCACCTAAGTCTTTCATTGAAAAACAACTTCCTAGCCATTTCTTTACAGACTGTAAAGATGGAATGTCATTCCTAATAAGTAGTATGTCATCTGCATACAATACTAGGAAGAACGATTGCTCCCACTAACCTTCTTGTAGACACAAGGTTCATCTTCATTCTTGATGAAACCAAACTCTTTGATTGCATTATCGAACTGAAGATTCCAACTTCAAGAAGCTTGTTTCAACCCATAAATTGATCGTTGTAGCTTACAAACCTTTCCAGCATTTTTCGGATCGACAAAACCCTCAGGTTGTGTCATGTACACACCCTCGAGAAGATTTCCATTAAGGAAAGCAGTTTTGACATCCATTTGCCAAATTTCATAATCATGGAATGCAGCTATCGCAAGCAAGATCCTGATGGATTGAAGAATTGCGACTAGTGAAAAAGTCTCATCATAGTCTATACCATGAACTTGTTTAAAACCTTTTGCAACCAATCGTCCCTTAAAGGTATGTACTTCACCATCCATGTCAGCCTTCTTTTGAAGACCCATTTGCACCCTATGGGTTTTACTCCTTCAGGTGGATCAACCAAAGTCCATACTTGGTTTGTATACATGGATTCCATCTCAGATCTCATGGCTTCAAGCAATTTCTCAGAGTCTGGCCCCGATATAGCTTCTTGATAGGTCGTAAGTTCATCTTGATCTATTAGCAAGATGTCACCATGTTCAGTCACAAGAATCCATATCTCTGTGGCTCACGATGAATCCTAGTAGACCTACGTGGGGCTTGTGTCTTTTGAGCAACTTGTTCCACAACCTTTTGTGGTGTTTGCTCAATTTCATCTCATCAAGTTCAGTAATATTTTGTGGTTCTCGAATTTCTTCAAGTTCTGCTTGTCTCCCACTAGTTTTTCTAGAAATAAATTCCTTTCTAGAAAACACCAGTCCGAGCAACAAACACTTTGTTCTCATTGGGATAATAGAAATAGTATCCTTTTGTTTCTTTAGGATACCCCACAAACTTACATTTATCAAATTTGGGTCCAAGTTTTCCGGAGACTTGACATTTGACGTAAGCCTCACATCCCCAAATCTTCATAAAAGACATACTAGGTCGCTTCCTAGTCCATATCTCATACGGTGTCTTTTGAACTGATTTAGATAGAACTCGATTTAGTGTAAAATTGACTGTAAGTAAAGCATGTCCTCAAAAAGAATTTGGAAGATCTACATGACTCATCATGGACCGAACCATGTCTAACAAAGTTCGATTTCTCATCTCAGACACACCATTCCATTGTGGTGTTCCAGGAGGAGTAAGTTGTGAGACTATCCCACACTTCTTTAGATAGTCATTAAACTCTTGGCTTAAGTATTCACCTCCTCGATCAGATCGAAGTATTTTAATACTCTTATCAAGTTGGTTTTGTACTTCATTCTTGAATTCTTTGAATTTTTCAAATGATTCCGACTTGTATCTCATAAGATACACATAGCCGTATTTACTACAGTCATTAGTAAATGTAATGAAGTATTTAAAACCACCTCCAGCTTGTGTATTTAATGGTTCACATACATCAGTATGTATTAGTTCCAATAAATCACTTGCCCTTTCACTATGTTTTAAGAAGGGGATTTAGTTATCTTGCCCAATATACATGATTCACAATTCTCATATGATTCAAAATCAAATGAGTCCAATAATCCAAATTTATGGAGTTTGGAAATGTGAAATTTTATTTATATGGCGCAGATGACAATGCCAGAGATAAGTCGGATTAAAATTATCTACTTTAATCCTTTTTTCAGATCCTCCAAGTAAACTTTATATTTTTCTCTTCCAATGTTCGGTTTTATCACAATGGAAAGAGTTTCTTTCATTAGGTTCCTTAAGTAAGGGTTCCTCTAGGACATATCACTTTCTTTTACTTGAGGACTATCCTCAAGTTCCTTTACCCATCCAGGAAGTTTGTCCCATTTATCTTGTCCTTCTCAAGGACTGATCGCAGTGATAACGTTTTGTTATGTTATTTAACAATAGAAATATGCAAAATAAGTATCATGAACGTAAACATTTAATATGGTCTTTTATTAAATGTTACTCCCACTATTTTGTTCAAATTAATAACCCTCATTATTAATTTGGAAAGTTTAATTTAATGAACTTTCTAGTGGGCCAAGATCCATATTTGACCTAATTTTGAGTTAGCTTTGGCTAATCGCCCAAAACTCGGCTATTTAGGTAGACAACGCCTGTCAATTGTATCTTATACAACTCTTGGATAGTTGGGTGAACAACTCTTTGTTCTAACTTATCTAATAAGCAGCCCAACTCTATGCCTCTAGGTCTCAATCCTATTGAGGCTACCTAGTTAAGTCTAACCCAATGGTTAACAGTCGGATATTACTATTATCCTGTCGCGTCTCACTAAGATGGATCATAGCACCTTGCTTTGGCAAGCCTACACATGATCAATCGAAGCCTTGACGAGTGCTAGGCATTGGAAGGCATCTTAGACTTAATATTTGGTTTGAGGGATTTGTTTAAAATCTCACCATTTTGTTTGAATTGGTTATTGTAATTATTAGTCTAATTAATCGCATAATTTTCTAACTAATTATTACATGCATGATCTCATCATATATTTAACCAATAACCATACACAACATGCATCTCATACATGAACAAGAAAATAAACGTAACATAGTTATAGCCCAAACTAAGTTGATTCTCTCAAGCCAATGAGAGAACCAAAAGGTCAACCTAAGGGTATTAGCAACTTCTCCAAGTGCCTCCTTTGGTCGTCTTCATATGGTCACGAACTCCTTGATTTCTAGACTAATCCTATCTCTAATCTAACTATTACATCTTTCGAGAAACCTCGATTTACATTCGAGGGGAGTTAGATGAGAAAAGAATGTACAACTAGAAACTTAGCAAGGCATGACACGCAGGTCATATTTAGTTACAACCATTACAAAACCATTTCCAATCACATTGGGTCAAGGGCTATAACTATGCACCATGCTCAAATATCACATAATTTGCATATCATATACAATTGTCATTCATAATGAACAATTAATTTTAAATCAAATATTAGGGTTTTGAATAATATATTATGCATGGAAGGTTCGGGTTTAATATGCAAATTTGCTATACTAGCTTATTAGAAATTTATGAAAAATATATCTCATATATTTCTGGCCTTAACATGATACACATACCAAATTTCAGCCATCATAAAATTCCAAAGCTATGTTCAATTTGGCCAAGAATGAAACACGTCATACGTTTTCCTTTTATGGCCACACTTTGATTATGAGAAATTTGTGAAAAATATATCTTATATATTTTTTCCAGCCACAACATGAAATATCACATATTCCATTCAGCCAACCTTTGATCATAATTAATTTGTGAAATTATATCATATACATATTTTTGGTCAAACCCTAAAACCCCAACACATGTATATAGCCAAAATAATTTTTCGTTCACAACGTCAAAATTTCGAAACCAATATATTTCGCAAATATATTTTCGGCTCAATATGCTCAACATACACATGTTTAAGGTTCAACACAAATTAATTAAAATAAAACAAGTACCCAAATTGGCAAAATTAACTTTCGGACTCAACTTGATATATCATATATATCCATTTTTGGCTAAACATAATCATTGAAAATTTTGTGAATAATATATCAAATATTTTAGGCCTCAACTTAGTATATCATATATATTAGATCTTGACCAGTCACAAACTAGTTCCAATAATATGCAATTCAGCCAAACAGAAATTCAGAAATTTGAACCATTCAAAATTTTCAGAAATCCAAAGTTTTGGTAAACTTTTAATTGGTATTATTATATATCACATTTATAATTTGGCCTTAATATTATATATATCACAAATATATATCTAACATATTAATTTCAGCCTCAAATTAAAATTGAAACCGAAATGGCCTCCCAAAATTGCAACAACCAAAACTAGGATTTTCTGTCCAACCGAAAATAGCACAAAGCACATAACCGAAGTTTATCAAATTTTCTAGGAAAAATCCGAAGCCAATATTATGTATCATATACATACTTGGACTAAATATGATTCAAAATATCTTATTTTGAATTTTAATAAATTTTATCAAAACCGAAAATAGGTGGCAAAATGACAAACCCGAAATTAAGCCTTAAAATTCCAGAAAAGCTGAAACTTTGTTCTTCCATGCTTATTCATATATATATCACATATATATATCTCATATTATTCATATCCAACAATAACACTTTAAAGCATACCCTAAACTGATTTAATAGACATAAACATATCATATATGTTTCATTAAAATCCAGATTTAATGAACATATTCATAAGATCCAAATTTCAGCATACTAGTTCATAAACAATTTAATCAAATAAGCATGCTTCTCACTTAAAACCAATTTGAGCCTTCGTAAGTGGCTCTGATACCACTGTAGGAAACCAAATCAAAGAACGCAGCGGAAATTTAAAATTTTTGGTTTCCTCCAAGGATCCATACGAAGTGAAATCAAGTTGGTAGTGAAGATTGTTACCTTACCGGTCGTGTAGCCTTGTTGATTGTTGGAGATTGTTGATTGTCGAATCACAAGCAAAACCAATCTAGCCTTGCCTCTATGGTATCCACACGATCGTCTCCAAACCTCAAGTTAATTTTCAAACAATTAACTAAAGAAAGAAGTAACAAAATCTCATAGTGCTAGCTAGGATTTTGTTACTCGGGTATTCCCTCAAGTTCTCAACTTAAGGATTGGTTTTCTATTTTGAGTTCTCTACTCAATTTCGGTTTTTTGTTCTTATTTCTCAAATAAGGAGTGGTGTCTATATTGAGCAAGAGAGGAAGAAAAGAAAGAAATTTCGTGCTCAAAGAAAATCACAACATTTTCTTCAACCAACAAAGCTTAAACAACAAAGAAAGCTTAAAAGGAAAACTCTCTCAAAGAGAGTGTCCCTTCGGTTTCCTTCATCCATGTGAAACAGCTGCCCTTTCACATTTCATATTCTAGAAATTGAATTGCAACATGTTGCATATGGTTGCCTTTCCATTTTCCAATGAATGGCTGCCTTTTCATTTTCATAAAATGAATTGCAATATGTTGCCTTTTCATCTTCCAATGAATGGTGGTCTTTTCATTTTCCAATGAATGGTTGGCTTTTCATCTTCCAATAATAAAATCCATTTTGATTATTATTTAATTAATAAATCTAAAACTCATTTTGGATTTATTAATATTAATAGAACCAAAATCTTTTCACCTTAAATCCAAAACCGTTTTAAAACGAAAACCCGATAAATTCCTATTCTCAATAGGATTCTTAAATTATACAACATATCATCACATGAATTTTGCACTTCTTTTGGATACGATCTAAGTGTGTGACCCAATAGGTTCTCATAACGTTGGCATTGACATAAAATATATTTTATGCCAAAAGTAATGAGCGGTGTCTAGCAACACATCAATACTACCCAAGTCATGAGAATATTAGTAATTCGACATTACTTTTCTTGTGATAGATATTACCGTGTAATTAAATCCCTTTGCCCTAGATATCATGATTGAACACGAGCCATGGAGCGTGTCATGCTCGTATAGTTCAATCTTTGCATTTCTTGATTCCCGAGTAGACACATCTATACAAATGAGCCCGATATCACATATCGACTCATTTGAGCACGACCATGCATTTTATGGTCTTACTCAATCAAGGGCCCAAAGATATCACTCTCATTATATAAGAGGGCAAATCCTTTCTTGATCACTTAACATCCCACTACATGATTTATTACATATCCAATTACTACTTTTATAGTTCACCCTGTTACGGGTAACGTTTAGTAGTATCAAAACATGTAACTCCTCATGTTGGGATCTCTGAGGATCTCAAGTCTAAGGATTATTTACACTATCATCACTATGAGAAATATTTATGACACTTCATATAATAATCCATGTAATATTTCTCATGGCGGGTCAATCCAGTACATTGTTCTCTAACATGTACCCATGTGTTGACTTGATATCTCATATCATGAACAATTTCATCAATCACTACACATACTAGTCTTAATGCATTATCATTGTCCCATTTAATGGTAATACTCGACTAGGGATAATTTTAGAATAATTAAATTCTTGGGACATTATTATGTTTATTTCATAAAACGCAGAACATAATAATTAGTGCCATTAATTATGAACATTATGATACAATATATGCATATACCATCATCATATGATTGGTTCTTAGGGCATAATCCAACACGCTTTATAATTTTTGGTTGTGTTGCTTATACTCATGTCCCTGATGAGAAAAAAAAAGAAACTTGATGATAAAGGAGAAAAATGTGTATTTCTTGGTGTAAGCGAAGTATCAAAGGCATACAAATTGGTCAATCCTTTCACAAAGAAGATAGTGACCAGCAAACACGTTATTTTTTATGAGAAGAACACTTGGAATTGGGATAGGCAGCAGCCCAATCCAATTATTGTTGACATTGACATTGAATAAGCAATGCAACAGCCCATACAACCAACTCTAGCAGCTTTCACACCACAAAATTCAACTCTAGTAGCTATTGAAGCTTCTACTGAAGTATTTGAAACAAAACATGTTCCAAAGAGGCCAGCAAGGATGTTAGACTTGAAGTAACTGGAGTTCATCAAATTGAAGATCCAATAACTCACTTTGTTTTCTTTTCAGATTGTGACCCTGCAACTTTTGAGAGTGTTGTCCAAGAAGAAAAAATGACGAAAGGTAATGGATGATGAAATTGACGCCATTAAAAGAAATTACCCTTGGGAGCTTATTGATCTTCCTCAAGAGCACAAAACAATTGGTGTAAAGTGGATCTTCAAAACAAAGCTCAAAGAGAATGTTGAGGTTGACAAGTATAAGGTGAGTTTGGCGGCCAAGGGATACAAGCAAGAGTATGGGATTGACTATACAGAAATTTTTTCTCCAGTTGCAAGACATGACACAGTCAGATTAGTTGTTGCATTGGCAGCACAAAATTCTTGGCCGATTTTTGAGCTAGAGGTCAAATTGGCTTTCTTGCATGGATATTTGGAGAAACATTTATTTGTAGAACAACCACTTGGTTACATTAAACATAGAAGTGAACATAAAGTATACAGATTAAAAAAGGCACTTTATGGACTAAAACAAGCCCCATGAGTTTGGTATAGTTGCATTGAGGCTTATTTTTTAAAAGCTGGTTTTTCAAAAATGTCATTATGAGCACACACTTTTTGTTAAAATTGGAGATGGAGGAAAATTTCTTATGGTTTGCTTGTATGTTGATGATCTCATATGTATCGGAAATTGCGATGCCATGTTTAAAGAATTTAAAAGATCTATGATGGATGCGTATGAAATGTCTGATTTGGGGATGGTGCATTACTTCCTTGACATAGAAGTGGTGAAATTAGGTGGTGGGATTTTTATTTCTCAAAGGAAATACATTGGAAAAATTTTGGAAAGGTTTCAGATAAAGGCCTATAATCCTGTCAGCACTCTAGCAGAGTTCAGTTTGAAGTTACATAAAGATCATGGAGAAAAGAAGGTGGACAGCACACTTTACAAACTAATTGTTGGTAGTTATATGCATCTAACTGCAACAAGACCAGATATAATGTATTAGCTTAATTAGCAGATATAAGGAGAATCTTGCGGAAATGCATTTGTCAACAACCAAGAGGTTCCTTCAATATTTACAAGGAACTATAGATTTTGGGTTATTTTATAAGGCAGGTAGAGAATCAATTTTATTTGGATTTACTGATAGTGATTATGTAAGAGATCAAGATGATAGAAGGAGCACTTCAGGGTATGTTTTTATGCTTAGCACAGGTGCTGTTTCATGGTCATCTAAGAAGTAACCAATTGTCACTTTGTCAAGCACAAAAGCTGAATTTGTTGTTGCAACAACTTGTTCTTGTCAAACTATTTGGCTTAGGAGGATTTTTGAAGAGTTACAGTTTAAACAATCAAGAGCTACCACAATTTTTTGTTACTACAACTCAGATTAAGCTTTCAAAGAATCCAATGCTAAATGGAAGGAGCAAGCACATTGATGTAAATTTTTATTTTTTAAGAGACCTCACCCATAGTGGAGAGATTGATTTGAAGTATAGCAGAAGTAATAAACAATTGGTAGACATATTTACCAAACCTCTCAAACTTTCAGTTTTTGAAAATTTGAGGAAATTAATAGGACTTTGCACCTTTGAAAATTCTACTTGTAATTAAATTGAAGCTAGAAAGCTTTCAATTTGAGGGAAGGTTGTTAGAAGTGTTTTATTTCAGCATATTTCTATTTTAGCATGTTTCTTTAGTGGTCTTGTTTTAGTCAAATGTTAGTTCTATTTTCTTGGAGTCAACTAGTATTTGAGTTCAAGCAAATTATGCATCCTAATTTTTGTTATTTTAGTTACATTTTTATTTTGTATTTGCCTATATAAAGGTTTAAAATTCTGAATAAAATATAAGTTTTCAATCAATCTCTCCTTTATTATTAATTATCCTTTCTCTCTTTTTATAATCTTTTCTTTGACAAGTTTAGCATGCGGATCGGCCAAAAGACCTAGTCAATGAATGCGAAAATTCCAAGAAATTTGTGTGAGGTTTCTCTAAAGCCTTCACTTTTTCACTTTTCATTAACATATAGTATAAAAGCGTGAACAAGAACTACTTGGTGATGACACGTGGACATTATACTTCTCCATCGTGTGCATTTGTAGCCTATCACATTTGCTGAAGATTACCGGTAGCCTAGATGTTCTCCACATTAGAGTCTATTTCCCTCAGAATGTGTGTTTTGTGCTTTCCCATCTCTCCAGACAACGATTTGACTATTCCTGTCTGCATTTCCACTTTCTTCATCATTCCACTTGTAGTAGCGATGAGTAGGGTCGAATCCACAGAGATTGGTTAAAACCTGTTTCTTAGTAACAAATGGGGTTTTGGAGATTTTAACTAATTAAACAAATAATTCTTAGGCAATAAGAAAATAAATAAAAGATTAATTCAATTCAAGAAAAGCTTCCAACCAAGGATTTATTTCGATGTTGATTCTCTTAATTGATCATCGATTTAAAAGATAATTCTTTGTATCTCAAATAGATTAGTTATAGTCGTTAAGGATCCGTCCTATAATAACCAATCTCTAAAATTGTCGATAACTTTCGGAATACGACCTATAGGTTATTTCCCTAATTAACAGACATAATCTTCGATAACGATCTATGAATTATATCCGTTAATTGCATTAAGAACTGTAGAGACCCAATCTCTAGCCAGTAAACTCGAAAGTCGACCTAGTTTATTTAAGCTAGAATATATATTCCTATAGCATAAATCTTAGGCGTTGATTACCTTTCGAATTTGCTATTTGTCACTAATTTAGAACAATTACATGAATTTATTCTAATTGACTGATTATTGTATTTAACTATTAAACAACAGGCCTGAATTGTTTAACATTCAAAACAATAATAAATTTACTTGCAAAGAATATATAATATTTAAAATCAAAGAAACCGGTGAAGAACATGAAATCTCACAATTAATTGAAATCAAACCTTATAATCCTTGGTTGAAAAGTAAAATTTAGCTAGACATAGTTAAGGAAAATACAAGAAAGATCAAAGGAGTGCTGCTGTTTTTGTCCATCCCGTGCAGCTTTTGTCTCCTTCGGCCGTTGATTCTCCAGGAAGGAAAGAATTCGGCAAGCTGTTTTTCTCTTTTTCCTCTAGGAAGGAACTCCCTTTTTTCTGTCTAGGAAGAATCGATATATAGGCTGCCTTGTTCTGGTCCCTAAAGACTAGGAGTTTTGTAGCGTGTGAAACTCTTTTGGCTGATCTTGAAGGATATGATTTGATTGCGTAAATCTCACAATTTCCGTAAGTCTGCCAACTACTCAATGCTGTGGTTAAAACTCTCTCTGTCCAACGTCCTTCTTTCATAAAATGCGTTATGCCATGGCATTAAAAATTACATGCCATGGCATTGGAAAGAAATTTATAAGTGAACCGCCGCTGCGCTGAAATAACCGCCGCTGCGCTGAAAACTTTCTGTCCAAGAATCCTTCCGCCATGAAGTATGCAATGCCATGGCACTCAAAATTACATGCCATGGCATAGGCATGAAAGACTTACTTTTCTCCAATCCTTATCTTCCTCCAAGCAGAATTGTGGCTAATCTTTAGTCCTTATCTTTCTCCAACGGTTTCCTTCCTACAAAATTGCAAAATACTTAAATTTAATAGAAATCAATTTAAAGCTTCCTAAAACTTGAAATAAACAAAAATTTCCCAATTCTTTCCAATTAGACTCAAATAAAATCAAAATATAAGGGAATAAGTAACTAAAAATATGACGAATTAACAACTTATCAAATTCCCTCACACTTAGACCTTGCTTGTCCTCAAGCAATCAAATTAAACATAAAACATCTCTCTCAAAAATAGGATCAACCACGTATTATAAACTGAAATCAAGACAACAATCGGAAAGTGCAAGTGTTACGCAGCTTAAAATATAAAAACGAAATGACTGAAAATTTTGTGGAAAATCTCATCAACTTCAATAATCTCAAACAATATTGAAACATAGCAAGATTCAATACCCTCACAAAGATGTCACTCTATTCACACAAGTGTTTAAGCTTCGAATTTCAAAGAATGACTCTCATATTCAGTACTCAACAAGAACTCTATAAATTTGCACTTCAATCGAATCCCCCCACACTTATAAACTATCGAGACACAAATCCGAAGGTCTTAGAGATATGAAGAGGCCGTGGGTAAAGGTTTGAGGAAGGGAAAATTTTGGCTCAAGATCAAGGGAAACCAAATAGGAAGATCATTTTGATCAAAATGTTGTAACTGCAATAGCCTAAAATTTACTCCACCCTATCCAAAGATACATCTTTATATCACAAGTGGAAGATCTCAATCTCATATTCACTTAACAATGTATAATTCTCTTTCTTTCTTTTTTTTTTCTTTTTTTCTGCTTTTCTTTTTCTTTTTTTTTTTAACTCTGAGAGCTTAACACAATATTTTATAGCATTTGCTCACTTTTTCTTTCTCGAAGAACTGGAGAATTCAGAGATCAAAACCACTTTCCACTTCTAAAAATTATTCCACAAGCCTTTGGAACCAATACCAATAAGATGAAAAACAAACAGCTCACAAACGAAGAAATTTGTGCCATGACTGAATATAGCAGATCCACTTATGATCAAAACTGAGAAGGGATGAAGCTGCTTGCACACTTTCTTGGTATATGGCATGTCTTCTTCCTTTTTGTCTTAAAGATAATCACATAGCTAACTGTTCATCAGAAGGAATAATGAGGTGAAAGTGAATGAGTATTTAGGTTCAAGAACAAAAGGTTTACAAGCTCAAATCGGTTTACTAATGGTAAAAGGGTAGGCTTTTTAAGTCAAATGGTTACTCCTAAATGCCTTCATCATCTCAAGACTCGATAGAATAAATGCAGTCTCGAAACGCATTTTATGCAAATTCGAAAGTTACTCACTAAGCATGAATGCACACAGATTAACAAAAAAAAATTAAATTAGAGCATATGTATGATGATTTGCTCTAATCGGCTCAAAAGCTCACCAAAAAAAATTAGGGTAAGTATCAAATCTTGCATATTTCTCAATCGAATCGACTATTTTAGAAAAATGAGTTTAAAGAAAGAAATTTTTCTAGCAACACAAGCACCTCCTCATGAGTCGATTTCAGTTTATACTACCCAAGCACAACTTGCACAACTTCAAAACAAAACCACCAACTGAATACTAAATCCCTCCCCCACACTTATAACAAACATTGTCCTCAATGTTGTAAGCAAAGGCGCACACATAACAAATATAAGTGACAGAAAAGAGAAAATACTCCCCTGAGTAAGAAAAGCTTGACAGAGATTGTGAGAGGTGGCTGATGAAGACAACGACTCATTGGCATGGGGCAATGTCCTAAAAAATAATAATAAAATAAAATAAAGAAATAAATAAAAAGAAATAAATAAAAATAAAAATAAAATTTGGTTGCCTCCCAAAAGCGCCTTCATTTAACGTCTTTGGCTAGACGTCTCCATTTCTCTTTAAGTCATTAAATTTTCACTAATTGTTTGGACCACTCTTGCATGTTCTCACAAGCTACCATTGCCTTCTCATTCACTTCTAATCGTGCATTCAATTCAACTTCACTTACATTTGTTTTTTCTTCAAAAACATCCTGCACACTAAAATCAGTAATGTTAATAGAATTATGTACAACGGGTTTGCTGAAGTCATACACCATATCTTGAAGATCATTATCCATCACAAATTTTTGTTCAAAAATCTGTACTTCTTCAGAAGTCAAATTATTATCAAGTGCAATTTTTACTTTATCCTTATCACAAAAATCAAATGTTTTCAGAGCTAGAGTATCAATAGCATCAAAAGCATAAACAGCACATACATCATTAGGATATTTCATGGCAGCATAAATGTTAAACTTAATAATCTCACCATCAAATTCCATAGTCAATGTACCATCATGCACATCAATCTTTGTCCTAGATGTTTTCAGAAAAGGTCTCCCTAATAAAATTATACTTGAATTAGGAGAATGATCTTCCTCCATATCAAGTACATAAAAATCTGCAGGAAACACTAATCCATTTACTTGCACCAAAACATCTTCTAATACTCCCTCAGGATAAACATTAGATCTATCAGCAAGTTGAATGATTATGCCAGTATCTTTTAATGGTCCAACATTCAAAGATTTATACACAGATAAAGGCATAACATTAATTGATGCACCCAAATCACACATAGCTTTTCCAACATTTTTATTACCTATCTTACAAGGAATGAGAAACATACCTGGATCCTTGCATTTTGAAGGTAACTTCTTTTGTAGTATCGCCGAAACATTCTCCCCCACACTTATTTTCTCATTACCATTCAACTTTCTTTTGTTAGTGCATAAATCTTTAAGAAATTTTGCATAACGAGGAATTTGATTTATAGCATCAAGCAAAGGAATATTTACCTCAACTTTACGAAATGTCTCAAAAATTCCTTTTTCTTCTTCCAGTTTCTTAGATTGAGACAATCGTGTGGGAAATGGTGGAGGCGTTACCTTTGGACTTACTGATGGTGGAGGGCGTGCAACTTCGTTTTCCTTCTCCTTTTTTAGGTCTATCTCACGAGGATCAGGTTCTTCCAATACCTTTCCACTTCTCAAGGTAATTGCACTCACATTTTCATTTGGATTCACCACTGTTTGTGAGGGTAATTTTCCTTGGTTCTCAAGCCTGCTAAGTGAAGATGCAAGCTGACTAACTTGGTTCTCCAGATTCCGAATGCTCGACTTGGTTTCCTGTTGAAATTGAATAGAGCTGTTAGCAAGAGATTCAACTAATTGCTCAAGAGATTTACCTTGTTTAGGAGGTTGCTGAAATTGTTGACTTATCAGCTTCGGTTGGTATTGTGGTTGGTACTGTGGTTGGGAATTATTCGGTCTAGGCCCATAGCTGAAATTTGGATGATCCCTCCACCCTTGATTGTATGTATTTGAATAGGGATCATATTTCCCTTGTGGTGCCCCTGGGAATCCACCAACTGCATTGGCATGCTCAGTTGAATTCTCTTGAAGTGTTGGGCACATATCAGTTGTATGATCCGTTTGGGTACATATCCCACAAGTCTTCACCTGTTGAATGCCCCCTGCAACCAATTTTTCAACAAGAGTAGTGAGATTATTTAATCGTTGGTCAATAGAAAATACATTTACCTCATTCACTCTTCTTGGTGGATCATCTCTTCGCACACCAAACTGTTGTGTATTCGCAGCCATATTTGAAATCAAGGTCCTAGCCTCAGTTGGTGTTTTATGTACTAAAGCACCTCCACTAGCAGCATCCACCATGTTCCTATCCATGTTGGATAGCCCTTCATAAAAATACTGAATTAGTAGCTGGTCAGGAATCTGATGTTGTGGGCAACTGGAACACAACTGCTTGAACCTCTCCCAGTACTCATGGAGAGTTTCTCCATTATATTGTCGGATTCCACAAATGTCCTTCCGGATGGTAGCAGCTCGGGATGCAGGAAAAAATTTCTCGAGGAACTGCTTTTTCATCTCATTCCACGTGGTCACTGAGCCAGAAGGTAGGTAGTACAGCCAATCCTTCGCTTTATCAGCTAATGAAAACGGAAAGGCTCGCAACTTTACTTGCTCCTCAGCCACATTTTGTGGCTTCATCGTCGAACACACCACGTGAAACTCTTTTAAATGCTTGTGTGGATCCTCACCTGCAAGACCGTGAAATTTCGGGAGTAAGTGAATTAAATCAGATTTTAATTCAAAAGCTACTTCAAGAGTTGGGTATTCAATACATAATGGCTGTTGGTTCAAATTTGGCATGGCCAAATCTTTTAGTGTTCTTTCTGCCATTGTTTCTTCTTCAAATGTAAACAAGTTATCTAAACCAAAATCAGTAAGTGAAGAAGAAGAAGATACTCCCCGAGAATGTTGCTTGGCTTCTTTCCTTAATCTCCTAGCAGTCTTCTCGATTTCTGAATCAAAAACGAGCTCGCCTGTACGGTTAGATCGTGGCATAAACCAAACAATAGCGGGAAGAGAAGAAATGAAAGAAAAATAATAAAATAAATTAATAAAAATAAAAGAAACAAATTTAAGAACCAATCCCCGGCAACGGCACCAAAATTTGGTGGGTGTCGAATCCAACCAAAAATAAACCTCCTCTAAACAGGAACTTGTAGTAGCGATGAGTAGGGCCGAATCCACAGAGATTGGTTAAAACCTGTTTCTTAGTAACAAATGGGGTTTTGGAGATTTTAACTAATTAAACAAATAATTCTTAGGCAATAAGAAAATAAATAAAAGATTAATTCAATTCAAGAAAAGCTTCCAACCAAGGATTTATTTCGGTGTTGATTCTCTTAATTGATCATCGATTTAAAAGATAATTCTTTGTATCTCAAATAGATTAGTTATAGTCGTTAAGGATCCGTCCTATAACAACCAATCTCTAAAATTGTCGATAACGACCTATAGGTTATTTCCCTAATTAACAGACATAATCTTCGATAACGATCTATGAATTATATCCGTTAATTGCATTAAGAACTGTAGAGACCCAATCTCTAGCCATGGCTTCTAAGTCGACCTAGTTTATTTAAGCTAGAATATATATTCCTATAGCATAAATCTTAGGCGTTGATTACCTTTCGAATTTGCTATTTGTCACTAATTTAGAACAATTACATGAATTTATTCTAATTGGCTGATTATTGTATTTAACTATTAAACAACAGGCCTGAATTGTTTAACATTCAAAACAATAATAAATTTACTTGCAAAGAATATATAATATTTAAAATCAAAGAAACCGGTGAAGAACATGAAATCTCACAATTAATTGAAATCAAACCTTATAATCCTTGGTTGAAAAGTAAAATTTAGCTAGACATAGTTAAGGAAAATACAAGAAAGATCAAAGGAGTGCTGCTGTTTTTGTCCATCCCGTGCAGCTTTTGTCTCCTTCGGCCGTTGATTCTCCAGGAAGGAAAGAATTCGGCAAGCTGTTTTTCTCTTTTTCCTCCAGGAAGGAACTCCCTTTTTTCTGTCTAGGAAGAATCAATATATAGGCTGCCTTGTTCTGGTCCCTAAAGACTAGGAGTTTTGTAGCGTGTGAAACTCTTTTGGCTGATCTTGAAGGATATGATTTGATTGCGTAAATCTCACAATTTCCGTAAGTCTGCCAACTACTCAATGCTGTGGTTAAAACTCTCTCTGTCCAACGTCCTTCTTTCATAAAATGCGTTATGCCATGGCATTAAAAATTACATGCCATGGCATTGGAAAGAAATTTATAAGTGAACCGCCGCAGCGCTGAAAACTTTCTATCCAAGAATCCTTCCGCCATGAAGTATGCAATGCCATGGCACTCAAAATTACATGCCATGGCATAGGCATGAAAGACTTACTTTTCTCCAATCCTTATCTTCCTCCAAGCAGAATCGTGGCTAATCTTTAGTCCTTATCTTTCTCCAACGGTTTCCTTCCTACAAAATTGCAAAATACTTAAATTTAATAGAAATCAATTTAAAGCTTCCTAAAACTTAAAATAAACAAAACTTTCCCAATTCTTTCCAATTAGACTAAAAAAAAATCAAAATATAAGGGAATAAGTAACTAAAAATATGACGAATTAACAACTTATCATGATTCTTATCTTCTCCTCGCCCAGTTTCTTACAATTTCTCTAGCTTGAATGTTGCCTTAATTTGGTTTTTCTTTCCATTTTAGGGGTTGGGTTGCTCTACCGACAAACATGCCAATCACAGTGACAATGACCGTTTTGGGGGTTGGCCGAAGCAACAGACATGTCGACCATGTGTTATCCATGTTATAATGCGTGATGTTTTTCTTCCCATTTGTTGTCTTTTTTCATTTGTGCAGACAGGTGGATTTGACTACACCTGCTGGGTTTCTCTGCGTTTCTCAATTTGCCCTTTCTCAATTTTTGTTTGCCTCCCACTGTTCATAATGAAATTTTGGTTCTCTTTTCCCAAAACTTCTTGCCCGATGGTTGCTTTTGTTCCAATTTTTTATTCCTATCGTTTTTTTCCTTAGTTTCTGCTTATTTTCCTTATCTGAGTGTTGCCCTAACTTTAGATTTTTTCATATTTTGGGCCATTGACCCACTCAGCCAATTCATGTGCGATTTTGGCTGGTTTTTGTCACATTTTTGCCACTTAATGACTCAGTCTGCCGACCAACCACCTTATCGACTCCATCCATCATCGTTGACGGTGAACAAGTGGAAGGGAGGCATAAGTTTTTACCTTTTCCAGATCTGTTCTTCATTTTGGTTGGGATCTTTTTTTCTTCTCTTTTGTTTCTCCTCTAACTAGATCCATTTGTTTTGGTGCAATTTTTGGTGATTGGAGGCATCTTGTCTATCGATTTGACTGTCTGCCAACTAGGGAATGTTCCAGTCCTAACCATTAACGTTGATGGTGGGTTTGAGGAAGGAAATCCAGCCTTTTTCCCTTTCCCAAAATGTCCTTGCTTTTTAAAATTTTTTCTTCCTAGAAATTGTCCTAACCAGATTTGTTGTAGGTATTTGGAGATTTTGTGTTAGAGGGGTTGCAGCCGCATTGGTTTCTTTAGCAACGTACTATTTGTTTGCCGAAGGGTTAGTTGAACCAGGACAAAAAAATTATCATTCTTTTATATATATATATATATATATATATATATATATATATATATATATATATTTTTTCTTTTTTAATGTTGAGTTATATGTGTATGGATATTGTTATTCCTTCTGCTACATGCATTATTTCCTCTTTTATGCTATTTTATATTTGCATCATTATTCTTATTTTTTTGGTACATGCACTAATGTTTGATTGAGATGTGTTGGTCTGCTTTATGAAAGATTTTATGTCTACTCTCTGAAATATTTTTAACTGCTCGATAAGGTTGTCACTATCAAATCTTTTGTTGCTTTTTTGTTGCTTGTTGTCAACTTATGACTAATTTTTATTTATTGCACCTGGTTTTTTCTAATCACGCTGATCTATCAGTTTTTTAAGGAAAAGAGCTATCCGATGTCCACTTTTATCACTTCTTATTTCTACCATTTCTCTTGTTCTTTGTCTAATCTTCCATTTAGGGTTTAGCTTTATTCACAGTGTTTAGTTGTGTTTTCTATTGTCCATTCCTCTTAATCTTTTTGTCGTGTTTTTATTACTCTTTTTCCTTTGGTTTCTTACATGAGGGTTCTATTTTTTTCCTTCCTAGCTTCAATGTTGTGGGTTGGTTTGCACATTAAATGTTTCTAGTGCTCCTTTTGTTTTCTTCTTAACTGTGCATTTAGGGTTTAGGTTAGCTTTATTATTCCTATTTTGGGTTCCTTTTCCATCATTTTTCCTTCACAATCTTTTTGTTCTATTTTTTCACCCCTATGCACCTTTATTGGACTTCTCCACTTGGCTGCTTAGATGAGCCTTTTACCTTTTTCCTTCTTTTTTGTGCTAAGTGAAAATGAAAACAATATTGACTACGTGATTTTACCCTTTTTTAAAATTACCCTTGCTTTGGTTGTTCCTACCCTATTGCTTTGTCGCTTCTTGCTTTGTTCCAGCTTGTTCCTATTTTGTGATGATCTTGTGGTCATCTTTGCTTGCACCATTCTACCTACTTTTATGGAATGGGTCTTCTTTGCTTCCTTTTGCCTTTGCTCAATTGTTACCTTTCTTTTTCTGGAATGTCCATAAGTAATTTGTTAATATTTTTTCTTTGTTGTTTGTTCTAAGGAATATATATGTCTGTCTGTTGTAATATAGTTTGTTAATGTGCAAGCGTGATGAAATGTGGCTAATAGGGCACTATGATCTACATAGTTCACATCCAAATAAACTACTGATTTGTGAAAATTTCTGCGCTTGCTCATCCAGTTTATAATAAGTGGATGCACTATTATTTATGTTCCTAGCTTCGTGTATCATCCCTCTTGTTTTTCTTTTGGATTTCAAGGCATTTAATTGATGTGCTAACTGGTTTCGAGCCTTCCAACTGTATGGCCTTGCTCGTTTTGAGTCTGCCAACTAGTTTTGAGCAAACTGGTTTTGAATCTTCCAACTGGTTTTGCACTAATTAGTTTTGAGTCTTCTAATAACCATAAATAAATGGACAGTGTTAGTGCAGATGGGAAGAGGAGTCTTCCTTTCGTTAGTTTGGTTTGTCGCTTGAAATGAATAGCTTTTGCATGTAATAAGGTCACTAAGTTGTGATGAAAATTACTTGTAATTGGTTTAAGATTGTGCTAACCAGATTTTGCCGACTTTTATAATGGATTTTATATGTTTTCTCTCCATGATTTTTATTTCGTTGAGATGAGATGAAAATGTAGCATAAAAATATAATTTGTGGGTGTGTCTAACAAATTAAATAAATGAAACATAAGATTAAACCTAGAATGGAGATTACTCCCCTTTATAAGAAAAATCCTAGTTCAACACTTACTCGTCATCCTAAGATTTAATTTATTCCAAAATTGAGTTTTTAATTTTCAAAACTAATAAGAACTCTAACGAAGAGATTCTATACGATGCAAGTGTTGTCAAACCCAAACTGGACTAACCGTTTTGATCAGGAATCGAACCAATGTCGGGTTCGGATAATTAATAAAAATCATTCTTTAAAAACCAATCAAAACTCAGGTTTGACCAGAAACCCAAAGAAACCAGTTAACCCCAATTTTTCTCTTTTTGTGGTACAAAAAAGTGCTTCCTTCAGTTCGTTTCCTCTTTAGAGTCTGTTAACTGCTCTCAATTTTTTGCATCTCAATCGTCAAAAACTGAGTCTTCCAATTCTAGATTCAATACTGCACTTTCTAAATGATAAAATTAAACACCTCCCTTTTCGAGCCACCAATCTTCATAGGCAACCCTAGATATCGAGCATTCGATTGTTCTTTCACGCCCCTCATCATTTGACAAATTTTAGTCCGTGCAGCCCTAGAGACATTAGGACTAAAAAACACTGAAGACTTATCAAAATTGAGCTTGAAGAACTTGAAGAACTTTGTTCCGCCTAGCAGAATTATTCCCCGAATTAAAATCCGCCTAGCAAAATTATTCCCCGAACTTTGATCCGCCTAGCAGAATTATTCCACAATCCCCAATCCCTACCTCCTCCATCCCTACCCAAAGCCTCCATTTGACCATAGGAAAGTGCAGATGGAGCCTTCATGTCCATTATGTGGACAAAATGGTGAAATGATTGAGCATATGGTGTTTAGTTGTTCACGAGCTAAAACCATTTGGCAGTTGGCTCATATAGACTGGGCTAAGCTGGGCTGGCATCAAACCAATTTTCAGCAATTGTGGCAAAATTTATGCTCTCGCGCGAGATTATACTTGGATGGAGCAAACTCAGTTTACAGCCTACAGATTACAATCTAGTCATTTGTTTCCAATATTGAAAATAATCAAGAATTGGTACCCTAAAGTTGTTGCCACTTATCCTTCTACACAATTTTCGAAAGCCAACCTTCAATTGCATTATTCATAGTTTTAGATCAAATGACGTTTCAAGCGATTCTCTTCTATTTTTAAGGTCACGAAAGCTGAAAATTTTCCATATAATGATCAAACACCTCTATGGCAGTGTACATCTGAAAAAAAACCATTAAGTGCATAAATAACCCAATTTAAGCATAACCCATTAATATTCACAACTTCAATCCACTTTAAAAACAACAATAAACCCAAAATAGAAAGGAACTTTTACGATACAACAATTTGCCTTATATTCAGAGTCCATACAACAGAAATGCAATTTTATTTCATGCAAATACAAAAAGATGGCTAATTTTCATTACCACTTATCCACATAGTCAGTTTTATTTCCAACAAGGACAATGATGACATCACTGCCTCTCTTAGTGCGAACCTCCTCAATCCACTTTGAAGTGTTCAAGAAAGATTGCCGGCCTAAACCCCAAAAATCACACCAGTTACATCAAATGGAATATAACACCATCAACATTACAAGGCTAAAGAAGTTATGAAGTAGAAGTACAAACCTGAATCGTTCTTGTCCAGTAGTATCCCTACTTCAACATTATAGTTCATTCAATTACAAACCAATTTGATAATACTAGGCCATCAACATGAGATATTGTGAAATAAACCAAGTATACAAAACATGGAATCATTTGTGTAAGGTGCAGAACAAGGTGTTCAAGTAAATCTAGTTGAACATTCCTACAATCCAACTATTGGATAGCAATTCCAGCAATGTAGGTAATCGGCAAAGAGAAAAAAAAAGTCGACTTTGAACCTTAGGCACCAATGCGACAAAATTACAAAAAAATCAGAAAAATTTACGCCTAATTCTTGTAGCTGCGAATTTAAGAATCAAAGCAGACCATAGACTCACCCTTTTTAATCCCATCTTTTTCCTACATAAAGTTTTTGGATACTGCTTATAAATAGATTATTTTTACTAAATATATTTTCTCTTACAGCTAGAATCAAATTACTTACATTCTCCTCTGGTACCGTATATCAAATTTTCTATCTAGTTCGCGTTTTGTTTCTGCATATTTGTCTGTCCGGGTAAGATTAGAGGTGAATTTCTCATTTTCATTCGTCAAACCTATTTCCAAGTTCATTACTTGGCCTCTTATTTCTTCCTATTAATCAAAACAAAAAGTTAGTAAATCCAAAATATAAAAAATGCAAAATAGGAAAAGTGGACATGTTGACCAGAGAGTTGAGGTAGAATAGATAGAATGTTTTACATCTGTAAACTAAAATTCACAAACATGAAAAGCTATAAAAGATGTCAGAGAAGGCTTTTACAAGATAAAATCACAATCCAGAAACCAAGATTGTGCTTAAACAATAAGATGCAGACAGTAACACCAAAAGGCAACATTACAAAAAAAAATTACAACTCGTCATTATAGCATGAGGACGACAAAAGTAATTCATGTACGTGAACAAAAACCAACTAAATGAGAACAGTAGTGTAAATAGGCCAGAGAGAAATGTCAATCATAGACAATTAGATGATATCATGCGTTGAGTAATATCCATGCTTGCCTACTTGATAAATCAAATTTACAACTGCAGAACCAATTTCACTTGGGTACATCATACCATGGTTGCAAGTTGTCGGTCACTAGTTAGCTCAGAAAGTGCGCCCTCCAGATAACCAACATGAGGCATCAAGTGAGTTTGAAGTCCGATGACTGGCTCATCTTTAGAATCTTCACTGTCATTGTTAAAATTATATTTGTGTGTAAGGCAAACCAATAAGTAGCTCAAGGCAATAAAACTAAGCAATAGGAAGGAAATGGATATTGAACTGGCATATGATTCTGAAGTTCTTTGTTTGGAAATAAAAGTGAAATCAAACATAGATGTGAATGTCTATTTACAAAATTTGAATCAACATCACGCATCAGCTACCTGAAGACTTAATTAATCTATAGAAGGTAGAAGCTTCTGCAATGACAGAGTTAGATATATCAAGATAACCACTCATTTATGACTTAATTGAAATCTGACATCAATTCCTTCACACTTTACATATCACATCATCAATGCAGGCAACATCCTAACTCCCTTTTCCCCTCTCTTTCCGGTCAATAAAGTCTCATTAGTCATTACCCAATAATTACATAAAAGAACAGCTATATGTTAGCACACCTCAAAATGAGTTCATCACAAGCGAATCTCCGCACAACCATTGCTTTATCATAGAGATGATCGTCAATCTACAAGTCTTTATCTGACACTCGCATAACAAATGCCCTTGAAACTCCATTCTTGTCTTTTGAGTTTGGAATTTCTCTGTTCTTTGACTTCAAAACTTCTCTGCACAATTTCAAACATCAGAATGCATTTTCTGATACCCAATGACCAGAAAGGCTCGCAACACAAAATGAGTACTTGCAAAAACATACCCGACATCAGTCTTAGTTGAAGATGAGGAAATCTTTAAAGAATGAGTCAGCTTGTTTTCAAGTCCATTAAGCTCCAAGAGAAGATCATCATCAAGTTTAGACTTTAACAAAATTACTTACGCCAAATGAATAAAACTATCCTTGATATATCAAGCAGTCTTGGACTCAATGAAATGTAAATAATAATTACAGAAACAGAACTGCAGAGATGCTAATACAATCACAATAACAAGGAGCTAAACATCTAATCAATCCAGTTAAATCTTTCCAAGAGACCAGTGAAAAGTCAGTCCTTGGAAAAACTTACTTTCTTTTTTATTTTCCCACTAGGAAGACGCTTTACTTCTTCTTGATTAGAGGCTGAAGAACCTCTGACAACCAAAGGCAGGAAAGGGCAAAGAAGAAATAATTAGGTGACGACCACAGCAAATCTTAGATCCAATATGAAATATAGAGCTGTAACATAAGCATAAGCATCATTTTAACTTATAAACCATTCAATCCATTACTACAAGAAGATTGAAACTTTGACATGAAAACACGGAGTACTTCTTATCATATGCTACAAATGCTACAGACAGTTGAAAAATCACACTTAGAATTGACGTAAATGACGAATCTTATTAGTATAATACACAACCTCTAACAAAAGGATAGCAAACCAAATACTATTTAACGGTACCAAAGCCCAGCGATTAAGTTCAGGCTCAAAACAACCAAAAAAACACCAAAACAATCCAGAAACAAGCAGAAAAAGCCAATGCTACAAGCCAATCTAGTCCAGAAAAAGCCAAAAATAATTGAAGATTCAGTGCAGAAACAGCCAAATGCTTCAAGCCAATCCAGTCCAGAAAAGCCAGAAAAATCAGTCGCCATTTACTTTAGTGAGTTGAGTCCAATTAAAGTAACTCAAAGACATACAACTCTAAACATTTGTCCAGTACAAACATGCAATTAGTAGAAACTTCCACATGCACTTCATAAATGTCTTAGATCACACTTTTCAAATTCAATTGAAAAGTATTCTTATTGAATCAGAACCTAAAGCCAAGCAGTGATAGCTTTCTCGTACTACACTATCACATAACTTTGAAAACTTACACATATGCCTGCTCGTTGCCACAATAGCAATTCTTGAAAAAATCCCGCAAGGAAAGCAGAGAGTCTTCATGCCTACAAAAGAATGATAAGGTAGTGAGGATACATTTCTGTGTACAATTAGTACAATAATGTGCAGCTAAAAGTTCCTTGTCGGGAAAATAAAATAATTTGATAATCTGAAGACAACATGAAGAATCATACACTAATTTAATCAATAGAAAAAATTCAACAATAGTCAACAAGTCATCTTTGAAACTACAAAAGTTATTTCACTGCAAGCTTTGTCTTACATAGTGAAAATGGTCTTCAAAAATTTAATCCAAAATGTCTAGCATAAAACAATAGCACACTTGGCATATTATAGATTGGACTTTACCACTACTTTACCATCTAACAGGAGAATTCTTCTTGAAAAGAAGAGTTAAACAAAAGAGAAAACACAAGAAGGCATTTTTCAAACTCTTCATTTTTGGTCATAAATATTAAAAGTCCTTAAATGTTTAAATGAACAAAATGCTAAATTAAAATATACACACTTATTGCTGAAACAAAAAACCTATAAAGGATACCTATCTCCTGGCCTTATAAACAAACTAGAAGCAATAACCAATAGGTGCAGGAGAACAAAAAGTACAAACTTGGTTCAATGTTAAAATGAACCATCTCATTGTATTTGGTTTGTAAGCCTTGCAATCAGCAAGACAAATTCTTATCCACACTTTTTGAGGAAAAACAGCAGAAAGAAAATGAACAGAGAAACTGCAATGCTTAGTTAGACTGAAAATCAGAAAGAAACTTAAGTGCTTTTTCAATATTGACCAAACATACAGAGGTCGGAAAGACAAAAGTATACATTCAGGAAAGAGCAAAACATAATCTTCCTTAATTTTCTTCTGTTAGCTTTTTCAAATGCCTCCATCCATTAAGTACACAACAAAGGCTGTCTACCACATGCTTAAAACAAGCATAGATTGCATAGGCTATTTCTTGACTTTGCAGTTAAGTTCAAGTCATAAGCATCACTCAGTACGTTGGTTAACTATGAAAAGAGTAAATATTTGAGCCAAAGGAGATAGTAGTCCTTAAATGAACCCTTGACAAATCTCATGACAAAAATAAGAAAAAATGGATGAAAGAAAGATTTATACCCTGAGTAAACAATGAGTCCAACAGCAACACCTGCAAACGCTACAAAATACATCCAGTCGACTTGGAGAGTAAAGTAAAAATGTTATAACAAATTGGGAAAAACAAAAAAAAATGAAAAAAAAAGGGGAGAGGACCGATACTTCAATCTCTAATATAGAAGATAAATTTATTGGATAACTCATTTATTTCTTATCCAGTTGAACCTTTTCATTGTATGCAAAGATACGGATGAAGACAGCCCACATATCTGATGTGAGTAAGGATAGATTAAGCATTGTAGAACCACTGATCTGCATAGGAATAAGCGAGTAGAGCTAAGCAATTAATCAAACATAATCACATCGTTGGTTCAAGTCAAATATGGATAAGCAAGAAAGTCAAAACATTTAGTGTGGTTTACCATCTGGAACCTACTAAATGATTCATCATTTATGTAGCCCGAAAGACAAACTTATTGCCTAATTTTTAATAACAAGCTGAGATGCCAAGATGCATGTTCCCTTCGGCCTAGTGGATACTCAGCAACTTGGTAGCAGGGCTCCAAAGCAAATAACTTTGGCTGCAGGGAGCACAAGAAATAAGATGCATGTTCCCTTCCAAAGTCTTTTTTGTATTTAGGCACTCTCAAAATCAGTAGGAGCTCAGAAATAAGCACACCTTTAGTAAGATGGGCACAAATGAATAAAACAGAAACATTGCCAGGGAAAATCCAAAAAATGGAAGTGCCTAAAAGCATAAGAAAGAACAAATATCAGGTTGACGTGAAAGAACATTTAAAGCATTGACCATGTTGCTAAGTAAACAGGAAGAAACAATGCAGGCTGTCTACAATTTAGAAAGAACATATAACTCTTCAACTTAGCATTTTCTTATTATCCTTACTTTTACTTATTAATTTCCACAAAACGCCCTTCATCTGAAGAAAGTTTACAGGATGGAAGCATTTAACGATAGAGTCAATATCTTCTTAGCATGACAAGGCATAAGTATTAAACAAGTGAAATAAGATATGATACATTTTGAAGTAAGAGTAGGAAAAAACTTAGTTACCGTATTGAAAACTCCAAAATCTATATATCTATATATATATATATATATATATATATATATATATATATATATATGGAAACATTCAAGGGCTTCCCTTTCTAGTCCTTAAAGCATTTGATAGTCTGGTAGTTAGAACTGTCCATAGGAGGGAAGGGGGAAAAAGAGGAAAGGACTGGAAAAGGAAAATAAGAACATCAATTTGGAGAGAAAAGAGTATTTTGACCACGTAAGGGTAGCTCTTCAAAAAACAATAAATTCTAAAAGCTAGCAACTGTAAATACACAAAAAAATGGACTAAGTCATATTGAGTTTCACAAGATTCTTAGAAGTGATGTAGTTTTCACTAAGTTGGGACACCCATCAGATGTTCGACAAGTTGTGCTAGAGAATCTCGTCCCCTCTCTCAACCCCAACACAGTCATTGTTGATCACACCAGTAGCCACCCCACCCTTGCCAAACAAATATATGATTCCGCCATGGGGGTGACATTGTTTTCCATCACAAAAACAAGATTTGCAGGGGAGAAAATTTCAGAGGGAAAAAAAAGAGTTCTTTACCAAAGTTTGCAGGATTTCAAGAAGCGGATATCAGATCTGATGGAGCAACCTCCTTGCCTTGACAACGAGCTTGGGGCAGTGAGAAGAGCTCTATGACGGAGCTTCAAGCGGTGAGAGAGCGGCAGCAAATGATGGGGCAATGAGGCCAAGGTAGCTTTTGCGGTGGATGAAGTTGGCAATGAGAGAGAGGTGGCGAAAATTGGGGTGGTGGGAGGGAGGCGCCGGAGAGTTAGCCGATGAGGGAATTCAGGAAAGGGCAAAAATGGGAGGGGGTGGCCGGCTGATTGAGACAGAAGTGTTTGGGTTTCACAAGCTCCCAAATGTGTTTTGTGTAAAATGACTTGGAAGAGATGAAGTTTGGGCAGATAAACTTTTGGCGTTAGATTGAAAATTTGACTAGGTGTTGGCAAAAGTAAAAAACATTTTGAGCATCAATTTTCCCTCTTAACAAATTCATTTTCCCTCATTTTGTTTTTTAAGTATTCAAACTTTTTATTTAATTATTAATTATTAAAAAATCTTTACTTTTTTTAATTAGTCATTAATTTTTCACTTTACAATACTATGTTAGTTTATAAAATTTTGATTTAAATGTTTTTAAAATTTTAAATTTTGAATTGCTAATTAGTTATTAAATGGGAAAAGTGAATTTTTTAAAAAAAATTTAGAGAAAAAATAATATTTACATTTCTATGTTGAGATTGAAGAAATTAGGTATATTAAAAGTATGTGTATATACGCACTACACTACTTATACTTTGTAATGATTACTTTTATTATAACTATATAACTACTATATATATGTATTAACTACTTATACTATAGATTTTAGTCCTAACTATATATGTATATATAGATACTCCCTCTGTCCTATAAAAGAAAGAGCTCAGTTTTTCAAGAAGTGTTTGTCTCAAAACATAATTGAGTTTCAAAAGTCAAAACTAATCATTCAACAAAATATCCAAAATACTCTCAATGAGATAGATTACATTAAAGGGTGTATGACATATAATACCTTTAATGAGAAACTTAGTGATATAAAATCAGTTGTACTTCCATTTGATTGACTAAAAAGAAAAAGTTGTATATTAGTGAAACCGAACTCCTTTTTTGGAACAAAAAGAATATAACTGTATAACTATTCACTACTTTTGTTATACATTATACGGATAACTATATATGTACATGTATTAATCACTACTTGTGTTGTAATATTACATTAGTGGCTTTAATTAGTTTGAAACTATATATTTTTAATTCCTAATTTTCTTATAAAGAAATATAGTTCGTAATAAGTATCATAACTTTTGATTACCATTAATCAATAGTTTATTTTAACACACACAAAACGTATGTGTGCCAATTCATAAACTTCAAGGTGTTATAGTATAATTATTTTAAATTAAAAACCATAAAGTAAATAAGCTAATAAATCTCAACCCAATGAAGAATATGCTTAGTGCAACTGTTATTCTTTACTAAAAAAAAGCCAACTAGTATCCTTGTGATACAGCTGAGTGGTAAGTCCCAAGTCTAATCCTTATATAAACTGTGGCCCAATTAGTTTAATCCAAAACATTTTATTTAATTTATTCCAAATTATATGTCCCAATGCATATCTTGTTATTAAAATTTATAACATTCAATTTCGTTATATATATACCAAAGCAAATATTTTATATCTCTATATTTAATAATATTATACACTAAAATACAATTTTGAGCCATTTCTTGTTAGTCAAATGTCAGAGCAGTCTTGTTCTTGATGAGGTTGTGGCACCTGTGGTTTGAGCCAAATTTAATTAAAATAGTGAAAATATTATACATTTTCTCCCCCTCTCTCCATCTCAAAAAAATGGCTAATTTAGTAAAACTTCTTATTAGTTATAAACTATGACTACAACAAACATAATTAATAATATTTTCAAACCCAGTTCGTACGTCAAACTAGTAAACTAATTGGTTCTTGAGGTGCTTATTACTACTAACAAAATTATATATTTAAAGTGATTAAACTTATATGTGTAAATTCATATAATGTAGTCAAATTCATATATATATGCGTAAATTATTTAGTTGATAGTGTATCTACAAACAAATACTCTATTCATACGTCAACTAATGTTGGCAAATGCATATATATTTGGGTGTTTTAGTACAATTATTAAAAATTAAGAATTATATTTTTCAAAAGTTAACTTCGGCCCAATAAGTAAATTACATAGCCCAATTCTTAAGTAAACAAAAATGAAGGCCAATCCTTATATCAGTTGTGGCTCAAGTAATTTAGCCCAAAACAAACCCAATCCTTATATAAGTTGTGGCCCAAGCAATTTAGCTCAAAACAAGCCCAATCCTTTATAAGTTGTGGCCCAAGTAATTTAGCCCAAAACATTTTATCTACTCTATCCCAAATTAATTAGCTTAACACATATATTTTTTCATTAAATTTATAATATTATGTTTTATTATACACTAAAATAAATTTTTTCTATCTCCATATGTAATAATATTACACACTTAAACCCCATGTATAAAAAAAATGAATTAATAGATTACAACTATTTTCTTTTTCATTTTCACTTTTTTACTAATTAAATTTTCTTTTGCACCAAAAAATTATTTTTATAATGCGCTAAAAAAATTTCTATTTTTTAATTACTGATATTTCACACATATACATATAATCAAGAATTTAATTAAAAATCATATATCGATGTGGTTTAGGCCTTAACCAATCCCTACTGGGGTTAGATACTTTGTGTTAACGCACGTCTATTTAAGCCTAGTATTTTTATGGACACTAATGTAATGTGTTAATTGGGGATTTCCACTTTAATACAATCAGTTTGGTTTGGAAAAAAAAAGCAATTCTTGTGAAACAATTGCGTCACTAAAACATATTCCCATTAGTGACGAAAAAGATATCGTCACTAAAAGGTATTAAAACTTAGTGACGATAAAATTTCGTCACAATGATTATTTTAGTGACGATAATGAATGTTGTCACTGAATTCTCGTCACTAATTACGACTATTTTAGCAGAAAAGTTTCCCGCCACACTCTTTAGTGACGACTTTTTGTGATTCGTCACTAAAAATTAGGAGTAGACAAAAAAATTAGTGACGATAAAAGTTTTGGTCACTAAAGGTGATATTTAGTGGCGATATTTTTTTTTGTCACTAGAAATTCCGTCACTAAAGGGGTGTTTTTCTTGTAGTGACTATTCTATTGTCTCCACTTGTTGTTTGCAAAGACAAATGGAAGGGTTCTTAAATAAAGTAAGTACTTGGAGTGATAAGGTCTAGATAATAGGGATAGGATAACAAAATGTTTATATTAAAATTTATAACTAAAGAAAGGATACAATAATCCTTCTAAAACAAATTTATAATTATACTAAAAGTCTAATCTTCTTGATTTGTAGCAGAAAATTTTCTTTATCCTAATAATTAACTCTCAACAACTCTCTTTTTTCAAAGTCAAACTTGTCTAGCACTCCATCTGATAAAGCGTGTTCACTCCTTACACATGGAAGTTTTCTAGTCATAATTCCGGTCTGCTGGACATGCTTGCGCCTTGCAAGAACAAGTGTTCTGCCTTCAAATTTCAAAATTTCCTGTCCAAACCTTTGATCCATATTCTTTTATTCTAAACTTTCATATTTCCTCATCTGAAACAAACACATTAACCTTAACATAAAAATCAACCTATAATAGGGGAAATATAAATAATAAATATCACTTTATAAGTCCTATCAGATCCATGATAATTTTATATCCACAATACTTAGATAAATTAAAGTTACCATAATACCATTGTCAGTAAATCAACCTTTATACATAGTAGAATATTTGTATCATCTGATATCTGACTAAGACCCCCTTGATAAGCAAGGTGTAGTATTTATTTATTTTTTAAATCTCCCTTTTATTTATAAGAAAATAAAATAAAAGTACAAAAAAGAGAAGGGATAGAAAACTAAATGGAAAATATATGAAATGAAAAAGTAAGATAGATTGTCACACTAAGAATGTCACACCTTAGCTTGACGATGCTAAAAGTAAAAAACAACTGTGTTCATATTATACTAAGTAGTGCATGCCCATATCTTATATAAAAAGAACTTCTTGTACACCCTACTCATAGTACTAATTTTGTGAAAAGTTAGCTATAAGCTTCAATTCATTTATAGTTTGCATTATTTTAATAGAGTTTGAATAATCATTCTACTTTCTAATCTTCTTATAAATTACTAGAATCAAATCATCATTTTAGATTTGAACTGATAGTTATTTTAGATTCTCTTTCCTATGTAATAATTCCATGGTATTGTATCCTGGAGAAAGAGTCCCCTTTAAACCAATTTGACCTAATCAACAATAATAACACCTTTTTTTCTTCTTCTTTTTTTTTTTTAATCTAATTTCCAGTATTTTCCTTTATCAAATGAGGAACTAGAATCATTAATAGGTATTGTCTAAGGATATAGATTCCCCTTAAGCAAAAATACTTGTAGAAATTTTTTCAACACCAAATCCTACATGCACATGTAGACTATCATCCTTCATAATCCTATCAAGAGTTTGTTAAACAATCTTATTAGTTTCATTTGAAATACTTTCATCAACCAAGTTTTATAGATCCCTTTGAGATAACTTATCCATCAACACACTACAAGAAAAACCCCCCTTTAGTGACGGAATTTCTAGTGACGAAAAAAAATATCGTCACTAAATATCACCTTTAGTGACCAAAACTTTTATCGTCTCTAATTTTTTGTCTACTCCCAATTTTTAGTGACGAATCACAAAAAGTCGTCACTAAAGAGTGTGGCGGGAAACTTTCCCGCTAAAATAGTCGTAATTAGTGACGAGAATTCAGTGACGACATTCATTATCGTCACTAAAATAATCATTGTGACGAAATTTTATCGTCACTAAGTTTTAATACCTTTTAGTGACGATATCTTTTTCGTCACTAATAGGAATATGTTTTAGTGACGCAATTGTTTTGTCACTAATTGCTTTTTTTTTTCCAAACCAAACTGATTGTATTAAAGTGGAAATCCCCAATTAACACATTACATTAGTGTCCATAAAAATATTAGGTTTAAATAGACATGCGTTAACACAAAGTACCTAACCCCAGTAAGGATTGGTTAAAGCCTAAACCTGCTACTGATATATGATTTTTAATTAAATTCTTGATTATATGTATATGTGTGAAATATCAGTAATTAAAAAATATAAATTTTTTTAGTGCATTATAAATATAATTTTTTGGTGCAAAAGAAAATTTAATTAGTAGGTTATGTGATAATGAAAAAGAAAATAGTTGTAATCTATTAATTCATTTTTTTTATACATAGGGTTGAAGTGTGTAATATTATTACATATGGAGATAAAAAAATTATTTTAGTGTATAATAAAACATAATATTATAAATTTGATGAAAAAATATATGTGTTAAGCTAATTAATTTGGGATAGAGTAGATAAAATGTTATGGGCTAAATTACTTGGGCCACAACTTATAAAGGATTGGGCTTGTTTTGGGCTAAATTGCTTGGGCCACAACTTATATAAGGATTGAGCTTGTTTTGGGCTAAATTACTTGGGCCACAATTCATATAATGATTGGCCTTAATTTTTGTTTACTTAAGAATTGGGCTATGTAATTTACTTATTGGGCTGAAGTTAACTTTTGAAAAATATAATTCTTAATTTTTAATAATTGTACTAAAACACCCAAATATATATGCATTTGCCAACATTAGTTGACGTTGGAATAGAGTATTTGTTTGTAGATACACTATCAACTCGAGAATTTACGCATATATATGAATTTGACTACATTATATGAATTTGCACATATAAGTTTAATCACTTTAAATATATAATTTTGTTAGTAGTAATAAGCACCTCAAGAACCAATTAGTTTACTAGTTTGACGTACAAACTGGGTTTAATAATATTATTAATTATGTTTGTTGTATTCATAGTTTATAACTAATAAGATGTTTTACAAAATTAGCCATTTTTAACAGATGGAGAGAGAGGGAGAAAATGTAAAATATTTTCACTATTTTAATTAAATTTGGCTCAAACCACAGGTGCCAAAGCCTCGTCAAGAACAATATTGCTCTGCCATTTGACTAACAAGAAATGGCTCAAAATTGCATTTTAGTGTATAATATTATTAACTATGGAGATATAAAATATTTGCTTTGGTATACAACGAAATTGAATATTATAAATTTTAATAACATATGCATTGGGACATATATAGTTTCAAATTAATTATAGCCATTAATGTAATATAACAATACAAGTAGTGATTAATACATGTACATATATAGTGAGACATATAATTTATAACAAAAGTAGTAGATATTTATACAGTTATACTCCTTTGTTCCAAAAAAGGAGTTCGGTTTTACTAATGTACAACTTTTTCTTGTTAGTCAACAAAATGCAAGTGCAACTAATTTTCTCATTAAAGGTATTGTATGTCATACACCATATTAACTTTTAAATGTCTAGTTCTTAATACCTAATAATTGCATTAAGACACCTTAATATATATGAATTTGCCTACATTATTTGACATTAAGAATAAAGTATTTTTTTAGATACATTATCACTTATAATTGGATTTCTCTGACTAAGAATAATGATTGGACTAAACATATTATTCCTTATGCCAAACTTAGCTTGCTTGTATTATAACTCTGATTAGTATGATTGCTTTTGTTACATTTTCGACGTCGACGATGTTTTTATTAAAAGGATAAATAATGTCACAATCAATATATTAATATTATTAGTGATCAAATATTGAAATATACAATGTTATAGCTTTGGTTAAAATTGTCACTAATAACACTATTTAGTGACAAGTTTTTTTCGTCACTAATTTCATTTGCGAACGAATTTTTAGTGACGAGATTTTTCCGTCACTAATGCAAAAGGACGTCAAAATTTTCCGTCACAAAATTGCATTCACTAACAAACTTTTTGTGACAAACTTAAAGTCGTCACTAACCATTTAGTGACGACAAAACATATCGTCACTAGTTCGTCATAGAAAAAGTTGACCAAGGTTTTTTTTAGTGACGACTTTTTTTTCGTCACTAAACCGTCACAACTGCCCAACTGACCGAAATAGTTTCAGTGACGAAAATTTTTCGTCACTAAATTTTGTCACTAAACGTGCTCAATTAGTGACGATTCTTAACTTTTAGTGACGACTTTTTCTTCTTTTTGTGACGACTTTTTTTCGTCACTAATTTTTGTCACATCTTCAAGTCGTCACTAATGCCACTCATTTAGTGACGACTTTTTTTGTTTCGGTCACTAAAACCTTTTGTGACGGAGCATTAGTGACGACCTAGTGACGAACCATTTTTTCGTCACTAATTGGTTTTTGTGACGAAAAAGCGACCTTTAGTGACGATATTCCAGTCGTCACTAAAGGGGGGTTTTTCTTGTAGTGACACTACTTTAGTAGATGTTGCTGCATTTTGTGTCCCCTCTTGGACAAATTTTTAAGTCCACTTTGGAAATAGTTTTTGAAGATGAAGAATCTCTCTCTCCAAACCTTTTCCATAATATATTGAAAATTATGAAAACTAATTATAGTTATAAATAGACTGCTCACTATGAGCAAAATTCTTATCATTTTTCAAAATCACTCATTTTGGTCCAAAAATCCCACTTACTTTTGGATTAACATCTTTTAGAACACCATTAACTCTCTTACAAGACATCAAAACTTGTGTAGATGGAAAATCAATTTTTTGAGTTTGAAGGAAGTGAAAAATCGAATCTTCATCTTTCCTTTATCATGTCTTTTGACAAACTAAATTTTTCTAACTAGTTGTTGTAATTAACTTCAACTGAAAAGAAAAGCAACAAAAAATAATGCTTCTTGATTGAAAAACTAAATGGGCATCCATAGTTAGAATCCAGTAAAAATAATTGAAGCTGGCCTAGGGTTTTGATTTGGTAAAAATAGAGTACTCGAAAAAATGGGGAAAGAGATGTGGTTTACATAAATTATTCTATTATATAAGCTTGAGATTCCTACTCATAACCTATGCATATATATTTTTTTAAATGCCCTGCATGGATGAGGAGCTTGGTTGCACTTTTATTTATATCATAAGATAAAATTATGTAGAAGAGAAGGATATTAACCTAACCTTTTCTAAATTAAATGAAAAATATATTAATGACTAAGTGCACACAATGCCTTGGGCATAGGCATGAATACGAAAAAATATGATTTGTTAAATGGATAGATAGCTAATCCTAAGATTCTAAATTCTAGAGTCAGCTGTGTATTTTGTTGAAACGAATGTTGTTCTATCCTTTTCATTCCAAACAAAAGTCTGGAGGAGTTGAAAACTATGAGAGCTCTATAAAATGTCTTTGAAATCATTTGAGTTCATGCACTACATGTCATCTATAGCTTGTTGATGTCATGTCCATGATGAATTCATAATCTTTGGTCATGTCTAGAATTCTCTTGCTTCTTGTATAAATTAAATTTTGCCAAAAAATGTTATATTTATGAACTTGTACTGCTATTATCCCGAATGATTATATAATGTGTATGACATCTGAAGGCATATTCAACTAAAATGGAAGATTTGTGTTATGAAAAATGATTGAAGCATCAACTAATAAAGAAAGCATATCTCGTATATGGAAACAAACAATGAGCGTTTGCTATTGAATTTCGATTCTTTTGCTTTATCACCCTTTCATATGTAGAGCTTGGGATGTAAATGTAAGAATGATACCCCATGTCATTGTTGCATCCAAATATTGGGCCTTTAGAATGTTGGGTACGGTTATCAATCATCTATAAGAAAACCAATATTATTTGGCATCTAAGTATTATAAATGCACCAGGGACCTATTCATTGGACTATAACATTTTAAATTTTGATTTTTAGTCTAATAAATCTTCACATCGTATAAATTGCAAATTGAACCTTTAGAGATCAATTTATAAACTTTTTTCACCACAGTTGGAACTTTAATATGCCTAACTTCTAATGGAAAAAATAAAATTCAATTGATAGCTTGATTGGCAAACAAGACATTTAGCTCTAACATAATTTTTTCTAATGAATAATGGACCTTTTAATTATAAGCATGGCGATTTGTCATTATAGATGCACATAGAGAAATATAATATAAATATAGATTAACTCTTCAAAATCATTATGACATATTTTAAATATACTAAGACTCATGCATTTTCAAAATTATTATTGCTTTGATGGACAAATAGTTTGAAACTTGTATCCATATAGTAATTTAAAATGAATTCTCTCACATTATGAGTTAAATCTCCTAACAAACTCCCTCGAGTTCATGACAATGTACAAAGATGAAATGTTAAAACTTACAAATGATTTCATATCTCTAAATCCTTTAGAATATTGCTGAAAGCTTACTTGGAAGGGGTGTAATTATTAGTGTAAAAAGCACTACAAGAAAAGGCAGAATTTCTGACAGAATCTTCCGACGGCCATTAATCCGTTGGAAATTTCCGACGGACATCCGTTGGAAAAAGCGAACTGTAGGCCGGCAGCAAAATCTCCTACGGACATCTGTCGGAAAAAATATTTCCGGCGGAAATCCGCCGGAAATCCGTAGGAACATATTGGCGCCACGTGGCGCCAATATATTCCGACGGATTATTCGTCAGAAAAGCTTTAAAAAAATTTATTTTTAAACTTTTCCGACGGAGTATCCGTCGGAATATTTAACAAAATAATATAAATAAGAAAATTATATTTCCGACTGATTTCCATCGGAAATAGTTTGTAAAAAATAAAAAATTAAAAAAGTTCCGACGGACATTCCGTCGGAATTTTAAAAAAAATATTTTAAAAAATGTAATTCCGACGGACCGACATTTGCCGATGAATGTCCGTCGGAAAAGTTTGAATTTCGACGGGCCGACATTTTCCGACGGATTTCCGTCGGAAATTTCGGCAATATCAACCCAAGCTTCGCCAGCATTCTCTTCTTTGTTGTATTTGATCTTTCTGCCACTCTTCTTTGTAGCTCTTCTTTGTGAGCTAAAAAAAAAGCGCCACCAGTTATTTTGCTACCGCCGTTGATCAGCTTATCTCTTCCACCTAAGGAGTCCAACCTGCAAATCTAACAACATTTGAAAGGCCTCCTCTTAGGAGTTTTTCATCGATCAGCTTTGCTCTCCCATCTATGGAGTCCAACATCTAAATCTAACAAAATCACTGTAAGGCCTTATCTTCTTCTCCATTATTTTCTTCTTCTTCTCCATTCAACCAAAATAACTCGTTTATTTTTCATTTTCATCCAAGGTTTTATTCTTCTAGATAAATAAGCTGATGCGTAAAGAACACAAATCTGACATTTTAACAAGGTACGTAGTTAATTTTTTATTACTATAATATTTAATTTTATATGTGTAGATGGATTGTATTTGGTACCGTAGTTGTTTATATATCGTGGTCATGCTATATTAATTTTATGTCGTGACATAAATTATGCTTTATATTAATGTTATATTTTTATTACTGTGATATTTATTTTTATATATGTGTAGATGGATTTCATTGAACACCGTAGTTGTTTATATATCGTGGTAATGTTATATTAATTTTATGTCTTGACATAAATTATGCATTATATTAATGTTATATTTTTATTACTGTGATATTTATTTTTATATATGTGTAGATGGATTTCATTCGACACCGTAGTTGTTTATATATCGTGGTCATGCTATATTATTTTCATGTCGTGACATAAATTATGCATTATATTAATGTTATATTTTTATTACTGTGATATTTATTTTTATATATGTGTAGATGGATTTCATTCGACACCGTAGTTGTTTATATATCGTGGTCATGCTATATTAATTTTATGTCGTGACATAAATTATGCTTTATATTAATGTTATATTTTTATTACTGTGATATTTATTTTTATATATGTGTAGATGGATTTCATTCGACACCGTAGTTGGATGTATAATGAGAATAAATCCTATGTAAGAGGTTTAACCGATGAATTTATGAGTGGGGTAAATGAATTCGTGTAACATGCTTGTACTCTTCTTAAATATCAGAATGAAGGAGTCATTCGGTGTCCCTGCAGAAAGTGTAAGTCTGGTAAAACATTTGGTCCAGAAGATGTGGTGGTTCATTTATATAAGAATGGTTTTAAACCTAAATATTGATGGTGGATTGACCATGGTGAGGTAGAGCCTCCGAATTTTGACTCTATATATGCTACATATATGCATGAGCAGAGGAATATCGCGAGAACAGATAATGCAGAAAGTAGTCGATATCATGATATGATAAGAGATGCAGCAAATTCTCATTTTATGGGTAGTGGTGAATGTGAATTTTTGCAAAATACTGAACAGCCTCCTAATGAAGAAGCTCAAAAATTTTATGATTTGTTAGAGGCTGCTAGTCGTCCGTTGTGGGAAGGTTCGACTCATTCTGAATTATCCACAGTTGTTAGACTAATGAGCATCAAGTCAGATTGGAACGTACCACACGACTGCATGAATGCCATGATTGAATTGATGAGAGAGGTTAACCCCCAACAAGAAATAGGCATTCCAAAAAGTTATTATCACACGAAAAAGTTGGTGTCTAAATTAGGAATATCTGCCCAGAAGATTGATTGTTGTCCAACTGGTTGTATGTTGTACTACAACGAAAACGATCACTTAGAGGAGTGTAAATTTTGTGAACACCCTCGTTATAAAAGTGAATCGACCAGCAAAGGAAAGCGAGTGCCACTTAAGTCGATGCATTACCTTCCTCTAATACCCAGGCTTAAGAGATTGTATGCCTCCATGAGTTCTGCATCGCATATGAGGTGGCATTATGTGAACAGAAGGCCAGATGGTGTATTGTGTCATCCATCCGATGGGTTAGCATGGCAACATTTTGATGAAAAATATTCAGATTTTGCTGCGGAACCGCGGAACATCAGGTTAGGTTTGTGTGCGGATGGTTTTACACCCTTTAGTATGTCATCTACTCCTTATTCATGTTGACCAATTTTTGTGACTCCGTATAATCTTCCACCTGAGATGTGCATGACAACTTCATATCTATTTTTGAGTTGCGTCATTCCAGGCCCGCATAATCCAAAGAATTCAATTGATGTCTACTTGCAACCCTTAATAGATGAATTGAAATTGTTGTGGCATGTTGGAGTCTTGACATATGATATTTTCACAAAAGAAAATTTCAATATGCGTGCTGCACTTATGTGGACAATTAATGATTTTCCTGCGTGTGGAATGTTATTTCGGTGGAGTACAGCTGGGAGATTGGCTTGTCCAATTTGCATGGAGGATACGAAAGCATTCTATTTAAAAGAAGGCAGGAAAAATTCGTGGTTTGATTGTCATCGACGTTGGTTAGGACCTGATCACACATTCAGGATGAATGTGTCCGGATTCATTAAAAATTGTGTTGAAGTTGATGATCCACCACGAAGGTTGTCTGGGGAAGAGATTTGGGATCGAATTTCATCTATTCCTAAGGTATATGAGGTAGGAAGTTTTAGACTTCACGGATATGGTATTCAGCATAACTGGACAAAACAAAGCATATTTTGGGAATTGCCCTATTGGAAAGATAACTTGCTTTGCCACAATTTAGATGTCATGCATATTGAGAAAAATTTCTTTGATAATTTGTTCAACACTGTTATGGATGTAAAGGACAAGAGCAAAGATAATGTGAAGGCAAGATTGGATCTGATGAAGCATTATAGGCGGAGTGAATTGCACCTACAAAAATAGGCCAACGGCAAGTATTCCAAACCGAAGGCAAAATACACATTCACATTGGATGAAAGACGCAATATTTGTGAATGGATAAAGAATTTGAAGATGCCAGATGGGTATGCATCAAATTTGCGTAGGTGTGTCCAACTGAAAGAAGGAAAATTAACGGGGTTAAAAACCCATGATTGTCATGTCTTAATGGAGAATTTGCTTCCCGTTACATTCAATTCACTTCCTGAAAATATTTGGAAAGCAATAACAGAGATCAGTCAATTCTTCAAGCAATTGTGTTCGAGCACTTTGAGAGATACAGATTTAGACAGAATGCAAGATAATATCCCTGTTATACTGTGCAAGTTGGAGAAAATCTTTCCACCTGGCTTTTTTGATGTAATGGAGTATCTTCCTATTCACTTAGTAGAAGAAGCCAGACTTGGAGGGCCGGTTCAATATAGGTGGATGTATCCTTTTGAAAGGTAATTAAACCTATTTTTTCCTAATTACGTATATATAATTTTTTTTTTAGTTCCCTAACATGTTGTTTAACGAATTTCAATTGTAGGAACATTGGGAAGTGTAAACGATCAGTGAAACAAAAGGCTAGAGTCGAGGGTTCGATTTGCGAAGCATACCTTGCCAGGGAAACTTCACATTTTGTTCATTCCATTTTGAGAAGCATCTCCCGAGTTTAAGAAACAGAGTGAATTGGCATGATGATGGAGGTCCTAGTACGAACCCTCCATCTTTGTCAATATTTGATTTTACGGGCAGAGCATCAGAAAAACCAACTATTCGGTGGTTAGATGATAATGAGCTTTACGCTGCAAAACAGTGCGTTCTGCTTAATTGTGAAGAGATCCAACCAACTCTGAGGTACAGTATGTTGATTATGTTTCTTTTACCATTTTTCTTATCTAATCTAATCGCGACATTAATGATTGAAATATATTTCGGAGATTTCAGAAATTATTACGGGAATGAAGCTGTTCGTGAATATTTTAGTACATGGTTCAAAGATTATGTAAGTGGTCATTAGCCTGCAAATATCTATTACACAATAGATGTAAATTCATTGTAACTTAAATGTTGAAGTTTTTTTTAATTCAATCGCAGGTACAAAATGTTTCCAACCGAGTGACCAACCCAAATCTACATGCTCTATCATGGGGACCAAGTCGAAAGGTGAAATCATACCAGACGTACTTTGTAAATGGATACAAATTTCACACAGCCACCTGGTCCGAAAAAAGAAAGACGGTAAACAGTGGTGTATGGGTCAGAGGTGATGGCAGTGAAGCTGGCGAGGTCGACTATTACGGAGTTCTTCAAGACATTGTGGAACTGGAATACTCATTGGGAGATCTCGTCAAAACAGTAACATTATTTTACTGTACTGGTTCGACTCACGGAGACCATCAGGAACAAAGGTACATCCACAATATAAATTAGTTGATGTGAGATATACAAGACAATACGGTACATTTGACCCATTTGTGATTGCACAAAATGCTAGAGAAGTGTATTATGTTCCCTATCCTTTGAGACTTGATAAGTCTGAATGGTGGGCCTTGATTAACACAAAACTAGTGGCTAGGGTCGAAGTGGAGGATTCAATAGACATAGCATTCCAAACTGACACATCAAACGTGGAATACACTGTAGACGATGATTTAGAAGATAGTCTCTGAGATTTTCAGTGCAATAATGATGAAGATGTTGATGTAGAAATGAACAGGCATGAGGATGATGAGGATGATGAGGATGCTGAAGAAGAACACGTGAGCAATGATTCAGATGAAGGGACAGAATTTGTAGACAGCGACGAAACGAGTCCCGAAGAAGAATTCGAGGATATATATTCAAACTAAATAATATGTTTTTTTACAGAATTTTAGGATATATATGTTGTATTATTTTACTAATTGATTCTTATGCATAATATTTTGAATTAAATAGAGGTTTTAAGAAATAGTGAGTGGATGAATGATTTAAATAACCTTAATATTTGAAAATAATTTAATTCACTAATTACAACGTGTAAAAATAATTATTTTTCATTTATGAAATATTTTAAAATTTGAATAAAATATTTTCATTTTTTTATACATTTGAAACTTGATAATATTTAATATTTTTTTAAATTTTCGACGGATATTTGTCGGAATATTAAAATAAAAAATAAAATTTTGGTCGGATATTTTGTTATTTATTTATTTAACATAATAAACCAATTAGAAGTATTCAAAGTTTAAATGGGATAAAAACTCATTCTTTTCAATAACAGAGTATATATTTTTTTAAAATACTTAAATAAATAACAAACAGAGATAGATAAAAATATATCATTTTCAATATATATATTTTGAATAGTTAAAGAAATAACAATTATGATAAAAAGGAGGTAAATAATATGAATAAAAATACCTAAAAAATGAGTTGGCGGAAATATTCAAAAAAAATAAAAAAAATTTAAGAAAAATATTCAAAATAAAATATAAAAAAATTTCCGACGGAAAATCCGTCGGAAGTTCTTGCCAAAAATTTAAAAAATGTAAACATTTCCGACGGACAAACCGTCGGAATTTGAAGAAAAATAAAAAAATATTTAACTTTCCGACGGATTTCCGTCGGAAATATTCAAAATAAAAATTTTAAAAAGTTCCGACGGATAATCCGTCGGAAGTTCTTCCGAAAAGTAAAAAAAAATTACTTTTTCCGACGGATATCCGCCGAAAATGTGACACTACATAAAAAAAAACTCCCCCTTTTCCCCCTCCCTCCCATTTCCCCCTCCCTCCCGCCCGCCCCTCCCGCCTCCCACCTGCCCCCCCAAATTTTTCTTACCTCTTTCCCCTCCCCCCCTCTTTCCTCTTTCTCGCCCCTCCCGCCTCCCTTTTTCCCAAATTTGTCTTCATTTCTTGTCTCTTCCTTGACCCGATTCATTCCTTCATCCGGTTGGCGCTCTTCAATCTCCACGCCTCTGTCCATCGCGGATTTAGTCGGTTGTGGTCGAACGTAAACGGAACCGTTCCTTGTGGCGAATTTGAAAATTTTCCACCGTCGCGATTGTATACCTTTTAAGGGTACTCCTATTCTTTCTTTATTTCGTTGATATATTCATTCTTTCTTGATTTGGTTTTTGGAATTAAAATATGTGAATTAGTGATTGAAAATTTGGTGGAATTTCAAATTTATTTGAAGAACTTGTCATACTTGTGGCGATCGAATTCAATTGGTTCGAAAATTTGTGAATCGTTGTACCTTCTTTTGTTTTCTGGCTGGAACCTAGAAGAAAATCTCGCAATTCTACGCTATGCTTGCCTAGATACATCTGTTTTCAACCAAGTTGAGAAAAAAAAATGTTGCTACTTTCTTTTGCTTATGCTACTTTGATGCTATGCTTGGGTGACAACTTTGATATCGATGGTTGCTTTTGTTGACGTCTTCATTATTTTTTTCTGATGTTGCAAATCAAGTGTACATGTTAATGTGAATGGATAGTGTCTTTTTATGATTTTTGGCGAATGTAGTGAAATATAATGCCACTAATTTTGTGGTTTTTAGTTTGTTTCGAATATGGGTGAAGTCATTGGCCCAATTGGTTGTTTCTAGTTTTTCTGGTTTTTCAGTCTTTTTCTAGTTTTTTGGTTGAACTGGTGATGTATAATGCCACTCATTTTTGGTATTTTACGGATTGAATTGGATGAAGCATTTCGTTTTGTTTTCCACATATATGTGCATCTTATATTGGGTAATATATGTGATTGATAGGTGATATAATTATCCACAAACAAAGTTGGATATATATTGAGACCCTTCGATTCTCATGGACATTCAATATAAAGCTTCCTAATGCTACAAAAACTATTCATGTTTTAGACTTTGAGTAGAGATATGCTTTTTCTTCTTTACTTTCTACCTCTCTACCTTTGTGATATTCACAGTTGAGAACCCTATGTTTTTTCTAGTTTTTACGAATCAAGTGTTTGCATTTGTTTTGTTTTTGGTTTGTTTTGATTTTTAGAATTGAAGTAGCATGCAACTAGTTGTCCTGGACTGAGATAGAATGCCACTTGCTTTTGGTTTTTGCTAGACTAAAGTACATGGCGATTGAATTTTCTGGATTTCTCTGGTTTTTTCTGCACTGAATTAGTCTAAAGAATTGGATTATGTGTTTTTCATGTTCATTTTCTGGTTGTTTTTGGACGGAAATTCTGATTTTCTTGAATTGAGCTTTCTGGACCAAAAGTTTCTGTTTTTTCTGAAGTTTCTGAAGTATTGTGATTGAGTCTTTGGTTTTTTTCTGATTTTTCCTGGACTGAAGTAAAATGTGACTAGTTTTTGTTTTCTGCTCAGCCAATGAAAGTGTGCTTTCTGCTCTTAAACTTCAAATGGCAGTTTGAGTTGATTGTGGATCTAGAGCTCACTTCTCAGGATGAATTTAATATACTTATTGATTAGAAGTCTGGAACACTTTCAAGTAGAATCTTTAGCTTTTCTTTATAAGTTAAATTCAACTTTTCCAAATGCTTCGCTCTTTTCAAAAAAGTCGCATATGACTTGAAACTATTACTCTTTTCATCCTCAAAATAAAAGAAAAAAGTTTATTTTCAAAATATTGTTTTTTGTCTCAAAAAAATATGCTTCTAGAATATAATATTTATATTGTCTTTACTAATAATAATTACATATGATCATAATTAAAAAGTAAAAATACAAATATAAAATCGTGCATTTAATAATATTTTGAATGTGTTATACCTATTTAATGTGCTTAAAATTGTGCATTTAAAACATAAACATATATTCTTTTTTTCTAAAAAAAAAAATTAGAATATAATTCTTATATTATATTTACTAATAATGATTATTTATTATCATAATTAAAAAGTAAGAATAATAATATCTAATCATTGATAAAAATTAAATTCAACTCTAATGAACTTTTGTTTTGGGGACGGAGGGAGTACTTTCTTTCATATTCTTTGCACAAGGATCAAGACTATTAATACCATGATCCAATTGTGTATATTACGATACTAGTTCAATATTCCTATGCAAGGCATGGAATGTTCATTATTTTATTGATAATTTGTAAAATATATATTGTTAAAAGTTTAGAAAAAATAATATACTAATTATATTGATCATAATTTAGAATTTTAATTATATTCTAATTACTAAATATTAATATTAATATTAATATTATAGGCTAATAAAAAATTAATTTAATTCTTAATATTTATAAAAATTACATTGAAATTGGTTTTGAAGTCTAGATATTTATGAGTAGGATCTACCTGATATAGTTGCAAAAAGAATAATCATGCTTGAGATTTATATAATTCAACTATATTCATCTAAACCAAACATAAAATTTTAGAGAAAAATAGTAATTATGGTGATAAATAAGATGGAATGCTTTCCTTAAAAAAATTGTACTGTTTGTCATTCTTGTCCTAATTATGTTTTGGTTGCAAAAGTCATTAGTGGTTAATTTATATTTAAAAAAAGATAAATCTTATCTTGCACTAATATTTCTTTAATGAGTAATTTTTTTTTCTTTTAAAAACTTAGCAAGAAAAGTTTTAATTCCTTTTAAAAGGAATTAAAATGGCACAAACTACTATAAAATTTAATTCCTTTGGGAGGGATTAATAAATAATAGTACGAAATGTGTTTGAGCTATTCTGCTAACAAAATACAAATTCTAATGTCAATCACACCTCGTTATATTTTGTTAGATATTGTAGGATTTTATTTAAATGGATAAAAATCAGAGCAGAGGTAGCCGTGCTAGTCGCGGCAGAGGTCGTGCTAGTTCGCGCTCGTCGGAGCATACACCATTGCGTCCCCTTCCGTCAGGATTGACTTTCAGTCCTCCACTCTTAGCTCGGCCACGAGCCTTTGGAGATGGATCGGGTCCATCTTCATCACCACCGCGCATCACACATACTGGAGATGGATCTAGACCATCATCATCACCACTGCATTCGGAGCATCGTGATGATGGCGAAGCCGAGATTGAGCCTCCATTGGATCATGTACGGGAGGAGGATGGTGCAAGATATATCATACCAGATGAGACTTCTACCGGGTAAAATTTTTAGCATTTATTTTAAATAATACTTGCATTCAATTAAAATTTTAATATTGATTTCTTCTTTTGTTTATATTTTTAGATTCATTCCGAGTCATACTGCTGCGGGTGCAATTTACGATGCAATCAAAGCCCACTTTGAAAAACCTTGGGCAGTATGGCGCGAAATTCCACTAGAGGTTCGCGATAGGATGTTTTCGGAGTTTAAGGTAATTTTTTACTGTTATCTTATTATTTATATTGATTTATATAAATTATAAGTTATATAATTACTAATGTCGTCATTTATGTTTGTAGTGCAAGGTTTATTGGTTGCCAAGAAATGATGAAAACATCCGCCGAGCATTCGAAGTATGAGGGGCAAAGCGCTTTGCGGATATTTTTCATCAAATCCGCCATAGAAAGACAAGACCGCAATGGATAGGCGACCACGTCTGGGAATGCCTTCAAAAACATTGGGCGTCTAAAGCATTCAAAAAAAGGCAAATTCAAGCAAAGGAGGCTCGTGCTTCAGAGAAAGGCGGGTCTCTCAATACTTGCGGCTCAATATCATTTGCTACACATGCAGCGAGAATTGTAAGAATATTTATATATTTTTTTGTTTCAATGTCATTTATGTATAATTTAATATGATTTGTTAATCTAATATTTATATAATATGTAGGAAAAAACTATGGGCAAAAGGCCATCAAAGATTGACCTTTTCTTAATTGGCCACAAGAAAAAAACTCCCGAGACTGGAGAGCGGGATCAGTGGGTTGATTCCCGTGCCGAGGCTACATATGTGAGTTTTTTAGTAAAAATACTTTTTTTTACAAAATCTATTTAGTTTATTAATAATAAATAAAAATGTGTAATATATTTTTTTCCTTGATAGAACGCTTTTCAATCTCTTGCGGCTGAAGAAATACTCAATCGACGAAGCGACGGATGATAGTGCTGCGGACGCTTGAAATCCCCACGTGATGATGAAGAATTATTTACTCAGGCTGCCGGTGGAGTCTACAAGGGTAGAGTTTATGGGATGGGGAATCAGCCTTCTACTAGTCGCTCTGTATATTCAGCATCATCTTCGACGTTCGTGTCGCAAGCTGAGTATGATCTGATGCGTCATAGAGTGGCCGAACTGACTGAGGAGGTCAGTACTAAGCAACAACAAATGACGGAGTTGATTCAGAGTCTACAGGCAAAGATAGAGAAAATGGAAAAGCGCAGAAAAAATAAAAGAAAAACGAGCAACAATGAAGATACTGACTCGAGCACGGATACGGACAACGATTAGGATAGTATTACTTTTTGTCAAATTTATGTGTATAAAATAATTTTTAGTTTTTTGTTAAAATGGAATTTATTTTTTTAAAAATTTTTTATTAAATTTCCGACGGAATTCCGTCGGAAATTATTTATTTCTTTTTAAAATTTTATTTAATTACCGACGGATATCTGTCGGAAAATATTTATTTTTTAAGCGACATTTTAAATAATTTCCGACGGAAATCCGTCGGTACTTACTTATTTTCCAAAAAAAATTTAAATAATTTCCGACGGCCATCCGTCGGCAATTACTTATTTTTTTAAAAAATGTTATTTAATTTCCGACGGATTTCTGTCGGAAATTATTTATTTCTTTTTAAAATTTTATTTAATTTCCGACGGATATCCGTCGGAAATTATTTATTTTTTTTAATTTCTTCTGATAATTTCCAACGGCAATCCGTCGGAAAAATATAATTTTTTATTATCCGGCTGCCGTCGCAAAATCCGTCGGAAATCTGTTCGATTTCCGACGGTTGACTGCCGGAAAAGTTTTTGCGACGAACGTTATTCCGACGGAAAACCGTCGGAAATCTTAAATTTTCCGACGGAAATGTGGATTTGCCGTCGGAAATGTTCCGTCGGAAAATGCCAATTTTCTTGTAGTGAAGGCTATGCGTTTGGTAGAGTAAAAAGACATTTTCCAAGGCACAATGATTTTGAATGTTAGGCACATAGCACATATCCAAAAATTATGGAGAAAAAAAACTCACATTTTTAAGCTACAATAATATGAGAGGTAACTGGCCTGCACAGCTTGCTAAAATGGCCATTTATTTCATATTTCTAATCTCATTGCATGTATGGTCCAAGCTACATATAGATATAAGTTATTGTTTGCTTTGTTTAAATGCTTAAAATATTACACATGATTCAATCAAAGAGATATTATAAATAAAAAAAATAGATTTATATTTTATATCCTTTCTTTTTCAAAATGAAATGAATGTTATGCAACTTCTATATATTCCCTAGGGAAAAGGAAAAAAATAAGGTGGTCTTCATGTAGATAGTCATACATACCATGTGGCTAAAGTTCAAGTAATGACTGATTAGGTAAAATACTTTAAAGATCAAGAGTTTGAATCTCACTAGTTATAGAAAATATAACTTACAACTCTTCTACAAGCAAAAGTTCTAGAAAAAATAAAAAATTAATTTTCTATGAAATGATTTCTTTGATTTAAAACCAAGAGTTTTAGTTGAAATGTTTAAAATGAAGTTCTAAATTCCAAATCAAATATATTATATATTATATATCTTTGGAGTAAATGAATAAAATGGTCACTATGGCTATGTTTGGATTATGGTTTATTTGGAGAAATTTTGTATGAGAATGTGTAAAAAATTTTGTGGGAATTTTTAGTAAGAAAAAAGTATTTTAGAGGGAAAGTATAAAGTGTATTGACGAAAATATTTTTAAACTATGTGAACAGAATTTTGGGGTAGTGGGGAAGGAGGGGAGGGGGGGGGAATTTAAATTTTAATTTTGAAATAGAAAGGTGTTTGGCTATTTTATTCATTTTGTGAAAAAAAAACTTTTTGCATGTAAGATTAAATCCAAACATACTTTTAAAAAAGTTCTAAATTTGGAAATTATAACTTTTTATAAAAATGCTACTCAACTTTTTGAAGCATTTTAACTTGTTGACTCAATTAACATTTATTAAAACAGATGGAGAAGTACTAAAAGACCATTTCAAGACAAATACAATATTAAAAAGGGCAAAAAACCTCAAAAGGCATTAAACTATCACGATTGTATACTTTTGGCTACAGAACTTTTTTTTTTAACTGGTGGCCACTAGACAAATAAAAACGGTCACTACAAGTCCTTTTGATAAGTTCAGCCATTACCTTAGATAGAAAATGAGACGTGCATTTCCCGTGAGTTTTTTAAGGGCAAAATCATCTCAACAGCACATCATTAATTCCGAGAGCCAACCCTCTCATTCTCCACCTTCTAAGCAAACACCTTTGTTGCAATCATATTATACTCAAAACACCTCGCATAATGATGCTCCTTTGTTATCAATCTTTTGTACTTCTCAAAATTCTTCGTAGCCTCACCATTTTTCTTCAACAAAGTGTATATTATACCTTGACACAGATAGGGCCTAAAATCTCTAGATTTCTTCTTACCCAATTCCTGATAAAGCTTCAATGACTTGTTGTACTTCTCTTCGATCACTTGAATTTGAGCAATCAAGAGGCCAAAATCCTTCAAATCATTCTTCTTATTCTCTTTCTTACACATCTTCATTGCATCCTCAATCCTACTCTCAACTTGCATTAACTTCCTACTCAAATTGTCTTGACATTCTACCATCACACGATCGTGATAAGCCTCCCTGCGAAAAGGGTCTTTTGAAATAATCTCACTGAACCCCTTCTTTGCTGATCCAACATCACCACTGTAAATATACAAATGAGATTTCATCAAAGGCCACTTCACTTCGTTCGGCTCCACCTCAATTAATTTCTCTAGAACGAGAATTGCTTCCTACATTTTCCTGTTCTTAATTCAAATCTTCATTAAGCTTCTCAAAGCTTTGATGTCATTTGGGTTTGAAAGCAAGTTCTTTTCAAGGTATTTCTATCTTTTCTCATCTATAACGGCATTGTTGGGGGCAGTTTCAACAGTAGCAATCGTCCTAGAGGGGGAAGCGTAAGCAGATTTGACATTGGAAAAATGGAACCTTGAAAAGAAGATTACAATGGCAATTTTGCTAAAAAGTGAATGGAAATGTTGCAAGGAAGGTCTAGGGAGGATAACGATTAGGGTTTTATTGGGGGGTTTAGGGATTTATCTGGCAGGCGAGACGTAGGGTTGTCGTCAAACGAGGCCTTTGAAAATTGAAATGCCGGTGGTGGTGATGATGAAGAAGCCCTAATTGAGGAGTGGGGGTATGATTGGGAGGAACGTGGAGGAGATGTGGTTCTAAAGGAGAGTGAAGAGATGGGTCTGGAAAAGAATGGCCAGTGGTGATGGACTGAGGGGATGAAGGGATGGTGATCATAGTTCAGTTTAGTAGTGACTAGTTTGACGGTGTAATTCATCCTAGCCAAGTGGTAAGGTTTAAACAGAGCAGTAAAATACAAAGAAGACAGAGCTTTCCAAAACTACAATTAACCATTCAATTAACCATCCAAAACGTCTACTGAGATGATTTTGCCCTAAAAGAACTCACGTAAAATGCACATGTCTCATTTTCCATCCAAGCTAATGACTAATCTTAAAAGAACAACTTGTAGTGAGCGTTTTTATTTGTTCAGTGGCCATAGGTTAAAATCAAAAACTTTTAGTGGCAAAAAATATACCATCATGATAGTTTAGTGGCATCTAAGTATTTTTGCCCTATTAAAAATTTGGAAATTTCATTTTCTTCCTCATCCACTACTACCAACGACCATCTCCACCACAACTCAATTACCATTTCTACCTACAACCATTTTTATCTTTGTTATTAGTACATTCATCAATTTTAAATCTCAAAATGCCATTGGTCAACCATGATCAATAAAAAACAGTAAAGATTAAGCAATTAGTCATAATGAAGTTGAATAGCAAGGAAATGATTCCAATATCTGTAAAGTTTAAATATTAAAGGTTTTGTAAAAGGTTTTGGGTACTATTAATTTTTGACACAACAAAATCCCTTAATACACTACTCATAATCAAACTACTAGCATGGAAAATAAAAATAAAAAAACTAATAAACACTTATTTCAATAAAACCTTATAATCCTTATGAAACATATGATTTGGTGTGAGAATCCATTAAAGTTCACAATTTTCTTTGACACATGATGGGACATGGCATTTCCAAATTCCAAGAACTATCATTTTGTCTTCAATATTGTGAATAGTAAAAAAAAAAAGTTAAATTATTTTAATGGAAAATTCAAATAATATCTTTCAATCTCTTTTTCGACTAAACTATTTAATTTGATAAAACCCTCCATTTTGAATGGCCAGTAATTTACCACATAAGTATTTCTATCAATATAATAAGATTATTGTGAATAAATTCAAGTGGATGCTCATTTTAATGAAAGGCTTATACATCAACGTAGATTAGCATTGCTACTACAATCGGATTAAAAGTGAGGTTGCCATAGGGTGCCTCATATAGTTAGCCACCTTGATGGAAATCTAAAGATGATGGTGAAGAAAACTTTTTTTCTTTTGTTCACTCCTTTTTCGTTGAAAATAAAGCTAGGATTCATAAAAAGAAAGTAATAGATTCAACAACCATAATTTTTAATGATGGTAGTATAGATGAGTAATAAAGCTATGGGTTTAAATTGCGGAATAATTGTGAAGTATTGATTCTTTGTTCATCATATCATCACCTTCATTTTTAATGATGGTATTGTAATGAATGATAAAGAAAACAAATGAAGGAAAATATGGGAAATCTTTATCTAGAGTTGAATGAACAAAGTTGCCCTCTATCAACTAATCTTGTGGTTTTGTTTCGTTAGTGTTAATGATTCAAATGATTTAAACTATTTACTTTTATGAATTTGATGATCATTTTAGAAAAAGAAATAATATAATGGCAAAATTTTAGTGTTTTTGAAAGTGTAGTGACAATTTTTTCCATTTACACTTCTTTTTATATTGGTTCTACAAAATAATACAATATATTTGGGGAATAAATATGCTCATTTCCTACATTCAACTATTAATTTTTATACCAAAAATGAAAAATGACCTTATTGAACTATGTTAACCTAAACAAAGTTAATTATTGTTATAACCCACAGTCCTAAATGAAATTTGACTTAGTACTCCATTAAATTATCCAAAAAAAGAAAGAAAATTATAAAAAAATAGTTAATATTTCGTATAAATGCGTAATGATGTTTTACAAGATATTCTTTAATTATCCATCACAATCTCTATGAGTGATAAAATTCGTGAATATAAATGTACTAACAATAAACTTGAAAAATATAAGTGTATTACATGAATATTTATAATCAAAAGGAAAATTTATTGAATCAATCAAACATTTTCAATAATAAATGTTTTACATAAGAATAAATTGGCAAGGAAATTTTTTCAATTACAAGGAAATCCCAAATAATTGTCATATATGTTAGTATCATTTTAAAAGGAATAAAACCATCAACGTAATTAATTTATAACAATATTATTAATTAATTAGTTCACTCATTCTAAATCTTTACAAATAGATAAGTCATTTAAGGCATTAAAACCTTTCTTTATTATGAAAAAGTGATTACCAAAATCTTAGTAATAGCCTTGAATATAGTGGTATATAAACAGCAAGTTCCATTCTCCTAAGAAACATCACCACATCAATACCAGTATACGTAGTAATATGAAGAAAAATAACCTTCTCTAATCCAGTAAGGATCAAGAATATAGCAACACAGAAGATGATTGGATGAAGCTCAATATAAAATTGATGAATCAATTCTTGATTTCATCATTCAAATCGAATTAATAATCTACCAAAAATGTAAGTATATTTATTTCATCACCCCTTTTTCTTCAATTTGTTATGTTTGAATATTGATTATTTCTTATACTCATGAAATATCATAAATTTCTTCTATCGTATTTTCTAAATAGATACTTCTGAATTAATCCTTGTTTGTGCCTAATTATTATTATCTTAAGTTCGCTTTTGTTGATTATAAAATTTTATCCACATAAGTTTTTAATTTTTTTCCTCAAAAACAATAAGATGTGAAATTCAAAATTAACATTAAAATTCTTATCCCATCATTTTAGAAAACTCTGCTTCAGAAACTTGTTTATTCTCAAGTGAAAATAAGATTATATTCTTAGTAAAAATTTAAACAAAAACTTTTCCCTACTCACAATGGAAAACCCCTATCATTCAAACATTGAGTTTCTTAATATTTTATGCATTAGCTAATTCTTTTATATTTCAATTGGACTATCCACCTTTTCTTGCTGAGGATAATTCTTATTCAAAACTCCTTCTTCAGGATGTGCAGAGGGATGAAGTTTGAATCTCCAGCCCAAGTGTCTTCCACAATTGCAGGGCAATCTGATGGGACAAAGGAGATTTGCTTAATATCAAAGTCAAGAGATTATCTTTACTATGCTCTCTTAGACTATTTATTAGGAAGAAGGCTATATCATATTAAGTGGTAATACGATAGTCTTGTAATAACTAGTAATAGCCATGTGCTTGAGCATATAATAGTTGCACTCAATATTTTAGGGGGAAAAATAATTCAATTTGCTACTCCCAAACCAGTTGTTTTAATGAAAAAACTATCAAATGTTATATATTTTACATAAAAGGTTACATCAATTCCAACAATTATGTATATTGTTATTAATTCACAAAAATTGTTAATTTAACTCCATACAAGATTTGAAAGTGCAAATGAAAGATTTATTTGTAAATGCAATTAAAGATGTTAATAAATCTTTTTTCATATCCAAATGGAAATTTACTTATAGAATTAATGAATTTCATATTAGTATTTTAGATTAATGATTAAAAACACAAAGATAAAATGTGCTGAGATAATTTTTATGCTGTAAGATTTTTTTTAATTTTATTATTATTATTATTATTTTTGTAGTAATGTTGGCCAAAGTCAAAATTATGCAATTCTAAATTGCAAGGAAGCTACCAACACTAAACTCAACGCAACTCAAGTAAGAATCACTACAATAAATTTGGCTTTTAGTGACGGAATTGCTGATGATGAAAAAAAATCTCGTCATCAAATACCACCTTTAGTGACCAAAACTTTTGTTATCACCAATTTTTCGTCTACTCCCGATTTTTAGTGATGACTCATTTTAATACTTTTGTCATCACCAATCATGGAAAGCCATCACTAAAGAGTGTGGTGGGAAGTTTTCCCGCCAAAATGGTCGTAATTAGTGACGAGAATTGGGTGACGACATTCATTCTCGTCACTAAAATCATAAAATTTTTTCATTGGTGACGGAATTTTTAGCTTCACCAATTTTAATACTTTTTAATGACGATATCTTTTGTCGTCACTAATTTTAATAACTTTTAGTGACGATATTATTTAATCACTAATTGCTTATCTTACACTATTGATATATGATTTTTAATTAAATGCTTAATTATATGTATATGTGTGAAATATCAGTAATTAAAAAATAGAAAATTTTGTAGTGCATTATAAAAATAATTTTCTGGTGCAAAGAAAATTTTAATTAGTAAAATAGTGATAATAAAAATGAAAATAGTTATAATCTATTAATTCATTTTTTTATACATAGGGTTTCAGTGTGTAATATTATTACATATGGAGATATAAAATATTTATTTTAGTGTATAATAAAATGGAATATTGTAAATTTTATGAAGAATATGTGTTAAGCCAATTAATTTGGAATACAGTAGATAAAATGTTTTGGGCTACATTACTTGGGCCACAACTTATATAAGGATTGGCTTTGTTTGGTTAAAGATAATAATTGGGCTATGTAATTTACTTATTAGGGACTCATCATTAGGAGGTCGTTGTAAATCTGTCTCTACATCTTCTGGATCTATGTATAGCATCCCAATGGTTTACGACATACTTATGCTGTATTTTTGTTTTTTCACACAATACCCTCTGTCCAATTTTCTGTTATTTGTTCACTACAAGTCGAGTCCCTTTCCTGGGGAGTTTGTTGAATTACTCATGATTTGTTTTGATTCCCAAGACTACAAATGCCTCAATGAATGGTTGCTAGAAAATTGTAAGTCTCCCTGTGGAGCTGGAGTCTTGTTACGACTGCTTACCTGCGATTGGTTTCTTGCAAGCATTCTTCCTACTTTCTGATCAGATGCAACCTACCTTTGCTAATGGCTGAAAAGTTTCTAATGATTCTTTCTGGATATCACTGTTCATTAACCTCCATCAAGTGACTCTCCTGCTGCTGTCTTACTGCATTGAATACTGATGGAGGGACTGATATTGGCTAGCTGTTTTTGTTTCTTTACATTTGGGATTTGTCTTTGCCATCTTGTTTGGTCTAACTATTTTGCGCAGGGCTGAACTCTTTTTTGAAGATGGCACCATATTGCTTTCCCACAAGTGGCCGGTTCCTTCTTATGTGTGTTAGCATATTCTTTTGTAATAGGTAGAGCAACTAGATTGCGACTGATGTTTCCAGCTATAGTGTCTAAGCTTAGTCATTTAGTTGAAGTTAGCTTGTTACACTATATCTCATCACATCAAACTTTTAGGCAATCCTTTTGATATTATAGTTTATTGACATTGTATTGGTTAGATGTATTGTTAGCTCTTACTAGGCTAACTCCCCTTCGTAACTAATGGAAAGTGGTAATCCCAACCATTTTTCCATTTTCCTCCTTGGCTAAAACATTAGACCAAGGAGATCATGTAGCCTTTCTGGCTAATATTTGTACAGTTTCGATCATTCAATCAATGAAAATTCTATCGTTTCGGAAAAAAAAAATTTACTTATTAGGTCGAAGTTAACTTTTGAAATATATAATTCTTAATTTTTAATAATTGTAGTAAAACACCCAAATATATATGCATTTGCCAACATTATTTGACATACGAATAGAGTATTTGTTTGTAGATACACTATCACCTCGAGAATTTACGCATATCTATGAATTTGCCTACATTATAGAATTTACGCATATAAGTTTAATCACTTTAAGTATATAATTTTGTTAGTAGTAATAAGCACCTCGAGAACCAATTAGTTTACTAGTTTGACCTACAAACTGGGTTTAATAATATTATTAATTATGTTTGTTGTAGACATAGTTTATAATTAATAAGATGTTTTACTAAATTAGATATTTTTTTGAGATGGAGAGAGAGGGAGAAAATGTAAAATATTTTCACTATTTTAATTAAATTTGGCTCAAACCACAAGTGGCACAACCTCGTCAAGAACAATACTGCTCTGACATTTGATTAACAAGAAATGGCTCAAAATTGTATTTTAGTATATAATACTATTAAATATGGAGATATAAAATATTTTCTTTGGTATATAACGAAATTGAATATTATAAATTTTAATAACAAGATATGCATTGGGACATATAATTTAGAATAAATTAAATAAAATGTTTTGGGTTAAACTAATTGGGTCACAACTTATATAAAGATTAGACTTGTTTGGTTAAGGATAATGATTGAACTATGTAACATTTTTGTTTGTCCATATAATTATAATTTAATCACATAGTCTTTTTTGTATTATCATACACCATTGGTTAGTACTAGTTGGCTTTTTTTAGTCAAGAATAACAATTGCACTAAGCATATTCTTCATTGGGCTGAGATTTATTAGCTTATTTATGTTATGGTTTTTAATTTAAAATAATTATAATAGAACACCTTGAAGTTTATGAATCGACACACATAAGTTTTGTGTGAGTTAAAATAAACTCTTGATTAATGGTAGTCAAAAGTTTTGACACTTATTACGAATTATATTTCTTTATAAGAAAATTAGGAATTAAAAATATATAGTTTCAAACTAATTATAGCCACTAATGTAATATTACAACACAAGTAGTGATTAATACATGTACATATATAGTTAGACGTATAATGTATAACAAAAGTAATAAATACTTATATAATTATACTCCTTTTGTTTTAAAAAAGGAGTTCAGTTTCACCAATGTACAACTTGTTGGATTATGCCCTAAGAACCAATTATATGATGATGCTATATGCATGTATTGTATCATAATGTTCATAATTAATGGCACTAATTATTATGTTTATCTTATATCTGCGTTTTATGAAATAAACATAATAATGTCCCAAGAATTTAATTATTCTAAAACTATCCCTAGTCGAGTATTATCATAAAATGGGACAATGATAATGCATTAAGACTAGTATGTGTAGTGACTGATAAAATTGTTTATGATATGAGATATCAAGTCAACACATGGGTACATGTTAGAGAACAATGTATTGGATTGACCCGCCATGAGAAATATTACATGGATTATATGAAGTGTCATAAATATTTCTCATAGTGATGATGGTGTAAATAATCCTTAGACTTGAGATCCTCAGAGATCCCAACATGAGGAGTTACATGTTTTGATACTACTAAACGTTACCCGTAAAAGGGTGAACTATAAAAGTAGCAATTGGATATGTAATAAATCATGTAGTGGGATGTTGAGTGATCAAAAAAGGATTTGCTCCTCCTATATAATGGGAGTGATATCTTTGGGCCCCTTGATTGAGTAAGACCATAAAATGCATGGCCGTACTCAAATGAGTCGATATGTGATATTGAGCTCATTTGTATAGATGTGTCTACTTGGGAATCAAGAAATGCAAAGATTGAACTATACGAGCATTACACGCTCCATGGCTCGTGTTCAATCATGATATCTAGGGCAAAGGGATTTAATTACACAATAATATTTATCACAAGAAAAGTAATGTCGAATTACTAATATTCTCATGACTTGGGTAGTATTGATGTGTTGCTAGACACCGCTCATTACTTTTGGCATAAAATATATTTTATGTCAATGCCAACGTTATGAGAACCTATTGGGTCGCACAATTAGATCGTATCCAAAAGAAGTGCAAAATTCATGTGATGAAATTTTGGTTAATTTCAGAATCCTATTGAGAATAGGAATCTATTGGGTTTTCGTTTTAAAACGGTTTTGGATTTAAGGCGAAAAGATTTTGGTTCTATTAATATTAATAAATCCAAAATGAGTTTTAGATTTATTAATAATAATCAAAATGGATTTTATTATTGGAAGATGAAAAGGCAACCATTTATTGGAAAATGAAAAGACAAGCATTCATTGGAAAATGAAAAGGCAACATATTGCAATTCATTTTAGGAAAATGAAAAGGCAGCCATTCATTGGAAAATGAAAAGGCAACCATATGCAACATGTTGCAATTCAATTTCTAGAATATGAAATGTGAAAGGGCAGCTGTTTCACATGGATGAATTATTGAATTCAGATCAAGGAAACCGAAGGGACACTTTCATTGAGAGAGTTTTCTTTTTAAGCTTTCTTTGTTGAAGAAAACTTTGTGCTATTATTGGTGCACGAAATTTCTTTCTTTTCTTCTTCTCTTGTTCAATATAGACACCACTCCTTATTTGATAAATAAGAACAAAAACCGAAATTTGAGTTGAGAACTCAAAATAGAAAACCAATCCTTAAGTTGAGAACTTGAGGGAATACCCAAGTAACAAAATCTTAGCTAGCACTAAAAGAATTTTGTTATTTCTTTATTTAGTTAATTGTTTGACAATTAACTTGAGGCTTGGAGATGATCGTGTGGATACCATAGAGGCAAGGCTAGATTGGTCTTGCTTGTGATTCAACAATCAACAATCTCCCACAATCAACAAGGCTACACTACCGGTAAGGTAACAATCTTCACTACCAATTTGATTTCACTTCGTATGGATCCTTGGAGGAAACGAAAAAATTTTAAATTTCCACTGCGTTCTTTGATTTGGTTTCCTACAGTGGTATCAGAGCAACTTACGAAGGCTCAAATTGGTTTTAAGTGAGAAGAATGCTTATTTGATTAAATTGTTTATGAACTAGTATGCTGAAATTTGGATCTTATGAATATGTTCATTAAATCTGGATTTTAATGAAACATATATGATATGTTTATGTCTATTAAATCAGTTTAGGGTATTCTTTAAAGTGTTATTGTTGGATATGAATAATATGAAATATATATATGTGATATATATATGAATATGCATGGAAGAAACAAAGTTCAGCTTTTCTGGAATTTTAATGTTGAATTTCGGGTTTTCTTAATTCTCTTGAATTTTGGTTTTGATAAAATTTATTAAAATTCAAAATAAGATATTTTGAATCATATTGAGTCCAAATATGTATATGATGCATAATATTGACTTCGGATTTTTTCTAGAAAATTTGATAAACTCCGGTTTTGTGCTTTGTGCTATTTTCAGTTGGACAAAAATCCTAGTTTGGTTGTTGCAATTTTTTTTGGAGGCTATTTCGGTTTCAATCTTTATTTTGAGGCTGAAATTAATATGTGAGATATATATATGTGTGATATATATATCTATATATAATATTAAGAGCAAATTGCAATTTTAAACCCAAACCTTCCATGCATAATATATTATTCAAAATCTGAATATTTGATTTAATGTTAATTGTTATTATTAATTAGATTAATATATTTAATTGACAATCATATATGAAATGCACATTTTGTGATAATTGAGCATGGTGCATAGTTATAGCCCTTAGCCCAATGTGATTGGAAATGGTTTTGTAATGGTTGTAACTAAATATGACCTGCGTGTCATGCCTTGCTAAATTTCTAGTTGTACATTCTTTTCTCATCTAACTCCCCTCGAATGTAAATCAAGGTTTCTCGAAAGATGTAATAGTTAGATTAGAGATAGGATTAGTCTAGAAATCAAGGAGTTCGTGACCATATGAAGACGACCAAAGGAGGCACTTGGAAAAGTTGCTAATACCCTTAGGTTGACCTTTTGGTTCTCTCATTGGCTTGAGAGAATCAACTTAGTTTGGGCTATAACTATGTTACGTTTATTTTCTTGTTCATGTATGAGATGCATGTTGTGTATGGTTATTGATTAAATATATGATGAGATCATGTATGTAATAATTAGTTAGAAAATTATGTGATTAATTGGACTAATAATTACAATAACCAATTCAAACAAAATGGTGAGATTTTAAGCAAATTCCTCAAACCAAATATGAAGTCTAAGATGCCTTCCAATGCCTAGCACTCGTCAAGGCTTCGATTGATCATGTGTAGGCTTGCCAAAGCAAGGTGCTATGATCCATCTTAGTGAGACGCGACAGGATAATAGTAATATCCGATTGCTAACCATTGGGTTAGACTTAACTAGGTGAACTCAATAGGATTGAGACCTAGAGGCATAGAGTTGGGTTTTAGCTTATTAGATGAGCTAGAACAAAGAGTTATTCACCCAACTATCCAAGAGTTATATGGGATATAATTGACAAATGTTGTCTACCTAAATAGCCGAGTTTTGGGCGATTAGCCAAAGCTAACTCAAAATTAGGTGAAATATGGATCTTGGTCCACTAGAAAGATATTAGATTAATCTTTCCGAATTAATATTGAGGGTTATTAATTTGAATAAAATAGTGGGAGTAACATTTAACAAAAGTCCATATTAAATGTTCGCATTCATGATACTTATTTTGCATATTTCTGTTGTAGATAACCATGGCAAATAACACTAACAATAACACGTTATCACTGCGATCCGTCCTTGAGAAGGACAAGTTAAATGGGACAAATTTCCTAGATTGGTACAGGAACTTGAGGATAGTCCTCAAGCATGAGAAAAAGATATATGTCCTAGAAGGACCCTTACCTTAGGAACCAGAGGATGGCGCTACAAGAGTTGAAAGAGATGCTTATAGGAAGCATCAAAATGATGCTCTAGACGTTGCTTGCCTCATGCTTGCTACCATGAACCATGAGCTTCAGAAGCAACATGAGAACATGCAGGCGTATGATATGATTCAACACCTTAAGCAACTATATGAGGAGCAAGCTCGTCAAGAGAGATTTGATATCTCTAAGGCGTTATTCCAGTGCAGAATGGCAGAGGGAGCTCCTATTGGCGCTCATGTACTCAAAATGATTGGGTACATAAAAAGCCTTGAAAGATTAGGTTTTCCATTAGGCCGAGAGTTGGCCACTGACGTTATCTTGCAATCGTTGCCAGATAGCTATGGTCAATTCATTCTTAATTACAATATGAATGAAATTTACAAAACTTTGCCACAGTTACTAGGCATGTTGAGAACTGCCGAAGCTAACATGAAGAAGTCTAAGCCCAACTGTGTCCTCATGATTAATAAGGGCCATAAGAAGGGTAAGACAAAATCAAAAGGAAAGGACAAGAAAGTCAAGTCCAAGTCCTTTACAACTGCACTAAAACCTAAAAGAAAGGTTGCCAAGGTTGCTAAGGAAGGAAAATGTTTCCATTGCGGTGAGACCGGACATTGGAAGAGAAACTGCAAGGTTTACCTGGAAGAACTTAAGAAGAAGAGGAATGAAAATTCCACTTCAAGTATTCATGTTATAGAAATTAATTTATCTACTTCTTCTTCATGGGTATTAGATACCAGATGTGGTTCTCACATTTGTGTGAATGTGCAGGAACTGAGAAAAAGTAGAACTTTGGCTAAAGGTGAAGTCGACCTACGAATGGGGAATGGAGCAAGGGTTGCTGCATTAGTTGTAGGGACTTATGTCTTCAATCTGCCCTCAAGGCTTGTTTTAGAACTGAATAATTGCTATTATGTGCCTTCCATTACGAAGAATCTTATTTCGATTTCTTGTTTAGACGAGAGTGGATTTACATTTATAATAAAAAACAAATGTTGTTCCTTTTATTTAAATGATATCTTCTATGGAAGTGCACAAATGGTTAGTGGCCTTTATGTTCTAAATCTTGACATGCCTATCTATAACGTAAATACTAAAAGGATTAAATTAGATAATTTTAATCCAACTTATCTCTGGCATTGTCGTCTGGGCCATATAAATGAAAATCGCATTTCCAAACTCCATAAAGATGGACTTTTGGACTCATTCGATTTTGAATCATATGAGAAATGTGAATCATGTTTATTGGGCAAGATGACCAAAGCCCCCTTCACAAAACATAGTGAAAGGGCAAGCAATGTATTGGAATTAATACATACTGATGTATGTGGACCATTCAATACACAAGCTAGAGGTGGTTTTCAATACTTCATTACATTTACTGACGACTGCAGTAGATACGGCTATGTGTATCTTATGAGACACAAGTCAGAATCATTTGAAAAATTCAAAGAATTCAAGAATGAAGTCCAAAACCAACTTGGTAAGAGTATTAAAATACTTCGATCTGATCGAGGAGGTGAATACTTAAGCCAAGAGTTCAATGACTATCTAAAGGAGTGTGGGATAGTCTCACAACTTACTCCTCCTGGAACACCACAATGGAATGGTGTGTCTGAGAGGAGAAATCGAACTTTATTAGACATGGTTTGGTCCATGATGAGTCATGCAGATCTTCCAAAATCCTTCTGGGGACATGCTTTACTTACAGCTATTTTCACACTAAACTGAGTTCCATCTAAATCAATTCAAAAGACACCATATGAGATATGGACTGGGAAGCGTCCTAATATGTCTTTTATGAAGATTTGGGGATGTGAGGCTTACGTCAAACGTTAAGTCTCCGAAAAACTTGGACCCAAATCTGATAAATGTAATTTTGTGGGATATCCTAAAGAAACAAAAGGATACTATTTCTATTATCCCAATGAGAACAAAGTGTTTGTTGCTCAGACTGGTGTTTTTCTAGAAAAGGAATTTATTTCTAGAAAAACTAGTAGGAGACAAATAGAACTTGAAGAAATTCGAGAACCACAAAATATTACTGAATTTGATGAGATGGAAATTGAGCAAACACCACAAAAGGTTGTGGAACAAGTTGTTCAAGAGACACAAGCCCCGCGTAGGTCTACTAGGATTCATCATGAGCCACAGAGATATGGATTTCTTGTGACTAAAAATGGTGACATCTTGCTAATAGATCAAGATGAACCTACGACCTATCAAGAAGCTATGTCGGGGCCAGACTCTGAAAAATGGCTTGAAGCCATGAGATCTGAGATCGAATCCATGTATACAAACCAAGTATGGACTTTGGTTGATCCACCTGAAGGAGTAAAACCCATAGGGTGCAAATGGGTTTTCAAAAAGAAGACTGACATGGATGGTGAAGTACATACCTTTAAGGGACGATTGGTTGCAAAAGGTTTTAAACAAGTTCATGGTATAGACTATGACGAGACATTTTCACCAGTCGCAATGCTTAAATCTATCAGGATCTTGCTTGCGATAGCTGCATTCCATGATTATGAAATCTGGAAAATGGATGTCAAAACTGCTTTCCTTAATGGAAATCTTCTCGAGGATGTGTACATGACACAACCTGAGGGTTTTGTCGATCCAAAAAATGCTAGAAAGGTTTGTAAGCTACAACAATCCATTTATGGGTTGAAACAAGCTTCTCGAAGTTGGAATCTTCGGTTCGATGATGCAATCAAAGAGTTTGGTTTCATCAAGAATGAAGATGAACCTTGTGTTTACAAGAAGGTTAGTGGGAGCACTGTTGTCTTCCTAGTATTGTATGTAGATGACATATTACTTATTGGAAATGACATTCCATCTTTACAGTCTGTAAAGAAATGGCTAGGAAGTTGTTTTTCAATGAAAGACTTAGGTGAGGCAACCTATATATTAGGTATCAAAATCTATAGAGATAGATCAAAGAGATTGATTGGCCTAAGCCAAAGTACATACATAGATAAAGTGCTAAAGCGGTTTAGCATGCAAGAATCTAAGAAAGGATTCTTACCTATGGGGCATGGAATTACTCTTTCGAAGGAACATTGTCCTTCGACACAAGAAGAGAGACAACGCATGAGTAGGATTCCATATACATCAGCTATTGGATCTATCATGTACACCATGCTATGTACTCGTCCCGATGTCTCATATGCTTTGAGCTTAACGAGTAGATATCAAGTAGATCCCGACGTCACTGGATCACTGTGAAAAATATCCTTAAGTACTTGAGAAGGACTAAGGATACATTCTTGATATATGGAGGTGAGGAAGAGCTCAATGTAACTGATTACACTGACGCAAGCTTCCAAACTAACAAGGATGACTATCGATCGCAATCAGGTTATGTGTTTTACCTAAATGGTGGTACTGTAAGTTGGAAAAGTTCCAAGCAATTGACAGTAACCAACTCTACAATAGAAGCCAAGTATCTTGCTGCTTATGACATAGCAAAAGAAGTCGTTTGGATCAAAAAGGTTCATAACTGAACTTAGGGTTGTACCTAGCATTTACGGTCCAATTCAACTCTATTGTGAGGACAAATGAGCCATTGCACTGGCTAGGAAACCCAGATCTCACCAACGATGCAAACATATACTTCGACACCTCCCCTTTATCTATGAGATAATTGAGAGAGGCAATATGAAAATATGCAAAGTACCAACTGATGATAATATAGCTGACCCACTGACAAAGCCTCTAGCGCAGTAGAAGCTTGATCGTCATACTAGATCATTAGGCATTAGAGAGATGTTTGATTGGTCTTAGTTCAAGTGGGAGTATGTTGGATTATGCCCTAAGAACCAATCATATGATGATGCTATATGCATATATTGTATCATAATGTTCATAATTAATGGCACTAATTATTATGTTTATCTTATATCTGCGTTTTATGAAATAAACATAATAATGTCCCAAGAATTTAATTATTCTAAAACTATCCCTAGTCGAGTATTATCATAAAATGGGACAATGATAATGCATTAAGACTAGTATGTGTAGTGACTGATAAAATTGTTTATGATATGAGATATCAAGTCAACACATGGGTACATGTTAGAGAACAATGTACTGGATTGACCCGCCATGAGAAATATTACATGGATTATTATATGAAGTGTCATAAATATTTCTCATAGTGATGATGGTGTAAATAATCCTTAGACTTGAGATCCTCAGAGATCCCAACATGAGGAGTTACATGTTTTGATACTACTAAGCATTACCCGTAAAAGGGTGAACTATAAAAGTAGCAATTGGATATGTAATAAATCATGTAGTGGGATGTTGAGTGATCAAGAAAGGATTTGCCCCTCCTATATAATGGGAGTGATATCTTTGGGCCCCTTGATTGAGTAAGACCATAAAATGCATGGCCGTGCTCAAATGAGTCGATATGTGATATCGAGCTCATTTGCATAGATGTGTCTACTTGGGAATCAAGAAATGCAAAGATTGAACTATACGAGCATGACACGCTCCATGGCTCGTGTTCAATCATGATATCTAGGGCAAAGGGATTTAATTACACAATAATATCTATCACAAGAAAAGTAATGTCGAATTACTAATATTCTCATGACTTGGGTAGTATTGATGTGTTGCTAGACACCGCTCATTACTTTTGGCATAAAATATATTTTATGTCAATGCCAATGTTATGAGAACCTATTGGGTCGCATAATTAGATCGTATCCAAAAGAAGTGCAAAATTCATGTGATGAAATTTTGGTTAATTTAAGAATCCTATTGAGAATAGGAATCTATCGGGTTTTCGTTTTAAAACGGTTTTGGATTTAAGGCGAAAAGATTTTGGTTCTATTAATATTAATAAATCCAAAATAAGTTTTAGATTTATTAATAATAATCAAAATGGATTTTATTATTGGAAGATGAAAAGGCAACCATTTATTGGAAAATGAAAAGACAACCATTCATTGGAAAATGAAAAGGCAACATATTGCAATTCATTTTAGGAAAATGAAAAGGCAGCCATTCATTGGAAAATGAAAAGGCAACCATATGCAACATGTTGCAATTCAATTTCTAGAATATGAAATGTGAAAGGGCAGCTGTTTCACATGGATGAATTATTGAATTGGATCAAGGAAACCGAAGGGACACTTTCATTGAGAGAGTTTTCTTTTTAAGCTTTCTTTGTTGAAGAAAACTTTGTGCTATTATTGGTGCACGAAATTTCTTTCTTTTCTTCTTCTCTTGTTCAATATAGACACCACTCCTTATTTGAGAAATAAGAACAAAAACCGAAATTTGAGTTGAGAACTCAAAATAGAAAACCAATCCTTAAGTTGAGAACTTGAGGGAATACCCAAGTAACAAAATCTTAGCTAGCACTAAAAGAATTTTGTTATTTCTTTATTTAGTTAATTGTTTGACAATTAACTTGAGGCTTGGAGATGATCGTGTGGATACCATAGAGGCAAGGCTAGATTGGTCTTGCTTGTGATTCGACAATCAACAATCTCCCACAATCAACAAGGCTACACTACCGGTAAGGTAACAATCTTCACTACCAATTTGATTTCACTTCGTATGGATCCTTGGAGGAAACCAAAAAATTTTAAATTTCCACTGCGTTCTTTGATTTGGTTTCCTACACAACTTTCTATTATTAGTCAACAAAATGAAAGTATAACTAATTTTATACAACTAATTTCCTTATTAAAGGTATTGTATGTCATACACCCTTTAATGTAATCTATCTCATTAAGAGTGTTTTGGATTTTTTTTCCCAAAAGAATCTGTGTATTAACTTTTAATAAAAAAAAGTTAACAAGTACATAGTGGGTCCATTTAAGGATTAGCCTTAACATATCTAACCTAAATCTAGTAGATTTCGGTTAAGACATAACCCCGATCAAACGGGACCGGTACACCCTGGTAAAACGAGTCCGGCACCTCCTAGCTAACCTAGTTAAGAGCAACAAAAGCCCTAACTTGTCGGCCTCTACTTACACGACTCCCCTAAGTAGTAACAGAAGACATGGACCATAGATTTAACCCTATAGTACGGAACTGCCTGGACCGAACTTCTGTCTTTGCACGGACTTACACTACTTGTCATCATACTTGACCCTCCTCTCAAACTAAAACCCCAAACCCCTGTAGTAAGGAAGCCTCGCCAATATCATCATGAAATAATTACTGGCTTCGAAGTCCAACAAAAGGCCTTCCATGAAACTGCTCAGCTTTTTCTCCCATACTAGGGACGCAAAATTTGACTAAAGCAGGCCCTTAAAAAAAATTGTACAAACAGTAAAAAAATCGCACCAAAATTTACACCTGGGCACCAACAAAAACAGTAAAAAAAGGGAGAGAATTGGCCTAGCGGCCCTTCTATAAAAAAAATTGGATATTTTGTTGAATAATCAGTTTTGACTTTTGAAACTCAATTATGTTTTGAGACAAACACTTTTTTTTTTTTGAGGACAGAGGGAGTAGTCCTCCGGCTGCTCCATTCATAATGTCTTGCTAGTTCCTCATCGGCCTTCCCCATATCTTCTTATATCTGAATGCCCACCATCGTTGAGCTTGGAAAGTGAGAACCTGTAGCCACTGCGATGACCATCCATGCCATCAACATTTGGGTTCTGTTTTCCTAAAATTTGTGGTAATTTTTTCGTATTGGTGCCTAAGTTCCAAAGCTGATTGTTTTTGTTTTTCATTTTGAGCTTCAATTTTTGTCGAATTTTTGCTACATTTTTTAGCCTTGGTCATTTCTGCATTTTTGTTGTTTTGTTGTAATACTGTGGTTGAAAATTCTGCTGCCGTTTCCATTAGAAGTTGGTTGAAACTATGGTTGGGCTATTTCCAATTTATGGCTTTATTATTATTTTTGAAGTGGATCTTTAGGAGGTAAGGGTGACTATATTTTTCTAGAATTTTTCTGTAATTTTTGGTATCTTTCTTCTGAATGTAATGGCGACAGCTTTTCTTTTCAGGAATTTTTTCTGGAATATTTAGACTGGCCTTTTCCCACTGTTTTTTTGGAATGGTTTCTCCGAAATTTGTTTTGCAATTTTTGTTGGTCTGTTTCTTTACAATGTAATGTTCACTGTATAAATAGTGGAATTTGTTCTGCAATTTTTGAACTGTTTCCTCATAACGTTATGGCGACTATTTCTTTTTTGGACTTTTTCTAAAATATTTTGACTAGTCTGGACTAGTATTTCTGGAATTTATTCTGCAATTTTTGGATTATTTCCTTACAATGCAATGGTGATTGTTTTTTGGAATTTTTGAATTGTTTCTTCAGAATGTTATGGCGATTGTTTTTTTTTTTGGACTTTTTCTCGAATTTTTTGATTGGTCTGGACTGTTTTTTCTGAAATTTTTCTGCAATTTTTGGACTATTTCCTTAGAATGCAATGATGACTGTTTTTCTAGAAATTTTTTATGCAATTTTTGGATTGTTTCCTCAAAATGTTATGACGACTATTTTTTTTTGGACTTTTTCTGGAATTTTTTGACTGGTCTAGACTATTTTTTCAGGAATTTGATCTGTAATTTTTGGACGATTTCCTTAGAATGCAATGGTAATTGTTTTGTTGGAAATTTTTCTACAATTTTTGGACTGTTTCCTCATAATGTTATGGTGACTATTTTTTTGTACGTTTTCTAGAATTTTTTGACTGGTCCAAATTGTTTTTTCTGGAATTAGTTCTACAATTTTTGGCCTAATTTCTTAGAATGCAATGGTGATTGTTTTTTTTTTTTTTTTGGAATTTTTTCTGAATTTTTTGGACTGTTTACTCAGAATGTTATGCCGACTATTTTTTGGATTTTTTCTAGAATATTTTGACTAGTCTGGACTGGTTTCTCTATAATTTGTGCTGCAATTTTTGGCCTATTTTTTAGAATGTAATGGTGATTTTTTTTTTGGAATTTTTTCTGCAATTTTTTGATTGTTTCTTCATAATGTAATGGCAACTGTTTGTTTTGTTTTTGGAATTTTTTTTTGGAATATTTTGACTGGCCTTTTCCCACTATTGGCATTGTTCTCATCCAGTCAATCTTCATTCGCAGTTTGCTTGGCGTGTATACATTTTCCTAGATTTGTTGTTAATATATTCTTGCCTTGCATTTTCTCTGTATACTTTGGAATCGTATAGGTATTGCAGACTATCATTATTTCCTTCATCAATTTGTAGTTTTTCGGGAAAACCAGTTTTTGGAATTTACAGGTTAGGAATTTGCGAACACAACAAATATGCAGCATATCTTGGATATTTCTATCATTGTATATTCTAAAATTTGGGTGTCAAGATATGAAATATGTTTAGATTTCAAATAAACAAAAGGCAGCAATAAAATATCATTATTATAAGTTAATTTGGTCTTTGGTTCTATAGGCCCGAGCAACCATTGCAGTTGCATTGACCCGATTGTTTTCTATCCACGTAGCATTGGAAAGTGGTCCTGCTAGAGGAGAAGATCCGCCGTCACCCTTCACATTATATCCTTGAATTGGAGATGGGTTGTCCCTTTGTTATTCAGATTTCAGAGGCAAGTGTAATTTCTCTCCTCACATTGACAGAAGTAGTAGTAATGTGTAATTGGTTGGCTTTTGGTGCTAATTATAAATGTTTTAAAGTTTCCAATATAATTTCCTGCCTTTTGTGCTAATGAGCTGTTTTAGACCAACATAGCGTATGTTAAAAGGTTTTGTTTGTTGGAGTAATGAAAATAGAATTATTATTTCCTTGTATTTGGGGCATTGCAAAGGTAAAAAACGAATAGAAGATCAAGGCTATATGCAATTGTGTTCTAATTTTTGAATGAAATTGATTATAAGAAATGGATAAGTCGTGGTTGAAAATTGCTCACAGAACAAAGGACGTAAGATATAAGTTAGGGATTAAAGATTTCTTAACATTTGCATATCATGCTAAAGAAGAATTAGAAAAAATTCCCTATCATTGTAAATCATGCAACAACTTCTGTCTTTATGATAAAGCCACTGTGTTCTTTCACTTAATGCATAAAGGAATATGTCCGGATTATGATAAATGAATATATCATGGTGAGGAGTATGAGGATGTTTCAATTGATGAACACCTAATAGCTAATGAGGTTGAGATTGATGAAGAGATGGGTTATGGTGATGATCTAGATGACATGTTGAATGAACTAGGTCAGAGTAATTGAGGTGGACACTAGCAAACTAGTCATGGGTCATCCAATAATTTAGACAATAATGCTAAATCCCTTTGTAAATTATTAGATAAAGCCCAACAAGAACTCTATTCCTGCTGTGAAAATTTTTCCAAATTTTCATTCCTTGTTAGCCTTTTACATTTAAAGACTGCTAGTGGTTGGACAGCCAAATATTTTGATACATTGCTTGAGATATTCAAGAAAGCCCTTGCGAATTCTGCTTCTATTCTAAAGAATTTCTATTAATTTAAAAGATATATACGTCATTTAGGGTTTCAAAGTGAAAAAATTCATGCCTGTGTCAATGATTGTGTCCTGATCCGAAATGAGTATGCATCCCTTAACACTTGTCCAAATGATAAGTATAAGGAGTCTCGATTTATAGCCGAGGGTTCTAGGGTTCCCCGTAAGGTTCTTCGGTCATTTCCTCTAAAACCAAAACTTCCAAGGTTGTACGTCAATGAGAATACAGCTTCTGACATGAGGTGGCATAAGGAGAAGCGAGTCCAAAATAGTAACATACTTAGGCATCTTGCGGATAGTGAAGCATGGAAGCACGTGGATAGAGTGTTTCCTTCAATAATTTAAATACTATGCATGTAGATCGTACACTGTCTAATTTTTGGTTGTTGATGTAAAGATGGTTGGGCTTGGCAAGGGAAGATCAGAAAAAAGGCCTGGATATCCAAAAACACCAAAGGGGACCTCCATGCCATCTAAAGGGAAGAATGCTCAACATCCTTCACTTATTGCAATCCCACGACGAAGTACCCGATTCATGCCAAATTTGCCAGATCCCCTCGTACTTGCTTCTCCTCGTTGAAGTGCCAGGTTAACACCGAAGCAGCAAAATGCATCAATTGGTGATTCTTCTTGACAAAGTGCCTATCCTCTACCAAATCGGCCAAAGCCCCCCTTTCAGCTTAAAGATGAGAACATTGAGGATTCGTGCACGTTGCCGACAAACACCATTATAGTAAGGCAATTGTTGACGCTAATGTTAGAGACACATAATGAAGGGGAGATTCGTACTTCAACAGTGGGTGAACATGTCAATGAGGAGGAGTATGTTCACAGTGATTCTCATGAACAGTCTGAAGGGCCCACTTTCGATCAGGAAGATTTGACAACAAACACACCGTTTGAAAATTCGTCATTAGGTAAGTTTTATACATTAAACTTATGTCCACAAGTTTAATGAACATAGTTTTTCTTTCCCTGAATGGAATGATTGAGATTGAGTTTATTGAATGGATAATCGGCTCTTGTGGCTAATGGTCTTGTCCAAATTATGTAATCACATCCAGTATGAGGGGACCCACACGTAATTTGATTGGTTAAAAAAAAGGGGCATTCAGATAAAAAGCTTGTCATAGAAGTGAATGAGAATGCTAGACAGTTCATGAGATCAAATAGTTAGCAACTGATCACTAAAGATAAGTGCATTCTACGGCAATTTGCTAAATTCGATGGCACAACTTGGAAGAACTAGTCACAAGAATTGAATGAGGAGATAATTGTTGAGTGCGCAGTATTATGTTCTTTATATTTGCTAATTAAATTCATAATAACTAACTTGGTATGGGTACTTAGTTATATATAAGAATTGTAATGCCGGTTTTGTTAATGTTTAAGAGAATTCAAATTATAATGGGAGTGACTTAGTGAAGAAGGCATTTCATACACAATTTAGTACCCAACACCGGAATAGACAATATAGGCTACATCTTCACTTCAAAAAAATTTCATCAAAGAATGAGGCAATGAGGCATCCACCATCGAGTGTGAATGAGGAAGAATGGACCCTTTTTTGTGAGAGATTCGCTAGTGAAAACTTCCAGGTCAAGTAGTTATTAATTCCTATTTTCCTTTTTAGTTTAATCTTTTGTCATAATTATAACAGGTTTTGATTCATTTTACACATGCTACAATTTCCAAGGAATTAGCCAATGAAACAAGGTGAATTGAGCTACTAATGACACCTCACCAGCTGTTAGGACAATCTCCATTGCTAGAATTGTGGATATGGTTAGTAAAGCCTTAGTATGTTGTGGTATTTTTCACTATGGTTATGTGCGATATACTTAAAGCATGTACTATGATTGTGGCCACTTGACAGATGAAGAAAGAAGGAAAAGCCCCAACAGCAATTGATTTATATGAAATTGCTCATTTCTCAAGAAAGAAAGGAAAGATGGTTTCTGACAAGGCACAGAGAACATTGTTGAATGAGTGTCTTTTGCAATGTATGCAATTTTTTTTTTTATAAACGTATAGACTAATTGGCGAATAACGTTCTGTAGGCCGAATTGCGGCAAGTGGAATCTACTTTCTCAGATTCACCAATAGATATATGCTGGAAGAAACTACACCACATCCCTGGCCAGGTGAAGAGCCGGACTACTTCAGAGAGACCGGCAGTTTTCATGGAAAGACTCCGAGTTGAAGTGGAAGTAGAGAGGAGGAGAGCGGATGATGCTGTGGAACAAAATTCAGTAATTACTGCGAAGGTTGATGCACAAAAAACTGAATTGAATGTGATGAAAGAACATATGCAATTTTTAATGGAGGAATTGACTCGTTTATCCAGTCAGTAATCTTCAAAAGATGTAAGTAGACATTTCATTTCTGAGTGTCTTATGAAAATGATATTGGTTAGATAAAAAATATGTTACCTTAAGGAATTGTTACACGTACATTTATAGATCCCACATTAATATTAGAAATGCGTGAGACATTTCCAGTATCTCTATGAGATATAAATAGTATGTAACATATTGGTGCCTAAATATATGGGTTGGTTCGTGATTTATTTTTTAACGATTAGTGGTATTGTATTATGTCACGATATGCATTAAGTGGTCTGTTTTGTTTTCTTTGATTGCTATTTTGGCGTTGTTCCAATAACCAGCGGGAAGCACCTCAATATCCGATCTCGCGCAGTAACTGAGAGTCCTATTAGACCTAAGGCCAACTTCAATTCACCAAACCAAGGTTCATCTCGTGTAGTGATTGTGGACTCGTTCAAGGATATTGAATAGATAGTTGATGTATTAGACCTGACCCTCTCTTTCATAGCATGCATTCCCATCCGTGTTGTAACTGATTCGGTAAGCTACATGTCCGGTGCACGGAGAACTACCTTCGGTCTCCCAAACTAACTTACTCATGGCAACCTTTCGGCCGCCCAACGACCTATAACGCTAGTCACTACTCTCACTGGAGCTAAAAAGTAAGCCCCACAACCCAAAACAGCAAAAAACAAATAAAATTTGCTACAAAAGCCGGCTAACAGGGGTATTCCTATGTATGAGAACATAGTAATAGAAAATGTAATAGCCAAAATAGGATTCGTTTTGGCTAGAGCGCCCAAATTAGCTATGTATTTGACACGGGTTTGCAGTAATGCAAAAACTATGGCGAATGCATCTATCATCATTAGTGCATAAATAAAGATACGAATTAGTAGTGATTGAATTCCTTCTATGGTTCCACATGATAAACTAGTAAGAATATAAGTTACATGTCCAATTGAGCTATAAGCTAGAAGTCTTTTTACTTTTGTTTGGGCCATAGCGGCTAGTGCTCCTAAGATCATAGAAGCAATGCTATAGAAAAAGAAGATTTGTTGCAATGTAGCCCTATAAGAACCATAAATAGAAACAAGTGAAATATTAGCAGAAATAGAGATTTTGGGCGCAATAGAAAGAAATGCTGTAACTAGGGTGGGTGAACCCTCATAGATATCAGGTGCCCACATATATAGAGTCAAAAGAGATATGGAGTCCGAAAAGAATGGGGGTTTTCTTCGAGGCTCGAGAGATGGAATAGATAGGGCCCCACAAGTTTAGAATTCTACCTGGGGAATTCGCACAAAAGGGAACGAGGAATTCTCAATGAAAAAAGTGCTCTTTGAACCGAACGTGAAAGTAGTTTTCCATCAAACGGCTGTTCCCGTAACTCTACTCTCGACTTAGATTATATATGCAAAAAGGTCCGCTCTCAACCATTCCACACGTTGCTTAGCAGAGGCATGGTTATCTGAAGAGGATTCTCTCTTTTATAGTAGATGCCGAACCTGCTGTGCCCAATTGACTAAGAAGGGGGCAAGCGCAGGAGCTACAAGGACCCCTTCATTTCTATTGTTCCTAGCGCTTTCCCGGGCAGAGCCGGAATTTCTTATTAGAAAAGGCAGGCAAAGCCCGAAGGCCGCTATTCCAATAAGCCAGCGAGCGGAACGATAAAAAGGGCCGACAATCATACCACGACGGTCAAAAAAGCGTGTTCCCTTCAAATAAGACGCACCGTAGGCCATCCTCGGCCTTCTTAGTTTTGGATGAAAAGCAAATCAAATCTCGATCTCCGAAAGCGTTGTCCTTTCCCCGTTGCATCTCCCTCCTTTCATCGAGCCCTTTCCTTTAATTGTTAGGGGGAAGTATTCCCTTATCTGAACTTGGCGCATATTCTTTTCATTCTTAGTCAAATAGGGGGGGGATTTAAACATAGGCCAGACATGACTTGAACGGTCCTAACTACACCATGCATTCAATACAAAATCTGGAAAGCTGTAAGGATGACAAAAAGAGGGCGTTTTTCTCTGTTGCACTAAAAAAAAGGACCTAAGATAAGAGCGCCTTATCTTAATCTTAGGTTTCGTTTCTTCCTCCCACACCCGTCACCTCCCAGCTTGCGTTATAGAGGAAGATTAGCAAAGCGGGAAAAGACAGAGGGAGAGGGAGCAGTATCTTTTTCTCTTCACAAGAACTTCCGGATTAGAGAAGCATTCAGAACGGGCGAAGCACACCTTTGGTACTTCATTCAATAGGGCGAGCTATTTGATAGTTACTTTTTTCCTTTAGTAGGGTGACGAAAGGCTACTTCAATTAAGGCTGCTAAAAAAGGAAACTCGAGAGGGTCGCCTTTTGAAGTGTTCGTCGGTAACCAAAGCCTCACTCATTCCTTTTGATTATGTCGTGACGCTGACTGAATCTAATCAATAAACCTAGAAATGAAACTTCGTTCCCTTTCGTCTAGTAAGTAAAGTAGGTATATGAACTTCTTTACCTTAGACTCTATTGGAACAAAACAAAGAAGGGGGCGGAATGAAGAAAGGAAGGGGACAAGGTCGGCCTTGCTTGGCGCAAAGGCTGTTGGTTCGAGGGTAGAGTACAGTACTAAAGGTACTCGGATTTCTAGTCGGTTTTTCTTTTGGGCAGCTGTTCACCATTGGATCTCGCCAATACAACCCTTGTAGTTTTCATTACCGAGATATCTTTTTTTTTTCATTGTTCCCAGGGATTTTTTGGGTAATTTACGTCCATGCTGCAAATGGTCCAATCTGAACTTGACTTTGTCGCTCTTCTTCCTTTCCTTGCGAGCAGGAAGCACACCAGTAGCATGCATTGTGTAATTTTACTATGTTTTTTGCACTTGACTGGTAGACAGTTGACCGGAAGAGAACTTCGATTTGCCCGACCAGCAAGCGGGCAGCGTGCTTATCTTATGTGACAACACTACAAAGAAAACGGCGCTTCTAGGCGGGCAGCTCTGTGACAACACAACAGAGAAAGCGGCACTTTCGTGTAACATGCTATGGTCTAATGCCCTTATGAGGTAGTGATGAGTTTCACATGCTCTAAGCCCGACCCACGTTTTAGGGGAAGATTAGCTACAATTTGAGCAGTACCACCCCCTACCCTACCACCTATAGACCTAAGTATATAGGTGCAATCAAAGATAGTAGAATTGTAATTGGTAATTGATAGAATTGTATTATGTACTGAGATATAATTTTGGGATACTGCTGCTTTTGAAAGATATAATTGTTTTATAAAGACGAGCTCGGTTATCACGAAAACATGCTATTTTCCTTAAGGTTTATTGCAAGTAGACTTATAGGTTTCATATCTTTATCATCAATGTAGGGAACATTTCTTATATTTTCTGTAAGATACAAATATTATGTAACATATTAGTGCTTATACGTACAGGTTGGTTCATAATTTAGTTCTACGATTCGTTATATTATATTATATCACGAGATACATTTGGTGGTCTGTTTTGTTTTCTTCGATTGCTAGACTTGTAATATGAATATTATTGTTAACCGGTGGTATTGTATAATGTAATAATATATATAATTATGGGATGTTGTTGCTCTTGTAGATATAATTATTTTATAAAAACGAGCTTGGTTATCATGAAAACATGTTGTTCCCTTAAAGATTGTTGCATTTACACTTTTGGTTTCATGTCATTATCATCAATGCAGGGAATATTTCTGCATTCCTATGAGATATGAACATTATATAACATATTGGTGCCTTGTTAATAGGGTTGATTTATGAAGATTATCTTTGATTGGTCGTAATATATTATGTCATGTGATACATCTCGCAGTCACTTCATTATTATTATTATTATTTTGATTGGTGGAGAATGCAGTATGATTATTATCATTCATTTGTGAAATTTATTATCTAATGAGATATAATTATAGGATGTTGCTGCTTCTATGGATATAATTGTTATCGTCACATGATGTTCTCTTAATACGTTCTCGCATGTGCACTCAGATTTATTTCCTTTTTGTCAATGCATGGCACATTTCTACATTTGTCTGAGAAATAAACATTATGTAACACAATGATGTATAGTTAAAATGATTAGTTTAAGAGTATGATTTTCGATTTATGATTTTGTATTATGTCATGTGATAGATTACGTGGTCATTTCTGTTAAATGTGATTGGTGGAAAATGTAGTATGATGATTATCATTTATTACGTTGAATTGTACTATGTCATGAGATGTATAGTTATGGGATGTTGTTTCTGTAGCTCTTCATATTTGCAATTGAATTGGATTGAATTTATAACATTGAGTGCTTTTTCTTTTCTTATTACAGTGACGCATCCACCACCACATAGCCAAGCATCCACAGATTGTAGACATACTTTGGAATCAAATGGCCAGTTGGTTGGTGTTGTTGAGGTCTTAAAATATCCTTTTGCTTATTTTCTTTTAGAATGTTGTGAGCATTATGTGTACATTACTATTTTGTGGGGTGTAAGATGTTTGGATAATGTTTTATTCTCATGGTTCAACTAGAATATTTGACTTTTATTTTCTTGTATGCTAGGAAACTAAAATGTTGTCTTTTGCAATGCACAAGTTTATCTTTCATGCCTTTCTTCATATAGGTTTTGAATGTTGAATGATGAATGATTAGTATGATTGCTTTCATTACATTTTCGATGTCGATAATGTTTGTATTATAAGGATAAATAATGTGATGATCAATACAGTGATGTTATTAGTGATAAAATACTAAAATATACAATGTTACTGCTTTGGTTAAAATTGTTACTAATAACACTATTTAGTGACTCATTTGCCAATAAACTTTCGGTGATGATTTTTTTTCGTCACTAATGAAAAGTACATCAAATTTTTTCGTCACAAATTGCATTGGCCAACAAACTTTTTGTGACAAACGTTTTCCATCACTAACCATTTGGTGACAACAAAAAATATCGTCACTAGTTTGTCACGAAATGAGTTGACCAAGGTACCTTTTAGTGACGATTTTTTTTTTCGTCACCAATATCGTCACAACTGTCCGCCTAACCAAAATAGTTTCAAAGACGAAATTTTTCCGTCACTAACCGTGCAAAATTAGTGACAACTTTTAACTTTTAGTGATGACTTTTTCCCCCTTTCGGTGATGACTTTTTTTGTCACTAATTTTCATCACATCCTTCTTTCATTACTAACCCACTCATTTAGTAATGACTTTTTCTTTTTTGTCGCTTAAACTCTTTAGTGACGGAGCATTAGTGACGACCAAGTGATGAACCATTTTTCCGTCACTAAGTGGTTTTGGTGACGAAATAGTGCCTTTTAGTGACGAGATCCCAGTCGTCACTAAAGCCCATTTTTCTTGTAGTGAATTATTCTAGTTAAAGAACTAATGTTTACTCCTTTGTTGAAATATTAAAATGGTTAGAATCATAATTTGTAAAGCCAGGGAGAAAATAGTTAAAAAGAGGTACAAAATTTCAATTATATATATATATATATTTGTATGTATGTATGTATATATATATATATATATATTGGTATTTGGTATCTTGTGAAGTTAAGATAATTGATTCATCCTATTGGATTTTAGATGATACATAAATTTTGCTCATGATATGAAAATCGATATCGCCTTTCTTTTGTACCCTTAATTTTTGGTTGTGCTAGGAATACACTATAATTTGCTCTAACCTGAAAGTTTGAAATAAGGAAATGCTTAGAGTGAGTACCATTAACATTATTTTTAGTAATTAAATCTGAAGGGTTCCATATGAGGCTTATAACTGCCTTATAAGATACTACATTGTAATAGAAAAGATAAAAGAAAAGGCTTTGTGAGATGGGTTAAATAAATTTTAAAAAAAAAGAAATTAATAAAAGAAAAACTATATCAAGTTGTATATGAGACAAGCTTAAATATTAGAAAACTAAGGGGGAGAAAAAGAGAAATGAAATATCTTGCATTTCCAACATTAAGTACAAACATTTTTCAATATTTGTACCTCTATATATAATACCTAAAGAAATCTCTTTGTACTAGAAATATGTACTTGCAAAGGCTTAGAAAACATTTAATATTTAATGCAGTAAATATACCTTGTATGATGATGTGGTTTGACTCATATTTTGAGGGAAATTTATCCAAATTCATAGTGGAAAAGTAAAAAATATATATTTGTTATTTTGTTAACTTAATTACTATAGTAAAAATGCGAACACATTCACTATATTGTTTATCTTTTGGTCAAATCATAATTCTTCAATGCATTAATGGTAGCATTATGAATAATATATTTATTGGTGTTGAAGTTGAAACTGCATATTTGTGACATATCAACTTCAAAGTAAACAATTTAAGTAGTGGTATTAGCTCTCAAGGGCAATCTAAAAGGAAAAGAAATATAAAATAATGCTTCTTGATTGAAAATTTGAATGGGCATCCACAATTAGAATCTTGTAAAAATAATTGAATTGGACTAGGGTTTTGATCGGGTAAAAGTAAATTACTCGAAAAAAGAGAGAGAGAGAGATGGGTCACTTAAATCATTTGATTATATAAACATTAGATTCTTACTTATAACCTATGCATAGTTTTTCCCTTTTTTCAAATGGCCTACATGGATGACAAGCTTGGTTGCACTTTTATTTATATCAGAAGATAAACTTTTATAGAAGAGAAGGATATTAACCTTAACACTTCTAGAGTGAATAAAAAATGTAGTAAAAATGTATTAAAGATTAAGTGCACACAATACCCTATTTATAGGCATGAATATGAAAAAAAAAAGGATACTATTTGTTAAATGGATGATAGCTAATCATAAGATTCTAAATTCTAGAGTTAGCTGTGTATTTTATTGAAAAGTCTGGAGAAGTTGAAAACTAAGGGAGCTCTATCAAATGTCCTTGAAATCATCTGAGTTCATGAACTGCATGCCATCTATAGCTTGTTGATGTCATGTCCATGATGCACTCATAATCTTTGGTCGTGTTTGGAATTCTCTTGCTTCTTGTATAAGTTGAATTTTGCCAAAAATGTTACATATATGAACTTGTACAGCTATGATATGCATTCTCAAGGTAACACTTGATTATTATCCTGAATGATTATATAATGTGTATGACATCCGAAGGCATATTCAAAGATTTGCATTATGAAAAATGATTAAAGCGTCAACTAATAAAGAAAGCATGTCTCATATATGGAAACAAACAATAAGCATTTGCTATTGAATTTTGGTTCTTTTACTTTATCACCCTTTCATATGTAGAGCTTGGGATGTGAATGTAAGAATGATACCCCATGTCATTGTTGCATCCAGATATTCAGCCTTCAAAATCTTGGGTATGGTTATCAATCATCTATAAGAAAACCAATATTATTTGGCAACTTAGTATAATGGATGCACTATGGACCTTTTTCTTGGACTATAGTATTTTAAAATTTGAATTTCAATATAATAAATCTTAAGATCATATAAATTGCAAATTGAACCTTTAAAGCTCAATTTATAAAATTTTTCATCACGTTGGAACTTTAATATGCCCATCTTCTAATAGAAAAAATAAAACTCAATTGATATCTTAGTTGGCAAAGAGGACATTTAGCACTAACATAACGTTTTCTAATGAATAATGGACATTTTAATTATAAACATGCTTTGTCAACATAGATGCACATAGAAGATCATTATGACTTATTTTAAATATACTAAGATTCATGCGTTTTCAAAATTATCATGGCTCCAATGGACAAATAGTTTGAAACTTGTATCGACACAATAATTTGAAATGAATTCCCTCACATGATGAGTTATAAATCTCCTAAAAAACTCCCTGGACACTACAAGAAAAAACCCCCTTTAGTGACAACCGGAATTTCGTCACCAAATGGCTGATTTTCGTCACCAAAGGCCCAGCAGAGACCTTTAGTGACGAAAAATTTTTTGGTGACGCGTCGTCAGCAAAGGTCCGTCGCTAAAGGTCTTTCGTGACGAAAAAAAAAACATCGTCACTAAAGGGTTGCATTTAGTGACGAAACTTGGAAGTGACGAAATTTAGTGACCAAAAAAATTCGTCACCAAAAGGGGGAAATTGTTGTCACTAAAAGATACAAGTCGTCACTAAATGCGTGAAATTAGTGACGAAAAATAGTGACGAAAAATGGTCGTCACTGAAAGTGCGAGCCGGGCAGTGTGACCGTTTTGGTGACGAGAAAAAATTTCGTCACTAAATTATGCCTTGGTCAACGCCTTTAGTGACGAGCTAGTGATGACCAGTTTTTCGTCATCAATAACTTTTTTCCATTAGTGACGGGAAAAAATTCGTCACTAAATTATGCTTTGATCAATGCCTTTAGTGAGGAGCTAGTGACGACAAGTTTTTCGTCACCAATTCTTTTTAATCATTAGTGACGGAAAAAGTTTGTCACAAAAGAGTTGTTGGATATGCAATTTGTGACGAAAAATTTTTGTGGCGCTGTTCATTGGTGACGAAATTTTGTCGTCACAAAAGGTTTGTTCTTATTTAGTGACGAAAAAAATTTGTCACTAAATGGGGTCATTAGTGACAAATTTTAACATTACAATGTGGTTTGTTTTAGTATCATATGACCAATATCACAGTATTGATTGTCACATCATTTATTCTTATAATACATACATCATCGAAGTCGGAAAAGTACTGAACGCAATCATACTAAGCATTGAACATCATTTAAATATATATATTCAAAAGGGCACAAAACTTCAACTTATTCAATGCCATAGACAACATTTTAATATCCTACTACTTAAGAAATAAAATATTATCCAAACACCATACAATATTATCCGAATTGTAGCATGAAAATATTATCCAAACATCATACACCCACAAAATAGTAGTGCACACATAATTTCCTTCAGATTCTAAAAGGAAAGAACCAGAAGGAATGAAAAAGACCTTGACAACACCAACCAATGGGCCATTTGTAATGCCTTCAATCTATGGATGATTGGCTATGTGGTGGTGAATGCATCACTGTGATAAGAAAAGTGAAAAACAGTTAATGTTTAAAAATCCATCCAATCCATTCGCACAAATGACTAACTATAGAAACAACAACATCCCATAACTTGAACTCATGACATAATGCAATTACAGAATTGCCCACCAATCAAAGAAAACTAATGTGACCACGAAATGTATCACGTACCATAATACAAAACCACAAACCACAAATTTTACTTATAAACCAACCCTATTAACTAGATATCATTATGTTACATCATCCTTATTGCTAAGAGAAATTTAGAAATGTGCCACGCATCGATACTAATGATATGCAACCTTTGAGTGTACAGGTGAGATCGTACTAAGGGACCAACATGTTGCGATAACGAAACTCATCTTTATAAAACTCGCATATATACAGAAAAAGCAACACCCCATAATTATATATCATGACATAATCCAATTTCACCAGTAAATGACAATAATTATACTACATTCTCCATCAATCAAAGACAACTAAAATAACCATGAAATGTATAGCATAACATAATACACCACGACCAATCAAATATAATGTTTGTATCTCATACACCAACATTGTTAACTAGTCACCCGTATGTTACATAATGTTTGTATCTCATAGAAAAATAGAAATGTCCCATGCGTTGATGATAATGATATGTAATGCACGTATGGACATGCAACAATCCTTATTAGAACATCATGTGTTTGGGATAACCAAGCTCGTTTTCATAAAACAATGATATATACAGAAGCATCAACATCCCATAATTATATCTCATCACATAATACAATTCCACCAATTAACGATAATAGTCATACTAAAATTCCGAAAACTGAAAAAAAAAAAAAGAAACTGACCACCAAATGTATCTCGTGACATAATATAAACCACGAATCGCATATATAAATCATGAACCAACTCATACATCTACGCACCAATATGTTACATAATGTTCATATCTCAGGTACAAAGTTGAAATGTCACACGCATTGCTAATATTGATATGAATTCTATGAGCAGACATGCAAAAATTCCTTACGATCTCATGTTCTTCGCGATAAATAATCTCATCATCATATGACACTAATATCTACAGAAATAGCAACATCCTATAATTATATCTCACAACATAATACAATTCTAAGCTGTTAACGATAATAATCATATTACAATTCCACCAACCAACGATAACAGAACCGACCAACAAACCATAATCCATTGGCATAACACAATACCACCAATCACCTATGCCAAGCAAAAGAACCAACCCACATATCTACGCACCAATATGTTACATAATGTTCATATCTCAGGTGGATGCTAGAAATGTCCCACACATTGCTAATATTGATATGAAATGTATGAGTATATATGCAACAATCTCTTAAGGAAACATGTTTTCGAGATAACCAATCTCATCATCATAAGTCACTTATATCTACAAAAAAAGCAACATCCTATAATTATATCTCATGACATAATACAATTCCAAGCTATCAACGATGATAATCATATTACAATTCCACCAACGAAAGATAACATAACTGACCAACAAACCATAATCCAGTGACATAACCCAATACCATCACTTGCATATGCCAAGCAAAAGAACCAACCCATACATCTACGCACCAATATGTTACATAATGTTCTTATCTCAGGTGGATGCTAGAAATATCCCACGCATTGTTAATATTGAAATGAAATGTATGAGTATACATGCAACAATCCCTTAAGCGAACATGTTCTCGAGATAACCAATCGCATCATCATAATGATATAAAACCTATAAAATCTACACTTACCTCCTTTGATGATTGTTGATTTGTCAAACGAGTTAATTCCGCCAGTAAAAACTGCATTTGCTCTTTCATTGCACTCATTTCAGCTTCTACTTTTGCAGTCATGGCTGTATTTTGTTCGACAGCATCATTAGCCCTCTTCCTCTCCACTTCCACTTCACTCTGGAGTCTTTCCAAAGCAACTGCCGGTCTCACCGATTTAGCCCACCCCTGCATCTGTCCGGGGATGTGGTGTAGTTTGTTTCGGCATATATCTGCTGGCAAACTTGAAGAAGTAGACTCCTCCCGCCGCAATTCATCCTGCATTATGCATTCCAACATTATTCGCCGATTAGCATATATATTTGCAAAAAAATAGTGTATAATTTGGAAGTGACACTCATTTACCAAAGTTCGTTGGGCCTTGTCCGAAAACATCTTTCCCTTCTTCCTCGAAAAATGAGCAATTTTGTACGTATCAATTGCAGTTGGTGCTTTTCCTTCCTTCTTTGTCTGTCAAGTGGCCACAAGCACAGTACATGTTGTAAGCATGTGTAACATCCCATATATGGGGGAAAAAATGAAACCTATAAAATGCTTTACTAACCAAATTATCCACCCTTCTGGCAATGGAGACTGACCCAACAGCCGATGGGGTCTCATTAGCAGACCTATTCACTTTATTGCGTTGGCTAATCCCCTGGAAATGGTTCCATATACAAATTGAGTCAAATCCAAATTTATCACTAGTGAAAACAAATGGAGGGGAAAAAGAAAATAAGAATTACTGTCTACGTGACCTGGATGTTCTCGCTAGCAAATCTCTCACACAGACTGGCCCATTCTTCCTCTTTCACATTCGTTGGCGGATGCCTTAGTGCCTCCTCCTTCGATGGAAATTTTTTAAAGTGAAGATGCAGCCTGTATTGCCTACTTCGGTGTTGGCCGCTAAATTGTGTATTGAAGGCCTTCTTCACTACATCACTCCCATCATAACTTGAATTCTCCTAAACGTTAACAAAAATGACATTACCCTTCAAATATGCATCTAAGTACCCATACCGTTCCAATATGCAACAAAAATGACATTAGCATCAACAAATGATCTCTACGAATTGAACTAACAGATACTAAGCACATAAATACCGTGCACTTGGCCATTATCCCTTCCTTCAGCTCCTGTGGCTGGTTTTTCCAAGTACTGCCATCGTATTTTGCAAACTGACGTAGAATGCACCCCCTCTTAGTGATCAATTCCTGACTATCAGGTCCCACAAACCGTCCTGCTTTCTCATTCACTTCTATGACAAGAGGAACATCCAAACGGCCCTTTCTCTTACGTCCCAAATTGCGGGTGGGTCCCCTCATAATGAATGTGACTACATAATTTTTAACACCCATATGCCACAAGAGCCAAATATACATTAATAAAATTGACCACCAAAGGAGAAGCATTCATAAAAATATGCTATGGTGCATCAAACTTTTAAAAATAAGCGGAATGCAATGAAATTAACTTACCAGGCGAAGTATTTCCCGAATGTGTACTTGCCGTCAAATCCTGTTGATTAGGGTTGGTCCCCTCAGACGGTTCATGAGCATCCTCCTCACCAGTATGTTCAGTTGCTGTCGGGGTACGTTGAGCCTCTTCTGTATGGCCCTCTAACATCAACGTCAACGATCACCTAACGCCAGTAGGGTTTGTCGACAACATACCCGAGTCATCAGTGTCCTCGTCTCGAAGTTGGAAAGGAGGATTTGGCTTTTGTGGCGTCAGCCTGGCACTTCGCCGAGGAGGCACGAGTTCTGGATGGCTTTCCTGACTTGGCATTAGGCGCGCACTTCTGCGCTGGGATGCACCAAGTGGAGGAGCTTCTATATTCTTTCCTTTATCTGGAGCGGAAGTTCCCTTTTTTCCCATCTTCCCCTCGCCTGGCCCAACCATCTGTTCATCAACAAATAAATATTAGTCCCATTAAGAATTTCCTAACAATAAGCTTCAATGTTTATAAGCTAACCAAATGTAGCTAACAACAAACATGCATAACCAAGAACTTTGTACTAAGTACCATGTTGGCATACCATTTGAAACGGAAGATAATGGTTAAAACATTTAGAGGATATAAAGACACAGCATAACTTTGAAAACACCACACATGTTGAGTTTCACACATACAACACTCACTTTTTGTTTGGAAAATACAACTACACGTGGAGGAAGAGGCATTTGGACCCTATTCTGACTCAGAATACTCATCTTCCGGTTCAGAGGATTTAGAGTCTACTATGTCTTGTAAACCATCATCATCAATGAATGATTGATCCAGGGATCGCCTAGCCTGTGGAGATCCAAAATGGACATCATTAGCAATTTCTGCATCAACCAATGTAAAAGTCTCTGTATCCCTCGTCAAGGATGGCATCTCTATATTTAACTCAACAACAAGATTGAAACTTGGATCCTCTTCTTGATGCACTTCTTCTTCTTGGAACACCTCAATGTTTTCTGGAATATCATACATCCTACGAGGAGTTACACTTTGCACAACATGCCAATTGTTGCCTTGTTTTAGATCAGCCACATAAAATACCTGCCTAGCTTGAGATGCAAGTATATATGGCTGATCTATGTACCATTTTCTAGCAATATTTACGCTACTCAGACCACTTTCCTTATCAATTTCTAGGCCGGTCGCATTAGTTAGACTAAACCAATCACACACAAAAACCAACACTCTCTTATGCGCACCTAGATATTGAATTTCTAAGACATCTTGCAGTACCCCATAGAAATCAATTATATTGTTCCCATGTTCTCCCTGTACTGAAACTCCAGAATTTTGAGCTTTTCTATTCCTTTCACGACCTTGGGTGTGAAATCTATACCCATTAACCACGCATCCCGTGTATCGATTTACTTGATGCAGTGGTCCAAATGACAAAGTTCGAATCTCATCCGCAAATGCGTGTGGATCATGGCCAACCTACGTATAGAAATTAAAGAGACATTAGGGAACTTCATTATATGCAAGTACATTCTTTGAGTGAAGTTTGTGGCAAACTTACACGTTCTCTGAACCATAATCCAAATTGATTATTGTGCCTTTCATCCACATTGTCACTGCCTTTTTCTTCGAGGAGGAGTTTATGTTCACTACAGGCACCCACGTAGCAATAAGAGTAAATACACATGGTATTATTGATAAATTAACATCAAACAAAGTGTGAGAAATGAACGTACTTGATTAGCTCCTCTATTTCGTACAGTTGTTTAGAATGAATGAATGAATCCTAGCCAATTTGCCCTCACTAAGCACACACCGTTGCGAGCCCCCCAATGGCCTACCTCTACTTGCGAAAATAGAAAGCACACCATTACTATCTACCATCTCGTTGTTTCTATCAACCCTATTGAAGCTAGTCTCAACATCATTCAAGTACATAGAACAAAATGTTAAGCATTCTTTATCTATGTACCGCTCAGCAATACACCCTTCCGACCGAGCTTTATTCTGAACATATCCTTTAAAAGTCCCCATTTGTCTGGAAAAATTATTGAGATTAGTGAAAGAAAAAAATTTGAATATAAGAGAATATGCTAAGGCGTTTAGATAAATTGATTACCTCTCAAATGGGAACATCAACGATATTGGGGTGGACCACATATCCTTGCTTCATACGGCAAGTGTGTCAATAGATGAAGCATGATGTCAAAGAATGATGGAGGAAACAATCTTTCCAATTTGCACAATAGTGAAGCAATTTTCAACTCTTCTTTTTCAAGTACATCTAAGTTTGTACTCCGCGCACATAACTTTTGCACAAACTCACTAAGTTCGTACAGAATCAGTCGAACTTCCTTTGTGAGGGAGGACCTAATTGCCACCGGAAGAACATGTTGCACGAACACATACAAGTCGTGACTTTTCAAACTCGACAAATGCAACTCTCCCCCTTTTATGCATCGAGATATGTTCGACGCAAAACCATCAGGGAACTTCACTGATGTTTTTATATACAAAGTGAAGGAAAAGGTGATGGTTTTCCAAATGTAGCATGAAAGCATTTTACATATAAAACCTTTTAGGCAAACACAAGTATTACATTTTTATTCTACATTTTTAACTCAACGAAATAAAAAACATGGAGAAAAAAAATATATAAATAGCATGAGAAACAATTTGTAAAATTATAAAACATATATTTAAATAGAATCCATTATAAAAGCCCGCAAAATCTGGAATGGCAAAATCTCATGACAAATTACAAGCAATTTTCATAATAACTAAACGATATGATAACATACATAAGTTGTTCGTATCAACCAGCAAGCCAAACTAATGAAAGGAATACTCCTCTTCTCATTTATACTAACCGTGTCCATTTATTTATGGTGGTTGTTCAATTTTTGGTTTGAAAATAGTTTGGTCCAATGCGAAACAAATGTGGCAAGGCAATATAGTTGTTGGACACAAATCCAGTTAGCGCACTAATTAAATGCCTTGAAATCCAATACAAAAAAAGATGAATGATACATGAAGCCAGGAATATGAAAAAGAATGCATCCACTTATTATAAACTGGGAGGCAATTGCAGAAAATTTCACAATCAGTAATCCATTTGCACATGAATGATGTGGATCATAATGGCCAATTAACCTATTTCATCACATTTGCCTATTAACTAACTACATTACAACAACCAAATGTATTTCTCATAACAAACAACAAATATTAACAAATGCATCAAGGCAAGAGGAAGCAAAGGAAACCAATTTTGTAAAAGCAAGCAAAATGGTGGAAGCAAAGATCATTTGTTTTTCACATACAAAGACGGAGAAAAAAGCGATGGTTTTCCAAATGTAGCATGAAAACATTTTATATGTAAAACCTTTTAGACACACACAGAAATTACATTTTTATTCAACATTTTTTATTTCACATACAAAGATAAAGTAAGAAGCGATGATATTCCAAATGTATCATGAAAGCATTTTATATATAAAATTTGTTAGACACACCCACAAATTATATTTTTATGCTACATTTTCATCTCATCTCAACAAAATAAAAATCATGGAGAGAAAACATATAAAATCCATTATAAAAGTGGGCAAAATCTGGGTTGGCACAATCTTAAACCAATTACAAGTAATTTTCATCACAACTTATTGGCCTTATTACATGCAAAAGCTATTCATTTCAAGCAACAAACCAAACTAACGAAAGGAAGACTCCTCTTCCCATCTGCACTAACACTGTCCATTTATTTATGGTTATTAGAAGACTCAAAACCAATTAGTGCAAAACCAGTTGGAAGATTCAAAACCAGTTTGCTCAAAACTAGTTGGCAGACTCAAAACGAGCGAGGCCATACAGTTGGAAGACTCGAAACCAGTTAGCACATCAATTAAATGCCTTGAAATCCAAAAGAAAAACAAGAGGGATGATACACGAAACTAGGAACATAAAAAATAGTGCATCCACTTATTATAAACTGGATGAGCAAGCGCAGAAATTTTCACAAATCAGTAGTTTATTTAGATGTGAACTATGTGGATCATAGTGCCCTATTAGCCACATTTCATCACACTTGCACATTAACAAACTATATTACAAATGCATGACATATATATTTCTTAGAACAAACAACAAAGAACAAATATTAACAAATGACTTATGGACATTCTAGAAAAAGAAAGGTAATAATTGAGCAAAGGCAAAAGGAAACAAAGAAGACCCATTCCATAAAAGTAGGTAGAATGGTGCAAGCAAAGATGACCACAAGATCATCACAAAATAGGAACAAGCTAGAACAAAGCAAGAGCGACAAAGCAATAGGGTAGGAACAACCAAAGCAAGGGTAATTTTAAAAAAGGGTAAAATCACGTAGTCAATATTGTTTTCATTTTCACTTAGCACAAAAAAGAAGGAAAAAGGTAAAAGGCTCATCTAAGCAGCCAAGTGGAGAAGTGCAATAAAGGTGCATAGGGGTGAAAAAACAGAACAAAAAGATTGCGAAGGAAAAATGATGGAAAAGGAACCCAAAATAAGAATAATAAAGCTAACCTAAACCATAAATGCACAGTTAAGAAGAAAACAAGAGGAGCACTAGAAACATTTAATGTGCAAACCAACCCACAACATTGAAGCTAGGAAGGAAAAAAATAGAACCCTTATGTAAGAAACCAAAGGAAAAAGAGTAATAAAAACATGACAAAAAGATTAAGAGGAATGGACAATAGAAAACACAACTAAACACTGTGAATAAAGCTAAACCCTAAATGGAAGGTTAAACAAAGAACAAGAGAAATGGTAGAAATAAGAAGCGATAAAAGTGGACACCGGATAGCTCTTTTCCTTAAAAAACTGACAGATCAACGTGATTAGAAAAAACCAGGTGTAATAAATAAAAATTAGTCATAAGTTGACAACAGGCAACAAAAGATTTGATAGTGACAACCTTATCGAGCAGTTAAAAATATTTCAGAGAGTAGACATAAAATCTTTCATAAAGCAGACCAACACATCTCAATCAAACATTAGTGCATGTACCATAAAAATAAGAATAATGATGCAAATATAAAATAGCATAAAAGAGGAAATAATGCACGTAGCGGAAGGAATAACAATATCCATACACATATAACTCAACATTAAAAAAGGAATATATATATATATATATATATATATATATAAAGAATGATAATTTCTTGTCCTGGTTCAACTAACCCTTCGGCAAACAAATAGTATGTTGCTGAAGAAACCAATGCGGTTGCAACCCCTCTAACACAAAATCTCCAAATACCTACAACAGATCTGGTTAGGGCAATTTCTAGGAAGAAAAAATTTTAAAAAGCAAGGACATTTTGGGAAAGGGAAAAAGGCTGGATTTCCTTCCTCAAACCCACCATCAATGTTAATGGTTGGGACTGGAACATTCCCAAGTTGGCAGACAGTCAAATCGACAGACTAGATGCCTCCAATCACCAGAAATTGCACCAAAACAAATGGATCTAGTTAGAGGAGAAACAAAAGAGAAGAAAAAAAGATCCCAACCAAAATGAAGAACAGATCTGAAAAGGGTAAAAACTTATGCCTCCCTTCCACACGTTCACCGTCAATGATGATGGATGGAGTCGACAAGGTGGTTGGTTGGCAGACTGAGTCATTAAATGGCAAAAATGTGACAAAAACCGGCCAAAATCGCACATGAATTGGCTGAGTGGGTCAATGGCCCAAAATATGAAAAAATCTAAAGTTAGGGCAACACTCAGATAAGGAAAATAAGCAGAAACTAAGAAAAAAAAGGATAGGAATAAAGAATTGGAACAAAAGCAACCATCGGGCAAGAAGTTTTGGGGAAAGAGAACCAAAATTTCATTATGAATAGTGGGAGGCAAACAAAAATTGAGAAAGGGCAAATTGAGAAACACAGAGAAACCCAGCATATGTAGTCAAATCCACCTGTCTGCACAAATGAAAAAAGACAACAAATGGGAAGAAAAATATCACGCATTATAACATGGATAACACATGGTCGACATGTCTGTTGCGTCGGCCAACCCCCAAAACGGTCATTGTCACTGTGATTGGCATGTTTGTCGGTAGAGCAACCCAACCCCTAAAATGGAAAGAAAAACCAAATTAAGGCAACATTCGAGCTACAGAAATTGTAAGAAACTGGGCGAGGAGAAGATAAGAATCAAAGATTGGGAGAAGAGCATGACTCAAAAAAGAACATTTGTGGGAAAAAAAAGCAAAAACTTTTGCTGAACGACGAAAATGGAAGCAAAGTCGAATGATGAAGAAAGTGGAAATGCAGACAGGAATAGTCAAATCGTTGTCTAGAGAGATGGGAAAGCACAACACACACATTTTGAGGGAAATAGACTCTAATGTGGAGAACATCTAGGCTACAGGTAATCTTCAGCAAATGTGATAGGCTACAAACGCGCACGATGGAGAAGTATAATGTCCACGTGTCATCACCAAGTAGTTCTTATTCACGCTTTTATACTATATGTTAATGAAAAGTGAAAAAGTGAAGGCTTTAGAGAAACCTCACACAAATTTCTTTGAATTTTCGCATTCATTGACTAGGTCTTTTGGCCGATCTGCATGCTAAACTTGTCAAAGAAAAGATTATAAAAAGAGAGAAAGGATAATTAATAATAAAGGAGAGATTGATTGAAAACTTATATTTTATTCAGAATTTTAAAAATTTATATAGGCAAATACAAAATAAAAATGTAACTAAAATAACAAAAATTAGGATGCATAATTTGCTTGAACTCAAATACTAGTTGACTCCAAGAAAATAGAACTAACATTTGACTAAAACAAGACCACTAAAGAAACATGCTAAAATAGAAATATGCTGAAATAAAACACTTCTAACAACCTTCCCTTATACTGAAAGCTTTCTAGCTTCAATTTTAATTACAAGTAGAATTTTCAAAGGTGCAAAGTCCTATTAATTTCCTCAAATTTTCAAAAACTGAAAGTTTGAGAGGTTTGGTAAATATGTCTACCAATTGTTTATTACTTCCGCTATACTTCAAATCAATTTCTCCACTATGGGTGAGGTCTCTTAAAAAATAAAAATTCACATCAATGTGCTTGCTCCTTACATGTAGCATTGGATTCTTTGAAAACTTAATCTGAGTTGTAGTAACAAAAAATTGTGGTAGCTCTTGATTGTTTAAACTGTAACTCTTCAAGAATCCTCCTAAGCCAAATAGTTTGACAAGAACAAGTTGTTGCAACAACAAATTCAGCTTTTGTGCTTGACAAAGTGACAATTGGTTACTTCTTAGATGACCATGAAACAGCACCTGTGCTAAGCATAAAAACATACCCTGAAGTGCTCCTTCTATCATCTTGATCTCTTACATAATCACTATCAGTAAATCCAAATAAAATTGATTCTCTACCTGCCTTATAAAATAACCCAAAATCTATAGTTCCTTGTAAATATTGAAGGAACCTCTTGGTTGTTGACAAATGCATTTCCGCAAGATTCTCCTTATATCTGCTAATTAAGCTAATACATTATATCTGGTCTTGTTGCAGTTAGATACATCAAACTACCAACAATTAGTTTGTAAAGTGTGCTGTCCACCTTCTTTTCTCCATGATCTTTATGTAACTTCAAACCGAACTCTGCTAGAGTGCTAACAGGATTATAGGCCTTTATCTGAAACCTTTCCAAAAATTTTCCAATGTATTTCCTTTGAGAAATAAAAATCCCATCACCTAATTTCACCACTTCTATGTCAAGGAAGTAATGCACCATCCCCAAATCAGACATTTCATACTCATCCATCATAGATCTTTTAAATTCTTTAAACATGGCATCACAATTTCCGATACATATGAGATCATCAACATACAAGCAAACCATAAGAAATTTTCCTCCATCTCCAATTTTAACAAAAAGTGTGTGCTCATAAGGACATTTTTGAAAAACCAGCATCTCCAATTTTAACAAAAAGTGTGTGCTCATAAGGACATTTTTGAAAAACCAGCTTTTAAAAAATAAGCCTCAATGCAACCATACCAAACTCATGGGGCTTGTTTTAGTCCATAAAGTGCCTTTTTTAATCTGTATACTTTATGTTCACTTCTATGTTTAATGTAGCCAAGTGGTTGTTCTACAAATACCTATTTCTCTAAATATCCATGCAAGAAAGCCAATTTGACATCTAGCTCGAAAATCGGCCAAGAATTTTGTGCCGCCAATGCAACAACTAATCTAACTGTGTCATGTCTTGCAATTGGAGAAAAAATTTCTGTATAGTCAATCCCATATGCTTGCTTGTATCCCTTGGCTGCCGAACTCACCTTATACTTGTCAACCTCAACATTCTCTTTGAGCTTTGTTTTGAAGATCCACTTTACACCAATTGTTTTGTGCCCTTGAGGAAGATCAATAAGTTCCCAAGGGTAATTTCTTTTAATGGCGTCAATTTCATCATCCATTACCTTTCGTCATTTTTTCTTCTTGGACAACACTCTCAAAAGTTGTAGGGTCACAATCTGAAAAGAAAACAAAGTGAGTTATTGGATCTTCAATTTGATGAACTCCAGTTACTTCAAATCTAACATCCTTGCTGGCCTCTTTTGAACATGTTTTGCTTCAAATACTTCAGTAGAAGCTTCAATAGCTACTAGAGTTGAATTTTGTGGTGTGAAAGCTGCTAGAGTTGGTTGTATGGGCTGTTGCATTGCTTATTCAATTTCAATGTCAACAATAATTGGATTGGGCTGCTGCTTATCCCAATTCTAAGTGTTCTCCTCATAAAAAATAATGTGTTTGCTGGTCACTATCTTCTTTGTGAAAGGATTGACCAATTTGTATGCCTTTGATACTTTGCTTACACCAAGAAATACACATTTTTCTCCTTTATCATCAAGTTTCTTTTTTTTTTCTCATCAGGGACATGAGCATAAGCAACACAACCAAAAAATATGAAGTGATCTACTACTTCACGCTTCTTTTGGTGTCATGTTTTGAACAACAAAAGTTGGACTTTTATTCAACACATGAGTGCTCCAATTTATTGCTTTTGGCTAGAACCTCTTCGGAAATCTTCCTCTTGCTAGCAGGCTTCTCACCATATTGAGAATGGTTCTATTTTTCCTCCCTAACACACCATTTTGTTAGGGTGTGTAAGTAGCTATTAGCTCTCTTCGAATGCAGAAGTGTCACAAAAAGCTTCAAACTCTTTGGAGCAATATTCTCTACCATGATCAATGCATAGAGTTTTAATGGTTTTTCCTATTTCATTTTCAATATGAGCTTTGAAACTTTTAAATGCACTAAAAGCTTCTGATTTCTCCTGCAAAAAATAAACCCAAGTTTTTCGTGTGTAATCATTAATGAAGGTGATTAAATATCTTTTACCTCCATTTGAAGTTGGATTTACCGGTCCACAAATGTCGGAATGAACTAGCTCCAAGACATTTTTTGCTCTCCATGACTTTCCTTGAGGAAATTGAGAATGATGATGTTCGCCAACAATGCATTTTTCACAAACTTGGAAAGGAATGGTAATCTGAGGAAGACTTGTCACCGTATCTTTTTGTTGTAGAGTTTTTAGGCCATCAAAACTTAAGTGACCATATTGAAAATGCCAAAGTCCTTCTGGGTCTTTCGCTGCAGCCATCAAGCAAGTCTGAGCACATTCAATCTTCAATAGGAACAACCTATTTGAACTCATATGCACAACAGCAATAGCACCCCTAGAAGGATCATATATTTCACAAACACCTATCTCGATAGTAATTACATAACCCTTCTCTTGTAATTGACCAGCACTCAATAAATAGCTTTTTAAATTAGGAACATAGAAAACATTGGAGATTGTTTCTATAAAACCATTCTTGGTTTTTATATTAATGTCACCTTTCCCCATTACATTCACAGTAGAGCAATCTCCAAAACTCACAATAGAATGAAAATCTTCATTCAAGTAAGTAAAAGAAGATTTATTACTGCACATGTGGTTGCTGCAGCCTGTATCCACATACCATAGTTGTGAGGTTCCTGATTCGTATGAACTGCCATTAACAGAGTCTCTACTTCTTTATTTTATGCAAAATTTGATTTTTCTCCCTTTTCTTTGCCGTTAGGCAAGTTTCAGAACTATAATAAGCAAACTTATGGCACCTAAAATACTGTACCTTTGACTTGTCAAATTGTTGATCTTGTCCTTAGCCCTTGCCTTGAACATCATCAACATTGGCATGCTTGCCACCATCTCTACTTCTGCTGGCTCCTCTTCCTCTTCCTCTTCCCCTTCCTCGACCTCTTGAGCTTGAAGAATAAGTAGAGGCCTTTAAAGCTTTCTCCTCTATAGTTGAAGTTATGTTCATTTTTTGTTCATGGATTATCAAGAAGCTTTGGATTTCATCAAGGGAGAGTGCATCAATGTCCTTGGATTCTTCAATTGGGCATACAGCATAGTCACACTGGTGTCAAAGAGCGTAGAATCTTCTCCATGATGGTAACATCTTCCATGTTCTTGCCATGGAACCTCAGTTTGTTATTTATCTTCATTGTTCTGGCACAATAACTGATGATAGATTCTCCATCCTTCATTGTCAGAGTTTCAAAATCCCTTCATAGAGCTTGAAGCCGTGCTCATTTCACTATGATAGAGCCCTAGTAGTTTTTCTTCATAGAGTCCCAAATATCCTTGGAAGTTTCTTTGCAAAGAATAGTTTCCAGGATAGGATGATCAATTGCTTGAAAGAGATAATTCTTTGCCTTCAAATCCTTTAGCTTTCTAACTTCCAATTCTGTTTTCTAAGCTTCCATCAAACTCATGCTATCTTCTTGTGCTTGAATTCTAGATTCAATGATTGACCAATATTCTTTTGATCGTAAAAAGTTCTCCATTAGTATGCTCCAATGGTCATAATGACCATCAAAGTGTGGGATGGCTGCATGCACAAAATTGGACTCTATAGCCGTGGTTAGATGGAAGAAATTTTGTTTCTTTAGGTAGACTCTCTAACCTCACATGTTTGCACTCACAAAATGACTCGTAGCTCTAATACCATTGTCAAGGTAAAGATTATAAAGAGAGAAAGGATAATTAATAATAAAGGAGAGATTAATTGAAAACTTGCATTTTATTTAGAATTTTAAACCTTTATATAGGCAAATACAAATAGAAATGTAACTAAATAGCAAAAATTAGGATGCATAATCTTCTTGAACTCAAATACTAATTGACTCGAAGAAAATAGAACTAACATTTGACTAGAACAAGATCGACTAAAGAAATATGTTGAAATAAAAACATGCCGAAATAAAACACCTCTAACAAAATTAAATGTGGAAAAATTACTAACTTTGATCTACATTTTTCTGAGAAGACATAGAAGAGAGTTACGAATAATGTAATTCCACGTTCCATCTTCTTGGCTACTAAAGTTAGCCTCGGTTACCTGACTCCAACGCTTGAAGAATATCATCCTTCTATTTATTTTTGATTGTCTAAAGCAGCCAAGTACAAAAAGAAAACGGTCACACAACTCATTTAAATTGAACAATGACGAAGATGCTAAGTCCTGCCTCTTTTTTCTCTTTTCTCGCCAAGTATTCTTCAGCAAACTTCTCAAGGGGAATCCTCCTTGGCTTCTTACTATCAGGAAATGCAAGCAACGAATCTTATCTTTGAGTGGTTTTTGAGCATGATGCGTTTAAATTATATTTTAAAACACATTTTTGTACTTTTTAATATATTTTTTATCTCACAACTATTACGTCAAAATAACAAAAATTTATTTTCAAATACAATTTATACACATTTTTATTTTGCCTAATCCTTGAGTCCACATCAAATATAAATGTTTCAATTTAGGATTATACTAAAATTGTGATTTGATGAGCCACATGTAGTTACTATGATAGTCATTTTAATGAGATTTCAATATTACAAAAACCAAACTCCTAAAAAGGTAATTAAGGTTAAACACTAATATAGATAATTTTGGTTATGATTAGACATCAGTACATCACATTCCATTGATTCTTATCAAGGAAATGGGCAATATTTCTTTTCTTCTTTCCCTCCTCCTTTCCTTTTTATTTATTTATTTTTTGGTTTCTTTGTCATTTCCCTTTTTCCAAGAACCATGGAATCTAATATATTTAGGGAAGGGATTTTGGGGACTCTAATTTTGGAGAAAATATCGCATACACGCACTACACCATGTAACAGTTTGTAACTAAATACAATTAGGGAAAACAGTCTACTTATATAATAAAGACTAAAAAAATTATATAATTCACTTGTTGTACTAAAAATGAGAATATAATAGATGTATAAAATATTTTTTTTTCTAAATTCATACTTTTTCTCCTTTTATCATTATACGCTAATTCCACAGTTGTTTCATCCACAAGTTTCGCTGGTTTCTCAAAATGACACAAACCCATCAATTAAACTAACAGTAACAAAGAAGTGTAGGGCATCAACGCTAACATTGTCAATAAATGCGGAAATTGAAACATTGATATGAGGGAAACGCAATACCGAAACAGTTAAAGGAAGCAGTTTATAAATTTTGGGGATAGTCTATTTATATGTAAAGGGGTAAAAAAATAAAAATTTATATGACTCATTTGTTGTGCTAAAAATAAAAAAATAATGAATGTACAAAATATTTTTTTAAATATATGTGCAAAATATATATGTCCTTTGATAATGTATAGACATCTCTTGATTCTTAATTTCACTAAGGTCTTCCGCAGCTAACCTGTAGACAAAAAGTGGTAGATTTCTTGGAAATTTTCGTACAACTAGAAAAAATGGAGAAATTTTATGTACATTTCCAGGAATGGAGACACCGAGGTGTAATGGGCTTCAAATGCAATTGTTGATGTATCCAAATGTTCTTTCAAAAAGCAGTACAAATGGCATCAGTAACGTTGGAATCCAACATCATTCTCATTCTCATTCAACATCATCATCAATTAGCCGCAATTCATGTGCTGCGATTGACTGTGGCTCGTACACGCTAGCCAATAGAGAAAAAAGAGAAGTAAGTAAAAGTTTTCTCTCAATTGGAGAGAAAGTGGAAGTTTCTCTCTCGGACGGAGAGAGAAGTGTAGTTTTCTGAAGTGGGAAGTGCTGTCTTAAACCAAGTACAAAGCAATGCTTTTATTATTTGGGTTAGGGTAATAATCATAATTAGCATGATAACTACTGTCTAAAAATCGCACAAAATCCTAAGTTGTGTCTGCAAACAAAAACCGTTGCTCTCACAACGGTAATTTCGTACTTCTTCTCCAAAACTAAACACCTTCTAAACCCAGAGAATTACTACTAACCAAGGAAGCTCTGCAACAACAAGGCTCACAAAGCAACAACAAGGCTGCAAAATCAATCGATGAACAAAGAATGGAAAACAGACAAATAGCGATGGGAGCGCAGGAAGTTGAGGAACTGGTCAGACAGCTCAACCTCTCGAAGGATGAAGAAGAGGTGTGGATCTGATAGCAGGAGACATTACTGGAGGCAAAGAAGAAGGCCAGCGAAGTCTGATTGGCAAGATTTATGGAGAGAAGAAAGTTAATTTCTTGGGGCTGAAAAATACAATGACAGCAATATGGCCGATTTCAAATCAGATTAAGGTGCGGGAAATAGGATCTAATCTTTTCTAGTTTGTATTCACAACCCAGGAAGATAGACAAAAGGTGCTAAAAGGGAAGTGTTGGACTTTCGAACAGCAGTACCTAATTCTGAGGGAGTGGCATGAAGATATCACCATCCACGATGTTGAATTCCAGCAAGTTGAAATTTGGGTACAAGTATGGAACATCCCCCTCCACTGGTGTACGAAGCAAGCAACACCAAGAATTGGCAACCTCTTTCTAAAGATCCATGACATCCTCATTCCAGAGAATGGAAGTGAAAAAGGAAGACACTTGAAGCTACTGGTCACCATGGACCAAACGAAACCCCTGATGAGAGGAACCAAGGTACGGCTAGGAGGAAAATCCCACTAGGTGGCTTTTCAGTATGAGCAGTTAGCAGGATTCTGTCACTATTGCGGAAGGGTAGGCCGTTTTGAGAAAAATTGCAGCATAAGACAAGTTGATTACAGAAATGGGACAATGCAGGAAGGACAACTCGGGGATTGGATTAAAGTGGAAGGATTTAGGAAAGGAAAGACTGAACAAAGACAAAGAAGGAATTCAGAAAAAAGAGTAGGGACTGATAGTAACACAAAATCAGTTCCAGCTAGAGAAGAAAGGGAGGACAGGCAAGCCAGGACTGTAGGAATGGAAGTTGTGACGGCAGAAACAAGAGAAGGGAGAAACAAGCAATTTTCTGAGAACACGACGAAGGAGCCCAACGATAAAGGCCAGGAATTATCAATTAAGGTATGAAAGGAGACAGAAACAAAAAATTCAGAACACACCACAGAATTCATGGAGCAAAATGATTGTCAAATAGTGGTAATGGAAGAAGATCTAGAATCAGTACGCAACATGGGAGAAAATACACTAGTGAATGTCCCTATTGATAGTATCAATGCTAGCAATCAAACCACAAGGCTGGCCAGTTTCCGAAAAGAAAAAATGTTGGCTGATATTGGTAGAAAGTCTATAAGCAAGGGAGCAACCTGGAAACGGGCAGAAAGGAATTCAGTACAGGGAAAGGATAAGGGAGAACTGAAGCTCATGGAAATTCTCAGAATAGGGGATAAAGAAACAGAGAAGATCAACAAGAAGAAGCCGAAGGAAAGGCTATTAAATTCCAAAGGCACAAGAGAGGTAGAAATCAGAACCAGGAAGCTAAAATCTCAGAGAAGGTGGGAGAGACCAGCCACAAATTGTCTCCCAAAGATCAATGAGAGTATGTGTGTGGAATTGTAGAGGTTTGGGTAGACCCTCTACAATTTCCCAGTTGAGGGAGGCAGTGCACTTCCATCACCCAGATCTTTTATTTATTGCAGAAACCAAGCAAAAAAAAAAAATTGTAAATTCAGTATGCAAGAGGCTAAGGTTTCACAACAAATGGGAAGCTATAGATTTAGAAGGAAGAAGTGGGGGGTTGTTAGCTTGCTGGGCTCCAACAATTAAAGTGTTAAGATGCATATCCAATTTCTTTTCAATTCAGCTGGAGTGTCAACAAGAGGGAGAAACAATGAAGTGGTGGGCAGTTTTTGTATATGCAAGCACTGAAGCTGAAAAAAGGAAAGAGCAATGGAATTTTCTGGAAAATGCAAAAAAGAGCTGGGGAGATTGGTGGTTTATAGGGGGGGATTTTAATGACATAATGAGTCCGGAGGAAAAGAAGGGAGAAAGGAGGAGATCAGTGACCAGCTGCACAGCTTTCAATGACTTCATTAGAGCAATGGAAATGACTGACTTGGGATGTGTTGGACATAAATACACTTGGGCAAATAATAGGGAAGGAGAGGGGTTTGTCGAAGAAAGAATAGATCGTTTCTTTTTAGCTCCACAGTGGCGACTACAGTTTCCAAATGCCAAGGTCTATCACAAGGAAAAACAAGCTTCTGACTATATGCTATTAGTGCTAGATACTGAACCACATTGCAGCCAGTTAAAAAAAGGTTCATATTTGACAAAAGGTGGACTCAAAAGGAAGGGATTTTACAAAGGATAGGAGATAGTTGGTAGCTCCCATAAGAAGGAACGGCAATGTACCAAGTGTGCACACAAATCAACCAATGCCAAAGAGATATAAAGCAATGGAGTCAGCGTCATAACCAGAATTCAGCAAAGCAAATCAAGCAAATTAAAGATAAGATAGAACAAATGAGTAAAGAAGGTGGTTCAAGGGATTGGATGATTTGGGAGAGGATGAAAAGGGATTTGAATGAAGCATACAAGGAGGAAGAAAAGTATTGGTAGCAAAAGTCTAGAGTTCAATGGCTCAAGGAAGGGGATAAGAATACAAAATTCTTTCACGCAAGTACTATACAAAGAAGGCAAGCCAATGGAATATATAGATTAGTGAATGAGCAAGGAGGGGTGTTGGAAAAAGTAGAAGAAATTCAGAGGGAAATTACATATTACTTTGAGCAGCTATTTTCCTCCAACAACTTCCAGAGAGGGCAAGAAGTTTTGGAAGGAATCCCACTCACCATCACACAATCCATGAACCAGAATTTGCTCAAACCGGTGGAGGATGAAGACGTTAAAGCTGCATTATTCCAAATGAATCCAAACAAAGCCCCGGGTCCAGATGGTATGACTTCTCACTTCTTTCAGAAATACTGGAATGTGGTAGGACAGGATATTTGCATAGCAGTTAAAGATTTTTTTCAAAGAGGTAGAATGCTTAGACAACTAAATCACACACTCATTACTCTAGTTCCGAAAGTGCAAAATCCTACTTCTATATCCCAATATAGGCCGATTAGTCTTTGCAATGTGGTGTACAAACTCATATCAAAAATTTTGGCGGAAAGACTTAAGGAATGCCTACAAAAATGCATTAGCCATAACCAATCTGCCTTTGTTCCCGGTCGACAAATTTATGATAATGTTGTTGGCACATGAATGTTTTCATACACTTCATTCAATGAGGAAAGGGAAAAAAAGGCTATATGGCTTTAAAAATTGACATGGCTAAAGCATATGATCGGGTGGAATGAGATTTCTTAAAAAAAGTAATGAGGAGAATGGGATTTGCAAGCATGTTTATAAATTGGATAATGCAATGTGTGAGTACAGTTTCTATGTCTGTAAACATAAATGGAGAGAAATGTGGTTATTTTACAACCACAAGAGGGCTGAGACAAGGAGATCCGATATCCTCATACCTTTTCTTAATTATCTCCAAGGCCCTCTCCAATATGATTAAACAAGCAACTTTAAGGGGGGAATATAATGGAATGAGAGTGAGTAAAAATGGGCCAATGATCACGCACTTATTCTTTGCCGATGATTCTTTAATTTTCTGTGAAGCTAACTTGGAACAGATACACAAAGTAAAAGATCTTCTTGACAGATATAGCCAACACTCGGGACAAACGATTAATATGGATAAGTCGGCTGTCTTTTATAGTAGCAATGTACTTGGAAATGTCAAATCCAGGATTTGTAACACTTTTGAGGGAGTGAAAGAACAGCACAAAGCCAAATATTTGGGACTACCGATGCACATTGGGAGATCAAAGAGAGAAGTCTTCAACTATATGGTGGAAAGAGTGACATAAAGAATCCATAGCTGGAAGACTCACTTTCTTAGCCAAGTAGGTAAAGAAGTCTTAATAAAATCTGTTCTTAATGCTTTGCCAATTTATATTATGGGATGTTTTAAGCTTCCTTTGGCAGTATGCAAAAAAATTAGTAGCATTACAGCACAATTCTGGTGGGGAAACAATGTGGAAGAAAAAAAAAAGTTCACTAGAGAGCTTGGAGACATCTCACCGAACCAAAATGCAATAGAGGACTCGGCTTCCTTGATATACAATGCTTCAATGACACATTAATGGCAAAGCAGCTATGGAGAGTCATAACTCAACCTCAACTGCTCATGAGTAAAGTTCTCAAGGCAAAATATTTTCCAAAGGGAGGCTTGATGAAGGTAGAAACGAAGGGAAATAATTCTTGGATGTGGAAAGGCTGGATGGGGGTACGTTATGTGCTAGAACAAAGAATGAGGTACGAGGCAGGAGATGGCAAAGAAATCTTGCAAAGGAGGAAAATGACGATAGACACAATCTGTCAAATGTGTGGGGAGGCCGAAGAAAGCTTAGAACATGTATTTTTTAACTGCTCAAGAGCAAAACAGTTTGGCGACTTGTCCCGGTACAATGGCATGATGTTGGAGAAGAAATTCAGAGCTTTGAAAGATGGTGGCAACGGCTTGGCAGCTGCATCACGAATCACCTCGGACAAGAAAGAAGCCAACTCACTGTGTACTTGCTGTAGATGCTATGGAAATCAAGAAACTTATGGATTTTTACCGGAGAATGGATGATGGAAAAGACGGTGGTAGAAGTTGCAATGGAAGAATGGCTAGAATTCAATAAAGTAAGTACATTGGTAGGAAATATGTACCTAGGACTGGGTAGGATTTCGGTCAGTGGTTACAATAGGAAGAGGGAAGCATGTAAACAGAAAATAGAGTGGATCGAGTAACCTCTCTCAACTAGGGAGGTTATTAAATCCACTAGTATGTCCCCTAGATTTTCTAGAACATACTGGACACTAGTTTGGTAGGAGGATGAGGAAATGATGAGCTTTGGCCAACCTTGAGTGCCAAAGAGGGTTCAAAACATAAGGAACCATTGTTGTATCTTCACTTTGTTTTTAACCAAGTTAATATAAAGCATATCTTTTGAGAAAAAAAATAGAGAAAAAAAAAAAAGATTGACTGTCGCTCGTTGTAGACGGGGAAAAGTGACACAGTGAACTCCATTTAATGATTAAAAGTCTAGTATGAATACTAAAATAGATTGCAGTACGTTGCTAAGTTAGAGCAAGTTCGGATAGAAAGGGAAAAACAAACATAGACTGATCGAAGTTACCATGATTCCTGGCTCCTGAGATGAGCGGGTACATGTGATTAAGTGCCGGTGGTAATATCTCGTGATGGTCTCACTTACATGCGGGGGGATCTTTATTGCATGACATTGCCAACCTACACTTGTTTCTATGTCAAGTCAAGGGATAAATTGTACAATTCGTCACTTAACTTGAAATTTTATTTTCAGTTTGTTTCTATTATTAAAAAATTTTTAATTTGATTTTTTAACTTGTAATTTAAATTGTAGTTGATTCTTTTAATAGAATCAAGTTAAATAAGACTTAATATTTTCAATCATGTGAATTACACATGCCTAGTGTAAAAGAAGATAGAAGAAACCAAAACAAAAAGGAAAAATTGCAAACAATCACTCCAAACTTTTAATATTTTCAAAATGCTTCCTAAAATTTTTATTTCCCCATATTATCACTTATAATTTTTTACTTTCACAACATATACTAATTTTTATTAACTTTCAAATATATATTATGAATAGCAAAAATTATCCCTCTAAATATCTAAATTGCAAAATCTAGAATTGGAGATGAGTTAAATTGTTAAAAATATTATTTAAATAAATAGTTATAAATTGTGCATTTTGATGACTAACTACATTAAGTCTCGTTGAATTTGATTCTATTAACAGGACCAATAGAATTTGATTTATAAGTTGAGAGATTAAATTAAAACTTTTAGAAACATGAGGGACGAAACCCAACTAATGTTGCAAGTTGATGATGCTCTTTTTTCTTCAAGTGATAGGTTGATGTTACTTTGACCTAAATAATATTCTTTTCGTCTTAGATAAAACATATAATGACTGCTTTTAAATGAAATTGATATATATGAATAGACATTATAACTTTAATTTTAATTTAAAAGTGTATTGATATATATAATTATTTTTTGCATTATAAAAGAGTATAGTATAAATATGACTCTTATTTTAAAACAATAAAAAGGTAAAAAATTGACAATGACAATAAGAACTCACATATGGCATATTACAACTTTTTTCCCATTTTCCACTCCCCCCCAAATCCTGCTAGTAGATTGAGTCCTTGATTTCTAGAGGCATTTAAACATTGAATTTTCTCTCCTTCCTTTCTTTCTTTCTTTCCCCTTTGTGTAGCAAAAAGTCCAGTCCCGGCGAATCAGAATACATGAGGAAGGCCGAAGTTACATTACTTCCAGTTTGGTCCGTTGCTATTTTATATTACTGTGTTAAATTTATAATTGCAACACAATTTCGTACATTTAACAACGTCTTTCCCAGCTAAATATTAACTAATAACAAAAATTTAAATGTCAATAGTCTCAGCCAAGTGTTTAATGATATGTTGCATCTGATTCTTGACATCAAATAACAAAATCCGGTGTAGGTGTAGCTGGATTGTTGCCGAATTAATACATTCATTGTAGTCATGCTCAAAATTCACAAATTCGATGTTAGGAAAGATGGGTCGAGTGATAAGGGATTCACCTTACCTACATCAAATGTCCAACCTAGTCCAGAACATTTTAATGCCGAAAAGAAGGCAAAGCATCTACCAAATACACCCAAAAAAAAAAAAAAGTCACAATTTTTTTAGACAAGGACCAAAATATTATTAATTGAAATTATGAAAAAACACGAGGAGAAGTTTCCGGAGTACTAAAATAATAATAATAATAATAATAGTAATGATGATGGCAAGAAAGAGTTAGGGAATGAACTTGAGTTGAGTCTGCAAAAGTTGAAGATTGCAATTTTACCTGAAGAATGATTTGACCGGATTGGTTTCTTGATCGCAGATGACTTCCGCCTATCTCCATTTGCATACACAGCTAGTATTATCGCGTGATGTGAGTATGAATCAGAGGGTTAGTGTTAGCAAATTATTATGCTTGGTGAGATATAATGAAATAGATGGATACTTATTTATAGAAAACCCCGTCTACTGTTGTGATGATCGAGTCATCGAAAAGAAATTGGTTTATACTGTTTAGTCTTTAGGCTTTTATTGAAAAGATTTCTTGGTTGCATGGAGATTGCAGGCCTATATAGTTGCCTTTTAAACCCCATTTTCAACTCACACACGTTTTTTAACGTGTTAAAATACTATAAATCTAATATTTTTTAAAACATATTTTAAAATTAATGCTTAGACACATTTTTCATATATATCACAATGCATTTTTCACATCTATAGTCCATACAATATTTCAACCTGACACACATTTCAAATTTGCCATTCATACAGTATTTCAACTAAAGAAGGTTTCAAATTATCAACCCTTTCATCATTTCAACTCATAGTAGATTTTAAATTATTAATCCATACAACATTTCGAACAACATTTCAAAATGCATTTTGAATGTGTTTTAAAATATTATTTGAATTATTGTTTAGATTGATATTTTAAAATGTGTTTTAAATTGAAATATTATAAGAATTGCAAATTTGAAAACTTGTTTTGAATTGAAATACTGTATGAATTACAAATATTAATTGTATGGAATGCAAATATTAAAAGGTATTTTCAATTAAAATGCCATAGAGATGATAATTAAAATATTGAAACGTGAAAAAAACATAACGGATGAGTGTGTATTAACATTTTATTTTTAGTGGGCAAAACGTTTTTAAATTTTATTTCCGAATACATTTTTAAAAAATGTTAAATATATAGTATTTTATACATTAAAAATTGTGAAAAAATTTAAAACTAAAATCCAAAATTAATTTCCATATACAGCCCGTTCTTTTTAAGTTTCACATTCGGAAACTAGCTTCTTTCTCACTTTGTATCATTTTTCTCATTTTTGAGCTTGTGAGGCGTGAATAAAGTGGCGCGCATGGTAACTTCCGAAAGGGTCTGTTGGGTGACTAGCTAAATTCCCTTGCATTTGGAAATGAGCAAACCTTTGACATTGGACGGCTAATCTGCGAGCTCTATAGGTTCACTTTGATAGGATAATATCATCGAATTTCTCTTTTTCCAATCTTGTCTAAAGTGCAATAGAAAAGAAAAAGGCCATGGAAATTATTTAAATCCAGCAAAACCATCATTGGCAAGATGCGGTTTTAAATTCTTCAATCAAACCATTGTAGCCAAAATACGTTCATATATTAAGAAAAAAGCCTTTTACACTACGTAAATACTGAGATTTGAATGGTACAGAAAATTTGACCATTGGATTTGTTATTTGTTCTCAGTGGATTTAATCATGTCATGCCTCTTTACACTTTTCCTTTCGATGGAGTGGGGTTTTTTTGAATTCAAGCTAACTTTAAAGTGACTCCTTTTCGGCTTCTTCCCTGAACATACAGTGTAAGTAACAAGAAGCTTAACACGTTCATGCTCAAAATTGCTAATAACTGTGGAACATTGGTTATAAACATACTTCTTTTTTCCTTGACCCAAAACGCGGTTACCAAAATTCTTCCTTAATTTCCCCACAAGGATCCTAGGATCTTTCCTTTATTGAAACCAACAAAAGTGTATTCTAAGACCTAAATTCTGAAAAAGAAAAACAGAGTTAAAGAAGAAAGTATATGGGAGGGGAAAGCTTATATAGGTAAAGAAATCATTTTGCCCGCACTAGAAATTTTTTGGTAATTTCCAGCTAGTTATCAATCAAAGCTCACTAAAAAGCTTGAGCATAATCGAAAAAGCAGAACAATGAATAAAATCTTCTGTTAAATTCATGTGGATGGCTTTAATGAGTGCCCATGAAAAATGACACAAATGCATGTACAATTTAATTATTAGAAAGTATACAAAATTTATTATTTTTTTCCTAAAATTGGACCAAAAAAAGAGCTAAGGAAAAGAAATGTATGGAAAGGTTCGACAATGGAGGCAACATAAAATTGGATTGTCATTCATATTATTTTGATGATGAAGATTATTTGCTGAGTGGTTTTTTCCAATTATATATTTTGCATTGAAAATCTTGATGATGTCCAGTGACTATTATTTGTTTTTAATCAATTTTATTGTTGTTGCTTGAGGTTGATTATTACTCCCTCAATCCCATAAAAATGGTACATTTACTATTTTTTCTTATTATACAATTATCAATATCAAATAGGAAATAATCTGTCTTTAATATATAAAAGAAAATTAGAACATTTATTGGCCATTAATATAACGATAAATAAATTTCACATTCTTTTAAAATGATAAATAATATGAGACGAAAAGAATAATTGATTTTGTTATGGCTATTTTATCAATATTTGAAAAGAGTAATCTGATAGTGGTTTGATTATTATCCATATTGACTGCATTGCTAATGCTGCGAGTCTATATAGATAGTATTTCAAAACGTGTTTTTATATTTTTCGATATAGAAATTATGAAATAAGATATGTATTGAAAGTCAAAAAACTTTTTGCAAAGTACAAAAATACATTTTCGAAAGTCATCCAAACAGACTTTGAGAATTATGGGCCCTCAGTAACACACTCATGGAAGATTTTGAGAAACACTGGAGGGCTGAACTATGGGGGAAAAATTATTGAAGTTGGTTGACAAAATGTTGTCGAGATTTATGGGCTGAACTGATGGGTAGTGTCATGTGGGCTGAGTATGTTGGGTTGTAGACACATTACGTTTTCTATTTTGACTTCGGTAGTAGGCTTCTTCAAAATCGGTCCAAAATGCCTAACCAAATATTGAAATTTACTTTTATTTTTCAGTATTTAATTTTAAATTCTCTATTTATTTCACGGTCACAATTCTTATAAGATCTATAGAAAGGGAGAGAAACTTCCTTTACTTACCCATGGGATGCCAATTTGGAAAAGAAATCTCTGTAAATCATTCAATTAAAGAGTTGAAAAGAGATAAATCCATCTCAAAAACTAATAATATGTCAATTGAGTCCAAAGTGAAGAAAATTTTAAAGGGGAAAAACTCATTTCTCTTACCAGCATACATTGCATAAGTACTAAACCCTTTTAAATTTAATTAGAATAATAACTTAACATATTATGTAAGTCTTGAATTTTCATGTGATGATCTTTGATGGTAAATAATTAAATTTAGACTTGCTCGGAAGGTGGTGGTCTTATGAAGAAATTTCCCAATTACATAAAAGAACGATAAGTTATTTAAGTTGTCCGTGGAGTCTATCTGACGATCAATAATAGAATACAGAGGTATATTCACTTTAGAAAAGGAAAAAATATATATATTTAGTTTTGAATTAAGCCTCAACATTGGCAACTTTTCTCCCTATTTCCATCAACTTAGAGAAGCTACGTTGATATTTATTTCCTTTGTCACAATGATGTCAATGAACCACCATCTGGTACGTCTTACCAAGAGCATCACATTTTGCTTTGGTTATAAACCACTGATCAATCTTAATTAGGACTGTTCAAACCACATGATCTGATCCAATCCGAACTTTTTGGATCGAATCGGCCAAAAAATCGGATCAGTTCAGATCGGATTGATTCGTTTGATTAGTGTGTTTTTTTTTTTTTTTTGCCCTTCTTTTGCCTTCTGTTTTTTTGCCTTCTCAAAAGTTTGGGAGAGGGTTAATCCATTCTAGTGATGTTAAAAAGAGAAAGATGAAAGAAGCAAGGTAAAAGAAAAGGTGCTGGTGCAAAATCATGACAAGAACTTTTACCTCTCCTAATCCTTTCATTTAGAGAAGCAAATATGGTAACCCAATTAAAGCCAAACGACGGCCGCAAATTTCCAAATGCAAATGCTACTCAATGATTGATTTAATTGGATGAATGAATGCCCGCCCAGATGATCAATCATTTGGCCAATTCCCCAACTCAGAGTGTCTGATCAGATAGTCCATCTGCATGTTTTTCGTTTTCTTTGTTCTCTTCCAGACGGCGAAACACACGCCCACACAAAATAAAAAAGACTGCAAAGTGCATTATACTTCATTGCAAATTATACTTCCACCTTTGACACACCTAGAGGGCTGCAGAGTGCATTGCCATCAGGAAATGTCAAAATAAGGATATCCTACATTCTCAGAGTAGGCAGAGCAACCAGGGTGAAGAAGCACTATATGAGATTGGCATATATGACACAAAGGAAAAGAAATAGAAGGGGAACACTTGAAGCCGCTGCATGTATATATAGGAGATCTTGCAAGAGCAGTAAAGGATGTTTCAGAACATACAAAATGACAAGAAAATATGAAAACTACAGAGAATGAGAAAATAACAATAAACCAGGAGACCAAATACCACGTCCATTGATTTAATAGACGAACAATGGTTATCAGATATACTTGGAACTCCAAAGACACAAGGATCAATATACACATTCATTCTACTCCAAGCTTTCAGAAATCATCATTGCAAACATTAAGAATGTGGGATTGATTATAGAGGCATCAGAAAGTCATTCCTGCCACAATGGGTATATTCAATCAGTGCAGTACATCCAAAGCCATGTGCTCGCAGGTGTACTCTGCATCACTTCCCACTAACAATTGTGCAAGTACACAAAAAGTAAACATCACAAGAGGATCTCTGATTTAGGAGTATCTACCACTAAATTCAGACCATGTGAACAACAGACCTACCTATGCAACTAAAGGAAAAAGAAAAAATTCCACCAAAAAATTCCACAACAGATCTCTGATTTGTTAAATGCACCTTCTTCCTCTTCTTTTGGACTCTCCAAAGCCCTTTTTCTTGCTCCTCATCTTCTGATTTTTGCCAACCCAGGAGCGATCTCTGCTATAACAGAAGTCTGGTCAAGATCTGTAGGGTTTAGTATGTGGAGCACAAAGGACAAATCTGGTGACAGCATTTCCTGTACCAGAACAGCCATTGCTGCTTGCTTCTAAGGGACACCAACAGCTCTACGGCTCAAAATAGCTCTGCGGGTGTATAATGAGACCCAAACATGGCAAATAGCATGCCCAAGCAGTTTAAGATTTGAAAGCCTGACATTTGGAACTGATTCGTAAAGTCTAGCAGTAGACATCCCAGCCAAGTCCTCAACAATAGTTTTGAAGTAGACAGCGGCTGGAAAATTTCTTCAGGAGTCAAGAGGAAAGGTCTAAAAATCGTCAGCAGGCAAAATGAGATAGGTTAGGTTCATTCGGATCGATCTAGTGATCCGATCCGATCCGATCACCGGATCACTTTGATCCGCGAACTAATTTTGAACAGCTAGCCCTAATCTTAATTATTCATTCAAAGTGTACGGCAAGTTATACTTTAAGGTGATGTTTGGAATGAGGGTTTGGGATGGTATAGGAGTTAAAATGATGTTTGGTAGGGGGAGTTAAAAAAAGGGATAATATACAAAAATAGCCTGACCTTTGGCCCTTGTAATAATTTTAGCCCGACCTTTCAATTTTAACAATCTGATCAGACTGATTTGTAACAATTATGGCGTCAAAATTGATGGCGATGTCAACCTACCAACCATTAAAGTTGGAAAAAAGACAAAAAAACCCTCCGATATAAAGCATATAGTTTAAAATTCTAAAATAAATTTTTAAAAAGAAAAAAAATACAAAATTTAAAGACAAAAATTTAATAAAATTATTTACACTATATAATAAATTTTTTAAACAAAAAAATAAAATTTAAAGATGAAAATTTAATAAAATTTAAAGACAAAAATGACACAAAATTGATATAGTTAAAATTTTTATTAACTTTTTAAAAGAAAAAATTTAATAAAATTATGTAAAATTTTGTTAAAAATTTTAATGCAAACAGACAAAAAATTATTATATGATACTTTGATTTTTAACTTCAAATTTTTTTATAGATACTTTATTTTTTAACCTCAAATTTTTTTGTCATTTTTGTCTCTAAATTTTATTAAATTTTCATCTTTAAATTTTATTTTTTTGTTTAAAAAAATTTATTATATAGTGTAAATAATTTTATCAAATTTTTGTCTTTAAATTTTGCATTTTTTTTCTTTTTAAAAATTTATTTTAGAATTTTAAACTATATGCTTTATATCGAAGGGCTTTTTTGTCTTTTTTCCAACTTTAATGGTTGACTTGATCGCCATCAATTGACGCCATAATTGTTACAAATCGAATGCATCAGATTACAAATTGAAAGGTCTTGTATTGTTAAAATTGAAAGAGCCAAGAAATTTTTGTATATTATCCATATTATCATAAACCCATGGGGGTGGGTTTAAGTGAAACCTCCCCCCCCCCCTTCATTTCTGAAAATCCATCCACATGAGTTTTATTTGGCTAAAAAACGACATCGTTTTGAAGTAAAATTAAAAATAAAATAAATAAATAGCACTGGAGCTGACGCGCCTGACAGCGCTGATATTTGACACGCGCCACATGTCATGGGGGTTGCAAACCCCCCAATGGTTTGCAATCCCCATTTTGCCTTTTTTTTTTTATTTTTTAAAAACAAATTTCACTAAATTATAGAAAATATTTTTCTCTACAAAATGACATGCACTTTGACTATTTTTTGAACAAGATATAATTTGTTAAATATTATATAATGTAAAATAATAATATTTTTATTATAATTTTAATATATTAAAATTTTTAAATAAATTTATTAATATTAATATTAAATTTTAATTTTAATATAAAATCTATTCCATTCCATTACAAAATAATACCAAACAATATAATTATTCTCATTCCATATAATTTGACTGCGATAGCAACTGAAATATCATATAAAATGTTATAAGAAATAAAAATTGAAATAAGATTTTTTAATTATAAACTATATATGAATTTTCTACATAATCATATATATATTGATTAATAATTCTTTTAAAAATAATTTATAAAATATATTTTCTCATATTTTTTAAAATATTTTACAATCTGATCCTATCGATCCGATTTTACTACCTATTTTGTACAAGATCTCGATCCTATAAACTACGTTATTGCTCCTAAGAATTTGAATCATTATATCCTACAAAAATGGGATGGTTTTAGATTAAGTTTTAGGATCCCTATGGATGAGGCAAGGATGAATTCATGCACTCATGCAAGATATTTCGCGAGTCCAGAGTGCTTTTGACTTTTGTTATTAAAAACACCACACATGCACGGGATAAACTCCTTTTTTTTTTTTTAATAAGTTATACACTTTTTAAAATCTCATATTATATGGAATTATTTTCACTATTGATATTTCCATCTTATCACTAGCCCTTAGATAAAGTAAGATTTTGTAATATTTATGAGGTTTTTCCATAAAAGGGTTTTCACATATGGTATTTTTGACCTCATCACCAACTCTCAATCAAGGTAAAGTTTTGCAGCATTAGATTTTTTCAACTATAGGAAAGTGTGTAATAACAATAGAATTGAGAGTATATTTTTGGGGTATATCACAGTACAATTGACTTATGTGTTCTTCACTTCTTATTTTAATTTTTTTTCGATTGACAACTATTATGTTTTTTTAAAAAAGAAAAAATTAGGGAAGAAAAAGATAACAATTCCCATTTAGAGTATATAATTTCTTGTAAAAAAGGGGAAGAAGCATATCATTGGTAAATCGATTTAACATTCAAAAGCGTTATTAATATTGCCAAAGCAAAAATCATCTGCTCAACTAATTATTATCTCTGCAATATTGCCAGTCCTTTCACAAATAATTCTTTCGTCATTTTGTTTTAAACACGAACATTTAGCTTATTTCTATCAATTCGAAAGTTAAGTTTTCGTTATATAATTTATGAAATAATTAAAAAATTAGACAAAAGGATGAGTATAAAATGTTTCAAGGTGATGTGGAATGTTTTGGTACCGCGTTTGAGGATCAATTCGATAGGAAGCAGTCCAAACGGAAGGCAAAATGGTAAGGCGACTAGAATCGGCGGACCGAGTCGATGACACCGTTTTGAGCTCAAATTCAGCTGTCTAAAGAAATATGACGTGGGAATCAATACTCATTGCTTTGCTATGACCTGCGATAAATTTCGGCGATCCGGGATCGTTTACCTAAAGTTTTCTAATTTTTTAGTATTTTCTTATTTTTTTTATTTTTAATATATTTTAGAATTTTTATTTGGAGTGTCCTAAATCTAGTAGAATTGTGTTTTAGTGTCCTAAACCTTGTATTTTAGAATTTTTGCATTGTAGGCCTTTATAAGGTTGTTTAGGATTTCTTTGACGATCATTATTCATTATTATTACATTTTTTTTTGAAATTGATTTTTTCCAAATATTTCTCTACGCTAAACACTGTGTCAGGTGGTATCAGAGCCCATGGCGACTGGCGGTGGTCTTTGTGACAATGTTCAGGGGACTAGAGCCCCAATCCTTGGAGACGACACGCTGCAACGATTGGAGCAGCATTTAATGGAACGCATTGATCAGCGAATTGATTAGGGCCTTTATTGTATCGAAGAACGACTCAGTGAACTAGCAGATCGGTTCGGGAATCTTGGCGTTGATGTGAGCCAGAATTGGCAAAACGGCAGGGGACCGGGTGCATATGTTGCTTGCAGTGAACTTGTCGATAGGCCTGTTCTTGATCGCAGGTAGAACAACCCTCTCTTTTCAGAGAGTTCGAAAGAGGAAGAAAACGAATTTTCCGACAATGATAGTGGCGACAAAAATCGGCATAGAGGGTTTCGAAGGGGACGTGATGGAAGAAATGAACGATGGCATCAGAGAGATGATGAAGGTAACGACTTTAAGTTAAAAATCTCCCAATCCGAACCCGTATGCTAAGCCGGCGGCGATTAAGTGCTATCGATGCAATTAGCTAGGGCATCGATCTAATGAATGCCCTCAAAGGAAGACCGTGAACATGGCAGCGAGAGAAGATGAAGAAGATGAATATTGTTGCGAACTAGATAGTGACGCCGAAAATTTTAAAGAAGAGGAAGAAGGGGAACGGAATTGTGTAGTGCACCGTATGATGTTATCCCCAAAACGGGATGATGAGTCATAGCGTCATCAGCTATTTCGAACCCGATGCACTATTCTGGGTGAGATCTTTGCTGTGGTTATTGATAGTGGGAGCATGGAGAATATTATTGGGAAGGAGACAGTAAATAAACTGGGGATACCAGTGGAGAAGCATCCCAACCACTACACGTTAAGGTGGATTAAATCTGGGGTAAAGAGTATTTAGGTGACCGATGCAAAATCTCATTCTCCATTGGTAAGTATTATGATGAGATATATTGCTATGTGGTAGATATGGATGTATGTCACGTGTTGTTTGGAAGGCCGTGGTAATTTGATGTATATGCTCAGCATTCTGGAAGGATCAATCAGCATAGCCTCGTGAAAGATGGAGTGAAGTATACGTTGTTACCCCTGAAGAATAAAAGTAAGCAGGCCGCAGGTAGTAATTTCATTACTCTCACAAGGAAATTTGAAACAGAAGTTACAGATACTCGCCAAATTCACGTATTGATTGTGAAGCAAACGATAGAGGTTAGGACTGAATTACAAGTGGAGGAGTAGCCCGAAGTTGTCAAGCCTTTGTTGGAGGAATTTAAAGAGTTGATGCCTGACGAGATTTCAGATGAATTGCCTCTCATGCTCGATATTCAGCACCATATAGATTTAATTCCTAGTGCGAGTTTGCCTAATCTCCCGCACTACAGGATGAGTCGTAAGGAGAGCAAGATTCTAAAGGAAAAGGTAAAGGAGTTGCTGCGAAAGGAGCACGTTCAAAATAGTATGACTCCTCGTGCTGTTCCGGCACTATTAACCCCTAAGAAAAATGGGAGTTGGAGGATGTGCATGGATAGTAAAACCATTAATAGGATAACCGTGGGCTACAAATTTCCAATTCCTAGATTGGATGATATGTTGGATAGGTTGTATGGAACTAAGTGGTTTACAAAGTTAGATTTGAAGAACGGATATCATCAAATTCGTGTTTGACCCGGAGATGAGTGGAAGATAGTTTTCAAGACAAAGGAGGGGCTGTACGAGTGGTTGGTGATGCCGCTTGGGCTTTCGAATGCTCCAAGCATCTTTATGAGGCTTATGAATCAGGTTCTGAAATCTTTCATTGGCAAATTCGTTGTAGTTGATTTTGACGATATCCTGATTTATAGTAACACTGAAAAGGATCATTTAATGCACTTAAGGGAGGTGTTGATAGCTTTACAGAAAAATAAACTGTATATAAATCTTAAGAAGTGCAATTTTCTAACCAATAAGCTGTTTTTCTTGGGTTTTATTATTATTGCTAAGGGAATAGAGTTGGATGATGCGAAGGTAAGAGCAATAAGAGAATGGCTAACCCCTAAAACTATTTCTAAAGTTAGGAGCTTCCACGGGTTGGCTACCTTTTATAGGCGTTTTATAAAAAAAATTCAGTACTATTGCAGCCTCAATTACCGAATGCCTGAAGAAAGGTAAATTTTTATGGGGGGAAGAAGCAGCGAATAGCTTTGTCATATTAAAAGAGAAGTTATGTACTGCACCTGTTCTTGCATTATCTGATTTTGATAAACTGTTTGAAGTTGATTGTGATGCTAGTGGTGTGGGCGTAGGAGTTGTTTTGTCCCAGGAGCGCAGGCTTATTTACTATTTCAGTGAGAAACTTAGTGACGCGAGGCAAAAGTGGAGTACTTATGACAAAGAATTTTATTCTGTTGTAAGGGTTTTAAAGACCTGGGAGCATTATCTAGTTGAAAAGGAGTTTGTGCTTTATTCTGACCATGAAACTTTGAAATATCTGAATAGTCAGAAGAGAATTAGCAAGGATATGCATGCACGTTAGTGTCAATTTTTGCAGAAGTTTTCTTTCAGATTATAGCACAAATCAGGTGTGCATAATGTGGTGGCCAATGCGTTGAGCAGGAGGGCTAAAAAAATGTTATGCAGGTGATGATGATTTTGGCTAGATTTGGGAGTTATGTGCTGCTGGTCAACCTGTGCGAGAATTTTATGTGCAGGATGGATATTTGATGTATGGCAATCAACTTTGCCTTCCTTGGACCTCATTGTGAGAAAAGGTAGTTCGTGATTTACATGAGAGAGGACTAGCTACACACCTAAGGCGTGACAAAACCATTGCTGCGGTGAAGGAACGATTCTATTGGCCCCAGTTACGTAAAGACGTCAGCAGGTATGTGCAGAAGTGTTATATTTGCCAGACTGCTAAAGGGCAATCTAATAATACGGGTTTATATATGCCTTTACCTGTTCCTGACAATATATAGGAAGATCTGTCTATGGATTTTGTGCTTGGTTTGCCAAGAACCCAAATGGGTGTAGATTCGGTTTTTGTTGTGGTTGATAGGTTTTCCAAGATGGCACACTTCATTCCTTGTAGGAAGACTTCTAATGCATTAAGTGTGGCTAGATTATTCTTTAAGGAGGTGGTTTGCTTGTATGGTGTTCCTAAATCTATTACTTCTGATAGGGATAGCAAATTTCTAGGGCATTTTTGCTGAACTTTGTGAAAGCTGTTTGATTCGTCTTTGAATTTTAGTAGTACAACTCACCCACAAACTGATAGCCAGATAGAGGTGGTCAATAGAACTCTGGACAACTTGATTGGGTGTATTTGCAAGGATAAGCTAAAGTAATGGGACATGGCTTTATCACAGGCAGAGTTTGCTTATAATAATGCGGTTTATAGTTCTACTGGCAGGTCACCTTTTTCTATTGTGTAAACCAAGGTGCCACAACATACTTTGGATTTGGTATAATTGCCTAAGCGAGCAGACAAGAGTATAGCAGCAGATCATATGGCACACCAGGTCGTAGAGGTGCATCAGGAAGTCAACCAGAAGTTGGAGGAGGCTAACAAGAAGTATAAAGCAGCTACGGATAAGAATTGACGAAAACAGGAGTTTGAAGTTGGAGATCGGGTTATGGTATTTCTTCGTAAGGAGCGGTTACCAGCTGGATCTTATAGCAAATTGCAACCGAATAAGCATGGAACTTACACTATCAGGAAGAAGATTAACGACAATGCTTATGTGCTAGACCTTCCTCGTAGCATGGGCATTTCCAACACTTTCAATGTTGCTGATTTGTCGCCGTTCCATGAGTCCACTAAGCCGATGTATCCAGATTCTAATTCTAACTCGAGGCCGAGTATTCTTCAAGAGGAGGGGAATGATGTGGAATGTTTTAGTGCCGCGTTTGAGGATCAATTCGATAGAAAGCAGTCCAAACGGAAGGCAAAATGGTAAGGCGACTAGAATCAGCGGACCGGGTCGATGACACCGTTTTGAGCTCAAATTCGGCTGTCTAAAGAAATATGGCGTGGGGATTAATATTCATCGCTTTGCCATGACCTGCGATGGATTTCCGCGATCCGGGATCGTTTACCTAGAGTTTTCTAATTTTTTAGTATTTTCTTATTTTTTTCGATTTTTAATATATTTTAGGATTTTTATTTGGAGTGTCCTAAATCTAGTAGAATTGTATTTTAGTTTCCTATATCTAGTAGAATTGTGTTTTAGGCCTTTATAAAGTTGTTTAGGATTTCTTTGACGATCATTATTCATTATTATTACATTTTTTTGAGAATTGATTTTCCCCAAATATTTATCTACGCTGAACGTTGTGTCACAAGGTATATAAAAAATGAATTAAAAATATTTACTTAAAAAGAATATGCATTAAACACAATTATAATTAGCGGTATAAAGTAAATCCTAAATGAGAAATATGAATTAAACTTTGTTTTTGTCTAATTTATTAGTCCATTAATGAATTATGTAACAAAAAAAAACAAACTTTTAAATGGTTAAAGGGGAAATCATAATATTTCTAAATCTTAAAAAATAATTAGTAATAAAATCAAATATCAAGAAAGATATATATAACTTATCTAAAAACCAAACTTTTAACGCATTTTAATTTCAGCATTTTAGAAATCAGAATAGCTACTTATTTTATTACCAACTTTGATAATTGAATTCAAATTACAAACCAAAAGGCAAAGGAGGAGGATTGGCAACACCACAACAACTTAATGAAGTTGACATTGCTCGAAATGAGTCTCAGAATTCATTATTATTATAAAAGCGTTGTTTCAAAGGGATAGAGATTCTCTGTTGGGAAGGTTTTACATATGGGGAGCCAAGTTAAAGTAACCTAATAAGTATTAGGAGTTTATTTGAATCTAAAAGTTTAAACTAGTATATTTTGGATTTTTCTCACTCCAATTCTTCTTAATTTTTTAATGTAAGACAGTATTCATGAATATAACAAAACTCCCAATTCATAGATACATTACCATATTAAAGCCCAATCCCTTACAAATCCAATCCCTATTCTAACAAGCTCATCTCTTCACCATTGACCAATTTAGTGCCCGTGCAAATAATAAATCACTAAACTTACTTGTCCACGAGTTCCCCACTAAGCTCCAATTTAGCCAAAAAAGGAATCACTTATTTCTTCAAGTAGTCCAATATTCTGGTTTTGATATGATTTGTTGTGATTATTCCTAAGAATGTTCAAAAACAAAAAAGTAAGAATTAAGAATGAATCGAGATACATAAATTAACGTGGTTAGATTTAACAATTCAAACCTACATGCATGACAAATACGATGATGATATTATTAACAAATTTGGAGACGATGAGCGTAACACTCTCCAACATTATTGTACTAATAAAAGCTTATATTATTCAGAAATTATTTTCTAATGAACATTGATTAAAATTAAAATTTGCTTCACTTGATGTTCCGTGTGTCATCATTTTATTTTATTTTATTTTATTTGTTCACGTGGGTTCAGCATAATTTGTGGCTCTTTGAATTCCCCCTTTATTTTTGCAGTAGCGTGGTGAAAGTTTAAGAACTTTCAATCAGATGGTGGGTTGTAGCTTTCAGAAATACAAATGAAACTAGGTTGCACAATTGACCTGGTAACAAACAAACATGTATAAGCGTGAAAAGATATGCATTACTTGTAGTAGTAGTTAATCGTCGGAAATTAAAAAAAAAAATTCTTGATTATAAATTGAATTTCACGTACGTATATCCCTAAAATATTCGAAGGAAATCAGATTCACAGATCATCAAATCCTCAATAATTGAACAGTATTTCAAAACTTTGGAGTTGGCACCACTAGGACAGTTTGATATGGGATAAATTCCAACTCAGTTTCCCAAAATTGTTTGGCTTCATCTCGTTGACTTCTAATTTATTTTTCTTTTTACGTGACTTTAATTTTACCCCATAAGGATTGGATCTACATAATGAACTCTTTTAATAACAATATAAATAGCAATAATTTTGTCATAGTGATTTGGGTAAATTATACTTACCTTTCTAAGATCTGACTTTATCACTAATTACTCTCTCTTATTCGAAAATATACTGTCCCACATTTGACTATTTAAAAATTAATATTTTATTACATAATTCGTGAAATTAGTATTTTTTTTAGGTATTTCGATACATAAATAGGCAAAAACGTGAGCATAAAGTGTTTGTAAATGCATTCAACATAATTTAAGTAATGCTTTAATAAAAGTCTAATATAAAAAAGTTGAGTCAAACTCTGTTTTTATTTTATTTTTTATATATTTATAAATTATGTAACAAAAACTAACTTTTATATAGTCAATGATAAACGCTTAATATTTTCAAATCTAAAATTAAAGCATAGTTGGTTATATCATCATCTATTAAAATATAATACTAGTATTTACATAATTCCATCTCTTTCCAAACTTCGTAACCACTATAAAAGATTCACTGACTTACTATTCTATGTCTTCGAAAGGTAATTGTTTTTACTAATTGTTCATTAGTTGACTAAATCGCCATGTTATGTTGCCATAAAATATAGAAGGTGGTGGTGACTACAAAAACGTAAGTATTCAACGGAGCGCCCAATCCAGCAGCCCCTCGATTATTTTCTCCACCAGAATTAATCAAGCAGCCCCTCTAAAATAATACTTTTACGTGTTTATAAATAATAAAAAAATCCTTAAATACTGCACTGTATATATATGGATCTAAAGCTTTTAACATTACACATCCCAAATTGCCAATTCAGTTTAGCAAAAACAAAAAGAAACATAACAAGAGGAAAAATGGGATCCATTTCTTCGTCGAAAGAAAAACCTCATGCTGTTTGCATTCCATATCCAGCTCAGGGACACATAAACCCGATGCTGAAACTGGCCAAGATACTTCATTACAAAGGGTTTCATATCACCTTTGTTAACACAGAGTTCAACCACAGACGTTTGCTCAAATCTAGAGGTCCCGATTCCTTAAATGGCTTGCCTTCTTTCCAATTTAAAACCATCCCCGATGGGCTTCCTCCTTCAGATATTGATGCCACTCAAGATATTCCATCCCTTTGTAAATCCACATGCACATATTGTATTGGTCCATTCAAGGAGCTCCTTGCAGAACTCAATGATAAGGCTTCCTCTCAAGTTCCATCAGTTTCTTGCCTAGTTTCTGATGGATCAATGCCCTTCACCCTTGAAGCAGCTGAAGAGCTAGGCATCCCTGATGTTCTGTTTTGGACCGCAAGTGCATGTGGATACTTGGCTTATTTTCAGTATTCTAAGCTCATTGAAAAGGGCCTTACACCACTCAAAGGTAAGTAGTCATTAAAATGTTAAAACTTTAAATTTGTTTTCGGTTTTTCTCTTTTTTTAATTAACTTCACCTTAACTAGTGGAGAGTTTGGCATAGAAACCAACTCGGTATATCAGAAAATAAAATAAACTTATAAAAAAATATTTGCAAAAATAATTTTAGGTATGCAGTTATAATTTTAATATTTGCAACACATTAATTATTACTATTTTAAAACCATATTACTCACTAAACAAACGAAATTATTCATCCAAAATTACCGTATATGTCATTACTCATAATGAGGGTCATAAAATATTAATGTTTATTTAGTAGATGTAGAATCACCGTAGATGTCATCGTTTTGGTTCTTATTGGACTCCGTTTTTGGAATTGTTATGAATTGCAGATGCAAGTTATTTGACCAATGGATATCTTGAGCAAGCTTTGGAATGGATTCCGGCAATGAAAGGCATACGATTGAGAGATCTTCCAAGTTTCATAAGAACCACAGATCCAGACGAGTACATGGTAAAATTCGTCCTGCATTGCACTGAGAGACAGAAAAGGGCATCTGCAATTATTTTGAATACTTATGACGAACTCGAATATGAAACTATTGATGCTCTTTCATCCATTCTTCCTCCAATTTACACCATTGGGCCGCTTAATTTTCTCCAAGAAAGGGTTGATGATGAAAGCCTAGCTGCGTTTGGGTCAAATCTCTGGAAAGAAGAGCCAGAGTGTCTTGATTGGCTTGATACAAAGGATCCCAACTCTGTTATGTATGTGAACTTCGGAAGTATCACAGTTATGACAGCTGACCAGCTTGTGGAGTTTGCATGGGGACTTGCAAATAGTAAACAGACATTTTTGTGGATTCTTAGGCCAGATCTGGTCTCTGGTGATGCGGCAATTCTTCCTCCAGAATTTTTGGAGGAAACTAAGGAGAGAGGGAAATTAGCCAGTTGGTGCCAGCAAGAACAAGTTCTTAGGCACCCTTCTGTTGGAGGATTCTTGACTCACAGTGGATGGAATTCCACCCTTGAAAGTATTAGCTATGGGGTGCCCATGATTTGTTGGCCATTCTTTGCTGAACAACCAACCAACAGCTGGTACTGTTGCACCCAGTGGGGGGTTGGAATGGAAATAGACAATAATGTGAAGAGGGATGAAGTTGAGAGTCTTGTGAGAGAGTTAACTGCGGGAGAGAAGGGGAAGGACATGAAGAAAAAAGCCTTGCATTGGAAGAGCAAGGCTGAAGAAGCAGCTAAAGGTTCAAGTAGTTCTTCTTGCTCTAATTTGGAGAAGCTAATCAAAGTGCTTAAATCCAAATAATTTCCAAAGATGGATAGCTTTAGTTCACAATGATAATACTTTTTAACTATTGTAATAACCATTTTCTCTACTAATGAATAAAATTTTTCTTTTTCATTTTTTTTCTCGTAGAGGGGATCAAATTTGTTGGCTCTTAAGTACGTGAGATTTATGTTAGTGTCTTGAAGGATTTGAAATAGTTGGATCCTTGACATCCAAAAACTTTGGAGGCAGATGATGAGCATCTAGTCATGAGGGAGACTATCCATTCTCTTCCAATTTATTTGTGGGAGAAACTATATTGTGGTGTGGTACTGGTAGTGTGGATTCATCGTTGGTTGTATTGTTGAAGGGTCAACTTACATTAGTTTATGCCAGGGTGAGTTTCGTAAGAAATTCAATTCTGAATGGTTTGTTAGAATATGGCCCGAATTGTTGGGTTCAATTGGTTTCTACTACCAATTTAATAATGGAACAAATCTTAACCGTTTATTTAAATACTTGATGGATGTACCAAATTAAAGTTAAAGATAGGGTTAATTGCGTGAATAGTCCCTTATCTTAGGGCCTCTGTTTGATTTCGTCCCTTAAGTTGAAAATGTTTCAATTGAATCCCTTAACTTACAAATTGGTTCTATTGACTCCCGGAGTCAAAATTGTGACAAATAGGTGCGGTCAAACAAAAGTTGACAAGGGCAAAATTGGAAAAAAATTGAAAGACCTTGAAAAAGTTCCAATTAAATCTCTAAACGTACAAATTGAGTTTTATTGAGTCCCGGAGTATAAATTCTGACAAACACATGCTGTGCATATAAAGCTGATAAGGGAAATTTTAAAAGGAAATTTTTGGCAGATCTTGATGAGTTTCTATTTAATTTTTGACAGACCAAGAGTTCAATATCGACATTTTGCATAATATATTTACAACAATTTTTGGAAATAAATTATATTTTAGTTATTATTCTTTTAATTTTTCTTAACTCTAATTACTATACTTTTTTATCTCACTATTAAATCACTAAATTATTAAAAATGCTCTAAAATCAATCACTCTATTTATTCCCCGTCAAGTGCAACGAATACCAATTTTTATCACACAAAAATATAATTCTACGATTTACCTGTCCGCTTTATTGGTACATTGACCCATAACCGCCAAGCTCAGATTTGCGTTCACGGATGGGATCTAGAGGTGAAGCAGTTGCCCAATTGCCCAATGTTTTTTCCACGGCAAAGGGCTGTTTAATTGGGCAATTGGGCAATTCTTGCCGCCGATGATGTCGAAGAAGACTTTAGGGTTATCGGGTTTGGGAAAGAAAATAAAAGGAGGAAGAAAGAAAAGGAAAGAAAAGGAAAGAAAAGGGAGGGAGAAGACGAGAAATAAAAGAGAAAATAAATAATTTTTTACCAAGAAATGATAATTTTGTGTGATGAAAATTGGTATTCGTTGCACTTCACGGGAAATAAATAGAATGATTGATTTTAGAGCATTTTTAATAATTTAATGATTTAATAGTGAGATAAAAAAAATATAGTAATTAGAGTTAAGACAAATTAAAAGAATAATAACTAAAATATAATTTATTTCCAAAAAATTGTTGTAAAGATGTTACACAAAATGTCGATATTGAACTCTTGGTCTATCAAAAATTAAATAAAAACTCATCAAGATTTGCCAAAAATTTCTTTTTAAAATTTCCCTTACTAGCTTTAAATGCACAGCACGTGTTTATCAAAATTTATACTCCGGATCTCAATAGAACTCAATTTGTACGTTTAGAGATTCAATTTGAACTTTTTCAAGGTCTGCCAATTTTTTTTCCAATTTTGCCCCCGTCAACTTTTGTTTGACCGCATCTATTTGTCACAATTTTGACTTCGGGACTCAATAGAACCAATTTGCAAGTTAAGAGACTCAATTGAAACTTTTTCAACTTAAGGGACGGAATCAAATAGAGACCCCAAGATAAGGGACTATTCACACTATTAACCCTTAAAGATATATAAATTGGTCATCTCTCTACCCATTAGGGTTATAGACACAGAACACAAAACCATCTTGACATTAATGTCTGTGATAGAAAGGTGAAGAGAGAAAAACCAATTTTGAGAGCAAGTGGTGGTGTTTCTTAATTTGTTCTAAAAATTTATGTCTTCTGTATCAAGTACACAATCTTTATGATTTAATTGTTTATGATAAATTATTTATTCAAAGATCTTGCCTCATATTTACATCATAAAGTTTAAAATTTAACATGTGGTATTAAAGTGGATTATGAATAAATAATTTATTCATTAATGGTTTTGGTTTTGCATGTTAATTTTGAGGCCATACGGATTCAATTAACACATGCTTGCCTGCAAGCATTGGCATGCATATCCCACCAAAAGGTGGGGGAAATTACAAATATAGTAGGCCCAGCTGCTTTGTTTACAAATATAGTAGGTCTGCATAAAGAATAAGTGGAGAAAATAGGTGTTAGATCCATGGAGTGGTAGAAGAATTAGGGCTAGCGATTGTAAATAGTTTTCAAAGGGTAGGTTTGCAGTGATTGTCAATAGTCGACAGTTTACTCAATACATTATTCCAGATTTTACTCGATACTTTGGTCGATAGTTTACTCGATACATTATTCGATATTTTACTCGATGCTTTAGTCGACAGTTTAATCGATACATTATTCGGGATTTTGCTTCAAACCTTAATCGATAGTTTACTCGATATGTTATTCGAGATTTTACTCGATAATTTAGACGAGATTTTACTCAATCAAACACTCGAGGTTTCTCAATATGTTATTCGAGATTTTACTCGATACTTTAGTCGAGAGTTTAATCGATACATTACTCGACAGTTTACATTCGCCATACTTCTCGAGTAAAATGTCAGCATTTGGTCTCGATATATTTCTCCTCAAACAGTTTATGGCTAACATTAACATTTGTAGGCGAGTACTCTTTCGACCGTTTGTTGTATATGAACAAAAACACTATGTGATAAAACCCTAACTTATAAGGTTCAAATAAGCAGAAATAAGCAAAATAACAATCAGCTGGTAACTCACAACCAATAGAGGAAGCTTCAAATAAGCAAAACAACAATAACAAAAACATCACACTTAGAAAAAACTGACCTTTTTCTTTTGCACATTCTTTGATTTCTCCTCCATTGTGTTAGATGATGGGCGTCAACCTCTCGTGCGTGCCATTGATGGTGTAGGTAAGTAATGCTGAATAAGAACGAACTAAGGTAGAGGGTGAATCGATCTGGAAATTGCGATGGGGAAGGCACACTGAATCGGTCTGGAAGTAGCGTAACTGAAAATGAAGGTGAATAACTGAATGGAGTGGAAGAACGAACAGGCGCGATTTTCAAATACGGTGGCATTTTTGTAGTTTTACCCTGCTGAGTAAAATGTCAAGTAAAATATTGACAAAAATGTGAACAAATATATCGAGCAAACTATCGAGCAATATATAGAACACATAAACAAATGTCGACCAAAATGTGGACCAAAATGTCGACAAAATTGTGGAATACATAAACGAATGTATAATTTTTTACTTTGAAGCTTATATCATATGCAGGTCCATAAAACAACCAATTGCTAGTGGAACTAGCTCATGTTCGTTGATCGGGTTTTGTTTTTCATGCTAACTTACGAAAGCTTATACCTACACAGCGACGATGACATTCAAACTAGGAAACTGTTCAACCCAGGCAAATGAGATGCTGAACCGATGATCCTCGCAAATTCAGAATGAAGAATAATGAATAATGAATCAAGAATGGTGAGCTGAAGTGAAACGATGAGGGATATTGTGGTATTTTCACATGGTCAAACACAGTTGACCTACCATATTTCAAAAGGTTTATGCGGACCTGCTATATTTGTAAACAAAGTAGTTGGGCCTGCTATATTTGCAATTTCCCCCCAAAAGGTGCAGAGGCCGTACGGGTTTTAGAAAAAAAAAGAAAATAATAATAGTAATAATGATGATGGCCTAACGCACGATGATGATGGCCTAACACTTGATTGCTGTTCGGCCGGCTGGCTTTGGTTTTGGTTGCTTGGGAAGTTGATTTATTGATTCTTGGCCATCCCGAAGTCCCCACATCCCAATGGCCATCCCTAGTAGGATGTTAATAGGTCATGTTTCAGGTTCATAAGTCATGTTTTGATATAAGTATTAAAATTAATTATGAATTCGAATAGGATCCGCGAATCTTACTTGTTTTTATTTTCGTGTCGCATTTTGTGTGATAATTTCGTGTTGTATTTTCGTATCGTATTGTGAATGGTCACCCCTAATCCCGAGTCTGGATCATTGTCACTGCAACTTGTGTGTAAATTACTTTAAGGCAGCTCTTACGTTTGGAATTTTTTTTCTTTGCTAATTTCCTGTTTAATCTCCCAAGCAACTTAACTGCTAGATCATAGTAGGTACTAGGTAGTCACAAGATAATTAAGCTTATCTTGATTTTTATACTATAATGACAAGAAATAAAATTAGATGGCCACATTTTATTAATGCTAGAATTTATGACAATTATGTTATTTATGCTATTTATATTTCTTTTATGGAATATTATGAGATATTTTATTTTTCTTGTCATATTATGATTTTGGGAATATTAATGTTAAAATTCTCTTGACTTGTTAAATTTATACATGATATTAATATAAAGAATTAGTTTATTAGTCATCAAAGTGGCCAAACTAATTAATTAAAATTTTTATCATGTAGTAAATTATAGTTATTTATTCATATTATGTTAATGCCTATTATTGCAATTATATGAATAAGTGACGTTTATTAGTTGATAAAATTTTAAAATTTTACCCAAAGGTAAAATTAATTTTCTATGACTAATAAACATTAGGATAAATTACATCTACTACCCCAGATTTGGAATATTACCAATACTTCATTAAATTTGATAAATTCATAACATTTGGCCCCTTTAATCAACTAAATTCATAACATTTAGCCCCCTTAAGGGAGTATTGGTAGTTTTACCAAATTTCAGGATTCGATTGGTAATTTACACAAACCACATGGGTAGTAGATGTAATTTACCCTAAACATTATGGATAATAATCAATTTGCTTGCCAAATATTTTGTGTACCCAAAGATACTATTTTATTTGATGAGACTTGTTTGATTATCTAATAAAGTTTGCATGACATTAAGTTATGATAATATATTATTGAACTTATCCAAAAGAAGCTTGCAATATATTTTAATGGGGTGCCTGGAAGGGGGGAATGAAATGGATTTTTGGGTAATCATTCCATTCCCCCTGCCTGGACGGGGGAATGGAATGAAGATGGGGTAATTGATTACCCCATATTGGGTAATCCTTCATACCCTCCAATATTGAGGGGTATGGAAGCTAGAAATGCTTTCTTTGTTTTGAATTAATATTATAATTAATTAATACTAACTAATTAATTAATTAATATTAATTCTTATAATTAATATTTATTTATTTATTATTATTAAAATTAATAATAAATTAATTAATTATGATTAATTTAATTAATTATTCATTTACTTAATATTATGAATTAAATAATTAATTAATCTCATTTATTAATATTAATTATTATAATTAATATAAATTAACTTATTATTATTAAGTAATAATAAATTAACTAATTAAGATTAATTTAATTAATCATTCATTTACTTAATATTGTAATTTAATATTAGAATTAATAATTAATAAATCTCATTTACTAATATTAATTATTATAATTAATATTAATTAATAATAATTAATTGATAATAATAATTAATTTATAATTAATTAATTACTTAAAATTAATTTAATCAATAATATTTTTATTAATAATTAATTAATTTAATATTATAATAAATAATTAACTAATAATAACTAATTAATTAATACTAATTATTATAATTAATTTATAATCATTTTCATTCCCCAACACAAACCAACCACCATTATTAGTAATCAATTCTCATTCCCTAGCACAAACCAACTAACAAAATTATAATGAAAGACCTCACTATCATTCCCCACTACTATCATTTCCATTACCTTTCCTATTCTCCTCCCCCGACTAGGCGCCCCCTAAATGTTTTATGATTTGAATCTGATAATTTATTGAGCATTTATGTATTTGCAACTATTTTCCTCAATTGCATGCTTACATTACTATGTTTAATGGTTTGAATTTCTATAAATAGTGCGAACAAGTCAATTTTCATTTAGGTGTTTTGGATCTTGACTTAGCACTATTAGAAGAAAAGCCTGCTACTATTATAGATACAAGCAGTGAGGCTGAGAAATCAAATTATAAAGCATGGGAAATGTCAAACAGATTACGCCTTAATTTCATGCAAATAATGATTGCTAACAACATTAAGACTGCTATTCCACAAACTGTAAATGCTAAAGAATTCCTTAAGCTTGTGGAAGAGCATTTTTGTTCTGCTGATAAGTCTCTCACTGGTACTCTAATGGCTGAACTCATGACCATGAAATTTGATGGGTCACGAAACATGTAGCAACATGTCCTATAGATGACAAACATTGCAGCAAATTGAAAGACCCTGGGTATGACAATTGATGACTCCTTCTTAATGTAGTTCATTATGAACTCGTTACCTCCTGAATATGGACATTTACAAATTAATTACAACATTATTAAGGACAAGTGGGATATTAATGAATTGTCCAATATGCTAATTCAAGAGGAAGCAAGACTAAAGAATCAAGGAGTTCATTCAATTAACCTTGTGGGTTAAGAAGTTAGTAAGATTCATAAGCCAAAAACTAAGGATTTTAAGAATAAAGTACCTACTAAAATGACATAGGTTACTACTGAAGATGATAAGAAGGAATAAAAGATAGATAAGTGTCACTTCTGTAAGAAAGAATGAAGTTATCAGAAAGATTGTTTGAAGCGTAAAGTTTGGCTTGAAAAGAAGGTATATCTAACCTTTTTGTATGTTACGAACTAAACTTAACTGAAGTTCTTTCAAATACTTGGCGGCTTGATTCTAGTGCTACTACTCATGTTTCCAATTTAAGAAAGGGATTCCTTACAATCAAAACTATAAACCCAACTGATAGTTTTTTATTCATGGGAAACTGTAAGAAGGTTCCAATTGAAGGCATAGGGGCTTATTGTTTAGTGTTAGATATTGGTCATTACTTGGATATAATGCAAACTCTCTATGTACCTTCAATTTCTAGAAACTTGGTTTATGTTTCAAAACTTGATAAAAGTGGGTTTACTATTAAGTTTGGTCATGGTTGTTTCAATTTATGTAAACATAATTTCATTATTTGTTTTGAAATTCTTATAAATGGTTTATATAAATTGAAACTTGATTTAATTTTTTGAAATCTCTATTTTTTGTTTATCATAATGTTGGAATTAATCGTAGCATGATGAATGATAATTTTGCTTACTTGTGGCATAAGCGTTTGGGTCAGGTATCCAAAGAAATATTAGAAAGATTGGTAAAGAATGAAATTCTTTTGAATTTAAATTTTATTGATCTTGGCATATGTGTGGATTGCATTAAGAGAAAGTAAATCAAACATAGCAAGAAAGGAACCACAAGATGTAATTAGCTGCCTGAAATTATATACACTGATATATGTGGACCTTTTGATGCTCCATCTATTGGTGGAGAAAAGTACTTTATCACCTTTATAGATGATTTTTCATGTTATGGATATATCTATTTGCTTAATGAAAAATCTCATGTTGTAAATGCCCTTGAGGTGTTTATAAAAGAGGTTTAAAGGCAATTATATAGAAAAGTGAAAATTGTACAGTCTAATAGAGGTGGTGAGTATTATGAAAAATATGATGAATCAAGACGATGTCCAAGTCTATTTGCAAAGCTCATCGAGAAACATGGCATATGTGCACAGTATTCTATGCCGGGCACACCTCAACAAAATAGTGTGGTAGAAAGGTGTAATGGGACATTAATGGATATGGTTAGGAGTATGATGAGTAATTCCTCATTATCCAAAATATTGTAGATGCATGCATTAAAATTGCTATGTATTTGCTAAATAGGATTTCTAGCACGGTAGTTTCTAAAACTCCTTTCAAGTTATGGACTAGAAAGAAACCTAGTTTAAGGCACCTGCATGTTTAGGGTTGCCCAGCAGAAACATGAGTTTATAATCTATATGAAAGGAAATTAGATTCTCGAACGGTTAGTGGTTACTTTATTGGTTACCCAGAGAAATCTAAAGGGTATAGGTTTTATTGTCCAAACCATAATCAAAGAATTGTTGAAACTGCTAATGCCAAATTTATTGAAAATAGGGAAGTAAGTAGGAGTGCTGAAAAACATACTGTGGATATTAATGAGGTAAGGGTTAATGTTCCATCACTCACAAATGTTCCAATATCTATATCTTCATCAAATATTAACCTAGTGTTGGAAGAGTAAAATGATCTTGGGCAATATTTGAGTGAAAAAGCACCTCATGAAGAAACTTACTTACAACCAACTAACATTAATGAACCACATGGAATAGTTTTGAATAAATCTATAAGGACAAGAAGGTTAGCTATTCCTAATGACTATGTGATTTATTTGCAAGATTCAGAATTTGGTTATGACATTTATGAGGATTCTATTTCATTTTCACAAGCCATAAAAGGTGATCAGTTTGATAAAAGGATTGATGCCATGAAAGATGAGTTAAACTCAATGGCTCAAAACAAATTTTGAGATCTTGTTGATTTGCCAGAAGGATCTAAACAAGTTGGATGCAAATGAGTCTTTAAGATCAAATGTGACTCGAATGGCAATATTGAACAATATAAAGCCAGACTTGTTGCCAAGGGTTATACTCAAAATGATGGTGTTGATTATAAAAAGACTTGTTCACCTGTCTCAAAGAAAGACTCGTTGAGAATAATTATGGCATTAATGGCTCAATATGATTTAGAGCTACATCAAATGGATGTGAAAAATGCTTTTTTGAATGGAGATCTTGATGAGGAAATTTATATAGATCAACTTGAAGGTTTTTCCATAAAAGGAAAAGGTCACATGGTGTGTAAACTTAAGAAGTCAATATATGCATTAAAACAAACTTTCCAACAATGTTGTATTAAGTTTAATGATACCATAACATCTTTTGATTTTGAAGAAAACATTGTTGATCAGTGTATTTATTGAAAGATCAGTGGAAGGAAGTTTGTATTTTTAGTCCTATATATATGTTGATGATCTTCTACTTGCTGCTAATGATTTAGGCATGTTGCATAAGACTAAAGAATTTCTCTCTAAGAATTTTGAAATAAAAGATATGGGAGAGACATCCTTTGTGATAGGAATTTCAATATTCCGATATAGATCACAAGGATGGATAGGATTGTCTCAGAAAAAATATCAAAAGAATTCTTAAGAGATTTAATATGAACAAATGTTCTACAAGAGTTGTCCCAATACAAAAGAGCGATAAATTTAGTCTTATGCAATGTCCAAAGAATGATGTGGAATGTAAAGAAATGGAATCTATTCTATATTCTTCTGTTGTTGACAGTTTGATGTATTTGCAAACATGCACATGACCCGATATAAGTTTCGCGGTCGGAATGCTGGGCAAATATCAAAATAATCCTGGTGTGGATCATTGAAAAGCTGCAAAGAAAATATTAAGATACCTTCAAGGAACAAAGTATTATATGCTCATGTATAGAAGATCTAATCTATTAGAAGTGGTTGGAATTATTAGTCATGCCACAACAATTAGTCAAAAGGCATGGCTAAGATGCTACATAGCTATCGGCTTATATGGAATTATTTTCACTATTTGATATTACCATCTTATCACTAGCCCTTAGATAAAGTAAGATTTTGTAATATTTACAAGGTTTTTCTGTAAAAGGGTTTTCACGTATGGCTTTTTTAACCTCATCACCAACTCCCACTCAAGGTAAAGTTTTGCAGCATTCATGAGATTTTTCCAACTATAGGAAAGTGTGTTTAAATAGTAAAAGAATATGACGCTCATTTTGTGATAATAGAAAAGAGAAAAAAGTAAAAATAACAATCAAATTGAGAGAGTATATTTATATTTTTAGGGTATATCACATTACAATTGACTTATGTGTTCTTCACTTCTTATTTTAATTTCATTTTTTTTTTAGTTGACAACTATTATGTTTTTTTTTTTTTTAAATTAGCTAAGAAAAAGATAACAATTCTCCCATTTAGATTGTATAGTTTCTTGTAAAAAAGGGGAAGGAGCATATCATTGGTAAATCGATTTAACATTCAAAAGCGTTATTGATATTGCCAAAGCAATAATTATTTGCTCAACTAATTATTATCTCTGCATAATTGCCAGTCCATTCACAAGTAATTCTTTTGTCATTTTGTTTTAAACACGAACATTTAGCTTATCTCTATCAATTTGAAAGTTAAGTTTTCATTATATAATTTATGAAATAACTAAAAAATTAGACAAAAATATGAGTATAAAGTGTTTCAAAGTATATAAGAAATGAATTAAAAATATTTACTTAGAAAAAATATGCATTAAATACAATTATAAGTAGTGGTATAAAGCAAATCCAAAATGAGAAATATGGAATAAACATTGTTTTTGTCTAATTTATTAGTTCATTAATGAAATATGTAACAAAAAAACTAGCTTTTAAATGGCTAAAGGGGAAATCATAATACTTCTAAATTTCAAAGGATAATTGGTAATAAAATCAAATATCAAGAAAGATAGATATAACTTATCCAAAAACCAAACTTTTAATGCATTTTAATTTCAGCATTTCTGAAATCAGAATAATTACTTATTTTATTACCAACTTTGACAATTGAATTCAAATTACAAACCAAAAGGTAAAGGAGGAGCCGAGGTGGAGGAGGATTGGCAACACCACAACAACTTAATGAAGTTGACTTTCCTGGAAATGAATCTGAGTTCATTATTTGTTCACGTGGGTGCAGCCTAATTTGTGGTTCTCTGAATTCTCCCTTTATTTTTACAGTAGCATGGCCAAAGTTTAAGAATTTTCAATTAGATGGTGGGTTGTAGGTTTCAAAAAATACAAATGAAACCAGGTTGTACAATTGACCTCGTAACAAACAAACATGTATAAGCCTGAAAAGATTAATGCATCACTTGTAGTAGTAGTTAATTGTCGGAAATTAAAAAAAAAAATTCTTGATTATAAATTGAATTTCACGCACGTATATACCTAAAATATTCAAAAGAAATCAAACTCACAGATCATCAAATCCCTAAAATATCAAACTTTTGGAGCCTTTTTTTATTTCTGTATTTTCGCGAATAATCATTCTAGAACAGTATTTTAAAACTTTGGAGTTGGCACCAGTTGGACAGTTTGATATGGGGTGAACTCCAACTCAGTTTCCCAAATTGTTTGATTTAATCCCGTTGACTTCTAATTTATTTTTCTTTTTACGTGACTTTAATTTTTCTCCATAAGGTTTGGATCTACACAATGAATTCTTTTAATAACAATGTAAATAGCAATAATTTTGTCATAGTGATTTGGGTAAATTATACTTACCTTTCTAAGATTTGACTTTATCACTAATTACTCTATATTGTTTGAAAATATACCGTCTCTACCTTTGACTATTTAAAAATAAATATTTTATTACATGATTCATGAAATTAGTATTTTGTTAGGTATTTCATTACATAAATAGCCAAAAAAGTGAGCACAAAGTGTTTGAAAATATAAAAAATGAAGTAAAGATGATAACTCTATTTTATATAGGGTTTTCTTATTCATTTTGGTTAGAAATTGGCTTGTGTTTTAATTTGTTTTTACATATTTTGGCCAAATTATCCTTTGAAAACTCACTCATCTTCCGGAGTTCATAACTCTTGATGCAGACGTCCAAATGAGATGATTCAAGATGATATGGAAAGCTAAGAAAGAGAGCAAAAACTTTCATGAAGAAAGTTTTCTCAAATTCTGGAAGCAAAAGGACCAAAACTGGACAGAAACTTAAAGATTTTTTCTGAAATTTTCTTTAGCTACGGGTTTTGAAATTCAGCAGTCGCTTCACGGTTTTGTAGCACAATTTGATAGCAACATTCAAGAAGAAGAAGCCTTCTTACTCAGCCAAGTATAAAGTAAAAAGAAAGGAATGCTTAGTAACAAAAGGCTGCTACACTTGGACAATAAAGAAGGAAATAAAAGAAAGGAAGAAGCTGACTTTTGAGTGAAGAAACCGAGCACATGAGAGCATAACCAACCCAGCTGCATCTTTTTATTTTCTAAAGAAAGAGTGCATGAGGACAGCAAGAAAGTCTCTCCAAAATGCAGTCTCACATGGGCAAAAACAAAGCTCGGAAAAATCGGGCAGAACATAGAGAGAAACAAGCAAACAAATGAGCATGCACACAAAGAAAGAAAAAGAAAAGAGAATCATGTCACATGAATTGCCAACTACAAAAGCAAAGCTTGGGCTGTTTTATTTGCTGGAAAAGAAACCAAGCACATGGCAGCAACAACACCTTCGGCAGAGCAAAGAAAGAAGAGCAAATCCTTGCTTATAAATAAGAAAGCTTACAACGGAGGAAGATATCCCATTTCAGCCGATCCCATTTTCAGCCGAGCAGCATATTTCTTTCCTTTCTTCCTTAGTTTAGGAGTAGTTTCCTTTCTTTCCTTAGAGATTTTTCAGTAGTTCTCTTTGGTTTTTCTTTAGAAATTTCAGTTGTACTTCATCTCGGATTTTTCTTCAACAAAATTTCGCTTCATCTCTTCGGGTTTTCTTCAAAGAATTGCAGACCTTTCTCGGTTGTTTTTGCAGAAATTTAGCCATCCTTTTGTTGTTTTCTTCATTATTTCTTCATTGTTTTGTTCTTATTGTTTGCAGTAGTTTAGCAAATAGAACAGCCACCAAGCTTGAAAGACAAAGAAGAAGCAATTTGTTGTTTTTGTTCCTTGGAAGCTACGGGTGCAAGAAACAAACCATGCAGAATTCTTGGTCTTCAAGTCTACGGGTTTTATCTTTTCTTATTTCCTTTAGTTTAGTTTAGTTTAGTTTAGTTATTTTATTTTTCTTTCCTTGTTTTAGTTTTTAGTTTTATTTAGAAATTTTAGTAATTTAAGTTTTGTATTTTGTTATGAAATTTTGTTGCTAAGTATTATCATCTGGCTTTTGTTTGGATTTTTCTTTTATTTTTCTTTTCAATCATGTTTAAATTTTTGGTGATATTCTTTTATATTAATATGAACTAAATTCTTTTTCTAGGGTTTAGATGTAGCCTAACTATGAAGTCTTAATATTTTTCTATTAATATAATTTGATTTAAATTTCTATGGTTGAGTATTTATCTTTGTGCTTAATGCTTCTAATTACTTGATCACTAATTAGATGATTTGTTAATCATAACGAATTGGAAGAGGAGTTATGTGTCAAGTTCATTGAGATAAATGCCATAAATTGCATGTAGGATAGGAATATACCTACATGGTTTGTGTAGTCGCTATATGAGAATCCATAGAAATTAATGACTTCATAATTGTTGTAATTCACATAGGAATATAGTGAATTAGCAATTAGGAGGATTTTTATTAGATCTCGGGAGGGACTAGTAAATAAATTTGGGAATCTCGACTATCAACCAGGAAATTAAATTAGATTATAGAAATAGATTAATATTAGGATGGATTAGTTATGGTGAAATCGAAAACCCTAGATCTTTCGTCAACTTAATCTATTAACTTGCTTTGTTTAGTTTTTAATTTTAGTTTTAAAATTACTTTTAATTTAGCTTATCCATAAAATATTTTTTTCTTCAAATAAAGTTAGAACTATTTTAATTTCGGTATTTAATAATTCATTAGTCTCTGTGGGAACGATAAATTATATTCACTCTATATTACTTGTTAACGATCACGTGCACTTGCGTCTAAAAATCGACCAACAAGTTTTTGGCGCCGTTGCCGGGGACTAATTTGATTTTATTAATATCGATACCAAGTAGTTCTACCTTTAATTTGAACTTTTATTATTTTAATTTATTTACTTTTGTTCTTTTACCTTTTTAGATATTATTCTGTGGTGCATGAGAAGGTTTGGAAGTAATAATCTCCTCCCATTGGATCCAGAGATAGAAAAGACTTGTCGTTTGAATAAAAGGGAAAAGAGAGAAACTTCTGCACAATCTCATAACACTATGGCTGAACATGAAGAGAACGCTATCCCAGTCGCTAATGCCAACACTAGAGCATTACGTAATTATGCTTTGCCTACTGCCACATATGATCTCCATAGTGTCATACCTCCAACTGTTGCGGCAAATAATTTTGAATTGAAGTCAGGCATAATCCAGATGGTTCAAGCTAATCAGTTCACTGGGTTAGCACATGAGAATCCTAATGCTCACTTAATCAATTTTCTTGAGATCTGTGCTACATTGAAAATGAATGGTGTCTCTGATGATGCCATTAGACTGAGGCTTTTCCCATTCTCACTGAGGGATAGGGCCAAGAGTTGGTTGCTTTCTTTGCCAGCAGGAGCAATCACCACGTGGGACATGTGTAGGCAGAAATTTTTGACGAAATATTTTCCACCCACCAAAACTGCAAAGATGAGGAATGAGATCACCACATTCACTCAAAATGAGATGGAATCACTTTCTGAAGCATGGGAGAGGTACAAAGATTTATTGCGAGCATGCCCTCATCATGGTATCCCAGATTGGTTACAGTTGCAGACTTTTTATAATGGGTTGATTCGATCAACCAAGATACTTGTAGATCTTTGCGTGGAGGTTCACTAATGGGGAAAACATATGAGGTCTTATGCATTGTTGGATGAGATGGCTTCTCTGCACTACCAATGGTCTTCAGGGAGATCCACACTACCGAAAAATCATGGCAGGTATGACGTTGATGCCCTCACTGCACTATCAGCCCAGGTTGCTACACTGTCAAAGCAACTTAGTTCACTCAATGCAAATGCCATCCATATTCCTCCAGAAGCTTGTGATTTCTGTGGTGGACCTCATTCTAGTGGTGATTGTCAAGTGGGAAATCCTTTTGCCCCATTGCAGAGGGAACAAGCTCAGTTTGTAGGGAATTCAAACAGACAGTATAATCCATACTCCAACACTTACAATCAGGGATGGAGAGATCATCCCAACTTTTCTTGGAGAAACAATCAGCCTGCTGATAAACCCTATGGATTTCAGCCTCCACAGCCAATTCAACCCCAAGCACAAATGGTGTCTTTAGAAGATGCTCTTGTTCAATTGAGCATGACCACCTCACAGTTCATGACTAAGACTGAAGCCACATTGCAAAATCAGACAGCATCCATTCGAAATTTGGAGGTTCAGATGGGACAACTTGCCAGTGCATTAAATTCTAGACCACAAGGGTCTTTGCCTAGTAATACGGAAATCAACCCTAAGGAACAAGTGAAGGCAATTACACTAAGAAGTGGCAAAGAGTTACCTGAACCTGTGACACAGAAAAAGTCAGAACAAGAAACAGTGGAAGTGCAGACCAGAAAATCTGGAGAACAAATTGAAGAAGTCGTGAAACCCACATCGAAGTTGTTTCCAGATAATCCACCTCCTTATGTGCCACCGATGCCATATCCTCAGCGATTCCAAAAGCAAAAGCTAGATAAGCAATTTTCTAAATTTCTTGATGTTTTTAAGAAATTACATATTAATATTCCTTTTCGATGCTTTGGAGCAGATGCCTAGCTATGTGAAGTTCATGAAAGAGATCCTCTCCAACAAAAGAAAGCTAGAAGAGTATGAGATTGCACTTATCAAGAATGCAGGCCATTTTGCGAAAAAGCTTCCTCCTAAACTTAAAGATCCAGGAGTTTTGCTATTCCTTGCACTATAGGAAATTCTTATTTTGATAAAGCCTTGTGTGATCTTGGTGCAAGTATTAATCTTATGCCTCTCTGTTTTAGGAAACTTGGCTTAGGAGAAGCCAAACCCACTCTGATCACATTGCAATTGGCGGATAGATCGATAAAATACCCAAGAGGTATTATAGAGGATGTGCTTGTTAAGGTGGATAAATTTATCTTCCCGGCTGATTTCATTGTACTTGACATGGAGGAAGACCAAGAAATTCCTATTATTCTTGGTAGACCTTTCTTAGCTACGGGAAAGACCCTAATAGATGTGCAAAAAGGGCAATTAACCATTAGGGTTCAAGATGAGCAAGTCACTTTCAATGTCTTTAAAGCACTGAAATTTCCGAGTGAGATAGACAATTGTATGAAGGTGGATACAATTGATGGGTGCACTAAAGAAAAATTCGAAGCGAGCCATCCAAAAGATCCAATCGAAGCATGTCTTGTGGGGATAAAACATTCTAACAATCAAGAGGTAGATACATGCTCCAAACAACTTGAGACCTTAGCACCTATGTTCATTAAAAGGCCATTTGAAGACCTTGGAAAAGGTGTTTCCAAACCACTACCTTCAGTTGAGAAGCCTCCACAATTAGACCTCAATCCATTGCCCAAGCATCTTAACTTTGACTTGAAAGCCTTAGGTGAGAAAAGACTACTCCAATTGGATAAGATGGATGAATTCCGTCAAGGGGTGTATGAGAATGCAATGGTGGTTTCTGCAAAATCAATGAAGAACATGCAGATATGGTCCAAGCAATTGGTAAACATTTGAGCGATAGAGGACGTCGAGCATAACGACGTTAACCAATTGCGCTAATTGGGAGGCAACCCACGTTCTTTTACCTTTATTGCTTTTATTTTTTTTATTCTTCTTATTATTATTATTATTCTTATTTTTGTCTTATAAAAAAAAAAATTTACTATTTGAAATTCTGCTTTTTGCTGCACCAGTCTGAAGAAGAATTCGGTTCAAGGCTTTCCCATTGGAATTTTGTGCTGAAATTTTACAGCAAGGTAGAAGATTCAACCAGGTTCATGTCCACCAAATTTGAGAATTTTTGGAGCTGTTTTGGTACTTGAACGAAATTCATCTTCAACAGCTGTTCCAAACAGGGCAGTTTCCTCACCCTTCGTTTTTCTTATGTTCTCTTTAGTTGCTATAATTGATTTTGCTCCTTGCTGCATTGAGGACAATGCTCAATTTTAAGTTGGGGGTGGGATAAATGAAATTTTGTGCTGGATTTTTGTCAAAATTTTTGAAAAATTTCAATTTTATAGAGTTAAAAAGAAAAAGTCCTTCCAAGTTTTCAATTTTGTTGATATCTTCTTTGAAATTTCTAATTCTTTTGATACTCATTTAGAATAATTTTGAGTTATATGCATTAGTTATTTGGGTTGGAATGTATGAATGAGGCAAGTATGATTAATCTTTGTTTTGAAAGTTTTTAAAGCATCTTGTTGATTTTAATGATTGAATTGAATGAGAATGTGCAAGATTTGATATACATTAAACCCATTGTGAGTATTTGAGCCTAAGAGCAATTTCTTTTCTTTGCTCACATGTTTCTTTGATTGAGTGTTGTCAAATATGGTATGTTCATTCTAGAACTTGCTTTGTTATGCATGTTGAGATCACATTATGGATTCATGCTTTGAAATGAAAAGGGCACTACTTAGGATTAACCATTTTTAACTTTCTAAAAAAAGCTTAACCATTACATATACCTCTAGTCAACCAACTTTGAGCCTTAACCTTTCTTTGTTATAATACCACATTTTTTAACTTTAAACCGTTGTTTTTGTTTACCACCGTTGAACCCTTTGTCAAGAGTATGTAGAAATGAATTGCATGATAAAATTTCTATTGATTCCAAAGAAAAGAACCATTGAAAAAAAAAAAAAAAAGAGTGAACAATATTCCTTACGAAGATTGGACAAAGTCAATGTTTTCATTGTGTACAAGATGGTCCAATTATATGTTGAAGTTGTTAAAAGGGATGTATGTTATTTGAAAAAAAAAATGGTTCTAATATGCTACTTGTTGCTTTTGAGTCATGCAAGGAAGTTTATACATATCTTGATTTGTGAAAACCTAAATTTTCCTTTCTTTTACCTACCCTTACCTAAGCCCCATTACAACCTTTATAAAGACCCTTTGATTATTGCATGGATTAATATTTATTAGTGGTGGAGATGTGATATATAAGCAAGCCTATGGTAATGACATGCTATGTTTGATTTGAGTGTTGAATGAAACCCCTAAACACTTTGAGTGGTTAGAGTGCAACCTATGAGAGGTTATCAAATTTTGTGCATTTGATTTCTATAAAATTGTTGAAATTAATAAGATGTGTATTTTGTTAAAGAAAAGAGGCTACGAATACTTGTTCTTTGGATTATTATTCCAATCTAGATCTCTAATATGTAATGACTTTGAATTATTTATGAGTGAGTTAGAAAGGATATGGAAAGAAAAGAAATATGTTCTTCTAGTGCAAGCTTGAGGACAAGCTTTGAGCTAAGTTGGGGGTAATTTGATAACTCTATTTTATATAGGGTTTTCTTATTCATTTTGGTTAGAAATTGGCTTGTGTTTTAATTTGTTTTTACATATTTTGGCCAAATTATCCTTTGAAAACTCACTCATCTTCCGGAGTTCATAACTCTTGATGCAGATGTCCAAATGAGATGATTCAAGATGATATGGAAAGCTAAGAAAGAGAGCAAAAACTTTCATGAAGAAAGTTTTCTCAAATTCTGGAAGAAAAAGGACCAAAACTGGACAGAAACTTAAAGATTTTTTCTGAAATTTTCTTTAGCTACGGGTTTCAGAAATTCAGCAGGCTGCTTCACGGTTTTTGTAGCACAATTTGATAGCAACATTCAAGAAGAAGAAGCCTTCTTACTCAGCCAAGTATAAAGTAAAAAGAAAGGAATGCTTAGTAACAAAAGGCTGCTACACTTCGGACAATAAAGAAGGAAATAAAAGAAAGGAAGAAGCCAGCTTTTGAGTGAAGAAACTGAGCACATGAGAGCATAACCAACCCAGCTGCATCTTTTTATTTTTCTAAAGAAAGAGTGCATGAGGACAGCAAGAAAGTCTCTCCAAAATGCAGTCTCACATGGGCAAAAACAAAGCTCAGAAAAATCGGGCAGCAACATAGAGAGAAACAAGCAAACAGCCGAGCATGCACACAAAGAAAGAAAAAGAAAAGAGAATCAAGTCACATGAATTGCCAACTACAAAAGCAAAGCTTGGGCTGTTTTATTTGCTGGAAAAGAAACCAAGCACATGGCAGCAACAACACCTTCGGCAGAGCAAAGAAAGAAGAGCAAATCCTTGCTTATAAATAAGAAAGCTTACAACGGAGGAAGACATCCCATTTCAGCCGATCCCATTCTGAGCAGCATATTTCTTTCCTTTCTTCCTTAGTTTAGGAGTAGTTTTCTTTCTTTCCTTAGAAGTTTTCCAGTAGTTCTCTTTGGTTTTTTCTTTAGAAATTTCAGTTGTACTTCATCTCGGATTTTTCTTCAACAGAATTTCAGTCTTCATCTCTTCGGGTTTTCTTCAGCAATTGCAGCAGCCTTTCTCGGTTGTTTTTGCAGAAATTTAGCCATCCTTTTGTTGTTTTCTTCATTATTTCTTCATTGTTTTGTTCTTATTGTTTGCAGTAGTTTAGCAAATAGAACAGCCACCAAGCTTGAAAGACAAAGAAGAAGCAATTTGTTGTTTTTGTTCCTTGGAAGCTACGGGTGCAAGAAACAAACCATGCAGAATTCTTGGTCTTCAAGTCTACGGGTTTTATCTTTTCTTATTTCCTTTAGTTTAGTTTAGTTTAGTTTAGTTATTTTATTTTTCTTTCCTTGTTTTAGTTTTTAGTTTTATTTAGAAATTTTAGTAATTTAAGTTTTGTATTTTGTTATGAAATTTTGTTGCTAAGTATTATCATCTACGGCTTTTGTTTGGATTTTTTCTTTTATTTTTCTTTTCAATCATGTTTAAATTTTTGGTGATATTCTTTTATATTAATATGAACTAAATTCTTTTTCTAGGGTTTAGATGTAGCCTAACTATGAAGTCTTAATATTTTTCTATTAATATAATTTGATTTAAATTTCTATGGTTGAGTATTTATCTTTGTGCTTAATGCTTCTAATTACTTGATCACTAATTAGATGATTTGTTAATCATAACGAATTGGAAGAGGAGTTATGTGTCAAGTTCATTGAGATAAATGCCATAAATTGCATGTAGGATAGGAATATACCTACATGGTTTGTGTAGTCGCTATATGAGAATCCATAGAAATTAATGACTTCATAATTGTTGTAATTCACATAGGAATATAGTGAATTAGCAATTAGGAGGATTTTTATTAGATCTCGGGAGGGACTAGTAAATAAATTTGGGAATCTCGACTATCAACCAGGAAATTAAATTAGATTATAGAAATAGATTAATATTAGGATGGATTAGTTATGGTGAAATCGAAAACCCTAGATCTTTCGTCAACTTAATCTATTAACTTGCTTTGTTTAGTTTTTAATTTTAGTTTTAAAATTACTTTTAATTTAGCTTATCCATAAAATATTTTTTTCTTCAAATAAAGTTAGAACTATTTTAATTTCGGTATTTAATAATTCATTAGTCTCTGTGGGAACGATAAATTATATTCACTCTATATTACTTGTTAACGATCACGTGCACTTGCGTGTAAAAATCGACCAACAAAAGACATTTACTTGAAAACAACATACATCCAACATAATAAAAGCCCATATAGAAAAAGGTGAGACAAGATCTGTTTTTATGGACAAACACCCAAAATTGTCCTCCACATTTCACCAAATAATCTTTTTCATCTTCCACTTTTAAAATGAGAACAAATAGTCCTTCAAATTTCATAAATCGGAACTTTTGGTACTATTTGTGAAATAAATGGGAACTTTTAGTCTTTAAAATTTCATAAACGGGAACATTTAGTCCTGAAATTTTCGGTTTTTCCTCCTGTTTTTATTTATTGTTTAATTACTTATAAATTATGTAACAAAAACTAACTTTTATATAGTCAATGAGAAACGCTTAATATTCTCAAATCTAAAATTAAAGCATAGTTGGTTATATCATCATCTATTAAAATATAATACTAGTATTTACATAATTCCATCTCCTTCCAAACTTCGAAACCACCATAAAAGATTCACTGACTTACTATTCTATGTCTTAGAAAGGTAATTGTTTTTACTAATTGTTCATTAGTTGACTAAATCGCCATGTTACGTTGCCATAACATTTAGAATATGGTGGTGATTACAAAACGTAAGTGTTCAACGGATAGTCATATTATATATTATATATGTAATTACACCAAAATGTGCTCGCACATCATGCCTCAAAATCCCTCTAACCATTCTCCAAATCCTTGGCTCATTTGGTTGGTGGAAAGTTAAATTATCTGGTATTATAATTTGTAGGAGTTTGATTATAAGAAAAAAAAATATAAAAATTTTCTTTCCTGAATCTAAATACATTAGGAATGTTAACTAAAAGTCTTTTTTTTAAATTACTATTATCTGTGCTTGGCTCAAATTATTGAACCAAGATCTAATGTATAAATATAATGACAAACATTATTGAAATTATTGTTTAGATACTACTGTATGTAATTCAACATCACATTAGTTCATTAGATATGTAAAAAAAAAAAAAAATATGTAAGTGAAGGAAGGAAAACTCGCGAACGCACATATCATTTACAACAACCTAGAATTTATATATCAAAACTCTTTCTCTTGAATAATAATAAAAAAAAAAATTCCAAAATGATAGGTGAACATGCAATGTTAGAGTTTAAAAAACTTTTTGGGAAGGATTTAATATACTTTTGATGTATCTAAGTTATATAAATATATAATTTGTATAAGGGTAAATTATTCCAATAGTCCCTCATTTTTAGCCTTGGTAGCGATTTAACCCCCAATGTTGAAAATGTTGCAATTGGGTCCCTCAACGTCACTAATTAGCTTAATTGAGTCCAACTTAATGAGTCAGCCACCTAAATCACCACCCAATGAGAACACGTGAGTGGCATGTGATGGTGACAAGGGCAAATTGGCATGAAAATTCATGTCCTAGCCACGTGGACATAGCTGTAAAAAGAGAACAAAGAAAAAAAATTCCTCTGTTAAAATTCCCAATTGAGCATGAACAAAAAATAAGGGCAAATAGGGGGAAACTAGGGTTTGTATTTGGCAACGATTGAAGACTACATTCAGTTGAAGGATGTGGTGCGAAATTGACTACAAAGATGAAGAATGTGAGAAGGATGGAGAATGTCCAAAATATAATCAGTATGACCCATATTTTTGTCGTTAATCACATGTGGGGAAGGGGTAAATGGGTTTGATTAACCTTTTAATGTTCTGCATACCTGTGTGGGGAACCATAATGAGGTACTATGTTGGTTATTTTTTACTGTCTTACATTGGATTTGTTTGTTGTTTGTGGAATAGAAAATGGGGTACTATGTTTGTTGTTAGGGGGACAGTGACCGCAATTGTGCAATATTGCTTTTTGTTTTGTTTTATTTTTTGTTCTTGTTGGAATCTTAACTGCAAAGTAATATTAAAGTACCAAGTTGTGTTGAGTTAGTATCCTATTTTTGTGTGTGATAATAGGTGATGACTCAAGCTATATCACCCTTAAAATAAACCATTGTGGCGCTTTTGTAGCGGTAAAAAATTCGTATATCGAGAAGGGGAAGTTGACTATATTGACTTTGTAGAAAGCCAGTTGTTGTAACTAGATGAGATACTCCATTTGTTTGAACAAATAAGATATTCCCCATCCCATAAATTGTACTATGTGACCCTAAGAAAGAGTCTGAATCAGGCTTGAAAAATGTTAGCAAGGATTTAGATGTGAGCAGAATGGTAGAAAACATGAATGAAAGTAGAATAGTGACTATGTTTAGGATTAGTCAAGATGATATAGACCCTATAAAGTCTATGGACAGTGAGGAACTGGTTGAAGGGGAGAAAAAAGATGGGAAGGATAGTGAGTACGGGTTGTTAGAAGATAGTGACTATGCAAACAGTGGGGATGATGACCAGTTGTTTGAAAAGTATGTAGATGCTGAGATTGAGGTTGCTGGATGGGCAAAATACAGTAACAAACATAACAATAATTAGGAAAACAAGACAATTGATAAGCATAAGGTTAAGGGTAAGCAAAAATGGGTGACTAGTAGTATAGCTAGTATAAATAGTGGCTCTGAAGATATTGCCTCTCAGTCAGAGCTTGAAAGTCGACACTCTTCAAATGATGAAGAGAACAACTAGGTTGAAGTTTGGATTAAACAATTTAATGCTGATTCTGACATATTTTGATGTAAGTATGGAATTCGCTACAAAAGATGAGTTGTTTAAGGATATTAGAATGCATTCTATTAAACAGTAAAGGGATGTAAAAGTTGTAAAAAATGACAAGATTAGGGTTTGGGGTAGGTGTCGGGGCAAGTGTATGTGGGAGTTGTATGGTAGAAAGAAGACTGATGTGCTTATATTTTAGGTCAGAACATTTTATGCCAAGCACACCTGTGAAAAAGTATAGAATACAAAAATATGCAATTCCAAGGTTGTGGCAGATTGGTATGCTGATGACTTTGGATCTGACCCCAATATGACCATATCCCATCTAATATTTAAAGGTTTAGAGTGCAAAAAGAGAACAAGTTAACAATTTCAAAAAGTAAAAGTTGGAGGTCTAAGAGGGCTGCATTAGAGAAGGTTGAGGGAAAATAGAGAATCAGTATGCAAAATTAGAGGACTATGTTGCCGAGCTCTTGAGAACAAATCTAGGTTTCTCAATATATGTTAGTATTGAGGATGATGAGAGAGAGGGATTTAAGAGAATGTATATTTGCTAGGGGTCTACAAAAAGGGGATTCACAGAGGGCTGTAGGAAAGTCATAAGAATTGATGAATGCCATTTAAAGGGGCCATGCGGAGGACAATTGCTGAATGCTGTTGGGGTTTATTCCAATAATAACCTGTACCAGATTGCCTATGCATTTGTGCAAGTTGAGAATAAAGTTGCATGGAAGTGATTTGTCCAAAATCTAATAGAGGATCTGGACATTGTCAACAATTCAAACCAAGGTTGTTAAAACCCCATTTTTATGTAAGATAGGTGGAGGGTCCCAAAAATCGGATCGTAAAATTGATTCGTAAAATCGTAAGATTCTACCAATTATGAAAAATAATTTAATAAATATTATATATATATATATATATATATATATATATATATGTTAAATTTATAACTTATAGACTTGTTGAAACTTATAAAAAGTACACAAATTTCATTTAGAAAATATTATCAATCAGACTTAGAAATTAATGACGATCATAATTCACTAACAACCATGTATAATAAAAATTAATTTTCAAATGATCACTGAAACATTCAAGTCACACGTACTTAAACAGTACCACCAACAAAAAAAAAAAAGTTCCATCATTCATGTCCTCATCACACTTATAAGTCACACATTAAAGTTACAAAAATTAAAACATCAATATTCCAAGTTCAATATTGCAATAATCAATAAAGATCATCAATAGAAAGATTTATATCCTTATTCAAGCTCAAATCATCCTCATTGTCTTCATCTTCATTTTCTTCACCAAATAAATCATTGCTACCTTCCTCCAATTCTTTTGTAAGATCTAAAGGTTCATGAAGTATTGCACTATTGCCGCTAGCATCTAAAGCCAAATTTTCTTCAGTAAGATCACCTACACTATTAAGAACATGCAAATGATTAATTTCAATTGGATTATCATCATCATTAAGGTTCTCAATTATCCACTCATCATCAGATGCTAGATCATCAAAGCTTTTTTCAAAACTTTGAAATTTTCTATCGTTCAACTTCAAATTGTACATCACAAAAACCAAGTCATTCATTTTCTTTTGGAGCAAACGATTTCTTCTTTTTGTGTGCACCTAAAGAAAAAGATATTAAAGATTAAAGATTTAGAAGTATAAACATAACCAGTAGCACAAGAAAATAAAAAAGCCAATATAAGTTGTGCTTGTTTTATTTTACTTTTTCTTACAATCTCAAAAGCACTCCAATTGCGCTCACATCCTTATGAACTACATGTCAAACTTAGCACTCGAATTTCAAACTTTTGTAGTTCAGGACACTCATCTTCATAAGAATTCCACCATTTTGCTGAGGATTTCTTATTCCTGGCAGTCTCAGCAACTTGAATCCCAAATAACCCAGCTGCATTGTTGAACTTGTCAAATTGCATATCTATCTTGCACCTTTCATTTGAATCCACCATCATTCTCCCCAAGCAATTATATAATCCAATTTTTATTTCGGCAGTCACTTTGAAATCTGGACTATAATTATAATATGGATTCAAGTAATAAGCTGTATAATGCAATGGCCTATGAAGTTGAAGTTCCCATCTAGTATCAATGATTTGCAATATAGGCTCATAGCTACAAAAGTAATAATATTATCATTAGCAAAAATATCATTTTAAACAAAACAATAATAATTTATAAATAATTAGCAAGTAGCAACTTACTATTTCTTCACATTGTCGAAATTGATCTTTATCTTCTCTTTAGCACGATTCATCTCTTCATAGAGAAATCCCATAGCTAGTGTCTCATCTGAATCCACCATTCGAAATACTTTGATGAGAGGAAATAAAGCCTTGAGACATAACACTATGTTCCTCCAAAATTTACTATCTAACACAAATTGTTGAACTTTCTTTCCATCAACTGTGGAGGCAAACCTACTAGACTTCCAAGTTGGAGAAGTAAACATGGTCATCAAGGCACCTTTGAGATCATTAAGGCTACCTAAAGTCAAGTAGGGTGTAGCAAATCGAGTGACACCTGGCCTAATCAAATCCTTCTGTTTGGTAAAATGCCTTAGCATAGATATTACATTTGTTTTTGAATAAATGTAAGTAGAAATCTTTCTTGCTTTTGTAATGATGAATGTTCAACTTCTTCTCAAAATCCTCTAACATTAGATCTATGTAGTGAGCAGCACATGGAGTCCAATACAAATTTTTTCTTGTCTTCATCAATAACTCTCCAGCTACTTTATAATTTGCAGCATTGTCAATAATGATCTGCACCACATTTTCCTCTCCTACTTGCTCAACAATTTCATCTAATATCTCATAAACTTTTTGTGCAGTTTTAGAGACATCAGAAGTATCAATTGAACACAAGAAAACAGTGCCTCTTGGACTATTCACCATGAAATTGCAAATTGATCACCTTTTTCTGTCCGTCCATCTACCTGACATAATAGAACAACCAGTTTTTTTCCATCCAGCTTTAAGCTTCTCTAGCAATTCCCTAGTGCATTTCACTTCTTTATTAAAGTATTTTTCCCGGATCTCGTAATAAGATGGAGGATGAAGTCCACAACCATATCTACCAATCAATTCAACCATTTTTGAGAACTCTGGATTGTTCACACAGTTGAATGGAATAGCACACACATAAAACTATCTTGCTATTTGTTGACACACATTCTCCCTCAACTCCTTTTTAAAAAAGTGATTAACAGTTGCTTGTGTTCTTTTACCTACAAAAGCATCCATAGGACCTTTTCCTTTTATTGCCACACTGTGTGATGATGGTTGTTCAACTTCATCACCTTCACACTCATCATTAAGTGATTTAGCCATTCTTTTTTTTTTTTAACTGAAATTGCTGCATTTTTCACCACTATTATTAGGATTTCCTTTTTGACATCATCTGGCACACTTATACATCCATCCAAATGATTCTTGAAATGATAAATCCCTCCTCCAATAACTTTATTGCAAATTTTGCATTGCACTTTTTTGCGGATTTGTCCATATCAATGCCATATTTCCATTCTATGTCAAGCCTACTCCCTGTTTGATTTTTCCTTGAAGGCTTAGAACTCGAAGCAGATATATTCACTTGAAGTTTGAAGTTTTAAGTAATCAAGTTCCAACTAGTTAGATGAAAATTTAAAAATAGTTTAGACGTCCAGCACCAGCATAAAAAACAGAATTTAATCAAATTCCACATGTTTATCAAATCATAAATAGAAATTCAGAAATCTGAATTCAAAAATCAAAAATCAGAATTCACAATTCAGACTGAATTCAGAATTTAGAATTCTGATTTCTGATTTCAGAAGAATTCAGAATTCAGAATTCTTTTGAAATCAGAAAATAGAATTCTGAATACTGAATTCAGAATTCAGATTTTAGATGGAATTTAGAATTCAGAATTTAGATTTCAGACTGAATTTAGAATTCAGAATTCAAATTGAATTTAGAATTCAGAATTTAGACTGAATTTAGAATTCTTTAGAATTCTTAAGAATTCAAATTAGAAGAATTCTGAATACCACAACCATATCTACCAATCAAACACCAGTTCAAATAATTCATATTACTTCCCAGAAAAAATAAATTCAAGAAAACTATAAAAGCATATAAAATTCAAGAACCCAGAAACCGAAGATTAAAACCCTGACCTTAAAATGGTTAGGTGGCCCCAAAATCAACAGTTCCGAAACTGGAAATTGAACCTGCAAAACAAAAACAAATGTTAAAAAAAATTAAGGAAGAAAGAGCAATCAGAAAATGATTGTTTGAGGAAGAGGATCGGTGAAAGGCAGAGTGAGGAGGAAGTTGATGATGCTTTTGGTGGGGGATGAAAATAGATGAACAAATAGTAATGAACCAGTGGAGAAAAGAAAATACCTAGGGTAAACGAGGGCAATGAAGGAAGGAAAGAAGGAAATGGGAAGAAGGAGAAGGAGGAGAGACTTCGGCCGGTCGGTAGAGAGAGAGCTGGCAGCGGAGACAAATCTGAAAGAAAACGCAAAACCATCTCTGATGTAAAAAAAAAACCCTAAGATAAAACAGAAGTGCAGAAGAGGCCACAAGAGTCAAAACGCAAAATTTCTTGCGTTTTTGTAGGAATGGAACGCACCACGTTTTCACCGATTCTACGTTTCGGAACACAATTTTACCCGATTTCACCCTATTTTCGATTTTACCTACAAACTGAATCGGACACTTGGTTTTGGATCATAAAATCGTAAAAATGTGTGAGTAAAATTGAGAGTTTAACAACATTGATCCAAACTAGGTGATCATTACTCACAGGCAGAAGGTAAATTTTCTGTCATAATTTCATGTCATGTCATTATTGGTTTTTGCAAGATCATGCATTGCTTATATATGTTTTCTTTACTTTGTGTCTTTAGGGTTTGTATCCTTCAATATACGAATTATTGTCTAGGGTTCAACATAGGCATTGTGTGAAACATTTGTACAATAATTAAAAAAAAGTACCCTGTATTGGTTTTGAAGAAGAAAATGTGGAAAATAGCCAAAGCAACGTATGTGGAAAAATACACTGCTTTGATGGAACAGCTGAAAAAGGAGCATGAAAGCGCACAATCTTGGTTGTCACATGAGTCTCCTAGGTTCTGGAGTAGGTCACATTTTATGATTGAACCTAAATGTGACATTTTGATCAATAATTTATGTGAGAATTTCAATGTAAAGATCTTGCATGCAAGGAATATGCCAATCTTTGGGATGCTAGAGTGGCTTAGATTATATATGATGCAAATATTCCAAGAGAAGTGAGATTGGATGGCCAAGACCAATAAAAAATTGAGAGGTATTTAGATCATGTCGCAGGGTACAGTTGCATGTATGGGGGTAATGGAAAGTTTCAGATTAATTATTCAGGACGGGAATAATTTGTAATTAATCTGGTTGGGAGGACTTGAACATGCAGGAAATGGGATTTAACTAGAATCGTATGTTCCCATGCCATTAGAGCTATTAGGAATAATGAAGAGGAGTTTGAAGATTACCTTTGCCATTGGTACAAAAAAGCCATGTATGAAAAGGTTTATGCTCCAGTTATCAACCCAATAAATGGTCCTGAATGTGGCCGGGGACCAGATTACCTCCAACCCTCCCTCATAAGTTTCATATATGATGCTCAAAAATCATAATTAGAGAAAACAAAAGGGAATGTGATCACCCAGTATGATGCTCAAAAATCACACTTAGAGAAAACAAAAGGGAATGTGATCACCCAGTATGATGCTCAAAAATCACACTTAGAGAAAACAAAAAGGGAATGTGATCATGAAATGCCATTTGGAACATGGAAATATGTCACTATGAAAGGAAATTTAGTGATTTTGCATCAGTTTCCTGAAACTAAAAAAACGATCAGACAAATGCGTGAACAACAAAATTTGTTTCCTTCAGTTGATACAATAAGAGGCGGCACAAAGCGTAGGAAGTAGTAATTGCCATTTGAGGTCATTGCCAGCTTATTTCAATGTTTACCCTTATTTGGAATACTAAACAATCTTATATTTTTATGTTTGTGATGTTAACAGTACTTGGAAACACTAGTATTAGTCTTTTGTGACTTGGCTGATTAGATGTAAATTTTTGGAAGATCACAATGGACAAGTTCTTATGGTGTATTGATGGATGCAAATGTATAGAACAAGACTTTCTAAACTCGTTAAGGTATTGTCATTTTTTGTATTACTCACTCTTATTTGCCCTTAAAAGTTTGTTTGCTATTTGGGAACAATATTTCAAAACCAACGTTCAGGTCTGCAAAGACTCGTTAGTAGACAATAAAACCTAAAAAAAGAAAAAAGCTGAAAACATCAGTGGAAAATGAGGCTCTAATGTAGCATATTTCCTTCATCTCCTTGCCTGAATCCTAATTGCAACTGGGTAATTGGAAAAGCTAAAAATTGCCAACAGTAGCAAAATGATAATGATTAACTTTAGCCACTTAACTCTATTCTCATATTTTTCCAATCTTGTATTTTTTTTCTCCCAAAAACCTCAGCAACCATAGTATTATTTGCTTTCTTCCCATGTAATTTTTTTGGGTATACCATTCAAAGAAATTACAGGCCATTGTTTTACCATACCTGGGGCATCTAAGAAATCACCTCCCCGAGTTTGCTGTAGTCTAAAAAGTTTTTCTCATTGTAGAATAATCACAGTGGCACGTACCGCTCGTCCTCTGCCTCTTATGCTCACTCATTTTGCTAGTCTTCATCAAAAGCTGAGGCTTCCAACCTTGTTCTTCTCCCAGCCTGAAAATGATAAACTTGTCGGAGTGCACACATTTTTTAAACAGAATTTCCTTCTTTTTTTCCCATTTTTTTACATATAACAGTACACATGTGATTTGGAAATGAATTTTCATGCTAATTTTGCCCCTGCCATAATTACGTGCCACTCACGTGTTGTCGTTGGGTGGTTGTTCAGGTGACTGACTCATCAAGTTGGACTCAATTGAGCCAATTATTAACTCTAATTGTAACTTTTTCAATATCGAGGACTAAATCGCTACCAAAGCTAAAATTGAAAGACTATTGGAGTAATTTACCCTTTGTGTAACATTTAAAATTAAATTGATTAGATATCCAATTATTCTTCTTAGAGTTAAAGTCACACTATTACCATCATACCTCATGTTGAAAAACGTTTGTAAAAGAGTACCTATTTCAGCATTAGATGAAACCCGATACACATCTGATAGGTATTCCATCATCTGTTTAGCAATGCAGTTGACTGGCAAGCCCCCTTTTAGGTGATCCTAAATGGATCGCTGCATGGACAACAAGCAAATTCGATTGCTCTTTTCTCAAGCTGCAAATTTCTCTTTTGCAGCATCGGTACTTTCTGTAGTGAGATTTGCAGGCTTGTCCTCATAAATGGCATCAGACATATCCACCATAATTATTCCAAACATTATGTCATCTTTCCATTTCTTAAAATTTGAACAAGTGAGAATCTTGATAGTGAGTGAGTTGGCATTGACAGAAAAGGTGACTGATAATAAGAAAAATATAAAATATGTAAGAACAGTGTAATTTAATATAAACCCTATAAGTACACTCCACAAAAAGTCACACGTATCATCATACAATAATCTTTGGGTAGAATGCATGACATACAATTGTAAACTTTCTACATGAACAACGAAAACTTATTTCAACCCTCGTGAATTCACCACCTTTGGGTGTATGAACCACTAAAATTAGTCATTTTTCAAGCAAATGTTGTACGTGTATCCCTTCACTAACTAATACCCAATCACCTCCTTTGGGAGTATGACTAGATATTAGAAAGATAGACATACCCAACAATATAAGACTGATATTTCATAAAACCAAATGAGTGTGCCACTTTGGTGGTCACTACCCAATTGAATTTATGAAACTCTCTCATACCGAGGATATTAAATTTTATTTCTTACATAAAACTTTATATGCAATTTTAAACTATATAAATGACAAGGGCAATACATCATTTAATTGCATTTAATCATGTTCTACTAAACATAAACTGAATATTTGCATATTAACATGGTTGACATACTTCAAAATTTAAAACACAAGTGAAAATGTTTAAATTTTATACTAAAAGCATAAAAGCATATCCAATCCAGATTTTCACAATTATAATAGTGTCAAAAAATATGCAAACCATATGTCAAAATGTAGATCATGAAAAACTGAATCCAATGATATCAAAATCGTCCAAAACGAACTCCAGATGAGCTTGAAAACAACCAGTAAAGGGTTTCGAAAAAAATTGATTTGCGTGAGACCTGCAGTTGACGCAGGCACCTGACACGCCACTGACACGCACAACTTGATGCGCATGCAAAGCGTCCAGGACTAGCGCTCATGTGCGCTGAGCAAGGACGTTGACTCAATGCTGACGTCAGCCCTCCTATGCGCGCTTAAGCGTGTTTTGCCGCTTTTTTTTTTCTTCGGCATATACGCTTAACAATTGTTAGTGCCACCCTTAATTCTTCTGTTCTATCTTTTCCAGATTCTCACATGCCTTATGTATGTTCATGAGGTTTTTTTTTTCTTTATTATTCAATCATACGTACTTGATGCATGTGAGGTTGAATATAGGATCATATAATAAAATAGAGCACAAAATATTCTAATCATGATCTATGCCTATGGTTTGATACCACATGTTAGCACATAAATAGCATAAACCCAAGATCAAACATATACATGATTAGAATATAAAAACAGAAGTGAAGAATTGTATATCAGTCTTTTGATACATAACTATATGCGAAATTAGGATTGATCATGACTAGATTTTTCTCCTCTATGACCCTCTGTATGAACTGGCTTTGATGAGTGTGCCTCTTTCTCTCTTAAACTTTATGAGTAGAAAGTGTTTTTAAAGATTAGGGATAGAAAAGAGAACCTAGCTGATATTTAAAGTAAAACTTTAGCCCCCTCATCACAGGCTAGACTAACTGCAGCCCACATGCCAGTCCCACATTAAACAATTAAAAGCCCTTATATCTGACTTTATTAAACCAAACTCAAAAACAACATTAATTAATATAAGACCACATATAGAAAAACCTTACATGGGTCCCCTTGTCTAATACCTCTAGTCAGTTGGATATACCCATATTTTTCATCATTAATATTGACAGAAAGCGTAGCAAAGCTGATGCACTGCCATACCCAACCAATGAAGGTACTAGAGAATCCCATTCTCCGTAGGACCTCACATAGGAAATTCCACTCTACCCTATCATAAGCTTTAGCCATATCAAGTTTAATGGCCATCCACCCTTGGTCTCCTTTATGTTTAGCATTTAATGTGTGTATGCACTCATGTGTGACTACTACATTATCTATAATTTGTCTCCCTAGGATGTAAGCCACTTGGTAAGGGCTTATGCAATTGGGAAGGCAAACCTTCAACTGCTCAACCAGTATTTTAGATATGACCTTGTACACTACATTGCATAAGCTAATGGGTCTAAAATGTCCTGCAAATTCTGGGTTTTTAATTTTTGGAATCGATGTGATTAGTGTGTGGTTGACTTGTTTAAGCATTCTATGATTTTCAAAAAAATATTTAACAGCTTTGCACAAATCGACACCAATCACATTCCAATAAGATTGAAAGAAAAAGGGGTAATACCATCAAACCCAAGGGCCTTGTTGGCATTTATTTTGAAGAGAGCGGCTTTGATTTCTGATTCTTCCACAGGTGTAATCAGTCTTTGGTTCATCGCTTCACTGATCCACAGTGGGATACCATCCAAATCCTTATGTCGAAAGTTCGGGCTAGATGTTGAAAAGAGTTTCTTGTAGAATGTAACAATTTCATCCTTCACTTCTTGATTGTTTCCACAAAGGCTTCCATCTTCTATCACTAGTCTCTCGATTGTATTTTGCCGCCTCCTGTTGATAGTCGAGGTGTGGAAGAACTTTGTATTTTTGTTACCTTCTTGGAGCCATTGGACTCTTGATTTTTGTCTTCAATATACATCTTCATCTCTGTAGGAGCAATGAAGTTCTTTTTTCAATTTGCGCCAGTCACTCTAATTCCTATTACCTCTTCGCTTAGATAAGTTCTCCATTTGTGTTTTGATCTTTGTTAACTGTGTAGCTGAGTTCTGCATGTTCTTCTGGCTCCATTTCAAGAGTTCCACTCTGCAATTTCCTATTTTGACACAAAGTTGATACATTGGGGTGCCCTTTTGCTCTTTTCTCCAAGTTGTCTTCACTAGCCTGCCCACCTTCTCCTTTTTGACCCAACATTTGTCAAAAATGAATCTCTTATTAGCTTTTAGCTCTTTTGGATTTGTGTCCAACAAGATGAGTGAATGTTTAGATGAATGCCTCTCCACATGGTAGGTCTTTGCCTTTGGATAGCTCAAGACCCAGGATGGAGAGCCAAAGAATCTATCCAATCTTTTTTCAACAAAACCTTCTCCTACTCTATTATTAGCTCCTGTGTAATTCCTTCCCACAAAAGTTATATCTTCCATATCCATTTGACACACAAAAGATCGAAAAGGTTGACAACTTGCCTTCATTCGATACCCCCCTCCATGCTTCTTTTTGGGACTTAAAATGTCATTAAAATCTCCCCCCATAATCCACTTGTCTCCCCCGTCCTGCCTTTGGTGCTTTAAGAACCTCCATTGCTCTTGTCTTAGTTTATGGTCAGTGCTAGCATACACAAAAATAGCCCAAAAGGTTTGATTCTCTTCTATGCTCTCGCATTCCAGCTGGATATAGAAACTAATTGACCTTATTTGCTTAACATTAATACTCTCTCTCCAACATACTAACAATCCTCCTTTTGTGCCATCCGGCTGCACAATTCTCCATTGTTCCTGACAACCCAATCTTCAGCACACTGTAGTCACAAACTTTTGGTTTTTTTTGTTTTTTAGTTTCCATTAAAAAGAAAACTTTCGAAAGGTGAGAACGAATAACTTCTCTCAACTGGGAAACTGCAGAGGGTTCTCCTAGACCTCTACAATTCTACACACATATCTTCATTTATCATGTTGGGACCATTCAAGGCTGGTCTCCTCCACCTTTGACTGGATTTCAATGTCTTGATCTTCACGTTTTATCTTTGTTTTTTGCATGAGGCCTCTTTCTCTTCTGACTCAGAGGTTTCATCTTAAAGCTGCCAGGATCTCTTACATCTTACACCTGATGGGTGACCGTCTTTGAAGTGCGGCCCGACTTCTCTCTTAATTGCCTTTCCCACGACGGGGTTCCGGGAGCCTTACAAAGCTAAACTTAACAAATGAACTTCGCAACCCACTTGCCTACACGTCCCTCCTGGACTTTCAAGGCCTCGGAGTCTTTAGTCATTCATTTCATTAAGCTCAACTGTAAGGACCGTTGAGGCTATCAGATGGTTCAGGCTGAGAATGGATATCAGCTTCTGGCTTTATCTTCTGGCCTGTAGGTGATGGTGACTTGAGTGGTTGAGTGTCTTCTGTCTGAGTGGATTTATCCTTCATCTTGTTGGGAACCGAGGTAGACGGGAGTGAATGGCTCTTTGTATTGATCAGAGGAATCTGATTTGCAGAGTAAAGATGAGCCCTTAGTGCTGCCTTCTCACCTGGAACTTGATGGAACTGTTGATTAAGGAAAGTCTTCCAGATGTAACAGATAGGCTTTGGTGAAAGACAACTCTGTCCTTCCTGAACATAAGGCCTATGCAATATGAAGATAGCATATACTTTATCGTCTTCTGGTCTCTGTGATTCTTCAATGAGTTGATCCACACAAAAATCTACCCATCTTTCAATAGGGTGATACCAATCCAAGAAAGTCCATAGCAGAGAGTTGCAATTACCTAGATTAGTTAAAAACTTAAACAAACGATTTAAAGGAAACTGAATAGGAAAATAGTAGAGAGTGCCTAAGCACCAAAGACACCATAAGAGTTCCTCAGCGAAAGGCTGATTTGGAATTATGGTGATCGAATTGCAGAAAGGGTGATCTGGGAGGAGAGAAAGCTTCTCAATACTAATCTGATACATATTAGCATACATAATCAGAAAGGAAAACACATGATTTCTAGCAAACTCTTTAATGGAAAAAAGGGAATTAAAAGGCTTTTTAGAACGAGGAAAAGTTCTCTCATAGAGAGGTTTAGGGTAGAAAGGACGAGGAGGACTGAAACAGAGGAGGCAGAATAAGATGCCACAAATATAGCAGGTACTGAATATTTAGTAGAGATAAGAAGAGAAGATTTAGAAAGCTTAAGCTTGGGTCTGGTGAGGAGATCTGGAATGAGGTTATGGTCTCCTTTTATATGCAAAACATCGATCTGATATTTAGAGAACCAGTCCTTTAACCTCAATAATTGTGGCTCTGGAATCATTCTGTTCTTGAACTCCAATATCCGAGGGAAAGAGGAGTTATCCATCTTTATGGTGAAATGGAATCCAATGAGATGGAATTCAAACTTTTTGACTCCATTTTTCACGGCCAGAATTTCTTTGATCGCCGTGTGATAATGCTTTTCTGACTCCTTGAATTGTCCGCTAGCATGTCCACAGTAATGCTGCTTTCCATCGAGCTCTTCTAGCAAGACAATTCCTCAAAGATTCATCACCGCATCACCGTAAGATCTCGTGGCTTTCTTGGGAATCTTTAAAGGTGGTGAAGTCTGACACATCTCCTTTAGCTTTGTAATGGCTGCACTTTGTTCTGGTCCCCATGGTGGGGGTCTCTTCTTCAACATCTTGGATAATTGACACGTTACTTTCTTTGCTTGGTCAGGCAACCGACTCTTCCCTTCCGCTAACAAAGCTGCAACTTGGCTCAATTCTTGAATTGCTAGGTCCCGCCAGCTTGATTGCTATATCCCTTATCCCGCCGCTAGATATTCAGCCAATTGGAATTTGCTGCCTTCAATGCTTTCGGCCTCATCTAGGTCCAGCTTAAACATCTAGTTCTTTGTTTTTTTTGTGGCCATCAATCATCAATTTCTTCCTCTTAATTTCAGCCCTAATTGTAGTGGTAGTTAATTGTCGGAAATAAAAAAAATAAATTCTTGATTATAAATTGAATTTCACTTACGTATATCCCAAAAATATTCGAAGGAAATTAGATTCACAGATCATCAAATCCTCAATAATTGAACAGTATTTCAAAACTTTGGAGTTGGCACCACTAGGACAGTTTGATATGGGGTAAACTCCAACTCAGTTTCCCAAAATTGTTTGGCTTCATCTCGTTGACTTCTAATTTATTTTTCTTTTTACGTGACTTTAATTTTCCCCCATAAGGATTGGATCGACCTAATGGATTCTTTTAATAACAATAAAAATAGCAATAATTTTGTCATAGTGATTTGGGTAAATTATACTTACCTTTCTAAGATTTGACTTTATCATTAATTGCTCTCTCTTATTTGAAAATATACCGTCTCCACAATTGACTATTTAAAAATTAAGATTTTATTACATAATTCGTGAAATTAATATTTTCTCAAGTATTTCGTTACATAAATAGGACAAAACGTGAGCATAAAGTGTTTGTAAATATAAAAAATGAAATAAAGACATTTACTTGAAAACAATTTGCATTTAACATAATTTATGTAATACTTTAATAAAAGTCTAATTTAAAAAAGGCGAGTCAAGCTCTGTTTTTATTTTATTGTTTAAATATTTGTAAATTATGTAACAAAAACTAACATTTATATAGTCAATGAGAAACGCTTAATATTTTCAAATCTAAAATTAAAGCATAGTTGGTTATATCATCATCTATTAAAATATAATACTAGTATTTACATGATTCCAACTCTTTCCAAACTTCGTAACCACTATAAAAGATTCACTGACTTACTATTCTATGTCTTAGAAATGTAATTATTTTTACTAATTGTTCATTAGTGGACTAAATCGCCGTGTTATGTTGCCATAAATATAGAAGATGGTGGTGATTACAAAAACGAAGTATTCAACGTAAGCGCCCAATCAAGCAGCCCTCGATTATTTTCTCAACCAGAATTAATCAAGCAACCCCTCTAAAATAATACTTTTACATGTATATAAATAATAAAAAATCCTTAAATACTGCACTGTATATATATGGACGGATGGACCTAAAGCTTTTAACATTACACATCCCAAATTGCCAATTCAGTTTAGCAAAAACAAAAAGAAACATAACAAGAGGAAAAATGAGATCCATTTCTTCGTCGAAAGAAAAACCTCATGCTGTTTGCATTCCATATCCAGCTCAGGGCCACATAAACCCTATGCTGAAACTGGCCAAGATACTTCATTACAAAGGGTTTCATATCACCTTTGTTAACACAGAGTTCAACCACAGACGTTTGCTCAAATCTAGAGGCCCCGATTCCTTAAGTGGCTTGCCTTCTTTCCAATTTAAAACCATCCCCGATGGGCTTCCTCCTTCAGATATTGATGCCACTCAAGATATTCCATCCCTTTGTAAATCCACATGCACATATTGTATTGGTCCATTCAAGGAGCTCCTTGCAGAACTCAATGATACGGCTTCCTCTCAAGTTCCACCAGTTTCTTGCATAGTTTCTGATGGAGCAATGGCCTTCACCCTTGAAGCAGCTGAAGAGCTAGTCATCCCTGATGTTCTGTTTTGGACCACAAGTGCATGTGGATACTTGAGTTATTTTCAGTATTCTAAGCTCATTGAAAAGGGCCTTACACCACTCAAAGGTACGTAGTCACTAAAATGTTAAAACTTTAATTTTTTTCGTTTTTTCTTTTTTTTAATTAACCTCACCTTAACTAGTGGAGAGTTTGGCATCGAAACCATTTCGGTATATCAGAAAATAAAATAAACTTATAAAAAAATATTTGCAAAAATAATTTTAGGTATGCAGCTATAATTTTCATATTTTCAACACATTAATTATTACAATTTTAGACGATATTACTCACTAAACGAATGAAATTATTCAGCCAAAATTACCGTATATGTCACCACTCATAATGAGGGTCATCAAATATTAATGTTTATTTAGTAGATGTAGAATCACCGTAGATGTCATCGGTTTGGTTCTTATTGGACTCAGTTTTTGGAATTGTTATGAATTGCAGATGCAAGTTATTTGACCAATGGATATCTTGAGCAAGCTTTGGAATGGATTCCGGCAATGAAAGGCATACGCTTGAGAGATCTTCCAAGTTTCATAAGAACCACAGATCCAGACGAGTACATGGTAAAATTCGTCCTGCATTGCACTGAGAGACAGAAAAGGGCATCTGCAATTATTTTGAATACTTATGACGAACTCGAATATGAAACTATTGATGCTCTTTCATCCATTCTTCCTCCAATTTACACCATTGGGCCGCTTAATTTTCTCCAAGAAAGGGTTGATGATGAGAGCCTAGCTGCGTTTGGGTCAAATCTCTGGAAAGAAGAGCCAGAGTGTCTTGATTGGCTTGATACAAGGGATCCCAACTCTGTTATGTATGTGAACTTCGGAAGTATCACAGTTATGACAGCTGACCAGCTTGTGGAGTTTGCATGGGGACTTGCAAATAGTAAACAGACATTTTTGTGGATTCTTAGGCCAGATCTGGTCTCTGGTGATGCAGCGATTCTTCCTCCAGAATTTTTGGAGGAAACTAAGGAGAGAGGGAAATTAGCCAGTTGGTGCCAGCAAGAACAAGTTCTTAGGCACCCTTCTGTTGGAGGATTCTTGACTCACAGTGGATGGAATTCCACCCTTGAAAGTATTAGCTATGGGGTGCCCATGATTTGTTGGCCATTCTTTGCTGAACAACCAACCAACTGCTGGTCCTGTTGCACGCAGTGGGGGATTGGAATGGAAATAGACAATAATGTGAAGAGGGATGAAGTTGAGAGTCTTGTGAGAGAGTTAACTGTGGGAGAGAAGGGGAAGGACATGAAGAAAAAAGCCTTGCATTGGAAGAGCAAGGCTGAAGAATCAGCTAAAAGTCCAAGTGGTTCTTCTTGCTTTAATTTGGAGAAGCTTATCGAAGTGCTTCAATCCAAATAATTTCCAAATATGGATATCTTTAGTTCACAATGATAAAACTTTTTAACTATGGTAATATCCATTTTATCTTCTAATGAATAATATTTTTCTTTTTCATTTATTTTTCTCGTGGAGGAGGTCAAATTTGTTTGCTCTCAAGTGTTAGGGTTTAAAGTCAAGCAATAGTATATGCGATTGCTTGAAGCATTACACCCTAGGTATCTAATTTGGAATACCTAGCACGCTGCCTCCAACTAGCATATAAATAGGGTTACACTAGGGTTAAAACCAATTAATGGGCTCTTGCCCATATAGGCCCATTACAAAGGTGCATTACCTATTGGCTTATATTAGAACATACACTTGGGTTATATTAAATACCCAACAATCTCCTTCTATGTTCTACATATAGCACAATCCAATAGATAGATAATATAATGTTCAAAACAGAATTTTGAATCATTCATAGCACAAAAAGATTCATTACTCAAAATATGAATTCTTTAAACACAATTATGAGTTTTAGAAATAATCTAAACTCAACCAAACACAATCAACAAGCCTCACTCATAAGTGAACCAAATCAAAGTTTTAGAAATTCTCTAAACTTCGAATATAAGAGTTTTAGAAATACTCTAAACTCAAACTAAATGGGCAATTTCATATGTAAGTGAACTATTTATTCAACTTCAAAGAAAATAATAGTCCCCCACAGTGCAGAGCTCAAGAGGAATTATCCATCAAGTAGATCATCCTCTTCAGGATCCCAGTTGGAATCAACTTCTCCATTTTCGTCATTTTCTACAAATTACCAAATATGAATTTCATGTAAATCCAATCATTTGGGTAACAAACTAAAGTGTCTAGTTCTACCAAAAGAACTTAGCACAATACCACAATGACTGAAAATAAATATATATCAATGCCAATAAGCATCAATAGCAATAACAATAATCATCAATGTCAATAACAATATGCATCAATGTCACATACCAATAAGCATCAATGTCTAGTTTCTTTATAAGAACAAGACCTAAACAGTTTCTTTTCAAAAGAACCATTTCATGTTTCTATGTGGAATGTTACAGCTATCAAGTCCAAATTTAGTTAAGCAGCATCATCAGATATCGAATGATACAACCGCTCTAAACCGAACATCCAAAATGAGTAAAATTACCTCATCACATGTGGAATGAGACAACTCACCCAAAAAGGATATATCATCAAATGTGGAATGATATATTGACAACCATAAACATCGTCGAAACATTATCAAGTGCTTATCTTGGCCAATAAAGGGAGATTCGAAAATTTAAAATAACATAAATGTAGGTTAAGACATGTCTATATAGTCTTTAACCCCATTTCCCCCACTCAAGTAAGTGGGGTAGATTATTTTGATGTTTACTCCCCGGTCTGTCACTTGACTACGATAAGAATTCTTCTTGCTTTGGCATCTATTGAGCACTATGTTGTGCATCAAATGGATGTAAAGACAGCTTTCCTAAATGGAGATCTGACTGAGGAGATCTACATGAACCAACCTGAAGGGTTTGTCATGAAAGGTTTTGAGAACAAAGTTTGTAAGTTAAACAAATCTTTGTACGGTCTAAAACAAGCACCTAAATTGTGGCATCAAAAATTCGACAAGGTAGTAATGAGTTTAGGATTTCGATCCAGTTACTCAGATAAATGCCTTTACTACCGTTCTGTGTCGAATCAGGTTGCGATTATTTGCTTATATGTAGACGACATGTTGATACTTGGTTCCGATCATTCTGCAGTGAGTGACGTAAAAGCCGAGTTGACAAAAGCATTTAAAATGTCCGATCTTGGTGTGGTCGACATCATTCTTGGTATGAAAGTAAGTTTTACAGAGCGAGGTATTACTCTTAGCCAAACTCACTACGTTGAAAAACTACTTTCTACCTGGGGATACAGTGAATGTAAAGTGGCTGAGACACCGTATGATCCTAATAAACGGCTGAGCCCCAATGAGGGAGTTAGCGTGAATCAATTAGATTATTCTAAATTGATTGGTAGTCTCATGTATGTAATGATATGTATCTCATAAGGAGTTGAAGACAACTTAGAGTGCGGCAACCTATTCAGGATGTGATTAGCAGTCAAAACTGCTTCTCCCCAATAACAAGAAGGCATGCCAGCTGTCAATAACATAGAGTTTAACATTTCTGTTAACGCCCCGTTTACGCTCACTATGCCATTGGATTGAGGTGAGTAAGGAGCAGTAGTTTCAAGTATTATGCCCTCTGAAGCACAAAATTCCTTGAACCCTGTCAATGTATATTCTCCTCATCTATCACTCCTAAACCTTTTAATTTTCAAGTTCAACTGGTTTTCAACACGATTCTTGAAAATCTTAAATTTATCAAATACTTCATCTTTTGATTTTAACAGATAAATATGACAATATCTAGAAAAATCGTCTATAAAAGTTACCAAATACTTCCGACCACCTCTAGTTGTGAAACTTTTAATGTCACAGAGGTCAGAATGTATTAATTCAAGAAGTTGTGTACTCCTAGAGACCATACGAAATGGTTTTCTAGTAATTTTCGTTTGAGCACATACTTCACATCTGTTAAATCTGATCGAAGTATCTATAGGTATATTATGAGTTTTAGCTAGTCTAGCCATTTTCTTGTAGTTCACATGTCCTAACCGATTATGCAATGTTGTAGGATCAATTAAATTTGAACTAACTTGGCTGACCGTTTCATTTACAGAACTCAATCTATACATACCACCAATCAAGAATCCACAACTAAAATAATGAGAGTTAACAGATAAAGTTACTCTACCACCAGAAATAAATATGCTCATGCCAGCATTGTCTAAACGACTAATAGAAATTAAATTCTTTTGAATAGCGGGAACTACTTTAACATCTTTTAAAGTTAGAAGTTTACCTGAAGAGAGGCTCATATTTGCAGTACCAGTGTGAGTCACCGTCTCTGCTGCCCCACTAGCCACAACAATAGTTTCGTTGGCTTCAGCAACATCATCAAGTAACTTTTCATTTTTGCAGACATGGCACGTTGCCCCAGAATCTAACCACCATTCTAAAGAAGTACTGGCTTTTCCATTATTGCCCACCATAGCAACAAATTTTTGAGGCTCAGTCTTCTGTACTAGCATATTTGCTTCCTTCTTTGGTGTGTCAGATTTGTCCTTTTTAGGTTGCCTACAATCTGCTGCCCACTTCCCACAATTGTGGCACTTGCCCTTCTTTTTCTTAAAGATAGGCTTTTTGGCCTCCAATTGTTGAGACTCACTCTTATGTGACTTGGATTTCTTAGGAAATTTCTTGGGATTTGTGACCGCATTAGCAGCTGATTGTTGCTATCTAACTATCTCCAAGTTATTCCTAACTCGATTCTCATCCTCGATTCTGATGAATCGTTTAAGATCATCCAGTCCCACCTGCACTTTCTTCCTATACATCTCAGTTTTGAAAGAATGCCACGCAGATGGTAATTTATAAATAATGGCACCAACTAGAAAAGGATCACAAACGATAATGTTTTCACTGGTCAATTTAGATCTCAAATTTTCTAGATCAGTTATTTGAGGAGTAATTTCCATATCTTCCTTGAATTTGGAATCCATGAATTTGTCAACAAGATGTGTTTTTGACAATTCCTCCTCCTTCTTAAATTGAGCATCTAAATTGTCCCAAATTTCTTTAGCAGTCTTAAACTTGCTATAAACTTCTGCAAGACGGTCTGAAAGACAGTTCAATAAATAGTCCTTGCAGAAGTCATCATCCTTATTCCATTGAAACTCATCAACTTCCTCAGTAGTATCAGCAAATGTATTCAAAACAGTATAAAAAATATTTTCATATTTTAAACCAAATTGAGTCTTTCGCTTCCATGAATTAAATTCAGACCCACTAAAAGTATGAACTTTGACCTTCTCAATTGGCATGCGTTTTTCCATTTTTAATAAGTAAGAATGGAAAATTAGAATGAGTGCACCTGATTTCAGAAGTAGACAAAATTCTGAAAAGTCAACTCTGGTCAACGATCACAGTCAACGCTGGTCAAAGTCAACGGTCAAACCGGGTGAGTCAAAGTCAAAGAATCCAGCTAGACCGGTCAAACGGGTCAAAGAGTCCAGATGGGCCGGTCAAACGAGTCAAAATCAATTTGCAAAGAATTTGTTTTTCTTCAATTATTCAACGCCGCCTCGCCGGAATTTCAATTCACTGTTTCTCCGTCGTCCGAGCTCCGATTAAGGCCCGTAACCCCTCAAAATGATCGTATTGACAAGGAGAATACAACCCAAGTAACCTTACAAGCTAAAACTGTCTGGATCTTTCAAGATCTAAAGAGAAAGTTTTTGGCTACCGCGACTTTAAACGCCGATTTCGCTGTCTTCCGGTCACCAAATCAGAAAACCGACACCACCAATGGATTCCTCTCGTCGTGATACACGAGATGGACTCCTCCATTGCCTCGATCCGTCACCGGAGTAAAAAGTCAACTTTCAATCGGACTAAAATACCCCTGCGGCACTATTCACGTACTGTTCACAAATTTTTTTTCGTTTTCCTCAAATATTTGATACCTAATGCTTCAAGATTGTTAGGGTTTAAAGTCAAGCAATAGTATATGCGATTGCTTGAAGCATTACACCCTAGGTATCTAATTTGAAATACCTAGCACGCTGCCTTCAGCTAGCATATAAATAGGGATACACTAGGGTTAAAACCAATTAATGGGCTCTTGCCCATATAGGCCCATTACAAAGGTGCATTACCTATTGGGCTTATATTAGAACATACACTTGGGTTATATTAAATACCCAACATCAAGTACAAGAGATTTATGTCCAAGTCTTGAAGTATTTGAAATGGTTGGATCGTTGACGTCTGCCACAGACTTTGGAGGCAGATGATGAGCATCTAGCCATCAGAGACTTTATCCATTCTCTTCCAATTAATTTGTGGGAGAAACTATACTGTGGTGTGGTACTGGTAGTGTGGATTCATCGTTGGTTGTATTGTTGAAGGGGTCAACTTACATTAGTTTATGCCAGGCTGAGTTTCTTAAGCAATTGCTCGATGGAAATGTTGGATTTATGGAACAGTGCCCGCCAAAGGGATGTTCACGATTGCACCAACAAACGGAAGGATGTTGATGGAACTGTGGTTTGTGAGTCGTGCATCGTAATTTGCACGCCGAGGATTTGGATAATTACTTGTTGGATTTATTTTTTGGCAACGCCGTGAGCCTGAGCGCGGAAGTTCGGGAGTTCAAGAGTGAGGTCGCCATCACCGCCGCCACAAAGTGGCATTGAGTGTTGAGTCCGAATAGGATTTAGTTATGATTAGGCAATTGCTTTGTTGTACAACAAAAGAAGCTGGCATCACAAGATTGACCGACGATCACCGTAAATTAAGCTAAAAGAAGATGAGCGTTGGGGAAGACAATTATAAGTCGCTCAACACCACGGATATTTTTTTTTTTTTTTTTGCATTCCTCTTTCTTGGAGGTAGTTGAGGTGTTAGTATCCTAACTTAGACAGAATAGAAACTAGGCAAAGTAAAAAATGACATGGGCAGAAGCTAAGAATCAGAGATTGTGATCAGTGTCGGAATTCCATTTGTTGCATGCATGCTGTGTGCGTTGCTCATGTAAAGGCTCAAAGTTAGTTTTTATAATGTTTGTTTGTCTTAGGTAATTAGGTTTTAGTTAGGGTGTACTTTTAACTGATTCAGTGTGTCAGTTAGAATCACTTACTTTCATTACCAAATCTAAGGTTTTTTTTGCCTATAGGCATTGCTGTAAATGTCACACTGTTTTATATTAATTGTGATAGTTTATTTCAAAAAAAAAAGAACCACCACGAAACTTTTTAAGAGTAGGAGGAATTTTTTGCCATTTGTAAAGATGCTTGCGGGAGTGGAATTCTTTTGATTCTTTTATTTTACAAATAAGTAAAATACCATTTCGTTACGTTGAACCTAAAGTTGGTTTCACATGAGGGGATGAAAATTAAATTATTCGAAGTTGTGCTATATATATGTACGTATCTCAATTTCAATATTAGAGTGTTAATTCAGTAACTACACTACAAGAAAAACCCCCCTTTAGTGACGGAATTTCTAGTAACGAAAAAAAATATCGTTACTAAATACCACCTTTAGTGACCAAAACTTTTGTCGTCACTAATTTTTTGTCTACTCTCAATTTTTAGTGACGAATCACAGAAAGTCGTTACTAAAGAGTGTGGCGGGAAACTTTCCCGCTAAAATGGTCGTAATTAGTGATGAGAATTCAGTGACGACATTCATTATCGTCAGTAAAATAATCATTGTGACGAAATTTTATCGTCACTAAGTTTTAATACTTTTTAGTGACGATATCTTTTTCGTCACTAATGGGAGTACGTTTTAGTGACGCTATTGTTTCGTCACTAATTACTTATTTTTGTTTTTTTTTCCAAACCAAACTGATTGTATTAAAGTGGAAATCCCCAATTAACACATTACATTAGTGTCCATAAAAATACTAGGCTTAAATAGACGTGCGTTAACACAAAGTATAGAACCCCAGTAGGGATTGGTTAAAGCCTAAACCCGCTACTGATATATGATTTTTAATTAAATTCTTGATTATATGTATATGTGTGAAATATCAGTAATTAAAAAATAGAAATTTTTTTAGCGCATTATAAAAATAAATTTTTGGTGCAAAAGAAAATTTAATTAGTAAAAAAGTGACAATGAAAAAGAAAATAGATGTAATCTATTAATTCATTTTTTTTATACATAGGGTTTAAGTGTGTAATATTATTACATATGGAGATAAAAAAAATTTATTTTAGTGTATAATAAAACATAATATTATTAATTTGATGAAAAAATATATGTGATAAGCTAATTAATTTGGGATAGAGTAAATAAAATGTTTTGGGCTAAATTACTTGGGCTACAACTTATAAAGGATTGGGCTTGTTTTGAGCTAAATTGCTTGAGCCACAACTTATATAAGGATTGGGTTTGTTTTTGGCTAAATTACTTGAGCCACAACTGATATAAAGATTGGCCTTCATTTTTGTTTACTTAAGAATTGGGCTATGTAATTTACTTATTGGGCCGCAGTTAACTTTTGAAAAATATAATTCTTAATTTTTAATAATTGTACTAAAACACCCAAATATATATGCATTTGCCAACATTAGTTGGCGTACGAATAGAGTATTTGTTTGTAGATACACTATCAACTCGAGAATTTACGCATATATATGAATTTGACTACATTATATGAATTTACATATATAAGTTTAATCACTTTAAATATATAATTTTGTTAGTAGTAATAAGCACCTCAAGAACCAATTAGTTTACTAGTTTGACGCATTTAACCGGTTTAATAATATTATTAATTATGTTTGTTGTAGTCATAGTTTATAACTAATAAGAAGTTTTACTAAATTAGCCATTTTTTTGAGATGGAGAGAGAGGGAGAAAAAGTATAATATTTTCATTATTTTAATTAAATTTGGCTCAAACCACAGGTGCCACAACCTCATCAAGAACAAGACTGCTCTGACATTTGACTAACAAGAAATGGCTCAAAATTGTATTTTAGTGTATAATATTATTAAATATGGAGATATAAAATATTTGCTTTGGTATATATATAACGAAATTGAATATTATAAATTTTAATAACAAGATATGCATTGAGACATATAATTTGGAATAAATTAAATAAAATGTTTTGGATTAAACTAATTGGGCCACAGTTTATATAAGGATTAGACTTGGGACTTACCACTCAGCCGTATCACAAGGATACTAGTTGGCTTTTTTTTAGTAAAGAATAACAGTTGCACTAAGCATATTCTTCATTGGGTTGAGATTTATTAGCTTATTTATTTTATGGTATAATTTAAAATAATTATACTATAACACCTTGAAGTTTATGAATTGGCACACATATGTTTTGTGTGTGTTAAAATAAACTATTGATTAATGGTAATCAAAAGTTTTGATATTTATTACGAACTATATTTCTTTATAAGAAAATTAGGAATTAAAAATATATAGTTTCAAACTAATTAAAGCCACTAATGTAATATTACAACACAAGTAGTGATTAATACATGTACATATATAGTTATCCGTATAATGTATAACAAAAGTAGTAAATATTTATACAGTTATATTCTTTTTGTTCCAAAAAAGGAGTTCAGTTTCACTAATATACAACTTTTTCTTTTTAGTCAATCAAATGGAAGTACAACTGATTTTATATCACTAATTTCCTCATTAAAGGTATTATATGTCATACACCCTTTAATGTAATCTATCTCATTGAGAGTATTTTGGATATTTTGTTGAATGATCAGTTTTGACTTTTGAAACTCAATTATGTTTTGAGACAAACACTTCTTGAAAAACTGAGCTCTTTCTTTTATAGGACAGAGAGAGTATCTATATATACATATATAGTTAGGACTAAAATCTATATTTTAAGTAGTTAATACATATATATAGTAGTTATATAGTTATAATAAAAGTAATCATTACAAAGTATAAGTAGTTTAGTGCGTATATACACATACTTTTAATATACCTAATTTCTTCAATCTCAACATAGAAATGTAAATATTATTTTTTCTCTAAATTTTTTTTAAAAAATTCACTTTTCCCATTTAATAACTAATTAGCAATTCAAAATTTAAAATTTTAAAAAAATTTAAATAAAATTTTTATTAAACTAACATAGTATTGTAAAGTGAAAAATTAATGACTGATTAAAAAAAGTAAAGATTTTTTAATAATTAATAATTAAATAAAAAGTTTGAATACTTAAAAAACAAAATGAGGGAAAATGAATTTGTTAAGAGGAAAAATTGACATTCAAAATGTTTTTTACTTTTGCCAACACTTAGTCAAATTTTCAATCTAACGCCAAAAGTTTCTCTGCCCAAACTTCATCCCTTCCAAGTCATTTTACACAAAACACATTTGGGAGCTTGTGAAACCCAAACACTTCTGTCTCAATCAGCGGGCCACCCCCTCCCATTTTTGCCCTTTCCTGAATTCCCTCATCGGCTAACTCTCCGGCGCCTCCCTCTCACCACCCCAATTTTCGCCACCTCTCTCTCATTGCCAGCTTCATCCACCGCCAAAGCTACCTTGGCCTCATTGCCCCATCATTTGTTGCCGCTCTCTCACCGCTTGAAGCTCTGCCATAGAGCTCTTCTCACTGCCCCAAGCCCGTTGTCAAGGCAAGGAAGTCGCTCCATCAGATCTGATATCCGCTTCTTGAAATCCTGCAAACTTTGGTAAAGAACTCTTTTTTTTTCCCCCTGAAATTTTTTCCCCTGCAAATCTTGTTTTTGTGATGGAAAACAATGTCACCCCCAGAGACCGGGGCGTCAACAGAATGGCAGTGTCTTTCCATGGCGGAATCATATATTTGCTTGGCAAGGGTGAGGTGGCTGCTGGTGTGATCAACAATGACGGTGTTGGGGTTGAGAGAGGGGACGAGGTTCTCTAGCACAACTTGTCGAACATCTGATGGGTGTCCCAACTTAGTGAAAACTAAATCACTTCTTTGGGCAAGGTTGGCGAGGGTGAGAGCTATATGAGTCCTTTTGGATTGGAGAGTAGAGGGAGTGGACCATAGCTACTTAGATATGAATAACGAAGTTGAACACTATGGTGAAAAATATACTATGAGTGTTGACAAACACACACCTTCAAGGTTGGTTGTTACACAACTTTAATAAGCAGTTTTGTTTCTTGTGTTAGCCAAACTGCATTTCACTGAGAATTTTGTGCCGATTGAAGCAATTCACCTTAGAACCTATGTACTACATTGTGATATGATATCAGAATTTAGCTTATGCTTTACAATTTTTTTCAGTCTGATAGATTTTGTTGTTTCCATATTCTATTTTAAGGACATGAAAAACCACAATGGCTTTTATCAAATTTTCTCCTTTGGCTCCTTGTTTCTTTTCATCCCTACATTGCCAGTGGACTTTATTGATTTCTCTATTACGGGTTATTGAAATAGATTTATCTTTGTCATTATTTTCTCCTTAATGCCTGCATAAAATACTCCAGTTTCTCTTACACTAAAAACTCCATTTATGTGGGAATGGAAGTGTAACCAAATGTTTTTTTATTGACAACCTATGCATGATGGATAGAGTTTGAAAATTGATAAAATGGATCTAAAGCATGTATAATGTGAGTTTATGAACTCTGATATACAAACCAAATACAATGAGATGGTTCATTTTAACATTGAAACCAAGTTTGTACTTTTTGTTCTCCTGCACCTATTGGTTATTGCTTCTAGTTTGTTTGTAAGGCCAGGAGATAGATATCCTTTATAGGTTTTTTGTTTCAGCAATAAGTGTGTATATTTTAATTTAGCATTTTCTTCATTTAAACATTTAAGGACTTTTAATATTTAAGACCAAAAATGAAGATTTTGAAAAATGCCTTCTTGTGTTTTCTCTTTTGTTTAACTCTTCTTTTCAAGAAGAATTCTCCTGTTAGATGGTAAAGTAGTGGTAAAGTCCAATCTATTATATGCCAAGTGTGATATTGTTTTATGCTAGACATTTTGGATTAATTTTTTGAAGACCATTTTCACTATGTAAGACAAAGCTCGTAGTGAAATAACTTTTGTAGTTTCAAAGATGACTTGTTGACTATTGTTGAGTTTTTTCTATTGATTAAATTTGTGTATGATTCTTCATGTTGTCTTCAAATTATCAAATTATTTTATTTTCCCGACAAGGGACTTTTAGCTGCACACTATTGTACTAATTGTACACAGAAATGTATTCTCACTACCTTATCATTCTTTTGTAGGCATGAAAACTCTCTGCTTTCCTTGCAGGATTTTTTCAAGAATTGCTAGTGTGGCAACGAGCAGGCATATGTGTAAGTTTTCAAAGTTATGTGATAGTGTAGTGCGAGAAAGCTATCACTGCTTGGCTTTAGGTTCTGATTCAATGAGAATACTTTTCAATTGAATTTGAAAAGTGTGATCTAAGACATTTATGAAGTGCATGTGGAAGTTTCTACTAATTGCATGTTTGTACTGGACAAATGTTTAGAGTTGTATGTCTTTGAGTTACTTTAATTGGACACAACTCACTAAAGTAAATGGCGACTGATTTTTCTAGCTTTTCTGGACTGGATTGGCTTGAAGCATTTGGCTGTTTCTGCTCTGAATCTTCAATTATTTTTGGCTTTTTCTGGACTAGATTGGCTTGTAGCATTGGCCTTTTCTGGTTGTTTCTGGATTGTTTTGGTGTTTTTTTGGTTGTTTCGAGCCTGAACTGAATTGGCGAAGTGTTGTGACTAATTTTTTTGTATTTTTTCTGATATTTTCTTGGCTGAACTGGACTGCAATAGAATGCGACAAACACATTCTAGTGTAGTCAAATTCATGTATATTATTAGATAGGCTTTTCCCTGTTAGGTGGAGGTGTATATACCTTATTAGATAGGCTTTTCCCTGCTACAATGGCAATGTAGGCAATCCAAGTGAATCTTCAAGTGTTTTATCCATTTGCTGATAAGCTAAATTTTCATGGATTATGGAGTGTGTGTCTGAAATCTTGCTACTCCACCACTTCCAAACTTGTGTTGAAATGGAATAGTGCATTATATACACCTCGACCCCTGCCCACATAACCAACCTTCTCTCAAGAAAGACTCCTTTTTGTATCTTTTTTTGTTTGTTTGTTTTGTCGGGTTATTGAGGTTTCATTTATTCCAAAAATGAACTTGGCAACCATGAATATGTGTTCACTGAGGCTTCATTCCATGAGGGTTTCAAAGTTTTCACAAAGAAGAATTCTTGCTCATGGTATGGTGTGATTATGGATAGTCATGACATCTTCAATTCTTTCTGCCAATTCTTCTATGCCTCTCCAAATTATCCTCAAAATTTGGTTGTTTTGGTTATCTCCCCACTTACTTGACTTGTTCAGTTTGGTAAACTCTGATTATGTTAGCATTCTAGAATATGTACTTAATCCCAGTTTCTATCACTTGAAAGGTGATTACAAGAAGCATACAGAAATGTCCACAAAGTCTTCCAATGAAGGGGGCACCAGTAATAGTCTTAAACTCTCTACTTTCGTTAATGCTGTAACAGGTGTGCACCCTTCTGTTGAATTTATTTGCTTAGGTTTTCCCTCCTAAAGTTCCATTTTCTTACTTTGCTGTTTCCTGTTTATTATTTACACACGTTCGTGTTGGTTCCATCGATGTATTAACTCATAACAAGAAGTAATTCCTTTTTACAACATTGCAGCAGCAAATTTGTTTGCAAGCCAAGCTGCAAATGCTTTGAATAATGGAAGTATCACAGTGAGGACTATTTTCTTGCCTACTTTATTACTTTTGTTAATTTTAGGCTAATCATACTAGAATTTGTTTTCTTACAAGTGCCTCTTCTTTGCACTTCTTTTCACAATCACTTTTATGTCATTTTATGACTTTTTGGATGGACAGTCTTGTTAAGAACGGATAACACGTGTCGTGCTTCATGTCTCAACTTGTTATTGAGTTTTGATTAAGTGAGTTTCGATGTTCAATCTAAGAAGATCTTCTCCGTCTTTCGAATCAGGAAGAATCTACTTCTCTTTATACTTTAGCTGATGGGAATACTGGAGATTGGTTTGGAGGGCTGCTATATTCAGCTGGTTAACAGGCCAATGAAGCTGTTCTGTACCAGTTGCCCACCCTTAGTTTCACAAGGTTTGTATCTTGCGTTGGCATTTCTCATTACTGGTAGGGATTGAATTCTGAAGTGATTATTAAATTTTTTTGCACCTACAGTTTGGCAGTTATTTTTGGTGCTGGACTTGTAACCAGCTTCTCTCCTTGTACACTCAGTTTTTTGCCTCTCACCCTTGGTTACATTGGTTAGAGACTAAGTCCCAAAATCTCTTGTTATTCTGTTAAGGCTATTATTGGTGCTACTAGTTGACTTTAGTGGACATTATTAGGGGCGTATGGTTCAGTAAGAAGCAGAGCAAAGGTGAGCTACTATTTGAATCATTTTTAATTTGTTATCATAATCTCCATATTTTTGTTAAACAGACTTCTCGGTCACTATCACAATTTGAAATTTTTAGAGAACACCATGATCTATGAAAATGGTCATAGACAGATAGGAAAAAGAGCAAAAAGTTTTTGGTTTTTCAGTTTCATCTGAGGCTCTAATCTTTTAACTGACATAAATATTTGTACGTTTGTCAATTTTCCATCTATTTTTCTGCTTGAGTCAAAGGCTCAGATATTCATGCTAGTTGCTTATAATGACTCTATTAGAAATGAAATATGCATCTTTGTAAATTTTGAAGTTTCTTATATCCTTCTATGTTGCATTTTCTATATTATTGGGGATTCACTTGCATTTGCGCTGGGATTGGCAACTACATTGGCATTACTTGGAATAGCTGCCTCATTTGCTGGAAAGGCTTATGGTCAGATAGGGCAGGGACTGCCAGTGGTTGCCTCTTGTTTAGCAATTGTGATGGGTTTTAATCTCTTAGAGGTTATTATTATTATTATTATTGCAGCTATTGTTTTATGATGCACATGACATTGCAGCTATTTGACTAGCTATCTATTACATTGTTCTGATTTGTCAATTCATGGACTTTCAAGCCAAATGAGATTTCTTGTAGTCCGAGACTTGTATGCATATTTCTCGAAGTTGCATTGTTGTGTTCTTTCTGCATTTCAAATTCTTCTTGAGTGGACACTTCAATAAAAATTAGATGGTAGAAAGCATGTGGTATTTTAAACTCACTGCGGTTTGCTAGCCTTGACAATATTAACTTAATCTCTCTTCATATTTCGCACTAATTTTTATTTATTTGGCTTTGTCCTCCCGGCCAATATTGCAGATAATAGAGATTTAGCTCCTTCATTTTTCAACAACTTTGATCCCCGTTTAGCGGCAGCTAATTTTCCATCAAGTAATATACATCTTGCTATTGCTCTCATCTATTTTCATAAAATGGATAATGACACTGCTTTACCAATTGTACATTGTCATCTTTTTGAATTGTCAGGTGTGCAAGCATATTTGGATGGGCTTACTTTTGCTTTAGCAGCATCACCTTGTAGCACTCTTGTTTTGGCTACCTTGCTTGGATATGTTGCTGCTTCCAGGGTAATTGGACTAGGAAATTTTTGGGGGAAATTGTATTTTGGGAACACAGGCATCAGATATCAAAAAACACATAAGAATAATAAGAGAAGAAGAAAAGATGAGCAGTCATAAAACATCCCTGTTCAAAATTCTCCCTACTTTTCAATCATTTGCAAAACTAAAATGACAAATAAAACTGAAAGAAATACAAAAGAAATCATGCTGGTTACCATCTTTTAGGTAGTGGAATTCATCCTATTTTCATGATGGATTAATGATCAGCTTCTTGGCTTCAGTCTTCAGAGGAAGAAATTTGAACTTAGTAGAAACGGAAGTCGAAGTTTGAAAATGTTGCTTCATTCTTGCATAATCTTAGTGGTTTGATGGTTACTACATTTTCTAGGTGATAAATGAACTTGTTTCTATGTTATTCAGGATCCAGTGATAGGGGGCAGTTTACTATTGACATTCACCACAGGCTATGTTACTCCTCTGCTTCTTGCTGCCTCCTTTGCTGGAGCATTGCAGGTATACTTTTCGCATTAGCTATTGACATCACTTTATGACTGCTTGCAGCAAGTTTGATATGTTAAATGGTAAAAATGCTTGGCCATCACCCATTTGGAGAGATGTATATATTGACGTGTTCTATAATTTACTATCTATTTATCTTTGACCCAATTGTTTTCAAAACTTTAACTTTTCTTATGGAATGTATTTACACAGAGCCTACTCTCTTTCCGCAAGTTTTCAATGAGGTAATAGTTATGGGGTGTTGTTTCCGTAGTTAGTCATATTTGCAATTGGATTGGATTGAATTTATAACATTGAGTGCTTTTTCTTTTCTTGTCACAGTGGCGCAACCACCACCACCTCATATAGCCAAGTATCCATAAATTGAAGGCATCACCAAATGGCCTGTTGGTTGGTGTTGTCAAGGTCTAAGTCATTCCTTTTGCCTCTTTTTATTAGAATGCCAAGGGAATTGTGTACATTACTATTTTGTGGGGTGTAGGGTGTTTGGATAATGTTTATTCTCATTGTACAACTAGGATATTTGACTTTAATTTTCTTGTATGTTGGGAAAGTAAAATGTTGTCTTTTGCAATGCAGAAGTTTATCTTTCGTGCCTTTTTTCATATAGGTTTTGAATGTTGAATGATTAGTAAGATTGTTTTCATTACATTTTCGATGTCGATGATGTTTGTATTAAAAGGATAAATAATGTCACAATCAATACATTGATGTTGTTAGTGATAAAATACTGAAATATACAATGTTATAGATTCGGTTAAAATTGTCACTAATAACACTATTTAGTGACAAATTTTTTTCGTCACTAATTTCATTTGTGAACAAATTTTTAGTGATGAGATTGTTTTGTCACTAATGCAAAGGACGTCAAATTTTTCCGTCACAAAATTGCGTTGGCCAACAAACTTTCAGTGACAAACTTAAAGTCGTCACTAAACATTTAGTGACGATAAAAAATATCGTCACTAGTTCGTCACAGAATGAGTTGACTAAGGTTTTTTTTAGTGATGACTTTTTTTTCTGTCACTAAACTGTCACAACTGTCCAACTGACCGAAATAGTTTCAGTGACGAAAATTTTTCGTCACTAAATTTCGTCACTAAACGTGCTCAATTAGTGACGACTCTTAACTTTTAGTGACGACTTTTTCCCCCTTTTTGTGACAACTTTTTTTCGTCACTAATTTTCGTCACATCTTTAATTCGTCACTAACGCCACTCATTTAGTGATGACTTTTTTGTTTTGGTCACTAAAACCCTTTAGTGACGGAGCATTAGTGACGACCTAGTGACGAACCATTTTTCCATCACTAAATGGTTTTTGTGACGAAAAAGTGACTTTTAGTGACGATATTCCAATCGTCACTGAAGCCCATTTTCTTGTAGTGCTAATTGAATAAAGTTCACTTTTAGTATTTCAAGGTTGACTTCATACCAAACAATTTTAATCATATATAATAGTTTTAGTTTAACTTTTAACAACATATATTAAAATTTCTCTTAAAGTGAAAAGAAATTCATACATTCTCTATTCATAAAGATTTTATAGTAGAGTAAAACTGTATTAAAAGTTAGAATTATATATAGGGTAAATGACATTGGAGGCCACTCAACTTTTCAAATCGTATACTTTTAGCCACTCAACTCACAAAATTGCGCGAATAGCTATCCAATTCCTAAAAGTGGCTACCCATAGCCATTCTGTTAGTTTCGTCCGTTAAAGGCCAAACGGCAACCCTTCCACGTGTTATTTGAGGGGCAAAAAAGTCAGTGTGGATGAGTTAGCTTGCAAGGACTTTTTCTGAGGCAATTCATCAAGCAGCTAGCATGCATTTTTCCATTTGAGCAAGAAACTAGTTTCCTTTGTTTGTGCGTGAGCCGTGGGATAGCCAGAATCAGGGCTTTCCACACCAACATCATCATTCGAGAAATCAATATCAGAATTAGGAGGCCAAGAACATCTGAAGCCATGGGATTGAGCTTGTCCGAACCAGTTGGATGAAACGGTCACTCTTAATCCTCTGAGAATGGGTTATTGGTCAAATCATTAATTCCAACTGCTCATCGGATGTTCTTGCCCATGGTTTGTAGAAGCCAAAGATCCTCAGGAAACCATGGGAAGGGATGGGTAGAAGAAGATTGAAAAAACCCGCTGTTCACAAAAAACCGACTTCGGGAAAAATCACCAAAAATCGAAGAAAAATTCAGTGAAAAAATCCGAGCAACTACAATGTGATACAAATAACTTCAGAGGACCATGGGAAGCTGAAATAGATCAATCTCAACTCAATTAAAAATCCGCACAACTCAAATCGGGCAAAAGAAAATTCAATTTTGGTGAGCTGCGAAAATTCAGAAAAAAATTCAAGAAAAATTCTGAACAGCTGGGATCCGACACAAGGAACTTTGAAAAAGCATGGGTAGATGAATTTGAGTCACAACCACCCAAAGAAAAACCGAAACAACTCAGTCTTCACATCTTATTGAATGTCAGGGAGTATACTTTTTGATTTGGTTGAGAGAAGAAAATTGGTGTTAAAGATCCAATTTGACTGGGTTGAAATTCAAGGTTTAGCAGCAAAAAGAAATAGCAAAGATCAAGAGCCGTTGTTGTATACAAATTTCCAGTAGGACTAAGGAATCCACAGCCAAAAAGCTCAGCTGCAAGTGAGTCACCTTGAGAGAAACCTACGCCTGACTGAGAGGAATCCAATTTATCTTCCAATATTGCTGCTCTGGACTCCATCTTCCAATATTGTTGCTCTGGACTCCGTCTATCCTTTTTCGACTCAGAGGTGGAAGACATGGAAGATGTAGACGGGATTGCAATGGCGGAAGAGGCGGAAATTCAGAACCTAGCTGGAAGCAAAGCAAGACCAGTGAAGGAGACCATCGCTTGTATATATGTGTGCCACATTGACCTTTTTGCCCCTCAAATGACACGTGGAAGGGTTGCCGTTTGGCCTTTAATGGACGAAACTAACAGAATGGCCATGGATAGCCACTTTTAGGAATTGGATTGCTGTTCGCGCAATTTTGTGAGTTGAGTGGCTAAAAGTATACGATTTGAAAAGTTGAGTGGCCTCCAATGTCATTTACCCTTATATATATATATATATATCCAAGTCTTATAAATTAATATACTTTTTATTTTGAAATGTCATCATAGTAAGATGTATTTTTCTTTTGATTATTTTAATATTAAAAGATGCATTATTAAAAATATTTGAGAAGTGGGATGCATACCTAATACATAATATAGATATTTAATTTAATTGTTAGAACATATGATATTATTGTAATGAAATTAATTATTAGTAAAAGGTAATCATTTTCTTGCAATGTACACAAATAAAGTTTTTTTAAATTATTATATGATTTATTGTACTTTAATTTTTAGAAAAAATTATGTAGTTTATAAAGTAAAATAAAAAAATCTAAAAAAATAATAAGAGCATATTTGAAACGTGCACACGAAAACAATTTTAAAAAAGTTTAAAAGATTTAGTTAATGGTAAATGGGTGCCAATGACATAAAATTCATAGATAAATTGTAATAGATAATTAATTATATACTGTTGAAATTAATAATTGTGGAACATTGGTTATAAACATACTTGTTCTTTCCTTGACCCAAAACGTGGTTACCAAAATTCTTCCTTAATTTCCCCACAAGGATCCTAGGATATATCTTTCCTTTATTGAAACCAACAAAAGTGTATTCTAAGACCTAAATTCTGAAAAAGAAAAACAGAGTTAAAGAAGAAAATATATGGGAAGGGATAGCTTATATAGGTAAAGAAATCATTTTGCCCGCACAAGAAATTGTTTTGGTAATTTCCAGCTAGTTATCAATCAAAGCTCACTAAAAAGCTAGCGCATAATCGAAAAAGCAGAACAATGAATAAAAACTTCCTTGCGGAATGATATCTTCTGTTAAATTCATGTGAATGGCTTTAATGAGTGCCCATGAAAAATGATACAAATGCATGTACAAATTAATTATTGGAAAGCATACAAAATTTATTATTTTTTCCTAAAATTGGACCAAAAAAAGAGCTAAGGAAAAGAATTGTATGGAAAGGTTCGACAATGGAGGCGACATAAAATTGGATTGTCATTCATATTATTTTGATGGTGAAGATTATTTGCTGAGTGATTTTTCCAATTATATATTTCGCATTGAAAATCTTGATGATGTCCAGTGACTATTATTTGTTTTTAATCAATTTTATTGTTGTTGCTTGAGGTTGATTATTACTCCCTCAATTCCCATAAAAACAGTAAATTTACTATTTTTTCTTATCATACAATTATCAGTATCCAATAGAAAATAGTCCGTCTTTAATATATAAAAGAAAATAAAAAACATTCTTGGCTATTAATATAATGATAAATAAATTGCACATTCGTTTAAAATGATAAATAACATGAGACAAAAAGAATAATTGATTTTGTTATGCCTATTTTATCAATATTTGAAAAGAGTAATCTGATGGTGGTTTGATTATTATCCATATTGCCTACATATCCATATTGCCTACATTGGCATCCCTTTCCCAATAAAAAGAATGCTAATGTTGCAGGCTTGTATGGATAGTATCTCAAAATGTATTTGTTTATTTTTTGCTGTAGTGATTGTGAGATAAGATATATCTTGAAAATCAAAAACATATTTTGTAAAGAGATAATCTACAAAATAGTCCCTCACATATATGGGAAAGAACTTTTTAGTCTTTAAAAAAAAAATGAATTAATCAGTTCCTCACTTTCATACCTTTAATCTATTTTGTCCTTACGTCAACTTCTGTCAAATTTTCCATGAACATGTGTTATTTGTTGAAGGTTTTTTTGAAGTAACAAAAAATCATTATTTCTTAAAAGGTTAATTATCTCAAGGGTGGTTGCCCTCTCTCTCTACATTTCTCCGCCGATGATCTCAAAAGATAGCCATTTTTTCCGTTGATTTTTGAGAACAATCGTCTGGTAAATTGCAAAAATATTCTTTTTGTTTTCTGGATGGGTTTCCTTGGATAATGTCCATTGCGTTTCTCCCTCGATGATCTCAAAAGACATCCATTTTTTTTTGTTGATTTTTGAGAACAACCTTCTAGTAAATTGCAAAAATATTCCCTTTGTTTTTTGGATCAGTTTTTTTGGAAAAGGTCCACTGCGTTTCTCTGCTGATGATCTCAAAAGACAGCCATTTTTTCCGTTGATTTTGAGAACAACCTTTTGGTAAATTGCAAAAATATTCCCTTTGTTTTCTAGATTGGTTTCCCTGGAAAAGGTCCATTACATCTACACCCTGTCGATATATATATTTCTATCTCTCTCTGGATCTAGATGAGGCTGTGATGAATTTTGTAATTTGTTTTTGAAAGAAAAATCAACCTTCAAAGCTAATTCCATATCTTGGTAGGGCAGCTCAAGAGTCTCCAGGGAGGCAACTGTTGCTTGCAACCATGGTGGATGAGGCAGGATGAGGCAGGATGAGGCAGAAGTGGAGTTTGGGAATTCTTCAAGAGTGGTTGCCCCTCTCTGTTGGCCAATGATTTCTCCATTTTTTGGAATTAAAAAAAAAACAATAGCCCTTTTTAAGTGGAAATGGGAGTACTATGTAGATATATACATATATATTTCTGTGTTTGGATTTGTGTTGGTGTGTGTGCTAGCTGATCGATTGGAGTACGATGGTGGTGATGGAGGCTTTTGCCTTGGACTAGTGCTTTTTTTTTTAATTGGGAAAAGGGGCTATGATGATGTTTCTTTGTCATATCCTTTCTGAACAAACAAAACCGGACATTTGATGAGGCTTTTTTTGGAAGCACAAAACTCCTTCTTCATGCTCGCTTCTCTTTGTTTTTTTTTTTCTGTGTAAATCTCAATTTACAAACTTCCCTCTTCATTACTTCCTTCCAATTCCCTCAGCTCTTAGTCTAATTCTCAATAATCAATTACATTGTGCACCCCAAAAGGATAGTTGAGGCTTGAATTTCCAAAAATTGATGGAAAGTTGTAAGGATGGATAGAGTTAACACCTTGTTGACCTAGGTGATTTCCATAGCAACTGTTCCCTGGTGCATAATTCATGCCAAAAACATTCAGAGGTGCGGTGTTTCCCCCACTGTGGATGGAAGAAGCCCAGATATTTTGCTGGTGGTTTGCATTCGTTGTTGCCCAATCCATAATAGCCTTCAAAATTTCTTGAGAAGTTGGCAAATTAAGACTTCAGATGATGATAACTGTTCGGACAATTGCAAGTGTACAATATCAACAAGTAATAGAGTGATAAGTAGAGTATCGTTCCCACGAGGATTGTTTTCAATTTGACCAATTACTTACCAATATGATTAATTCAATAACAAGCTAGCCAATTAAATTGTTTTCATGCAATTTTAACTAAACTTAACAAAGAATGAAAATTTTATAACAATAAACAAATACTAAAATTTTACCAATTTAACAAAGATGTTAGAGATTTCGACTTCACTTAATCAATCCTAATTAACTCTCTTGACTTGTCATGCAATTAACTTAAATTCCAAATTATGATGGTGAAATTTCCCTAATGTAAATTAATAGCCGACATCGGTCTAATAACCCTATTTAGATTAAAATCAACTCACACTTGGTCTAGGTGAATTTAGATTTCTAAATGCATTAGGAACTATGGAAATTTCCGGATTCAATCTAAGTAGCCATTACTTAGTTTTACTACCGAAACCACATGAACAACCTAGATTATTACGGTCTAAATTGAATTCATGGTTTAATATCACATGAGCACATGCATGTTATCTCCTCTCGGTATCAAACAAGCATCAACAATCAATTAAGTGGTGATCAATCACCTAAAAGCATTAAGAACATGATATTAAACTCATAATTGAAATATAAATTGCATGAACAAGTCTTAAGAATTAATTATTCATTATTAAGATCCATCTAATCTCTAACAAAAGAAATTAGAACATAATGAAATTTAAACTAACAACAAAAATAAAAGTAGACATAATTAAATTTAAAACAAATTCTGAAAATTAAAGTAACTATATTAAATAAATATAAAAGCTATAAAATACTTAATACTTGAAAATAAAACACAATTAGAAATTCTTAATAAAACACAAGAAATAATACTACTAAAATTGTTAAAATAAACTAAACAAAAACAAGGAAAGAAAAATAAAATAACTAAACTAAACTAAACTAAACTAAACAATAAAAGACAAAACCCGTAAATGAAGACTTGAAGACCAAACAAACAATGAATTCTGCATGCTTTTATTTAACACCCGAAGCTTCCCAAAGAGAACACAACAAATGAGTATTTGCTACTTCTTTGTGAGTCAAGCTTGGTGGCTGCAAAATCTAAACTCATTAACTAACCAAACAAGAAAAAAAGAAACAATGAAGACTTGACAGGAAAAGCTTGAAGGAAACACAAGAAGATGGCTTAAATTTCTGCAGCAAAGAAAACAAAGCAACCCGTAGCTTGCTAGATGAAAAAAAAAAAATTCTGCTTCTGCTTTGCAAGTCCAGCTGGGCGGCTGTTCTATTTGCTAAACTACTGCAAACAATAAGAACAAAACAATGAAGAAGGAATGAAGAAAACAACACAAGGAAGGCTGACTTGCTGAAGAAAACCCGTGAGCAGGAATGAAGAAAACCGTAGCTACTGCTGAACTACTGAAAAGAAAATAAAACAAAAGAATGAAGAAAGCTGGTTGCTCTAAACTACTGCAGGAAAACAGAAAGAAAAATAGCTTGGCTAAACTAAATCTAAACTAAAGAAAGAAAATAAAAACAAAGGAAAGGAAATGCTGCTCTAAAGAATGGATGAAAATGGGATGCCTTCCTCGGTTCCAATCTTTGCTATTTATAGGCAAGGCTTTGTCCAGATTTTTTTTCTTTTCTTTGTTCAGCCACAAACATGTGTTGTGGTCTTCCATGTGCTTGTCATCTTTTACAGCAAAGAAAGCAGCCCAAGCTTTGCTTTCCAAATGTCATTCTTGCTGCCCGAAGTGTGATTCTCGGCTGTTTGTTCCTTTCGGCTGCTTCTTGGCTGTTTTCTTTATTTTTCTTTTGCCTTTCTTTTGCCCATGTGAGACTGCATTTTGGAGAGACTTTCTTGCTGCCCATGTGAGACTTTCTTCAGAAAAAGAAAAGGATGGCAGCTGTTGTTTCCAGCTGTAGGTTGCAGCTCGGTTTTCCTTCTTTCTTGCCCGAAGTGTAGCATCTTTTTTTTTTCTTTCTTTTCTTCTTTGTTTCCTCTCATGCCTTTGATGTGCCTTTCTCCTTTGAGTTGGTTGATTTGTGACTCATAGTATGGATATAAAGCATAATTTTCTTTCAAGAGAAACCAACCACATGGCCTTCTTTTTTTGCAATCACATGCATTGAGTTGTCAAAGACTTGGCATGTTGGTTTCTTTTCAGCAGCTTTGTTTTGTGATTTGTTGCTGCTCGGTTGTTGTTTCTAGTGTGTAACTCAGCTTTGTTTCTTTCTTTTCTTATTTTCTTGGCTTTTGACAATAAAATAGTTCAAGATAATTGGTTAGTCCTTTTATCCTCAAATTTAGAAGAAAATTCAAGATTATGCTCAAAAGTTCTAAAAATATTTGAAAACTTGGAAATCATAAAATCAAAGGATAATTTGGCCAAAATATGTAAAAACAAATTAAAACATAAGCCAATTTCTAACCAAAATTAATTAGAAAACTCTATATAAAATAGAGTTATCAAATTACCCCCAACTTATATCAAAGCTTGTCCTCAAGCTTGCACTAGAAAAACATATTTCTTATCTTTCCATACCCTTTCTAACTCATCCATAAATAATTCAAAGTCATTACATATTAGAGATCTAGATTGGAATAATAATCCAAAGAACAAGTATTCGTAGCCTCTTTCATTTAACAAAATATACATCTCATTAATTTCAACAATTTCGTCGAAATCAAATGCACAAAAATTGATAACCTCTCATAGGTTGCACTCTAATCACTCAAAGTGTTTAGGGGTTTCATTCAGCACTCAAATCAAACATAGCATGTCATTACCATAGGCTTGCTTATATATCACATCTCCACCACTAATAAATATGAATCCATGCAATAATCAAAGGGTCTTTATAAAGGTTGTAACGGGGCTTAGGTAAGGGTAGGTAAAAATAAAGGAAAATTTAGGTTTTCACAAATCAAGGTATGTATAAACTTCCTTGCATGACTCAAAAGCAACAAGTAGCACATTAGAACCATTTTTTTTTTTTTCAAATAACATACATCCCTTTTAACAACTTCAACATATAATTGGACCATCTTGTACACAATGAAAACATTGACTTTGTCCAATCTTTGTAAGGAATATTGTTCACTCTTTTTTTTTTTTTTTCAATGGTTCTTTTCTTTGGAATCAATAGAAATTTTATCATGCAATTCATTTCTTCATACTCTTGACAAAGGGTTCAACGGTGGTAAACAAAAACAACGGTTTAAGGCTAAAGAATGTGGTATTATAACAAAGAAAGGTTAAGGCTCAAAGTTGGTTGACTAGAGGTATATGTAATGGTTAAGCTTTTTTAGAAAGTTAAAAATGGTTAATCCTAAGTAGTGCCCTTTTCATTTCAAAGCATGAATTCACAATGTGATCTCAACATGCATAACAAAGCAAGTTCTAGAATGAACATACCATATTTGACAACACTCAATCAAAGAATTATGTGAGCAAGAAAAAGAAAATGCTCTTAAGCTCAAATACTCACAATGGGTTCAATGTATATCAAATCTTGCACATTCTCATTCAATTCAATCATTAAAATCAACAAGATGCTTTAAAAATTTTCAAAATAAAGACTAATCATAATTGCCTCATTCATACATTCCAACCCAAATAACTAATGCATATAACTCAAAATTATTCTAAATGAGTATCAAAAGAATTAGAAATAAAGAAGATATCAATAAAATTGAAAACTTGGAAGGACTTTTCTTTTTAACCCAATAAAATTGAAATTTTTTTAAAAATTTTCACAAAAATTCAGCACAAAATTTCATGTATCTCACCCCCAACTTAAAATTGAGCATTGTCCTCAATGCAACAAGGAGCAAGATCAATTATAGCAACTATAGAGAACATAAGAAAAACAAAAAGTGAGGAAACTGCCCTGTTTTGAACAACTGTTGAAGATGAATTTCGTTCTGGTACCAAAACAGCTCCAAAAATTCTCAAATTTTGTGGACATGAACCTGGTTGAATCTTCTACCTTTCTGTAAAATTTTAGCACAAAAATCCAACGGAAAGGCCTTGAACCGGATTTTTCTTCAGACTGGTGCAGCAAAAAGCAGAATAAATTTTTTTTTTTTTTTTTAAATAAAACAACAATAAGAATAATAATAATAATAATAAGAAAATAAAAGAAATAAAGGTAAAAGGACTTGGGTTGCCTCCCAAGTAGCGCAATTTTTTAACGTCGTTATGCTCGACGTTCTCTATTGCTCAAATTTTTACCAACGGCTTGGACCATATTTGCATGTTTGTTATTGATTTTGCAGAAGCCACCATTGCATTCTCGATCACTTTTACATGTGGATTAAGCCTCCTTTGTGGTTGGATGATTGGCTTGTAGTGCTCCTTCCTCAATGACTGAACCATACTCTTCTCAATTGGGTCCTTGGTCATGGCATTGAATGCAACATTTTTGACAGTTTCGTCCACCATTTCAATTTGCAAGCAATCACTTCGATCAGAAGAAAAATTCATTGCTTTGAACACATTGAAAGTGACTTGCTCATCTTGAACTCTAAGAATTAATTTTCCTTGTTGGACATCAATTAGAGCTCTTCCAGTGGCTAGAAATGGTCGGCCTAAAATAATTGGTACTTCAAAATCTTCCTCCATTTCTAACACAATGAAATCTGCAGGAAAAATAAATTTGTCAACTTTAATCAACACATCCTCCACCACACCTCTTGGATATTTTATAGATCGATCTGCTAACTGAAGAGAAATAGTGGTGCCCTTGACTTCTCCTAGTCCAAGTTTCTTAAAAACAGAATAAGGCATTAGATTAACACTAGCACCAAGATCACATAAAGCTTTGTCAAAATAAGAATCACCAATTGTGCAAGGAATCGAAAAACTCCCTGGATCTTTAAGTTTCGGTGGTAGCTTATTTTGCAGAATAGCAGAGCATTCTTCAGTGAGGTTGACGGTCTCATAATCCTCCAACTTCCTCTTGTTTGCCAAGATTTCCTTTAAGAACTTTGCATAACTCGGCATTTGACCCAATGCATCTGCAAAAGGAATGTTAATGTGCAATTTTTTAAACACATCAAGAAATTTGGAGAATTGCTTATCTATTTTGTGCTGTATAAGTCGCTCCGGAAAAGGAATAGGAGGCACATATGGTGTAGGATTGTCGGGAAATAGCTTTCTTTGAGGTGGTTCTTCCTTTGAAATTTTTGGGTCGGCTTCATCCTTCAAATCGGCTTTGGACTCTTCTTTTTCTCCTTCAACTTTTTCTTCATTTTTAAGCTCTTTTCCACTCCTTAAGATGATGGCATTTGCATTCTCGACTGGATTCGTCACAGTGTTGCTCGGAAGGCCACCATATGGTCTCTCAGACAATTGGCTAGCAATTTGACCAACTTGTTTTTCCACATTTCTAATACTTACCTCCATATGTCGAATTTTTGCATCTTGAATGTTCATGCGACTTTCAAAGCGATTCACCACTTCTTGATTTGATTGAATAAGCTTTGCCATCATTTCTTCAAGGTTATTATTTGGCTTCTCTACTGGTGGTGGGAATGCTGGTCTAGGTGGGTTCATCAATTTGATTTTGCCCTCCCCAAGAAAAATTAGGGTGATTCCTCCATCCAGGGTTGTATGTATTTGAGTAAGGATTATTTTGAGGTCCCCTGTTGAAATTAGAAACAAAATTAGCATCTTCAGTAGTGTAAGAATTATGATTTACCTGACAAGCAGTTGACTCATGTCTTCCACCACAGAAGTCGCAAGTTGTCTCCTTTATCTTCAAAACTGAATCTATCTTTCTATTCAAAGCAGCAAATTGAGCAACAATGGCAGTATTAACATCAATCTCATGCACTCCACTTGGTTTCTTGGCATTGAATCTTTCAGTTGGCCATTGATAGCTATTAGACGCCATTTGATCAATCAACTCAAAAGCTTCTTCAGGCGTTTTATTATTCAATGTACCTCCAGCTGCGGCATCTATTGTACTCCTCATATTTGGACCAATTCCATTATAGAAAGTTTGCACTTGCATCCAAATTGGAATACCGTGGTGTGGACACCTCCTTAGCAACTCCTTAAACCTTTCCCATGCCTCATATAAGGATTCTCCATCATTTTGTATAAATGTGGTGATATCATTCCTCATTTTTGCGGACTTGGCAGGTGGAAAATATCGGCTTAAGAATTTTTGGGCCATATCCTCCCAAGTGATGATAGAACCTGTAGGAAGAGAAGATAACCATGCCTTAGCTTTATCACGTAAAGAGAATGGAAATAACCTAAGTCTAATAGCATCATTGTGAACTCCATTATATTTAATGGTATCACAAATTTCAAGAAAAGCTTCAATGTGGAGATTAGGATCTTCATTCGGCAAGCCACTGAATTGAACAGCATTTTGAAGCATTTGGATCAAAGACGGCTTGAGCTCAAAATTGTTGGCTTGAATGGCTGGCCTTCTTATGCTTGAAGTGGAATCTTGAACTGTTGGAGAGGAATAGTCCATCAAAGTTCTCCTTTGAGGTTGAATTGGGAAATGTTCTTCTTCGGCCGCCATTGGATTTGTGTCAATGACTAACTCTTGCTCTTTCAATCCTCTTAGAAGTTTTCTTTCAGGTTCAGGATCAAATTCTTCCAATTCTCCTTTCCGACTTCTCAAATTCATGCAAATTTTGAAATTCCCTTGACAAAAAATTAAACCAATAAAAATTAAAAGGCTAGTCTCAACCAAAAATCAATCAATATCAATAGCAATTGGAAAAATTGGTAAATTCAATCCCCGGCAGCGGCGCCAAAAACTTGTTCGGACAATTGCAAGTGTACAATATCAACAAGTAATAGAGTGATAAGTAGAGTATCGTTCCCACGAGGATTGTTTTCAATTTGACCAATTACTTACCAATATGATTAATTCAATAACAAGCTAGCCAATTAAATTGTTTTCATGCAATTTTAACTAAACTTAACAAAGAATGAAAATTTTATAACAATAAACAAATACTAAAATTTTACCAATTTAACAAAGATGTTAGAGATTTCGACTTCACTTAATCAATCCTAATTAACTCTCTTGACTTGTCATGCAATTAACTTAAATTCCAAATTATGATGGTGAAATTTCCCTAATGTAAATTAATAGCCGACATCGGTCTAATAACCCTATTTAGATTAAAATCAACTCACACTTGGTCTAGGTGAATTTAGATTTCTAAATGCATTAGGAACTATGGAAATTTCCGGATTCAATCTAAGTAGCCATTACTTAGTTTTACTACCGAAACCACATGAACAACCTAGATTATTACGGTCTAAATTGAATTCATGGTTTAATATCACATGAGCACATGCATGTTATCTCCTCTCGGTATCAAACAAGCATCAACAATCAATTAAGTGGTGATCAATCACCTAAAAGCATTAAGAACATGATATTAAACTCATAATTGAAATATAAATTGCATGAACAAGTCTTAAGAATTAATTATTCATTATTAAGATCCATCTAATCTCTAACAAAAGAAATTAGAACATAATGAAATTTAAACTAACAACAAAAATAAAAGTAGACATAATTAAATTTAAAACAAATTCTGAAAATTAAAGTAACTATATTAAATAAATATAAAAGCTATAAAATACTTAATACTTGAAAATAAAACACAATTAGAAATTCTTAATAAAACACAAGAAATAATACTACTAAAATTGTTAAAATAAACTAAACAAAAACAAGGAAAGAAAAATAAAATAACTAAACTAAACTAAACTAAACTAAACAATAAAAGACAAAACCCGTAAATGAAGACTTGAAGACCAAACAAACAATGAATTCTGCATGCTTTTATTTAACACCCGAAGCTTCCCAAAGAGAACACAACAAATGAGTATTTGCTACTTCTTTGTGAGTCAAGCTTGGTGGCTGCAAAATCTAAACTCATTAACTAACCAAACAAGAAAAAAAGAAACAATGAAGACTTGACGGGAAAAGCTTGAAGGAAACACAAGAAGATGGCTTAAATTTCTGCAGCAAAGAAAACAAAGCAACCCGTAGCTTGCTAGATGAAAAAAAAAAAATTCTGCTTCTGCTTTGCAAGTCCAGCTGGGCGGCTGTTCTATTTGCTAAACTACTGCAAACAATAAGAACAAAACAATGAAGAAGGAATGAAGAAAACAACACAAGGAAGGCTGACTTGCTGAAGAAAACCCGTGAGCAGGAATGAAGAAAACCGTAGCTACTGCTGAACTACTGAAAAGAAAATAAAACAAAAGAATGAAGAAAGCTGGTTGCTCTAAACTACTGCAGGAAAACAGAAAGAAAAATAGCTTGGCTAAACTAAATCTAAACTAAAGAAAGAAAATAAAAACAAAGGAAAGGAAATGCTGCTCTAAAGAATGGATGAAAATGGGATGCCTTCCTCGGTTCCAATCTTTGCTATTTATAGGCAAGGCTTTGTCCAGATTTTTTTCTTTTCTTTGTTCAGCCACAAACATGTGTTGTGGTCTTCCATGTGCTTGTCATCTTTTACAGCAAAGAAAGCAGCCCAAGCTTTGCTTTCCAAATGTCATTCTTGCTGCCCGAAGTGTGATTCTCGGCTGTTTGTTCCTTTCGGCTGCTTCTTGGCTGTTTTCTTTATTTTTCTTTTGCCTTTCTTTTGCCCATGTGAGACTGCATTTTGGAGAGACTTTCTTGCTGCCCATGTGAGACTTTCTTCAGAAAAAGAAAAGGATGGCAGCTGTTGTTTCCAACCGTAGGTTGCAGCTCGGTTTTTTTCTTCTTTCTTGCCCGAAGTGTAGCATCTTTTTTTTTTCTTTCTTTTCTTCTTTGTTTCCTCTCATGCCTTTGATGTGCCTTTCTCCTTTGAGTTGGTTGATTTGTGACTCATAGTATGGATATAAAGCATAATTTTCTTTCAAGAGAAACCAACCACATGGCCTTCTTTTTTTGCAATCACATGCATTGAGTTGTCAAAGACTTGGCATGTTGGTTTCTTTTCAGCAGCTTTGTTTTGTGATTTGTTGCTGCTCGGTTGTTGTTTCTAGTGTGTAACTCAGCTTTGTTTCTTTCTTTTCTTATTTTCTTGGCTTTTGACAATAAAATAGTTCAAGATAATTGGTTAGTCCTTTTATCCTCAAATTTAGAAGAAAATTCAAGATTATGCTCAAAAGTTCTAAAAATATTTGAAAACTTGGAAATCATAAAATCAAAGGATAATTTGGCCAAAATATGTAAAAACAAATTAAAACATAAGCCAATTTCTAACCAAAATTAATTAGAAAACTCTATATAAAATAGAGTTATCAATAACCCTTTTGTTTCCTCCATGGCAGCTGTAGTTTCTCGCAATTCTTCTAATTTTTTACCACGAGAGATGATGAAGGTGAAATTAGCAATTGATAACAATCCAACCCAACTGTCATGATCCATGAGCTTTCGGGTGTTTAACAATGGATGATCCTACAAAATAGATCTCGGAATGGTTTTCCGGAATAGATTCTCCGATGATAGTATATTCTGAGTTGTTAGAAATGGCTCCCCTTACCTGGTTTTCTTCCCCAGGTATATATCCTTTTCCTTAATAAAGAATGATTCGTTGTTATCCTTAACATTTTCGCTAATAAAGAGTGATTAGTTGTTATCTTTATCCTTTAACCCGCTTGTTACAGCTGTAACACTGTTTTGTCATTGTCGCCCAAGGTCCTATTCGCAGAGTTACAAAGTTAAGTGGAGGTCATGCATTTGCAGGTAGCGTAAAGGTCTTAGTCTTTGGCTCCAAGGTCTAGGGGGCTTAAGATGTGTATAGATTAAACTAAGTTACTAGTCAATGACCAAAGTTCCAAATTTTAGAGTCCAAAGACCAGACTTCGGAGACAAGCGAAGTTCCGGACCTTTGAGACTTTGGAGACAAGCAAAATTCCGGACCTTGGAGCCAAAGGCCAAGACCTTCGCGCTACCTGTAACGGCATGACCTCCACTTAACTTCGGAACTCTGCGAGCAGGACCTTGGGCAACAATGACAAAATAGCGTTATAGCTGTAACAAACGGGTTAAAGGATAAAGATAACAACTAATCCCTTTTTATTGGGGAAGAGGATAAAAATAACAATTAATCACTCTTTATTAGAGAAAAGGATAAGGATAACAACTAATCCTTCTTTATTAGGGAAACGGATATATACGTGGGAAAGACAACCAGGTAAGGGGAGCCATTTTTGACAACTCAGAATATATTATACTCCGACTAAATACTAACTATATCATCGGAGAATCTACCCCGAAAAACTACTCCGGGATCTGTTTTGCAGGATTATCCACTGTTAAACACCCGAAAGCTCTTGGATCGTGACAATCTAGTTGGATCGTTATCAGCTGCGGATTTCACCTTCATCAAATGACTTCCTCAAAGGGAAGAGGAATAAAGACGTCAGACACAATTCCATTCTCATGCATAAACTTCCAAAAGCAAAAACATATTTGTTATCAATATTGGCTTGCTGGATATTTGAAGAAGTTGCTAGATCAATATTGGCTTTCTTAGATTGAGGGCTAAGGAAACTGAAAGGAAGTGAGGAAGAGGGAAGTTTGTTCATTCAGATTTACACAACAATGGAGGAGAGAAAAAAAAGAGTAACAATCACATGAAAAAGAAGGATTTTTTGCTTTTTCAAAAAAGCCCTTAGCAAATAGCACGTGTTTTTAGTTTTGACGGAAAATTTGACAAAAGTCAACAAAAGGACAAAATAGATTAAAGGTATAAAAGCAAGGGACTAATTAGTTCTTCTTTTTTTCTTTTTTTTTTGTTAAAGACTAAAAAGTTCCATATATGTGAGGGACTATTTTGTAGATTATCTCTTTTGTAAAACACAAAAACACATTTTGGAAAGCCATTCATACAGGCTTTGAGAATTATGGGCCCTTGGAAACATATGGCCATCCATACTTCCAGACAGGCCCTTAGAAACATAGTCACGGAAGATTTTGAGAAACATTGGAGGGCTGAACTATAGGGGAAAATTTTTTTAAGTTGGCTGAAAAATTATTGTCGAGAATTATGGGCGGAACTGATTGATACTGCCATGTGGGCTAAGTATGTTGGCTTGTAGAAACGTTATGTTTTCTATTTTGACTTCCATAGTAGGCTTCTTCAAAATCGGTCCATAGATGCCGAAACAAAAATTGAAGTTTACTTTTATTTTTCCGTATTCAATTTTGAATTCTCTATTTATTTCACGCTCACAATTCATATAAGATCTATATAAAGGGAGAGAAACTTCCTTTACTTACCAATGGGATGCCAATTTGGAAAAGAAATTTCTGTAAATCATTCAATTAAGGAGTTGAAAAGAGATAAACCCATCTCAAAAACTAATAATATGTCAATTGAGTTCAAAGTGAAGAAAATTTTAAAGGGAAAAACTCATTTCTCTTACCAGCGTATATGCTATTGCATAGTACTAAACCCTTTTAAATTTGATTAGAATAATAATAGCTTAACATATTTTTTAACAGAAAATCAAGGGTTGAAGGCTGAAAGAATTTATTTTTTTTACTATTCATAGGGGTGATTTAGATGCGATTCAGGGTGCAAATTTTACTGTTCATGTACAGTAATTTTCCTGTTTAGTTTATTATTATTATTATTTTAGGGTAGTGTAGCATATGGTCCTTCATTGGAGAGGTTTTGGGATTCCTAGTATGGGCAAAAGAGCTAAACTGGATCATGGACATTAGGTTGCTGTACTTCGAAGCCAATGGCGTTCTAGGGTGCTATTGGCCAGGCTTCCCTACTGAGGATTTTTGTATTCTAATTTGGGAGGAGGGGCAAGCACAAAATGATACGCAGCGTAAGTTCGCGCAGGGACAGGTGTTAGGGTCAGCCAGTGCCACGCAGGGTAATTTTGCCTAGTATGTTGCTTCGGTTGTTGTTCAGGGGAGCTGTGCAAGTAAAGGCCAACAAGTTAGGGATATTGTTGCTCTTAGTTAGGTTAGCTAGGAGTTGCAGTTTCGTTTTATCAGGGTGCTATGTCTTAAATGAGATCTACTACGTTAGGTTAACTGTGTTAGGACGAGGTTTTAAATAACCCTCTCATCTACTGTATTAACTTTGTAATTTCAATAGTTAATACAATCAGTTACTTTTGGTTAAAAAAAAAGTCTTGAATTTTCATGTGGTGGTCTTTGATGATAAATTTAGACTTGCTCGAGAGGTGGTGGTCTTATGAAGAAATTTCCCAATCACATAAAAGAATGATAAGTTATTTAAGTTGTTCGTGGAGTCTGTCTTGCCATTAAGAATAGAATATATAGGTATATTCACTTTAGAAAATGATATATATATATATATATATATATATATATAAATAGTTTTGAATTGAACCTCAACATTGGCAACTTTTCTCCCTATTTCCATCAACATAGAGAAGCTAAGTCAATATTAATTTCCTTTGTCACAATCAGCCACCATCTGGTATGTCTTACCAAGAGCATCACATTTTGCTTTTGATGTGTCTGGGTTCGATATATGGGTTACGGGGTCAAATCTGTTAAGTCCACAAAGTTGTAAAAACTGAACTCAAAGGCCCAAACATTTGAGGCAAGCGAAATCCTAGACTTTTGACTCAGAGGTCCGGACCTGTGAGTGTAGCGCAGTTCGGGATCTTAGAGGCGGAGATCCATACCTTCATGAGGCACGCAGTCCCGGATCTTAGAGTCAGAGGTTGGGACTTCGTGTCATCAGCAATTGCATAATCTTCACTTAACTCCAAAACCCCATTCTCATAATATACCTGTGAGTCTCAAAGGACCATGTGATAACAACAAAATTGTGCTTATCCATAAGCATGTAACTAAAGCTTGTGATTACGGGACAATAACAGCAACGTACAATCAGGAGGAACATCCGCTATTCAGCAATCGGTAACCGATAGAGAATCCCATCATCAATGGGAAGAGATGGATAAAACCAGAAAGAATCACCATGTATGGGACAAGTTGAAATCGTTGAGAAAAATACCAGACTCCGACAAAAGTTCTAACTTAGGTATCGGAGAGTTTTCCCTAGAGAACCCCTCCGGGAATTGTTTTGTAGGGATCATCATTGCTAATCATCAAGAAGCTTTTAGATCGTGATAATCGGATTGAATCGTTAGCAGTTGCGGATTACGACTTCATCAGCTTCGGTTATAAGCCATGGATCAATGTCAATTATTCATTGAAGGTTTATGGAATAATTAAAGGTCAATTATTCTGTGTTTTGTATAATTCTTTGAGCTGCAAGATAACCAGGGATAAAATGCAGGTTTACCAAGAAACGATGCTAACATAATACTAAGATTCCTTGATGTGTCATGTAAGATTGGCATTATTTGTATCAATAGCTCATACGATTAAGTACATGTATTTGTCTCTTGAATTTGCAAACCTTTTGTTTCATTCTTCCAAGTGTCCGCAAAGACTAAATATTATATACATTTATTGAATTTTTAATTTTATGTAACAACTCAATTAAAATTAAAATAGATGAATATGGCTTTTAATTTAAATATATACTACACTATCTTATTTCGTACAAAAGCAGCATATAATTTCTTTATTCTTTTATATAACTTTTTATACTTTGGAGATAATGTCTATGTCTAATATTTAATGTTTTATACTTTGGAGATAATGTCTGTGTCTAATATTTAATTCAAAAAGTATAAAAGCATATTTTGAAAAGTAATTTATAAAAAGTTTACAAGTTTATTCCTTGTACGAATTTTGTAAGTCATTTGGAAATTGAAGAAAAATTCATGTTCCAAATCCGAATATGCTGGCTTGGTTTTACTCGTTTTGAAAATCAGAGTGGAACACTTCCAAAATAAAGTCACTTCAACGTTTCAGTGCAAGTTGAGAAAAGGAGCACGTATCAAAGCATTTATTTCTCTTATCATTTGCCTTAATTAGTCTCCCTAACACTCACACAAAATTGGAGAAAATAAGAGATTGTGTTGGTCAATCTGACAATTTGATTTAAAACTCTTCATTCTATTGTTATCTATGAGTCCAGTGATACGTAATTGTCATGGATGAGTGGACCAAATAGTAACTAGATTAATTATGTTTTGCATAATTGATTTAGGAGAATTAATAGGACAAGATTGGATAATTGTAGCTATCATAATTATACAATATTGGTTTAACTGTTCCAAAGAGCTTAATGTTATCGTTAATTGATATGAAACGCTATTGTGTCCAGTTAGTTAGTGATAAGTTTTGAATTCAGATGCTAGGTTTGGTCAAATAATTAAGGGAATTATAAGATTTGTTATGGCTATCCAAACAAGTCTTTAGTTAAATACTTAAATTGGTAGAGTATATGTATTAATGACCCATGATCTATGATGCAATTACGAGGATCTAAGCCTTTGGAATAGAAATTTCTCGTTCTACATTTCTTTGCTATTTATTTATTTGTTTAGTCTATTATTTTAATTATTATTAGTGTTTAGTAGTTTAGTTTAAATATCTAAAACCCCCATTAATTACTTTCATTGCAACTAAGAAATTTAATCGCTAACTCCCTTGTGATTCAATTTAGTTCACTACTACTACAAAATTAATTTGTAATCACCAAAGTGCCAGTAATTAATTTTGCGGGTCTCGACAAATCCATTAGGATCAGAGATTGTTCTTGTGTGTATCATTCTTGATTAATTTATTTTAAATGTTTAAATTTAAAAGGGTTCAAAACGGGATTTTTAGATTTGAATTGTTCAAATTGGGATTCTGAAAAGAGTTTAAAGACAAGGTTTTTTAAAAGTGTTTTTTTTTTAAAAAAAATTCTAGTGTGGCTAGTCAACTAGATTTGGTTGATTAATAGTCTCTCTTTTTTTTTTTTTTTCCTTCCTAAAAGGTTGTTGTCTATTCATTTTGACCAAACCTAGGCCACAATCAATTTGGTTGTGTGGCCAAACTTGGCCTGGCAAGATCCATTTTGGACATCACTGGAATAATTTGGTCAGCAATCCAATACAATGCAAGTTGCTAGCACAATTTGGTCTGCAGGTTGCTAATCGAAATGCATCTTGTTGTTGCTAGAAATTTTACAATCTTCTTCTTCTTCTTCTAATAATATGATTATTTGACTTTTAGCAACAAAATTATTTCTTTTTATTGTTTTAATTTGATCTGTAAAATATCTTTCCCTTGATAATTTATAACTTTAAAATAAATTTGGATCTATTTTTATATTTTAATTGGTTAAAGCATACACTATTACCTAATCCAGTCAAAGTATTTATTTTGTTCAAATTTATGTATGATTTGAATTTAGAAAAATACTTCATTCCTTATTTGATAATGAATCAAGTTTAGAATTGATTAGATTTTTTTAGACATTCAATTTATAATTTTAATTCGAATATGAAGATTATAAACTAGAAGGAAATAATTAAATTTTTAATTTGACTAGAATTTAGTAGTTTATTAATTTTGAAAATTTACTAAATTTTAAACGTTATTTAATATTTAGAAAAGTTCTCAATCTAAGCTAATATTCAATATTTAATTTGACAAAATCGTGGGAAATATATTTTAGATAGAAAATCCAAAATTACATTTTTGTTATTTTCAATTAGATTCATTTTGACAATTTATATTTTTAGAATTATAAATTTTAAATTTTACTTAAAATGTTGATAGTTTTCATATTTCAATATATTCCATAGTTTAATTTAATTAAAATTATGGAAGAGGTTCTAAATTGAATTTTGAAATAATAATTTTCAATTAAGTCAATATTGAAGACTATGGTTTTCAGAAACCTAAGAATCTAACTTTAAAGGTTTTGGTTTTAGAACCTTTAAATTCCAACACTTAAATCATTTGCTTTATTTTGATTTAGTTAAATTTTGAAACTATAATGGCTTCTCAAAATAATTGAAGAATGTTATTTTTAATGTGATTGGAATTGGTTATATATATATATCTATATATATATATATATATATATATATATATATAATTAAATATGCTTATATAATTATTTAATTTGATTACTGACAAGTTTGTCGAAGCCCGTAAAATAATCACTGATTCTAAAGTAATTTGTAAAATAAATTTGCAACAGTAGTGGACAAGATCAAATCCCAAGGGAACCGAAGTATAATTCCAAATCTTGAACAATAAATTAGAAAAATAAATGAAAAAAGTGGGGAGTTGAATGATTAACTATTTTACTGAATTCTAAAATTAATAAAAATAATTATTAAAGCAGTAAAAAAATAGAAAATAATGAAAATTACCAAGTTTACTGAGTTTCCAATCCAAGGGTTGATATCATTCAATTGCACCACTAATCATAGGTCACAAAAAATAACTTTGCAAATTCAAATATTTTAGTTGAAACTTATTAGGATAACCGTAATAAATTTCTATTTTTCTAATATAATTGACCGAACCTAGCACCCAAATCAAAACTTACCACTAATTGATTGGGCATGATAGCGTTCCATATCAATTTAATGATAGCATTAAGATCTATGAAAATAGTTAAACCAAAATTGAAACACCGAGATAGCTATAGTAAATTAATCTTGTCCCGTCAATTCCTTTAGGCTAAGCATGCATACTTCAAGTCATAAACATAGTTAACCTAGTTGCTACTTAAACCCTCCTTCATGACAATTACGGATCACCGAATTCATGGATAGCAATAGAATAAATAATGAAGAATTAATTTGTTAGATTAACCAGTCATCAACTATTCATAAGAATTAAATCAAGAATTAACAAGTACTTGAATTAAAAGCAAGAATATAAAATTAAGAGCAAAACCTCACAGTGATTGCAATTGAAATCAATTCTTCTCTTGAATTAGAAAGAGAGTTAGCCACTCATGGTGGCATACATGGCTACTGAAATTTAAGAGAACAACTAAACTAAAAGAAAGACAAAAAGAAAATAAAAAAAGAAGGGAAGAATGTGAGGTCCAAAGGACAAAACAAACGGCGGCTGTCTAACATGAGGTCAAGACAAGCAGCTCCTTTGTGCTCCAAGGCCGACTGCCTCCCCTTTCCTTCTACAACTTGATAGCTCATATTTTTTTCTTTGTCTAGACAAAAAACTCTTCCATGAATTCCTCTTCTTTGATACAAATTCATCCAAGCCCAACGCCCAACGCCCAATGTGAAGGAATAGGAACTTTTCTGGATTTTTCTTTTTCTGCTTCAATTTTTTGCCTTCTATCAACTTTTCCTCCAATTCACCATTTTCCATACCTAAAACAAAAAGTATATTAAACCCAATTAATGTCTCTTAAAATTCAAATTAATATTAAGGAAATATTAACAAGAAATATATATTTTTTAAGCTCTATCAAATCCCCCACACCTAAACCATGCTTGTCCTCAAACATACATTAAATCAATATCTTCCTCTCCATTCCTATCCCCTTTTCAACTCATTCACAAATAACTCAAAATCATCACACATTAGAAATCAAGATTGCATTACTGATCTAAGGGAATAATTTCAAGATTGTATTACTGATCATTCAATTGCATTACTGATCACAAGTTACAAATATTTATCTGTCAAATTCAAATATTTAATTGAAAACTTATTAGGATAGTTATAACAAATCTTCTATTTTCCTAAGGTAATTGACTTAACCCAGCATCCAAATCAAAACTTATCATTAGTTGACTCAGCATAATAGCATTCGATATCAAATTAATGATATTATAAGTTTTGTGAAAATAGTGAAACCAAAACTAAATAATCGAAATAGCTGCAATTATTTAATCTTGTCCTATTAATTCTCCTAGGTTAAGCATGCATATTTTGGTTCATAAACATAAATAATCAAGTTGCTACTTATACCAATTATTTTTGGCAATTACGAATCACTGAACTCATTAATAGCATTCGAAGGAAGATGATGAATTAATTTGTTAGATTAATCAACATCGTTTATTTGTAAGAAATAAAATCAATAATCAACAAATACTTGAATTAAAAGTAATAAATAAATTAAGTACAAAACTTCACAATGATGGCATTTGAAATCAATAATCCCTTAACTCAGCACTATAGCATTCTATATCAAATTTTTGACGTGGCTCTAACACTCTTTTTAGATTGGCAAGTGATTGACAAGATTAAAACAACAAATTTTAGTGTTTAAAAGATATACATAAGTTCACAACAATAATATGAAATTCGACACACAAAATATAAAAGTGGAAATAAACTTATACAATCATGAGTTAAACTAGAGAAAGACTAATTATTTCACACGCTTAGTGTGGCAAGGAAACAGACTCAATGAGCAAATTAAAAAAAGAGAGTGCCATCAATCTACTTGAAACTGTTAGAATATGACCCGAATTGTTGGGTTTAATTACAGTTTCCTAATTGGTTCCTATTACCTATTTAATAGTGGAACAAATCTCAATCGTTTATTTGGGTACTTGATGGACGTAGCAGATTGAAGTTAGATTATATAAATTGGTCCTCTCTCTGCCCATCAGGGTTACAGACACAGAACACAAAACGTTCTCCATCAAAATATTCTGTGACAGAAAGTAGGGTGAAGGGAGAGAAACCAATTTTGACGGCAAGAGGTGGTGTTTCTCAATCTCTTCTCAATGAATATGTCTTCCGCATCAGGTACACAATCCTTATGATTTAATAGTTTGTGATAAATTATTTATTCAAAGATTCTGCCTTTATGTTTATGTCATGAAATTTAAGATTTAACATGTGGTATCAGAGAAGGTTATGAATAAATAATTTGTCCATTAATGATTTTGGCTATAAATTTGTATATTAATTTTGAAAAGAAAAAAAAAATTATTTGCAAATTATGGCCGTACAGATTTTAAGAAGAAAAAAAATAAAGAAAAAAAAATAATGATGATGATAGATTCACGCTTGATTGCTGTTATGATGATGATGTCCTGCAAATAGGAAATAGGAAATAGGAAAGCCACTAATTTTTATTGCTTGAAAATCAAGAAAATTAGGAAACAAAAAAATGATGGCCGTGTTTTGCCGTACGTAATAATGATGATGATGTTGGGCCAACTGTTGCTTTGATTGTTTTGATTTAAGGATTAAAATGTCATGCTTTTGATTGCTGTTAAAGTGATGTTTCCCGTACGACTCTGGTTTTGATGGCTTGAAAATCAAGCATATATATATATATTTTTTTCCGAAACGATAGATAGATAGTATATTAATAGAGTGGCACAAAGGCCAATTTACAAAGCCACAAGGGCTTAGAGTTTCGTGGCGTCGCAACTGAAAACAGCGCTATAACCCACGAAAACAAAGGCCCGCAAAGGGGCAAAAAGCCCACGAGGGGCAAGAAAAAGCAAAATAAAATAAACCCGCACATGACGGGAAGCTAAACCCGCACTAGACGGGAAGGGAGACAACCTAGACGACCTAAGTTCAACCGCATTGAACCCCGCACAAGACGGGAATGGTTGAGGACTTGGACAACCTAGGAACTACCCAAAATACAAAAGCCCGGATATATCGGGACACTAGTACTATACAAAATGAAAGCAAATTTTCATGGACAATACGGATTCTTCATGCCCCGCCGGGAATTTAACCCGTATGCTTCCAATGGTTGTGTTCACTTTTACCACTAAACCAATTGTGTTTTATGAAAATTTTGGATCCTTATACATTTATTTAAGTGCGGTCTAGGAATTGAACCAGTTTTACGGGTGAAAGCTAAACAATTTCACTCTTTGGACCATAATTACTTGATTTATGAGACAATTAATTTTGTCTTAATTTATATACTGCAATGAGAAGAAATAAAAATTAGATAGCCATATTTTATAAATGCTAAAATTTATGGCAATTAAGTTATTTATGTTGTTTTTTATTTCTTTTATGGAATATTATGAGATATTTTTATTTTCTTGTCACATTATGATTTTGGGAATATTAATGTTAAAAATTCCCTTAATTTGTTAGATTTACACATGATATTAATATAAAGATTAGTTTGTTAGTCACCAAAGTGGCCAAACTAATTAATTAAATTTTTATCATGTAGAAAATTATGGTTATTTATTCATATTATGTTAATGCCTATTATTGTAATTATATGAATAAGTGATGTTTTTTAGTTGATAGAATTGTAGAATTTACCCAAAGGTAAATTAATTTTCTATGACTAATAAACATTATGGTTGATAATCAATTTGCTTGTCAAATATTTTTATGTATCCAAAGATACTATTTTATTTGATAAGGCTTGTTTGATTATTTAATAAAGTATGCATGGCATTAAATTTATGATAATATATTGTTGAGCTTACCCAAAGGAAGCCTGCAATATATTTTAAATGTTTTGTGATTTGAATCCGATAATTTATTGAGCATTTATCATTTGCAGCTATTTCCCTTCATTCGCAAGCTTCTTCTGTTACCGTGTTTAATGGTTTGAATTTCTCTGAATGGTGCGAACAAGTCAATTTTCATTTAGGTGTTTTGGATATTGACTTAGCACTATTGGAAGAAAAACCTGCTGCTATTACAGACAAAAGCAGTGAGGTTAAGAGATTAAACTATAAAGCATGGGAAAGGTCTAACAGATTATGTCTTAATTTTATGCGAATGATGATTGCTAACAACATTAAGAGTACTATTCCACAAACTGTAAGTGCTAAAGAATTCCTTAAACTTGTGGAAGAACGTTTTCGTTCTGCTGATAAGTCTCTCGCTGGTACTCTAATGGCTGAACTCACGACCATGAAGTATGATGGGTCGCGAAGCATGCAGCAACATGTCCTCGAGATGACAAATATTGCAGCAAAATTAAAGACCCTGGGTATGGCAGTTGACGACTCCTTCTTAGTGCAGTTTATTATGAACTTGTTACCTCCTGAATATGGACCTTTTCAAATTAATTACAACACCATTAAGGATAAGTGGGATATTAATGAATTGTTCAGTATGTTAACTCAGGAGGAAATGAGACTAAAGAATCAAGGAGTTCATTCTGTTAACCTTGTGGGTCAAGGAGCTAGTAAAATTCATAAGCCAAAGGCCAAGAAATTTAAGAAGAAAGTACCTGCTAAAGTGACACAGGTTACTACTGATGATGATAAGAAGGAACGAAAGACAGATAAATGCCACTTCTGTAGGAAAGAAGGACATTATCAGAAAGATTGTCTGAAACGTAAAGCTTGGTTCGAAAAGAAAGGTACATCTAACCTTTTTGTATGTTCTGAACTAAACTTAACTGAAGTTCCTTCAAATACTTGGTGGCTTGATTCTGGTGCTACGACTCATGTTTCCAATTTGATGCAGGGATTCCTTTCAATCCAAACCATAAACCCAACTGAGAGTTTTTTATTCGTGGGAAACCGTAAGAAGGTCCCAATTGAAGGCATAGGGACTTATCGTTTAGTGTTAGATACTGGTCACAACTTGGATCTAATACAAACTCTTTATGTACCTTCAATTTCTAGAAACTTGATTTCTGTTTCAAAACTTGATAAAAGTGGATTTATTCTTAAGTTTGGACATGGTCGTTTCAATTTATGTAAACATAATTCCATTATTGGTTCTGGAATTCTTATGGATGATTTATATAAATTGAAACTTGATGTTGATTTTTTGGAATCTCTGTTTTCTGTTTATCATAATATTGGAATTAAACGTAGCATGATGAATGATAATTCCGCTTACTTGTGGCATAAACGTTTGGGTCATGTATCCAAAGAAAGATTAGAAAGATTGGTAAAGAATGAAATTCTTCCGAATTTAGATTTTACTGATCTTGGCATATGTGTGGATTGCATTAAGGGAAAGCAAACCAAAGATAGTAAGAAAGAAGCCACAAGAAGTACTCAGCTTCTTGAAATTATACACACTGATATATGTGGACCTTTTGATGCTCCATCTATTGGTAGAGAAAAGTACTTTATCACCTTTATAGATGATTTTTCACGTTATGGATATATCTATTTGCTTAAAGAAAAATCTCATGCTGTAAATGCCCTTGAGGTGTTTACAAAGGAGGTTGAAAGGCAATTAGATGGAAAAGTGAAAATTGTACGTTCTGATAGAGGTGGTGAGTATTATGGAAAATATGATGGATCAGGACAATGTCCAGGTCCATTTGCAAAGTTCCTCGAGAAACATGGCATATGTGCACAGTATACTATGCCAGGCACACCTCAACAAAATGGTGTGGCAAAAAGGTGTAATAGGACATTAATGGATATGGTTAGGAGTATGATGAGTAATTCCTCATTACCCAAAATATTGTGGATGCATGCATTGAAAACTGCTGTGTATCTGCTAAATAGGATTCCTAGTAAGGCAGTTCCTAAAACTCCTTTCGAGTTATGGACTGGAAGGAAACCTAGTTTGAGGCACCTGCATGTATGGGGCTGTCCAGCAGAAGCACGAGTTTATAATCCACATGAAAATAAATTAGATTCTCGAACGATTAGTGGTTACTTTATTGGTTACCTAGAGAAATCTAAAGGGTATAGGTTTTATAGTCCAAAACATAGTCCAAGAATTGTTGAAACTGCTAATGCCAAATTTATTGAAAATGGGGAAGTTAGTGGGAGTGCTGAAAAATATATTGTGAATATTAATGAAGTAAGGATTAATGTTCCATTACCCATAAATGTTCCAATATCCACATCTTCATTAAATATTAACCCAGTGATAGAAAAGCAAAATAATCCTGGGCAATATTTGAATGAAGCAACACCTCATGAAGAAACTAACTTACAACCAACTGACATTAATGAACCACATGGAATAGCTTTGAATAGACCTATAAGGACAAAAAGGTCAGCTATTTCTAATGACTATGTGGTTTATTTGCAAGAGTCAGAATTTGGTTATGGCATTTATAAGGATCCTATTTCGTTTTCACAAGCCATAAAAAGTGATAAGTCTGATAAATGGATTGATGCCATGAAAGATGAATTGAACTCAATGGCACAAAATAAAGTTTGGGATCTCGTTGATTTGCCAGAAAGATCTAAACGAGTCGGATGCAAATGGGTCTTTAAGACCAAACGCGACTCGAATGGCAATATTGAACGATATAAAGCCAAACTTGTCGCCAAGGGTTATACACAAAATGATGGCGTTGATTACAAAGAGACTTTTTCACCTGTCTCAAAGAAATCTTGAGGAGGAAGTTTATATGGATCAACCTAAAGGTTTTTCCATAGAAGGAAAGGGTCACATGGTGTGTAAATTTAAGAAGTCAATATATGGACTTAAACAAGCTTTCAGACAATGGTATATTAAGTTTAATGATACCATAACATCTTTTGGTTTGAAGAAAACACTGTTGATCGGTGTATTTATCGAAAGATCAGTGGGAGTAAGTTTGTATTTCTAGTCCTATATGTTGATGATATTTTACTTGCTGCTAATGATTTAGGCTGTTGCATAAGACTAAAGAATTTCTCTCTAAGAATTTTGAAATGAAAGATATGGGAGAGGCATCCTTTGTGATAGGAATTTCAATATTCCGAGATAGATCACAAGGACTGGTAGGATTGTCTCAGAAATAATATATTGAAAAAATTCTTGAGAGATTTAATATGAACAAATGTTCTGCAGGAGTTGTCCCAATACAAAAGGGCGACAAATTCAGTCTTATGCAATGTCCAAAAAATGATGTGGAACATAAAGAAATGGAATCTATTCCATATGCTCATGTATAGAAAGTCTAATCCATTAAAAGTGATTAGATACTCGGATTCAGATTTTGCTGGATGCATTGACAGTAGAAAGTCAACGTTTGGTTATTTATTTCTTCTAGCAAAAGGAACAATTTCATGGAAAAGTGCCAAACAATCTGTTCTTGCTTCATCCACTATGGAAGTAGAATTTGTAGCTTGTTTTGAGGCTACAATCCATGCATTATGGTTGCGGAACTTTATTTCAGGGCTTAGGGTTGTCGACACCATTACTAAGCCGCTGAAAATTTATTGTGATAATTCTGCAGCAGTTTTCTTCTCCAAAAATGATAAACAATCTGTTCTTGCTTCATCCACTATGGAAGCAGAATTTGTAGCTTGTTTTGAGGCTACAATCTATGCATTATGGTTGCGGAACTTTATTTCAGGGCTTAGGGTTGTCGACACCATTACTAAGCCGCTGAAAATTTATTGTGATAATTCTGCAGCAGTTTTCTTCTCCAAAAATGATAAGTACTCTAAAGGTGCTAAACATATGGAGTTGAAATATTTTGCCATAAAGGAGGAAATTCAGAAACAAAGAGTGTGTATTGAACATATTAGGACGGATCTCATGATTGCAGATCCTTTAACGAAAGGCTTGCAACCAAATGCATTTAAGGAACATGTTCAAAGAATGGGTCTTGGTTGTATTGATGATTGCTTATAATGATGAATTAACACTCTTGAGCTCAATAAAATGTTTCTGACATATTGGCAAATGTTTTCTTGTTTATTATGATTGTGTACACATAATATTATTAAACAAGAAATACATGTGTCTATAAGACATTATTGTAGACCTTTATAATATTTATATATCACTTATGATACCTGAAATGATAAATTACTAGTGTAGTGGTGTATGGAAGGGAGTATGCAATGTTAAAGTGTATGACCGCCATAACTCGCATTATGTAATTTATTATGTTGAGGTAAATTATGAAAATAATTAAGAGATTTGTTTTTGCGCACTTAATGTTTACACTATTAAATTAAAGTTGTAGTATCGGGCCAAGTGGGAGAATGTTAGAATATGACCCGAATTGTTGGGTTTAATTACAATTTCCTAATTGGTTCCTATTACCTATTTAATAGTGGAACAAATCTCAACCGTTTATTTGGGTACTTGATGGACGTACCAGATTAAAGTTAGATTATATAAATTGGTCCTCTCTCTGCCCATCAGGATTACAGACACAGAACATAAAACGTTCTCCATCAAAATATTCTGTGACAGAAAGTAGGGTGAAGGGAGAGAAACCAATTTTGACGGCAAGAGGTGGTGTTTCTCAATCTCTTCTCAATGAATATGTCTTCCGCATCAGGTACACAATCCTTATGACTTAATAGTTTGTGATAAATTATTTATTCAAAGATCCTGCCTTTATGTTTATGTCATGAAATTTAAGATTTAACAGAAACTTCCAGCGACATCTTGCAAAAACAACCGCCACACGCATAGTAGAATTTTCTAGGTAAAATATTCCAGTTCGACGGCTATGAATATTATTAGCTTGATTTGCAAAGGTGGAATTTGACGGAAGTGGCTAAATATAATCTCACATGTATTTCTTATACGAATCAGAAATTTAACTAATTCATCCTGAATTTGAAAGGTTTTTCCAGATCGATAAATAAATCTTTTTTTTTTTTTTGCCAAATTGAAAACAGAAATAGCATGGTTTATTTTTTCCAGAATGGATGTCAGAACAACGGCGTTAATTCATGATCTCATTTAATCGCAAAATAGCACTGATGGTGCAAATCAAGAAATCATAGCTAACAACTTCATCGTACATCCCGATTACGGAGATCTTCAGCCCAAACAAACTCCTTAGTCCAGATTAAATTTTTTGGTTTTCTCAACAGATAGCACTCCCGGTTGTCCTGAAAAATATGTACAACGTTAATTAATCACACTTTTAATGGTATATATCCCATAGTGAAAAATATTACTCAAAATGTGAATACAAATTACCGATTACACAGAAACAAGTATGCAAATAAATTTACAAGGATAAATGGGCCTGTCGTTTCCAATATTTTTCTTAATTTTTGTCGAATGACAATATTTGAATCATAGCTTCATTTTCATTGACTTCTATAGCTTTGCCGCTCTCCTGTGTATTTTTCCCCGCTTTCTAAAAGCAATGATGCGATTATGAAACAGAACACAAATAGAAGTTAATAACTGAAATTTGTCGATGTTTTTCCTTAAGCTCTGAAAGAGAATAAATTAATACTTATTAGATTCTTCATTTTAATGCAGTTTATAAAGTAAATTGTGGAACAAATTGACCTTAATCCAAATCCTAATATAGGTAAAAACTATCGTTTAGTTACTACACATGGACCATGTTTCAAATTCTAAAAAATTAATAAAATATAGTTAAATGAGAAACTGGACAACATATGAAAAATATTACGCAAAATATTAGTAGATTCTCTTAACATGGCAGAAGAGTAACCAAACGATAGTCACTATAATTATCAATTATAATTATAAGTTATGTAGACACTACTTGAATAATTAAGAGAGAATTCGTTGAAATTTGTCAACGTGAAAATCATTGAGTCTAATCAAAACACATGAAAACGTCAATTGAAAATATATAATCAAGTACCATACTTGTCTTCTTTGTTTTTTGTTTTTTTTGGGTGGGGGTGGGGGGAAGGTTGTAGAGGCTTGGCAATTGTAAGTATCTTATTAACACTTACCTGTTATGGAGGAGAAAGCCCAATTGCCTATTGAAGGGATTTGGGAATTAACTCCGTCGAAGAGAAGCATCACATGGTTCTTTATATATATATATATATATATATATATATCATGAGATTTGCTACGAGGATCAATATTTAATGATAGTATTAAAAATGTTGGTTTTTTAATGACAAGCATATTATTCGTACTAGTATTTAAATAAACATAATAAGTTTTTTCCTTTTCAGATTTTCAATGTGAATTTCATAATTTCTATTTGTAAATGACTTAAATTTGAGTTCAAGGTTCTTGACACGTTGAAAAGTTTATCTTGTACATTCATATTTCTTTCGTTCCAAGAAAAAGAGTTCAGTTCAAATTGTCACATTTTCCAATTTAGAAAGAATAACACATTTATAATTTTTGAAATTTATCCTTAACTTTTAATTTAAAAACTAGATTTTTTATTTTTTTATTTTTTTGAAACAAACGAACTCATTTATTGACATGGAGGGACCATAATTTCCTGGTCATTCCAACCTGTAACTTTTACCCTTAAAAATTTTACAAGACTATAGCTTTTGCTACATAGAAATTGTTTTTAGCCTTATCTAATTAAATTTTATATAAACACAAAAATGCATCTGAAACTAGAACTCAGTTAACAGAGAAAAAAAAAAAAGAAGAAGAAGACTAAACGAATGAAATAATTAAACAAAACATCAATTAGAAAGAAAGCAATAAACAAGTATTAGAGTAGTCACTTTTGAGTTGCCAGGCCTCATGAGGGGTCAATATGGCGGAGAAGGCAGGCACAGTGAATGAATGAACACACTCCATAGCCTTCTCTGCTGCTGTTTGGCTGTAATAAACATATCATTAGGGAAAGCGCATCAAAATTGAATGTCAAAAACGACAATGAAAGGATCGGTTCGAGTTTTATGAATTTCACTTCAAGTTGAAGTTTAAATATCATTAATGTCAAATTATAGAAGTTTTAGAAAACACTGAAGGTCGAAAATATAGAATCAAATATGGCAAGTGGTTGAGAATTTTTCCTACTTTTGATAATAAAATGGTTTGATTTTTACTCTTTCCATTCTAATGCGTGAAACAAATCACATGGTAGTAGTGGCATATTAAATTGTGCACATTCTGATCCGTTTATTAGCACAATACAAAGAAATTTAATAGAAGAACAATTGAATTTTGAAATTCTACGGAAGAATATGTATGAATATCCTTAATATTTCACACCTAAAATAACGCGCGCGCGCGCACACACACACACACAAAAAAAAGGAAGAAGCATTACATATTTAGGCATCGACATGTACCATAATCTAGATCAATTACAACCACAAAATGACCTTTTTTCCCCCCCTTGATTCTCTTAAATAAATAAGGGCAAAAGTTTCTCCAAGTACTAAATTATTTGAATCTTATGTTTTCAGTCACTCAATTTTTATTTTTTTTTAATACTTTTACCCAATCAATCCTGTAAAGTGGGATATTTTGAGTCATTCGATATAATTTTGACGGGTAAACTCCAACCATGGTTCTTTTGACTCAAAATGGGGCTAAAAGTATCCATACAACTGAAAAGACAAATCGACTATTCACAAGTTAGAAGATAAATTGTGTAGAGACCTTTATCTCTATTTGAGTCATAAGAATTGTGTAGAAAAATCAGATAAAATAGGTCAATGTGTTAATTTTAAAAAGTTTAATAACCAAAAGTTCACCCCAAAAAAAAAAGTTGACTAGTTAAAAGTACACTATCAAAATAATTTAATAAGCACCGACGTTTTTTTGTCAATAAATAATAATTTCCTCATTTTAGTTGAGGCCATGAAATTATATCCCAATCTAACAATTATCTAATTTACGAATTAATCTTTGTACGGGATTTTCTTTTCTTGATGATATATGTGCAAACATTTGAGGAGAAAACAGCACTCTTAATTTTTAAATTTTTATCTAATGTTTCTTGCCAAACAAAAGTGAATTTCAATATTTTAATTTTTCGCATATTTAATTTATTTAACAAATTTAAATTCTAAAATAATGAGGTTGACCATTAGATTATTAGTCAAGCGTTAAATTTGCATTATAATATTACAAAGTTTTTACAAAGTTTATTTATTTTCATAAGATTTGGCTAAATAATAAAATAAACCTGGCCAAATAACGATTCCTCCTTCCCCACTGAATGGCCAAACCCAAACATATAGCACAAACCCCTTTACTCTTAAATTTTTGCGCTGAAATGCTGAATATACCCTTTGTATGTTAAACTATTTCAAAATATTTTTCTAATATCAAATAAATTTTTCATAAATATATAATTATCTCATTTAAACCCGACATAAATAACCTTTCTTCAATTTTTTGAACTAAAAATTTTCATTTAATTAAAACTTACTAATTTTGAATTGTAAAAATGCAATGATAATGGATATTTTTTTGCTATTAATAAAAAAAATATTGTTATAATAGTCCACAATAATGAACCTAGGATAAAAAAAAAAGAGGAAACACCCAAAATCGTCCTCCACATTTCACCGAATAATCTTTTTCATCCTCTACTTTTAAACGGGAACAAATAGTCCTTCAAATTTCAAGGACCAAAATTTGAAGGAAAATTTCAGGACTAAACGTTCCCGTTTATGAAATTTGAAGGACTAAAAGTTCCCGGTTATTTCACAAATAGTACCAAAAGTTCCAATTTATGAAATTTGAAGGACTATTTATTCCCGTTTTAAAAGTGGAGGATGAAAAAGATTATTTGCTGAAATGTGGAGGACGATTTTGGGTGTTCCCTCTAAAAAAAAATAGAAAATAGTGAGTTATTATATTAATTTTTCTTTTTGTTATATTTTCATTTTTTATTTTATTTGTTACTAAAAATAGAAAGTATAATATTCATCCTAATTAAAGAATATTCTTGTCATTTCACAAGTCAAGGAAGAAACTGTTATTTGGCCAAATTTTAGGAATTTTTTTGTTATCTAGCCAAAGCTAAGGGGATTACATATAATTAATCTAAAAAATTATAATATTATAATACATGCTTAGTGTTTGACTGATAGTTTAAAAGTTAGCCTTTGTTTTTAGGAGAGCTAAGCTTGCAAATAGATTAAATAGGTTGAAAATTGAAATATTGAAAACTACACTGAATTTACCCAAAATTTTGAAGGCTAAAAATAATAAAAAGTAAAATTTTGAGAACTAAAAGTACTGTTTCTCCAAAATTTGAGGTTCTCATAACATTAGTTCCGCTAGCGTGGTGGTCACAAGGCACTCCCTAGGTCTATATTGAAGGGTTTGAATTCTTCTTTTTACTCTCCTAGTATTGGTATCTTTCTCTCCTTGATTATTTATGTATAAAATTGAACTATAAAATTCTCATTTCCCGTTGTATAAGACACAAACGGATATGAAACACAAATATACATTGTAATACTAGCAAGTTCATTACATGTGCCAATTTTTTTGTGAAAAAATAATGAAGTTGCTAGTGTGAACAAAGTGGAACAAGAGATGGTGGATGATTATTTTATAAATGCAAAACGGAAATTAGTTCATCAAATACATTGTCATACTGGCAGCCGATTTGTCATCAAATAAAAATAGATTTAACTTCGACTCAATTATTCTTATTCTTTTACTTAATTTTTGAAAAATATAACTATACACTATCAAATTAAACGAAAATTTAAAACTTTCAAAAGATCCCAGAAAACTATTAAGAAAAAAAGATCTCTCCAAATTAACAACTTTCACTGACAAATCAAGGGAGACAATTTCAATGGTGCAAATGGAGTATAGCAGTATGCTGTAACTTGCCTGCCTACAACAGCCGATAGAATGTGAATGGCATAGGGCTTAACGTCCTGACCTTTGGGTTGATCAATGAACACTATGTAAACATTTGTATCGGCCATATATGAGTTCCCTGTGAGCCAAAATGACGAAGTTAGGATTAAAATCCATATGGATGGAATGCCTGTTGATGATGAGGACAGGATTTCAACTTTCTGCATCGCCATATTTACTCTCTAAATTCTGTAAATAGAATGAAATTAGTATGGGCATGAAGAGGTATTCACCCTTTTTTTTTTGGGGGATCTAATTACAAGTACAATTAAAGGTAATGTTCGTAACTTACATACTAGTTCATTTAATTCCACGTTTAAAAGTGACTTTCATTTTATATTCTTACTTCAGGGCATTCATTATCTTTATTTTGTGCATGTAATTTATTTTGATGGGTTACAATACCATACCAGTGTCTTTAAAATTTTGGTGCGATTAATTAAAGTATAATTTCGTTTGATGTACTCTCAAGTTGAGATCAGCAAGTCTTTAAAGCTCTTGTTAGACTATTACAAGTTTAAAAATAAAATAGTGGACTTAGCACCAAAAAAAAAAAAAAATGTTATGCAAATTAATATGTCCAAACGTCTTAATTTATTTGTTCGGTGGCTCAACTCCTAACTGTTCAAAATAGCTCAACTTGGCTCTCTAAACATATGGAAAAGGTTTAGTTAAGCTCCTTCTCACACCATAAAATATAACTACTCCTCCATCTCAATAAAAGAAGTCATTTTTAATTAAACATAACTATTTTCATTTAAAAAGTACTTTTACATTATTCAAATTTGTTATAAAACACAATCCCTGATCTAAAAAATGAGTTCAATTTAAAAAAAAAAAAAACTTGTCCCACAAAAAAAAAAATATAGTTTTTGGTGTAAAATTTTTATGTTACACTTACTAACGAGACAATACATAATTTAAATTAACAAGTAAGAATAAAAAATATAAAAACACACATTAAATATATTGTACTATGTAACTTAAAAAAAGATGTATTAAATCCAAAGTGAATTTTTTTTTTAAATGAACGAGTAATTCACTCATATTAATTAAAGTATATTTACATTTATTCAAATTTGATATAAATGTGTTGCATTAAATTTTCTATGTTAGAGAATTTAGACATCTATCCGAAACCTATTGGCAAGCAATTAGGTATTCCCAAAATCTTATTAATTAGAGAATAAATGTTTACAATATGGATGTGACATAATATTTCTAACACTTTCTCTTAGTTAACATGGCTTTGGGTAGTGTAGAATAATATCTCTAACACTCCCCTGAAACATGAATTTGGTTAAATAGCATTTTTGAACATGGATGACTGATAAGGTTGGAATTTTTAACCCAAACCTAATATTAGACATTAAATTCCCCATCAAGTCCAAAGAGAACTGATTCTGGGAAATTAAACCTAAAGAGTATAAAGTATTTAGGGGCTAGTCATGTTTGAAAAATTAGACCTAAACCCAAAATTCAGATATTACTATAAAAATTCTAAACGTCTAATATTAAATCAATCAAAAAGGGGTGAAGTGGTCCAAATATTTCATTTATTAGTCAATAAATTTTCGGAAAATTAATACAGAATAACATTTTTAATAGGGCCTCTCAAAGATGACTTGGGTTGTGCCGAATAATATTCTAGTCAAATTGTTAGAGATATTTTTATAACAATAATAATATTTCTAGTAATTTGTAAAACGTTATATGACTGATGTACTAAATATGAATATACAAAATAACAAGTGAATATTTTGTGTTTTCGAATATGCTACAACAGTCATTTATAACTTTTCATTTAAAAATTACTAATAATATTATTACTCTATTTTTTGACTTTAATTGTAGATAAAAACAGCAAAACAACACATAACTCGATACCGTAATTATCCTTGCCTTAATCCAACTATTATTCTTGCCTCAAAAGCCATTACAGACGGGCAATAGTGCAGTTTTAGAGTAGAGTTTTTAGTATTATGAACATTTACATACAAATGATCTTACTGGTAGTCTCCGCATACAACTTGTAATACTGACAGGGTCTATTTAATTTATACATAAAATTTCAAGTAAAAAATCGTGCATTTCTTTGATATCATAACAACTGTACTGTAAGAGGAACTAAATTATGTGATATAGCAACTTTGATTGAAACCAAAAAACACATCATTTGAAATCTTCATCCTCATAAGCTTATCCCTCGCCACTGCAATTAATCTCCATTGTCAAACCTTCAATCCAAACTATCTCCATGCTCAGGGTGCAAAATTTTACTTTTTTGGACATATACCACTCCGGGTTGATCTGCAAAATAAATATTGTCAGAGATGATTGTTAATCTTACAAGGTATTAATCTATCTCAAAACCTCAATTATATTAAAGCGGATATCAAAATTTGTACTAATTAAACCATAAAGGTTGTACCAAACCTAATACATTACTCAAGTAATTACTATTAATAGTGAAAAAGAAAAATGAAAACATTCAAAACACAAACTTCTGAGATTTGAGGCCTGCGCAGGTGTTAATGTAGCGGCGAATCCATTGGCAGCGGTTTTATAAACATAGCGTAGAGCATTCTCTGCTGCGTCCTTGCTGCAATATCATCGTAGGAAAAAATAAAAAGTAAAGAAGTGTATACAAATATCTATACCAGATTCTTATTCGTTTCTTGTCAAAACAAATAGGTAACATTTGTTTCGAAGTCACGCCCAACATAAAATATAGGGATAATATATTAAAATGTCCTGAACTTAGGTGCTTGTAACCGTTTTGTCCCAACCTTTCAATTGTAACAACACGATACATGAACTTTTCAATTTGTAACAATAATGGCCTTTGACTGAAAAAAAGACAAAAATACCCTCCTTAAAGCTAGAAATGACAAAAAATTAATATAGTTTAATTTTTCCATTAACTTTTTAAAAGAAAATTATTATTTTTTACAGATACTTTATTTTTTTACCTCAATTTTTTTTGTCATTTTGTCTCTAAATTTTATTAACTTTTCATTTTTAAATTTTATTTTTTAGTTTAAAAAAATTTATTATATAGTGTAAATAATTTTATTAATTTTTTTCTTTAAAATTTATCATTTTTGTCTTTTTAAAAATTTATTTTAAAATTTTAAACTAGATGCTGTATTAAGGAGAGTATAATAAAAATGAAAAGTTAATAAAATTTAGAGACAAAATGACAAAAAATTGAGGTAAAAAAACAAAGTATTTGTAAAAAATAATAATTTTGATGTTAAAAAACAAAGTATCATATAATACATTTTTGCCTTTTTGCATGCAAAATTTTAACAAAATTTTGCATAATTTTATTTAGTTTTTATCTTTAAATTTTCTTTTAAAAAGTTAATAGAAAAATTAAACTATATAAATTTTTTGTCATTTCTATCTTTAAGGAGGGTATTTTTGTCTTTTTTTCAGTCAAAGGCCATTATTGTTACAAATTGAATAGTTCATGTATCGTGTTGTTACAATTGAAAGGTTGGGACAAAACGGTTACAAGCACCTAAGTTCAGGACATTTTAATATATTATCCCTAAAATATATTGTTAATGACTTGCCTGTTTAGAACCGCACATAAAAGATCAATGGCATATTGCTTGTCTATCGGTTCCTTCGTGAAGACTAAGTAAATATCTGTTGCGGCTATTGAAGCTTTTATAAGGAAGGAGAGGGATAGAGTCAGTGATAAAAGCCATATCGATGAAGTTCTAAGATTTGAAGAAGACAGGATTTGATGAGCGTTCTTTATTGCCATCTTATTTTGAACTTTGAGTTAGGTAAATTTAGTTAGAGAACTGGTCCACCATTGCAGGGTTTGCTTGCTTTATTTATATATATTTTCGGGTTGAAAAGTTTTATTATGTTAAAATTAATGACTTTATAGTCAGGTACGTAAAAGTTTTATCAAGAAAATATTGAGTGCCGAAAACCACATTAGATTATGTAGTCCTAAACAGTGCTGGAAAGATTTCTTCTTATTTTAGCTTTAAAATTGGGGAAAACCACTATTACAATTCTTAATTTTCATTTTGTGATTTTGATTGTACCGAACCAGGGGAGGGTGGGTTTCACTAAAAACCCACCCCACGGTTTTTTTTTAAACTCAAATCCAATAACCAAATGACCATTTTCATTTCATTCCATTTCATTCCCCCCAACAAAACTCACCAACCAAACACCCCCTAAGTATAACCATTCCACTTAATGTTTCTTACCCGCAACTCGAAACTACACATGATATTAAGTCATTAAATTCTGGAAATTTAGTGTATTTAGTACAGTAAAGACTTGTAACTCATTCATAAATAAAAGTTTCCGCTCTCTATAGTCATCCAACCTCTAAAGTTAAGCATCAAAGAGACATGTAATTTTATTTATTACAATATCAAAACCCAATAATAGTTAACCGTTACACTAATTTTTTATTAGTAAAATAAGGGTGAGACGCGAGGGACCAAAATTGATAGTATCTTTTTTTTTTTTAATTTACATTAATTGCTCTTCTATTTTTGATATTCTCTCTTTCTTTTTATTTACCTATTTTTTCCTTTAATTTATATTTTATTTTTTATTTTTTCCTTCAATCTAAGTTTTTTTATTTCATTCTTCTTTTAATTTCATATATTTTTTTACTATTCTTATTTTTATTTACTCATTGTTCTTAATTCTATATTTTTTATTTTATTTTCTCTTACTATTTACCTATACTCTTTTAAATTCTCTTAGTCTTTATCTTTTACATTTTTCTTTTTATTTACTATTTTTAAAAATTTTCCTCTAGTGAAGACATCTTGTTTTAACTTATTTTTTCATTTTGACATTTTTTAATGTCTTTTTTAAGGTCAATTTAAATATTTTTAAAAGTCATATAGTTTAAAATATTTAAAATATATATAATTATCATATTTATTCGTCATCTATACCCCTTTTCTTTCCCCCTATCTTGTTTCGTCAAATTGTGATGGGGGTAGCAGTACCTCCATTCTAAATCTTAAATCTACCTTCACTGGGTTTAGGAAGCGCTACTACTACCATCGCTATAATTTAACACGACATGTTGGGGAAGGGGATTTGCAAATGGCAAATGATGATAATAATTATGTTTTTAATTATTTTCAAACAATATAATGTTCTTTTCTAATTTTGTAATGTAGCCCCAAAAAATTTACTTTAGTTATAGGGTGACATTTGTCATTTGTGTATTAAAATGTTATTACATCTTAATCCATGTTTTGGAAGAAAATTAAGAGAAAGCAATTAATGAAAAAATCTAAAAAAGACTAAAAGCAAAAAATAAAATGAAATAAAATGAGATAAAAAAATGTCTTCACTAGTGGAAAATTCTAAAAAAGGGAAAATAAAAAGAAAAATGTGTAAAAGATAAAGATTATGAAAAATTTTAAAATGTAGATTGAGGGAAAATATAAATAAATAAAAGAGTATATGAAAAGAATAAGATAAAATGAAATTGAAAATATAAATATAGGAACAATGAGTAAATCAAAATAATAGTAAAGAATATAATAAAAGTAAAATAGGAATGGAAAAAAAATTAAAAAGAAAAGCATAGATTAAAGGTAATACATAAGAATAAAATATGTTAGCACACTCAACAATTAGTTACGAAACAGCCTTGATTTATTAGGTAAAGTAATTAATCAGTTAAGATTAAGTGTTGAAATAAATTATGAAACGGAGTCTAAGAAATACTAGATTTAGAGACAAAGAGTAAATACAAGTAAAAGTAGTAAAGAATATACTAAAAGTAAAATAGAAATAGAATTTTTTTTTTTAAAAAAAACATAGATTAAAGATAAACACAAAAAGAGGAAAATATATTATGACATTCAATCAATTAGTTACCAAACAGCCTTGCTTTGTTAGGTAAAGTAATTAACAAATTAAGATTAAGTTTGAATCAAATTATCAAACAGAGTCTAAGAAATACTAGAATAGTTGTTTTTTGAAAAAACAAAAAAAAATTATTTCTTCTCAGTTTACAGTTATTGCAATATAACAAAAATTATTATTGGTAGACCATATTTTGCATAAAAGATTCGCTAAAAACAGAATGAAAACTCTTAATCCCAACTTTTATTTACTATCTCTAGAAATTGCTGATCAAACTGTCCAAATAATTTAAGAAAAATATTATTTTCCAAACTAAACCATTGATACAATATCGTACATCTAATTAGAGTGGAAGCCGGGATTCCAGTGCAATTATTATAGTCCAAATTCAGCAGTCCCAGCTCTTAGGTTTATTGAAGTTATCAATAGAATTGTATCCAAAAAGAATACTTATTGTTAAAAAATGATAAAGTAAGGGAAGGTGAAAAAATAAACGCGGAAAAGAAATTAATAAGGCCTCCAAGCAAGATCTTAGTACATTCTTACATGGATTTTATGTAAATTAAGTTCCCAAGATTAAGAGCTATGCAGATCCGCAATTACATAGCTGAAAGGAGTCACTTGTAATGACCAAATTTCTGAAAGAAAAGAAGAAAACAGAGTATCTATTTGCTTAAGGAACTTGCCTAAGTGATTGCGCTACAACTTTAATCATATTGAATTTTGGATTTAGTAATTACCAAATCCAATAGGTGTAGGGTTTTGTTAAATCCTATAAATAGGACTTAAATTCACAATTTAATACACACAGAAAAGTATCACAACACACAAATCTTCTTCCTAGTTTTCTCTTCTCTTTAGTATTCCTTTCCAATATAATTCCTATTGGTAATTGGAAAGATACTTTGTAAATTTCTCCACATATTAGTGAATTTAGTTTCTTCTCCAGTTGTGGATGTAGGTCATATTGACCGAATCACGTAAATTCCTATGTCTTCTGTCCTATTTATTTTCTCCATTTTACTGTATTTATTATTGTCTTTACGGGCTATCAGCAAATAGTGGGGCTCGTTTCCTAACAATTCACCACTTCATTTGGACAGTCACAAGATGAAGTTTCATTAGAGTTAGATTGACTCAACTGAAACTTTCCAAGTGTATTTACACGCAGTTTGTGAAAGGCCAATTTGTTGTTAATGGCATCCAATTCTGGAGAAGGTAAAGCATTTCATGTTTCTTTTTTCGTGCTATCTTTCAGCTGTTTTGTTGATTGTATACAACCGCAAAAGCATCATGATCATTCATGGGATATCAAAGTTTCTTTGACAATCATTAATTTGGCTGTAGACATTAGCTCCTTATGGTATCAACTTTTGGAACATCTTTCTCACGATAAATTAATTTCTATTCCTTATTTATCTTAATTTTCATTAAAAAATATTTATCATGAATGCTTAATTTGTCATTTAACAAAATGGTAATGCAGATCTTTTAATTCTAGTTTCAGCATTCTAGTATTCCTTTTCCTCTGTTGTAGATTGATATTTCGGTTCCTTATTATACTTCTTCTAGTAATGGTGCACATTATTTCTTAACTCTTATAGATGGCCACATTAGAATCTCTTGGACATTTTTGCTAAAACACAAAAGTGATGCTTTTAATTTTTTTTTTTGAATTTTTTTAGAATTTGATTAGGCATCAATTTGACAAGTTAAGCAAGCGGGTAGATAATGTCTTAACATTAACTAGGGGTTAACTAAAAATGTACTTCCTCTCTCCAAAAAAAAGAAAAAAGAATCTACTTTTAATTTGATATAATTTTTTTTAATTTACAAAGTACAACACTTAAATGCGCCATTAAATATGTGTATTTTTACATTTTTATCCTTATTTTTTAATTTGTGTTATACATTGTCATTATTAGTAAAAGTAATATAAAAATTTTACATCAAAAGTGGATTTCTTTTCTGAGACAAAGAAAACTGTTTAAACTAATCTAATTTTTTGGGATGAAGGTAGTATTTTACATCACATATTTGGTCCAAGCACACTACAATAAATTGGTGCTATGAAAAAAAAGCATCGTGATCAACTCATCATTGCTTAAGTTCTAAGATTTCAAGTTCATTTGCCTATTAAGTATTGGGAAGAGTATATTTTAGCTACCACATATATGATCAATATATTACTAATTATAAAATTTGGAAATAAAACACCATGTACTTTTTGGTAAAAGACTAGACCATTATTACTTATAAGTTTTTGGGGTTAATTACATTTACCTCATCTGAGACACTTATAAGCGATCAATCCTGGAAGTTTGGTAATTCTATTGTCACCCCTGGACCACCCAAATGTTTGGCTACCATTATGGAATGATAAAAAAGACCAAAAAAACAAAACAACACCAAAATAAAAAATAAAAGAAATCCCAGGCCTACCCAAATAAAGAATTGAAAGAATCCTTCCATTATCTTCCCAAATGACAAACACCTTCTCCACTGAAACCTTTGAGGGAACCTAGATTTTGCACCCCATAAATCTCCATTTTCATCCAAAATTTTCGTTACCCAGCAAAGATCTACCAAATCGAGAGGTTTGATGTGAGGCTGAGGGCATGGTAAGAACTAGTGACTCAGTGCCATTGCTAGAAAAACCTAGCAAAGTATGGTATGTTTTTGAAACTGAATATAGTATGCATGGCTCATTATAAATTCATAACTTGAGTAAATCACATCCCAAAATTCTATTTTATTGTTTTGTGATTCAGTTGTTCAGTAGAAAAGGATTTTTGGAAGTACTATATTGTAGTGCGAATTGGGGTTTTACATAGTCTTGCATTGCTAGTTGATCTCGCACTCAAAGTATGTGATGTTAACTATGTATTTCATGTATATGACTCGAATGCTCTAACATAGGATGATTTAGGGTTTTATGTTGGGCGAATTTCGATTGATACATGTACAATAGAAATATTTTCTGGAATTATATTGTCCTCTACTGAATCATCTAGCATTGCATGTCATGGAATGGCACTATTTTTGTGTGAAAGCAATAGGGTTCAAAATTTTTTATCCATACTGTTGTAGTGGAAAATGTAAATAGAGGAGTGTATTGCACTAGAAGTTGTAAATTTGATATATTAGACCGCTATCCATTGCTATATTTCACCGGATTTACATAAATTAATTTAATACTTAATATGTGATGTATGTACTTACATAACACAATGTAGTGCTTACTGGCTCTTTGTCAAACATGTTGATGAATGATTGGGATTTTTTTTGTTTAGGCTAAACTAGCACATGTGTCCTCTATTGGACTAAATTTTGGAAGGAAGAATCACACTATTAAAGACATTGACCCTAATATGTGAATATTGTACTCTTATCTGATATTTCTGAGCATTTGTTTACTGATCCAGAAAGATGGAAATCGATGTCTTTATTAGTTTCTTGCACACAACTAGGCACAAAATATAGGTTTGTGATTAATTCTGAAGATGATATGTAGGAGATGTTTAGACATCATAGAAGAGGTGGGTTTATTAACATATATGTTAGTGATAGTGGCAGTAGGAAGAAAGGCATGCCTATTGATTCTGATATTGTGCCTAACATGGATGGTAATAACCCAACGTACAATGATACAACTAAACAGAAGAGTAAACCTAAGGCCAAACCTATGCCGAAGACAAAAACATAATTAAGGTATGGGACTAGAGGTGGTGGAATAGGTACGATCAATAAAACATCCTTTAAGTTAGTGGATGAAATTTACCTCAGTGCTGAAGAGGATGATGAGTGATATGCGTTAAGTGATGATGATGAAAGGCAAGTAGAAGCCAATGATGAAATATTTCATAAGTATGTCAATGATAGTGTTGAAAATGAAAATACAAATGAGGGTGTGCTATCAAGTTATGAGTCCAATGATAAGGTAGAAATTGAAAATGATTCCAATAGTGAGTTTTAAAATGACCTAATGGGCTCATGTTTAAATGCTAATGAATTTGAGATACCTAACGGTGAGAAATTTAAATTACTTAGGGGAATGTTGTTCGAAAATGTTGACAAGTTCAAAAAAGTACTATACTAGTACTCAATTTTGTGAGAAATGAGAAAAAGAGAGTTATAGCATATTGTGGGATGGGAGGGGGGAGGAGAGAGAGAGTAAGGTGTCCTTGGAGAGTCCATGCATCACCTATGCTGGATGGGGTTACATACAAAACCATAACTTGCACACCAAACCACATCAATACATTGGATGGCAAAAAAAATCAATTTGAAGGTAAGATCTGACCCCAATGTCACTAATGAGGTACTTAGAGATGAGCTATTTAAGTATGGAATACATTCGAAAAACATGCAACTGTATAGGGCAAAAAAAAAAGCCAAAGAAATGGTGGATGGGAACTATACCGAATCATATAAGATATTACTAAAATACTGTCTAATGTTGATGAGAACCAACCCAAGAAGCATTGCAAGAATCCACTGCCACATGTCATTGGGATCCACTATACCATCAATGAAGAGGTTTTTTGTGGGATTCGATGATACAAAAAGGTTTCTTGCTAGATGTAAACCATATGTTGGATTTGATAGTTGCTTTCTGAAAGGTTCGTTTGGGAGAGGTTCTTCTATCTACAGTTGGTCTAGATGAAACTAATGGATTGTTTCCAATAGCATTTGCTGCGATAGAAAGTGAGAACAGGGAAAGTTAGTGCTTATTCTTTGAGTGGTTGATAGAATTGCCAGGTGGATTTTCATCAGAAAACGAGTGGACCTTAATGACAGATAGGCAAAAAGTGAGTTGTTGTATTTGTTTTTATTTTATATGAACCATTTAAGATCCATTTATTACTAATATTTGCTATTTTATGTTGTAGGCTTTGGTGGAGGCAATCAGCTCCAAATTGGCACATGCAGTGCACAAAAAATGTTGCAGGCACATTTTCTCCAACTTCACAGCCAAATTCCCACCAATAATGCTTAGAACGTTATTCCATATTGCTGCTAGGAGTTACACAAAACAAGGATTTAATAAGGCAATGGCTAGATTTGGGGAGATTAAACCTAAAATAACATATTGGTTGGATAATATTGGCTAGATTTAATAAGGCATACATTTTTAGTTGATTTGAAGAATGACCACATAATTAACAACTCTATTGAGTCATTTAATGCATGGAATGGCAAACTTAGAGACAAGGCTATTATACCAATAATGGAGATACTAAGGTGCAAGTTAATGGGTAAGTTGCAGAAGAGGTATCAAAAAGGTTGTTGCTCGAAGACCTCAATGGTGCCAAGAGTGATGAAAAAGCTGCAGCATGTGTCCCAACAGTGTAGGACTTTGCAATTTGTGTATTCTTGTGAGACAACCTTTCAAGTGAGGGATGAAAACATTAGCTATATGCTGGAAACCAAAGATAGACACTATGACTATACGGTTTGAGACCTTACAAGTATCCCTTGCATTCATGCTACAGCTATTTTGATTAATATAAGACAATAAGTAGAGGACTATTGTGACCCAAGGTTGAGTAAAGGCTGGTATCTATATGCATATAATGGAATGATAAGGCCAATTCCTAATGTCACCTTTTGGCCCGAATTCAAAGAAGGAGAAGTCCCTAAAGTGATGCCACCTAAATTAAGAAGAAAAAGTGGAAGAACCAAGAAAGCTAGAAAAAGAGAGGATGGTGAAACACGAGCCTTGAGCCATAAGCAATCTTCCACATTTAGGTGTAGTTGTTGCATGCAGTTTGGTCACAATCAAATGACATGTGTAGAAGGGCCAAAAAAATTGAGAAAAAAAAAACATTGCAACAATAAGAGGGCCATTAAAGTGAAGACACTAGCCTCCAAATGGGCGAAAAAGAGGGCCAGTAAAGTGAAGAGTCTAGCCTCCAAATGGAAAATAATCAAAATGGCTAGCATTAAGGAAAATTATGGCAAGAAAGAAGATTGCTGAGGTTAGCTCCTCAAAAACAGCCTTTTCTTTTTATCTCCTAGGGGAATATCAAGGGTAGAGGTCTAGAGGATGGAAAAACTATAAGAAAATATGGGTAACATGCCTATATTGGCTTTAAACAAGATAGCCGCATTGGCCATTCCTCAAGTGAGATGAAAATTCCAAAATTATAAGTTCTTTAGAGTGATTAGTTAACTAACTGAACCTTTGTGGGATCATGACAGGCGTTAGCCATACAAACTAAGTATATGCAGAGTGCTAACTGCTTAAAGCAGGAGGCCATGAATCATAAGGCTAAGGTCTCTCATCTTAGAGAATCCAAGACCTTATATTGTAGCTCTTTAGTCAAAGTGTAGGAGATTCAGACAAAAATGCAACAAGAAAATGAGGTTCTGCGCCGACAAAATGAAGCACTTCAAGCTGAGATCAAAAGGTCAAAAGGAATTAACCAAAGGAAATTTGAGAAAAAAATATAAAGGATCATAATTCCCATCGTATACCTCTATTCTCATTGGCAATTCCGTTGGATTAGGGTAATTAAGTATATGAGAGGCAAATAATGAAGGGGATCTTACCCTACTAGATTCTGAATATTATCTTGGACTCTGTTGCTAATTTCAGAGAGATCATTGATGTGAGATTTTTTTTACATCATTATGCATTCTTGCACCGAGGTGACCCTCGCTGTAGTTTTCATTAGCATGTGACTAATATTGCTCTTTCTATCCATCACTCCTTCTACCGTGACTATTATCTTGATCTTCACGTCCTCGATAATCTCCCATGGACCTTTTATTATGCGTCACCTTCTTGAATTCCTCAAATTGAGCTCAATTCTATTCGAGAAATGTGTGCTCATCAGTGTTGTAATACTTTCTATCTACCAATCATGGTGATCCAAGATGAAGCAGCGAAGTTGGTCATCAACCTAGGTTGGCACTCATTTAGATCTCTCAAGTATGTTTTCTAATGGGTTCTGGCCAACTCCAGTGAAGTTGGAGCAGTTAGGCCCATCTTTTTGTTGGACTTTCTGAATAACTTGCTTGTAGTCACAAGAACTAGTATCCACTATTTTATCGGAATTGTGATTTCAAATGATAACCAAGGGAACAAGTTAGTAGATATATTTTTTTAAGGATAATAACCGATCAAGAAAAGTTGTTCCACAGAGAGTGCCAATTTTTGACGAGTATATCCACCACCGAATCCAAAGTAGATTGCTCTAGGACCTTTTAACTGGAAATAAGTTTGCAAAACAAATCTTGTGATAATTCCTGGGGTAGATATTTTGATGTAACTTAGTTTTAGAGTTATTGGGAAGCCAAAAGCTATAGAATGTAAGAATTAGTGTTTTCCCCTTTTAGCTAGTGCGATCATAGTATATATACCTGAAATCCAAGATGATAGGAGTGTCTTCTCACATGAGTTTGAAGTCAATTACACTTGTTATCTATGGAATCTTTCATAGGCTAAATCCTATAGACCTTGTATATTGGGTTGAACTCTAGTACTAATCAGCAATGATATTTTTATTGAATTTTTTTTACAATAATTGATGTGATAATCACATGGAAAAATTATATTAGATGATGAAAGTCATTATTACTTATTGGCTCCTGCCACATAAATTCCATGTTTATTACTTGAGATTTCATTTAAATTTTTTCATTATATATATCATCAATCTTTAAGAATATTAATCGTACTAAATGAATTTCAAAACACTCTTTCGCAATGTAATTTGAGAAACATTTTCATATCAAAATACGAATATCTATTTGCAACTATTTTATGCTTTCATGTTTGTGATGATTGTACATTTTATTTTCACTCATAATTGTTTTTTCTAATGTCTTTGCTTTAACAATCATATTTTTTTTGCCCCCCCCAATTATTTATATCTTTTGGCCATGCAATTGTTGGTGTGTTACAACATTGAACACTTTTTTCAGACCCTCAAATCAAGCATAGGTTATAACTATTCTTTGAAATAATTGTGCATTAAATTATGGGAAGGGACTATAGTCTTGTACATTATTTTGATGAAATGGTTCTATTTACTTGTTTTGCACTATTAGATTTCATTGGATGGTAAGATTTAAATAGGATGTACCAAATAAAAAAAATACATATGACACAGTAATATCAGTTACCCTTTCCAATAACAATTTTAGTAATATTCAAACATTAAATTTCTCTTTAATAATAAAATAGGGTTTAAAAAAACTAAAATTATTTTTGAAAAAAAAAAGTGAGCATTTTATGTGCTTTTCTTCTTCTTCACATAACTTGGCTGACACTATAATTTAGTGTTTTGGTGCTATGTTTGGTGAAATTTGACATGAATGAAGTTGGGATTCAAGGTTAAATTTATTGCATCTATTTTGGATTTTGCATGTGAGAATCTATGAGGAATGAAAGGGGTTCTTCAAAGTTGGTTTTTCTTTTTTAAAAAAATTAATTGCAATGGAAATTCAATGGTCAATTTTGGATTTTGTTCGGTGAAAGTTTGGTTAATTTTAAGTACTTGTTTAATGAATAGGGTTTTTTATGAGTTTTGATTGCTAATCTTAATCAAATTCGTGCCTGTGGTTTCCACCAATTCATATGTTTAGTTCAATTCTTGGTAAACATTCTAGCCTTGTGGAACTTGGTTGTATTGAAAGGACTTTGCTAGCTTTTAGATGTGTATCTCATAACCTTTTCTCATGGTGGTTTTTGTGTTTGTTTCAATATCTTTTGGAGAAATTCTCAATATTTTGGCCTCTAAGCACAATTTCAATTTTGGAGTGGAATGACCACTAAGTAATGAGGTCAAAATTTGCTTTTAAGAATATAGTTAGTGTCTCCACTATTATAGTTGCCATTTTTGGTCTATGGCTATGGGTTTGCTAGCTACATTCCTATAATGTGTTTGAGATGCTAATTTGTTATCAACTCAAGGTTTTAATTTCTTTGGGTTAAAATGCTAACAGCCCAAAATTTAACTCATTAACCACACATTAATTTGGTCAAAAATTTCAATTTCATCATTTTCTCACTTATGACTTTTCATTTGTTGTCAGAGTGCATTTTTTGTCCATCTCTTATGCATATACAGGTTACTATTTTTAGATGATTGATTTTATTATTTCATAAGAGATGTGCCCAATTTGTGACTTGCTATAACCATCGATAAATAGTTTTACAGTTTGGTGTTGTAAAAAACTCTTAAGGCAACTACAAGTGGAACTATCGCTTCACACAATGATCAAGAAGATCGACTATTTTTCACCATTGCTAGATCCCTAAATTCTAAAATGAAAAACTAAAAAACCTAACTCTATGCTTGCAGTAATTCATTTTGATCAACAGTAGTAAATAAGGAACATAAAACATACCATCATTATTAGTTTTATCTTTTGCCAATAATCAATCATTGCAATATTATTCTCGGTATATCAAAAGTATCCAAATTTTTAGGTCTTCTATAGTTCTTCAACAAAAGGGAGCAGCAAGCAACACTCATAGAAGAGAAAGACATTTTAATCCATACAATCCATGGTGGTAACCGAAATCTTATAGGTGGGAAAAGCACCACAGTAACAATTGGGATGGCTAGGACACCATATGCCAATCTTCAAATGTAGTTTAGACAAATTCGATTAAAAGTGCACCTTTGAAGGTCCACAACATTAATAATATCCTCCAACTTGCTCTTCATCAGAACAATGTTAGTTGCTTCAATAGCAATGCCTGTACAAGCACCAATTGTCATTCTAACATCAGCTGCAACAAATCCTAATGAGTCATTAATTCCATTCCCCATCATTGCCACTATAAAGTTTGAAGCCTATGAACCTAAGTAATTGAAGTTACTGAACAATAAGAACAATGTGTGTATTAGCAAAGCAAGAAAGAAAATTTCATTTTTAATCTTTTACAGTTGATTCCCAAACAGCAATACACACATATGTTAACGATACAAACAAAAAAGAGCCAAAAACCTTGTGGATTCATCAGCGCCAATTATGAAATATCTTCAGGTTTCTCTTTTTCATGAACACCTTTGATGACAGCTTCCTCGTAATCCTTCTCAAGAGCAACCAAGTCAACTTGGGCCTCAGAGAATTCACCTTCCTTTATTAACATACCATGGGTTGAGGTTTTGTATTCATCATAAACAAAATGCTGAATCAACCACAACATCATAATTCTAAAGGCAACCCTTGCATAATAGGAATGACTAGCATAATTCACGCCATTTTGAGAAAATATAGAGAGAGAAAATCACAAGCTGCCATTAAAGCTAATCTTTGAAGAATTTCTCAAAATGAACCGGTAAAAAAAATGTTCAAACCATTAGAGGTCATAACTTTCTCTGAGTATCTATCCAAACAGTAATACCTTAGTGATTAAGGCAATTATAGCAAATAAAAAGGTGCATAAAGTTTACATTAATGATATAAATGCTTTATATGCCACGTATATAGATTGTTTCTGGAAATTAGACATTGATTTCGAAATTCTGAAGTCTAGCAATATGCCTTTAGCAATCTTTGCTCACGAGGTGGTATATCTCGTTGGAATCAGTACATTAGTGGTCTCAGTGGGATAATACTTTCGAGAAAAAACTATCATGATGGATTTTTTATGTAATAGACACCTTATCACCATCTAATGCTATAATTGGGAGACATTGGATTACTATTCATCTAATTCCACTACAGACATATATCTACAAAACAAATCCATAATTGTTTTTGAGGTATATGTTCCGATACTTAAATTAGAAATAAAGCTTTAGGCTACCAAAAGTAAGGATGCTTAAATTAAGGTTTTCCTTCTTACTTGAGTAAGATATATTTATACCTAAAATCCAAAAATGTAAGAGTGTGTCTCAAAAGAAATTAGTTACCATATCCCGTACAAAGTTCAACATTACCACTATCCACATACTTACAAATTCCTTATGGGCCTAAATTTCTAAACTCTACATTATAGGTTGAGATTCAATACTCATTTATAAGCACAGAGTACTTTTTGAATATCCACTGCAAATACTTGAATCAAGTGGCTTTGCATACAAAACTTAACAATCGAAAACACGGAATGAAGAATCAAAGAATTTTGTGTTCAAGATTTTAGTGTGGAATTTGGAATTACAAAAATGAGAAATGCTAAGCATTATAAAAATAAATTCCATTTATGCACCATATCACAATGTATTAGGAGACAATTAGAGAAAAAATTTATAGTTTAGGGGATAATCTATCAATCTGTAGAAATATGTGATTAATTTGATGCACTTAAAATAAAGTTATAATGAATGTACGGAAAAAAAATTCTCAAAATATTGTGAAAAATTGGTGCGCATGTTATTTGGAGCATGACTCAACCTATTACAGCTATCAAAATCATGATCTATTTGGATGCTTTTCCATAGGAAACCTATGTAGCAAATAAAAGAATATTTTAAATAAATTTTTTGCATAGGCAAATGCTATCAAGTATGCATGATAGTAAGCAATTAAGGACTTGTATGCACAACATCGTAAAATGCGTTCTTGCATTTTTCAAGATAATAGCTATGAGATAAGAGATGTATTGGAAACTAAAAAAGTATCTTGGAAGGATAACATAAAACTCTATATACATGTTGTGAGTAGTATTCTAAAATGCTAACTAAACACGCCCAAAAACTCTAAATACATGTTGCTTTCGACTCCAAGTCATAAAATAAAAATCACAAAATGAAAAAGGGAAAATTTCACTTTAGTCCCTAAAGTTTTCCCCCCTACACTTTTAGTCCTCTAAGTTGCAAGCTTGAAAATTTTGGTCCTAAACCTTAAAAAAGTCAAAAAATTCAGTCCTTTTAATAGCAAGCCAAGCCAACTTAATGGATGTCAATAACGTGCTGTACTTAAATGGATAAAAAACCCCACCCTTGTTAGCCAACGATAAACAGAACCCAAGCACCATTTTTCTTTATACTGCTTAGTATTGCCATAGTACTCCCATGAAATACCAGTTCCTTAAGCATATTGAGATCTCTAATCAAACAAATTCAGCAAAGCAATGCAGTGTAATTGTGGAATCGAAACAATGCTTGTACATCTTAGGAGCCCAACAACCTTGGAAGAAGGTTTTTCTCATGCCTTAGATAGCCAGTAAGTAATATGTTTTTAACGGGTTTGATTATGTTTAATGGTTTACCAAATTCGAACTAATGGATTGTTTGATTAGGGAGTTGAAGCATGTAGGTTTTTTATGTGTAATGACCCAAAAGTTTGTGAAAGATCCAAGGTCACTATTCCTAGTTAGTTAAGAATACTTGATGAAAATGATGGAGACATAGCAAAGCTTTGATCAACAAATCAAAAAAATGGGATGTGCAATTCTAGTTCTACTTTTCCTACTGTTGTACACCTAGTTTGGAAGCAGAAATCATGCAGTTGCTGAAGTTTGCAAAGCAAGGTAATGGCTGAATAGCTTTTTATGTAGGACAAGTCTTGTTGTGATGGTTGATTAGCTTTCTTTCTCATTATGTAATGTTACCATGTTAGTATTTAAATAAATGTAGCCAACTGAATGGCAAATTCGTCATAGTTAGAGACCTACTGAGCACAATTCATTTAAAGACAATAGATGTGCAATGATAATGATTGTATGAATGCAGCTTGTTGTCAATTCTAGTTGATGTATTTTGCTTTTAATCCTGACTAAACAAGACGGGGTTGGTAATGAATTGTAGCAAATTCATATGACTGTGTGCAATTGTCTTGTCTAATATTGCTTGAATGTTTGGTATCAATAATATATCCTATTACATGTAATGAATAGACTAACTAATACAAGAGAAACCATATTTCAAAACTAAGAAGAGTGATGAGATGCACCTAAAAGGCCAATAAATAGTTTTATTGATCTATCTAATACAAAGATATATTCATCCATCATAATTTTGAAAAACATCCATTCAACCATTCAACTAGAAAGAAAAATGTCACAGCACCATAAAAGATATAGAATCAAGACAAATTCATCCATCAAAGTCCTAGAAAAACATCACATCAAGATGAGCATTTTTGTCATCACAATCTCAAGATACAGAATAGAGACAAAATCATCCATCACAATCTAAAAATACAGATTAATTTAATTCAAATCCATCAATTTTAAAACCTAGATAATGGCCTGCATTTGTCTACCATGAAAAAAAAAATGTGTCATAGTATCACAAAATAAGATGAGCACATTCTTCCATCAAAATTCCAAACACATCATTGTCCCATTTTTTAATTTTCCCTTTCATTGTTTTTTTAGCTTTATATAAGTCAAGCCACTACCCTCCATCCCACAAAAATATAGGACAGACAAATCTGTCATGTTCCACCCGCTATACAACCCTCTCTATACAGGTCAACCACTGATCCATAGCTGATCCTAGCTAACTTAGGTTTGCTGCTGCAAACTCCAATCACGCATGCCCCGCCATCTCCACAATGTCCCTCACCTCCACCCATTGTCGCTGGAAAACCCACACATTCTTGCTCTTCCAAATCATCCACATAATGTAGGCTGTAAATTGAGCTCGTTCCTTCCAAAAAGCCCCTCTTTCGCCCAGAGCAAAAATCTTGCCACCATTGCCAAAAATTTGCCTGGTACAGTCCCATCTTAACCCAGTCAACATGAGCCAACCTCTTCACTTGCAGCTTGAGAACTTGGATTAGTGAGTCCCTTTTCTACCTATTTTTTTATTTCTCAAGGGTGGTTGGCTGCCTACTTGAAATAGAGAAACTAGGAGTCCAAACATCTCATACATGTATTTCTTATCTTCACTGAATGTTGGTGCTGAGAATGATATGTTATCTACCTTACTTGCTGATTTGGGCCCTTTTTGCTTTTGTGTCTCTACTAAATATACTTGTTGATGACATGCACAAATAAAAAAGATAATACTAAAAGTATAACTCACATTTGTTAGTTGAGTGACCTTTGCATTTGGCATTTTATTGGAATAGGGCACCCACATCTTCATTCTTGGTCATTTTCCTTTTCATCTAACAATAAGCCAGTATGATATTTATGTAAGATGATATGCAAATAACAAGAATAACATCTAAATATTTTTTAAAGTAAGCAATAACTGAATTGCAAATATGAAAAATCAGACAACGCATAAGTATACTCACTGTGAGTTTTTTCTTCACATTTTCTATAGCCACCTCCTGGATTCCAATTGGTAGTAACTCTTCAAAACTAACATCCATATGGGGCTCTTGAGGTTGGCTGTTTACAAAGTCAAGTGTATCATGATTCTTGTCACACTAAACTCCCATCTCCTTTGGATTTATAGATGCAAGTTCTAACTCCTTCATGGATTTTTATGACCTCTTATTATGATCCTTTTCCCTACAGAATATACATTTATTCAACTAATCAAACATTCAAACCTTTATGGTCTTGTCTTTTCTTTTCTCAGTCTCAAAATTAGTTCTCTTTCTTACTTTCTTTGGCCTACTAGGAGCTCTATTATGCAATGGTGGCAATGGAATTTGTTGTTCCATCCTTGGCCACTCATCCTGGCTAGTAAAGAGAAAAATGCAAGGCTCATAGACTTTACTATATATTTCAATCTTGTACAAGTCATGCACATAGTCTATAGGTTCTCCATTAACTGCCCATATTCCAAAGATTGCATGTGCACATAGCAATCTTGTTAGCTCCTACCATCTATAAGTACAAGTTCTTTTTGTTAGATTAACTTCATATTGTTCTCCACTATCACACCAAATCTCAATATTCTAGTCACTAGCTTTTTAAGGAACACAATAGATAGCCTTCTTGCTATTTTTTTTAACTCTCTTAAACATTCTTAGATATATAATTTTTTTGCTCCATCTCTATCTTGCCATATCTCTATCTTGCATCCTACACATTATATACTTATATCTTCAAACGTGCATAAAATAGGTTGATTCCTTGCATCTATAATTTTACTATTAAATGACTCAAAAATGTTATTTAATAGCATGTCACACTTTGGAGAAGCCTTAAAGTGCGACCTACTTCACTATATTGCAGGTTTATCCATCTTGCAACATCCACAACTATTTGGGACAACTCCATCATCTTCTATTCAAATTGAGCAGGGGTTGTTGCCTTTGCTACTACCCATAGGCATTGTTCAAAGCCTTACCTTTGAAACCCGCAAAGGTGAAGTTTCCATGCAAATGATTAACACAGAACCTGTGGTCTACCTTAAGAAATACTGTTTCACACGCTTGGATAAGCCCCATTTGGTTCACTTATAATTATCCATTATTCTTCTCTATGTATCAGTAGATCAGCCCTGAAAAGGCTAAAAACCAAGTCCATGATTCTGTATTCTCAGCTTTTGCTATAGCATATACAATCAGGAAGAAACCATTATTTGGATCTATTCCTACTGCAGTAAGCAATATCCCACCACATGGCCATTTTAAGAATGTTCCATCTAGACCAAATATTTGTCTTCAACCTGTAAGAAACCCCTGCTTCAACCTAGCAAAACATATGTACATTCGCTCAAACCTAGGCTGTCCAATGTGTTCATCTCTATATTCATCAACCGTTTTGATCATCACTGTAGATCCTGGATTTAATCTCTCTACCTCAACTATGTACTCATGCAACTTACTACATTGGTCTGAAATTGAGCCTTGAATTAAACTCAAAACTTTCTTCCTAGCCCTGTACCCTTGGGTCTTTGAGAGGTAAAACTTGTTTTCCTTCATTACCTTTCTCACAAAAGTATTAGTATCCATCTTGGGTTTTTCTCTAACTAGACCCGTATACTTATTAGCTACCCAAGTGGATTTTATACAACTGTTGTTATACTTAAAATTGCAGTTGTGTTTCCTGACATAAGTCTTGACTTGTGTAGAAAACTCTCCACTCATCTTGTTTGCATGTATTAGCCACTTATAGTTATCATCCGCACATCTAGCTCGAACTTGTTCTTTTTCATTTTTAATAAACTTATATCTTCTACTCTTTCTAATGTTCCAATTCCTAATTGCAACTTTCACTTCACCAAAGTTACTAAAGATCAAACCATACTACAAAGATGGATCATACATGTCTTTCTCAAGATTAAAAACTAGTGTAGCCCTCCTTACTTCATCATTTGATCCACGGATACTACGCAGTTCCTCATTAGAGCCTGGGCTTCATCAGCTTCATTCTCATCTACCCCACCATCACAACTATCAAACACCATGTCATCTCCTAAGCTAGTCTTCTAGTTAACAACAATCTTATCATTATTGTTCTTTCCATTATCCTTATTATTTATGATTTTCTTTTTCATGAACTTGTACCACACCTTCATCATCATCATTTTCCTCTTCAATGTCATAATCAGAATCAACATCAGACCATTCATCATCCACGCTATCACTACCATCCATTTGCTCAGCTACATGATCACTGTCATTGGTATTCGTCTCTATATCTTCAACTCTAGGCCATGGAATCTCAACAAACAACTCCAAGTACTTATCATTAGTAAGTGCATCCAAACATATGTGTTACAACTCTCTATCAATAGTGATATTATGAAACCCATGTTCTTTAGCAAGTGTGTGATATTTCTTTAGTCCGAATACCCTGATTGAATCAGTCAACTTCTCTAAATCATCTAAACCAATCCCAGCAATCTTCACACTGTCAGAAATGGTCACTTCCCCAAAATCATAATACAGATTAGTGACATTTTTCAAGGTCCCCAGTGATTGACTTTATAGTTACGAAACTACTATTAGAATCTAAACAAGCCAAGTAAATGAATAAAAACATAATTAGCCAAACAGGAAGACTAAACCAAATACGCAAATTATAGCACATGTTGGAATGCTTGTTAGCTTATTTAACTACATCTAGGCCATTTATGCCCAAACCATAGTAATAAAATACAACCAAGGGACCACAAAATTCCTGCAATGAGGATAGGCATAATAAAGGAACCAATAAAGTATATTGGAGTAAAGGCACAATGTATGTCCAAACCAGAAGTATGAAAGCCACATTAATCAATAATAAAATAAATCAAACTTCAAGGATTTATGATTCACATACCAAAATCTAGGAGTGGATCATTGATTTGGTCCTTCAGCTTTAAGGTCATTGTACTTCAATATGTGTTTGGACACACTCACAATTTCTTGAGGAATTTCTATTTTTTCAATGGAACATTAGATGGTCACAAACCCTAGTGAGTGATTTTGGATTTGTTCCTTTCAAATAGAAATTTGATGGAAACTTCACAAACCTTCCTTTTAGTCTCTTTTGAATTCTGTTTGTCCTTTGGGCAATGGTAGTGGGGTTTTTTTAACTATTAAAATGCAAAACGTTTATGTCATTTGTTAACTTTGGCTTGGCTTGCCATTGAAAGGACTGAATTTGCTAACTTTTTCAAGGTTCAGGGACCAAAATTGTCAAGTTTGAAACTTAGAAGACTAAAAGTGTAGAGAGGGAAAACTTTAGGGACTAAAAATACAATTTTTCCAATGTAAAATTATTATGGTTTTTTTATATATGTATACAACGCATGAGTTCAAAACATGGTTTTATTGTTTATTTTTTCCTTCATTTTTTTTTAATTTTTTGTTTGTTTTTACAAACAAACTCTACTCAAAAGCGCGGTGGCTGAATTTTCATCAAGCCAATACTAGACTTATAGCTACCTATATTAAATTACCGCTGATCAACTGAATCCTAATAAATTTAGATTAATTGACCAAAATTTACCCACCAATGTGAGTTTGTATAAACAATTATTTTGTATTTTAATTAAGTTATTGACACAAAATCACTCATTCCAAATTCTAATTCAAAAGACAACTTTAAATCATACAATCTAAATTCAAAATTCTATCTTTAGTCACATATTTAAATCCATATTTATATGACTAGCTAGGAATCTCATGGTTCTAGTTCGGAATTAGAATCAAAGTGGTGATTCCAGAAACCATGGTCATAGCTCCAAGAACCGAGAAGCAAATCAAGTCCCGTGCAAATATTTTATCTTTTGACTATTTCCACCACACCCTTTAAATTCTCTCTTTTCTCTATTTAATTAGTTTCAATCCAATTATCTCTATTATTCTTCGACAATCTATTTAATTTAATAATCTCTAATTACACAATTATTAGTTATTTCCTTCTTTTATTTAATCTCTTCAAATTATTTTTATTAGTTATAATTTTTTCATAACTCCTATAAAATGGATAATGATAATCCTATCTAACTTTTGTTGATAGTAATGATGCTGATTTAGGTTATTAAGATATTTTTTACAATTTTTTCATCAAATATAAAATAAGTGTACATTTGACATTTGTACTTGTTACTGCATCCAAATTATGGTACTTTTTAAAAACATTTTGATAATTGAAATAAAAATAATAATATAGTATAAATTTTTCTAAAAAAAATAAAATAAAAACTAGAACTAGGACTAGTTTTTGTCCAAGTTTAGCCTGTGTAAAGTAAGTGGTGATGGTGATTTAAAGGGAAGAGAAAAGGTACTTAATGGTTACATGTTGATTTTTCTTAATAAAAAAAATATTTGTTCTATTGTTTTAAATGATTATGCATGTTTGAAATTTAACTTTGTTATTGAGAAGTAAGATATAACGTTAATTTAATGGTCTTTTTTATTAATCCTAATACAAGAAGATAGAGAGTACCGATCTTATAATGGCAGAGTTGTCAACTAACCATCACCATTTTTTCCTATGGTTTTGGCAACACAACACCACTTTTATTTTTCGAAACCACTTTGATACATATGAAAACTACCTAGTGCCTAGAAATTATAATTGAATTGGAATTATAATTATGTAAAATTAAATTTATTATATTAGAATTCTAAATTATTTAACTTCTTTTATTTGGCAAATCACTTGAATCAATATTAAATTCATTTATAATTCCTAATTCTTTGTTTGGATATTGAAATATTACATGTAAATTGAAATTTCAAATACAACTAAACCTTGTGAACTTTGATCTCTTGTTATGCTAAATATCCCAATTTGACTTTTTGAAAAAGTGAAGGGAATAACTAGTAATTTCCGAAGTGCCTCCAAGAGAAGTGATGATAAATTATGAATATCTGCATAGAAGTGGCTGACCTGATTGCTACTCCTGAATGCTAGATTTAGCAGGAGAATAGCAATGATGAAAAAGATAGAAATCTTAATATTAACCTTCAATTTCTGGATGAGAGCATTTATGGTTGGTGTGTTAAACCTTATGATATCAAGCAATCTAATCCTAGAATATGGGAGATAAAGAAGCAGGTTTAGGAGGATTTTATTGTGGGGGTTAACAAAGAAATACAGGTCATAGAATCTCTTTTTGTGTCAGCGGATCTATGCTTTTATGAATTCCAGGTATGGACTTATTGCCAGGAACACTACTATCATGCATGCACTGGTTCAAGCCTTTCATTTTTGTACTAGACTTACTGGACCTCTTGAGGGGCTAGAAATAAATGTTAAGAGATGGAACGGGGGAAAAAAAGAAGAGAAACTAGAACTCCTCTGTGATGGACGATTGGCAACTTGCTTTTCTGGATGATTGAGTTGATGCACATTTTTGTGGTTTTAACAAAGTTGGAAATTTGTTTCATAGGCAATCTTGGTTAGAAAAAAAGGGTTGATGAGGCCTATTTGTATAGTATTTTGTTTCCCTTAGATCCGCAAGGAAAGATTTCCTATATGAGGTGATTGAGCACAAGTTTTTAGAGTTCTGCTATGGCTCAATGCAGCCAATTTTTCCCTCATCTTAGACAAAGCAGTGGGATTCTAGTTGTAGTTGTGGCGTAAAATCAAAACGCCATTTTTTAAGATTTAAAACAAAAATCAATCATTGTTATAAGTGCTGATCTCAACCAATGGCAAGACGAATCAGCAATTTATTATACCCACTTGGTAACAGCTAACACCATTCTAGACAATATTCTAGACAAAGTTTAAGGTCTGACAAATGCTTAGAGGAGAATCAATATACTGAACAGAAATGGTGTTAGCAGGTAGGACTATAAGCAATGGATCGTAAAATATGCAAATTGTGTAAAGAACTTTTTCTTGCTACCTCGTTGTTAATAACAAATTGTGCAAGATCCTGTATTGCCTGATCAACAACCACATCTAGCATTGTACATGTTAAAATTACAAAACTAAAAGGAGTATCCAAATAGACACATGCACCTACAGACAATTAATGCCAAAGAGAGAAGGTTGCACATAGAAATCAGCATTAAAAAGCATCTTAAGCAGAATAATGCCTCTCCACTGATCTTTTCCTGGAAAAAAATTCCACCAGTCTTGTTCTTTGAGGTTGGAAGCAAATCAATAAGTTCTTGAGAAAGTCCCCGATTTTCAGTGCCAAGTGCTTCACTTAATCAAGTAATTCCTGACAAATATACTATAATCACAATTCATGCCAACTGTTACATTCTAGACATCTCTAAATGTGAGAAGTTGCTGAAATGAAGATGAAGAAACTATTCTATTCTGGAAGTTTTAAGCATGGTCAACGAAAAAGAAATCCTTCCCTCAGGTCTGTCCAAGTTCATTTTATAAAGTTGAAACTTAGTACATTAGCAGAGACGAATATGAGTAAGCTTCGTAACATTTAGAAATCAAGCACCTCCTATCCTTTCCAAACTATTTGATAGGGTTGACTTCTGCAAAGAAGATTAAAGTTTTTCTACTTAAATTACTTTCAAATAGTGAAACTTTATAAAAATGAACTCTATATTGATATTATCATGAACAAAGATCAACAATCTCTAGTCAGCAGCACTTCAAAGTGAAGTAGTCAACCAATAACTTGATCTACCAAACAAAGCAGAGGGTAATGAAGGCACAATAGTATATGTCATGCTTGCTTGATGGACTGCATAGCAGCCCCATTTTTCATGGGACATTTGTCTGTCTATGTCATTGACATAACCGTAAGAAGTTTCATTGAACAAAAACAATAGAACAGATCTGAAAAATTCCTAACCCCTTTTCAGTGTAAAGCTTTGTATTCCAATTAGTAGTTCCTCTGTGCATCCTTCTCAAATATGCCACTGACCTATAATGTGGACATTGAGCCAGACTTTTCTGTCTTTTTCCTAACTTGAGCTGAGCCTACTCGTTAACCTTTCTTCCTACGATTGAGATATCATGGGATGTGTGTAAAGAATGAACAACTAACTATATAAACTAATTTCCTATAAATCACTACAAGCAATACTTTAGAGACTTGAATAACTAACTATATAAACTACTGTCCCCTCTTGCTTTGTTTCTTTTCTTTTCTTTTCTTAAGCATACTATTGTGAGCATATTCACAAATGTTCTAAGGTTCAAGATTCTCGACTCAATTAGGCATACATGCTCTCATCCCTGATCGTCCATACTTCTCATGTACATAAGGGCTGAATGGTAGGGCACACAAACATAAAACGCCCACAATCATCCCCTTCAAAAACCCCCAACTCTACCTTCCTAATTCTTTCCACGTTTCACCAAAGTGAATCAGTTAAAATATACCCTTATTTCATTGTATTCACAAGCAATTGATCTTTTCTTTATTTCATCAAACACCTGGTATACTATTAATGATTAAAAATTATAAAGCAAAACAATGGCATCAATGTTCAAGGGCTATATCAGTAAAGCGAACTATATTTCTCTCAGTTTTCATCCTATCCTTATAGCACTAATAACAGGGTTTCTATTTTTGTATCCCTTGTTGACTGACATAAAAATACCAAAAAAAGAAACAGAAAAAAAGAGCTGCAAACTTGAAAATCAAAGGCTAAAAGTTTAAATGGTGGACGATTATACCTTCTACAATGAACTAGAGTGGCGACGGTGGTGGCTGTAGCAAAGCACACCATCAATGGCAAATAATAGAATAGAAGGGCTTTGGTCACAAGTATTTCCACTATGTAGTGGCTAATTAATCCTTCAATGGCAGCTTCTATAGACAAATGTCAAGTGGGGCATTGTGTAGGGTCGATCGATGGGTTTTTCAGTTGCTCAAATGCTGAAAAAGGATGATGAGATGGCTGAGGAAGGAGGAGGAGTAGGGCAATTTTGCCCATATTGTTATGACCTTAAATCAGTGCATTTTACCGAGAGAGAAGATCCACGTGTGATAGATTCGAATTGAAAATTTTGAATTATAGAATTGAAATACAATTCTAATTTTTTCATATTTTATAAAAACAAACACAAGAATAGGAATTGGAACCTCCAATTCTAATTCTGTCAGAGGCCCTAATTCCATAATACCAAACAAAGTCTAATGTGGTGTTTGGTTGGTGGGTTTAAGTGAGAATAAATTGAAATAGAATGAAAAACAATTATTTGGTTTGTAAGTTTGGATTTGGATTGGAATGGATTAAACCTATGGGGAAGGGTTTTGTTAAAACTCATGAGGGATTGGGTTCAGGTAAAAATGGATTAGAATTAATTAATGAGTTTCACACTTTTAATTAATATTATTTAATTTATAATTAATTAATTGATAATATTAATTAATGTATAATTATTTATTTATTTAAAATTAATTTAATCAATAATATTTTTATTATTTATTAATTAATTAATTGAGATTAATTTAATTAATCATTCATTTATTTAATATTGTAATTTAATATTATCATTAATAATTAATTAATCTCATTCATTAATATTAATGATTATAATTAATATTAATTAATTGATAATGTTAATAATATTAATTATAATTAATTAATTATTTAAAATTAATTTAATTAATAATATTTTTATTAATAATTAATTAATCAATTAAGATTAATTTAATTAATCATTCATTTACTTAATATTGTAATTTAATATTATAATTAATAATTAATTAATTTATAATTAATTAGTTAGTTAAAATTAATTAAATCAATAATATTCTTATTAATAATTAATTAATTAAGATTAATTTACTTAATATTATAATTAATAATTACTTAATCTCATTCATTAATATTAATTATTATAATTAATATTAATTAATTTTAAGTAATTAATTGATAATATTAATTAATTAGTTAAAATTAATTTAATAATAATATTTTTATTAATAATTTATTAATTTAATATTATAATGAATAATTAACTAATAATAGCTAAACAGTTTTTTTTCAAATTCATTTTATTACCAGAAATAATACCAAACAACATGATTACTATCATTCCATTCTATTCCAAATCTTTCCTTCTATCAAATCCATTCCATTTCTAAACCCATTCCATTCTATTCCAAATACATTCCATTTCTAAACCCATTCCATTCTATTCCAAATCTTTCCTTCTATCAAATCCATTCCATTTCTAAATCCACCGATTATACTAAATGCCCCCTAAATTCTAAATCAAGTTTTTCACTTGTCCTCAACTGATGCATGCCATGTTGGTACCTCAACTGATACATGCTATATTTACCAACTGAAAATCCATACATTTAAGTTGTGGCAGCGATTGTTCACGTGATCAGTTGAATTCTACAATGAGGATCACTGTGGTCTCATTGATTCGGTATGATCGAAGGGAAATTAGGGAATTCCTACATTTTCGCAATTCTCCCTAATTTCCCTTCGCTTCAAGCGTCAAGTGGGCACGGCCGCCTTTTAAATTCATTAATTAACCATACTAAATCAACTCAACCCAACAACCAGTGAATAGTTCACCTCAAAATCAACTCATTCCATAACTAATGTACTTGAAAGAACATGAAACTACAACTGCAATTTTACAATATCAAATAATAAGTCAAAGATTAAAGAGAAACCAAAAGCTTCACCACAACATGCTGCTCACCAGGAAAAAGGGAAACAGCTACGCTCCATCTTCAATTCTTGATATCATTTGCTGCGCCAACAGCTTATCTACGATAAGTTTAAGTGCAGGGGCACTCATTTGACATTTAGTATCAGCAAAGCATGATCTCCCTTCTTCAGCGGCTTTGCATAGCTGAGGATCTAGCGGAATCTTTCCAAGAAAAGGAACACCCATTTCGTGGCACATTCTACCAGCACCTCCAGCGCTGCTATCAAAAACTTCAGTGAAAGCGACAACATTTAGCAGTTCTGGGGCTTTCTCCTTTATGTACAATAGGATTGACTCAGTTATATCTTTTTGTCCACCATCTTCTGACATTCTCATGAATTTAAATTCTGAAAGTGGCTGGCATAGACCACTCATGTTTTCCACAACACCAAGAACCTTAAGGCCAACTTTCTTGCAGAAACTCACTTCTTTTCTGACATCTATCAGAGATACTTGTTGTGGAGTGGTAACTATAATAGCACCATCTATTCCAGTCGCTTGGAGAAATTGAACAATTGAGATGTGTTCGTCAGATGTTCCTGGTGGAGCATCAACAACTAGAAAATCAAGCTCTCCCCAATAAACATCCTTCAAGAATTGTTTGATAAGGCCATTCTTGCGTGGGCCCCTCCATATTACAGCTTCATCTGGGTTGGGCAGCATGAATCCAATTGACATGACCCCAAGGTTAGATTCAACATAAACAGGCGACCATCCAAGATTACTCTGGTGAATCTCTTGCCCCTCAAGGGCCAGCATCTTGGGGATGCTAGGTCCACAAATATCTATATCAAGAAGACCAACTTGAAAATCCATAGCTGCTAGTGCAAAGGATAGTTGAGCTGAGAATGTACTCTTCCCAACACCTCCCTTCCCAGAGAGAACCAGTATCTTGTGCTTAACAGTAGCCATTCGCTCCATAATTGTTACCAAATCTGCCAGGAAAATCAAAAGTATACTGAGAAGCAATTAACATTTTGACTGAAGAAAGAGGGCAACTAGCAAAGGCAATTTTTTTTTTTTTTTAAACTTCTGCGTTACAGTGCCCAGCTACAACATGAATCACATGTTTCTGGATCAGGAACTAATAATTAGGCATTTCCTATCAATATCTACCATAGTTAAACTAAACAAGTTTGTAATTCCACTAGGAATTGCATCTAATGCTATCTTAGACATTATAGCAATATCTACATCTAAATAAGCACATATATTGAGAAAGCTCAGTTAGGCAATAGTATCTGAGGCCCCACAGAGAAAGCATGAAATTTATCAGCTAGAACCAGAATAACCAGAGCTAGCACTGGTAGCATCACTACCTTTCCCCCGTACTTCAATGACTGTAAGCTATGTACACACGTGTTTTATTTGTACTTAAATTACCACTGTAAATTATCATGTTCTTCTGAAAGGAGAAAATAGATCAATGACTGTACTCTATTATTAGCTCCTGTGTAATTCCTTCCCACAAAAGTTATATCTTCCATATCCATTTGACACACAAAAGATCGAAAAGGTTGACAACTTGCCTTCATTCGATACCTCCCTCCATGCTTCTTTTTGGGACTTAAAATGTCATTAAAATCTCCCCCCATAATCCACTTGTCTCCCCAGTCCTGCCTTTGGTGCTTTAAGAACCTCCATTGCTCTTGTCTTAGTTTATGGTCAGTGCTAGCATACACAAAAATAGCCCAAAAGGTTTGATTCTCTTCTATACTCTCGCATTCCAGCTGGATATAGAAACTAATTGATCTTATTTGCTTAACATTAATACTCTCTCTCCAACATACTAACAATCCTCCTTTTGTGCCATCCGGCTGCACAATTCTCCATTGTTCCTGACAACCCAATCTTCAGCACACTGTAGTCACAAACTTTTGTTTTTTTTTTGTTTTTTAGTTTCCATTAAAAATAAAACTTTCGAAAGGTGAGAACGAATAACTTCTCTCAACTGGAAAACTGTAGAGGGTTCTCCTAGACCCCTACAATTCTACACACATATCTCCATTTATCATGTTGGGACCATTCAAGGCTGGTCTCCTCCACCTTTGACTGGATTTCAATGTCTTGATCTTCACATTTTATCTTTGTTTTTTGCATGAGGCCTCTTTCTCTTCTGACTCAGAGGTTTCATCTTAAAGTTGCCAGGATCTCTTACATCTTACACCTGATGGGTGACCGTCTTTGAAGTGCGGCCCGACTTCTCTCTTAATTGCCTTTCCCACGACGGGGTTCCGGGAGCCTTACAAAGCTAAACTTAACAAATGAACTTCGCAACCCACTTGCCTACACGTCCCTCCTGGACTTTCAAGGCCTCGGAGTCTTTAGTCATTCATTTCATTAAGCTCAACTGTAAGGACCGTAGAAAACCAGGCTACATTTTTCTGATGTACAGGATCCCCCTAAGAGGCAAGTACAGAGCATACTTCATACTTTCTGGGATAACATATTAAGATAGGCTTATTAAGGCCTTTCAGAAACTTTCGAAGAAGGAAAACTTAGAAAGACATAGATATAGGAAAACACTCAATTTTATTCCAAGCTAGCTTTAAACAAGCTTTATCCAATCGTCAAACAAGCTTACTTACAAATGAAGAGGGAACTCATTTATATAGAGGAAATTCCGGACTTCAACTACGGACTTCAAATGTAACAAAGACTTAGTGGGAGACAAGAGATTCCCACTTTGAAAAGTAAAGCTTCTACCTTTACAATAATGGCAAACATGTGGGACTAGATTCCCACCTTGTCTAAAAGCAAATAGTAAAAGCTCACACAAGTGGAGATAGGCTTCCACTTTTACAAAAGTACCTTTTCAAAAGTAAAGCAAAAGAAAAGATAAGGGAATATATTCCCTTAGAGTACAAACAACAACTAAAAGACAAAACAGCTTTGGATGCCAAGGGAGAGAGTGCCACGGGAGATCATTCTTCAAGGAAAGTTGTGATAATCATAATAAGCTTTTGAGAATGGTTCATCCCAGAATAATCCATATCCATCCCAATTAATTTCATGGGGATCAGAATCAGGATTGCACTCATAGATGTATTCCTCATAATCCTTTTCTTCTTCAATCTTGGGCAAATTAGGAAAAGGATTTTGTGAGTCTTTCATCTGGTATTGCATGGGGTCATAGCCTTTGGGGCTATCAGATGGTTCAGGCTGAGAATGGATATCAGCTTCTGGCTTTATCTTCTGGCCTTTAGGTGATGGTGACTTGAGTGGTTGAGTGTCTTCTGTCTGAGTGGATTTATCCTTCATCTTGTTGGGAACCGAGGTAGACGGGAGTGAATGGCTCTTTGTAGTGATCAGAGGAATCTGATTTGCAGAGTAAAGATGAGCCCTTAGTGCTGCCTTCTCACCTGGAACTTGATGGAACTGTTGATTAAGGAAAGTCTTCCAGATGTAACAGATAGGCCTTGGTGAAAGACAACTCTGTCCTTCCTGAACATAAGGCCTATGCAATATGAAAATAGCATATACTTCATCGTCTGGTCTTTGTGATTCTTCAATGAGTTGATCCACACAAAAATCTACCCATCTTTCAATGGGGTGATACCACTCCAAGAAAGTCCATAGCAGAGAGTTGCAATTACCTGGATTAGTTAAAAACTTAAACAAACGATTTAAAGGAAACTGAATAGGAAAATAGTAGAGAGTGCCTAAGCACCAAAGACACCATAAGGGTTCCTCAGCGAAAGGCTGATTGGGAATTATGGTGATCGAATTGCAGAAAGGGTGATCTGGGAGGAGAGAAAGCTTCTCAATACTAATCTGATACATATTAGCATACATAATCAGAAAGGAAAACACATGATTTCTAGCAAACTCTTTAATGGCAAAAAGGGAATTAAAAGACTTTTTAGAATGAGAAAAAGTTCTCTCATAGAGAGGTTTAGGGTAGAAAGGACGAGGAGGACTAGAAACAGATGAGGCAGAATAAGATGCCACGAATATAGCAGATACTGAATATTTAGTAGAGATAAGAAGAGAAGATTTAGAAAGCTTAAGCTTGGGTCTAGTGAGGAGATCTGGAATGAGGTTATGGTCTCCTTTTATATGCAAAACATCGATATGATATTTAGAGAACCAGTCCTTTAACCTCAATAATTGTGGCTCTGGAATCATTCTGTTCTTGAACTCCAATATCCGAGGGAAAGAGGAGTTATCCATCTTTACGGTGAAATGGAATCCAATGAGATGGAATTCAAACTTTTTGACTCCATTTTTCACGGCCAGAATTTCTTTGATCGCCGTGTGATAATGCTTTTCTGACTCCTTGAATTGTCCGCTAGCATGTCCATAGTAATGCTGCTTTCCATCGAGCTCTTCTAGCAAGACATACCTCCCAAAGATTCATCATCGGCATCACCAGTAGATTCTCATACTGTGCTGGGAATCTTTAAAGGTGGTGAAGTCTGACACATCTCCTTTAACTTTGTAATGGCTGCACTTTGTTCTGGTCCCCATGGTGGGGGTCTCTTCTTCAACATCTTGGATAATTGACTCGTGTACTTGGAAGATTGTGGAAGGAAATCTTTGATATAATTCACAATTCCTAAGAACTGTTGAATTTCTTTGACAGTAAGATTCTCTTCCGGAAACTTTGTTAACTCCTGTGTAATGTGGGGTCCTGGTTGGTACCTTCTTTCTGAAAACTTCATGCTCTCAAAAAAGAAAAGCTTCATTGGTCAGCCCAGCATTGAAGCCTTGCTTTTCCAACTTTGTTTTCCTCAATGGAATTTCACAACTCCTAATCCTGTCATTAAACAAATCAATATCAGCACTTGGTTTGTCACTTATCTCCTACTCCTGCCAGTTATCTAGCTCCATGGAAGTTGACACGTTACTTTCTTTGCTTGGTCAGGCAACCGACTCTTCCCTTCGGCTAACAGAGCTGCAACTTGGCTCAATTCTTGAATTGCTAGGTCCCGCCAGCTTGATTGCTATATCCCTTATCCCGCCACTAGATATTCAGCCAATTGGAATTTGCTGCCTTCAATGCTTTCGGCCTCATCTATGTCCAGCTCAAACATCTAGTTCTTTGTTTTTTTTTGTGGCCATCAATCATCAATTTTTTCCTCTTAATTTCAGCCCTAATTGTAGGGGTAGTTAATTGTCGGAAATAAAAAAAAATAAATTCTTGATTATAAATTGAATTTCACTTACGTATATCCCAAAAATATTCGAAGGAAATTAGATTCACAGATCATCAAATCCTCAATAATTGAACAGTATTTCAAAACTTTGGAGTTGGCACCACAAGGACAGTTTGATATGGGGTAAACTCCAACTCAGTTTCCCAAAATTGTTTGGCTTCATCTCGTTGACTTCTAATTTATTTTTCTTTTTACGTGACTTTAATTTTCCCCCATAAGGATTGGATCGACATAATGGATTCTTTTAATAACAATAAAAATAGCAATAATTTTGTCATAGTGATTTGGGTAAATTATACTTACCTTTCTAAGATTTGACTTTATCATTAATTGCTCTCTCTTATTTGAAAATATACCGTCTCCACAATTGACTATTTAAAAATTAAGATTTTATTACATAATTCGTGAAATTAATATTTTCTTAAGTATTTCGTTACATAAATAGGACAAAACGTGAGCATAAAGTGTTTGTAAATATAAAAAATGAAATAAAGACATTTACTTGAAAACAATTTGCATTTAACATAATTTATGTAATACCTTAATAAAAGTCTAATTTAAAAAAGGCGAGTCAAGCTCTGTTTTTATTTTATTGTTTAAATATTTGTAAATTATGTAACAAAAACTAACATTTATATAGTCAATGAGAAACGCTTAATATTTTCAAATCTAAAATTAAAGCATAGTTGGTTATATCATCATCTATTAAAATATAATACTAGTATTTACATGATTCCAACTCTTTCCGAACTTCGTAACCACTATAAAAGATTCACTGACTTACTATTCTATGTCTTAGAAATGTAATTATTTTTACTAATTGTTCATTAGTTGACTAAATCGCCGTGTTATGTTGCCATAAAATATAGAAGATGGTGGTGATTACAAAAACGAAGTATTCAACGTGAGCGCCCAATCAAGCAGCCCTCGATTATTTTCTCAACCAGAATTAATCAAGCAACCCCTCTAAAATAATACTTTTACATTTATATAAATAATAAAAAATCCTTAAATACTGCACTGTATATATATGGACGGATGGACCTAAAGCTTTTAACATTACACATCCCAAATTGCCAATTCAGTTTAGCAAAAACAAAAAGAAACATAACAAGAGGAAAAATGGGATCCATTTCTTCGTCGAAAGAAAAACCTCATGCTGTTTGCATTCCATATCCAGCTCAGGGCCACATAAACCCTATGCTGAAACTGGCCAAGATACTTCATTACAAAGGGTTTCATATCACCTTTGTTAACACAGAGTTCAACCACAGACGTTTGCTCAAATCTAGAGGCCCCGATTCCTTAAGTGGCTTGCCTTCTTTCCAATTTAAAACCATCCCCGATGGGCTTCCTCCTTCAGATATTGATGCCACTCAAGATATTCCATCCCTTTGTAAATCCACATGCACATATTGTATTGGTCCATTCAAGGAGCTCCTTGCAGAACTCAATGATACGGCTTCCTCTCAAGTTCCACCAGTTTCTTGCATAGTTTCTGATGGAGCAATGGCCTTCACCCTTGAAGCAGCTGAAGAGCTAGGCATCCCTGATGTTCTGTTTTGGACCACAAGTGCATGTGGATACTTGGGTTATTTTGAGTATTCTAAGCTCATTGAAAAGGGCCTTACACCACTCAAAGGTACGTAGTCACTAAAATGTTAAAACTTTAATTTTTTTCGTTTTTTCTTTTTTTTAATTAACCTCACCTTAACTAGTGGAGAGTTTGGCATCGAAACCATTTCGGTATATCAGAAAATAAAATAAACTTATAAAAAAATATTTGCAAAAATAATTTTAGGTATGCAGCTATAATTTTCATATTTGCAACACATTAATTATTACAATTTTAGACGATATTACTCACTAAACAAATGAAATTATTCAGCCAAAATTACCGTATATGTCACCACTCATAATGATGGTCATCAAATATTAGGAGCCGTTTGGTATGAGGGTTTGGGAGGGGAATGGAATGGTATGGACCAGAAATGAGTGTTTGGTTTGTGGGTTTGGGTTTATCAAAACCCTTCCAAATGGTATTAATCAAAACCTGCCCCCCCCCCCCTTCCTTTTCTCCAAACCCACGGTGATGGGTTTTGTTCTTCATGGGCCTCAATTGTGAAGTGGCGCGCGCCCAACTTGTCATGGGGGTTGCAAACCCCCCATGGTTTGCAACCCCCATTTTACCCTTTTTTTTAAATTTTTTTTAAAAACAAATTTCACTAATTTATAGAAAATATTTTTCTCTACAAATTGACATGCACTTTGACTATTTTTTGAACAAGATATAATTTGTTAAATATCATATAATGTAAAATACTATTTTTATTATAATTTTAATATAAAATTTATTCCATTCCATTACAAAATAATACCAAACAACATAATTATTATCATTCCATTCTATTCCAAACCTTTCCATTCCACAAATCCATTCCATTCCTAAACCCACCATTTATACCAAGCGCCCCCTTAATGTTTATTTAGTAGTTGTAGAATCACCGTAGATGTCATCGGTTTGGTTCTTATTGGACTCAGTTTTTGGAATTGTTATGAATTGCAGATGCAAGTTATTTGACCAATGGATATCTTGAGCAAGCTTTGGAATGGATTCCGGCAATGAAAGGCATACGCTTGAGAGATCTTCCAAGTTTCATAAGAGCCACAGATCCAGACGAGTACATGGTAAAATTCGTCCTGCATTGCACTGAGAGACAGAAAAGGGCATCTGCAATTATTTTGAATACTTATGACGAACTCGAATATGAAACTATTGATGCTCTTTCATCCATTCTTCCTCCAATTTACACCATTGGGCCGCTTAATTTTCTCCAAGAAAGGGTTGATGATGAGAGCCTAGCTGCGTTTGGGTCAAATCTCTGGAAAGAAGAGCCAGAGTGTCTTGATTGGCTTGATACAAGGGATCCCAACTCTGTTATGTATGTGAACTTCGGAAGTATCACAGTTATGACAGCTGACCAGCTTGTGGAGTTTGCATGGGGACTTGCAAATAGTAAACAGACATTTTTGTGGATTCTTAGGCCAGATCTGGTCTCTGGTGATGCGGCGATTCTTCCTCCAGAATTTTTGGAGGAAACTAAGGAGAGAGGGAAATTAGCCAGTTGGTGCCAGCAAGAACAAGTTCTTAGGCACCCTTCTGTTGGAGGATTCTTGACTCACAGTGGATGGAATTCTACCCTTGAAAGTATTAGCTATGGGGTGCCCATGATTTGTTGGCCATTCTTTGCTGAACAACCAACCAACTGCTGGTCCTGTTGCACCCAGTGGGGGATTGGAATGGAAATAGACAATAATGTGACTGAAGAGGGATGAAGTTGAGAGTCTTGTGAGAGAGTTAACTGTGGGAGAGAAGGGGAAGGACATGAAGAAAAAAGCCTTGCATTGGAAGAGCAAGGCTGAAGAATCAGCTAAAAGTCCAAGTGGTTCTTCTTGCTTTAATTTGGAGAAGCTTATTGAAGTGCTTCAATTCAAATAATTTCCAAATATGGATATCTTTAGTTCACAATGATAAAACTTTTTAACTATGGTAATATCCATTTTATCTTCTAATGAATAATATTTTTCTTTTTCATTTATTTTTCTCGTGGAGGAGGTCAAATTTGTTTGCTCTCAAGTACAAGAGATTTATGTCCAAGTCTTGAAGGATTTGAAATGGTTAGATCGTTGACATCTGCCACAGACTTTGGAGGCAGATGATGAGCATCTAGCCATCAGGGACTTTATCCATTCTCTTCCAATTAATTTGTGGGAGAAACTATACTGTGGTGTGGTACTGGTAGTGTGGATTCATCGTTGGTTGTATTGTTGAAGGGGTCAACTTACATTAGTTTATGCCAGGCTGAGTTTCTTAAGCAATTCTGTTCTGATGGAAATGTTGGATTTATGGAACAGCTGCCAGCAAGGGATGTTCAGTCAGTTGCACCAACAAACGAAGGATGTTGATGGAACTGTGGTTTGTGAGTCAGGTACTGTAATTTGCACGCCGAGGATTTGGATAATTACTTGTTGGATTTATTTTTTGGCAACGCCGTGAGCCGGTGAGCGGCGGAAGTTCGGGGAGTTCAAGAGTGAGGTCGCCATCACCGTCGCCGTCACAGTGGCATTGAGTGTTGAGTCTGGAATAGGATTTAGTTATGATTAGGCAATTGCTTTGTTGTACAACAAAAGAAGCCAAGTACTGTCAGTATTGACCGACAGTATCAGCTGTAAATTAAGCTAAAAGAAGATGAGCGTTGGGGAAGACAATTATAAGTCGCTCAACACCACGGATATTTTTTTTTTTTTTTTTGCATTCCTCTTTCTTGGAGGTAGTTGAGGTGTTAGTATCCTAACTTAGACAGAATAGAAACTAGGCAAAGTAAAAAATGACATGGGCAGAAGCTAAGAACCAGAGATTGTGATCAGTGTCGGAATTCCATTTGTTGCATGCTGTGTGCGTTGCTCATGTAAAGGCTCAAAGTTAGTTTGTATAATGTTTGTTTGTCTTAGGTAATTAGGTTTTAGTTAGGGTGTACTTTTAACTGATTCAGTGTGTCAGTTAGAATCACTTTCATTACCAAATCTAAGGTTTTTTTTTGCCTGTGGGCATTGCTGTAAATGTTACACTGTTTTATATTAATTGTGATAGTTTATTTCAAAAAAAAAAAACCACCACGAAACTTTTTAAGAGTAGGAGGAATTTTTTGCCATTTGTAAAGATGCTTGCGGGAGTGGAATTCTTTTGATTCTTTTATTTTACAAATAAGTAAAATACCATTTCGTTACGTTGAACCTAAAGTTGGTTTCACATGAGGGGATGAAAATTAAATTATTCGAAGTTGTGCTATATATATGTACGTATCTCAATTTCAGTATTAGAGTGTTAATTCAGTAACTACATTACAAGAAAAACCCCCCTTTAGTGACGGAATTTCTAGTAACGAAAAAAAATATCGTCACTAAATACCACCTTTAGTGACCAAAACTTTGTCGTCACTAATTTTTTGTCTACTCTCAATTTTTAGTGACGAATCACAGAAAGTCGTCACTAAAGAGTGTGGCGGGAAACTTTCCCGCTAAAATGGTCGTAATTAGTGATGAGAATTTAGTGACGACATTCATTATCGTCACTAAAATAATCATTGTGACGAAATTTTATCGTCACTAAGTTTTAATACTTTTTAGTGACAATATCTTTTTCGTCACTAATGGGAATACGTTTTAGTGACGCTATTGTTTCGTCACTAATTGCTTATTTTTGTTTTTTTTTTCAAACCAAATTGATTGTATTAAAATGGAAATCCCCAATTAACACATTACATTAGTGTCCATAAAAATACTAGGTTTAAATAGACGTGCGTTAACACAAAGTATAGAACCCCAGTAGGGATTGGTTAAAGCCTAAACTCGCTACTGATATATGATTTTTAATTAAATTCTTGATTATATGTATATGTGTGAAATATCAGTAATTAAAAAATAGAAATTTTTTTAGTGCAATATAAAATAAATTTTTGGTGCAAAAGAAAATTTAATTAGTAAAAAAGTGACAATGAAAAAGAAAATAGTTATAATCTATTAATTCATTTTGTTTTATACATAGGGTTTAAGTGTGTAATATTATTACATATGGAGATAGAAAAAATTTATTTTAGTGTATAATAAAACATAATATTATAAATTTGATGAAAAAATATATGTGTTAAGCTAATTAATTTGGGATAGAGTAAATAAAATGTTTTGGGCTAAGTTACTTGGGCTACAACTTATAAAGGATTGGGCTTGTTTTGAGTTAAATTGCTTGGGCCATAACTTATATAAGGATTGGGTTTGTTTTGGGCTAAATTACTTGAGCCACAACTGATATAAAGATTGGCCTTCATTTTTGTTTACTTAAGAATTGGGCTATGTAATTTACTTATTGGGCCGAAGTTAACTTTTGAAAAATATAATTCTTAATTTTTAATAATTGTACTAAAACACCCAAATATATATGCATTTGCCAACATTAGTTGGCGTACGAATAGAGTATTTGTTTGTAGATACACTATCAACTCGAGAATTTACGCATATATATGAATTTGACTACATTATATGAATTTACACATATAAGTTTAATCACTTTAAATATATAATTTTGTTAGTAGTAATAAGCACCCCAAGAACCAATTAGTTTACTAGTTTGACGTACGAACTGGGTTTAATAATATTATTAATTATGTTTATTGTAGTCATAGTTTATAACTAATAAGAAGTTTTACTAAATTAGCCATTTTTTTGAGATGGAGAGAGAGGGAGAAAATGTATAATAGTTTCACTATTTTAATTAAATTTGGCTCAAACCACAGGTGCCACAACCTCATCAAGAAGAAGACTGCTCTGACATTTGACTAACAAGAAATGACTCAAAATTGTATTTTAGTGTATAATATTATTAAATATGGAGATATAAAATATTTGCTTTGGTATATATATAACGAAATTGAATATTATAAATTTTAATAGCAAGATATGCATTGAGACATATAATTTGGAATAAATTAAATAAAATGTTTTGGATTCAACTAATTGGGCCACAGTTTATATAAGGATTAGACTTGGGACTTACCACTCAGCCGTATCACAAGGATACTAGTTGGCTTTTGTTTAGTAAAGAATAACAGTTGCACAAAGCATATTCTTCATTGGGTTGAGATTTATTAGCTTATTTATTTTATGGTTTTTAATTTAAAATAATTATACTATAACACCTTGAAGTTTATAAATTGGCACACATATGTTTTGTGTGTGTTAAAATAAACTATTGATTAATGGTAATCAAAAGTTTTGATATTTATTACGAACTATATTTCTTTATAAGAAAATTAGGAATTAAAAATATATAGTTTCAAACTAATTAAAGCCACTAATGTAATATTACAACACAAGTAGTGATTAATACATGTACATATATAGTTATCCGTATAATGTATAACAAAAGTAGTAAATAGTTATACAGTTATATTCTTTTTGTTCCAAAAAAGGAGTTCGGTTTCACTAATATACAACTTTTTCTTTTTAGTCAATCAAATGGAAGTACAACTGATTTTATATCACTAATTTCCTCATTAAATGTATTATATGTCATACACCCTTTAATGTAATCTATCTCATTGAGAGTATTTTGGATATTTTGTTGAATGATCAGTTTTGACTTTTGAAACTCAATTATGTTTTGAGACAAACACTTCTTGAAAAACTGAGCTCTTTCTTTTACAGGACAGAGAGAGTATCATATATACATATATAGTTAGGACTAAAATCTATAGTATAAGTAGTTAATACATATATATAGTAGTTATATAGTTATAATAAAAGTAATCATTACAAAGTATAAGTAGTTTAGTGCGTATATACACATACTTTTAATATTACTAATTTCTTCAATCTCAACATAGAAATGTAAATATTATTTTTTCTCTAAATTTTTTTTTTAAAAATTCACTTTTCCCATTTAATAACTAATTAGCAATTCAAAATTTAAAATTTTAAAAAAATTTAAATAAAAATTTTATTAAACTAACATAGTATTGTAAAGTGAAAAATTAATGACTGATTAAAAAAAGTAAAGATTTTTTAATAATTAATAATTAAATAAAAAGTTTGAATACTTAAAAAACAAAATGAGGGAAAATTGACGTTCAAAATGTTTTTTACTTTTGCCAACACTTAGTCAAATTTTCAATCTAACGCCAAAAGTTTCTCTGCCCAAACTTCATCTCTTCCAAGTCATTTTACACAAAACACATTTGGGAGCTTGTGAAACCCAAACACTTCTGTCTCAATTAGCCAGCCACCCCCTCCCATTTTTGCCCTTTCCTGAATTCCCTCATCGGCTAACTCTCCGGCGCCTCCCTCTCACCACCCCAATTTTCGCCACCTCTCTCTCATTGCCAGTTTCATCCACTGCCAAAGCTACCTTGGCCTCATTGCCCCATCATTTGTTGCCGCTCTCTCACCGCTTGAAGCTCCGCCATAGAGCTCTTCTCACTGCCCCAAGCTCGTTGTCAAGGCAAGGAGGTCACTCCATCAGATCTGATATCCGCTTCTTGAAATCCTGCAAACTTTGGTAAAGAACTCTTTTTTTTCCCCCTGAAATTTTTTCCCTGCAAATCTTGTTTTTGTGATGGAAAACAATGTCACCCCCAGAGACTGGGGCATCAACGGAATGGCAGTGTCTTTCCATGGCGGAATCATATATTTGTTTGGCAAGGGTGAGGTGGCTGCTGGTGTGATCAACAATGACGGTGTTGGGGTTGAGAGAGGGGACGAGGTTCTCTAGCACAACTTGTCGAACATCTGATGGGTGTCCCAACTTAGTGAAAACTACATCACTTCTTTGGGCAAGGTTGGCGAGGGTGAGAGCTATATGAGTCCTTTTGGATTGGAGAGTAGAGGGAGTGGACCATAGCTACTCAGATATGAATAACGAAGCCGAACACTATGGTGAAAAATATACTGTGAGTGTTGACAAACACACACCTTCAAGGTTGGTTGTTACACAACTTTAATAAGCAGTTTTGTTTCTTGTGTTAGCCAAACTGCATTTCTCTGAGAATTTTGTGTCGATTGAAGCAATTCACCTTGGAACCTATGTACTACATTGTGATATGATATCAGAATTTAGCTTATGCTTTACAATTTTTTTCAGTCTGATAGATTGTGTTGTTTCTATATCCTATTTTAAGGACATGAAAAACCACAATGGCTTTTATCAAATTTTCTCCTTTGGCTCCTTGTTTCTTTTCATCCCTACATTGCCAGTGGACTTTATTGATTTCTCTATTATGGGTTATTGAAATAGTTTTATCTTTGTCATTATTTTCTCCTTAATGCCTGCATAAAATACTCCAGTTTCTCTTACACTAAAAACTCCATTTATGTGGGAATGGAAGTGTAACCAAATGTTTTTTTATTGACAACCTATGCATGATGGATAGAGTTTGAAAATTGATAAAATGGATCTAAAGCATGTATAATGTGAGTTTATGAACTCTGATATACAAACCAAATACAATGAGATGGTTCATTTTAACATTGAAACCAAGTTTGTACTTTTTGTTCTCCTGCACCTATTGGTTATTGCTTCTAGTTTGTTTGTAAGGCCTGGAGATAGATATCCTTTATAGGTTTTTTGTTTCAGCAATAAGTGTGTATATTTTAATTTAGCATTTTCTTCATTTAAACATTTAAGGACTTTTAATATTTAAGACCAATAATGAAGAGTTTGAAAAATGCCTTCTTGTGTTTTCTCTTTTGTTTAACTCTTCTTTTCAAGAAGAATTCTCCTGTTAGATGGTAAAGTAGTGGTAAAGTCCAATCTATTATATGCCAAGTGTGATATTGTTTTATGCTAGACATTTTGGATTAAATTTTTGAAGACCATTTTCACTATGTAAGACAAAGCTTGTAGTGAAATAACTTTTGTAGTTTCAAAGATGACTTGTTGACTATTGTTGAGTTTTTTCTATTGATTAAATTAGTGTATGATTCTTCATGTTGTCTTCAAATTATCAAATTATTTTATTTTCCCGACAAGGGACTTTTAGCTGCACATTATTGTACTAATTGTACACAGAAATGTATCCTCACTACCTTATCATTCTTTTGTAGGCATGAAGACTCTCTGCTTTCCTTGTGGGATTTTTTCAAGAATTGCTACTGTGGCAACAAGCAGGCATATGTGTAAGTTTTCAAAGTTATGTGATAGTGTAGTGCGAGAAAGCTATCACTGCTTGGCTTTAGGTTCTGATTCAATGAGAATACTTTTCAATTGAATTTGAAAAGTGTGATCTAAGACATTTATGAAGTGCATGTGGAAGTTTCTACTAATTGCATGTTTGTACTGGACAAATGTTTAGAGTTGTACGTCTTTGAGTTACTTTAATTGGACTCAACTCACTAAAGTAAATGGCGATTGATTTTTCTGGCTTTTCTGGACTGGATTGGCTTGAAGCATTTGGCTGTTTCTGCACTGAATCTTCAATTATTTTTGGCTTTTTCTGGACTAGATTGGCTTGTAGCATTGGCCTTTTCTGGTTGTTTCTGGATTGTTTTGGTGTTTTTTTGGTTGTTTCGAGCCTGAACTGAATTGGTGAAGTGTTGTGACTAATTTTTTTGTATTTTTTCTGATATTTTCTTGCTGAACTGGACTGCAATAGAATGCGACAAACACATTCTAGTGTAGTCAAATTCATGTATATTATTAGATAGGCTTTTCCCTGTTAGGTGGAGGTGTATATACCTTATTAGATAGGCTTTTCCCTGCTACAATGGCAATGTAGGCAATCCAAGTGAATCTTCAAGTGTTTTATCCATTTGCTGATAAGCTAAATTTTCATGGATTATGGAGTGTGTGTCTGAAATCTTGCTACTCCACCACTTCCAAACTTGTGTTGAAATGGAATAGTGCATTATATACACCTCGACCCCTGCCCACATAACCAACCTTCTCTCAAGAAAGACTCCTTTTTGTATCTTTTTTTGTTTGTTTGTTTTGTCGGGTTATTGAGGTTTCATTTATTCCAAAAATGAACTTGGCAACCATGAATATGTGTTCACTGAGGCTTCATTCCATGAGGGTTTCAAAGTTTTCACAAAGAAGAATTCTTGCTCATGGTATGGTGTGATTATGGATAGTCATGACATCTTCAATTATTTCTACCAATTCTTCTATGCCTCTCCAAATTATCCTCAAAATTTGGTTGCTTTGGTTATCTCCCCACTTACTTGACTTGTTCAGTTTGGTTAACTCTGATTATGCTAGCATTCTAGAATATGTACTTAATCCCAGTTTCTATCACTTGAAAGGTGATTACAAAAAGCATACAGAAATGTCCATAAAGTCTTCCAATGAAGGGGGCACCAGTAATAGTCTTAAACTCTCTACTTTCGTTAATGCTGTAACAAGTGTGCACCCTTCTGTTGAATTTATTTGCTTAGGTTTTCCCTCATAAAGTTCCATTAGCTTACTTTGCTGTTTCCTATTTATTATTTACACACATTTGTGTTGGTTCCATCGATGTATTAACTCATAACAAGAAGTAATTCCTTTTTACAACATTGCAGCAGCAAATTTGTTTGCAAGCCAAGCTGCAAATGCTTTGAATAATGGAAGTATCACAGTGAGGACTATTTTCTTGCCTACTTTATTACTTTTGTTAATTTTAGGCTAATCAAACTAGAATTTGTTTTCTTACAAGTGCCTCTTCTTTGCACTTCTTTTCACAATCACTTTTATGTCATTTTATGACTTTTTGGATGGACGGTCATGTTAAGAACGGATAACACGTGTCGTGCTTCATGTCTCAACTTGTTATTGAGTTTTGATTAAGTGAGTTTCGATGTTCAATCTAAGAAGATCTTCTCCGTCTTTCGAATCAGGAAGAATCTACTTCTCTTTATAGTTTAGCTCATGGGAATATTGGAGATTGGTTTGGAGGGCTGCTATATTCACCGTTAATGTGCCAATGAAGTCGTTTCGTACAGTTGCCCACCCTTAGTTTCACAAGGTTTGTATCTTGCGTTGGCATTTCTCATTACTGGTAGGGATTGAATTCTGAAGTGATTATTAAATTTTTTTGCACCTACAATTTGGCAGTTATTTTTGGTGCTGGACTTGTAACCAGCTTCTCTCCTTGTACACTTAGTTTTTTGCCTCTCACCCTTGGTTACATTGGTTAGAAACTAAGTCCCAAAATCTCTTGTTATTCTGTTAAGGCTATTATTTGTGCTATTAGTTGACTTTAGTGGACATTATCAGGGGCGTATGGTTCAGGAAGAAGCAGAGCAAAGGTGAGCTACTATTTGAATCATTTTTAATTTGTTATCATAATCTCCATATTTTTGTTAAACAAACTTCTCGGTCACTATCACAATTTGGAATTTTTAGAGAACACCATGATCTATGAAAATGGTCATAGACAGATAGGAAAAAGAGCAAAAAGTTTTTGGTTTTTCAGTTTCATCTGAGGCTCTAATCTTTTAACTGACATAAATATTTGTACGTTTGTCAATTTTCCATCTAGTTTTCTGCTTGAGTCAAAGGCTCAGATATTCATGCTAGCTGCTTATAATGACTCTATTAGAAATGAAATATGCATCTTTGTAAATTTTAGAGTTTCTTATATCCTTCTATGTTGCATTTTCTAGATTATTGGGGATTCACTTGCATTTGCGCTGGGATTGGCAACTACATTGGCATTACTTGGAATAGCCGCCTCATTTGCTGGAAAGGCTTATGGTCAGATAGGGCAGGGACTGCCAGTGGTTGCTTCTTGTTGAGCAATTGTGATGGGTTTTAATCTCTTAGAGGTTCTTATTATTATTATTATTGCAGCTATTGTTTTATAATGCACATGACATTGCAGCTATTTGACTAGCTACCTATTACATTGTTCTGATTTGTCAATTCATGGACTTTCAAGCCAAATGAGATTTCTTGTAGTCCGAGACTTGTATGCATATTTCTCGAAGTTGCATTGTTGTGTTCTTTCTGCATTTCAAATTCTTCTTGAGTGGACACTTCAATAAAAATTAGATGGTAGAAAGCATGTGGTATTTTAAACTCACTGCGGTTTGCTAGCCTTGACAATATTAACTTAATCTCTCTTCATATTTCGCACTAATTTTTATTTATTTGGCTTTGTCCTCCCGGCCAATATTGCAGATAATAGAGATTTAGCTTCCTTCATTTTTCAACAACTTTGATCCCCGTTTAGCGGCAGCTAATTTTCCATCAAGTAATATACATCTTGCTATTGCTCTCATCTATTTTCATAAAATGGATAATGACATTGCTTTACCAATTGTACATTGTCATCTTTTTGACTTGTCAGGTGTGCAAGCATATTTGGATGGGCTTACTTTTGCTTTAGCAGCATCACCTTGTAGCACTCCTGTTTTGGCTACCTTGCTTGGATATGTTGCTGCTTCCAGGGTAATTGGACTTGGAAATTTTTGGGGGAAATTGTATTTTGGGAACACAGGCATCAAATATCAGAAAACACATAAGAATAATAAGAGAAGAAGAAAAGATGAGCAGTCATACAACATCCCTGTTCAAAATTCTCCCTACTTTTCAATCATTTGCAAAACTAAAATGACAAATAAAACTGAAAGAAATACAAAAGAAATCATGCTGGTTACCATCTTTTAGGTAGTGGAATTCATCCTATTTTCATGATGGATTAATGATCAGCTTCTTGGCTTCAGTCTTCAGAGGAAGAAATTTGAACTTATTAGAAACGGAAGTCGAAGTTTGAAAATGTTGCTTCATTCTTGCATAATCTTAGTGGTTTGATGGTTACTACATTTTCTAGGTGATAAATGAACTTGTTTCTATGTTATTCAGGATCCAGTGATAGGGGGCAGTTTACTATTGATAGGGGACAGTTTACTATTGACATTCACCATAGGCTATGTTACTCCTCTGCTTCTTGCTGCCTCCTTTGCTGGAGCATTGCAGGTATACTTTTCGCATTAGCTATTGACATCACTTTATGACTGCTTGCAGCATGTTTGATATGTTAAATGGTAAAAATGCTTGGCCATCACCCATTTGGAGAGATGTATATATTGACGCGTTCTATCATTTACTATCTATTTATCTTTGACCCAATTGTTTTCAAAACTTTAACTTTTCTTATGGAATGTATTTACACAGAGCCTGCTCTCTTTCCGCAAGTTTTCAATGAGGTAATAGTTATGGGGTGTTGTTTCCGTAGTTAGTCATATTTGCAATTGGATTGGATTGAATTTATAACATTGAGTGCTTTTTCTTTTCTGGTCACAGTAGCGCAACCACCACCACCTCATATAGCCAAGCATCTATAAATTGAAGGCATCACCAAATGGCCTGTTGGTTGGTGTTGTCAAGGTCTAAGTCATTCCTTTTGCCTCTTTTTTTTAGAATGCCAAGGGAATTGTGTACATTACTATTTTGTGGGGTATAGGGTGTTTGGATAATGTTTATTCTCATTGTACAACTAGGATATTTGACTTTAATTTTCTTGTATGTTGGGAAAGTAAAATGTTGTCTTTTGCAATGCAGAAGTTTATCTTTCGTGCCTTTTTTCATATAGGTTTTGAATGTTGAATGATTTGTAAGATTGTTTTCATTACATTTTCGATGTCGATGATGTTTGTATTAAAAGGATAAATAATGTCACAATCAATACATTGATGTTATTAGTGATAAAATACTGAAATATACAATGTTATAGATTCGGTTAAAATTGTCACTAATAACACTATTTAGTGACAAATTTTTTTCGTCACTAATTTCATTTGTGAACAAATTTTTAGTGATGAGATTGTTTTGTCACTAATGCAAAGGACGTCAAATTTTTCCGTCACAAAATTGCGTTGGCCAACAAACTTTCAGTGACAAAATTAAAGTCGTCACTAAACATTTAGTGACGATAAAAAATATCGTCACTAGTTTGTCACAGAATGAGTTGACTAAGGTTCTTTTTAGTGACGACTTTTTTTTCTGTCACTAAACTGTCACAACTGCCCAACTGACCGAAATAGTTTCAGTGACGAAATTTTTTCGTCACTAAACGTGCTCAATTAGTGACGACTCTTAACTTTTAGTGACGACTTTTTCCCCTTTTTTGTGATGACTTTTTTTTGTCACTAATTTTCGTCACATCTTTAATTCGTCACTAACGCCACTCATTTAGCGATGACTTTTTTGTTTTGGTCACTAAAACCCTTTAGTGACGGAGCATTAGTGACGACCTAGTGACGAACCATTTTTCCATCACTAAATGGTTTTTGTGACGAAAAAGCAACTTTTAGTGATGATATTCCAATCGTCACTGAAGCCCATTTTCTTGTAGTGCTAATTGAATAAAGTTCACTTTTAGTATTTCAAGGTTGACTTCATACCAAACAATTTTAATCATATATAATAGTTTTAGTTTAACTTTTAACAACATATATTAAAATTTCTCTTAAAGTGAAAAGAAATTCATACATTCTCTATTCATAAAGATTTTATAGTAGAGTAAAACTGTAATAAAAGTTAGAATTATATATATATATATATATATATATACCCAAGTCTTATAAATTAATATACTTTTTATTTTGAAATGTCATCATAGTAAGATGTATTTTTCTTTTGATTATTTTAATATTAAAAGATGCATTATTAAAAATATTTGAGAAGTGGGATGCATACCTAAAACATAATATAGATATTTAATTGTTAGAACATATGATACTATTGTAATGAAATTAATTATTAGTAAAAGGTAATCATTTTCTTGCAATGTACACAAATAAAGTTTTTTTAAATTATTATATGATTTATTGTACTTTAATTTTTAGAAAAAATTATGTAGTTTATAAAGTAAAATAAAAAAATCTAAAAAAATAATAAGAGCATATTTGAAACGTACACACGAAAACAATTTTAAAAAAGTTTAAAAGATTTAGTTAATGGTAAATGGGTGCCAATGACATAAAATTCATAGATAAATTGTAATAGATAATTAATTATGTACTGTTGAAATTAATAATTGTGGAACATTGGTTATAAACATACTTGTTCTTTCCTTGACCCAAAACGTGGTTACCAAAATTCTTCCTTAATTTCCCCACAAGGATCCTAGGATATATCTTTCCTTTATTGAAACCAACAAAAGTGTATTCTAAGACCTAAATTCTGAAAAAGAAAAACAGAGTTAAAGAAGAAAATATATGGGAAGGGATAGCTTATATAGGTAAAGAAATCATTTTGCCCGCACAAGAAATTGTTTTGGTAATTTCCAGCTAGTTATCAATCAAAGCTCACTATAAAGCTAGCGCATAATCGAAAAAGCAGAACAATGAATAAAAACTTCCTTGCGGAATGATATCTTCTGTTAAATTCATGTGAATGGCTTTAATGAGTGCCCATGAAATACAAATGCATGTACAATTTAATTATTGGAAAGCATACAAAATTTATTATTTTTTCCTAAAATTGGACCAAAAAAAGAGCTAAGGAAAAGAATTGTATGGAAAGGTTCGACAATGGAGGCAACATAAAATTGGATTGTCATTCATATTATTTTGATGGTGAAGATTATTTGCTGAGTGATTTTTCCAATTATATATTTCGCATTGAAAATCTTGATGATGTCCAGTGACTATTATTTGTTTTTAATCAATTTTATTGTTGTTGCTTGAGGTTGATTATTACTCCCTCAATCCCATAAAAACAGTACATTTACTATTTTTTCTTATCATACAATTATCAGTATCCAATAGAAAATAGTCCGTCTTTAATATATAAAAGAAAATAAAAAACATTCTTGGCTATTAATATAATGATAAATAAATTGCACATTCTTTTAAAATGATAAATAACATGAGACAAAAAGAATAATTGATTTTGTTATGCCTATTTTATCAATATTTGAAAAGAGTAATCTGATGGTGGTTTGATTATTATCCATATTGCCTACATTGGCATCCCTTTCCCAATAAAAAGAATGCTAATGTTGCAGGCTTGTATGGATAGTATCTCAAAATGCATTTGTTTATTTTTCGCTGTAGTGATTGTGAGATAAGATATATATTGAATATCAAAAACATATTTTGTAAAGAGATAATCTACAAAATAGTCCCTCACATATATGGGAAAGAACTTTTTAGTCTTTAATAAACACGTGTTATTTGTCAGTCCTCACTTTCATACCTTTAATCAGTCCTCACTTTCATACCTTTAATCTATTTTGTCCTTACGTCGACTTCTGTCAAATTTTCCATGAACACGTGTTATTTGTTGAAGGTTTTTTTGAAGTAACAGAAAATCATTATTTCTTAAAAGGTTAATTATCTCAAGGGTGGTTGCCCTCTCTCTCTACATTTCTCCGCCGATGATCTCAAAAGATAGCCATTTTTTCCGTTGATTTTTGAGAACAATCGTCTGGTAAATTGCAAAAATATTCTTTTTGTTTTCTGGATCGGTTTCCTTGGATAATGTCCATTGCGTTTCTCCCTCAATGATCTCAAAAGGCATCCATTTTTTTTTTTGTTGATTTTTGAGAACAACCTTCTAGTAAATTGCAAAAATATTCCCTTTGTTTTTCGGATCAGTTTTTTTGGAAAAGGTCCACTGCGTTTCTCTGCTGATGATCTCAAAAGATAGCCATTTTTTCCGTTGATTTTGAGAACAACCTTTTGGTAAATTGTAAAAATATTCCCTTTGTTTTCTAGATTGGTTTCCCTGGAAAAGGTCCATTACATCTACACCCTGTCGATATATATATTTCTATCTCTCTCTGGATCTAGATGAGGCTGTGATGAATTTTGTAATTTGTTTTTGAAAGAAAAATCAACCTTCAAAGCTAATTCCATATCTTGGTAGGGCAGCTCAAGGGTCTCCAGGGAGGCAATTGTTGCTTGCAACCATGGTGGATGAGGCAGGATGAGGCAGAAGTGGAGTTTGGGAATTCTTCAAGAGTGGTTGCCCGTCTCTGTTGGCCAATGATTTCTCCATTTTTTGGAATTAAAAAAAAAACAATAGCCCTTTTTAAGTGGAAATGGGAGTACTATGTAGATATATACATATATATATTTCTGTGTTTGGACTTGTGTTGGTGTGTGTGCTAGCTGATCGATTGGAGTACGGTGGTGGTGATGGAGGCTTTTGCCTTGGACTAGTGCTTTTTTTTTTAATTGGGAAAAGGGGCTATGATGATGTTTCTTTATCATATCCTTTCTGAACAAACAAAACCGGACATTTGATGAGGCTTTTTTTGGAAGCACAAAACTCCTTCTTCATGCTCGCTCCTCTTTGTTTTTTTTCTGTGTAAATCTCAATTTACAAACTTCCCTCTTCATTACTTCCTTTCAATTCCCTCAGCTCTTAGTCTAATTCTCAATAATCAATTACATTGTGCACCCCAAAAGGATAGTTGAGGCTTGAATTTCCAAAAATTGATGGAAAGTTGTAAGGATGGATAGAGTTAACACCTTGTTGACCTAGGTGATTTCCATAGCAACTGTTCCCTAGTGCATAATTCATGCCAAAAACATTCAGAGGTGCGGTGTTTCCCCCACTGTAGATGGAAGAAGCCCAGATATTTTGCTGGTGGTTTGCATTCGTTGTTGCCCACTCCATAATAGCCTTCAAAATTTCTTGAGAAGTTGGCAAATTAAGACTTAAGATGATGATAACCCTTTTGTTTCCTCCATGGCAGCTGTAGTTTCTCGCAATTCTTCTAATTTTTTACCACGAGAGATGATGAAGGTGAAATTAGCAATTGATAACAATCCAACCCAACTGTCATGATCCAAGAGCTTTCGGGTGTTTAACAATGGATGATCCTACAAAATAGATCTCGGAGTGGTTTTCCGGAATAGATTCTCCGATGATAGTATATTCTGAGTTGTTAGAAATGGCTCCCCTTACCTGGTCGTCTTCCTCAGGTATATATCCTTTTCCTTAATAAAGAATGATTAGTTGTTATCCTTAACATTTTCCCTAATAAAGAGTGATTAGTTGTTATCTTTATCCTTTAACCCGCTTGTTACAGCTGTAACACTTTTTGTCATTGTCGCCCAAGGTCCTATTCGCAGAGTTCCAAAGTTAAGTGGAGGTCATGCATTTGCAGGTAGCGTAAAGGTCTTAGTTTTTGGCTCCAAGGTCTAGGGGGCTTAAGATGTGTATAGATTAAACTAAGTTACTAGTCAATGACCAAAGTTCCAAATTTTAGAGTCCAAAGACCAGACTTCGGAGACAAGCGAAGTTCCGGACCTTGGAGACTTTGGAGACAAGCAAAATTCCGGACCTTGGAGCCAAAGGCCAGGACCTTCACGCTACCTGTAACGGCATGACCTCCACTTAACTTTGGAACTCTGCGAGCAGGACCTTGGGCAACAATGACAAAATAGCGTTACAGCTGTAACAAACGGGTTAAAGGATAAAGATAACAACTAATCCCTTTTTATTGGGGAAGAGGATAAAGATAACAATTAATCCCTCTTTATTAGAGAAAAGGATAAGGATAACAACTAATCCTTCTTTATTAGGGAAACGAATATATACGTGGGAAAGACAACCAGGTAAGGGGAGCCATTTTTGACAACTCAGAATATATTATACTCCGACTAAATACTAACTATATCATCAGAGAATCTACCCCAGAAAACTACTCCGGGATCTGTTTTGCAGGATTATCCACTGTTAAACACTTGAAAGCTCTTGGATCGTGACAATCGGGTTGGATCGTTATCAGCTGCGGATTTCACCTTCATCAAAAGACTTCCTCAAAGGGAAGAGGAATAAAGACGTCAGACACAATTCCATTCTCATGCATAAACTTCCAAAAGCAATAACATATTTGTTATCAATATTGGCTTGCTGGATATTTGAAGAAGTTGATAGATCAATATTGGCTTTCTTAGATTGAGGGCTAAAGGATTTGAAAGGAAGTGAGGAAGAGGGAAGTTTGTTCATTCAGATTTACACAACAATGGAGGAGAGAAAAAACAGAGTAACAATCACATGAAAAAGAAGGATTTTTTGCTTTTTCAAAAAAGCCCTTATCAAATAGCACGCGTTTTTAGTTTTGACGGAAAATTTGACAAAAGTCAACAAAAGGACAAAATAGATTAAAGGTATAAAAGCGAGGGACTAATTAGTTTTTCTTCTTTTTTTTTTTTGTTAAAGACTAAAAAGTTCCATATATGTGAGGGACTATTTTTTAGATTATCTCTTTTGTAAAACACAAAAACACATTTTGGAAAGCCATTCATACAGGCTTTGAGAATTATGGGCCCTTGGAAACATATGGCCATCCATACTTCCAGACAGGCCCTTAGAAACACAGTCACGGAAGATTTTGAGAAACATTGGAGGGCTGAACTATGGGGGAAAATTTTTTGAAGTTGGCTGAAAAATTATTGTCGAGAATTATGGGCGGAACTGATTGATAGTGCCATGCGGGCTGAGTATGTTGGCTTGTAGAAACGTTATGTTTTCTATTTTGACTTCCATAGTAGGCTTCTTCAAAATCGGTCCATAGATGCCGAAACAAAAATTGAAATTTACTTTTATTTTTCGATATTCAATTTTGAATTCTCTATTTATTTCACGCTCACAATTCTTATAAGATCTATATAAAGGGAGAGAAACTTCCTTTACTTACCAACGGGATGCCAATTTGGAAAAGAAATTTCTGTAAATCATTCAATTAAGGAGTTGAAAAGAGATAAACCCATCTCAAAAACTAATAATATGTCAATTGAGTCCAAAGTGAAGAAAATTTTAAAGGGAAAAACTCATTTCTCTTACCAGCGTATATGCTATTGCATAGTACTAAACCCTTTTAAATTTAATTAGAATAATAATAGCTTAACATATTTTTTAACAGAAAATCAAGGGTTGACGGCTGAAAGAATTTATTTTTTTTACTGTTCATAGGGGTGATTTAGATGCGATTCAGGGTGCAAATTTTACTGTTCATGTACAGTAATTTTCCTATTCAGTTTATTATTATTATTATTATTATTATTATTATTTTAGGGTAGTGTAGCATATGGTCCTCCATTGGAGAGGTTTTGGGATTCCTAGTATGGGCAAAAGAGCTAAACTGGATCATGGACATTAGATTGTTGTACTTCGAAGCCAATGGCGTTCTAGGGTGCTATTGGCCAGGCTTCCCTACTGAGGATTTTTGTGTTCTAATTTGGGAGGAGGGGCAAGCACAAGATGATACGCAGCGTAAGTCCGCGCAGGGACAGGTGTTAGGGTTAGCCAGTGCCACGCAGGGTAATTTTGCCTAGTATGTTGCTTCGGTTGTTGTTCAGGGGAGCTGTGCAAGTAAAGGCCAACAAGTTAGGGATTTTGTTGCTCTTAGTTAGGTTAGCTAGGAGTTGCAGTTTCGTTTTATCAGGGTGCTATGTCTTAAATGAGATCTACTATGTTAGATTAGCTGTATTAGGACGAGGTTTTAAATAACCCTCTCATCTACTTATTAACTTTGTAATTTCAATAGTTAATACAATCAGTTACTTTTGGTTAAAAAAAAAGTCTTGAATTTTCATGTGGTGGTCTTTGATGATAAATTTAGACTTGCTTGAGAGGTGGTGGTCTTATGAAGAAATTTCCCAATCACATAAAAGAATGATAAGTTATTTAAGTTGTTCGTGGAGTCTGTCTTGCCATTAAGAATAGAATATATAGGTATATTCACTTTAGAAAAGGATATATATATATATAAATAGTTTTGAATTGAACCTCAACATTGGCAACTTTTCTCCCTATTTCCATCAACTTAGAGAAGCTAAGTCAATATTAATTTCCTTTGTCACAATGAGCCACCATCTGGTATGTCTTACCAAGAGCATCACATTTTGCTTTTGATGTGTCTGGGTTCGATATATGGGTTACGGGGTCAAATCTGTTAAGTCCACAAAGTTGTAAAAACTGAACTCAAAGGCCCAAACATTTGAGGCAAGCGAAATCCTAGACTTTTGACTCAGAGGTCCGGACCTGTGAGTGTAGCGCAGTTCAGGATCTTAGAGGCGGAGATCCATACCTTCATGAGGCACGCAGTCCCAGATCTTAGAGTCAGAGGTTGGGACTTCGTGTCATCAGCAATTGCATAATCTTCACTTAACTCCAAAACCCCATTCTCATAATATACCTGTGAGTCTCAAAGGACCATGTGATAACAACAAAACTGTGCTTATCCATAAGCATGTAACTAAAGCTTGTGATTACGGGACAATAACAGCAACGTACAATCAGGAGGAACATCCGCTATTCAGCAATCGGTAACCGATAGAGAATCCCATCATCAACGGGAAGAGATGGATAAAACCAGAAAGAATCACCATGTATGGGACAAGTTGAAATCGTTGAGAAAAATACTAGACTCCGACAAAAGTTCTAACTTAGGTATCGGAGAGTTTTCCCTAGAGAACCCCTCTAGGAATTGTTTTGTAAGGATCATCATTGCTAATCATCAAGAAGCTTTTAGATCGTGATAAGCGGATTGGATCGTTAGTAGTTGCGGATTACGACTTCATCAGCTTCGGTTATAAGCCATGGATCAATGTCAATTATTCATTGAAGGTTTATGGAATAATTAAAGGTCAATTATTCTGTGTTTTGTATAATTCTTTGAGCTGCAAGATAACCAGGGATAAAATGCAAGTTTACCAAGAAACGATGCTAACATAATACTAAGATTCCTTGATGTGTCATGTAAGATTGGCATTATTTGTATCAATAGCTCATACGATTAAGTACATGTATTTGTCTCTTGAATTTGCAAACCTTTTGTTTCATTCTTCCAAGTGTCCGCAAAGACTAAATATTATATACCTTTATTGAATTTTTAATTTTATGTAACAACTCAATTAAAATTACAATAGATGAATATGGCTTTTAATTTAAATATATACTACACTATCTTATTTCGTACAAAAGCAGCATATAATTTCTTTATTCTTTTATATAACTTTTTATACTTTGGAGATAATGTCTATGTCTAATATTTAATTTTTTATACTTTGGAGATAATGTCTATGTCTAATATTTAATTCAAAAAGTATAAAAGCATATTTTGAAAAGTAATTTATAAAAATTTTACAAGTTTATTCCTTGTACGAATTTTGTAAGTCATTTGGAAATTGAAGAAAAATTCATGTTCCAAATCCGAATATGCTGGCTTGGTTTTACTCGTTTTGAAAATCAGAGTGGAACACTTCCAAAATAAAGTCACTTCAACGTTCCAATGCAAGTTGAGAAAAGGAGCACGTATCAAAGCATTTATTTCTCTTATCATTTGCCTTAATTAGTCTCCCTAACACTCACACAAAATTGGAGAAAATAAGAGATTGTGTTGGTCAATCTGACAATTTGATTTAAAACTCTTCATTCTATTGTTATCTATGAGTCCAGTGATACGTAATTGTCATGGATGAGTGGACCAAATAGTAACTAGATTAATTATGTTTTGCATAATTGATTTAGGAGAATTAATAGGACAAGATTGGATAATTGTAGCTATCATAATTATACAATATTGGTTTAACTGTTCCAAAGAGCTTAATGTTATCGTTAATTGATATGAAATGCTATTGTGTCCAGTTAGTTAGTGATAAGTTTTGAATTCAGATGCTAGGTTTGGTCAAATAATTAAGGGAATTAGAAGATTTGTTATGGCCATCCAAACAAGTCTTCAGTTAAATACTTAAATTGGTAGGGTATATGTATTAATGACCCATGATCTATGATGCAATTACGAGGATCTAAGCCTTTGGAATAGAAATTTCTCGTTCTACATTTCTTTGCTATTTATTTATTTGTTTAGTCTATTATTTTAATTATTATTAGTGTTTAGTAGTTTAGTTTAAATATCTAAAACCCCCATTAATTACTTTCATTGCAACTAAGAAATTTAATCGCTAACTCCCTTGTGATTCAATTTAGTTCACTATTACTACAAAATTAATTTGTAATCACCAAAGTGCCAATAATTAATTTTGCGGGTCTCAACAAATCCATTAGGATCAGAGATTGTTCTTGTGTGTATCATTCTTGATTAATTTATTTTAAATGTTTAAATTTAAAAGGGTTCAAAATGGGATTTTTAGATTTGAATTGTTCAAATTGGGATTCTGAAAAGAGTTTAAAGACAAGGTTTTTTAAAAGTGTTTTTTTTTTAAAAAAAAATTCTAGTGTGGCTAGTCAACTAGATTTGGTTGATTAATAGTCTCTCTTTTTTTTTTTTCCTTCCTAAAAGGTTGTTGTCTATTCATTTTGACCAAACCTAGGCCACAATCAATTTGGTTGTGTGGCCAAACTTGGCCTGGCAAGATCCATTTTGGACATCACTAGAATAATTTGGTCAGCAATCCAATACAATGCAAGTTGCTAGCACAATTTGGTCTGCAGGTTGCTAATCGAAATGCATCTTGTTGTTGCTAGAAATTTTACAATCTTCTTTATTTTGCTTTTTCTTGCCCCTCGTGGGCTTTTTGCCCCTTTGCGGGCCTTTGTTTTCGTGGGTTATAGCGCTGCTTTCAGTTGCGACGCCACGAAACTCTAAGCCCTTGTGGCTTTGTACTTTGGCCTTTGTGCCACTCTATCAATATATCTACTATCGTTTTCGGAGAAAAAAAAAAACCAATACAATGCAAGTTGCTAGCACAATTTGGTCTGCAGGTTACTAATCGAAATGCATCTTGTTGTTGCTAGAAATTTTACAATCTTCTTCTTCTTCTTCTTCTAATAATATGATTATTTGACTTTTAGCAACAAAATTATTTCTTTTTATTGTTTTAATTTGATCTGTAAAATATCTTTCCGTTGATAATTTATAACTTTAAAATAAATTTGGATCTATTTTTATATTTTAATTGGTTAAAGCATACACTATTACCTAATCCAGTCAAAGTATTTATTTTGTTCAAATTTATGTATGATTTGAATTTAGAAAAATACTTCATTCCTTATTTGATAATTAATCAAGTTTAGAATTGATTAGATTTTTTTAGACATTCAATTTATAATTTTAATTCGAATATGAAGATTATAAACTAGAAGGAAATAATTAAATTTTTAATTTGACTAGAATTTAGTAGTTTATTAATTTTGAAAATTTACTAAATTTTAAACGTTATTTAATATTTAGAAAAGTTCTCAATCTAAGCTAATATTCAATATTTAATTTGACAAAATCGTGGGAAATATATTTTAGATAGAAAATCCAAAATTACATTTTTGTTATTTTCAATTAGATTCATTTTGACAATTTATATTTTTAGAATTATAAATTTTAAAATTTACTTAAAATGTTGATAGTTTTCATATTTCAATATATTCCATAGTTTAATTTAATTAAAATTATGGAAGAGGTTCTAAATTGAATTTTGAAATAATAATTTTCTATTAAGTCAATATTGAAGACTATGGGTTTTCAGAAACCTAAGAATCTAACTTTAAAGGTTTTGGTTTTAGAACCTTTAAATTCCAACACTTAAATCATTTGCTTTATTTTGATTTAGTTAAATTTTGAAACTATAATGGCTTCTCAAAATAATTGAAGAATGTTATTTTTAATGTGATTGGAATTGGTTTTATATATATATATATATATATATATATATATATATATATATAATATTAAATATGCTTATATAATTATTTAATTTGATTACTGACAAGTTTGTCGAAGCCCGTAAAATAATCACTGATTCTAAAGTAATTTGTAAAATAAATTTGCAACAGTAGTGGACCAGATCAAATCCCAAGGGAACCGAAGTATAATTCCAAATCTTGAGCAATAAATTAGAAAAATAAATGAAAATAGTGGGGAGTTGAATGATTAACTATTTTACTGAATTCTAAAATTAATAAAAATAATTATTAAAGCAGTAAAAAAATAGAAAATAATGAAAATTACCAAGTTTACTGAGTTTCCAATCCAAGGGTTGATATCATTCAATTGCACCACTAATCATAGGTCACAAAAAATAACTTTGCAAATTCAAATATTTTACTTGAAACTTATTAGGATAACCGTAATAAATTTCTATTTTTCTAATATAATTGACCGAACCTAGCACCAAAATCAAAACTTACCACTAATTAATTGGGCATGATAGCGTTCCATATCAATTTAATGATAGCATTAAGATCTATGAAAATAGTTAAACCAAAATTGAAACACCGAGATAGCTATAGTAAATTAATCTTGTCCCGTCAATTCCTTTAGGCTAAGCATGCATACTTCAAGTCATAAACATAGTTAACCTAGTTGCTACTTAAACCACTCTTTCATGACAATTACAGATCACCGAATTCATGGATAGCAATAGAATAAATAATGAAGAATTAATTTGTTAGATTAACCAGTCATCAACTATTCATAAGAATTAAATCAAGAATTAACAAGTACTTGAATTAAAAGCAAGAATATAAAATTAAGAGCAAAACCTCACAGTGATTGCAATTGAAATCAATTCTTCTCTTGAATTAGAAAGAGAGTTAGCCACTCATGGTGGCATACATGGCTACTGAAATTTAAGAGAACAACTAAACTAAAAGAAAGACAAAAAGAAAAGAAAAAAAAAGAAGGGAAGAATGTGAGGCCCAAAGGACAAAACAAACAGCGGCTGTCTAACATGAGGTCAAGACAAGCAGCTCCTTTGTGCTCCAAGGCCGACTGCCTCCCCTTTCCTTCTACAACTTGATAGCTCATATTTTTTCTTTGTCTAGACAAAAAACTCTTCCATGAATTCCTCTTCTTTGATACAAATTCATCCAAGCCCAACGCCCCACGCCCAATGTGAAGGAATAGGAACTTTTCTGGATTTTTCTTTTTCTGCTTCAATTTTTTGCCTTCAATCAACTTTTCCTCCAATTCACCATTTTCCATACCTAAAACAAAAGTATATTAAACCCAATTAATGTCTCTTAAAATTCAAATTAATATTAAGGAAATATTAACAAGAAATATATATTTTTTAAGTTCTATCAAATCCCCCACACCTAAACCATGCTTGTCCTCAAACATACATTAAATCAATATCTTCCTCTCCATTCCTATCCCCTTTTCAACTCATTCACAAATAACTCAAAATCATCACACATTAGAAATCAAGATTGCATTACTGATCTAAGGGAATAATTTCAAGATTGTATTACTGATCATTCAATTGCATTACTGATCACAAGTTACAAATATTTATCTGTCAAATTCAAATATTTAATTGAAAACTTATTAGGATAGTCATAACAAATCTTCTATTTTCCTAAGGTAATTGACTTAACCCAGCATCCAAATCAAAACTTATCATTAGTTGACTCAGCATAATAGCATTCGATATCAAATTAATGATATTATAAGTTTTGTGAAAATAGTGAAACCAAAACTAAATAATCAAAATAGCTGCAATTATTTAATCTTGTCCTATTAATTCTCCTAGGTTAAGCATGCATATTTTGGTTCATAAACATAAATAATCAAGTTGCTACTTATACCAATTATTTTTGGCAATTACGAATCACTGAACTCATTAATAGCATTCGAAGGAAGATGATGAATTAATTTGTTAGATTAATCAACATCGTTTATTTGTAAGAAATAAAATCAATAATCAACAAATACTTGAATTAAAAGTAATAAATAAATTAAGTACAAAACTTCACAATGATAGCATTTGAAATCAATAATCCCTTAACTCGGCACTATAGCATTCTATATCAAATTTTTGACGTGGCTCTAACACTCTTTTTAGATTGGCAAGTGATTGACAAGATTAAAACAACAAATTTTAGTGTTTAAAAGATATACATAAGTTCACAACAATAATATGAAATTCGACACACAAAATATAAAAGTGGAAATAAACTTATACAATCATGAGTTAAACTAGAGAAAGACTAATTATTTCACACGCTTAGTGTGGCAAGGAAACAGACTCAATGAGCAAATTAAAAAAAGAGAGTGCCATCAATCTACTTGAAACTTCCAGCAACATCTTGCAAAAACAACCGCCACACGCATAGTAGAATTTTCTAGGTAAAATATTCCAGTTCGACGGCTATGAATATTATTAGCTTGATTTGCAAAGGTGGAATTTGACGGAAGTGGCTAAATATAATCTCACATGTATTTCTTATACGAATCAGAAATTTAACTAATTCATCCTGAATTTGAAACGTTTTTCCAGATCGATAAATAAATTTTTTTTTTTTTTGCCAAATTGAAACCAGAAATAACATGGTTTATTTTTTCCAGAATGGATGTCAGAACAACGGTGTTAATTCATGATCTCATTTAATCGCAAAATAGCACTGATGGTGCAAATCAAGTAATCATAGCTAACAACTTCATCGTGCATCCCGATTACGGAGATCTTCAGCCCAAAAAAACTCCTTAGTCCAGATTAAATTTTTTGGTTTTCTCAACAGATAGCACTCCCGGTTGTCCTGAAAAATATGTACAACGTTAATTAATCACACTTTTAATGGTATATATCCCATAGTGAAAAATATTACTCAAAATGTGAATACAAATTACCGATTACACAGAAACAAGTATGCAAATAAATTTACAAGGATAAATGGGCCTGTCGTTTCCAATATTTTTCTTAATTTTTGTCGAATGACAATATTTGAATCATAGCTTCATTTTCATTGACTCCTATAGCTTTGCCGCTCTGCTGTGTATTTTTCCCCGCTGTCTAAAAGCAACGATGCGATTATGAAACAGAACACAAATAGAAGTTAATAATTGAAATTTGTCGATGTTTTTCCTTAAGTTCTGAAAGAGAATAAATTAATACTTATTAGATTCTTCATTTTAATGCAGTTTATAAAGTAAATTGTGGAACAAATTGACCTTAATCCAAATCCTAATATAGGTAAAAACTATCGTTTAGTTACTACACATGGACCATGTTTCAAAGTCTAAAAAATTAATAAAATATAGTTAAATGAGAAACTGGACAACATATGAAAAATATTACGCAAAATATTAGTAGATTCTCTTAACATGGCAGAAGAGTAACCAAACGATAGTCACTATAATTATCAATTATAATTATAAGTTATGTAGACACTACTTGAATAATTAAGAGAGAATTCGTTGAAATTTGTCAACGTGAAAATCATTCAGTCTAACCAAAACACATGAAAACGTCAATTGAAAATATATAATCAAGTACCATACTTGTCTTCTTTGTTTTTTGTTTTTTTTTGGGTGGGGGTGGGGGGAAGGTTGTAGAGGCTTGGCAATTGTAAGTATCTTATTAACACTTACCTGTTATGGAGGAGAAAGCCCAATTGCCTATTGAAGGGATTTGGGAATTAACTCCGTCGAAGAGAAGCATCACATGGTTCTTTATATATATATATATATCATGAGATTTGCTACGAGGATCAATATTTAATGATAGTATTAAAAATGTTGGTTTTTTAATGACAAGCATAGTATTCGTACTAGTATTTAAATAAACATAATAAGTTTTTTCCTTTTCAGATTTTCAATGTGAATTTCATAATTTCTATTTGTAAATGACTTAAATTTGAGTTCAAGGTTCTTGACACATTGAAAAGTTTATCTTGTACATTCATATTTCTTTCGTTCCAAGAAAAAGAGTTCAGTTCAAATTGTCACATTTTCCAATTTAGAAAAAATAACACATTTATAATTTTTGAAATTTATCCTTAACTTTTAATTTAAAAACTAGATTTTTTATTTTTTTATTTTTTTGAAACAAACGAACTCATTTATTGACATGGAGGGACCATAATTTCCTGGTCATTCCAACCTGTAACTTTTACCCTTAAAAATTTTACAAGACTATAGCTTTTGCTACATAGAAATTGTTTTTAGCCTTATCTAATTAAATTTTATATAAACACAAAAATGCATCTGAAACTAGAACTCAGTTAACCAAAAAAAAAAAAAGAAGAAGACTAAACGAATGAAATAATTAAACAAAACATCAATTAGAAAGAAAGCAATAAACAAGTATTAGAGTAGTCACTTTTGAGTTGCCAGGCCTCATGAGGGGTCAATATGGCGGAGAAGGCAGGCCCAGTGAATGAATGAACACACTCCATAGCCTTCTCTGCTGCTGTTTGGCTGTAATAAACATATCATTAGGGAAAGCGCATCAAATTGAATGTCAAAAACGACAATGAAAGGATCGGTTCGAGTTTTATGAATTTCACTTAAAGTTGAAGTTTAAATATCATTAATGTCAAATTATAGAAGTTTTAGAAAACACTGAAGGTAGGAAATATGGAATCAAATATGGCAAGTGGTTGAGAATTTTGCCTACTTTTGATAATACAATGGTTTGATTTTTACTCTTTCCATTCTAATGCGTGAAACAAATCACATGGTAGTAGTGGCATATTAAATTGTGCACATTCTGATCCGTTTATTAGCACAATACAAAGAAATTTAATAGAAGAACAATTGAATTTTGAAATTCTACGGAAGAATATGTATGAATATCCTTAATATTTCACACCTAAAATAACGCGCACACACACACCAAAAAAAAAAAAAAAAAAGAAGAAGCATTACATATTTAGGCATCGACATCGACGACATGTACCATAATCTAGATCAATTACAACCACAAAATGACCTTTCCTCACCCCCCCCCCCCCCCCCCCCCCTTGATTCTCTTAAATAAATAAGGGCAAAAGTTTCTCCAAGTACTAAATTATTTGAATCTTATGTTTTGTGTCACTCAATTTTTTTTTTTTAATACTTTTACCCAATCAATCCTGTAAAGTGGGATATTTTGAGTCATTCGATATAATTTTGACGGGTAAACTCCAACCATGGTTCTTTTGACTCAAAATGGGGCTAAAAGTATCCATACAACTGAAAAGACAAATCGACTATTCACAAGTTAGAAGATAAATTGTGTAGACACCTTTATCTGTATTTGAGTCATAAGAATTGGTTATAAGGGGATTTTCTTTATACGGGATTTTCTTTTCTTGATGATATATGTGCAAACATTTGAGGGGAAAACAGCACCCTTAATTTTTAAATTTTTATCTAATGTTTCTTGCCAAACAAAAGTGAATTTCAATATTTTAATTTTTCGCATATTTAATTTATTTAACAAATTTAAATTCTAAAATAATGAGGTTGACCATTAGATTATTAGTCAAGCGTTAAATTTGCATTATAATATTACAAAGTTTTTAGAATTAATTTTATTTATTTTCATAAGATTTGGCTAAATAATAAAATAAACCTGGCCAAATAACGATTCCTCCTTCCCCACTGAATGGCCAAACCCAAACATATAGCACAAACCCCTTTACTCTTGAATTTTTTGCGCTGAAATGCTGAATATACCCTTTGTATGTTAAACTATTTCAAAATATTTTTCTAATATCAAATAAATTTTTCATAAATATATAATTGTCTCATTTAAACCCGACATAAATAACCTTTCTTCAATTTTTAGAACTAAAAATTTTCATTTAATTAAACCTTACTAATTTTGAAGTGTAAAAATGCAATGATAATGGATATTTTTTTGCTATTAATAAAAAATATTGTTATAATAGTCCACAATAATGAACCTAGGATAAAAAAAATAGAAAATAGTGAGTTATTATATTAATTTTTCTTTTTGTTATATTTTCATTTTTTATTTTATTTGTTACTAAAAATAGAAAGTATAATATTCATCCTAATTAAAGAATATTCTTGTCATTTCACAAGTCAAGGAAGAAACTGTTATTTGCCCAAATTTTAGGAATTTTTTTGTTATTTAGCCAAAGCTAAGGGGATTACATATAATTAATCTAAAAAATTATAATATTATAATACATGCTTAATGTTTGACTAATAGTTTAAAAGTTAGCCTTGTTTTTAGGAGAGCTAAGCTTGCAAATAGATTAAATAGGTTGAAAATTGAAATATTGAAAACTACACTGAATTTACCCAAAATTTTGAAGACTAAAAATAATAAAAAAGTAAAATTTTGAGAACTAAAAGTACTGTTTCTCCAAAATTTGAGGTTCTCATAACATTAGTTCCGCTAGCGTGGCGGTCACAAGGCACTCCCTAGGTCTATATTGAAGGGTTTGAATTCTTCTTTTTACTCTCCTAGTATTGGTATCTTTCTCTCCTTGATTATTTATGCATAAAATTGAACTATAAAATTCTCATTTCCCGTTATATAAGACACAAACGGATATGAAACACAAAAATATACATTGTAATACTAGCAAGTTTATTACATGTGCCAATTTTTTTGTGAAAAAATAATGAAGTTGCTAGTGTGAACAAAGTGGAACAAGAGATGGTGGATGATTATTTTATAAATGCAAAACGGAAATTAGTTCATCAAATACATTGTCATACTGGCAGCCGATTTGTCATCAAATAAAAATAGATTTAACTTCGACTCAATTATTCTTATTCTTTTACTTAATTTTTGAAAAATATAACTATACACTATCAAATTAAACGAAAATTTAAAACTTTCAAAAGATCCCAGAAAACTATTAAGAAAAAAAGATCTCTCCAAATTAACAACTTTCACTGACAAATCAAGGGAGACAATTTCAATGGTGCAAATGGAGTATAGCAGTATGCTGTAACTTGCCTGCCTACAACAGCCGATAGAATGTGAATGGCATAGGGCTTAACGTCCTGGCCTTTGGGTTGATCAATGAACACTATGTAAACATTTGTATCGGCCATATATGAGTTCCCTGTGAGCCAAAATGACGAAGTTAGGATTAAAATCCATATGGATGGAATGCCTGTTGATGATGAGGACAGGATTTCAACTTTCTGCATCGCCATATTTACTCTCTAAATTCTGTGAATAGAATGAAATTAGTATGGGCATGTAGAGGAATTCACCCTTTTTTTTGGGGGATCTAATTACAAGTACAATTAAAGGTAATGTTCGTAACTTACATACTAGTTCATTTAATTCTACCTTTAAAAGTGACTTTCATTTTATATTCTTACTTCAGGGCATTCGTTATCTTTATTTTGTGTATGTAATTTATTTTGATGGGTTACAATACTATACCAGTGTCTTTAAAATTTTGGTGCGATTAATTAAAGTATAATTTCGTTTGTTGTACTCTCAAGTTGAGATCGGCAAGTCTTTAAAGCTCTTGTTAGACTATTACAAGTTTAAAAATAAAATAGTAGACTTAGCACCAAAAAAAAAAAAAATTATGCAAATTAATATGTCCAAACGTCTTAATTTATTTGTTCGGTGGCTCAACTCCTAACTGTTCAAAATACCTCAACTTGGCTCTCTAAACATATAGAAAAGGTTTAGTTAAGCTCCTTCTCACACCATAAAATATAACCACTCCCTCCATCTCAATAAAAGAAGTCATTTTTAATTAAACATAACTATTTTCATTTAAAAAGTGCAACGTATTTAATATATAATTTTATAGTATATATTTATTTTTAAATTATAAATTATATATAATTATTATTAGCAAAAATAATGTATAAATTCCATTAAAAACAAGATCTTTATTTGGGAAAAAACATAAAAGTAAACTTTTTTTTTATGAAATAAAGGAAGTATTTAAGATTGGACGATTTGATCCCACTAATAAACAACCTACCTACTTGGATTGTCTGTCTTCTTTTAAATTTTGTTAGAATATATAGATATTATTTTAAAATGCTCCTTCCACCTCCCCACTTACAAATTACTCTGTTGAATCCCTTCAACATAAATTAGAATACATATAGTAAATTATTAAAATAAGTAAATAAATAAGAATACTCATTGTGCACATGTAGATAAATGAATAAATTATTAAAAGTGGTAATATTAGTCTCTAACCGTAAACTAGTTGAAATTCTTATAAGATGTGGCCCGGTTTCAAAAGGTGCTCTTTAATGATTTTCCAGTCGAAATTATTTGTTTTTGTCTTTTAATTCACTCTTTTAAAAAGTAAAAAAATCAGCCAACTGCTAAATTATTAATATTGTATACTTTTTGCCACTCAATTATTATTATTATTTTGTAAACTTTTACGAGCTCAACTTTTTAAAGTGAGTTTAATTACTTTAACCTACTTTTTCTGATTTTTCTATCTCTCTTAGAAGAAGTTTCTTACTGGACATTTGATCATTAGTTTATGGGAATTGTTTTACATTAGCATTTGATCGTTTTCTGTCTGCCATACTTACAGAATACTCGTATTAATTAAAGTACTTTTACATTATTCAAATTTGTTAGAAAGCACAATCCCTGATCTAAAAAATGAGTTCAATTTAAAAAAAAAAAAAAAAACTTGTCCCACAAAAAAAAAAAGAAGATACTTTTTGGTGTAAAATTTTTATGTTACACTTACTAACGATGACAATACATAATTTAAATTAAAAAGTAAGAATAAAAAATATAAAAACACACATTTAATGATGCATTAAATATATTGTACTATGTAACTTAAAAAAAGATGTATTAAATCCAAAGTGAATTTTTTTTTTAAATGAACGAGTAATTCACTCATATTAATTAAAGTATATTTACATTTATTCAAATTTGATATAAATGTGTTGCATTAAATTTTCTGTGTTAGAGAATTTAAACATCTATCCGAAACCTATTGGCAAGCAATTAGGTATTCCCAAAATCTTATTAATCAGAGAATAAATGTTTACAATATGGATGTGACATAATATTTCTAACACTTTCTCTTAGTTAACATGGCTTGGGTAGTGTAGAATAATATCTCTAACACTCCCCTGAAACATGAATTTGGTTAAATAGCATTTTTGAACATGGATGACTGATAAGGTTGGAATTTTTAACCCAAACCTAATATTAGACATTAAAGTCCCCATCAAGTCCAAAGAGAACTGATTCTGGGAAATTAAACCCAAAGAGTATAAAGTATTTAGGGGCTAGTCATGTTTGAAAAATTAGACCTAAACCCAAAATTCAGATATTACTATAAAAATTCTAAACGTCTAATATTAAATCAATCAATTAAAGGGGTGAAGTGGTCCAAATATTTCATTTATTAGTCAATAAATTTTCGGAAAATTAACACAGAATAACATTTTTAATAGGGCCTCTCAAAGATGACTTGGGTTGTGCCGAATAATATTATTCTAGTCAAATTGTTAGAGATATTTTTATAACAATAATAATATTTCTAGTAATTTGTAAAACGTTATATGACTGATGTACTAAATATGAATATACAAAATAACAAGTGAATATTTTGTGTTTTCAAATATGCTACAACAGTCATTTATAACTTTTCATTTAAAAATTACTAATAATATTATTACTCTATTTTTAGACTTTAATTGTAGATAAAACAGCAAAACAACACATAACTCGATACCGTAATTATCCTTGCCTTAATCCAACTATTATTCTTGCCTCAACAGCCATTGCAGACGGGCAATAGTGCAGTTTTAGAGTAGAGTTTTTAGTATTATGAACATTTACATACAAATGATCTTACTGGTAGTCTCCGCATACAACTTGTAATACTGACAGGGTCTATTTAATTTATACATAAAATTTCAAGTAAAAATCGTGCATTTCTTTGATATCATAACAACTGTACTGTAAGAGGAACTAAATTATGTGATATAGCAACTTTGATTGAAACCAAAAAACACATCATTTGAAATCTTCATCCTCATAAGCTTATCCCTCGCCACTGCAATTAATCTCCATTGTCAAACCTTCAATCCAAACTATCTCCATGCTCAGGGTGCAAAATTTTACTTTTTTGGACATATACCACTCCGGGTTGATCTGCAAAATAAATATTGTCAGAGATGATTGTTAATCTTACAAGGTATTAATCTATCCCAAAACCTCAATTATATTAAAGCGGATATCAAAATTTGTACTAATTAAACCATAAAGGTTGTACCAAACCTAATACATTACTCAAGTAATTACTATTAATAGTGAAAAAGAAAAATGAAAACATTCAAAACACAAACTTCTGAGATTTGAGGCCTGCGAAGGTGTTAATGTAGCGGCGAATCCATTGGCAGCGGTTTTATAAACATAGCGTAGAGCATTCTCTGCTGCGTCCTTGCTGCAATATCATCGTAGGAAAAAATAAAAAGTAAAGAAGTGTATACAAATATCTATACCAGATTCTTATTCGTTTCTTGTCAAAACAAATAGGTAACATTTGTTTCGAAGTCACGCCCAACATAAAATATATTGTTAATGACTTGCCTGTTTAGAACCGCACATAAAAGATCAATGGCATATTGCTTGTCTATCGGTTCCTTCGTGAAGACTAAGTAAACATCTGTTGCGGCTATTGAAGCTTTTATAAGGAAGGAGAGGGATAGAGTCAGTGATAAAAGCCATATCGATGAAGTTCTAAGATTTGAAGAAGACAGGATTTGATGAGCGTTCTTTATTGCCATCTTATTTTGAACTTTGAGTTAGGTAAATTTAGTTAGAAAACTTGTCCACCATTGCAGGGTTTGCTTGCTTTATTTATATATATTTTCGGGTTGAAAAGTTTTATTATGTTAAAATTAATGACTTTATAGTCAGGTACGCAAAAGTTTTATCAAGAAAATATTGAGTGCCGAAAACCACATTAGATTATGTAGTCCTAAACAGTGCTGGAAAGATTTCTTCTTATTTTAGCTTTAAAATTGGGGAAAACCACTATTACAATTCTTAATTTTCATTTTGTGATTTTGATTGTACCGAACCAGGGGAGGGTGGGTTTCACTAAAAACCCACCCCACGGTTTTTTTTTAAACTCAAATCCAATAACCAAATGACCATTTTCATTTCATTCCATTTCATTTCCCCCAACAAAACCCACCAACCAAACACCCCCTAAGTATAACCATTCCACTTAATGTTTCTTACCCGCAACTCGAAACTACACATGATATTAAGTCATTAAATTCTGGAAATTTAGTGTATTTAGTACAGTAAAGACTTGTAACTCATTCATAAATAAAAGTTTCCGCTCTCTATAGTCATCCAACCTCTAAAGTTAAGCATCAAAGAGACATGTAATTTTATTTATTACAATATCAAAACCTAATAATAGTCAACCGTTACACTAATTTTTTATTAGTAAAACAAGGGTGAGACACGAGGGACCAAAATTGATAGTATCTTTTTTTTTTTTTTAATTTACATTGCTCTTCTATTTTTTATATTCTCTCTTTCTTTTTATTTACCTATTTTTTCCTTTAATTTATATTTTATTTTTTATTTTTTTCCTTCAATCTAAGTTTTTTTTTTTCATTCTTCTTTTAATTTCATATATCTTTTTACTATTCTTATTTTTATTTACTCATTGTTCTTAATTCTATATTTTTTATTTTATTTTCTCTTACTATTTACCTATACTCTTTTAAATTCTCTTAGTCTTTATCTTTTACATTTTTCTTTTTATTTACTATTTTTAAAAATTTTCCTCTAGTGAAGACATCTTGTTTTAACTTATTTTTTCATTTTGACATTTTTTAATGTCTTTTTTAAGGTCAATTTAAATATTTTTAAAAGTCATATAGTTTAAAATATTTAAAATATATATAATTATCATATTTATTCGTCATCTATACCCCTTTTCTTTCCCCCTATCTTGTTTCGTCAAATTGTGATGGGGGTAGCAGTACCTCGATTCTAAATCTTAAATCTACCTTCACTGGGTTTAGGAAGCGCTACTACTACCATCGCTATAATTTAACACGACATGTTGGGGAAGGGGATTTGCAAATGGCAAATGATGATAATAATTATGTTTTTAATTATTTTCAAACAATATAATGTTCTTTTCTAATTTTGTAATGTAGCCCCAAAAATTTTACTTTAGTTATAGGGTGACATTTGTCATTTGTGTATTAAAATGTTATTACATCTTAATCCATGTTTTGGAAGAAAATTAAGAGAAAGCAATGAAAAAATCTAAAAAAGACTAAAAGCCAAAAAATAAAATGAAATAAAATGAGATAAAAAAATGTCTTCACTAGTGGAAAATTCTAAAAAAGGGAAAATAAAAAGAAAAATGTGTAAAAGATAAAGATTATGAAAAATTTTAAAATGTAGATTGAGGGAAAATATAATAAATAAAAGAGTATATGAAAAGAATAAGAGAAAATGAAATTGAAAATATAAATATAGGAACAATGAGTAAATCAAAATAATAGTAAAGAATATAATAAAAGTAAAATAGGAATGGAAAAAAAATTAAAAAGAAAAGCATAGATTAAAGGTAATACAAAAGAATAAAATATGTTAGCACACTCAACAATTAGTTACGAAACAGCCTTGATTTATTAGGTAAAGTAATTAATCAGTTAAGATTAAGTGTTGAAATAAATTATGAAACGGAGTCTAAGAAATACTAGATTTAGAGACAAAGAGTAAATACAAGTAAAAGTAGTAAAGAATATACTAAAAGTAAAACAGAAATAGCATTTTTTTTTTTAAAAAAAAACATAGATTAAAGGTAAATACAAAAAGAGGAAAATATATTAAGACATTCAATCAATTAGTTACCAAACAGCCTTGCTTTGTTAGGTAAAGTAATTAACAAATTAAGATTAAGTTTGAATCAAATTATCAAACAGAGTCTAAGAAATACTAGAATAGTTGTTTTTTGAAAAAACAAAAAAAAAATTATTTCTTCTCAGTTTACAGTTATTGCAATATAACAAAAATTATTATTGGTAGACCATATTTTGCATAAAAGATTCGCTAAAAACAGAATGAAAACTCTTAATCCCAACTTATATTTACTATCGCTAGAAATTGCTGATCAAACTCTCCAAATAATTTAAGAAAAATATTATTTTCCAAACTAAACCACTGATACAATATCGTACATCTAAATTAGAGTGGAAGCCGGGATTCCAGTGCAATTATTATAGTCCAAATTCAGCAGTCCCAGCTCTTTTAGCTTAATTTAACTCGAGGTTTATTGAAGTTATCAATAGAATTGTATCCAAAAAGAATACTTATTGTTAAAAAATGATAAAGTAAGGGAAGGTGAAAAAATAAACGCAGAAAAGAAATTAATAATGCCTCCAAGCAAGATTTTAGTACATTCTTACATGGATTTTATGTAAATTAAGTTCCCAAGATTAAGAGCTATGCAGATCCGCAATTACATAGCTGAAAGGAGTCACTTGTAATGATCAAATTTCTGAAAGAAAAGAAGAAAACAGAGTATCTATTTGCTTAAGGAACTTGCCTAAGTGATTGCACTACAACTTTAATCATATTGAATTTTGGATTTAGTAATTACCAAATCTAATAGGTGTAGGGTTTTGTTAAATCCTATAAATAGGACTTAAATTCACAATTTAATACACACAGAAAAGTATCACAACACACAAATCTTCTTCCTAGTTTTCTCTTCTCTTTAGTATTCCTTTCCAATATAATTCCTATTGGTGATTGGAAAGATACTTTGTAAATTTCTCCACATATTAGTGAATTTAGTTTCTTCTCCAGTTGTGGATGTAGTTCATATTGACCGAATCACGTAAATTCCTATGTCTTCTGTCCTATTTATTTTCTCCCTTTTACTGTCTTTATTATTGTCTTTACGGGCTATTAGCAAATAGTGGGGCTCGTTTCCTAACAATTCACCACTTCATTTGGACAGTCACAAGATGAAGTTTCATTAGAGTTAGATTGACTCAACTGAAACTTTCCAAGTGTATTTACACGCAGTTTGTGAAAGGCCAATTTGTTGTTAATGGCATCCAATTCTGGAGAAGGTAAAGCATTTCATGTTTCTTTTTTCGTGCTATCTTTCAGCTGTTTTGTTGATTGTATACAACCGCAAAAGCATCATGATCATTCATGGGATATCAAAGTTTCTTTGACAATCATTAATTTGGCTGTAGACATTAGCTCCTTATGGTATCAACTTTTGGAACATCTTTCTCACGATAAATTAATTTCTATTCCTTATTTATCTTAATTTTCATTAAAAAATATTTATCATGAATGCTTAATTTGTCATTTAACAAAATGGTAATGCAGATCTTTTAATTCTAGTTTCAGCATTCTAGTATTCCTTTTCCTCTGTTGTAGATTGATATTTCGGTTCCTTATTATACTTCTTCTAGTAATGGTGCACATTATTTCTTAACTCTTATAGATGGCCACATTAGAATCTCTTGGACATTTTTGCTAAAACACAAAAGTGATGCTTTTAATTTTTTTTTTTTGAATTTTTTTAGAATTTGATTAGGCATCAATTTGACAAGTTAAGCAAGCGGGTAGATAATGTCTTAACATTAACTAGGGGTTAACTAAAAATGTACTTCCTCTCTCCAAAAAAAAAAAAAGAATCTACTTTTAATTTGATATAATTTTTTTTAATTTACAAAGTACAACACTTAAATGCGCCATTAAATATGTGTATTTTTACATTTTTATCCTTATTTTTTAATTTTTGTTATACATTGTCATTATTAGTAAAAGTAATATAAAAATTTTACAACAAAAGTGGATTTCTTTTCTGAGACAAAGAAAATTGTTTAAACTAATCTAATTTTTTGGGATGAAGGTAGTATTTCACATCACATTTTTGGTCCAAGCACACTACAATAAATTGGTGCTATGAAAAAAAAGCATCGTGATCAACTTATCATTGCTTAAGTTTTAAGATTTCAAGTTCATTTGCCTATTAAGTATTGGGGAGAGTATATTTTAGCTACCACATATATGATCAATATATTACTAATTATAAAATTTGGAAATAAAACACCATGTACTTTTTGGTAAAAGACTAGACCATTATTACTTATAAGTTTTTGGGGTTAATTACATTTACCTCCTCTAAGACACTTATAAGCGATCAATCCTGGAAGTTTGGTAATTCTATTGTCACCCCTGGACCACCCAAATGTTTGGCTACCATTATGGAATGATAAAAAAGACCAAAACAACAAAACAACACCAAAATAAAAAATAAAAGAAATCCCAGGCCTACCCAAATAAAGAATTGAAAGAATCCTTCCATTATCTTCCCAAATGACAAACACCTTCTCCACTGAAACCTTTGAGGGAACCCGGATTTTGCACCCCATAAATCTCCATTTTCATCCAAAATTTTCGTTACCCAGCAAAGATCTACCAAATCGAGAGGTTTGATGTGAGGCCGAGGGCATGGTAAGAACTAGTGACTCAGTGCCATTGCTAGAAAAACCTAGCAAAGTATGGTATGTTTTTGAAACTGAATATAGTATGCATGGCTCATTATAAATTCATAACTTGAGTAAATCACATCCCAAAATTCTATTTTATTGTTTTGTGATTCAGTTGTTCAGTAGAAAAGGATTTTTGGAAGTACTATATTGTAGTGCGAATTGGGGTTTTACATAGTCTTGCATTGCTAGTTGATCTCGCACTCAAAGTATGTGATGTTAACTATGTATTTCATGTATATGACTCGTATGCTCTAACATAGGATGATTTAGGGTTTTATGTTGGGCGAATTTCGATTGATACATGTACAATAGAAATATTTTCTAGAATTATATTGTCCTCTATGAATCAACTAGCATTGCATGTCATGGAATGGCACTATTTTTGTGTGAAAGCAATAGGGTTCAAAATTTTTTATCCATACTGTTGTAGTGGAAAATGTAAATAGAGGAGTGTATTGCACTAGAAGTTGTAAATTTGATATATTAGACCGCTATCCATTGCTATATTTCACCGGATTTACATAAATTAATTTAATACTTAATATGTGATGTATGTACTTACATAACACAATGTAGTGCTTACTGGCTCTTTGTCAAACATGTTGATGAATGATTGGGATTTTTTTTGTTTAGGCTAAACTAGCACATGTGTCCTCTATTGGACTAAATTTTGGAAGGAAGAATCACACTATGAAAGACATTGACCCTAATATGTGAATATTGTACTCTTATCTGATATTTCTGAGCATTTGTTTACTGATCCAGAAAGATGGAAATCGATGTCTTTATTAGTTTCTTGCACACAACTAGGCACAAAATATAGGTTTGTGATTAATTCTGAAGATGATATGTAGGAGATGTTTAGACATCATAGAAGAGGTGGGTTTATTAACATATATGTTAGTGATAGTGGCAGTAGGAAGAAAGGCATGCCTATTGATTCTGATATTGTGCCTAACATGGATGGTAATAACCCAACGTACAATGATACAACTAAACAGAAGAGTAAACCTAAGGCCAAACCTATGCCGAAGACAAAAACATAATTAAGGTATGGGACTAGAGGTGGTGGAATAGGTACGATCAATAAAACATCCTTTAAGTTAGTGGATGAAATTTACCTCAGTGCTGAAGAGGATGATGAGTGATATGCGTTAAGTGATGATGATGAAAGGCAAGTAGAAGCCAATGATGAAATATTTCATAAGTATGTCAATGATAGTGTTGAAAATGAAAATACAAATGAGGGTGTGCTATCAAGTTATGAGTCCAATGATAAGGTAGAAATTGAAAATGATTCCAATAGTGAGTTTTAAAATGACCTAATGGGCTCATGTTTAAATGCTAATGAATTTGAGATACCTAACGGTGAGAAATTCAAATTACTTAGGGGAATGTTGTTCGAAAATGTTGACAAGTTCATAAAAGTACTATACTAGTACTCAATTTTGTGAGAAATGAGAAAAATAGAGTTATAGCATATTGTGGGATGGGAGGGGGGGAGGAGAGAGAGAGTAAGGTGTCCTTGGAGAGTCCATGCATCACCTATGCTGGATGGGGTTACATACAAAACCATAATTTGCACACCAAACCACATCAATACATTGGATGGCAAAAAAAATCAATTTGAAGGTAAGATCTGACCCCAATGTCACTAATGAGGTACTTAGAGATGAGCTATTTAAGTATGGAATACATTCGACAAACATGCAACTGTATAGGGCAAAAAAAAAAGCCAAAGAAATGGTGGATGGGAACTATACCGAATCATATAAGATATTACTAAAATACTGTCTAATGTTGATGAGAACCAACCCAAGAAGCATTGCAAAAATCCACTGCCACATGTCATTGGGATCCACTATACCATCAATGAAGAGGTTTTTTGTGGGATTCGATGATACAAAAAGGTTTCTTGCTAGATGTAAACCATATGTTGGATTTGATAGTTGCTTTCTGAAAGGTTCGTTTGGGAGAGGTTCTTCTATCTGCAGTTGGTCTAGATGAAACTAATGGATTGTTTCCAATAGCATTTGCTGCGATAGAAAGTGAGAACAGGGAAAGTTAGTGCTTATTCTTTGAGTGGTTGATAGAATTGCCAGGTGGATTTTCATCAGAAAACGAGTGGACCTTAATGACAGATAGGCAAAAAGTGAGTTGTTGTATTTGTTTTTATTTTATATGAACCATTTAAGATCCATTTATTACTAATATTTGCTATTTTATGTTGTAGGCTTTGATGGAGGCAATCAGCTCCAAATTGGCACATGCAGTGCACAAAAAATGTTGCAGGCACATTTTCTCCAACTTCACAGCCAAATTCCCACCAATAATGCTTAGAACGTTATTCCATATTGCTGCTAGGAGTTACACAAAACAAGGATTTAATAAGGCAATGGCTAGATTTGGGGAGATTAAACCTAAAATAACATATTGGTTAGATAATATTGGCTAGATTTAAAAAGGCATACATTTTTAGTTGATTTGAAGAATGACCACATAATTAACAACTCTATTGAGTCATTTAATGCATGGAATGGCAAACTTAGAGACAAGGCTATTATACCAATAATGGAGATACTAAGGTGCAAGTTAATGGGTAAGTTGCAGAAGAGGTATCAAAAAGGTTGTTGCTCGAAGACCTCAATGGTGCCAAGAGTGATGAAAAAGCTGCAGCATGTGTCCCAACAGTGTAGGACTTTGCAATTTGTGTATTCTTGTGAGACAACCTTTCAAGTGAGGGATGAAAACATTAGCTATATGCTGGAAACCAAAGATAGACACTATGACTATACGGTTTGAGACCTTACAAGTATCCCTTGCATTCATGCTACAGCTATTTTGATTAATATAAGACAATAAGTAGAGGACTATTGTGACCCAAGGTTGAGTAAAGGCTGGTATCTATATGCATATAATGGAATGATAAGGCCAATTCCTAATGTCACCTTTTGGCCCGAATTCAAAGAAGGAGAAGTCCCTAAAGTGATGCCACCTGAATTAAGAAGAAAAAGTGGAAGAACCAAGAAAGCTAGAAAAAGAGAGGATGGTGAAACACGAGCCTTGAGCCATAAGCAATCTTCCACATTTAGGTGTAGTTGTTGCATGCAGTTTGGTCACAATCAAATGACATGTGTAGAAGGGCCAAAAAAATTGAGAAAAAAAAAACATTGCAACAATAAGAGGGCCATTAAAGTGAAGACACTAGCCTCCAAATGGGCCAAAAAGAGGGCCAGTAAAGTGAAGAGTCTAGCCTCCAAATGGAAAATAATCAAAATGGCTAGCATTAAGGAAAATTATGGCAAGAAAGAAGATTGCTGAGGTTAGCTCCTCAAAAACAGCCTTTTCTTTTTATCTCCTAGGGGAATATCAAGGGTAGAGGTCTAGAGGATGGAAAAACTATAAGAAAATATGGGCAACATGCCTATATTGGCTTTAAACAAGATAGCCGCATTGGCCATTCCTCAAGTGAGATGAAAATTCCCAAATTATAAGTTCTTTAGAGTGATTAGTTAACTAACTGAACCTTTGTGGGATCATGACAGGCGTTAGCCATACAGACTAAGTATATGCAGAGTGCTAACTGCTTAAAGCAGGAGGCCATGAATCATAAGGCTAAGGTCTCTCATCTTAGAGAATCCAAGACCTTATATTGTAGCTCTTTAGTCAAAGTGTAGGAGATTCAGACAAAAATGCAACAAGAAAATGAGGTTCTGCGCCGACAAAATGAAGCACTTCAAGCTGAGATCAAAAGGTCAAAAGGAATTAACCAAGGGAAATTTGAGAAAAAAATATAAAGGATCATAATTCCCATCGTATACCTCTATTCTCATTGGCAATTCCGTTGGATTAGGGTAATTAAGTATATGAGAGGCAAATAATGAAGGGGATCTTACCCTACTAGATTCTGAATATTATCTTGGACTCTGTTGCTAATTTCTGAGAGATCATTGATGTGAGATTTTTTTTACATCATCATGCATTCTTGCACCGAGGTGACCCTCGCTGTAGTTTTCATTAGCATGTGACTAATATTGCTCTTTCTATCCATCACTCCTTCTACCGTGACTATTATCTTGATCTTCACGTCCTCGATAATCTCCCATGGACCTTTTATTATGCGTCAGCTTCTTGAATTCCTCAAATTGAGCTCAATTCTATTCGAGAAATGTGTGCTCATCAGTGTTGTAATACTTTCTATCTACCAATCATGGTGATCCAAGATGAAGCAGCGAAATTGGTCATCAACCTAGGTTGGCACTCATTTAGATCTCCCAGGTATGTTTTCTAATGGGTTCTGGCCAACTCCAGTGAGGTTGGAGCAGTTAGGCCCATCTTTTTGTTGGACTTTCTGAATAACTTGCTTGTAGTCACAAGAACTAGTATCCACTATTTTATCGGAATTGTGATTTCAAATGATAACCAAGGGAACAAGTTAGTAGATATATTTTTTTAAGGATAATAACCGATCAAGAAAAGTTGTTCCACAAAGAGTGCCAATTTTTTACGAGTATATCCACCACCGAATCCAAAGTAGATTGCTCTAGGACCTTTTAACTGGAAATAAGTTTGCAAAACAAATCTCGTGATAATTCCTGGGGTAGATATTTTGATGTAACTTAGTTTTAGAGTTATTGGGAAGCCAAAAGCTATAGAATGTAAGAATTAGTGTTTTCCCCTTTTAGCTAGTGCGATCATAGTATATATACCTGAAATCCAAGATGATAGGAGTGTCTTCTCACATGAGTTTGAAGTCAATTACACTTGTTATCTATGAAATCTTTCATAGGCTAAATCCTATAGACCTTGTATATTGGGTCGAACTCTAGTACTAATCAGCAATGATATTTTTATTGAATTTTTTTTACAATAATTGATGTGATAATGACATGGAAAAATTATATTAGATGATGAAAGTCGTTATTACTTATTGGCTCCTGCCACATAAATTCCATGTTTATTACTTGAGATTTCATTTAAATTTTTTCATTATATATATCATCAATCTTTAAGAATATTAATCGTACTAAATGAATTTCAAAACACTCTTTCGCAATGTAATTTGAGAAACATTTTCATATCAAAATACGAATATCTATTTGCAACTATTTTATGCTTTCATGTTTGTGATGATTGTACATTTTATTTTCACTCATAATTGTTTTTTCTAATGTCTTTGCTTTAACAATCATATTTTTTTTGCCCCCCCAATTATTTATATCTTTTGGCCATGCAATTGTTGGTGTGTTACAACATTGAACACTTTTTTCAGACCCTCAAATCAAGCATAGGTTATAACTATTCTTTGAAATAATTGTGCATTAAATTATGGGAAGGGACTATAGTCTTGTACATTATTTTGATGAAATGGTTCTATTTACTTGTTTTGCACTATTAGATTTCATTGGATGGTAAGATTTAAATAGGATGTACCAAATAAAAAAAATACATATGACACAGTAATATCAGTTACCCTTTCCAATAACAATTTTAGTAATATTCAAACATTAAATTTCTCTTTAATAATAAAATAGGGTTTAAAAAAACTAAAATTATTTTTGAAAAAAAAAAGTGAGCATTTTATGTGCTTTTCTTCTTCTTCACATAACTTGGCTGACACTATAATTTAGTGTTTTGGTGCTATGTTTGGTGAAATTTGACATGAATGAAGTTGGGATTCAAGGTTAAATTTATTGCATCTATTTTGGATTTTGCATGTGAGAATCTATGAGAAATGAAAGGGGTTCTTCAAAGTTGGTTTTTCTTTTTTAAAAAAATTAATTGCAATGGAAATTCAATGGTCAATTTTGGATTTTGTTCGGTGAAAGTTTGGTTAATTTTAAGTACTTGTTTAATGAATAGGGTTTTTTACGAGTTTTGATTGCTAATCTTAATCAAATTCGTGCCTGTGGTTTCCACCAATTCATATGTTTAGTTCAATTCTTGGTAAACATTCTAGCCTTGTGGAACTTGGTTGTATTGAAAGGACTTTGCTAGCTTTTAGATGTGTATCTCATAACCTTTTCTCATGGTGGTTTTTGTGTTTGTTTCAATATCTTTTGGAGAAATTCTCAATATTTTGGCCTCTAAGCACAATTTCAATTTTGGAGTGGAATGACCACTAAGTAATGAGGTCAAAATTTGCTTTTAAGAATATAGTTAGTGTCTCCACTATTGTAGTTGCCATTTTTGGTCTATGGCTATGGGTTTGCTAGCTACATTCCTATAATGTGTTTGAGATGCTAATTTGTTATCAACTCAAGGTTTTAATTTCTTTGGGTTAAAATGCTAACAGCCCAAAATTTAACTCATTAACCACACATTAATTTGGTCAAAAATTTCAATTTCATCATTTTCTCACTTATGACTTTTCATTTGTTGTCAAAGTGCATTTTTTGTCCATCTCTTATGCATATACAGGTTACTATTTTTAGATGATTGATTTTATTATTTCATAACAGATGTGCCCAATTTGTGACTTGCTATAACCATCGATAAATAGTTTTACAGTTTGGTGTTGTAAAAAACTCTTAAGGCAACTACAAGTGGAACTATTGCTTCACACAATGATCAAGAAGATCGACTATTTTTCACCATTGCTAGATCCCTAAATTCTAAAATGAAAAACTAAAAAACCTAACTCTATGCTTGTGGTAATTCATTTTGATCAACAGTAGTAAATAAGGAACATAAAACATACCATCATTATTAGTTTTATCTTTTGCCAATAATCAATCATTGCAATATTATTCTCAGTATATCAAAAGTATCCAAATTTTTAGGTCTTCTATAGTTCTTCAACAAAAGGGAGCAACAAGCAACACTCATAGAAGAGAAAGACATTTTAATCCATACAATCCATGGTGGTAACCGAAATCTTATAGGTGGGAAAAGCACCACAGTAACAATTGGGATGGCTAGGACACCATATGCCAATCTTCAAATGTAGTTTAGACAAATTCGATTAAAAGTGCACCTTTGAAGGTCCACAACATTAATAATATCCTCCAACTTGCTCTTCATCAGAACAATGTGAGTTGCTTCAATAGCAATGCCTGTACAAGCACCAATTGTCATTCTAACATCAGCTGCAACAAATCCTAATGAGTCATTAATTCCATTCCCCATCATTGCCACTATAAAGTTTGAAGCCTATGAACCTAAGTAATTGAAGTTACTGAACAATAAGAACAATGTGTGTATTAGCAAAGCAAGAAAGAAAATTTCATTTTTAATCTTTTACAGTTGATTCCCAAACAGCAATACACACATATGTTAACGATACAAACAAAAAAGAGCCAAAAACCTTGTGGATTCATCAGCGCCAATTATGAAATATCTTCAGGTTTCTCTTTTTCATGAACACCTTTGATGACAGCTTCCTCGTAATCCTTCTCAAGAGCAACCAAGTCAACTTGGGCCTCAGAGAATTCACCTTCCTTTATTAACATACCATGGGTTGAGGTTTTGTATTCATCATAAACAAAATGCTGAATCAACCACGACATCATAATTCTAAAGGCAACCCTTGCATAATAGGAATGACTAGCATAATTCACGCCTTTTTGAGAAAATATAGAGAGAGACAATCACAAGCTGCCATTAAAGCTAATCTTTAAAGAATTTCTCAAAATGAACCGGTAAAAAAAATGTTCAAACCATTAGAGGTCATAACTTTCTCTGAGTATCTATCCAAACAGTAATACCTTAGTGATTAAGGCAATTATAGCAAATAAAAAGGTGCATAAAGTTTACATTAATGATATAAATGCTTTATATGTCACGTATATAGATTGTTTCTGGAAATTAGACATTGATTTCGAAATTCTGAAGTCTAGCAATAGGCCTTTAGCAATCTTTGCTCACGAGGTGGTATATCTCGTTGGAATCATTACATTAGTGGTTTCAGTGGGATAATACTTTCGAGAAAAAACTATCATGATGGATTTTTTATGTAATAGACACCTTATCACCATCTAATGCTATAATTGGGAGACATTGGATTACTATTCATCTAATTCCACTACAGACATATATCTACAAAACAAATCCATAATTGTTTTTGAGGTATATGTTCCGATACTTAAATTAGAAATAAAGCTTTAGGCTACCAAAAGTAAGGATGCTTAAATTAAGGTTTTCCTTCTTACTTGCGTAAGATATATTTATACCTAAAATCCAAAAATGTAAGAGTGTGTCTCAAAAGAAATTAGTTACCATATCCCGTACAAAGTTCAACATTACCACTATCCACATACTTACAAATTCCTTATGGCCTAAATTTCTAAACTCTACATTATAGGTTGAGATTCAATACTCATTTATAAGCACAGAGTACTTTTTGAGTATCCACTGCAAATACTTGAATCAAGTGGCTTTGCATACAAAACTTAACAATTGAAAACATGGAATGAAGAATCAAAGAATTTTGTGTTCAAGATTTTAGTGTGGAATTTGGAATTACAAAAATGAGAAATGCTAAGCATTATAAAAATAAATTCCAATTATGCACCATATCACAATGTATTAGGAGACAATTAGAGAAATAATTTATAGTTTAGGGGATAATCTATCAATCTGTAGAAATATGTGATTAATTTGATGCACTTAAAATAAAGTTATAATGAATGTACGAAAAAAAATTTCTCAAAATATTGTGAAAAATTGGTGCGCATGTTATTTGGAGCATGACTCAACCTATTACAGCTATCAAAATCATGATCTATTTGGATGCTTTTCCATAGGAAACCTATGTAGCAAATAAAAGAATATTTTAAATAAATTTTTTGCATAGGCAAATGCTATCAAGTATGCATGATAGTAAGCAATTAAGGACTTGTATGCACAACATCGTAAAATGCGTTCTTGCATTTTTCAAGATAATAGCTATGAGATAAGAGATGTATTGGAAACTAAAAAAGTATCTTGAAAGGATAACATAAAACTCTATATACATGTTGTGAGTAGTATTCTAAAATGCTAACTAAACACACCCAAAAACTCTAAATACATGTTGCTTTCGACTCCAAGTCATGACATAAAAATCACAAAATGAAAAAGGGAAAATTTCACTTTAGTCCCTAAAGTTTTCCCCCCTACACTTTTAGTCCTCTAAGTTGCAAGCTTGAAAATTTTGGTCCTAAACCTTAAAAAAGTCAAAAAATTCAGTCCTTTTAATAGCAAGCCAAGCCAACTTAATGGATGTCAATAACGTGCTGTACTTAAATGGATAAAAAACCCCACCCTTGTTAGCCAACGATAAACAGAACCCAAGCACCATTTTTCTTTATACTGCTTAGTATTGCCATAGTACTCCCATGAAATACCAGTTCCTTAAGCATATTGAGATCTCTAATCAAACAAATTCAGCAAAGCAATGCAGTGTAATTGTGGAATCGAAACAATGCTTGTACATCTTAGGAGCCCAACAACCTTGGAAGAAGGTTTTTCTCATGCCTTAGATAGCCAGTAAGTAATATGTTTTTAACAGGTTTGATTATGTTTAATGGTTTACCAAATTCGAACTAATGGATTGTTTGATTAGGGAGTTGAAGCATGTAGGTTTTTTATGTGTAATGACCCAAAAGTTTGTGACAGATCCAAGGTCACTATTCCTAGTTAGTTAAGAAGACTTGATGAAAATGATGGACACATAGCAAAGCTTTGATCAACAAATCAAAAAAATGGGATGTGCAATTCTAGTTCTACTTTTCCTACTGTTGTACACCTAGTTTGGAAGCAGAAATCATGCAGTTGCTGAAGTTTGCAAAGCAAGGTAATGGCTGAATAGCTTTTTATGTAGGACAAGTCTTGTTGTGATGGTTGATTAGCTTTCTTTCTCATTATGTAATGTTACCATGTTAGTATTTAAATAAATGTAGCCAACTGAATGGCAAATTCGTCATAGTTAGAGACCTACTGAGCACAATTCATTTGAAGACAATAGATGTGCAATGATAATGATTGTATGAATGCAGCTTGTTGTCAATTCTAGTTGATGTATTTTGCTTTTAATCCTGACTAAACAAGACGGGGTTGGTAATGAATTGTAGCAAATTCATATGACTGTGTGCAATTGTCTTGTCTAATATTGCTTGAATGTTTGGTATCAATAATATATCCTATTACATGTAATGAATAGACTAACTAATACAAGAGAAACCATATTTCAAAACTAAGAAGAGTGATGAGATGCATCTAAAAGGCCAATAAATAGTTTTATTGATCTATCTAAAACAAAGATATATTCATCCATCATAATTTTGAAAAACATCCATTCAACCATTCAACTAGAAAGAAAAATGTCACAGCACCATAATAAGATATAGAATCAAGACAAATTCATCCATCAAAGTCCTAGAAAAACATCACATCAAGATGAGCATTTTTGTCATCACAATCTCAAGATACATGATAGAGTGTATAATTGCATATTTATTGGATCAATTCTCTTGTGTTTTAATTGATTAAAAGGCTTGTTTATAAGGATATTAATTCTTTTTGTGATTAATGGTTAGATGAAGCATTTTTCCTAAAGAATGTAGCCTCACAAGACAAGTGGCACAAGAAAGACACAATTGAGGCCACCAAATTCCACAACAAAATGTTGGCCATTAAGGAAAAGCAAAGCCTTGAATTAAGGAAAAGCAAAGCCTTGAATTAAGGAAAAGCAAAACCTTGAATTAAGGAAAAGAAAAGCCTTGAATTAAGGAAAAGTAAAGCCTTGAATTAAGGAAAAAGAAAAGCCTTGAATTAAGGAAAAGCACAACCAAATGTCTTGAATCATTGCCTATAAATAGGCAAGGCTTGGAGACAATCAAGGCATCCCATTTTTAGTCTTTCCTAGTTCAATAGAGAGAAAAACAAGGTTTGGAATTCTCAAGCCACAATTCATCCTTTCATGGAGTGAGCTACGGCCGAAGAAGACGAAAGCCGCACGGGATCGACAAAAAGGGCAGTCATTTGATTTTCCTTGTATTTTCTTTTAATTATGTTTAGCTAAATTTTATTTTCCAATCAAGTTTAATTAAGGTTTGATTCCAACAATTGTGAGGTTCCGGTAATTTTATTATTTCTTTTATTCTTGAGTATTTATATATTTTCTATGCTTCATTATATTATTGAATTGAATTGTTAGACAAGAGGCCTATTGTTTGATAGTTGAATTCAATATATAGTCATTTAGAATAATTAATCTTTGGTTGATTGTTCTAATTCAAGTGACAAATAACAACATCGAAAGGTAATCAACGCCTTAGATTGTATGTTATGAAAATATATAATCTAGCTTAAATAAACACGGCGTTTAGGGTTTCTTGGTTAGTAATTGGGTCTTTTTGAATCTTAATGCAATTAATAGACATAACTCATAGGGACGGATCCGAAGGTTGTGTTTGTTAATTAGAGAAATAACTCATAGGACAGATCCGAAGGTTATCGAAAAAGTAAGAAAAGATTGGTTGTTAGAGGACGGATCTTCAACAACTATAACTAATTTATTCAAGATAAAAGAACCTATCTTTTGAATCAATGATCAATTCAAGGAATCAATACCAAAATTAATTCTTGATTGGAAGCTTCTTCTTATTAATTTTTCCTCATATTTTTATTTGGTTATTTAATTTGTTTAGTTGTCTTAATTAATTCTTGCTTAGTTTCATAATACAAAACCCCTCTCTTTATTTTATTCAAGGAATAAATCTAACCAATCTCTGTGGATTCGACCCTCTCACTGCTATCTACAAAGCTTAGCCAGAGAAGGATTATTTTTGGTGGTTTCGACACCCATCAAATTTTGGCGCCGTTGCCGGGGATTGGTTTTTTAGAATTTATTCCTTTTATTTATTTATTTACATTTTTATTTTTATTTCTATTTTTATTTTTATTTTTATTTTTTTTTATAATTGTTTGGTTCTTTTATGCCACGTTCTTCTCGCACAGGTCAACTCACATACGATCCAGAGATAGAGAAGACAGCACGTAGGCTTAGAAAAGAAACCAAACAACGATCTCAGGGAGTATCATCTTCTTCATCTTTTGAATATAATTTGTCTGAATTATTTAGTGAAGAAGAAAACATGGCTAGAAATAATGAACGAACTTTAAAGGAATTGGCCATGCCAAATTTGAACCAACAGCCATTATGTATTGAATACACAGCTCTTGAAGTGGCTTTTGAATTAAAATCCGGTTTAATTCACTTACTCCCGAAATTTCACGGTCTTGCAGGTGAGGATCCACACAAGCATTTAAAAGAGTTTCACGTGGTGTGTTCGACAATGAAGCCACAAAATGTGGCTGAGGAGCAAGTAAAGTTGCGAGCCTTTCCGTTTTCATTAGCTGATAAAGCGAAGGATTGGCTGTACTACCTACCTTCTGGCTCAGTGACCACGTGGAATGAGATGAAAAGACAATTCCTTGAGAAATTTTTTCCTGCATCCCGAGCTGCTAACATTCGGAAGGACATTTGTGGAATCCGACAATATAATGGAGAAACTCTCCATGAGTACTGGGAGAGGTTTAAGCAATTATGTGCTAGTTGTCCTCAACACCAAATTCCTGATCAACTTCTTATCCAATATTTTTATGAAGGACTAACAGTGATGGATAGGAATATGATTGATGCTGCTAGTGGAGGTGCATTAGTGCACAAAACTCCAACGGAGGCAAGGACTTTAATCTCCAACATGGCTGCCAATACACAACAATTTGGCATCAGACGTGAGGATACATCTAGGAAGGTAAGTGAGGTAAGTATTTCCTCCATTGATCAACGTTTAGACAATTTGACTACTTTAGTGGAAAAGTTGGTTGTAGGCAATATTCAACAGGTAAAGGCTTGTGGTATTTGCTCCAATTCAAATCATCCCACTGACATGTGCCCGACGTTGCAAGAAGGTCAATTTGAACATGCTAATGCCGTTGGTGGATTCCCAGGGCTACCACAAATGAAGTATGACCCTTACTCAAACACCTACAATCCGGGATGGAGGGATCATCCCAACTTCAGTTATGGGCCACGACCTAGTGGATTTCAAGCTTGGCAGCAAAACCCACCATATCCACCGCCTTCCAAACCAGGTAAGTCCCTTGAAGAGTTAGTTGAATCACTTGCTAATAGTTCCCAACGTTTTCAACAGGAAACTCGAACCAGCATTCAAAACTTGGAAAATCAAGTGAGCCAATTAGCATCTTCTGTGAGCAAATTGGAATCTCAAGGTAAGTTACCTTCTCAAACGGTTGTTAACCCAAGGCAAAATGTTAGTGCAATGACTTTGAGAAGCGGAAAGGTGTTGGAAGAAGCCAAAACACGTGATCATAAAGAGGTGGAAAAAGAAGTAACAACCCCACAGCAGCCTAAGGTAATCGAGACAACCCCTCCTTTCCCTACAAGATTGGCTAGTTCGAAGAAAGACGAGGAAGAAAAGGGGATTCTTGAGACTTTTCGTAAAGTAGAGGTAAATATTCCTTTAATTGATGCAATTAAACAAATACCTCGATATGCCAAATTTCTCAAAGAATTATGCACCAACAAAAGAAAATTGAAAGGCAATGAAATTTTAAGTGTGGGGGAGAATGTCTCGGCTGTGCTACAAAAGAAGTTGCCTTCAAAATGCAAGGATCCAGGTATGTTTATCATCCCTTGTAAAATAGGCAATATGAAAGTTGAAAAAGCCATGTGTGATTTGGGTGCTTCTATAAATGTCATGCCGTTATCTATTTATAATTCTTTGAATTTGGGACCTTTGAAAGAAACGGGCGTGATAATTCAACTTGCTGATAGATCTAATGTTTATCCTGAGGGAGTATTAGAAGATGTTTTGGTGCAAGTAAATGGATTAGTGTTTCCTGCAGATTTTTATGTACTTGATATGGAGGAAGATCACTCTCCTAACTCAAAGTTAATTTTATTTGGGAGACCTTTCTTGAAAACATCTAGAGCAAAAATTGATGTGCATGATGGTACATTAACTATGGAATTTGATGGTGAGATTATTAAGTTTAACATTTATGCTGCCATGAAATATCCTAATGATGTATGTCTTTGTTTATGCTATTGATACTCTAGCTCAGAAAACATTTGATTTTTGTGATAAGGATAAAGTAAAAATTGCACTTGATAATAATTTGACTTCTGAAGAAGTGCAGATTTTTGAACAAGAATTTGTGAAAGATAATGATCTTCAAGATATGGTTTATGACTTCAACAAACCCATTGCACATAATTCTATTAACATTACTAATTTTAGTGTGCAGGATGTTTTTGAAGAAAAAACAAGTATAAGTCAAGTTGAATTGAATGCACAATTAGAAGTAAATGAGAAGGCAATGGTAGCTTGTGAGAAAATGCAAGTGTGGTCCAAACAATTAGTGAAAATTTAATAACTTAAAGAGAAGTGGAGACGTCTAGCCAAAGACGTTAAATGAAGGCGCTTTTGGGAGGCAACCCAAAATTTTTAATTATTTCTATTTTTTTTCTTGTCATTTAAGTTTAATTTGATTAGTTATCTTATTATGTTGACTGCTTTGTTTTATTACAAAGTAGCAAAAAAAAAAAAGAAAAAAAGAAAAAAAGAGATATTTGAAATTCTATTTTGGTTTTTCCTTTTCATTTTCATTTTTCTTTCTACAGTTTCTTCTACCAACCAATGCTCAGACATGGCCATAATATCGTCTGATCCTTCATGCCTTCTTCACTCATATAGGATGTCCCTCACCTTCACCACACTCCGATTGTTCATCATGGTTCAGGAAGTGTCTTGTTCCCTTGTCTTTATTTTATTTTCTTTCTTGTCCGCGTGTGCATATTTTCCATACATTGAGGACAACATATGATTTAGGTGTGGGGGGGAGTCTTGTGCTTCATTAATTATTTCTAAAGTTTTCTTGTGCTTCATTGATTATTTCTAAAATTTTCATGTAAAAAAATAAAAATGAAGAAAGTCCTTCCAAGTAGGTTCGACATTTTGATATCTTCTTTAAAATTTAATACTCTTTTGATGCTCATTTAGAATAATTTTGAGTTATATGCATTAGTGATTTGGATTGGAATGTATGAATGAGATGAGTATGATTAGCTTTGTTTGGAAATTTTTAAAGCATCTTGTTAATTTTAATGATTGAATTGAATGAGAATGTGCAATATTTGATACATTGAAACCATTGTGAGTATTTGAGCCTAAGAGCATTTTCTTTTTCATGCTCACATATTTCTTTGTTGAGATTGACAAATATGGTATAATCATTCTAGAACTTGCTTTGTTATACATGTTGAGATCACATTGTGGATTCATGCTGAAAAATGATAAGGGCATTTAGGATTAACCCATTTTAAACTTTCTAAAAAGCTTAACCTTATATTACATATACCCCTAGTCGGCCAATTTTGAGCCCTAGCCTTTCTTTATTATAACACCACATTGTTTAGCCTTAAATCTTTGTCTTTGTTTACCATTGTTGAACCCTTGGTCAAGAGTATGTGGGAATGAATTGCATGATAACATTTCCGATGATTCCAAAGAAAAGAACCACCGAAAAATGAATGAATGAAAAAAAAAAAGAAGAAGAAGAAAAAAGAGAGAAGAAGTGAAAGGTATTTCCTACAAAGATTGCATGTTATATGGAATAAAGAAAGTGGTTCTACTATGCTATTTGTTACTTTTAAGTCATGCAAGGAAATTCCTATATATCTTGATATCTGTAGCCTATATTTTTCTTTCTTTTTACCTACCTTTGCCTAAGCCCCGTTACAACCCTTTTAAAGACTCTTTTATTTTTGTATGAGTTCATATTATAAGTGGTGGAGATGTGATATATAAGCAAGCCTATGGTAATGACATGCTATGTTTGATTTGAGTGCTAAATGAACCCTAAACACTTTGAGTGATTAGAGCGCAACCTGTGAGAGGTTATCAAATTTTGTTGCATTTGATTTCGATGAAATTGTTGGGATTGATGAGATGCATATGTTTTGTTTTGAAAAATCAGGCTATGAATACTTATTCTTTGATTTGTTATTCCAATTTAGATCTTTAATGTGTAATGACTTTGAGTTATTTGTGGATGGGTTGAAAAGGGGTATGGAATAGAGAGGAAGATGTTGATCTAATGCAAGCTTGAGGACAAGCTTTGATTTAAGTGTGGGGGAATTTGATAGAGTGTATAATTGCATATTTATTGGATCAATTCTCTTGTGTTTTAATTGATTAAAAGGCTTGTTTATAAGGATATTAATTCTTTTTGTGATTAATGGTTAGATGAAGCATTTTTCCTAAAGAATGTAGCCTCACAAGACAAGTGGCACAAGAAAGACACAATTGAGGCCACCAAATTCCACAACAAAATGTTGGCCATTAAGGAAAAGCAAAGCCTTGAATTAAGGAAAAGCAAAGCCTTGAATTAAGGAAAAGCAAAACCTTGAATTAAGGAAAAGAAAAGCCTTGAATTAAGGAAAAGTAAAGCCTTGAATTAAGGAAAAAGAAAAGCCTTGAATTAAGGAAAAGCACAACCAAATGTCTTGAATCATTGCCTATAAATAGGCAAGGCTTGGAGACAATCAAGGCATCCCATTTTTAGTCTTTCCTAGTTCAATAGAGAGAAAAACAAGGTTTGGAATTCTCAAGCCACAATTCATCCTTTCATGGAGTGAGCTACGGCCGAAGAAGACGAAAGCCGCACGGGATCGACAAAAAGGGCAGTCATTTGATTTTCCTTGTATTTTCTTTTAATTATGTTTAGCTAAATTTTATTTTCCAATCAAGTTTAATTAAGGTTTGATTCCAACAATTGTGAGGTTCCGGTAATTTTATTATTTCTTTTATTCTTGAGTATTTATATATTTTCTATGCTTCATTATATTATTGAATTGAATTGTTAGACAAGAGGCCTATTGTTTGATAGTTGAATTCAATATATAGTCATTTAGAATAATTAATCTTTGGTTGATTGTTCTAATTCAAGTGACAAATAACAACATCGAAAGGTAATCAACGCCTTAGATTGTATGTTATGAAAATATATAATCTAGCTTAAATAAACACGGCGTTTCCGGGTTTACTGGTTAGTAATTGGGTCTTTTTGAATCTTAATGCAATTAATAGACATAACTCATAGGACGGATCCGAAGGTTGTGTTTGTTAATTAGAGAAATAACTCATAGGACAGATCCGAAGGTTATCGAAAAAGTAAGAAAAGATTGGTTGTTAGAGGACGGATCTTCAACAACTATAACTAATTTATTCAAGATAAAAGAACCTATCTTTTGAATCAATGATCAATTCAAGGAATCAATACCAAAATTAATTCTTGATTGGAAGCTTCTTCTTATTAATTTTTCCTCATATTTTTATTTGGTTATTTAATTTGTTTAGTTGTCTTAATTAATTCTTGCTTAGTTTCATAATACAAAACCCCTCTCTTTATTTTATTCAAGGAATAAATCTAACCAATCTCTGTGGATTCGACCCTCTCACTGCTATCTACAAAGCTTAGCCAGAGAAGGATTATTTTTGGTGGTTTCGACACCCATCAATACAGAATAGAGACAAAATCATCCATCACAATCTAAAAATACAGATTAATTTAATTCAAATCCATCAATTTTAAAACCTAGATAATGGCCTGCATTTGTCTACCATAAAAAAAAATGTGTCACAGTATCACAAAATAAGAAGAGCACATTCTTCCATCAAAATTGCAAACACATCATTGTCCCATTTTTTAATTTTCCCTTTCATTGTTTTTTAGCTTTATATGTAGATAAGGGAGAAAGTTCAACTTCACCACCTAGGTTGCTAGGCACAGATATCCCAAACTGCTTATAAACACTCTTCACTCTTCATTCCATTAAGCCTCTCTTGGCTCATTTTGTCATTTCTAGTGCCTGGTAACTCGAGTAGCTATATACCCCATTCTTCATACAACTTCCTAATACTTAGTACCTCTTCACTTATAGCTTTTTTTTTTCCCAAAAGATCGATAATATTATTAACCCTTGCAAGTTAACATGTACAAGCAATGTCCACCATAATTGAACTCTTCCTAGCACTAAGGACGGCTAAGACAAAACGACTATAAGTCAAGCCACTACCCTCCATCCCACAAAAATATAGGACAGACAAATCTGTCATGTTCCACCCGCTATACAACCCTCTCTATACAGGTCAGCCACTGATCCACTAGCTGATCCTAGCTAACTTAGATTTGCTGCTGCAAACTCCAATCACGCATGCCCCGCCATCTCCATAATGTCCCTCGCCGCCACCCATTGTCGCTGGAAAACCCACACATTCTTGCTCTTCCAAATCATCCACATAATGTAGGCTGTAAACTGAGCTCGTTCCTTCCAAAAAGCCCCTCTTTCGCCCAGAGCAAAAATCTTGCCACCATTGCCAAAAATTTGCACAGTGCAGTCCATCTTAACCCAGTCAACATGAGCCAACCTCTTCACTTGCAGCTTGAGAACTTGGATTAGTGAGTCCCTTTTCTACCTATTTTTTTATTTCTCAAGGGTGGTTGGCTGCCTACTTGAAATAGAGAAACTAGGAGTCCAAACATCTCATACATGTATTTCTTATCTTCACTGAATGTTGGTGCTGAGAATGATATGTTATCTACCTTACTTGCTGATTTGGGCCCTTTTTGCTTTTGTGTCTCTACCAAATATACTTGTTGATGACATGCACAAATAAAAAAGATAATACTAAAAGTATAACTCACATTTGTTAGTTGAGTGAGCTTTGCATTTGGCACTTTATTGGAATAGGGCACCCACATCTTCATTCTTGGTCATTTTCCTTTTCATCTAACAATAAGCCAGTATGATATTTATGTAAGATGATATGCAAATAACAAGAATAACATCTTGTGGGATTTAGAAGAAACAGAGGAGAATAAACTTCATTCTCATTGACCTTTTTTTTTTTTTAGGATTACAAAGACTCCTCTATATATGAGATAGTACTAACTTATTCACAGTAACAAGATCCTTGATTGTAGGGATCTCATTACTGAACTTACCTAATCTGAATAAGGTAATACATATATTTAGGAATCCTATCCGATCTTATCTAAATATCTAATTCATACATATATTTATCCGATCTTATCTAAATATCTAATTCCAACACTCCCCCTCAAGCTGGTAGGAAGATGTTCTTCATTCCCAGCTTGCTTGTATGACCATCAAACAGTGGTTTAGCCAATCCCTTTGTGAGAATATCTGCAACCTGCATTCTGGAAGATACAAATGGGGTACATATCATTCCATTCTCCAGGTTTTCCTTAATAAAGTGCCTGTCCACCTCAACATGTTTAGTCCGGTCATGTTGCACCGGATTCTGAGCAATGCTTATAGCTGCCTTATTGTCACAAAACAGCTTCATAGGACCTTCAGTCATTATGCCTAAATCCCTGAGAACCTTTCTCAACCATAACAACTCACAAATTCCATGTGCCATGGCTCTAAATTCAGCTTCATACTCGCCACCACATTACATTCTTGCTCCTCCAGGTAACCAAATTGCCCCATATGTAAGTGCAATAGCCAGAAGTTGATCTTCTATCAGTCACTGAACCAGCCCAATCTGCATCAGTATAGGCTTCAACATCTCTCTTCTCATTCTTTCTGAAGAACAATCCACTGCCCGGGGTTCCCTTCAAGTACTTGAGAATCCTGAACACTGCATTCTCATGCTCCTGCCTTGGAGAATGCATAAACTGACTTACTAGGCTCACAGCAAATGCTATATCAGGTCTTGTATGGGATAGATATATGAGTTTCCCCACCAATCTCTGGTATCTACCTCTATCAACCTGTTTTCCACTGATATCATCTCCTAGTTTTGCATTTGCCTCAATTGGAGTATCAACCGGTTTACACGCACTCATTCCTGTCTCTTTCAACAAATCCAAGATATACTTCCTCTGAGAGACTACTATACCCTCGTGTGACCTAGCCACTTCCATTCCCAAAAAATACCTAAGTTGTCCAAGATCCTTGATTTCAAATTCTGTGGCCAACTTCTGCTTTAGACTGGTACTTTCTTCCTCATCATTGCCTGTTAATATGATATCATCTACATATACTATCAGGATGGCAATCTTCCTCAGCTTTGACCTTTTTACAAAAAGAGTATGATCAGAGTGGGCCTGCTGATATCCCTGCCTTCTCATAAACCTTGTGAACCTATCAAACCAAGCCCTAGGACTTTGTTTAAGTCCATACAAGGACTTTTTTAGTCTGCACACCTGTGATCCAAACCCTTTCTCAAATCCCGGAGGTGCTTCCATATATACTTCTTCTTGAAGATCACCATGAAGAAACGCATTTTTGACATCCAACTGATTTAAAGGCCAGTTAAGATTAACAGCAAGTGACAATAGAACTCTCACTGTATTTAACTTAGCCACTGGAGAAAACGTTTCTGTGTAATCAATTCCATAGGTTTGTGTAAAACCTCTTGCCACTAACCTAGCCTTTCTTCTTTCAAGGGAACCATCAGCCTTGTACTTAATAGTAAATACCCACTTGCATCCAACTGGAACTTTGCCCTGGGGTAATATGACTTTTTCCCAAGTAGCATTCTTCTCCAACGCCCTCATTTCCTCTAAGACAGCCTCCTTCCATTCTGGAACATCTAGAGCTTCTCTAATATTATTAGGAACTGTAAGTGTAGAGGTTTGAGAGATAAAAGCAGAGTATGAAGGAGACAGTTTTCCATAGGATATAAAATTGGACAGAGGATATTTAGGGTTTTTAGTGCAAGTTCTAACCCCTTTTCTGACTGCAATAGGAAGGAAGTTCTGAACATTTTCAGAAGTATTACCTGTTGCGTCTACTGTTTGATCTTGGGTTGATGGTGGATTCTCTCCCGGGACAGACTCTTGGAGATGCTGTTCAGATGGAAGATCTTTCCCTTTTCTTGAGTACACAATGCCCTTCCATCTTTCCTCATTCATTGGAGGACTAGGACTAAAAACAGGTCCTGGAGGACTAGGACTAAAAACAGGTCCTGGGGATTTATGCTCAGGACTAGGACTAGAACCAGGTCCTGGGGATTTATGCTCAGGTTCAGGTTCAGGTAGTAGTGGGACATTGGTGGTCTCATCAAGGAAATGTTGAGGAGACTTAGGTGGAGGTTTAAATGGAGGAGGTTTAAATGGAGGATTAGGAAGAACAGAATCCTCAAAAATAGCATAGGAAGGATAGGAAGGTCTTTCATATTCATGAGATTGCTCCCCCTGAATCTGAAATACCTGAGCTTCATGGAAGGTAACATCCATGAAGACAAAGATTTTCTTAGTGGAAGGATTGAAACATTTGTACCCTTTCTGTGTGTTTGAGAACCCAAAAAATATACCCTTATGAGCCTTTGGATCTAATTTACCCCTATGAGGATCATGATTAGGATAAAAAATAGTACACCCAAAGACCTTAAGAGGCATGGTAGTGACAAGTCTGGACTGAGGGAATGCACAAAGAAGGTTGTGGACTGGTGTTTGAAACTGAAGGGGTTTTGATGGAAGTCTATTGATGAGATAGGTAGAATGAAGTAAGGCTTCTCCCCAGAGATAGGATGGCACATGAGTGGTAAAAAGAAGAGCTCGGGTCATTTCTAGTAATTGCCGATTCTTTCTCTCAGCCAGCCATTTTGTTGAGAGTATATGCACAGGAATTTTGATGTACAATCCCTTTTCAAGGAAGAACTTTCTAAGATGGTTGTTCACAAACTCTTTCCCCGATCACTCCTAACTACCAGATCCAGTTTGAAATTGAGTGAATACCATTTGGTAAAAAGATTGAAAGATATCACTAACTTCACTCTTGTCTTTTAAAAGAAAAACCCAAGTAACCCTTGTGTGGTCATCAATAAAAGTTACAAACCATCGTTTTCCAGATAAAGTTGAAACTTTAGATGGTCCCCAAACATCACTATGGATAAGAGTAAAAGGGGCAGTTGGTTTGTATTGTTGTGGAAGATACGAACTATGAGGATGTTTTGCCAATGCACAAAACTCACACTGAAAGGAGTCTGACTTTTTATTGAGAAACAAACTTGGTAACAATTTTTTCATGTAGAGAACATTAGGGTGTCCTAGTCTATAGTGCCAAAGCAGCACTTTATTTTCAGAGACACCAGAAAGCCCTAATCTAGAATTAGCACAAAGAGCTGCCTCAGGAGCATGTGTATCAAGAAGGTATAAACCATCTACTTGTCTAGCAACTCCAATCCTCTTCCTCAAGATTGAATCCTGAAAAACACACCCAGAAGCAGAAAAAATAATAGTGCAATTATGTTCTATTGCGAGCTTACTGATGGATAGTAGATTATAAGAGAGTTTAGGTACATGAAGGATATTTTTCAATATTAAAGGTGTCAAAGGCACTGATCCTACTCCCATAACAGGAGAATATGAACCATCTGCCATTTTCACTTGTAGAGTGGTTCTACAAGGTGTATAGGTTGAAAAGAACTTGAGGTTTCCTGTCATATGATCTGTGGCACGAGTCGATGCCCACACATCATTTTTTGCTGTACAAATGAGAGAAACCCTAGAGTTTTTACCTGTTCGAACTAGGTTTGAGGAAGGATTAGCAGAATCTTGGGTTTGGTATAACTTATAGAGGTGCTCAATCTGTTCCTTCATGGAAGAAAGACTGTCTAAGGGAGATTGTCTTTGTCAGCCCGGATCCCTGAATTGCTAACTTGAAAGGCCCGCTTCTCCTCAGATTTGTACTCACCAACCCTTCTCTTAAGGTTGGTGGTTTACCATGTAATTTCCAGAGTTTCCTTGGTGTGGCCTAATTTCTTGCAGTGGTCACACCAAGGCACTGCTTCTTTTCTTGAGATCCCTTCTCCAAATCTTGCTACCAAAGCAGATCCTTCTACCTCTCCCTTGGATGAATCTTGGTTTCCCAGCATCATTTTTCTTCTTCCTTCTTCTCTTCTGACTTCTGCAAACACTTCTCTCATACTTGGTAATGGATGTTTTCCCAAAATTCTCCCTCTGACTTCATCTAGGTCCTTGTTCGCACTGCAAGGAAGACAAATATCCTCCCCTCTCTACCTTCTTCCCCGTACCTTGCACCGTCTCCCGTGATCTCCATCCTTCTTCTTCAAACAAATCTAATTCATGCCAAATTCCCACCATGTGGTTGTAGTACTCAGTGACATTTCTTGCCCCTTGCTGCATTTTCCACAATTGAGAGTTTAGGTTATATAGATGTGAATGATCCTCCATGTCTGAGTAAGTCTCTCGAGCCTCCAGACACTTCTTGCAGTTGGAAGAAATATAAAGGACCTCCCAACACTTGCATCCATGGAGTTAATCAACCAGGACATGACCATGGAATTCTCTGAACTCCACTGGGCATATCTTGGATCATCTGTGGAGGGTGCTGAAGTTTCTCCGGTAAGATAACCCATCTTCCCTCTCCCATTGATGGCTAATATGATTGATTGTGCCCAAGTAAGATAGTTGGCTCCAACCAATTTATGAAGAGTGATATTTTGGGTGATATTCTGGAATGATCCCTCTGTGAGAACTTGAATGTTGCCCTCGGATGAGGATGTACCACTAGATGAATTAGTGGTAGAGGATGAGGATGAAGATGAAGTTCCAGCCATAAAGGCTGCTTTGTAATCCATGGAAGAGCCTGAATGCTCTGATACCATGTGAGATTTAGAAGAAATAGAGGAGAATAAACTTCATTCTCATTGACCTTTTTTTTTTTTAGGATTACAAAGACTCCTCTATATATGAGATAGTACTAACTTATTCACAGTAACAAGATCCTTGATTGTAGGGATCTCATTACTGAACTTACCTAATCTGAATAAGGTAATACATATATTTAGGAATCCTATCCGATCTTATCTAAATATCTAATTCATACATATATTTATCCGATCTTATCTAAATATCTAATTCCAACACATCTAAATATTTTTTAAAGTAAGCAATAACTGAATTGCAAATATGAAAAATCAGACAACGCATAAGTATACTCACTATGAGTTTTTTCTTCACATTTTCTATAGCCACCTCCTGGATTCCAATTGGTAGTAACTCTTCAAAACTAACATCCATATGGGGCTCTTGAGGTTGGCTGTTTACAAAGTCAAGTGTATCATGATTCTTGTCACACTAAATTCCCATCTCCTTTGAATTTATAGATGCAAGTTCTAACTCCTTCATGGATTTTTATGACCTCTTATTATGATCCTTTTCCCTACAGAATATACATTTATTCAACTAATCAAACATTCAAACCTTTATGGTCTTGTCTTTTCTTTTCTCAATCTCAAAATTAGTTCTCTTTCTTACTTTCTTTGGCCTACTAGGAGCTCTATTATGTAATGGTGGCAATGGAATTTGTTGTTCCATCCTTGGCCACTCATCCTGGCTAGTAAAGAGAAAAATGCAAGGCTCATAGACTTTACTATATATTTCAATCTTGTACAAGTCATGCACATAGTCTATAGGTTCTCCATTAACTGCCCATATTCCAAAGATTGCATGTGCACATAGCAATCTTGTTAGCTCCTACCATCTATAAGTACAAGTTCTTTTTGTTAGATTAACTTCATATTGTTCTCCACTATCACACCAAATCTCAATATTCTAGTCACTAGCTTTTTAAGGAACACAATAGATAGCCTTCTTGCTATTTTTTTTAACTCTCTTAAACATTCTTAGATATATAATTTTTTTGCTCCATCTCTATCTTGCCATATCTCTATCTTGCATCCTACACATTATATACTTATATCTTCAAACGTGCATAAAATAGGTTGATTCCTTGCATCTATAATTTTACTATTAAATGACTCAAAAATGTTATTTAATAGCATGTCACACTTTGGAGAAGACTTAAAGTGCGACCTACTTCACTATATTGCAGGTTTATCCATCTTGCAACATCCACAACTATTTGGGACAACTCCATCATCTTCTATTCAAATTGAGCAGGGGTTGTTGCCTTTGCTGCTACCCATAGGCATTGTTCAAAGCCTTACCTTTGAAACCCGCAAAGGTGAAGTTTCCATGCAAATGATTAACACAGAACCTGTGGTCTACCTTAAGAAATACTGTTTCACACGCTTGGATAAGCCCCATTTGGTTCACTTATAATTATCCATTATTCTTCTCTATGTATCAGTAGATCAGCCCTCAAAAGGCTAAAAACGAAGTCCATGATTCTGTATTCTCAGCTTTTGCTATAGCATATACAATCAGGAAGAAACCATTATTTGGATCTATTCCTACTGCAGTAAGCAATATCCCACCACATGGCCATTTTAAGAATGTTCCATCTAGACCAAATATTTGTCTTCAACCTGTAAGAAACCCCAGCTTCAACCTAGCAAAACATATGTACATTCGCTCAAACCTAGGCTGTCCAATGTGTTCATCTCTATATTCATCAACCGTTTTGATCATCACTGTAGATCCTGGATTTAATCTCTCTACCTCAACTATGTACTCATGCAACTTACTACATTGGTCTGAAATTGAGCCTTGAATTAAACTCAAAACTTTCTTCCTAGCCCTGTACCCTTGGGTCTTTGAGAGGTAAAACTTGTTTTCCTTCATTACCTTTCTCACAAAAGTATTAGTATCCATCTTGGGTTTTTCTCTAACTAGACCCGTATACTTATTAGCTACCCAAGTGGATTTTATACAACTGTTGTTATACTTAAAATTGCAGTTGTGTTTCCTGACATAAGTCTTGACTTGTGTAGAAAACTCTCCACTCATCTTGCTTGCATGTATTAGCCACTTATAGTTATCATCCGCACATCTAGCTCGAACTTGTTCTTTTTCATTTTTAATAAACTTATATCTTCTACCCTTTCTAATGTTCCAATTCCTAATTGCAACTTTCACTTCACCAAAGTTACTAAAGATCAAACCATACTACAAAGATGGATCATACATGTCTTTCTCAAGATTAAAAACTAGTGTAGCCCTCCTTACTTCATCATTTGATCCACGGATACTACGCAGTTCCTCATTAGAGCCTGGGCTTCATCAGCTTCATTCTCATCTACCCCACCATCACAACTATCAAACACCATGTCATCTCCTAAGCTAGTCTTCTAGTTAACAACAATCTTATCATTATTGTTCTTTCCATTATCCTTATTATTATCCCCTACACTTTTATGATTTTCTTTTTCATGAACTTGTACCACACCTTCATCATCATCATTTTCCTCTTCAATGTCATAATCAAAATCAACTTCAGACCATTCATCATCCACGCTATCACTACCATCCATTTGCTCAGCTACATGATCACTGTCATTGGTATTCGTCTCTATATCTTCAACTCTAGGCCATGGAATCTCAACAAACAACTCCAAGTACTTATCATTAGTAAGTGCATCCAAACATATGTGTTACAACTCTCTATCAATAGTGATATTATGAAACCCATGTTCTTTAGCAAGTGTGTGATATTTCTTTAGTCCGAATACCCTGATTGAATCAGTCAACTTCTCTAAATCATCTAAACCAATCCCAGCAATCTTCACACTGTCAGAAATGGTCACTTCCCCAAAATCATAATACAGATTAGTGACATTTTTCAAGGTCCCCAGTGATTGAGTTTATAGTTACGAAACTACTATTAGAATCTAAACAAGCCAAGTAAATGAATAAAAACATAATTAGCCAAACAGGAAGACTAAACCAAATACGCAAATTATAGCACATGTTGGAATGCTTGTTAGCTTATTTAACTACATCTAGGCCATTTATGCCCAAACCAAAGTAATAAAATACAACCAAGGGACCACAAAATTCCTGCAATGAGGATAGGCATAATAAAGGAACCAATAAAGTATATTGGAGTAAAGGCACAATGTATGTCCAAACCAGAAGTATGAAAGCCACATTAATCAATAATAAAATAAATCAAACTTCAAGGATTTATGATTCACATACCAAAATCTAGGAGTGGATCATTGATTTGGTCCTTCAGCTTTAAGGTCATTGTACTTCAATGTGTTTGGACACACTCACAATTTCTTGAGGAATTTCTATTTTTTCAATGGAACATTAGATGGTCACAAACCCTAGTGAGTGATTTTGGATTTGTTCCTTTCAAATAGAAATTTGATGGAAACTTCACAAACCTTCCTTTTAGTCTCTTTTGAATTCTGTTTGTCCTTTGGGCAATGGTAGTGGGGTTTTTTTAACTATTAAAATGCAAAACGTTTATGTCATTTGTTAACTTTGGCTTGGCTTGCCATTGAAAGGACTGAATTTGCTAACTTTTTCAAGGTTCAGGGACCAAAATTGTCAAGTTTGAAACTTAGAAGACTAAAAGTGTAGAGAGGGAAAACTTTAGGGACTAAAAATACAATTTTTCCAATGTAAAATTATTATGGTTTTTTTATATATGTATACAACACATGAGTTCAAAACATGGTTTTATTGTTTATTTTTTCCTTCATTTTTTTTTTAATTTTTTGTTTGTTTTTACAAACAAACTCTACTCAAAAGCGTGGTGGCTGAATTTTCATCAAGCCAATACTAGACTTATAGCTACCTATATTAAATTACCGCTGATCAACTGAATCCTAATAAATTTAGATTAATTGACCAAAATTTACCCACCAATGTGAGTTTGTATAAACAATTATTTTGTATTTTAATTAAGTTATTGACACAAAATCACTCATTCCAAATTCTAATTCAAAAGACAACTTTAAATCATACAATCTAAATTCAAAATTCTATCTTTAGTCACATATTTAAATCCATATTTATATGACTAGCTAGGAATCTCATGGTTCTAGTTCGGAATTAGAATCAAAGTGGTGATTCCACAAACCATGGTCATAGCTCCAAGAACCGAGAAGCAAATCAAGTCCCGTGCAAATATTTTATCTTTTGACTATTTCCACCACACCCTTTAAATTCTCTCTTTTCTCTATTTAATTAGTTTCAATCCAATTATCTCTATTATTCTTCGACAATCTATTTAATTTAATAATCTCTAATTACACAATTATTAGTTATTTCCTTCTTTTATTTAATCTCTTCAAATTATTTTTATTAGTTATAATTTGTTCATAACTCCTATAAAATGGATAATGATAATCCTATCTAACTTTTGTTGATAGTAATGATGCTGATTTAGGTTATTAAGATATTTTTTACAATTTTTTCATCAAATATAAAATAAGTGTACATTTGACATTTGTACTTGTTACTGCATCCAAATTATGGTACTTTTTAAAAACATTTTGATAATTGAAATAAAAATAATAATATAGTATAAATTTTTCTAAAAAAATAAAATAAAAACTAGAACTAGGACTAGTTTTTGTCCAAGTTTAGCCTGTGTAAAGTAAGTGGTGATGGTGATTTAAAGGGAAGAGAAAAGGTACTTAATGGTTACATGTTGATTTTTCTTAATAAAAAAATATTTGTTCTATTGTTTTAAATGATTATGCATGTTTGAAATTTAACTTTGTTATTGAGAAGTAAGATATAACGTTAATTTAATGGTCTTTTTTATTAATCCTAATACAAGAAGATAGAGAGTACCGATCTTATAATGGCAGAGTTGTCAACTAACCATCACCATTTTTTCCTATGGTTTTGGCAACACAACACCACTTTTATTTTTCGAAACCACTTTGATACATATGAAAACTACCTAGTGCCTAGAAATTATAATTGAATTGGAATTATAATTATGTAAAATTAAATTTATTATATTAGAATTCTAAATTATTTAACTTCTTTTATTTGGCAAATCACTTGAATCAATATTAAATTCATTTATAATTCCTAATTCTTTGTTTGGATATTGAAATATTACATGTAAATTGAAATTTCAAATACAACTAAACCTTGTGAACTTTGATCTCTTGTTATGTTAAATATCCCAATTTGACTTTTTGAAAAAGTGAAGGGAATAACTAGTAATTTCCGAAGTGCCTCCAAGAGAAGTGATGATAAATTATGAATATCTGCATAGAAGTGGCTGACCTGATTGCTACTCCTGAATGCTAGATTTAGCAGGAGAATAGCAATGATGAAAAAGATAGAAATCTTAAGATTAACCTTCAATTTCTAGATGAGAGCATTTATGGTTGGTGTGTTAAACCTTATGACAGCAAGCAATCTAATCCTAGAATATGGGAGATAAAGAAGCAGGTTTAGGAGGATTTTATTGTGGGGGTTAACAAAGAAATACAGGTCATAGAATCTCTTTTTGTGTCAGCGGATCTATGCTTTTATGAATTCCAGGTATGGACTTATTGCCAGGAACACTACTATCATGCATGCACTGGTTCAAGCCTTTCATTTTTGTACTAGACTTACTGGACCTTTTGAGGGGCTAGAAATAAATGTTAAGAGATGGAACGGGGGAAAAAAAGAAGAGAAACTAGAACTCCTCTGTGATGGACGATTGGCAACTTGCTTTTCTGGATGATTGAGTTGATGCACATTTTTGTGGTTTTAACAAAGTTGGAAATTTGTTTCATAGGCAATCTTGGTTAGAAAAAAAGGGTTGCTGAGGCCTATTTGTATAGTATTTTGTTTCCCTTAGATCTGCAAGGAAAGATTTCCTATATGAGGTGATTGAGCACAAGTTTTAGAGTTCTGCTATGGCTCAATGCAGCCAATTTTTCCCTCATCTTAGACAAAGCAATGGGATTCTAGTTGTAGTTGTGGCGTAAAATCAAAACGCCATTTTTTAAGATTTAAAACAAAAATCAATCATTGTTATAAGTGCTGATCTCAACCAATGGCAAGACGAATCAGCAATTTATTATACCCACTTGGTAACAGCTAACACCATTCTAGACAATATTCTAGACAAAGTTTAAGGTCTGACAAATGCTTAGAGGAGAATCAATATACTGAACAGAAATGGTGTTAGCAGGTAGGACTATAAGCAATGGATCGTAAAATATGCAAATTGTGTAAAGAACTTTTTCTTGCTACCTCGTTGTTAATAACAAATTGTGCAAGATCCTGTATTGCATGATCAACAACCACATCTAGCATTGTACATGTTAAAATTACAAAACTAAAAGGAGTATCCAAATAGACACATGCACCTACAGACAATTAATGCCAAAGAGAGAAGGTTGCACATAGAAATCAGCATTAAAAAGCATCTTAAGCAGAATAATGCCTCTCCACTGATCTTTTCCTAGAAAAAAATTCCACCAGTCTTGTTCTTTGAGGTTGGAAGCAAATCAATAAGTTCTTGAGAAAGTCCCCTATTTTCAGTGCCAAGTGCTTCACTTAATCAAGTAATTCCTGACAATTATACTATAATCACAATTCATGCCAACTGTTACATTCTAGACATCTCTAAATGTGAGAAGTTGTAGAAATGAAGATGAAGAAACTATTCTATTCTGGAAGTTTTAAGCATGGTCAACGAAAAAGAAATCCTTCCCTCAGGTTTGTCCAAGTTCATTTTATAAAGTTGAAACTTAGTACATTAGCAGAGACGAATATGAGTAAGCTTCGTAACATTCAGAAATCAAGCACCTCCTATCCTTTCCAAACTATTTGATAGGGTTGACTTCTGCAAAGAAGATTAAAGTTTTTCTACTTAAATTACTTTCAAATAGTGAAACTTTATAAAAATGAACTCTATATTGATATTATCATGAACAAAGATCAACAATCTCTAGTCAGCAGCACTTCAAAGTGAAGTAGTCAACCAATAACTTGATCTACCAAACAAAGCAGAGGGTAATGAAGGCACAATAGTATATGTCATGCTTACTTGATGGACTGCATAGCAGCCCCAGTTTTCATGGGACATTTGTCTGTCTATGTCATTGACATAACCGTAAGAAGTTTCATTGAACAAAAACAATAGAACAGTTCTGAAAAATTCCTAACCCCTTTTCAGTGTAAAGCTTTGTATTCCAATTAGCAGTTCCTCTGTGCATCCTTCTCAAATATGCCACTGACCTATAATGTGGACATGGAGCCAGACTTTTCTGTCTTTTTCCTAACTTGAGCTGAGCCTACTCGTTAACCTTTCTTCCTACGATTGAGATATCATGGGATGTGTGTAAAGAATGAACAACTAACTATATAAACTAACTTCCTGTAAATCACTACAAGCAATACTTTAGAGACTTGAATAACTAACTATATAAACTACTGTCCCCTCTTGCTTTGTTTCTTTTCTTTTCTTTTCTTAAGCATACTATTGTGAGCATATTCACAAATGTTCTAAGGTTCAAGATTCTCGACTCAATTAGGCATACATGCTCTCATCCCTGATCGTCCATACTTCTCATGTACATAAGGGCTGAATGGTAGGGCACACAAACATAAAACGCCCACAATCATCCCCTTCAAAAACCCCCAACTCTACCTTCCTAATTCTTTCCACGTTTCACCAAAGTGAATCAGTTAAAATATACCCTTATTTCATTGTATTCACAAGCAATTGATCTTTTCTTTATTTCATCAAACACCTGGTATACTATTACTGATTAAAAATTATAAAGCAAAACAATGGCATCAATGTTCAAGCGCTATATCAATAAAGTGAACTATATTTCTCTCAGTTTTCATCCTATCCTTATAGCACTAATAACAGGGTTTCTATTTTTGTATCCCTTGTTGACTAACATAAAAATACCAAAAAAAGAAACAGAAAAAAAGAGCTGCAAACTTGAAAATCAAAGGCTAAAAGTTTAAATGGTGGACGATTATACCTTCTACAATGAACTAGAGTGGCGACGGTGGTGGCTGTAGCAAAGCACACCATCAATGGCAAATAATAGAATAGAAGGGCTTTGGTCACAAGTATTTCCACTATGTAGTGGCTAATTAATCCTTCAATGGCAGCTTCTATAGACAAATGTCAAGTGGGGCATTGTGTAGGGTCGATCGATGGGTTTTTCAGTTGCTCAAATGCTGAAAAAGGATGATGAGATGGCTGAGGAAGGAGGAGGAGTAGGGCAATTTTGCCCATATTGTTATGACCTTAAATCAGTGCATTTTACCGAGAGAGAAGATCCGCGTGTGATAGATTCGAATTGAAAATTTTGAATTATAGAATTGAAATACAATTCTAATTTTTTCATATTTTATAAAAACAAACACAAGAATAGGAATTGGAACCTCCAATTCTAATTCTGTCAGAGGCCCTAATTCCATGATACCAAACAAAGTCTAATGTGGTGTTTGGTTGGTGGGTTTAAGTGGGAATAAATTGAAATAGAATGAAAAACAATTATTTGGTTTGTAAGTTTGGATTTGGATTGGAATGGATTAAACCTATGGAGAATGGTTTTGTTAAAACTCATGAGGGATTGGCTTTAGGTAAAAATGGATTAGAATTAATTAATGAGTTTCACACTTTTAATTAATATTATTTAATTTATAATTAATTAATTGATAATATTAATTAATGTATAATTATTTATTTATTTAAAATTAATTTAATCAATAATATTTTTATTATTTATTAATTAATTAATTGAGATTAATTTAATTAATCATTCATTTATTTAATATTGTAATTTAATATTATCATTAATAATTAATTAATCTCATGCATTAATATTAATGATTATAATTAATATTAATTAATTGATAATGTTAATAATATTAATTATAATTAATTAATTATTTAAAATTAATTTAATTAATAATATTTTTATTAATGATTAATTAATCAATTAAGATTAATTTAATTAATCGATTCATTTACTTAATATTATAATTAATAATTACTTAATCTCATTCATTAATATTAATTATTATAATTAATATTAATTAATTTTAAGTAATTAATTGATAATATTAATTAATTAGTTAAAATTAATTTAATAATAATATTTTTATTAATAATTAATTAATTTAATATTATAATAAATAATTAACTAATAATAACTAAACAGTTTTTTTTTAAAATTCATCCTATTACCAAAAATAATACCAAACAACATAATTACTATCATTCCATTCTATTCCAAATCTTTCCTTCTATCAAATCCATTCCATTTCTAAACCCACCAATTATATCAAATACCCCCTAAATTCTGAATCAAGTTTTTCACTTGTCCTCAACTGATGCATGCCATGTTGGTACCTCAACTGATACATGCTATATTTACCAACGGAAAATCCATAGATTTAAGTTGTGGCAGCGATTGTTCACGTGATCAGTTGAATTCTACAATGAGGATCACTGTGGTCTCATTGATTCGGTATGATCGAAGGGAAATTAGGGAATTACTGCATTTTCGCAATTCTCCCTAATTTCCCTTCGCTTCAAGCGTCAAGTGGGCACGGCCGCCTTTTAAATTCATTAATTAACCATACTAAATCAACTCAACCCAACAACCAGTGAATAGTTCACCTCAAAATCAACTCATTCTATAACTAATGTACTTCAAAGAACATGAAACTACAACTGCAATTTTACAATATCAAATAATAAGTCAAAAGATTAAAGAGAAACCAAAAGCTTCACCACAACATGCTGCTCACCAGGAAAAAGGGAAACAGCTACGCTCCATCTTCAATTCTTGATATCATTTGTTGCGCCAACAGCTTATCTACGATAAGTTTAAGTGCAGGGGCACTCATTTGACATTTAGTATCAGCAAAGCATGATCTCCCTTCTTCAGCGGCTTTGCATAGCTGAGGATCTAGCGGAATCTTTCCAAGAAAAGGAACACCCATTTCGTGGCACATTCTACCAGCACCTCCAGCGCTGCTATCAAAAACTTCAGTGAAAGCGACAACATTTAGCAGTTCTGGGGCTTTCTCCTTTATGTACAATAGGATTGACTCAGTTATATCTTTTTGTCCACCATCTTCTGACATTCTCATGAATTTAAATTCTGAAAGTGGCTGGCATAGACCACTCATGTTTTCCACAACACCAAGAACCTTAAGGCCAACTTTCTTGCAGAAACTCACTTCTTTTCTGACATCTATCAGAGATACTTGTTGTGGAGTGGTAACTATAATAGCACCATCTATTCCAGTCGCTTGGAGAAATTGAACAATTGAGATGTGTTCGTCAGATGTTCCTGGTGGAGCATCAACAACTAGAAAATCAAGCTCTCCCCAATAAACATCCTTCAAGAATTGTTTGATGAGGCCATTCTTGCGTGGGCCCCTCCATATTACAGCTTCATCTGGGTTGGGCAGCATGAATCCAATTGACATGACCCCAAGGTTAGATTCAACATAAACAGGCGACCATCCAAGATTACTCTGGTGAATCTCTTGCCCTTCAAGGGCCAGCATCTTGGGGATGCTAGGTCCACAAATATCTATATCAAGAAGACCAACTTGAAAATCCATAGCTGCTAGTGCAAAGGATAGTTGAGCTGAGAATGTACTCTTCCCAACACCTCCCTTCCCAGAGAGAACCAGTATCTTGTGCTTAACAGTAGCCATTCGCTCCATAATTGTTACCAAATCTGCCAGGAAAATCAAAAGTATACTGAGAAGCAATTAACATTTTGACTGAAGAAAGAAGGCAACTAGCAAAGGCAATTTTTTTTTTTTTTAAACTTCTGCGTTACAGTGCCCAGCTACAACATGAATCACATGTTTCTGGATCAGGAACTAATAATTAGGCATTTCCTATCAATATCTACCATAGTTAAACTAAACAAGTTTGTAATTCCATTAGGAATTGCATCTAATGCTATCTGAGACATTATAGCAATATCTACATCTAAATAAGCACATATATTGAGAAAGCTCAGTTAGGCAATAGTATCTGAGGCCCCACAGAGAAAGCATGAAATTTATCAGCTAGAACCAGAATAACCAGAGCTAGCACTGGTAGCATCACTACCTTTCCCCCGTACTTCAATGACTGTAAGCTATGTACACACGTGTTTTATTTGTACTTAAATTACCACTGTAAATTATCATGTTCTTCTGAAAGGAGAAAATAGATCATCTGCAATAAACATTATTGTCCAGTGACTAGTCACTCACCCTAGGATGTTAGGATAGCTATTCCTTTTCTTAAATCAGGAATCATTTGACAATATACTCAACTCATCACCCAGGTATTCCATATCAAAGTATGGCTTAACCATCACAAAGTTGATTCTACAATGCTACTTAAGCTAAAGTTTTTTAACCAAGCACTTAGTTCTGCCATTTTCATGCATGATTGAGTATTTCGCAAGAGGATAAGAGAATTGGAGCCAAATCCCACTCTCTCGTATAGGAGGAGATATTTATTTGGAAACTAGACATCATATATACCAAACAGTGACCTCTGGTTTTCATTTTCTTTCTTTTAGTCTTTCAAAAAGCACTATATTCAACAAACTAAATCAACACAATGTTGCTAAATTAGTATTAGCAAAATTCTTTTGTGCGATCTCAGACTAGGAAGAATAGAGAGGCTATAAATACAGTACTCAAGAATCAAGATATGAGACCACTAGAATGCTAACAATAACCAAATGATCAAATTTTCTAATTTTCCTTTATTACCATAGCTAAATCCCATGTAATATTTGGCTTCCGTATCTCGAACACAATTAGCTATAAAAATAGACAAGAAGCTGTTGCCAAAGGAATATAACAAAATATTTTCACCAACCAACAAAGTTCAGCTTTCGGCTACCAAGTTTTCTCCATCTCCCCCATCAAACAAAAATAAATAAACAATTAATTATTTAAACAACTCAACCCTCCAAACAATAATATCAAAAATCAACCAGCAGAAATATTAGCACAAAAGGGAAAATAGCTACAATCAAATTGAGCCAAAAGGGCACACCAAACTCCCATTTAAGCAATTATAACAAATATTTACTGACAAGTATGTGCAGCAAAGACGAATAGAAAAGGAAATTAATTTTGCTAACCTGGGTCGGGACCTTTAGGAGCAGTTGCACAGGCCTCCTGGTTAGGGCATCCTTTACACTCATCTGATTTTCCAGCCGACTCCGACTGAGTCCCCGGACAATCTAAAAGAAGAAACAACACCCAGCATAGTTAGTCAGAGAACAAACTCACAAAAAAGGAAGAAGAAATTGAGAAATCACGGAGTTGAGATTCACATACGTTCATTAGCATTTTCTGGGACATCCTTGTAACTTCCGTTTTCCATATTTTTGTGCTATAATTAGAGAAATATTGACAAACTTTTCTCTGTTCGATTATGGTACTGAATGGAGGAGGAGAAGTCTTCAAGTGCGCAGCATGTTTGGGACGTTGGTATAAAAATTGCTTTCAATCTGTGGATGCTTGGCTATGTGGTGGTGGATGCGTCACTGTGACAAGAAAAATAAAAAACACTGAATGTTATAAAATCAATCCAATCCAACCGCACATATGACTAACTACAGAAACAACACCCCATAACTATATCTCATGACATGATGCAATTACAGAAATGAATGATAATACTCATACTACATTTTTCACCAATCAAAGAAAACTAAAGTGACCACGCAATGTATCATGTGACATAATACAAAACCACAAACCGAAGATAATAGTCATAAACCAACCCTATTAACTAAGCATCATTATATTACATAATGTTTATTTCTCAAAGAAATTTAGGGTCTGTTTGGACTAGGCTTTCTTATTTGCAAATAAGTAAATTCTCAAACAAAAACAACCTATCCAAACACATTTTTATTTCAAAATTTAAAAATCAAATTTTCCCACTCAAATTCCTCACATAATTTAAAAAAAATTTCCTTCTCATTTTTCCCTCCAAAATACTTTTTTTATCAAAAAATACCCACCAAAATTTTCACACATTCCAATACAACTTTTTCCAAATATATCACACTCCAAACAAACCCTAAGGGTGTACATGCGAGAATGTATCAAGGGAACAACATGTTGTCACGATAACAAAGCTTATCTTTATAAGACAATTATATCTATAGAAGCAACAACATCCTATAATTATATCTCATGACATAATACAATTTCACCAATGAATGTCAATAATCATACTACATTCTCCACCAATCAAAGAAAACTGAAGTGACCACGAAATGTATTCTAAATTATGCTTTCTGCTAATGAAACTGCCCAAGATTCAGCACATGTCAAAACAGGAGGAAAGGAAATAGAAGAAATTTATATGCAATAAAAAAATAGGTGAATGCACTTGTAATAGGCTTGCCTATCAGAAACTTGTGTTGTAGCACTACAGGTGAAAGGCCCAACAAACTCCTTTAGTGCATTGTTATCCTTTAGTAGACAACTGTTGGTAACTTTTTATTTGCTTTATGTATCCACTTAAATAGATAATATATATATTTAGAGCTCAGACAAGAAACCAGCAAAAATTAAAGGTAAGAAGTTTCAGCCAGGACCAAATATACCAGAATGAGTTAATATATAATAAACCAACTAAACTTATGCGCATTGACTTTGATTTTCTTCTTATTTCCTAAATTTAGATGCTTACAAAGTAGCTGTTTTACTTGACAAAGGCACAGGGCAGAAGGATTGAAGTACTCTAGATGCTACACAATTTAAAAGAAACTATTCATTCGACAAAACAAACATAAAATGTTAGTTCTGGTACGAAGAAAATTAGTGAGATATGAACTTCAAGGAGTTCAAAAAACATATTAAATATTTTGTGAAGCAACAACCAGGGCTTTTCCCACTTAGGTATCAGAAGAAAACCAGCCCCACAATTGAAGAGCCTTAGCTGAACAAGAAGGTAATCCCTATAAACCACTTTATTTTTACCTGAGGTGGAAATCGACAAATACTTTTAACTAAGTATTGATAATACCGATCACTTGTAACTAGCTCTCCAATGGCTGGCATGACTGAAAATGAGTACAAATCATGCCTGAGGAAGAACAACGAAAAATCATAAATGTATTGCTGAGTGATGTGCTGTAGTTAATCAAAGTCTAAGTGTCATTATTGTGGTAGTTTGAAGTAAATTAGAATTCTCTTCTATCATTTTAATAAAGTCTTGTCTTAGTATGTGTTGTCCAATGAGTCTAATCATCTTCATTAATACAATTAATTTTAACACTCTATAATACATTTAGCCTTCTATGTCTCAAGAAGAGACAGATGAATGAATGACTGAATTCACTTCTTGGCTTCAAAACATCCTCAGTTTTTGGCCTAATGTCAAGAAAATTTTCACCACTTGGCAAATATGTTGAACCCAATCAAATAAATTTCCACCATTAACAAATGTACTCTGAAAACTCTTTCTTTCTACAATTTATCCTATACACTATGGAAATCTACACACGACTAAGATACACAGAAAAATAGATTTTAAATCCAATAGAATAAGGTTTAGGTCTCAAACTTCTTTACTATTCACCAATTGTTCATCAACAACTAAAGTAGAGTTTGCAAAAAGAAAAAATGAAAAGACATAGTATATAAAACGTCAAAACTTTGAAAAAGATTAGTGGAACAGTTAGAATACAAAATAGTACACCAATTAATTACTCCTGGAAGTGATCAAACTGATGCCACAAGAACTTGTCCCTAATAGTTGTAATTTGTGGAATAACATGTATACTTGCAAATAACACTCCCCCCCACCCAAAAGGCATAATCTATTTCAATTGCAGTTCTAACTGTTGCTTACAAAATAACCTTTATAATAACTTTTGAATGGGTAAGATATAGCGATTGACAAAGTCCACTCCTCTTTCATATATTCATACAAAATGGACAAATCAGTTTTTTTACTAATCAAAACATCTTGTAACAAAACATTATTGTAATTAATTCAAAAATATTGTGCCTTCGGCTGCAACAAGGATCATTAATTAAGAGAGCAACAGAATTTGATTTCACCTTTTGTCCTGAGATCCCACTTTGTAATTTAAGATATGACATAGAATCGGAAGGGAATTAGATTAACTTTCTCTTCTTATACAATATCTAGCTGTCTTGAAAAATTTAATGCAGTGCCATTATGGTTGTAAACTAAAATGCTACCATTACTACTTTGTACTGATATCACAGTTGCTAAAATCAGTACCTACCTATTTATACTGTTTCCTGTTCAGAAACTCCAGCTGAATCAACACTACTACACTAAGGATGTGGCAAAAATTTGAAATTAAATGACAGGGATTATTTGCTTTAGCTCCAAGGTTTTCTGCTTTTCAAGGTTTATGGCATTGCTTCATGTCTCCTCATTTCGATAATCCTCTACATAAGCTATTAAGTGAATAAACTGATTAGAGTAATTTTAACTTATACAAATAGTTACTCTATATGTTAGTATCCAGGAAAGGAAAATGATCCAAATCGTTATCCATTTTGTTCTTACTTTTTCTGCTAAAAATCAAAGCTCTAGGTTCAACCTGGATTAGATGAAGAAGACTGAGAGCTGATGCTGCTTATATCCAAAGAGACCAGGAATTTCTGCGATGCTTTAAAGAATTGCTTACCACTTCTGTACTCCAATAAAACAGTAAAAACAAAAGATTAGACAAATAGATAAACCCAATTGCACTATTCTTAGCTAGGACCCAAAAGAAATAGCATAGGTTTCTCTACCTCAATTTGTTGTCGAGGCCACTGCTTTGCCCACATAATGTGCCTGCAGAATTTACATCATTGATAAGCACATTGTGAATTATTATTATTAGACACCCTTATGAATTCTGAACAAATAAAAAAATTAATAACAGTCAATTAGCAATCTCCAATGTCAAGTCTGATTGCTTTATCCAAATTCTTTGACAACAACTTTTAAGTAACATGATTTATCCGAGGATACTCAATTCTAGGAATGCTAGAACTAACATGATACTAAATCATAAGCATTCAATAGCAATCCTACACTTTTAAGTAACCAACCATGTCTTACTACCCACTTAGTCATGCATTACATTTCTTAGCAGACACTTGGGTTCATGGCACTATAACTCCATGAAACACACACTTAAACGACAGAAAGAATATGCCAAACTAATGAGAATATATATATATATATATACACATAGAACCCAATAACATAAAAACACAAAACAGTAATCCAGAATAATGAACTCACATTTGACACCCAAAAACCCAACAACATAAAAACACAAAACAGTAATAGAGAAATTCATAAGAATGGCTTCCTCCACTCCAAGTCATATCGTGATAATCTTAATATTTCTTAGGAACTACTCACACAACACGGACCAATTACTCAGTCAACGACTTTACCCAACAACAACTGAGATAATCCAACAAAGACCCTCAAATTCCACAAAAATAAACTTCTTTAGAAAAAAATTCCAACAAATCACTATTCACAAGGGAGTATCAATTTCGTCCACACATGTTCTAGATAGGCAGAGCACATTGTGTTTGGTCATGCCAGTGAAAGACAAAATTATCACCAGAAACTTCAAATTTGATATGCCAAAGGCTAGCACTTTTGTGACACAAAGCAGCCAAAAACAGTTTTGTGGTCAAGTGTAGAGAGAAGAGCATTACAAAACCACATGGGATGATTGGAATCAAGCCCACGAAAAAGATTTCTCGGTGTTTTATCCATGTTAATGTTGCCTCACGTAATAGTATTAAACCATAATATAGACACGACATGGAGCAACACTATTCCATATTATAATTAAGAGCTAAATTAAGACGAATTGGTATGGGATTATGTTGATGAAATGCAAAGCTGAGCTCTCAATACCAAGAATGTGAGGTAAAGATATGAAACACGCGCACATGCATCCGGAAACACAAAAGGAAAAAAAAATCAAGTTTGATAACCTCTTTTCCAATTGGCTAAACCATTCAACGTGTATGTATTTCAAACGTGTATGTTCTTCAAGTAGCATAAATTGTTAGGCCGCCTTTAAAAGCCTAAAACTTACATGGAAGTTCATAGTTTTCCATTTAGTTTGTTTGAACGCAAACATAGAGTTACTTAAATCCTGATAAACCAACCAAACAGCCAACCAGATTAAGTAAACAATTACAACAAAAAATAAATAAAAATAAACATAAAGAGGAAGAAGCCACAGAGATAGAACTAGTCAATCAGGCGAGCTACTAAACACTCAATAACTGTATTTTCTCGAAGCAATCAAATCCAAAGTAAATTCCCTCTTATCAGAATCGCAGAGCCTAAGAAAACACGATTTTTTAAAAAACCCACTGAAATTTTTGTCAATACTGAAGATAAAATGCGAGCCCAGATAGGAGAATCATCAAAGAAGCAATGCAGAACTGACTTAGAGGGGGGAAAAAATCTAAAATTCAACACACATCACACCACCAGAACGAAACTAAGGAGCGGTAGGGAGAAAGCCAACCTTAATCTTATGAGCAGGAATTCGAATAAGGAAAAAGGAAGCTGGAAATTAGATTCATACGAATAGTAGAGTCAAGAGGCGGTGGGGAGCAAGGGCGAGAAAGAAGAAAGAAAAGAAAAGAACCAAAACAAAGACCGAAAAATAATTAGAATTGGCCTCAGCCAGCCACAGCCACATCAGTGCCTACGTCATATCACAGCCAACCTAGTACTATTTACACAACCATATTAAAAAAATATTCACGTTAATTGGCCTGATCTATATTATTCACATAATTATTATTAATTTTTTTTATATTAATAATATAATTTTAATAATCTTTTAGGCCATTATAAAAAATATTTTTTGACAAATAAATTTACATTACATTAAAAATTTAAATTTTAATAATATACTTAAAATATGAAAATAAATACTCTACATTAAATATGAAATACGTAAAATATTTAATGAAAAATAATTATACATTATGGTAAAATTAAAATTTAATAAACACTTGAAAAATAAATACTCTAAATTAAAAATAGAATACGGAAAACAATTAATAGAAAATAAATTTACATTACATTAAATTTTAATTTTAATAATACACTTAAAAATGAAAATAAATACTCTAAACTAAATATGAAATACTTAAAACAATTAAGGAAAAATAAATTTACATTAAACTAAAATTAAAATTTAATAATATACTCGAAACATTGGGATAAATATGATAAATTAAATATAAAATTTTAATAGCATGAATAATTTGTTTATGATGGCTGTGTGAATAGTGAAGGCCAAGCCTATATAGCCATTATCAAAAATTTTTATATTAATAATACAACTTAAAATTTTAATTATCATACATTATATACTAAAAAACAATTAATGAAAATTTTTTCATTACATTAAAAATAAAAATTTAATAATACACTTAAAACATGAAAATAAATACTCTAAATTAAATACAAAATACTTAAAACAATTAATGAAAAATAAATTTACATTACATTAAAACTAAAAATTAATAATGTACTTAAAACATAAAAATAAATACTCTAAATTAAATATAAAATACTTAAAACAATTAATGAAAAGTAAATTTACATTACATTAAAACTAAAAATTAATAATACATTTAAAACATAAAAATAAATACTCTAAATTAAATATGAAATACCTAAAACAATGAATGAAAAATAAAAATATCATATCTTGCTCTAAAAATAGGCAAAGTGCATGCCAATTTGTAGAGAAAAATATTTTCTATTTTTTGGTAAATTTTTTTTAAAAAAAAATAGCATTTTGGCCACTGCAAACAAATGGGTTGTTTGCAACGACCTGGCCACGTGACGCGCACCCATTGGGCACGTGTCACGTCTGACACGCTGACCCACGCGGTCAGCGTGTCAGCGCTTCACGAGCAAAACGTTGCATTGTTTGGACACAAAATGGTGTCATTTTGGCGTCCAAAAAGCGAAAAAAAAAATTTGTAGCCTAGCTAGGGAGCCAGGCCAGTTCAGAGGCCTGGTTCCCCAGCCATTTGAGTACTATTCCAGTGCCCAGTCAGCATTTTTGCTGACTGGGCTCCTCCCAGCCTGGCCGTGGCCAACCCCAAAAGGGGCTGCCATTGATGGCCTCAACTGCAGCCCTTTTTGGGGCTGGCCGCGGCCTAGCTGAGAAAAAGCTAGTCAGCATTTTGCTAATTTGGCATTTAAACAATTCTCAAATGGCAAGGGAGCCAGGCCTCTGAACCGGCCTGGCTCCCCAACCAAGCCCCTTATTTTAAATTTTTTTTAAGTAAAAACAACGCAAAATGGCGTCGTTTGGCCTATGTGTCATCGTTTCAGCGCTGACACACGCTGACTGCGTGGCGCGCGCCAAGTGGCCAGACCGTTGCAAACCACCACGGTCAAAATGCTATATTTTAAAAAAGAAAAAAAATTACCAAAAAATAGGAAATATTTTTTCTACAAATTGATATGCACTTTGCCTATTTTTAGAGCAAAATATAATATTTTTATTTTTCATTCATTGTTTTAGGTATTTTATATTTAATTTAGAGTATTTATTTTTATGTTTTAAATGTATTATTAATTTTTAGTTTTAATGTAATGTAAATTTATTTTTCATTAATTGTTTTACACACTTAATATTTAATTTAAAGTATTTATTTTTATGTTTAAAGTATATTATTAATTTTTAGTCTTAATGTAATGTAAATTGATTTTTCATTAATTATTTTACGTATTTTATATTTAATTTAGAGTATTTATTTTCATATTTTAAGTGTATTATTAATTTTTAATTTTAATGTAATGAAAGTTTTTCCATTAATTTTTTTTAAGTATATGATGTATGATAATTAAAATTTCAAGTTGTATTATTAATATAAAAAATTTTGGTAATGGCTGTGTACATAATGAAGGCCAGGCCTTGAAACAGCGGCCTAACTTTCACTATTCACACAGCCATCATAAAAAATTATTCATGCAAGCAAAAATTTTATATTTAATTTATCATATTTATCCGAATGTTTCAAGTATATTATTAATTTTTAGTTTTAATGTAATGTAAATTTATTTTTCATTAATTGTTTGAAGTATTTCATATTTAATTTAGAGTATTAATTTTCATTTTTAAGTGTATTATTGCATTTTAAATTTAATGTAATTTTAATTTTAATGTAATGTCAATTTTTTTCCATTAATTATTTTATGTATTTCATATTCAATTTAGGATATTTATTTTCATGTTTTTATTAAATTTGAATTTTAATGTAATGTATAATTATTTTCCATTATTTATTTTACGTATTTCATATTTAATGTAGAGTATTTATTTTCATATTTTAAGTATATTGTTAAAATTTAAGTTTTTAATGTAATGTAAATTTATTTGCCAAAAAATGTTTTTAATAATGGCCCAAAAAATTATTAAAATTGTATTATTAATGTAAAAAAAAGTTGATATTGGCTACGTGAATATTGCAGGCTAGGCCAACTAGTGTGAGTCATTTTTTTATGATGGTTGCATAAATAGTATTGGTTTGGCTGTGAGCTAATGTGGCTGGCTATGGTTTGGCTGAGGCCAGGGGCTACTTTTCATGCCATTAAGAGATGGGAGTGTAAAATCTGATTTTTAGGAGTACTACTACTGGACTGAAATTTTGTTTAAGTGTAAAGTTTGGGCAAAGAATGTTGTAAAGTTTGCGCCTCCTATTTTTTAACATCCACTTAACCAAATTCATTTTCCCTTGTTTTGTTTTGTAAAGCATTCAAACTTTTCATTCAATTATTAATTTTTAAAAAATCTTTAAATTGTTTTAACAATTATCAATTTTTCACTTTACAATACTTTGTTGTTGGTTTAATAAAATTCTGATTTGAATTTTTAAAAAATTTTTGAATTTTAAAATGCTAATTAGTTATTAAATGGCTAAAGTGAAATTGGTTTTTAAAATAATTTAGAGAAGAAAATAATATTTATATTTTCATGTTGATAATGAAGAAATTATGTATATTAAAAGTATTTTATATATATATGTGTGTGTGTGTGTGTGTGTGTGTGTGTACTCCCTCTATCGCAAAAAAAAAAAGAAAAAAGAAAAAGAAAAAAAGAGTTCAGTTTCAAAACAAGTTCTCATCCCAAAAAGGAGTCCAATTTCAAAAGTCAAAACTAATTTTTCAACAAAATTTCCAAAATACCCTTAATGAAATAGAACACATTAAAGGGTGTATTGATATACAATACCCTTAATGAGGAAATTAGTGGTATAAAATTAGTTGTACATTTATTTAGTTGACCATAAATAAAAAGTTGTACATTGGTGACTGTAGCTAGTTTGAAACTATATATTTGTTATTCCTAATTTTCTTATGAAGAAATATAGTTCGTAATAAATGTCAAAATTTTTGATTATCATTAATCGATAGTATATTTTAATACTAAAAAAAAATTTCTGTGTAAATTCATAAATTTCAAGGTATTCTAGTATAATTATTTTAAATTAAGAACCATAACATAAATAAGCTAATGAATCTCAACTCAATAAAGAATATATTTAGTTCAATTGTTATTTTTAACCAAAAAAACCAATTAGTAATAATTTATACTATATTGTAATACTAAAGAGAATGTGTGATTGAAGTACAATTATATGAACAAATAAAATGTTATGGTATCTTAGTATAATTATTAGAAATTAAGAGTGATAATATAATATAAGTAAGCTAAGTTTGGTTTAAGGAAGAATATGCTTAATCCAATTATTATTCTTAGCCAAAGAAAATCCAATCATAATTAATGATAGTGTATCTAAAAAAGATTCAATTTTTGAAGTATAATAATGTAGGCAAATTTATATATATTAGGGTGCCCTAGTGTAATTATTAAAAATTAAGAGCCATAAATTTAAAAAGTTAAGTTGGCCCAATGGATAAATTACATAACCCAATCATTATATAAGTTATGGCCAATTAATTTAGGCCAAAATATTTTATTTAATCCATCTCTAATCATATATCCCAATACATATCTTATTATTAAAATTTATAATATTTAATTTCACTACACACCAAAACAAATATTTTATATATCCATATTTAATAATATTATACACTAAAACTTTATATATATAGATATATGAATTAAAATATTATAACTATTAGGGTGCCCTGGTACAATTATTAGAAATTAAAAATGATAATATAAGTAAGCTAAGTTTGACATACGAAAGAATATGCTTAGTCCAATCATTATTCTTAACCAAAGAAATCCAATCATAATTAATTGATAGTGTATCTAAAAAAAAGACTTTATGCTTGAAGTAAAATAATGTAGGCAAATTCATATATATTAGGGTGTCTTAGTGCAATTATTAAAAATTAAGAGTCATAAATTTAAAAAGTTAAGTTTGATCCAATATATAAGTTACATAATCCAATAATTATCCTCAACCTAACAAGTCTAATTATTATATAAGTTGTGGCCAATTACTTTAGGCCAAAATATCTTATTCAATCTATCCCCAATTATATGACCCAATACATATCTTATTATTAAAATTTATAATATTTAATTTCATTACACACCAAAACAAATATTTTATATCTTCATATTTAATAATATTATACACTAAAACTTTGTATATAGATATATAAATAAAAAGATTATAGCTATTTTTATTTTTATTCTGACTATTTTCTTAATTAAAAATTGTTTTAAACTAGAAAATTCAGTTATATAATATACTAAAGAAAAATTTCTATATTTGAATTAATGATATTTCATATATATCCATATAATTAAGAATTTAATTGAGAATCATATATAAGTAGTATAAGGTACATATATATGAAAAATTTGGTGATTACAAAATTTCTTTACTAAAAGGCATTCAAATTGGTGACGACCATAACTTCATCATTAATGACTGAATTTTAAGATTTTAGTGACGAGAATGTTCTTCGTCACCAATGTTTCATCACTAATTGTGCCATATTAGTGGGAAACCTTTCCACTAAACTCTTTAGTGATGAAATGGTGACGACTTTTTGTCACTCATCACTAAAGATGGTGAGCTAATGAAAAATTGGTAACGACTTGAGTTCTTGTCACTAATGGGGTTATTTCGTGATGAAATTTTTGTTCGCCACGGTAGTTTTTCTTGTAGTGGAACAATCAAAAAATATATTTTTGGTTCCTAAAACAATGAAAAGGAATCAAACTCTTAATGGTTTACTCCCTGTTTATAGCTTCATAGTTCATCAAAGTTACAAGCCATCAAACATTCATATGCCACGTTAGTAAGCCTCGCACGTGTATATCTATAAGGCAAGTAACATCCTCTAACGTTATTTCTGCCAACTCCTAACCCGTAATACATCGCAATCCCTCCCTAACATTTCATATAAATGTTAGGGAGTTTTAGAGGCAAAAATAAATGCAAGAAAGTACTGCAGGTAAGAAAAGCTAAGATTGGTCTATTAATACAAAACAAATGTACACGGTTAATAAACATACCATAGACAACGGAGGGACAATCTAGGTTTACATAGAATACAATTTTACTTTGTTACAAATGCCCTAATTTAAAAATTAAAACTAATAGTTTTAGAGCTATTTTTCTATCTCTAGTGCAAAGATTACAATTTTTCTACAAAGATAGTAATTTTTTATAAACACTATTTCATCACAAAAAAAAAAAAACTACCATATTTACAGTATTAAAAATGAAAACTAACTCTTATTTATTACATCGATAAACTCAAAAAGTTGTCATCTTCATCTCGAGCTGATAAGAAGGTGGGCGGCAAGTCATGCAGCTCCAAAAAGGAAAGTGAATATTTTTGGCTTCATGCTCCATCAAATTTAGAAGTCATGCAACTCCAAAAGGAAGAGAAGTGCTTGAAAGAACATGAATATATGATACCTAAAGATAATTTATTGGAACTGTCTTATAAAAGATTCACAATAGAAATGATTAAAATAAATAATTAGAGTTTAAGAGAAATAATTGGATTATTTATTAGATAATTAAAGAAGGATAAGACAATATTATCATAGTTATAAAATATGAAAGATATTTCAATGCCCCTCATCATAAATCAATAAAACTTATACCCTTTTTCATAATTTTAATACTTAAAATGCCTCTAATAAAAATTTTCCCAAAAACAAAAGGAGACAAAAGTGGAGGCTGCCTAGTGATTTTTCAAGTTACACATTTAAGTCATTTTTGTTAATATTTTGCGAAATTTTTTATTGGTGCTTTTCTAATTTTTATCTCATGAAAGCTTGCTCAGGAAGGAAAATTCATCATAAGAAGACCAAGAATAGGAAGAGTGAAGACTAATGATTTTTCAAAATAGTTATTCATTGATCTTTAGTTTTAACTTTATATTGATTCTTTGCGTTTCTCTTTTCTGTTGGATTCTTGAGGAACTGACTTTCCTTTTTTCATGATTATGAATTGAAACCCACTATATCGTCTAACAAATTTTTAGTTTAATTTTCTGGTTGAATCAATTAATATTGAGATCATGGTTATTAAAAACGCGTTTTTACAGGTACGTTTTTACGATTTTACGAGTAAAAATCAAGAGTTCGAGTCAACACGTATGTAAACTCGAAAAATGACAAAATCGTACTAAAAACGCAGTTTGGCGCGTAAACTCGGTAAAATCGTGCGTTATTAACGAGTTCACCAAAACTCAATTTTTGGCCGCGTTTTGTCAAACAACCCACCTTTGCTAGATTTGATTTTTACCGTTCCACCGAAACTTCAGCATTCTGCCGTGTTTTAGAGTCTAATTGAGGGTTCTGCAGCATTATCATATCATCCGCAAATCAACTCCATCTCCGCCGACGAAGCAGCAGCAACTCCATCTCCGGCGGCAACTCCATCTCCGGACGCAGCGGCAACACGCAAAGAAGAACAAGCCGACAACTCCATCTCCGCCCGACGCACGGAGAGCAAGTTAGATATCTACAAAGACTACAATTGCTTTTTGTTTGTTGGATCCACTGAAAAGTCAAAAATCATCGCTTTTTGTTGTTTATTTAGAGGCGAATGAACCTTTCTCCGGTGGGAGACCTCACCGCGATAATGGGTCCGTCTGGATAAAACATGGATATCTTGTCACGTCCAAAGTCTACAAGTTGATATTGATTAATTGCACTTTAGACCAGAGTGGGATGTTTTGACATTTAAAATGGGGAATCCAAATTATAGTAGTTAGACCCACTAGTCCACTACACAACTAATTATAGTAGTTAGACCCACTAGTCCACTACACAACTAAAACGGGGAAGTTGTTGCATACTTGCACCTTATTTGTTGCCTTATGCTTGGAAGAGTTTATAATTTGTGTTTGATAATATTTGTTGCCTTAGGTGTGATTGATAATATTTTTTTTTTAAAATTTGTGTATTTTTTATAAATTTGAACATGTTTATAATTTATAAATTTAACATATTATATATATTATATATTATATATACTATATATAATATATTTATTATATTATTTTTTATAATTTGTAAACTCTTACGATTTTACGATTCGATTTTACGATCCGATTTTGTGGACCATCTTTCGATTTTACGTAAAAATGCGTTTTTAATAACCTTGATTGAGATGTTTATCAATCATGGTCTTAATATTTTCAATTGTTCAACCATTTTTTTTGAATAGATCAAGAAACTTGAATGAATTTATTATTTAATTTTGGAATAAATAATAATTGATCATATACAAAAAAAGCTCTAATATTGTGTAGGAAAAGAATATAATGGAATGACATGCATTCTCAATGAAACACAACCTAATGTAGTGAACTTTTAATTAGTAAATACTATAAAATATAGGGAATTTCAGTTAAGAATATATTTAATAGAAAATTAGAAGATGTTACCAAATGAATTAGGAATGTTTACTGAAAATTTAGAGTTATTAATTAATTTGAATGTAATTTAAATATTTAAATTTAATAATAGGTGGAAATTGTAAACTTCACATTTATGTTATTTAATTGAATTTGCATGAAATTTGATTTTTTCTCTAATAATTTTCTATGCCATTCATTTATTGATTGTTAAATTTAAATTGTTTAAATAAAGAAAACTTAAGATATTTTACTAGTAGTAGAATTTTAATAATTAATTGGCTAAAGAATTTGGCAACCTACTTTACCGTAACTAGTGTGCACAAGGCGTCTATTTTATTTTTTAATTTAATAAATAAAAAAATGTTAATTATTTTAAATGATGCGTAGTTCAAAGTTAACAAGTTAAACAATATACAACAATCTATATAGGAAGCTCAAGGATCACCTCTCCAAAGATAAACGAAAAAGACCAAAATGGATAAAACGCGATCACAATTTAAGGATCTAACTAATTAATAAAATTGATAGCAACACAACCTAATCAAACTTGATAAAACCCAAGCTGTTTACACGTGAATTTGAGCCAGTCTTGAAACTAATAAGAGACTACAAATCAAGCCTAATTGTTAATGTCTTATGAGCCAAATTAAAAGATCAAAATGAAAAGTAAATAATATATCAATTGGGCTTTCTTGAAATGACTTGCATCAAATTCATGATTCGATTTCTTGATGCGCATGCAAGCTCTTCGTCAATTAAAATATTTAAAGCTTCCTTTAGTACCAAGATCTAAACCTCGAGTTCAAACTTCCTCAATTAAAACATTTAAAGCTTCCTTTAGTAACAAGCTCTAACACTTGTTATTGGTCTATTCATTAATAATAAGTAGTGGATCATGTTCTAATCTTCATTCACTCTAGATATCATCATTCCTCTTTTCTCAAGAAAATTCTTCCTCGAATCTTATCCATCTAACATTGGGGATAATTCCACAATCAATATATGTTCTCCAACATCTATCCTTTGTAGCCACATCGACTAAGGACTAAGCATTCAACTTGCATTGGAAGTACTTTGTGTATGCAGGAACATCAATTGGACACATATCTCTATTTCCCTACAATAAAGAATTGGCAACAATAGGACAAGAAACATTAAATTCTTTAGGACTAAGAACATTCTCTTTTAACTCTTGCTTCTTCTTCTTCTTCTTTTTTTTTTTCTTTTTTTTTTTGTTGTCTCTTGTTTTTCCATTCTCAATTTCATCTTTTACTTCACCTTAGTTTTGGTCTCTATCTCAACTGCTTTGTTTTCATTCATACTCTCAACCTCACTCTTTTGTCATACTGACTTTTGTTTTCACTCTTTCCATCCCCATTTTTTCTTTGTAATATTGATACAACCCTTATGTAATATTGATACATTTCTACAAATGAGAAAAATGTCCTATACTTCTTATAGACATAAGTACATGAAGAATGCTGTGTGTCATCTTTAATGGATACTCTTCTCTTCAACCTCCTCTAGCATGAAATCAAATCATGGTAATCTCCATAATCTTTATAGTATTCTTCCACACTCCTTGAACCTTGAGTTAAGCTTGGAAACATCTTGTGAAAATCTCTATAGTAGTGATTGGAACAAAATGCTTCTGTATCATAGTCTTCATCTTAGTCCAAGTGATGTGAACCTTTGAGGAACTTGTCCTAAAAACCCATAACTTAAGTGAATGGGCCCAAAAACAACCTGGCAAAGAATTGAGCTTTTGTTTCAAGGTGGGAAAAATTTCTGGCATGTCGTTAAATCTCCAAAAATAAATTCCAACTCTCAAAATTTATGTACTATAGTGGGGGTCAGGTCATCTCTTCAGGGAATGGTGAATTTATCTCACAATAGAATAATTAGGGGTTGTTTTTAGACAATACTAAAAATAAAAAATGTAAAATAAAAAATTAAAACTAAATGTAGTAATTAACATAGAATTACAAGTGGAAAATTCAATAATTAACAAACTCTAGTCAAAGGAATAATTTTAGAACTAGTTCATTTAATTGGTCATTGACACAAGGTTAATCTTGTAAATTCACAAATAAACTGGTTATAGTCATTTAGTATCACCAAATAACCAATTTCTCCTTACTTTGTCAGCAATTAAGAGACCCTCATTAATCACTTCTCTTGTCAGTAAATAACCAAGATACCATCATAGAATGTAATTTTCCCAAAAAATTAAGAATTATAGAAACCCAATTCTAACCAACAAACTCGCACTGTTCTTTTTTCAATTAGATTGTTTATCGTTTGACACAATTGAATCACTTGTCAAGTAATAATGATGCCAATTGCTACTTCACTAAAACAATCAAACCTTGACGTCATAGTTAGTAGTAGATAATATTGTCAATCAAATAATGGCACAAATTATCCAATTAAATAACACAATCATAAATAATAAATTGCAGGAAGTAAACAAATACCCCTGAATTTATAAGAACATTAAAAACAACAAGTCTCACATTTGTTGTAGAACTAGCTTTCAATTATCCTTTAACTAGAATAGGGGTTTAGTTCCTAGAAATGATAGATGGTAAAACAAAATTAAAAAGGAGAAAAGAGAGTGAAAAGCAATGAAGAGAAGATGATGTGTGTATGCGGTTGCCAATTCCTCTTTTAAGCACCTCTAAGGTTCTCATTTTATAACAAAAGTTGTTTTGTAAAAGTTTGATAAATATCTAATTCTAAAAAGTTACTAAAAAACTAAATTCTATTCTAAAAGGGAAATATAACAAGAATAAGAAAATTACTCCATACTAAAATAAAAGATTTATTTCTTAAAATCTTTGTTGCAATATTCTCTTTCTTTAATTGCCTTTTAGTCGCCCAAAAGACTTCTCTTCTTGATAAAAATTTCGTTTAGCCCATCAGTACTTTAGGCGTGCTCACGCCAGACAACTAAAAGTCTTTTTATTGAACTTTTAATCCGCTGACGTGCCCACGCCTACCACTAGAAGGTCTTCTAGTCAGATTCTCCACGAAATCCTATTTTTGAGCCATTTTTTCTTCAAACCTCTACTTTCAACATCTACAACACAAAACATGGTTAAATCAATTAATTTTATCCTAAAATCAACCAAATATTAGGGAAAATAATAACAAGAAATATATACAAATTAAGTTCTATCAAATCCCCTACACCTAAACCATTCTTGTCCTCAAACATGCACTAAATCTATATATCTGATAGCTTCCTTTCCATTCCTTTCTCCTTTTCAACTCATCCACAAATACCTTAAAATCTTTACACATTAAGGATCCAAGTCGGAGTAGCAATCCCGAGAACAAGTATTCATAGCATGATTCTAAACAAAACATATGCATATCATCAATTTCAATGATTTCATCGAAATCAAATGCAACAAATTTGTTACCCTCTCATAAGTTACAATCTAATCACTAAAAGTGTTAGGTGGTTCATTTAGCATTCAAGTCAGACATAGCGTGTCATTACCATAGGCTTGCTTATATATCACATCTCCACCATGAATTCATACAAAAAAATCAAAGGGATTTTGCAAGGGTTGTAATGGGCTTAGATAAAGGTGAGAAAAAAGAAAGGAAATTTTGAATTACACAAGTCAAGATATGTACGATCTTCCTTGTAGGACTCGAAAGCAACATTTGTAGAACATTAGAACAACTTTCTTTATTCCAAGCAACATTATCCCCTTCTTGCAATTTCATAGCACAATTGAACCTTTGGTAGACAAAGACAAAGGGATAATTTTCCCCTTCTTGCAATTTTATGTTTAACCCAAGTTTCATATTCATGAAGGGATAATTTTCACTATTTGTTTCCTTTCCTTTTCATATTTTTTTTCTTTTCTTTTCCTCATTTTTTTTTCATTCAACAAGATGTTTATCATGGAATTCATTCCCACATACTCTTGACAAAGGGTTCAATAATGGTAAACAAAGACAAAGGTTTAAAGCTAAACAATGAGGTGTTATAACAAAAAGAAAAGGGCTAAAGCTCAAAATTGGCTAACTAGGAGTATATGCAACGAGGGTAGGCTTTTTAGAAAGTCTAAAATGGCTAACTTAGGTGCCCTTATCATTTCAAAGTATGAATCCATAATGTGATCTCGACATGCATAACAAAACAAGTTCTAGAATGAACATACCATATTTGACAACACTCAATAAAGAAAATAAGAGCAAGAAAGGGAAAATGCTCTTAGCTCAAATGCTCACAGGTGTTTAAACATATCACATATTGCACATTCTCATTCAATTTAATCATTAAAATCAACAAGATATTTCAAAATTTCCAAAACAAAAGCTAATCATACTCGCCTCATTTATACATTCCAACCCAAATCACTAATGCGTATAACTCAAAGTTATTCTAAACGAGTATCAAAAGAGAGGAATATCAAAGAATATATCAAAATGTGAAGCATAATTTGAAGGATCATTTGCAAAAAAAAAAAAAATTTACATGAAAAAATAGAAATAACCATTGAAACACAAGACACCCCCTTCCCCCCCCCCCCCCCCCCACACACACACACACACAAATCATACATTGTCCTCAATGGAAGATAAGTGCACAAGGACAAAAAAAAAAAAAAGAGAGAACATGACACTTTCCCAAACCACAGTAGAAAACCTAAGCTATGATGCGGGTGGGCAAGGTAGGGTAAATCTTACATGAGTGAAAAAAGTAGCAAGATTGGCCTTGATGCTCCAAATTTGTTGAGTAAGGTCATGCAAAAAATATGGATTGTAATATGGTGGGGCTGTTGGCATCAAGGATGGGCTAGCGTCATCTTTGGTTGGAGAAGACCCCTCATGAACATGTTAACGCTTTTTGCTACACTACCAAGGAAACAAAGGTGGGCCAGGAGGAAGAAAATGATAGTTGCTACCATGGGGCTCAACAAGATCCATACATATGAGACTTTTCAAATCTAATGGCTCTAATTCACATACAACATGCAGGTTAGTATGATCCAAATCAATTATATTCATATTCACAGCCAAGTGAGTAAATAAAGATCCCAAAAATCAAAGCACATGCTTTCTAAAGAATCGCATGGAAATGAGTGGCAAGCTAACACCCTAAATTGACCTTAACTTTGTGTATCATGGTTCATATGAAAAAAAAAAAATCAGTTTTCATTAGTGTAACTAAACTATCCTTCCTACCAGAATAAGTATAAGCTAAAAAACGATGCACATACCTCCAAATTGGTCTATAAAAATAAAGATCCTTTGATTGACCAGGATCATAAGTATTCCTATCTATAAACATTTCCCACCACAAAGAATAAAGTTCAAAATTAGTATCAAAATCAACTCTAGATGCCTTATATTCAGAAGTTTCTGCATATTCAAAAAAGATAAATCGTAAGGTAAGATTGAACTCAGTAATAGACATTTAAATTTTTTTTCCAACCAATTGAAATTGGACAACCTTAGGACTATCTAAAGTGAAAGTCATCAGACTATTAAATGTGAAAAGAAAAATAAAATTCATGAGTCAACCACTTAATAGAAACAAATGGGCGCCAACCAATATTGTCAATCATATAATCAAATTCAGCTTTTAAACCCAAAGTTTCTAAAGTGGGGTAATGAATATACTTTCCTAGAAGAATCTTTTGTTTGCATATCTGAGCATAAGGTTGCTGACGAGCCTTAGTGGAAAACTTCAAATGGCCCTAAAGGCTCTCGTCGGAAGGTGGCAGCACAGCTTTGCCATTCTTTATTTATTGCCTCGTGAGACGAGCAGGACCATTGGATGGAGTCGGAATGGACATTAGTTTGGGTGGGAATAGAGAAGGGTTATCTCGTGATGGACTCCGTGGTGGCAATGTACTGCTCGGTGGCGTAAGATATTGCTGAGAAATTGTACACTTATGAGCTGATATTTTGATTCATGGCATTGTTGAACAAAGAGAAGATTACCAGTACAAGAAAGAAGATGTCTAAGAGAGTGAGAGGACTGGCAACAGAAAACTCAGTGAAAGGAAAAGATGGCGATGGAACTACTAGACTAAAATGTTGATAGCCAGCTAAGAATTAGTAGAGGGAAAAGGCACATAGACACTATGGATGAGAAGCAGCCACAGCCGTGGTTGCTACGAGAAGGCGAAGGTGGGCAACTTGGAAAAACCAACAGGGCAATAGTGGCGACGAAATAGAAATCTACATGGGTTAACAAATGGACGGCTTGGAAAGATAATGGATGCTATAGATGCTATGATGACAGGCTATGGTTGGTAGCATAGGCTACAAAAAGGAAAATAAAGGAAAGGGAAAGGGGGCAGCGTAGTAAAACCCTAATAGAATTTTAGTGCACTTCTCTGTTTCTTTTTTTTTTTTTTGCAAATGAAATCAATTGAAAAAAAAAATAGAAGACTTAAAGTATTAAGGTGTGGGCATGCCTAAAAAGTGAAAATCTTTTGGAAAACAAAGTCAAGATAATGTAAAGTAAATAATAGAAGACTATGTTACTTAAGCCGTGGGCACGCCTAAGAAACAAAAGTCTTTTGGAAAAACATATCCTTCTAGTAGAAGACTATTATTTTTAGAGCGTGGTCACGCCTAAGGAAATGAAGTCTTCTGCTGCAAACAATAATAAATTTCATTAGCTATCACATATCTATAAAAAGAAAGAAGGAAAAAGAAAATGAATTGGGTTACCTCTCAATAAGCTCATTTCTTTAGTGTCTTTGGCTAGACAATGCCTTGGTTTCATTTTTGTAAATTGGATGGACCAAAATGACCTCATTTTCATTAGAGACTTTAGAATTGTTAAGAAAAGGCTTTAATCTTTGTCCATTAACTTTGAGAGTTTTGTTAGTCTCTAAATTTTCAATACAAAAAACACCATGAGGATAAATATTGGTTACCATATAAGGTCCAAACCATCTTGATTTTAGCTTACCTGACATGAACTTCAACTTTGAATCAAAAAGCAATACCTTTTGGCCCACTAAAACTCTTTACGTTTCAAAAGATAATCATGGAGCTGTTTTTTGCGCTCTTTATAGATCCTTGCATTGTCATAAGCCTCCAAACAAATCTCTTCTAATTCTTGGAGTTGTTTCATTCAGCTCTCGCTTTATTGGCATCCAAATTGCATTGTTTAACTGCCTAAAAAGCACAATGTTCAATTTCAACTGGTAAATGCCAGAACTTACCTTATACCAACTAATATGGCGACATGCCAATGGGAGTTTTGTATGATGTGCGATAGGCCTAGAGTGCATCTTCTAAACAAACACGCCAATCTTTAAAGTTTGGTTTAACTGTTTTCTCCAAAATGTTCTTGATTTCTCTATTGGGGACTTCACCTTGCCTTTTTGTTTATGGATGGTAGACTGTGGTAACCCGATGTTGAATGCCATATTTGCACAACAAGGCTTCAATGTGCAGTTACAAAAGTGTGTTCCTTAATCACTAATTATTGCTCGAGGAATCCCAAACCTACTAAAATGTTAAACTTGAGAAAGCCTACAACAACTTTAGAGTCATTAGTTTGGATAGCTTTTGCTTCTACCCACTTCGAGACATAATCCATGGCCAAAAAAATATAACAAAAATCAAAAGAGTTAATAAAATGTCCCATAAAGTCCATACCCTAGACATAAAAAATTTCACAAAACAAAATAGGAGTTTGGGGCATTTAATTTCTATGCGATAAATTACCTACTCTTTTATCCTTCACAACTATTGCAAAAATAGTAAGCATCTTTAAACAAAGTTTGCCAATAAAAATTGCTATCAAGAATTTCCTAGCAGTCTTTTTGGGGCCAAAATGTCCATCTCATGCATGACTATGACAATAAGCAAGTATGGAACAAATCTCCTCATTAGGCACATATCAATAAATGATTTGATTCGAACCTATTTTCCATAAATAAAGATAATCCCATATATAATACTTAAAGCCACTTTTAAGTTCGTCTTTTTTAGCCCTATTTATATTATTCGGTAGTTTACCAATGACAATGAAATTCACAATATTCGCATACCAGTGTTCATTACCTCATAACTGAAATAGTTGTTCATTGGGAAATACCTAAAAAATTGGTAATGGCTCTTATTCATGCACCAATCTATTTAAATGATCAGCTACATAATTGTCTACTCCTTTGCGATCCTTGATCTCTCAGTCAAACTCTTGTAGCAGCAAAATCCAGTGAATGAGTCTTGGTTTGGACTCCTTCTTTGACAAGAGATATTTAAAAGCTGCATGGTCAAAGTAAACAATAACTTCAGTTCCTAATAAATAAGACCTAAACTTGTCCAAAGCAAAGACAATGGCCATAAGCTCCTTTTTAGTGGTGGAGTAGTTGCATTGCGTAGGGTTCAAAGTCCTTGATGCATAATAAATCACATAGCTGCTCTTTCCATCTCTTTGACCCATAACATTCCCTACAGCATATTGACTCGCATCACACGTGAGTTCAAAGGGTAAATTCCAATTGGGTGGCTGTATAATTGGTGTGAAAGTGAGCAATGCCTTCAACTTGTCAAAAGCCAATGGACAATTTTCTCCAAATTCGACTGGAACATCTTGTTGTAGTAGTCTTAACAATGGTTGTGTAATTTTTGAAAAATCCTTGATAAACCTCCTATAAAAACTTACATGACCAAAAAAGTTACAAATCTCCCTTACATTAGTGGGGTAAGGTAAACTAGTAATTAAATCAATCTTGGCTTTATCTACTTCAATGCCCTTATATGAAACAACATGACCTAAAACGATCTTTTCTTTAACCATAAAATGACATTTTTCTGAAAAATCAATCTTGTTTTTTCCTTTAACTATTGAATATCTCCTTGATTGAACCATGCGTGATATACCGAATCGTAAAATGCTTTTAAACAAAGTAAACAATAATCTATATATAGGTGTGGGTGTTTGTATAACTTGGTCAACACCAACGATGAAATCAGAAGTACAAAATAAATTATCATTTTAACAAGTTGTGCAACCCCTTATCAATCCCATTATCATAAACAAAAAATGGGAGGTTTTATCCATAACTTTTAGCAATGAGATGTGTGGCTAAAATTGAAAATCAATGTGCCTTGGTGAATGCATTCTCATTGTACTAGACATATAGTTCTTTTACACTAACAATTATATTCTTGCCCAGTTAGCCTCTGACAATATTTCAAAGGGTTTAGAGATAGGAACTCATTTGTAAGTTTTAACATTCCATCTTGGTACGTTGTGATGAATCCAAGGGAGTTTCTTAGGAGATATAACTCCACATTTGAGCGAATTCATTTTAAACTATTGTATTAATAAAAGTTTTAAATTATTACATTTATCAGAGTAATAATAAATCTGATTTTTAAAATGTGTTATAATGATTTTGAACCGTCAATCAATATATTATATTTCTATTTGTGAATTGACAAATCATTGTGTATAGGAAAAGTTATGCTAGTATCAGTGTCATCTTTTTCAATTGAGCTATTAGTTAAATTTGATTTTTTCTTTTAGAAGGCCAGCGTACTAAAATTCCTCCTCCATTAGTTGATACTTAAAAAAAGTGCGATGAAAAAGTATATAAATTGGTCTATGAAGGTTGAATTTAAAATTCACATAAGATGAAGTTTTATTCAGCTCACAAATCAAATTTTAAAATATCTTCCCAAAAATTAAAAAAAAACATAGTGCACTCATAATTTATAATACTCACTCCGTTCCAAAAAAAAAAAGTTCACTTTGGTTTGTGTATAATTTTTTATTCATTATTAAATATAACACACTTAATGTACAAACTAAATATGTCAGTTTATATGTTTATCCTAATATTTTAATTATAAGTATACACAATTATTGTTAATGAAGATATTTTAAAATTTTAGCATAAAATTGAACTCTCTTTGAAGAACTTTTTTTTTGAAAATTGCCCAATAATATTGGCATCCTAATAACCATACCCAAGATTTTGAAAGCCTATCATGCAGCCTATTCAGATGCCGAAATGACAAGGGCTACCATTTTCCCATTCACATCCAGAGCTCTGCAAATATGAAAGCGGATTAAGTAAAAGCACGAAAATTTAACAGACGCACTCATCGCATTTCCATATATGAGACAAAATTCATCATTGAATGACGTTTCATACATTTCAGGATGCAAGCGCTCATTGCGTTTCCACATATGAGACGAGATTTCATTATTGAATGACGCTCCAATCATTTCAAAATGCAAGCGCTCATCCCATTTTCCCATCTGAGACAAGATTTCATTACTAAATTACGCTTCAATCATTTCAGAATTCAAAATTTCTATTTTACTTGAATATGCCTTTTGAAAGTCATACATCATTACATAATCCTCCTGGGTGATAGTTAAGAGCTAACTTGAGAATGTGCAATGGAGCTGTACAAGTTCATAAATGTAACATTTTCTCGGCAAAATGTACTTCATACAAGAAGCAAGAGAATTCCTAACACAACCATGGATTACGAGAGTACTGTAGATGACGTCCACAAGCTATGGATGGCATGAAGTTCCCTGAACTCAGATGATTTCAAGGACATTTTGTAGAGCTCCCTCAGCTTTGCAACTTCTCCAGACTTGTTTGGAATGGAAAGGATAGCAGACAACATTCTCTTCAACAGCATCTGCAGCTGACTCCAGAATTTAGCACAAACCTCAGGATTCTCTTTGCTGAAAGAATCATTTTGAGATAAATGACGACCTTCAAGAAGGTGAGTTAAAGCAGATTCCAAGAGCTGTCACGCAGAGATATTCCCATCAAGATATAAAGTAGATAATACAAGTAAAAACAAGATGCTAGCTCCATGGAGATTCATGATCCAAAAATCAACACAGGATCAAACAAAGCAAATGAACAACATTATCTCCTTCTGATTTTCCTTTAGTTTTATTTTAACTTGTGTCAAATAGGAGAAAGCAGAGGAGAATCAGCAAACAAAGGTGAAAGTACAGTACACAGTCCACGCAGCATGGTCCCTGCAAATCAAATTAACTGCTACTTGACATGCTTCAACAGCAATTAAGGACCCACCATATCTTGTTTTCGTATTGAAGTGATCAACAAAATATATTACAAATTCCTACTCAGAAAAGCATATATGCAACCCAGGTGGAGATGCAACACCTATTTAAAGGCAACCGTTATTGGAATGGCAGATCATAGCCTGTATGGAGGGGATGACACATCAGTATGTTAAGAGTTATACAAGTTGTCGCCAAAAGTAAGATATTTTATTTTGAAACTGTTCTTCAGTGATCTTCATCACCAATAGGCCAATCTTTCCTTACAATGGTACACTATCATATCCAAGAATTACATTTACTCACACATAATAATGCAATCTTATGAAGCAAATAAAACTCATCGCAACAGATTGGCACAAATGCTGAAAAGGATGCATGCAGAAAATTGTCAGGAAAATTATCAAAACAAATTGTGCTCATTTCTGTAAAGACAAGACCCTCAAACCCACACACAACAGTTCGTTGAAAGCACACATAATTGTCAGCTAGAAACCCTGGAGAAGCTTGAAACTTCTACCCCACATATTTTGTCAAAACCAAATAGAATTTGGTTCATGTTTAGGAGCCTATTCAACTAAGTCATCACAGTACAGAATGCCTATCAAGGATCACCTATCCAGTGAATACCATGTTAAAGCTCGACTTCCTTAAGTTGTTCCACATCCAGCATTTCTCCATAGAGTATTAACAGTACTAAAGTCTATTTCCATGTCTCAAGGGTTTAAAAAAGTTCTAGATTCTGAGAAGTTGACATCACAATGACAGCACATTATAGAATCGTTCTAGAACTATTTCTACAATACTACAAATGAACAGGATAAGGGGTTGAAGATTGAAAACATACCACATTTGAATGTAGAGAGTTTGCAAGGCTTAAAGACAGAGTTGATCTCTCCATAATAATAGTAAGGTACATCAAGGGATGCGTTTCTGGCCTATAGAAGTCCATGGATCTCTGCCAGTTCCTATCAGCCAAGGAAGCATATTGCTTCACCTTTTGGCTTTCACCTCTTGACAGATTATTGTTCTGCACATCTGCCTCAAAAAACTTTAAGCAACAATCCTTTTGGTAACAAGCCAGCTGAAAATAAGCATAAGCAGCCTCCTGTTTGCGCAAATCCCCCAGTGACTCATAAACCGATAAAGCCTCCCTAATGGCATCATTAGCTGAAATCTCATGCTTCCGATAATCTCTTTTAGGTCTAATTACTGTTGGGCTAGTATAATCTTCAAGCACTCCATTTTCATAAACCTCTGCAGTCGTACCTTCTCTTGCTAAAAGAATCCCGAGCCTCAAATAAGTATGAGCAAATTGGGTATATACTTGATCTTTTAAGCCACTTGAAACAAAATCAGCTAATTCAGCTGCAACTATTTCCAGTTTGGCAGCTCCATAGTACATCAGAGCCTCACTGTATTCCAGTTTAGCAGTCTCGAGTGCTTGCTTGTACGCACTATGAAAGATGGGATGTTTCTTAAAAGTTTCAATCTTTGATACCATCTCTTCAGCTGATGCTCGTCTACCATGGCCCAAATTGCAGTTAATCAGGATGATGTTGGTATAATCAGATACTTCTTTGAACAACTTTATTGCATCAGCAAATGCGATTTCAGCACCATCCCGATCTCCTCTATCCAGCTTACTTCGACCTAATTCATTGCAGACCCATCCTTTCTTTTTACTTACAGATTGAAATTCTTCCGCACAACTAGAGTTTATACTCAGTGCTGTTTTAGCTTCTTCATAACAGTTTAATGCAATAGACAGATTGTATTCCCCATCCCCAATTACAGGATTCCTTATGTACTTAAATATACCACCATCTCTCACTTGGGTCATTTCTGCAAAACTAGTTCCACTGTTATTATCTACTCGGAGTCTTCCACTATCCATTTTTCCAGTCATATCACCTCTTCCACTATCACTAGCAGCAATCTTTTCATCACCACCAACATCTGCTTTTAAATCAAAATTACGTCCTAACATCTCACTTTTGTTGCCCTTCAGGTATCCACTTCTTTCCACTGTCCAATGAGCTATATCATCCTCAAACTTTCCAGTATGTGAATACACATTAGTCTTGGCAAAGGATTTCTTATTTGTTTTCCTGCCATAACCTGATGGGTGTACATTTGCCGAACTACTGCTTGCACTGCTACCACTATTAGCCCTGTCACTGATGCAGCTGCAGTTCACTAAGGAACAAGAAATGCAGCTCTGGCTGAATTGTCCCAATTTCTTTTTGAGCCTTTCAACCTCCTTTAAAACTTCAGCAGACATTTTCATTTCCCTGGTGAAGGATTTTTTCTCTGATTTCATCAAGGTCTCTTTGCCCTTTATTGAATAGAACTCCACATACACATCACCAACTAAAGTCCAAGCCTTAGCCCAAAACAGGTAATTAGAATATGACTGTTGAAGATTAAAATAATCATCACCTGTTAGGCATTCACTCTTTTCACTTCTACCCATAATCTGCATTTGGCTTGTTGAGCTGCAAACCATGGAAGAAATAAATCTTGTCGCCTCAAGATGTTGAGGCATCGACCCATAAACTAAACATGCCAACTCTACAACTTTCAAAGTTTGAAATAGCTGGCCATCATCCTTATAAGCTTGTCCTAGACCTAAATAGGATTCTCCAAGCAATAGAACAAGTTTCCATACCTTATCATCCAATTTTGCCGTTGGAAGCCATTCATAAAGGTCACAGACCTCAATACAGTCAGGGTCCTTACATGCACATACAGAAAAATCCTTGGATGTGTGCAATCCATCCTCAAGACTGCTTATATTATCTATGTTTACCTTTGTGGTTTGTAGTTGGCGTTTCCATCTTATAGACTTGATAGCTTGAGAAACATGATGTATTGCAGCCAGCTTAGAGGAAATCGGATCGGTGATAGCTTGCGAATCAGAACTAGCAGAGACTGATAAATCATAAATTGAAGAAGTTTGACCACTGGAACTAGGAGCATCAACAGAACTCGGAATGTGTGGGCAACCTGGCATTGCAACTGTGCTAGGAGAAGATATGTTATCAATCTCAGTGTTGGCAGTAGACTTTTCCATGTCAAAGCATTGCGTTGTCACAAGATCTTCCCTTTGTTCTACTTCAGCAACTGAAGGAAAGATTTCAAGTGAATCTTCCTCCATATCAGCAAGTGTAACTTCATAATCTCTAGGAACTGCTTCAGATGTGAAATCCAGTTCCTCACAATTTAAAAGGAGCCTTGCAAATTGTTCATGGGCAAATGCACGGACAACCTATTCATTCAACATACTTTCATATCAAGAGACTCAAAGTGGTTTTCTCAACCCAAAAAAAATAAAAAATAAAAAATAAAAAATAAAAACCAAAAAAAAAAAAAGGAAGAAGAAGAAGAAGAAGAATAAATGGAGAAGAGGAAAAGGAAGAAGTCTAAGAGGCCAATGTACCAGATGATCAGGCTCATCAAGGAAATCTAGACATTGTCTTAAAAACCTCACACACTTGGATCTCTTATCAGGAGACTGCAAAAAACAACATATTTCAGGAACAGCTACAAGAAAAAATCATATGAGATCAAGATTATTGCACATTATTGCACACTACCATTGAAAGTGAAAGCCTGTGAGCAATTCGATAGAGCAGGGTCCCAAGAGAAAGTATGGAATCACTTCTCCCTCTATAAATCAGAGATGGCAAAGCACTTTGTGTATCATCACAATCATCATGAGAACGGTGCTTAGGTATCATGGTCAAATCAAAAAGCTGGATGAGATCTTCTCCGGCACTTTTGTGTAACTGATAATGTTAAAATGAAAAAAAATAGGAAGGAACTTAAGAAACCAACAGAAGCGTAGAAGGGTAAATCACAGGAAGAAATGAGAATAATACCCAATAAGCACCAGGATCTTGCTTGCAGTTCTCCTGGAGAAACCTCAGTACCATAAGACCATTTTGCTGTACAACATGGGGATGAAAAGCAGGAGTGCCATCTTCTGAAATGCCCTTCAATAGAAATATATCATCTGTTTTCAAAAGCTCATAACCCTGAACAACACCTTCTTGATGATAACAGATGGCCAATTCAGGCACACTAGCCATCACATTATCAAGCCAAGCCTCTAGCCAAGTCAATGGAGTAACCTATCATAACAAACAGTAAAGGTAAACAAAATGTGTCTGATATGAGGAAAACAAAAATAAATTAGTTTGACCATCCACCTGCCGAGAAACATCCCAGAGATGCAAGCTAACTGCAACATACTTCTCATTGCTCAATATGAGCAAGTCACTGCCCAGAAGCATACGAAATTGGTGAAACTGCCAAAATAAAACCCGCAAAAAACCATCATCTTTAGCAGTCCTATATTTTTCTGACTCTTGAACTGAACACCTGGGATTCTCCTCAGCTTGTGACACTTTTTTTACTGCATTTTGGCCCTGCCTCCCCTTACTCTTCTTCTTTCCCCAAATAACATCGCCCTGTTTGACATTTGAGTACTCTTGAAAATGATTGAAATTTTCATCTTCAGCAAGTTGATTGCTTTGTCCAGAGGAAGTATGTCCTCGCATCGAATTTCCTGCAGTTTCAAGTGGGTCATGCCTAGATTCATACTGTCCAGGAAGAGCACATGAATCTGTTTTCTCCTTTGATGCGGTATGATGGCTCGGTGGACAATCACAAGCCTCCATTCTGACTGACTGCATAGCAAAGTTTAGAAACAAAGAGCTATCTTGACATTTTGATTGCTTGCTGTGTCTTCTGACCAGCTTCTCTCCCTCCTCAACATCAGGCCTGTATTTGCAAACTGCTTCAGAATGACTATTGGATTCATTAGAAAACCTAAAAAGAGGAACAAAACAAGAAAAAAGTAAAGAAGACTACCCAGTATTTAAAACTAGAGTTTGTCCAACACGATGTACAGCAACAGATAATCGAGCTTTGGAGTATGGCATCTTAAAAATTTGCTTCAAAATGTCAGCAGGGGCAATAACATCTATCTCATCTCCATATTCCACTAAGCCAGACACAGCAAGAGCCTCTCCCTTTCGTGTTTGACTTGAAGTAATACTCCCCTTTTGCCATGATAAATCTGCAGAAACAAAAATAAATGTTTTACCATTAAATAGCACTCCAAGGTAGAAAGCAATCATCATCATCATCATCACCTTTATCCCAAACTAATTGGGGTTGGCAATCAATGAACCCAAGGACATAAATCCATAAAATAAAGAAAATATAATAAAATAAATAGATAAATAAATAAAAATGCTAAAACTATAAAGGACAGTCGGAACCATTAGAGTTTTGCTCTTCCACCGCACCAATAGTTTTCCTCCACTCTATTCTACTACAAGCCATCCGCCAATCTATTTCCTACTCCACTAAATCTTTTTTTACTACTTTCCCCTCGTAAATTTTGGTTGACCTCTCCCTTTCTTCCCATCATGCTCCTTATAACAAACTTCTGTTCTTACTGGCGCATCTATAAGTCGCCGCAGAATATGCCCAAACCATCTCAATCTATGTTCTCTCATCTTTTCTGCCATCGGTGCTACTCCAATTCTTCGTCTAATATCCTCATTTCTTATCTTATCCATCATTGTCTTACTAAACATCCACTGTAACATCATCATTTCTGCTGCTCCCAACTTATACTCATGTTGTCTCTTTGCTAGCCAACATTCGACTCCATAGAGCATCACCAGTCTTATAGCTGTTCTATCAAATTTCCCTTTTAACCTAATCGGAATTTGGCGGTCACACAAAAACCCTGTTATACTTCGCCATTTCATCCAGCCTGTTCTGATTCTATGGTTTACGTCTTCATCAATCTCTCCCCTTTTTTTGCAGTATTGGTCCCAGATATCTAAAAACATCTTTCTTGGGTACCTCTTGTCCGAGCATACTCACGGAATCTTCGTTCTCACGTCTTGCCGTGTCGAATTTGCACTTCATGTATTCAATCTTATTTCGACTTAACGTCAATCCTTTTGACTCTAACGTGCTTCTCCATATTTCTAATTTAGCTTCTACCCCGCCTTGATCTCATCAATTAGCACAATATCATCTATGAATAACATACACCATGGCACCTCATCTTGGATATCCTTCGTCAACTCATCCATAGCTAGGGCAAAAAGGTAAGAACTCAGAGCAGATCCTTGGTGTAAGTCTATTGTGATTGGAAAATAGCTTGATCTTCCATTACAAGCCTTCACGCACGTAGTAACACCATCATACATATCCTTGATAAGCTCTACATACTTTGAGGAGACTTTCTTCTTCTCAAGTACCCACCATAGAACCTTTCTTGGAACCCTATCATACGCCTTCTCAAGATCAACAAATACCATGTGTAGATCCTTCTTCTTTTCTTGATATCTTTCCATCAGCTGTCGTATCAAAAAAATAGCTTCCATGGTAGATCTTCTTGGCATAAATCCAAATTGATTTACGGAGACCTTAGTCTCTATTCTCAAACAATGCTCAATAACTCTCTCCCACAGTTTCATTGTTTGACTCATAAGCTTAATGCCCTTATAGTTTGCACAATTCTGGATATCCCCTTTATTCTTATAGATAGGCACAAGCATACTCTCCCTCCATCCCTCAGGCATCTTATTTGTTTGGAAAATCCGATTAAAAAGGTTAGTCAACCAACGTATTGCTACATCCTCTAAGCATCTCTACACTTCACTACGAATCCCATTTGGCCCCAATGCTCTACCCGTATTCATCCTCTTCAATGCCTCCTTAACTTCATGCTCTCTAATTCTATGCACAAACCTTCTGCTTGAGTCATCATAAACATCCTTCTACTTTATCCCACTTCCATCACTTCCCTCATTAAATAGTTTGCTAAAATAGCTCATCCACCTTTTCTCAACGTCTACTTCTCTTACCAAAAGTTTTTGGTTTTCATCTTTTATGCATTTAACCTGCGTCAAGTCTTACTTTTCCTGTCCCTTATCTTTGCAAGCCTATAGATACCTTTTTCTCCTTCCTTCCTTCCTTCCTTCCTCCCCAGTTGTTTGTACATTTCTAAAAAAACCTTGCCTCTAGCCTCTAGCCTCTAGCCTCTCGCATAGCTTTCTTAGCATTTGTTCTCGCCAGTCTAAACTTTTATAGATTCTCATCACTATGACATTTACATAAATGCCTGGAACACTCCTTATGTTTAATTGCCTCCTGTACCTCTTCATTCCACCACCAAGTTTCCTTTGTTTATTGTCCGTTCCCTTTACTTTCCCCTAAGGTGTCCCTTGCCACTCTCTGAATGCAATTAGTCATCTCATTCCACATCACATTTACATCACCCTCTAGTAGCCACAGTCCTTCCTGCAGTAATTTTTCCTTCAAATCTATTTGTTTTTCCTCATTTAGTTTCCACCATCTTATTCTTGGGTTCTGAACAACTTTCTGCATTTTGCGTACTTTGTTATACCGAACCTCTAGGACAACCAACTTATGTTGCGTAGTTACGCATTTTCCAAGGTATACACTGCAATCTACATATGAGATCCTATCCTCCCTTGTAGCAAGAAAAAAGTCAATTTGGCTACAATTTGGGCCACTACAAAAAGTGATTTGATGTGACTCTCTTTTCCTAAAGTAGGTATTTGTCACCATTAAGTCATAGGCTAGAGCCACATTCAAAATATTCTCACCCGCCTCATTTCTAGTCCCGTAACCAAAACCTCCATAAACTCTATCAAAACCTTCACTATGTTGCCCAACATGTCCATTTAAGTCCCCTCTTATAAATACCTTCTCCTCGCGCAGTATCCCCTTTAGAATCTCCTCCAAGTTTTTCGAAAATTTATCCTCATTTGTAACTCGCAATCCAACTTGAGGGGCATACACACTAGGATATTCAAAATCAGCTCTCCCACTACTAGCTTAACCAAAATAATTCTATCTCCCAACCTTTTAACATCTACCACTTTATCCCTGTTACATTTATCTATCATAATCCCAACTCCATTCACACTCTTTTTTGTGCCTGTGGACCACAACTTGAATCCGGTACCTTTAACTTCCTTAGCTTTTTCTCCAACCCATTTATTCTCTTGCAGGCAAGCAATATTGATTTTCCTTCGAGCTAAAGTATCTGCTAACTCTCTCAACTTACCCGTTAAAGTTCCTATGTTGCAACTCCCCAGTCGAATCCTTACCCCCTGGGCCTTGTTTTCCCCCCACACTCATCCTTACTCATTTTTCACCACACCCGGACACCGATGTGGTGCATCACTCCGGGAATGTTGGCCCCAGGCTAGCTTCCTTACCCCTCACACCGGCCTAACTTAGTGCAAGGACCCTTGCTCATTTTTTGCTACATCCAGGCGCCTATGCAACGCGTCACTAAGCAAGGTACGCTCCAACGAAATATCATTTGAGTTCATCTCATAAAAGATAGCTATTTTTTTGTAGCCAGCTCGCAATACCTGACACAACCCTCCTCACTTTATCCTGGCTTGGGGCAGGCTATGCAAACATGCATAAGCGGAGTTTGCATAGGCGGAGTTTGCATATAAGACTAAATAAAATATGTAATGAATGTATTAGAAAGAAAATAAAGGTAGTGCCACTAGACAAGAAAAATAAAAGAAACACCTTTAAGGTCATTTGGACCTGTGCATAGGAGATCCTTAGATATGCCAATGGTGGCATATAAAATCTAGAGAATTATTAATTCAAACTAAAAAGGGAAGGGGATGTTCTAAAAGATTTGGAAAGAAACTATTAAAGGATAGTGGATAATCTAAATTTAAACGAAAATATATGTTTTAATCAAAAGCGATGGTGAGATATGATTCATATAACTAACTCCACAAAATGGAATAAAGATTTAGGTATTATTGCTGTTGTAGTAGACAGCATAAACCTTAAAATGTGAATGAAAAGGCAAGAGAGAGAGAGAGAGAGAGAGAGAGAGAGAGAGAGAGAGAGAGAGAATTCTAATAAAGATAGAAAGCCACAGACAAATGTGCCATTAAACAAACAAAAATTCTGAAAGTAATCCTAAATTGTGAATTCACAGCACATATGCTTAGTTTTCTGTAAAAAATTTCTCCTCTCAACTCACAAAAATGGTGTCTTGTGACAAGATCAAACCAAGAAACTTTTTACTAGAGTACAGCATGGTCAAATCAGGTTATAGGTGAACTTGGATTTGTTTGGCTTCCTAAAAGTGTTTCTCTAAGTATGGGTACACAGCAATGAACAAATTGGAGTTGAGGTACCCATTTTGCCAACTAAGGATCAAGAACAAGGCCTAAGTATCATTTGGTAATTACAATATGATTTTCTAGAGATTAATCTATTATGTGCAACAAATCATACGTGGTAAAGGGAAAAAATATATTATGACCACCAAAAGTGGCATTTTTTCATATTGGCATCACAGGAATCAACATCAACGTCACCTTTATCCCAAACTAGTTGGGTCGGCATCAATGAACCAAAAAAAAAAAAAAGGAGAAGAAATAGTTATAAAAAGAAATAGATGCACTAAAATAAAAAGAAATAGATGCACGGCATCACAAGAATCGAAATATCAAATTATCCATATGCAGCCTAATCGCATCCAAGCATTCTTGTAGAGTGATGAATTATTCTTAAATGTCTACAACTATATTCTCTACCTATTTTCCAATACTAGGTAAATCCACATTAATGTCGTAATTGGTAATTCAAATGGACTGTGCAAGTGCTTAAAATAATTTCTTATTTTCCCTTGTTTTTCAGTTTTTAAGTCCTTTTTCTTTTCAAGAAATGCTGAACCAAAAAAACAAAGAAAGCTAACAAACACAATAAGATATTACATAAACCATACTGCTGTTGCACTGCTAACAAACACAATAAGATACTTTGTGGTCGAAAGTATCATTGAAATTAAACGTAAAATTTTATAAACAGTCATAAAACCAGCAATGGAAGTCAGATGATATTTATAAGGAAGCCAAACATCCAATAAAGTCTATAATGAAAGCCATACATCTAATAAGAAAACTATCTGAGCATTACAAGAAAAGAAAACAAGATCTACATATGATATTTATTGATCTTGAAGAAGCGTATGATAGTGTTAATTGTGACATAATGTGGCAGGTATTGGCAAATAGAGCAATCATAATAGCTTATATACAACTTGTAAAAGATATGTACAAAACGTAATGATGTAAAAACGCCAGTAGGGATATCAGGCGAACATTCCAATACTATAGGTTTGCATTAGGATCCTCTCTGAGTCCATATCTCTTTGCTTCAGTAATAGACGAGCTTACTAAACATATGTGAACAACAATACCAGAATATATGTTATTTGCACACATAATTTTGATTAATGAGATGAGAAGAGTGAATACTAAATTAAAAGTTTCGAGGGAGGCATTAAAGTTGAAAGGTTTCAACATAACTAGAGATAAAACTGAATATATAGAGTATCACTTTAATAATCATAGGAGAAGCAAAGAGGTAAGTGTAAAAATTGGTGGATATGAATTCAATATATATAAATGTTTTAAATATTTAGGATCTATACTTCAATATATATATATATATATATATATATATATATATATATATATATATATATATATGTATGAAGGAATTGATAAACATATTACAATAGAGTTCAAGTACATTGGAATAAGTGAAAAAATGCATCTTCTACGCTTTGTGATTATAAAGTACCGCTGATAATGAAAGAAAATTTCAAAAAAAAGCCATGTGACCAGTAACACTTTATGGATTAGAGTGTTGGGACACTAATTATAAACATGAACAAAAAATGAGAACAAAAATGAGGATGTTAAAATAGATATGTGGATATGCTAGACTAAATAGAATAAGTAATGAATGTATTAGAAAGAAAGTAAGACTAGCCTCAATAGATGAGAAAATAAGAGAAACACATTTATGGTAATTTGAACATGTGTGTAAAAGACCCTTGGATGCATTAGTATGAGGTCTAGAGACTAGAGAATTATTAACTCAAACTAAAAGGGAAAGGGAAAGACCTAAAAAAATTTGAAAAGAAACTATTAAAAACGATATGAATTATATAAATCTAAACAAAAATGTGTGTTGTAATAAAAAACGATGTTAAAATATTATCCATATAACCGATCCAATATAGTGAGATAAGGCTTAATTGTTGTTGTAGTAGTCATAAGAGTATCGATCCTTTATTTATTAGAGTGTTATTTGACTAAAAACATGACCAGAAAATTAGGCCAACAGAAATGAAATGTTGAGACGAATCTGTAAACACAATAAACTAAATAAAATAAGTAATGAATGCATTAGAAACAAAAAAAGGGTAGCCCCATTAGATGAGAAAATGAGATAAACAGGTTTGTAGTATAGACATGTGCATAAAAGAACCCTAGTTGCACTAGTACAATGTACAGAAAACAGAGAATTATTAACTCAAATTAAAAGAGGAGAAAGAAGTCCTAAAAAAACTTGAAAACAAACTATTAAAAAAAACTTGAATTGTCTAAAATGCAATAGTGAAATATGATCCATATGGCCAACCTCATACAATAGGATAAAAGCTTAGTTGTATAAAGTTGTTGCATAAATGCTCTTCAACTTTCCAATTAACACCAGCAAGCCTAGTGAAAATAATTCTCTTTATTTGGGTGATGTAACTTGTGAAAAGATTAGCAAAATGCTTTTGTAGTATTTTGAGCCCATACATTTTTGCCTTAGTTATAGATGAGTTTACTAAACATATGCATACAACAATCCTTGAATGTATGTTATTTGCAAGGGATATAGTTTTGATTGATAAGACAATAAAAAGAGTGAATAACAATTTAGGAGCTTGGAAGGAGGCATTAGAACGTAAAAGTTTTAAAATAAGTAGAGGTAAAATTGAATAAATAAAATGCCACTTTAGTAATCATAGAGACGCAACGGGGTATTGTGAGCAAATTAGCAAGCATGAATTAGATATATGTAAAATATTTAAATATCTAGGATCTATCCTTTACGAAAAATGGGGAAATTGATAAAAATGCTATGTATAGAATTTGGACAAGTTGGAACAAATTAAGAAGTGCATCCTCGATACTTTATATGAGTAAAGTACCACTGAAATTGAAAAGAAAATTTTATAAAATAAACATAAGACTAGTGATGCTTTATGTATCAAAGTATTGGACACTAAATATGAACATAAACAAAAAATGAGAATAGCAAAAATGAAAACGTTGAAATAAATTGTGGACACATTAGACAAGATAGAATAAGTAATGAATATATTAGAAAGAAGTGGGGGAAATTACAATACATAAGAAAATGAGAAAAATGCACTTAAAGAGGTTTGAACATGTGCTTAAAACAAGCGTAGATACACTGTATGGCGCATTGAAAACTGTATGGCGCATAGAAAACAAAGAATTATTGGCTCAAATTAAAAGGGAAAAGGGAAAACCTAAAAAGACATGGAAAGAAACTATTAAAATAAATAAATTATCCACATTTAAATGAAAATATTTGTTTCAATATCAAGCAATGGTGAAATATGATTCATATAGTCAACCTTGCACAGCGAGATAAAGGCATCGTTGTTGTTATAGTGGTAATCTTTCAAAGATCACAAAACACCTTAATGCAAAGAGGTTTAAACTTTCAAAGATCACAAAATAGGGTAAAAACATCAAAGCATACATGCAATGCCAAATGCAAACACAGTGTGTGGTAAATGCTATGGCATTCCAAAACATGCTAGTCATTCTACAGCAGTGTTTGACCTCTTCTGTACTCTTATTCAAGCATTTAATTGATAAAATATTTATTTTGAGGAGAAACTCATGAACCACAACTGAATAGAATGATCTTCTCACTAACCTTTCTTTCCTAACATTTCCATGCATTTGCTGTCATGTTGCACACTTTAGTGTTTAGCCATAGCTTAAACATTGTTCCTATGTTTTCACCTGCTTCGTGCATAAGTACTTCTAGTTTATTAAAGCTCAGGCTCAGTTCCAGCAGGCCAAAAGAAATATACTGTCATGCAGGCAAGCTTCCCCCAGTCCCGTCCAAGCTATATCCAACTCAGTCAAGCCGTAGCTCTATCGACCAAACAGACTATATTGGTAAAAGTTTATATAAACTACTAAGCAAAGCAACAGAATTTCAGATATCCAAGATCTTTCCCTACATGAATTACATCTTTTCTACATCATCAAAAACCACACACACAAAAAAGGGGGGAGCTAAATCACAGGAATCATTGCTAGGCTAGGAACTCCCCAATTTACCATTGAAACAGAAACATCCTTTTCATCTTTTTGTGTTTTAAATACATCACCAAAAAAAAAAAAAACCAACGAGAAAAAGTTCTATGATCTCAACTATATGTACCTCCATTTCTTTTAGGCTGTACGTCACCCATTGGAAGTACCTTCTCTGGGATATTTGCAGGAACAGGTAACATGTTAAGATCAGTCTCTGTTGGAATCAACCGATACCTCGGAGCTTGCACCCTAAAAGAACCAATACACAACCATACAGTAACTTGAATAAGCAAATTCTTTCATCTCATAAATTAAGGTACACATCATCAAACAAATAATAACTCAATCAGTTTTATATTTTTTTGCAGGATTCTAAAACCAAAAATAATTTATCACCAATGAAAAATATCAATCCTCACTATACTGAGAGTTTTAACCATAAATCGAAACCCACATTTGTAAATTAATTTTACACTGATACTTTATGGTAAATTAGAAATGAATGTCAACATCAACATCAACATCACCTTTATCCCAAACTAGTTGGAGTCGACGTCAATGAACCCAAAATAAATAAATAAAAGATATAACAAAAATAAAGGGAAAATGGCTAGGACCAGAAAGGGCAGTCGGAACAAAGGAATTTTGCTCTTCCACCACTAATAGCTTTCCTCCACTCTTTCCTAAGACAAACTGTGCGCCAATGTATTAGGAAAAAAATAAAACTAGCCCTAATAGATTGAAATGAGATAAACAGGTTTAAGGTGGTTTGAATACGTGAGTAGGAGACTAAAGAATTATTAAAACTAAAAGGGAAGGGGAAAGAGAGAAAACTAAAGAGATTAAGAGAAAAAAAAATATTAAAAACAACTAAAATTGCATAAACTTAAACGAAAATATATGTTGTTGCTGTATTCTATGGTAAATTAATTCTAGGACAAAATGCCACCCAAAAGTACTGAAATCCAAAATTTAAGGACCCATTCGAATCATGACTTTAACACACATATCAGGTCAAATTTAATTAGATACAATCAACTCAAAATAACATATCCAAAATTTAAAAACATGATCATGTGGGTATACAATTAAAGAAAAATAAGGCACAAAAAAAAGGGACTTTGTTTTGGGCATAATTTGATGGGACGTACGTTTGGGTGGAGGGAACGAGCGCAGAATGGAAGTCATGGAAAGCTTTGTCAGTGGGGACAGGAATGGAACCGCAAAGGAAACCAACGGGCTTTGGTCGAACGATTTCTAGGCTTCCCACACACTGCAGCTCCATTGATTGTGGTGGCGCTTTTGGTTTCTCCATTGCCACTCAGCCCTTTTACGGTTTCTAACCGAAATAAAGCACAGGCCTTCTGGGATTTCGGGAAATTTACCCTTTATCAGCTCTGGACTTCAAGAAGTGGCGGAAACGGTGACGGTGACAGCTGTTGTAGTTAAGTCATCGCGGTGGAGAGAGCGATGGCTTTTCTTTTTGAACAATCTATGTCGTCGAGAAAGTTCCCCAAAGAAATGCCGTCATTTTCAACTCTGTTTTTGTTTTTTTTTCCCTCTTTTCCTCCATCTCTCTATTAAATTTCAAAAAATTTCTTTTGTTTTAAAAAAATTAGGAACAAATATCATAATGTTGTTTTTTTCTATAAATTAAATAAATATTACTTTTTTAATAGGTGTTCCAATTTACACTGACTTTGAGGCTATTCCATTCTATTATCTTAGGTTAATGATAGAGACAACGACTAAATAAAGTGACTTCTCATAACGACTGATATGTAATACCAACATGTTTATCCATGTTATTACTCTTTTTTGAGTAAAAAAATAAATAAATAAAATAAAAATCTGCACAGAGCCTAGTTTCCCTTCTCCTCTTGGGTCTCTCTTCTTCTCTACTCCAGCTATGGCTCTCCCTTCTTCTCTGCCGATTTCCTTCATCTAGTCACGGGTCTCCTTTCTTCTTTGTCGATCCACGAGTCTCCCTTCTTCTCTACCGATTTCCTTCATCCAACCACGTGTCTCCCTTCTTCTTTGCCGATCCACGGGTCCGCCAGCCCCTTCTTCTCTATTCTTCTCTGCTTATTTCCCCATTCCAGTTCCGACTTCTTCTCTGCTCGATTTCCGGAGTGGTATGACTCACTGTTTAGCCGTTGTGAGGAGAGCACTGCCGGGATTAAAATTGCTTGCTTGTAGGTTTGTCAATTGATTTCCACTTTCATTTCTTTTGTTCTTTCGATACTTTAGCCTGGAGTTTTATGTTTCTTTGTAGGGATTTTGATGTTGTACATTGTATTTGGGATTTTAACCACTTATGCTGACGCTATACTTGAAAAAACTTTTTAACTTTATATATTTCTTTTGCCCAGTCCCTTTTGATCACTACTTTGATGGGTTATCCTCATGCTTAATTTGTGTATTTTTTAGGGGAAAATAGTTGAAAAAATAGGTTGATGTTGTTTCAGATATGGGAACTAAAAATAGCAGGCCTTATGATTGTGGATCACTTGCTGGAGTATCTGATAAATTTGAGAATTGCATCTGCCTCAAGTCTTTCATCGGCAAACTGGTGTCAGGTCATGAGAATATTACTAATTCGACATTACTTTTCTTGTGATAGTATTACCGTGTAATTAAACCCGTTGGCCCTAGATATCTTGATTGAGCAAGAGCCATGAGACGTGTCATGCTCGTATAGTTCAATTTTTTTTTGTTTATTGATTTCCCAAATAAACACATCTAAGCAAATAAGCCCGATATCACATATCATCTCATTTGAGTACGGTCATGCATTTTATGGTTTTACTTAATCAAGAGACCCAAAGACATCACTCCCATTATATAGGAGGGGCAAATCCTATCTTGACACTCAACATCCCACTACATGATTTATTACATATTCAATTACTACTTTTATAGTTCACCCTGTTACGGATAACGTTTAGTAGTATCAAAATATGTAACTTCTCATGTTGGGATCTCTGAATATCTCAAGTTTAAGAATTATTTACACCATCATCACTATGAGAAATATTATGACACTTAATATAATAATCCATGTAGTATTTCTCATGGTGGGTCGATCCAGTATATAGTTTTATAACATGTACCTATGTGTTGACTTTATATCTTATATCATGAACTACTTCATTAGTCACTACACATACTAGTTTTAATGCATTATCATTGTCCCATTTAATGATAATACTCGACTAGGGATAATTTTATAATAATTAAATTCTTCGGACATTATTATATTTATTTCATAAAACGCAAATATGAGATAAACATAATAATCAGTACCATTAATTATAAACATTATGATACAATATGTGGCTATACCATCATCATATGATTGGTCCTTAGGGCATAATCCAACAAACTCCCACTTGAACTAAAACCAATCAGACATTTCTCTAATGCTTAATGATCTAGTATGACAATCATGCTTCTGCTGCACCAAAGGTTTTGTTAGTGGATTAGCTATGTTATCATCAATTGGTATTTTGTATATTTTCACATCCCCTCTCTCAATTATCTATTGGATAAGATGGAAGCGTCGAAATATATGTTTGGATTGTTGGTGAGATCTGGGCTGCTTAGCCTGCGCAATGGCTCCATTATTGTCACAATAGCTTAGTTGGATCAGCAATGCTAGGTACAATTCCAAGTTCTATAATGAACTTCTTGATCAAAATTGCCTCTTTTGTTGAGTCAAAACAACAATATACTTGGCCTCAGTTGTAGAGTCGGCTACTGTCGCCTACTTTGAACTCTTCCAGCTCACAGCACCACTATTTAGGCAAAGCACATAACTCGACTGCGATCGATAGTCATCCTTGTCAATTTGGAAGCTTGCGTCAGTGTAACCAATTACATTGAGCTCTTCCTCACCTTCATATATAAAAAATGTATCCTTATTCCTTTTCAAGTACTTAAGAATATTTTTGACAGCAATCTAGTGACGTTCACCAAGATCTACTTGATATCTACTCGTTAAGCTCAAAGCATATGAGACATCGGGACGAGTACATAGCATGGCGTACATGATATATCCAATAGCTTATGCATATGGAATTCTTCTCATGCGTTGTCTATCTTCTTGTGTCAAAGGACAATGTTTCTTTGAGAGAGTAATTACATACCCCATAGGTAAGAATCCTTCTTTTAGATTCTTGCATTCTAAACTACTTTAGCACTTTATCTATGTATGTACTTTGACATAGGCCAATCAATCTCTTTGATCTATCTCTATAGATCTTGACACCTAATATATAGGTTGCCTCACCTAAGTCTTTCATTGAAAAACAACTTCCCAGCCATATCTTTATGGACTGTAAAAAAGGAATGTTACTCCCAATAAGTAGTATGTCATATATATACAATACTAGGAAGACAATAGTGCTCCTATTAACCTTCTTGTAGACACAAGATTCATCTTCATTCTTGATGAAACCAAACTTTTTGATTGCATCATCAAACCAAATATTCCAACTTCGAGAAGCTTGTTTCAACCTATAAATGGATTGCTGTAGCTTACAAACCTTTCTAGCATTTTTTGGATTGACAAAACCCTTAGGCTATGTCATGTACACATTCTCGAGAAAATTTCTATTAAGGAAAGCAGTTTTGACATCCATTTGCCAGATTTCATAATTATGGAATACAGCTATCACAAGCGAGATCCTGATGGATTTAAGGATAACAATTGGTAAAAAAGTTTCATCATAGTCTATACCATGAACTTGCTTAAAACCTTTAGCAACCAGTCGTCCCTTAAAGGTATGTACTTCACCATCCATGTCAGTTTTCTTTTTGAAGACCCATTTGTATCCTATAGGTTTTACTCCTTCGGGTGGATCAACCAAAGTTCTTACTTGGTTTGTATACACGGATTCGATCTCAGATCTCATGACTTCAAGCCATTTTTCAGAGTCTGGCCCTGATATAGCTTGTTGATAGGTTGTAGGTTCATCTTGATCTATTAGCAAGATGTCACCACTTTGAGTCACAAGAAATCCATATCTCTGTGGCTCGCGATGAATCCTAGTAGACCTACTCGGGGCTTGTGTCTCTTGAGCAGATACTTGTTCCACAACATTTTGTGGTGTTTGCTCAATTTTCTTCTCATCAAGTTAAGTAATATTTTGTGATTCTCGAACTTCTTCAGGTTCTATATTTCTCTCACTGGATTTTCTTGAAAAAAATTCCTTTTCTAGAACAACACCGGTCCGAGCAACAAACACTTTGTTCTCATTTGGATTATAGAAATAGTATTCTTTTGTTTCTTTAGGATACCCCACAAAATTACATTTATCAGATTTGGGTCCAAGTTTTTCAGAAACTTGACATTTGATGTAAGCCTCACATTCCCAAATCTTCATAATAGACATACTAGGACGCTTCTTAGCCCATATCTCATATGGTGTCTTTTGAACCAATTTAGATGAAACTCAGTTTAGTGTGAAAATAGCTGTAAGTAGAGCATGTCCCCATAAGGAATTTGAAAGATTTGCACGACTCATCATGGATTGAACCATGTCTAAAAAAGTTTGATTTCTCCTCTCAGACACACCATTCCATTGTGATGTTCCAGGAGGAGTGAGTTGTAAGACTATCCCGCGCTCCTTTAGATCGCCATCGAATTCTTGGCATAAGTATTCACCTCCTCGATCAGATCGAAGTATTTTAATACTCTTACCAATTTCGTTTTGTACATCATTCTTGAATTCTTTGAACTTTTCAAATGATTTCAACTTGTGTCTCATGAGATACATATAGCTGTATCTAATGCAATCATCAGTGAATGTAATAAAATATTGAAAACCACTTCTAACTTGTGTATTGAATAGTCCACATACATCATTATGTATTAGTTCCAATACATTACTTGCTCTTTCATTATGTTTTGTGAAGGTGGCTTTGGTCATCTTGCCCAATAAACATGATTTACATGTCTCATACGATTCAAAATCGAATGAGTCTAAAAGTCTATCTTTATGGAGTTTGGAAATGCGGGTTTCATTTATATGGCCTAGACGACAATGCTATAGATAAGTTGGATTAAAATTATTTAATTTAATCATTTCAGTATTTACGTTATAGACAGGCATGTCAAGATTTAGAACATAAAGGCCATCAACTATTTGTGCACTTCCATTGAAGATATCATTTCAATAAAATGAACAACATTTGTTTTTTATTATTAATGAAAATCCACTCTCATCTAAACAAGAAATCGAAATAAGATCCTTGGTAATGAAAGGCACATAATAACAATTATTCAGTTCTAAAATAAGCCCTGAGGGCAAATTCAAAACATAAGTCCCTATAGCTAATGCAGCAACCCTTGCTCGATTTCCCACTCGTAAGTCGACTTCGCCTTTAGCCAAAGTTCTACTTCTTCTCAGTTCCTACACATTCACACAAATGTGAGAACCACATCCGGTATCTAATACCCATGAAGAAGAAATAGATAAATTAACTTCTATAACATGAATACCCGAAGTGGAATTTTCATTCCTCTTTTTCTTAAGATCTTAAAAGTAAACCTTGCAGTTTCTCTTCCAATATCCGGTCTCACCGCAATGGAAACATTTCCCTTCCTTGGCAACCTTTCTTTTAGGTTTTAATGCAATTGCAAAGGGCTTGGACTTGACTTTCTTGCCATTTCCTTTTGCCTTGGTCTTACCCTTCTTATTGCCCTTATTAATCATAAGGACACTATTGGGTTTAAACTTCTTCATGTTAGTTTCAGCAGTTCTCAACATGCCTAGTAACTGTGGGAAAGTTTTTTCAATCTCATTCATATTGTAATTAAGAATGAATTGACCATAGCTACCTGGTAACGATTGCAAGATAACTTTAGTGGCCAACTCTCGACCCAATGGAAAACCTAATCTTTCAAGGCTTTCTATGTACCTAATCATTTTGAGTACATGAGCTCCAATAGGAGCTTCCTCTGCTATTCTTCACTAGAATAATGCCTTAGAGATATCAAATCTCTCTTGATGAGCTTGCTCCTCATATAGTTGCTAAGGTGTTGGATTATATCATACGTCTCCATGTTGTTATGTTGCTTTTGAAGCTTAGGGTTTATAGTAGCAAGCATGAGGCAAGCGACGACTAGAGAATCATTTTGATACTTCCTATAAGCATCTCTTTCAGCTCTTGGAGCGCCATCCTCTGGTTCTTGAGGTAAGGGTTCTTCTAGAACATATATCTTTTTCTCATGCTTGAGGACTATCCTCAAGTTCCTATACCAACCCAGGAAATTTGTCCCATTTAACTTGTCCTTCTCAAGGACAGATCGTAGTGATAATGTATTATTATTAGTGTTATTTGCCATGGTTATCTACAACAGAATTATGCAAAATAAGTATCATGAATGCAAACATTTAATATGGACTTTTATTAAATGTTACTCCCACTATTTTGTTCAAATTAATAATCCTCAATATTAATTTGGAAAATTTAATTTAATTAACTTTTTAGTGGGCCAAGATCCATATTTGACCTAATTTTGAGTTAGCTTTGGCTAATAGCCCAAAACTCGTCTATTTAGGTATACAACATTTGTCAATTGTGTCATATACAATTCTTGGATAGTTGGGTGAAAAACTATTGTTCTAGCTTATCTAATAAACCAAGGCCCAACTCTATACCTCTAGGTCTCAATCCTATTGAGTCCACCTAGTTAAGTCTAACACAATGATTAGCAGTTGGCTATTACAATTATCTTGTCGCATCTCCAATACTTTTGGCTTTTTGGCTAATTAACCTACTATCTCCAATTAATGAAGACCCGATAGATTCCTATTCTCAATAGAATTATTAAATTAACCAAAATTCATCACATAAATTTTACACTTCTTTTGGATACTATCTAAGTGTGCGATCCAATAGGTTCTCATAACGTTGGCATTAACATAAAATCTATTTTATGCCAAAAGTAATGAGCGGTGTCTAGCAACACGTCAATACTACCTAAGTCACGAGAATATTAGTAATTCAACATTACTTTTCTTGTGATAGATATTACCGTGTAATTAAATCCCTTTGCCCAAAATATCTTAATTGAACACGAGCCATGGGGTGTGTCATGCTCGTATAGTTCAATTTTTTTTTTCGTTTCTTGATTTCCCAAGTAAACACATCTAAGCAAATGAGCCCAATATCGCATATCGACTCATTTGAGCACTGTCATGCATTTTATGGTTTTACTCAATCAAGGGGCCCAAAGACATCACTCCCATTATATAGGAGGGGCGAATCCTATCTTGGCCACTCAACATCCCACTACATGATTTATTACCTATCCAATTACTGCTTTTATTGTTCACCTTGTTACAGTAACGTTTAGTAGTATCAAAACATGTAACTCCTCATGTTGAGATCTCTGAATATCTCAAATCTAAAGATTATTTACACCATCATCACTATGAGAAATATTATGACACTTCATTTAATAATCCATGTAGTATTTCTCATGGCGGGTTGATCCAGTACATAGTTTTATAACATGTACCTATGTGTTGACTTGATATCTGATATCATGAACTAGTTCATCAATCACTACACATACTAGTTTTAATGCATTATCATTGTCCCATTTAATGATAATACTCTACTAGGGATAGTTTTAGAATAATTAAATTTTTTGGACATTATTATATTTATTTCATAAAACGCAGTTATGAGATAAACATAATAATCAGTGCCATTTATTATAAACATTATGATACAATATATGCCTATACCATCATCATATAATTAGTCCTTAAGGCATAATCCAATAGAAAGTAGTGTGCCAATTGCCTTAAATTCATTTATGTTGGTTTTATGAAATAGATTAGTGATGTAATTGTATTGAGAAAGACAACTATCAAGAGCTACATGTAATTTTAATTCCTAAAAAAATAATTGAGAAGTCTAAGGGTCTGTTTGGACAAGGCATTTTTATTTGCAAATGGAAAAAGTTGTATTGGAATGTGTGAAAATTTTGGTGGGTATTTTTTGATAGAAAAAGTATTTTGGAGGGAAACATAAGAGGGAAATTTTTTTTAAATTATGTGAGAGAAATTTGAGTGGGAAAATTTGAATTCTAAATTTGAAATAAAAATGTGTTTGGATAATTTATTTTTGTTTGAAAATTTTCTTATTTGTAAATGGGAATAGCTTGTCCAAACGCAATCTAAAATTTTTAAGAGAAAATCATTGAAAAAGTTGAGTGGTAAAGTTATGAAGGAGGATATTATCACTGTATGTCAAAATAATAATATTATCCACATACACTAGAAGATATAAAATGTGAGGATAAAAAATGTGGATAAAAAAAGATGCATCAATTTAGAGGTAGTAAAACAATAAGAAAAATAGTCTCACAAATCATTATACCATTATGATACAATATATGCCTATACCATCATCATATAATTAGTCCTTAAGGCATAATCCAATAGAAAGTAGTGTGCCAATTGCCTTAAATTCATTTATGTTGGTTTTATGAAATAGATTAGTGATGTAATTGTATTGAGAAAGACAACTATCAAGAGCTACATGTAATTTTAATTCCTAAAAAAATAATTGAGAAGTCTAAGGGTCTGTTTGGACAAGGCATTTTTATTTGCAAATGGAAAAAGTTGTATTGGAATGTGTGAAAATTTTGGTGGGTATTTTTTGATAGAAAAAGTATTTTGGAGGGAAACATAAGAGGGAAATTTTTTTTAAATTATGTGAGAGAAATTTGAGTGGGAAAATTTGAATTCTAAATTTGAAATAAAAATGTGTTTGGATAATTTATTTTTGTTTGAAAATTTTCTTATTTGTAAATGGGAATAGCTTGTCCAAACGCAATCTAAAATTTTTAAGAGAAAATCATTGAAAAAGTTGAGTGGTAAAGTTATGAAGGAGGATATTATCACTGTATGTCAAAATAATAATATTATCCACATACACTAGAAGATATAAAATGTGAGGATAAAAAATGTGGATAAAAAAAGATGCATCAATTTAGAGGTAGTAAAACAATAAGAAAAAATAGTCTCACAAATCATTATACCATTCTCGTAGTACCTAATGAAGGCCATAAATGGTCTTATTGAGTTTGCAGAAATAAGTAGGATATATAGAATCAATAAAGCCAGGTGGTTATTGCATAAACATAGAATCAGAAAAAGTACCTTGCCAAAAAGCATTGGTGATACGAATTTTAATCCAAGAGAATAAAATTCGAACCTATACCAAAGTGTTGATCCTAGTATCGTCCTCTAGGTTGAACTAAGTCCTCCTTTAGCAAGACACCAACTTCAAGATTAAAGAAGGACCTTTCTTTTGTTCACTTGACACTCGAAGGAATTATCCAAACTCAAAGTTGAGAACTGAATTATCCTTGGAACCAACCGGCACACTTAGATTATTGAGGGAAAGAAACTTAATAAAATAGCTTAAACATGAACCTAAGAGGCTATCCTCAAAGACTCAAAACAAGTTCTAAACTAGAACTCAAATAAAAGCTAAAAAGCTCTCAAGTTTGTATTGAATCAAAATCTGTATTTTCTTGAGACTGAATGGCCTCTATTTATAGTTTACAATGTGCAAGAATTAAGAAAGCCATCTCATAGAAGGATTAGCTTTTTAGGAAACTAATTACTAAAAGAAATAATTATTTAAAGTCTTCTAATCTAAGAAAAAGGAAATAAAACAAATAGTTGCTTAAAACTAATCCAAAGCTGTTTTGGCTTTGAATTGGCCGAGAGTTGCTTGAATTAGTTCTCCAAATGTGGATTGGATTTGAGTGCTGGCCGAATTTAGAAGTCTAGAATTTAGAATGGAATTGAAGCTTCCTAAACCTCATGTCTTTGAGCTGAATTTGAGCTGGAATCTTCCTCTTTGATTTACATACTTGGCTCAACTTCCATAACTTTAAGTAGAGTGACATATAGACTAGAATTGCCAACCTTCATTGTTTCCTTAGCTTGACATTTAGTTATGAACAATGTTAAGGCAACTTGCATTTTCTTAACTCTTGACCTTGTCATAGGACCACCAATCCCTTGTAATGGATTCAATGGATCAACGGCCCTTGCATTTTCATCAATTGGTGACATCTAATTGTTATAAATGCATCCACGAGCAACAACCATGGTGAAAACAACTCAATAGTGGTAGGTTTAACTACATAACTAAATGTTTTAGTGAAATAAATGCTAGGACATTAATGAAAACCCTTAGTTACCAATTGAGCTTTATAACGAGCAAAAGAGCAATTAGAATTTCTCTTAATGCAATATATCCATTGCACTCAATAATGTTTTTTTGTAGGGGAATAGAAAACAAGAGTCCAAATTTTATTTTATTTTTTATATTTCTAAAAATTCTTATTTCATAACTTTATGCTAATGAGAGAGTTTATTAACTTTATACTAAGAGTTGAAGTAAAAAAACCTTGGTTCAGGAATGAGAAAATGGGGAGGGGGGGGGGGTGAGACAATGGTGTTTAAGTTAAAAGAATTTAGATTTAAAGATGTTATTTTGGGCAAAAGTAATCCTTAGTGAGGGTGGAAGAAATACAGATGAGAAAGAGTGGATAGAGGTAGATGCAGGAACATTGGTTAGAGAGCTTAACTATATTAGGGAGTTTAGAGCATGAGTTGATAAAGAAGGCAAGGAGGGTATAGTGATATTAAAACTTGAGTAGGAGATGAGGACGAAAAAGTGATAATGTCAGATGGCTTGAGGTCATTGGTTGACTCATATTGGTAGTGTTGGAGGAGGATTAGGGAGTAGTTTCTTTTACCAAAAGCTCATAAACATAATGAGATAAGTTGGGAGAAGATAAAGTTTTATATCTCTCTAGTTTATTCTTACGTGGAAAAAGATTTTCCAAAAAGACAACATGAAGATAAACCAATACTTAATTACATGATAAATCAAGATAGAGAAGGACATGATGAAAAGAAGAAATACTAAGATAAATACAAGGTCGAGATCAAAGGTCCAATTTATTTGTAGTATAAGGTCATAACCAATAATAATAAAAACAACAAAAAACATGAAGAAACATATGTAATGGTTGATGTCTAAATAACTTATGATATATTGTATCATGATGTAAGACTATGGTTCACATGCAATTAATAAGATAGATAACATATTGAAAGTATTGTTTCATAAATGATGAGGCATGACAGTATGATAAGAAGAAATGTAACCTATTTCAACTATATGACAATGTTTTCTTTCAACAAATCTTACATGTTCAGGTGTATATAGAGAAGAAGTCATATGTTGGATACCTTGTTTATTCACTTCCACCATCTATATATACTATCTTAATTTTGGTATGGAAGTAGTTTTCAATAACTATGCAATCTACTCAAATGCTTTGCAAACATTAGACTTGAATTTTAAAGGATAAAACTATGTATATTTAGTAAAGTAATCAATAAAGATCACATAATAACAAAAATTACTAAATGAAGTTATTGATGTTATGAAACATATATATTTTTTGACAGAAAACAAAGGAAAATTATTGCTTGTCATTATTCATTGTAGGATTTAATAAGAGGGATGACTAAGCTTATGGTGCAAAATCTCAGATGTGATGGCGACGGAACTTAATAAAAGGTTGACAATTAGAGGAGTTAAAATTTGGATAAGTCAGTCATTCATAAAAATTATTGTGATTGTGACATTTCACCAAAGATGACCCTATGTTCAGATCCTTCACCAAAGAGAAAAAAGGGAAAGTTCATAGAAGTGTTATTGTGTTTGTAGAAGTGAGAGACAGACATTAAATTTTCATAAATCAGAGGTGCACACAAAATATTATTCAATACAAATGAAGCATTAGACAATTTAAGATAAGAAGATCCAATATGAGTGATAGAAACTCTTTTACCATCACCAAAAATAATACCTTCATCACCAACATATTTAGAGTTGAGAGATAGATTTTCCAAATTTGAGATAATGTGACATATTACTCCAAAATAAAAAAAAACCACTTATTTTTAGACAAATTAGAAGAATTTCATGCATAATGTACTTCTGGTTGCAAATACAATGAAGGTAGATTTCGGATATACAAAATTTAGCACTGTGGCCTGGTTTATCACATCATTGGCAAACAACTAGTTGATTAAAAGTATTACTATATCGAAAGAAGTTCCAATGTGTGTGTGTTAGAGTAGAGTTGGGTAACATTGGTCATTCAACATAAGAGATAGATGGTGATTGACCAAACGGGGACTGATCAAGGTGGTAGTTTTGCCCAATACCTTGATAAGTGTCATTTGTACCAAGGTTGGGGATGCGTCCTCCTTGGTTAAAGTCATGATCTCCTTCATGATGTGCACCTTACGATTATAAAAAGTTAGCAATACACAACAAGCAAACATAACTCAAGACTTAACTTACGAAATCACTAGAACTGGCGGAATTTTGGACTGATGGATGAAGCATCGCTACAACCTAGGGTTCTACTAGATTGATAAGATCCAAAGGCACCACAAACTAGTCAAGTTTGATAAGCCCGTTGTTCTTTGAAAGAACAAAGAGATTGATTCGCTCAAACTCTCAAGGACGTAATGTCACAAAATAATTCTCAACTTGTCTATTAATCTCATAGCCTAATGGCCTATATTTATAGAGTACAAGTTATTATGAAAAGATAACAACTAAAATCCTAACCCTAATCCAATATATAAGGGGCGGCCACTCCTTCAAGAATTAAAGGGCAGCCTTTAAATAAATAGGAAACAAAAATCCTAATGCCAATTGGGCTTGGAGGTTCAGCCCTTTAAGGCTCTTTCAAGCTTACACATTTGGCAATTAAAATAACTAAATAATTTGGCCGAAATAGAACTAAGGGACAGCCCTTTAAGACAATTTCAGCCTTCTAACAAAATAACTAATCTAATAAAATTAATGCTAATAAAATAACTAAACAACTTGGTTTACTAATACGCTAGAATTCGGCCAAGGCAAAACTAGTGTTTTTCAATTTGGACTTGCAATAGATTAATGAGTTGCAAGTTTTGGCTATTTACTTGACGGGGCCCATAATATTTCCTGATGGATCAAATGCTTGGTGAGTAGGACAGCTCTTGGATTTCCATCATTCCCTCTCTCCTTGAAAGGATTCGTTCTCAAATCTTCAACAATAACCTTAGGATGAAACCAACATACTGTGACCACCTTAGAGAGTAGAAGGAATAGTTTGGCCAGAGAAAACGCTGTCTTTTCTTTTTAACTCTTCTTGAGCCACTTCTGCAATAGCATTTTACTGCAAATTTTTGAAGGCTTCTAGTTGGTATTAGAGTGTGGTAAAATTGTATTTCGCTAAACAAAAGATCAAGGTATGGAAAATTGTCATCTTTAGAGTTCATATTTAGGGCTCGAACAGTCAAAACATTATCAATAGATTTGGACTCTTGGTTTTGATAACCCCCATTCATTGGATTTGCCTTATTTGAGACATCATGCTTTTCTTCCTCTTCAATCTTTTCTTTTTCATTGCTAATCTGGAGTTGATCTTAATAAACTTGTACATGGTAGATGTTCTCTCTTTACTCATCATTTTCCATGGTTTGAACACTAAGTGATCTCATGGTCACTAATGCTTCTTCTCTATTCGGCGACCTTTCATCACTTACCACTTATTGCATAGATTTTAATGTAGTAAGTGCTGCTCCCTTACCTTGGAAGGCTGGAATTTCCATTTTTATACTTCCCAAATTTTCCATTTTTATACTTTTCAAAATTTTATCAAGTTTATCAACTTGGTTTCGATCCCTATGGGAAGTAGAAGCCCCATCGGACTCTTTACTACTGTTAGAACTTGATGGACTTTTCTTTCTAAATCTCGACCTCTTTGACAATAACTCAGTGATGGACTTCATACCTTCACAAAAAGTATTTGCCAATTGATCCATCTTATTGTCATTGGATTGAAATTTTAATTGCAAAGCCTCAAGTTTATCACCCAAATTGGAATATCCTCGGCTTATGTGTTCTATCCAATCTTTAAGGGTCTTTTGGTCTGTTAGAGCTACTTCTTCTTTTGACATTATTCCTGCAAAAAGGTTATTACAAACAAAAGCAAAAATAATATGGGAAAATTTGTAGTAAAGGTGTATATGAGTATGCTCTCGATTTTTTTTTTTTTATGTCTCACCTCTCAAACAATCTCGCTCTAAGTTCTTGCTTAGAACATCACACTTTACCAAACCTTGAGGAGTTTTCGGCCAAGGATGGTTCAAATAAGAATTTATGAATTCAGGAAATAAAGACTTAAGGGAGGTTGACAAATTAGGAAACTACAAAATCAGAAATCAACTTGGAATTGGATGTAACTATGGAAACTAAAAAGAATAGAAAACTAAACAAATCCAACTACAAAGTGGAATAGAAAAAGGAAAGCTATAAAATAGGAAACTAGACAACTATGAAAATAAATAGGAAGTGAAAACAAATATGGATTCTAAAAAGGAAACAAATATGAAAGCTTACTAAGGAAGATAACTCTAATAGGAAACAAATGCAAATAGAAATCAATTCTTGCAGCCAAGTAAAATCAAATTAGTAAACAATTCTTGTAACCCTTTTTGTATAGAAATTTGAGTTAAGATAGGTGTTGGATTATGTCCTAAAGACCAATCATGTGATGATTGTATTGGCATACATTGTATCATTATGCTTTTAATTTATGACAATTTGTTATTATTATGTTTTATTCCGTATTTGCGCTTTATGAATAAATATAATACTGTCCCAAGAATTTAATCATTCAAAAATTATTCCTAATAAAGTATTATCATTAAATGGGACAATGATAATGCATTAAGACTAGTATGTGTAGTGACTAATGAAATGTGCCATGATATGAGATATCAGATCAACACATAGGTTCATGTTAGAGAACTATGTACTGGATCGATCCGCCATGAGAAATGCTATATGAGTTATTAGATGAAATGTCATAAACATATCTCATAGTGATGATGGTGTAAGTGATCATTAGACTTGTAATCAGCAAAGATCTCAATATGAGGAGTTGTATGTTTTGATGCTACCAAACGTTACCCGTAAAAAGGTGAACTATAAAAGTAGCAATTTGATATGCAATAAATCATGTAGTGAGATGTTGAGTGATCAAGATATGATTTTCCCCTCCTATATAATGGGGTGATATCTTTGGACTCCTTGATCAAGTGAGATCATAAAATGCATGGCCGTGCTCAAATAAATCGATACGTGATATCGATCTCATTTGCTTAGATGTATCTACTTGGAAATCAAGAAACACAAAGATTGAACTATGCGAGTGTGTTCAATCGAGATATTTAGGGCAAAAGAATTGAATTACATGGTAACATCTATCACAAGAAAAGTAATGTCGAATCACTAACATTCTTATAACTTGGGTAGCTTTGATGTGTTGATAGACACCGCTCATTGCTTTTGGTATAAAATAGATTTTATGTTATGGCCAATGTTATGATGGGTCACACAAATCGTATCCAAAAGAAGTGAAAAATTCATGTGATAATTTTTTTGTTAATTTAAAAATCCTATTGTGAATAGGACTCTAGAAAGGTTTTCTAGTTTAAGGTGATATTTGGATTTGTGACTAAATCATTTTGGTTTTGTATTAATAAATTCAAAATAGTTTTGAATTTATTAATTCATGTGAAAAAATAAATTAGAAAGGCAAATTAGAATGGGATTCTTATTTTTGCAGCCACTGAAATTTAGAAAGTTTCAAAATAGATTAGAATTTGTAGTTCAAGTAAAATTCTTTAGAAGAAATTTTACCCTAATACTACATTCTATATTTATATATATGGGATTATAATTTCAGAAGCCACAACCCCAATATGAGAGACAAAAACCACACATTCTCTTGCTACAAAAAAAGAAGGCCAAAACTCAGTTTTCTTGGAGAGAAAAATTCTGCAGGAAAAGACAACCCAAACCAAACCTTGTTCTTCCTTGTTCAGAAAAGTTCTTTATGGTTTTCAACATATCAAGAAGCTCTTCAACTGTTCTTTAAAGAAAAAAAACAGCCGTTGCTTCTTTTTCAAAGAAACAAGAAGAAAACCGAAGCTTCAAGAAGCTTGGAAGCTGAAAAATCGAAAACAGTAATCTAGGCTAGTACCATCGGGTTTTTGTTGCTTCTTTCTTTGGTTCATTGTGTGAAAATTAACTTAAGATTTAGAGATGATCGTGTGGATACCGTAGAGGCAAGGCTGTGCTCGTTTGCTGGTAATTCAACGAGCAACAATCTTCGCAAGAAAGTTGTACCATTACCGATAAGATAAAATTTTTCACTACTGGTTTGATCTCAATTCGTAAGGATTTTTGGAGAAAATAAAAAATTTTAAATTTCTGCTACATGTTGTATTTGATTTCCTACAATAGGTTACCACAAATTGCAAAATTTCGGCCAAGATAAATTGCTGAGAGGACGAAATTTCAGTCACAAGTAGCCAAAAAAAAATGCAAAATTTTGGTCCAAAAAAATTGCCATTTTTTTTTTTTGCATAATTTTAGCCAAGTTGGGTTACCAAAAATATAGAAATTTCATCCAAAGAAGTTGCCAAAAGGTGCAGAATTTTAGTTAAAATAAGTTGCCAAAAAGTGGAGAATTTCAGCCAAGTGGTACTAGCCAATTCTGAGTCCAATTGTGATGAGGAAGGTTATTCACACTTGGATTCTTTTATAGCATGGCACTTGTTTCTTTCAAGCAGAATTTTGTTTAATTATTGAAGCACTAAAACACTTTTTCAACAAGAATTCAAGACAAAATCTCAAGGATGGCAATATGGTTGAAGATAAAAAATTCAAGAAGTCAAATTTAGAAAGGCACTAAAAATTCAGTACGATTCAAGAATTCAGAATCTTGGAGCTACTTCTTGAAGTAATTTCATCCACAATAATTCAAGAACAACAATTCAAGAAACGAGATTTCAAGAAATAAGAATGCAAGAATTCAAGAACAAGAATTCAAGAAATAAGAATTGTTCTTCTCTTATTCTTCTTTCTTCTTCCCTTTCGGTTTTGTTGTTCTTTTCTTTTTTCTTTTTTTTTCGGGGTTCTTTCTTCTTCTTTTTCTTCTTTTTTTACCAGAAAAATAACAATTCACAACCAAAAAAAAAAAAAATCAACACGAAGAGGAACAAAAACAGCAGGTAGCAAGAGTTCGGAAATTTCAGGATGGACAACTTTAAGGACTTCGGGTTTTTTAAGGAAAAGAAATAGGCAACAAAATTTTTTTTTTCCACAGAATAACAAAACCTAGATTATCTACACAAAAAATGGGCAACACAAACTAATCAAGTTTGATAAACTCGTTGTTCTTTGAAAGAACAAAGAGATTGATTCACTCAAACTCTCAAGGACGTAATGTCACAAAATAATTCTCAACTTGTCTATACATCTCATGGCCGAATGACCTATATTTATAAACTACAAGTTGTCTTAAAAAGGTAACAACTAAAATCCTAACCCTAATCTAATATCTAAGGGGTGGCCACTCCTTCAAGAATTTAAGGATAGCCTTTAAACAAATAGGAAACAAAAACCTAATGCCAATTGGGCTTAGAGGTTCAACCCTTTTAAGGCTCCTTCAAGTTTACAAATATAGCAATTAAAATAACTAAATAATTTGGCCAAAACAGAACTAAGGGATAGCCATTTAAGACAATTTCAGCCTTCTAACAGAATAACTAATCTAATAAAATTTAATGATAATAAAATAACTAAATAACTTAGCCTACTAATACACTAGAATTCGGCCAAGACAAAACTAGTGTTATTCAATTTGGACAGGCAATAGATTAATGAGTTGCAAGTTTTGGCTGTATACTTGACGGGCCCTGTAATATGTGACAGCGAATCAAATGGTTGGTGAGTAGGTGGAACAGCTCCTGGATTCCCATCACTCCACAATTTTTACCTCTGGATCCATGTCCTCTTTGTACAAAATTTGCTACAATATCGTTTTCATCTTTTTCTTTTAGAGGGATACCATGATTTTGGACAATTTCCTCATGAAGGATTTTGTCATAGAAGTCCTCAAATGTTATGGATTAACTCCGAAGACAAATTGCTACAACGAACTCTTTGAATTCATCATTAAGACCATTCAAGGCTTATGAGATTATTAGACTATATGATATTGGATAGCCTATAATAGCAAGATTATCAGCCAACATTTTGATTCTATTCATATAGGCTGTGATAGATTTATTTGTCATCAGAGAAGACAAAATTAACATCATTCCTATGTTTGATTGATTTGCAACATCTGAATTTAACTTGTGCCATGCTTTAGCATATGTGAAACAATTATTGATTGTTAGACTACTTATGCTGTGAATGATGGCTTGAATACTAAGAAAAACTAGCCAATCTTGCCTTATATAGAGAAGATAACTAGAGTTAGTTTGAGGAGGTCATGAAATAGATTCATTAACAAAGTCAAGAAAACCATAACCGAAAAGAAGATTGGTCAACTGGGAGTTCTAAGAAAAATAAGTTGTATTGGCTTTTACTAATTTAAAGGAATTTATGATGAGACATTAAGAGAGATTAGACTCCAATTTAATTTTAAGAATTATTTTGATTTGATGCAGTAACAATAGTTGTATATGAAGGAAGTTATAAGAGAAGGAGAGGAAGAAGCAATTTCTATAGTGATGATGATGTATGTGAAGAAGAAAAGAAATAAAATAACTTAATTTGGATGAAAGTTTTCCTTTTTCTCTATTGTAGGTAAAGATGTGCTTTGATACTATGAAAGAGACGAGTAAGAAAAAATAAAGAGCATAAGAGGAAATAATTTCTATTGAATATGTTTGTAACTATACGACGAGAGACCTATTTATAAACTAGACTACTTAATTGTATAAGGTAATAAATTAATCAAATTTATGATATCAATTAATTAGTGATTGACATAAATCAAATCACTATCAAATCTTTACAATTAATATTAGGATTACAAGATATCAATCAGTAATTATATCTTAATTACTAATTGATAAGATACGCTATGAATATATGAAAAATATCTCAAGAATATAAAATATTTTTAGCATATAAGATAATATGATATAATTAACCTATTGCCTTCAAATGAGAAGAATCAAGAATATATTAATAGTAATTCATAAGAACCAAGAATAGCTAGCTAATTGAATCTTCAAAAAAGGACCATAACATATTCGTAGTAATTCATAGAAAAAATTAGTCGTAGAAAATCTTGTGTTTAAAACTTTCATGAATATGAAATTATCATTTCATTTGTCGAATTGCTTAAAGAAAGGATGGTACATCTCGTACAATTATTTACAATTTGTTATGCCATATACAACGCCTCAATAATCAGCTAGTATTCGTCCAACACTTGATCGAAAGACTTGCAGGATCTGCTTAACCTGCAGCTAGGCAAATCCAGTGTTGTTGATATCATGGCATCAACCAATTATTCAAGTATGTTAGGAGGTGAGAGATCCAAATCACAATCAGTTTTTTGGTATTTAGGATCTCATAAACCTAAGTGCTAGATAAGCCATCAACCTATACCCCACAAACATTATCAGCAAAATTGTAGCGCTCATCAAGTAGTGAAGTTGTCCTTCAATGTCTTCATCAATAAAACTGCAGGTTGCTCTTACAACATTTCCATGTTTTGAGCACCCCATCAATGATGAAATTTCCTTGCCTTCACCGTATTGGACATTTATTAAAAGTCTATATGAGTAAAATGTTGAAGAAATGTACTTGATCCAAGCCATGCATGATGGTACTTTGCGCACATAAAATCCTCCAGTTAAAACAAATGCTAGCATTGTCACAGTTACCACAGTTGAGGCCTGTTTTGCATCCATAATAAGTGCACCAAGAGCTAGGCCAAGGCCTTGAGACACGAACACATAGCCAAGCACAATCATAAGCGTTAAAATGAACGCCCCGAGTTCTGGTTTTAGACCTGCCATCCAATAAGTTATTGCGACAAAGATTGTAGGAAGAATGAGCTCCATAGGCATGTCTCCCACGATTCGTGCCATAAAATATGAAGATAGTGTATACATCCCAGAAGCCCTTTCCTTCATGAAGATGGCACGTTCTTGAGGAAATGCAAATGTGGCATTAAACGATGGGAGAACTCCCCAGAAAATTGCGATGAAGAAGAGAAGGCCAAGACGATCTTGAACATTGCGATAATCAGAATGCCACCACATGAAACCAGCTAACAATGAGGCTGCAATTACTTGAAAAACTCTCAAGGAGTTGAAGGTTTCATGTCTTCTCTCTTTTAAACTTCTTTCTAGGAGAATACTGAATTGATTCAACCAACTGAAAACAATACTTTTCCAGCTGCTTTTGTACGGATCTTTAGAGCTATGAAATCCTACCATCATTTCTCTTGGAGGTGCGCTTGTGGATGTATCAAGACAAGCAGCTTTTACTATTGGAGCGAGCAATTTATTGTAGGATGATACAAGGGAATGCTTTACATTAGGCCTCTCTTTCTCATTACTTCCAAGATGGCAAACCCCTGCATTATTCAGAAAGAACAAAAAGAAAATGGGGGAGAAATCAAATTCATTTGTTTGAATAATGTTATCATAATCTCAATTTAGGAAACGAAAGGGCATATGAGAAGAACAAACTTAAAATCAATATGCATCAAAAAGGTATTCACAATAACCCGTTTCTTGAATACAGGTCGAATGAATTGTTCAACACAAAACCATTAAACTAATACTTATATAGAAAGCCACCAAAAATATGCCTTAATGGGATATGTAAAGAAAGGACCGTCATACAATCCCTTAAAAGAAGTTCGCAATAAGACCATAATATCAACAAAAATCGACACAAATTTTCAAACGACCATACAAGGATTAACACTATCATCATTGGGAAATTTCTTTTATTCTTTTTGCTTTCGCTACTTTCTACTTCATTAATAATCTTATTCTTCTGTCAAGAAGATATGAACAATGATTTTACACAGATCATAATATTGAAAGAAAAATAAATCATAATTTAAATGCTTCCATGCCATATTTTGTCAAACCAACATCTCATTAGCAAGAATTGTGTCTTCCCAATTCAACTTTTATGATAAGCAAGTGATCGATCTCAAATAATTCCACTCCCACTCAAATCACCATATCAAACTCGATTTCCCAATCAGAAACCTCCTGCAATTCAAGAAAATTTCCTATCTCCCTTAGCATAAAAATTTCATAAACAGTATATTATTGCTAATTATTGCTAACAAATCTTAATATGCACCATATTGTAATTTTCTTTTTTCTTCTTAATGGAGATTAGGCTTTTATATTCGAGTCTATGCTACAGCCTCCACATTTAAGCTGAAGGGTTCTTCTTCTAACAATAATAATAATAACCAGCAAGGGATTTTTTGGCCATGGAAATGACCACCTTGCATTAATTAACAAACAATTATCCTTCTAGGCCTAGCAGAAATAGAAGAATACATACTTAATAATTGAATTAAAAACAATAATCTTTCACGACTAAAAGATATCTGAACATGCAAATCTTCTTCATAGTACTCTTAATTACACACTAAACCAAATATTCTTCAAATTAGTAATCAGAGAATCAACCATGACTTCCAACAAATCATGAGAAACTAGCAGTAGTGGAAGCAAATATGAAGCTGGCCAATGTTGGTGCCAAGGTGGGAGTCCATTGAAAAAAGATAAAGCTGCTGACCTATAGGGCCACCATCAATCCCTCCACTTTCTTTCACTCAGAATATTCAAATCAAGGTTTGTTTGGTGCCCGTGAATGTATTCGTTTCCTAAGCACCCTAACACGTGGCGCTAGCATTAAATTAAAGCTAGAGAAAGGTTGTTTGCTCAAAAGGAAAGAGTGGACAAAGATAAAGGGGATGAAATACTTTTCATTGAGACCAATCCTTACGTGACACATATCAAAACGTGAAAACTACGTTTGGGAAATATGTTCAAACTGCCCATCCCAATTCCCAACTGCCACAACTATAGAACATAGCATGGTAGGGGGAAATGTATCAATGTCTCTATCGTGATCTTGAGTTAACTAAATATGCTGTCCCCTCATACCTAAAATGGTTTGGTTTTATTATACCCTCTTTGAAGTTTCATGAAGTTGTACCCCACAGCAATACGAGTAACAGCAATGTGAGTAATGATTTGCTAACTGAAAATAGGACAATGTGACATTATGAATTGGTCGAGTTAAGCGATGGAGAAAGTAAAACATAATAAAAACTAGAAAAGATGACAAATATTTAAAAAAAAAAAAAATTGAGGAAGACATGTAAAAAGAAAAAAATGGGAATGAAGTGAGACAAATAAAAAAAATGGCAGGAAAAAAATTTGCTCTTATTCCTAAACACTATTCTAACAATATATAGCAGCAACATTCAGGAAGATAAGAGAAGATTAAATTGGTCAACCAAATGAAGTTCATGAAATAAATATTTAACCCTTTGCCGTCCCACTTCATTGCAACCTGTGCAAAATTATCCGACTTAAAGTTTCAAGGGATGAAACAAAAACAAAAAGGAACAGACGCAGGCAACAGGTCAAGGTAAAAGCTAGAAGATACATAGAAAGGAAAACTTTAAGGAAGGTTTCAGTGGGACAAATGATAATGGCCACTTTTACCGATTAAAATCATTCTGGGACAAAAACAACGAGCACTTTATGCACCATTAAATCAGTGGTTGACACCTTTGACCAAACAATTTTTTTAAAGTTCCTGAGAGCCCAGATTACAGTTGTAATTATGTTAATTACTAAACTAAGTGAGTGTGTGGTGTTCATGAAAATATTAATTCCTATACAAGAAGCTGATATGCTCAATTTTTTTTACTTTTATTGTAAAGATGTTACAGATAATATCTAAAACAACTAGGTACAATCTATACTACATTTAGCAAATGGAAGAGTGCTATGTTTTCAAAACCCCCTTTCAAATCCAGCTATGAAATGGCTCCACATGTGGTTCGCTAGGGATTTAAATGATTCGTGATTCTTCTGTGACGAGCATATTTCATACATGATATTATGCTTTGACACATTATAAAGTAAGTAACCTTATCAGGACCTCTTGTGCATGATATTTATCTTTGATACATTAGAAATCAATTGATCTTTTCTATATATTTTTGTCGTACACATATATGGAACAAGATATTCTACTTAAAATCCAATTAAGGAGCTTGAGAGATTAGACAATGACTAATTGCATTAGCATGAGGGGAAAAAGAAGTCATTAAGTGGACTACTGACTCGTGTCCTATCATAATTGAGCGATGTCATCACATATTGATGCGTTGATACGCAAGCAATGTTGTCATCTTCAATTGTTGTCGTTTCAATTTTTCCGTTGGTCAATCAAGTTGATTGAATTCGTTTAAAGCAAAAACAGTAATGTTAAAGAAATCGTAGTAATACTTTTCCACCGCCATTGTCTATCTATATCTAAGTATAGAATTTATCTCATCTAATACCATGCACCAAGTAATGTCCCACCAATCCAAAAAAACTAAAATAGAGCCATAAAATATAGAGAGCCACGTTCACCCCAAAGTCTCTATCTCCTTTTTATTTTAATCCTTTTTACCTAAGTTTGGAACATTAATTTATGGGCACTTGGTTCCAATTCTTCAATGCAAATCATAATAGGATTCATTGACATAGTTAATCACAATGGAAATCGTTATTGTATTGTTAGTATTTGGTTCAAACTTTATAATGGATATTAATGTGAATAATGACACTTGGTTCAAATCAGTTACAGGAATAGGAATTAGTCAAAATTCTAATTTTATCCTCATTAATAAATATATTAAAAATAACATTATAGAATGATAAGAGAGAAGAGAAAATAAAGTTAGAAAAATAATAAGAAAGAAAGTAACAATAGAGAGAGATAAGAAATAAAGTAAAGTAAGAAAATAAATTGTGGAAAGAAAAAGTATGTTGAGAAAAAATAATGAAAAAGGAAGTAAAGTAAAAAAAAATAATAAAAAAGAAAATAACAGTGACATAAAAGAGAGAAAGTATATAAAAATATACTTCTTCTAGCATAATTTCACATTTCACCCTCCATTAATTTTCACAGATATCAACGAAAAGATTAATAAAATTACTAGTGCACTTTCCTTATGACACTTTTATTAGTCACTAAAGCTATAAAATTTTGTTACTCTACATATTTTTAGCCACAAAATAGTGTTATTTAAAAAAAAAAAAAAGTGTCGGCTGTCTGTCAATATCGACTCCTAAATCAAAAAAGTTAAATTATCCCAATTTTTAAAGGTATGCGAGACTTCTATTGTCAAAATCTAGTAACTGCAAATGGGCTGTGCGCCTACTTTTCTAGCATTGTTGAACTCACAACTCAGTTGATAATGGCCAAAACCACTACACTTCCTACTATTCATTTGGGCAGCTGCCAAAGTTCATTAGACATTATGGAGAAGAGGGATGGCCACACCAACAACACCATACCATGCAGGACTCGAGGATAATGTGCGTGGAGACCTCTTCTCTAGGTAAAGCATAACGTATCATTGTCACAATCTTCTACTAAAAGTCAACAAGATATTTTCTCTCATTTGTCAAATTCAGTTGAAACTTTCAAAATACGTATTTATGTATTTTAATATATTTTTTATTTTATAATTGATATTTTAAAAAATATAAAAATATATTTTAAAATACTATTCACACAATAGTCTCTCTTGCATCATTATCAAAGTAAGAGTATATAAACCTTTATTGTTTTTACCAAAAAATTTAGAAATTTGATTTCTTTGCTTTTTTTTTTTAGGAAAAAAAACAAATTTAATGTGCTAAGGAAAAAATATTCTTAAGATAAGAAAAGAAAAGATAAGAACTTAATAATCTAGTGAACTATAGTATTATTGCTAATATTATTATTATTATTATTCCTCCGCACAAACGAAAAAAAAAAACAGCCACTTTTTAGGGTTAAAAATGATGGAAACACATGGATGACGGTCCCCAGAAAAACTACTATATTGTCCTGGCTGCTGGTGATGAATTTTCAATTTCAGTCACAATACAAATTATTGATAGGACATATTTGGGTCCCAATTTCCATTTATGGATCCCACACCAAAAAGCTACTAGTATCTGGTCCTCTTTCTGATTGGAAATCTACTTTTTAAAATATTGAAATCAAACATTTCCATTTACCATCACAAAAAGAGAATTCCATGATCCAATGTTTCTGAATCAGAAATGTCAAATAAATTATGCCTAATCGAATCTGTTTAAGACAAATATTGCTTTCAAATCCCAATGCCCACTGAATAAAATACTGCGTATATATGATGACTGAATAAATTGTTCATATAAATATGCTGTAATAATGGTATTGCTACTATCCCTCCAACAAAACAAATTTGATGTCACCCCCTAATTAGCTAAAAAAATACCTCCACCACATTCATTCTTCCATAGATCTACTAGAGCTACAGATAACATTCCAAAACTGAAATTATATGTAATGCCAGAAAAACAACTTACCTAATGTATCTATGCATTTCTCTAATTATGTATTGATAACTTTTGTATAATAACTTTATTTAGTGATTGATATAACGTTAGTTTATATATACAATAGATTTATTCTGATTTATTCAAAATTGACAATTATATTTCATATCAAATACAAATCGTAATGAGTTTGTGCCACGAGTTATTGTACATGACTCTTGGGATCGCAAATTCAAACTTTAACGTTATTTCAAGGGCATTGAATATCTTGTTATATTTTTTATGTGTCACTTTTCAGTATACACTCTAATACTCTTTCCATTTCAAAAAAAAAAAATCGCTTTAATTCAATATAACCTTTTATTATTTATTAGATACAACACATTTAATACACCAACTAAATGTATAATTTTATATTTTCTCATTTTTTTTAATTATGAGTATACACAATTATTATTGATAAGGATATTTTAATAATTTAGTTTGAAAATAGACTCTTTTTTTGGAACTAAGGAAGTAATATTTATATTTGTATCTTATAAGTTATATTAATATGTATACTATTAGTATCTACTTTCATCCTAGTTAATTTTAATATTAAATTTCTATTTTTTGTATCAATACAATATTTTAATAAAATTTTATAGTATTTTTTTTGACTTTTTCTTAAAATAAATATAATCTAGTAATAAAAAAGTAAACCCTTAATATTAAAATTTATTATAATCGAAATAAATATCAATAGCATAAACATTATCACATATTACAAAATTTATATCAACTTATTACAATGTGTAATTTAAAATAATACACAAAAAGTAGTATAGTAGAATTTTTGTGCACTTGTCAAAGGGAAAACAAATTATATTGAACTTCCGAATCTCAATATTGGAAAATTTATTAACTTAGATTTTATGACAACACACAATTTTATTTCTATCTTATAACCAAGATTTCATTCTCGTTATCCCCATTTGTAATTTTTTTTTTTACTAATATCTACCTAAAAACAATCACACCCAAACATAGCAGAATGTCACTATTTTTAAGTGCCACCCCCATAAAGATAAAACAATAACTAGTGTACCATACGTTTGTACTGGCTAGAACAGAAGGGTATGGGACACCAAAAATAAAAGTGTCCAAAACTACAAGTCATTGTTGTCATTGTTGTCATTGCCTTACAGAACCAACCTGATGGTACTACTTAAAACAACTGGAAAACCTTATACTATCATAATTCATAAACCATATTCTTTGTTGGACCATTTTATTTTTATATGATACTACTATTCTTAATCATGCATTACATTTATTTCACCAATCACCATAATGACGGACTAAAATTTAAAGCTAAACGAAACTCTTGCATCCATATTTGAAAATTCAAATTACATTTGACCAAAACATGCATTTTGAATAGTTCCCAAAAAAATTTCCGTGGTCCTATCCAAGTGAAAAGGCCATAAATCAAACTTGAAAATATATAGGCCTATTTAGTTTGTATTTTAAAATTTATTTTTATCTCAAATATGTTTTTTAATATATTTTTTATTTCACAACTATTGTTTTGAAAAATATAAAAATATATTTTTTTAATTGTAAAAATACTTTTGAAAATGCTATTCATGTCCACATATATATATCCAAAATCTCCCTTTCATAATGTTGGAAATTATTGAACAAAAAGTACGACTAACTTAGTGACACTTGATTTTTCTTCATGGTTGCACACGCTATGTCTTCTTTGTATGATTGGAGTTTCAAATATTTTCCAGCACGAGATTGACATTTCTTTTTCTTTTCCTTGCAGAAAGTGCAAATGACCGTGAAATTAATGCCTAGTCCGTCATGATTTGATTCTATTCTAGTGTCCGAATTTTCGTTCTAAACAGGATTTTCATTCTCGTCCCCACTCCATCGCTCCCTTTCCTACAGCAATAATAAATAAATACAGACTAAAGTACCATTGAACACAGCAGAAATTTCTGACATATACTATAGTATAAAGTTTCAAAACTTCTCCATTCTAATCTCGGAGACAATTTTGCAAAATGAATTCCCCTTTTGTAATTTATTGATATTCATTTCTGTTATTAGTATTTTTTAATAATAGCTAGAACTACAAAATTATAATTTTGTAATTTATTATACGTTTAGTGACAGACGTGAATCTATGACACAAAACTAAGATGTACGCGTGCGAGGAGAAAAACAAAAAGAAAAAATAACAAGCCACACTTGCATGTATTTACAATAACAAACAAGGAAAGGAATTGGTACGTAGTACGTACCGTTAGCAAGATCAAGCAGGAAATCAGCAGGATTCATGGGAAAAGAAGGCGAAAATCCAACAGACTCAAAGTAGTTCATGGCTTCATTTCCTTTACCAAAATATATACTCCTTCCTTCACACATCATCAAAACCGAATCAAACATTTGGTACACTCGGCTAGACGGTTGGTGCACCGACGTCACGATTGTTTTCCCTTTTTGTGCCAACGATCCCAACGTCGAAATCAACCGGAACGCCGCCGTAGCATCCAACCCTGATGTGGGCTCGTCCAAAATCAGCAAACTAGGATTTATCAGCATTTCGTGAGCTATGCTAACTCTTTTTCTTTCTCCACCGGAAACTCCGCGGATAAAAGCGTTTCCGATGACTGTATTCTCGCATTTCGCCAAACCCAACTCCCTAATCACTGAGTCAGCCACAGAAATCTTTTCTTTTCGGGTGAGCGATCTCGGGAGCCTTAGAAGTGAGCAAAAGATAAGGGTTTCACGAACCGTCAAGTGTGGGTAGAGCAAGTCGTCCTGGGCAACGAATCCAGTTCGTCTTAGGACAGTTTTGCTTAATTTTCGGTTGTTGGCGAGTACTGTTCCGGTGATGCCGTGCCCCTGTTGTAATCTTCCGGCTAGTGCGTTCAAAAGTGTTGATTTCCCACTGCCGGAAGGGCCAAGCACCGCTAGGATCTCGCCGGGAGAAACCATCCCCGTGATGCCGTTTAAGATTGTTCGTTCAGCCGTTGAATTTTCAACGTCCGGCGTCGAGGGGCCCTTAGTGGTTGTAAACAGCTTTTTCAATCCGCCTCCTAATCCGTTCGATCTTTCCAACTTGACACTGTAAGAGACGTCCATGAACTGCGCATCACCCAGACAAACAAACAAATTAATTCAACTTTTGGAAACGAACAATGGGCAAAAATAAACTAGTTTTTGGAAATATTAAACTTTATGCTCCAAAAAGGATAAGTTCTGGCATGAAAAATTCTGGGCTTTTTTTTTTTTTTTGCCCCTTTTTCTTTTTATGCTAATGATGAAAATTATATGTTTGATCAATGCAGGGTGAGTATTACCTTGAGGGTTATAGGATATGAAGAAGAAGACGACATTATTGAAGGCAAATGTTGATGTTCTTCTTTTGAAACTTGTGCATCACCAAACGCTCGCATGTTGTGTATAGTTTGGTTAAATCTTTTTGGAATTCAACTCACTTTTGTAAGGGGCAAAGATATGTGGGGAAGAAAGTATGAGAAAAAGTGTCAAGCCAAGTATAGTCTTGTGAGCGAGTGAATGTGAGTGAGTTTTTGAATAAAATTAGACTTGGAAAAAGTGAAGAATAAATTCGGATGGAGAGAGAATTGCAAGAGCAATTCGAATGCAGCCCTCTATTTATTTGGTTTCCTCCTATGGGGAATGCTTGCCACGTCAAACCCAAAACCCCACAGTCCATGTGATACGTGGCATTACGACTCCACAGCCAGCAGGCTCCTTTTCTCTCTTTTGATTGGAAAAGGGTCTTTGGGTGATGGCAGCTTCCCATTCAGCGCCGTTTCAGATTCAACAACAATGTCACTAAAGCATCTTTTTTAGGAGTATTTACTTTTGTTCGCTATTTCTAACTTCATAAAGAGAGATCAAAAGCAGCCTGATCATTGTGGATGGCACCAAATGAAATATTGGAGATAGTATAGAAGCAAACGTAAACATAGTGTAGAAGCAAACATAAATACTAGTAGTATTGTTGTATTTTAATTATCATACATCGCTAATTCTAAAGTCAAGATATTAGGGTTTTATAATTCATTTACAAATGTCCAGCAACAAATTTTTCTCTCATACAAACCTAAAAGTTTAGGTATTCCAAACCAACTAAAAAAGAAATATTTATTAATGGTTCTTTTTAATTTTAAAAGACGAAAAACTGGGAAACTTCTAAATTATTGTGATCTAGATGCTTTTGATTATGAAACTATTTTTTAAACATTTAATCACTAAACTAATTAAAAGGCTCTCCAGTGATCTTTCTGTCAATTTTATCCCTTAACAATGACAAAAAAGTTGCCTATGTGCTATTCACAAAAGAAATTTGAGGACAACTTTATCCCAACATCATAACATTTGTTTGGCCTCCCGTATATTAAAATTTAGGAAGAAAAAATAAATTCGGTAGGTTTCTTGACTTAGAAACTATAACTTTGCATAAACCGTAGTGCTCTATTTGAAGTCGAAGAGATAGATTCTAACTACTTGAAACATGGATTGGGAAATAAGGAAGAGGGTCATGGAATGAGGTTATTACATATTTTATTTGTACATACGTTAATTTTGGTTAGAGAATGAAGAGGCAAGAGGGTTTGTTTTTAGAAGAAAAATGTGTCAAATTCCAGTTAGTGTTGAACCTTGTATGGCAGTATCACGGGCACCTAGGTTGGGAGACCCAAAAAACACAATTGGTCGTTGGCTGCTGATCCAAGACCAATCTGTCAACGTGAGGTCTGCACAATTGGCGACTCGTTGTGATTGTGATGGTGGGGAAGTTGAGGTGTAGAGAATCTTGTGGAGGTTTTTACATACGGAGAATTTAATTAGAGCAGCCTAATAAGTAGTATCAACAGTCTTGATTGTACAAAATAAAACGGTGTCAGTGAGAATAAATAAGAAATGGTAGCATTTCTTAGACAGCTTTGTTAGTTAAAGTTGCAATAGTTAAATAGTTAATTCTGGTAACCGACTCATTAGCTTGCAAATCAGGCAATTAGCAGTGTAAAAACAGATGATTAAGTGGAATTATGTAGGTTGGAAGTTGTATTATGTATTCTCCCATTCCAGATGCTTCTGGAAATGAAATCTCTCTCATTTGTTCCTCTAATCTCTTTTTTCTTTCCTTCATTCTTTATCTTTTTTCCTACCCTAATAATTCTTCAATCCACAAGGGCTAACATTATGGTATCAGAGTTGTTTGATCGAGAATATCTAGTAAAAATGGTGGAAGGCACATGTCTCAAATCACTGGAAGATCAAATAAAGAAGCAAGAGACTCGCATGGCGAAGTTCAATGATCCGTTTCAGAAGCAAATTTCAGAGGTGCAAGCCAAGAGCTCAAAATTCCAGAATCAAATTGTAGACAATACTCAAAGTGTAGCAAATTTGGAGGCTAAGTTTGAAGCATTGATCAAGATTTTGAAGAAAGATAAACAACAGGCAGGTGCAAGTCAAGAGCACAAAATTCCAAAATCAGATTGTAGCCAATACTCAGAGTGTAGCAAATCTGGAGGCTAAGTTTGAAGCATTGTTCAAGATTTTGAAGAAAGATAAACAACAGGCAGAAGAAAATGGTTTAGGACTATGGGTAACCTCACTCAACTTCACCCTAAAATTGAGTTACTATTTTTTTTTTAATGGGGAAAATCCCAGAGAGTGGGTGAGGAAGTGTGAGAAATTTTTCTTGATTTACTAGGTGGAGGACTCTCAGAAAACAGATGTAGTAGAGATGTATCTTGAGGGGAAAGTTGATAACTAGTATCAAAGCTAAAAATTATCGAAAGGGAAAATCATGGGGGGGGGGGGGGAATTAAAAGAAACATTAATCAAGCGATTTAGTGGAAAACGAGTGACTGATGAATTTGAAGAATTTAACAAATTACAATAGAATTGGACTCTATTAGAATACCAAGAGCAGTTTGAGCAGCTTAGACACTTGTCTTGGATAGGGATCCCAGACTGGCAGAGGACTATTTGTTTCTAGCTTTATTAGTGGTCTAAAAGATGAGATCAAACCTACTATAAAATTGATGAAGCCAAGAACCCTGCAAGAGACTTTTGATATAGTTGAACTACAGGAGAAGGCATTAGAAATGAGCACAAAAAGACTGAAAAACAGCCTTAAGTGGAACACTGAATTTTCTAGTAGTCATGGGAGAAGAATGCCAAAACAGCTCCAGAAGGAAAATTTGGGAGGTGGTTAGAAGTTTTCAAAATATGTTCAGTCTGAACTAGAGCAAATTTCTGCGTAGTAAATTTAGAGAAGGAGAAATCTAGGGCTTTGCTTCAAGTGTGGAGAGAAGTTCAATTTAGGGCATCATATTATATTTGGAGTTGTCCAGAATACACTTGTATGACTGTTAATTGATATCGAGAATACTTATAGTTATATCAACAGTAAGTTGGCTAATGTGATGGCACTAGAGCAACAGGAAATGGAACCCTTGGCTGTTACCATTGCATATGGAAGTAGAATGATCAACCATGTAGTTTGTCCCAAAGTTCAATGGGACATTCAGGGTTACCATTTTGTATATGATCTTAAAGTCATGAATGTTGGGGGATGGGGCATGATATTGGGTGTGCATTGGATGGAACGCTATAGCCCTATCACATTTGACTTTAAGACCTTCAACATTCAACTACTATAGAATGGGAAAGAGATCACATTACAAGGGTCTATAAAATGTCCCAAGATACAGCTAGTAAGGGGTGAGGGATTGGCAAAATCCCTAGTTGGTCAAATGATCAATTTAGAGAAATTAGCAATCATGTTCAACCCCAATACCAGAAAGCAAGACCATGAATTGCTTTTAAGGCTATTGGGGTTAAAGGAGGTGGCCTACTGTGATAGATATCTACACCTTTTGGCAGTGCTCGGTTGCAATAAGAGGGCAGTCTTTAACTCCATCAAAGATAGGGTATGGTGAATGATGCAGGGCTAGAAAAAGAAGAAGCTATCTAAGGGAGGAAAAGAGGTCTTACTTAAGGTGGTTGTGCATGTGATTCCCTCCTATGCCACGACATGCTTTTGATTCCCTGACTCTCTAATAGTAGAGATTCACTCCATGATGGCAAGGTGATGGTTTGAATACTCACAAGATTCACTAGGTTGGCTGGGGAATGCTGTGTGTCACGAAGGCGAAAAAAGGAATGGGGTTCAAAGATTTAAAGGCATTTTATTACACCTTGATGGCTAAACAGGCTTAGAGGGTATTGACTTGTCAGGAGTCCTTGTTGCACAAAGTTTTGAAGGCAAAATATTTTCTAACTGTGCACTTTTTCCAAGTTGAGTTATGTACCAGACCTTCGTTGACATGGAGAGGAATTTTAGAGAGAAACACTACAAGAAAAAGTGATTTTTCCAACGGACAATTTCCGACGGTAAATCAAGGTTTCTGTCGGAAACCTGCATATTTCCGACGGAAAACCGTCGGAAATAATCCGTCGGAATAACGGTCGTTGTAAAAAATTCTCCGGCGGTCAACCGTCGGAAATCTGTTCGATTTCCGACGGAAATCCGTCGGAACTTATGAGAAGAAATTCAAAAAAAATAAATAATTTCCGACGGATATTTATTTCCGACGGATATCCGTCGAAAATTTAATAAAAAATTTTTAAAAAAAATAAATTCCATTTTAACAAAAAAACTAAAAATTATTTTATACACATAAATTTGACAAAAAGTAATACTATCCTAACAGATTTTTCTTCCCTAGCTTGTTGGGAAAAATAATATAGCATCCAGAATTGTTGAAAAAAAAAAAACTAGCAAGTAGGAGCACTTGGAATTGTTGAGAGAAAAGAAAAAGATAATAGAATAAGGAAAAAAAGGTGCTTGATATGAACAAAGCACTAGCATCCTGACAGCTCATGAAGTGCTTGAACGTATAAGGAAAAAGAAGGAAGGGGGAAGAAGTCTAGCTGCCTTAAAGTTGGATATGAGCAAAGCTGATAAGAGTGTTGTGGCCTTACGTAAATCCTTCAATAATCATCAATTATCATACTGTACCAAAGGTCTTGAAAACTGTCCAAGATGAACTTTAGCAGATAAAATAACATTTAAACCAATATTACAGTGTAAAAGTAGTTTGCATCAGTAGTCATAAATAGCTCAAATTTCAGACCATTTAGCCAATTAGGATTGTCATCAAGAATGCAAATCAAATCTCAAAAATGCAATGCCAGTCATTTCTCATTAAATTCATGGATTAGAACATAAGCCCTGCACTACCTTCCATGTACCAAGTCAAGGATAACAGTTAAGATAAAGAGAGATCCTACTGTTTAGAATCTAGAATCCCAAATCCACCAACAGGCCAAGTTCATTTATATAACCTCAATTCAATGAAACACCAAGTAACATTAAAAATTAAAATTGGAGATAAACTACAAGTCTTTAAGGTTCTTTTTACTATTCAAGAAAAATCTCTCTTTTTCATCAACACTACCTTGGTTCAAAAAAATAAATTCAAGAATATGGGTCCAATGATAAATCACAATAATCCAAGAAATCCTTCAAAGGATATAAATATCAACCATACCATACAAAAAATCACCAAAAAGAAAGGAAAATAAAGAGGGTCGTTAACCCGACTGTGAGCACCACTACTCTCTATTTTACCGTATACAATGCATATGCCACCAAGACTTGAACTTGAACATGAACATAATTTTAAATAAAGAATACTGTCAACACAAAATTCCCAAAAAAAAAAATCAATTATAACACAAAATGCCCAAAAAATTAGAAAATGATAACCACATCAATCACAACACAAAATGCCCAAAATTAGCAAATGATAATCACACCAATCACAACAAAAAAATTCCCATAATCCAGCAAACATTACAACCAAAAAATTTGGGCGGCAAATAATAATGAAGACTGAAAAAAAAAGGGATAATCTTGGTCCGTTTAGAACGGCTGACGGACTGGCGGGGAAAGAGAGGCCGAACGAGGAGAAGGGAGAAGAGGCCTGAAGAAGACGGCGATCGAACGAGGGAGGGACCGATGAAGACAACCGAACAAAGAGATGGGAGTGGGAGGCGGGGAGATGTCGGCCAACGAGAGGGGAGGGAGATTTGTGAAGAACAGATCCGGTGAGAGGGGATAGAGAGGCCGGGAGAACCAAACTATTGGAGGAGATGGGGGCTGTCGACAGGGAGGGAGATCCGGGAGAGAGAGGGAAAAGGGAGGGAGGGGGAAAAGGGGCGCGCGGGAGGGAGGGGGAAAAGGGGGGGGGGGGGTTTAAGTACTGTCACATTTCCGGCGGATATCCGTCGGAAAAAGTAATTTTTTTTACTTTTCGAAAGAACTTCCGACGGATTATCCGTCGGAAATTTTTTAAATTTTTATTTTGAATATTTCCGACGGAAATCCGTCGGAAAATTAAATATTTTTTATTTTTCTTCAAATTCCGACGGTTTGTCCGTCGGAAATTTTTAAATTTTTTTAATTTGGGCAAGAACTTCTGACGGATTTTCCGTCGAAAAGTTTTTATACTTTATTTTGAATATTTTTCTTAAATTTTTTTATTTTGTTAAATATTCCGACGGATACTCCGTCGGAAAATTTTTAAAATTTTTTTTTTTTAAAGATTTTCCGACGGATTTCCGCCGGAAATATTTTTTCCGACGGACATCCGTCGGAGATTTGGCTGTCGGTCTGCAGTTCTCTTTTTCCGACGAATTTTCATCAGAAATTTCCAACGGATGAATGGCCGTCGGAAGGTTCCGTCGAAAATTTAGCCTTTTCTTGTACTCAAAGAAAGCCCTGCAGTTGGCGTGTAGGATACGGGTTGGTAATGGGGAAGCAATTAAAATTAAGAGCGATCGTTGGATTCCATGTCCATATGAGTTCCGGGTGATATCCAGGCCTAATGATGCAGATGTAGAGCCAACAGTGACTATCTTGATTAACCCAGCTACTAGATCTGGGGATGTGGGTAAGCTACGATGGACCTTCTGGGAGGATGAGGTCCATCTGATTTAGCAGATACCTCTAGGTGGGTTCACAAGTAGGAATAAATAGGTGTGGCACTTTGCTAATGATGGTAAATTCTTAGTTAGAAGTGTCTATCATGCCATAATGGAGTCAGAGCTATTACTAGGTGAAGGAGTAGGGACAACTGGGTCGAGTGGGGAGAATACTCGGGTCTAGAAAAAGTTATGGGGCCTAAATGTTCCAAATAAGGTCAAATATTGGTCAAGAGAATGTGCACAAATGCACTGCGCCAGAAACGACACCACCCGTCGGGTTGGGTCGTGTAGAAGAACCCCACATCGCCGATGTGGATGTGGAATGACGACATCTTAACGGTCTTCACCGTCCAGAATTACGGAAACGACGAGGTCGTTTTTTCTCGAGACTCAATTGCCAAACGACGTCGTTTGGCCATGATTAATTAAAAAAAAAAAAGTTGGCAACTGACGTTGGGCGCGCGTCACGTCACAGGGGGTTGCAAACCTCCCCCTGGTTTGCAACCCCCTTTTGGCCTCTTTTTTTTTTTAATTTTTTTTTAAAATTACCAACTTGTAGAAAATATTTTTCTCTACAAAATGACATGCACTTTGACTATTTTTGGAGTAATATATGATTTTCTTAAATATAATATAATTAAAAATTATAATATACTTATTAATATTTTACAAATTTTAATATAAAATTATTAATATTTCTATTAATTTTAAGTTTAAGTTTAATAATATTAAATTTTTATTTTAGTATTATGTAAAATTATTTATACATATTAAATAATTACAAAAATTTTAAAACAATTAATTTGACTATAATATTATATAAAATTATTGAATGTGATTATTAAAAATTATATGTATTCATAGTTAAACAACATAAATAATTACAAAATTAAAGAAATAATCAGGTTTGTCTAAATAAAAAAGAATTTTTTGTAATTAATTGATAAATAATGCTAAATTTATAATTTTGAATTTTATATAAGAATTAAAGAAACAATTTATTTTTTTTATAAGTATATTATTAAATTAATATTTTAGAATTATTAATTTAAATAAGAAGTATTAAATATATTAAATAAATGGTGTAAATGAAGGTAGAGGAGAGAGAAATTTGTTGCGTGAATAGTAAAGGCCGTTCATGAGCGTGGGCACTTTTTTTTTATGATGGTTGTCTGAATAGTAAAGACCGTTCAAAGCTGATGTGGTGCTGATGTGGCGCTGATGTGGCTCGGTCTTAGGCTGGTCTTTTTTGGGGCTATTGTGCATGCCCTTAGTGAACCTAAGACATAGGGGGGTGATGGTGGATGTGCTCCGCCCTTGTTGTTAGAATGAGACGGAGGATCCTGGGCATTTGATGTTTAAGTGTCATCCATTGAGGCAGGTTTGGGCCCTTTGCAGTTTAGAAGGAAAGGTTATGGTATTCGCTCCATGATGGCTAGGTTTTGGTGAGGTGATGACTTCGTACTTCCATTATTGCAAGGGATTATAAGAAATAAAAAAGCGCCCAACAATTATTCAAAAACAAGAAGGGTGTGTATAGATTATGTTTCAAAATATTTTTTTATATTTTTTGAAATAATATGTGTAATATTCCTTTTCAATAGTTATGGTATAAAGAACGGGACAATTCAACGTAGGGCCGGGCTGCCCACTTTTTTTCTCTCAACAAGCAGTAGGGGCGATTAAGGTGCGGCAACGGTGCGATTTTCGCACTGTTGCTGTTTTTTTTTTTTTTAGGTATTGCACTATCTCCAGCCGGTAGTAGTCGCATCGTCTCGCTATTCAACGTATTGCGGCAGTAGTTCGTCGGTGTTGCTGTTCAACGCATCGTCTCGCTATTCAACGCTTTGCGGCAGTAGTTCGTCGGTGTTGCTATTCAACGTCTGCAGATTGGTTTTCACACAACGGCATGCGGTGAGAGATAGACATTAAGTTGTAGTTTCTTTCATCATAGGTCATGTGTAGTTGGCCACTTGAGTGTAATATTATTTTGTAATATTCGGGTGGTTCCTAGGTTGTCCAAGTCCTCAACCATTCCCGTTTTGGGCGGGGTTCAATGCGGTTGAACTTTGGTCGTCTAGGTTGTCTCCCTTCCCGTCATGTGCGGGTTTAGCTTATGTTTTCTTTATTTGCTTTTCTTGCCCCTCGTGGGTTTTTTGCCCCTTTGCGGGCCTTTGTTTTCGTGGGTTATAGCGCTGCTTTACTAAACACTAAGCTCTGTACATTGGCCTTTGTGCCACTTTATTAATCTACTATCGTTTCGAAAAAAAAAAAAAAATAGTTATGGTAAAAAAAAAAAAAAAAAAAATAATATGTGTAAAATAAGAAATATATTAAAAACTAAAAAAAATTAAATACAAAAATATATTTTGAAACACTAAACTATACACACCTTTTTTCAACATAACATGTCCAAAAATGGGAATTCATAAAATGCATTAGTTTTTTCAAAAACGCAAATTCTTATATTTTCAGCACATTAATATATAGGATCTTATAAGAATATAGATTGTCCTGTCTTTAAATCCTAACACGAGTTCAATAAAAAATTTACCTCAAAGTTATGCCTGCAAGAATATAATAATAAATATTTTATAAATAGAGTATAATATTTTCTATAGTAAAATGCTATCTTTTACAGTAATTCGTTCAAGGCTACACTCCCTTTAATAATATTGTTTCCAAGCTCCATTTAACATAAAATTTTCCAAACTTGTAATTAAATCTACACGAAGTCTTTAAAATATACGCATGAGCTGTTGCGCAAACTGCAATTAAACCCCTCACACAATGAATACTTCCTAACAAAGAGAAAAATAAAGCAGAAACTTTGGGAAGAGGAGAGGAGTAATTGTTAGTGAATAATTACTGCTCAGTCACCACCATTGATAACTGAAATTGCAGCAAGAAGAGAGAGCACGCAGCGTAGTCAACTACAAAGGTAGATGGTGGATACATAGATTTCTGCATTGGATATAAAGGAGGGCTGAGGCTAGCTGGAAACGTGTAAGGACATCAAAACCGAACCCACAAAATACGCAGCACTTTTCAACGAAGAAATGAAAGCAAAGGGAGGTTCATTCAAGAGAGGACACGTCTCTACTCTGCTCGAGTGCTGATTTGCAGTACTTTTTGGGCTTCTTTCTACGTGTTCTTCGGTGGGGGTGGTGGGGGAGCTTTTCCACAGCGGATCAGTGGCTGCGACTGCTCCTTTTTGTTGACCGTGACGCATGGAATTCAACATCCATTTTACCTGGACACTGCTGGATTTCAGTTTGGATGTGCAATCTGGAATGGGATGATGTTTCCCTGTTTCTATTTCTAGGTTCTTTCTATTTCTAGGTTTCATATTATTTTATATATTTGAGTCTTTAATAATATCTTCACTGGTTTATAATTCTCTTCTTCTGAATTCTGATCTTGAAATTTATATTAATACATGTAGGATAAATCAAAATTAAATAGATTTGATGTTCCTGCTTTTAGATTTCGATCTTATTGAATCTTGATATAATCACAATTTTGAAGTTTTTTTTTTCTTTGGGGGAAAAGAGAACAAACATACACGTGACAGTACAAGGATCAAATTATTCTCTAAGGACTGAAGCAGTAAACACAACACCTATGCAAGGGTTGAAATAAGGCATCTGAGTAGCTTGACATTCATTTATTGGTTTCAAAGGGCTTAATTGACTATTTATTTCATTTCTTCTATGCTACAAAATTTAATTTATTTTTGCTTATTTTATGAAAACAAAGGAGTCTAATTATATAGGGGTTTAAATTTTTAAACAAATCATGAAATGAAATCCCAAAACCAATCCTGATGTCAATCTTCGAAACTCATGAAAAAAGCATCTGTCTTGAAGAGTTCGGTGTATGAGACCATAGAAATACTATATTTAGAAAAAACACACATAAATGTGTAGTAACACGAAATCATCCAATTAAAGATTAATTTTAGTGGACAAGAAAGAGTCTTCCATTCTATAATTCAGCAAATTAGGCACAAAATTTATCAGTAAAAGATAGGCAAGCCGTGTGACACGGAGAATTGTATAAATAGAAAAGGTGAGGTTCAATATTTTTAAATTCTATAAAGTAATATAACAATGTTTGGTTAGTGGACTGAAGTTTGATTGAAGATAAAATTTGGTCATCCAAGTTCTAAATTTAGTCCAATTAAACTATTAGTCCTTGAAGTTTCGTCAAAGACAAAATTGAATACCAAAATTTCGATTTTAAATTGAGAATAGACAAATCTGCATAAATATTTCAATTGCTAATTGCGATTTGCAAGGGGCAAAACAAAGTGGGGTCCCCGATGGTTTTGTGAAACTTAAGTGGCACATATATATGGAATAAATACCATATTCCTAAATAATTAGTGTTAGCGACTGACTTTATTATTTATTTTCGAAACATGGTCTTGGGACACATATTACTCCCTCCTTTTTTTTTTTTTTTTGTAAAACAAAAAAGTCCATTTTGAATTTATTATAATTCTTTTAGTTATAAAATACACCATATTTAATACATCATTAAATATATAAATTTCTATATTTATCTTTACTTTTTAATTTTAAATCATATATGAGCACTATAATAAAATAATATAAGACTTTTATTCAAGAGTGGACTCTTTTGTTTAAACAAAAAGAAATTAAAAGTAATTTTTTTTGAGGGGGACACAAAGAATAAGTATAATTATTTTTTAGTACAATGAACTAATTATAAAAAATTTAATTTTTGCTTTTGTACTTTATTTTAATTCAAAAAATAAAGAAACTTCCTTCTAATAGTACAACGATTATGCTCAATAGTTTTTATCTTGAAATAATTATATATATCTCTTTATCTTTTGAAGAGCATCCTATTTTCTTTCATATATAGGTACACCTATCCAAATCAAGTATATTAAAGTAAATACATGAATATATGCTACCAGGTATTTGTCTAGTAACTTCCCAATGAATCAATGTTGCGTGCATGTTTGTCCGTTCAGAGTCAGGCTTAAAGCAAGAATCATGCGTTGATGCCTGTCATTATGAGAAAGTTGGTTCGCACATGAAAATAATGGAACGATGAATGAGAAAAAGACATCCAATAATGAGGTAAAGGGGAAGGAATCCAGTGCGAGAAAAAGGAAAAAGAGAGAGAGAGAAAGGATGGCTAAAAATAGAAATTTGTGAGGTTTCTGGTTGTGCCACGGAAGAATGCCAGCATTGCAAGTTTTCATTTTTATACCATTTTTTTAACAAACATAATATATTTGATTGCATTTGCAAAATTTACATAACATAATCTTAAAAGGCTAAATTCTTTTTGTGATATTAGATCATATTTGATCATAATCACAAAGAAAAGTGCGACAATAAAAAAAAATAATTACTTATTTTGACTAACGCACTATAACTTTTATAGCAAAAACAATCCTAAATGGGGTTTCAATTATTCAATATGGGGTGTCTTTTATGTCATAGAATTGGCATTGATTTAAAGTTGTGTTTGGGTATATTTTACTTAACATTTAGGATGAATCTTTTTTACAAATTCTCATTAATGTTAATTCATTTTTGATAAGACTCTAAAAATAATTTGCAATTACAGAAAATATACATAAAACTCAAACCGCATATTATTTAAAAAAAAAATCAATTCCATGATAAATCTAATTCTTAGGTAAAAAATGGAATACAAATGGTGAATCGAGCAAGAAGAAGACTGGGGGTTAGTGTTGGAAAGCAGGATCCGCTAGGCTAAAGAATTTTTTTGGTAGTAGGGGAGATCAACCGTGCGACCAAGGTGCGAAAATTGCACTGTAGCTACAATATTTTTTTTACTGTAGCTATAGTGCAATTGTAAATTTTTTTTTTGTTTTTCTTTTGGTGGCCGGCGGTAGTCAGTTTTTGCTGTTCCTCGTATGGAAGCTTGTGCTGTATCGTTTCACGGATGACTTTTGTTGAAATTGAACTAGGTAAGGGTTTTGGAGTTCGTGTGGGTATTGGTGCTGTTTCTTTATGGAGGGGTTATGGTTCTTAATATAGGCGCGCTGGCTCCCATACTGAAGGCTTCTGGAGTTTTAGCTTGGGTGGAGCTACTATGAGTTGTAACACAGCGTACGGTCGTTGGATAGGAGAGATTGATCAACGCAATGCCGCACTACACGGAGGGTTGCAATCCGTTTGTCCTGTTCGTGATTCGAGAAGTTGTACAGGTTGAGGCTGACAAGTTAGGGTTAAGTTTCCTTTAACCTCTTAGTTAGGTAATAGCTAGGAGGTATCGGTCCCACTAAGTGGAGTTCTGCCAGTCCCATTCTAACGGGAAAATGTCTTAACCAACCCCTACTGGGTTAAGTTAGTTGGGTTAGGACTTGTCTGTTCTAGTGATGAACCACCTTTGTATCGTATTAACTGGGAATTTCTCATTTAATATAATATCTCCTTTTTCGACAAAAAAAAAAATCGAGCAAGAAGGATATGATGATTCTTTTACATAAGTTATAAGTAATAGACATTTTCACATTCCTTGTAATATATGTACCCCTCACTAGTAAACAATAAAAATTAGGACCAGTTTTTCTCCAATTAAAGGAGAATGCTGGAGGAGGTTCGATGCAAAATCAATGAAAATATATTTCGTTAGCATTTTAATCTATGATTTAAATTTTGTATTTTTTCAGATTGTATGTATAGTTAAGATCTTATTAAGTATTTTAATCTTTTTTTACTTTATTTTTAAAATTAACATGTTTATGTTTCTTGCTAACTAATTTTTGTAGTTACATCAATATTTAAGTTAAATAATTAAAGTGTGTAGTGATGATTTGTTGACTCATTATTTTTAAAAAAATATTCCATGCATATCTTTATTTTTTATTCAACAATCTAATAAAAAATATAAAAATTATTTTTTTATTTTTTGACCTTGTAAATAGACAGTCCCTTTAAATTATAATCTATCCATTTAATTATTTTTTACTTTATCAGCTTAATTTGTCTTCTTCATTATCTTTTATTGTGCCATCTTAAATAGTGTAGTGAATATATAGAATCTTTCCTTTTCATTTTTTATTATTAATCCCCTTTTTCCCCTTTATGGCTCCTTTCCGATTCTTTCTTCTAAGTCGGAAATAAGAGGTTCCTGGCTTGGCATTGGAAAGCCAAACGACAGCGCATATACTTTTGACGGCCAAAGTATCAGATTGAGAGAATCGTGTAGAACTATATTTTGTTAAATTTCTTTGCAGAATTTTGTTTTTATTTTTAATTTTTAAAAAGGTTTTTTTTTATTCGTTTTGCATTCATAATTATTTACACAAGATAATGTTTTACCTCTGTTATTTCCATGAAGTCAAGAACATGAATATTCGTGGTTGGAGTCCTGTTATCTTGTCCAGATGTGACCGACCTAAACAATGGATTTCTTCTTGGTTTTTTAATTAAAAAGTTAGGCTCTGATTCACAAAGCCAGAAACTAAAATCCAAAATTTGAAATATAAAGTCTAGATTAATTAAATTACTGAATATGAAATATTAAAAAAAATGATATGTGTATGTGGTCTGAATTTTGATATTCAATTGAGTTATAATGTTTGATAATATTCCACATCTGAAATCCGAACATATTAAACTGAAATTCGAACGCATGTAGTAACCTTTACAATTCTATTCACACACGTACATACGTACATATATATCCACACATACACACGCGTACATACTCTATTCTCTATTATATAAAAGTAAGAATTTTGTCAGTCAGTTGTAATATATTATTATGAATGTTAATGATTAAATTATCTTTTTATTGTCCTTTAATATTACTATTAATATTTAATAATTAAAAGAAAGTAAATTGTCTTTTCATTTTCCTTTAACATTGATATTCATATTTAGTAATTAGAAGAGGATTAAAGTTCTAATTCTTACGAAACCTTAAAAAGATTATTTACTTATTGTCCATTAATTTTTAATAATTTAAAAATAATTAAAATTCATACTCTGACCCACTTTTAATAAAGTCAAGTTACGCCTTTTCTTGGTCTTTTGTGTTTATATAGCAAAGTTTTTTCCCTTTAAACATTTTTGAGAACCAAACTATAAACTAGTGAAGGATAAATTCATAAATTCAATATTGCATTTTGTTAATGAATTCAATATTTTTAGAAGTGTTAAGCTGTGACCTAGTTAAACATTTATCTGTAATTTGTTAATATCTATATGGTTATCTTATTTAATTCTTAATAGAAAATACATCGGATGTAGAAATGAAAATTATACACTATGACATCTAAAACAATAGTTTTTAAATTACATCTTTTTGTCAATTATTAGAATCTAAAATGAAATATGTAAAAATTATTGGTTAAATTTTGTGTCTTCTAAACTTCCAAATTCTCACTTAATTTGTAAGTTTAGTGTCTTATAAATTCTATGCTTATTAGCATGCGCCCTGAAGAAGTATAAATTTGATTGATTATTATATGTAAATGAGTAGATGAGACTATAATTATTACTCATACTTAATTTATAATTATTAAAATATTGTTAGTTTTTTCTTAACATTATCATTTTTTTTTGTTTCTATTTGATATGGTTTTTTTTTGTACCTTTTGAGTTCTAAGGGCCTTAATGAATTGTATTTTTGTAGGAATATTACATATTCATTCATAAGATATTGAGTCTTTTCCTTTATAATTTTTTTTTAGTTTCCTATTTTGTTTTTAGGGATTAATTACTCACTTTATCTATAGTGGAATTTCATAAGATTGTAATGAAATATATGACATAGAATTATGATAAAAATTCATCTTTAGATTTACATTTTATACTATTTTTTAAAAATTATAATCATTATTTGTTATGTTTATTTTAAATTTTTTTTCTTACCATAGTTTAGGACTTCACACTACAAGAAAATTGGCTTTTAGTGACTGAATATATGGTGACAAAAAAAAATCCTTGTCACCAAATACCCCTATTAGTAACCAAAAATTTTGTCATCACAAATTTTTTGTCTACTTCCCCAACTTTAGTGACGAGTCACCCAAAGTTGTCACTAAAGAATGTGACGAGAAGCTTTCCCTCCAAAATGGTCCCAATTAATGACGAGAAATTGACGATGACATTCATTCTCGTCACTAAAATTATAAAGTTTATTCATTGGTGACAAAATTTTTGTTATCACCAATTTGAAAGCCTTTTAGTGACGATTTTTTATCGTCATCAATTTGAATGCCTTTTAGTGACAATTTTTGTCGTCACCAATTTCTTATCACATATGTAACTTATACTACTTATATATGATTCTTAATTATATGGATATATGTGAAATATCATTAATTCAAAAATAGAATTTTTTTTTAGTGTATTATAAAATGAATTTTCTGGTTCAAAGGAAAATATAATTAGAAAAATAGTTATAATATTTTAATTCATATTTTTATACATGTATAGTTTTAGTGTATAATATTATTAAATATGGAGATATAAAATATTTATTTTAGTGTATAATAAAACTGAATATTGTAAATTTTAAGAAGAATATATGTGTTAAGCCAATTAATTTGCACAAGAGTAGATAAAATATTTTGGGCTAAATTGATTGGGCCACAAGTTATATAATGATTGGACTTGTTTGGTTAAGGATAAAATGTTTTTAAATTTATGACTTTTAATTTTTAATAATTGCACTAAGATACCCTAATATATATGAATTTACTTACATTATTTTATTTCAAGCATAGAGTCTTTTTTAAGATGCACTATCAATTAATTATGATTGGATTTCTTTGGCTAAGAATAATGATTGGACTAAGCATAGAGTCTTTTTTAAGATGTACTATCAATTAAAATATTTATTTTACATCATTATCTAATACTTTTATTGCACAAATATTGTTTAATACTTTTATTGATTTGAATTGTTTGAGAATTTCACTTTAAAACTTTTCATTTTTACTTTTATATTTTTCAAAATTTTAATAATATATATTTAACAAAATCATTAACAAAATTACTTGACATCCCATTGCCTTGCACCCGAATCCTACACTAAAGTTTTTACACGTTTCAATCTGCAATGTTATATTTGTAATAAAAATAAAATAAATGAATACTTAAGATGTAATTCCATGATTAAATTAAATTAAATTAAAAGAAATTTTCATAAGTAATTTATTACAAAAAATCAAGAATCAAATTGAAAACCTAAGTTTAACTATATAATTATTCAAAATTGTTTTTCTTTTTTCACTCAAGATAGGCATAAATAAAATGTCAATCAGCTTGTTTGAATCCTCCACTTAGTTTTTCATGTATTGCATTATGCTATGACAATATTTTGCTGTAACGGAAAAGACTGTGGTGTCATTCTTGAGAGATTTGGGGGAAAAAAAAAAAAAAACTTTTAACCATGCCCTGAATGATGAACGACGCATACCTTGCAACAAAGAAGAGAAAGCTAGAGAGGCAATTGATTGAGACAAGGAGAGGAATAGTTTGATGGACAAGGCTATAAAGGGGAAAAAAATAATACTTCTTGTATTTTAAAAAAGAATTTACTTTTGATTTGATACAATATTTTAAAATTATAAGATACAATACATTTAATACACCATTAAATATATAATTTTACATTTTTATTTTTACTTTTAATTTCGGTTGTAACTCCTCCATCCAAAAAAAGAAATCACTTATAATTTGGTACATTGTTTTATAAATTACAAGGTACAACACATTTAATATAGCATTAAATGTATACTTTTATATTTTTATTCTTACTTTTAATTTAGGTTATACATTATCATTATTAATAAAAGTATTACAAGAATTTCACACCATAAGTGAACTAGTTTTTTAGGGTAATATATTATAATTATTAATAAGAGTAATAGAAGAATTTCACACTAAAAGTGTACTCTTTTATGTAACAAATAAAATTTTTGAAATTAAATTGTTTTCTTATGACAAAGGGAGTAATAAAGAAGGAAATAATAGGGGCTTAGAGAAAGAACCGTAATGGAGGTTTATTTTTGTCATAAAAAATATATTAAAATTCTAATGGCACCCTGAATTAAGAGTTATGTGACAATTGTTACACTTATTACTTAATTTTGGAGAGAATTAAATAGGATAATTCAGACTTATTCACATTCGGTTTTAGTTATCAAATGCATTTAATGTACTTAAATCAACAATCCATTTCCAATCAGTTCAGATTGCAGGAGCCCTCCTGATATGAATCCAACAAGCATTGAAGAGACTTCGAACTCGAAGCATGAAGACAAGGGCTAGAACAAAGAAAATGAAGGAAGCCTTGAATGGACTCATCCAAACGGCCCAAAAGAATGGGGAGAAGACCAAGATTGACAAGGCCATGTTTATTAATGTACTAAATGTAATTGGATTTTGTTAATGGGTTTGGCTTTACTACGATTTTCCTTAGAACTACTTAGGATCATTGGGTTTAGTTTTAATTATATGGTAAATTGAGTCATGTAGCCCAAAGAGTCATGTAGCCCATTTGGCCCTAAAAGAAACCCTAGCTTGTGCAACCCTAATTTGTAAACCCTAGCTTGTATCCATATAGTGGCCGTCGGCAATCTTGAAGGGCAGATTTTGATGAATGAAAATTTGGTTCTTGACATTACAAGATTGAGAGAATTGCTCTCTAGTTTCAGAATTACTTGCAAATTACACAAATTCAGAATTTGTGTGTTTGTTGTTCTTGATTTCCTAGATTTGTTCCTAGGAAATTGGATTCCATCCATCCATTGATTCCAAGGTTTCTAGGTACAGGTTATCTAGGGGTTGAGGAGCTATTCCACCTTCAAGGGACATACCATCTCCAAGGAAAGATTTCATTAGGTTGATCCAAGGAAGAACTTGTGTAGTGAGTTTTGGAACAAGTTATCCAAGGGTTCACGCCGATTTTGGTATCGAGCATCTTGGTTCCCAAGTCGCTCATATCTTTTCTTTTACCGTACAAAAAAAATCATCATCATTGGTATGTTCTTTATCTCCTCAATCTTGTTGTTTTTTGAATATCATCATCATTGGTATGTTCTTGTATTGATGAAGCAAATTGCTCTTGTATTGATGTGTTGGTTTCGGCTTGCTTCCATCTTAGACAAATCCGTACCTTTGCTTATCCAATTGTTGTTTATGCCTTGCTGAAATTCTGTTCTTATTCATGTGTTGGTTTCGGCTTTTGTTTTGATAAATCCATATCTTTGCTCTCTTGATAAATCCATACCTTGCGGCCTTACCTCTGTTATTTCCATATATTATTGCTGTTTATGCCTTGCTGAAGTTGAAAAAAAAAAAAAGAGATAACAAAAAAAAAAAAGAAGAGAAAAGAGAGAAGAAGAAAATTGCTGGAATTTTTTTTTTTGGGACTTGAGTAGAAAACTTGAGGCGGACAGTAGGTGGTCTTAGCGTCATTTTTTGACCCCCAAAGTCCCAACGGACAGCCTTTGGCTGTCTGCTTGTAGATCTCTCCGAGAGCTTCGATTTGAGTACTTACGGAGCAAAATCCGATATCGGAGTAGAAAGTTATGACCTTTTGAAGTTACCATGCCAAACTAGTAAAATTTCTGATTTCGGAAAAACAGATTTGCCTTTTTTCCGATTGTACTTTGGATTGTTTGCAGTTTGTGATTAGCCTTCCACTTATCCATATACCTTCTACTTATCCATATACATCCTTCCCACCACATTTTGAACCCAGAAACATTCTTGACCAATTCCAGAATTTGGAAGGGCTGAAACCGACCACCAATATACAAGCTGCTTTGTCCAAATTTCTTGTTCTTCAAGTGCTTGAGTTCTTCAAGTGTCTTGAATTGTGATCCAAAAATTCTGAAATTTTGTGTGTCTCACTGATTTTTCGTATAGATTCTGATCTTGCATTCAGTTTGTTCGAATTCCTTACCAAAAAAATTCGAATTCTTGTGTTTTTGGTACTGTTTTCATTGAATTCCTTACATTCATTCTAATCTCATTGTCCACTTGCAATACCTTGTTGTAAATTCCTTTGTGTAATATTTAGTTGTGGTCCGGAAATTCTGAACTTTTGTGTGTCTCACTGATTTTTTGTGTACATTCTGATTTTGCATTCAGTTTGTCCAAATTCCTTACCAAAAAAAAAAAATTGAATTCTTGTATTTTTGGTACTGTTTTCATTGATTCCTTGAATTCATTCTTCCTTGCCAAAAATTTTCGAATTCTTGTGATTTTTGGTACTGTTTTCTTTGGTTCCTTAGTGGTGAATTCTAACCTCATTGTCCAGCTGCATTAACTTGTTGAAAATTCCTTTGTGTAACATTGTTTGAGTAAGAATAGAAACGGAAGAGCAAATTGAGTGGTGTGAATCCGTCCCTTCACTTATATAAGCCGAGAGTACTCAAACTCAAACACTTGGTGAGTGAATTTGGGGAATTGGGAAGGGAAGTGAGGACTTATAAACTGTTTTATTTCCTTTGCTAACCTTTGCAGCTATAATGGAGAGACAACCACCACCACCACCGGGTTCTAAAGAATCCTATGAGGAAATGTTAGCAAAATTTTACACTTTGGTTTGTGTTTGCAACAGAAGTCAAAGAGCTCAAAGTCGAGAGAGCCGAATCCTCTCGATCTACAAAGATCACATATGGCAATGACAATGATGAAGCCTTTGAGGCATTTCAGGAAGTCAATACTGTACTCTAGAATTGATTCCAATTTAGGATGTATTAAAATGAAAATTCCTCAATTTTTGGTAAGCAAGATCCTGAAGCTTTCTTTGAATGGTCCGATAAAATTGAAAGTATTTTTACAAAGGCACAACTATTCGGAGGAAAAGAAGGTCAAGCTAGTCGTGGTTGAATTTGCGGGATACGCAGAATCGTGGACTAAAATTCAGCCGAAGGAGACGTGATGAAGAAGGGCCTGCTCGTACTTGGGATGAATTAAAGAAGCTCATGAAAAGCGATTTGTTCCACACCAATACTACAGGGAGATGTTCAACAAATTACAAAAGATCACCCAAGGAAATAGGACTGTGGAGGATTATTACCAAGAGTTGGAGACTACGATGCTTCGAGTCAACATTCAAGAAGACAGTGAAACTACCATGGCTCGATTTCTAGGAGGACTAAGGAGGGATATTGCCCACATTGTTGAGATGCAGGAGTATGAAGATCTCAATGAGATGTATCACAAGGCAATGAAAGCTGAGAGGCAGCTTAAGGAGAGGGGTATCCGAACCTTTTCAACCCCACAGACTTCAAATTCAGACACTTTGAAGTCTACATGGCCTAAGAAGGATTTAAGTACCGACTTCAAAAAGGTCGCAACTTCTAGTATCTCAAACACTACTCCAACCGTGGTTCCAAACACTCGTAAATCAAGTGAAGTGAAAACCAGCCGGAGGTTACATGCTTCAAGTGCCAAGGCAAGGGACATTATGCACGAGAGTGTCCTAATGCTCGAATTATGGTTGTCAGAGGTGATGGCACGATCAAAAGCGAGAGTGAACATGAAAGTGACTATGATGATATGCCAGCCCTTGTAGAAAATGGGGAATCTGATGAAGATGTTTTTGGCCCTGATGAAGGACCATCTTTGGTGACTATGCGATCTTTAAATGTTCAGATTAAAGAGGAGAACAATGTTCAACGCCAGAATATCTTCTACGCTAAATGCACCATCAATGAGAAGGTATGTATACTTGTTATTGACAGTGGTAGTTGTACTAACATTGCTTCGACTTTACTTGTAGATAAACTAAAATTGCCCACACTTCGGCATCCACATCCATACACGTTGCAATGGTTCAATGAGAGTGGAGAAGTGAAAGTCACAAGACAAGTCTTGGTACATTTTTCAGTCAACAAATACAAAGATGAAGTTTTGTGTGATGTGGCTCCTATGCAAGCTGGTCATCTATTGCTTGGTAGACCTTGGCAATTTGACAGGGATGCTTCCCACAGTGGACGAAGTAATAGGTACACTTTCCTTGTTAATGGTAGAAAAACTACTTTACTGCCTTTGTCGCCTATTCAAGTTTATGAAACTCAATTGCATTTAAAGGGCGAATTTAAGCAAATGATAAAATTGAATTCTGCACTACCCGTGAGGAGAGAAGGACAATTTGAAAATTCTAAACCTAAGCAAAATGAGTTAAATGAAGTAGAACACATTGAGAGGAAGAAAGTGACTCAAGTAAATAAGAAACAACCGAATTTTTATGCAAATGTCCGACATGTTGATAATTGTCTGCATACTAATCGTGTTTTGTTTCTTCCTAAGTGTTGTGAATCTAATGTTCTACTTAGTGCTGACTTGCCATCCAACCTACCGGTTGAGATTTCTAACATATTGCAGGGATTCCGAGATGTATTTCCTGACGAGATACCAGCCGGATTGCAGCCCAAAAGAGGAATTGAACATCTAATTGATTTCACACCGGGCACAAACATACCAAACAAGCGCAAGGCTGACTTTGTCCAGAAGTTACATGAGCAGGTTCGGCTGAATATTGAGAAGATGAATGAATCCTATGCTCGAAATGCAAACAAGGGTCAAAAGAAAGTCACTTTTGAACCAGGAGATTGGGTGTGGGTTCATATGCGCAAGGAAAGGTTTCGATCTGATTGACAAAATTGCATCCACGTGGAGATGGACCTTTCCAAGTTGTCGCAAAAATCAATGACAATGCTTACAAGATCGACCTTCCAGGTAAGTACAATGTAAGTACTACATTCAATGTTGCTGATTTGTCTCCTTTTGACATTGCAGATTATGATGATCTGGATTCGAGGACGAATCCTCTCGAAGAAGGGGGGACTGATATGAATCCAACAAGCATTGAAGAGACTTCGAACTCGAAGCATGAAGACAAGGGCTAGAACAAAGAAAATGAAGGAAGCCTTGAATGGACTCATCCAAACGGCCCAAAAGAATGGGGAGAAGACCAAGATTGACAAGGCCATGTTTATTAATGTACTAAATGTAATTGGATTTTGTTAATGGGTTTGGCTTTACTACGATTTTCCTTAGAACTACTTAGGATCATTGGGTTTAGTTTTAATTATATGGTAAATTGAGTCATGTAGCCCAAAGAGTCATGTAGCCCATTTGGCCCTAAAAGAAACCCTAGCTTGTGCAACCCTAATTTGTAAACCCTAGCTTGTATCCATATAGTGGCCGTCGGCAATCTTGAAGGGCAGATTTTGATGAATGAAAATTTGGTTCTTGACATTACAAGATTGAGAGAATTGCTCTCTAGTTTCTGTAATTACTTGCAAATTACACAAATTCGGAATTTGTGTGTTTGTTGTTCTTGATTTCCTAGATTTGTTCCCTAGGAAATTCGGATTCCATCCATCCATTGATTCCAAGGTTTCTAGGTACAGGTTATCTAGGGGTTGAGGAGCTATTCCACCTTCAAGGGACATACCATCTCCAAGGAAAGATTTCAGTTGGGTTGATCCAAGGGGAAGAACTTGTGTAGTGAGTTTTTGGAACAAGTTATCCAAGGGTTCACGCCACCTCCCTATGAAAAATATTTGGCTTTGAGAACTTTGTTCATAAAGAGGTTAGGTTGTGTGACTACTCTCCAAAGTTGCTTGGCTAGTAGTGAATCATTGAAGACTTGTATATCCTAGAACCCCATACCTCCCTCACTTTATGCTCTGGTTAAGTCTCTCCAAGCCTTCCAGTGTGCCTTTTGTTTGCCTTCCTCTCCTTCAAGCCTTCCAATGTGCCTTTTGTTTGCCTTCCTCTCCTTCTCCCCACGAGTTTTTCCCAAGCTAAGTTGGGAAAAAAAATAGGGAAAAGGGTGGGGGTAAATGTGTTTGTACTAAGTTTGTGATTGTCGTATTTGGCAAATGCGACCAAACATTTGGCAAAATTAATTTTTAAATTGTAATTACTATTTTATTGGATTTGGGGAAAAAAAATTGAAGAAAAAAAATGGAAGACTACGTAAATGTGTCTTTAATTTTGTATTTTTATTATTTTGCATAAAATAAGCTATTCTATTTACTTTAGATATTAAGAAAGCTTAGTGTGATGACTAATGAAACTAAAACAAATAAAAATTACTTAAATGTGTCTCTAAACTCATATTTTTATTATTTTTCACTAACTCACCTATTCTATTTATTTGAGATATGAAGAAAGCCTATTATGAAGATTAATGGGGAAAAAAGTGGAAAATTACTTAAAAAATGGTTATTTGGATGACCTAAATAATCTTGAAAATTACTATTTCATTGATGTTAATCTTTGGTGTTAATCAATCATCTGGCATAATTAATTTTACTATTTTATTGGATTTGGTGAAAATATTGGGAAAAAATGGAAAACTACTTAAATGTGTCTCTAATTTTGTTTTTTTTTTTTAATTTTGCATAAAATCAGCTATTCTATTTATTTCTGATATTAAGAAAGCTTAGTGTGAGGACTAATGAAATTAAAACAAATAAAAATTACTTAAAAGTGTCTCTAAACTCATATTTTTATTATTTTCATCTAACTCACCTATTCTATTTATTCGAGATATGAAGAAAGCTTATTATGAAGATTAATTGGAAAAAAAAAGGTGAAAAATTACTTAAATGTATCTCTAAACTTAGGATCTATTTGGAAAGGAAAATCTCATTTGCAAATAAGAAAATTCTCAAACAAAAACAAACTATCCAAATACATTTTTATTTCAAAATTTAGAATTCAAATTTTCCCACTCAAATTCCTCTCACATAAATTTAAAAAATTTTCCCTATTATTTTTCCTCAAAAAAACTTTTTCTATCAAAAATACCCACCAAATTTTCACACATTCCATTACGATTTTTTTCATTTGCAAATAGAAATGCCATTGTCCAAACGAACCCTTATATTTTTATGAATATTAATGAAACAAATTAAAAATATAGAAAAATTACTTAAATGTGTCTGTAAACTTGTATTTTTATTAGTTTGCACAAAAGCACCTAATTCCAATATGACTCGGCAATTTTTCTTTTATATTCTCTCTACTATATTTTTTCGTCCTAAATGTCATTTTCCTAACTTATTCTTCCATATTTTACAAGGGAATGGAAAACCTAAATAGACTACATGAAAGGTTAATGACCATCATATCAAATTTATTTACACTTTTATATTGGTTTGGCATTCAATCCCGAACAAAGAGACTTAAATGGTTCTTCGGACCACCTAAATGAATGGTGGTCCAAAGAACATTCAATGTTCTTTGGTGTTAATAAATGGCTATTTGGATGACCTAAATAATCTTGAAAATTACTATTTCATTGGTGTAGTACACCAGAAACATGGACAAACAAAAAGCCTAGAATAACTATCTTCTTTCACAACCGTGTGCTTAATGACAAGCCTAATTGTATAAAGGATCGAATTGAATGACATGGATAAATGTATAAAGGATCCAATTATGCGAAGTGAACTATAGATTAGTATTACACAACTTTCCAAATTTATGTCCTCAAAGTTTTACACAAATTTCCATTCATCTATGTCCTCTAAGTTTTTCATGCGTACCACAAGTAGTAGGTCTAATAGTTCTTCTAGATCTACGCAAACCTACAATATGCTCTTCTTGGGTCACAGTCGGATGTACTTCTTCACGTATATCTATGTATTCATCTACATCATCATCATCATCATCATCGTCCTCCTGACCATCCTCCTCATTCATTGGCTAGTCAGACATATGTATCGGAGTGCGTATCTCTAAAAAATGGAAGACACTAGAGGATGGTTGATCCATCGTATCAATGATAGTCGATAAAGGAAATACATGTGAAGCGGGCTGCGTAGATGTACTGGGATGAAGTGAATCCAACAGTGAGAAACCACCTAAAGGATCAGGTACGCCACCTCGATATTATTGAAGAACGCCAATCCCCTTGGAATATACGTCCAATGGGGTTCTGGCCTTCAATCAGCATTGGGAGAGCCATGGGGGGGGGGATTAGGGTCGGGATTACTATCAGAGTCGGTTTCATCTCCTGTCATACTATTATCACCACTTGGTTGGGGCTCAGCCAATGGATTGGACAAATGAAATCTATCGTCGAAATCATTACTTGTGATATCACCCCTTTTGACAGCTTTTGGGTCTTGACAAGTGAGTGACAACTGGCACAATGGACTGTCAGGCGTAGATGTACTAGGAGGTGTGGGAGAGTGATTTGGATTCACATATGGAGATGAAGAAGAAGGCTCAGCCATGTGCGTAGGAACAAGTGTTTGCCTTAATGTTGCAGATGTCCTTACTAATGAGTCAGTATAAGCTAACACTGAAGAACTAGACATGGGTGGTGACATTCCAATATTGGACTGAGGGATCAAATTAAGAATAGACCGATGAATATACTGAGGCATAGATTCTAGTAGAGCATGAAACGGGCCATAAGTAGAACCGATGACACCACCGTGCATTTGTGCCACTGGATTGACCATCTTGGTCAATATGTACATTTCGGCGAAAAAAGAGTCAATTTCCCCAGCCACCTCATACATGACTTCCATGCCAAAGTCATCTATTAGGGCTACGCTACTATAGATGACATTACCATGAATAGTAAACAGTCGATGAAATAACATTTTCAACCTATAGACATTTGTATCCATCGGGACACATTGGTATATTAAGGTCTCTAACTCAGAAAATGATAATTTCGATGATATCCTCACGGTGTGCTTAGCATACGGAAAAGAATACGATAAGCCAACATTGCACTGTATCATGTCATCACCCTAATATAACCCTAATAAAAATGGATGGAAAGTAGACATTTTTCACCTATTGCCAAAGTATGAGCAGATGTCAATAACAGTGAATTAACCTCAAGAGATCTTGTGAATTAACGGTGATCTACACTAGATAAACACATGATATACTACTAAATAAAACAAGGCCGACATATTGATTTAACATGCATTCTTGAATCAACGTAAATGAATGAATATTATTATACTCAGACATACAAACGTTCACAGACAAGGCATTCAAAAGTAACAAAGCAAATCACAGCACAACGTGGAACTTGCATTTTTTTTCCTCTTTTCTTTCTTTACTTCAATTTGCATTCCATTCTTTATTTTCATTTGTTTCCGTAAAAAACTTATAAAGCATTATATATAAAAATATATATATATGTGTGTGTGTGTGTTTTTTTCTCGTATTTATATTTCTAATACAATAGAGGGTTTATATATTTTCTGGATTTGATTTTTTTTTTAGTTCTAAAACAAAAGAGGGTTTGTATATTTTTCGTAATTGATCTTTTTTTTTTAACCAAAAACAAATTAGGGTTTTTATATTTTCCATTTTTATACAATGATTGATTATGGTTTTTTGGTTCAACTTTAAATTTAAAAAATTATTTTATTGATTGGTTCTTATTAATGGAGAGTATCTTATCTATGTTGGTAATTTTAGACAGAACTTTGGTGAATATATTTTTAATTATATTCGGTAAATCTTTTCTTCGACACAAAAAATGTTTCACTTCATATAAATTTGCGCAATTTTTCAACACTAATAAATTTTCACTCCATATAATTTTTCGCAATTTTTCAACACCAATAATTTTGTACAATTTAATTTTTTCACAATAACACCAATACTTTTTCAACACCAATCATTTTTTCCACAATTTTTCAACATCAATAATTTTTCCCACATTTTTTCCAATAATTTTTTCCACATCTTTCCAATAATTTTCCAACACCAATCATTTTTTCCACATTTTGTTCCACAATTTTTCACAATAACTCCATATAATTTTCCACAATTTTCCAACACCAACAAATTTTCACAATTTTCCACAATTACACCAATAATTTATCACAATTTCTCAACACCAAAAATTAATCACTCCATACAATTTTTTGCAGTTATTTAACACCTACAATTTTTCAACAACTTTCCACAAATTTTCACAATAACATCAAAAATTTTCCACAATTATTTAGCACCAATATTTTCTCACTCCATATATTTCTAACTATATATTCACAGCATATATTCACCACCAAAAAATTAAAATTATTTTAATTCTGCTAATAATGTCGAATATACTCTAAATTTTAACTTCATTTATCACAATTTTCCAACACCAAAAATTTACTACTACATATAATATTTCACAATTATTTAACACAAACAATTTTTCAACATTTGTTCAACAATTTTCCACAATTTCTCACAATAACATGAAAATTTTTTCACAATTTTTCATAACCAATAATTTTTCACTCCATATATTTCTAAATATATATTCACATCATAAAGTCCATATGACAAAATTTAAATAACTTCAATTCTACTAATAATGTCTAATATACTCTAATAATGTCTAATTAACTTAAATTCGACAAAAATTAAGTAAAAATTTTAACAATTTTCCAAATTACCTATTGCCAAAAATTTGAAGTAGCTTCGCGGCAATGGCTTCTGGAATCAGGGAGGGGCGGATATCCTCTACTAGAGCCAAATCAGCCAAACAAATTCGCAGCTTCTCGGCCAAAGATCAGTACGCACCTTCTGCACTCTTCTTGCAGTGAAAATGATGCACAATTTAGCAACGGAGGAGGGCTGACATTGGCAAGGGAGGGCGGCGGATCTCCTCTTCTCGGTCGGCCCTTGAGGCGGCGATGAAGGTCGGCGAACAAGGGAAGCAAAGAAGGATGGCCGGAAATATTGAACAACGGCGAACAAGGGAATAGAGAAGGAAAGAAGCAAAAATGCGAACAAACAAGCAGAAGAGGAACGCAGCAAGTCAGATTTTTTTTTCCCGCACCTTCAAGACTCTTCTAGAATAGCAATACTTGGGCAGCTCTTGTAGAGGAAATGACGCAAGCTTCAACAACCCAGGAAGGCTGACGTTGGTGAGAGAGGGTGGCGAATCTGCTTTTCTCGATCGGCAATGAAGAACTAAGGAAATAAAGGAAGAAGGAAATGAAGAACAAAGCCTGCAGGGGAGAAGGGTGAAAATAAATAATCAGCTTTGGTTGCATTTGGCAAATGCGATCTAAGCATAGTTCGCATTTCCCAAATGCGACCAGACCCAGGGGGTGGTCCGGGTATGCTATAGTTCGCATTTGGCAAATGCAAACTAGTCTTAGTTCAGATTTTCCAAATGTGACAATCACAAACTTAGCACAAACACATTTAACCCCTCGTCCCCCAAACCTTTTTCCTACTTTTTTTCCAACTTAGCGTAGGAAAAAACTCTCTCCCCACCAAAAGTTGGCTATAATTTTACTCATTTCCTGGCAAACTGCAACAGGTAACATGAAGCAAGCCATGACATTAGTAGGTAGAGCATTTACTACAGCTATTATAAGTACTTCCTTGCTAGCCAAACTTAGAAATCTTGCCTTCCATCCCTGAATTCTCTTTTGTACTCTTTCAATCACATACCTGAACACCTCTTTCTTTGATCTCCCAATATGCATATGCAGACCCAAATATTTGGCATTTCTTTGTTCCTTCACCTCCTGCAAGGTTTGGTAGATCGGTTGCTTTTATTCTAAAGCCATGTTCCTACTGAAGAATATTGATGATTTGTCCATGTTGACCAACTGGCCTGAATATCTGCTATATGTGTCCATTATGGCTTTTAATTTCTGTATCTATTCCAAGTTAGCTTCACAGAAAAGAATTGAAATGCTGGATGGGGGTCAAATAAATTATGCAAAAAGGGGCAAGATTCCAAGTTGGGGATGGCAAATCCAAGGCAACTAATCTCAAGGATCGTTAACAAGAGAGATGGAGAGGCAATTTTTAATCTACCATATGGACAACAAGGGAATAAAGATAAGTAGGTTTGGCAACTCAGCTCTCAAGGTAACTACATAGTAAAGTCACCATATCATCACATAAAAAAGGAACAAAATGAGAATAATCATAGTACTGAAAGTAGTAGTAGTAGGAGAATGAGGAACTTAATGTGGAGGATCAACTGAAAACTCAACATTAGGAGTAAATTAAAAGCACTTTATTTGGAGGTGTTGCCATGATATAATCCCGACAAAGATGATGGTTCAGAAAAGAAGATTGCAAGAAGATCCAATCCATCAAATGTGTGGAGAGCAAGAAGAAAATCTAGAACATGGTGCCTTATTTAATCGTCCAAGAGCTAGGGTGGTCTTGAAAATTGCTCCAATTAGGTGGAATGAGCTCAAACAAGAAGTGGTGAGCTTCAAAAGGTGGTGGTAGAATGTTTGCAATAGCAAAAGAGAACACTTGTGGCAAGAAAGAGCTCAACTTACTATATATATTTTGTGAATGTCGTGGAAAATAAGGAACCTATGGATTGTTAGAGGGAAATAGAAGGGAGAAAAGGCAATCGTGGACTTGGCTATGGAAGAGTGGATAGAATATCAAAAAACAAGTGCAAGGGAGAGAGTTTAGTAGCTAGAAACATTACATAATTGTTTAGTGGTTACATAGCAAAAGGAAGTGGAATCCAAGCATGAATTGAAGCGGTAAAGCCGTAAAGGTAACTAATTCTTGTATAGAGAGGTTACAGTTACCACTTTAAAATGTAGAAATTTTTTCGGTGTAATTAGGCTTGGTTTTTGTCATAAGGGGCTTAGTAGGAGCAGCATTGTTAATTGCTAAGTGAATGATATGTAGGTTAGATAAGATAGAAAAGGTAGTGAGAATAGCTAACTTTAGCCTTAGCCGATTACAAGAACCAAGGAGAGTCCAGTTTTTTAACCATTGACTATAATTATTGTTAATTTTTTGGAAAAGTTAATATAACTATCACTTTTGAAAAAAATAATCAACAATTCATTAAGTTTAAGTGTTAAATAGGATAAGCAAATAGAGCCTTCAGAATCAGAAACAAATGAAAAACTTATGTTTGATTTATAAAGTTAATACAAAAGTCTATACCATTCCAATTTTCTGCATGCTTAATCTTCTAACATATTTTATTTAATTGCTTAAGTATTTTTTAGTATACAAGTAATATTTGGCTCTAATTATTTTGAATGTATACAAAATCAGTTTGTATTTCTAAAATAGGCTCTCTTTAAAAAACAAAAAATGTGTATTCATAAAAAAAAATTGAAAAATATAGGATATTGGATAATGTAAAAGCTTTCCTTAAAAAATTTCCTTTCTACGAGAATTTCAAAAAGTTTTTATATACAGCAAACAAATAAGTAATACAAGGTTAGAAAAATCTAAACCCACTCAAAAATTGACCCCATTTCTTTTTTTAATAGTAATTTATATGAAAATAAAAAATCTCATTATCTAGTGAGTTGGGCCAACAAGTTCAATTTTCTACAAAAAGAAATAAGAATATTTTGATTATTGAGTCAACAATTTTTTTTTAAATCATACTTCACAATGTCATTTAGGATTTCCTTTCAATTTTCTATTTGAAATGTATAATTTATTTTATATATTTATATTTATATCTTACTCTGTTTTAGGGCAGAAAATTAAAAAAATAAAAAGTTCATCTTTCTATTTGCTCACCCTGCGTCTAAGGGCCAAACTTCAAATAAGAAAAGGTTTAAATAGAGTAAGCATTATTAACTCTTTTCTTAATTAAATAATTATAAAAATTTTAATTTTGATCAATTTGTCATTAAAGATGTGTCAATAACTTGAATGTTATTTTTTCATATTGGAATTAACTATCATACACACTAACTTAGCCACATAATCTACATAATCTACATAAAACCAAATTAGCCAAGCAACTTAGCTACAGTGTTTTAAAACTCAATCGACAGAGTCTGATGAGGAAGTAGTCATTGGTTTGGTCCAAGTTATCACAAAAGTAAGACTTTCAAAAACCAGTCAAATCCAATTAAACCATATCAAAAACTGGGTCCAACATGTTCAATCATATTCTTTTTGGAAAAAAATTAACTTCTAAAATTATAATTTGATTTCAAATTTTTATAAAAAATTTTCTTACCTTTTATTTGAACATTTTTAAACTTTTAACCTGTAAAAATTTTAATTTCTTAAATTGAAAATATTGAACATTTATATAAGAGCCATACAATGTTTAACTTTTTTTGTTTTTTTTTTCTCGACTAAAACTTATCGTTTTACCACTTTTTACATAATTGTTCAATCATACATTTCAAAATTTAATATAATTTATATAAATTCAATTTTTACTATATAAAAAAAAAGAAAAAAACCCCATCTAGAATATATTTTGCATACTATTGTTAATATTTTTAAATTAAAATATATTTATTATATTATAATAGCATCATTTGGTTTTTAGTATCAATCGGATTAGCTAACCCTAATCCGATTGTTTAGTCAATTCTCCTTCTAGCCTAGTTTTTAAAACAATAATTAGCTACTAAAAAAGCTAGGGTTTTAGAGCAAATTATTGAATAGTAGTTCTAAGTTATAGTCATAAGCTAACTATCTCACTCCTTATATTTAAATCGGGATTTCCTTTTATGTTAAGTTGGAGTAGAATCGTTATCCATCGTTAAAAATAAAATAAAAAATAAAAAAATATGTGCAATCATTAAATTGTTTTGATAATATTTTTCACTACTAAACTTTAAATTGTTACAAAATTTATGGTCAAATTACAACAAAAAAAATTAATAGGTTTAATTATTAGGTTTAGCAATGACATTCTTTCTTCCTCACCATTTTGGCCTAGTACATTTATCATCCCCACCATCATTTTTTTTAAAAAAAATTCCTACTCTATTACAAGGTATTTCTATTCTATTTCACGGGTATCTTTATCTATGCTTCACTAGGAGCAGGCAGGGTATTACACAAGTGTCCCTATCTGCGTTTCACTAGGGCCAGACAGGATATTACTCGAGTGTCCCTATTTATGCCTCATTAAAGGGGTGAGACTCTCACCAAGAGAGGGAGAAGGAGAGTATCCCTATGAGACCCTCACCAAGAGAGAGGGAGAAGGAGAGTATCCCTATGAGACCCTCACCAAGAGAGAGGAAGAACGAGAGTGTTCCTATCTATGTCTCACTCCCCCATCAAGAGAGAAAGAGAACGAGAGTATTACTATCTATATTTCACTAGAGGAGTGAGGCCTCCACCAAGAAGGAAGGAGAACGAGAGTGTCCCTATCTATATCCCACTAGAGGGGTGAGACCCCTACCAAGAGAAAAGGAGAATAAGTGGGAAGGGGATAACAAATTGAGAATTCGAATTAATATCTTTTTAACCCCAACTCGCCTTTGGTATGATTGAGTGACCATTGAAGCAAGTTCAGTAGTTATCTCCACCATAATTATATTCACTTTATACTACTTGTTTATTTTCTCCCTTCATTTCCACCGTTACCATTACTGCCTAAATTAGTATATTGTTTATCACCTCTTTCGTCTTTGCCATGCGCCACTCCAATCTTGACGACACCAAGCCTCTGTCACCTTTTACCCTCTTATCTTTCGACTGACTGAACAGATTTGTATGATAGTTGGCAATTACGTATTATTATTCGGTAATAATAAAAATATCAACGCATTTGATCCAAAAAGAAAAATACATTTGCATTACAGAAATACAAAATTAAAAACCAATACTTTTTCAAAAACTGACCATTTTTTTATCTTCTTGGATTACTTTTTGGCAATAATATGGGGATGGACGCTAAAAGAATGAACAGTGATGGGCTGTTCCAGCTTCCAACCAAGGGAGATGGAGCTTCTGTCATCAAGAATTTGGCAGTGAGGCATGATTAGGTTGGGGGAAAAAATCGGGAGAGGTAACACGTGTCTAGTAAACGAGACCGATTGTCGTGCTTCCCATCACCAAATCTTTATCCAACTCTTTCTGTCGCTTTTGCTTCCGTCGGTCAATCAAATACTTATGGTACCACTAAATTGCTTACGGCTTCGCATTGGGCCGCGCTTGGTTTGTTCAACGGAGTTCTCATCTTAGAGGAAATATTAGTGATCTCTTCTTGGATGATTGATTAATATTATGAGTTTAAATGTTGGAAATTCCTCCAATTAATAAGGAGGTTGACAAATTTTTTTTATAAATTGCAGAGATCTATTAATAATTTAAAAAACCTTATAGAAAATAGATATTCCCTTGGCTCCAAAAAAAAATTAAAAAATTAAAAAACTTTTGATTTAATATTTTTTATCATAAATTACAATATATTTGATGTAGATATTCTTAATTTTTAATTTAATTTATGCATTATTATTATTAGTAAGGGTAATATAAAAATTTTATACCAAACGTAAATTCTTTTTTTGGGGGGCAAAAATATTTTTTGAATATGAACCTTTTTTTCTTGGGATAGAGTATAATTTAGGTAATATTATTCATGCGACCAAATTAAAGTTGCAAAACAAGGATTCGCCCGAGTTCCTTCCCGCTCTTAAAATTAGCGTATTAACTTTTAAAAGAAATATCAATTTTAAAAGTATGAATATCTTTTATTTACATAGAAATATCCGCTCCTAGGATCCTCCATGACATCCTGATTTGCTCACTCCTAGTCACAATCATAAAAATTAGGGTAAATTATTCTCACCTTAAATCAAAATAAATAAATAAATAAAAATCATGGCAGATTTGGTATAATTTTTTAATTACAAAGTATAACAAACTTAATACATCTTTGAAAATATATAATTTCTTATTTTTATCCTTAATTTTTAATTTAGATCATAAATAATTATTATTAATAAAATTAATATAAAACTTTTACTTAAAAGTGAGATATTTTTCTGAAACAAAGCAAAGAAATTGTGAAAGTTGATTTTTTTTTTTGGAATAGATGGAGTATTTATTTTCTTTGATATTTAGTGAATCTATCAAACAAACTCAGTTATTTAATATAATATTATACTTTTTTGCAAAAAATTAAAAATATTGATATTTTAAAATTAGTTCCCAAATATTAAAGTCGATTTCTCAAATATCGACTTTGAAGTCAATTAAATAATAATAATAATAATAAACTGTCATTTCTTATTTCCCAAAACTATTCTTTCTTCTTTCCCTCCTCTCTTCTTCCCTACATGATGTGGGACATATCGTAATAATTTTAGATTCTAATAGATGTTTAATAAAATAAGTCCACTAGGTTTTGAGGATTTTACAATTGTAATAAAGATGGTTTTTCTTCGCCATCAAATTTGTTTTAGATTAGATAATTATTAGTATACTTAGATTCAATTGCTTTAGAAAAACAGCTTTTGTGTAGAATTTATCTATCAAATTGTGGTTAGTTTTGGTTAGTAAGGGAATTCTATATAAATATAATAGATTTTTAGGGAGGTTATTAATAATATTTTTACAAGAAGTGTTTTTGCTTAGGTTGGATTACTTCTTCTCCATAAGTGTGCTCATGGCATTTTCCTATTTTTTATAAAAACTATTTGGGTGGTGATCGTGTCTCACCTTTCCGTCATTTTCTGCTGCATCAATTGGTATCAGAGCGGGATTTGCTCGATCAATCACCATTGACCGAGTAGATACAACCATCCATTGATGAAGTCAATGATGTTTATTAGAATTTTATTGATAATAGATTTGTGTCAAGAGTTTCTCTCTTGATTAGCCTATTATTCACATTTTTCCACAATAATAATTTCCTAAATTCTAGATCTATGAGATTGGTTCAAAACAAAAGTAGTTGATGGATTGTGGCGATAATATCTCTTGGGCCGTGGAAGGAAGGATCACCTACATGAAGATTTCTTTTCTTTTGAACCCAAGAGCGAGTTCTTGTGAAGTGGGGGAGTCTGATGTGAGACATATCGTAATAGTTTTGGACTCTAATAGATGTTTAATAAAATAAACCCATTAGGTTTTTAGGGTTTTACAATTGTAATAAAGATGGTCTTTCTTGGCCATTAAATTTGTTTTAGATCAATTAGATAATTATTAGTATACTTAGATTCAAATTGTTTTAGGAAATAGTTTTTATGTAAGTTTTGACTGTCAAATTGTGGTTAGTTTGGTTAATAAGGGAATATTCTATATACAGTTATTAATAATATTTTTACAACGAGTGTTTTTGTTGAGGTTGGATTACCTCTCCTTCATGAATGTACTCATGGCGTTTTCCTAGTTTTTATGAAAATATTTGGGTAATGATCATGTTCACATTTCCATCATCTTTTTCTGCATCACCACAGCACCCCTCCCCCCACCACAAATCCCCTTATCAACAAAACCCCCCTCTCCTCTGCTTATTTATTTATTTATTGCTATGTTTGCTATTTTTGCTCCTTTTTTTTTGTTGCTGTATTTTTTAGCTATTGTTTTTGTTGTTTTTGGTTGGGACTGCTCTTGGAGAGGGGTTGTTGTCAAGGGAAAAGGGTACAGAGAGGGTTTGCTTTGGGGAGTAGGGTGGGATTGTGGATTTCGATTTCAAAATCAATGTTTGGAACATCGATCAATTTCAAAATCAATTTCTTAGAAATAGATTTCAATATTTTAGAAACTAATTTTAAAACATCAATATATTTTTAGTTTTTATTAAAAATTATAATATTTATGTAAAAAAGTCCAAACTCTATAGTGTGGGAAAACTATTATTTATTGCCTAGACTGAGCAAACTCTTAACATTTAGTTCCTCTATTAGTTTTTTTTTTCTCTAAAAACGATAGTGTATTAATAGGTCAAATTGCCAAAGTACATAGCCACAAAATGGCTAAATGAGCTTCATGATGTTAGTGTTTGACTGAACCCACAAAGACAAAGGACCACTAGGGTCAAAGAGGACCACTAAGGGTCATAAAGCCAGACAAACGGGAAAAAGGCTGCACAAGATGGCAAACAGAAGCGATCACTAGACGACCTATGGCGCCAAAATTGCAATAAACTACTAAAGAAAATGATGATATTTGCAAAAGTTTATACTACATATAAAAATTTACAACTGAAGAACTTACATTAAATATTTTATATAAATTTACACTTCCAAAGTTTTATTTTTAAAAAAATAAAAAATATTCCTTGTATATTATTAAATGAACTAGTGTATTTTGTGTATATTTACGTTTCAATTCTGAGGTTTAAAAAAATAGCAAAAAAGAAAAATCACAATAAAAATTCAAATTTAAGAAAAAATTGAGAAATTTCAAAACTCTAACTTTATATTATATTTAGAATCAAATGCCATGAAATTTTCTTTTTTCACGTGAATTTTTTTTTTTCATATTACATTTTTAGTTTGGTGAATTGATGAGCTATTTTATTCTTTTCACACTTTTTGATGGTTATCTTTTTCTTTTGATGAGTCAAAGAGAGTTTTGACAGTTTTTGCTAAACTACAAATTTCATTTAATAATTTTATCAAAATTCTAAGTTAGTAAATGTAATTTATCTAAAATGAAATGCCTAAAATTTAAGATGGTGGCAAGCATTAGAAAATAAGTATTCCCTTCGTTATAAAATCTCGTCTTCTATATTTTTTTAAGTCAACATTATTTTTCTTGTAAATCTCAATCTCCTTCTTTAGTTTGTCTTGCAATTTTCGAGAGAGTTCATAAGTTATTAGGGGAGTTTACACCACGCATGCGTGGTCTGTTTTGATTCTACCCAGAAATGTTTTTTTTTTAATTACTATATTATATTTTATTTAGAGAATAATTTAGTAGCATTAATAATTAAAAAATTTAGGCATATAAATGTTAATTTATAATTATGTAGTAAGTATGAATTTATGTTATCATATAACACATTAAAATTTATTATTTAACTTGATAAAATTTTATATATTGCTAACAGTAAAAAGTAATAAAATTAGGATGTTGTTTCCAAATTTTGTGAACTCAAAGCAAAGTAGGAAAACCAACAACACACCATCACTAGAAATAAAGATTTTTTTTTTTTGGTAAAAACAAAACCTTGTGGGGGTAGAGAGATGAATTGGTTCTATGGGAATACCAATGTCACTTATACAAATTGAAATAAATATAGTCCCTTAGACCGATAGTACATAGAACTCTGAGAAAAGAGAATTGGAAAGTATACAAAAAGGGAGTTGGTCAAATTTAAACTGAGTTCGACGGTAGTAGAGGTTAGACCTCGAACCAAAGTGTAACAATGCCAACATTGGCAAACATTGGCTTAGCAAAAAAAAAAAAAAAAACACGCATAGCATGTGATGGATGAACCAAAACATGAACAATATCCATGGAAAAAGACATGCGCATAATATGTGATGGACGAACCAAAACATGACAGTACCCATATCGCCATGAGGAAAGAGATAAAGAATATGATATCAGATGAATCTGCTGAGATGTGATCATGTGTATCTATTGAGATGAAATTAGATAAATAAACTAAATGAAATCAGATGCATGTGCTGAGATGATATCAGATAAATACACTGAGATGAAATTAGATGTATGTGCTAAAATGAAATCAGATATATATGCTGAGATGAGATCAAATGTACTTGCTGAAATGATATGAGATAATGTGCTGATATGAGATCTAGATTTGAGGGGAGAAGAGATGAAATATGATGATAAGTACAGCTATCATCTGAGGCTCTGAATTCAGAATCCCGAGATCCGAGTTCCAGATCTAAAACAAAAGCATAAATGAAAAATGACATCGTTTTCTCATAGGAGTTGAAGCCTACAATGATGTCATTTTAGAAGGCAAGACAGGAAAAAAAAAGGGGGCACTTGCACGGCACGTGAAAGGGACGAACCAAAGTGTGAACAGTGCCAACATTGGCAAACATTGGCTTAACAAATAAATAAATAAAAAAAGACATGCACATAGCAGTGATGGACGAACAAAACATGAACAGTACTCATAAAGAAAAAGACACACACATAGCATGTGATGGACAAACCAAAATGTGAACCGTACCCATATTGTTGCTTTTATTATATACTTAATGCATATATAGTACAGAGAGTATATAGAGCCCCAGGAAAAAAGAGTTGGGAAGTATACAAAAAGGGAGCCGGTCAAATTTAAACTAAGTTCAGAGGTAGCAGAGGTCGGACCTCGGACCAAAGTGTGAACAGTGCCAACATTGGCGAACATTGGTTTAGACAAAAAAAAAAGACACACACATAGCACGTGATGGATGAACCAAAACATGAACAATACCCATATCGCCATGAAGCAAGAGATAAAGAAGATGAGATCAGATGTATTTGCTGAGATGAGATCAGATGTATCTACTAAAATAAGATTAGATATATATACTGAAATGAGATTACATGTATAGGCTGAGATGAGATTAGATATATATACTAAAATAAGATCATATGTATATGCTGAGATGAAATTAGATATATATGCTGAGATGAGATCAGATGTATCTACTGAGATGAGATGAGATAATGTGTTGATATGAGATCATATGTTTGAGGGGAGAAGAGATGAAATAAGATGATAAGTAGAGCCATCATCTCAGGTTCTGAATTTAAGATCTCAGGATCTGAGTTCCAGATCTAAGACAAAAGTAGAAATAAAAAACAACATCATTTTATTCCGGAGTTAACACCTAAAATGACATCATTTTAGAAGGCTAGACGAAAAAAAAAAGGCATGTGCACGACGCGTCACAAGGACGAACCAAAGTGTGAACAGTGCCAACATTGACGAACATTGACTTAGCAAAAAAAAAAAAAAAGGCACGCACATAGCAGTGATAGGCAAACCAAAACATGAACAGTATCTCTAAAAAAAAGACACTCGCATAGCACGTGATGAGCAAACCAAAATGTGAATAGTACCCATATTACCGCTTTTATTATATAATTAATAACATTAACTGAATTGCTCTCACCTAATTTCATATGTGGGCCTTTTCGTTCCATTTCAAGTTTTGCTTAGTCCATCAATCACATTAATTAAAGTGAACTTATTTAAAATTAATGTTGTGTTATGATTTATTTGATTCCTACATGCAAAATATGTAATTTTCATGTAGAGTTTATATATGTTTAATTTTTTTTCTTTGGATGTGGCTAATGTGGATAAGCAGTAAGTGTAATTTCATGAAACTTGATTCTACAAAAAAAAAAAAGAAAACAATGAGATCAAGTCTCAGAAAATAACTTGGAAAACACTATCTAATGCTTGAATTAGTTTATTCAAGAAGAAAGAAGAACATGAGTATCAATACTAAAATTTGAAGTTACCCATTTATTTCAATTTTTGTTGTTTTTTGTCAATAAACGATAGCTATATTAATTTGATTCAAAAGTTAACAGATACATGACATAGTCCATATTATGAACTTTCCTTAGCTTCTCAATACAGCTAAGGCTAACACAGGATAACTCCCCTACCTCTGCAAATCGACACTTTTATACAACCTCATGAATGCTTGTATCTTTGCAAGACCTACTAATTAACTCACTAAAACACTAATGAGGAACTAGTTAGTCCTCAAAAAATCACACACAAGCTGAAGTGGTAATTGTAACCGCATAATTTAGCTATTGGTTACCTTTACCACTTCAATCTCAGCATGGACTCCACCATACTAAGACAAGAAACCACTTAACACTGTATAATGTTCCTAGCTATTGAGTCATCTCTAATGCATTGACATCTTGGTATTCCTTCCACTCCTCCACTGCCTTTTCCACCACTACCCTTTCCTCTAACCACTTCCCTCTAAATATCCAAAGATTTCTTGATTTCTATAGCATCCACAAGATATATACTATGAGCTGAGATCGATCTTGCCACAAATGACCTCTTGATTTGTAGCAAATAGTCTGCCACAACTCTTTAAAGTTCAACACTGGTTGTAAGGGATCATTCCAGCTTATAGCGGTAATTTTCCACACAACTTTGGCTCTTGAATAGTTGAATAGTATATGCTTTAAATTTTCTTCTTGTACTCCACACATTGGGTAGATCAGATCATCTTGTGAGCTCTTTTTCAATAGCTTTATTTTCGTAGGAAGGATATCATGATAGCATTTCCAAATAAATTGCTTTAGCTTACCTTTAATGTTGAGTTTTCAACTCCCTCTCCACTTTGCCATCTTTGTATTTCTACACTTACTGCTCTCAGCTTCATGAATCCTACATTGCCAATCCCATTTTACTTGATGATAGGTTGAATTGACAATATGACAACCCTTCTTGCTGAATTGCCAGATCAGGTGATCTCTACTTCCTTCCTATCCATGTGGCAATTTCAAAATAGCTACTACATCTTTTTTGTTGAAGGTCTTATTGATCAGCTCTTTGTTCCATCCTTTTCCCTTTTGAAGCAATAGCTCACTCACACATGTGACGTGTTCATTATTAGTGTTGCTGACTTGGTTTATACTCCCTTCATTTAGGAATCCATGAAGAGTCCCAAATCCTTATAGAATTTCCATCCCTCACCTAAAATTTGATGCCCTTTTTTAGGATATGTTTGGCACTCATCCAGCACTTCCAAAACCAATATGGATTACCTTTATATTTATTTTGGAGTAGCTCACCATTTGGGAAATATTTGGCTTTTAGGATCCTGCTCATGAGATTGTTTGGTTGTGTGATTATCCTCCATAACTATTTGGCCATTAGTGAGTCATTGAAGAGTTGAATATCCTAGAACTCCATCCCTCCTTCTTTTTTTGGTCTTATAAGTTCCTTCCAAGCCTTCCAATATATTTTTTATATCCTTTTTCTCTTTCTCCCCACCAAAAACTTGCTGTGATTCAACTAATTTCCTTGCATACTATCGTAGGCAGCTTAAAACAACCCATCGCATACCTTGATAGAGCATTTATCACAACTTTAATGAGCACCTCCTTTCTTGCCAAGCTCAAAATTTTGGTTTTCCATCCTTAAACTCTCTTCTAAACTCTTTCAATAACAAAGCTGAAAAATTCCTTTTTTGATATGCCTATGTACATTGAAAATCCAAGGTATCCTGCACTTCTTTGTTCCTTCACTCCTTCTAGTGCTTAACAAATCATTTGTTTTTGTTCTAATGACTAGTTCCTGTTGAAAAATACTGATGACTTGTCTAAATTAACCATCTACCCTGAAAATGTGCAATAAGTGTCCAACAAAGCCCCTTATCTTTAGTGCTTGTTCCAGTGCTGCTTCACAAAAAATAATTGAATTATCTGCAAAAAATAAATGAGTAACTAATTGTCTTTTTCTTCTCACTCTCATCCCTTTGTATTCCTTCCTCTAGGTTGCCTATTTAATCAAATTTGAAAGAGCCTACGAAATTATCAGAAAAAGATAGGGTGAGATGGGGTCTCCTAGTTTAATTCCTCTTGAAGGTTTAATATAGCCACATTGGTCTCCATTTATATTAATGGACATTGTAGATGTACTAAAACATTACATTATCCATTCAATAAAAACCTTAGCAAGTCCCATTTTCCTTAAGACTCTTTCCAAATACTTCCACTCTACCCTATCATATGTTTTAGCCATATTAATCTTTAAAGTCATATACCCCTTTTTCCTTTTTCTCACTGAATTAAGTGTAGGTATGCATTCATGTGAGATAACTACATTAGCTATGATTTGCCTCCCTAGGATGAAAGTAGGTTGATTGGGACTGATACATTGGTGGAGGTAGGTTTTTAATCTCTCAACCAATATTTTTGATATTATCTTACATACTACATTGCAAAGACTTATTGGTCTACAATGTAGAATTGAGCTAGGATTTTGTACTTTGGGAATAAGTGTGATTAAAGAATGGTTCATCTTCCTAAGCATCTTTTTATGGGTAAAAAATTCTTTTACAACTTTGCGAATATCCTCTCTTATCACATTCCAATAATGTTGGAACAATAAAGGGTTCATACCATCTGGATCTGGTGATTTGTTGGGGTGCATGCTGAATAAAGCTAAACTAGTGTATTATTTATAAGCATAATATGCATTCAAATATTAGGGGCTTATTAGCACTCAAGTTAAAATATAGCATGTCATTATCATATGCTTGCAAATATATCATATCTCCACCACTAAAAACATGAATTTAATACAAAAATGAAAGAGTCTTTTATAAAGGTTGTAACAAAATTTAGGCAAAGGTAAAATAGAAAAAGGAAAATTTAAGGTATAAAAATCAAGATATAAAAGAACATTCTTACATAATTTCCCAACAAATAATAAAAAGAATACTTTCAAACTGCTTTCCTTCATATCAAGCAAAATTCATCACTCTTCTAATTCACAATATATAAAACAATTGGACATCACCTATACAATCATAAGCATTTCATTAGCCCAACCTTCACATTCATTCATATGGAATAAATCACCCCATTTTTCTCTTTTTCAACATTCTCCATTCTTTTTTTTAAAATTTTTCCTTATACATTTTTAATGCTTTTCTTCTTTTTATATTTTTCTTCTCCTTCCTTTTTTTTTTTTTGCATTTTTTGTCCCTTTTTTTTTGGAAAAAAAAAGAGAAGAACACATAAACATATAGCTATTAATTCAATCACATATCATGCAATTCATTTCTCATGTTCTTGACAAAGGATTCAACAAGGTAAATAACAATAATAGGTCTAAGGCTAATATTTATGTGTTTAAACAAAAAAAAAAAAAAAAAGAGAAGAAAACTTAGTCTCAAAGTTGGCTGTCTAATCGAAAATATAATAAGGTGGGATTCTTAGAAAGTGAAAATAGTCAACTTAAGTTTGCTTTTATCATATTAATCTCAGGAAAGCAACCCATATGAGTAGCGGAATAATAAAAGGATTGATTACATACTAGGATCTCTTTATAATCCATGTATAGTATCAGCATGTCACATCAACAACAGATTCATCTATAATCAATAATTGTAGATGAAATTAACTATAAACTGTATAATTATCTAGCCTCCACATAGACAAATTCTTGAAATCCAAATAGAGATTAACAACCATGAGTTGCTGATGGCTAAATCTCTTAAGTATAAAAAAAACTAGGAATTTTGGGAAACTCTAAGTGTCTGGTAAGTACAATACGTAACAAATTTCAGACTTCCTTACCCAAGACCTATGCTTGGGATTTATTTATAAACCAGGTGGATTTGGACTGATAATCAAATAACAAAATGATTATTTATTAATAAGTACTCAAGATTAATTTATCTCATAAATTAGTTTCATAATTATCTTATAACTATATTATCATTTTAACCCAAAAAATCATCTTCATTTTGTGTGTTGTCCAAGGGGTTTTTAATTACATTAGTAATAAATATAAATTATAATCCCAATGTTAATTGACTTTAAGACATAAAATCAACAAACTTACACTTAACCTTAAGACAATTAGTCATGAGACTTTTGGGTTTAGATATATTAAACAACTTTAATTTATCATTAATTCATCAATTAATTAATTTATATTTATAGATCAATATTAGCCGTTAACCAGGTATCATGACCACTCAAGTGTTAAAAAAATTCATGTGATCAACTTTACCTTTCCCTAAAACAGATTTAGAGTAATTATTATCCTTTCACCATATTATATCTCAATTAGTTCAAAAAGTAAGAAATAGTGCCATCTCCTAATAAACTAATTATTCTTTTCTTGTTTCCAAGATATAACTCTCTTGAAAATGAATTTAAAATATTTTAAATTCACTTTTTGTTTGTGCAAACATTTCTTGAATCATATTTCAACAAATGACCATAAATGCGATATACTCTTTTTACTATTAGAAGCGATGAATCTTTAATCGATTATAAACTATCCATCTATGTTTTATAATATATCCAACTCTTAAAGAACATATAACCAACTAAGATTAAGGACCAAAAGAGTAAAAATACAATAATTCACACTCTAGATACTTTTATAATCTCAAGTCGAAAGATTACTTATGCTACCATCACGTAGAGATTGATTTTATTGGCACTCAAATAGATTACCTTATGAAAATCTTTAAGTGGGTCAATCTAATGAACTTGTTCCATAACAAGTAGTCACATATTTGTTTTTGAATCACTACATAATAATCTATGAGATCAAATATTTCCTACATTAAGAAGAAACACAATATGTACTAGTATATCTGTATTAACAATGCCCCATCTTGCTAATACTATGACTATGGATGATTTAAGAATAATATCATATATATCTGAAGAATCTCATCATGATAACTCTTATGATTTCTCCCATACAAATATTATTATAAGGACTTTATCATTTAACAAATAATAACATAAATGATAAATAGTTCCATATCACTGAATTTTGTTTAAATTTTATAATATAGAAAAAGTGTACATAGTGTATAGAAATTGTATATATCACCAAAATAAATTAGTTTTTGTCCACTCACTAAATGAAACACTTAAATAAAACTCCCACTGGACTAAAAACAATTGTTGATAAAGGTTTAGTCAACTGATAAACGACTTTATCACTAGGGGGAATGTCTATCTTTAAATCATATTTATCATTGATATATATCAAATGATAATGCATCATACATAGTTAGATCATTGATGGAGTTTGTTTTTTCTTATTATTACAATATAAAACTATAACAAATAATGGAAACAACCACATAAGGTTTAGTGTGAAACCTTTTGATCCAAATAATTTCATAAACATTTAGAAATTCTAATGTATTAGGCATAATTTATAGAATGTTCATAACATTCTAATTGGACCTCTTCCAATATTTAATACTATTAGTATAAGTAAAGTATACAAATCTATTTCAACTTTAAAAGATCGAAAATTTTGCATCTACATATCTACAAATATTTAGTTGACCCATTAAAATCAAGAATATTCCTTCTAGAATACACTATAGTATACAAGTAAAATTCAATAGTCAAAACATGTGAAAATAATTGTACACTATCTAAGTCTATGCTAAACAACTTTAGCATCATGTTTTTATAGATCAAGTAATATTCATGATCTATCTTTATAGATAATAATTTCCAACATTTATATTACATTCCCTTAACTTTTAGAAAAACAAATTTTATTAAATAATTATACCTTTAAATTTAATTCAAAATTACTCATTTTCTATATACAATATGCCATACACAAAATAATAAGAAAATGCTTGTGTTCCTACTTATTAATTTGAATACACAATTTTTACAACATTTTGACAAAAACAAACATTTTGATTTTCTAATCAAAATATTAGAATCCAAATTGGACTCTTTTAAATTGTAGATTCTATTATGATTAATAGATATAGAATTTTGAATCGTGTAATATATAGGTCATTATGCAAAATACAATTCTATATCTCTCGATCATTGTATATGCAACTATCGCAAACTCACGTCATCATGAGATCATAATGTCTAGGTCCATTATATCAACATGTGGTTATAAAGTTTAGGTCTATCACACCATCATATGATTAAAACATTTATTTCAATAGTTGATTTTGCTATTTTGTAGTTTTGATCTTTTCAAATATTGTTCTGCCTATGGTAACCTTTCTAGAATAAACACTTTATTTTAGAAAGATAGTAAGTTATCAAACAACTTTTGTTCAATAGAATAATAAAATTAGTAACAAAAAGTTTACTTTGGATACTCCACAAATAAGCATTTTGTTAAATTTAGTTGTAAACTTATTTAACTCTATCCTCTTCATATAAGTAAGATAATACCAAACTTTTCACAAAATTTAGTTTATTTCTATCCATATCTCATATAGATAAAATAAACTATTTTAAATAAAATAAAATATGATTAACTAGTAGGAGACAACAATAATAGTATAATTCCAAAACTATTTTTAAAAAATTGCATAACTTGACATACATCATAATATATCTAACATATATGTGATCTTCTTTTATACAATACTATTCACTAATAGTATGTATAAATGACCAATAAGAATCATATTTTTAGTTAGATAATTTACAACTCTGACTAAGATATTTATTTTCATGAATCGAAATATTAAAATACCTCTACTAAAATATTTCAAACTTCATTTATTTTTGAACTATTCAAATATCTCAAATCTATACTCACAATAAGTATATTTAATCATCTCAAATGATTAAATTTGAAAATAATAAAATACGAAAAACTCCTTTAATAAAATTATCATAATACCTTACATATCAAATGTATTAGTCGAGACAATTTATCAAATTTCTAATCTTTTACAATAAAAGGTAATTTGGTCATTTACATTGTAGATAATATTCATATATCTCAATTGATTCAAAATCAAAATAATCAAACTATCATTGAAATGTAATTTGGATATGTAAATATTATTATTTACATGACCAAGTAGTGATGCTAAAGGTGAATTATCTAACTTTAACAGTATCTAATATCAGATCATTGTAATAAGAAATTAGTTTAAAATGGATTTTATCATATAAAAGAACAAATTTTATTCTTTTGTATGAAAACTTATCCTAAACTGACAAATATGAAATAGGATTATTTTAGTAAATCAAAATTTGCATAATGATCTTTAATATAAATCGAACAAGCGAAGAGAATTATTCCCATGGTTAATGTAGCAACACTTGCTTCATTTGTTAAACATAGGCTCATTCCTCTCTTAATTATCAATCTATTTACCTTTAAATTTTAAAATAGAAAGATCAATATTAATTTCCAACATAATTGAAGAGAAACTTCAATAAGTTTCTTCTTTTGCTTCAAAGTGTCAAGATTATTTAGCAGTCTTATTTCAAAAGTTTGTTTGGCTTATTTAGATAAATGTTTATGTTGTTAAATTATTCTTTTGATTGACTTTCATAAGGTTAATTTCCGATCTTTTTTTTTTTTTGAAAAATAAACTACTACATATTATCCCTTATTCTTGAAAAGGGAATAATCAATGTATAACTCATTCAAAACAAATTTTGAATAATTATCCAGCTAAGATAATATAATAACATTCACATTTGATTATGTATCAAACAACATTTGAGATGCATTGTCAAAATGTAAACTTTTTCCTTTATACTCTCAACAATTTAAGATTAGAAGTTAATATAATATAATTATTATATCATTATCTACTTTATGCTTACAATAAGTATCTTTAATTGTTTAGATAATATCTTAGTTAGTATTGAGAAATATATGATCAAATAGCCAACATTACTTTAGTTAAGAACTATTTTCAAAATTCATGTCATATAATGCATTCAAGATATTAGGGCCCTCAATTCCTATGTCAAAATAATGCAACACAGATATATATACTTACCCATATCATACATCATAGAAATAAAGATAGAAAAGTATATGTTTATGCAATAAATAAAACCAAAATATATATTATATGGATAGTAAATTTTGGTTTTGCTCCCACTATTATATCCAAATCAATAACCCTTAAATATTAATTTGGGAATTATCTCATAACTTCTAGTGGATTAGAATCCCATTTTAATTATTATAATCTTGAGTTAGTTCAACAAATCAAAGTAATTTCAATAGTTAGGTAATAATTACTAATTACAACTTTATTTTATAATTCCTAAATAGTTAGGTTATCAACTTTTGATAACATATCATATGTGTCTCCCAACATGTCTCCCAACACTTGCCTCAAAAACACATAATTATTAGTTAGCTCAATAAAGCATGAGTTTTTGTTAAATCAAACCCATTATTCAGAGATCTAATCTCATATTTAAAACTCATTTAAGGTAAAATGAATTTGAATTAGATCAATGAGTCATTCTAACAAGAATTATTATAAATATAATAATGGAAGGCAACTAAAATTGACTTAATATTTCATCAAAAAATCAAAATAGTTGCCACAAGTGAGTTACAATTACCATTCAAAGATCTTATCTCATATTTCACATATATTCTAGGTAAAATAATCTTGAGTTAGATCAACAAGTCACTCCAACAAAAATTGTTTTAAATATAATATTTGAACACAATTAAAATTAATTTGATATTTGATCGATAAATTAAAATAATTACCACAAGTAGGTAACAATTACTATTCAAAGATTTTATCTCATATTTAAAACACATTCTAGTTAAAATGATATTGACTTAGTTTAACAAGTCACTCTAATAAAAATTATTTTAAATATAATAATGAAAGGCAATTAAAATTAATTTAATATTTTATCAAGAGATTTTATGAAAAAAATCATCGTCTCATCAATTATATACAACACATATATTATTAAATATTTGACCAAATGTGGCATACTATATGCAAACAATTAATCATATTTAAATGAACACATTATGAAATCAAATATTTAATCAAAGGTTACATATAAATATTTAATTAAACAATCAAATTAAATAATCACATAAATATATTTAATTTCTAATCATGGATCAACATACATAACCATTTCTAATTACATTAGAAATAATATTCTTGAATTATTTTTGAGAAGTATTAGGGTTTTTAAAAAAACTCAGTTAAATCAAAATTAAATAAATAACTCAAAGTTTGAGATGTAAGGTTTCTAAATCCCAAAACCATAAAGTTAGACTCCAAGGGTTTCAAAAACCTGCCTCCAATTTTTATTTAATTGAGAAAAGTTATTTTTTGCAATTTAAAACCTCTTTCATAATTTTAATCAAATAAAATTATGAAACATATCTAAATATGAACACTTTTAAGTTTTAAACCAAATTTACAATTTAAAAGTTTCTAAAATAATAATTTCTAAATTCCAATCTAATTGAAATTAACAAAACCTGTTTGGATTTTTAGTCTAAAACATAATTTTCATAATTTAAACATATCAAATATGAAATATAATTTTAAATTGAATTTATTACTAAATGTTGAATCACATTTAAAATTTAGTAAATGTCCAAAATTGGTGAACTGCTAAATTCCAATCAAATCAAAATTTAGTAATTTTCTCCAAATTTAAAACCTCCAAAATTTTTTGAATATATAAAACAAATCCAATTAAATTCAAATTTTGATTCATAATCATATAGGAAAAATCCAACTTTCCATTTTGAAACTTTTTCAAATAACGAAAATTTAATTATTTATTTTGAAATATTTCAAATCCAAATAACAATTAAAAATGAATAAGATAAATAATTTAATTGGATTATGTACTATTTTATCTTTTAATCTAATTAAAACAAAAAAGTCAACTTAAAAGTCTAGAATACTTCTGGCCATCCATCTGGCCATACGACTATCGACCAGAACGGCTTTTGGTGGAGTGACTAGAATCGTTCTAATTTTGTCGGAGTTGGCTGGATTTAGCTGTGACTAGATCTTTTCTAATCATCATGAGACTTGTGACATCCAGATCTAGTCACAAGACTAGATATGATCTGGTCACAGCCCCTGGCAGTGCCATTTTGGTGGTGTGACCAGAACAGCATTGGTTTGGCACCTTTTTTATATATATATAAAATTTCGGCAATTGACTGGCAATTTAAGACCAATAAACCTTTTGACCAAGCCAGTCTAGTGGGGTCAAACCAACTAGTCCTAGCAAAAGGTTTTTTTTTTTTTTTAAAAATATCTTGGAAAACATTTTCAAAATTTTGATTTGAATTCTTCAAATCTGAAAACCCTAATTTAAACTCTTTTAAATTTAAAGTTTTTCAAAATAAATTAATCAAGAATAATACATATGGTCGGGTTGTCGAAACCCCCAAAATTAATTTAGATCTTCAAACTAACTACAATTGATTTGTAGTAGTAGTGGATCAGTTCGAATCCCACAGAGAGCTATGTGTTGAGGGGGGTTCTTAGCACTTGAGATGAAAAGAAAAATAAAAGAAGAAGGTTAATACCAATTCTAATAGTAATAAATAAAGGAAAATTATAAAAGAAATTACTAGAAATATGTAAAAGAAGTACTTCAGTCTTACCAAACTCCGATCCAAGGAAGTGTAGTTATACCGAATATATCTAGATCATAGGATTCTAAAGACACTTTTTCATTCAAGCATTTAACCGAAAATTTCGCAGGATAGCTATGACAAAATTTTGAGTTTTCCTATTCTATTTGTTTGAACCTAGCATTCATAACAAACCTTACTAACAAATGACTGGGGATGATAGCGTTCCATATCATTTGATAGTAGCACTAAGAACATTGAAAACAGTTAAAACAAAAACCAACAATTGAGATAGCTGCAATTGTATCATTAATTCCCTTTAAATCATAAATGCATGATTACTGTCACTTTACACACACAAAAAGATTTAAGTGCTACTTGGTCTAATTGTTCCGGACAATTACGGATCAAGAACAAATAGATAGCTATAGGAAGAAAAATAAAAATAAGTTGTCAATTTATTTATCATTCAAAATCCATAAAAATAGAATGCAAGAACTAATGATTACTTGAATGCAAAAGATTATGAAACTATGAACAAAACCTCACTAAATATATTGGCATTAATACCCCTTAGAACGGAATGAAAGTAATCCAGCCACTCATGGTGGTAAAACTATTCTAACTTTATTCTAAAAAGAAAAAGAAATACAAAAGAAATGAAGAATTTTGCAGAAAATTAAAGGAAAGACTTATGTCTTCCAAATTCACCAACCCTCCTATTTATAGCCTTATTTTCTAACAACCTCCCTAAAGACTTTCTAAAATCTCTCCAACAAATCTAAGTCTTTAAACCTTAAATTCCTAACTAATTATCCAGCCAACCATCTTATCCTATCTAATCCTAACAAATGTCATCCAATCCATTCTAATTTGAATTACAAAAGTTTAAATCAAAAGACAAATTCAAATCTTAAAATTTTAGCTCATCGGTTTTTTATCTCAGCTCAAGACATGGTCACGTGCATTTCTTTGAGTTTCACCTCCAAGACTTCATCCTTTAAGGCGTGGGCAAGCTATCAACATACATGAATAGTTCATCATCCATGACAATTAAATATATAAATTTATACTAAAACATGGATAAATAGAGATTGCTTTGATACTACTGTTAGGAAATTAACCCATATGCACAGTGGAATAATAAAATAATTAATTACATACCAAGAACTCTTTGTAATCTATGTATAGGATCAGCATGTCACATTTGCAATAGATTCATTAATAATCAATCATTAAATTAACCACAAATTGCATAATTGTCTAGTCTCTAATGGTATTCATATAGACAATTTTTTGAGATTCTCATAGGGATTGACCAACCATGAGTTGCTAACGGCTAATTTTCCTTGAGTATGGAAAGAACTAGGATTTTTTGGAAGCCCTAAGTGTCTGGCACTTACAATACATAACAAATTTTAGACTTTCTTACCCAAGACCAATGGTTGAGCCTTATTTATAAATCAAGTGAGTTTGGACTGATAACCAAATAACCAATGACTTATTCATTAATAAGTCCTCAAGATTAATTTATCTTAAAAATTAATCTCATAATTATCTTATAACTATATTTTCATTTTAACCCAAAAAATCATCTTTATTATGTTTGTGACTCATTAGGTTCTTAATCATGTTGGTAATAAATATAAATTATAGCCCCAATATTAATTAGCTTTAGGAAATAAAACCAACACTTAATACATGAATTAATAAATGTGGTCTCAAAATAAATAACAAAGTAAATTATAAAATGAAGAAACCATGTTTGACAAACACTTATCAAAGAAAATTAAAGGACTGAAAGTTACTCCTTGGCTCAAAAACTCACACAAGTATTCAAGTGTCTACATTTTTCAGCCAAGTTTGAGTCCTAACCTAATGGCTTAAAGGGTATCTTCCATTCACTTCTTTGCCTTAATCTAATCTCAAATGCCAACTAGCTACATAGCTCTTGTCTTTCAAACTTTTTCTTCCCTATCTTAAAGAAGGAATTCGATAGAGTCGATCTGATTGAGAACTAAACATCTCAATCTCACAAATAGAATTCGATAGAGTCAATCTGATTGAGAACTAGACATCTCAATCTCACAAATAGATAGAGAATTTCCTTTTATTTTGACTACATAACTAAGGATGTTTATCATTCGTTTCTCCCAACTCTTTTAAAATTAGCATATTAACTTTTAAAAGAAATACTAGTTTCGAAATTGTGAATATATAGGAAAAAAATTCCTTTCACTAAAAATGTTGCGTTTTATAATTTTCTAACAATAAGTTACAAATTTAATCCCTTGCATTTGAGCCAAAAACTTTTTAGTCCTTCACAATTTTAAAACGAAATTTTTTTAATCTTTCACAATTAAAATGGAAAAATCAATTAGTCCTTTACATTTCACTAATGCACCATTTTGGTTACTTATGTTAAGGTTAATAATTTTTTTTCAGTCTTCCACATTTAAAATTCAAAACTTAGATTTCCGTATTTTAATTTGGTCCTCCCGTCAATACTGTAATTCGATCATGATCACGTGATAATGAAAATTTCTAATTTAAGGAAGGATGAAGATAAAATGTAAAAATTAGTTCGTTACATTTCATTGGTTTTTGTATTGGTCCTTTCGTTCATAAGGGTCTATCAATATCGTGGCTGTTTTTGGACATCACGTGCTTTGATTCGGTGATTATCAAAAATTTCCAATTTACCTATGAATGAATAAAGTTTATTGAGAATTTAGTTTTTCCATTTGAATAATTAGTTACTAAACTTTTTATTCAAGTTGAAAATTATTGACTTACAACAGGACAAAGACAACCTCTCATTACAAGTTTGTATGAAATTTAAGATAAAATAATACTAGGGTTTACAAAAGCTATTAATTTCTTGAAATAATTTCTCAAAACCCATCGCTCTTTTTCCAAACAATAATTCTTATATATAAAAAAAATTAAATTCTCATGTTAAAAATTTATTGGCTTAAATGTAAAAGACGTAAATGGAGCTCTAATGAACAGTAAAGGGCTAATTTTGTTCATTTGAAATGAGGACTAAAAAGATTATTAATCCAAATGTCAAAGACTAAACTTCCGATTTACTCTTTTTTAATTCAGTATTATTTTTTGTGGGGTCAACATAATGTGTTAAATTATGTTATTTGATGCTAATTATTTCTTTATCATATTTGTTCTAAGATGCTATATATATATATTTTTAACAGCAAATTAAAATTTACTCTTGTTTTGTCCAGTCAGTATAGGTTCAACGTTATATTTTGGTTTTTAACACAATGATTAATGTTTTTTATTCTTTTTTTTTAGTAATTCTACTACTATATATTTCTATCTTTACTCAATTTTTAAGTAATTATTATATTTTATTTAGAAGTATGTCTTGTAGTTTTTAAGCAACATTAATATTTTACATTCTTATCTTTTAGTTGTTAAGCAATTATATTTTAAGAAAGTATAAAATAATAAACAATTAAACATAATATTCTTTCTTATTAATAGTTTCTTTTTATAAGATCTTATTAAAAATTTTAACTTAAAATTATGTTCATATTTATTCTTATAATTATCATATAAGATAATAAAAAAATATTAATTTTCTTAATAAATAAGAATCACCCCTTTTGAATTGAAAATTGGTTTTTCTTGTAATTCTTAATCTTTTTCATCACTGTTGCAATTTTGAAAGAGTTTGTAACATTAACTAGTATGGGCTTATTTGAACCTTGGACTTGATTTGTTAACTGGGCCTTTTTGTTCCATTTCAAGTTTGTTGTTAGGAAACGAAGAACAACGGCGTCGTATTGAGCAATTTTGCAAGGCAAATGGAGCTAGTGAAAGCGATGTCATTCGGTTTAGTCTCTTTAAGGCAAAATTGAACGCGATTGGGAGCAAATCTGGAGCCCTAATATGGCTTAATTATTCTAACGGTGTCGTTTTGCTTTAATTAAGTAATTAGCCAAAAATAACAACTTAGAACAGTATAAATAGCAAGTGTAGTGCAGCTCAAGGTAGCATTGTGGTTGTGGCATTTCCTGGCTCTTTCTTCCCCGTCCTTCCATCCCTCTCCATCCCTCTCCTCATTGAATTCTCTACCTCCCACTTATATCCTTGTTTTTCTCCCATTTCTGTCCTTCCTCCTCCTTCTTGCTAAAATTTTCATTGCTGTAAAGTTGAATATTCAAGTAATAGTTCTGGGATGTTTAATGAAATTTGTGTTGCTGCACTTTTTATTGAGAAAGACTTGACACTTGGTATCAAAGCAGTCTATCCTAGGATAGTGTATGGCTGAAGGAATGCGATCTAAGATCTTCAAAGGTTGAAGTTGCAATTGACTTTAAGAAACAAAAATATGAACAAAAGCTACAAGAAGTGGCATTTGACTTTAAGAAACAAATGGATAAAAAAGGGGCTGATATCCAGAACCTGGTGACAACGGTTGAAGATCCAGGAACTAGAATGGATGTCTACATGGCTGCTATGGATGCCAAGCTGATGGGAATATACAAATTTTGGAGCAAGGAGAAACTTGGGACTTGGAAAGAAGACAACAACCTTGAGAAAACCCCAATGTTACCAACTCCTTACATAACCATCAGGAGTAACCTTTTTGAGGAGGAACAATGAGTCCAGGTCCGTGAAAAGTTGAGTAAGTCTTTCTTCACCCCATATCCTTAGGTTGAACTATCTGTGTTTGAAAGAGAGAATCCTAGGGAGTGGCTACATAAATGCAATAAGTTTTTCTCTTTACAACAAATGAGTGATGCTCAGGAAAAAGGAAGTAATTGAACTATATTTAGAGGGGAAGGTGGATGTGTGGTTCCAAAGTATGAAACTGGTGAATGCAAATATGACTTGGAAAGAATTTTCTGAGGAACTAATCAAGATCTTTGGGAAAAAAGAAGGAATGGATGAGATAGAAGAGTTCAACAAGCTAGTTCAAATAGATTTAGTTACTCATTACTAGGAGAAGTTTGAAAAGCTCAGGACTCTATTACTATATAAGGACTCAAGATTATCAAAGAAATATTTTATCTCTAGTATTATTAGTGGCCTAAAAGAAGAGCTCAAGCCAAAAGGGAGAATGCTTAAACCCCCATAAACTGTTTGAAGCATTTGAGATAGTCCTCTTACAGGAGAAATCATGGGAGTTGATGCTGAAAAAGAACAAAACAATGACCAAGGGGGTAATAAAATCCTCTACTAAGTATGAAAAAGACAGGGATCAGAATGTGAACAAGGGATCAAGGGGTTATAAGGTGCTAGAAGCTGGTTATAAGACTGGAGGAACAGATAACTTCAAAAGAATATCCCCTCAGAAACTCCAACATAGAAGGAACAACAATTTGTGCAATAAGTGTGGTGAAAAGTTTGGGTCAGGGCACCAATGTAAAATAAGGCATTTCAATTTTATGATAGTAGCTGAAGAAGAAAGAGTGATTGATAAGCAGATTATTGGTGATTCATAGGGAGACTAGAACACTTCAGAACCTGTAATGGAAGCATCTCTGTACACTCTATATGGGAATTTACAAAAGAAGTCCACTACCTTTCAAGGAATTATCAAAGGCCAACTGGTTCATATTCTAATAGACATATGGACCACAAACAACTATGTGGGCCTTAAAAAAGTTGAGCAACTGAAGTTGAGTTGTGAGACAACATCCCCATTTTTAGTGACTATTGCTGATGGTAGTCAAGTGACCAATGCTATCATGTGTCCAAAAGTGAAATGGGAGATCCAAGGATACAAATTTGTGTTTGATTTGATGGCTACAAGCTTAGGGGGTTGGGACATGATATTGGGAGTGGATTGGATAAGCCAATATAGTCCCATAACATTTGATTTTAAACAATTGCATATTCAGAAAGAACAGGATGAAGAAAGGCGTGTTTTGCATGGATGTGCTTAGTGGCCAACAATGCAGAGGCAAGTCCTTAGACAAGCATGACAGAGAGTTGAAGTAGGAACTATTCAAAATGTAGATGGCCCAAGAATTAGTGAGTTCCACTTCTAAGCAAGCACTTCAGAACCTTTGTGTTGTTATTTCTAAGGTTTTGGCACAATATTCTTTTGTTCTTGCTACACCTAAACACTTGCCCCACCCCATAGACATTAACCAACAAATACCTCTCAAACCTAATGCACAACCTTTTAAACTTAAGCCATATAGGCATCCATCTCAAATGTCTGAAATAGATAAACAAGTGTCTAAAATGCTGAATTCAGGAATTGCGCAAAACAACAATAGCCTCTTTGCTTCCCTAGTGTTATTGGTCAAGAAAAAGACAACACATGGAAGTTTTGTGTAGACTATAGATAACTTAATGCCCTCACAATTAAAGATAAATACCCCCAAACCAACATAGATGAGTTATTGGATGAGTTGTTTGGCTCTAAATACTTTTCTAAACTTGATCTTAGATCAGATTATCCCCAAATCCGTATGAAACCTCAGGACATCCACAAAAATGCCTTTCAAACACATCATGGCCACTTTGAATTTGTGGTGATGCCCTTTGGCCTAACAAATACACCAGCCACTTTTCAATCCCTCATGAACCAAATATTCCAACCCTATATTAGAAAATTTGTACTAGTATTTTTTGATGATATACTTGTTTATAGTCCAGATCTAAAAAGCTATGCAAAGCATCTAGAATCTGAGTTTAAAACCTTGGAAAAATATCAACTCTATGTTAAGCTTTCTAAATGTACTTTTGCCCAAACTTAAGTGGAATATTTGTGCATGTTATTTCTGAGAATGGGGTGAGTGTGGATGCAACAAAGATTGAATGTATTTAGTCTTGGCCAACCTTTTCCTATGTGAGATCACTTAGGGGATTCCTTGGACTAACGGGGTACTATAGCAAATTCATAAAAGGGTATGGGATTATCAACAAGCCTTTACTAATCTATTGAAGAAAGAAGTTTTCAAACAGTCTAAATTTGCTACACAGGCTTTTAACCAGCTGAAGAAAGCCATGTCCACTACACCAATACTTAGAATGCCAGGTTTTAACCAGCCCTTTATTATTGAGACTAATGCAAGTGGGGTAGGTATGGTGGCTGTACTGATGTAGCAATGCCAACCAATAGCCTTTTTAAGTAAGGCTCTTAGTACAAGAAATCTGGGGCTCTCACCTTATGTGAAAGAGTTATTAGCTTTAGTTTTTGTTGGAGATAAATGGAGGCACTATCTCATTGGTCATCACTTTATTACAAAAATAGATCAATAGTCCCTCAAATATCTGCATGAATAGAATTTGAATACAAGCTTCAGTATAAGTGGTTGGCAAAATTGTTGGGTCCAGACTATGAAATTCAGTATAAAAAAGGGGTAGAAAACAAAGTGACTGATGCTCTCTCAAGGAGAATGGAGGAAGTAAACAATGATGAACTAAAATAGCAAAATGGTGAGAATGGAGACACTGAAAATTCACACAGCCATACCACTGAAGGGGTTCAAGATGGTGAGGATCAAGAGTCGAAAAGTAAGTTGTATGCTATGTTAGCTCTAAAACCTGCTTGGACGCAATAAATTGAGGACAACTAGGAAGAGGACGAGGAATGTAAAGACATAATAGCCAAGCTCCTGCTAGATAGCCAAGTTGTACCAGACTTTGAGTATATCCAAGAGATTCTAAAGAAAAAGGGGAAAATATATGTGGTGAAGTCTGCTGGCATTAAGGAACTATTGATCCAAGTAATGCATTCCAGTCCATTAGGGGGACATTTTGGTCAGAGATCGTGTTTCTAAAGAATGAAATTGTTATTCTATTGGCCAAGGATGCAATTGGATATCATAGAACTGATTAGAGAATGTGTGGTATGTCAAAAGCACAAAGATGAACATGTGGCCTCATCTGGTCTTCTTCAACCTCTTCCTGTTTCTGACTATGCATGGAAACAAATTTCTATGGATTTCATAGAAAAATTACCAGTCTTAGAAGGGTGTGATGCCATTTTGTGGTGGTGGACAAAGTCACTAAGTATGGACATTTTATAGCTCTTGCTTACCCTTTTTCAACCTCAGATGTAGCTCAAATCTTCTTGGATTAGGTTTTCAAGCTACATAGAATACTTGATGCCATAATGAGTGATATGGACAGGCTTTTTACCAACCATTTTTGGCAAAGCTTGTTCAGACTTTTAGGAGTCACGTTAAAGCTAAGTTTTGCATATCACCCATAAACTAATGGCCAAATAGAAAAGACTGAATCAATGCTTGGAAGCCATCCAGTTGGAAGAAGTGGTTACTAATGGTTGAATGGTGGTATAATACCAACTACCAAACTAATATTAGTATGTCCCCATATGAGGCTTTGTATGAGAGCAAACCTACACCCTTTCCACTAGGAACAATGACTGAAGTACTAATACCTGCAGTAGTGGATACAGTTCAGCAGAGAAATGAAGTCTAAGGGTGCTTAAAGAGCATTTAACTAAAGCTAGGAACAGAATGAAACAATTTGTGGATTTAAAACGATCAGAGAGGAGTTTTAAAGTGGGAAATTGGGTTTATTTGAAGCTGCAACCTTATAAGCATCAAATAGTTGCTATTAGAGCATACCTGAAGGTTGCTGAAAGATTCTATAGTCCTTTCAAAGTGTTTGAGAGGATTGGATCCATGGCATATAAGTTGAGACTGCCAAATTATGCAAAAATACATCCATTCTTCCATGTATCAATGTTGAAGAAACATTTGGGTCCAATTCTAGTAACAATTAATGAGCTGCCAGAATTTGATGGTACAGATGTTTTCCCTCTAGAACTTGAAGCAATGTTGCAAAGGAGAACAATTCAGAGAAACCAGTAGTAGGTGGTTCAGTGGCTGATACTTTGAAAGGGTATGAACAAAGAAGATGCATCATGGGAGGATTACTCATTCAACAAGAATCAATTTCTAACTTTTTAGGCTTGAGGACAAGCCTAAAGCTTTGAGGAGCAGGGAATGTTAGGAAACGAAGTGCAATGGTATTTTACTGAGCAATTTTGCAAGGCAGATGGAGCTAGCTAAAATGGTGCTGTTTGGTTTAAGTAATTATATTTTACATTTTTATCTTTTAGTTTTTAGCTAATTATATTTTAAGAAAGTATAAAATAATAAACAATTAAACATAATATTCTTTCTTATTAATAGTTTCATTTGTTAAGATCTTATTAAAAATTTTAACTTAAAATTATGTTCATATTTATTATTATAATATCATTAAAATAATAAAAAAATATAAATTTTCTTAATAAATAATAATCACCCCTTTTGAATTGAAAATTGATTTTTCTTTTAATTCTTAATCTTTTTCATCATTGTTGCAATTTTGAGAGAGTTTGTAACATTAACTAATTTGGGCTTATTTGAACCTTGGACTTGATTTGTTAACTGGGCCTTTTCGTTCCATTTCAAGTTTGTTGTTAGGAAACAAAGTGCAACAGCATCGTATTGAGCAATTTTGCGAGGCCAATGGAGCTAGCGAAAACAATGTCATTCAGTTTAGTCTCTTTAGTGGAGCAACGTCGTTCCACTTAGGGCAAAATTGGACGCAATTGGGAGCAAATCCAGAGCCCTAATTTGGTTTTTATGAAAATCAAATTAATTTTTTTAAAAGGCTAGAATTATACTAAAATTCCACTTATTTCACCAAGGAAACAATTGGATGTCCAAAGCGAGTTGATAGACAAAAGACTTTCATTGACCATGGTAACTATTAGCCTAAGTATGCTTAAGCTTATTGTTCACCACGTGACTAACTAAATTGAAGTATTAGCTTGTGGCATCATTCAAGTTGCCATAAATTGAAAAATTCCTCTCCAGGTATCACATGAAGCAAGATAAAAACTCCTGGTGATTAGCAATGGGCCCTATTTAATAGTAAACTGAGACCAGGTAAAAGCATGCTTCTCCCATACAAAGTTGAAATTGATATACCAGATTACTTTCCAAGTACTACATTCAAATACAAGTAAACTTCTTGTTTCAATATAGATAAAAAAAACAATAGATATCACAAGGATCCTCAAAGATATGTTTATGTATTATCAGCTAACCAAAAGTCAATTCAACGACTAAACCAAATTCAAGCTTTGAGAACCTACACAATATTAGGTTATCAACCTTCAATTTACTATCCTAGTCTTCCTAGCACATTAAGCCAAACCTCAATTGTTTAAGTAATTATAAAGTTCCAAAGGTCCAATGATTTTTAAGTTGCGAAAAAACAGCATTATAGGGCTTCTCAATATAGTATAAAGACAAGAGCAAAAATAAAGAATGAACCCAAAATTTTTAATCATCATGCAATAATAATCTGTTAGATTGTAGATATCCCAATAACATGTCATTTAAGAAGGAAGACATGTTTAAATTTGTGAAACAGAACACCATTTCAATGGTTTGACATAAGATCTACCAAGAAAGATAAACCACAATGAATAATAAATTCCACAAAAATTGGAGCGTATAATTTAGAGGGGTTTTGTGTATTATACACACAAGTTAGTCAAGAAAAAGTCCCTACAATCAATAAAAAATTCCTTAGCAGATTACACAAGTAGAAAACGAAAAGAATTTCCTAGATGTCTAGGGTGGCAAGTAGTGCCCTTACCATTTAAGGACCAAAGTTAGTTTGATTAATAACATGAACAGATTCTTGAGAACATCTGTTTCATTTGAAAGACACCAAATAGAAAATCCAACCTCCTAAGATCATTGCAATCTTCTAATATTCACCAAACATGTAAATAGGATAAGGCTTCCACGCATGAAATGCTAACAACAAAACCAAATCAAGTGCCGCACAACTATTTAAGCGCTATTCTGATTCCATCTCAAATAGATGTCACTTATTAATATTACTAAATGCTTCACATTGTACTGAAAAGTTATAATCCTCATTCAACACAAATAAAATCTCAGTAGGCCGAATACAACCCTAAACTGCCGAATTCATGTTCATCAAATATCAAGGTACTATAACCTATTGCATGTACTGCTTCTATGTTCTTTTATTATGAAAAGTCATTAACAATATCATTGCTCTTAAGTTGTTGTACCTAATTTAGAGAAATTGAGTCTAATTTATTTATTTATGGTTATAATCCAAAACGAATATGATTAAACTAATTTAATAATGATATAATAATAAAATTTAATTTGATTTAGATATAGAAGATGGTTTAGGGTCCATTTGGTTGTGTGGCATTAGAATTGAATTAAAATTGTAATTATGTAGAGTTCAATTTATTGCATTAGAATTCCAAATTATTTGAATTCTTATTAATCGAGATAGAATTCATTTATAATTTCAAATTCTTTATTTAGATATTAAAAAAATACATGTAAATTGAAATATCAAGTACAATTAAATTTTAGCTGTGTATGTGTAACAAATAATAGGTAATGACTTTAGTGACTAGTGATTCCTAAGTAATCTCCACAAACTCAAATCATGCCATAAACAACAATCTTCATGAAATTACCAATCCTAAATATTAAAAAAGTTCCTAGAAACAATGTGACTATTAATAAATGTTAGCACTCATTACTTGACTATCTTCAACAAGAGGAATTAAAACGAAGAAATGGTTCCATTTATCTTCAACAAGAGGAATTCAAACCAAGAAATGATTCAATTTATCTTCAAAAGTGGCTAGCAAATTTTCTTTTGTAGGGTTAAATTTGAAACATACAAGTCATTAGAGACCATGTGCAACGATCCCAAATAACATAAAAAGCATAAAATACAGGGAATTAAAATGACATTTCCACTCAGAAACATAAAGGAGAACCAATGTTCTTTTTTTTTTTTTTCAACTATGTTACATTTCTAGCAGAGAAGTGGAAGAAAGAGCATCTAGGATGCCCAAACAATATCAAAATCATTTTTTTTTGGCAACTATGTTGCATTTCTAGCACAGAAGTAGAAGAAAGAGCATATGGGGATGTCCAAACAATATCAAAATCAGGAGTATAACACATAAAACTTCATAACATGAATATATGGCCCAAATGAAAATATGCAATTAGTCCTTAAACAAGTTTAATGGGATAGCTAGTTTCCAAGGATGATCACAAAGAAGCAGAAGAAGAGAGAAGGCCAATAAAATCCAAAGATTCATCGACAGACCATACAATGTCCAGAGCTTGTTTTGAGATCAAGATTCTTTAACAGACCATGCATTATCCTTATTGAAATCTAAAACAAGGGAAATCATAAAAGATCATTACTTCAACACTCAGTAGACAACTCCTGATTCACTAGCAATACAAGCTATGATTGAGGTCTTCTTTCACAACATACAGTAAACAAAGAGTAATATGGAATAAAACAAAAAAGATCATTACTTCAACGCTCACTAGACAACTCTTGATTCACTAGAAATACAAGATGTGATTGAGGTGTTCTTTCACAACATACAGTAAACAAAGAGTAATATGGAAAATAAATACAACTAAAATAATTAACATATATTATAAACGCATGAAGAAGATCTTTGAGGTGATGACAAGTGGACATTTTTTTCTCCTCTGTGCGTGGCTATGGCCTTCTAGGTTGGCTAAAATAGAATGTGTGGCATGTATGTGTCATCTCTCTTATCCTTATATCGATCTTTCTTCTCTAGGATTTTCACCATTTTCTACTATTGGACCTCTCTTTTCACTTTCTTCACCTTCTTTCTTTTCTCTCTAGGGTTTTTACCTTTTCCTACCACCAGTTTTGATTATCGTCGTCCTCATCATCCACATCAGCCCAACATTTGACCATCAATGGCGTAGGGGCCCAATTTCTTGTAAATCATCCTGCTTGAGTGTTGGCCTTATTTCATTTTTTGTTAATAATTAACAATTTTGATCATAACGCTTTTCCTGCCCAATTTCTTCCAAATCTTCCTCCTCGAGTGTTGCCCTACCTTCAATTTTGGTTCAATTTTTGCATCCAATCTTCCAATTTATTGTCCATCCTTCACTGTTTCAGTTTGATTGCCATTGACCCGCTTTAGAACTAAGTTTGAGGAAGGGAAGTCCAAACTTTTTCTCTTTTTTTTTCTTTTTTTTTCTGAAATGTCTGAACTTTTCTACAATTAATTTTACAAAAAAAAAAAAAAAAATCCTCCTACCTAGATGTTTTCCAGGAATTCGAAGATCTTGTGGTTAAAGGAGAAACCATCTCGTTAAGATTGGTTGTGACGTGTAGAAGCCATTGCACCTTCATGGGACTTACTCTTTCTTTTATTTATTTTTTTTCTTTTTGCATGGTGTTTCATGGTCACCAGTCTTTGTTGTCTTCTACATATGTGCTGTAAATGACATGTTTTGGTCTGCTCGATAAATTATCTGTTGGATGGATTTTTTTTTTGGGCTGCATGATAGTTTTATTGCAGTTTTGGTGACTCCAATTGACAACTTAATGTGATTTTTTTACCATTTTAAGTTTAGAGATTATAATGATTTGCCGTCTAATTTTAAGCGGTTTCAGGCTCCATGATCTTTTCTTTTTGCTGTCATGTCATCTTATTGTCTTGTGGATAACTTATTGACATGGTGGATAATAACGTGGTCATCTCTATTCTTTAGCTATTAGACTGCCTCCTTTCTAATCATTCTAATCTATTAATTTCCTGTGAAAAATGCATCCAATGTACATTTGTATTGCTCTTTATTTTGAGCATTTCTCTTGCTTTCTGCCTTGGCCGTGCATTTTGTTTAGCCTTGTCCTATTGTCTTTGTTTAGGTTTGTTTTGCCTTGGCCATCCCTCTTAATTTACCATTGTACAATAAAAAAATCACATAAATCAGCTAAAATAATAATAACAAAAAATTATTCTAAAGTATAATAGCCCTACCTTTAGGCTCCTCTTTTCGGTTTGATTAAACAATCCAAGATCCGGCCTCTACAATGGTCAAGCTCATCTTGTACTTAACCAACTCCTCCTCAATATAACCGTCAATTCTTTCTTCCCGGAGCTGTATGTAAGCACAGTTTAGAGGGTTCTGTTTTTTGTGCTCTTTATAATTATTATTCACATTTCTATAGAACAACTCTGTATTTAGCCCACAAACTTCAAACTTTACAAAGAAAAATCTTCTTTTCCAATCATTGTGGGCAGAAGGCTTCATAGCCTTACTTTCAGATCTTGAAAAAAAGGCAAAATAACCCATTGAGTTTGTAGACCTCTTCATACAATAAAAATATCTAAAAGGTCCACTGAACTCTCTATTTTTCCCTCTCGGCATAACCCTCAAACCCAATAATAATCCTATTCGAATTTGGGGCCAGCTAGGCTAAGGCTATCCTATAATATTTCAAAATGTCAACAACGAGTGAACATAGAGGAAACCTTATCCCAATCTTCAAATGTTCTTCATACACTGTCAAGTACCCAACAAGGGAGTGACATGCCCTTCACTTGGGACTTGCAATCGTAACCCCATATTCTTTTGAAATATGGAATCTCTTCCTAATTTCTCTGACCTCAGCTTCTCTGAAAATCAAAGGCAGTGCCTTGGTAGTAGGTGCAAATTTCTTAGAAAATGCCACTGTCGATTGAGCAACAAATTCCTCTTAGTCTTCCGACGATGAACTCACAGCTCTTGATGAAACCAGCCTACTATCAAGAACACTAACCCCCTTCTCAGAACCAGACAACACAAATACTTTCTATCTCCTACTCACCCTTCTCCTACTTGATTGACCAACATCAGAATTAGAAATATTCCCTTGGCCGGACGAGTCAAAAGAACTATTCTCCTTCCCGGCTGGGGATACAGTTTTATCCTCCTATATTGAAGATCCAAAAGACATAGATCGAGATGAAGATATACTTACTTTTTATTTTCTTAAAATTCTCGGTTGAATGTGTGTAGATGGTTCACTGGGCAGAGATCGCCTCACCGGACACTCGTCGGAAGTAGACGGCTATTTGTCGAAAGAAAACTGTTGAGTTTTGGAAACTGAAAAGCCAAAAAATTGACAACACACAATGAAAAACCTAGACATGAAACATGCAAACTTTTAATACGGAACCCTAGTACGTGTCTCAACCAAATCTCCTAGGGCTACACGGCATTAAATGTTGTAACTTTGAAAGATGATCGTTACCTGATTATACAAGATACGATAAGTATTGACAGATGATAAACACGATGATTCAAATTATTATGCCTATCTCTATTTCCAAAGATCTAAAAACCCTAAACATGACAAGACCTTAACCCGACATTGCCACACCAAGGTCCAGGGGGCTTATGATATATATGGGACTCGGGACCCCATCTCAAACTAAAGTTTGGATCTCAACAATACACAAGATGGGATCTTATCTCATCTAAGGTCTAGACCTCAATAACACATGAAAGCTAAGGGCCTCTTGAATCTCAGCTAGCGGCATGTTTCTCAGTTAGACCTCGACCTCTAGGTCTAAGTATAAAGGTTAAATATAAAAACACATTAAAATCACACCAAGTGTATGGGACCTCAAACTAAGGTGGACCAGGTCTTAAACTATATCAACAAGGTGGGAATTCGTGAGGTCCTGTTTATTCATAAATGTGTAACAATATGCGGCAATCACGGAGAAATATAACGGCGTGTAATCAGGGGTTACAGTTGTGGCCAACATGCTAAAACATGACAACGAATTCCACAAATGATGGAAGAATCTATATAAGTTGGAAAAACAACTAGGTAAGGGGACTCTAGCAAATTCAAAGTACTACCTACATACAAAACACTGACTTAAGCATCGGAGGGTTTTCCTAGATAACTACTTCGGGATTTGTTTTGCAGGAACATTTAGAATCAAGGAAAATGAAGAGTTTCATATCAGGATCATCTTAGGGAATCTTAGTGGGTTCTGAATACGGCCTTCAACAGATGTTCAAATTCTGATCACCTCTTAGGATGTTATAGAGTTTGCAACTCAACTCAACTGAATCGAGGTTATACGTGATTTTCTCGATTTATAATTAAGCAAGATGGTTAGACCAACCCTGAACCTAGTTTAGGGTAACTTGCATTCCCATTCTCGATTTATAATCAACTAATAATGCAAAACAAATATAAAAAATGAGAGCACTTATTTATTAATCGAAACTTTAAAAATGGAAACGTTTTAAATTGCTAACATGCCAAACTCGGGTAATAAGTCCCCTCCATTGTGATATATATAGGATCTTTACATTCGGATATCTATATTTTCAATCAAACTCACACTATGATCTCAGAAATATGTGGGACCTTTACATTATGACCTTGATCTCGACATGTTATAGATCTAGATCTCAGTAATTGGCATATTTTCTTATCGAACCTTAGCCCTTGGACTCAGGGAAAAGTAGGGCAAACTACCTTGGCACCCACTGAACTTTTGATATTGTATACTTATGGCCACACATCTAATAAAATTATGTAAATAGTCATTTAATTCGTAAATTTGGTACCTTGTGACCATTCCGTCACTTTCGGCCGTTAAGTGTAAACGACAGTCAATTTTACTCTATTTTACAAGGGAAAATAGTCAATTTCGCCCTAATAAGATTAAGATGCATATCCATGTTTGTCATCGCCGAGCATTTGTCATCGATGTCCAGGAAGCATATCCATGGCGCTGAAGAAAGTGGAGAAAATGAAGAAAGGAGTAAATCTTCACGCTGCGAACTGAGAAGAGAGAAACGCTACCTCGCCAAGCGTTTGCCATCGATGTCCAGGAAGTAATTTTTCATCGATGTCCTGCATCCAGGAAGGCCGAATACATCCAAGGCCAAGTTGAAGGAGAAATTGGTTAGGATGTATGAGCTGAAGGACCCAAATGCCATCTTCGTCTTCAAGTTTAGGACCCACTTTGGAGGAGGCAAGTCAACTAGGTTTGGATTGATCTATGATTCAGTTGAGAATGTGAAGAAGTATGAGTGCAAGTATTGGTTCATAAGGAATGGCTTGGCTAGTTGAGAGGTGATTTTGTTTCAATTCTCATTGTTAGATGAAAGATATTTACATATTGAATCCCCTATCTCAATGAGTAGCCAGTTTGACTTTCGAAGAAAGGAGTGATTTAGGTGTTTGGTGTTTTGTGATGTATTGTGCCCATTTAGTGTTCGATTAAATGTCTGATAGATGTATGGATGAAGATGATGATGGGAAAAAAGCCTAAGCTTGCTTTTTCCACTTTCATTCCCATTTTTAATTATTACAGCACTTTCTGCACTTTCATTCAAGTCACTTGTAGCCTCCATCCTCGGGAAATCCCATTTGCTCATTGTTAACATTTTCTTTCCATCCAGCCAGCCAACCGAAAATGGAGGCCATGAAGATGAAGGTTGTCCTTGTTGCTATTGTGATGATGTTGATGGCAGTATCTACCGTCCAAATTGTGGCACGTGTGGAAGCCTCAATAGAAGCTCCAACTCCGGCAAGTGATGCCACCACTTTCATACCTGCTATTTTTGCCTCCGTTGGAGCTCTTGTCATGCTCTGTTTTTCTAAATTTAGTGATAGCTGACCTTTGATTTCAAGGTTTTCCCTCTTACCCCGTCCTTGAATTTCATTTTTTTTTCCTTTTGTGAGACAAGATCTATGCAGAGTTATTTTTTTAATTGACTCAAATCTTCTTCTCAATTCCTCTTCTCTTTGAGTAATAGGTACTGCCAGTGTGAGGTGGGAATATATGAGAAGGGGCATTTGTTCTGATTCTTTGGAATTATTATTTTTTTCTTTGAATTCTTTCAAGTGGAGATGAGATGTATTAATTTGGATATTGTTTTGTCTGAACATATATTTATGTTATTGTATTAATTTTAAAAAAAAGTGCTATGCAAAAATGACTATTTTGCTCCTGTAAAATTGACTAGCGTTTACTCTTAACGGCCGAAAGTGATGGAATGGTCACAAGGTACCAAATTTATGAGTTGAATGGTTATTTGCTTAATTTTATTAGATGAGTAGCCATAAGTATACGATATCAAAAGTTCAGTGGGCATCAAGGTTGTTTGCCCAGAAAAGTATATCGAAATTACGCTAAGTGTGTGAGATCTCGGACCACATCTGCAAAGCGGGAACTCGGCGAATCGGCGAATCCATACTTATCCACAAATGGATAACATTATGCGATATGCATGAAGAAATTTAACGTGTGACTAGCCGTTATGACCAAATCCTACGTGATCGGCCGTTATAACCATATTCTATAGATCTCGGAGATACGGTATATAAGTGCAAACGAGCTATTAGGTAAATGAGAGAACCTTTTTCCAATAGAGAAAGAATTAAGAGAGAGATTCTAACTTAAGCATTGGAGCATCTTACCTGAAGAACCAATTCGAGATTTTTTTTTTAGGAAAACGCATTAATCAAGGAAGCGAAAAGCTCTCAGGTCAAATCTATTCAAACGGGTGAACATCAAGTCTTCACCAATTGGTGCCGTCTATAGGAATTAATTTAGAAGAATGAAAGAAAGTATCTAATGTACACTTGATGTCTATGAGGAGCTAGCAATACGCAACAAGCGAAACAGAACCCAAGATTTAACTTGCGAAATTGTCATAACCGGCGGAATTGAGACCAATGGATGAAACACCGCCACAACCTAAGGTTCTACTAGATTGATAAGAGTCAAAGCTACCACAAACTGGTCAAGTTTGATAATCCCGTTGTTCTTTACAAGAACGAAGAAATTGATTCACTCAAACTCTCAAGGACGTTATGTCAAAATTCTCAAAATTCATGTGTTCTACATTACTCATAACCGATGGCCTCTTTAAATAGAGTACAAAGATGTCTTGAAAAGATAACAACTAAAATCCTAATCCTACTCTAATTCTTAAGGAGGCAACCAATTCCTTTAATTAATTAAAGGGCAGCCTTAAAATAAAAAGGAAACAAAAACCCTAATGCCAATTGGACTTGGAGGTTTTGCATTTTAAGGCTTCCTTCAAGCTTAAAAATTTGGCTACCAAAATAAGGATTAAATTTCAGCCAAAATAAATAAAAATCTAGCAAGGTGGCTTTTTAAGTACCTAAATTCAGCCCCTTCAAGAATTAAAATAAAGTTACAAAAACTAATTAAATAACTTGGCCTATCATTACGCTAGAATTTGGCTAAGGCAAGAATAGTGTTTTTCAAATTCAACTTGCGGTAAATTAATGATTTACAAGTCTTGGCCGTATGTTTGATGGGCTTGGATATCATGAATTAAACCACTTAAAATGTTTTTGAAATCGTTTAGACCTATCTCTTGTCATTGGGCCACATAATATGTTACGACGGGTCAAATACTTGGCAAGTAAGTTGAATGGCAACTGAGATCCCATCATTCCCCTTCTTTTCAAAAGGATTCATCATCAAATCTTCAATAACACCCTTGGGATGAAATCAACGTACTTTGATCCCTTCTCAAGCTGATAGTTTGGTCAAGGAAAATGATGGCTTTTCTTTTTACCTCTTCTCATGCCACTTTTGTAATTGTGTTTTACCGCCAATCTTTGAACGCTCCAAGTTTATAGCAGAGTGTTGTAAACTTTTCTTTCTCCAAACAAAAAGTCAAGGCGTGGAAGATTGTCATCTGTGGCGTGCATATTTATGGCTCGAACAATCAAAACATTTTCAACCAACTCGAGCACTTGGTTTTGACAACATCCACTCAATGTATTTGCCCTATCAAGCTCTTCTTCATCATCCACCTTCTTCTCTTCATTGCTAATCTCGAGTTAATATTCATAAACTTGTACATGACAGATGTTTTCTCTTTGCTCATCATTCTTCACGGCTGGAGTACTGAGTGATCTCATGGTCACTAATGCTCTTTCTCCATTCGACAATTCTTCCTCACTCACCATTTCAAGACTCTTCAAGGTAGTAAGTGTTTCTCCTACTACGGTATCTTCTTCACCATCAGTCTCAATCAAATGAGGCATAGAATAATTGGACTTACTATCGGAAATCACATCCCCGTCAAATATGGAGTCAAAGTGGAAATCTTCGTACTAGTGATGACAATCAAAGGTCCTTTCAACCTTCTTTTCCCATTCTAAATATGCTTCGGGATCTTCTCTACCTTAGAAGGTTAGACTTCTCAAAATTTTGCCAACTTTATCAATTTGGTTTCAGCCTCTATAGGAAGTAGAATTCCTATCAGACTCTTTACGACTGTCAAAATTTGATGGATTTTTCTTTCTTGATCTCGACTTCTTTGACAATGACTTAGTGATGGATATCATACTATTGGCCAATTGCTCTATCTTATCATCATTGGATTGAAGCCTTAATTGCAAAGCCTCAAATTGATCACCCATATCGGAATAACTTCGGCTCATGTGTTCTATGTAATCTTTAATGAACTTTTGGTCAATTGAAGCTACGCTTTATTTTAACATGATTCTTGTAAAAGGTTAGTACAAACAAAAGCAAACACAATAATATGGAAAGATTTGTAGTAAGGGTGTATATGAGTAAACTCTCAGTCATTTTCTATGTCTCACCCCACTCAATAATCTTTCTTTAAGTTCTTGCTTATAACTACACACTTTCTCAAACCTTTAGGAATTTTTGACCAAGAGATAGCACAAATAAGGATTTATGGATTTAGGAAATAAGACTCAAGGAAGGCTACAAATTAGGAAACTAGAAAAAACTGAAATCAACTTGGAATTGGATGCAACTATGGAAACTAAAAGGAATAGGAAACACGACAAATCCAACTACAAACTGGACTTGGCTAAGAAAAGCTAATATAGAATAAAAAAGGAACAAATATGAAACCTAAAAAGGAAACAAATAGGAAAGCTAACTAAAGGGAGGTAACTTTCAAGAAAGGAAATATAGTCAAAATCAAAATCAATTCTTGCAGGTAAAAATCAAATTAGGAAACAATTCTTGCAACCTTTTTTATATAGAAATTTCAATCAAAGAAGGTCACAAAGGTGCATAATATTTTTGGTCAACAACATTGGCAAAAAGAAACAAGGATTCGGTTACAAGAAACTGCCTAAGGATAAATTCAGTCAAGACTTCGGCCAAGCTGAATTTTTAGTCAACAATTTCAGCCTCAAAAGTCTAGAATTTCGGCTGCCAAATATGTAGACTTTTGTCACAATTCTTGAGCACTAAAAAAAAATTGAAGGCAATAAATTTTAGTAAGGCAGTACGGCAACAAGAACTTCAAAATAGAAAACAAATCAAGATTACTACACGGGTTTAGCAAAATTCAGGAAGGAAGAATTTTTTTTTTTTTTGTCCAACAATTTCAGCCAAGGGAATCCAATTTTCAATCAATACAAATGTGTAGAATTTTGTTATGAATCAAGACAAAGGCAGCACATGTTTTCAACAGCAAATCAGCAAAAATTAAGAACAAGAAAGAAAAAAATAGTATGGGTGTCTTTGGGCAGAATTCAGATCACAATTTCTTGAAACAACTTCAGCCAAACAATTGAAGAAACAAAGGTTTCAAGAATTCAAGAAACAAGATTGTAAGGAACAAGGATCAAGAAACAAGGATTCAAGAATCAAGAATCAAGAATTATTCTTCTTTTCTTCCTCTTTCTTTCTTTCTTTTCCGATTTTATTGATCTTGTTTTTTTTATTCACGGTTCTTTATCCTTCTTTTTTTTTGTGTTGATTTTTCGTGAATTCTTCTATTTTTTTGTTGATATTTCTGCTGTGAATTGTTCTTTTTTTTCCACCAAAAAAGAACAATTCACAGCAGAAATATCAACAAAAAAATAGAAGAATTCACGAAAAATCAACACAAAAAATTATGAATGAACAAGTAAGGAGTTCGGATTTCAGAAAGAACAACTTTAAGGAGTTTGTAATTATTTTTTTTTAGAAAACAGTAGGCAACAAAATTTTTTTTTTTATACAGAATAACAAAACCCAAATTATCTACGCAAAAAGTAGGTAGCAAGAAAATGTTTAACTAAATATCGAATACTAGGGCTAAACAACTAATTAGACTACCACAAGAAAATCGATTATCGGCAACTAGGAAACTATAAAAAGAATTTTCAACTAAAAATATAGACAAAAAAATTTACAAAAGTTTGAAGTTACATAGAGCTCTAATACAAAACTAATGTGCACCTTACGGCTATAGATAGTTGGCAATACGCAACAAGCGAAACAGGATCCAAGACTTAACTTGCGAAATTGCTAGAACCGGCAGAATTGAGACCGATGGATGAAGGGTTATCACAACTTAGGGTTCTACTAGATTGATAAGACTCAAAAATGTTACAAACTGATCAAGTTTGATAAGCCCGTTGTTCTTTACAAGAACAAATAGATTGATTCACTCAAACTCCCAAGGACGTAATGTCAAAATTCTCAAAATTCATGTGTTCTCTATTACTCATGACCGACGGCCTTTTTAAATAGAGTACAAAGATGTCTTGAAAAGATAATAACTAAAATCCTAATCCTGCTCTAATTCTTCAGGAGACAGCCAAGTCCTTTAAATAATTAAAGGGCAGCCTTAAAATAAAAAGGAAACAAACACCCTAATGCTAATTGGACTTGGAGGTTTGGCCCGTTAAGACTTCCTTCAAGTTTACAAATTTGGCTACTAAAAAAAGGATTAAATTTCAGCCAAAATAAATAAAAATTCAGCAAGGTGGCCTTTTAATTACCTAAATTCAGCCTCTTCAAGAATTAAAATAAAGTTACAAAAATTAATTAAATAACTTGGCTTATCATCACACTAGAATTCAACAAATGCAAGACTAGTGTTCTTCAAATTGGGCTTGTAGTAAACTAATGATTTGCAAGTCTTGGCTACATGCTTGACAAGCTTGGATATCATGAATTAAACCATTTAAAATGTTTGCAAAGTCGTTTAGACCTACCTCTCGTCATCGAGCCCTATAATATATAACTACGGGTCGAATGCTTGGCTAGTAAGTTGAACGGCTCATGGGATCCCATCAGCATCAAGATGATTCCAAAGGAAAATGTGCCCAGAAGAGCGCTTTTGACAGATTAAATTATAACCATGGTCACTTGGAACCTCGGATTCAGGACAAGAATCTCACTCCGCTCACCAAGAGTCACTCTTAAATCCTATCCATACATAAGGATTTCTTTAGACCTCTAGTTCTACTAACTACAGCACCACACAAGATTGCAAAGATCACAGACATGACACTAAAGATTGCAAAGATCTCAAGAAAGAAATTGAAAATTGCATTCGTAATGGAATGTTTGGTCAATATGTCTAAAGGTTGCATCCTTTATACAAACTTGTGTAATCTGTGTAAACTGGGAAAACTTGCAGACTGGAAGAGAAAGAGTAGCAAAGCCCAAATTATACAAACTTGCCTACTTATCCAGCTATAATTGGGAAAACATGATAATAAAATTTATCAGAATTTTTAATGAAAATTTCAAACAGCCCTAACATTGAACCTGCCCAAATCTTGCGTAATCTCTTAATCTTTCCAACTGCAAAAATATTAAATCTACCAAGATCATGAACCAACACCTCCTAATCTGTGTAAACTGTCAAGTAGTAGCAAAAAAAATTAGTTGTTAGTCAAGAGATTAGTTATTGGGTTCAGGTTCAAGAAAGAGTGGATTTGCCTTGGTCCTCAGTCAACGGGATCCTACCACCAAGAAACGGTAGAAATCTACTTTAATTTGTGACTATGATCAGTTCGCATTCCAAGGGGGTCGCTAAAAAAGTGACAGTGGCAGTACTTATAATACTGAAAAACCTACTTCAGAATATGGGCCAAGCGGCGGTTCACCTGTGAAGCAGAGGACAGTCGGTGATGATGATGGTTTTCATGGGTTAAGTGAAGAAAGAAGGAAACTTGGATTCATTACCCTAAGCTATGTTTGGATTGAAAGAAAATTGTTTGGATTCATTACTGGAAATTATGTTTGGATTCAAAAAAAAAAAATTTACAAAACAAATAAAATATCCAAATAACTTTTCATTTTAAAATTTAAAATTTAAAATTTCCCTCGAAATTCTCTTTACAAAATTTTAAAATTTTTTCCCCTCTAACACACTTTATATTTTCCCCCCAAAATACTTTTTCTTACAAAAAATTCGCTGCAAAATTTTCAAATAAACTACAATCTAAAAATATTGTAATTTTACATAAATAAATTAACAACACTACTTGATGAAAGCTAAATCCGCAACCTAGCTAATATCTGATAAGATGGTTCTTACCCGAGATTTTTCGTCTTTTTGGTTAATGAATGTTCTTGTAGAACAAATCCCGAAATGGTTCTCTGAGGTCAATTCTTTGATGTCTAAGTCAGAACTTAGTAAGAGTATTGTATTCTTTCAGTTGTCAGGGTGTGTCCCCATACCTGGTCATTTTTTTGAGCTTCTATATCTCTTCCTTCCATTTGTGGGATTCGTTATCACGTTTTGGCACGTTGGCCATAGCTGTAAGCCTGTAACTGCTAATTGCACGTTGTCATGTTGTTCCATGATTGTAGCATGTTGTTACGCACTTACGAATAATCACAACCTCACTGAATTCCCACCTCGTAGCTTGGGACTCCGATGCCCTATACACTTGGTTTGATTTTAATGTGTTTTCATTCTCAACTTTTAGACTTAGAGTTCAAAGTCTAGCTGGAGAACATGCAATTGAAGTTTAGGCCATTGGCCTTCATATGTCGCTAAAGTCCGAGCCTTCACATGTCGCTGAGATCCGACCTTCGGTTCTCAGATGAGACGAGGTCTCGACTCGTCACGCTAAGATCTAACCTTTTGTTTGAAATGGAAAATTGGGTTCCATACACATCATAAGTCCCCAGACCTTGGCATGGCAATGTCAAGCCGAGGTCTTGTCAGTCCTAGGCTTTTTGTGTATTTGGGAATAGAAATAGATGTAATGATTTGAATCGCCGTATTTATCACCTATTAAGACTTATCGTATATTGTTTAATCAGATAGCGCTCATCTTTTAAGGCTACGACATTTAATGCCATGGGACCCTAGAAGATTTGGTTGACGCACGCACGGAAGCTGTAGGCTTGCGTATAAAAAATTGTCGCTTCTTGCCTCTAGGGCTTCTATCGTGTGTTGTTGCTTTTGTTGCCTTTTCACGCTCACAAACTTTGCAACTTTTTCTTTCGGCAAGGACTTGTTTTCATCCAATGAGTGTCCAGCGAAGTGAGGCAATATTTACCCAGTGAGATTTTTACCCCTATTCGGTTGAAGAGATTTTGAGAAAAAGTAAGTATGTTTTTTGCTCAATTTATGTCTACTGGATCTTCTAGATGGGATGAAAAAACTGTATCCCTAGCCGACGAAGAGATTAGTTCTTCTAACTTGTTCGGCGAAGGGAATTTTTCTGATTCTGATGTGGGGGAATCTAGTAGGTGAAGGGTAACTAGGAAGAAGTGGCTTTTGTTGTGTCTAGTTCTAAGAAAGAGGGTAGTGTGTCTAAAGGTAGGCTGGTTTCATCTAGGTTGGTGAGTTCGTTCTCGGAGGAAATAGAGGAATTTGTTGATCAGCTAGCAGTGGCGTACCCTGAAAAATTCACACCTACTGCCGAGGCCTTTTCAACGGTTTTTGGAGAGGCCAATGTTAGGGAACTAAGGAAAATATTCCATATTTCTAATGAATATGGGGTTAGATCTGTAGGTCGTGAGGGTAGGGCATGTCACCTCCCTATAGGATATGTAGGATGTATAAAGAACACTTGAAAGCGGGGATAAGGTTTCTTGTATGAAAACTTGTCGTTGACATTCTAAATTATCACGGGATAGCCTTGGCCCAACTGGCCCCCAATTCGGCAAGAACTATTATTGGGTTTGAGGTGTTTTGCCGAGATGGGAAGATAAAGAGTTCTGTGAACCTGTTTAGGTACTTTTACTGTATGAAGAAATTCGCGAACTCAATAGGACATTTTGCATTTTTTCCGAGATCCAAGAGTAAGGCTATGAAGCCTTCAACCCACCATGAGTGGAAAAGGAGGATTTTTTTTTTTGTAAAATCTAAAGTTTGTGGGCTGAATATAGAGTGGTTCTATGGGGATGCGAATTATGCGTATCTAAATCACAAGAAGTAGAACCTTCCAAGTCATGCTTACATACAGCTCCAAGAATAAAAGATTGGCAATTATATTGAGGAGGAGTTGATTAAGTACAAGTTGAGTTCGGCCATCCTAGATCTCGGATCTTTGAGTATTCAGCCACTTAGAAAAGAAAAGCGGAAGGATAGGGCGTTTATATTTTAGAACAAATTTTTGTTGTTATCGTGTTTACTAATCTTTTATAGATGCTTTTTGCTTTGTAGTGGTGAAGTTGAGCACTTCAATCAAGACTAGCCCAGCGAAGAAGCTGTAATCTGGCGTTGAAGAGATCGTTTTTGTTAAGAAGGTGGAGATAGAAGGGCCTTCGAAGAGGAAAGCGGAGGAAAGAATGGCCGGGGCTGGAGCGTCGGCCAAAGGAAAAAGAATAAAGTCCCTGCCAACAAGAAGAATGCAGGTCAGGGAGAGGCCGAGTCGTCTGCCTCGGATGCAATGTTGCATTTCTCCATGCCCATAGGGAACTCACTAGGGGTGATGGTCCAAGGTATGGAGGACTATCAGAGAAGGTTGGCCAAGATGTCAATGACTAACCTTAATAAAAATTTTGCTTATGCAGTGCCACGAGTAAAGGGCCTTAGTAAAGTTGTGTTGTTTTAGGAACATATATTAAAAGTGTTGTACTTGATGCATTGTTGGAATTGCATGCATTAATTGCGTGGACAGAATCCATCATCAGGGCCAATGAGTAGGCTGTAGAGGCTGCTCAGCTTAGGGATGCTGAGGCGGTGTCTTTGGAGGTGAGAAAAAAGTTGGAGGAAAAGGTGGCTTCACTCCACCATTAGTTAGAGGAGAGAAAATCTGAGGTCCAAAGGTTCAAAAGCATTGACCAGGGGGCGTTCACGAAGTTGCTAGTGAGGAAGGTCTTCTATACACAAGACTTTGGCAACTTTGTATTGAATCTGTCCCAGGCAGTCAAGAAGATAGGACGACATGAAACAGCCGTAAAGATTCAAGGGAATTTTCTAACTCTTAAGTTGGAAGAGCTGCTTGGCTATGATCCCAAGTCATGGCGAGGACCGATAAGGCTTATGTTGATACTGTGAAGGGATTTGATGGTTCCTTCACATTATTACATGTGGCATCTCAAAGCTTTCCTATGATCTTGGAGAAGCTTTATGCCCGTATAGTTGATGAAGATTCGGACCTCCTGACTCCAGAAGGTGAAGCTGCAGGAGGACAAGCAAAAGCCAGGACCTTGGCTCAGGGTGAAGGAGTTCAGGAAGAGGCTAGCTCTTAGGCCTCTTTTTGTCTTTATTTTATTTTTTCGTAAAGACAATTGTTTTTTTTAGTTAATGAAATTCTGATTTTTCTTCAATTTTTACTATATCATGGTTGTTTGTTGTCTTCAAGGGCTGATTTTAATAAATTTCATGAGAAAGTTAAGACATTTGAAGCTACGCATACTGAGTTTCAATGTACTATATTTAGATTGGGGAATGAGAACAAAGATTTTAATGATCAAGTTGCCAGTCTCAAACATTTGAACTGCATTTTTAATGAAAACAAGGTAAAACAACAACAGGCAATGGGGGATTTGATCTTTAGGGAGAGATAAGTTAGTGTAAAGAACAAAAGAAATAAGGAGAGGATTGCCACACTCTCCACGGAGATTGAAGGTGTTACCCATGAATTGAAGGGTAGGAACGAAGTAGTCCATACCATGGCTAATAAGCTTGATAGTAAACGCCAAGAGATCTGGTCTTCAAGGTGCACTTAGGCCATATAAGAAGCAAATATTCGAATTGCAATTTGAATGCAAGATCTAAAAGTCGAAAATCGAGAAGATGGAGGCTCATCTAAAGAAGGCGGGTCTAAAAACAGCACATGCGAATAAAGATCCTATTAAAACGTTGATGGTAGAATTGGAACTCTTGGCCTACCAAGGTCGAATAGACATTGCTACATAGAAGAGAAAAGAGGCAGTGTTTAACATTTATCTTTAGGATAGGGTTAAATATGAGAAAAAAAAGAGAAAAGGGAAAGGAAAATTTTAGCCCTTCCTGTACATGTTCATTGAGTAAAATAATTAGCCCAAGATCCCTACCCTTTGGGTGTTTGGGATTTTATTCACTAGATATTCTAACAAAATAAGTAAAGCGAGATCCTCACCCCTTAGGATGTTAGAAAACTTTGATTAATCTAAGATCCTCACCCGTTAGGATGTTTGGGAATTTTGAATAATTCGAGATCTCCACCCATTAGAATGTATGGGATTTAAATTAATAAGCATTTAAACTTTTTGCCACCCCGTACGATGTTCCTTTTTTTCATCCTTAAGGATGTTCTTATTCTCTTCTTATTCTCCTCACCCGCTTGGGATGTTATGGAGTTCGCAGTTAAATTTAGTTGAACTGAGATTATATGTGATTTTCTCGATTTAAGATTTAGCAAGGTGGCTTCACCAACTTTGAACCGAGTTCAGAGCAATCATCATTCTCCTACTCGATTTAAAAAGAGTGAATATAGAAATGATATTTTATTCATCAAACAAAACTTTAAACATAAAAACATTTCAAATTGCCACCATGTCAGACTCGAGGTAATAAGTTCCCCTCCATTGTGGCGAAGCGATAACTTCTAGATTTTGATGTATCAATGACCCCTGTAAGGGCCTTTCCAATCAGCTTCTAGTTTGCCAAACTTTTGAGCTCGGCTTGATTCATTTTTGCATAAGACCAAATCTCCTAGGTCAATTCATTTATTTTCAACCGTTCATTATAATATTTGGCCTTAACCTGCTTGTATTGTGCTTCTTTTACTAAAGCTAGATCTCTGTATTTTTTCAATAAATCTATATTCAACCGAACCTCTTCTCTGTTAACCATAGCGTTAAAGACTACAATTTTGGGATTTGGCACTCCAATCTCTGCTGGAAGGACAGCTTCTGAGCCATATGTTAGGCTATAAAGAGTTTCTACCATTGCTGTCCGAGGTGAGCTGTGATAAGCTCACAGGACATTTGGGAGGTTTTCTACCCAATCCCCTTTTGCTTTATCCAACTGAGTCTTGAGTCCTTGCAATATTGTGTGATTTGTGACTTCGACTTGGCCGTTGGCTTGTGGGTATGCAACAGAAGTGAAATTTTGTTTAATATGAAATTCTTTGCACCAAGAGCGGAAAGAATCATTTGCAAATTGCTTCCCATTATTTGAAATAATCATATAAGGGATATCGAATCTGCAAACGATTTTGCTTTACACAAATTTTAGGATGTTTTTTCAAGTGATAGTACCCAAAGGTCGGCCTCTATCCACTTATTGAAATAGTCGATGGCGACTATTAAGAACTTCAAATGTCCTGGCACTTGGGGAAAATGTTCCAAAATATCAATACCCCATTGTGTGAAAAGCCACGAACTCTGGATGTTAATCAACTCCATTTGGGGTTTTCTAACTATGGGAGAATGAAGTTGGCATTTAACACATTTCTACATGAAGTCATGAGTATCTTTAAACATGGTTGACCAGTAGTAACCTCAATGAATGATCTTCTTAGCAAGCATACGGGGTCCTATGTGATTTCTACAAGATCCGAGGTGCACTTCTGGGAGTATATAGTCTGCCTACTGAGGTCTAATGCATCTAAGCAAATGTTGGAGGTAAGATCGTTTGTAAAAGATGTCATTTTGTATTACATAGTGAGTGCCTTTAGCTTCAATTTTCTTGTCTCATTCTTGTCATTAGACAATTCTCCACTGCGCAAATATCTCCATATAGGAGTGATCCAGTTATCTCCCATTTTTTTGATAGTCATTGTAACTTTTTCCTCATTCTCCTACAAAGAAATATTTTTACCAGAACCCTTCCAGTTAAGATGAGAGAAAGCCAATGATACTAGCTTACTTAGGGCGTCAACCCTTTTATTTCTGGACCAGGGTATCTGTATAATCTTAAAATTTTCAAAAAAAAAAGGGCTAAATTGACATACCTTGTCAAGATACTTCCTCATTTGAGGTTCCTTTGATTTGTAGGAACCTTTTACCTAATTGATGACTATCTGGGAGTTGCTGTATGCATGCACTTTTTTGCTTTCATTCTTTGAGTTATCTTTAGTCCTATGATCAAGGCTTCATATTCAGCTTCCTTGTTAGTTGCTTTAAAGTCAAAACACAAAGCATATGTAATCTTTGTGCCTTTTGGACTTCGAAGCAACAGGCCTGCTCCACTGCCGTCTTCGTTCGAATCACCATTACGTACAAGGTCTAAGCTTTTGAGTTCTTAATTTCTTTTCTTGTGGACTCGGGTGATGGCGGAAGATTGACATCCAAGGTCTTTGTAGTCGGCATCTCTACTATGAAATCTGCAAGGGATTGAGCCTTTATCACTGTCCAAGGTTGGTAATGTATATCTTTCTCTCCTAATTCTATGGCTCATTTTGCCAATCTCCCAAAAGCTTCTGGTTTGGAGAATATTTGTTTAATGGGTTGATCGGTTAGAATAAATATAGGATGTGCTTGAAAGTAAGGTCACAACCTCCGGGTAGCATGAATTAGGGTTAGGATTATCTTTGCCGCTGGGAGATACTGCATCTCAGCTTTTTGAAGAACACGGCTAACATAGAATATGGGTCTTTGTACGTTGTTCACCTCCCGGATGAGTATTGCACTTATAGCATTATTTGAGACCGCTAAATATAAATACAAGACTTCCCTTGGTGTGGGTACCGTAAGTGCTGGCAAACTTGCCATGTGTCTTTTAACTCTTCAAAATTTTCTGACAATCTTTGTTCCACTTAAAGTTCTTAATTTCCCTCAATGTCTGGAAGAATGAGAGATGCCGATCTGCGAATCGTGACAAGAACTTGTTCAAGGCTGCTAATGACCCGATTAACTTCTGAACTTCCTTTAAGGTTTGAGAAGGTGTCATCTCAGCAATGGTCTTTTTCTTGTCTGGGTTGGCTTCAATTACTTTCCAAAAGTGCTAGATCTTAAAAAATTACCAGATCCTACCCCAAAAGTGTACTTTTTGGGGTTCAGACACATTTCAACCTTTAACATGGTTTGTAAAGTCTCTTCCAAATCTTTAGGTGCACTTTCACTTTTTTTTTGACTTTTTTACCATGTCGTCCACATATACTTTCAAGTTCCTACTAATATGATTGGAAAATACCTGAGTGATCAGGTGCTGATAGGTCGCTCTCACATTTTTCAACCCAAATGAAATATTTTTATAGCTGAAAACTCCTATCTCTGTGATGAAAGCTGTTTTCTCGGTATCTTCTTCAGCTATCATGATTTAGTGATAACCTTTTAGGCATCGAAGAACATAAGGATCTCATATCCTGATATAGCCTCAACCTTCTGGTCGATCACCGGCAATGGGTAACAATCTTTCGGATAGTACTTGTTAAGGTCAGTATAATCAATGCACATTCGCCAACTATTATCAGGTTTTTTAACCAGTGCTGGATTAGATAACCAAGTTTGGTAGAATAACTCTTTGGTAATATCACATTGGAGTAATTTTTTCACTTCTTCATTGACCATTAGGTTTCTGTTTGGGGTCAATGATCTTTTCTTTTGCTAGATAGACTTCACCTAGGGATCGATGTTGAGCATGTGCGTCATCAAAGATGACGAGATCCCAGGCATATCTTTTGGGCCCTTTACAAAAACTTCTTTGTATTGGCAGAGAAGATGAGTAACTCGATCTTTGATTGAGGTCGGCAGTGTAGCTCTTACCTTAACTGTCCTATCAGGATGGCTATCATCTATTATGATTTCCTGTGTTTCATCAGTGATCTATTGCTGTTTAACTGAACCCTTTTTCGTACTGACCTCTTAGAAATTACAAGATGTGGCCTCAGAGCTCTTGGTATTTTGGAGTTTTCGATGTGTGACTTCAGAATTCTCAAAGGTATCCCGAGGTGGAGCCTTAGGATTTCTAACTTTTTCGACATATCGAGGTGTGACCTCAGGATTTTTGGAAGAAACTATTGCACCTTTTTCTTTGTCTATTCTCCCCTGAAATGTCAGCTTGGGGTGAAATTGTAATATTTCTGGAGTCTGGATGGCATGTGCACCTTTCGTCAAAGTATTTTTACCTTTGATCGCTATACACATGCATTCTCTTGCCGTATATTGATCTCTTCAAATTGATATCACTCTGTGCTTCAAAGGAAATTTCATGACCAAATGATAGGGTAATCAAATGATCTTGGCCTTGTTCATCCAAGATCTCTCGATGATTGTATTGAAAGGAGATTGGGCATCTACAATGTAGAAGTTTGTCATTATAGTTTTGTCCCAGGGGTAATGCCCCACTATAACTACAAGTATGATTATGCCCACTGGATGAATGACTTCGAGAGCAAATGTTACTAAAGGCATACTGGACGGTTTTAATGCTGCAAAGTCGATCCCTAACTTGCGAAAACAATCAATAAATAGGACATCGATTGTGCTACCATCATCAACATAAACTCAGTGTTCCTCTTTACTTGCAACTATAGCCTTGATGACCAAAGTGTCGTTATGCGGGCTAATTGTGAGAACCACATCTTCCTTCGAAAAAGAGATAACCTCGGAAGGTTTGAAGCGTTTGTGAATTGGTTCATAAGGAAGAATTCTCCTAACATTGGCTTTAATCGCAAACTGCGACTAACCTTTCGGGTAACCACCAAATATGGCGTGGATAATGCTAGTAACATTGCGATTATCATTAGGCGGAGGTTGGGATGTCAGCTTTTGCGAAGGGTTGCCCTGGTATTGCTGATATGGTTGACTCATGGAAAGGTCCCACCTCAGCAGATAGTTCGTTTAATGTGAAGATGGATCTCGCTTGCCTTGTCTTCCACCTCGCCCTTTTGAGTGGTAGCTACCTCCGGGCTCTCCTGATTGAGGTTAGGCTCTATTAAAGCGAGAATGCCATCTTTGGGCGTACTGACCAAGCACTTCATTACGGATGCAATCTTCTATTTCTTTCTTGAGATCTTTGTAATCCTCACTATTATGTCCATGGTCATTATGGAAAGCACACCACAAATGTCGTGGTCTTTTATTAGATGCTGCAGTTAAGGAGACGAGAGGTCTGAGAAGATTTCTATGTATAGATAAGATCTCGGAGAGACTCTTGGTTGGTAGTGTGAGACTTTTTTTTTCTTGAATTCAAGACTCCAGGTGACCCTTATTGTAATTCAACTTGTTGAATGCACTCTTATGAGGGTTCTTTCCTTTTACATTTTTTTTAATGTTTTTCTCATTTTTTCGCTTCTTTCTATTGGCTTCTTCTCCTTTCGTATAACTCTCCACTATTTGCCATAATGCTTGAGTGTCAGTTGGAGTGTCCCATGCTAATTTCGTGTAGAATGGTCCAGGGTTCAAACCATTCATGAAATCCGAGATTACTAACTGATCTATCCGATCAGTCACTTGAAGGCTTTTTTGAATCTTTCAACGTATGATTTGAGGGATTTTTTTTCCCTTGCTTGAAATTTATCAGATTTGTAGCCATTTTGTGAAACTTCCTCCTTTAAAAGAAATAGATATGGAAAAGTTGCACCAATCATAGGAATGACGAAATGCTATTACGTGGTAGGCCATCGATCCACACTCGTGCCTTTTCACTCAAATAGATAGGGAACGCTTTATACATCACCTCTATAAGAGCATTTTTAATGTTCATCGCGTACTTAAACCTTGATAAAAAATCTAAGAGGTTAGAGTCCCCCTCATAGGATGGAATTCCGTCAAGCAACTTGAATCTTGCTTGCATTAGATACTACATGATGTCAAGCGTAAAAAGTGATAGGGTATCTCTTTCATTATCAGAGCCCAACAGACCATGAATATCATCAGCCATCTTGTTACTAATTGGAGGAAAATCATTATGTCGGGAACGCTTCAGGTCATGCTTTGACCTAACCCTAAAACGGTCATTTGCATAATTATTGTCAGCATGGGAAGCTGAAACTTCATTTCCATCGTCATTCCTCCTCCATCGGCTACGCTCCTAGTTATTATGTCTTGGTTCAGCCTCAAATGGATGTGGATTATGCTTGGCTCTACAGAACTCTTCAAACTATGCACGATGTTGCTCTATAAAGGCCCTCTCGTCTATCTCATATTGTCTTCATGCTGGAGAATTATCCCTATCTAAAACTATGCACCATGAATGTTCACTTTCATGAGCGGAGGGATGTTTCGATCGTTCAGAGATTCCACCTAATTGTAATGGATCATTTTTTGTAGGCCCCGAACGACTACACCATGTTCTTTCTTGGCTAATTCTCTCAGTTGCTCTCCGCTCTCCAAATCTAGCATCCACCATCTTTGTATTGGTTAGAATGAGAAAGGAGATTGTGAATATTCCTTTAGAAATTAAAAATGATCCTCACAGACGACGCCACTTGATGAAGGCTACATTTGTAACTCGACTAAGATTTGATAAATGGTTTTGACCCGAGATTCTTCGTCTTCCTGTTAATGAATATTCCTGCAAAACAGATCTCAGAGTAGTTCTCTAGGGTAAATTCTCTAATGCCTAAGTCAGAACTTAGTCAGAGTATTGTATTCTTTCAATCGTCAGAATATGTCCCCAAACCTAGTCGTTTTTTGAGCTTATATATCTCCTCTATCCATTTGTGAGATTCGTTACAACGTTTTGGTACGTTGGCCACAACTGTAACCGCTTATTACACGCTGTCATGTTGTTCCATAATTGTAGCATGTTGTTACTTATTCACGGATAAGCACGACCTCACTGAGTTCCCACCTCGTAACATGGGACTCCGAGGTCCCATACACTTGGTGTGATTTCAGTGTTTTTCCATTTTCAACTTTTAAACTTAGAGTTCAAGGTCGAATTGGAGAACATGATGTTGAAATTTAGACCCTTGGCCTTCATATGTCACTGAGGTCCGACCTTTGGTTCTCGGATGAGATAAGGTCTTGTTTAGTCGAGCTAAGATCTAACCTTTTGTTTAAGATGGGAAATTGGATCCCATACACATCACTACTTAAAACCTGCATATTTTCTAAAAGGGAAAAATTGGATTTGGATATACTAAGTTCTTCCTAAAAATTCATATTGAAGAATTGAGGGTTTATAAAATTAGGGTTGAATTCTAATTTTTAAACATTTAGAAAAATAAACAGTAAAATTAAAATTGGGGCATTCAATTCTAATTTTAAAACTCTAATTCTATGGAACTAAACAGAACATTAAAGTAAATTTAATTATAGATAATTCATCGACAAAATATGGAAACTTACTAAAATGGGAATTGACGAAGGCCGTATCAACAACCTGCTAGGATAATCCTGATCTAAAACTCTTTGTCTTCCTTGATGCCAAAAGTTCCTACAAACAAATTTCGGAGTGGTTCTTTGGGGTAAACCTTCATATGCTCAAATCAGTATTTTGTCTGTATGTAGTATTTGGAATTTGCCAAAAATCCCTTACCTAGTAGTTTTTCCAGCTTATATATCTTCTTCCATCATTTGTGGAATTTGTTGCCACATTTTAGCTCGTTGGCCACAGCTATAAATGCTGATTACACGCAGTTACGCTTTTCCATGATTACCGCAGATTGTTATATACTTATGAATAAGCACAACCTCACTGAATTCCCACCTTGTTGGTGTAGTATGGGACCTCGTTCGTCCTAGTCTGAGATCCCGTGCACTTGATATGATTTTAGTGTGCTTTTATTCTCAACTTTTATACTCATACCTAGAGGTCGATATCTAACTGGGGAACATGCCAATGGCTGAGATTCAGGCCCTTAGCCTTCATGTGTTGTTGAGGTCTGGACCTTAGTTGAGATGAAATTCCGTCTCATGTATTACTGAGATCCAGGCTTTAGTTTGAGATATGGTCCTATATATATCATAAGCCCCCCAGACCAAGCATGGTAATGTCAGGCTGAGATTTTGTCATGGTTAGAGTTTTTTAGGTCTTTTGGAATAGAAATAGGTGTAATAATTTGAATAGCCACATTTACCATCTGTCAATACTTATCGCATCTTGTATAATCAGATAACGCTCATCTTCTAAGGGTACAACATTTAATGCTGTGGGGCTCTAGAAAATTTGGTTGAAATGCGTACGGAAGCTCTAGAGTTCCATATAAAAGGTTCGCGTGTTTCGAATCTAGGTTTTTCATTGAGTATTTTTGCTTTCTTTGCCTTTTTGCTTTCACAAACTTTGCAATTTTCTTTTGATGAATAGCCATCTGCTTTCGACGAGTGTCTGATGAGGTGATCTCTGCCCAGTGAACCTTCTATTCACGTTCAGTCAAGAATTTCAAGAAAATAAAAAGTAAGTATGTCTTCTTCTAGATCTATGTCTTCTAGGTCTTCGAGATGGGGAAGTAAAACTATTTCCCTAGCCGGTGAGGAGGATAGTTCTTTTAGCTCGTCCAACCAAAAGTATATTTTTGATCATGATCTTGGGCAATCAAGTAAGAGGAGAGTGAGCAGGAGAAGACAAGTATTTGTGTCATCTAGTTCTAAGAAGGGTAATAGTGTGCTTAAGGATAGGCTTGCTTCGTCTGAGGCTGTGAGTTCATCATCGAAGGAGCAGGAGTAATTTGTTGCTTAGTTGGCAGTGGCATTTTTTAAAAAATTTACACTTACTACCAAGGCCCTGTCTTCAATTTTTGGAGAAGCCGAGGTCAGGGAATTTAAGAAGATGTTCCATATTCCTAAGGCATAGGGCTAGGTTTTCAAGTCCCGAGTGGAAAACATGTCACCCCTGTAAGGTACATAGTATTATATGAAGAACATTTGAAAGCAGGGATAAAGTTTCTTTTGTATCAACTCATCGTTGACATTTTGAAGTATTATAGGATAGTTAGCCCCAAACTCGGCGATGACTATTATTGGATTTGAGGTGTTATGCCGAGAGGGGAAGATAGAGAACTCGGTGGACCTATTTAAATTTTTTTTTATTATATGAAGAGGTCTACAAACTCAATGGATTATTTTGCCTTTTTTTTCGAGATTCGGAGTAAGGTTGTGAAGCCTTTTGCCTACCATGATTGGAAAAGAAGATTTTTCTTTGTAAAATCTGAAGTTTGTAGGCTAAATACGAAGTTGTTCTATGGAGATGCAAATGATACTTATAAAGACCGCAAGAAATAGAATCCTCCAAGCTGTGCTTACATACAGCTCCGAGAAGAAAGAATTGGCAGTTATACTAAGGAGGAATTGTTTAAGTATAAGATGAGTTTGGCCATTGTAGAGGTCAAATCTCGGATTGTTCAATCAAGCCTAAGAGAGAAGCCTAAGGGTAAGGCTATTATACTTTAGAATAAGTTTTTGTTATTATTGTTTTAGCTAATCTTTGCGATTGTTTGTTTTTTTATTGTACAGTGGTGAAGTTCAACTCTTTAGTCAAGGGTGGGCCATCAAATGAGGCGTAGCCCAACGCTGAGGAGGCCCCATTGTTCGATGAATTGCAAGCATACAATATCAACAAGTAATATAGTAGTGAGTAAAGTATCGTTCCCACGAGGATTGTTTTCAATTTAACCAATTACTTACCAAATTGATTAATTTAACAACAAGCTAGCCAATAAAACAAAACTTTCATGCAATTTTAATTATACTTAACAAAGAATGAAAATTTATAACAATAACAAAATATTAAAAATTTACCAATTTAACAAAGATGTTAGAGATTTCGACTTCACTTAATCAATCCTAATTAACTCTCTTGACTTGTCATGCAATTAACTTAAATTCCAAATTATGATGGTGAAATTTCCCTAATGTAAATTAATAGCCGACATCGGTCTAATAACCCTATTTAGATTAAAATCAACTCACACTTGGTCTAGGTGAATTTAGATTTCTAAATGCATTAGGAACTATGGAAATTCCCGGATTCAATCTAAATAGCCATTACTTAGTTCTACTACCGCAACCACATGAACAACCTAGATTATTACGGTCTAAATTGAATTCATGGTTTAATATCACATGAGCACATGCATGTTATCTCCTCTCGGTATCAAACAAGCATCAACAATCAATTAAGTGGTGATCAATCACCTAAAAGCATTAAGAACATGATATTAAACTCATAATTGAAATATAAATTGCATGAACAAGTCTTAAGAATTAATTATTCATGATTAAGATCCATCTAATCTCTAACAAAAGAAATTAGAGCATAATAAAATTTAAACTAACAACAAAAATAAAAATAGACATAATTGAAATTAAAATAAATTCTGAAAATTAAAGTAAACAATATTTAATAAATATAAAAACTATAAAATACTTAATACTTGAAAATAAAACACAATTAGAAATTCTTAACAAAACACAAGAAATAATACTACTAAAATTGTTAAAACAAACTAAACAAAGACAAGGAAAGAAAAATAAAATAACTAAACTAAACTAAACTAAACAAAACAATAAAAGACAAAACCCGTAAATGAAGACTTGAAGACCAAGCAAACAATGAATTCTGCATGGTTTTGAATTCCACACCCGAAGCTTCCAAAGAGGAACAAAACAAACAATTTGTTACTTCTTTGTGAGTTCAAGTTAGCTATTATTTGAAAACTAAACTCATTAACTACCCAAACAAGAAGAAAGAAATGATGAATACTTGACTGGAAAAGCTTGAAGAAACAACAAGAAAACAACTAAAATTATGCAAAGAAAGAAATACAAAGAAACCCGTAGCTTGCTAGATGAAAAGAAAAATTTTTGCAAGTCCATGTTCTATTTGCTAAACTACTGCAAACAATAAGAACAAAACAATGAAGAAAGAATGAAGAAAACAACAAAAGGAAGGCTGACTTATTTGCCGCAGAAAACCAGGAAAAGCAAAAATTTCAAAACAAAACCGTAGTGATTTTTGTCAAGAAAATCAAGAGCATGAAGCTGCAATTCGCTAAAGATTATTGAAAACACCAACTGGAATTTGTAGAATAAAACCGTGAGTAAGAACTGGAATTTTCAAGAAAACCGAGAATAAAAAGACAACAAATCAAGAAAAACCGTGAACAATCTTTCTTGGAATCTAAACTCATCAAAAGAAAAGAAAACAAAAGAATGAAGAAAGCTAGCTGCTCTAAACTAGAAAAGCAGAAAGAAAATAGCTTGGCTAAACTAAATCTAATCTAAAGAAAGAAAAAAATCTTTGCTACCGAATGGATGAAAATGGGATATCATTCCTCCGCTCCAAGTGCTATTTATAAACAAGGCTTTGTCCAGATTTTTTCTTTTCTTGTTTCTTTCTTTGTTCACCACGGACATGTGTTGTGGTCTTCCATGTGCTTGTCATCTTTTACAAAGAAAGCAAGCTTTGCTTTTCACATGTTATTCTGATCTTTTTCTTCTTTCCTTCTTCCTTCTTTTCTTTCTTTTCTTCTTTTGCCTTTCTTTTGCCCATGTGAGACTGCATTTTGGAGAGACTTTCTTGGTCCTCATGCAATTCTTTCTTGAGAAAAGAAAAGAATGGCATGGTTTTTCCCTTTTGCATGTCGCTGTTTCTTTCTTTCTTTTGTGTGTTGCTCATTTTCTCTTTTTCTTTTGCATGTTTGTTGTCCGATTTGTTGCTTGGTTATCATTTATGATCAATTGGATGGAAAGTTAGTGCAGTTCTGCCTTTTCTTTTATTTCTTTGCCTTATACTTGGTCGACCAAAAGCATAGGAAAGAGCGAATACATCCCACCGCTCTTTCACGATTTCTTTCAATGGCAACAACTTGCATTTTGTACGCTGTAAAGATAACAAGAGATACATTGAACCCATTGCATTAGAGATATAAACATATCCACAGCATTTTTAAGTAAAATTCTGGAAGATAATTTACAACCTTCACTTTCAAAGTTCTAAAACTATTAAACTCAAATTAGAAGAAAAATTCAAGATTAAGCTCAAAAGTTCTAAAATTATTAGAAAACTTAGAAATCATAAAATCAAAGGATAATTTGGCCAAAATAAGTAAGAACAAATTAAAACATAAGCCAATTTCTAACCAAAATTAATTAGAAAACTCTATATAAAATAGAGTTATCACCCATCATTTATGAAAATGGTGAATGTGAAGCCTTCAAAGAGGAAGGTTGAGAAGATGATGGCCAAGGCTGAAACCTCGGCCAAAGGAAAAAGAATAAAGGTCCCTAACAACAAGGGCAAAGCTGGCCGGGGAAAAGGCGAGGTTTTCACCTTGGACATAGTGTTCCACTTCTCTATGCCTATGGATGACTCATTAGGGGTGACGGTCAAAGGCATGGAGGACCATCAGAAAATGTTGACCGAGATGCCGATAACTAGCCTTAACAATAATTTAGCTTCCATAGTGCTACAAGTACAAAAGTGTTGGCAAAGTCATGTTTCTTTATGAATGTATATTAAAAGTGTTGTTAATAGATTGTTTGAATTGCATACGTTAGCTGCATGGACAGAGTATGTCCAAATAGCTAATCATCTAGCAATGGAGGCCTCTAAGCATCAAACTGAGGTTGCTTAGCTTAGGGATGCCGAGGCGACATCTACGAAGGCAAAGAGGAAAATGGAGGGAAAGGTTGCTTTCCTTCGCTAACAGCTAAAGAAAAGGGAAGTTGAGGTCCAGAAACTTAAAAGCATTGATCAAGGGGAGTTTGTAAAGTTGCCAGTGAAGAAGGTTTTCTATACACAATACTTTGGCAACTTTACAATGAATTTGTCTTAGGCAACTAGAGAGATAAGATTGCATGATGCTACCGTTGAAATTCAAGGGAAATTTCCAACTTTTAAGTTGGAAAAGTTGCTTGGCTATGATCGCGAGGCCATGGCAAGAGTTGATAAGGCATATGTTGATACTAGGAAAGAGTTTGATGGTTCCTTCACATTACTACAACATGTGACATCTCAAAACTCACCCAAGACCTTGGAAGAGCTCAATGCTTGTACGGGATGAGGACCCGGACCTCTAGACTCGAAAGAGTGAAGCTCCAGGAGGTCAGTCAGAAGCCGAGACCTCGTCTCGGGATAAAGAGGCTCAGAAAGAGGCTAGATCTTAGGCCTTTTCCTTTTCTTTTCTTTTTTTGTAAAGACAATTTCTTTAATCAATGAAATTCTAATTTGTCTTTACTTTCTACTACATCAAGGTCATTTTTTGTCTTCAAGAGCCACTTTTAATGAATTGCATGAGAAGTTTGGACTCTCAAAGTTGTGCATACTGAGTTTTGGGACACTATACTTAGATTAGGGAATGAGAATAAAGATCTCAATCATCAAATTGCCCGTCTTAAACGTTTGAACCACAGTCTTAATGAAGACAAGATAAAAGAGCAACGAGCAATGGGAGATTTGATCCTTAGGGAGAGATCAGCTAATGTAGAGAATGAAAAGAATAAGGAAATGATTGCTACACTATCTGCCGAGTTGGATAGTAAACGTCAAAAGATCCAAGGTCTTCAAAGTGCGCTTGGGCCATACAAGAAGTAGATTTTCGAATTGCAATTTGAATGCAAGACTTGGAGGTCGAAAATTGAAAAAATGGAAGCTCACCTAAATGAGGCAGTTCTGAACACAGCGCCTGCTAATAGAGATTCTGTCGAAACGATATTAAAAGAGTTGGAACTCTTAGCCCAACAAAAACAAAAAGACACTGTACGTACAAGAAAAAAGAAGAAGTGTTTAACATGTATCTCTAAGATAAAGTTAGATATGAGAAGGAGAAGAGAAAATGAAAAGGAAAGTTGTAAACTTCTCATATATGTAAAATGTTTATAAAATAATTGGCCTGAGATCCCTACCCCTTGGGTGTTTGGGATTTTATTCATTGAATTTTCTAACGAAATAACCAATCCGAGATCCCCACCCTTTGGGTGTTTGGGATTTTATTCATCAGATATTCTAATGAGATAAGTAATCCCTTGGGTGTTTGGGATTTTATTCGTTATGCATTTTAACTTTTTCTCACCCCGTAGGATGTTTCATTTTATCACCCTTATGGATGTTCACATTCTCTTCACCCACTTGGAATGTTATAGAGTTCGTAGCTAGACTCAACTAAATTGAGATTACACGTGATTTTCTCAATTTATAATTTAGCAATGTGGTTTTACCAATCTTAAACTGAGTTCAGGGTAATTAACATTCCCTTTTTCGATTTATAAAGAGATAATATAAGAAAGATATTTTATTCATTAGTCAAAACTTTAAACGTAAAAACATTTAAAATTGTTGACATGATAGACTCGAGGTAACAAGTTCCCCTTCATTGTGGCCAAGCGATAGCTTTCGAACTTTGACGCATCAATGACCCCTATAGGGACCTTCCCAATTGGCTTCCAATTTTCCAAACTTTTGAACTCGGCTTGCTTCATTTTTGCCTAATACCAAATCTCCTGGGGCGAACTCATTGATTTTGCCCGTTCATTGTAATATTTTGCCATAGCTTGTTTGTATTATGCTTCCTTTATCGATGCTAGATCTCGGCATTCTTCCAACAAGTCTAGATTCAACAAAACCTCTTATTCATTAACCTTAGCATTAAAGGCCACAACTCTAGATTTGGAATCCCAATCTCTATAGGAATGATAGCCTCTGAGCCATATACTAGACTATAAGGGGTTTCCTTCGTTCCGAGGTGTGGTACGGTAAGTCCATAGGACATTCGGAAGGTTTTCTACCCAATCTCCTTTAACTTTATCCAGCCTAGTCTTGAGTCCTTACAATATCATGTGATTTGTAACATCAACTTGGCCGTTGGCTTGCCAGTGTGCAATGGAAGTGAAGTTCTGCCTGATCTTTAGTTCTTCACACCAAGAGCGAAAGGGATCATCTACAAATTGTTTCCCATTGTTTGAAATGATTACATGAGGGATACCAAATTTGCAAATAATTTTACTCTACACAAACTTCAGAACATTTTTTCCAATAATAGTAGTTAGAGGTTCAACTTCCACCCATTTAGTGACGTGGTCGATGGCCACTATTAGGAATTTCAGACGTCCGGCTGCCTCTGGAAAAGGTCCAAAAATATCAATCTCCCATTGCATGAAAGGCCACAAACTTTGGATATTGATTAATTCCATTTGGGGTTTTCTAACTATAGGAGCATGAAAATGGCACTTAACGCACTTTTGTATGAAATTATAAGCATCTTTAAACATGGTTGGCCGGTAGTAACCCTAACAAATGATTTTCTTAGCAAGCATGCAGGGGTCCCACATGGCTTCCACAAGATTCGAGATGCACTTCTTAGAGTATATAGTCTACTTGCCAAGGTCCGATACATTTGAGCAACGGCTAAAAGTAGAAACGTTTGTAAAGTATGCAATCTTGTATTACATACCGATGTGCCTTTAACTTTAGTTTCCTTGCTTCATTTTTATCATCTGGCAGTTCTCCATCTCATAGATATTGCCATATGGGGGTCATCCAATTGTCCCCCATTTTTTCAATGGTCATTGTGACCTTTTTCTAAGTGCTTCTGCGAGGAAGTACTTCCACCAAAACCTTCTTATATAAATGAGAAAAAACAGATGATGCCAACATGCTTAGGGTATTGGCTCTTTTATTTCTCGATCTGGGAATCTACATAATCTTGAAACTATCAAAGAAATAGCTAAGCTGGCCTACCTTGTCAAGATACTTTTTCATTTAAGGCTCCTTAACTTCATAGGAACCTTATACTTGGTTGACTACTATTTGAGAGTCGCTATATGCTTGCGCTTCTATCGCCTTCATCGTTTGAGCCAACTTCAAACCTGTAATCAAAGTTTCATATTCAGCGTCATTATTAGTTGTTTTGAATTTAAAACATAAAACATACATAATTTCTGTGCCTTTCGGACTTTGGAGCAACAGTCTAGCTCCACTGCCATTTTCATTAGAAGTGCTATCTACATATCAGTCCAGGTCTTTGAGTCTTTTATTCCCTTTTTGGCGAGCTCAGGTAATAACGGAGGGTTGGTGTCCGAGGTCCCGGTGGTGGGCATTTCAACTATTAAATCTGTTAGAATTTGAGCCTTTATAGCTATCCAGGTTGATAATATTAGTCACATTCTCCAAACTCTATGGCCTATTTTGCTAATCTTCTAGAAGCCTCGAGTTTGGATAGTATTTGCTTAATGGGTTGATCGGTTATAACACATATTAGATGTGCTTGAAAGTAGGGTCGGAACCTCTTAACAGTATGAATTAAATCTGGGATCAATTTATCTAGCGAAAGATATCATGTCTCGACTCCTTGTGGGGTGCAACTAACATAGTACACTGGCCTTTACACATTGTTCACATCTTGAATAAGTACCGCGTTAACAGCATCACTTGAGGTTGCTAAGTATAAGTATAAGACCTCTCCAGGTGCAAGTACTGTGAGCGCTAGCAAGTTTGCCAAATGTTTATTTAACTCCTCGAAAGATTTTTGACATTTTTTATTCCACTTGAAATTTTTGGTCTCTCATAATACATGAAAGAATGGGAGATGTCAATCCGCCGCTCATGATGGAAACCTGTTTAAGGCTGCTAATGACCCTGTTAACTTTTAGACTTCCTTCAGGGTTCGCGAAGGTGCCATCTCAGCAATGGCTCGTATTTTGTTTGGATTGGCTTTAATTCCTCTTTAGAAACCACATATCCCAAAAATTTGTCAAATCCTACCCCAAAAGTATACTTTTTGGGGTTCAGACGCATTCCAACCTTGAACATAGTTTGTAAAGTCTCTACCAAATCTCCAGAGGTGCTTTCACTCTTCTTAGAATTTATCACCATGTCATCCACGTACACTTTCAAATTTTTACCAATCTGGTTGGAAAATACTTGTTTGACCAGAAACTAATAGGTTGCTCTCACGTTTTTAATATGAAGGGCATCTTTTTATAACAAAAAACTCCTATCTTTGTGATGAAAGCTGTCTTCTCAGCGTCTTTTTCAGCCATCAGGATTTGGTGATAACTTTTGTGGGCATTAAGGAATATGAGAACCTCGTATCCTGATATGGCTTCAACATTTTAATCAATTACTTGCAAGGGATAATAATCTTTCGGACAGTACTTATTAAGGTCAGTATAATCAATGTACATTCACCAACTGTCATCGGGTTTTTTTAACTAGTACTGGATTGGATAACCAAATTGGGTAAAATACCTCTTTGATAGGGCTAACGATCTTTTTTTTTGTTGGACAGACTTCACCTTGGGATTAATGTTGAGCTTGTGCGTCATTAAAGATTGTGAGATCCCAGGCATATTCTCGAGACACTATGCAAAAACTTCTTGGTACTAGCAAAAGAGATTAATAATGCGATCTTTAATTATAGCCGATAGTGTAGCCCCCACCTTAACCGTCTTATTAGGATAGTTGTCATCTATCACAATTTCTTGTATTTCATTAGTAATTTCTTATGGTTCAATTGGGCTTTTTTTTTGTACCAGCATCTTGGGAGTTTTGAGGTGTGACCTCAAAATTTCTGGTGTCTTGTGGTTTCGAAAGTGTGACTTCAGAATTTCTGAGAATTTCCCAAGGTATGACCTTAGGATTTTTGAAGAGAACTAATACATCATTTCCTTTCTCTCTTTTACCCCTAGGCAACGCCTTGGGATTAGGTTGCGGCACTTCTGGAGTTTGAAAGGCATATACGCCTTTCATCAAAGTGATTTTTCCTTTGATGGCAATACGTATGTATTTCCTTGTCGCACACTGATCTCCTCATATAGATACCACTCTATGCTCAATTGGGAATTTCATGACCAAATGGTAAGGTAACCAAATGGCCTTGGCCTTGTTCATCCATGATCTCCCAATGATAGCATTAAAGGGAGATGGAGCATTCACTACATAGAAATCAGTCATTATAGTTTTATCACAGGGGTAATCTCCCACTATGATTGCCAAAGTAATTATGCCCACTGGGTGAACAATTTCATGAGCAAATGTCACTAAAGGCATACTACATGGCTTCAAGGCATCGAAGTCGATTCCTAGCTTGTGAAAACAATCAATAAATAGGACATCGATTGTGCTACCATCATCAACATAAATCCAATGTACCTCTTTATTTGTAACTATGGTCTCGATAACCAAAGCATCATTATGTAAGCTAATGGTGGAAACTATATCTTCTTCTAAAAAGAGATGACATCGAAGGTTTGAAGTATTTGTGGATTGGTTCTTGAGGTAAGATCCTCCTGGCATTAGCCTTGATCGCAAACTACGATTGTCCTTCTGGGTAACCATTGAATATGGTGTGGATAATGCCAATGACATTGTGATTGTCATGTGGTGGAGGTTGGAATATTAACTGTTGTGAGGGATTGCTTTGGTATTGTTGATATGGTTGATTTATGGAAGGGTCCCATCTTGGTTGATAGTATACCTGATGTGAAGGCAAATCTCGTCCACCTTGTCGTCTACCTTGCCCTCCAAAATAGTAGCCACCTCTCCAACATCCAAATCGAGGTTAGGCTCCATCAAAGCAAGAGTGTCACCTTTGGACATACTAACCAAGCATTCCATTATGGATGCAATCTTCTATTTCTTTCCTGAGGTCTTTGCAATCTTCAGTGTCATGACCATGATTATTATGAAAAACACATCACAAATATTGTGGCCTTTTGTGTGGTGCTGCAATTAATGGAACTGGGGGTTTGAGTAGATCTCTATGTATAGATAAAATATGGGCGAGGCTCTTGGTGAGTGGACTGAGATCTTTTTCCTAAATTCAAGGTTCCAAACGACCCCGATTATAATTTAGCCTATAAAATGCACTCTTCTGAGTGTTTTTCCCTTTAGCATCCTCCTAATGCTTCTTCTCATTTTTCTCATTTTATCGCTTCTTTCTATTAGCTTTATCTCATTTGGAATAACTTTTCACCATTTGCTATAAAGTTTGAGTGTCAGTTAGTGTGTCTTGCGCCAATTTAAGTATAGAATGGTTCGGGATTGAAACCATTCATAAAAGTCGAGATTACTAACATATCTGTACGGTCAGCTACCTATAGGTTTTCATCATTAAATCTTTCCCCATCCGATTTCAGGGATTTATCCTTCCCTTGCTTGAGATTTATCAAATCTGCCACCATTTTGTGAAATTTTTTTCCTTTGAAAGAAGTGAGTGTGAAAAAATTGCGCCAACCGTCTAAAAGAGGAAACACTGCCACGGGATAAGCCATCGACCCGCACCCATGCCTTTCCACTAAGATAGATGGGAAATGTTTTGCACATTACTTCCATCATAGTATTCTTAAACTTCATCACATATTTGAACCACGATAGGAAATTTAAGAGGTCAGAGTCCCTTTTATAAGATGGGATCCTCTCAGGCAATTTGAATCCTTCGTGTATTAGATATTGCATGACGTCGGGCATGAAGGGTGATGGAGCATCCCCTTCATCATTGGAACCCAATAATCCTTGAATATTATCAGCCACCTTCTTGCTAATCTGAGGAAAATCATTGTGTAGAGGATGTTTGGATTGTGTTTCAATCTGACCCCTGAACGATCATTTTGATAATTATCACTATTATGGGAGGTGGAAACCAATTTCCTCTCATTATTCTCTTCCGGCAGGCATGTTTCCGATCATCATGTTTTGTTCCCGCCTCAGATGGGCACTTATAATGTCTAGCCCTACGGAATTCGTCGAATTGTGCATGATATTGTTCCATAAAAGCTTTTTCGTCATCTTTATACTGTTTCCGCGCTGGTGAATTGCTTTGATTTGAAGATGTACATTTTGAATGCTCACTTTTATGACCATATGGATGTTCTGATCATTCAGGGATTTCGCCTAAACGTAGAGAGCTGTTTTCTACGGGGCCCAAACTGTTGCGTTGTGTCCCATCTTAACTGGTTCCTTCCATAGTTCTACGTCCCCTAGATCTAGTGCTCACTATCTTTGCAGTGTTTGAAGAATCAACAAAAAAAGATTGCAAATATTCCTTCACAAGTTAATTAATGCCCACAAACAGCGCCAATTGATGAAGGTCATATCTGCAACCCGCTAGGATAATCCTGATCTAAAACTCTTCGTCTTCCTTGATGCTAAAAGTTCTTGCAAAACAAATCCTAAAGTGGTTCTCCAGAGTAAATCTTCCCATACTCAAGTCAATATTTTGTTTGTATGTAGTACTTGGAATTTGCCAGAAATCCTTTACTTGGTCGTTTTTCCAGCTTATATATCTTCTTCAGTCATTTGTGGAATTTGTTGCCACGTTTTAGCATGTTGACCACTGTTGTAACTACTGATTACACGCCATTATATTTTCTTGTGATTGCCGCATATTTTCTTATGAATAAGCACGACCTCACTGAGTTCCTACTTTGTTGGTGTAGTCTGGGACCTTGTCCACCCAAGTCCGAGGTCCCGTACATTTGGTGTAATTTCAGTGTGCTTTTGTTCTCAACTTTTATACTCAAACCTAGAAGTTGATATCTAACTGGTAAACATGCCACTAGTTGACATTCAGGCCCTTAACTTTCGTATGTTACTAAGGTTTGGACTTTAGTCGAAATGAAATTTCGTCTCGTGTATTACTAAGATCCAGACTTTAATTTAATATAAGGTCCCATATATATTAGAAATCATTCTTATAAACTAATATCATAACATAGACAACCAAAATAAAAATCAAAGGTTAATCTGATAATAAAATTGAATTCTCCTAACTACCAATAAAGAAAAAGAAAAAAGAAAAGTAGTGCGAAATCTACCCCATTATTTTTTTTTCTTTCTTTCTTTCCTTTTTTTTTTTTGTCTTTTTTCATAAAGAGTCTTTGGTGTTGATGGGAAAATTTTCATTAGACTCCAATTTCCAAGGCCTGCTAAACCACGAGCTGCATAGTGGGTTTATAATTGTTCATTTGTTCTTAAGATTGCCGCCAACGATGAGTACAGGAACATGAATTAGTTCTCCAAAGCAAAGTGCTCAAATTTTACAGCTTCAGGTCACACTCACGATCTTGTTGCCCAATACATTTTATATATCAACATCACTCGTGCAAATAAAAAATATGAACAGTTAAGGTTCTGAAAGGTGTGGTATTGAAATTTGTGGAACATTATTTTGTTAATTGATTCAGAAAGGTCATCAGCAACAATGTTTGGATAGCTTTGTGTAAAGAATTCAAAATCCTACATTCCAAGCTAATAATTTTTAAGAGTTTGTTTGATTTTAATTAGAATTGAAATTAATTTAAAATTAGATACTTCCTCAGTTTTAAAAAAAAAAATTAATTTTTTTTGTCCTAATAAAAGAGTTTACTTTTAAATCAAATTACTAAAATATCCTTAATAATTGTGTATACTTACAATTAAAAAATAAGGATAAAAATATAAAATTATATATTGGTTAGTGCATTAAGTGTGTTATACCTAATATTTAATAAAAAATTATATTTAAACTAAAGTAGACTCTTTTTTAAAATGAAGTGATATATTTTATATAAATATTAATTTAAATTTTATAGAAAATTTAATAATTTAAAAATATTATCGGATTGTTCTAAAAGATTTTATAAGCCACAAGGCGTACTGGTGACTCTGTCAAGAGGGTAAAGAATGAAAGGTGGAAAACCCCCAAAAAAAGGGGTTGACCAGCGTACCCTAGAGCCGAAACATGGACTCCGTGCCTACTCGAGATCATGGAGAATCTTTAAAATTACCACTGCTTAGCTTTCAATTCGTCTCTAACCATCAAATGAAATATGAATAACTTGTCGCTCCTGCAAGACAAAGACTCAATCAAGAACCAGAGAAACAGGCTATCGGGTCCCATCCCTATGTGGATTTCCAATTGGACAAGTGTAAAATAAACATTACGAATAAATTGAAATTAAAAAATATTAAAATTTAATTAAATATCATAAAAAATTATCTAAGTTTAAGACAATTCCAGTTCTAATTAAAAACTAAACACACCATGAAGGTAAAAGAGAATCTGCATTAAATGGATGATTCTTTTCCCCATTTTCAAGTTAATGTTCATTGATGTAGGAGCAGTGGTGAAGAATTTGGAGGAAACAAAAAGTCTTCAAACTGCTTGTTTGAGGGCTAAAATAATTTGTTTCCCCTCCCCAAACTTCGAACAATAGCTAAAAAATGGAGTAGTAACGTAAGAATATTGAATAAAATTGGGATATAAGATTAACCGTTTTGAGTAATTAGCAGTTCAATATCAATCACCATACACGATGCAATAATAAGTGTTAGGAAGACAGAATCTGGAAGATGGAGTTAGTATGTGGAAATGGTGATTCAAGTTTATATATATATTTTTAAATATTTAAATGCCCTAAATAATAAATTTTATAAAATTACACCTTTTTAATAATACAAAAACCTTACACGCTCTTAAGTCAAAATTTTCCCTTATTTTAAATTGTATAATTTAAAATTGTGTTTTAAGATGTGATGAGTTAGAATACAATAAACATAATTAAAATGAGAAAACAGCTGTACTATTAAATAAAATTAAATTGATGGTCCAGTTTGCTACTAGACCCCGTTGGGCATTGACCCCTCCCCCCCCCCCCCCCCCCCCAATCCTTGCCAAGTTGTCAGTATTTGCCAAGATGTGGCCGGCCAGCAATGGCTACTCGACGGCCGATCGATGGCTGGACATGGTCCAGTGATAGATTCACACAATCACCATATAACAAAATAAATTAATGAATTACGGAGATAGAAGCGAAAACATTTTCTGAAATTTCTATTTGATTACTTGGAAAACGTACACATGATTTGCGACGTCAAGTCATCGGAATCAATGTCACAATTCAAACATATTTGTATCCTTGTAAATATATGTTTGAAATGTCACGTGTCATATTTTGTCGGTTGAAAGTAAAAATTTATTTTTTAAAAGTTTTTATTTACATTTTTTCAAAAAATTATGAGTATGTGTAAATTATCTTTCAAAATTCGTAAATATATTTTTTAAAATAATAATTATAAAATAAAAAATATATTAAATAATACAAAAAATCTTTAAAAAATAAAAATATATTTTAATATAATAATTCACGCATATCCTATGTTATCTCTATTAATAATATTTATATATAATTTAAAATTAAAAAATAAAAAATATATTTAATTATATATTACAAGTAGTATATTTTATAATTAAGATAAAAAAAACTCATACGAAGAAATAAATGGGAAAGCATGAGTCGAGCACGCACAAAATAATGAAACGTCATCGAGTCACAAACACTCGTGAAATGGCGAGGTCCCAGCGTCACATGCGAGGTGCAAACACAGGCAGCTGGTATCATATGCACGTGAGTTTTTGTCACAGGCGCTAACACGATGGACCACGGGTGGCTCATTTTGTACTCATTTGCGCTGCACAAATCCCATTGTACAATAGTCAAACTTTGTCAATTTTTGACATCTTAACAAGCGATTTATATATAATTGAAAGGGTTAGAAACTTAATAATTCAACAGAAATGTGATGGTATTGGCGACTCCCTTATGAATGGGTAATGATCCTTGGTAGGAGAGACAACGTTGAGTCGTATTGGCAAGATTTTCCTACTGAAGAGTTATGGAGTTTTAGCCTGAAAGAAGGGTCAAGCATGATGCAACGCAACGTAAGACCGCGCACGGATAGGAGGGATAGACCAATGCAAAACCGCAATACACGGTTTTCTACTGTCCGTTTCTTTTGATCCTATTAAGGGAAGCTGTGTACGTAGAGATCGACAAGTTAGGATGTTCTTTTGCTTTCTTAGTTAGGTTGTGGTCACAAGATACCGGTCTTACTATGTATTTGGTAGGGTTATGCCGGTCCCGTTTAATTCGAGAAAAATAGCCTCAACCAACCCCTAATGGGTTTAGGTTAGTTATATTAGCGCTTGTCCAATAAAAGTTATGCCCTTTCGGGTCGCTACTTATACTGTACTAATTTGGGAATTTCCACATTAATATAATCAGTTTCTTTTGGACAAAAAAAAAAAAAAACAAAAATGTGTAACAGATTTTTAAGTTTGTTTGATCTCAAAATCAAACGTAACAAAAGTTCAATGCTATGCAATCACAAGATGCTTGTCTTCGTAAATGGCTAATTGGCCTATTGAATAAAACAAGTCATCATGATTGATATTAACAATTGGATTCCATTATTGCATTAACACATTATGTCATGTTTACAAGGGGTTTGAGTTGGTGATAAGGGATCCTATTCCAACATGATTAACATGTTAACCAACAACTACTCCATGATTCATGATATGGGTTAGTAGGCATTTATGATTCAATACTTTTGTTAATCTATTTCATGTTAATTAATGTTGGACAAGCAATTATTTTGTCTTTCTTACAAAACTGTTGATATAGAGAAGAAAATCAGCAAATAATTGTTGTTTCTATTGTAATCTTCTTCGCCATATCTCAATTTAATTAAGCTCATTCAAACTATGAGTGCTTTATGATTGAAGTGCTAATCAACAACGTAATTATTTCTGATAGCAGTTCTTTTATGATTTGATGTCCTATTTTGTTATTTTATATAATTGGAGGACTGATCATTTCAATAGTTTACATACTTTTGAATGGAGAAGAAGAAAGCCCCAAGTATATCTTAATTATTTATAATTTAATCTTGGACCAAATTACCATATAAGATTGATAAAATTAATAGTTTTGATTCTTAAAATTGGGAAGCATGCGCAATTATTTACTCTCGAGTAAAACTTCCATAAACTTGTGTAATTAAATACATCTTAGTTTTCATTTCTCAACAACTAAAAGAAAAATATAGGAGAATTTCATTTTACATCAAATTTTGAAATCAGCGACTTCAAATCTACTAAAAACGCCTCCACAGCATACCAGCTTGATGGTTTGTCCTCAATAATTGTTAAAAATACTAATTAAGATGATTTTGCAATATGTCCATTTCCAATCAACGGAATGAGTGATATTAATGTGTTCATTAGCTGTCACATAAAAGAAAAGTCTTGAAAAATGGTATATATCATTCTTTCATTTAGAGTTAATGCTAACATGACAAATTCCTGTTTCAGTAGACAGAGTTGTTGTTTGCTCCAAGCCTCCAATGGTCTTGTCAATTGACTTTGAACAATCCCCAGCAGGGATATCTATCATTCATTACAGGACACCTATCTAGCATTGATTACTAAATAGTTCAATCCTGTAAACAGGAGACCTAGTTAATAGTATTATTTTTCTCAAAATTTCTTGAAAGCATGTGAAGTGAATTGAGATATAACTTTGGGGTTTGTACTTTTGTCCAGGTTTTGGATTGAAACTACGAACCAAACAATTAAAACACATAAAGAGATAAATTCAACAATTGAAGTCAATGATAACAATGATAAGGTTTCTCAAAATTTTGGCAATATGTTGACTCGAGAAGAAACTTATAATTTTCTAATAAGTCAGTCCACTAACAAATAGAAAGGAAGAGAGAAAAAGAAAAGAAAAATATAAACTTACGAGGTTTACAATTTTTGACTTTTTGAAAAATTAAAGTGTTTTCATATTATCCTAATATAATTTATTTAGAGTAATATTACTTTTAATAAAAAATTATAGTGAAAGTCATAATAGTTAATATAACAAAAATAGGAAGAAAAAATTATTTATTTTTATTTTTTTAAAAATTAAAAAATAATTTTATTTTTTATTTTTATTATATTAGTCATTATAATTTTTTTACGATAAATATTTAATTAAGAGTAACATTAATGACTTTGTAATGACAGGTGTTTACTACATGCCCATTTTTATAAGACAAGAAGCAATTAAGGTTACTATCTTATTTCTAGTTCCAAAAAAGAGCAACTATAATGAATTGGTGCAGCCAAAAAAAAAAATGTTCAAAGTGGAAGAGAAGGAAAGTGTAAAAAAATTTCAATATTGTAAACCTCAGAACCAACATTTTTATCGTAGCATTTTTTTACCATCTTAGGTAGAAAGACTAACATTAATTTTCTCCACTCCTAACCCTTTTATATTCGACCCAAAAAAAAAAAAAAAAAAAAACTTTAGCATATACAAATGCTAATTTCGTGCCTTTGTTTTTTTCTTCCCCTATTTTCACTTCTTTTAATCTCTCCTCCCAATTACCCCTTTCCCACCTACAATACATGCATAAACTTCAACCCTCAACCTCGAATTGGGGAGGAATCTAATTGGCCAATACGCGTTGGTTTATTTTGTTTCTTTTATATTTTTAAAGTAATGATATGAACAATAAAAATTTTAGTGAATTTTTATAATAATTTAATTGATATTCACATAGTATAAAAGTGCTGAATAATTAAGTGATCGCATGAGTCATTGAGGTATTTTACTAAAAAATTTATTTTATCACCACTCATTTTTTAATAAATGATTGAGTGATAAAAGATATACGAAATTCACTCAATACTTAATTTACAATTAGCAAATAATTAAATTTCATGAGTTAGGTGAAACACTTCATATGTGAGTTAGGTAAGTGGATTATGATCTTATCTTATCAACTACTATTAGAGAATCAAAGGCCAATTCATAATTGGCGTAGGGATGCCGCTCTCTAACTACCACTCTTGCAACTCATCTTTGCATTCTATTTATATTTACAGCCTTAAAGCTCCATTTTTAGACTATCTTGCAAATGACTTAAAGTTTAAAGTAATTTTTTGTTTTTTTTTTGGCAATTAAGCCTTTCATGAAATCTATACTCTAAAAGAGAAACTTTAGTGATAATCTACTGTTAGTAGGTTTCTCCCAAGTTGTAAGTTACTTTTGGTAAAAGTGTAATTTTGTAAAGTTTTGTGACTATTTTTTCAATAAATTTATGATTTTAATTTGTTTTCAAAGTTTTTATATTATTTTCTTTATTTTAACATAAAATCTATTACTATTTATTTAACTTTTACTTTCAAATGTAATCAATAGGTACAATGTAAAATATATCAAACCTTTTTTTGTTATGCATGGGGATTTATTTTTTAATTTATATGATCATAGAATTTTTGTTAATTTTGTACACACGCATATGTATATTAAAAAAATTGTGTTATCATAACTTAAAATGTAATTTTGATCATAAGCATTAAAATAATATAAATTTTTATTTATCATTTTAAGCATTTTAACTTAAAATACCAATATTATTTCTAAATATAATATAAAATCATTTTAATCATCATTTGGTATTTATAACATATATTTATCTAAACATGTCAGTTAGTATATTTATTTATACCAAAAAAATACATATTTTATATTTACAAATCCTTATTGAGCAATTTAAGTTTTAATTTATTTTAAAAACTTTTACTGTGTTTTTTTTATTAATTATATTGATTTATTAGAAATCCTCATATGATAACTTCATTATTTTTTAAAACTATTTATTTTAAATCTTATTTGAATTTATTCTTTAAAAAATCACTATTTTTATTATTTTAAGTAAAAAAATATTATTTTTTATTATTTAACTTTTAATTACAAATGCAATTGATATTTCAATTTTAAAAATAATATACAAATTTTATGACTTAAATACACTTGCATACTTCTATTACAAGTATTCCTATTAATTTAATTTTTTTATTTGTGGATATTTTATATATTAATGTATAAAATAAAAAACTATAAAAAGTAATATTAAATTTTATTTACAATGTTTTCATTTATCATTAATTATTAAAAATATTACAAGAGATTTTTTTATTTGTCATTAATTATTAATCAATGCAAAACTAACTAATAATGAACCATCAAAATCATTTAAATTCATGCAAATATAATAATTAATAGCATATCTAATTATTAGAATTTAATAGTCTATCATATTAAATTAATCGTTCCAATAAATGTCACCTTCTTATGAAGTATTAATTTTTATATATATTAGTTGTTAGCAACAAATTTTTTTTTAAAAAAAAACTTATCAATATTTTAATTATCACTATTAATATAAAATTGGTGTTACTTTTAAATTATTTTAACAAAATACTTATATAGTAAAAAGATAAATAAAAAATATTTAAATTAATAGTAATTATATATTTATAAAAATATTAAAAAATTACTAAAATTTAAAAAATTTATTAAAATTTTTAACTGGACAATTCCCACTCCTCTTTTTTTTTTTTTTTTGTCCAAAATTTGTGATATGTATTAACTTGATGGAAGTCAACGAGGACAATTCCCACTCCTTCTGAGCCGCTTTCAACTTGCCTGAAGGAAGCAAAACAAAGCCATGTTTCTTACCCTCAAAATTGCCTCATTGCTGAACCTCCAAATTGCCCAGACGGTTTCTTCCAGAAAATCCCGCCGCCGCTTGAAGCTAAGACCCAAATTGTCCCTCCCGAAGTTGATGTCTCTGCTTGTGCTCATTCCTGCGCTTACACCATTTCTCCCCATGCCCAATTCGCCCACAATACACACAAAAGTTGGTAGAAACTCATACTGAAACATAACCCAGACTTATTTTGAAAATGAACCATCGTCCCACATAAGAGCGGGAGCTCCAAGTCGATGGTGACCAAAGCTCGTACGTAACAACCATGGCTGCTGCCACCTTCAAGAAGCATCACCTTGTGGACAGCTGAGAAAACACTTCCAATCTGCACAGTCGTAGCAGTAGTAGTCCAAAACGCAGGTAAATTCCAAAACTGGACCCAAATTTGTTGCCGAGAGAACTCCTTATCTTGGCTCAGCACATTCTCCCCCCATGCACGTAACACCAAGAACTGATTTTCAAAAGTCCATCCACGACCAGCCAAAACCCTACTCCTATCCTCCTTGGTGTGGAAAACAAATTGAAAGAAATTGACTCCCAACTCACGAACCACAAACAGCCTATGAATTGGCCATAAAGCCTGGAAAGTATGTTTTAGCCCAACAAAATTAACCCTTTTCTCTCCAAATACCTTTCCCAACAGACTCCTCTCTCCCTCTTCCTTACTATCCCAAAGGTTATCCACCTCCAATTGAACACCGCCCTCGTCCACGAATGAGAGCTAAAGCTGCTGCATCAATGAATCCAACTCCTGCTCCCAGCTCCCTGAGCTGCCCAATAATGCGACTTTTTCTCGTCTTACTACCTTCCACTTAAAGGATCGTAGCTCGTAGTATAGAGCTAGTCCAGAATCGTCCCACAGGGAGGATGTTAAGTACCAAATGGAAAAGAAACTCTCGAACTATTTGGATCTCTCTCAAATTTGTTTAGTGATGAAATCAAAACAGAATATTTAGCAAAATATGGAAAATTCAAGTGATTAAATACCTCTAGGAACTTGGATTTCACCAAATGAAGACTCAATGAATTCAATCTACACTAGTTTGGTTTCTTTTGGCTTTCACTTTTCTCACAACCATTCACTCAATTAAGAGTATCCTCTCTCGAGGCGTATCCCTCTTATTCATGCAATTTTGTGATCACTCTCATGTCTACAAAATTTAACACAAATACATTAAGCACTCAAGAACTTAAGGTTGCTATTTTGTGTTTTACTCTCGTAGCTCCACATTCATGGCCAAAGTTCCCACCAACTAATGTTGAATTTCAATTCTCGTTCCATCATCCAACACCTTAAATCATGCAAGAATTGAACAAGTTCTTACAAGTAATGTAAAACAAGAACAATGGATTTTGAAAAGTGAAAAAGAACCAAATAGATTTGATTGAATTAAAGAGAACTTCAAAGGCTACATCCTAATTCCTAGAGTTGAAGAACTTTAGCTAGACATAATGTTTAAAGAAAGAATTTCATGAAAATTAAACATTCTACAAAGTGAACTAAGAAAAAGATGACCAAAATGAAACAAATGCTAAAATCTACTCTAATGCTGAAAAACTCCTCCTCTTGCTTCCAAAGCTCTCAAGAATTTATAGACTTTTTGCTCCTTGCTTTGCTCCATGAATTTCTCCAAGATTTGCTCCCTTTATCTTTTAGTTGGAAAAGAAAATCCAGTTATCAGATTTAATTCAAATCTTATCTCTTTCTTTGATAGTTTCAACAATTTCAGTTTTGACCAAGTCTTTTAAGCATTCAGTTTAGCCAGCATGCTATGTCTTGAAAGTTCAAACCGTGGCATAGTATTGTAAGAATTTGAACGACAGCAAAACTCAAACGATAGCAGCCTGCAACAACCAAATCTTATCTTATCAGTAAATCTTGCAAAATCTTCCAAATCGGTTATCTTTTCTAACAAATTATTTTACCACATACAATCCTATAAAACACAAAAAACTACCACAACTTAATAGTAAAATTTACTAATAAACTTAAATTTCTAAGTTTTAAAGATAAAAATTAATACAAAATATCAAACTATCACCCGACGCCATCCCTCCAACCAAACAAATATTAGTGAAAGAAACTTACCCCTCTGCCCAACGGGCAAGGAACCTTACCCCTTAAGTAAAAGACTTCAACAAAGGCGGCAGACACTCAATGAAGGTGAAAATTGCCCACATCTACCTTAAAATCACCTAAGGAGATTTTAAGACTGAAAAAATTTTGAAATTACAATTCTCACTCCTCGAGCGAGTACTAAAAATTAGTTTATATAAATGTATAAACATACATATTTATTGTCTGCTCCAAAATTACAATCCTGCAAAGGTATGTGCGAAATTCCAAGAATGCCCATACGGTCGTGAATGTTTTATGGGAAAGGAAAGTACTTCATACCCTTTATGACGACCTTCCAAATTGCTATCATATTCATGCACATAATTTCAAAATTGAAGTTCAAATAGTAGTCCAGCCATTAAGATGTTGTGAAGGGAAAAAAATTGCATACATTTGTAATATTTTTATTTTTCGTGAAATAAGTCAATTATATAATTGCAATATATTTACAATCAAATGGTAATTGTCTAGTTAATTATATTAATTTTGTAACAGTGAACATTTACAATCAAATATTCCCCAAAATTGGACTCTTCTTAGCTCTAGTCTTAGCTAAGACGAAATAACAACATGTCACACTTCTACCCACCCTCCCACAAAAATACACTATAGAAGAAATAGAGACACTACTAAGATTGAAAGGAATCCCTCCTAGTAGGATAACTAGTACTTCAACATTATGTTCTCTCGTCGATAAATTTGTCAGCCACTGATCTTCACCATGATCCTAATAGGGTAGTTTTAGAATGACTACTTATTAAAAGAATTTCTTGTCTACCTTTAATATAGAACAGAGGGCGCGGCTTTAGATTTTGGGAGCCTCGAGGGGAATGAGGAGGGGTCTCGGAGGGAACTGGTCACTAGTAATACCTTTCTAAGATGATCAAACGGAAAATATGGCGCGCTTATCTCTTGGTTAATTTCAAGTACTTATTCGAGAAGAAAAGATAAGGATTAAAAGATTACTAGCGTTTCAGATGACCTCAATTGAAGGGTGATAGATCACCTTTGAGGATGCCTTGATTCAATTTTTTCCTAAATTTTAGCCAGCCCCAAATAACATAATGGTAGTAAAAGAAACAATTTAATCTTTCCTTACAAGAATCCTTGGACAATAAATAGCCCCAAATTTCATCCAGAGTTCAAGAGTTAAAACCTCACTAATTGCAATATGCAACCAATTTTCCAATTTCCTATGTAATAGAGTAGGTTGTAAAAAATGATTATAATAACAAGTCCTAAATTATTAGTGACAAATATTTAATTAATTGCTATAAGTAAAATAGTAAAATAAGATGTCAACTTTTGTGAATCTTATTCATAATGAGAACCAAAGAAAACAAGGTTGTGGTGAGTCTAGTGCCCACTATATGCTAGTTTTGAGTACATTTAATAGGAGAGGATGGGCCCGTAGGGGCAATAATCCAAGTAGGGGCAGCCATCACCAAAAGATCCATCAGCAAGTAGGTTTAGCATTATTTTCCTCAAATAACAAATCCATTCAACTGAGCACTCAATATTGATTGTGCTGATTTTAATACTAAACGGCTTGGCATTACTCAACAAATAAAAAGAAAACCACTTTGAGATAGTTGAGGTTTTGAGATAAATGCTACACAATTTTGTTTAAATCAATCACAAGAAGGGGAACATATAGCCAGTAAACTTGCAAGGCCTCGAACTATTTATGGTTTGTACGTTACTAAAAGAATCATTTATTGCATTATTGTGCTTAATCTTATACCCACATGTATACTTATGGATATGTCATTTTCTTTGATAAGTAATTATCATTCGTCGATAAAATAACTTATTGGTGGGGAGGGAAGGAATGGTAGCAATGAAAAAGGATTAGTAACCAAGAGATTGAAGGTTTGAACATTAATACCCTTCATCCACACTTTGGAATTGAAAGTTACAATGTATTTAATGTATTATTATATAATTTTTTAATTGTAGCTTTACGTTTTAATTTTGAAATATATATATAATTATTACTCCTTCATTTTAGAAACATAATTAACTCTTTATTTGGTATAACTTTTTTTTGTACTTACAAAGTAAAATACACTTAATATACATTAAATATATACTATTACATTTTTATTCTGATTTTTAAATTTGAGTTATGCATTATCACTATTAGTAAAGGTAATAGAAGAATTTTATACACAAAGTGAATTTTTTTTTGGGAAAGAGAAAATTTTTAAAACTGAACTCTCTTTTTTTTTTCTCAGATAGAAGGAATATTAGTAAGAATGTCAAATGAATTTCATTTGAAAATAAGTTTTAATTTGGAATAAAAAATTAAAAATAAGCTCTCTTTTTTTTTTGGAAAGGGAAAAAGTAACATAAAGTAACTAACAAAATGGTCACTAACAAATTGGCAAATAATCTTTTTTATCCTTTATATTTAAAACGATGAAAAAATGTCATTAACATTTTATTGATGTACTTTTTTAGTTCTTCATCACAATTCCATCTAATTTTCCGTCAAAATGACACTATTACTATGACTAAAATTTGATGAAAAATTAGATAGAATTGTAATAAAGAACTAAAAAAGTACACAAATAAAATGTTAATAACCTTTTTTTTATCATATTAAATATAAAGAATAAAAAAATTACTTACTAATTTGTGATGGACCATTTTGTCAATAACCTAAAGTGTCATTTGAGCGGCCATGATTTGGTCACTTTAGAGGAATGCAGTTTTCAAAATTTGGAAATCGCGTTAAAACGTATGCAGTAATAATTCCCCGCGTTTGAAAGAACTTAAGGAAACATCAACGTAGATTTAAATATTTGCCTAAACTCGTGATTATTAATTTTTGGGTGGTAAGTAAGATATGGATATGTTGCCTAAACATATATAAATACTGTTATTAAATTTATTACCCATCTAACCAATTTAAACGTTTGATCAAAACGTGTGGTATAGCATAGCTGGGGTCACCGTCATGTGATACATCACAACCACTTCCCCAAAATGGCGCTTCTTCTAGTACCATGCACTCATGCAGTTAAAATATTAAGGCAATATGCTAAATTAGTCTTTCAAAATTGCTAAAAAATCTCTCTCAAATATGGAAAGGTGCACTTTGGCTTTTATTTTATTTTATTTTATTTTATTTTTGAGGAATATGTATTTAAATTAAAAGGGATGGGTAGTTCCAACCCAAAAATAGAAAATAAATAAAAAACAGAGAGAGAAGTTGCAAGCAAAGTGTTTATCACAGTTAGTTCAGACTCTCCACGTTAGAAGAAGTCATAGGATTCTAAATGTTTGGACAACTTTTTTCTTTTTCTCACATTTTTTACTTATTAAGGTTGGACCTTCTACTTGTGTATGTCGAAAACATGTTCACAATACAAACAGGACAGTTAGATAAATTTATACCTTAATTATGCTTAATTATGTCATTTGAATTTTTTCTTCTGAAAAGTTTAGATTTAGAACTATATATATATATATATATATATATATATATATATATATATATGTATATATATATATATATGTATGTATCAAACAAAGATAATTCATTGTGTCAATTGAGTTGGATTCAAAATTTTTTGTCTCTTAGGTTTTCTACTTGGTTTAAACCAGGGGGTTATGATAAAGTTTTAATATTTCAAACACAAAAATGGTTTTCCTTTGTTTGAAGAAAAAGTTAACTTTCAATTATTTTTTTTCCAAAAAAAAAGAGTTTAATTTTAGAATCAATTCATTTAATACCCTTATCATTAATAATTATATATGGCAATAATTAAAAAATGAAATCTTTATTTGGATGAAGGGTGTAAATTGGAGAGAACTCTTTATATGTGATAAAATTCTTAAAACTTTTGGGGAGTATTTGAGCCTCTTATTCTAAGGGGACATTTGGATTTTTATATTATTATCAGTCACCTATTGCGTTGCCTCTTCAGTACTATGAGGAAAACTCTCAAGTCAAAAAACCTTGTGAATTTTTTTTATTTCAGTGAGACTACGAATAATGATTCCTCGTAAATGCAACCAAAATCCGAATTAAAACGAAATTCTCATTTTATGTGTCACTCTTTTAATTTTAATTTAGCAATCAAATTTGCAGGGAATGAAGTGCTATTTTGGTAGCAAAACAATCAACATTAGACACAAAAAATTGTGTTTATTTTATGAATCAAGTCCTAACCCGTATATAGAGTAAATATTGTCGGTAACAACTATATCAAGTTAATGTTGCAACTTGGCATAAAATAGAAATTAAAAGTTTTTTACTGTGAGGTGGGGTCTACCCACAGAAGGTCCGGAGTTGGTGCCTGGCTAGAGGTCCGAATGACCATTTGGTGTGGAAATCCACGAGTCATCAAAAAGAAAAAAAATTTTAATTTTTTTTAAAAATTATTCATTTTGTATTTTAAAAAAGTTCACAATAACTCTTTTTAATAAAGTATAATATATTTAGTATACCATTTTTATTTTTATATTTTAATTTTAAATTATACTAGTAATTATTAGTAAAAGTAATATAAAATTTGTATTCAAATGTAATTTTTTAGAAAAAAAAATTTGAAAGTAATTGTTTTTGGAAGAGAGGAATATTTTTGAAGTAATAATATTAAGTAAAAAATAAAACTACAACCACTTGCAATGTAGTGCAAGGGCTTGTATAAAAAAACACCCCACCGCCACCGCACCAAAATATCTGTATTCTACAAATTAATACGTATCTTGGTTTTCCTCTCTCTCCAATCTCCATCCTTGCTATAATGGATGGGGACGTCTTGTTAGTTAATTATTTCTCTCTTTTCAACTTTGTGACCACAGATTCTCATCTACCAAAGTACTAATTACAGAGAATTGAGTACCAATATCAATTTAAAAGGAAAATTGAATGCGATCAATATAAAGCGGTAAGGTAATACTACAAGAAGACACTCACAAAAAAAAGTACTCTTCTACTTCTTCAGGGAAGCAATGTCTTCTCGTGCAGCAGCATATACTAGCCTCCACAATGCCGAAGTTGAACAACATGATCATACTGACACCACCCCATTTTCAACTCCACTTTTCCGGCCTTCATCCCGCCGGAACCCATCCTTATCATCATCACCATCATTTTCATCAAATTTATCCTCACATGGATCATTCTCTTTCCCAGATGATTCCCCATTCAGTCCTAGCAGAACCCCTCTGGGAAGATTTTCAGGGGTGCCATTTTCTTGGGAACAAATCCCAGGAAAACCCAAGAATGGAATTCCCAAAAAGGAAGAATTATCCACTCTAAGTCTTCTCCCACTGCCACCAGCTGGAAGCTGCTCAAGTAATTCTTCCTTGAGAAAAAGTAGCAAAGAAGTACTAATGGACAACATGATCGATTCTCCAACGAAGTACTACGACCCCAGTGAAAGCTTCAGAAAGGATCCATTTTTTGCAGCACTAGTGGAATGCTCCAAGGATGATCATCATCATCATCATAGCAAGTATTGGAAAGGATCATCAAAAGTTCCAGAAAAGACTTTAAGTGATCGTTTTGGATTCATCAATATGTATGCTTCTTGCAAAAGGAGTTGTGCCGTCTCAGAATCAATTGTTTTTCTTCCAAGATCAAGACCATACAATTTGATCAACCGCCGCTGAATCTGATCGTTTATATTTAGTTCATAGCCAGAAGTGGCATCATGAATTTGCCGGCATAATGAATTGGCAAGCATCCATCTATAGATAAGTGTTTGTTTTATGAATTACAATAGTCTACAAGAATTTGACTTTTGTTTCTGCTTTCTCCTCCACCCTCCCTCCCTTTAATTTTGGTAGTAGCGACTTATGATCTTGAAAATTTTGCATATGTGGAATGTAAGGACAAAGTCAATGACCTATGGACAAAATGTAAAAATCAAAATTTATGTATTATTATTTACTAGGAACAAGTGTCAATTTCTTTGTTTAGAATAAAATTTCGTCCTATTTGGAGAAGACCAATAACACGATTCAATAATTTGAAAGAATATATACAAAACATTGAGCTAACGTTTCCTTTCTGTAATCCATGTGATGTTTCATGGCAGTATGAGTGGAAGTTACAGAATTGCATGTGAAATTGTACATTTATAAATTGTAGGTCCACGGTAGAAAATGACAACCATACATTTGTTTATTGAATTCAATTTGAAAGGGGCGAGGATTGGGGACAGGATTTAGTTGTATTTAATATGCAGTAGGAAACTATGCTTTGGGACTACTGTGAATAGGTTGGAAATACACAGGTTTTGATTCAATGTCATAGGTCAAGAAAAGGACCTAGACTGAACTTCACCTAATTTTGTCATTGGGACTACGATCTATGGTCCTTAAATACAATGAAAAAAATAAGCAAAAAACGAATCAGAGTGAAGAACAAAGCAAGAAGGGTTATGAAATAGGTGCAACAAAACGAACCCATTTAATAATGAAAAATAAAAAATATTAATTCCTCACTAAACTATATCTCATTCTCTTCTTAACCTTTCATAATATTGCATATGATGCTATATACATGTAATAGTGGAGAAAAAATCTTTTAATAATCAATTTTTTTGGGTAATGATGTTCTGTTTTTTTCTTTATTTTCACATACCTACCTCTTGAAGATGAAAGGGCCAAAAGAAGAAAATGGATTGCTACAAATCGTTGATTTATGGTCAAATCTTTATGAAGTCACCAATCTATCAGGGATTTTTCCTTTCTTTTATTTTTTGTGGGTTTCGATTGGTTCTCAACCTCTCTCGAAAATGTAAAAAACGTGCTTTCTATAATAACATGTAAGCTCCACAAAATTCGCTTATTCTTTCATTCAATTTGTATTGTCCTCCTGTTTCTTTGTTAGGTAAACATATTTACTTTCTAGGTCCATCACTAATTTGAACAAATCAAATCCAGATAATATGATAAGCACAGAAAAAAAAAATATGGCCTTGACAAGACGCAAAAAGGAACACAAACCTGGGCCATTATTGTCAGCTGCAACAACGGGTTCCAACCATTTACGAATTTAATTCAATCTTACAATATGGCCCCCTCTTTTGTGGTGCATATGATGAAATTTTAGTGGGCTTTGTTCTTTTTGCAAAATTTGTACCACTAGCGGAGCCGAAAGAAAGAGGCACCTAATGATGATGAACGAGGAGGTCCACCCAAAATTCATCACCCCACCTTTGCTTAATTTTTAGTGCAATGCAACTTCTTGGCATCATTGCAAGTAACATAATTAATTTCTCAGAACAATTAAGTCAAAGAAAAGGAATAAGAATAATCCAACTGCACAGCATGATGCAGTGTTTGACGTTAATAAATTTGAAAATCCCTCGAACCGACACAGACAAATAATGAAAACATATCAAATATTTATTAAATGTTTATGTCCACAAATTAAAAATATGTATGCTATTTTGGATGTAAGAACACAAGTGGACGTGTTTTGACATTCTATACGTGTACAATAAATAAAAAAATAGCAAAAGGAAAGAAAGGTGTCTAGGCACATCTAACGAGGTATATCTGCCTGTCCCTGGTGAATTTTCTGAGTTCTCTTTGTTCATAAATTTTTGTGACTTTGTATTCCTATCTGTGGCGCTTGGCAGGGGTTAGGGAGAGAATTTTTTTTTTGAAGAAAACACGTAAATATCATTATAAACCAGGAATATTACAGCATGAGTTCTTAGTTAGCCTAGCATGAGCCAAGCTGTGAGCTTAGCCAAGCTGGGAGAGAATGGAATAGGAATAGGAATAGGAATAGGAATAGGAGTAGGAATAGAATGAAATTTGTTGTTTAGTGGAGAAGTATTATTTGGTGAATAATAACTTTAAATACTAAAATTATGATATTTTTAATTTTCTGATTTTGAAAAGTATGGAAATAATTACCCACAAAATTATTTTTTCTTGAATCAAGACTGTAGAAATAATGCTTTGTATATTTGGAAGAATTATTATTATTATTATTATTATTCTTTTCCATCACAAACTAACCAATACAATTATAATGAAAAAATTTATTATTATTTCCCACTATTATTATTTCTATTATTTTTTCCATTTTCTTTTTTGAATGAAGCACCCCCTAAGGCATCCATTGTTTAACACAAGCATTCAACATCAAATCCACAAATCAACCATTGGCTTTGTTCATCTTCTATTTTAATAAAGCTTTTAGTAGATTTTCGCTTCGTTCCATAAATTTGAAATTTGAAAACTGAAATATGAAGTTTGAAATCACAATTATCGTTTCCTTGGAAAAACGAATAATAAAAAATCACAACTATAAAATCTAAACCCATTAAATTACTTCGTGTGGCAAAAACTTATTTAAATTTTGAAATTTAAAGTGTGAAATTTGAAGTTTCAAATCAATATTAACCTATTAATTAATTAAAACTAAACTAATGATAATATCATATTTGAGATTGAATATATGAAATTATAATGATATAAAAATTTATTATTTTACTCTAAAATATACAATAACAAAATATATAATTTTTGTAATGTGTTTTATGTGCTGTTAATAATCAAATTAATTATACAAATTTTTTAAGGAGTATTTGAATGGAAAAAATTGATTGTATTATCATTTTTTTCAAAAAAAAAAAGAAGAAGAAGATATTAAACAAAATCAAAGTACCAAGAAATGAATTTTAAAAACTTAAAAAGATCATACAAATATCTTTTTGTTGTAGAATATTGCATCACAACTTTATAATAGAATAGAAGGCAGAGAAATTAAGTAGAGAAAGTAGAAAGACACCACAAATAGTTGGGAAAACCAGAGGAGAAATTCTTATTTCACTTTTCATCTTCACACTTCCTAATGACCAAACTATGTTCCTATTTATAGGAGAACAATGATGCACCTATCAATGTATTTGGATAAATACATACATTAGACAGGGATAAGTGCTTACATTAGATAGGAGTAAATACCTATATTAGATAGAAATAAGTACATTCATTAGATAGGATGAATTTACATTGGATAGGGATATGAACAAATATTAAATAGGGATGAATATAATGAATATCCATTCATGTATTTCATAACACTCCCCCTTGGATATTCATTGTATTCATTATTTTACGAATATGTATGATACTACTTCATTAAAAACCTTAAACCAGAAAAACTCAGTGGCACAAAAAACCAAACAAAAGGGAAAAAGAGTACAGAGCACAAATTTTATGATCTCTCCCTTTTATGGATACATTAATTGCCTCGTTAAAAACATTAAATTGGAAAAATCCTATGGAAAAAAATTGATCAAAAGGAAAAAAGAGTGCAATGCATAACTCATAATATCTCCCCCTCAATTGAGCTATATAGCCACTGCTGAGGCTAATCAATCTTGCATTTTATGAACTCGCCGTAAACAAATGCCATATACTAATTTCTCAAAAATTGATGTTGGCAATGATTTGGTAAAAATATCTGCAAGATTCTTTATGGATTGAATCTGTTTAGCATCAATTTGTTGACTTTCTTGAAGCTCATGAGTATAGAAAAATTTCAGTGAGATATGCTTGGTCCTATCACTTTTGATATATCCTCCCCTAACTTGTGCAACACAAGCAGCATTATCTTCATAAATTATAGTGGGAGAATTTGTAACCGGTGTTAAACAACAAGAATTGTGAATATGCGTTATAATGGATCTTAACCAAACACACTCTCTTCCAACTTCATATGAAGAAATAATCTTAGAGTGGTTAGAAGATATAGCTACTAGCAATTGTTTCGTAGAATACCAAGAAATGACAATACCGTTATAACAAAATAAATAACTAGTTTGAGAGTGAGTTTTATGTGGATCAAATTTATATCCATCATCAGCATATCCAATTAAACTAGAGGTAGTGAAATTTTTGGAATAATATAATCCCGAATCTATGGTTCCTTGGAGATAATGGAATTCCAGTGTCACCGAATTGGCTTAGAACTAAAACGTGCTAATAAATTTACCGCAAAAGTGATATCGGGTCTCATACATTGTGGCAAGTACATCAAGGCCCCAATTGCATTGAGATATGGTATGTTAAGACCAAGTATCTCTTCATCAGATTCTCTAGAATGAAACTGATCTTGTTGGGGTTCTAGTGATCTTACAACCATATGCTCAATGGGTGAGCTTTGTCCATGTTGAAATGTTTAAGTAATCTTTCAATGTATGCTGATTGATGGACAATTATTCCATTTGCTTTATGCTCAAGCTATAGACCAAGACAAAGTTTGGTTTTACCCAAATCTTTAACTTCAAACTCCCTTTTCAAATATTCAGTAGTTTTAGCTAACTCTTTTAGAGTTCTAATTAAATTCATATCGTTGATATAAACTACTACAATAGCAAATCCAATTTTTGATTTCTTAATAAATACGCATGGGCAGATAGGATCATTTTTGTACCCTTTCTTAATTAGGTACTCATGTAGGTGTTGATACCACATGCGGCCGAATTGCTTTAACCCGTATAAAGATCTTTGCAACTTTATTGAGAATAAGTTGTGGGGAGTGTATGCATCAGATATTTTGAATCCCTCGAAAATTTTCATATAAATATCAGAGTCTAATGAGCCATATAGATATGTCGTAACGACGTCCATAAGACATATTTCCAATCTTTCAGAGACTGTTAGGCTAATTAGGAAACGAAATATAATCATATCCATCACATGTGAATATGTCTCATTAGAATCAATCCCAGGTCTCTGAGAAATCCTTGGGTAACGAGTTGGGCTTTATAACTGAAAACCTCATTTTTTTCATTTCGTTTTTGGACAAATACCCATTTATATCCAACGGGCTTTATATTATCAGAGATTTGGGTTATGGGGCCAAAAACCTTTCGTTTGGCTAAGGAAGCCAATTCAGCCTTAATTGCTTCCTCCCACTTAGGCCAATCTTGCCTTTGACGGTATTTAATAATAGATTGTGGCTCATAATCATCATCTATAATTTTATAAGCAACTAAAAATGCAAAAACATAATCAAAGATGATTTCATCTCTATCTCAAATTTCATTACAATATGTAATGGAATTCTCAGTATTCCCAGGATTAGAGGTCTTTTCATAGGTTTGTGCCTCTGCAAGGGCAATAAGCTCTTTGGGAGCAAACACAACATTAGGTTCTTCTAGAATAGATTCTTGATTCTTAGGCTCTTTTAGAGCGGATTTTTGAGTCTTTCCCTTTTGTTTTCAAGGAACAACGTCTTTTGATCTTATTGGTCCACCACGCTTTAAGTTCAAGGGATTTTGATCCATTTTAGCTTGTTCTTCAGGAACAGGAATCCTAGCTGGAGCATTTGTAACTGGAATATGAGACTTTTTACCTTAACAACATCATTAAATACATCAGGAAGTCTATTAGCCATAACCTGTAAATGAATTATACGCTATACCTCATTTTCACACTCTGAAGTTTTTGGGTCTAATTGAGATAAATTTTTCTCATTCCAGGAGATAACCTTAATTGGTTTCTGCTTTGCAGTCATGGAAGTTGTATGTGTCCCAATTGATGGAAACATTATCTCATCAAAATGACAATCTGCGAATCTAGAAGTAAAAAGATCTCCAGTAGTTGGTTCCAAGAACCTAATGATAGATAGTGAATTAAACCCAACATAAATGTCCAAACGATGTTGGGGACCCATTTTTGTTCTTTTCGGTGGTGCTACAAGCACTTGTACTGCATAACCAAAAGTGCGTAAATGTGAAATATCATGTTCGTAACTAAGAACTATTTGAAGGGGAGATTATAAAAGATTAGCAGTGGGGCATAATCTAATTAAGGTTGCCGTATGCAAAACTGCATGACCTCATGCTGTATCGTTGAGATTTGTTCTCAATAATAGAGTTCGGACAATGATTTGGATATGTTTAATCAAAGATTCTGCCAATCCATTTTGAATATGAACATGTGCGACTGGATGCCCAACCTTGATTCCGAGTGAAGCACAATACGCATCAAAACTTTTTGATGTAATTCACCAGCATTATCCATCCTTATACTTTTAATTGGATAATCCGGGAATCGAGCTCGAAGCTTTATAATTTGTGCAAGTAAACATGCAAATGCAACATTGTGCATAGATAATAAGCAAACATAGGACCATCTACAGGATGCTTCCACTAGTACCATAAAATATCGAAATGGTCCAATTGATGGTTGTATTGGCATACAAATATCTCCCTGAATTCTTTGTAAGTAAAAGGAGATTGAAGATTAACCTTTGTTATAGAAGGTTTAATAATGAATTTTCCTTGTTAACAAGTTTTACAATTATAATCTTTGGATAACAGTACCTTTGTATCCTTTAAAGGGTGTCCTTTTGTATTTTGAATTATTCTACACATTATTGAAGCGCCATGGTGACCAAGGCGATTATGCCACAATCCCAATTGGTTAGGGTTTACCAATTTCCAAGACATGGTAGTGTAGGTTTTAACGGCCTTAATCATGACACAATACAAATCATAGAAGAAGCTTCCAGCTTCTCATGGATGGTTTTCAGACCCATTTTATAAGAAATAATGCCGATATATTCCTTATTTTGCTCATATATAGTCTCAATATGGTACCCATCACGGCGTACATATTTGAAACTGAACAAATTCCTTTTTGATATATTACTTTCAAACACATCCTCAATATGGAGGATGGTGCCATTTGGCAAAATAATTGTAACATTCTCGATACTATCAATAATCAGAACAAAACCTGATATTGTATGGACATGTGTCTTACGCAATGTCATACTTGAGAAAAAGTGTCTACTACGAAAGACAGTATGTGTTGTTGTACTATCAAGCAAATAAACATCTCCCTTTTTCTCAGAATTTTTCATTTGCACTTACTTTAACAACTTCAAGTGTCAAGTATCATAACATTAGAATGATTTCCAAAATATCTACCGCCACTTTAGGGACAGAAGGATAAATTGATTTCAAGGTTTAAAAAAAGAAAATTGAAGAATTGATAGAAGAAGACAGATTATGATTAAAGAAAACAAAGAGAACACTTATCTTGCAAAAATTTACTCAATTGGTAGCTTTTCCTACTGATAACGTGTTGTAGAATATTACGTCACAAGTTTATAATAGAACAAAAGGGAGAGAAATTAAGTAGAGAAAGTAGAAAGACATCACAGATAGTAGGAAAAGCTAGAAGAGAAATTCTTATTTCACTTTTTTTCTTCACAATTCCTAATGACCAAACTATGTTCCTATTTATAGGAGAACAATGATGCACCTATCAATGTATTTGGATAAATACAAACATTAGATAGGGATAAGTACTTACATTAAATAGGGATAAGTACCTACATTAGATAGGGATAAATACTTACATTAGATAGAAATAAGTACATTCATTAGATAAGATGAATATACATTAGATAGGGATATGAACAAATATTAGATAAAGATGAATATAATGAATATCCATTCGTGTATTTCATAACACTTTTCATATATCTATAGGATTATAAAATTTTATAAAATTGAAGTAAATAAAAATTTAAAATTTATTAAAATCATGAAATAAAGAAAATGATAGAAAAATGGGGGAAAAAGAAAGCTATAGATTCTTTAAGAAGTGAAAGATTTATCAATTATTTTTAGACCAACATTTATCCTAACTTTTTAAACCCACTTGATCTATAAAAACATTCAGTTTTAGTCATCAAATATAATTAATTAATTAATTAATTTTTTTAAAATTACTTAATCCATTAATTGAGACTTTTGAATTTCAGCTATCAAACACATTTAATTCATTAAGTACTTATTCAATTAAATTTAAGTGTTCAATCAATTTATTAAATAGACCCTTAATTTCATAAAATTTTAAAAGAAGAGGTACTTTTGTGTAAATAAATTTTAAGTATTTAGTATGAATTCTAACATTTTTATCACCACACACTTTATGAGTCTACTTTTATCGAGTGTAATTTTTTAGTTATAAGATATAATGTACATAAAGTATTATGAAATATATAATTTTGTATTTATATTTATATTTTTTAATTATAAGTCATACATAATAATTAATGTATATGTGGTTAAATACACAGTTATTATTAGTATGATTAATATAACAATTTTAATTCAAAGAAGATTTTTCTTAGACAAAGAATTTTTTTTTTTTTCGTTTTGGATAGAGGGAGCTATATGTGTGTGTATGTATATGGATGAAATAATGCTCACAATGACAATATATAAGAATTTCTATTAAGAAAACAATACTCTCTGAAACCAAAAAAAAAAAAAGTCTAATTTCAAAAATCAAAACTAACTTTTAACTAAAATTCCCATTTACCTTTATTAAAAAGAAGGTTTAGCAGCCCATAACTAATTAGGAGTTATACTATGTGTATATATAAACGTATGTTTCAAATATTTTTTAGCTAATAAACCAAAGCGGTGCAACATCTCCAGCGACTTGCAGCTTCTTTGCAAGCTCCCGCATGTCCCCCCGTACCATCTTGTCCGCACCGTTAGACACTGCATCTATTCGGAATGACTTTTTTTTTTTTTTGGAAGAATGTAAATGTATTAATAATTCCAAAAAGGTTACAAATTGAGGTTTGGCAAATAGGAGCAAACCCCACTGTGGGAGGCCAATATAAGCCGATAATCATGGCATGATCATGACAAAAGAGGTTCACCAATTAAAAGGTAACCATATGTAAGTGAAAACCTATTCTATAAAATCGGCAACACTTAGCTCGTCGGGCACTCATTGAGGAAACCGGCAACCCATTAGCCATCCATTGGACACTTGGGTAGGACGTTGGGGAAGTTGGCCAGCCGTGTATTACCCATCGGGCAAGCAGCCATACACTATCCTTCAGTCATTCAACCATCAAGCATCAGTATAGTTTAGATAGGTGAGTAGCTCTCATCACTTGGAATTTGATCTTATCCACTATATTGGACCAGCAAACCTGTTTATCCTCAAAGAGTCGCATATTCCGAGCTTCCCAAATAAAGTAGATGGTAGCTGCCAAGGCGGTGCATCTGGATTTACCAAGATTACCGGAGTGTCTTCTTCCACGGGATAGCCAGTGAGTGGCACTTCTTAGAGAGATGAAGTTCCTTGGGATGTGCATCCATAGTCTAATCTCGGTCCAAACCCGGCAGGTGAAAGGGCAAGAGAAGAAGAGATGGCTGCTGGATTTGTTAGAGACACTGCAGAGACGGCAGACAAAGCCTAGGTTGAAGAAGGGAGCCCTATCAAGTGTGAGTATTTTAGATCGGATGGCTAGCCAAGAGATAAATGACCATCGTGGGTAGATAACAGTCTTCCAAATGACAGAACTCCAGGGAGCCTTGGGAAGACGGGCTTCTAGGTAGGAATAAGCCGATTTGGCTTTTAGACGTCCTTCAAGTATCCACGTGCTCATGAGGGCAATGGCCTGGGCCTTACTTCCTGCCCTGGCTAGGATGGTGTCCCTGATGTTGAAAAGTTTTTTCATGAAGGCTGAATCCTGCTTTGTTGTCTGAACCTCCCATATCGATGAAGTTTTTAGATAGATTTTACTGATCCATTTGATCCATAGAGAGTTCTTTTCAGAGTGGAAGTTCCAAATGTCACGACAAAGAAGAGCCATGTTCCAGGTTTTCAGCTTGTGAAGCCCAAGACCACCTTCATTTTTGGGCACACAAAGAGAGTCCCAAGAAACAAGGGGTTTGAACCTTCCAGCATCTTTTTTACCCCAGAGGAAAGACCGACTAAGGGCTTCTATGCGATCAATAACTGATAGTGGAAGTGGAAAGATCGACATCCAGAAAGCGACCACACCCCCAACAACAGCCCGAATGAGCTCCAATCTGCCAGCGTAAGATAAGGATTTCTGATTCCAACCAATGAAGAGATTCTTGAGTTGGTCGAATAGAGGAGCATAATGGCAGACATTGAGTCGAGAGGAGAGTAAAGGCACTCCAAGGTATCGAAAAGGGAAGGATCCCATCTGCATTCCAGTTTCTCGGAGTAGTGTTTCTTTTACATAGTCTTCCACCCCTGCAAGAAAGATAGCCGACTTGTGGTGGCTGATTGTTAATCCAGAGACTGAGCAAAACTGATTGAGATGATCCATTAGGAGCTTGACTAAAGAATAGTCCCCTCTTGAAAAGAGCATAAGGTCATCGGCGAAAGCAAGATGGGTGATTTTGAGTTCTTTACAGGTTGGATGGTATTGAAATTCCCTCGCCGAGTGATAAGTGAATATAATGATAACTTCTAGGTTAAGATATCTCTATTATCTTATCTAATTGTGGGAGAATTTAGCCTTATCTAACTTGAATTGCAATTTTGTAGGAAGAAAACTGCTTCGAGAAGGATAAGACCGAAAAGAGCGCTTGCGTAAAAAGAAAAGCCACGATTTTGTTGAAAAAAAGAAGGACTGGATACTTATGCCATGGCATGTAACTTTTCATGCCATAGCATAGGGGAAGTTGATAAAGTTACGGAAAAGAGAGGATTACGCAATTCTGATCATTCGAATCAGAAATTGACTTCTATACAACTTGGACTTCTAATCTTCATGGACCAGAACAACTATAAATGGAGGAGACTAACAATAGAATAGAAGAACACAACAACCGTAGACAACAATAGAATAGAATAGCTTAGACGTAATTTTATGTTCATGCAAGCCATGTTTAGTGGCTAAAACTCTTTTCTTTAGGACTGGGATGTAGCCATCATTACGTAATTTTCATTTATATAATTGTGGTATTTTCCAATATCTGATTTATTTGGTGTTATTTCTTGTAAATGCTTGATCACCATTTGCATGTTTAAGGTATTGGTGAAGAGGCGACAGCTGACATCAATATTAGTTCGTAAAATTTTCAGACTTTAATTGTGAATCACGAGAGTAAATTCTCAATTTCTGCAGCATAGTATTCTTTTGTTCATCATGCATTCATAGTAATTTTGGAGTCACGAAAGTAGTCCCATGATTATTATTTGAATAGGAATATTATACTCTGAGAGGAGATAATGTTTGATTATGTGAATAGTTGTGAGGAATTATCACAAAATAATTATATGAATGGAATTTATAGTAATGGTTGGTGATATCCCAAGTCCTAAAGTTTGTTTATTTGGAATCTCTTAGTTGAACTTTTTAATCTTGTTTTTGCGTTGATTTTTGTTATTATTACATCTACCTTCCTTTTAATGTTAATCTAGATAATAGGGTAGATATTGCTTAACTGGTAGTTGTTCATCTCCCTGTGGGACGATACTCGTAATTATACTATAATTACATGACTTGCAATTAGTGGTTAGAAAAAGCCGAGTCACCGAGTCAGCCGATTTCAGCATTCGGGAGAAGTATTCAAGGCATAGTACAAATAGATATGGAGAGAGTGGGTCTCCTTGCCTGAGCCCTTTCCCACCTTTAAAGTGCCCATACATGCTGCCATTGACAAGGACACTGAATGAGGTGGTGGAGACACATTCCATGATCCATCCTACAAATATGGTAGGGAAACCCATTGAGTTAAGTAACCATCTCAGGAACCCCCAATCAATAGAATCAAAAGCTTTGTGGAGATCAATTTTGAGCATGCACCGGGGAGAGACTCTCTTTCGGGCATACTGACGGAGGAGCTCTTGCACAAGGAATATGTTCTCTTTCATTAACCTGTTGCGGAGGAATGCCACCTGGTTCTCACCCACAATATCTTCTAGGACTGTGGCAATGCGACTTGCCAGAATCTTAGAGATGATTTTGTACAAAACATTACAACATGAGATGGGTCGGAAGTCACCAACCTTAGAAGCTGCAGTAGATTTAGGAACTAGCGCAATGTTGGCGTGATTCAATTGTCGGAGAAGTTTACCAGTAGAGAAGAACTCCCATACGGCCAATATGACTTCCGGACCAACAACACTCCAAGCCTTCTTGAAGAATAGTGCATTATACCCATCCGGCCCTGGTGATTTATCATTGCCCATAGAGGAGACAACATGCCATATATCAGCTGGCGTGACCTCCGCTAGCAACCCACCAAAGTGATTGGGCTCTACCAATTTGCCAGCTCTACAGACTTCTACAGAAGCTGGTTCAACCAAGGAGGGAGAACCGAGCAAGCTGGAGAAGTGATCAACAAATAGATTGCCAATTTCATCAATAAAAGAGGTTAGGTTACCATTTTCCTTGATGATAGATGGAATAAATCGTCGTCGCCTATTCTTGCTAATGACACCATGGAAGAAGCTAGAACATCTGTCTGCATGTAGAATGAACTTGCATTTTGCTAGTTGATACAGATGGGATTGTTCCATACCTCTAAGACTCACTGATCGGTTTTGAAGTGTAGTGGCCGCCTCTTGAAGGCGTGGGTCGTCCGGGCATTGTTGTAATGCTCTTAGAGTACATTGGTAGTTCATTTCAACCTCCTCAATGCGGTCCTCAATGTTATGAAAATGAGCCTTGGAAAATGCTCGAAGAGGGGCTTTAAGCCCTTTCAACATCTTGCACAGACGGAAGGAGTGGCAACCTTCGGCATTAGAAACCCAACTCTTCTCAAGCAGAGGAAAGAACTCAGGTAGCGATGCAATTGCATTGTTGAACCTGAAAGGTCTTGGCCGATTGGGATTAGTAGCGGAAGTGGAGACAATGAGATAAGCATGATCAGATATAGTGCTAATATCTGAGCAAAATACTGAAGAAGAATGAAAGGATGCAAACCAGAGATGATTCCCAATTGCTCTATCAATTCTGGTCCAAACCTTTTTATTTGTCCAAGTATAGCTGGCTCCAACGGTTGGAAGACTTGACCTAATTCTTTTTGGTTTTAAAAATGATCTATCAAAACTCTCTAAAAAATGTCCAATTTCATATACACAGGTGAGTAACTGTGAAAAGACAAAAGACCAACAGAGAAAGCTGAGACTGTATCTATTTAAACATAAGAGAAACCTGACAATAAAGTTGCGAACGAAACTTCAATTTAGAACTGCATAGCATGATGTTAAAAGTTAGGTCAAGAAAGGGGTATAAGTAGAAATTTATTATGTAAAATGGGTTACATTTTTATTTAATTGACCAGAAATAAAAAGTTGTGCTATGATAAATTGAATTTTTGTTAGAAGAAGGAGAATAATTAAGAGATATTGAGAGAGAATAAGAATTTGACTAGAAGTACAAGATGGTGGGATGTAATAAGACATCTAAGGCTTCTGTATAATAATAGCATAGGAGAAAAGTATGGGTGTTTATTTTAATTTGCGGATCAAATTAAATAAAAAATGGATCAAATTGGATTAATATATTCGAATCGAATTGATGGATCGATTCAATCCGATTCGTTTTGATCCAAATAAAAAAAAATTATAACTTTTTTCTTTTAAAACTAGCTAACATTAGTTAGAAAATATAAATTAGTATTTTTTTTGATAATTTTAAAAAAAAATAATTAATTAAAATTAGTCAATTTGTGACAAAATAAATTAAATATTTATATGAAAATACAAAAATTAAAATATTTAGATGAAATTTATTTATTACCTTTATATAAAAACATATAATTTTTTAATATGAAACTATTAATTCAAACCTAAATTAAATTACGTAATATTATATATGAAAATGAAAGAAATATCCAAAAAAAAGGGATCAAATCGGAAAAAAAACCGATACAACCTAATCTGAAATATTTGGATTAGGTCGGATTATGATCCGATCAAATGCGAGTCGGATTGGATCAGATCAGGCTCGAATTGGATTATTAATTTTGAACACAGAAAAGTGCCCTAACATGCTTAAATATTGCTACCATTGAGAATAAGGATACATTGGTGCAAAAGATTTTTAAAAATGATCAAGGATTTGACTATGAACAAGCTATAGCTTCTATTATGTCATCAAGAACTTTTTTATAGGTTTTGAATCAAGACTTGTCATTACAAATGTGCACAGTAACATCAAAGTCAAATTACCAATTACTTGACTTTATTGCAGATGGAATATTCAATTCAATAATCATACTACTATGCAATCTATTACTATTGTAGCAATTTTAGCAACATTTTTTTTTTCAACCAAATTTGCATTTTTGACATTATTTTCCTTTTATTTTTCCTTGGACTTGCATTCGTACTTGTAATGTCCCCTTTTTGCCACAATTGTAAAACTGTGATTTTTTTCTTGTTTTTAGGAGTAGTATTTTTAGATGGCTTTCTCTTTTCGGAAGATCTTGCGCTTCAATTAATTTTTTCACTTACAAAATTCACTTTGACCTCAAATTCTATTTTCTTCTTTTGTAGAATTCTAGTGTTTTCCTCAATTAGCAAATGTTTTAGAATCTTGTCCACAGTGAATATTTTAATAGTATAGAGTAACTTTTTCAAATAGTCATTAATTCCAACTAGAGGGTAATTTTGTAACAATTGACCCCTACTTGTAATGACTCAGAAGTTATTACTCCCACATCTTTGAGTTTAAATACAATAATTTGAAAACCATGAACTTGGTTCAAAAGAGAAAAATTTTCATTACGACAAAAATCAAAATATTTCTTAATCAAAAACTTATTTGCACCGTCTTGTATTCTAAGGCTGCCCAGATTTCTCTTCAAAGATTTAATTGGAATGGGCAAATGATATATTCTATTAGAAAGAGTGCTTAAGATATGACCTTTTAGTAAAATTAGAAAGAGGGGAGGAGAAAGATTATGATGTTTACAGTCATAGAGTGCATTGCCAGAGAGATAAGTGATATGTGTTGTAGAACTGAAATGATTTTCAATTGTGTTGGTTTACGTTGGCCTTAATTTTTTTTCTCTAATATCGTTTGTCACATGCATACTTGCATCAATTCATCATTTCCCTTGTTACTACAATTTGAATTGCAATGTATTATTATTTCTTGATAATTTCTGGACCTATTATATCTGATAGTTATAGATGTTTCTGTTTATGTGCTTTGGATGATCTCCTGGATGGAAAGGAAAGACAAAAGGAAAAAAAGAAAAAAAACCTCAGTTTATTTCACTGTTTTTCTGTATCATTTGCAGCCAACAATTCAAGGAAAACTTGATCTGCTATCCTAGCTGCATTACCTCCATCTATGCAACTTGATCTTCTTGTCCAGGTAATTTGCTGATATGCTTTGGTTTGAATTCTCTCTCTCTCTCAGGTGGATGCACTAATCCAAATAAATGAAAGCAACTTTGACTGGTAAATTTTTCATTATTTCTGATTTCCAATTTTCTTTGCAGATGAGGGAGAGATTCATGGCGCAGAACAGACAAAATTACCAGAGGATTAAGAAGGTCAGATGATTCTGACAGCACACTTTTTATCTGTGATAAAATTGTGTGTGTTGACTACCTTTAAACAGTCAATTCTGTGATAAAATTGTGTGTGTTGACTACCTTTAAACAGTCAATTTCTTCTATTTGCTCCCATATGAAATCAAATGCATATTGTTTCTTAAATGCACTTGAATCAGCTTATTTAATATCTGGCTCTTATTGTTTTTTAAATGCCTTTTTTCCTTTCACGTCACCACTAAGTGCTAATTGTCTTGGGACTATATGATGCACATGAATCAGCTCATTTAATATCTGGCTTACAACTTCTTGCACATTGCTAAGCTGCATCTAATTTTTTTTAGGGTATTGCTGATTTTTTTTTAATTTATTTGAATGAAAAATAGGTTCCTGCTAGGTTTTAAAATTACAGATACAGTCTTATCTCAAGATAGTTGCTTTTCGCCGTGAGATGGATGAAGTGCAGAAATCTGCTGTTGGGAGGGGATTCGGTGTTGTGAAGACTTCAAGGATTGCCTCTGAAGCAAATTGGGAATTTATTTTTTCTTCAAATTATAGTGGGGACAAATTGTGAGTAAATATCTTATTATTATAAGTCATGTTCAACCAAGCTCATTTACTTCCTTATTACAAAACTCCTGGATGGTGCATTTTAAATAAACTTCAGACTTTTCTTTCTGTTTTATGTAATGCTATTGTCATTCGGTCACATTATTTTAATGCATGTTTGAAATGATTAGAATCCTTACATCTACTGGAGAAGGTAGGAAGAACAATGACCAAAGTTAAATGCCATTAATAAAACCTTCTGGAGGTGCTGTTATTAGTGTGGCATCTACAGAGAAATACAGTACTATAGCAGGATCTCCTGTTGATGAACCTCATAGGGATTTGGAGAATGATGTTGAGACATATCTGGATGAGAGAGGTCATGTTTGAGTCAGCAGAGTGAGAGCTATGGGAATTCGAATGAATCAGGATATACAAAGAAATAAGTTAATAAACCGGATAATGGTACTGTTTATTCGAAAATCATTGACAGGTAAAACCATATTATGCTGAGGACAGTATCTTATGTTGATGCACATAATGGGGAATAATATTCATTATTCCCTGTAGATGCCAGTATCAATTTAAAAGCTTGTCTCTTTTCTTCTTTAGTTAACAGAACGATGATTATTGGTCTGAATGATGAAAAAAGTTTTGCCAAACATCATATCTCTTACTGGCATTTTCCTTGAGATTAATGATCTTGTATTCAATGTCCTGTAGGGTCCCCTCTATCATGGTCTATCGGACTCAAAATCGCTCTGGATGTTGCAAAAGATGTAGCCTTTCTTCATGAAGAAGCTGAAAGGCCTGTAATATGTCGAGATTTTAAAACATCCAACATTCTGTTAGACACGGTAAATGTCTCAAATTTGAAAGGACGGATATGGTGTTCTTAAACTAATCCCTTATGCTAAGTGTATTTACAAACTGTGAAGCAAGGACCACAATACAAAGCTTTACGGTTTTGTACTTGCCAAGGATGGCCCTGAGGGAGATAAGACACAAACAAATCCACACATTTCGGGGGAGCTTATGGCTATGCTGCCCCAGAATATGTAATGACAGGTAGTGTGAATCAAAATTGCATATTGAATTCTGTGTTCTTCAAATATTCATAAACTTGCGGTTACACATGTATATCTTGTTCTGAATTTTATGATTACTGAGTGAAACAAATATGAGAGGCGCTAAGACAAATTCATTCTTTTTGTGCCATGACATCTTATTCAAAAAGTGGTGTATGGTTTTGGGGTGGTTTTGCTGCATATGCTTTCAAGTCAAAGGTCTATGGACAAAACAAGACTAAATGGGGAACATAATTTGGTGGAATGGGCTAGACCTTATCTGAGGGAAAGATGTAGGGTTTATTGGCTGATAGATCCCAACTTGAAGGCTGGTTCTCAATCAGAGGTGCACAGAAGGCAATTCAATTGGCTGCTCATTGCCTTAGTCAAGATGCAAAGGCCTGGCCTCTGATGTGTGAAGTTGTTGGAAGTCTTGAAGCCTCTTCCATAGACCTGAAGGACATGGCCTGTTCCTCTTCCTACTTTTGGACCCTGCGGGCTGCTACTAGAAATGGTGCTAGAGCGCAGGCTGCATTGCCAGAGGAATGGGCAACCCCAGCTGGACATTTCCATACCAAATTGTCAACAACAACAGCGCTCTCAATATCAGCAGAACTATCGTCTTCAGTCACCAAACCTTAGATTCCAATGAATTTAGTGGTGGAAGTTGAGTTTTTTTCTTTTGTTTTTTTCACCACGCCCATGAGCTGAAATGGTTTTGGTATTCATACATTTTGTTATGGTTTTGGTTTGAGCATGAAATCAGGGAGAAACATTTCAAGGGAGAGTGCTCTCTGGACTTTGGTGTATAGCATGACTATGATCTATGATCTATGATATGAATGTGAAGAATTTTGTCGTCTACTAATGCATTTGTTAATTGTTTGTTTGGTTACCATTGTTTTGTTTTTTTGGGGTTAAATAGGCCTCTTTTGAAGTTCTACCGAAAGATTAGATGGAAGGTTTTTTTTTTTTTCAGTCAAAAAAGTTTTAAATTTTAATAGGGAATCAAATTTGAGGATATATTATCCTTGACCCATTAGCTTACCTAAGTTTTTAGTTCCTCCGTTGTGTTAGTGTAGTGTTATTTGTTAATGTTCCTTCGTAAGGATAATCCTTTTTATTTGTTAATATTCAAAAACAACTAACTTTTCAATTTATCACCGTAACAATATAATGTAGATTTGTTACCTTTTCCACCTTATAAATCCTCTAATGAGAAGCCTTGGTGTTATCTTTCGAAATGTAAGTGTACAAACATAGGTTAGAAACTTTCATAATGATTGATTTTGTCAACTGAAACTAGACTCTTAAAATAAGTTTCCCAGGAAAAGTTGTTTAAACAATTCTTCATAGAAAGATTAAAACCCTTGAACAAGTTGAACATGTCGTTCATGCGCCGCATAGACATAGCCAATAAAATCTGAAATTTTACTTTCAAAATTTCCTTACATGCACTTAGACAACAACCCCGACAATAACACAAACCCATCTCCCCAAGTCAGGCTATGTTTGGAAATTGTAGTCGAAGACTCTTTCACTCCATACTCTTTCATAATTCAAAGTTACTCTTCACAGTTGCAAACTAGCGTCATGCAAAGGTATCTCTCTATAAATCTTACATAACTTATACTTAAATCACCCCTACTCACCATGTCTGGTACTGGCAATTTCCTAAATTCATTGGTATTTGCATCAAAATAAACAATGCAATGGAGACTATATCTATTCATGTGTTGCAGTTTTTCCTCAACCATCCAATGCAAACATCCATGCACATAACAACCGTCCTGAACAATTTTAAAACGACAACTAATTTCCAACCATTCTTCAGACCTTAAACTTCGAACAAGTGTAACAATTCCTAGTGTTCCATGACGATGAAGTGCTATCACTACTTTGTAATCATCAGTGGAATCATTAAAGCAAAGACCACAGGTTTCTGTTGTGAATCCTTTGCTCCAAAAATCAAATTGAAGAACTTCCCTACAACATTGGGTGGTAGGGTTCCAAATGTAAATCAATGGTGCAATAATAAAAACCATTAACCCATTACAAGACCCGTGGAATTCAAAATTAAACATATATAAACATTTTTCCAATGGGGGGTGGAAGCTCTTGGATTACCATTTCATTATCTACATAATAGAAACATGTTCTACCCTCTTGAAATTTGGATTTTATGTAGCATAAATCTCGTTCTCGTCCTTTGGCTGAAAGACTAAATTTCGGATCTAATATCAATGTTTGCCATAACTTAGAAACACAATAGAATCGCAACAAGGACTTCACAGGGAGTCTACACAATATTCCCTCTATAATTTCTCATGAAAATTGCGGCAATTGCACCATACTTTTCTTCTTCTTTGTCTCCATGTTATACTTTTCTTCTTTGTCTCATGAGAATTCTTTGTTCCGTTTGCTCCTCGGCTGTTTCTTCGGGTCATTTTTTGCCTCCATAGTTCTCTGTTTGCCCTTTTTTGTGATTAATAAAAATAAAACTATAATTGAAGTTGGCCAAAAAAAAAAAAAGACTTGAAATTACTATCTATACAAATTTGAACTAAACTTTATTTAAAAAAAAATCGCCAACTTCAAAACAATTCCAATTTTCATAATACAACAAATTTAGTTGTGAGAAAGAAAAAGACAAAAAGAAATTCATTCTGTTTTTTTCCCATATGAATCTTGAGAAAAATTAGTGCAAAATGTATGCCGTGCCAAAACGACACTACTACGACCATTTACTATAACTTTTACAAAAAACTTTTTTTTTACTTGTAAAAAAATTATTATATAATTTATTGTAATTTAAAATTATTTTCTAAAATATCATATAGTTTAGAAAGTAGAATAAAATAATTGAAAAATAGGTGACAAAAAGTTTCATTAAGGGTAAATATGTGACAATTATTTATAATTCACTTATAATATAAAATTTTTTATAATAAAAAAGTTAATTATTTCAATATATAATATTATTTTAGATTTATTCTATATTCCATCATTTCAAAAGAAAACAATGCAACATCAGGGCATTCCCGCGCATCACGAGGGTGACCATCACTAGTATTATTTCTATTCCTTTTACTATTCCATCATTTTAACAACCATTTTTTTGGAACAAACATTGTGGGCGATTTTCAATGCAAAAAACGTGCTACTTTTATTTTATTTTTTATTTTTTAGAGGTCGGCTTTCATCAAATTTTGTGTCCCTAGTATGGGAGAAAGAGCTGAGTAGTTTCATGGAAGGCTTTTGCTGAACTTTGAAGCCAGTGGTTATTTCATAATGGTATTGGCGAGGTTTGATGTTCTAGTTTGGGAGTAGGGTCAAGCACGATGACACGCAATGTAAGTCTGCGCACAGACAGGAGTTCAGTTCAGGCAGTTCCATACTACAGGGGTCAATCTGCAGTCTATGTCTTCTGTTACTACTTAGGGGTGCTATGTAAATATAGGCCGACAAGTTAGGGACTTTATTGCTCTTAGCTAGATTGGCTAAGAGGTACTGGATCCGTTTTACTGGGTGTGCCGGTCCCATTTGATCGGGGTTATGCCTTAACCGAAACCTACTAGGTTTAGATTAGATGTGTTAGGGGTAGTCCTGAAATTGACCCACTATGTACTCATTAACTTTTTTATTAAAAGTTAATACATAGCTTCTTTAAAAAAATAAAAAAACGTTGTCGGTTATTTTATCTAAAGTAATAATAGACGTAATATAAAATTTTAATATATTGTATCCATGACATGGGTAACATTTGTAACAAATCATACATGTATTGAATAAATGACTCAATATTTTATGCTATCAATAATGTTAGGGAAATTTACAAATATAGCACCTTTGACTGTTGACTTTGCAAATATACCACATTCTTTTTTTTGTTTTTTGTTATAACACTTCAAGCCAAAAAGAACTACAATGCCCCTCTCTTCTATTATAGAACACAGAGACTAGCACTTCTATTCTTTACTACTATTTAGTTCAAGGTTTTAGATCCCTGTTTAGTGTTTTTCTAAGTTTTAAACTGTTGTCACGCACAATCCATTGGACCTTTATCTGCAAGTAGGAAGACCGTGACCATCGCAGTTGAAATCAAATCAGCATTAGGTTAGTTTGGTTTTTTACCTTTTTGAACTAGGTCTGTGAATCGTTCCAGAGGAAGTGGTCGAGCACTAAGTCCAACACTAGGTTGAGTCCTAGGTCACGCACATAATTAGGTTGAGTATTAGGTCTAGTATTAGTCTAGCAATAGGGACGGTCGAGTATTCGGTCAATCTCTAGGTCGAGTACTGTGGTAGGTTGAGTAATATATGCGGTGGAGTATATAGTCGAGTACGATGTTAGGTCAAGTATAGAGTTGAGCAATATAATAGGTTGAGTTTAAGGTCGACCAATGGGTCAAGCACTGAGGCTCGAATACATTTGTCAATTATTTACATCCCTACCACGATCCTATTACTTGTTTATGGCCTAATTTGTTTTATGGTTCTTATGTTTGATATAAAATCGTTGTTTATTGATTGTTTTGGTTTTCAATGTAGGAATGTCACACAGCATTACGTGGTCTGTACATGTTTTTTATGGGGGAGAATAAAGCATTGATCTCATTACAAATGAACGAAGCTTCATTAACTACAAAATGATTGAAACTATTTTGTTGAAAGAAGACACAAGTTTCAAAGAACTAGTGAATCTCATCATTGATGTTTTGGAATTAGATATGGAGATCGAAGACAAAATGGTCATCGAATATCTACCTAAATATTTGAAAAAAATCTCTACTTTCCACATCAAGACTAGATACCATGCAAGTGCTTTTTGAATGAGATTATTAGAAGGTCTGAAGATGCCAGGATTCCAATATGTGTCACCCTTCGACCAAGGATTGAAGCATCACGCGCCAAAGATAATACTAGCAATTCACCAATAAAGCGATTGGGTGGCGACAGTCCGTTATGGACGATTGATACTCTTTCTTCAAACAATTTGGTCAAACAAAATTTTAAAGAGGAAGTTGATGATCATAGAGCTAGGTTTGATGGTGGCATTCCGGTTGATGATACCATAATTGTAGAAGATGTAAATACTACTGCCAAACAACTGGAGACTAGTGTGTTTGTCAATCTAGGTCAAACACATGAACGAGCGATCACCCAATGCCAAACAATGGCAAGGTTATTGCATGTGAACAATGGGACTTCTTTTGATAGATTAGCCGTCATCGTCAATGTTGCGGTAAATGATGTCTTTGAAACGAGGGAGCAATTGTATATGAGAATGAGTATGCTGGCTGTGAAGTATTTCTACAAGTGGAAGGTTGTTAGGGCAAGTTGCAAGTACTAGTACATACGATGCAAGCATAGCAATTGCAAATGAAAACTGAATGTATCTTCCATTGGGAATTTGAGTGCTTAGAAGGTCAATAAATTTGAAAACACCCATACATGTCAGTTATCGCTTGTGCAGTGTGATAATTGTCAGGAAAATAGTAATGTAATTGACTCATGAATCAAATGTAAGTATCAGAAAATTTATCTACCGTATAAACCCGACAAAATCATGGCAGATATTCGTCATGAGTTGGATGTGAACATATTGTACCACTGACGGGTTCTTCGAAGCCCGCAAAATTAATCACTGGTTCTTAAGTGATTGTAAAATTAATTTACAGCAAAAGTGGATCAGGTTGAATCCCAATAGAACCGAAGTATAATTTCAAATTTTGAACAATAAAAAATAAATAAAACAAGGGGGAGTTTTGAATGTTTAACTAAATTATGAAAAATTATCAAAATTATCAAAATTAAATATAAAAGCAGTAAAAATAGAAAATAATGAAAATTACCAAGTTTACCAAGTTTCCAATCCAAGGGTTGATATCATTCAATTGCATCACTGATCATAGGTCACAAAAAATAATCTTGCAAATTCAAATTTTTAACCTGAAACTTATTCGGATAGCCGTAATAAATTACTATTTTCCTAAATTAATTGATCGAGCCCAACACCCTAAATCAAAACTTACCATCAATTGACTGGGCATGATAGCATTCCATATTAATTTAATGATAGCATTAAGATCTATGAAAACAGTTAAACCAAGATTAAAGCACCAAAATAGCTGCATTAAATTAATTTTATTTCGTTAATTCCCCTAGGCTAAGTATGCATATTTCAAGTCATAAACATAATTAACCTAGTTGTTACTTGGACCACTTATTCATGACAATTACGGATCACTGAATTCATGGATAGCAATAGAATAAATAATGAAGAATTAATTTATCAGATTAATCAATCATCAATTATTCATAGAATTAAATAAAGAATTAACAAGTACTTGAATTAAAAGCAAGATATAAAAATTAAGAACAAAACCTCATAGTGATTGCAATTGAAATCAATCATTCCCTTGAATTAGGAAAGAGAATTTAGTTACTCATGGTGGCATACATGGCTGCTAGAATTTTCTAAAAATTTTTGCTAAACTAAAACTAAAGAAAAGACAAAGAAAAGAATGGACGTGAATGACAAGGGGAGAAACCAAACGTCTATGCTAAACCAAAGAAAGAAAACAAGATGGCTGTGAAGGACGAAGATGGATGCTACTTTTATAGTCTTCCTTTTGTCTTTTTCTTGTTTGTAAACTCATGTTTATTTCTTTTGCCTTCTCTTTGGCTTGTTTTTTTTTCCATTTTTTGTTTTCCTTTTGCTGTCTCTTTTGTTTCCTACTCCCGAAACCAATTTCTTGGCCGCTTTCTTTTTTTCTTTTTTTTTTGTAGTCCTATGTCTAATCGCCACTTGACTTGTGCCTATGCTTTCCTATTCTTTTTTGTTTGCTGAATAACTTGTTTCCTTTTTTCCTGACATAAAATCTTATTCTTTGATTCAAATTCATCCATGCCCACCGCTCACGGCAAAGAATAAGAAATTTTCTAGATTTTCCTTTTTCTGCTTTAATTTTTGCCTTTTTATCAACTTTTCCCCTAATTCACCATTTTCCATGCCTAAAACAAAAAGTATATTAAAACCAAATAATTCCTCTTAAAATTCAAATTAATATTAAGGAAATATTAACAAGAAAAATGAACATTTTAAGCCCTATTAACCATAAGGTTTGGTGATCAAGGGAATCTGTGCTAAACGAAATGAGAGATGGATTTGAGGATTCATATAGAATACTACAAGTTTATTTGCACATGTTGAGGGCATGTAATCTGATAACTCTATTTTATATAGAGTATTTTTATTCATTTTGGTTAGAAATTGGCTTGTGTTTTAATTTGTTTTTACATATTTTGGCAAAATTATCCTTTGATTTTATGATTTCCAAGTTTTCAAATATTTTTAGAACTTTTGAGCTTAATCTTGAATTTTACTTCTAATTTGAAGATCAAAGGACTAACTAATGATTTTGTCATTTTCAAAAGCCAAGTATAAAGTAAAAAGGAAAGGAAAAGCTACAATTTGAGAGCTTATTTCAATTTGCAAAGAAGGAAACACAGTAGAAAGAGAGAAAAGAAAAAGCTCCATGAATGTTACAAAAAGAAATACAAGGAAGAAGACAAAAGCATTCTTCACTACAAACAAAAGAGGAAACAAAGAGGGGTTAGAAACTAGAGACAACAACCGCGAAACAAGAAAACCAAGCTCAGCACAATTTGGAAACAAAGATATCGGGAAGCAACAAAGATAGGAAGCTACTGGAATTTGGAAACAAAAGTCGGCTGGGATTTGGAAACAAAAAGGGACTGATTTCAAGTTGAAGACAAATAACAAAACAAAGAAGGATTTGGGTCTGCAAAATTTAGGAAGAAACAGCCCCTCTTTTGCTCTATATAAAGCAAACAGCCGAGAGGAAAGACAAGCAGCAACCAACTCTTCGGTTTTTGTATTTTTTTTCTTTTCTTTTCATTAGTTTAGGAGTAGTAGTAGCACATCCATCCTGTTTTTCTTTTCTTCCTCTAGTTTAGATTTAGTTTAGCCAAGCTCTTTTTCTTTCTGTTTCCTGCAGTAGTTTAATGTGTAATGACTTTGAATTGTTCAGTGAAATTGCAAGCGTACAATATCAACAAGTAATAAAGTGATAAGTAGAGTATCGTTCCCACGAGGATTGTTTTCAATTCAACCAATTACTTACCAATATGATTAATTCAACAACAAGCTAGCCAATTAAAAAGCTTTCATGCAATTTAACTAAACTTAACAAAGAATGAAAATTTATAACAATAAACAAATACTAAAAATTTACCAATTTAATAAAGATGTTAGAGATTTCGATTTCACTTAATCAATCCTAATTAACTCTCTTGACTTGTCATGCAATTAAAGTAAATTCCAATTTATGATGGTGAAATTTCCCTAATGTAAATTAATAGCCGACATCGGTCTAATAACCCTATTTAGATTAAAATCAACTCACACTTGGTCTAGGTGAATTTAGATTTCTAAATGCATTAGGAACTATGGAAATTCCCGGATTCAATCTAAGTAGCCACGACTTAGTTCTACTACCGAAACCACATGAACAACCTAGATTATTACGGTCTAAATTGAATTCACGGTTTAATATCACATGAGCACATGCATGTTATCTCCACACGGTATCAAACAAGCATCAAAAATCAATTAAGTGGTGATCAATCACCTAAAAGCATTAAGAACATGATATTAAACTCATAATTGAAATATAGGTTGGATGAACAAGTCTTAAGAATTAATTATTCATGATTAAGATCCCTCTAATCTCTAACAAAAGAATTTAGAACATAATGAAATTTAAACTAACAACAAAAATAAAAGTAAACATAATTAAAATTAAAATTAAAACAAATTATGAAAATTAAAATAATTATAAGAAAGCTATAAACATATTACCACTTGAAAATAAAACACAACTAGAAATTTCATAACAAAGCACAAGAAATTAAATTACTAAAGTTGCCAAATTAAACTTAAGGAAAAAAAAACAAAGAAAGAAAACTAAATTTATTAAACTAAAGAAAACAAGAAAAGACAAAAACAAAACTAAGACTTGAAGTCAACAACAAATAAAATTCTGTAAGCTTTTTGTTCAACACCCGTAGCTTTCAAAGAGAACAAAACAAACAATTATTTGCTGTTTCTCTGTGAGTCAAGCTTGGCGGCTGTAGTCTCTATTCTTCCTAAGACAAACAAAAATAGAATAAACAAAGAAAGAAACGGAAGTGTGAATTCCAGGAACCAAAAGACCAGTCGACCGACTGATTTTGCTGAAGAAAAATCGTGAGCAGCGACTGAACTCTGAAGAGAACTGAAAACAAGAAGAACCAAAAGGATGACTGAAGTTCTGCAGCAGAAAAATCGTGAGCAGCGATTGGAAGTTGTTGAAAAAAACCGAGGATAAGAAGACAAATTGTACTGAAGAAAACCGAGAGGAAGCTGCTGAACCTTACTAAACTACTGAAAAGAAAAGAAAACGGAGAAGAAAGTTGGCTGCTCTAAACTACTGCAGGAAACAGAAAGAAAAAGAGCTTGGCTAAACTAAATCTAAACTAGAGGAAGAAAAGAAAAACAGGATGGATGTGCTACTACTACTCCAAAACTAATGAAAAGAAAAGAAAAAAATACAAAGACCGAAGAGTTGGTTGCTGTTTGTCTTTCCTCTCGCTGTTTGCTTTATATAGAGCAAAAGAGGGGCTGTTTCTTCCTAAATTTTGCAGACCCAAATCCTTCTTTGTTTTGTTATTTGTCTTCAACTTGAAATCAGTCCCTTTTTGTTTCCAAATCCCAGCCGACTTTTGTTTCCAAATTCCAGTAGCTTCCTATCTTTGTTGCTTCCCGATATCTTTGTTTCCAAATTGTGCTGAGCTTGGTTTTCTTGTTTCTGCATGGTTGTTGTTTCTAGTTTGTAACCCAGCTTTGTTTCCTCTTTTGTTTGTAGCTGAAGAATGCTTTTTGTCTTCTTCCTTGTATTTCTTTTTTGTAACATTCTTGGAGCCTTTTCTTTTCTCTCTTTCTCGGCTGTGTTTCCTTCTTTTGCAGCTGAAATAAGCTCTCAAATTGTAGCTTTTCCTTTCCTTTTTACTTTATACTTGGCTTTTGAAAATGATAAAATCATTAGTTAGTCCTTTGATCTTCAAATTAGAAGTAAAATTCAAGATTAAGCTCAAAAGTTCTAAAAATATTTGAAAACTTGGAAATCATAAAATCAAAGGATAATTTTGCCAAAATATGTAAAAACAAATTAAAACACAAGCCAATTTCTAACCAAAATAAATAAAAATACTCTATATAAAATAGAGTTATCATAATCCGGGTACGTTTACTGATCTTGAGATGGAAAAAGATGGAAGTTTCAAATATGCTTTTCTCATTTGGAGCATCGTTACGTGGATTTCGTATCTATATGCAACCAATTCTTGTTGTTCATGTCTGCTTCTTGAAGGGGAAATACCCTGGGTCATTACTTGTTGCCACTTACATGGATGGTAACAACCAAGTGTACCCCATCAGCTGGGGAATGGTGGATTCAGAAAATGACGCTTCTTGGGAGTGGTTTTGGAAAAGTTGAATGCTGTAATAGGTGATGATATTGATGAATTGGTGCTTGTGTCCGACAGGCATAAAAGCATTGCAAAAGGTATCGCAAATATTTTCTAGAATACCTTTCACAGGGTGTGTATCTATCATTTGAGCAACAACTTGAGAGGAACATTCAAGCACAAAAAGGTGCTCCCAGTATACTTTAAGGCTACAAAGGTTTACAATCTTGTCGATTTCAATGAGATGTGAAAAATTCTTGCCTTGAAAAATTCACGCATGTGAAGTATTTAACAGATGTCGGCATTGAACGGTGGTCAATGGCACATTCCAAAAGGATATGGTATACTATAATGACCACCAACATTACAGAATGTCTCAACGTATTGTTGAAGAATGCATAGGAATTACCAATTCATTGTTTGGTTGAGTACATTCAGAATACGCTACAGAGATGGTATTATGAAAGGCATATAGCAGCTAGTGAGCTGAAAACGCAGACAACCCCCTACATTGAAAATGAGTTTGCATGTAGAATGTGAGACGCACAATCGTATGTCATTGAACCTGTCGATATACATTAGTGGTATGTATGAGACAGAGCAAATCATACTTTTGTAGTAGATTTGCTTCGAAGAACATGCACTTGTCGAGTATTTGATGTGGATCAACTCTCTTTTGTTCATGTGTTAGCTGCATCCTATCACCGGCAAAGTAACCATTACTTTCTATGCTCACCATTTTATCTTACCGAAGCATTATTAACCGCTTATGTAGACCCCATTCTGGCGATTGGTGAATATCAGGAATGGATTGTGCCTGAAAAGATTCTATCAACTCAACTAGCTCCTCCGAAACCAAGGTCTAAGAGTGTTAGACGCAAGAAACAGCGAATCCCTTCAACGGGTGAGGAGAGAGTTGCAAAGAAATGTGGTCGCTGTGGAGTGAATGAACATAACCGGAAAACTTACTCTAATCCATTCGTGTGTAAGGAGAAAAATGAAATCTTACACATTTTGTAAATACACATTCGAAATTCTCTAATCTATTTGTAATAATATGCGAAAAGCATTTAACACTTGCTGTTTTTTGCGTGATTTGCACTCATGATTATAAATGAATTTTGATGAGTATTCTTATGTTGAGTTGCCTTATGTTGAGTAGTTTTTCTGTTTAGTGTGTGACCTCAAGCTAGACTAAACACTCAACCTCTATAATACTCGACTTACATTTTGACTTCATACTCGACCTTAAACTCGATCAAAAAAATACTTGCCCTGTATCTTATCATGCCACTTGACTGGTGGATCAACCTTAAACTCGACTACTTAAGTTATTACATAGTACTCTTTTTTCTGTTTAGAGATCAACAGTATGCTCAACCTTAAACTCGATCAAAAAATATATTTGACCTATATCTTATCATGACACTCGACTGACTACTCAGCCTTGAATTCGACCAATTAAGTGATGATAATGAATTGGTTTTTTTGTGTTCCGCTCGACTGCACACTCGATCTAAAACTTGACCTATTTAGGATGAGTTTGTCGTCATGATTGGTCAAGTTTTTAGTCGAATGCAACTTCGTTTTTAGTCGAGCTTCATTAAATATGTAATTCTAACTTTCATACTTTCATAATTACATAACTACAAGGTTAATCAATTGAATGTACCATTACACAATTGAATGTTTGTAGAATTTGATAGTTCAAATAACTAAATAGAAATGTAACGAATGTCTATACAAATAAATATATTTATACAGTGCAACTATAAATGGAACTAACCTACATACATATAAATGTTCATATATATGAATAATTTGATGTTTACAATTACATTTTTCTTACACAAAACAAACGCACAACCATTTACGTTTTTTTTTTTGGCTCGGTTTTCCTTTTCTTTAGCCCTGTTGTCTTGCATGGATGAATAATGTGGCTGCTAGCTCTGTATGCGCCTCCATTATGGACAAAAGATTAATCGTCTCGAGCGGCACTTCGTGAATGATGAATTTAGCCTATTTCAAGAAAAATACACCGCAGTCTCTAGTTCTAAAATAAACAAAGCACATACGTTGTTAGTCATAAAACAATTGAAACAACCAAGTACCACAAACATAATATGAATGTAGGAATTACTAGCCCTTATTTTTGACGGATTAAACCCTTCTCAATCACAACTTGCCAACTATCCATGCTTGGCAATTCACATGCTTTGAGTATCTTCAGCATGACTCGCACAAGATACTCTAATTTTGGACCTATCCCCTCTTAGTCCAGTGGGTTATACACGTGGAGCTTATGTTGATGCATATCCATCCGCATCAATATCCAATAATTGCCATCTATATGGATGGGGAATAAAACTTGGTCCACCGTGCGGCAGTCAATTTCATACGGTATGGAACCTACAAATTGCTTAATTGCCAAATCTTCATATGTTGGATCTTGCTAGGCTGTGTATAATGTATTCATACCAGTCTATGACCATAAGTAAACACACCAATTTCTTAATGCAACTATACTATGCAGCTATAAAATGAGGAATATGACAAATAACTTACATCGAAATGCATCTCCATAATGGACACATCTATGAGGCCCATTATCAAGATTCTCTTCCGAAGTATAGACGTGTATAAGTCCAAATGCTGAAAAAGTACGAAAATATTAGAAAACCAATATATTTTCAATGACTAACTTAATGGAAAAAAAACATAAATGAATTACCTCATTTGAAAGCCACTCATTTTCAATAAGAATCTTATTGCGCAGATCAGAATCTAGGTAAAAAATAGGGGTTCACAGAAATTGCCGCTTCGTAGGATTTAGCCATTTTATCATGTCTTCAGTATCTTCGAGCCTTAGTTGAAAATCCTAGAAACTGAAACGCGACGCAACCAATAATGAAGGGGGAGTGGGATATTCAATGCTAAAAATGGGCCCCAAGTTGATATCCCCGGGAGCATCCTTTTTAGCAATGCCACGATCTTTCTTGACTTTCACTTTCATCGAGGTTGGCGGAAGACTCTCGAATTTAACTATGATAGGAATGGACGGAGTTTTGTGTTCATTGGTGGTTTAATGAACAACAACCAACGCAGTTGAATGCTCCGTGGGTTCCTCATCCTTATCTGCATTACACCCATCACCGTTTTTTCTTTTCTTTTCCAATATCAGCTGCTCGAAAGTCCATGTCAGGTTTTTGACGGTTGCGTTGGTTGTTTAACCATAGTTTCCAATTCAGCTATACAAGCCTCCGACCTTTCTTGTTGTTCAATCATCTAGCTCACAGACTGTCTCCGTATCTCTTGTTTCCAGTCACTGCCCTCGTGAAGTTTTTCTGGTTTATCAATGGAAGGATGCACATCTTCTTCTTCTTCTTTTTCACCATCACCCTTCACATCCTTGGCGGCTTCTCCTTTTTCTTCTTCCTCCCAACTCAAAAAATGTGCAACTTCTTTAGGAGTTGGAGTTATTGGTGTGACTTTAACTCTCTGAAATACGGAATGTGGTTACTCATGACATAACACATTATACAATTCAAACATGGGAAGAAAACACACTATAATTATCAACTCATACCTCTCCGCTAAGTAGCCTTTTGGACCAAACTTAATTTTTTTGCTTGGACAGTTCAGTGTGTCTTGACTCCTTTCCATCTGAACATCCTTAGCTTGCACCTAGAGCTTTCGACCTTTTGCACTACGGAGAATAGTTCAAAATACGACATCAAATCATATGCGAACACCTGTGATTCATAAATAGGAATGGAAAATATTTAGTTCTTTCAACTCAAGAACAAACTAAAATAAAGCAGGCTGTGCCTTTTAAATCCTTATCCCTAGAGCCACTGGGAATCCACCAACGATGTATGTCCTATTATCGACATCCCTAGACTACTTCAAGGTATTGATCATAACCTTTCTAGCACTATCTACAGTCGTCTGGAAAGAGTTTTTGCCCCACGGCATTTCATTAAACTTCCTCTAATTACAGGCCAGATGGACCACTTTGTCTTGATATGGTTTCTCTTCTGTGTCCCAAATATAGATGTGTATAGCAATGACAAAGTAAGTGACACAACAACCTTGTCCGTATAGTTTGTGTTTATTTGATTGTAAGCTTTGAAAACATCAGCGTATATTGTGTCATTGTGCCTACCTTCCCCAGTAAGATACTTACTAATCACACTCGGACCATCGGGTGCCTGGAAATTCTCGTATTCACGTGCAAAGTCTTTCATTTTCAAACCAGTGATTAATATAAACTCCCTCATCCCAAATTTCACCTTCTTACCAGCGAGTTAAAATATATGCTATTGTTCGCCAGGCTCTCCTCATTTATCTTAAGTTGCCTCAATAGCATTTTGTGGATAATTTGTTTGCACCAAAACGTATGCTCATGGTCCAAAGCAATTTTAGCTAGGCAACTCTCCCTTAGTATTTTTTTTTGCGTTTCGGTTAGTTTAGTCCTAATCCTCTGCATATTTGATTTATAGTATCAATACTGTGAAACCTTGGCATTGAAGAAATCACCCTGAACCACCATTTGCTCATTTAGAGGGTCCTGATTAAAGAATTATAGCAAATTAGTACATAGCTAGACTCCTAACTCGATCTATAACTCCATCTAACAAATCACTTGCTTACTAGCTCGACCGTTTACTCGACCTATAACTCGACCAAACTTAGTACCCGACTAAGCACTGGACTATTAAGCTCGAGTACGAAACAGAAATTTTCTACTGATAACACAAAACTAATTGGCTCGACCTATAACTCCACCTAAACACTCGACCGTTTACTCGACCACTAAATCAACCTAATTTAGTGCCCAACTAAGAACTCGACTATTAAACTTGGTCGTATTGTAGGTCATGTATAAGGTCGAGCACGACACATAAAGTTCTAATAACACAATATCAATAAACTCACTCGACCTAATACTCGACTTAGCCTAATACTCGACTGGTAACTCGACTTAACCTAGCACTCGATTGTTGGCGGACCATTAACTCGACCTATTTAGTGGTCGAACACGGCTCGAACTAGTATCGACCCCTGCTCAACCAATTTTTTGACCAAATTTAGACAACCTAGTTGAAATGCATGTAAACAATATCCACACACACTATGTACGAAGAATAAAATGAGAATTTTCCACCAAATATCAAACTCAGACCTTGTGATGATGTGCTTCCTTCTTCTCTGTTGCGGTTGCGCCCTTAACAATGGAAGATGATGGTCCTCCCTTTGTATGTGTCATTGAATTTGTTTGGAATGGGTTCACACTCTTCTTTAGAAGAAAGCTATGAAGCAGAAGGAAACTAAGGAAATGAAAAAGAAAACTATGAAGGTTTTGATATACAAGAACGGTTATGATATTTTTAATGGATTGTAATGAGTAAATAAAGAAAAAGAACGGTTTTGAAGCGCATAATCGTTATCTGTCCTTTGGTTTCCAGCGGGCGTTCTTGAGGGGCATTGTAGTCTTTTTTTGGCTTGAAGTACTATAACAGAAAACAAAAAAAAAAAGAAGAGGTGATATATTTGTAAATTCAACAGTCTAAAGTGCTATATTTGTAAATTTCCCATAATATTATTGCTCTTTTATTAAAGTGGTTCTTGTCAAGGGTAGCAGCTTCCTTAGATAATTACAATATTATTGCTTACATATACACAGTCTTACTTAAAACAAGTATTCTAACTTCAAGCGTCAATTAATTAGAAGTAAGAAATTTTTTATATTTAAACGGTGTCATTAAATTTTAACTATTCAATTCATTACTTGTTGTATTTATAACCATCCTTAAAACCCAGCTTTATAGATATATGGATTCTATTATCTCACTTCCATACTTCCTTACAAAATATCCCTATTCTTAGTTGAAAAATATAATTCCCCCCCCCCCCCCCCCCCCCCAAAAAAAAAACTCATTTTTGCAAACTATAAAGATATGAAATTGATATCATACTTCTTCAATTCATAAAAGAAACAATTATGTTAATATTGTCTATATTTTGGAAAAACACTCATCATGATAATTGTTAATCATTAGTCATTAAGCATATTTTCTAAATACTTACATCTATAGTTGTTGTAAGAGTTAGAAAGTGGTTTCAAACTCAGATAGCATAGTTAAATATAAAGTGCCATTGCAAGACCTCTAAAGATATTTTCACAAATTACTACATGGACTTCTCATTAAAAAAAAAAAAAAATCAACATGAGATCTCTATTTGCTAAGTCCCTTAAATTACCAAAACCAATTGGAGGAAGTTTGAAGTTTGGTGAATGGGAAGAGCTAGCAGTTGAAAGTCAATTGTTGATCTTTTCAGGAGATCTTCAGAAATTGTTAAATATTATGCAATTTTTAGATCATTTTCGCTCTTCTAGTTTGAACTAGCTCTCTACCGCTTTACCAAGAAATAAGGTCTCAATGCACATTTAATATTTGATTTCATTAGGAGATATGTATTGTTCTTGACGTGTTTATGCTGAGAAGGTAGAGATTTTTGTACTATTTAAATTGGTTTTCAAATTTTGTCTCAAGAGAAAGAAAAGAAAACGTTTTTCAAAAAGTTTTAAAATATTAGTAATAATAATACTCTCTTCGTTCCCAAATAAAAATCCACTTTTAATTTGATACAAAATTTTTTAAATTACAAAGTACAACTTACCTAATGTACCATTAAATATATAAGTTTATATTTTTATTTTTTAATTTAAATTATACATTGTTATTATAAGTAAAGTTAATATAATTATTTTAAATTAAGAGTACACTCTTTTTTTACACAAAATTTTTTTCTTTTTAAACTGAACTCTGTTTTAAAAAAGAAAAGAGTATAATCTAATTTTTTTTTTTTTTGGAGAAACAGGAAAAACACACCCATGCTAATTGCTAAAATCACCACCCTGGCGATGAGCGAATATGGATTGTAGTATGGTGGTGGTTCAGTGCATTGGGTGGGGACCTTATTTTGTTAAATTATAATTTATAAAATACAATATATTTAATGCATTATTAAATATATAATTTTTTAATTTTTATTCTTAATTTTTAATTTGATTTATACATTATCATTATTAATAAAGATACTACAAGAATTTTATACAAAAATAAACTCTTTTTTTAATGATAAAAAAAATCTTAGAAACTAAACTTGTTCTTTGAAAAGAGGGAGTAATTAATTTAGTTTCTACGTTGATTTTCTTGCAAGCGTATATACAATTGCTAAAACAAATATGGCCAAAATTTGGATTAGATTTCATGTTTCATAGTTAAACTGGAAAAGAAAAAAATGAAAAATTATATATTCAGTAGTACATTAAGTGTGTTGTATTTTATAACTTTAAAAAAAATTTATCAAATCAAAGTTAGATTCTTTTTTTGTGAGACGAAAGGAGTAACAAATTTATAATAATTGTAACATATTATTTCACACAAATGAAAGAAAAAAAATGTCATCTGAATTTTGTTTGTAAAAATGAATTTTAGTTTCAATCTGCTATTCAAGAATTAATAAGAATTCCATGTGAGAGGTGAATTGATCAAAATGTGACACAGCATGAAAAATCACTTTCATTTTGCTTGAAAATATAATTAATGTTGAATTTCATATAGCACACGGCATCGTGCATACGTTGCGGCAAAAATATGAGGTCATTTTCTGCCTTAGTCAACCAGCTCATCTCTCCTTTAATCTCTTAAATAATTCCTTACAATACAAGAAAAGAACAAAATAAAAATTAGTCATTTTCGAGTATTTTGACGACTCATACCTCATTTCTTATAGTATTAGATTAATGATACACCATAACATTGCATTAAAAAAAAAAACAAAAAAAGGAGCTGCCAGCCTCAGAAAAAAGAGAAGAAAAGAAAGAAAGAAAAAAAAGTACTACATCAGAAGAAAACAAGAAATGGTTTTTTTTTTTTTTTTGGGTTTTGAAAGGGGGAGGTGGGGGTGTTGTTGGGTTTTAATATCTCAATTTTGGTCATTTTCTTTATATATTATTCGTTAACTTCAACAACCAAAAAAACAAAAAAACAAAAAACAAAAATCGGAAAATACATATGTTACGAGAAAAGTTGCAGCCAGGACTTGATATGTTTGTAGTTTATATTTATGTATCTAAAATTAAATTGTAACTACTAAAGTCGTGGCTTTGTCGTAAAATTAAACTGCAACTACAAAAGTCACGGCTTTGTTTTCCAAACTCAGCAACCTTAAAATGGAAATTTATGGCCTGTGGAGAAAGTAATGGAATGTTTCACACCAAATTTAGATGCATAAGGAATTTCTAACTTTTGAAATAACTAAAAACTAAGGATAAAAACATGAGACAAAATGCAAAACACAAGATTTGAACTCTATTCTCTAAAATTGTTCCATTTGTTACAGCATCGGCCCTTTTTTTTTTTTTTTTTTTTAATGGTAGTTGAACAAAGACAATTTTCTCTTTACAAGTATGTATCATAAGATGTGTTCACATCTTAAATTTGATAACATTTGTTTGGCTCACATGCCCATCATAGGTTGAAAAACGTTTAGGCAACAAAAGCCTACATTAGCTCTAAATATTAGTGGACCATTGAAAAATATGCTAGATGTTCCAAATTACTAATGCCTACAACTGAGGTCGAAATTAATGAAACTGAATTTAAAAGTTATATATTATAAAATTTAGTTTCATGAACTCATCTATAACATTTTTGTGCTTTGCAATGTTTTCAAGAAATATGCTATACGAGAAATTTCCAACAAACAAAGAAGGTCCAAGGTATCATTTTCATATATGTAAATTCTTTGCTTCGTGATCATAATGTTCAAAATCTAGCTTCATGACTAATTCTCTTGTAACCGTAAATAGTAAATGATAAATCTTAAATATCAAAATTATAAACCAAAATCATCTCATTTAGATTTTTTTCATTCTAATTATAATCATTTTGCTTGGCTTAATTTGCCCAGATCCTATGCGGAAGACTTACGAAGTCGAGTCTACAGCTGTAATCAATTTTTTTTAATTGGGTGGGACTCCATCAAAAGCCAATTAGGTTAGATTCACGTCACGAGTCTTAAAGGTAAAAGCCCTACAATAGCATCATTCTTCGTGAAAATAAAGTGTAGAATAACATCTAAGGTTATGTTTAGATAAGATATTTTTATTTGCAAATAGAAAAAGTAGGTCATTTTTTCAAATAAAAATATTACACTTCAAACATATTTTTATTTCAAATTTTAAAATTAAAATTTTTTCACTCAAATTTCTCTCACATAATTTTAAAAAATTTCCCAAAAATACTTTTTCTATAAAAAAAAATATTCATCAGAATTTTCACACATTCTAATATAACTTTTCTCAAATATATCACTCCAAACATACCCTAAGTTTTCATGAAATCTAGATTGAACTGTGAATCACCAAATTGAAAGAGTGCAAGCTTAAATTATTAGCCAGAAGGCTTGATAATTACTATTTTTGTTATAAAAAAATTTATTTTAAAACCTTTTTTTCCATGAAAAAATTTTATTTTTAAACAAAAATTTTTAAATATTCTTACTAATAATAATTATGTACACTCAAAATTTAAAAGTAAGGTTAAAAATATAAAATTATATATTAGTAATGCATTAAATGAGTTGCAATTAATAACTAATAAAAAATTATATTTTAACTAAAGTAGATTCTTTTTTTTTTTAACGGAAAGAGTAAAAATTATCCTAATTTGATTTTGATTAAAATCAAATTTTAAATTATATACCAAAATGATCTTATTTATATATTTTTTAATTCTAATTATAATAATTTGGCTAAGTTGTTCATGGTTTACTTTATTGCATACAAGGTTTTATGTTTTTTTTTTTTATAATATCTTAAATAGCTGTGGGAGTAAATGCCATGGGGTTGAAACTTTAAGATAATTCTATTGCACGTAAAACAAAGAAGAAATTAGCTAATATGTTCACGGTATACATGTATGATGATTTCCCGTAGGGGTGATAATTAGGCCGTGTTTCGGGTTTGTGGATCGTGTTTTGACACGGGTATTACAAATTTTATATGAACCCGAACACAACCTGAGAACCCATTCGTGTCAAAAATACAAAACCTAAACATGACTTGTTTATTTTTCGTATCAACCATACCTATTTAATAAAAAACTTTAAAAATTATAAATAAATTTATTACAAAAAATTTAAAAATAATAAATAATTATATGAAAACCTCTCTCATTCTTATAGTTGTATTTTCCCTTCACTCTTTCTCCAAAGTCGATGTGGGACTCTTCCTCCAAAGTCCAAAGTCGTGGGAATAGGATGTGGGACTCTTTCTCCAAAGTCATTGATTCAATACATTTCTTATATACCCATAGGTACTATATTGGATTTGAATCAGATTTCATATCAATCTATATTGACTGACTGACTTCATTATGTTGTTGCTAGCAAATACCATTATTTTTGGTTGTGAATCTTCCTAAATCATTGCCGTAGGAGATACGAACCCATTTTTTTCTGATCCTTCGAGAAAATGATTCATCCTCTTCATAAAAAATAGGAGGTAGAACCAATAAAATTTTCTTTTTCGATTCATCCCTAGAGTTGAACAGATTATCAACTTTTAAATTTTTTATAAAAAAGAAATGATGTATACATAGCGAAAGCCGTGTGCAATGAAAAATGCAAGCACCAGGAAAACTAAAATAACAACGATGGTGCTGCTAAGTTGGGCCAGCCTCTTTCTGGAATTCTATACTTTGGGGCTTTATATTCATAATGATGTCATGCTTGCCTTTGGTACCCTAGAGAAGCAAATCTTGATCGAACCTATATTTGCTCAATGGATACAATCTGCTCATGGTAAAACTTCATATGGGTTCGATGTACTTTTATCTTCAATGAGTGAACCAACATTCAATGCGGATCGAAGTATTTGGTTGCCTGGTTGGTTAAATGCTGTTAACGAAAATAGTAATTACTTATTCTTAACAATAGGACCTGGAGACTTTTTGGTTCATCACGCTATTGCGCTGGGTTTACATACAACTACATTGATCCTAGTAAAAGGTGCTTTAGATGCCCGTGGGTCCAAGTTAATGCCAGATAAAAAGGATTTCGATTACATTGTTTTGGGCTTGGTTAATAAAGTTAGATATAAAGACTTTTAATTAGTCTAATGTGGGACTGGCTGGTGTGGGCTGCAATTAGCCTAGCCCATGATGAGGGGGTTAGGGTTTAACTTTAAATATCAATTAGATTCCCTCCTCTAACCCTAATCTTTAGAAACACTTTCTACTCATAAGGTCATAAGGTTAAGGAGAGAAAGAGGCACTCATCAAAGCCAGTTCATACAGAGGGTCATAGAGGAGAAGAACTTAGTCAGGATTAATTCTAATTCCGCATTCAATTATGGATTAAAAGACTGATACACAATTTTTCAGCTCTGTTTTTATATTCTAATCATGTAACGGCCTAGGATGAGGTGGTACTTGCAATAGGATGTGGGACTCTGAATAGGACATGTAACGGCCTAGGATGAGATGGTACCTGCGATAAGATGTGGGACTCTGAATAGGAATGGGAATTTGGTGCTGCTAAGGAAAATTGAACCCGCATTATATTGTAATGAAACAAGTGAACTTACCACTAAGCTACATTCAACTTGTTTTTTAATCTTAACTAAAAAATAATTTTATTATATATAATAAATGGATTAACAGGTCAATTCACAAGTTGAACAGGCCGATCTGAACATGATGCATTTATTTTCCGTATTTTTCGTGTCTGACCTAATTTCAATTCGAACCTGTTAAGAGGTGGACTTGTACCTGTTAATTATGTGTTAGGTTCGTGTTGTGTTTTCGTATCGTGTCATGAATTGTCGCCCTTAATTTCACATTAAAAAATTAAAATTAATAAAATAATAATGATAAAAAAAAAAAAAAACTGTTCCATTTTGACAACAACGTACGTGGACATCCATGCATGCGTGCAGGCCATGGAGATTATAGTAGGTTGAAGTTTGACAATGAGGGCAAAGTTAGCTGCACCCACCCCTTTTTATTGACATTCATAACGGCGACGTTCTTCCATAAATTCAAGTCCTTCAATTAGAAATGTCAATTTCAATCTTTTTTGTGGTTTTTTGCCGGTGGAGAACCATGGAAATTTTAATCCTTTACATTTGTATTTTGTTTGACATCTGCTTTTTTCATGGGCTCGCATAAATCGGCTTGTGTGTTTTTTCGAATCTTGACATATTTGAGAATTGAATATAATAATGTATTCCTGATTTTGTTTTCCTCACTAAACAACGTCTCCATTGTTTAGCTTATCTTCCTTGAGCAAAGAACAAAAACAGACCTGGTGGTATTATTGATTGACCATTAAGTTGAAGAATTTACCTAAAGGATAGTCTGATTGATGATCATTCCTTCGTTCTTTCCTTTTGAGTGAAGAAATGCACAAAAGAGCGAGTTTTTTTTTTTCTTCTTCTTCAGTTAGATGTCAAATTTGAGAAAATAACAGAATTCACAAGTCACATCTAGGTAGGGCATGCACTGAAGTAGTAAATGTCACGTAGACTTACATTTCACGTTTTCGCATCAAGCATGACAAGCAACGCCTCACCTGAACTACCATTTTAATGCGTTAGATGCGCATTATTCATTGCGCCCACAATATGAGCCCATAAATTTGTCCCCTGTCTCAAACCAGAAAAATTTTGCGCGTTGAGAACGACACTGAATCTTTTACACGTCCTTTAAACTTTGAGAGATCTTTTGATAGATTGCTACTACTATTTAAATTGACAGAATCTTATTCTTAAATTGGGTGCAAAAGGTTTTGAGTTTAAAACTCGAGTCACCTACATAAAAAAATTAATAGAGTTGAAGAGAAGTGATCAAGTGCAAAATGCCTAGTATTTAGTATTTACCAATTTGAGTGTTATTTACCCTATAACACATACGTTCTTAAGTATGAATTATTAAAAAAAAAAAGAAAAGCTTGTGATCAAAAAAATTTCTTCATTTACTTCTATTTGTAATATCACGTCACATCAAACTTTAATTAGATATCATTTGTTATGATTACCCCTCGGCAACTTGTTGAAGTGGATGGTGACACAAATAACGTTGCGGTAGTAGGTCTACTTGGGGAGAAGTATATTATTGCCTTGAATTGTATGTATGAAAATGATACAGTAGTACTATTATTGTTGCCGACAGTCGTATAAAACTATAGTTTGGCTTGTGCTTTCCTTAGATACTAGTATTATTATTACAACATGATTAGGAATAATCCAAAATAAAATAGTAAAAACTTACTCACCAACCTCTATTGAAAAGTGACTGTATAATGTTGGATATCTTTGTGTTTAATTTTAAGGAAAGTTATTTATTGTGTCTCTTTAGTGCATTTCCAACAGTTCGTATAAGGCCGTCAAGAAATATATTATGGGCTAATGTGGGCTGATGTCAAGTTTTGGTCCGCTATTGTGTGAATTTTGGTGCATTTACAAGCCTTTGGTTTAGTTTTGGGCAAAAACATTATTTGAACTTGAGTTTTGGGGAAAATAGTAGCTTCGTTGGGTTTTATTTTAATTGAAAAGATGTCTTACAATAAAGTTTTCACCGTAACCTCCCTCTCTATGCCTTGATCCTACATATGAATGATTTTGGCTTATAGAATCAAATCAGTAGAATACGATTAACGGAGCGCTTGGTTCGTGTGGCTTATATAATAAATTAATCTTAAGTAATTAATTATTATAAATTAATTAATATTAACTATACATTAATTATAATAATAATTTAATTATAAATTAATTTATATTAATTATAATAATTCATAAAAATTAATTATTTAATATTATTTAATTATTTATTATAATATTAAATTAATTAATTTTTAATAAAAATATTATTGATTAAATTAATCTTAAGCAATTAATTAATATTATCAATTAATTACTTATAAATTAATTAATATTAAATATACATTAATTATAATAATTAATATTAATGAATGAAATTAATTAATTATTAGTTATAATATTAAATTACAATATTAAGTAAATGAATAATTAATTAAATTAATTTATTATTAATTAATAATAATAAGTTGATTATAAATTAATTAATAATAATTAATTAGTTAATATTAGTTAATTATTTATTATAATATTAAGCTAATTTATTATTAATTTTTTTAATCATTATTAGTTAATGAATTTTTTTTTTTTTTTTGGTTTAATGCAACTCATTCCTCTCCTCATACCCTCCAATATTGGGAGGTATGAGAAAAACCCCCAATGGGGTAATCAAACCCCCAAACCAAGCTAAGGAAATGTGAAGGGAATACTTTGAAATCCATTCTCCCATTCTCCCATCCTCTCCCCGCCCCCCCCCTCCCCCCTATCCCCCAAACCCCCAAAACAAGAACCCCCTAAATTATAAAATTTTAAGAATATAAAACAGGTGAAAAAATATAATTTTTCAATCATTTTTAAAGGAACTATTAAATAATATATAGATAAATACGTAGAAGATAAATTCCTGATTGAAGTTCAATAGCCAGACGTAGGATAATTCTTTTGTTGACAAGGGAACTCACAGCCGTTACCCAAGGGTGCGCACTGGGTAAATCCTGCTCCTGTGGAATAACCCGCAAACTCTCACAAGAAAAGTAAACCACATTAGGCAAGTCTTGTGCAACGGGCTCAACCAATAAGGTGTCAGCATGGGGATTTGAATTCGTAACCTTACGGTTATGTGCTCACCCGCCACACTAACTTGGCTACCCCCAAGGGTGTTGACATAGGATAATTTCTTAAATTGCCTGGAGGCGGTAGGTTCCTTGTAGGCATTACTCAAGTTTGATGGAGGTATCCAAGGAAGCAAGATACAACCTTATCACTAATGGGAGTTTTTTGGGAAATCTAGAGACTCTTCTGGGGGAGGAATTCTATGAGATTAATATGGAAGGTTTGTATTTTAATTTTATGATTTTTTTGATCAAGGGATGAGTTTGAAGACAGAGTGTTAAACTCTGCTTTTAGGGCTCCATTGATGTCATAGGTTGGAGGTTTCAAGTGTAGAGGTTAAATGTGATTTATGCATACTAGTGGGTATGTGTTGAGGGCAAGCTTCTAACCCTTGGAACTTTAAAATGTGGTTTCACAAGATTTCACGATACAAGGAAATGGTCGTCTCGTTCATGAAACAAATACTGTTGTGGATAGTTTGGTGCAACTAGGTTATGAGGATAGAAGTTTTACAATATAAAATAATGTTTTATGTCTTTCCTCTCAATTACAAGCCCGATTATATGCCTAGATAGGGATCAAATTCTTGCATTTAAATTTGGTTAGATGCATCCTTTGTATGTATCATTTGTTTTTTTAAGAGTAGTAAGGTCTTATTTTTCGGTTTTCTTTTGAATATGGGACAGTTAAGGTTGCATACTCCTTTCTTCCATGTATATTTTATTTTTGATATTAATAATAGGGAATCCAAACTTATGAACTGCACAATGGTCTCTGTAACATATGAATTAAATTAGAGAATAAAGAATTACCTACATATGAAAAAAGAATGTAAGTCTCTGTTTTAGTTTTGGAGAAAAATATTAGTCCCTCTATTCCTAAAAAGAAAAAATTACTTTGGTTAAAGTACAATGTTTTACTAGTTTTTAGGTACAACTCATTTAATCCACAACTAAATGTATACTTTTATATTTTTATCCTTACTTTTTAATTTTGAGTATACATAATTATTAGTAGTAAGAATATTTAAGAAATTTGGTGTAAAAGTGATCTTTTTTTTGGAACAAATTTTTTTTTTTTCCAAAATGAACTCTTTTTTTTGGGACGGAAGGAGTAGTTGTTTGAACTTGAGTTTTGCGGATAAATCTCCTTTTGCTGGGTTTTGTTATTCTTAAAAACATATCATACAGTGGTATTATTTTATACTAGGAGAAGATTGATGGAATTGTCAAAACCCTCAAAATTAATTACTGTCACTCTAATGATTATAAATTAAATTTGTAACAATAGTAAACCAGACCGATTTTCAAGAGAACTGGCAATGTAATTTCTTAGTAAAAACAAAGGAAAGTAACTTTGGGAATTTTTTTGGTGATTTTACCTAGTTTACTGAATTCTAACAACAATTAAAATAAATAACTCAAATCATAGTTGTCAAAATCCCGATCCGATCCCACCGATCCTACGATTTTACGATCCTAATTTACTAAAACGATCCCGATTCTAATTACGATTCTACCTTATTATATAAATAAAATATAATTAAATTTACTCAAAAAAAACTTTCTATATCTAAGTAAAATTAAGATATATACTAATATAAATAATTTAATTAGTTTAATCATACTTTTATTAGATTTTAACAATAAATAAATAAATTGGACATAAATACCCTTCGACTGCGCCAACAACTAAAATATTGAAAAAATCATATAAAATGTTATAAGAAATAAAAATTAAAATAAAATCATTTAATTATAAACTATACATGAATTTTCTACATATCCATTTATATATTGTTTAATAATTATTTTAAAAAGAATTTATAAATTATATTTTCTCATTTTTTGTAGAATCTTACGATTCTACGATCCGATCCTACTGATCCGATTCTGCTACCCTAAATCGATTCTATGTAGAATCCCGATTTTATAAACTATGACTCAAATAAATAAATAGCAAAGAAATTTATAATGTCAAACTTCTTATCTAATGACATAGATCCATTAATTGCATCACCAATCACAAATCTCTAATATATACCCTACCAATGAAATATTTAACTGAAAATTTGTTAACATAGCCATAACAAATCTTCTAATTCTCTAAGATATTTGACCGAATCCAACATCCAAATCAAAAGTTATCATTAACTGATTGGTTATGATGTCATTCCATATCAATTAATGATAGCATTGGGTTTTAAGGAATTAGTTAAACCAAAATTGACTAATAGAGATAGTTACAATTACCCAATCCTATCATATTGATTCTCCTAGATTAATTATATAGAAACACAATTAATTTAGTTGCTTCATGTTCCACTCACTCATAACAATTACAGATCATTGAACATATGTATAGTAATAGGATAAAAAGTGATGAATCAAATTATCAAATTGACGCTCAAATCATTTATAGAAAATAGAAGCAAGAATCAACAAGTATTCAAATTGAAAACAAGAAAAAGTTAAACACAAAACCTTACAGTAATGACAATTGGATCTAAAATATCCCTTAAATTAGAAAGAAACTATCTATGCTACTCTTTTTTTTTTCTTCTTCTTTGTTTTCTGCCAAGACTAACTCTCCTTTTTGTGAGGGAAGACAAATGGAATATCCTTAAATAGAGTGTGTACATGTGGTGATAAGACACCAAATCCTAACAAAATTTTTGACTTTAAATTCCCAACTAAAGGAAAGATAAGATAATCAATCCAAAACAAATTTCTAATTACAATAGCAACCTAATCTTTTTGGTTTACTATAGAAAACTGTTTCCCTTCTTCTAACCAACTACTAACAAACTCACTTTTTTAATGTAAAACTCGTCCAACTCAGCAACTAATAAGGCGTACCTACGCCTTACACAACTAAGTCTTTTGGTTGAGTTTTGGTCTATTAAACATGCCTAACAAGTGTTCTGCCCTCAAACTTAAAAATTCCATGCCAAACTTTTGTTCTGTTTCCATTTTTTTCCAAATCTTTATGTTTCAACATCTAAAATAAAATATAAATAAGCCAATTAAACTCAGCATAAAATCAATCTAAAATAAGGAGAAATATGAATAATAAATATAAACACTATGCATCCTATCAAATTCCTCCACACCAAACCAGTCCTCAAACATGCACTAAATCTAATATACCAATTATCTTCTTTTTTACCCCTTTTTTCTCTATCAACTCATTCACAAATAATTCAAAGTCATTACACATTAGAAATCCAAGTTGAAAAAATAATTCAGGAAACAAGTATGCATAGCATCAATTTTCTAAACAAAACATACGCATCTCATCAATCTCAACAATTTCATCAAAATCAAATGCAACAAAATTTGATACTCTCCCATAGGTTGAACTTTATACACTCAAATTGTTTAGAAGTTCCATTTAGTACTTAAAATCAAAACATAAGATGTCATTATCATAGGCTTGCTCAAATATCATGTCTCCACCACTAAATAAATATTAATTCAATACAAAAATTAATGGGTTTTTACAAGAGTTGTAATGGGGCTAAGGTAAAGGTAGGGAAAATAAAAGAAAATTTGAATTATAAAGGTCAAGACAAGATCACATGAAAGAACTTCTTGCACGATTCACAAAAACAACATAATTAGAACATTGGCACCACTTTCTAACATTTTAAACAAGATTCATCCCCTTTGTGTAATTATATAACATAATTGGACTCTTTGCATACAATTAAGAATACTTTGCTTGTCCAATCTTCATATTCACAATGATAAATCTTCCTACCTTCCTACCTTCCTACCTTTCTTCTTTTCGCATTTTCCATTTTTTATCTCCTTTTCTTTTTCTTTTTCTTCTTTTTTTTTTCACTCCTTGCTTGCATTTAGTGCTTTTCATGTAATTCATTCCCACATATTTTTGATAACAAGTTCAACGAGTTAAATAAGAACAAAAAGGTTCAGGGTTAAACAATGATGTGTTAAAACAAAGAAAGGTTTAAGGTCAACATTAGTTATCTAAGGGAATATGTAACAAATGTAGGCTTTTTAGAAAGTCTAAATTGGCTAACCTAAGTGCCCTTATCATTTTAATGCATGAATTCATAAATGTGCTCTCAATATGCATAATAGAGCAAGTTCTAAAATAAAGACACCATGTTTGACAACACTCAACAAAGAGAATGAGAGCAAGAAGAATGAAATGTTTTTAGGCTCAAAAGCTCACACAAGTGTTTAAATATATCAAATCTTGCACATTCTTATTAAACTCAATCATCAAGATCAATGAGATGTTCAAAACATTCAAAACAAAAATCTAATCAAACTTGTTTTCTTCATGCATTCCAAACTGAAACCACTAATGCATATTAATCCAAAGTTATTTTAGAACAAGCATCAAGAGAGTCAAAAAGAACAAACTGAAATTTCAAGCATGCTAAAGTTCAACCATAATTGAAATTTTTTTCTCAAGTCATTTTGTTCTAGAATTTTTTTTATATGAGAAATTTGAAAATAAACATATAAACAATGGAAAAATCTTCTCTAGAAAGCACAAGAATCTTCCCCCACACCTAAACATACATTGTCCCCCAATGTATAGAAAATATGGTCACATTCACAAGAAGTAAGAAAAATATATAAAGAGAATAGATGCAATAACTTTCCTCAAAAGCACATGAAGGACGAAACATCTATAGGGAAGGAGTGCATACTTTCCTTTGATGTGGTTAAGTGTGTCAACAAAAATTGAAAACAAGAAATTCTCCTTAAACATAGAAACAATGGAAAAATCTTCTCATGAAAGTACAAGATTCCTCTCCCACACCCAAATCATACATTGTCCCCAATGTATATAAAATATGTTCACATTCACAAGAAGTAAGAAAAAATATAAAGAGAATAGGTGCAATAACTTTCCTATAATGCATATGAAGGATGAAACATCTATAGGGAGGGAGTACACACTTTCCTTTGATGTGGTTGAGAGTGTCAACAAAATTGAAAATCGAAAATTCTCTTTATAACAATGAGCACCTATAAACCATAGAAGAAAGCAATCAATTGCAAACCAAATGGCACTCCCAAACCTAATCTTTGAAATCATTTCACAAATTATAATGGTAAATAGAGTAGGTAAGGACTTGGGATAGAGACACAATGAACTCAAAATGATAAAGCAATATAATTCAAATAAAAATCACTCTCTAGCCCTTGTCACTTTCCTCGTTCATGTGACCATATGCCACTATAATTCTTATATCCAAGTAAAGATTGAAAAAGGTTTTAAAGATTAATCAATTAATAGAAGTTCAACACATTTAAAACATCAAGAAAAAGTACAAAGTTTGATGGAAATAAAACAAAATGAGATTAGGAAAAAGAAAATTTTGAATTGAAACAAAATTTTCCATCACACGATAACATGGTGCACTACATGCTACTATGTTGGAGTTGGATAAAGAAAAAATTACAATGAAAATGCACAAAACCCTACCATAGTTGGCTAGACTATAATATTCTTTCTTTTAAAATCACATTTTCAATGAAGTTCATACATTATAAATCATTATTATTTCAATTGTTCTTACCTAGATCACAACTATTTAGTACATATATATCGACCAATTCTTTCAAAAACAATAAGCTCAAAATAATGGAACTCTTCGACTTATCAACCATTCAAAAACTCAACAATTAGTCTTTTATTCAAACACAAAAAGGAAATCTAAAACCAAAAAAAAAAAAAGAAGAGAAAAATAGTGAAAAATATGATAAATGAGTTGAAGACTCTTATAGATAAGGCGTAGATATTCCTTATATAAGAAAGTCTTCTGTCTTGTTATTCTAAATTTAAATCCTTAAAACAGAAAACTACTTTCCTTATGACATTAGCACGCCTTATAAAAGAAAGTCTTCTAGTTAAGAATGGAAATTACTTATTTTTTTCACTAAATATTTAAACAAAAAGACTAACTAATTGCAACTAATAACTAAAAAATAAAAATAGATCAATTCTTGGATTGCCTCTCAAGTAGCACAATTATTTAACGTCGTTATGCTCGACATCCTGTATCTCCTCAAGCTGTTAAATTTTTGTTAGTTGCTTGGACCACACATGCATTTTCCTTATTGATTTTATACAAGTTACTGTAAATTTCTCATTCACTTCTAATTATGCATTCAATTTAACTTGATCCAATTTTCCTTTTCCTTCAAAAATATCCTGCACAATTGAACCAACAATATCAATAGAATAAATTGAATGAGACGCAATAGAATATTTTATTGTATAAAAAATATTAAATTTAACAATCTCTCTGTCAAATTCCACAGAGAAAGTACCCTCATCTACATCTATTTAGTTTTAGCCGTTTTCATGAATGGCTTTCCCAATAAAATTGGAGCTCAATTTGCTTTAGTATCTTCCTTCATGTTCAAGATATAGAAATTAGTTGAAAAAATAAACTCATTAACCTGCACCAAAACATTCTCAACAACCCTTTCCAGATGATTATAAAAAAAGGTCAGCAAGTTGAGTAACCATCCTAGTTTCTTTCAAAGGACCTAAATTCAAAGTAGTAAAAATTGAATAGGGTATGACATTTATAGATGCTCCTAAATCAAGTATGTCATGCTCAATTTATTCTTATTATTAATCACACAAAGGATTGAGAATATACTTGGGTCCTTACATTTTTTTGGTGTAGCTCTTTTTATCACTATAGTTACATTCTTCCTAACTCTTATCTTTTATCTCCTCTCAACTTTCTTTTATTTGTTCATAGCTCTTTCAAAAATTTAGCACACCTTAGAACTTGCATGATTGCATTAAAAAGTGGTATATTTATTTCCATTTTCCAAAAAGTCTACAATATTTTTTTTCTATCTCTTTCTTCTTTATTTCCACTAACCTGCTCAAAAAATGTGACACAATTGTTTTAGAAGTGTTAGGCACAAAATGAAAAGATGGTACCTTCGTTGAAGTCTTAAGTGAAACTTCATTTTCATCCTCTTTTTTCCTTCTCATTTTTCACTTTCCCTGGTGAAATTGGACTTGAATGAACTTTTTCCCACTTCTTAACATAATAGCACTCACATTCTCCCTTAGATTCACCACTATTTAAGAAGGTAGTGGTGAGCGGTTTGGTGTGTGCAAAAGTGTGTCAAAATATAGCTCAAACTCACACAAATTTACACCTAAACCTCACTTAATCAATTGTAGTAAAGCTTAGGGATCATTTTCCACAGGGAAGAGGACAAAACAAGAATTTAAGTGCAATAAATCATTTGCTATCTATGTTACCTAGTGCAATGACATCAAGAGTGATATTTAACTAAGAAGCATGAAGAAAAGTATGCAAATAAATGGAAATACTAGAATCTAAATGCTAAGTTAAACAACTCAACTAAAACAGGAAAGAAACACACAATTGAGGAAGGAAGGTGATCCTTGAGTTCAATGCAAGAGTAGGCTACTTCGACTCCCAAGGGCATCCGAGTTTAGGGCAACATAACCAAGTGACTACATCCATTTGCTTCGAATCTCCTTTCGGTCTCATCAGAATTGTAGAATGGGGAATCTCCTTTTGGTCTCATCCCCACCTAGTGCACATTAGCGCCTATGGTTTCCACACAACTCTAATGCATAATTTTAACCCTAGATGTTTTAGCCAACTACTTCACATTCCCTAGTTTAAGTGTTTAATCTAAGAAAGCTACCTATTTTTCACTCCAAATCTCCTTTCGGTCTCAATGGAATTAAAGGATAGAAGATTTCCTTTCGCTCTCACTTCCACCTTGTGCACACTAAAACCTATGACTTCCACACAATTTTAATGCACAATTAAGCTCATGTGGTGGTTATTTCTTGTCTCAAACACCTAAATTTTAGTGAATGCTAGGTAGTTCTTCCTACTTTTGGCCTAAATTCATGCATGTCCTAAAACACACACAAACACCAAGAACACACACTAAATGTGGCCACATTCAATGCATGTCATTCATTTAATACAAGTAGGAAGACTTTAATTAATGCAAGCCCATCACTCTACAACCCACAAGGAATCAAAATAAACCTAACACTTACATCAAGCACCAAGAATCACCCAAGACAATTTAGCCACTCATGGCTTCAAGTAAACAACAACCACAAGGAGATATAACCATTAAAAGCACAAGAAATTGAAAGAAATACTCCCCTTAATCAAAAGAGTGGTGATTCCGACCAAATCCTACACTTTACAAGCAAGGTTAGCTCCAAGGATTGAAGTTTTCAAGAGCCACAAGAACCAAACCCTAGCTCCAAATGAAACTCACGGTTTTTCAGTTTTGGGGAAATATGAAAATGTCTAAAAACTAACCCTAACTCCCTAATTCTCCTTGTTTTCTGCACAAAATGGGGTATTTATACAAGTAGGGAAATTGGGGAACAATTGTGAAGCTTCAAAAACTTGCGGGACTCGAATTGCAAACTCCACATTTTGCAACCGCAGGCTGACCACCGCGGCGGTGTGGATGACCACCGCGGTGGTTCAGAATCTCTGTCTAGCGCACCTTTGCATTTGTAGGTTAACCGCCGCGGCGGTCAAAAAATTCTGCCAACCTCTCTTTGGTTCGCGCCTTGTTCTGCTTTTGTCCAGTTTTGGTCCCTTTGCTTCCAGAATTTGAGAAAACTTTCTTCATGAAAGTTTTTGCTCTCTTTCTCAGCTTTCCATAGCATCTTTAATCATCTCATTTGGACGTTTGCTTCAAGAATTATGAACTCTGGAAGATGGTTGAGTTTTCTTCCCTTTTTCCTACAAAAAGAGCAAAAGATGAGAATCAACAAGTATAATGTGATTTCTCTCATAAACATAGCATATCTCAATGAAATCTGTGCAAAAGTGTGAAAAACACATAGTTAAGTTTATGAATATTTGATTCTCATCAGGTAGTTTCCCAAAATTTTGTACTTCCAACTTGCTAATGGAGGTGGTTAACTATGTAATCTGGTTCACTAAATTTTGAATACTAGCTCTTGTCTTTTGCTGCAATTGTTGAGTGTTATTAGCAAGAGTTTTGACAATTTCTTTCAAGAACATGTCTGAACTTGATGGTTGAACAAGAACTAGAGGTTGTCTATTGTAAGACTGAGGTGGGTACCTTTTTCTGTATTCCTTGGTTTCCATAGCTAAAGTTTGGATGATCCTTCTATTTAGAATTGTAAATTACTAGAATAGGGACTATATCTCCAATGGGGTTGATCAGAAAACCCTCCTACCGCATTAATATGTTGGTAAGAATTTTCTTGCAATGTAGGACACATGTTTATAGGATGTCCAGGCATTGAGAATATTCCACAAACTCTATCTACTTGTACATGACTTGCAGTCAATTAAAGAACCAAATTGATTAGATTAGAAATTTGATTCTCAATGTTAGAAGTATTTACCCCATTAACTTGCTTGGAAATTTCATCAATCCTCATCCCAAATTGTTGAGAGTTTTTTGCCATATTGGAGATTAGTTACCTAGTTATTTTACTGTCTTATTCACTAAAACTCCCTCACTAGCTACATCTACCATACTCCTATATGGTAGTGAAGGAAAGGAAAAGCTAAACACAAAACTGCATAATGATGAAAATTGGATCCAAAATATCCCTAGAATTAGAAAGAAATTGTCTAACCACTCATGGTGGATAATATGCTACTTTTTTTTCTTCTTCTTTGTTTTTCACCAAGACCTACTCACTTTTTTTGTTAGAGAAGACAAATGGAACGTCCTTAAATAGAGTGTATGTCTACGGTGATAAGATATGTTTTTCCTAAATAATTGTGATAAGACACCAAATCTTAACAAAATTTCTAACTTTAAATTCTTAACTAAAGAAAGATAAGATAATCAATCTAAAACAAATTTTTAATTACAATCGCAACCTAATCTTTTTGGTTTATTGCAGAAAACTGTTTCCCTTCTTCTAACCAACTACCAACAAGCTCTCTTTTTAAAGTAAAACTCATCCAACATAGCTACTAATAAGGCATGTCCATGCCTTATACAAGTGAGTCTTCTGATTGAGTTCTGGTCTATTAAACGTGCCAACGCTTTATAGGAACAAGTGTTTTGCCCTCAAATTTCAAAATTCCATGTCCAAACCTTTGTTCCATATCCCATTTTCCCCAAATCTTCATATTTCAACATCTAAAACAAAATATAAATAAACCTATTAAACTCAGCAAAAAATCAATCTAAAATAGAGGAAAATATGAACAATAAATATAAACATTATGAGGCGTATCAGAGACTACCATGCAAGTTAGTATATTGCCCAGTTATAAAATAGTTATTCAATGGTTTAGTCAGAAAAGATGAGATTGAATTCTAAATAATCTTTCAACTGGGAAAGAAGTAATTTAGTTCTAGAAAATATATCCATTCATTGTGAAAAACTTCAGTTACAATAAGTGAATCTTACAATACAAATATAAAGAAAGTAAAAAAATGGGATTATATTCAAATTATTGCCATTGTATGTTAATACAATTTATTGATCTATTGAAGCAAACTAAACATCAAAGGCATATTATAGCTTAATCAGCCACTTTAAAATTTAGTTTTCAATGGCCAAAAAATAAGATTTGAACTGTCTTTCTTAGCCCAATTTTTTGAATTTACTTTCGTCACACTAAGAATAGAATCACTTAAAATGGATCATCAAGAAAATCACGAAACTCAAAAATTCTATGAGATACAGTAGAAATGAAGTAATTCTTAAAAAAACAAGAACATGCAAGAACAAAATTTGCACCTAGAATCATTAGCCGTAGAAAGGGCTCACCTTCAACTTCACTGGCTGGAAGAAGGAATTTCTCCTATATGACTATGTGATTGCTTCAACCATCTTCGCAATCTAGTCCACATTTAAAAATCAAAATCCAGTTGGTGATTTAGTTAAGAATCTCATCTCAATAGTAATTTTAAGAAAAATAAATAAATAATAAAAGAACACAATGTAGTATCTAACCCCGTAACGAAACTCTTTTTTTACTCTTATACTGTGATATCTTAAATAATATCCATTAGTCAAGGTTCAAACCAAATGACAATCAATTAAGCACAAAGAATGAAGCAAAAATTTCAATAGTCTATAGTCTATATTTTTTCAAGTACATTCATTTAAGGAGACAAAGAATAACTAACAATTAAACACATTCATCCTATTAAGCAGAAAATATTTATCAGCATTTTGGTGCAAAATCATGAAAGTGGACAGCAAAGCAAAAGAAAGCTTAGGGATAACTGAGCTGATTAACTGCTCATATTTTAAAAGCCAAATCAAATAGGAGGATTAGAAGAATCCTCCTTTTCCATACACAAAGGGAAAAAAAATGATAATCCAAATGAACAATCAAGAAATTCTTCAAGAGTTACCAAGATAACCGAGACAATCAACAGGGATTCTTCCATTTTAGTAACGTTTAGTAGGCTGATAAGCACCAAAATCCCATAAATATGAAAGCCTATTAGCAAAAGCAAATGTCCCAAAAAAGCCTTGTGCGATGATAGTTACATGCTGTTGGCTTGCCATAAGCTCTTTTCGAATCTCAGGGCTGATGCAAAGCTACTTCACAGTTTCTTGTTGAAGCAAGCCATCTCTGGTTTGAAAATCTCTATGGCTGATCCTGCATTATTGAGGGTATAAATGCTGGTATATTCATTACAACATGCTCCTTTCAGCTGGTTTTTTTCTACACTTATTCCCCTTGATTTGCTAGCTTAATTTAGATTCTCTATGGAAGAGTTGCCTTTTGTTTGGTCTGATTAGTGTTTTAGTTTTGTTTACTCAATTGTAATAGTTAGACAGCAAAGATTGCGATTGATGCTTAGAGATATAGTGTTCAAGCTTAGTCATTCAGTTGAAGTTGGCTATGAACACGATATCTTACCTCATCAAGATTTTTTGGCAATCCTTTTGACATTATAATCTTATGTTCATCGTATAGATTAGAATCATTATTAGCCCTTACTAGGCTAATTTTCCACTGTAACTAATGGATAGTGGTAATCCCAACCACATTCCATTTTCCTCCCTGGCTATGGAATTAGTCCAAGGAGATCATTTAGCTTTTCAGCTAAACCTTTGTACAGTATTATTCTTCTATCAATGAAAATTCTATCGTTTCGAAAAAAAAAATAAAATAAAGCGTCAATGGCCTAATAACAACTTGTCCTTGACATTCTTCTAGAAGAATTATTCTTTCCTCTTCTGGATTTATAGTAGAATGAAACAACTATCATTCTAAACAGACTTGCAAAGGCATCGTTTAGTGCAGCATAATCACTTGCTAACCTATCGGTTCTTAGAGCATCCGCAGCAGCCCCTTTTGGGGTTGGCCGTGGATGGCTTGGGTCATACCACATTAGCACAACTGATGATACAAGGTGGCCAATGGTTTTTTTTTTTTTTTTTGCTGCCTGGGTGCCAAAACGATGTTGTTTGGCATCAAAATAATGCCAAACAGCGTCGTTTTCGATTTTTTTGTTTTAAAAAAAAAATTAGACAATTGACAGGCACTAACACATGCCTGTCAGGTGTTAGTTGTCAGCTGTGGCCACGTCGACAGACCGTTGCAAATTAACAATTGGTTTGCAATAGTCAAAATCCTTTTTTTTTTTTAAAAAAAAAAACAAACAAAAATTACCAACGAGTAGGAAATATTTTTCTCTATAAACTGACATGTATTTTATCTATTTTTAGTGCAAAATCTAATATTCTTATCTTTCAAACTCTCTCAAAATTTCTCTCTAAAAAATGGATTCCTTAAAAAAATTGCTTGATAAATAAAAAATAGATAATACTTTAATAATTATTAATTTAAATAAGAATTTTTAAATATATTAAATAAATAGTGAAAAAGTAGATAGAGGAGAGAGAAATTGGTGATATGGATGGAAAGGCCAGGCCATTAGCGTGAGTAATTTTTTTATGATGGCTGTGTGAATAATAAATACCAGACCTTAAACTGACGTGTGTGGCTTGAGCCATAGGCTGTTGTGCATGCCCTTACATTTTGCATTAAATGTATATCTAGCACTTGTTAACATTACTTGTATCATGAAAGATATTACACAAATTAAGTTTAATGATTTAGATTTGCAATAGTTTTCAGTAAGTCTAACCATTGATTTGGAGAAAGGGTTAAAAGTGCAATGTAAATTCTATGGCATAGGTCTCAACTGAAGTATAATTTGCCAATGATAGAAAATAATAGAAAAGTGTAAACAAGCATAACATGAGACAGGATAGCCTGGGCCACATAGAGCTTCACTTATAAGATTGAAGTTCAACCTTTTTTTGCCTAAAGCTAGCGGGAGTGCAGTGACATATGCAACAAATGATAAAATGAGACCGATATGAATTAAATAAGAAGATTCACAAAATTTAAATGGTTAAATGTGGCCATCATGCAATATCTTTTGCTTATTCACTTGACCAAAGACAGTGAAAAATATAATGTCATACTAATAATGTCTAAAAAATCTCGCAAGCATCCACATACTATACAACTACTGTTAGTTCTTGCTCTTATCCACTAAGCACATACCCTCAAACATTACATTATATACGTTTAAATGAGAAGAGCTTTCACTCATAAATAAAGGGATTTTATATGAAAATTTGACAATTTTGTTGAAATAACCAAAGGCACTTGCAAAGGGGAATTAGAAACCAAATCCATCACTGCACAAAAAATGAAGTAATACACATCATATTTGAAAACAAAGTACGCAATTAATCATATTCTCAGTTAAAATCGTCACAGTTAGTCACAGTTTTACATTTTGAATATTCAATGCCTAATGGTGGCAGCCGAATGATGAGTATCATTTATGAAAAAAAAAAAAACAAACAATGCTTGACATTCAAGTGCCAATATTGATTTACCTATCTGTCGGCAAAAAGTGACGAGCACATTCGTAATTGGGCAAAAATACTACATAAAATATTTCTATGTAGATAAGCACCAATTTAGAGTAACTAGCAGGTCTAACCGCGCAGGGCGCGGTTTTAAAATGCCAAAAATAAAAATTTTGAATATATATTATGAAAAATTAAAATTGAAATAGTACAAAATATAGATGGGCAAAAATCAAATTCTTTTTTTTTTTGTATTGAGTGTAAAATTTATTATTCATTCGATTTTTTTAAAAAAATTATTTTTAATTCAGTACAATTTTTTTAAAATAAAAAATACAATAAATTTAATGTACTATTAAATATATATTTTTATATTTTTATTCTAAATTATACATTGTCATTATTAAAAAGAACAAAACAAGAATGTCACAAAAAAATTAGTTACATTGTCTACAAACAAAAGTTACCAAATTTGCTTGTTTCTCCTAGGTGGATACCATTAATTATTGATGCATGATTACGGGAACATGAGAATATATGGCAACTCTATCATCCTTTATTGGTTTTTCACCTTCAACTAAGTGTAAACCAACACTTCCTACTGCTGTTAAGAATGTCATATTGGTTGAAAGCCTGTAGGAGAAAGAAGGCAATCCAAATATGTAACATTAAAGCAACAATTTATTAGTTCAAATCTAGGCTGCACTCTTTTTGTGTCATCCAAACTATATAGAGAAAAAATGTTTAACAATGGCATGAAAAATTACAGGCATTGTCAGAACCATTAAATATAACCTTACTATATCTATTTAATGCAATCCACAAAATTTTGAATTCAAAAGTAGGAAAAATATGCAATTGTAAACCAAGCACAAAGTTATTGTCACAGAACTTTTTAGTAACATTTGCATAATTACTACTTTTTTCTTCTATTCAAAACAGAAATAAAATGCATTCCCTCATTTCAATGATTCTAGTTAAAAGAAAAATGCCATTACTAATTTACTAGGTATTATGCAAAGTATTTAATAAGTACGGGATACCTCTTCCTCCTTTAAGCTTGCCAATGATGACTCTAGTAATCCATGGTAATTTGTATACCCATAGATTAACGCAAAACCCTTGGGTCCCATTCCATGTTCCTGAGTTGCCGAATGCTCCAACCAAACCACCAAAATATATAAATAACAATTAATTAAGATACCACACTAATACATGAAATGCAAAATTCAATAACAATAGATTGACTCAATATACGACCTTCCCAGCAGCCTTGATAACTCTAGGGTGTGTACTTAAACCCAAGTAATCATTTCAAAAGAATATCAATAAAATCTGGAACTTTCTGCTAGAAATTCTTGCTCCATCATTAGAGTCACCATTGCCACTCGTAAAGTCATCTCCTATTAGATACGTGACAATCAATAAGTATAAGAGCACATTACAAAATCAACAATAAATATCTATTTAATATGGTTTTGTTTTTCTCGGCTTCAAAAGTAAAAGAACCCGCAATCAATCATACCAAACATGTAGTTACATGCATTTATAATTTCGTAGTAATTAAAAAAAAAACGAAGACATTTTTAGAATAGATTAGTGGGCATTTTCCCCCCTTGCGTAATTAATGACCCAAAAGTACCATGTAAGTAAATTGAAGGAAAAGAGTAGTACTGAAATCGGGAATGTCATGAAGCCACTTTTAGAATGTGGATTATAAAATTACAACTTCCACAAAGGCTCTATCACTGTTGCACATGGTCTCGCAAGAGCATCAAGGGAGAAACCTGCAGAAGAAAACTTTTTTCAATAATGAAAAAGTGTATCTTAGCGGGAAATTTCAAACTAGTTATCAAAAAAGGTTAAATATTCTGCAGCTTACTAACTTCACCACATTTAGTTTCAAAGAAGTTTTTGACATTAGATTGAGACACCTACAAAATATGAATATTGTTAAGCATGTAGAACAAAGAGCAATCAGATCACATGCATGCAAAAAATTTGGCAAGCTATGTAGTGCAATCTGTAATAAAGCATGCATCACATAAATAGAAATGCAAGACATAGAACTCTGGTAATGGAAATGCATGAATAAGTACCAATGGTTCAAGCTTTATAATTCCCAAGCAAAATAAAGATAAAGATATACCTTCTTATCAATGTTTGTACAGTAAAATGTCCAAGTACACATTTTATGCTCATCCTCCAACTACAAACAAAAGTCCGTTGGGAAAAAAAAAGGTCATAAAGTTCCAAGAGTAGAAAACAACAGTACTGCTTGAAGTATATTGCAATAGTAAAGCTTATATGCAATGTGAAGGGTAGACATTTGGTCATACCAAGGGAAGAAATGTAAGATTTGCCGGAAGTATAGTAGTTTTTAGGGCAAGTCCTTCACTGGAGAAAAATCCTAACATTGTCCCACCAAGGCTAAGAGCTACTCATGCAGAGTATGTTGAAGTTAGTTATACATCATTAATGAGAAGCAAAGAAATAAGCAAATGCATTAATAGCACCCCTAGGAGAATTGATGAAACAATAATCTTACATTCATTAGAAAACTCAATAAAAAGCAAAGTGAAGGCAAGAATGTGGATCACCACAAACTCGACAATCAATAACCTACAAGTCATAGTCAACACAATCATATGAAACCCATTTTGTGGTATACACTATAAAATTTCATAAAAAATCAAGCTTTGAATTGAAACATTAACTTACTTGACCATGGGCACTAAACGAGGTAGCAAGTTGCTCTTTAGTGATCTGCTTTAAGGAGATCATGAAACACATTAATATATTCCATGCACTACATAAATTCAAGTAAAACGTTATCATGGAAAACAAATATCATAGCTTACATTGTGATCAATGTTCGAAACATAGACTATTCGCAAAATCAATTATAGTAAGGGCATCAAATCAATTATCCATGAAGCAGAATCATTGTCCATCAAACAATACCCAAATAATAACAAGCACAATTACAAAACATGGCAAACCCTTTCCTCCTTCCTCCCCCTAAGGAGTAAAATGGTAATTTAGGCCGACTTGACAACAAAGGGAAAAATTCATCAAGCCTCAAAAAATTTTCAATCAATATGCAAATCTAAAAAGTAGATATGGATAGTCCCAAAAAATTTATAATTTTAACAATACAACACAAATCAACCATAATACATAAAGATTAGCATCAACCAGTACATCAAAGCCATTTCATCAAGCTTCACAAGGCTATGTAGCGGCAACAACAAAAAATAATAGACAACAAAGATTCAGATGGCCATAACTTTAAAAAAAATAAAAGATAATAAAGAAAATCAAAATAAAATAAGAAATAAAAGGAAGTAAAGAAAAAAATAGCTTCCATTAAGACAGCACCGCAAAGGGAACACAATCAATTAGGCCTAAATAAACCAATTATATTCTTCTTCCTTTGGACTTGATGTCTATTTTTTCATTTGCAAATGAAGAAAGGAAAAGGAAAAAGGGGGAAATCTGAATTAAAAAAAGAAAATATAGGGGAAAAAATCAACGGAATGAAAGGAGAATGCACGATTAAAGGAACAAAATAATGATCAGCCCGAAAGAACCAACATCTTCTTCTTCCAATTTGTTGTCTATTGTTTTTCATTAATTCATATGGAAAATAAGAAACGAAAACTAAAAGAAACTAAATAAAATAGCTTGAAAAAAAAAGTTTATATGTGGTTTGGAACCTTGAGCTCAGTTCCTCTGACTTGACAACAACGTGCATCTTCTCCACCATACCTCAACATTCATTGACAAAAGCTAACACAAAAAGCAAGAAAATTGACAAAATCCTCTCCATACAAACAAATATATTCGTCAGACATCCAATTGAAACAAGATAAAGTAGAAGTCTTTTAAGGGCAAAACCTTGTCATAGTACTTGACATGAACAACATCATAACCGTTTGGTTGTTGTTCAATTTGAGTGAAGGCTATGATCCTAAAACCACAATTAATACAGCAGGTACCACAAAATCAAAATACTACTACTAAAACCCAAAAGAAGAAAAATAAAACTTTACTAAATTCAGGGCAAATAATTGAACATGAAAAAGAATCAATAAATCACTGAGTGAAAATGGGCCGACGCCAAATCTAGGGCATAGATCTAGAACAATTGCAACCATTGGTTTGCCCTCACACCTACGTCTAAGTCTACGCAACATGCTTTTGAATTATTATATGACCACACAGGAAAAGTTGATTAAAATTACACCTAATCCAACCATAGATATAGTATATTTGAAACTTTCTTTTCCATTAGGTTGATATATTTTAATGCGGCAGACCAAACTATCGTATGATACTGTGGAGGAAAAAAATTTTCACAAATGATTCGATTACCCAGTAAGTCAATTCCTAAAAAAAAAAAAGAGAAAGAAACTTGAGGAATAGATATAACCATTAGTATAGATGTAACCTTAATTGATAGGGCAAAGTATGACTAATGTCATTGAGCTCTAAAACGCAGTTGTTCATCAGGATAACAACTAGATAAGACAGAAATGGAAGAAATGAAGCCGATTATGAGCCAAAAACAAAAACCAAAAAAGAGAATAAAGAAGAAGGATAAAAATAAAAGAACTACAATAGAAAGAAGAGAAACAATTAAAAAGGGAAAGTAAGAAAATAAAAAAAGGAGAGCAATAAATCAAATAAAATTTGAAAGCACAAAATCCAACCCAAATTTTGGTCATTTCGGAAAAGGTAAAAACTTGGGCTTCCCTTCCTCACTCCTACTATCAACGGCGGTCAACGGAATTGAGACGATCTTCGGTCTGCAGACTGAGTCATTTAGTGGCAAAAATATAACTAAAATTGACTACAAATCGGCATATCAACCAACTGAGTGTCTCAATGGCCCAAAATTGAAAAAAAAAATTGAAATTAGGGAAACATTTGGGCAAGGAAAATAGGAAGAAATTGGGCAAGGAAAATATAGAAATAAAAAATTGGAAGAAGTGCATCACTCGAGTAGGAAGATTTAGGGGGAAAAAAACCAAAATTTCTTGATGAATAGCAAAAATTGAAGAAAAGTTGAGTGATGGGGAAAGTTGGAATAGCAAAGAAATGCAGTAGGTATAGTCAAATCATTTAGTCTAGAGGAATGAGAAAAGACAACAACAAATAAGAAGGAAAAGCAGCATGTGTTATAAACCACGTTAGGAGCTGACTAAGAAAACACGTGACCGACACATATACTGTTTCAACCAAGGTGGAAGGCCACAAGCGCACATAGCACGAAATGTGTGGGGAATAAAAAAAGAAAATAATTCTCAAGTATGCTGGTTGGGACGGACTACCATGTCCACGTGTCCTAACCAAAAGAGACTTGTTCACACCCGAAAAAGTTGTACAAATGATTAAAAATGTTTTCTACACAGTATATGGCTGAAAGTAAAAGAAAGTTAAAGAAACTATAAAGTTCCCATCTCTTTAATGAAACAAATATAACCAAGAATAAAATAACCTCAATTAACTATTATATGATAACAATTTAACTAAGAGGCAATTTAAATGATCCCAATACTTATTTGAACAATGGCAATGCTTATGTATACACATAGGTATTTTACTTTTCATTTTCATTTTTATTTTTTTTTCACACACGTTTGTCAATGCGTAAAACATTATATGTTTAAGATTCACAATTTTTTTTTGTACAAAGAGGCCCAATTACTTGAACTGTTCCAAAGCCACAGACTATTAACATTGTGAACTGAAAAATATAGATTACTTAAATTTAGATGTTCAATGGCTGTCACAGTAAATCACAAGCTAGTTTTTTACTCTATGTGTAAGTAAAAAGGCCATTTTTTGGGAACAAATACGGTTAGTGCAATAAACAGCTATAAAATTGGAGGAAAAATAATGCGAAGCAAAAGAAAATACACTAAAAAAATGTACTAAATAGAAAACAAACATCCCTTCCTTAAACACAAGCTGTAAGAAGCATTACCCACTTGCATTGAACATAAACGCTAAGAAGCATTGCATCGAAATGAAATCGAATGCATCAAAAAAAAATTAAAGGAAATTTCCTTTTTTCATGAAAACCAAAAATGAACATTGCATCCAGCATCCATTCATTTTCTAAAACACTGCAATGAATAGTCAGCAATTGCATTTAACAAATGCAATAAGCAGATGAAGTATATATCACGACAGTGGCATAATAACTAACCATATCACAACAAAGCAAATTGAGGAACATGCATTTTTGTTTGTTCTGAAACTAAAGATGCACAGTGTAGTAAGCACTTATAAGGTTGGAATGAGAATAATATGGAACACTTTTTCTGGAGAATGTAAATGTACAGTGCAACAAGTAGTCATAAAATTGCGGGAAAAAAACTACGAAGCAAAAAACGATGCACCTTTCAGAAGCATTACACATACACCAAACAGAAGAAGGTAATTAGGCTTTTATTGAACCGAAATAATTGTGAAGTTAAAGAAAGAATGTCAAGCGCAGTAATACTTCTTAAAGTGCACTAAACAAAGGACATGCCTCTTTTCCTTAGACACAAACTATAAGAAGTGAGAAAGATTGCATTGAACTGAAATCGTATGAAGTAAACCAATTTTATAACATAAATGGACATGCCTCTTTTTGAGGAAAACCGAAAATGCATGATACATTAACCATTTATCCATTTTGGAAAACACTACAAAGCACAGTTAATAGATGCATTGGACAAATGCACTAGGCAGATGGAGTGTATATCATGACATTGTCAAAATAACCAACCACACTACAACTTTTTTCAATACAGGGATAGGTCTTTTTTTTTTTGGAAAGAAAAAATGCAGAACACAGTAAAAGTTGCAAAATTGGAGGAAAAAAACTATGAAGCATTTTTTCTGACACTAAAAATCAACAGTGTAGTAAACAGTTGTAAAACTGGAGAAAAAATAGTGTGAAGCAAAAAAATACACTAAAAAAATGCACTAATCATAGTGACATAACTATGTTGGTTAGACACAAACTTTAAAAAGTATTACACGTGCACCGAACATAAAAAGATAAGAAGCATTGCATGGAATTCAAACATAATGCATTAAACAAATCTTAAATTAAATTTCATGGACAAGACTCTTTTTCACGAAAATCGAAACTATACAACACATGTACCATCAATAAATTCTTAAAAACATTGCATTTGACAACTAATAGATCCATTAGACAAATGCACTAAGCAAACATATTATATATTATGTCAGTGGTCTAATAATTAACCACATTAGAACTAAGGAAATATATTTGTAATAAAAGAATACAAATATTAACAAATCAGTCCAAAACATTCCATGAGGAAAAGGAAGTAATGCAAAAGTAGTCTATTTCTTCAAAAATTGACAAAATGTTGAAAATGCAAATTTGGGTAGAAAAATAGCACATAGTAGAAGCAAGGTAGAACAGAACCAAAGACAACTAAGAAACAAGCAACAAACAACTAAGAGGATGATTTATTTTTAAAAAAGACATTAGAAGATGCATTAAGGACATACAATAAACAAATGAAGTATATATTGTGACAGTGACCTAATAACTATCAACATTGCAACAAAGCAAGTATATTTGTAATAGGAAACCACAAATATTAACAAATCACTCCAAGAAATTTCATAAGAGAAAGAGGACTAATTGAAACAAACATAATAGGAAACAATACAAAAGTAAAAAAGGGAAAAAAAACAGTCCAATTGTATAAAAGTGAACAAATGATAGAACCAAAGATACCCACAAAAGGTAGCACATAGTAGGAGAAGGACGGAACAAGGTGAAAGAACAGCACGACAGAAGCAACTAAAGGATGGTTATTTTTACTTAGTGCCAAAATGCGAATATGTTCATTTTTCTAGTTCATTTAATGCACCAAACAACCCACAGCATTAATACCAAGAAGGGAAGAGAAGGAAGGCTCATCTAATAAACCAAGAAGAAAAGTGCAAAAAAAGTGCACGGCCAAAGAAAACAAACAACAAGTTTAATAGGAATAGACAAAGGGAAAAAAACCAAAACAAACAGAACTAAGCTAAACCAAACCCTAAATACACTATTAGGTAGTAAAGAAGAGTAGTGGTGGAAATAAGAAGGAATAAAAATGGACATGGGATGCCTTGCTTTCAAAATTGACAAATAAGAGTGATTAGAAAGAAAGTAGGCTAATAGCTAAAAGTTAGACACAACATGACAACATTTTAATTGAAAGACCAACATAAGAAACATTTACACATTAGACAATACTCATTAACCAGTCATAGGTAACAGTAAGTCACAAGACCTGTGATGAGAATCAAATATTCATAAACTTAACTATGTGTTTTTCATGCTTTTGCACAGATTTCATTGAGATATGCTATCTTTATAAGAAAAATCACAGTATACTTGTTGATTCTCATCTTTTGCTCTTTTTGTAGGAAAAAGGGGAGAAAAATTAGCCATCTTCTGGAATTCATAACTCTTGATGCAAACGTCCAAATGAGATGATTGAAGAAGCTATGTAAAGCTGAAAGAGAGAGCAAAAACTTTCATGCAGAAAGTTTTCTCAAATTCCGGAAGCAAAGGAACCAAGTAGAATAAGGCGCGAAACAAAGAAGAGGCGGACAAAAATTTTGCACCACCGTGGCGGTCAGCCTTCGACTGCAAATGTGGAGTTTGCACTTCAAATCCTGCATGTTTTTGAAGCTTCACAATTGTTCCCCAATTTCCCTACTTGTATAAATACCCCATTTTGTGTAGAAAACGGGAACAATTAGATAGTTAGGGTTAGTTTTAGATGTTTTTCATATTTTCCCCAACTCACAAACGTGAGTTCTTTTGGGGTCTAGGGTTTGGCTCTTGTGGCTGAGAAAACTTCAATCTTTGGAGCTAACCTTGCTTGAAAAGTGTAGGAATTGGTTGGAATCACCATTCTTTTGATTAAGGGGAGTATTTCTTTCAATTCCTTGTGCTCTCAATGGTTATATCTCCTTATGGTTGTTGTTTGCTTAAAGCCATGAGTGGCTAAATTGTCTTGAGTGATTCTTGGTGCTTGATGTAAGGGTTAGGTTTATTTTGATTCCTTGTGGGTTGTAGAGTGACGGGCTTGCATTAATTAAAGCCTTCCTACTTGTATTAAATGAATGACATAAATTGAATGTGGCCACATTTAGTGTGTGTTCTTGGTGTTTGTGTGTGTTTTAGGACAATCATGAATTTAGGCCAAAAGTAGGAAGAACTACCTAGCATTCACTAAATTTAGGTGTTTGAAACAAGAAATAACCACCACATGAGCTTAAGTGTGCATTAAAATTGTGTGGAAGCCATAGGTTTTAGTGTGCACAAGGTAAAAGTGAGACCGTAAGGAGATCTTCTATCTTTTAATTCCATTGAGACTAAAAGGAGATATGGAGTGAAAAATAGGTGGTGTTCTTAGATTAAATACTTAAACTAGGGAATGTGAAGTAGTTGGCTAAAACATCTAGGGCTAAAATTGTGCATTAGAGTTGTGTGGAAGCCATAGGCGCTAATGTGCGCTAGGTGGGGATGAGACCGAAAGGAGATTCCCTATTCTACAATTCCGATGAGACCAAAAGGAGATTCGGAGCAAACAGATGTAGTCACTTAGTGATGTTGCCCTAAACTCGGTTGCCCTTGGGAGTCGAAGTAGCCTACTCTTGCATTGAGTCCAAGGATCACCCTCCTTCCTCAATTGTGTGTTTCTCTCCTTGTTTTAGTTGAGTTGGTTAACTTAGCATTTAGATTCTAGTATTCCCATTTATTTGCATACTTTTCTTCATGCTTCATAGTTAAATATCACTCTTTATGTCATTGCATTAGGTAACATAGATAGCAAATAATTAATTACACTTAAATTCTTGTTTTGTCCCCTTCCCTGTGGAAAATGATCCCTAAACTTTATTACAATTGATTAAGTGAGATTTAGGTGTAAATTTGTGTGAGTTTGAGCTATATTTTGACACACTTTTGCACGCACCAAATTGCTCACCAACTTGACAGTAGCAGCCTCATCAAGCAATCAAAATACTTCATGGAGCAGATTTAAAATGCTGCATCAAGCAGACACAGACATTTCAGTCATCATCATTAGCAATCAAAACATTAATGCATGGAAGAAAAGAGATAATAATAATGCATATACAATATAAAAAATAACATAGTAGGAAATGAAGAAAAAAAAGAAAAAATCAAAGAAGGGAAAAAGAATCCCCCAATTTTACTCTAGCAAATCGGCCAGCAAAACGATCTACCGTTGTTCAAGCCACCAAGTTGGACGGAATCCTCTTGACCAGAGAACTCTAAATACCAACAAAACATTTGGTTAGAAGGGTTTTTCGTAAAAAATAATTGGAAATCTAACATAGCAGTACAAATAAAGGAAGAAAAGTATCATCTTATTCAGCTGGCCAAACGATCTGCTACTATTCAAGCCACCAAGTCGGACGAAATCCCCTTGACCAAAGAGTTGCTAGATACCTACAAGACATCTGGTCAGAAAGGCTTTTCATAAAAATAATTAGAAATCTAACACAACAGTAAAATTTTTTGTTTAAAAAAAGTATCATCCTATTCGGCCGGCCAGACCATTTGCCATCGTTCAAGCCACCCACTCGGATGCAAACCCCTTAAGCATAGAATCTCCAATCCTTGCAAAACATCTGGTTAGGAGGATTTTCATGGGCAATGAACATGGAACAAATTGAACACAATGGAGAAGACGCAACTTCCTTTTCTCAAACCGAGCATTAACATTGGCCGACAGATCTGGAAAAAATTGGTATATTGAATGGAAAACATGGAAAAAACTAAAATTAGGCAACACTCAAGTAAGAATTTTGAAAAAAATTAACCTACAGAAAATATAAAAACCAAGATTGTTAATAGAAAATCCTAGAAATTGCAAGAGGGGCAGGTAGATCTGGAAAAAATGGGGCAGGAAAATGTTCGAAGCACAGTGTTTAGGTTGAAGAAAGTGAAACAAAAAGAAGGCCAGTGGGAGTAGTCAAATCAACTAGTCTGAAAAGGTCACGTACACACTATAGTTTTGTGCCACGCGAAGGTAAGGAAGAGAACACACAAATGCCACACCTTCTGTTTTAGCCAATGTGTAAGGTCATAGGCACGCATTTGCGTGGACGATGTGGGAAGGAAACAAAATAAAAAATGCTGACAGGGTGGATGATCACTATCCATGTGTCACAACCAAGAAGAACTTGTTCGCTCTTTTATACTATATATTAATATATGTTAATAAAGCAAAAAGCAACCAAAATTAAGCTAGGTACTAAGAATTTGGGGAAATTTCAGACTGCAAGTTCATTAAATAACTCTACAAAAGAATGCAAAATCAAAGGCTCAGAGTCTCCTAATCTAGTGAATGATGCTTCTCTAAAATCCCTGATCTAAACTTCCAAATCTATGATAATTAGATCCAGTGAAGAAGATTCATTCTCTGAATGAACAATATGCATAGCATACAACAGCCAATAATACTTTAATTATGGCCTCAATTCAATATTCTCCATATATAGATGCATGCAAAAACAATCTCGATCATATTTTTATAAAAAACGATTTGTAATCAAATCATTCAAGTTACCAAACGATGATTTATAACAAATCTTGAACAAAGAAATATATGTAAACACACAAGAAAAATAATCACTGGTGAGAAGAATGTCTATTAAAAAACAAGCGATGAAAGAGCAAATTCGATACAGCATCCTTTTTGATCAAGTAGAAACCAAAACTTAAAAATGCAGTTACCATGGTTGCCAAAGGAACTGAGATTACATTATCCACCATTCTCGTTGTTGGGAGAGATTCCACCAGAGTTGCTACCAGGGATACTAAAGCAACTCTTTGGATCATCGAGCTCCATTCTAACTGTCCAAGGGCAGAAAAAAGGTATAAGCATTCTAACCAAAATGAAGAAACCGAATACAAACATGGAAATGTTACCAACCCAACTCTTCTAGTGATTGTAAGGTACGTTTAAGGATCTAAATCTCCATCCCATAAATATAGTGCACCTTCATATAAATCAAATCACATGAATGCCATATTAGAATGCAGATTTTTTTTTTTTTTTGTTATATACAACAAAACATACAAGAGTACCACGATGAAGGGCAATTTAAGCCGAATAAAGAGGGTACTAAGGTATGGGACCAAAAATTCCATCCTTCTCTGACCTTATCAATAATTTCATCATCATGTGAACCAGATAAATAAAAGTAGGATAAGAGGCACAATTTAACACGTTGAATATACATGAAAAAAGAAGGTAATTTAAATTTAAAAAAAAAGTTTGAAAGTTATAATGACAAATATTTAATGAATACAAAAAAACATTACAGATGGAGAATAGAAGAATAGGGAGGAAGCTTGAAGTAAAAATTGTAGATAGCAAGCAAAATGAGCATAATGCCAAAAGCACAAAAGGATTAGATACATATATGATGCTTTCCCATTAGATCGACAGATTTGAAAGTGGCAGACCAAACAACTGAATAATACTGGTGGACAATTCACACGCAAAATCGAATTCCATCACCATATAGTCAATACTAATAACCTAGCACAATTACAAAAAAGAAATAGAAAAAACCTTTAGAACATAACTTTGACTGATAGGACAAGGTATGGCAAATTCATCAACCCCAAAATTCACACACCCTGAACAAGATAAGACAAAATCGGAAGAAGTAGAACCCCAAGTATGCCAAGTAATTATTTTACGAAAATTGCAAAAAATCTTCATTGATAAATAATTACTATGAAACCAAACCCAAATTTAGAAAGTGATGCAGTGTTTTATAGACGAAACCCAAAAAAAGACCAAAGAAAAAAGGGGAAAAGAATTGTAGGAGAAGAAGGAGAAACAATTCAAAAAAGGAAAATAAATATCAAAATCAAGGAACGGGCAACAAATCTAACAAAATTTTAGAGATTAAAATCCAACCTTACGAATAGAAAACTAAATTTGATGAGGGCAGCAAAGGTAAATATAAAAAAGGGAAAAACTACACCTAGCGCAAATTGGTTTTTTTATGCTAAAAGCCACCAGTCATCTTCTCTTCTTGCATGTCTATTTATTCTTTCATCTGCACACAAAATAATTAAAAAAAAAGGTTAAAAAGAAAAAAAAAAGAGAGAGACAAAATCCGAAGGAAAAAAGAAAACCAATGAAAAAATTTAGATTTGAAGGCAAATGAACATATGCATGTTATGTTGAAAACCACCTGTCATCTTCCTTTTTTTGCATCTCCTTTCTATTCCTTCATCATACACAAAATAAGAAAGGAAAATGTGAAAAAAAAAAGAAAGAAAAACAAGAAAAAAGGGACAAAATCTGAAGGAAAAAAGAAAAGTTTCCCACATAATGAGTGACATAACCACATTTTCCTATACAATTTGATGACCCACTGCTTCTTGCGTTTTTAATGTTCATCATCATCATCATAATTTTGTTGTGTCCATCCTTGATTTGGATAGAGATTGAATGTTGCTTTCCTTTTTTATCCCAGATTAAAAATGGATTTGAGGAAGGAAAGGATCTTGTCATTAGTATCATGTCAACAACTAAGGAAGAGCAAAAACAGACTGATTGTCTCAACGCCACAAAATTGCAAAAAAAAAAAAAGATCTGGTCAAATAACACCACAAAATAAAAGCAGATGTAGTTAACAAATTTATTTTAAAAAGCTGTAAACTTGGGGACTCCTTTCCTCACGGTCGTCATTGGAATCGGCATGTTGGCCAGCAGACACACCTAATCCCCAAAATGAAAAGAAAAACCAAATTAGGGCAACATTCGACTTAAAGAAATTGGAAGAAATTGTGAGAAAAAGATAAGAATCAAAGATTGGGATAAAAGCATGACTCGAAAAAGAAGATTTGTGAAAAAAAAAAACCAAAAATTCTTGTTGAACGGTGAGAATGAAAGCAAAGTCAAAGGATGGGGAAAGTGAAAACTAGATAGAGTAGTGAACTCACTGTCTGCAAATGGGAAAGGACAACAAAAGAGGGTTTAGGGTGAAAGAGCAGCCACGTAGATGATGACATAGAGAACACGTAGCTAACACATAATTTATTTCAGCAAATATGGCTGGCCACAGGCGAGCACAGTGGGAAATTGGTAACCACGTGTCATCACCAAAATGATCTTGTTCACGCTTTTATACTATATATTAATAAGAAACTTTTTCTCAAGTTTTGTTTAAAAAAAAAAGAAAAAAGAAATAAAGAAAGAAAAGTTCTTTAATTCCTTACTTGCATATAGAGAAAAACAAAATCAACAAACAAGGGCACAAACCCATTAGAAATTCATCCACACTATTTAAACAGAAGATATTTCTCTGCAAAACAAACAAAATAGCAAAAAGAAAAATTATACCAGGTTTAAACCCTAAAAAAATTGGGAAATTCGCAAAAATAGCATATTTGACCGTTAACTTTGCGAAAATAGCACCTTCCTTTATTTCTTTGCTGTTATAGCACTTTAAGGTTGTATAAAGACCAAAATACCCTTCTTTTCTATTCTAAAACCCAAGGAATAGCATTTCAGTTCCTCATTACACTTCAAACTTTTAGAGACCGAATTTTTATTATTCTCTCAAAGCCCATTGTTCTCACACCACACCCCATTGATCTCACACCCCATTATTCATACACTTTATTAGACCATCATCTTAGCAAGAAGATCGCCACCGTGGAGAAGAAATTGCATCAAATAGAGGTTAGTGGACATTTGCCTATTTGAACTGTGTTTGTGAATTTGAATGAGAGAATGGTCGAGCCCTAGGTCGAGTGTTAGGTCGAGCAAGAGGTCAGGTTGAGTATTAGGTTGAGTATAAGGTCAAGCATTAGGTGAAGTCGAGTTCAAAGTCAAGTTTAAGGTTGAGCAAAAGGAAAGGTTGAGTATTAGCATTCTTATGGAGATTTGCATTCCTACCACGGTTCTATTACTTTGTTTATGGGCTAAGTTGGTTTATGGTTCTTATGTTTGATATAAAATCATTTTTTATTGATAGTTTTGGTTGGATATGTAGGAATGGCGCACCTCATTATGTTGATGCATGTACATGTTTTTTATGGGAGAGAATGGAACATTAATCCCAATACAAAGGAGCGAAACTTCATTAATTACAAAAGGATTGAATCTCTTTTGTTTAAAGAAGACACAAGCTTCACATAACTAGTGGATCTCAGTATCTCTGTCCTAGAATTAGATATAGGGATCAAAGACAGACTGGTTATCAAATATCTATCCAAGTACTTGTCTAAAATCTCCACTCTTCCCATGAAGACCGATTACCATGTCAAGTGTTTTTGAATGAGATTATTAGACGGTCCGAAGATGTTAGGATTCTAATATGTGTTACCCTTTGACCTTGTACTGAAGCATCACATGCTGAAGATAGTGCTAGCAATTCACCAATAAAATGATTATTTTCTAATAGTCTGATATGGACTAACGATGTTCTTTCTCCAAACAATTTGGTCGATGACAAATTACACAATGAAATTGATAATGATGGAGCTAGTAATAAGGGTGGCATTCCGATTGACGATACTATAATTGTGAAAGATAACGATACCGCTGTTGAGTAACCAGGGATTGGTGTGCTTGTCAATCCAGTTCAAATACATGAACGAGTAATAGTTCAATACATACAACAACAAGGTCATTGCATGTGGACAGCGGGACATCTTCCGATAGATTAACCATCATGGTAAATATTGTGGTAAATGATGTTTTTGAAACAAGGGAGCAATTATATATGAGAATGAGTATACTTACTATGAAGCATTTCTAGGAGTGGAATGTTGTTAGGGCAAATAGCAAGTATTGGTACATACGATGCAAGGATAACAATTGCAAATGGATGCTGAATGCATCTTTCATTGGGAATTCGAGTGTTTGGAAGGTCACTAAATTTAAAAATACCCACACATGATAGTCATCGTTGGTGCAAAGTGATAATCGGCAGGCAACCAATAAAGTAGTTGGTTTGTGGATCAGGTGTAAGTACCAAGAAGTATGTTGGCCATATAAACCCAGCAAAATCATGACAGATATTTGTCAAAGGTTGGACATGAATATTATGTATAACATCTAACTATAAATTGGAATATAACTACCCATAACTATGTACTATTAAGTCAAGTGCTAGATTAAAAAGTATATAAATTGAACACCACACAATTAGGAAGAACCAAATAGCTATTCCAAGGTAATACTTCATGAGTACCAAGACAAAATTTTTCCACTCTTTTTCCCCTTTTTTCTTTTCTTGTGTGTGTGTGTGTGTGTTTTTGTGGATTTATTTTCCTTCTTTTACCAGCCTTGTCCTTTCTCTTTTTCCTTTTTCCTTCTTTTTTTCTTTTTTTTTCCTTTTTTTTTCTTTTTTCTTTTTTCTTTCTTTTCTTTCTTTCTTTCTTTCTTCTTTTTTTTTTTTCACCAAAACATGAACCTACAAGTTTGAAAAATACTTTTACACAATAATGGCACAGCAAGCTATTTACATATCCATTACCCAAAAACAATAACTCTAGAAGACAAGCTTGTAAAATCTAAGTTAAGCACTTACCAATCTTGCATATCCATTACCAGTCTTGCATTGCAGTACTACGTACTATAAGCACTTACCAAAAGGAACCACAAGGAAGAAAAGTAAATAACAAAGCCCTTGAAGGAATAATGAACCAGAATGTTCAGCTCCATGTCCCTTGAAGGAAGCAATGAACTAGCCTGTTCAGCTCCATGATTACAGCATGCTTCTAGGCGCTATTTCTGAAATAGTGCTGAAATTCCCAAAACTGGACAACAACATTGCAATACTATGTACTTTTGGGAAACAAAAATAACAAACTTACAAGGCAGAGCCATACAAATAGATCTATTACTAATCCAAACAAATCAAATACTTAGGATAACATTTTGCCTATTAACCACAAGAGAATATACAAGCATATACATCATCCAAAATCTTCCATCTTGCTTTTTTCCTTTTTCCTACTTTCTTTTTTCCTCTCTTTTTCCATTTTTTTTTTTGGCCTTCTTTTTTCCCTTGCCTTGCTACATAAGTAACCATAAGGAATCAATGAACCGGAATATTTAGCGCCTTAGTGAGTGCTACAATGCTCTAAGCTATAAATGTCCAAATATCAGGTGTCCATTTAGCAAATGTTCCAAAACAGGACAACCAAGCAAGTCACCCAGTACTTACTATGCCAATTAATTCAGTCCTTCAACAAGCAGTATGGTGAAACCAAAAATCAACAAACAAGAAGTCAGATAAGAATTCATATCAAGTTAGAATGCAGTTAAATCTATTACTAATCGAAACTAATCTAATACTAAGAATAACATTTCAATTAACAGCAAAGGCATGAACAAGTATGTACCAGCAAGGCTTCTTTACCCCTTACTGAATCCAAAAATACAACTAGCTAATAAACAAAACCTGAAGTCATTGAAGCATCTCAGTATATCTTTAGTATATACCCCAAGGTCCAGACTTGAATCCAAACCTAGTGTAGTATGACAGTGTTGTTATACCTGACAGAAAGGCAAGATCCAAACAGTTAAATACATGCAGCCAATCTTATACATAAGACTACACTGTAAAAAGTGTGAAAAAAAAATGTGAAATAGTGTGAAAAATTGTGAACAAGTGGGAAAAAAGTGTGAAGTTGTCCTTCTCCTTTGATTCTTTGTGATATGTCCATATAACCACATAATCGTCATAAGATATGAATCTTGATATTGCTGTCTTCACCTCTAATCAGCCCTTTGCATAACCTCTTGGTACTTTTACCATTCAAAAATAGCCTGGGCAACAATCTCCTTGGCAGATTGCTGGGTTTTCTAGAATATCCATAGGTTTCGAGCCTTCCACAACATCCACAAAATGTACACGGAAAGCTGCACTCTATCTTGGTCTATTAGAATCTTACCTAGACTGCTCAATTTTCCCCACCAATGCTGAAAACAACTACGTTTAGCTTGCAATCCATCCCAACTCACAAAAGATATTTTCCATACCATCTTAGCCGTATCACAAAAGAAGAAAATGTGCTCCAATGACTCCTCATAAACACCACATAGCTTGCATATGGGATCAAACGCACTCCCTCTTTTGATCAATTCCAAATTGGTTGGTAGGATGCCTTGACAACAACGTCACAAGAAATACTGCAATTTTCTTTTGATTTGAAGTTGTCATATTGACAGCCACATTCTTTTATCTTCCTCCCTTTTATAACTACAGGTAGCAATGCTGAGTGGATTGTGTCTTTTCTCCAGAGCATATTGATAGGCAGAATGAACTGAAAATTAACCCGTCTTACTATGCTGCCAAGTTATCTTATCTTGCTCCCCATCCTGGCTAATCTGAATTTTGAGGATTGCATCAGCATCTTGTGAGTGAAACAGGCTTCTGATCAGAGCATGATTCCACTGTGTACCCGTTTCATTCATTAGTTGCCTGCACCAAGTTACTGATACATCCTTTGACTCTTTCGGGAAGGGTTTGAGTGACTCTCTGTGGGATAGCCAGGGAGACTTCCAAACTTGGATTGATTTGCCATCCCCACTTGGTATCTTATCCCCATTTTAAGTATGTATTTTGCTCCCATCTAGCACCTCCACAGCCAGGATGCATTTTGCTGCAACACTGCATTTAACAAATTGCCTCTTGGGAAGTATCTTTCCTTATAACTCGGCCCATCAGTAAACTTGGATTCTATATGATTCTCCACAGTTATTTTGCTAACAATGTATTATTGAATAATTGGATATCCTGAAAGCCAAGTCCTCTCATGGATTTTGGAGCTGTTAGCTCGGACCAAGCACGCTAGTGAATTTTGGAGTTGTTGTTGGCATTTATTCCCCACTAGAAATTGGCTGTCACCGTACTCAAATTTTGACATATACCAATTGGTAATTTAAAACATGACATAACATAAATAGGGAGCGAATAAAGCACATATTTGATGAGTGTTTCTTTACCTGCTTAGCTCAAAAATTGTGTGTCCAATTGCCAATTCTTTTTCTAGCAGATTCTAACACATATGAAAAAACTTCTTTCTTTGATTTGCCAATCCCCAAAGGAAGCCCCAAATATCTTGAGCCTTTTTTCTCCTTGATACCCTCCAAAGCTTGTATGATTGCAACTTTGTTGCCTTCGTCAGAATGCCTGCTAAAGAAAACAGAGGATTTAGCCAAATTAACAAGTTGCTCTGATGCTGCACAATAAACTTCTAGGATCCTTCTAACTTTTTGAGCTTGATCCATTGTGGCTTCACAGAAGAGTAATGAATCATCTGTGAAGAAAAGATGAGTTAGCAAAGGACCTTTCATACACAGTCTCATTCCTTTGAAATTTCCTTCACGAACTGCCTCACAAATCAAGACTGAAAAGACCTCAGAAATAATGATGAACAAATAGGGAGATAATGGGTTGCTTTGCCTAATAACTCTTGTGGGTTGCACATAACCACTCACTTCACCATTTATGTTAAAAGAAAAAGAAGTGGAACTAATGCATTTAATAATCCAAGCTATAAACTTCTCAGCAAAACCCATTTGAGTTAATACTTGATCTAAAAAGCCCCACTCAACCCTATCAAAAGCCTTAGCCATATCTAATTTTAATACCATAAATCCCCTATTTTAGCTTTTATGATGATTAATATAATGAATGCACTCATGCGCAATGACTATATTATCAGTAATTTGCCTACCAAAAATAAATGCAGCCTGACTTTCATGTATACAACAGTGGAGGCAATTTTTCAATCTTTTGGCCAAAATCTTAGAAATAATTTTGTAAACCACATTGCATAAACTGATTGGCCGATAGTGAGAAATTTGGGTGGGATTTGTGATTTTAGGAATGAGAGTAATAAGGGAATGATTTACACTTTTAAGCATCTTGGTATGCACAAAAAAAAAATTTACAGCAAAACTTATATCTTTTTGAACAATATGCCAATAATGTTGGAAGAAAAGCGGGGTTATACCATCCAGCTCTGGGGCCTTTTGAGGGTGCATTCCAAATAAGGCCTTTTGTATCTCATCATCTTCCACTGGATTAATCAGTCTTTGATTCATTTCAGTAGTGATTGTGTGTGGAATTCCACTCAAGCAATGTTGTCCATTCTGGGGAGAGGAAATAATAAAAAACTTGGAATAGAAGTCCGATATTTCCATCTTGATATCCTCCTTGTTTTCGCATATTTCCCTGATTCCTTGACCAACCTTCCAATCGCATTAAGGCGTCGTCTTTGGAATGTATATGCATGAAAAAATCTTATGTTTTTATCACCCTCTTTAAGCCATTGGATTCGAGATTTTTTATGCCAATACACCTCTTCTTTTTTTAAGCTTGATGCAACTCATCCTTCAGGCCCTTCCATTTGTGCCAATTCCTTGTTCCTCTCTCATTACTCAATTACACCATTTGCTCTTTTAGTCCATTTATCTTCCTAACTGAGTTATAGTGCAAATTTTTATTCAATTTTAGCAGCGCTTCTCGACAATTTCGAATTCGACCACCCACTTGATACATTAGAGTTCCACACTGTTTCATTGTCCAAGCCTTCTCAATCACTTTAGTTGTACTCGCGTGCTGAATCCATCTTTTGTCAAAATAGAATCTCTTCTTCACTCTTTGAAACTCTGGATTCATAGTTAATAACAATAAAGAATGATTAGACGATTGTTTTTCCAAGTGTCGAACTGTAGCATTTGGATATTTAATCAACCAGGCTGATGACCCAAAAAATCTGTCGATCCATTCTTCCACAAACCCTTCTTGTTCCCTATTGTTTGACCATGTAAATTTTCTGCCAGAGAAGCCAAGATCAGCCATTCCCATGTTTTGAATGAAACCCTTAAATATGTTGAAACTAGCCTCAGTCCTTAACTGCCCCCTCTCTTCTCCTCATTACTAATCAGATCATTGAAGTCTCCACCCATAAACTAGACATCACCTTATTTTCTCTTAGTTTGTTGAAGATAAACCCACTGTTGGCTTCTGAGGTTTGGGTCAAGGCTTGCATAGACAAAGACTGCCCATACTTTTTTGGTGCACCTTCTTTTTGAATTTCCAATTCAAAGCAAAAATCATTAGATAGAATTTGGCTCACAACAATTTTATCATTCCAAAGTACGAGAAGGCCAGCACTTTTTCCCCTTGAATCCATATTTTGCCATCTATTTCGATTCCGTAGGTTTCTACATACTGTTTGAATAAATAGTTTCTTGTTTTTAGTCTCACATATAAATACTATATCTGGGAGGTGGATTTTTATAGTTTCCTTGAGTTGGAAAATTGTAGAAGGTCCACCCTACAATTCCAAACGCAAACTTTTATTAATCTCTTTGGGGGCCATTTGCGGCTGGCTTTCTCCACACCCATATCTCTAATCCTAACACCCTAGTTCCTTCTTTTTTTGTTGCTTTCCATGTCCGGTACCTCTTCCTGCGGAATCTCTTCATCACGAGGTATCCACTTTCTCTTTTCACCAGCACTACGTTGCAATTTAACAGAGCTTTGGTTGACTTGTTTCTGATGGGTTCTTGTAACAATATTTCTGTGCCATTTCCTTGGATAGACACCTTTCAATTTACCCTTCTTTACAGCTGCTTCATACTCTGTGACAGGAATTGGAGTTTCAACATGACGTGGCTCACTCTCATTAATTATTGCGACGTTGACAAGATTCTGGATTACTTCCTGCACACCTTTGTCTGTAGATGCCATTTCTTGATCCAATTCCATTGGTTTACTCAGTATGGGCATATAGCTTGAATCATCGCAAACCAATTCCATAGAAATGGCCAAATTCACATTCTCTTGAACCGATTTCTGGGTGTCTACTAGGTCCAAACCAGTGGATCTTTGTTCTTGAACAACTTCAAAATTAGGTGGATTGACCCTCTCATCTATGTGGTGGTTCACACTCTTGGAAAGGCGTTGATCTGCTTTTTCACTCCTACTTTTCGGATGCTACATTTGTCCCAGCCACTGTCATTCTTCTTGGATTAGCTTCCTTTTCCCTCCTTATATTTTTGACCCCCTTGCCTGTTTCTGCCCTAAGCCAGACACCAAATTGACACTCTTTCAATTTATTTGCCCTGTAGTCATCTTTTCTTATTGAACATGAACTTTTCCCATGACCAATTCTCCCACAGTAGAGACAAAAATTCATCAATTGCTCATACCTAAAAATAACCCAACAATGTTGATCTTTGAGCTTGAGCTGGGTAACTCTCAATAAAGGCTGATCCAGGTTGATTGTAACATATATCTTGATACATCTGCCTTGTTTATTGCTCGTAGCTGGTATCATCACATCCCACACCTTCGGGAATAATTTCCCCAACTTTAACCCTGTCTTCCTTGATAACCATTGAGTTGGGACATTCCAAATTTGAACCCACATATCAATTGTGTTGAAATCTTCCGTTCTGATGTTCATGTCCGGGGACCATTCTTTTAGGATCAGATATTGCTGGTCAAATGACCAAAGCTTGCCTTTCATTACCCTGTTCCTTTCTTCTTTGTTGTTGAACACAAATTGGAAGAGGTGAGAACCTAGCTCAATGACAGAAAAGAGACTCTTTGTCAGCCATATTTTTGTCAAAGTGAGCTTCAAGCCCGTATAGTTGACCATTTTTTCGCCATATATTTTGCTAGCTAAACTTCTGTCACATACATCCTTACTTAATGTTACATCTTGTTCTTGAATCTCAACTCCCAGCTCTTCATCCTTGGATAATTGGCAGTACCGAAGTTGCTCTACCAGTTCCTCTGCCATGACTGGTTGGCGCTTTATCACAAACAATTGGCGTGTAGGATTTCAAAGGCTTACCTGGAGAGTAAGACTCAGAAGCAAGATCAAGTCAGACCGAAGAGTTCTAGTAGATTTATTGATCTGCATTTTTTTGTATTTCTCTTTCTTTTTTTTTTCCCCTAGAAACTGGATAGCTGAGTCCGAAACCCAGGAGCAACAGTGTCAGCAAGCAGCTAATAAGTATACAAAGAAATGAAAAAATCAAAGAAGATCAAAGCTGATTTGTTGTTATGACTTCACGTAGCTAACAAAAGCTCCTTCTAGAGACTGAAGTTCTCTTAAAGAGAAAGCTGCACTCTGCTCACGGAGAGAGAGAAAACTGCGCTCTACTCACTAGGAGAGAAACAAAAACTAAGAGTTGTGTATGTTTTAACAATAAGTATGATAAGTAACGGTTTATATCTATGAGCCATAATTGCTACTTTTTCCATAGCTTGTCTATGGTAAAGGAAATTAGTTTTAAAAAAATAGCTATTAGAAAAAAAGGTAGATCTTTTTTTCTTTTTTTTCCCAAAACGATAGTTACATTTTATAGCTAAAATGGCAAAATATACATGGCCTAAAAGGCTAAAAGAGTTTAATGGCGTTGGATGAAACCGAACCCATGAAAACAAGTACCTCTGCGGAGGATGAAGACGCCCAACTAAATCGGGAAAAAATGAACATTACTAATTAATATAATAATACCTCCAAAGGAAGACAAAACAAAACACTTCCCAAAAAGAGAACAAGGCAAAACAAAACACCCTAACTAGTAGGAACAAATCCCTTATACATAGGGACAAAACCTAACATTTACACTAATACTAAAAACTACTAACTAAGGTGTGGCCTTCAGTGGAAACTTCAAACTACACGTGTTGAAAGAAACTGAACGCCAGCGTTTCTAACTCTTACCTCGTGCCTTTTGTAATGCTTTCGGAAAATTTGCAGACGTTAAATAGTTTAAACCAAACTACTACTGTTTTTGGACGTTGAATAGCTTGACCCAAACTATTACCGCCTGTTAGGAAGAACACTCCACCAGAGTCGTAGCAGACACCTAAGAAAAAACTGTATCGTAGCTACAGTACAAATCGCACCTATAATTGCACGAAAATCGCCCCTAATTACAGTTAAAAAAAAATTTGAGCTAAGCCTTCCGGCGGAAAATTTTTGAGTACCAATAGATTTTTTTTAAGAAACCTAGATTTATCTCATACCTAGTTATTTTTCACCAATTTATATAAATTTTTAGTTAGAGTACTACAAGGGCAAAGAATGAGAAAAAGAGAAGATAAAAGAAGATAACGAGAGTGATGTGATGACGAAGAATTCAATTGACCATGGAATTTTCATTGACAAAGAAAAGCATAAGAAAGATAATAGTTTATTTAATTGGATGAGTGGATAATTTATTAAAAAAGCTATTAGCTAAAAGTATTTGAACAACATAGTTTAGCAATTTGCTACTGATTTACGCACTGCAAATATTGTTTTATCCTCACTAATTCGCATATAAAATACAAGTGTTGATCATTTCTTTTTGAATAACGTTAAAAATGGACAAAATAACCACAAGTAAACCATTTTAAAATGGCAAATTACTTTGTTGGCCATTAAACTTTTCCAATAATATACTTTTAACCACTGAATTTTTCGTTGAACTAATAAATTGTTCAACTTTTGAAATTAGTCGCTCGTGACTATGTTGTTTAGTTTGACCATTTGACTTGACAGAATGGCCACAAATGACTAATTTTAAAAGATGACTTGACTGGATGGCCACAATTGATCTTTAATTGAGCTATTATCAACAGTCAAAATGAACGGAATAGTCACAAGTAACTTATTTGAAAACTTGAATGAGTTATGAGTCAAAGTAAAAGTTTCAAATATTAAAAGTATACTATTAGGAAAGTTTAATACCCACCGATATAATTTGGCCTTTTCAAAAGACGGTTGGCTAATTTGTTGAATAAAAAAAATAATTGAATGGATATAAGTATTCGACACAAATAATTTGTAGTAAGCGAAATAATTTTCCATTGAATTAATCCGTGAACATACATCAATTATGGAGAGTGATTGATCGGAAAAGGTGTAGAATGAGTAGGATAGATGATTTATTTATCAATTAACAATATTAGAGAGTAAAATTAGTAGTTTCCATTTATTAAGTTTTCATATTATGCGACATATAATTATCAATTGATAATTTATTTTATTTGTTGATATGTTTACAATTTATGATATATATGCAAGATGTGTATCACCATTTTTACTTGTCCATATAGGCAAATAGCATTTTAATCTATATATTATTCTCTCTATTTCAAAAAAAAGGCTCACTTTAATTTAGGTATAACTTTTTATTAGTTATTAAATATAATATACTTAATGCAATGCATAATTTTACATTTTAGTTATTAGTATACATAATCATTATTAGTAAGTATATTTTAAAAACTTGGTTTAAAAGTGGATTTTTTTTTTTTGGATAAGAAAAGTTTTGAAAATAGATTCTTTTCTTTTTTGGGACAGAGGTAGTAATATGTACTCTCTCCATCCTAAAAAACACAATTTACTTTTGATTTGATATAACATTTTTTAAGTTATAAGGTACAATATACTTAATACACCATTAAATGTATACTTTTACATTTTTTATCTTTATTTTAAAATTTAAATTATAAATTGTCATTATTAGGAAAGTTAATATAAAAATTTCATACTAAAATGCACTCTTTTTTAAGAATAATTTTTATATTGAAAATGAACTCTATTTTTTCTGGAGCGGATGAAATATTATTTTATGTGTAATTAAACTCGATAAGCCATCCAATCAATATTAATATACCCAAACTAGGTAGTAGAAACTCGCATTAAACTTAATGAAAGATCTTTAATTGAGTTATTATCAATGGTGGTGATATCAGTAAATTTATCAGGTGAAAATTTTTATTTAATATTAATATACCCAAACTAGGTAGTAGAAACTCGCATTAAACTTAATAAAAGATCTTTAATTGAGTTATTATCAACGGTGGTGATATCAATGAATTTATCAAGTGAAAATTTTTATTTAATAAATTTCAGTGATTGATGTGGTCTAAATAAAAAAATAAAATTATCAATTACCCTGATAAAAAAAAAAGAGAGGATAATTACATCTTTTAACTACTACTACATTATTAAGGTGACATTTTAATGACTGAGTTGATTAAGAGCATCATTATTCTATTATCAAAAACCACTAGAAATATCTCAATAGTAAAATGTATTTTTCCTCGTACTATGCACTTTTCATGCTTTGGTTTGAAGCTTTAGTTTAGGCATTTTTTTGCTTTGCATTTTGGCTTAAACAACGCTTCTTCTAAACTGCCATTCCAACTAGGGATCTCTTCCCATCGAGTCACAAATTAACACAGCAAAAGTCAAAACCGAAAATCTTTTTATTTTTTTCCCCCCAGTTTTCACTAAAAAACTAAATAAATAAAATTCAATGCCGCCACAGAGGAAGCCCTCCCGCGGATTCTCATTCTTCGGCCTCACCGCCGGCTCCGGCACCGGTGCAGGAGCAGGAGCAGGTGGAAGTAATGGCAAAACGGAGACTCCACCGGAGCTGAAATTGGAGGCGGATAGGGAAGTGTACAGACCGGGTGATCTAGTTACCATCACTGTGGAAATTAAGAACCCAACGGAGTCGTTTTCGCTTCTTATCGAAAAACTGAGCTTCGAAATTAAAGGGATCGAGAAATTAGATATCAATTGGTTCAACATTCCCAAGCCTTCCCCTGAATCTAAGCAACGAAGAGGTATTGGCTTTTTGATTTTCTGAAAATTTCCCCTCATTTCAGTTTCTGCATCGCATAGTTTTTTTAATAACCAGGTGGAGCAATGGTGATTATCATTTGGTTGTGAATTGTGGCGATGTCGGTTGAAAGAATGAATAGTCAGGGAAAAATAACAAAGAAATAATGGAATTTGATTAAGGAAATCAGTAGATTTAGGTTGAGCTAAGGAGAGATGTTGATTTTGCTCTTAAGCGAGGATAATTTCTTAGGTTGAACTAGGGCATTTCTGCTTCTTTTTGTTTTTTTAACCCATTTTACCTCTAAAAATGATGGGAAGAATGAAACTGACCATTACATTAAGTAAAGCTATTAACCTTTGATTTTCTTTGCAAGACATGATGATGGGCAATGAATATTGGCGTAGAGCAAGTAGTGGAAAAATGTCACTAAGCATACTATTAAATCTCTCGTGAATTTTGGTTGGAAGAATATTGTGGCTTTCTAAATCATTATTTTATAGCATGGTGGAAACAAGGGAAACCAGATAACAAGGGAGCATGGTGGATTTGCCTTTTCTGCTTCCAAGAGTGAAAGTGAAAAAGATAACGGAAACCAGATATAGTCATTCATGTCTTCACTAATCTTCATGTTGTAATTGCAAGTTCATTACCATGTCTTTTTAAGTTGTCCCTTGACTAGACTAAAATGTTGCATGTTTTCTTGTAATCATCTATCCTAGCAGTGTTTGAACTGTTGCCTCATGAAATAATGACATCTTTTTGGGTGAATTTCCCAACTGTTGCCTTACTCATGAGTGATTCTTGGATTCAAAATTCATCTTACATCATGTCCTTAGGTATTCAACCTCAAAGGTTTACTTCCTTTCAGTTTGTGTGGCTTTAATTGTAGAAGTCATGACTTGTTAATCTTAAGCCATTTGAATTGACACTTCTTGAAGTAATAGTTCTTTATTTTTTGCTTTCCAGGAGAGTATACATTCATGGACTGGTCCACACCTACAATAGTATCAAATCAATTAGTTGCATCTGGGGTCACTAAAAGATGTAAGGCTTATGTATTTTGTGGCTTTTGATACTGTTTATTTGAAGTGGAGTAACTGCTGTTTGTGTGAAATTTAAATGTTAGGCTATTTAAGGTCAGTTACTGTTTAAACCTCTCCAACTTCTACGTTTGGTTTGGTTTTGATGCAAGTATCTGTATTACTGCCTGAGGCTTTTTGAGTAATGGGAAACTTTCATAATTCTTCTACAATTCTAAATGCTATTTTATTTGCAGATGTTGTGCGGACACTTCTTCCAAGTGTTATACCACCATCCTATAGAGGGGCTACAATTCGTTACATGTACTATGCACGAAGCATAATGTTTGGGAAATACTTTATATTGAGCAATGGACATTCTCATAGGGAGTTAATAGAAGATCTACCTGAGCTGGTTTGTATATTTTATTACTTTGATGATCTCTAGCTTTTTATATCCTACTCTGAACTCTAACATGTTGCTCAGCTGTGTACAGAAATTATGCTCAGTTCTCAGCCTATGGCATTAGTATACAGATAATCTAATGCTAGTTTTCTTATCAACTAAATTTAGTGATGCAGCTCAAGTTAAGCAGATCTTAAACATTTATCTTAGAGCATAGGTATTCACAAAGCTATAATTCAAAGGAGAAGAAAGCTGAAATCTGGAATTTAATTGCAAAACATAGCAAAATTCTATGGGAATCAATCCTAACCCTTAGACATCTGCACCCAAAACAAAGTTGCATCACACAACTCTCTAGGAAGACAGCAATGTGGAAATTTTATGCAGCTGAAATCTCTTCATTCTTGTTGAAGAGAACTACATTATTATGGACTAAATTAATAAACCCAATTATTAGAATTTATTCTTTTTCTTTTAATTCCCAAATCAGACTCAGCTACCAAAAACTAAGACATGCTAAATTAGACTTTAGAAACAATGACTCAAATAAGAAACCTGGTATTCTGAAAATTCCTGCAAGCCAGCAAATTTGCTTGGATACTTTTAGCAACTTAAAATTCAGAAATTAAAAACAAACAAAATAAAACTGAATTCCTGCATTCAAGTACGGTATCCTTCGTGGATGCAAACAGAACTGGGGCACGATTTGGGTCTTCCTTGAGTTTTGCTATCTGCATCATTTAACTTGCTATGCATAAATTCTTTGATAACTCTTCAATTGAGTTCTTGACATTTAAGGTTAAGATTAGATAACTTTACTTTGTCAATGACTGGTATTTGCTATTCGTTTTCAAGCATCAAGAGAAACACATTCGACAGAGATTAGGAACTAATAAAATTTGTCCATATCACCTGATTACTCTTTGCATCACTGGTGGTTTGATATTCACTTATATATTCTGGTGAAAGTGAAATTCTTACCGCTTAAAAGCTTGAATGCCGATGTGCTTATATGCCCTTAGAACACTAATATTGACCCTGGGTGGAACGAAAGTTTCCATTTAGTTTATTAATTTTGATTGTTGATTAGTACTTTCCCAGCTGCTTACTATTTTATGTGCAAGAAAGAAAAAGTTATACTGTATATTTCAAGGATAGGATTTATTTCACGCTTCATTTTATTTCATTGTAAAAAAGGATATGTTTTCTTCTTGTAAATGAAAGATGGAGCATATAAATAAGTTCATTTTTGGGTGATCAGAAGTGCAAAAACTAATGCAAACAAAAAAGGTAGAAGTTGAAAAACTGCTTCTGAAAGCTTGGATATTTACAGTCTATCATATCCTCTTATACTTTGGGGTCTTTGGCAAATTTTCTGTCGTGAAAATGCTTTATTTTGCGTGGCAGAGCTAAAGAGTTGTCTACTTCATTATCTTGTCTACTTTAATAGCGTCTTCAAATTTACATGGAAAACTTTGTCAGCCTTCTGGCATCATATTTGTGATTGGCCTCTTAGTATAAACAGCATAATCAAAAACAAAAGGTCAATCATTTTTAACCAAACTATAAGAATAATTTGTATAATTCAGGGCTATAAAGTATAGTATTGTGCATAGAAGCACAACAGTCAGTATTTGGGATAAGTGGAAATATATGTAAAGCTGACCCTAACTCTGTCTGAAATTGCACCTTAATTCATAATCTACAAATTCACTGGGCAGACCTAGTAGGCTCATTATTAAGTAGTGTGCATATGTGCTTTACCAGAAATGCAGTGGGATATTGATGTGATACAAAAGTTTTGCTGGCATCAAAACCAGTCAGACTTAGTTGAGGCTCATAACCTCAATAATAATTTGATTGTATAACTGTTTAACGTATTATTTTTTGAATAGCTTGTGTGTTTTCTCCTTGCCTTGCTTTTGAAGAAATTTTATTTATGCAGGAAGCCCGAATTCCATTGCAGATATGGGTTACTCAGAAAACCAATGGATTACTAAGTGAAGAAAGTCAAACTGATGGTAAGTCCTTGTCCTATCGAGCTTTTTTCTTTTCAATCCATTTGCTAATCCTGTTGATATTGGAATTTGTGTGCTTGGTTTTCAACTTTTTAAATATTCTCCTGTAGTGGAGTCTATAACCTTATTCTTGCCATTTAACAGACAACTTAAGCTATATTAAGACTTTCAATTCCATTTCAACTTAACTGGATTTCAATGCATGAATTTCTGCCTTTTTCTTTTAAATTTAAATTGTTCCTTTTAGCTAGATGTATTCAGCCTATATATATATATATATATATATATATATATATATATATATATATATATATCCACCCTTAGTCTGTAACCATTTTCAATTATGAGAACGATTTATTGCCTAGGAGTTCTGCAACAGTATATGACATGACTTCCACTTGAGCTCACATAGATCAGTGATCTGTGGGATCACTTTCATGAATTTCTTTAGATGGAACTTCTTGTGGATTTTATTAAAGTTGTGCCAGGAAAAATGAAAAATGCAAAGGAAGAACCAGAACAGTGACTAATTTCTAAATATATTTTCTGAAAAATCTCTGTTATGGATAACTGCAATTCTTATCAAGAAACTCACTTTTTGGGTGTCAGAAAAAGTTTTTGATTGATGTTGAAGTTTAATGGTGTCAAAACTGTTGAAATATGACGATCTGTTGTTTCATCTAATATTAGCAATCAGGAACTTGTGTTTGAATGGCTCTAACCTCCACATTTTAGTGCATGTGCCTTATCTCCAGACTGATGCTCAGGGTCATGTCTGCTCAGGAATTTATTGTAGTGCATGAATGAATAGGTATCAATCTGTGGTTTCTCAGCGGATCATGGCCAACAGGTAGCCAAAAATACTTTGCTTGTTAGTACATGAAATAACGCATCCAAATGGCAATGAATTATACGCTGGCCTTGCTTTAGTTTTATTACTCCTAAAAAATATTTGTTGCATTAGCAAGTCCCCTTTTTGTAAGTTTAAATGCAATGAATAAGATAGCAGATTGGGTGCTTTTACCCATTGGTTATGGAATGATTTTTGGAGGGACAATAAACAGTTCTATTAGTCTTTCTTTGCTGCAGCAAAGAAAGGTACTTCATCATTTCAAGTTGTTCTGTCCAATGCATTGGGTGCAAGACATCTAAAATCCCATTCTACTATTACTGTGGGTGTCAACTGTTTTCACCTTCTATTTATTTGCTTTTATATCAAAATTGATTGGTTGGAAAAGGATTCATGTTGTTGACGCTAAATTTTTGTGAATGATTTCACATAATTTTGAGTTTCACGTAAGCTTTTGTTTCACATTGTTTATCTGCAACATTTGTTTAAAGTTTTTTTATTTCCAGCTTTAAACATATCACTTAATCCGGTAGAATAGTCTCTGTTTCGCCTTTTGTATTTGATAATTTGCTTGGGATAAAAATGTCAAAGCACAAATATGATAACAAGATAAGTCCCTTTAATTCTTCAGGCATCGTTCCTGCAACCTCAGTTCTGCTGGATGTATACTGGAAAGAGGTGGACGGGGATTCCGAATGGGTAAAATCTCTTATGTGCTATTTTAATCCTTTATCTGTTGACCTTTTTCATCCTCACGTCTGAGCAGTTTATAGACTAGGACATGAGGTATTTCTCTTGTTCATAGACTAAGGCAGATGAAAGTTTTGATGGAGTTGAGGAAGGCTATGAAAGCTCAAGAGATGATATATTATCTGTTTCTTCCTACAACCCTATGAAAGAAGGCATACACCGAGCTTTTGGAAGTTCATTATCTCTGCAGTCATCTTTGGCAAGGTCTTCCAGTAAAGACTTATTGTTTCTGGAAGGACGTGCTAGCATATCTTCAAATCTAGCATTACCAAGTTTAGCATTACCTCGTGTAGCTGTTGCTGATGTCTTAAATGATTCTAATGATGGTAAACAATGTTCGCCAGGTTTACTGGTTTGTTTAAACTTCTGCATTAGTTGTTATGCAAAAACTGGTTTCCCACAGCATTCTTCTTGGAAAAATTTTCAATTTTCATCTACTTATCCTATCTTGGCTATCTATTCTCATTTTTAGGTCGGCAGAGGTGCTTCATTTGTGATAATATTATTTTTTCTTTTAAGCAGGAATTTTGTCATCCAGTAAATCTGAAGATGCTGCATCACAAAGTCAACAGCTAATACACACGAGATCCCTTTCCATAGATGATGAGGCACGAGTACCATCTGTTCCTGGAACTGTTGAATCTGGGGCATGTAAATCCATGTGCATAAAATTCTTTTATAGGTTACAGAACAATCTTCAGTATTTCTCAACTGATGATTCATTTAACTTATTGTCCAAAGTAACTGCAAACTTTTTCTGCAGCAGAAGGGTTTGTTCGAGGAAGATCCTATAATATCAGACTGGATGACCAAGTTCTACTGAGATTTTCTCCAAAGAACTCTGATTCAACCTATTACTTCAGTGATACGGTAGGTAGTATATCTATTGGTTTTTAATTTTATTTCTTAGTTTTGAGTTCATTAACCTCATCTTTTACTGCAGATTGGTGGAACTCTGACTTTCTTTCATGAAGAAGGAACCAGAAGATGCCTTGAGGTAGATGCCTGTTTCAGATTATTGCAATAATAGAGGAAATTTTTTTGATTTTTCTGCTTCTAGTCCACATGGGTTTGACCAGCATCAATTTTCTTTTCAGCTTTCAATTTCACTGGAGATGACAGAAACTATAAGTAGGCGCTTTGTCCATCCCTCTCGGAAACATTCTCCAACTATTACAAAGGTCTACTTCCATGAATAGATTCCTAAATAAATATACTGCAAATATTAGTGATACTTTCATTAACATACTATTGCCCTGTATCTGCTATTATGATGTCATGTATGCCAACTTTAAGGTAATTTGAAGAAAAGTGAATAATAATATTCTATAATAATGGTTTACTGCATCCTCTGCTGGTTTTGTATATTTGAGTCTCTTCAAGCGTCAAAAGAAACAATTCTGGCAGTAATTGCATAAGGACATGAATTCTGATTTACTTTTTTTTCTTTTCTTTTTCTTTTTCTTTTTCTTTTTCTTTTAAGACAAATGGGTATGTGTTTAACAATCAAATATTCAAGACAGTTTTTGTTTTTCCTTTTATTGGGTGATTATGAGAATCTTTCATCTTTTAATGCTCTATTGAATCAGAGAGACTAGAGGACAATGACATGTTCATTTTATTTTGAAAAGAGAGACATGATGTGACTTTTTAACTCAACTAATTCTTTGTGATTTTGGAAGTCGCCCTTTTGTGAGAGGTTGATGTAGTGTTATGCCCTATACGCTGAAAATATTTTGATATTGCTGTTGAAAATTATCTAATAATGCAAAAGAACTATCTAGTCTATAATGTAAATGTTTTAAATGTGTTTGTTAATGCTATGACCTCAGAATTGGGGGCATCATCTTGCTCACTTTGCTTTTGAAGATTTTACTAATTGGTTTTCCCTACCATACAGGTTCATAGCGATCATCACGAGATTGTTGCAGATTTGTTGCAGACAAGCTTTCTGTTTTCCATTCCTATGGATGGGCCTATGTCTTTTTCTACTCGCTATGTCTCAGTGCAATGGGCTTTGAGGTTTGAATTTCTTACCACCCCGAAGAATGTTGACTGGACCAGGTATAATTGTTTACTATGTAATAAGAACATTGGATGGCATTGTCATTTGGACCTATATTACTTGCGAATGCTTCATTGTGAATTTTGGTTGGTTTTAGGATTTGAAATTGGTTTTCTGGATTTGAAGCATACATCAGAAACCTGATGTTTTTTATTTTTTCAAAATCTTTTGCCGGGGAGAAAAAAATATACTGGACAAAAGCTGGAAATGATGGATTTTTTTTTTTTAATTTTATCTTTGCACACTTTACGAGCCGTATAAAATTTTAGATCATTATTCCCTACAAGCAGCCTATGCTATTTGAAGAAAGGTATCATTGAAAAGGATCTTATGCTTTTTAGTTTTAAGTGGTTTAATCTTAGCTGCCACATTTAAAAAGAGGTCATGAATTATGACAGTTCCCATTATTATGAATTATAGTTACTCCCTACATTGTAAACAAGATTTAAATGAGGCATTGCCTCAAGTTATTTGGTTTTCTTTATTGGCTACAATAGAGATCAGTAGATTTAGCTTCTAGTGAACTGCAGAAGTGTTGGTTGCAAAATTTAAAGTGGTTAATAAATGCCTGAAATTGTACATACTGATCTGTGCTTCTTTTCAGAGTTAGATTTCATAAAACATGCCATGGGATTTCTGTTGTTGGAAAATAGTTAAGGAAATTTCCTAGCCTTCTGGAGAAACAAAATCTTGAAACTTTATAAAATTCTGTCCTTTTTGGCAAAGCGTAATTTAAATCAATAAACAACACCCTCAGTGAGTATCCTTTTTGATATATTTAGGAGCCGTAAAAAAATTGGGCTGTTTCCTTGGCTTGTGATAGTGAGTGGTGCTTTTTTCTTTTTACAGTTTTTTGTGCATACAGGGTCCAAACTCTCTCAAGAAATTGAGAGCATCAACCCCATTTATTGGGTTGCTGTCTCATTGTCTCCTGGCAATTCAGTTGTTGGTTCTGTGATATTAATATATTGGCATTCTCATGTACTTTTGTTGAGAGTACAATGTAAAGTAGTCATTGTACTTTTGTTTAGAACATGTAGTATTTTAGCTATTCTTTTGTAGACGTGAATGAGGGAGAGAGTAGGTATTATGATCATAAAGGATATATAGTTAAAGATAGGCCATAATGAACAGCTTGCGGGTATTAAGCAATGCATATATCTACAAGTGAGGGAAAATTGAAGATGGAGTCTAAAATCTGAGTTTGAGATATCAAATTGACAATATAGTTTAAAGAAAATGAAGGAAAATAGAAAACAAATATTTTGTAGCCCTTTTGATGGTAATAGGTAATACTCAACTGTAAGTGACAGACAAATGTCAACCTATAGTATGAGGAATGGGAAAAACAGATACACAGTTTCAAACATGTTGGAATAGCTGAAAGTAGATATTTGGGAAGTATTTTCTTTACCTTATCCAGTGATAATATCAGAAGGAAAGAACAAATAAGATGGGGATGGAGGGGTGGATGAAAAGACTTTGCTTAGCCTTTTGAATTCTTCAACCAAACTTGAAAATAAAGGGAATTCCTCCGTTTTCCTTTAAATTTGAGTCCTTTTCAATTTCCACTTCTTTTCCTGGTCTCTGTAGTAACACAAACATGCACATTATCCTGAAGAATGTTACAGCTATGGAAGTAAAATCTATGAGGTCGACATTATTGAGTTCAAAATTTGCTTTCCTATTTGCTGTTAGTTTAGTATGTTTTGTGCGCTAGTTTTCCTCGGCTCTTAATCTTGGTTTAGTGTTGAGGAGAACTTCTGTAAGGGAGAGAACTCATTTTATTTAATATCAAAGAATTCATAATATTTTTTATATGTTAAGGTTGTCGGTCTTTTTCATTATTTATTTCCTTGTTTTTTTTTCTTATATTTTAGCTGGTGGTCATGGTTTCCTGCAGACTGAAAGTTGGCTTTCATGATGTGTAATCCTTTGAAATCTTTATATCTTTACACTCGCTTCTGTTTCATGTCAGATTTGAGCATCCTCTCTTAATAGAGGGACGAGACAAATGTGAGTGGCTTCTCCCATTAACTGTCCATGCACCTCCTCTTGGGGCAGCTGCAACTCAAATACGAAATGATAAGCCAATTTCTCTGGAACCATTGTGGGTTCGTACTTGAAGGTAAACTGTAGCTCTGATGAGCTTTACTTAAAACATTCTGATCAAGTTTCTTAGCATTAAATAAAACTTGAAAATAGCTCTCCTAGCAATTATAGGTTTGTGCACACACGCTTGGATGCTGAAGTGCATCACAGTAAATCCCTGAACATCATAGAATATTGCCACATGAGTAAGAAAAAGAACCATTTAAGATGAAAGTTAGGAATATCTCTGTTTCATTTGTTCGGCAAAGCATTATGTATGAAGGATTATAACGTAGAAAGTAAACTTTTTGAATAGAAATCAAAATTCTCGAACAAGGATAACAGTAAATATTTTTAGGAATGGAACAACCACTGGAAAGTTTTGTTAATAATACTCCCTTCATCCAAAAAAAGAAGTAATTTGTGTTATAATTTTTTTTAGTTATAAGTTACAAAACACTTAATGCATCATAAGTGTATAATTTTCTATTTACTTTTTAGTTATGGGCTATACATAGTTATTATTAGTAAAGATAACATTAGAATTTCATTAAAAATACTCTCTTTTTTTGGAGAAACAAAGAAAATGGACTCTTTTGGGAGGTGGAAGTGATAATCAAGAATTAACTTTGAGTGACAATGTTTTAGCTATGTCAAAAACTGATAATGAACCCTAGTTTTTTGACAGATTCACCAAAAATATCTAAACTTCTCAGGGGGGTCATATAAATAATGAACCAAACATGGACACAGAATTGCTTTCAATGAACTGCTTTCTGGTATTTCTTATAAGGAGCTTTTAACGAACCTAAGAACCATGCTGTAACAGTGAAGTAGCTTGCATTTATGACTTTCAGTTGTGATGTAGCATTACACTGAAGTTACATTAAGTAAAAGTAGTAAAACTAAATCTACAATTCCTTTAGAGGCATTGCAGTAATATTTAGCTCAAATTATGATATAAGTTCTTTAGATGCTGAAATTATTTGTGCATTCATATGATACTGTTAAATCATTCAATGAAAAGCCTGAAATATCCAGATGATTATTATCTTAGAAGAGATTATGATGCAACATCATTCCTTTGCAGAATCATGGAAGAGTTGAGTTTCATGCATCATCAGTTTTTTCAGAATCAGTTCCAACATGATTCTTGACTATTTTCCAAGATTCTTCTTTTATCATTGTTGTACTCAATAGCTATGTTTTCTCCAATTTTCTGTCCTTAATACAGATTGTCTAGTCTTAATTTCTGTTTCTCTCCTCCACCCCCCCCCCCCCCCCCCCACCCAAATCCCCCACCATTGTAGCATTTGTCTAAGTGTAAACTGCCTTTCTTAAATGCTGCTTCTATTTTTCCTCCAAGGACAGCAACATTCGGTGCTATTTCTTCCTCATGTATATTCATGAAAATTTCCTCCTCTTGTCATGAGCTTGTTTATTTTTAAGATGTGGAAACTGGAATCCCGATTGCTTTCTATTCAAATAATGCATATAGTTTTGCTTGTTGATTGGGTCAGTTTGATGACTTTATATGAATTAGTAGTTTTTTAGTTTTAGTTGGATTCTTTGAAATTACAAAATTCTTTAGTTAAAACGAGATTTCAACTTAGTAGCTTTCTAGTGAGATTTTGAGAAGAATTGTTTTTTGAAGAGCACAATATGATAAACTGTTTTAACAATATGAGTGCCCTGCTGAACATTGAGTAAAATATTAGAATATTATTTTTTAAAAAAAATTAAATAAATATTGATAATATGAAAAGGATTTCCAAAATAATGAAATTGATATTCAGGATACCGACTTTAAAGTGACTTTGAAAGCCGATATCCTAAATATTGACTTCAAAGTCGGTACTTGAATACCGACTTGAAAGTCAATATTCAGGATATTGATTTCAAAGTTTTTTTTTTGATATACAGGATATCGATTTTAAAGTTTTATTTTTAAAAAAATTGATTTGGAAAAGATACAGCTCTCAAATTCTGCTGCTGAAGAAGTTGAAAAAGTTATAACATCATTAAATTGCAAAATTTCAGAGAGAAGAGAAGAATTTGAGAGAGGCACCAAAATTTCTGCAACAACATGAAATTACTCTAATTTTATAGTTTATGTTATTCAGAGTTTTGTGGTAAAAAAAAATGCAAAGAAACAAAGAAAAACATAGAAACAGCCACCGTTCTCCAAAAGGTCTCACAGCTATTTTCACAATTTTGATCAAATCTTCTTCACAACCTTGGCTGCCAATTTCTATTCGGCTAGCAAACTTTATTTGGTTTGACCGTGGGCCATCTAATAAAACCTTTATTTGACTGTTTCTTGGCCGGAAGTAAAACTCAAGCGTTGGCTTCTCAATTTCCTTGGTTGAAGCTTTCTTTCAAATCGTGTGCACACGTGATTATTTTGGAAGTTTGCCAAAATCAATTTTGTTCTTCTTGCATGGAAAATTTGAGCAGCCGAATTGGTTCATCAATTTTTGGCCTTCAAAACCCGTACGGCTGGCAACAGGGGGTTGGGGAGGGGGAAGCGGAGAGGGATGGGTATGGGAGAAGGGTGTGGGAAGGAAAAATGAAGGGAAAAAATTGAAAGAAGGAGGGAGGAGGGAGGAGGGAGGAAATGTGGTTTGGCGGAGGAAAGGAGAAAAGAAATTGAAGTTTTGGCTGGGATTTGCAAGGTTGGGCAAGAAAGATAAAAGACAGCCGCTTGGATGGGAGAAGAAGGGGTGAAGGTAAAGTTTTATATATATATATAAAGTCTGAAGTCAATATCTGATATTTTAATTTTAAAGTTAATATCTTAGATGTCGACTTCAGTAAAAATAGAACAATTCTTAAAATACTAATATTTATTTAATTTATATTTATTTCATTAATTTTTTGGAAAAAAACTCATTGAACATTCATAATCGTTATCAAACAAACCGACTTGACATCTCATAATCGTTGTCGAAAGGGATTTAAAGACATTATAATCTCTTCATCTCAAGGGAATTGAGAGCCAATTTAAGGATAGGTAAGTATAAATTATAAACATTAAGCAAATATTTATTTCTTGATGATTTCAAATCCACAACAGAAAAGAAAGGAAAAATTACATTTTTCATAACTCATATTGGGAAAACAAAAAAAAAAATTGGGTCACCCAAATAATTTGATCCAAATCGATAACGTTACCAATAAAGCACATTATTGATTCCTTAATATTGTTAAATATTTTAACAAAAAGTACGGGGTGGTTTTCTCATGTTATAAATTTAAAGGGTAAAATTAGAATAAAAAAATTTTCTTCAAAGGGAAACACATGAAAATCATATGATTTTTATTTTTTATTTTTTATTTTTGGTTTAAATTGTAAGAATGTTTTTAAGGAAAAAAAAACCCAGGAATTAGAAAGTTGATTTCTATACGTTGTTAACAAAATATTGTCTTTCAAACCTAGGAAAAGAGAACCTTTGGATGGGCAAGTTACAAGGTAAAAATATCATGGCTGAAATTTGATTGGACAAAATGGCACTATAATATCCACTATTATTTATTTACTTATTTATTTATTTTTGACATTTACGCTAAGGGCTTGTGTGACTGGCAGGAGATTTGAAATTCAAAAGTAAATTTTTTTTTTAAGTTTTTGTGTTTATTTCGTTTTGGAAAATAGACTTTTCCTGGTTATTAAATTCTTGTATTTGTTTCAATTTATTTTTTAAAAAGTAATCAGAATTTACAAATAAGGCAAACAAATATAATATTTTAGAATTCTAAATCCTTATTAGAAGCTACTAATCTAATTACTTTATCTAAAATCTTAGTCTAAAGAAATATATTTCTAACTTTCAATCTTCTCTTTTATATATTTTTTTTCTCGTTTGACTCTTATACGCCTTTTATCTGTTAAGTACTATTGTTGTGATTTTCTAATTTATTTATTATTAGTTTTATTTTATTTTTTTTGTCTTTTACATTTTTTGGATTTGGGACTTTTTTTCTATTTAAATTTATAATTTATTAAAATTAAAAATTATGTAATTTGTTTTTTCTCATTAGATTTTTGAAATATGGTTTGATTTCGGCCTAAAGAGGGTATATTCTTTCTTTTGGATTCAAAATTTCTCTACTAAATTATTAACATAATTATTGTTATTTTTTTAACAAAAATATGAGTCTATATGTATTTTTTCTTATTGTAGCTACCTTTCTTCATCTTTCATATTCATTTTTCTTTAATTTTTATTTTATCCCTTTTAGTTTTCATTGTACTAATTTTTCAAATTTTTATTTCTTTAATTTTTTCTTTAACTTTTTAACTTTTATTGCTTATTTGTACAAACACTTCTTGTGATGATATTAACAAATGGTTTCTTCATTAATTATAGAGATAATATCAAATACCCCCTTCGAGATTTTATTAAATATCAAATCGGACCCTGAAGTTTGAAAAATATCAATAACTCCCTTGTAATAAAAAAAATATCAAACACCCCCCTTGACTGCTTGTTAACGGAAACAAATTGAAAAAAATACAAAAAAGCCCTCCGATATTAAAGGTAAGAAAGTATATAGTTTAAAATTCTAAAATAAAATTTTAAAAATAAAAAAAGGCAAAAGTTAAAGACAAAAGTTTAATAAAATTATTTACACTATATAATAAATTTTTTTAAACTAAAAAATAAAATTTAAAGACAAAAATGACAAATAAAAATTCCATATAAAAAACAAAGCATCTATACCAAAAAAAATTGAAGTTAAAAAATAAAGTATCTATATAATAATTTTTTTTACATTAAAATTTTTAACAAAATTTTATTAAATTTTTATCTTTAAATTTTGTCTTTTAAAAAATTAAACTACATCAATTTTTTTTGTCATTTTTGTCTTTAACTTTTATTAAATTTTCATCTTTAAATTTTATTTTTTAGTTTAAAAAATTTATTATATAGTGTAAATAATTTTACTAAATTTTTGTCTTTAACTTTTGCCTTTTTTTTATTTTTAAAATTTTATTTTAGAATTTTAAACTATATACTTTTTTGCCTTTTATATTGGAGGATTTTTTCATCTTTTTTTTCAACTTGTTTCCGTTGACTAACAGTCAAGGGGGTGTTTGATATTTTTTTTCAATACAGGGGGTTATTGATATTTTTCAAGCCTCAGGATCCGATTTGATATTTAATAAAACCTCGAGGGGGGTGCTTGATATTATCTCTTAATTATAAAGATATGTTTGGTACCTGGAATTATTATAAAATTAGTATCTCCTTTTTCTTTTTCTTTTAAGTTTCAATACTATTAGACATTAGAATTGACAAAATTTTAAAAATGTTAATTTAAATTTTGATTAAAAAAACTAAAAAATTGGTTTTATGCGATATGGGACAAGAAGAATATGTTGATATATATATATAGGCCAAATGAATCATATTTAGAATATATATTTTTTTAATATGTTGATATTTTTCTGGGCAAATTATCTCGAGAGCTATTAAATTTTTTTAATCATATACTTTTAAGTACTGAACTTTTCACTTTAACTCATAACTCATCTAACTTTTAAAATTGGTCGCTTGTTGCTATTCTACCCATTTTGACCGTTTGATTTGACAAAGTAACCACCATGTGACCAGCACATATCCATAATTAGTGGTACTCTTGTTCACATAATCTTCTTTACTCTTTTACCTACCACCATAGTTCATAGAATCGGGATTTTACGTAGAATCGATTTAGGATAGTAGAATCGGATCGTAGAATCGTAAGATTCTACCAAAAAATGACCAAAATAATTATAATTATTCATATTTTATCACCTACACTAATTTTTTCACAAAAATAAGTTATGTACTTGTGCTAAATTGTAAAAAATTAACATTATAAAATATTCAATGTATATGCGTTTTGAATTTTGTCCAAATCTTGTTTAACAACAACATCTATCATTCAATCATTCAACCACATTATACACAAAATAATAATAGCACTAACTAAAAAAACAAAAAACGGCGCAATGTGCTTCAGTTCAGAAAAAAAAAATAACATAGAAAAACGATTCTACTAACGATTCTGCACGATTCTGACCGATTCTGTATGATTCTACCGATTCTACTTGCTGAACGATTTTGTACGATCCAGGATTGATTTTGTTAGGTGGGCGATTCTACGATCCGGATCGCGATTTTAACAACTATGCCTACCACCACCATCGTCGTTGACGTTGTTGCTAACATTGTAGCCACGAGTTCACAATTATCACCATTCTTTCTAATACTATTTTCTTTTCTCATTCTAGACTTTCACTAAGAAATTTCACAAAAATAGTGCACAAGATTATTAGCAAAACATAGCGAAAATCATAAAAAACAACTATCACCGTCATCACCAAATGTGGAAGAAATCCCAGAAAAATAATGTCCGAAAAATCTTCAAAGAAAATTTCAAACAAAATCCCACAAAAATGGCGTTCTCTAAAAAAATGTGTATAATATAATTAAGAAAACTCCAATAAAACCACAAAAACAAAATCCACCTCTATCACTAATGATGGAAGAAATTTAGATGGTTGATTGAATATGGTATTGGCGGTAGTGGGGGAAAAAAGAAAAAATTAAGAAAAAAAGGCAATGGCAATAGAGGAAAATGAACAAAATTACTCTTGAAAATGATCATTCTGTCAAGTTAAATGGTCAAAATAGATGGAATAGTCACAAGTGACCAATTTTAGAAGTTAGATGAGTTACGAGTCGAAGTGAAAAGTTTAATGGCAAAAAGTATACGATTGGAAAAATTTAATGGCCACCGAGGTAATTTATCCTATTTTTATTCTATCCAAACAAATGTAAAGCATTCAAATTTCTCATAATTAAATTCTTAGAATTCAAACTAAAAAATGTATTCATTTTCCTTGTAACTAAATTCTCAAAAATCATATTCTCATGTAATTTTAGTTTCATACCAACTAAACAAGCCCTAACAATATCTTACAAACTTACATTACAAGGGAGGTTCAACTAAGCTATAGGGGCTAATGAGAGAAAATTCACCTCTAATCAATTAGGTACAATACCATTTTCTGGTGGCTTTAATATCTATTAATACTAATGGATAAGGTGTAATCACCATCAAGTTCTACGTGTTTGTTTTAGTTCAATCCTTTTTGCAGCTACCTAGAATACAGTGTATCCTATATAAAAATTTAACCCTTAAGTTAATATTATGTATTAAGGCTAATCATTAAAATTCACCTCTAATCAATTAGGTACATTACCATTTTCTGGTGGCTTCCATATCTATTAATACTAGTTGATAAGGTCTAATCTCCACCAAGTTCCAAGAGTTTCAAGCTTCTATCTTAGTACAATCCTATTGCAACTACCTACAATGTAGTGTGTATCCCATATAAACCTCTGATCCTTAAGTTAACACCATGTATTAAGGCTAATCGAGTGATATTAGAATAACATCAAAGTAAGCAAAGCCCTTAAACTTCCTTTTATGTCTCACTTTTAAGGATTGCAATCAAGTCAAAGTTTGCTCTTTTGAGTCCTGGTCAAACTCTAAGTCACAAATAAGTAATTTGAAGTAAACTAGACTAGTTGATTACTCAGGATTACTTTATGCTATATCAAGCAAATCTGAATTAGAAACTTAACAATTAATATGGCACATTTTACAAAGTCATTGTTTGTAATTCAATAATAGTTGCCACATCTAACATTTTGCATTGATTCAAATTTCAAAAGATGCATCTTTCTTGGAATTTGTGCAAAACTGCAATGAGTGTCTTGTAGTATGTGCCCTATCTTTTTTTTTCTTTCAATTTCCTTCTTTTTCCAAACATCACAGTAAGCAATTTTGCCTTCACTAGAAAATCACTCATTGTAGCTAGAGAACTATCCAACCCCCACTAGACTTCACATTTCCTTCTTCCTCTTGCTTAAATGATGGCTAACAACTATGAAAATCCTTCTTCAACCCAAGGTAAACTTCCAATTGATATAGAGTACTTTCCGGGTTATTCCAAATTGGCTAACTCTTCTCACACTCTCTTAGATCTATAGCCATTGGCAATTCCCTTAACATGTGGAAATCTTGACACAATAAAGGAAGAAACCACAAATTCTAATACTATTTTCACTTAGGGGTGGCAATACTTCCCATTCCCATTGGGTAACCAGTGGGAATGGTGATATTGGGAGAGAATTTCCCATATTCATTACCCAATGGGCCTATGGGAATAAGAATTACTAGGGTGGAAATTTTTGGGAAGGATTTGGGATTCCCATATTACCTAATGGGTAAATGATAGTGGGAATTAAACGAACTTTAATGGGAGTCCCAATTGGTATTTATTGAGAAATTAAATGGGACTTGATGTTGTTTTTAATGGGATTTATAGTAATAAATAAAATATATTATCAAAATTGAAAATTAAATTGCTAATTCATTCTGCACTTTTCAAGCAGTTTTACAACCGCCTCTAGTTCTTTCACCACCACCACCATCACTAATGGCCTCACATTCTCCACTAGTCTTCTTCTTACCACCACCCCCACCTCCACCATCACCAGTAACCTCATCTTCTCCACCAGTTTTCTCTCCACCAATATCGCTAGTAGCTTCACCTCCCCACTAGTTTTCTCCCCTCCACCACCTATCCATTCACCCCACCTCTTCCACCAATCTTCTCCACAGTACCTCCCGTCCATTCACCAACTCCACTACTAATGGCCTCACCTCCTTCACCAGTTTTCTTTCCACCACCAGTCTTCTCTCCTCCACCTCCAACATTTACACCACCACCCCCACCAATGCCAGCTCGTGTTAATTATTCAACATGACACCACTTTAGCTTTTAAGTATGTTTGTTTTATGTTTTTGTGATTTATTTTTTTGTGATTTGGGTTGGTTAATTTTGTCAATGTTAGGCTTTGAAAATTTAAGGCTGCTGTTTAAGTTAATGTAAGCGAATTTTGAAAGTAGATCATCATGTGGGTTGCTTCATTTTCTAATATATTGTTTGTCTTGTAAATTCTTTCAGAGAAGAAGCAAAAGTCAATTGATGTTGATGGTGCTTGTGAATTACTAAGTGTTTTCCTAAAATCAAAATATGCCTAGGTTGACTACATCACGCTTTACCTGAAGATGGGAACCTACTTTTTTGTCTCAATTAGCTTTGGTGACCGTTGGACTTTATGTTTTATGCTAATTTTTTCCAACAATTCCCAAATTCGTGAATGAGGGCATTCCTATGAAGCCGTTTTCATATGGCAATCAATACATGTGAACTAAAAAACTATGTACTAAATTAGATGACAAAATCTTGTTGATTTTTTAGAAAATAGTTGAATAGAGTACAAATCATTAAAGGTTCAAAATAAAATGAAAATAGAACTAGTAGTGTCCTGATGGAATAATGGGATTTTGTTTGCTATACACTTTGGCGTATTTTTGAAAAGTGCTTTTATATTGATTTCAAGTACAAGAATTTCATCTTTTAATTTGTTAATCAATTACCAATAGCATCATCTTTAAATATAATACATTTTCCAACAATAACACATGGAGTTTTGAACTATAATCTAGAAGTCTGGAAGTTTTAATGAAAGTTAGTGTTATTTGAATTCAAGAATTTGCCATGAACTAGTTTTATAACTAAAACGTAGTGTTTTGGGAAACTAATTTAGAAAGGTGATCACTCTTCCACCTATTTTTAGTTATTTGTTTCTATACTCCATTGTAGTACGAAGGTACATTCAAGGTTTTATTCTTTCTTTTGATCACTCACTTATGTTGTTGATTCTTTTTTGCAGATTGAATTTTGTGATGAAATTAGTTTTTGCATTTGATGTTCATTCTTTGTTATCCTTTGCTTTGTGTTGTAAAATTATTTTCCCTCATTTTATTTTTAGAGTCAGAAAGACTATAAGGTGATCAACAAAGACAAGTGGATAAACTTCCTCAGATTCTACCAAGAGGTAGAATTCTTCCTTCATTCCAATTTTCTTCCAAAAGTCTTATTAGGTTTCTTAAGCCCTTACATTGTTAAAAGGTTTAAAGCTAGAGCACTGTTTCATGTCAATGGATCGCTACTCTTGCAATTTTTGTATTTGTTGATAAATCTTGTTCAATCTCTAAAATCCTTTGTTTTCTTATTTAAATACTGCTCTAGATAAGGCAAAATTAGCAAAAATCCCTTTTGATCTAGGTCCTTGTACATGTGGTCCCCCAGCACATCTTGCTTTTAAGGTTCTCATATTTGAGTATTGTTTTTGGTACATTTTCTTATCGTATCTAGCTCTATGCTTGTGTGGCTGTTTGTAATTATTTACCTATGGGGTGAATTTTCTCGTCTTGAGGAGAAATGCTTGTGCTTATGCTAAATAAGCACTTGCATTAATCTTGTTGTTTGTTAAATTTCAAAGGATTATTTAATGATGTTGCTTATTTCTTTATAGGTAAATATGGAATCAATTAATGATAATTTCAAGGCTGCAATTGATCTTTTGGCTTCTTTCTTCATTTTCTTTCTGAAGCAAGTGTAGTTATTCAAGCCTGATTTAATGTTGTACTATCATTTTCTTCTCCTTAGAGAAGACTGAAGATCTCTGACATTTTCCTTAAACTGGGAAACAATTTCCCTTGCAACACTACATATGTGCAATATGCTCAATGATCCATCCAAGAACTCCTCACCCAATCTCTGATTTTGTTGTTGACACAAGGCTTGAATGGTCTAAGGCAAGTTAAGAAGATCATCCATGCATTGATACAACTCTACGAATCTACAAAGTTCATCCTAGATTGACTCTGATGCAGCTGATGATATTTAAGATGTTTCGATCTTGTAGTTTTGGCTACATAGCATTTCCTTTGATTTCATAGATCTAGAGAGTGGTTGCTCTGCTCTACGTACGTGGCTTGCTAAGGCTTGTCTCCTTTGGAGGAGCCTAATTCACCAAAAACAAGGACATGAACATCTTTTGTTAGTTTAATGCTGAGATATGTTAGCTAAAAACAACTAAACTAAATTAATAAAATTAGAGTTGGAACTAATATATATTTGTGCACATATGGCTTGTTGGCCACAATTAATTTGAGGCAAACCTTTTCTCCCTTGGCTGTGTTGGATTTTCTCATAATTATCCATCAAGTTTTATTGCTTCAAATAACTTATTTTGGATAAAAAATTATGGAATTAACTTTCGTTTTTCTCTGTGTCTTTATCTCATTTGCATCCTTCGAGAAATAGTAATTATTTGGCTTTTCATGGTTCTTCTCCTTCTTTACCTTTCTTTTTTTTCCCCTTCTATCTCAAAATCTTTCTAGTCAGACAGTAAAAACACGGACATCCAAAATGTTATTGAGAATGTGAAAAAAATAAATATGTGATCTTCTCTTTGAGATTTTAGCAAACAAAATTGAAAATTTGCCAACTAATGAGCTCTAGTTGTTATTTTAAGTTTACCAATACAATGAGCTGTATTGAGCAATAATTACACAAATCAAAGGGAACATTACAATGAAAAGCTACTCGTGCACATCCACAAATTTAAGATGCAAAAAGGTTTAGAAATTTCAGTCGCATGATTCCAAGAAGTTATGTATCAAACAAAAAGTTTATTGGGTAGCTTAATAGGATTTAATTGGAAATATGAATAGTTTTTTATTGGGAATTTATTGGGTAATTAAGTGGGATCCCATTGGAAACCAATAATAGCACCTAATTGGGATCCCATTGGGTATTGGAATTATCCATTCCCATTATCTACCACTCCCACTCAATATCTAAAATTAATGGGTATTTAATTACCCATTCTCATTAAATTCTCATCCAATTGCCACCCATATTTTCACCTCTAGGCAGCCTAGACTAGGAATAGGGAAACCCTCATTGCTACAAACAACTTCCAAATGTCCTTCAAATATTGGCAATGTACATAGAGTGTTGTCTATCTAAAGATAATTTTCAATAGTACCAAGTAGAATTTCACATATCCAAGCCACAAGACATGTTCTTGCTAACTACCCTAGATAGAACCAACCAAATAAACCAAAACTAAGTAAGTGTGTATTATGACCAACACTTAGTTGGGTTTAGATTTCAATTTTTTGATCTGGTGAAGTCCACAGTAAATTATTATTGCATAGGATTAGGCCAGCTTATCCCCAACATCATTAGGTTCATCATAGGTTTCATTTGCTTGTGCAAAACCTACTCTCTTATGCCTAGTGTCCCTCTAATTTATAGATACTTTACTTTGAAAAATAATAGCCAAAAGCCGTGTTGGTACCACATAGTTAAAAGATCATATGCAACCCATATCATAAAAGGTATCCCCCTCATTTACTTATAATTAGAAATTCAAAAGTTTCTTTATGAAATCCAATGCCACAAATGTTTCTTCACTTAGGGAATCCTCTTCTATTAATAAATCGATTCGTCTTAGATTGAGAATTGAAACTACCTATGAAAACCTCCATAAAATTTTGCTATTAAGAGCCAATTTTATGGAGGCTGAATTAAAGTGGGTTGAGCTAAGTCAAGCCTCTAAGCTTACTACAGATAATTTAAATTCCCTAAGCACAACGTAAAATTTATAATTCATTGATGTTGATTTTTTTTGTTCCCCTTGTGTAGTTTAGCTATTTTCCAAGTTGGTGAACTATCTTGTAAACTCAAGAAGAGAGCTCAAAAAGTCCAAGGTGAAAACAAGGCGCCAACAAGAACTTCTTCTCTTAACTCTACAACCCCACAACCCATTACCGAGTTACAGAACCACTTTTAGGGTACATTGTATCTTTTTTTCTTCTGAAATTGAGATGAAAATGCACCAGAAAATAGTAAGGAAGTACAAAAGGTGATGCCAAACCAAAGCCTATAGCTACCAAACTATAATTAGTAAAACTTAACATACAATATCTTGTTTCCCGAGTTGATGCTTTTGATGACCCTTTGCTTCCCATCAAAGGTGATGTAATTAATGTTTCTAAGAAAATCTGGTGCGATGACTTATCAACAAACCAACTCTTCTGTCAAGCTGATGAAGTGTTGAACTCAATATTGTTTATGAATTGTCTTCCGAGATAAGTTTACTTTGCTCGTTGCAAAAATCTCCTAATTGTCCTTAATTCCATATTAACATGTCCAAAAAATCTTTAAAGGCTTGAAGAAACATATCATGATAGAAGAAACAAAACTGAATTAGGTGATCAATCAAAATGACTATTTCCAAGATAGATTGGACCGATTGGTGATCATTTCTAGTGAAGAAAGGAAAAAAAAAAAAAAGAAGAGCTAACTTAAAAGAAGAGATTCTTGCTCCTAAAAACCAAGCCTCTTTGTCAAGCTATAATTTGAATTTTGTAAAAATTGTCTTCAAAATTGAAGTTGACACAATAGAGGATTCCTATATTGAGTTGCAATATTAGGTGGAAAATTCCACAAAAATAGGCGTCTTCAAGTTCCTCACCTCAATGAGATTTAAAAGCATGATCTCCTTTGCCATCACACAATTTGCCCAACCCTCTAACTTCGATCGGGTAGTACATGCCCCAATTGAGGATTAAAAATATTCCTCTAAACTCAGCCAAGCCTTTTGCTAATATTGACGCAAATTTGCAAAGCAAAGTAAAAGGGTGGTCAAGCTTAACCTTGACATGTCGAAATTCTACGATGAAATAATCAAAGTGTGAAGCAATAAGCTTATCCAAGAATTCTACTTGAACTTTCTTGATGAAGGTGATAATGGCTAGGATGATGATGAAGAGAAGGGGTGAAGAGCATTTGGAAGAGGATAATGCAAACATATAGACCCAAACAAGTAATTCTTAGTTCTCATTTGCTTTACTTGAATATTCAAATATTTTTCTAGGATCTATTTGTATAATCTTTGAACATGTTGGCAGTGTATTGCCATAATTTCAAACATTTTCAATTTTTTGAATCAAAGCATGCTTGATCCTTTACTAACTTACATTTTATCATCTTTGCTTGGTTTAGCATACTTGCATATAAATTCCCATGACATCTCATTGAATTCTTACATATATGCCCTCTTTTTTGCGTAAAATACTCATATCCTAGATGTTATTTTTGGTGATAGAATGCGTAGATCCTACATCTTTTTCTTTCTTTTTAGGGTTAATAAAACCCAATTGAGTTAAAGAGAGTTTTAGAGTAATAACAAATTCCAGCATATTTATCAAGTCAAATTCGCTCGTTGATTAGATATAATAATTCAATTTGCACCAGATGTTTCTTGATACTTTTATTCTTGAATAAAAAATAAGAATAAAATCAAAGACACATTATCATTAGAAAAATATCCAAAATTAATCAAAGAAAACAATAAAATCAAATGTAAAACATTTTAAGATTCTCGACATTCCAAGCTTAGGGGAGTTTCTTCCCGTTCAACTAGTTTGTATCTCTTTCGTTTGAGTGCCTTTGTTATGCTTTATGAGCCTTCCCAATTTGGACTAAGCTTATTAGTTCCTTCAAGTCAACTAATCTCATTTTTTCGGTAATAAGTTCCCTAGTTTAAAAGCTCTGGATCTCACCCACTTAATATAATATATTTTTATCACCTATTTATACTAAGTTTGTTGAATCAAAGCTACCTCCCTTGTTTTCTCTGCTTTGTCCAATTCTAATATGTTTTTATAGTTGGAAAATTGATTAAAGAACTGCACCCTTGGGATATGAATTCTAATTTTTGTGGGTATAACTGCTTCTACTCCATAGGTAAAACTTAATATTTCCCTATTTGAAAACTTCATAGTTTATCACTTCTACTTGACCATTCGCTTGAGGGTGACCTACTAACATAAAAAAAACTAGGTTATCCTAAAATTCGTACATATTTCAGCAAAGTCTACATTGAACTGCTTTTTGTCAATTGAGATTACTGCAAATGATAGCCCAAAATTGCAAATTATATTTTTCTAAAAAAGAAACTCTATAATACTTAGCTTGTGATTGACACCAATGTCTTCACTTCTACCCACTTGCCACTACGAGGTATTGGTAACCAACAATAGCTTTTGGAAAATGTCTGATTGTGCAAATGGTATAAACAACTATTTAATGCATCTGAGGTGCAAGAATTCGGATTATCTGTGCATGTATCTAGCGTAATGGACATTTTCTCACCAAGTCTTCTAAGTCTTTAAACATTATAAGCTAGTATATCTTGCTAACATAACTCTCTTAGCCAAATTTTAAAACTCCATATGATTTCTCACATCTTCAATAGTGAATATCTTCCAAAATTATTTTGGCTTCATCTGGTCTTACACACCTTAACAAAGGAACCGAAAAAAATATACAACACAAATTATTATCTATTAGCTTATACCTCACCACCTGTAGTCTTGTTTTCTTGCCTTTCAACTTGGATTCTGGTAACTTCCCAATAGTCAGATATGTCACTATCAATCCATCCAAGTGTCTTACTTCTCAATCTGTAATACTGGCTCCTTCTCAGTGCTTCATCTTTTTAACACTTCTACCAACATTGATTTGGTCAACTAGGAGTGTATTGAGGAAGCAAATTTGGATAGTGTCTCAAAGGTCTAATTCTAGTTCCTTGGAATTCATGTAAATATGGAATTTGGAAAATCTCAAAAACAATTCCTTTGCCAACTCTCAAAAATAAGAACTTTTCATTAGTATATTATTTGCCTCAAACTCTCTTTCAAATTGATTTACTATTAGTTGTGAATCACTACAAATTTAGCGATTATGAACTTCTATACTAAATACCAATCTTATTCCTGCTATAAGATCCTCATACTCAACCTCATTGTATGTTGTCAAAAAATCAAAATGCAAAGCATACATAAAATTCTCTCATTCGGGATTCTTCAAAATTATGTCTACCCCAAAACCTTAGACACTAGGTGTTCTATCTACATACAAAGTCTAAGTTTTGTTTTGTGGTCATGTAATTACCATCACTGTCTTCCACCTACTTTTGAGAAATCTTGCTAGTTTTCTATATATTCTTTTATGAAGTTCAATAAGACTTGAGCATCAATTATTGGCCTCAAAGCATAATTAATACCAAAATTTTCAAGTTCAATTATGCACTTTATCTTTCTCACATTCCTCACTTCGTCAAAATCTATTTCATAGGACTATTTATATACACACAAATCAAATGTGTTTAGAAATATTGTCTCGATGTTCTGGTGATTGTCAAAGCATACACTAATTTTTCATCTTTGAATATCTTTTTTAAACATCTTGCTTCACCTTATTTATGTAGTACATTGGTTCTTGCGCCTACCCTTCTTCTTTACCAAAACTAAACTCACAGTGCTTTCATCGATGAGCAAGTGTAGAAATAGCCTTTCTTCAAGTAGGGGGCCTCGTCAATTTTGGCAATTTAGCCAATTAATTTTTCAATTTATCAAATGTTTGATGGCACTCCACATTTTTTCAAATTTACCTAGTTTCTTCAAAAGCTTAAAGAATGGCAATTCCTTTTTTGTCAATTTTGACGGGGACCTATTTAGCAACACTATCTATCTTGCCAAACTTTGAACTTCTCTCACACTACCAAGTGCTTTCATTTTCCTTATTGACCTAACTTTTTATAATTTTCTTCTATTCCTTTTTCTATGACCATGAATTCCGTAAACCTTTAAAAAAAAACTGTGAAAGTGCACTTCTTAGTATTCAACTTCATTCTAATCTGTAGTAATATCATGAAAATTTCTCGCAAATCATAAATCAAATAAGGAGATTTAAGTTTGGCACATGTTCTACCACTATTTGTTAATGGATTGTTCAAATAAATACAATTCAAGACTCAAGTGAGTTTAATGGGATAGATTTAATTTAATTAGGCTAGAAATATTTATGTTTATTTCAAGTTATATTTTGGGATATTTGTCATTTGGTCCAGCCTACTAGTTTGTTATTATTTAGTTATTTATTTTCTTTATACCTTTAAAGTGATTAGGCCTTAAGTGGTATAAGTTTGGTCTAACCTTGTGTTTAGGCTATTAAAGTTTTAGGATTTAAATTTGTTTTCTTTTCCTATAATATTTCCTTTTTGTAGTTATTTCCTTTTCCTAGATAATTTGAAGCAGGGTTTATTAATTATATAAGAAGGTTGTACCTCACACCTAGGGGTGGTCATCGGTTCGGTTTTCGGTTTATTCGGTTTATTCGGTTCGGTTTATTCGGTTTGATATTTTGGAACCCCCTAACCGAAAACCAAACTGAAAACCAAATAAAACCGAATAAACCGAACCAAATAAACTGAATAAACCAAATAAGAATTCGATTCGGTTCGGTTTAAACCGAATAAAACCAAATAAGAATTCGATTCGGTTCGGTTTAAACCGAATAAAACCAAATAAGAATTCGATTCGGTTTATTCGGTTTTATTTGGTTTCACAAACCGAATAAGGAATTTGGTTAACCAAATAAACCGAATTTCTTTTTTTCTTTTTTTTTTCAAAACTTCACAAATAAATTAAATAATTCGGTTTTAAATCAAACATTCACAAATAATTTTTTCAAATTCGGTTTCAAACATGAAACAAACATTCACAAAGCATTACAAATTTACAAACTTCCTTAGCTCCTTATGAGTTATGGCTCAGTACTCATCATTCATCAAACCAAAACATTACAAAATACAAACTATAAACAAAATCAAAGCATTAGCTGCATTATATTATCTAAGTTAATGCCTAATTAATAATTTATTCTTTATTTACTTATCACTTATCAGTGTTAACTAAGTTAGTATTAACTTATGTATATTAAGTATTATTCAACACTAAGTTAGTATTAAATAAGTACTAACTAATTTAGTGCTTAGTTCGTTAGTAAACCTAGTACTCATTATTCATTAATCATTATTAGTTATTAACATATTACTATAGCTAAGTTAGTATTAAGTATTAACTATGTAACATGTTAGTACTTCTTAGTATTATAAGTTTAACTAGGTTAGTATTTAGTTGTAATAATAATTACTTGATCAATAATAACTAATTATAAGTATTAATTATTATGATATTTGACTCGATTTAAATACGTATAATTAATTTGTAAATTATAAATAATTTAGAATTTTGAATAAATAACCGTTAGTAAATATTATATAGTTATAATTGATTACTCAAAAACTCAACACTCAGTCATTTAATAGTTAATACTTAGTAATCACTTAGTTAACAACAATAAGTTATTAATTATTATATTGAATAATTGGTGATATTATGAATATATGATATTGATTCTAATTAAATATATAAAACATAATAATCGGCTAATCGCGTGCTATATAGTTACACGCTAGTACGCTATATAGCCTACAGCCTACAGGCCTTACACCTTCTAGATGCTTAACATTTTAACAACTTTGTCAACTTATGCATTATTTTATTTTTCTTTATTTGTAATTTGATATTTCATATTTGTTTAACTTTTAAATAAATTGATAAATTAAAATTACAAGATAAAAGTATAAACTATACTAGTATATAGTTTAGTATATAGTATATAGTATATAGTTTAGTATATAGTAAAATTATTTAGTATATAGTTTAGTATATAATATATAGTAAAATTGTTTAGTATATAGTATATAGTTATATACTATATTAATAATTTAATATTACTATATATTCATTATATTGTCCATATCATTATTCATTAATGATAACAATAAATATAGTTCTATACATGATAAATTTTATAAAATAACAATAAATTTTATAATAAAAATATAGTATATTAATGAAAACAATATTAATGATAGTATATTAATGATAACAATATAGTATATAGTTCTATACATGATAAATTTTATAATAACAATAAATTAATTATACAAAAATATATATACATAACTACAAAGTCTACAATAGTTTTATAAACTATAAACCATAACTATTCTATAAAATAACATATATTTATATTTATACTTATATATATATAATATATTTATAAATTTTGAAATTTGGTTTTATTTGGTTCATTTGGTTTATTCGGTTTATTCGATTCGGTTTCCTTATTCGATTCGGTTTCCTTATTCGGTTCGGTTTATTCAGTTCGGTTCGGTTTTCAGCACCCCAAACCAAAAACCAAACCGAAAACCGAATAACTTATTCGGTTCGGTTAAAACCGAACCGAATAAACCGAATTCATTTTCGGTTTGGTTTTTTTGGTTTTTTTACTCGATTTTTTCGGTCGGTTTATTCGGTTTAACCAAACCATGACCACCCCTACTCACACCTTTGCAATTGAGATTAAGAATTTATTTAAAAAATATGTGAGGATATTGTCCTTATTTTTGTTCTCTTTTGAGGACTTCAACTTATCAAAATTGTCCTTGTGGTGTTCTTGACTTATCAATCTAGTTTGAACCATTATATTGTAGCGTAATTCTTCTATTGATCATACCAAGATTCTTAGTTCCTTACTGAATTAGAGGTTGAAGTTTTCTATAAGTTCGTTTAGTTGATTCCATTTGGGGCCTTTGGAGCAATTCCATCTTGTTTGTGGGTTTTTAGGATTTTTTCTCTATGGGGTTCACATCATGTGGGTTTCTAGAGTTTCTTCCTTACAGGATTCTCAGAAGTAGACCTACCTCATCTCTACTCTTTACGAGCATACCATCAAAATACGCTTCTATGTTTCCTTCAATTTGTATTTAAAGACCTTATTCACTAATCGTTAGTAAGTAATACCAATGTTTTCAACCCAAATGTTATTGCAGATAACAAAATGTTTTATTTGTCAGTGATGAAAGATGTTTTCTCCTCATCCTTCTAGTGAAAGAACATCTGATGATATCCCTTATACACATTTAGAAAATAAAGAAACTGAAATGCTACAATAAAATCCACTAGAATATCAATATTGGCGCGCGCGGGGGTGGGGGGGTTGGTTTAAGGGCACAAGTTCTCTAGACAAAACTTATTTAGATCAATGAATCTTTGCACATTCTCTAATTGTCTGTCGCTTTCTTGATTAGGACCGTATTGGCTAACTATTTAGGATAATCAACTTCCGTTATTATTATGACTTGTAACAATTTCTTATCCTCTAGATCAATAATTGCACTTTTTTATGGACCCAAAGACCACTTCTTCTATTTTATCGGCTTGCAACTTGGATTTACTACCAACTGATACCTAATGATCTCCCTTGGAATCTTTAGCATGTCATTAGCTGACTAGACAAACATGTCCTTAAACTTAATTAGTACGATAATTAACTGCCCCCTAGATCCAAGGTAATTCTTTGCTAGGCTTAACTAGCTTTCTAGGTTCCTACACATCTAACAAGAAGTCCCCACTTCTGACTCACTTCCCATCCTTTTGTTAACTTGCCATCTTTTGACTCTAAATCTTTTAGAGCCAAAATGAGATTGTTTTCCATTAGATTCAATGTGGCAACATAGCAATGTCTTGCCACCTTCACATCCCCCTTATTGCTGCAATGCCATTAGAGGTTGGGAACTTCATCACCAACTGCTTAGCGGATCAAATTGCTCCAAATTTGTTTATTCCCAATCATCCTAAGTATACATTATAGGCTGAAGGTCCTCTCACTACAATAAACACTAATATCTCTATCTTGACTTTGTGATCATCCAACAATGTTGCTGAAAGTAGATTTTCCTAACAGGACAACCAAGATATTGTCAAATCCCCACTAGTGGAGTTCGCACTGTCTCCAGGAGGCTCTTGCTAGCATCTATACCTTCAAAAAAAAATCCAAATTATTCAGTGAACGTGCATTGTCTACAAATACTTATTGTACTTTATAATTTGAAAGATAGGCCTCAATCACCATTGGATCATTAGAGGTCTCATCTAAGAAGTATTTGATAATGAGAAGGTAAATGGAACTTCATCATCTGCCTTCCTCTTCTTACTCGATGTAGCATCAGTTGATCTTGCAGAATTTTGAGGTATGGAGCTTGTGACTCCATTTATCGGGCTTCTTGAAATTAGTTTTTATTATTTTTGCTACTCCCACTTGATTCCTCTTCGGGAAAGAATTCACTTTATCATCATCCTTCATGTTCTTCCTCATTTTTCTCTTTTCGCCCCTTTCAATGGCTGCTGCGATATTGTCTTTGACCTCCCCATCATTAGGCAACATAATACTTCAACTCTCATCTATGAAATGCCCTATTTATTCATAATGAAACTCCTTATGAGTTTGTTAAACCTACTAGGGAAATAAGACGAGAAGATCCATTATCTCCGTATTTATTCTTAATTCTACTTGAAGGCTTATCTAATTTCACAAAACGCGTAGTTTTGCAAGGAAAGCTTTCAGAAATGCAGATAAGCAATCTAGGACCTGAGGTCACTCATTTCCTTTTTGCTGATGATTGATTGCCCTTTTGTGAATATAAAGAGAGTCAAGGCCGATGCATAAAAGAGATACTGAAGAAGTATGAAGCATGTTCATGGCAAAAGATCAATCTTGAAAAATTATCTGTCTTTTCCAACAAGAATATGGAGGTAGGAAAAAAGGTTATGCATGAAGTGCTAAGAGGTGTTTCTGAGCAGAAAAGCAGCAAGTACTTGGGTCCACTTTTAGTTATTAGAAGATCAAATGAGCAAGTTTTTGATTTCATCAAAAAAAGGACTTTCAAAAAAATCAAGATCTAGAAAATGAAGTATCTAAGTGCTATAGGGAAGAAAATACTCCTAAAAGCCGTGGTTATGGCTCTACTAGTTTATTGAATGTCCTTCTTTAAACTTCCTAAAAATGTGTGCTTTGAGATTACAAAAGGGGTAGCAAGGTTTTGGTGAAGCAAATGGGGAAAAGGAAAATAAAATGTATTGAATTGCTTGGAATAAATGATAGAAGCTAAGGATAAAGGAGGATTTGGTTTCAGAGACCTAGAGGTTTCAACCAAGCGTTGCTTAGCAAATAAATTTGGCCTTCACTAATAAAACCAAGTTTGTTAATGTTAAAAGTCCTCAAGAATAAAAATTCCCGAAGTCAGTTATCTTCCAAGGCACCATTAAACCACAGGATTCTTGGCTGTGGAAAAGCTAGAATGGAGCTAAACAATTGACCAAAGAAGGAAGTAGATGGCATGTGGGGAATGGATATATCATCAAGGTCTGAAAGGATTATTGGCTACCCGAGGAGCATATGAAAAACCATTATCGGATAAACCTGAGGGGTGCAATGTTTTGAAAGTACAAGACCTTTTGAACCAAGGAGGAGGAGGTTGGAATGAGGAACTCCTTCATCAACTTTTCAATGAAGCCAAAATCAGAGCAATTAAAAGTATACCAGTGAACTCTATGGGAATGAAAAATAGATTGGTATATAATTTCTAGCCTAATGGGCAGTATTCAATGAGCTTAGGCTATAAAATGGTAAAGGAAAGACAAAAGAAGAAGGAAGAAAATAAAGGGACAAGTACAAAAGTAATAGAGGATGCAAAGGTATGGAAGAAAATCTGGAGTTCAAAGATTAAATGGAAAATTCAAAATTTCTTGTGGGGAACGTCTAACAACAGAATGCCAGTGGGAGCAAATCTGAAGAAAAAAGGGATTAAAGGCGATGAAATATGTAAGCAATGTGGACAAGAGCCTGGAACTATGAAGCACTTGTTTTTCTATTGCTCTAAATCCTACGTACTAATATAGAAACTTGCTCCAATCAGTTAGAATGGTATAATCAGATCCACGGACTCGTGCAAAGCTTGGTCAACTCAGCATGGAAAGTTCAAAGGATTGAAACAGCTTAAGGAAAGAGAACTTACTTCCTATATTTGGCAGTATATATGGAAAGCCAGGAATGCCTGGAAGATGTTCAATTCAAAAAAGAGAACAGAATTGGAGGTAGTACAAAAAGCAGGCAAGGAGCGAATAGATTTCAGAAGTGAACAACCAAATGTACGGGAAAAGAAATCAAGTAAAGCGAAGGTATCAAGACAAAGTTGTTGGCAGCAACTAGTGCCCAGAACAATCAAGTTGTATGAATGCTCAGAAAAGAGTGGAACCAATTAGAAAGTAGGCTTGGGAATAATAGCAAGAGATTAAATAGAAATGTACGGCAAGCTTGGTCAGTTAAAAGAGATGATTCCTACAATCCAATGGTAATTGAGATAGATGCAGTTAGGGTGGGGCTTTTGTTGGCTCAACAGAATGGCTGGTCAAATGTGGAGATTCACGTAGATATCAAGGCTCTAGTGGACTGTCTATGAAGAAGGAAGATTTTGGTTCCACAAGCAATTGTTATAATTGAAGATACCTATTTGATTGTCGTGATGTTTGAGTCCTACAAATTTTCTTTTGGTCATAAAAAGTTTAGTAGATCCTGTGCAAAGTTTACTAGAATTGCTTTACAGAGCAAGGTTTCTCAAAATTGGAAGAATAATTTCCCACTTCGGCCACTAGACTTGCATTTCATATTCTTATATCAGTCGATCAATATGTAAACATTTATTTGGGGAAAAAAATGAGGGATATACGCTTTTAATTGTCAAAAAGTTGGAACTGATTGTCAACCAAGTGTCTTTCTTTCTTATTGTTTTAAACTACAAGTGGCATTTAGTCCATGAATACTAAGGGATTTTTTGCAAAATACATTTTTTTAGATTTCGGGTTAAGTTTGGAGTTTTACAATTTTTTCCACTTAACTTCCAAAATTAGCCTCTCAACATTTTAACTACATTATTTGCAATTATGAGATTTCCAAATGGCATAGTTGTAAAGTCGCAACATAACGACATAGTGGAAAAATAAGGATTGCCATGTGGGATTTAATAGAAGTGTTATAATGGACACTTATGTCTTTTTATATTATAGCTGGATTTTTTTTTTTTTTGTTTTTAACTTCAAGTCTTCAACACACTTTATTTTTTCAACCTTTTCTTTTCTTTTTTTTTTGAAACTGCTGCTTTTTTAGTTATAATGGTTTTAAAGGGAGGAGGGTAAGTGTTTTTTTTGAAATTTAATTTGTTAAAGCTACGTAGGGACTAAAAGAAAGGCATCGTTTGACTAAATTCCATTATATATTTCTATACTATTCTTTTCAAAGTATAAAAAGTTTAGAACTAATATAGAAAAACTTTCGAGCGATCATTTGATTTTTTTTCCCTACCCTCAAAGAATATAGCGTATGAGAAAAATAATTCAGATAAAACTTTCGTTACCCTCATTAGATTTTTATTTTTACAGATAAAACTTAGAAGATGGCTATGCATATAATGATATCTTTTGATAGAGTAAATATTGTGTATTATATAAGATATATGAATAAAGAGTAATTGTATTTTTAATAATTTTTTATTATAACACATATGTATTGATATTTATAATAAAGTTTTTGATTAGTAAATTCTCACATTGATTGCCGCGACACTCACATAACCAAATAACATTAGATAATTAAAATAATTATTATTTAATAACTAATAATGAAAGTGATTGTTGTTTAGTCATTCTCGTTATCTAAATTATTGAGGAATTTCATTAAAAATTTTGACCCCCTCTATCATCACTTAAAACCTATTTAGAGAAAAATTACAATTTTATTAATTAAAATTAACACCCAATACTTGAATTAAAGTAAATGTGGGAACAAAAAACTTAGAATACAGACAAATATTTAGCAGCGCAGTTGGGTGGATGAGCACAAAATTTGTTAGGACACTGGAAGATATCATGAGTAAAAAGTTTTCATCTCAGACAGACTACCGTAGTTGACTTCTGGTTCTGGGCTGTGCCTTTACTTGCCGGTTGATCCGCCGGGCTCCCGAAGTGGGATCCACTAGTTGGGCAGCATCAGCGAGTGGGTCCCAAAAGCCTTTTGTTGCCTAAGAGCATTCACAGCAGTCCCTTTTAGGGCTGACCGTGAGTGGCCTGAGCCACGCCAGATCAGCAAGTGTGCTGATCTAGCGTGACCGTTTGCTTGACATGGCCTTTTTTTTTTTCGTCCGGAAAAACCGGACAAAGGCCCTGGCCCTTTTTTTTTTCTCTTGATGAGCAAAAAAAGGGCACTGTTTTGCTTCAAAAAGACGCAAAACGGTGACGTTTTACGCCACTGACACCACTGCCTACCACACTGTCAACGCCTGTCAGTGTGGCAGCCCATTTTTTTTTCGCGTGGGGCTGCACGAAAATGGCGTTGTTTGGGGCGCCGAACGATGCCGTTTTTTTTTTTTTTAAACAAAAAAAAAGGCGCTGACAAGTCTGTCAGCGCCTGAGGTGACGCGCGCCCATTGCCACGTACGAAGGCGGTTGCAAATCAGCCATTGATTTGCAACAGCCATTTCTAATTTTTTTTCAAAAAAAAATAAAAATTACCAATTAATAAAAAATATTTTTTTCTATAAATTGATATGCAATTTGACTATTTTTTAAGTTAAATCTGATATTTTTATTTTTCATTAATTGTAATAAGTATTTCATATTTAATTCAGAGTATTTATTTTTATTTATTAAATTTTTATTACAATTTTTATTAATTTAGAGCATATTTTTTAATTTAATTTTAGTATAATGTAAATATATTTTCTATTAATTGTTTTAAGTATTTCATATTTAATTTGGAGTATTTACTTTCATGTTCTAAGTGTATAATTAATTTTTTTTTAATGTAATAAAAAAAAATTCATTAATTGTTTTTTAGTATTTTGTGTATGATAATTAAAATTATAAATTGTATTATTAATATAAAAAAATTTAATAATAGTTGTGTAAATAGTGAATGCCAGGCCTTTGAACGAAGGCTTAGCTTTTACTATTCACATATCCAAATTATTAAAATTACTCACGTTATTAAAAATTTTATGTTTAATTTATCGTATTTATCCGAATGTTTTAAGTATATTATTAAATTTTAATTTTAGTGTAATAAAAATTTATTTTCTATTAATTGTTTTAAGTATTTCATATTTAATTTATCGTATTTATTTTCATGTTTTAAGTGTATTAGTAAATTTTAATTTTAATGTAATAAAAAAATTCATTAATTATTTTTAACTATTTAGTATATGATCATTAAAATTATAAATTGTATTATTAATATAAAAAAATTTAATAATAGTTGTGTAAATAGTAAAGGACAGGCTTTGAAACAAAGGCCTGGCCTTCATTATTCACATAGCAAAATTATTAAAATTACTCAAGTTATTAAAAATTTTATGTTTAATTTATCGTATTTATCTGAATGTTTTAAGTGTATTATTTAATTTTAATTTTAGTGTAATGAACATTTATTAAATTTTAATTTTAATTACATACGTTTTTTAAAGTATTTTATATTTAATTTATCGTATTTATTTTCACGTTTTAAGTGTATTAATAAATTTTAATGAAGATGTAATAAAAAAAATTCATTAATTGTTTTTAACTATTTAGTATATGATAATTAAAATTATAAATTGTATTATTAATATAAAAAAATTAGTAATAGTTGTGTAAATAGTAAAGGCCAGGCCTTGAAACAAAGGCCTGACCTTCATTATTCACATAGTAAAATTATTAAAATTATTCACGTTATTAAAAATTTTATGTTTGATTTATCGTATTTATTTGAATGTTTTAAATAAGCATATAACACAATTTTAATTTTTGTGTAATGAACATTTATTAAATTTTAATTTTAATTACGCACGTTTTTTTTAAATATTTCATATTTAATTTATCGTATTTATTTTCATATTTTAAGTGTATTAGTAAATTTTAATTTTAATGTAATGAAAAATTTCGATTAAATATTTTTTAGTATTTAATGTATAAGTTGTATTATTAATATAAAAGAAATTTGATAATAGTTTAGAATATGGTGAATGAGAGAGAATTAGTGACGTGGCAGAAAAGGCCAGGGACTGATGTGGGTATTTTTTTTTTATAATGGCTGTGTGAATAATATAAGATTGGCCATAAACTGACGTGCAGCTTATGTGACAGAAAAACCTATAACTTAGGTCAGGAGCTTCTGTAATAAAAAGGCACCAAAGACCAAACAGAAGTACATGGGACCAAACAGAAGTACATGGGCGGTGGCCCTCGTCGTCGTCATCATCATCATCAATAATCAAATTATCATTTATCAATCCACCCACCTCAGGTCCTCAACTTGTCATGGTGGTTTCAAAATTACTAATATTACGACCAATAAATTACCAATTCATTGAAACAAAACTCATCCGTGATGGCAACACAGAACGCATTAATCCGTTAATAATCCATTACGAACGTGAAGGGATAATTCTGGATCCAAATTGGAATATTATTATTCACCAAACAATTATTTTACTCTCCCATTCAGTACAAAGATGTTAGTTTAATATGGGACGAAACTTCCATGAAATAGATTTTTCTTTTTCTTTTTCATTTGTTATGTGAACATATTTATCTGACAACGACAGAAAAGAATCTTACCTAACTTTGAATATTACATTTAAAAATGTACAATATTATTTTAAACTATAATAGTATCTAATTTACTTTTATCATCAGAAACTAAAAAATTCTATAAGGAACTTAAAAACCGAACTAAAAAATGAAAAACTCATCGCATTCATTTTAAATATTAATCATGAAATTGATATAAAAACCAATCAAAAAGAGCCTTTAACGACCAGCAAACTTATATTGTTCCAGCACATGGAAGCCTGCCATTTCTTTGAGTGAGAAGGGATGTCCGTTCGCCTTTTTGTATCATTAACTATTGTGCATATCTTGTCTAATAAATTTCATTAGCCTTTTCGTGTAATAAGACAAATTTTTTTTTAAAAAAAAAAGCATATAAATTTCATTTTATAAATTGTGCATACCTTATCCAATAAATTTATGTTTTTACCCATAAATTGCTCATGTTTTACTATTTTAAATGATACGGTAAGTATATTCTATATCTTGTATTTTAATAGAAAGATTTTGCTAGTGGACACTTTGTTTTAAAGGAGATATATAATACTTAACATTTTCTATTTCTCTTATTATGTATAAATCATATTTTATTACTGAAACGACGTAATTTTATTAAAACTAAACTTATTTAGATCAATACATTTTATGTTGAAGTTTAGTATTTATTAATAAAATCATGACATTTGATTGATATGATATACTCCCTTAGTCACCAAAAAGAAAAAATTACAAAATTTTTTCTTTTTTTTTTTTAAAAAAATTACTTTTAAATTAAAATTTTAAAATATTTTTATTAATAATAATTTTTTATATTCATAATTAAAAATTAAGAATAAAAATGTAAAATTATATATTTAATTAGTGTATTAAATGTATTATATTTAATAATTAGTAAAAAATTATATTTAAATGAGAGTAAACTCTTGTTTTTTTTTTTTAAAACGGAAGAAGTAGTTGGATAGGTAAGACAAAGGAACTCAATAAAAAACCTTTTTCTTTTTTCTTTTTTGGTAATACTTGGACAATCTTTTCTAAAATTAATAAATTTATAAAGATTCTTATTAAGTTTGATAATTTATGGGATAAGCCTTCACTAATATTTTCACCAAACTACAAGACAAAAGACCTGCAATAGAAATAGTTTGGCAGTACTTGGACAGTATCTCAAACTTTGTAAGGACAATTAATCTCTATCCATTTATACATCCTATTTAAGATCTGAGGATTAACGAATCATGCATCTCACCGAAATTAAAGACAAAATTCATAATTTTTTGAAACATATTCTTTTTCATTTATTTTACCCTTGAGTTTTTAATTTTATGCTTTTCACTGAAACCATATGAGATTATTTTTTTTGTTTCCCGATCTCCCAAGATCTTTAATTAATGTTTACAGTCCGCCAAAAAAAAAAAAGTTTATGAAAAACGAAATTACATCGTAAAATTTTACTCCATGAAAATCAAAACCTTTTTGCATCAAAAAGGGAAAACCCAGATTTTTTAATCCTAAAGGTCTATAATTAATTGTCTTTTAATTGATATTTTTCATCCAAATTTGCTAAAAATATAAATGTTTATAAATTTTTATAAACCTCGATATTTTTGACAAAAATGTCTTTTGTATATAAATTATTTTCCCTAACAATACTTACTTTTACTCTCTCCAATTGGAAAAAAGTTTATTTTAAAATTTTATTTATTTAAAAATAGTTTATTTTCAAATTAAATGTTTCAAAAATCTTTATTAAGAAAAAAAATACAAATAAAAAATAAAATTAATATATTTAATTATGCATTAAATAAATTATATTTAATAATTAATAAAATATTATATTAATATATATTAAATATACGGATTCCACCCAGGCCAATTTTGTCATTTAGGACAAAACCTAACCAAAAGATTAAAAAATGATTGAGTGATGCAAGTGAAGATAATCATTACAGCACACAAAACGCGACAAAGATCTATAAATACCTAATTTTTTTTTTATTTCCATTCCAAGTAAAACTAAAAAGGAATTTTTTTTTTTTTGAAAAAACCCTTTTTTCTCTCTTAAATATTTGGACAAATTCAAAACCCAATCAACAGTTTCGTTTTGCTACAAAGATTTTGATCTCCCTCAATGCTCAATTCGTAAGAGGAGAATGGAAGCTGATGTTTCTATTCCTTTATTAAAATCATAGTTTAAAATTCCCTTTTTCAGCTGTCGCTCTTTGTAAAGAGCTTTAAAGATTCATTGGGTTTGGAGGATTCTGGGCTTTGAGGAGAAGATGAGGAATTTGTGGGTGATTTTTGTTGGGTTTTTATCTGTAATGGCTATAACAACTTCAAGCCACGTGGTTTTGATAGGGAACAACGTTACTTTGTCCTTTGATGATATTGAAGCTAATTTTGGTAAGCTACAGATTTCTTCTTTCATTTTATTTTTGTTCTTTTGGGTTAATTTTTTGGCGCTGGTTTTTTTATGTCTTTTCATATTGGATATGGAATTTCGGGGGGATTGGGCATGGTGCAAATTGGAATCGGGGTTTGCTTTATCGGTGTTCAAGTGGACTTCATGAACTGAGAATTGTGGGTTTTCGATCTCTTTATTTGTTGTTTTGGAGAAGTTGTTTATAAATTGAGTTGTAGGAAGTTTGAGCTTCAGTTTAGTTGTTTGCCCTAAAGAAGGATGGGCTTCTATCTGAACTTCAACGTAGAGATTAAAGGAGGAAAAACATATGCATCTCAAGGGAACTTTAAGGTTTTGGAGGGTCTCATTCTGTCAGGCCTTTTGAAGTCATTTAAATATTTACTTCAAAAAGGACTCGGAAGAATGTTTTCTAAGCTAATATTCAAGTTTTACTTCTTTTCATTAGGCAGTTTTTGAGATGCGTTTGACATATTTAGGGAATAAGCTTGGTTTAGACATTGATCATTGTTTCTGAACTATACTCTTACTTGATTGAAGAATTCATTAACAAGTTATAGGGCAAGTCCTTTTTGCTCATCTTTGAATTCTTGCTATTTATTTATTTACTTATTTTTTATATGTATGTTTTTCTGATTTATTTCAATTGTAATTTCAGCTCCATCAGTGAAAGGGTCTGGTATATGCGGTACATTGTACATAGCTAACCCTTTGAATGCGTGTTCATCATTGACTAATAAAGTTGATAAGGAAAAGAATGGCACCAGTTTACCTTTTGTGTTGATCATGAGAGGAGGATGTAGCTTTGAGGAAAAAGTTAGAAGAGCTCAAGCTGCAGGGTTCAAAGCTGCCATTGTCTATGATAATGAATATGGTGAATTAGTTGCAAGTAATGTCTTTTTCCTTCCTGGCGTAACTCTTTCATTACTATCTTCCTGGTGTAACACATTATTGTTTGGCACTCTTTGAACTTGTCAGTTATTATGCAGATGTGAAGGAAAATGAGAACTTTACTTTTAGAACCCATGTCTTAATCTCTCTTCCATGACATATTGACTAACAGATGTCTTGTGTAGTGGAATTTAAAAGATATCCTAGCATATTGTGGAATCAAACCAATTTGTGCTTCATGTATTTATTGATGATCAGTACTATCATTTAGAGGTTTAAGATGTGAATAATTTAGAAATAATAGTAACATTATGTGGGCCTAAATACGTTTCTAGGTCAAAAATAGATAACAGAAAGCAATGTTAAATGCTGCTACGTTATGCAAGTTTACCTGTAGAAAATGACAAAGTAAAGAAAGTAGCGAAGCTAGTTGCAAGTCCCCTTATTAGCTTGGAACTTATTTCCTTCAAAGGTGCAGGTCATAATTTTGGTAGTCAATATATTGCTATTAATCAACTTGGGAAATTTTTTCAATATTTGCCCCACTATGGAGATTTAGGATTGTTAGAATGCATTCAGTGACAGGTGGCACTGCTGAAGCCATTAATCCTGTTCTTGACTTGAAACCAAAAAAAATAATAATAATAAATAAAAAATAAAAAATCATTTATTTTCTCATTAAGGAATGTTGAAATCCAGAATGACTGGATAGTATTACGGGAAGAATTCTTTCTATCCTAGGTGTTCAAGGAGTTCAATCGTGTAATGATGCTTCTATTGCATTTCATAGATTATTCAGAGTCCATGTGTGACGCAGGGCTGTGGCGGGAACAACCATTTACTTCAAATGTCATCATTAAATCAGAAAGATGCAAGATTCTGTTCCTTTGATTCACTTGTAAATAAATCATCATATCAATATGGTGGAAATACTGAATCTGCTTTAAAGCTTCCACATAAACAAGCTATGGTTAGTTGTAGAGAAAGAATTGGTAGAACTAGGAGGTGTTAAAATAATTTTACGTTTGTAACACTGTACATACTTAAATGAGAAAAAGAAAGATTCATTAATAAATTTTCTTTGTGGCGCAAGGGTTGGTGACACCCCAAATGCCATTGTGATTATCAACAATAACTTGAATTTGGGCCATTTTAATCATACTTTAGGGCCTTGTAGATCAGGTCTTGAAAGACATCAAAAATTTGTTTAAGCACATGCAATAGCTTATTCCACTCCACTGTTCCTTGCACATGTACTTTTTTCCTCACACTGAGAAACCTGGGGAGGGATCTCTGGGGAATGGGGAGGATGGACAGGATGGAAGGAACTGTGGTTAAATATTAATCCTAAAAAGTGATTTTGTTTTTCAAATGCAAATGTCTAATAAAGTACAATGGAAATTGCAGTGGCAGGAAATTCAGCTGGAATAAGAATACATGCTGTCTTTGTTACTAGAGCTGCAGGTGAAACTCTTGCAAAGTATGCTGGTGTTGCTGGGATTGAAATGTGGATAGTGCCAAGCTTTGAGAACTCAGCATGGTCAATAATGGCTATATCTTTTATTTCATTACTTGCCATGTCTGCAGTGCTGGCAACCTGTTTCTTTGTCCGTAGGCATCGCATTCGAAGAGAACATCCTCAAACTTCTCGTGTTCGGGAGTTCCATGGAATGAGCAGCCGTTTGGTGAAAGCTTTGCCCAGCTTAATTTTCACATCAGTTCTTGAGGATAACTGCACTTCATCAACATGTGCTATATGTCTTGAAGATTATACTGTTGGAGAGAAGCTGAGGATTCTACCTTGCCGCCACAGTAAGTGGTCAGATTTTATTATATGGGGTTACATGTTGAGAAGTACTTTTCTTCATGACTTATCTTTTTTGCTTGATTTCTGAATGTTATGGCTAAGAATTAGTAAATTCAGAAATGAGCTGAGCATATGAATTTTGTGAGAACTGGTCTGTACTTGATCAACTTATTTTCTTATCTGTACATTTATATTGCAACACAGATACACTTTTCATCAAATGGGGGATGTGGGATTTGCATGGTGGGTAGGGGGTTTTTTATTAACTAACTGTTGAGGTTTTTTCTTGCTGACATCATCAGGAGTTCAGTAGAGTTTCATGGTCTCTTTTCTGGCAGGTTTTAAGGTATCATAACTGATAATTTGAATATCTTGGATCAAATGTTGGGAGGGTGCATAAGTGATTGATTCTATTGCACAATGGGGTTCATGAATAAATAATGTTCCTTTCAGCATTTGCTGCCTTTAGGAGAACACTCTCCAAACCTGCTCCTCTTTTCTTGTTCTTGGTTCTGTCAACATTAAGCTTGCCTCTTACCATCACATGGAAAAATTAAAGTTGAGTACTTTCTGGTACCCCCCTTTGGCTGAAATAGAACACCCTAAGTGCTCTGTTTCTAAGGTTGGATTAGTGGTTTGCTTTTTACTCGTGACAGAAATGCTAGGGCCTTAGTTTGGGCTTTTAGCTGACTTCTCAATTTTCCATAGATGCCTTCAAATGTATAACTGTGTTGTTTAATAGAACTACAAACTAAAACCACTGTGATGGGTTAACTGGTTTCATCGTTCAGTTAAACTATATAATGGCTTTTCTTAAATTGTTGTTCAAAGTTTTGCTCAGATATGTGCTTAAATAAATGAGTATTTGGTTGAAGAAAGTAGTGCTAATCATTGTCACAGCAGTGTACAGTAGTTACGTAAAAAGGGGGAAGCCGTTGCATGGAAGTTCCCTTTTGGATCAGTGTACAGTAGTTCTGTAACTATAGGAAAATGATCCTAACAAGTTAAACCTAAACCCATTTTTTGTTGCATGCTACAAGTTACATGTGTCCACAATAACCACGACAAAGTAAGAAACTTTGTTGATTCTCTCAAAACTTGTGGAATACTCTTCAACACTTAATAGTGATCCTGTTCAAGGCATCTAGGGTTCAAAGAATTGTTCATCCTTGTTAAATTTGCTCAACCTGGGTTATCCAAGAAATGAGAACAAAGAATCCTTTGTTTTTGTTTTTGAAGGTTTCTTCTTGATTTGTTTGTGTTTGCTATGCACCTTCAGTTTCTTGGTGTTGTTTTTTGGCATACCCTTAGTTTCAGACATTTGTGCCATGGATGGATGCTAGTTACATTATTGCAATTGGTGGAAGCTGGCTGCATTGTTTGGGATGTTAAATCATTATCGATCATTTGGGAGGCACTTAACCTGTGAATGCTAGAGCACTTTATTATTTTTCTTAATATGCTGTGTTCATTTTGGGTTTTAGGATGATGATGATGTCATTTTTTATATTCTCCCTCAGATTTTCAAATTTTCCTTTAAGCATTGGGTAGCTTGATCTTGGAATTCTGACTTTTGGTGATGTGTACAAGAATAGGCTGTTCTTTGCTTAGGGTAGTTCATTTTATCTTGATTTTGGATTTAATGCTTCATTGCTTATTGAACGGAAGTCTAAGCATTTTCATATTTGAGCATCTAATGTTATGACTTTTTGACAGAATTCCATGCTGTGTGTGTTGACGCTTGGCTTACATCATGGAGAACATTTTGCCCTGTATGTAAACGTGATGCAAGGACTATCACAGATGAACCACCAGCCTCTGAATCTACTCCGTTGCTCTCATCCAGTCAGGCTTCTAATCTATCATCGTCTGTACTTTCATCTTTCAGATCATCATTAGCCTCATCATCAGCCATACGAATAGGCCCAACATCATCCCAGTCTCCTTTACTCTCTCATCCTCATTCAATTTCCAGCACTCCTTATAACCATCAATCTCTACGGTCTCATAACCAATCTCCGTTTCTTGCTGTAAGCCGAAGCTCACTCGACCTCAGAAATGCTTCTTCTCAAAGATCTCATACTTCCTATTTGGTTTCATCTCAGTCAATCGGTTATCCTTCTTTATCACTTCTTAATACACAGTACATGTCTCCATATGTTCCTAGTCCAGGCAATGCTTCATCCAGTTACATTGGTTCTTCTAGCCGGCAGCCTCACCCACTTCATCATAGTGAGTCAGCTGCAAGCTTCTCACCATTTGCTTCCGCTCAGTCCCTCCCAGGATGTTAAATTAGTATCATAGTTGATTGTGGAGAAAGAGCTACTTTAGCTAGAAGTCCTTGAAGAGTTCAAAGTAAATACTAGATGAACGTGTGAATTTAGACAAAAGAACTTAAATCTCCTTAAAGTGTGTTGATTTCGTGGCAAATTATGTTAGCCGATGACAGAAGAAGGTGAAAATGGCTGAGCCTGGTTTGTATATTGTAGCGTAAGGTTGAATTTAGCTTTGGTTTAGCTGAAATTTTTGGGCTTTTTACTCAAGGAAATGACAGAGCGTTGGGTTTTCATATTGGTTCACTTTTTTCCTTTTCCACAATAGTGTCATTACAGTTGACGCAAAGACACTATTGTTTGCTCATGTTCACTTTTGCTGATATTCACTTCATACATTAGCACAATGACGTTCGGTAGGGATCTAGAGCACAGCGGGCGGTTTGCCATAAGATCACTCCAGAGATAAAAGGGATGGCAAGAGGTGGCTTCTGTTGTTGATGTGCAATAGTCTAGAAAATACGAGTAGTGATATTTTTAGTGAGTTTTGATGAGAATAGTTATAATGATTAACGTGACAAATATGAAAAAATAAAATTATTTATTATACATTATAAAAGTTTAAAATAATAAAGATTGATTTTGTTTTTATTAAATATGTTATATTAATTATTATGACTTCTTATTATAAAAGGCACTAAAATTATTGTTACTTGAAAAACGAATGGTAATTTCTTTGATGAAAAATCCCCATTAAGAGCAAGAAGTAACAAAAAATAAATTGACATATAGACTAAAGTTAATGAAGGAAAAGGTCATTGTACCTTTCCATAAACACATTGGGTGATAAGGTAAGAGTGATTATGATTAAAAGGTTTGAATTTGAGAATTCTCAGTTAGAAAAAAAAAAAGAATTTGTTGGAGCTAAAATTGTCCAGTTCTCCTTCATAACCCGGAGGTAACCGAAGGAGTTATAAGGAGGGCGGGAGTGGGCTTCCCTCTCATAAGGTCTTCTTGGAAGCCTTGTGCGATAAGGGAAATACCTTATTGTAGCTTGAGCTCCCTAGAATAAGGTCTCTAAGAGAGCCTTATTTGATTCTTCAGCTAGAGAATTAGCCCTCTAGGAGAGGGTCTAATTGGATAAAAAGTGGCTTTCTTCTTTAAAAAAAAAGTCGCTCGTCCGTTTACCAAATCGTACTCTTTTGCATATGTTATTATTAGCAGCTTATTGATGAGAAAAGTTTGAATTTAATGTATTCATGAATACTGTCTCCCATTTGGAAAGTAAAAAAATTATATTACTTAATAAGTGAAAAATACCCAAAACTCACTAATATAACTTTTTGGATTAAATTGAACTTTTATTACTTATTAGACCACTCTAATTTGGCTCCTTATATTGTATCATTCTCAACAAGTGGTATAGAGCTAGTGTACTAGTTGGTGAAATAAGTGGATTGTTTTTTGGTTGAATCGTGGTTTAGTGGTGACTCATGGATAGTTGGACTATAGAGTGAAGTAATTTCTCTTTTAATGGACAAGTGGACCATCACTTGCATGAGCATTAAATGATTTCATAGTAAAAAGATAAACTTGTGGGAGAGTAGTGGTGAATTGTGAACCACTGGACTAATCGGTGAAAGGAGTTCCTCTTTTGGTGGGGGAGTAGTGGTGATTTGTGGACTACTGGACTATTTGGTGAAATAAGTGACTCCTCTTCTGGTGGACAAATGGACCCTGATTTGCACAAGATGAGCTTGTGGGAGAGTAGATTCTATTGTAGTAATGTATCCATTTCGTTGTGACTTGTAGATAGCTAGACTATTTAGTGAAGCAAATAGTTCCTTTTCTGGTGGACAAGTGGATCCTGACTTGCATGAGTATTAAATAAGTCCATAGTGTAAAATGAGTCTACAATAAAGAGATGAGCTAGATGTAATTCCTTTTCTAGTGGACAAATGGACAATTGACTTTCACGAGTACTAAATGAATCCACAGTAAATAGATGAACTTGTGGGGGAGTGGACTTTGTGTTGGGGTTTAGTGGTGACTTGTGGACTACTAGACTATTCGGTAAAGTAAGTGATTTTTCTTCTTGTGGACAAGTGAACCCTGATTTGCATGGGATGAGTTTGCGGTGGAGTAAACTTTGATATTATAATATATTCATGAAAAGATGAATTTGCTCGCATCGAGATTAAACTTGTGGAGAAATAGGCTTTAATAAGTAGGAGAAACTTAAAACTCACTAACTTAAGTTTTTAAATTTAAGTTAGTTCTTATTGCTTATTAAACCATTCTAATTGGGTTCCCATACTATATCCTCTTCAATAGAACCCAATTCTAATAGCAATGAATAAGAGCAATTTCGGATTAGGTTTGTTAAAACATGAGTTCATTTTCAATAGATTTGCGTTGCTCACAAGCACATGTAAGAACTTTTTTTTGTCTTCTATATGCATATACCACAACAAACCCCCCCCCCCCCCCCCCCCCTCCACCACCACACATGTATATATCTATATATTTCAAAAATAAGCAGTAGCCAAAAAATATAGCAATATTGGTCATAAAACTGTTGCTGGCTAAATTTCAACTAAGCCATTGGAATCCTCAATAATTTGCACAAGTTGTGACGTGGCAACTATTTTTTTTATGCAATAATTATCACTCTTTTTTCTCAAAAGAAAGTTTACATTAAAAAATTCTTTTGCCTTAAAAAATTATACTTTTGAATAAAAATTTTATATTATTTTTACTAATGATGATAAAAAATTAAATATATTAAGTGTTGTAGTAATAATGTGGATAAACCAACTCTACAAAGTTTTGCCTTGATTTGTGTGCAAGAAATATAAAAAAATTGCCTCTTAGCCGACTTAAAAAGGTTGGCTAACAACCTTTATAAATAGAGATTTACTTTGTTTAATATGAAAGGAAGTTAGAATTAGATAACCTCCAATTTTGAGAGCATGTGTTATTTAGGAAAAGAAACATGGGGGCTCATTTCCGAAAAGAAAGGCTTAGAGAGCTAAATATTCACTATAGCTAGTCCATTTAAACTTGTGCATTTTGAAGTTCCTTCTATTGGTGGAACCAAATATTTTATCATGTTTATTGACGATTTTAGTACGAAAGCACAGGTGTCGTTTTGAAAAATAAATTTGAAACATGTAATACTTTTAAAAGTTTTAAAATATATGTTGAGAAGAAAAATGGATCTTCATCAAAGCATTGATAACTAATAGGGGCATAGAGTACAGTGTGTGTAATGACTTTTTAGTAAAAAAAAATAGCATCCAATACAAAATGATAATCAAATATACTCAATCAAATGAATTGTAAAAGAAAAATTAAACAGAATAGTAATGGCCATGGTAAGATTTATGATGGCAACCAAACATATACATAAGGGCTTTATGGGTTGAAACAATTACTTGTATTATTCATATTTTGAACAAGATTTGTACCGGGAGTAATTATAGAAATACTCTTGTGAGGCAAGGACATGTAAGAAACAAAATATTTTTTGTTTAAGAGTATTTGGTTATCTTACTTATGCATATGTTTCTTAATGTTACTCGAAAGAAGTTCGACAACAAATTCGAGAAATATATGTTTATTGGATATAACCGATAAAGAAAATGACGCAAATTGTGTAATCCCATTACAGGGAAAATGAATTAGAGTTGTCATAGCCTCCAACACCTACGTACATTGATGAAAAGAATCTAGTGAGAAACAGATGAACCAGTTCAATAGTCAATTCAAGATCATTCTTCTAATGTATAATGTATATCTACACAATTGAGTCGTCCATAAAAGCAGCAGCATGTACTAGCTCAATTGCAGAATTATGTTACGTACTAGAGATGATAGTAATAATTTATTTGATGAAAATACTATAAGTTTTGTCTTATTTGCAAATTGTGACTTTGTTTTCTTCAAGGATGCAGTCAATGATGATCATTGGATATTTTAAAGTAATGAAAAAAGAAATTTATGCTTTCAAGAAGAATAATATTTAAAAACTCATAGATCTTCTAAATATCCTCTTCATCCCAAAAAAAAAAAAATACACTTTGAGTTAAATATAATTTTTTAGTTATTAGATACAATACATTTAATATATTATTAAATATACAATTTTACATTTTTTTTCCTTAATTATGAGCATACATAATCATTAGTAATAAAGATCTTATAGAAATTTCATTCTAAAAATTGACTCTTTTTTTTGGGGGACAAAGAAATATTTTAAAATTGAACTCTTTTTTTGGTATGAATGGAATAGAGGGCATAAAATGAGTATACAAGACAACATAAAAGCCAAATGGAAAAGTAAAAAGATGCAAGGCAAGATTAGTTACAAAAGGTTATAAATAGAAATATAAATTGATTACTTTAAAGTGTTTGCTGCTCTTGTTGTTAGACTTGATACTTTCTTTAGCTTCTAGATGAGTATTGGACCTTGACCCAGCGTACAAAGCCTATGAGATCTAGCCCATGAATGGTTCCATAGTTAACAAGTGTAATCAACTTTAAATTCCTACGAGAACACGTTCCCATCAACTCGAATTTTAAGTATAAATACACTATGATCACGCTAGGTAAAAGTCAGGAAAGAAACCCTAATTCTTGCATTTTATTGTTTTCAACTATCCAACAATCCTCAAGGTAATTTAAGTATCGAAGTTTCTTGGGAACCATCACAAGATCTGTTTTGCGAGTTTACTCCTAGTCAAAGAGTCTTAGAGCGATCTACATTGGATCGGGTGGCAGATATTTTCTTCATCACTCCTCAAAATAGTTGGAAAACTTATCAAATGATATCAAGTCTACCTTTCTGAATGGAATTCTAAAAGAAAAATATATATTGAGCAACCAGCAGGTTATATTAAAAAGGAAAAAATGCATATACTCCCTTGAGGTTTCTATTTATTACCAATTCGACCCTGTGGTTTGTCAAAATTACAAATAGCCCTTTGAGGTTTAAAAATATTTAACATTTAACCCCTGAACACTATTTCCATCATGAACAGTAACTTTTTTGTTACTATTCAAGAACAATAACATGAACAGTAGCATGAACAGTAAAAAATTTAAATATTTGGACAAAATTATCCTTAATACTCCAGTTATTAATTTATATAAAAAATACTTATAATTGATATTTACCTTAGAAATAAAAATAAAAATTATATATATTCATTTGTATTAAAGGCAGAGTACGTGAAAAGGAAATAAAAATAGGAGATTGACTTATATAAAAAAAAATTGAATTAATAAAAGAGTAAAAAGCAAATCTATCAACGAAGAAAAAAAGTATAGTATAAAAATTTTTAAAATTCATTTTATAGTCAAATCCACTTAGGGATGGCAATTTAAAAATGCCCCAACGGGTTCCCTGACCCCGAACACGGTCAAAACCTGGTTGACTGAGTTTTTTTCGAGTTCGGAGTCGGGTTCAGGTTTAAAAAATGAAACCCAGGGTCGGGTTCGGGGTGGGTATGGGGGTACCTATACCAACTCCGACCCCGACCCTGACCCCGAATGGTCGAGTTTGAGGAAAACCAGAAAAAGTTTTGTAATATTATTTCATGTTTTAATTTTTATGTTTAGAATTTAATTTGTTGCAATTACAAATTCATGAAGAAGATTAAAAATTTGATAAAATAGAGCGTCACAAATGACTTTTTCATTAATTTTTCTAAGAAAATTTTATTACAAATAGAATTTTAAGTAAGAACCAAAAAGTTTTTATTGTATTGTAATTGAAATAGGATTATAGAAAACACGGTATAAACTAAATTGGAAAAAGGTTTTTTTATTATTACATATGAATTAGTAAATGAACCACTTATCTCATGTAATCATGTTAAGAAAATAATTAATAAGCATTTTATATGTCCTAATTATGCTTTGCAAGTCTAATTAATTATTTAAGATTGTAAGCTATGAGTTATAATCCATATATTTATACATACATATTAAGTAATCATTAAATTCATAACTCATAGAGTGTATGGTTCATCATTCATACAAATTACATTGAGTTATATTTATACATATAATAATAATAATAATAATAATAATAATAATAAGATTATGGAGTTAATTAACTAAATGCTAGTATTTTGAGCATTTGACTAATTGATTTGTATTACTATTACATATGACATGTATTTATATTAGTTTTACTCATATATTAGAATTGATTGAATATAATATAAGAATTGCATAAATGAACATATTTATAATTTTGAATGAAACAAAGTTAAATAACAAACAAAATGTTCTTCTATATAGTGATACCATTTTGTACTTTTAATAATCTTTGTGACATTGTATATTTTCATAAAATAACCATTGGAGAATAGATGTTGATGCTTCAATTTGCAAGAAAACGCAGAAACATTTGAATATCCTTTGTTGAAAGATATATGGTCCTAGTGTTTCATATACACTAATCTCAAAAACTTTATTAATTTTTTCATTAAATTATTGCTTTTTTTTCATTAAATTATTTCTTCACATCTTGTTTATATGTACTTTATTAATATATATAAGATTATGGAACTAATTAACTAAATGCCAGTGTTTTGAGCATTTGACCAGTTGATTTGTATTACTATTACATATGACATGTATTTATATTAGTTTTACTCGTATATTAGAATTGATTAAATATAATATAAGAATTGAAGAAATAAACATATTTATAACTTTGATAACTGTATATTAAAATCGTAATAATAATATTAATATATTAAATCAGAAAAGAAAAAAAGAAATTTATTAAAAAATGTAAAAATTATTTTCCCTTTTGTAAACATTTATTGTAAAAAAAAGGTTTTACAACATGAAAGATAAACATGGTTTACATTATTAAAAATTTAACAAAAAGTTAGCGTTATATTACATCTATCACACACATATGTATACAAGAGTTTTCAACAATTTTAATTCGTAATATTTAAGTTGTGATATTTTTGGTTTCAAAATTTTTAGACCTAAATATTGGGTATTTCAAAACATTATACGTTAAAAGCTATCATTACATTAAAACCTATCATCCTATGAGCCAATCCCAATTCCAGTAATCCCATACTTTCACCATAGATTTATTTAGCACCTGTTCAAATAGTAATTAATATCAAAATCCACTCGTTTAGAAGATAATATAGGGAAATTTAATTATAATAGTCCAATAAACAATAGAAATTCAATGCAAAACCAATGTAATACCATGCACCATTCCATAACCTCAACAATTGTTTAATTGCAAATGGAAAAGGAAAAAAAAATCTCTCAATGTGCTAAAATGTGTTAGTAGAGTACAACGGGAAATAAAAATATTAAATTAGTAAGTTTTAAACTCATTTTGTGTAAAATCAATGTGGGAAATAATTAGCCTTTTTTTTTTAATTTTGAAATTTTTAGACCTAAATTTTTAGTTTCAACAATTTTTTTTCTTTTTAGTTTCTTTACCTATCCAATTTCAATTTTTAGTTTCTTCCCTTTTCCATTTTCCCTTCCCTGCCTACTGCCCCCCTCCCCTCCAATCTTTGGCTGTCAACTTCTTCAGGCCTCTCCCTCCCTTTTTCTTTCTTTCTTTCATTTCGTTTTCGTTCTCGTCTCCAGTGAAACCCGTACGTATGGTGAGTTCGGCCAGGATGTTTTTGGCAATGTTGAACGAAAGCCACCTTTTGTTGAAGCATCACGCCCTCACTAATTTGAATGCTTTTGCGGATTATTATTGGCTTGAGATCTCAAACTCCGTTTTCCTGATGTAATTTCGATAACCCACAGCTTAAATTTATGTTTGGTTTTTTTTTTTTTAGTTTTTGTATTTACTTGGAGTATTTGTTGATTTGTTGGGTTTGTGGGAAGGAATTAGGGTTTAGAATCGTAAAAGTTAGAAATTTTCTTTTTCAATGAATGGGTTCTGATTTGTGGAAACTTTTGAATTTTTATGCGCTTAAATGTGTAGTTGTACTTACGGAATGAATTGTGTGTGCATAGTGCTGACACATGTTGTTTTGGAATTTTGTTTGAACTGAGATGGGAACTAGTTATGCTGTTTAAAAATTTGGATTTTATAATGTTTTAAGATTTGCCAAGGAAGGATTTCTGAAAAGATTGAAGCTTTAGGAATTTTGAGCTAGAAATTGGGGTTACTTTTCCGGGCTTGGTGGTTTGTTGAGAGCCTTTCTCTTTCTTTTTCATGGTGGATGGAAAATTTTTGTGAATGAGGAGATGATATATTCAATGACGAATTGGTAGGGTTTAGAACTACTCATACACTGTTTGTTGGCAATTCCATTGGTTGGGTTCAGATTTTACCCAAACAGCATCATCGGGTTTGAGGTCCCCGCGGGGAACCCGAAACTTGATCAGGGGTGGGGATGGGATTTAGGGTTAAAACCCGATCCGGTTCGGGGGCAAACTAAAATATCAGGGTTGGGGATGAAATTGCAAAACCCGACCCTGAACCCGAGTTTTGCCATTCCTAAATCCACCAAACTAACAAAATAAAAATAAATATATTTTTTCATACATACTATATATTTTTTATTCGTTGATAGACTTGATTTTTACTTTTCAATTAATTCGATTTCTTGATATAAGTCAATCTTCTATTTTTATTTCCTTTTTGCGTAATTTGCCTTTAATACAAATGAATATGTATAATTTTTATTTTTATTTCTAAGGTAAATGTTAGTTATAAGTATTTTTTTTTATACAAATTAATAACTAGAGTATTAGGGGTAATTTTGTTCAAATTTTTAAATTTTTTACTTTTCATTCTACTGTTCATGACGAAAATAGTGTTCAAGGGATAAATGTTAAATGTTTTTAAACTTCAGGGGGGTATTGGTAGTTTTGACAAATCATGGGATCTAATTGGTAATAAACAAAACTTCAGGGAGGTATATGTAATTTTCCCCATTAAAAAGGTAAGGAAAATAAGGTGTTCATATTACAGGGAGCTTTATATGGCTTCAACAAGTTCCAATGGTGTGGTATACATGTATTAACACGTTCATTGTAGCTCATGGTTTTCAAAATTATCCATATGAGCACGCTTTGTTTGTGAAGCCTTAACTACAATTAGAGATGTTACTATAGTATGCTTGGTCAATGATTGATTGTCGCAAGAAACAATCAAGAAATGATTGTAGAATTTAGGGAGACTATGATCAAATAGCTTGAGATGACAAAAATGTGTCTTATGTCTTATTTTCATGAGATTGAACTTTCCAATCTGACCAAGGAATCTTCATTTATCAAAGAAAGTTTGTGGGAGACATATTGAAAAATTTCAAAATGGATAAAAGCAAATCAATCTTAACACACCCGTTGAAGAAAGGCTAAAGTTAACTAAAGATGAATTTGGGGAATTCGTAGATCCAACCTATTTTAAAAGTCCAGTTGAAAGTTTGAAATATTTAACTGCTACAAGATCAAGTATTCCTTACAGTGTTGTCTTAGTCAATAGGTTTATGGAGCATTCTTATCAATCTCATTACACACAGGTAAGAGCATCTTGAGGTATGTCAAAGGTATTCCAAATGACAAATATTCTTTATTCAAAAAGTGATCAAGTCAAACTATTCGCTTACACAAATAGAGATTTAGCTGGTGATATAGTTGAAAAGACGAGCACATCAAGTTATGCATTTTTCATTTGATTAGGCATGCTTTCTTTGAGTTCAAGAAAATAGCAAATACTATTGTTGTCTATCGTTAAAGTAGAATATGTTGCGACACAAATTACGATATTCAAGTATTATGATTTAGAAGGATAGTTGATTTTTTGCAACATTGTAATTGAGAAGATATTTTGTGATAGTAAATCTACCATCAGATTGACGAAAAATTTAATTTTTCATAGATATAGCAATCATGTTAATATTAAATGTCATTTCTTATGAGATTTGGTTCAAAATAAAGAAATCAAAATTGATTATTGCCAAATAGAAGGATCAAGTAGTAGATATTTTCACAAAAAAATTAATATTAGAGTTATTCGTGAAGTTAAAGAAATTATTTAGGATGATTAAATATGAATGTTTTGGCCTAAGGGTGATAAGGTAGGTAAACCAAATCCACAAAATCTTATCTCAGTTTGCGTGCAAGAAAATATATAAAAAAATTTTGCCTCCTAACAAACTCTATAAAAATAGAGAATTACTTTTGTTCAATTTGTAAGGAAGTTATATTTAGATAACCTCCAATTTTGAGAGCCTATATTAGTTCTAAACCTATATAACTTATTTTGTGAGGCCGTACGGCCCTTTAATTTTGATATATATAAAAGAAGTTTTGCTTTTATTTTTTACTTTTATTTATTACAAGTATGTCTTAATTTATAACTAAAAAAATTATATTAACTGAATTCTTTTTCTTTTTAAGTCGGAGGGAGTACTTTTTTTAATTTCATTATTAGTGTCATTTTTTTAATTATTTTTTTTGTCTCAAAATAAGAAGTCAAAATTCTGATGTTCAGATTTTGCAAAGCATTTGAGGGGGAAAAAAGCTCAAATTCACCATTTTAAATAGATGGATTTCTCAACCCTTCCCGTCTTGTGTGGGTTTAAATTCGGTTGAATTTAAGTCGTTTAGGTTGTCAACCATTCCCGTCTAGTGCGGGTTTATTTTGTTTTTTTTTTCTTTTTCTTCCCGTTCGTCGGGTTGCCCTTCGGGGATTTTGCCCCTTTGTGGGCTTTTGTTTTCGTGGGTTATAGCACTGTCTTCAATAGCGGCACTACGAAACCCTCTACGCGTTCGTGGCTTGTACATTTGACATTGTGCCTTTTAATCTACTATCGTTTCGAAAAAAAAAGAAGATAGATTTCAACTTTCCCGCTAGTCGAGACTTTGTCCCTTGTGGGCCTTCTTGCCCCTGTGTGGGCCTTTGGCCTCGTGGGTTATGGCGTTGGTATCCAGTTGCAATACCACGAGGAGTAACTAGCCCTCGTGGCTCTATAATTTGGCAATTTACGCCTTGTTAATACACTATCGGTTCAGAGAAAAATAAAATAGATGGATTCAAAGTGTGCCATAAATTATAGTAACTCCGTTAGGTAATTAGCCAAATATTTAATAATTTAGGGAGTTTGAGTGCTTAGCAAACTTTTAATACAGCTTAGGATTTATTTTTCAAAAAATAATCCTCTCTAACTTTGTTTTGATAAACATAGTTATGTTGTAAGTAGTTGTAAAGATGGGCTAAAATCAAAGTGTAAGGGATGATCATAACAAATTTGTATTCAACCATTTGAGCATGCGATGCAAGTAGTGTAAACTGAATCATGTAAATGTTCGTGTTTTTCTCCTTTTTCTTATTTATTTTCACTTAATTTCTCACATTATTATTGCCTTTTACTCTTTTAAAATTATTTAGATACAGTCGACCTTTGTTCCGCTAATATATTTAGAAAATATATTTTCTTTATTTTTTAAATATATTTGCAACATATTATGCCTATTGCCCCAGAGATACTCTTGATGAATATTATGCATGCCATCGTTAGCGGAACCACATTAAGCTGGACACCCCCAAATCTTATACCAATTTGAGCAAGCAGGAAAACATTATTCTTCTCATGATTTTTTTGTTTCTATAGAATTTTACATTTGCCAAGAGAACTTCTTTTAGGGAACATTGTAAAGGCTTGAGCAAATGGTTTGGAAATTGACATATTTTTCTTTAGAAAAAGGAAATTATCTTTTTGTGTAAAATTATATTTTCTGTGATAGTTTTCAAATTCGATATTGATTTGGAGTAGAGATTAAGTTATTTCCTATTAGTATTATTATTTGATTAAGAATTAGGTAATGTTTATTGTTATAAATAGGGGATTGGTCTTGTACAGAAAAATATGAATGATATTAAGAGATGTAGTTTTTTGGATGAGAGAAGTAGCCCAGGGTTTTGGGTTGGGATATAAGGGATATTCTTGTATGTGCTTTTCTCTTATAATAAATAATTAGTTCTGTTGGTGAACATATGTTTTGAAATTAAACCAAACCATGTTAAATCACTATGTTATTCATGTTTGGCACTTGGTTTATTTTTCATTAAATTACTGTATTTTTAAATCGTTAATAGTTGTGTTAGTTTCCATGCTTGGTTTCCCCAACAACTGGTATCATAACTAGATTTGTTATGTGGTGATTATTGGATTTAAGAGTATGGTTATATACCATGGTAAAATTCAACAATTTATTGAAAGTTTTACTCTCTTTGAGGATAAAGCATATCCATGTCCAATGAGAATTGAAGAAAATTTTGGAGGAGGATGGTGCAAACACAAAGGATGATGAGTGGGAAGAATTTAATTATTGTGTTGGTTACTCTTTGTCGAGAAAGAAAAATAACCCTTTACCTCTTAATTTGGTCCTTAATTCTTTGAAAGTGTGGTGACCAATAGACAAGACATTTTGGATTTCGAGATAGTAAAATCGTTTTTGTTATCTCATGAAAAATGCCAATTAATGTAAGGTACAAAAATGTATTGGTTTATTGAAAAAAGAATTGGAAAGGGAGAATTCTTGACAGTCAATTTGATATAGGTGATCAATGGTCAAGAGAAATAGTCATGTCTAATAAAAATTTGGATGGATAAAGAATTTTTCTATTAAGGAGATGTTCTTGGCATATATATTGGAGATATTATCACAATTCTCAATATATAGATATTTCAGTCCCTAATAAAATTTTAGATTGTGGTCTTTTGGGTGGTGTGACGTATGTCCCAAAGATGTGAAAAAATAGTTCTAATTTTCTAGAGCTAATTAAATTTCAATACTACTAGTTTTTTTTTTTCTGCAGATGAAGTTTTGAAAACTGCACATGGCAAACAATCCAAGGAGGGAAGAAATATGTTAATTTTGTACCATTTGGTAATCTCAATGGTAGTGCATAAGGAATATGAAATCAATTTAGATTCTAAGTGACAAATGGTGGTGAGAACACTACAAGAAAATTGGTCTTTAGTGACCAAAAAGGCGGTGACAACAATATTTTTGGTCACCAAAAGTAGCTTTTAGCAATGAGAAAAATGTAGTTACAAAAAGTAGGTCACAAATGTATTCATTCTTGACCATGCGAAAAAGTGGTCACTAAATGACATCCTTTAATGATGAGAAAAAAAAAGTGGTCATTACGTGGTAACTAATTGTTATAGTGTGAAAATGACAATCAAAAGTTGACCACATTTAATGACTAATATTAGTGACGACGATTCCATTTGTCACCAAAAAGTTACAAAATATGTTTTGGTGACCAAAAAAATCGTCACTAAATTTATGACTTTTAGTGACAATGTTTTGTAGTCACTAAAAGATTATGATTGGGCTAACAATGGATCTATCATTGGGCTTGCATTGGTTTGGCTTACAAATTAATTGGGCTTACAAATGGACCTATGATTGGACTAACAAATTAGTTTGATTGGACCTAACTTTATATTAATTGGGCTTATGTTATAAGAAATAAGGTTTGGGCTAAACAAATATTTTATTGGGTCAAACTTAGCTAATTTGTATTTTGACACTTAATTTTCATTAATTGTATGTTGACACCCTAATAGTTATACATTTGCTATATAATTTTACCTAAAGTACATAATCATTTAGCATTAAAATACACTATTGACTAATAGCCTTCTTTGATCAAGAATTATGATTGGGTTACACAATTTATTCACTAGACCGAAGTTAGCTAATTTGTATTATGACACTTAATTTTTAATAATTGTACTAAGACACATAATACTTATGAATTTGTCCACATAATTTTACAATACCAAAAAAAGAAAAAAACACCTCTTTGATTGCCACCACTTATATAATGATTGGAATTGTTTGGTTAAAGATAATAATTGGGCTATGTAATTTATTCATTGGGCCAAACTTAACATTTTTAATTTATAGCTCTTAATTTCTAATAATTATAAATAGGGGATTGGTCTTGTTAAAAAACTATGAGATATTAAGAGATATAGTTTTTGGAATGAGAGAAGTAGTCCATAGTTTTCACATTGGGATATAAATGATATATTTGTATGGTTTTTCTATTATAATAAATAATAGTTCTTTTGGTAGACGTAGGCTTTAAAATTAAGCCAATCACGTGAAATCTCTATGTTATTCATATTTTGTACTTGATTTATTTTTTATTAAATTATTATGTTTTTAAATCGTTAATATATAGTTGTGTTTAGTTCCACGTTGTTTCTCTAACACAAACTTAGTTGCCAACAACGATTTCAGTAGTCCAATTCAAACCAAGTTTCACAAAATGAAATCAGCACCTGTTTTACCTTTGACAGAAGTCACAATAACGTTAGACACGACTAACATAGAACTGCTAGGTTTTGGAGCACAAAAAAGCATTCAATCACGGACTTGCTATCTACTTATAGAACTCCATAACCCACAAGTTACATACAAAACATACTAAACTTATACCTTGAAATCCTGCTGCCGTAGCCAATGTAAGGAACTCTTGTTCAGTTCTCTCTTTTCCTCCAGGGTTTTGAGTCATCATTAGCAGATCAAGTTGGCAAGTGGTTTTGACGCATGCACTAGTATCTGGGATCACAGGAAGAAGTGCATCGACTACTATTACTTTTCCATTTTTTGGTAGTGCCTCGTAACAATTCTTGAGCAGCTTCAAGCAATGATCATCGTCCCAATCATGAAGTATCCACTGCAGATATATATTCATGCAGATCCAACATAAGTAGGCATTATGCCTTTGAAGCATCATTAGATTTTCACCTTTATGGTTTATTATGCTAGCTGACCTACAAACAAAATGCTATCAGGTGTATCTTAAGAAGGACACCTAATCGATTACCAGTAACAATAAGAAGCAGCTCAAATAACAAATTATTCATCAGAAACAGAGCAGCATAATCTTGCTTAAGAGGCCTACAAATATTCATCCACCAATGTGCAATAATCATGACTTGACTAACATTTAACAAATCACCTTCATAAAGATTGCATCCCCTTTCGGAACACTTTCAAACATATCTCCTGCAATATGTTCTACTCCTGCATGTATTCACTTTATTAGGGCAACACATAGTAGTGATCAAAAGATAAAAAATTCTGTGATGATAGAAGTCTATCACAAGAGAATTTATTTTTTTTCTATCACAAGATAAAAGAATTCATGATCTTGAGAAAAGGTGGCATTATACCAGGATAGGCTGGGGCATGTTTTATAACATGTAGCAAATCAAAATTAATGCCCCTGATATTTGACCATTTAGTAGTAATAACATTGAGGGTAATTCCAAGGCCACCACCAACATCTACCAAAGTTTTAAGTTCCTCAAAGCCTTTGTAACTCTCAAGAAATCTTTCCATCACAATAGTTGTGTGGTTGATCATTGCCTTGTTAAAGACCTCATTGAATCTGGGATCTCTTCCAGGATAATCGAATGCATGTGTGCCATGCACCCTATTAAACGGAACTCCTCCTTCAACAACTGCCTTTTCTAACTCGTACCTAAATTTTTGTTCAAAAACAAAATTTAAGACAAATTAAATTGTGCTGAACTGATGCTCTTCGGAAAAAATAATATGGTTTTGCATTTGTATCAGTTTCATACATGAAATTTCAAACAACTCATGATTCTCATGAAATGTTGTTCCTTAGATCGAAGTCATAAGATTGTTAGGGCAAAGGCAAATGACAAATACCAAAATATACATGCTTTGATTTGAAAGGTAATATTAGCAAAGGAGTTGTCCTTTCTAGCCATTTGCCTTTATTTTCCTTTACTTTCGAGTATGCATACTGTGGATAAAAATACTTAGATAAATTTTGGTATTAGCAATACTAGTATGGAACATGTGTATGATTAATATTTTACTTCGCTCTAAAATATTATTTATTGTGACTTTCACAGCACTTACCATTTATTTTGAGTAAGATAATTACAACTATTCATCTTCAGTGGTAGCCAAATAAACTCAACCTAATTAACCTACTAGTTTTAAAGCCATGGGATTAAGTCAAATGGGTTACTTATTAAATAATAATTTGTAATTTTACGGGTTAAATTAGATTGAACCCAATCTGATTCAACGACTTAAAATTATTAATTTAAAAAATTTAAAAGGATAAAGAAGTTATAAAAATGAAAGCACATTTGCATAGTTTGGCTATTTAGAAAATTGCAATGGACAATATTAGCAAAGCTAGTGATATGAACATCTGGCATTTGTTTTAGTTCAATGATTTTGCTCAATGTGTGAATAAACACTTTCATTCAAACAAATTACATTAACATTAAAAAAATTCAAATTTCTTCAGTATTATTTTTTTTAAAATTAATTTTTCATGGTGAGAAATTAAATACGCTAATGCAAACAAGGAAATCAAAACTGAATCTAATCTAACAGTATTCCAATTTACTATTATCGTTATGGAGCCAATCTAATAGTATTCCAATCTAACAGATGGAACCACTTGAAATTGGCCATCAGCGAGATGTTGATGGGATCCATTTTTGGATCCAAAATTTTCAGGCATTTTAGGCTCTATAGATTGTTTTTAAAAATATTTTTTATGATAAAAATTATGAGATAAAAATTTATGTAATATAAAAAATTACAATTAAAAATGTAAAAATTCGATTTAAATGATAGTCTATATACTCTCTTAATCTTTCTCATGTAGTGTACTAAACTAGTTTTGACATCTACATTTTAAAATATATTTTTGTATTTTTTGACATAACAATTGTAAAATAAAAAATATATTAAAAATTAAAAAGTGTAATTGAAAAATGCAAAAATTGTCACTGGCCATACCCACCAATTACTTCTTAGCCCTGTGTTGTGCCAAAATAAATGAATTAAAAGTAATGATATTTATAATGACTTTTATAGTGATTGATATGATAAGTATAAAAAGATAAAATTATTTTTTATTTTTTTTTAAAAAAATAAATTTTATTTTTTTATACTTGCCATAATAATTACTATAAAAATTTACTAAGAGTAACATCACTTTTAAAAGAAACAAAATAACGTCATTTACCAGCTTTCGGTGAAAACTTTGTCCTGCATCAAATCAAGGAGGGGACCCAAGGAAACTCCTCGTTTGTTCCACCCAAAGTACTTGGCCACCGGAGCCAATCCGTACAACCTTTGGCCACGGCCGTCAGCGGAGCAGGTCAGCACAGAGTGGCTAACAAGGAGGCGCAGCATCCGATCAAGCATAGGAGCAGCATTTGGGTTGTTAATCTCACGGTCATCATCATTATTTTGACTTCTAGGACGAGCCCCCAAGCGCGCAGCAATTTGGGAAGGCGAGAGTTGCGCTCCGGGACCGTCTCGGGCAATAATCTCAAACAAGTCAAGCCGGATGGCGGCCATCAACACCATGGGAAGTGATACGGAGGTCACCAGCTGCATCGCATATGAGAAATGCTGCTCTTCTTCCTCTTGTCCATGATCTATGTTTGCTGCAGTTTTTGCTAGAGTTTCCATACTACTGCTAATGACGAATATTGCTAGTATGTATGCGTATAGCCCTTTTGCTAATATATATACTGCCTCCGTCCAAAAAATTCAGTTTCCAAATTTTTTTCGTTTTAAAAAATATATATATTTTTGAAAAAAATTTATATATTATTTTCATTAATAATATAATAATTATATATGGTATTTATAAAGATAAAAAGAAAAATTATGTATTTATAATATATCAATTGTATTATGTTTTATAATTAAAAAAATATAAGAATTTTTTTTTAGATGGTGTGAGAATGAGTATTTGTTCTCTCATTTACAGCCTTCACTCACAGTCACTCAAACGTTATTTTGGGAGTTTGGATTGTGACTTGTTTGAGAAATTTTTTTATTTGGATGTGTAAAAATTGTGGTGATAATTTTTTGTAAGAAAATATTTTGAAGGGGGGATAAAAAGTGAATTAGAGAGAAAATCTTTTATAATTATGTGAAAAAAATTGGAAGAGAATTGCAAATTTTAAATTCAACTTTTAAAATAAAATAAAATTTTATTTAAATATTTTATTTTTTGTGAGAAAAATTACATTTTTGTAAAGAAAGTTTCGTCCAAACATAGGTAGAAGAGGTTTTTGATTTATTTCTTGAACGTGTTGCTGTGTGAAGATATAGTAGGCGGTATCAGAATAAAAAAGAAAAAAACAAAAGGAAGCCCCACCTAATTGTGCCAAAGCAGTTGGTTGTCGAAAATGGTGAGATTCACGTGGATTTTCTTAATTTATGCAAACAAATTTAGTTCATTTTTATAGTACGTGTCGACTCAACTGTGTTAGTGACGAAGTGCCTGCTCCACAAGTGACGTAAGGGCTGAAATCACAACGGCGTCACAAATGACACATATGAAGAACAAATTTAGGTTTTAAGTGAATATTAATTGTGAAAGAATTATTAGGATTAATTTATGAGATAAAATAAATTTAAAAACTTATAAATACATAAATAATTTTTGCGATAGAGTAATGATATTTACAGTGACATTTTATAATGACTTTTCATAGTGACAGATGCGGCATGTATAAAAAAAATAAAATCATCCCTTATTATTTTGTATTTTGTAAAGACGATGATGAGTGAATTTTGTCTTTTTATACTTATTTTATCAGTTATTATAAAAAAGTCACTATGATTAGTTTTTAAGAGTATCATTACTGTTTACGATAATGTACGTGTGAATTAATTGAAAACGCCCGTGCCCTATTATTAGTTCACTGTTAAATAAATAGGTATCATTCTCAAATTTTGATATATCAAAACTTTAATACTACAAAAAAAAAAAAAACAAAAGAGCGTGATGCATTTTTTTGTAGCAAAAATATTACTTCAATCCGTGATTAAGAAAATCCCCGAGATCAGAATATTTATGGTTTTAATTTCGGTTTTGAGGGCAGTGCGTGTGTGTGTCTATATATATATATATATTAAAGGAGCTAAAAATCAGAATTTTTAGAATACACTTTTTTACTGGAATCCCGTGAAGAAATTCACATGAATACTGTTAATGATTGGAAACTTGATAAATAATCTCATCCGATTTAGGCTTTTCGTTTTAGAAAACAAGTTCAATTTTAATTTAATATAATTTTTTTTAGAATTATAAAATATAACACATAATATACAAATAAATTTATATTTTTATATTTTCATTCTTATTTTTTAAATTTAATTTATAAGGATAGTATAAAAATATTACACTAACAATGAACTCATTTTTTAGAATAAATAAAAATTTTAAAAATGATTTTTTTAAGGGAGAATTACACTTTTAGTCCTCAAACTTTCATATTTTGATGAATTTAGTACAATTGATGGCTATCAAAGTAGGAAATGACAAAAAACTTTTACAAAATTTGCTATCAAAATTTTTTAATTTAATAATTTTGAAAATTACATTCCTTTTTAGTTATAATTTTATCATATTTTTTATTTCACAAATTTAATTAGTCATTTTTTTTTGGTTCAAAACCAATATCTTTTAATGTTCAAATATTAAAGATTTGTGAGATAAATTAATTAAAGAATGAGGGTTTTGAATGAAAAGTAAAAGAAAAAGAAGCTACTTTTCAAATTTTGTAAATTAAAATTTTAATAGCAAATCTTGTAACAAATTTTGTTATTTCCTACTTTAATAGCCATCAATTATACCAAATTTGTCAAAATATGAAAGTTTGTAAACTAAATATGTCAGATTTAAAACACTGGGGACTAAAAGTGATATTGGATAAAATATTAGGGATTGAAAGTGTGATTCTCCCTTTTTTTTTTTTTAAGATAAAGGTAATAATTTGAATATGTAATCGTTTATTTTCTTTCCAATAGGAATTTCATTTGGCGGTTAGATTTGGTGTTCTATCCATTAACACTATGCATAAATTATCAAAAAGGAATTTGTCTTCTTTAAATTATGTCTAACTATGATGGTTGTCAAAATCACAATTCGAATCATAGGATCGCGCAATCCTACGATTTGGATACACAAAATCGATCTAGGATCATTTAGTACGTACGATCGGTGGTAGGATCACTCAGGAATAGTTGAATCGGTAGAATCGTGTGATTCTATCGATCTTGACCGATTCTAGTTTTTTTTTAAACACTGTCGTTTTAACCAAAAAGATGTCGTTTTAGGTTTTATATAACACAAAGAGCAACATTCTGCACTGCTTCGTTCTTCACCTGCAATCACTCAAAATTGACGTGACGACGACAATCTTCATTCTTCACCTTCACGCTTCAATCTCTACAATTGTCTTTGCTTTTCACCTTCAATTGATCGAAGTCGAACCCAGCAGCTCATGCTTCAGTCTTCACCTTCGCTCGGATTTCAAGCCAATATCAAAAGATTCAAAACCCAGCAACATCCCTAATCCTTCTTTGAAGATTCATAACCTACCAATCTTTATATTCGTTTAGAAATCAGCACCAAACTTCGCTCCACAGTGTGTAATTCACAATCTCCCTTTGAATAAAAGTTTTTTTTTTTTGATTTTTTCTGGACTTAAGATAGCTGGCTATGGGCTTTGCTGTTTTTTTTCTGAATGTTTCTAGACTGAATTGAATTGGCATAGATGGCGATTGATTTTTGGGTTTTTTTTCTGGGTTGAAGTAGAATGTGACTAATTTTTTAATTTTTTCTGGACTGAATTAGACTAAATTGGTCTCAAGTAGATGGCGACTGATGTTTCTAATTTTTTTTTTGGATTGAATTGGCCTGAAGCATTTGGCTATGTGTTTTTTTCGTTCTTGGTTGTTTTGGAATGATTTTTTGGTTTTTTTTCTGGTTTTTCTGGACTGATTTTGGGTTTTTTTTTTGTTTTTCTGGACTGAAGTGAATTGCCCTAGATGGCAATTGATTTTTTTTGTTTTTTTTTTCTGATTTTTTATGGACTGAACTAGAATAAAGTAGAATGCGACTAATTTTTTTGTTTTTTCTGGATTGAATTGGACTAAAGTAGATAGCGACTGATTTTTCTTGTTTTTTTTCAGATTTTTTTTTTGGACTGAATTGGCCTTAAGCATTTGGCTATGTGTTTTGTTGGTTCCTAGTTATTTCTGAAATGATTTTCTAGTTTTTTTCTAGACTTATAGGGGTGTTTTTTCTGGACTAAAGTGAATTTGTCTAGATGGTGACTGATTTTTCTATTTTTTTTCTAATTTTTTATGGACTGAAGTAGAATGCAACTAATTTTTTGATTTTTTCTGGATTGAATTGGACTTAAGTAAATGACAACTGATTTTTTAAAAAAATTTTCCAAACTAAATTAGCTTGAAGCATTTGGCTATGTGTTAATTTGGGTCATTTTCTGGTTGTTTGTGGACTGATTTTCTGTTTTTTTTTTGTTTTTCTGGACTAGTTTTGGGGTGTTTTTTTTCTGATTTTTTTGGACTGAAGTATTGCGACTGATTTTTTGGTTTTTTATGGACTGAATTGGACTGAAGTAAATGGCGACTAATTTTTCTGATTTTTTCTGGATTGGATTGGCCTGAAGCATTTGGCTATTTGTTTTTTGGTTGTTTCTGAATTGTTTTGCTCGTTGTTTTGGACTAAAATGAATTAGCCTAGATGAAGACTGATTTTTTGGTTTTTTTTTTCTGATTTTTCCTAATTTTTTCTTGCTTGTTTCTGGACCAAAATAGATTGAAAAATAGACGATCTCTAATCTAACTTTTTTCCCTAACTTTGTAATTTCAGAATGTCATCTTCTAATCCAACAAAAACACATAAAAATGCCCTCGGTGCTTGAGTAGATCGTGTTTGGGAACACGAAATTGAGATTGATCCAACCGAAAAAATAGTGCAGTGCAAGTTTTGTAAAGTCATTCAGGCAGGAGGCATATATAGATTAAAACATCACTTGGCTTGCACACATCAAAATGTTGAACCATGCTCGCAAGTTTCAGATGAAGTTAGGAACGACATGCTTGAAATGCTTAGTGCAAGTACGGGAGAATCAAAGCGAAAAAAGAAAACGAAATTCAGTATTTCATATGATTTGATGGAGGAAGAAAATGATGGCAACAAACAAAGAGGCTTCATGGATACGTTTGTTGTTAAAAAAGGCAGGGAACAAAAGGGAAAACAATCAACCATAAATGAAAAGTGGAAGAAAAAGGAAATGGATGAAGTTTGTTAACTCATGGTGTGTTGGTTCTATACTAGCACTATTCCTTTCAATGCGGTGAATAATCCATTTTTTCATCAAATGATGCAGAAATTAGGACAATATGAAAGGAGTTTGAAGCCACCTTCATATCATGAGTTGAGGGAAACGCTTTTGAAGAGAGAAGTCCAATCAACACTAAATTTGCTTCAAAGGTACAAGGAGCAATGGAAATTAAAAGGATGTACAGTTATGTCTGACAAATGGACCGATCAAAGAAAAAGAACAATGTGTAATTTTTTGGTAAATAGTCTGGCTGGTACTGTCTTCCTACGTTCGGCCGCAGAAGTTGTCGAAAATGGTGAGATTCACGTGGATTTTCTTAATTTATGCAAACAAATTTAGTTCATTTTTATAGTACGTGTCGACTCAACTGTGTTAGTGATGAAGTGCCTGCTCCACAAGTGACGAAAGGGCTGAAATCACAAGGGCGTCACACATGACACATACAAAGAACAAATTTAGGTTTTAAGTGAATATTAATTGTGAAAGAATTATTAGAATTAATTTCTGAGATAAAATAAATTTAAAAACTTATAAATTCAAAAATAATTTTTCCGATAGAGTAATGATATTTACAGAGGCTTTTTATAATGATTTTTCATAGTGACGGATGTAGTAAGTATGAAAAGATAAAATCATCCCTTATTATTTTGCATTTTTTAAAGAGAGTGATGAGTGAATTTTGTCTTTTTATACTTACTCCATAAGTTATTATAAAAAAGTCACTGTGATTAGTCAATAAAAGCATCATTACTCTTTGCAATAATGAAAGAAATGCCCTGGGATCAGTTATTAAGAGTATCATTACTCTTTGTGATAATGAAAGAAATGCCCTCGCAACTGTGTCTAAGTGCGAGGACTTTGTTCTCGCAATTGAGGGGTATAATGCCCTCACTTAAAATACTATTTGCGAGGCTTATTGCCATCGAAAGAGAAGTTACTGCCCTCGAATTCGTTGATTTTGCAAGGGCTTCTATCCTCACACAAAAACGTTTAGCCCTCGCAAAATTGGTCAATCATGTCATTATTTTCAATTAAATGTGAGAAAATTACCCCTTGCAAATACAGTCCCTTGCAAAAACTCATATTTTTATAATAATTATATTGTTAATTGATCTAAAAGTAACATTTTAAAATACCTGTTAGCTAATAAAATAAAACCAATGAAATAATCTACAAATTCAAATTGAAAATATCAAATTTATTAAGTTCAAAGGTCCAACAAAAACCAATAATATTTACAAAATGTTCTAAATATCATCAATGTTAATTATCTATGACTCTCCATTACGGCTGTCTGAATCCAAATGAGAACCATCACCACAAGAACGAAATTGTATAATAACAGGAGTATCATCGATTTCACCTTTTGGAGCATTTGAACTATAAATAACTTCAAGCACAGTTGATTGAATCTTTGCTCCACAAATTCAGGCTTATATCTCTTATGCTCCACCGTTATCTCGTGACAAGGGGCAATCCAACTCATTACTTTCAGCACATATCCTATTCAGCCATTTACTCCAATTTGTTTGATGATAGCCTTTCTAGGCTTGGTGACTAATAGACTCATCTATTCCCTTGTCAAAATGAAAGTATGATTGCAATAAATATGAATGCATCAAATACAAAAATGTAATAATTCTTGAATGCAAAATCAAAAAACTAATACCAAACAACACAAAAATCGAGAAAGTAAAACACCACCAATCACAAATTATCCAAGTTATCATCCCCCATCCCCCATCCCCCATCCCCCATCCCCCACTAAAATTATAAATATCCAACAACATCAAGCACCATTTGTCCGCAATCATAATAATCAGTTAGGTTTGACTTGACCTCATCATTGTGGATAGAGTTTGAACTTTCACCAACAGCTAAATCAAGTTCTCCATTGCATGAGTGGGGTTGAAGTAAAAATGAAGAACAAATAAGTAACAAAAACCCATATCGCAAGCAAGTAACAAAAACTAGCCTAGGAAGGGAACTCAACATACATGACACACGAAAGGTCCTACTCCTAGTCCTAATTCTCTCAACAAAGGCCTACAGCATGGAAATAAACCTACTTTTTTAGCTGCATGTAAGAGTTCTATGAGATGTTGAGCTAGGTCTCTATCTAGAAACTTGTCCGTGAAATTTTCAACATAGGAAACCACCTCTTTGATCATGCATCATCATATCTAGAGCTTTCAACTTGTGCCTGGTATCTAAATCAACATTTTCTAATTCCAAATCACATAGAGAAGCAATAGCAAAACACAGCCAGTAAGAGCTTGATGGACTACAAGTATGAGTTGTAATTTTGCAAAAGTTTAGAATAAAACAATTTCTGCATCTTCTGATTTCATATTAATTACATGCCTTAAACTGAATATAAATGAAAACATCTACTTGTGCTAAAAGAATAAGTACCTCTTTATCTGCCTCCTCCTTCGTAGCAAAAACAGTATGCCTTTCTTGCCAGAGAAATTCACAACTCCTAATGAACACAAGTTGGCAAATTGAATTAGATATGCCTATTCTAGACTGTAGATACAAACTCTCAACCGAAGGAAAGACACAAAATTATGTCAAAAAAGCCAAAATTTTGAGTTTGTGGGATGAAATAAAAACATATAGAGGTTTTTGAGGTTCAAGAAATTTTTGTACTTTTTATCTAATGAACAAGCCATACAACTTGAGAGTAAAGACAATTCTAACCTCAAGTGCAAACCCCTCTATGTGATCCTTCTCCTTTTCTAGAACACCCGGGGATACAAACTAAAACCTTTCTTCAATAATAGATCATTTTTTGCTAATACAATTTTCTCAAAAGATAGTCTTTATTCACCAAATTTATCTTCTGTTCCTAAATAAGCAAAATAGATAGAATAGTATAATCTCAATTTTATCGCTCCAAAGAATGCAATTTATTACCCATGGACAGTTAGGATTACCTCGGAGTACCACTCTCCAAAATTCTCATCTTTTTCTGGTTTTTCTGGACTGATTTTGGTTTATTTTTTTTCTGGACTGAAGTGAATTGGCCTAGATGGCAACTGATTTTTTTGTCTTTTTTTTTAATTTTTTATGGACTAATATTTTTTTGTTTTTTCTGGACTGAATTGGACTAAAATAGATGGTGACTGATTTTTCTTGTTTTTTTCTGATTTTTTCTAGACTAAATTGGCCTTAAGCATTTGGCTATGCGTTTTGTTGGTTCCTGGTTATTTCTGAAATGATTTTCTGGTTTTTTTTCTAGACTTATAGGGGTGTTTTTTCTGGACTGAAGTGAATTGGTCTAGATGGCGACTGATTTTTCTTTTTTTTTTTTCTAATTTTTTATGGACTGAAGTAGAATGTGACTAATTTTTTTTTTTTGGATTGAATTGGACTTAAGTAAATGACGACTGATTTTTTTGGTTTTTAAAAATTTTTTTCCAGACTAAATTGGCTTGAAGCATTTGGCTTTGTGTTTTTTTGGTTCATTTTTTGGTTGTTTCCGAACTAATTTTCTGTTTTTTTTTGGTTTTTCTAGACTAATTTTGGGGTTTTTTCTGATTTTTTTGGACTGAAGTATTGCGATTGATTTTTTGGTTTTTTATGGACTGAATTGGACTGAAGTAGATGGCGACTAATTTTTTTGATTTTTTCTAGATTGGATTGGCCTGAAGCATTTGGCTATTTGTTTTTCTGGTTGTTTCTGGATTGTTTTGCTAGTTGTTCTGGACTAAAATGAATTAGCCTAGATGAAGACTGATTTTTTTGGGTTTTTTTTCTGATTTTTCCTGGACCAAAATAGATTGAAAAATAGACAATCTCTAATCTAACTTTTTTCCCTAACTTTGTTATTTCAGAATGTCATCTTTTAATCTAGCAAAAACACATAAAAATGCCCCCGGTGCTTGAGTAGATCGTGTTTGGGAACACGGAATTGAGATTGATCCAAACAAAAAAAGAGTGCAGTGCAAGTTTTGTAAAGTCATTCAGGCAGGAGGCATATATAGATTAAAACATCACTTGGCTTGTACACATCAAAATGTTGAACCATGCTCGCAAGTTTCAGATGAAGTTAGGAACGACATGCTTGAAATGCTTAGTGCAAATACGGGAGAATCACAGTGAAAAAAGAAAACGAAATTCAGTATTTCATATGATTTGATGGAGGAAGAAAATGATGGCAACAAACAAAGAGGCTTCATGAATAGGTTTGTTGTTAAAAAAAGGCAGGGAACAAAAGGGAAAACAATCAACCATAAATGAAAAGTGGAAGAAAAAGGAAATGGATGAAGTTTGTCAACTCATGGTGTGTTGGTTCTTTACTAGAGCTATTCCTTTCAATGCGGTGAATAATCCATATTTTCATCAAATGATGCAGAAATTAGGACAATATGAAAGGGGTTTGAAGCCACCTTTATATCATGAGTTGAGGGAAACGCTTTTGAAGAGAGAAGCCCAATCAACACTAAATTTGCTTTAAAGGTACAAGGAGCAATGGAAATTAAAAGGATGTATAGTTATGTTTGACAAATGGACCGATCAAAGAAAGAGAACAATGTGTAATTTTTTTGGTAAATAGTCTGGCTAGTACTATCTTCCTATGTTCGGTGGATACTACCGATATATCAAAGACGACATAGAAAATATTTGAAATGTTAGATAACATTATAGAGAAGGTAGGAGAGGAAAATGTTGTACAAGTTGTTACTGACAATGCAGCCAACTATAAAGCAACTGGAAGATAGTTAATGGAGAAGAGAAAAAATCTTTTTTGGACTCTTTGTGCTGCACATTGCATTGATTTAATGCTGGAAGATTTTCAAAAGCATGATCCTATGCAAAAGACCACTATACATAAAGCTAAATATGTGGTTTCTTATATTTATTCATGGGGTACAGTTGTGAATTGGATGAAAGAATTTACAAGTGGCAAAGAGTTGGTTAGATCTAGAATTATACGATTTGTTACTTTATATTTAATCATGAGACGACTAAATGACTTAAAAGGAACTTTTTTCACTTTTTTTTCATCTGAAAAGTGGACAAAGAGTGTGTATGCTAAGAAAAAGAAAGGAAAAGATGTGTGCTCTATTACTTGTGATAGTCAAGGATTTTGGCCAAATATTGAATTATGTCTGAAGATTGCAACACCACTTATTAAGGTTTTGAGGATGGTTGATATTTATGACACACCAGCTATGTGTTTTTGGTATAAAGCAGTGAAGCAAGCAAAAGAAGAATCAAGGCAAACCTGAACAACGTTAAGAAGAGGTAAATTATTCATTTGTGTTTCATAGTAACTTATAAATATTTGTTAGATTTATATGTGGTTTTTTAAATGATTATATAATTATTCAACTTATTATCTGTGGTAGATATGAGCCTATTTTTGCTGTAATTGACAAGCGATGGGATGGAATGCGTAGTCAACCTCTTCATGCTATGGGATATTACTTGAACCCTCATTTTCATTACAGTTCAAACTTTCAAGCAACTATGAATGTTAAACGTGGTTTGTATGAGTGTATTTATAGAATGATTTCCGATGCGGATGAAAAGACAAAAATTGAGTTGCAACTAGATAAATTTAGAAATTCATATAGATTATTTGGAATCGATGGTGCTATTTTAACAAGAGATAAGAAGTCCCTAGGTTAGAAACTTAATATATTGAAAATATGATTTTTTTCCAAGTATTATTGAATATAATCGATATTGGATAATATGAAAATCTGCTAATAGTTGTTTTATTTGGTCATAGCTAATTGATGGTTCTCTTACGAAGATGATTGTCCAGAGTTACAAAGATTTGCTATTCGAGTGCTAAGTTTGACTTGTAACTCTTCTAACTGTGAACGTAACTGGAGTGCATTTGAATTGGTAATACTGTGAATTTTTTCCTTTTTTTTGTTTGTAGGCACTCTTATTGAAGGCATTTAGTTTGTTTAACTATTTTTTAACATCAAATTTTAGGTACATTCGAAAAGAAGGAATCACTTAGCACATAAAAGAATGAATGATTTGGTTTTTGTTATATACAATTTGAAATTGCAAGAGAGGCAAAAGCAAATAGAATCTACCAAGTCTTCATTAATTGAAGATTCATGTGAAGACCTTCTTTCTGATGATGAGTGGATAACAAGATAAAAGATTCAGCGCTACCAATGAGAAACACATGGTTGAGAGTTTTGGATGAAAATCCAAATCCCGATACTTCAGAAGAAAAAGGAAATGAGGATGATGAGATTCATTCTATTACAAAGAATATCATGAGGGCTTGTATGTAATTTAATTTGTAAGTTTTATTATTACTTATTTAAAATATTTTTAATGTATAATTGGATAATATTTATTTATGTAGATGATTCTCGACCAAGCGGATCTCGTGGTAAGAGGCCACAAGTCAAAGAAATGAACAAATTTCAATTAATCGATGAAGATGAAGATAAAGATGAAGATGTAGATGCAGATAATCCAACCATCATTGGTCAAATTGAAGTTGAAAATGAAGATTGTGATGATGATGATGATGAGTTCACTAATGATGATATGCACTTTGAAAATTACAGATCAAGATCTTTCGATAAAGATGGAGATGATGACTTTGATGAGGATGATACGTAATTTGTGTAAAAATATTCATATTGTTAAATTTGAGTTATATTTTAATTTGTTATTAAATTTAATGTTTTAGCTAAAACTTTAATGGATTTATTTACATTGTCTGTTTGGATGTGAAATTTTTCATGTTTTGGTGATTTAAGATGCATTATATATTTTATTTGGTGCTATTATTAGTTTGTGTAGAGTGTGGTTGAATGATCGAATGATTGACTGATAGATGTTTGTTGTTAAATAGGATTTGGACAAAATTCAGAATGCATATAAATCGTATATATTACAATATTGATTTTTTTACAATTTAGCACAAGTACACAACTTATTTTAGTGAAAAAATTAGTGTATGTGATAAAATATGAATAATTATAATTATTTTGATCATTTTTTCTAAGATCTTATAAATCTACGATCTGATCTTACTACCCCAAATTGATCTTACGTAAAATTTTGATCCTGCAAACTTTGCTAACTATCAATTCTGTCTTTCACTCTTGTTAAATAATAAATAATCTAACACTCCATTTATAATTAACAGAACTAAACAAAGTAAGAAATCAATAATAATTAATTCTAACTCTAATTTAAAAATTAACAGCCTACTCTTACTACCAATATGTAAGTTAGAACAATATATTTAATAATATTACAAATAAATGTTTCTTATTCTAAATAAAATTTTCAAATTTATTTATTTTAGTTCAATATGCTAATAATTCCTACCTCATACTAACGTCTCCCTAAAAAAGAAGTTCAATACCATTACATTATTCTGTTGCTATAAATGAGATGTGCAACACTAATTTATCTTTCATTTTCAAAAATGCTAATGGTTAAAATTTTATATTTCAAATACTACTTTTCAACTTGTTCTCCACAATTAAAATACTTATTTATATTTGTCCATTCATCCTCAAAATTTCCACTATAACTTCCAAAAAGATTATCATCATCACTCTTAGACATTAAAGATTCGTGAATTATACGTTGAATCAAAAAAAAATTTTGTTTTAAAAAATATATATATATTTGAAGAAAATTTATATGTTATTTTCATTAATAATATAATAATTATATATGGTATTTATAAAGATAAAAAGAAAAATTATGTATTTATAATATATTAATTGTATTATGTTTTATAATTAAAAAAATTATAAGAATTGTTTTTTTAGATGGAGTGAGAGTGAGTATTTGTTCTCTCATTCACAGCCACTCTAACGTTATGTTTGGGAGTTTGGATTGTGACTTATTTGAGAAATTTTTTTATTTAGATGTGTAAAAATTGTGGTGAGAATTTTTCGTAGAAAAAATATTTTAAAGGGAGAATAAAAAGTGAATTAGAGAGAATTTTTTTTTTATAATTATGTGAGAAAATTGGAAGGGAATTGCAAAATTTAAATTAAACTTTTAAAATGAAATAAAATAAAATAAAATAAAAAGGTATTTAAATATTTTATTTTTTGTGAGAAAAATTAAATTTTTGTAAATAAAGTTTTATCCAGACATAGGTAGAAGAGGTTTTTGATTTATTTCTTTAACGTGTAGCTGTGTAAGGACATAGAAAAGAAAAAAAAAAAAGGAAGGCCCACCTAATTCCTGCTAGCTTTTAAAATTGGATATGAATTCCAAAAGCAAGTTCGTTGTGAGTGATTTTCAAGAAATCGGCCGCAGAAGTTGTCGAAAATGGTGAGATTCACGTGGATTTTCTTAATTTATGCAAACAAACTTAGTTTTTTTTTTTTTTTGAAACCACGGGAACTTAAGAACGGAACCCCACAATCCACGCTAAAAGTCATGATATTTTTTAGAGGGACATAGGAGTTTAAGAATCACTCCATTTCTTTCTACCTCACCGATGTGGGACAACACTCAAGTCGTTTTCTTTTTTGAAACCACGGGATAAGGAAGAAGGGAACAACGCGGACACTTAAACGGAATCCCACAATCCACACTAAAAGCCATGGTAACTGTTAAACAAACTTAGTTCATTTTTATAGTACGTGTTGACTCAACTGTGTTAGTGATGAAGTGCCTGCTCCACAAGTGACGAAAGGGCTGAAATCACAACGGCGTCACACATGACACATACAAAGAACAAATTTAGGTTTTAAGTGAATATTAATTGTGAAAGAATTATTAGATTTAATTTATGAGTAAAATAAATTTAAAAACTTATAAATACATAAATAATTTTTCCGATAGAGTAATGATATTTACAATGACTTTTTATAATGACTTTTTATAGTGACGGATGTGGTAAGTATGAAAAGACAAAATCATTCCTTATTATTTTGCATTTTTTAAGGAGAGTGATGAGTGAATTTTATCTTTTTATACTTACTCCATCAGTTATTATAAAAAAATCACTGTGATCAGTCAGTAAGAGTATCATTACTCTTTGCAATAATGAAAGAAATGCCCTGTGATCAGTCATTAAGAGTACCATTACTCTTTGCGATAATGAAAGAAATGCCCTCGCAATTGTGTCTAAGCGCGAGGACTTTGCTCTCGCAATTGAGAGGTGTAATGCCCTCACTTAAAATACTATTTGCTAGGTCTATTGCCATCGAAAGAGAAGTTACTGCCCTCGCATTCATTGATTTTGCAAGGGCTTTTATCCTCACAAAAAAACATTTAGCCCTTGCAGAATTGGTCAGTCATGTCATTATTTTCAATTAAATGCGAGAAAATTACCCCTCACAAATACAGTCCCTCTCAAAAACTCATATTTTTATAATAATTATATTGTTGATTGATCCAAAAGTAACATTTTAAAATACCTGCTAGCTAATAAAATAAAACCAATGAAATAATCTACAAATTCAAATTGAAAATATCAAATTTATTAAGTTCAAAGTCCAACAAAAACCAATGATATTTACAAAATGTTTTAATATCATCAATGTTAATTATCTATGACTCTCCATTACGGCTCTCTGAATCCAAACGAGAACCATCACCACAAGCACGAAATTGTATAATAATAGGAGTATCATCGATATCATCTTCTGGAGCATTTGAACCATAAATAACTTCAAGCACAGTTGATTGAATCTTTGCTCCACAAATTCAGGCTTATGTCTCTTATGCTCCACCGTTATCTCGTGATAGAGGGTAATCCAACTCATTACTTTCAGCACATCCTATTCAGCCATTTACTCCAATTTGTTTGGTGATAGCCCTCCTAGGCTTGGTAACCAATAGACTCATCTATTCCCTTGTCATAATGAAAGTATGATTGCAATAAATATGAATGCATCAAATACAAAAATGTAATAATTCTTGAATGCAAAATCAAAAAACTGATACCAAACATATAAAAATCGAGAAAGTAAAACACCACCAATCACAAATTATCCAATTTATTATCCCCATCCCCCATCCCCCACTCAAATTATAAATGTCCAACAAAATCAAGTGTTAGAATGTGGCCTAAATTGTTGGGCTTAATTATAGTTTCCTAATTGGTTCATACTACCTATTTAATAGTGGAACAAATTTCAATAGTTTATTTGGGTACTTGATGGACGTACCAGATTAAAGTTAGATTATATAAATTGGTCATCTCTCTGCCCATTGGGGTTACAGACACAGAACGTACAAACACAGAACACAAAACGTTCTCTATCAAAACAGACTGTAACAGAAAGGAGGGTGAAGGGAAAGAAACCAATTTTGACAACAAAAAGTGGTGTTTTCTCAACAATTATGTCTTCCGCATCAGGTACACAATTCTTATGATTTAATAGTTTGTGATAAATTATTTATTCAAAGATCGTGCCTTTATATTTACATCATGAAGTTTAAGATTTAATATGTGATATCAGAACAGGTTATGAATAAATAATTTATCCATTAATAGTTTTGGCCATAAATTTGCATATTAATTTTGAAAAGAAAAAACAAAATGATTTGCAATATTATGGCTGCTAGGATTGAAGGAAAAAAAAAAAGAAAAAGAAGGAGAATGATGAAGACTCATGACCGAAACATAAACCTAATGTTCGGCCGGCTTTGGTATAGTATTTGATTGTTGAGAAAGTAGTAATAATGGTGATGATAGATTCACGCTTGATTGCTGTAATCATTACGATGGCCTAGCATTCACGCAACTTTGTTTTTTGATTTGCTTGGGTATTAATTGCTGTTTCATTCACGCTGCTTTGTTTTTTATTTGCTTGGGCCCGGTATCGGATTGCTTGGAAACAGCAAAATAGGAAACTAAAGAAAATTTTCCTTTGCTGGGATTTGAACTTAAGTTTCCTAAATGAAAGCCAAGCAATTTAACCACTGGTCTATAGCTAATAATCTAAAATCTGTCAAATTTGTCTTAATTTAACTACTATAGTGACAAGAAATAAAATTGAATGACCACATTAATTAATGCTGGAATTTATGGCAATTATGTTATTTATGCTGTTTTTATTTCTTTTATGAAATATTGTGAGATATTTTATTTCTTGTCATATTATGATTTTGGGAATATTAATGTTAAAAATTCTCTTGACTTTTTAGATTTACAAATGATATTAATATAAAGGATTAGTTTGTTAGTCACCAAAGTGGCCAAACTAATTAATTAAATTTTTTTTTATCATGTAGTAAATTATAGTCATTTATTCATATTATGCTAATGTCTATTATTGTAATTATATGAATAAGTGACGTTTATTAGTTGATAGAATTGTAGAATTTACCCAAAGGTAAATTAATTTTCTATGACTAATAAGCATTATGGATGATAATCAATTTGCTTGTCAAATATTTTTTTGTATCCAAAAATACTATTTTATGATAATATATTATTGAGCTTACCTAAAGGAAGCCTGCAATATATTTTAAATGTTTTATGATTTGAATCCAATAATTTATTGACCATTTATGTATTTGCAACTATTTCCCTCCATTCGCATGTTTCTTTTGTTACTGTGTTTAATGGTTTGAATTTTTCGAAATGGTGCGAACAAGTCAATTTCCATTTAAGTGTTTTGGATCTTGACTTAACGCTATTGGAAGAAAAACCTGTTGCTATTACAGGCAAAAGCAGTGAGGTTGAGAAATCAAACTTTAAAACATGGGAAAGGTCTAACAGATTATGCCTTAATTTTATGCAAATGACGATTGCTAACAACATTAAGACTGCTATTCCACAAACTGTAAGTGCTAAAGAATTCCTTAAGCTTGTAGAAGAACATTTTCGTTATGTTGATAAGTCTCTCGCTGGTACTTTATAGCTGAACTCACATCCATAAAGTATGATGGGTCGTGAAGCATGTAGTGACATGTCCTTGAGATGACAAATATTGTAGCAAAATTAAAGCCCCTGGTTATAACAGTTGATGACTCCTTCTTAGTGTAGTTCATTATGAACTCGTTACCTCCTGAATATGGATCTTTTCAAATTAATTACAACACTATTAAGGACAAGTGGAATATTAATGAATTGTCCAGTATGTTAATTCAGGAGGAAACGAGACTAAAGAATCAAGGAGTTCATTCTATTAACCTTGTGGGTCAAGGAGCTAGTAAGATTCATAAGCCAAAAGCCAAGAAATTTAAGAAAAAGTACCTGCTAAAGTGACACAGGTTACTACTGATGATGATAATAAGGAACGAAAGGCAAATAAGTGTCACTTCTGTAAGAAAGAAGGAAATTATTAGAAAGATTGTCTGAAACGTAAAGCTTGGTTTGAAAAGAAAGGTACATCCAACCTTTTGTATGTTCCGAACTAAACTTAACTGAAGTTCCTTCAAATACTTGGTGGCTTGATTATGGTGCTACTACTCAAGTTTCCAATTTAAGAAAGGGATTCCTTACAATCCAAACTATAAACCTAACTGAGAGTTTTGTATTCATGGGAAACCGTAAGAAGATCCCAATTGAAGGCATAGGGACTTATCGTTTAGTGTTAGATACTGGTCACCACTTGAATCTAATGCAAACTCTCTATGTATCTTCAATTTCTAGAAACTTGGTTTCTGTTTCAAAACTTGATGAAAGTAGGTTTACTTTTAAGTTTGGACATGGTTGTTTCAATTTATATAAATATAATTCCATTATTGGTTCTGGAATGCTTATGGATGGTTTATATAAATTGAAATTTGATGTCAATTTTTTGGAATCTCTATTTGCTATTTATTATAATATTGGAATTAAACGTAGAATGATGAATGATAATTCCGCTTACTTGCGGCATAAGCGTTTGGGTCATGTATCCAAAGAAAAACTAGAAAGATTGATAAAGAATGAAATTCTTCCGAATTTAGATTTACTAATCTTGGCATATATGTGGATTGCATTAAGGGAAAGCAAACCAAACATAGCAAGAAAGGAGCCATAAGAAGTACTCAGTTTCTTGAAATTATACACACTAATATATGTGGACATTTTGATGCTCCATCCATTGGTGGAGAAAAGTACTTTATTACCTTTATAGATGATTTTTCACTTTATGGATATATCTATTTACTTAATGAAAAATCTCATGCGGTAAATGCCCTTGAGGTGTTTATAAAGGAGGATGAAAGGCAATTAGATAGAAAAGTGAAAATTGTACGGTATGATAGAGGTGGTGAGTATTATGGAAAATATGATGAATCAGGACAATGTCCAGATTCATTTGCAAAGTTCCACGAGAAACATGACATATGTGCATAGTATACTATGCCAGGCACACCTTAACAAAATGGTGTAGTAGAAAGGCGTAATAGGACATTAATGGATATGGTTAGAAGCATGATGAATAATTCCTCATTATCCAAAATATTGTGGATGCATGCATTAAAAACTATTGTGTATTTGCTAAATAGGATTTCTAGTAAGGCAGTTCCTAAAACTCTTTTCGAGTTATGAACTGGAAGGAAACCTAGTTTGAAACACTGGCATGTTTGGAGTTGCCTAGCAGAAGCATGAGTTTATAATCCACATGAACGGAAATTAGATTCTTGAACAGTTTGTGGTTACTTTATTGGTTATCTAGAGAAATCTAAATAGTATAGGTTTTATTGTCCAAACCATAGTCCAAGAATTGTTGAAACTACTAATACCAAATTTATTGAAAATGGGGAAGTTAGTGGGAGTGCTGAAAAACATATTGTGGATATTAATGAAGTAAGGGTTAATGTTCCATTACCCATAAATGTTCCAATATCCATATCTTCATCAAATATTAACTCAGTGTTGGAAGAGCAAAATGATCCTGGGTAATATTTGAATGAAGCAGCACCTCATGAAGAAACTCACTTACAACCAATTGACATTAATGAACCACATGGAGTAGCTTTGAATAGACCTATAAGAACAAAAAGGTCAGCTATTCCCGATGACTATGTGGTTTATTTGCAAGAGTTAGAATTTGGTTATAGCATTTATGAGGATCCTATTTCGTTTTCACAAGCCATAAAAAGTGATAAATCTGATAAATGGATTGATGCCATGAAAGATGAGTTGAACTCAATGGCACAAAATAAAGTTTGGGATCTCGTTGATTTGCCAGAAAGATCTAAACGAGTCGGATGCAAATGGGTCTTTAAGACCAAACATGACTCGAATGGCAATATTGAACGATATAAAGCCAGACTTGTTGTCAAGCGTTATACTCAAAAAGATGGTGTTGATTATAAAGAGACTTTTTCACCTGTCTCAAAGAAAGACTCGTTGAGAATAATTATGGCATTAGTGGCTCAATATGATTTAGAGTTACATTAAATGGATGTGAAAACTGCTTTTCTAAAAAAAATCTTGAGGAGGAAATTTATATGGATCAACTTGAAAGTTTTTCCATAGAAGGAAAGGGTCACATGGTGTATAAACTTAAGAAGTCAATATATGGACTTAAACAAGCTTCCCGACAATGGTATATTAAGTTTAATGATACCATAACATCTTTTGGTTTTGAAGAAAACACTGTTGATCGGTATATTTATCAAAAGATCAAGGGAGTAAGTTTGTATTTCTAGTTCTATATGTTGATGATATTCTACTTGCTGCTAATGATTTAGGCATGTTGCATAAGACTAAAGAATTTCTCTCTAAGAATTTTGAAATGAAAGATATGGGAGAGGCATCCTTTGTGATAGGAATTTCAATATTCTGAGATAGATCACAATGATTGGTAGGATTGTCTCAGTTTGTATATATCAAAAGAATTCTTGAAAGATTTAATATGAACATATGTTCTGCAAGAGTTGTCCCAAAATAAAAGGGCGACGAATTTAGTCTTATGTAATGTCCAAAGAATATTGTGGAACGTAAAGAAATGAAATCTATTCCATATGCTTCTGTTGTCGGTAGTTTGATATATTTGCAAACATGCACAAAAGCCGATATAAGTTTCGCGGTCGGAATGCTGGGCAAATATCAAAATAATCCTAGTATGGACTATTGGAAAGTTGCAAAGAAAGTATTAAAATACCTTCAAGGAACAAAGGATTATGTGCTCATGTATAGAAGGTCTAATCCATTAGAAGTGATTGGATACTCGGATTCAGATTTTGCTGGATGCATTGATAGTAGAAAGTCAACATTTGGTTATTTGTTTCTTCTAGCAAAATGAGCAATTTCATGGAAAAGTGCCAAACAATCTGTCATTGCTTCATCCATTATGAAAGCAAAATTTGTAGCTTGTTTTGAGGTTACAATCCATGCATTATGGCTGCGGAACTTTATTTTAGGGCTTAGGGTTGTCGACACCATTACTAAGCTGCTGAAAATTTATTATGATAATTCTGCAGTAGTTTTCTTCTCCAAGAATGATAAGTACTCTAGAGGTGCTAAACATATGGAGTTGAAATATTTTGCCGTAAAGGTGAAAGTTCAAAAACAAAGAGTGTGTATTGAACATATTAGGACGGATCTCATTATTGCAGATCCTTTAACGAAAGGCTTGCAACGAAAGGCATTTAAGGAACATGTTCAAAAAATGGGTCTTGGTTGTATTGATGACTGCTTATAATGATGTATTAACACTCTTGAGCTCAATAAAATGTTTTTGACATATTGGCAAATGTTTTCTTGTTTATTATGATTGTGTACACATAATGTTATTAAACAAGAAATAAATGTCTCTATAAGACATTATTGTGAACCTTTATGATATTTATATATCACTCATGATATCTGACATGATAAATTGCTGGTGTAGAGGTATATGGAAAGGAGTATGCAATATTAAAGTGTATGACCGCTATAACCCACATTATGGGATTTATTATATTGAGGTAAATTGTGAAGATAATCAAGAGATTTGTTTTGGCGCACTTAATGTTTACACTTTTAAGTTAAAGTTGAAGTATCGAGCCAAGTAGGAGAATGTTAGAATGTGGACCAAATTGTTGGGCTTAATTATAGTTTCCTAATTGGTTCCTACTACCTATTTAATAGTGGAACAAATCTCAACTGCTTATTTGGGTACTTGATGGATGTACCAGATTAAAGTTAGATTATATAAATTGGTCCTCTCTCTGCCCATTGGGGTTACAGACACAGAACACAAAACGTTCTCCATCAAAACATATTGTAACAGAAAAGAGCGTGAAGGGAGATAAACCAATTTTGACAGTAAAAAGTGGTGTTTTCTCAACAATTATGTCTTCCGCATCAAGTACACAATCCTTCTGACTTAATAGTTTGTGATAAATTATTTATTCAAAGATCCTACCTTTATGTTTACATCATGAAGTTTAAGATTTAACATCAAGCACCATTTGTTCGCAATCATAATAATCACTTGGGTTTGACTTGACCTCATAATTGTGGATAGAGTTTGAACTTTCACCAACAGGTAAATCAAGCTCTCCATTGCATGAGTGGGGTTGAAATAAAAATGGAGAACAAATAATAACAAAAACCCATATCGCAAGCAAGTAACAAAAACTAGCCGAGGAAGGGAACTCAACATACACGACACACAAAAGGTCCTACTCCTAGTCCTAATTCTCTCAACAAAGGCTTACAACATGGAAATAAACCTAGCTGCACGTAAGAGTTCTTCTATGAGATGTTGAGCTGGGTCTCCATTTGGAAACTTGTCCATGAAATTTTCAACATAAGAAACCACCTCTTTGATCATACATCATCATATCTAGAGCTTTCAACTTGTGCTTGGTATCTAAATCAACATTTTATAATTCCAAATCACATAGAGAAGCAATAGCAAAACAAAGCCAGTAAGAGCTTGATGGATTACAAGTATGAGCTGTAATTTCACAAAAGTTTAGAATAAAACAATTTCTGTATCTTCTGATTTCATATTAATTACATGCCTTAAACTGAATATAAATGAAGACATCTGCATGTGCTAAAAGAATAAGTACCTCTTTATCTGCCTCCTCCTTTGTAGCAAAAACAGTATGCCTTTCTTGCTAGAGAAATTCACGACTCCCAACGAACACAAGTTGGCAAACTAAATCATATATGCCTATTCCAGACTGTAGATACAAACTCTCAACTGAAGGAAAGACACAAAATTATGTCAAAAAAGCCAGAATTTTGAGTTTGTGGGATGAAATAAAAACATATAGAGTTTTTGAGGTTCAAGAAATTTTTGTACTTATTATCTAATGAACAAGCCATACAACTTGAGAGTAAAGACAATTCTAACCTATGGTGCAAACCCCTCTATGTGATCCTTCTCCTTTTCCAGAATACCCAGGGATACAAACTGAAACCTTTCTTCAATAATAGATCATTTTTTGCTAATAAAATTTTCTCAAAAGATTGTCTTTATTGACCAAATTTATCTTCTATTCCTAAATAAGCAAAATAGATAAAATAGTATAATCTCAATTTTATTGCTCCAAAGAATGCAATTTATTACCCATGGACAATTAGGATTACCTCAAAGTACCACTCTCCAAAATTCTCATCTTTCTTGTTTGTGAGACCAAGTCCAGTCTCCTTTTTCACTTCCTTCTTTTTACCCTCTGGGACATTTTTTTACCCTCTGGGACATTTAAACGCACGCATAGAATGCAGGAGATATCAACTAAAGAAAAGAGAATAAATGCCTTAGCCCTCATAGGACCCCTTAAACTAGATAAATCTGCAAGGAGCAAAGTGCTCACATATGACAATAACTACCAATTTTGTCCACTTACTGCTACAGAAAGCGAAGGATGATGGATGGAGAATTGGGATGTGAGGTTGAATGGACTTTGGAGACGTTGATGGATGATATTTTTAGTGACTTTCGATGAGAATAGTTATAATGATTAACGTGATAAATATGAAAAAATAAAATTATTTATTACACTTTATAAAAGTTTAAAATAATAAAGATTGATTTTGTTTTTATTAAATACGTTATATTAATTATTATGACTTTGTATTATAAAAGGCACTAAAATTATTGTTACTTGAAAAACAAATGGTAATTTCTTTGATGAAAAATCCCCATTAAGAGCAAGAAGTAACAAAAAATAAATTGACATATAGACTAAAGTTAATGAAGGAAAAGGTCATTGTACCTTTCCATAAACACAATGGGTGATAAGGTAAGAGTGATTATGATTAAATGGTTTGGTTGATAAGGTAAGAGTGATTATGATTAAAAGGTTTGAATTTGAGAATTCTCAGTCAAAAAAAAAAAGAAGAATTTGTTAGAGCTAAAATTAGGGGTATTCATCGGGCGGTTTATTCGGTTTTCGGTTTATTCGATTTGGGTTTATTTGGTTTTCGGCTGAACCCAAATTCAATCAAACTCGAATTCAAATCGAACCGAATTTGGTTTTTTTTTTCATAATCTTTACATTTTTTAAATAAATTTACATTTAACCTTTTTTAACATTTAATCTTTTCATATTTACTACACTATATATATAAATTATATATGCACATTATTTGTATTTAATTTATAAATGTGTTGTATATAATAAAATATAAATTAAAAATCAGACATTGATAATTTTACAAATTATTTTAATTTTTAAAGTTTTACACACACATATATAATACATTAAATATAATTTAACATCTTCTTGATATTATATATATAGTATATATTTATTTTTTTCATTTATATTATGTAATTATACATATAATATATATACATATAAATAATACATAAATATATATTCGGGTTTCGGTTTGGTGTTCGGTTTAAACCAAAATCCAAAAATCTAAAAATTCGGCTTCGGTTTCGGTTTTGGTTCGGGCGGATATTCAGGTTATCCAAAAATTGAATACCCCTAGCTAAAATTGTCCATATAATTTGGTGTTGGTTTATTCATGAAATAAAAGGAAGTATTTCAACTTTTGTAAATCATATTTAAAAGGGTTTTGGATACTCATGAAGAAGAAAATTAAAAAGAAGGATTCTAACTTTGTAATCTTTAAGTATTCTATCACAAAAGTAAAAAGTGTGGTAGGTAGGTGGACTATTAACCCACCCTATATAACAAATTGGATTTCTTTTTTATAAGAAAAAATTACTTTTACTAAGAAGAAACTAGAGTGTGGCAAGTACATGGGTTACCAAATTGTACTCTTTTGCATAGGTTATCATTAGCAGTTTATTGACGAGAAAAGTTTGAATCTAATGTATTCATGAGTACTGTCTCAAATTTTAATAACAAAATATGTATTGAGCTATATAATTAGGGATGGATTAAATAAAATATTTTGGCCAAAATTCATTGGCCACAACTTATATAATGATTGGACTAGTTGGGTTAAGGATCATGATTGGATTATGTAATTTATCCATTGGGCCAAACTTAACTTTTTAAATTTATGGCTCTTAATTTTTAATAATCACACTAGGACTGTATATGAATTTGCCTACATTATTTCACTTCAAATATAGAAATTTTTTTGTACATACACTGTCAATTAATTATGATTGGATTCCCTTGGCAAAGACATGTTGATTTGACTAAGCATATTCTTCCTTAAGCCAAATTTAGCTTACTTATATTATCGATCTTAATTTCTAATAATTATAGTAGGACACCCTAATATTTTGCTTGTCCATATAATTGTATTTTAATCACACATTCCTTTTAGTATTACAATATAGTATTGACTAGTAGTAATTGGTTTATTTGGTTAAGAATAACAATTGAACTAAGTATATTCTTTATTGTATATCAATACACCCTTTAATGTATTTTATCTCATTAAGGGTATTTTGAACATTTTGTCAAAAAATCAATTTTGACTTTTGAAATTAAACTTTTTTTGGGACAAAAACTTGTTTCGAAACTGAACTTTTTTTTGTTGGACAAAGCGAGTATATATATATATATAGTTAGGACTAAAATTTATAATATAAGTAGTTAATACATATGTATAGTAGTTATGTATTTATAGTAAAAGTAATTATTACAAAACATAAGTAGTTTAGTGTATATATACACATACTTTTAATATACATAATTTCTTCAATAACAGAATAAAAATGTAAATATTATTTTTTTGTCTAAATTATTTTTAAAAAATCATTTTAGTCATTTAATAGCTAATTAACATTTAAAAATTTAAAATTAAAAAATTTCAAATCAAAATTTTACTAAACCAACTTAGCATTATAGAGTAAAAATTAACTATTGATTAAAAAATAAAATTTTTAATCATTAATAATTAAATACAAATTTTGAATGTTTAAAAAAACAAAGAGGGAAAATGAATTTGTACAAGAGGGAAAGGCCGGATGTGTCAAAATATTTGACAATTTTTTTTTTTGTCTTTTTATTTTCAACTTTCCCATTTCCAAAACCCTTTCGATTGCCATTTCCAAAACCACCGCCACAATGAATCCCTCCTCCTTCTCCCTCCACCACCATCACCCATCACCACCCACCTCCCTATCCAAAACCCACTTCCTACCAGAACCAATGTCTCATTTTCCCCAATTAAAAAAGTGGAATTGCTGCTCTTTGATTGCCGGTTCCAGTCATATCCACTTCCAGTACGGCCGAAGTAGTCCTCAAGTCCATAGGTTGTCTTTTTCGCCAGTTATGGGTTGTCCCACAGTCCATCGGTTGTCCCTTTCAGATTTGGTCGCTAACTGATGAGGGAAAGATAGGTGCTAACTGATGAGGGAAAAAAAAATGTTGAATCAAGGTCTCCAGAAGTCCAACTCTTTTTAGCTATACCTCCAAAGGCCATTTCACGAGAAGACTTGCAGGTTCTCAAACTTCTTCTTCTTCTTCTTTTGGTGGTATTTAGCACTGTCACTATCCTTCGTTTCTTATTGAAATCGAATTGATAGCTTAAACTTGATAGCATCGCCACTATCCTCTGTTTCGAGCCCTAATTTTTGCGAAATCGGGGACTGTAATTGTAGTAGCACCACTGTTTGCCCTCCTCTTCCTCGGGTATCTATTGCAAGTTTTCTTTTTTTGGTTCCCATGCCATGGTGCTTTGGTTCCTGCTCTTTTGCACATGTTTGGTTATTCTGTTCTCCAACTTTGGTTCCTGCTCTTGTACACATGTTTGGTTTTTTTTTTTTTTGGACTGGATTGGCCCGAAGCATTTGGTCATTTTTTTTTGTTCTGGTTGTTTGTGGACTATTTTTGCTGGTTTTTTCAGGTTGTTTGATTGTTTCTGAAGCTGGACTGAACTGAATTGGCAGACTGAACTAAATTGGCCTAGATGTCGATTGATTTTTCAGTCTTTTTCTGATTTTTTGGCTGAATTACTAGACTAAAGCCTGAAGTATAATGTGACTAATTTTTTTCTTTTTTCTAGATTGAATTGGACTGAACTTGAAGTAGATGTTGACTAATTTTTTAGGTTTTTTTTTTGATTTTTTTTGGACTGAATTGTCCTGAAGCATGTGGCTATGTGTCTTTTTGGTTAATTTTTTGATTGTGTTTGGATTGGTTTCATGGTTTTTTTTTTATTTTTCTGGACTGAAATATTGTAACTGATTTCTTGATTTTGTTATATTTTTTCTGGATCGAAGTAGAATGACTGAATGAGATTGATTTTTTGGTGTTTTTCTGGACTAAATTGGACTGAACTCATTGAAGTAGATAATAACTGATTTTTCTGGCTTTTCTAGACTGGATTGGCTTGAAGCATTTGGTTGTTTCTGGACCGAATCTTCAATTATTTTTGGCTTTTTCTAAATTGGATTGGCTTGTAGCATTTTGCTTTTTCTGGTTGTTTCTGGATTGTTTTGGTGTTTTTTTGGTTGTTTCTGGACTGAACTGAATTGGCAAAGTGTTGTGACTGATTTTTTGTCTTTTTTCTGATATTTTCTTGGTTGAACTGGACTGCAATAGAATGCGACAAATGCTTTCAGTTTTTTCTGGATTGAATTGAGTATTGGACTGAAGTAGATGCCGACAGGTTTTTCTAGTTTTTTTTTTTCTGGTTATTTCTGGATTGAATTGGCTTGAAGCATTTATCTTTGTGTTTTTAGTGTTCATTTTCTGGTTGTATGAGTGTTTTGTTTTTCTGGTTCATTTTGTGGTTTTTCTAGATTGATTTTGGGTTGTTTTTTCTAGTTTTTCTAGATTGAAGTGTTGTGAGTTGTGACTGTTTTTTGGGGTGTTTTTATCTTCTTCAAGACATGAAAGATATGAGAGATTGTTATGACAGATTGCTGTCAGCTGCAGCTGCTACTGCAAACAGTGTTTATGGTAACTTCTACACTCTTCTTCATCTCAAGTTTATACTTCATTGGATGTGTTTCTACTTACAAGCTGATTTTATTTTTGTGCTGTTTTGCTGTGTCTTCTGACCTCAAACTCTTGCGTATGTAAATTTAATTGGAAATTCTTTCGAAAAAGGGGAAAGTAATGAAACTCTTCCTAAGTGTTGGGTAGTGGTCCATTTGGAATTATCTTCAAATGGCTGTAATTCATCTTGAATGTGATTTTAAACTTGCCTCCACCATAAAATAAGCAAATCTTATACCCTACAACCACATCACATCTCTTGATGACTCAAGTCTCATCTCACCCTTTTTGAATTTTATGTTTTTCTCTTCACTCTGCCCTACTGTTTGAATTATGTGTAATTTGTTGTATAGTCAATTTAATCTCTTTCTCCGTAGCAAATAGAGAAAATGAGTACTATTTTTGTCTTAGGATATCACCCTTTTCCATTCCATAACTTGATTGTGAAGTTGTGTCTTAGCTATAATCACAGTACTATGTTGTTTATTTCTTCTTCATTCAATCAGTTTTTTGTTTTTTTTGTTTGTCATATGTTGTTTGATGATGGAATTTTCACTCATAACGTTCATCTACGTTCAGAATTTTTAGAATTGCTTGCGGAAATGGTTGATTGCCTTCTTGAGAAAAACTCTTTGACCGATGATAAGAAAAGTGGTGAGCAAACATTCTTTCCATTCTTTCTTTCTCTGGAATCATTGCAATGTTGGAAAATATACTTATTTTTCCCTTGAAGTTTAAGGTTTAGGGCTGGTTATCATGCCGTTACCTTGGATTTTGCATTGATGTTTTTGGACTCCTTATTCTGGAATCTTTTATAGGGAGTGAGTTATACCTCAGTAAATTCACAGAAAAAACCCTAGCACGGCCTTCTCCTTAATATGTTTGGACTGTACTCTGTGAAAAGGAGAATAAATGCACTTCTGTCATGGAGTTTTAGTGGGAAGCATTATTACCTTGTGATTATAAAGCTCTAGGCTTGAAAGTGATGATAGATTCCATTTTAATTGAGTTAGTAGATTTAGCAGCAATCTACATATTTCTAACCTTCTTCTTTTAAGGAACGACATGATGGGAATAGTTCACTATCATCTTTGCATTTCTGGTTTTTCCTCTGGCAAGGGATTTAAGGAAAATGAAGTTGAGGCTAGGCCTAGAAAAAGGTTCAATGGTTTATAAATCATCGAGTCTTGATAGTTGTTACTGACCGGGGGCAGAATTGTGTACAAAAAAGAAATTTTAGCACTTGAGTACTTTGACAGTCGAAATTCTGACTTTATTGATCTAGTTACACACGTAAAGCCAAAGAAGATTGATAACCTTGCCACAGTTATGTCATTTTTGGTTCTTTGGTGCCATGTGTTGCAGTATGGTATTGCCTCTATAGTCTATATTGCAATGAGATATAATAATGAGATGTTGCATATTCTGCAATATATAATTGTTTTACAAAGACGAGCTCGGTTATCACGAAAACATGTTGTATGATTATTATAATTCGTTGGTGAAATTGTATTTTCTAAATGAGATATAATAATGGGATATTGCATATATTGCAAGATGTAATTGTTTTATAAAGACGAGCTCGGTTATCACCAAAACATGTTGTTTCGTTAAGGATTGTTGCAAGTAGACTGATAGGTTTCATATATTTATCATCAATGCAAGGAACATTTCTTATAGTTTGTATGAGATACAAATATTAGGTAACATATTGGTGCCTATATGTGTCGATTGGTTCGTGATTTAGTTCTGCGATTGGTTATATTGTATTATATCACGAGATACATTTGGTGGTCAGTTTTGTTTTCTTCGATTGCTGGAATTGTAGTATGACTATTATTGTTAACCAGTGGAATTGTATAATGTAATGATATATATAATTATGAGATATTGGTGCTCGCGTAGATATAATTGTTTTATAAAAACAAGCTTGGTTATCATGAAAATATGTTGTTTTCTTAAGGATTGTTGCATTTACACTTTTGGTTTCATGTCATTATCATCAATGTAGGGGATATTTCTACATTCATATGAGATATGAACATTATGCAACATATTGGTGCCTTGTTAACAGGGTTGGTTTATGAAGATTGTCTTTGATTGGTCATAATGTATTATGTCATGTGATACATTTCATAGTCACTTCATTTTTCTTTGATTGGTGGAGAATGTAGTATGATTATTATAATTTGTTGGTGAAATTGAATTTTGTAATGAGATATAATTATGGGATGTTGCTGCTTCTATGGATATAATTGTTATCGCGACATGATGGTGTTCCTTTAATACGTTCTCAAATGTGCACTCATAGATTTCATTTCCTTTTTGTCAAAGCATGGCACATTTCTACATTTGTCTGAGGAATAAACATTATGTAACATAATGATGCCTAGTTAAAAGGATTGGTTTAAGAGTATGATTTTCGATTTGTGGTTTTGTATTATGTCACGTGATAGATTGCATGGTCATTTCTATTAAATGTGATTGGTGAAAAATGTAATGTGATGATTATCATTCATTACGATGAATTGTACTATGTCATGAGATGTATAGTTATGGGGTGCTGTTTCCGTAGCTAGTCATATTTGCAATTGGATTGGATTGAATTTATAACATTGAGTGCTTTTTCTTTTCTTATCACAATGACACATCCACCACCACATAGCCAAGAATCCACAGATGGTGGGTGTCGAATCCAACCAAAAATAAACTTTCTCTAAACTGGAACTTGTAATAGCAGTGAGTAGGGTCGAATCCACGGAGATTGGTTAAAACCTGTTTCTTAGTAACAAACGGGGGTTTGGAGATTTTTAACTAATTAAACTAATAATTCTTAGGAAATAAACAAGAAAATAAATAAAAGATAAATTCAATTCAAGAAAAGCTTTCAACCAAGGATTTATTTCGGTGTTGATTCTCTTAATTGATCATCGATTTAAAAGATAATTCTTTGTATCTCAAATAGATTAGTTATAGTCGTTAAGGATCCGTCCTCTAACAACCAATCTCTAAAATTGTCGATAACTTTCGGAATACGACCTATAGGTTATTTCCCTAATTAACAGACATAATCTTCGATAACAATCTATGAATTATATCCGTTAATTGCATTAAGAACTGTAGAGACCCAATCTCTAGCCAGTAAACTCGGAAGTCGACCTAGTTTATTTAAGCTAGAATATATATTCCTATAGCATAAATCTTAGGCGTTGATTACCTTTCGAATTTGCTATTTGTCACTAATTTAGAACAATTACAAGAATTTATTCTAATTGACTGATTATTGTATTTAACTATTAAACAATAGGCCTGAATTGTTTAACATTCAAAACAATAATAAATTTATTTGCAAAGAATATATAATATTCAAAATCAAAGAAACCGATGAAAAACATGAAATCTCACAATTAATTGAAATCAAACCTTATAATCCTTGGTTGAAAAGTAAAATTTAGCTAGACATAGTTAAGGAAAATACAAGAAAAATCAAAGGAGTGCTGCTGTTTTCGTCCATCCCGTGCAGCTTTTGTCTCCTTCGGCCGTTGATTCTCCAGGAAGGAAAGAATTGCGGCAGGTTGTTTTTATGCTTCTTTCCAGGAAGGAACTCCCCTTTTTTCTGTCCAGGAAGAATCGATATATAGGCTGCGGCTCTCCCTCCTTATCCTTGTTCTGATCCCTCAAGACTAGGAGTTTAGTAGCGTGTGAAACTCTTTTGGCTGATCTTGAATGATATGATTTGATTGCGTAATTGGATAATCTTCTCCTTTTCTGTAAGTCTGCCAACTACTCAATGCTGTGGTTAAAACTCTCTGTCCAACGTCCTTCCACCATAAAATGTGTTATGCCATGGCATTGAAAATTACATGCCATGGCATTGGAAAGAAATTTATAAGCGAACCGCCGCAGCGCTGAAATAAGCGCCGCGGTGGTTAAAATCTTTTGTCCAAGCCTCCTTTCGCCATGAAGTATGTAATGCCATGGCACTCAAAATTACATGCCATGGCATTAGCATGAAAGACTTACTTTTCTCCAATAAAATCGTGACTTTTCTTTTGACACAGAAACAATCTTTCCTCCAAGCAGTTGGTAAGCAATTCCTTCCTACAAAATTGCAAAATACTTAAATTTAATAGAAATCAATTTAAAGCTTTCTAAAACTTGAAACAATCAAAACTTTCCCAATTCTTTCCAATTAGACTCAAATCAAATCAAAATATAAGGGAATTAGTAACTAAAAATATGGCGAATTAACAACTTATCAACAGATTGTAGACATACTTTAGAATCAAATGACCAGTTGGTTGGTGTCGTCAAGGTCTTAAAATATCCTTTTGCCTATTTACTTTTAGAATGCTCTGGGAATTATGTGTACATTACTATTTTGTGGGGTGTAATATGTTTAGATAATGTTTTATTCTCACGGTTCAACTAAGATATTTAACTTTTATTTTCTTGTATGCTAGGAAAGTAAAATGTTGTCTTTTGCAATGAACAAGTTTATCTTTTGTGCCTTTCTTCATATAGGTTTTGAATGTTGAATGATTAGTAAGATTGCTGTTATTACATTTTTTATGTCGATGATGTTTGTATTAAAAGGATAAATAATGTGACGATCAATATAGTGATGTTATTGGTGCTAAAATACTAAAATATACAATGTTATAGTTTCGGTTAAAATTGTCACTGAGAGCACTATTTAGTGACAAATTTTTTTCGTCACTAATTTCATTTGCTAACAAATTTTTAGTGACAATATTGTTTCGTCACTAATGAAAAGGACGTCAAATTTTTTCGTCACAAATTGCATTGGCCAACATACTTTTTGTGACAAACTTAAACCGTTACTAACCATTTGGTGACGACAAAAAATATCGTCACTAGTTCGTCATAGAATGAGTTGACCAAGGTACCTTTTAGTGACGACTTTTTTTTCCCATCACAAAACCATCACAACTGCCCGCCTGACCGAAATAATTTCAGTGACGAAAATAACCGTGAGCAATTAGTGACGACTCTCAACTTTTAGTGACGACATTTCCCCCCTTCTGGTGATGACTTTTTTTCATCACTAAATTCATCACATCCTCCTTTCGTCACTAACACCACTCATTTAGTGACGATTTTTTTTGTGCGTGTCACTTAAACCCTTTAATGACAGAGCATTAGTGACGACTGAGTGACGAACCATTTTTCCATCACTAAATGGTTTTTGTGACGAAAAAGTGCCTGTTAGTGACAAGATTCTAGTCGTCACTAAAGTCCATTTTTCTTGTAGTGATAAGGGCTTTTTGGGTTGAAACGATTACTTGTATTATTCATATTTTGAACAAGATTGCTACCGAGAGTAATTATAGAAATACTCCTTATGAGGCAAGGACATGTGAGAAACAAAATATTTTTTATTTAAGAGTATTTGGTTATCTTACTTATGCATATGTTTCTTAATGTTACTCGAAAGAAGTTGGACAACAAATTCGAGAAATATATATTTATTGGATATAACTGATAAAAAAAATGATACAAATTGTGTAATCCCATTATAGAGAAAATGAATTAGAGTTATCATAGCCTCCAACACCTACATACATTGATGAAAAGAATCTAGTGAGAAACAGATGGAACCAGTTCAATAGTCAATTCAAGATCATTCTTCTAATGTATAATGTATATCTACACAATTGAGTCGTCCATAAAGGCAGTAGCATGTACTAGCTCAATTGCAGAATTATGTTACGTACTAGAGATGATATTAATAATTTATTTGATGAAAATATTGTAAGTTAGAATATTTGAAAATATTGTAAGTTAGAATTATGAAAATATTTGATGAAAATAATTTATTGGCATATGTATTGGAGATATTATCACAATTCTCAATGTATAGATATTTCAGTCCCTGATAAAATGTTAGATTGTGGTTTTTTGGCTGGCGTGACATATGTCCTGAAGACGTGAAAAAATAGTTATAATTTTCTAGAGCTAATTAAATTTCAATACTAGTAGTTTTTCTGTAGATGAAGTTTTGAAAACTGCACATGGCAAACAATCCAAGGAAGGAAGAAATATGTTAATTTTGTACCATTTGGTAATCTCAATGGTAGTGCATAAGAAATATGAAATCAATCCAAATTCTAAGTGAAGAAATATGTTAATTTTGTGCCATTTGGTAATCTCAATGGTAGTGCATAAGGAATATGAAATCAATCTAGATTCTAAGTGACAAATGGTGGTGAGAAGGAAAATCTTGCAAAAAGAAAGAAGGTTGAGTTGAGACCCTTTTTTTGGGAGTTGACTAGATATTAGATTCCATTAGCTGCACATGTTTGTTTGCCAATTGAATCAAGTAGACTATTTGATTTGGGTGTGTAGTGAGACACCATGATACTTGATGGGACAATGGCACATAGTTATTTAGTTTGTTGTTTGACAAAAGAAAATTTTTCAATGTGGAGTTTGTTCGGAAATTAGCATATATCTTTTAGAAAAAGGAAATTACCTTTTTGTGTAGAATTATATTTTCTGTGGTAGTTTTCAAATCTAATATTAATTTGGAATATAGACCAAATTGTTACCTATTGGTATTGTTTTTTGATTAGAAATCAAGTAATATTTATTATTTACTATAGAGACATCGTCCATCCAACTGGAGATCAATCCTCAAATGATCTGAAGATTAGCGGCAGTGTAGAGGCAGATGAGGTGGTTCCCGATTCTCTTGAAGAGGGGCAGCTTAAGGTACATTTGCTGCCGACGCGGCCAGATGAGCTTAGTAGGATACTATCCACCGGTCCCAGGGACAACCAAATTCGAGAAGAGCAAGATCCTACCTTCTTGGAGCAGCTTGGAGAAGACGATAATGGCAGAAAAGTAAAGCTGCAGCCGGATGAGTTCAGTTGGGTAATATCCAGCGGTCTCAAGTGTGATCCAGTACAAGAAAGGAATGTCCTTACCCCCTTGGAGCAAGCGGGGGTAGAGGAGTCAGCGTCGAAACGGACTTTGACATTTGCAATGATGCTAGTAGATGAAACGATGCAGGGACAGTGCATAAAAGGTTGGAATGCAGAAGATTGCGTGTTAAACGGGTTGGGCAATAGTCTTACTCCTCTGGAGCTTACAGGAAGTAATGGTCTTACCACATTCGAACAAGCAGGAAGTGAGAAGCAGCGGCTGCAAGAGAGTTTGTTAAACACTTTGGTGAAACTGGTGTAGATTTGCTGAGAGAGGCATTAGCTGCAGGAGAGGATGCAGGCTTTGAAGCAAAGGAAAATTCTGGACTATCTGGGTTGGGTAGGCGTAGCTTTGGTTCAGAATAGGGGCTCTCCAAGTCAAAAAGGCTTGGAGATGTCGAGCATCAATTGGGTTACACAACCCAACAGGAAGGCTACAGCGAGAGCAAGTGTGGCCCAAAGTTGAAAAAGCCCGTGGAGGCAAATAAATTGCTATTAGAAAATGGGTCTAGCCAAAAGGCCCTCAAGCTAGTGCTTCTTGATGATTTGGATTGTGACTCAAGTCCTCCCAAGACGTTGGCAGCCAAGAAATTAAGCCCACTCTACACAAAGAAAGCAGCGACGTCAATTAGCCAATTCTCCACTCACAGGAAAAGTTACGGAAAGCTGAAGACAATTCACTCCAGTCGATCGGCAAGCAGCGAGAACAGAGAACCCACAGACTTGGCCGAATTCACCCTTTCAGATGAGGATATTGACCACCACAACAGTATCCTGAAGGAGGTGCTATCAACATGGAAAGTGAGCTCTCAGCTGGGAATTGTCTTCAAGCTCTATCAAGATGCCATGGTTGCTCATTTTGCTGAAATGGAGAAGGAACATCGAGTGCCAAGAGCAGGTTAGTGTTGAACCTCATTTTCCTGCTCTATATGTTTAAGCATGCATTTTTTGTGATCCCCTCCGAAGGGGATTTCAATGTGACGAGGTCGCCTGAAGAAAGAAGTGGTCAAGCAAGTAATTTGTTAGCCATGAATGCGTTCAATGATTTTATTGAAAATTTGCAGCTCGTAGACTTGCCTTTATCTGATGGCCAATACACCTGGGGCAATAATCGTTATCCTCCTGTTAGAAGTAGGCTAGACAGATTCTTGTTCTCAAGTGAATTTTTGGATCACTTTCCATTGGTGGTTTAGCGAGTGCTGCCAAGGTCTTTGTCTGATCATCCTCCCATTTTTCTAGACACAGAGGAGGTCAATTGGGGCCCTAGACCTTTTAAGTTCTTCAATCACTGGCTTGACAAAGAAGGCTTCAACACTATGGTCTGTAATGAATGGAAAGATATTGCAGCTCAATCTAGGAATAATGTTGGTTATGGTTAAAGCTAAAGAGACTTAAGCCACTCATCAATCAGTGGACAATTCAGAACTGTGAGGCGGATCCTAATTTTATCCAAGGATTGGAGGAGGAGATTGAAACGTTGGAGAAGGAAGATGCATCAAATGTGTTACCGGCTGACAAAAGAATAGAAATAGAAAATAAGCGGGCCCAGCTTTGGAATATGTATCAGGCAGAGGAGAGAGTTTGGATGCAGAAGTCCCGAAGTAAATGGCTTCAGGAAGGGGATAGGAGTATTAAATATTTCCACCTGATGGCTTTCTCAAGAAGGGTGAATCTCATTAGTAATCTAGTCTTCAATGGAAGGAGAGTGACATAACCAAGAGAGCTGAAAGATGCAGTTGCAAAGTATTATTCAGACTTCTACAACAAGGTGACGGCAGTTGGTGTTTTGGAATTAGATTGCCATTTTAAAAGCATATCAAATGAACAAAAGGATGCCCTTGAAGTCCCATTTTCTAAAACTGAAGTTTGGGAAGCTATTAAGCAGTGTGATGGTAATAAAGCTCCTGAGCTAGACAGTTTTAATATGAATTTCTTCAAACATCATTGGAGCTCAGTCAAACAATACGTGATGACTTTCCTTGAAGGCTTCCTTGAAACCGTGACTTTTGACAAGGCAGTTAACTCTTCTTTTATCACCTTGGTTCCTAAGATGGAAAATCCTGTCCATTTAAAAGATTATAGGCCTATTAGTCTTGTGGGGAGCATTTATAAAATACTGGCCAAAGTTTTGGCAATCAAATTGAAAGGGGTGATTAATGAGGTGATCGGGAGCAATCAGTTTGCGTTCCTAAAAAATAGACAATTGTTAAATTGTTTCTTAATTGCCAATGAAGCTGTTGACTATCTCAGGAAAAATAACAGGAGTGGAATTTTGATGAAGGTGGACTTTGAAAAAGCATTTGACAATGTGGATTGGAACTTTTTGGATTATGTCATGATAAAGATGAATTTTGGAAGGAAGTGGAGCAGTTGGATCCGTTTCTTCGTGGCCACTATGTCAATGTCAATTTTAATCAATGGTTCTCCTACTAAGCAGTTCGGCATTAAAAAGGCCTTCGTTAAGGTTGTCCCCTATCCCCAATGCTTTTTAATATCATGGCGGAAGCGTTCAGTGTTCTCATGCAAAAAGAGAAGTCTTCAGGGCTGTTTGAGGGGGTAAGCATAGGTCAAGGTAGCTTCAGGTTAGCTCACTTACAATATGTGGATGATACTCTTGTGTTCATAAAACTTGAATTTAAAAGTGTCTTGAACGTGAAAAGAATTCTCAGATGTTTTGAGGCGATGTTTGGTTTGAAGATCAACTTCAACAAAAGCAGTTTGATTGGGATTGAGGTGGATGAGGGTCTATTGAATGGCTGGGCCGAGTATCTTGCCTGCAAGGTTGAAACCTTCCCGGTCAAATATCTTGGTCTTCTTTTGGGTGTTAACTCTGCGGTATAAAGCATCTAGAGGCCTATCTTGGATAAAATGAGATCAAAGCTCGCTAGCTGGCAAACAAGGTACCTTTCAATGGGTGGTAGAGTGACTCTTATTAATTCCGTCTTGTCGAGCTTATCGATCTTTTTCTTGTCTGTTTTTAAGTTACCTTGTGGAGTTAAAAAAGATATGGATAAATTGATACGGAGATTTCTCAGGGGTAGTTCAGATCATCAACGCAAATTGCATTATGTGAATTGGCCTACAGTAAATACTCCAAAATGGCTTGGGGGATTAGGTATGATTGATTTCCATTTAAAAAACTCGGCCTTATTATCAAAAAGGCTATGGAGGTATGAGGTTTGGCAATGAGGTCAATTCACTATAGAGGACTTTTATGGTGGAAAAATATGGGTTTGACAAGAAGCGTCTCCTCCCCGCTCCTTCTATCAATAGATTTTTCTCTAACTCATGGAAAGCTATTACTGCCCCTTTTATTCCCTCTAACAAGTTTTATGATGCTGTTACATCAGAAATAAAGGCGTTGCTCGGGAAGGGAGACAACATTGTGTTCTGGCATGATAAATGGATAGAAGGTATGATTCTAAAAATGTGTTTTCCCGCATCTATGCTCTATCTGTGAATAAGGAAGGATATGTGGCCGAGTTTGGAAACTGGAGAAATGTTCAATGGGACTAGAGGATAGATCTCTGCAAAAATGCTCTCAATTGGGAAAAACAACAGTGGGAAGATTTGTTAAATATTCTGAAAGGGCAATATTCTAGCACTACAAGAAAATTGGTTTTTTCCGGCGAAAAATTTCCGACGGATAACCGTCGGAATAACGGTCGTCGCAAAAACTTTTCCGGCTGCCAACAGTCGGAAATCGAACGTATTTCCGACGGCAGCTGGATAATAAAAAATTATATTTTTCTGACAGATTTTCATCGGAAATTATGAGAAGAAATTAAAAAAAATAAATAATTTCCGACGGACTACCGTCGAAAATTAAATAAAAGTTTGAAAAGAAATAAATCATTTCCGACGGATGTCCATCGGAAATTAACTAACATTTTTTTAAAAATAAGTAATTTCCGACGGATATCCGTCGGAAATTATTTAATTTTTTTTTGAAAAATAAGTAATTACAGACGGATTGCCGTCGGAAAGTATTTAAAATTTTTTAAAAAATAAATATTTTCCGACGGATATCCGTCGGAAATGAAATAAAATTTTAAAAAGAAATAAATAATTTCCGACGGAAATCCGTCAGAAATTTAATAAAAAATTTTTTTAAAAAATAAATTCCATTTTAACAAAAAACTAAAAATTATTTTATACACATAAATTTGACAAAAAGTAATACTATCCTAATCGTTGTCCGTATCCGTGCTCGAGTCAGTATCTTCATTGTTGCTCGTTTTTCTTTTCTTCTTGCCGCGCTTTTCCATTTTCTCTATCTTTGCCTGTAGACTCTGAATCAGCTCCGTCATTTGTTGTCACCCAGTACTGACCTCCTCAGTCAGTTCGGCCACTCTATGACGCATCAGATCATACTCAACTTGCGACACGAACGTCGAAGATGATGCTCAATATACAGAGCGACTGGTAGAAGGCTGATTGCCCATCCCATAAACTCTACCCTTGTAGACTCCACCGGCAGCCTGAGTAAATAATTCTTCATCATTGCGTGGGGGATTCTGCGTCCGTGCAGTACTATCATCTGTCGTTTTTGTCTGATTGAGTCTTTCTTCAGCCGCAAGAGATTGAAAAGCGTTCTATCAAGGAAAAAAATATATTACACATTTTTTTATTATTAATAAACTAAATAGATTTTGTTAAAAAAAAGTATTTTTACTAAAAAACTCACATATGTAGCCTTGGTACGGGAATCAACCCACTGATCTCGCTCTCCAGTCTCGGGATTTTTTTTCTTGTGGCCAATTAAGAAAATATCAATCTTTGATGGCCTTTTGCCCATAGTATTTTCCTACATATTATATAAATATTAGATTAACAAATCATATTAAATTATACATAAATGACATTGAAACAAAAAAAAATATAAATATTCTTACAATTCTCGCTGCATGTGTAGCAAGTGATATTGAGCCGCAAGTATTGAGAGACCCGCCTTTCTCTGAAGCACGAGCCTCCTTTGCCTGAATTTGCCTTTTTTTGAATGCTTCAGACGCCCAATGTTTTTGAAGGCATTCCCAGACGTGGTCGCCTATCCATTGCAGTCTTGTCTTTCTGCGGCGGATTTGATGAAAAATATCCGCAAAGCGCTTTGCCCCTCGTACTTCGAACGCTCGGCGGATTATTTCATCATTTCTTGGCAACCAATAAACTTTGCGCTACAAACATAAATGACGACATTAGTAATTATATAACTTATAATTTATATAAATCAATATAAATAATAATATAACAGTAAAAAATTACCTTAAACTCCGAAAACATCCTATCGCGAACCTCTAGTAGAATTTCGCGCCATACGGCCCAAGGTTTTTCAAAGTGGGCTTTGATTGCATCGTAAATTGCACCCGTTGCAGTATGACTCGGAATGAATCTAAAAATATAAACAAAAGAAGAAATCAATATTAAAATTTTAATTGAATACAAGTATTATTTAAAATAAATGCTAAAAATTTTACCCGGTAGAAGTCTCGTCCGGTATGATATATTTTGCGCCATCCTCCTCCCGTACATGATCCAATGGAGGCTCGATCTCGGCTTCGCCATCATCACGATGCTCCGAATGCGGTGGTGATGATGATGGGCTAGATCCATCTCCAGTATGTGTGATGCGCAGTGGTGATGAAGATAGACCCGATCCATCTCCAGTGGGCTGTGTTGAGTCGGCTAAGAGTGGACGACTGAATGTGAACCCTGACGGAAAGGGACGCAATGGTGTATGCTCCGACGAGCGCGAACTAGCACGACCTCTGCCGCGACTAGCACGGCTACCTCTGCTATGATCTTTATCCATTTAATTAAAATCCTACAATATCTAACAAAATATAACGAGAAAGAAAACGGTAAGGATTTGGGGGGACTAGGTTTTCAGGATATAGAAGTGTTCAATAACTCCTTGTTAGCCAAACAATTGTGGAGGTTAATTCAGTCCCCTAATTTGCTTATGAGCCGAGTAATGCAAGCAAGAATATCCACTTGAAGGAAGCATTCAGAATCAAACACACTTTAGTAAACAGTATCAAGCAGACAAAAAGCATAAGCAGAATCAATACTGAGCTTTATAGCAAAGCCATTTCAGGCCAGAGAACAACTAAAAGAAGGATGAGAGAACATTCCAGAAATTCTCCTCAAGCATCAAGAAAAGAAAAGAAAAGGAAAAAACAATCATCGTATTAACGACCAGAGGAAATTCAAAATAATAATGGAAAAAAAGTCTAAAAGTGCTAAGAAAAGATTGAAACTTGGAACTTCCATTCAGAATATCATCTTTCAACTTCAGTTAATTTCTAAAAAGAAATGATTTTACACAAAGTACCCAAAGCCAAGTATATCAAAAACTGATTCACTAATTGACAGCACAAGATTTTAAAACAACAACAATTATGTCAAATTTGCTTGTAAATATAACAAAAGAACCAGCAAAAGAAGAAACATGATCAATCTTTGAAACTTTCCAAAACCCAAACTAAAGGAACATTGGTCAAAAATCCGCAAAGTGAAAGCCAAGAAAAACAGAGATCACCCAGGAATGTTCAAAAACTAAAACCAACCCATTACTTTCGGCTAAAGATACTGCCCAAAAGAAAGCAGAATCTTTAGCCAGCAACGAGGAAAATTTCAGTCCAACAACAATTGCCTAAATGCAAAATTTTGGTCCAAAGAAATTACCAAATTTTTGTGAAAAATTTAGTTTAGAACAATGGCCAAAAATGAACAAAAATTTCATGCAAGGAGGAGGGCTGCTCAAAGAACCAAATTTTCAGTCAACAATTTCAGCCACAAGTTTGAAACTTTCAGCTGCCAACAATGCAAATTCTATCACAATTCTTTAGTAATTTTCAACACAGGTTCAAGAGACAAGAACCCAAAAGAATAATGACAAGAATAATGGATTCAGGCAGAAAACTCTAAGATAGATATTCTTCGGCAGAAATATTATGCACACATATGCTACTGCAGAAATTATATGGAAGAATTAGAGTTCAAGAATCATGTGATTTGTGGATGAAAATAAAAGTTAGGTAGAAAGAAATTGAACAAGAATAATACTTGACTTCAGCCAAAACACAATAAGAGTACTTTCGGTGGAGCAAATTCCGGCAGAAAGAAAATGTTTTTTTTTTGTGCAGCTAATAAAATAAAACAAAAATTGATAAGGACCATTGTTTCCAATGTTTCGGCCAAGAGGAATTGGAATAAAAATAAATTGAGACAAGTAGAGGATTTGAGCAATTGATGAAGTTAGGCCAACACCACTTGCGACTAGGAGGAACTTTCTGGACAAATAGAATTCGAACAGCCAAAACCTGGGCAGGAAGGAAGTTTAGGTGGTCAATTTGGTTTCACGATTTCGACCACTGAATTATATATATATTACAGCCAAAATAATATAACATAAGAACCAATATTTTGTGCAGAATTCTAAACACGACACAAGTGAAGATTTCGGCTGGAATAACCAACTTTCAGTCAAGATTTTGTTAGCCAAGAAAGAACTAAGAGTGCAGAATTCTGTTATGAATCAAGATAAAAGTCAGCACAATTTATTCAGCAGCAAATGAACAAGGAGTCTGGACAAGAAAAGTAGTCTAGCTGAAGGAAAAATTCAAGAACAAGAAAAAGAAGAAAAAGCGATGCTTCTTGGACAAAATTCTAGTCAACAATCTTGGCCAAGAGCACCAAAATTCACAATAAGTTCAGCCAAGCAAGTGCAAAATTTGTTGTAAAAATTCTGCTAAGCTTTAACTAAAGTGCAAGACGGTTTTCTTCAGAGAAAAATCTACAAAAATTATGGACAACTTTCCAAGGATACAAGACGGCTTTTAGGCACAATTCAACAAGAATTCTGAATAAAAGATGCGGTATGGTTCTGAGAACAGTCCAACAAAATTTAGGAATGTACTGGAAATTGAAGATGTCTAAGCCACTGGTATACTAGACAAATAGCAAGCTCAAACTTTTGAAAGTCTATTCTTTTTCCAACTTGTACTTTCTATTTTCTAACAACCAAGTCAGGAATCATATAGCAAGTAGAGACTAGAAAAATCAGAAATTTCAAGTCTTGGTACCACTAGACAACAACCTCTTTCTTCTCTATGCTAATTTAAGATACATTAAGTTTTCCCTTCCCCAACACTGAAAAATCTGAAGTCAGATTATAGGTTAGAAGAATTGAAGCAAACTAATGACCACAGTGATTTGAAACAAACTTAGTATCCAAAGCAAATGGCTAACAAAAAGAATAGAGAAACAATATAAGGTAAGAAAAGGAAGAAGAAGCTGAGCATATACTTCATTCTCTTTCTGCATACAATGTCCAAAAAATGCAACCTAACCAAAACACCAAAAAAAATTCAATAATCACCTGGCCCTTGTTTCAAAAATCACCTGGCGGAGTTAGAAATGGGCGAGGACACAGAACAAAAAATTTCAGAGAGCGGGAGGGAAGGTCGAAATACAGATGGCGGAGGGCTTGGAGGCAACATCCGATGCGCGTTGTGCTTTCAATCAGTTTGGCTTACTAATTTTAGAAATACGGCTCCTAACAACCTAACCAAAATGCCAAAAAAATCAAACTAGGGAGAACAAAAAAATTCAGAAAAAGAGGACAAAAAATTTTCAGAAAATATGTACAAAAAAAATTCCAAGAATGTAACGAAAAAATGCACAAAAATCCTATACATTTCTTTTAAAAAATGCACAAAAAAATGCAGAAATAGGCAAACAAAAGTGGGGAGGTTGCAATGCGCGTGATGCGCGAGGGCTTGCAACCAACCGGCAGCGAAAAAGGCCAAAAATGGGGGCTTACCAAAATTTCAAAAGGGGCAAATACCCACTGGCAATGCGCGAGGGAGAGGCGGAAATTTCAGTTGATGCGACGGAAAAGAGAAAAGGGAAGTGCAGATGCGACGGAAAAGGGAAGATTTGGCGGGAAGGGAGGGGGAAAAGGGGGGAGGGGGGAGGCGAGAGGCGGGAGAGGAGGGCGCACGGGAGGGAGGGGGAAAAGGGGGGGTTTTTTTTTTTTTTATCTACTGTCACATTTCCGGCGGATAGCCGTCGGAAAGTAAATTTTTTTTTACTTTTTGGAGGAAATTCCGACGGATTATCCGTCGGGAATTTTTTTACATTTTTATTTTGAATATTACCGTCAGAAATTTAAATATTTTTTATTTTTCTTAAAATTCCGACGGTTTGTCCGTCGGAAATGTTTAAATTTTTTTAATTTTTGGCAAGAACTGCCAACGGATTTTCTGTCGGAAATTTTTTAATATCTTATTTTGAATATTACTGACCGTAATCCGTCGGAAAGTTAAATTTTTTTATTTTTCTTACAATTTCGACGACTTTTCTGTCGAAAATGTTTAGATTTTTTATTTTTTTTTAATATTTCCGCCAACTCATTTTTAAAGTATTTTTATTCATATTATTTACCTCCTTTTTATCATAATTGTTATTTGTTTAACTATTCAAAATATATATATTGAAAATGATATATTTTTATCTATCTCTGTTTGTTATTTATTTAAGTATTTTAAAAAAATATATACTCTTTTATTGTAAAGAAAGAGTTTTTATCCCATTTAAACTTTGAATACTTCTAATTGGTTTATTATGTTAAAAAAAAAAACAAAATATCCGACAGAATCAATATTTAAATCATTCATCCACTCACTATTTCTTAAAACCTCTTTTTAATTCAAAATATTATGCATAAGAATCAATTAGTAAAATAATACAACATATATATCCTAAAATTCTGTAAAAAAACATATTATTTAGTCTGAATATATATCCTCGAATTCTTCTTCGGGACTCGTTTCTTCGCTATCTACAAATTCTGTCTCTTTATCTGAATCATTGCTCACGTGTTCTTCTTCAGCATCCTCATCATCCTCATCATCCTCATGCCTGTTCATTTCTACATCAACATCTTCATCATTATTGCACTGAAAATCTCGGAGACGATCTTCTAAATCATCGTCTACAGTGTATTCCACGTTTGATGTGTCAGTTTGGAATGCTATGTCTATTGAATCCTCCACTTCGACCCTACCCACTGGTTTTGTGTTAATCACGGCCCACCATTCAGACTTATCAGGTCTCAAAGGATAAGGAACATAATACACTTGTCTAGCATTTTGTGCAATCACAAATGGGTCAAATATACCGTATTGTCTTATATATCTCACATCAACTAATTTATATTGTGGATGTACCTTTGTTCCTGATGGTCTCCGTGTGTCGAACCAGGTACAGTAAAATAATGTTACTGTTTTGACGAGATCTCCTGATGAGTATTCCAATTCCACAATGTCTTGAAGAACTCCGTAATAGTCGACCTCGCCAGCTTCACTGCCATCACCTCTGACCCATACACCACTATTTATCGTCTTTCTTTTTTCGGACCAGGTGGCTGTGTGAAATTTGTATCCATTTACAAAGTATTTCTGGTATGATTTCACCTTTCGACTTGGTCCCCATGATAGAGCATGTAGATTTGGGTTGGTCACTCTGTTGGAAACATTTTGTACCTGTAATTGAATTAAAAAAAACTTCAGCATTTAGGTTATAATGAATTTACATCTATTGTGTAATAGATATTTGTAGGCTAATGACCACTTACATAATCTTTGAACCATGTACTAAAATATTCACGAACAGCTTCATTCCCATAATAATTTCTGAAATCTCTGAAATATATTTCAATCATTAATGTCGCGATTAGATTACATAAGAAAAATGGTAAAAAAAACATAATCAACATACTGTACCTCAGAGTTGGTTGGATCTCCTCACAATTAAGCGAACGCATCGCTTTGGCAAAGATAGAGCTCATTATCGTCTAACCACCGAATAGTTGGTTTTCCTGATGCTCTGCCCGTAAGATCAAATATTGACAAAGATGGAGGGTTCGTACTAGGACCTCTATCATCTTGCCGATTCACTCTCTTTCTTAAACTCGGGATATGCTTCTCAAAATAGAATGAACAAAAATGTGAAGTTTCCCTGGCAAGGTATGCTTCGCAAATCGAACCCTCGACTCTAGCCTTTTGTTTCACTGACCGTTTACACTTCCCAATGTTCCTACAATTGAAATTCGTTAAACAACATGTTAGAGAACTAAAAAAAATATTATATATACGTAATTAGGAAAAAATAGGTTTAATTACCTTTCAAAAGGATACATCCACCTATATTGAACCGGCCCTCCAAGTCTGGCTTCTTCTACTAAGTGAATAGGAAGATGCTCCATTACATCAAAAAAGCTAGGTGGAAAGATTTTCTCCAACTTGCACAGTATAACAGGGATATTATCTTGCACACTGTCTAAATCTGTATCTCTCAAAGTGCTCAAACACAATTGCTTGAAGAATTGACTGATCTCTGTTATTGCTTTCCAAATATTTTCAGAAAGTGAATTGAATGCAACGGGAAGCAAATTCTCTATTAAGACATGACAATCGTGGGTTTTTAACCCTGTTAATTTTCCTTCTTTCAGTTGGACACACCTACGCAAATTTGATGCATACCCATCTGGCATCTTCAAATTCTTTATCCATTCACAAATATTGCGTCTTTCATCCAATGTGAATGTGTATTTTGCCTTCGATTTGGAATACTTGCCGTTGGCCTGTTTTTGTAGGTGCAATTCACTCCGCCTACAATGCTTCATCAGATCCAATCTTGCCTTCACATTATCTTTGCTCTTGTCCTTTACATCCATAACAGTGTTGAACAAATTATCAAAGAAATTTTTCTCAATATGCATGACATCTAAATTGTGGCGAAGCAAGTTATCTTTCCAAAGTGGGCAATTCCCAAAATATGCTTTGTTTTGTCCAGATTATCTTTGAATGCCATATCCGTGAAGTCTAAAACTTCCCGCCTCATATACCTTAGGAATAGATGAAATTCGATCCCAAATCTCTTCCCTGCATAACCTTCGCGGTGGATCATCAACTTCAACACGATTTTTAATGAATTCGACACATTCTGCCCCGAATGTGTGATCAGGTCCTAACCATCGTCGATGACAATCAAACCACGAATTTTTCCTGCCTTCTTTTAAATAGAATGCTTTCGTATCCTCCATGCAAATCGGACAAGCCAATCTCCCAGCTGTACTCCACCCAGATAACATTCTATACACAGGAAAATCATTAATTGTCCACATAAGTGCAGCACGCAATTGAAATTTTCTTTTGTGAAAATATCATATGTCAAGACTCCAACATGCCACAACAATTTCAATTCATCTATTAAGGGTTGCAAGTAGACATCAATTGAATTCTTTGGATTATGCGGGCCTGGAATGATGCAACTCAAAAATAGATATGAAGTTGTTATGTACATCTCAGGTGGAAGATTATACGGAGTCACAAAAATTGGCCCACATGAATAAGGAGTAGATGACATACTAAAGGGTGTAAAACCATCCGCACACAAGCCTAACCTGATGTTCCGCGGTTCCGCAGCAAAATCTGGATATTTTTCATCAAAATGTCACCATGCTAACCCATCGGATAGATGACAGAATACATCATCTGGCCTTCTGTTCACATAATGCCACCTCATATGTGGTGCAGAACTCATGGAGGCATACAATCTCTTAAGCCTGGGTATTAGAGGAAGGTAATGCATCGACTTAAGTGGCACTCGCTTTCCTTTGCTAGTCGATTCACTTTTATAACGAGGGTGTTCACAAAATTTATACTCCTCTAAGTGATCGTTCTCGTTGCAGTACAACATACAACCAGTTGGACAACAATCAATCTTCTGGGCAGATATTCCTAATTTAGACACCAACTTTTTCGTGTGATAATAACTTTTTGGAATGTCTATTTCTTGTTGGGGGTTAACCTCTCTTATCAATTCAATCATGGCATTCATGCAGTCGTGTGGTACGTTCCAATCTGACTTGATGCTCATTAGTCTAACAGCTGTGGATAATTCAGAATGAGTCGAACTTTCCCACAACAGACTACTAACAGCCTTTAACAAATCATAAAATTTTTGAGCTTCTTCATTAGGAGGCTGTTCAGTATTTTGCACAAATTCACGTTCACCATTACTCATAAAATGAGAATTTGCTGCAACTCTTATCATATCATGATATCGACTACTTTCTACATTATTTGTTCTCGCGATATTCCTCTGCTCATGCATATATGTAGCATATATAGAGTCAAAATTCGGAGGCTCTACCTCACCATGGTCAATCCACCACCAATATTTAGGTTTAAAACCATTCTTCTATAAATGAACCACCACATCTTCTGGACCAAATGTTTTACCAGACTTACACTTTCTGCAGGGACACCGAATGACTCCTTCATTCTGATATTTAAGAAGAGTACAAGCATGTTGCACGAATTCATTTACCCCACTCATAAATTCATCGGTTAAACCTCTTACATAGGATTTATTCTGTTATACATCCAACTACGGTGTCGAATGAAATCCATCTACACATATATAAAAATAAATATCATAGTAATAAAAATATAACATTAATATAAAGCATAATTTATGTCACGACATAAAATTAATATAGCATGACCACGATATATAAACAACTACGGTGTCGAATGAAATCCATCTACACATATATAAAAATAAATATCACAGTAATAAAAATATACACATATAAAATTAAATATTATAGTAATAAAAAATTAACTACTTACCTTGTTAAAATGTCGATTTGTGTTCTTTACGCATGCTATTTATCTAGAAGAATAAAACCTTGGATGAAAATGAAAAATAAACGAGTTATTTTGGTTGAATGGAGAAGAAGAAGAAAATAATGGAGAAGAAGATAAGGCCTTACAGTGATTTTGTTAGATTTAGATGTTGGACTCCATAGATGGGAGAGCAAAGCTGATCGATGAAAAACTCCTAAGAGGAGGCCTTTCAAATGTTGTTAGATTTGCAGGTTGGACTCCTTAGGTGGAAGAGATAAGCTGATCAACGGCGGTACAAAGAAGAGCTACAAAGAAGAGTGGCAGAAAGAAGAGCTACAAAGAAGAGAATGCTGCCGAAGCTTGGGTTGATATTGCCGAAATTTCGACTAAATCATTGAAAATGTCGTCGAATTCAAAAATTTTCGAAATCATCGAAAATTGTCGACCGTCGAATTAAATTTTTTTACATTTTTTTTTAAATTGCGACGGATGTTCCGTCGACAATGTTTTAATTTTTTATTTTTTTAAAAACTATTTCCGACGGAAATCAGTCGGAAATATAATTTTCTTTTTTATATTAATTTGTTAAATATTCCGACGGCTAATCCGTCGGAAAATTTTGAAAAATAAATTTTTTTGGAGCTTTTCCGACGGAATATCCGTCGGAATATATTGGCGCCGCGTGGTGCCAATTTGTTCCTACGGGTTTCCGGCGGATTTTCGTCGGAAATATTGTTTCCGACGAATGTCCGTTGGAGATTTTGCTGCCGGACTCCAATTCGCTTTTTCCGACGGATGTCCGTCGGAAGGTTCCGTCGGAAATTAAGCCTTTTCTTGTAGTGTAGTCGAAACTGCCAAGATCGGATCATTTGGCAAGCGGTCCCAAAAGGTACGTATTCCACCTCTTCTTTTTACAAGTCTATGTTGCTGCCTCAAAGGCAAGGGTATGTCAACTAAAACCTAGTGTGGAATGGGTATGGTTCACCTAAAGTGGAAGTCTTTGTCTGGCAACTAATTAATCAGAAGCTACCCGTGAGAAGCTGTCTGCTTAGGAGGGGTATTATTAGAGCAGAGCTTGCTGTATGTCCGTTCTATAATACTGAGCTGGAATCTGTCCAACACTTGTTCTTCAATTGTTGGTGTAGTTGGTTGGTGTGGACTAGGTGTTTGGAAACTTAGGGTGTTACCTGGGTCTGCCCAGGTGATCATTTCATATTCCTGAACAGCTGATAGCAGTCCTCCCCAGAATTCAAAGGAAGGCAACCTTGGATTCTACTGCCTTATGTCATTACTTGGTCTATTTGGCTGTGCAGGAATCAGGTTACTTTTAATAATAAGTGTTTCGATTTCGCGCAACTCATGGATTTGATTTTTATTAGATTTGCAACTTGGTTTAAGGCGAAATGGCCGTCTTTCTCAAAATCTATTACAGACATATTCCGACAACCGAATAACGCAGAAGTGAGACAGGTGCACCGGTGCAGGAAGGAAATTGTCACTTGGTTTCGACCTCGACCTGGTAGAATGAAGTTCAATGTAGATGGTTCAGCAATCGGTAAACCAGGTAGGGCCGGGATTGGGAGAATTCTAAGGGATGATTTGGGAAAAACAAAGGCTATGTTCTCTAAGCATGTCGGAATTCTGGATTCAAATAGGCCAAGTTCTATGCTATTCGTGAGGTTTTCTGGGTATTTTCTGAGTTTATTTGGAAGTGCTTTCATGTACTTGTAATTGAAAGTGACTCGGTTAACGCAATTAATTGGCTAAATAATCCAGAGAAGGCCCCGGGCACCTAAAGAATGTCTCAAACCACCTTGACTTGCTGAAGAAGAAAATTAAGCATTGAGAGGCTTATCATATTCCAAGGGGCATGAATAGTGTGGGTGATAGGTTGGCAAAGTCAGGAGTGTCCAAAGTGCAAAACATGCTGGTGATCATTGAGGAATAAGTGTTTGCCTCTGCTTCGTATTATTTACTATTTCTTATTTTTTTAGTAGCCTGCTGAATAGGTAATGTATTTTTTAGCTACTGTTCACTACATTGTAACCTTTGCTCTACATTTTTAATAATAATATCTGCCTTCTTGGCTTGTCAAAAAAAAAAAAGAAAAAGGGATTGGTCTTGTTAAAAAATTATGAGATATTAAGTGATATAATTTTTGGAATGAGAGAGATAGTCCATAGTTTTCACATTGGGATATAAATGATATTTTTGTATGGTTTTCTGTTATAATAAATAATAGTTCTTTTGGTAGACATAGACTTTAAAATTAAGCGAATCACGTGAAATCTCTATGTTATTCATATTTTGTACTTGATTTACTTTTCATTAAATTATTATGTTTTTAAATCGTTAATATATAGTTTTGTTTAGTTCCACGTTGTTTCTCTAACACAAACTTAGTTGCCAACAACGATTTCAGTAGTCCAATTCAAACCAAGTTTCACAAAATGAAATCAGTATCTGTTTTACCTTTGACAGAAGTCACAAAAACGTTAGACACGACTAACATAGAACTGCTAGGTTTTGGAGCACAAAAAAGCATTGAAACATGGACTTGCTATCTACTTATGGAACTCCATAACCCACAAGTTACATACAAAACATACTAAACTTATACCTTGAAATCCTGCTGCCGTAGCCAATGTAAGGAACTCTTGTTCAGTTCTCTCTTTTCCTCCAGGGATTTGAGTCATCATTAGCAGATCAAGTTGGCAAGTGGTTTTGACGCATGCACTAGTATCTGGGATCACAGGAAGAAGTGCATCGATTACTATTACTTTTCCATTTTTTGGTAGTGCCTCGAAACAATTCTTGAGCAGCTTCAAGCAATGATCATCGTCCCAATCATGAAGTATCCACTGCAGATATATATTCATGCAGAGCCAACATAAGTAGGCATTATGCCTTTAAAGCATCATTAGATTTACACCTTTATGGTTTATTATACTAGCTGACCTACAAACAAAATGCTATCAGGTGTATCTTAAGGATACCTAATCGACTAACAGTAACAATAAGAAGCAGCTCAAATAACAAATTATTCATCAGAAACAGAGCAGCATAATCTTGCTTAAGAGGCCTACAAATATTCATCCACCAATGTGCAATAATCATGACTTGACTAACATTTAACAAATCACCTTCATAAAGATTGCATCCCCTTTCGGAACACTTTCAAACATATCTCCTGCAACATGTTCTACTCCTGAATGTATTCACTTTATTAGGGCAACACACAGTAGTGATCAAAAGATAAAAAATTCTGTGATGATAGAAGTCTATCACAAGAGAATTTATCTTTTTTCTATCACAAGATAAAAGAATTCATGATCTTGAGAAAAGATGGCATTATACCAGGATAGGCTGGGGCATGTTTTATAACATGTTGCAAATCAAAATTAATACCCCTGATATTTGACCATTTAGTAGTAATAACATTGAGGGTAATTCCAAGGCCACCACCAACATCTACCAAAGTTTTAAGTTGCTCAAAGCCTTTGTAACTCTCAAGAAATCTTTCCATCACAATAGTTGTGTGGTTCATCATTGCCTTGTTGAAGACCTCATTGAATCTGGGATCTCTTCCAGGATAATCGAATGCATGTGTGCCATGCACCCTATTAAACGGAACTCCCCCTTCAACAACTGCCTTTTCTAACTCGTACCTAAATTTTTGTTCAAAAGCAAAATTTAAGACAAATTAAATTGTGCTGAACTGATGCTCTACGTTAAAAATAATATGGTTTTGCATTTGTATCAGTTTAATACATGAAATTTCAAACAACTCATGATTCTCATGAAATGTTGTTCCTCACACCAGAGTCATAAGATTGTTAAGGGCAAAGGCAAATGACAAAAACCAAAATATACATGCTTTGATTTGAAAGGTAATATTAGCAAAGGAGTTGTCCTTTCTAGCCATTTGCCTTTATTTTCCTTTACTTTCGAGTATGCATACCGTGGATAAAAATGCTTGGATAAATTTTGGTATTAGCAATACTAGTATGGAACATGTGTATGATTGATATTTTACTTTGCTCTATAATATTATTTATTGTGACTTTCACAGCACTTTTTTCATTTTGAGTAAGATAATTACAACTATTCATCTTCAGTGGTAGCAAAATAAACTCAACCTAATTAACCTACTATTTTTAAAGCCATTGGATTAAGTCAAATGGGTTACTTATTAAATAATAATTTGTAATTTTACGGGTTAAATTAGATTGAACCCAATTTGATTCAACGAATTAAAATTATTAATTTAAAAAATTAAAGAGGATAAAGAAGTTATAAAAATGAAAGCACATTTGTAAAGTTTGGCCATTTAGAAATTTGCAATGGACAATATTAGCAAAGCTAGTGATATGAACATCTGGCATTTGTTTTAGTTCAATGATTTTGCTCAATGTGTGAATAAACACTTTCATTCAAACAAATTACATTAACATTAAAAAAATTCAAATTTCTTCAGTATTATTTTTTTAAAAAAATTAATTTTTCGTGGTGAGAAATTAAATACGCTAATGCAAACAAGGAAATCAAAACTGAATCTAATCTAACACTATTTCGATTTACTACTATCGTTATGGACAGATGGAACCACTTGAAATTGGCAATCAGTGAGATGTTGATGGGATCCATTTTTGGATCTAAAATTTTCAGGCATTTTAGGCTCTATAGATTGTTTTTAAAAATATTTTTTATGATAAAAATTTATTTAATATAAAAAATTACAATTAAAAATATAAAAATTCAATTTAAATGACAGTCTATATAGTCTCTTAATCTTTCTCATGTAGCGTACTAAACTAGTTTTGAGTTCTACGTTTTAAAATATATTTTTTTATTTTTTGATATAATAATTGTAAAATAAAAAATATATTAAAAATGAAAAAATGTAATTGAAAAATGCAAAAATTGTTGTTGGCCATACCCACCCATTACTTTTCAGCCCTGTGTTGTGCCAAAATAAATGAATTAAAAGTAATTATATTTATAATGACTTTGATATGATAAGTACAAAAAGATAAAATTATTCTTTATTATTTTATATTTTTTAAAAAATAATAATAAATAATTTTTTTTAATACTTGCTATATGATTACTATAAAAATTCACTAAGAGTAACATTACTTTTGAAAGAAACAAAATAACGTCACTTACCAGCTTTCCGTGAAAACTTTGTCCAGTACCAAATCAAGGAGGGGACCCAAGGAAACTCCTCGTTTGTTCCACCCAAAGTACTTGGCCACCGGAGCCAATCCGTACAACCTTTGGCCACGGCCGTCAACGGAGCAGGTCAGCACAGAGTGGCTAACAAGGAGGCGCAGCATCCGATCAAGCATAGGAGCAGCATTTGGGTTGTTAATCTCACGGTCATCATCATTATTTTGACTTCTAGGACGAGCCCCCAAGCGAGCAGCAATTTGGGAAGGCGAGAGTTGCGCTCCGGGACCGTCTCGGGCAATAATCTCAAACAAGTCAAGCCGGATGGCGGCCATCAACACCATGGGAAGTGATACGGAGGTCACCAGCTGCATGGCATATGAGAAATGCTGCTCTTTTTCCTCTTGTCCATGATTTATGTTTGCTGCCGTTTTTGCTAGAGTTTCCATACTACTGCTAGCGACGAATGTTGCTATTATGTATGCGTATAGCCCTTTTTCTAATATATATACGGCCTCCGTCCAAAACATTCAGTTTCCAATTTTTTTTTCGTTTTAAAAAATATATATTTTTTTGAAGAAAATTTGTATATTATTTTCATTAATAATTTAATAATTATATATGGTATTTATAAAGATAAAAAGAAAAATTATATATTTATAATATATTAATTGTATTATGTTTTATAATTAAAAAAAAACATAAGAATTTTTTTTTTAGATGTGTGAGAATGAGTATTTGTTCTCTCATTTACAGCCTTCACTCACAGTCACTCAAACGTTATTTTGGGAGTTTGGATTGTGACTTGTTTGAGAAATTTTTTTATTTGGATGTGTAAAAATTGTGGTGATAATTTTTTGTAAGAAAATATTTTGAAGGAAGAATAAAAAGTGAATTAGAGAGAAAATCTTTTATAATTATGTGAAAAAAATTGGAAGAAAATTGCAAATTTTAAATTCAACTTTTAAAATAAAATAAAATAAAATAAAAAAGTATTTAAATATTTTATTTTTTTGTGAGAAAAATTAAATTTTTGTAAATAAAGTTTCATCCAAACATAGGTAGAAGAGGTTTTTGATTTATTTCTTTAACGAGTTGCTGTGTATTTAGAGAAAAAAACGCGTTGCTGTGTAAAGATAGAGTAGGCGGTAGTAGAATAACAAAGAAAAAAACAAAAGGAAGCCCTGCCTAATTCCTGCTAGCTTTTAAAATTGGATATGAATGCCAAAGCAAAGTTGGCTGTCAGAGTGAGTGATTTTCAAGAAATCTGCCGAAAATGGTGATATTCACGTGGATTTTCTTAATTTATGCAAACAAATTTAGTTCATTTTATAGTACGTGTCGACTCAACTGTGTTAGTACTGAAGTCCCTGCTCCACAAGTGACGTAAGGGCTGAAATCACAACGGCGTCACACATGGCACATATGAAGAACAAATTTAGGTTTTAAGTGAATATTAATTGTTAAAGAATTATTAGAATTAATTTATGAGATAAAATAAATTTAAAAACTTATAAATACATAAATAATTTTTGCGATAGAGTAATGATATTTACCGTGACTTTTTATCATGACTTTTCATATGACAGATGTGGCAAGTATGAAAAAACCAAAATCATCCATTCTTATTTTGTATTTTGTAAAGAGGGTGATGAGTGAATTTTATCGTTTTATACTTGCTTCATCAGTTATTATAAAAATGTCACTGTGATTAGTTTTTAAAAATATCATTACTCTTTACGATAATGTAAGTGTAAATTAACTGAAAATGCTCGTACCCTATTATTAGTTCACTGCTAAATAAATAGGTATCATTCTCAAGTTTTGATATATCAAAACTTTAATAGTACAAAAAAAACAAAAGAGCGTGATGCATTTTTTTGTAGCAAAAATATTGATAAGTGAATATAATGATAACTTCTAGGTTAAGATATCTCTATTATCTTATCTAATTATGGGAGAATTTAGCCTTATCTAACGTAAATTGTTATCTTGTAGGAAAAGTGCTTAAAGAATGATTAGATTGAAAAGATTGCTTGAGTAAGAAGGAAGGCCACGTTTCTCAAACAAAAGAAGGACTGGTATGTCAATGCCATAGCATGTAAATTTACATGCCACAGCATTGAAGAAAGCGGCAGAATCACGGAATTTGAGAGATTTTTGCAAATCAGATTATCCAGTTGCAACAATTGACTTCTACACAACATGGACTGTTAGTCTTCGTGGACGACAACAACTACAAATAAAGGAGGCGACAGAACCCGTAGAAAACCGTAGACAACAATAGCAATAGAGATAGTTTTACTTAGTTTTATTTTCTTGCAAGCCATGTTTAGTGGCTGAATTTCTTTTCTTTAGGATTGGGATGTAGCCATCATTACTTAATTTTCATTTATATAATTGTGATATTTTCCAACATCTGATTTATTTGGTATTATTTCTTGTAAATGCTTGATCACCATTTGCATGTTTAAGGTATTGGTGAAGAGGCGACAGCTGACATCAATATTAGTTCGTGAATTGGTCAGACTTTAATTGTGAATCATGATAGTAGATTCTAAATTTCTGCAACATAATATTCTGTTGTTCATCATGCATTCATAGTAATTTTGGAGTCACGAAAGTAGTCCCATGATTATTATTTGAATAGGAATATTATACTCTGAGAGGAGATAATGTTTGATTATGTGAATAGTTGTGAGGAATTATCACAAAATAATTATATGAATGGAATTTATAGTAATGGTTGGTGAAATCCCACGTCCTAAAGTTTGATAATCTGAATTCTTTTAGTTGAACTTTTTAATATTGCTTTTGCTTGATTTTTATTATTACATCCACTCTTCTTTTAATGTTGATCTAGATAATAGGGTAGATATTGCTTAACTGGTAGTTGTTCACCTCCCTGTGGGACGATACTCGTAATTATACTATAATTACAAGACTTGCAATTAGTAGTTAAGGAAAACACCGAGTCAAATATATATTACTTCAATCCGTGACTAAGAAAATCCCCGAGATCAGAATATTTATGGTTTTAAATTCGGTTTTGAGGGCAGTGCGTGTGTGTGTATATATATAGATATATAGATATATATATCGATATATATATATATATATATATATATATATATATATATATATATATATATATATATATTCAAGGAGCTAAAAATACATATAGACATATATATATTAAAGGAGCTAAAAATCAGAATTTTTATAATAGTCTTTTTTTACTGGAATCCCATGAAGAAGTTCACGTGAATACTGTTAATGATTGGAAACTTGACAAATAATCTCACCCGATTTAGGCTTTTCGTTTTAGAAAAAAAGTTCAATTTTAATTCAATATAATTTTTTTTTTAGAATTATAAGATATAACACATAATATACAAATAAATTTATATTTTTATATTTTCATTCTTATTTTTTAAATTTAATTTATAAGGATAGTATAAAAAATTACACTAAAAGTGAACTCATTTTTTAGAATAAATAAAAATTTTATAACTAATTTTTTTTTAGGTAGAATCACACTTTTAATCCCTAATGTTTTATTTAACAGTACTTTTAGTTTTCAATGTTTTAAATTTGACACATTTAGTCCTCAAACTTTCATATTTTGATGAATTTAGTACAATTGATGGCTATTAAATTAAGAAATGACAAAAAACTTTTACAAAATTTTCTATCAAAATTTTTTAATTTAATAATTTTGAAAATTACATTCTTTTTAGTCATAATTTTATCAAATTTTTTATTTCACAAATTTAATTAGTTCTTTTTTTTTTGGTTCAAAACCAATATCTTTTAATGTTTAAATATTAAAGAATGAGGGTTTTGAATGAAAAATAAAAGAAAAAGAAGGTAATTTTCAAAATTTGTAAATTAAAATTTTAATAGCAAATCTTGTAACAAATTTTGTTATTTCCTACTTTAATAGCCATCAATTATACCAAATTTGTCAAAATATGAAAGTTTGAAAACTAAATATGTCAGATTTAAACATTGGGGGACTAAAAATGATATTGGATAAAATATTAAAGACTAAAAGTGTGATTCTCCCTTTTTTTTAAGATAAAGGTAATATTTTGAATATGTAATCGTTTATTTTCTTTCCAATAGGAATTTCATCTGGTGGTTAGATTTGGTGTTCCATCCATTAACACTATGCATAAATTATCAAAAAGGAATTTGTCTTCTTTAAATTATGTCTAACTATCATGGTTGTCAAAATCACAATTCGAATCGTAGAATTGCGCTATCCTACGATTTGGATACACAAAATCGATCTAGGATCATTCAGTATGTACGATCGGCGGTAGGATCACTCAGGATCAATAGGATCGTTAGAATTGTGCGATTCTACCGATCTTGAGCAATTCTAGTATTTTTTTTAAACACTGTCATTTTAACCAAAACGACGTCGTTTTAGGTTTATATAACACAAAGAGCAACATTCTGCACTGCTTCGTTCTTCACCTTCAATCACTCGAAATCAACGTGACGACGACAATCTTCGTTCTTCGTCTTCACGCTTCAATCTCCACGATTGTCTTCGTTCTTCACCTTCAATCGATCGAAGTCGAACCTAGCAACTCATGCTTCAGTCTTCATCTTTGCTTGGGTTTCAAGCCAATATCAGAAGATTCAGAACCCAGCAACATCCCCAATCCTTCTTTGAAGATTCATAACCTAGCAGTCTCTATATTCGCTTAGAAATCAACACCAAACTTCGCTCCACAATGTGTAATTCACAATCCCCTTTGAATAAATGTTTTTTTTTTCTGATTTTTTCTGGACTTAAGATAGATGGTTATGGGTTTTGCTGTTTTTTTGTTCCTGAATGTTTCTAGACTGAATTGAATTGGCAGAGATGGCGATTGATTTTTGGGTTTTTTTTTCTATGATGAAGTAGAATGTGACTAATTTTTTGATTTTTTCTGGACTGAATTAGATTGAATTGGTCTCAAGTAGATGGCAACTAATTTTGTTGATTTTTTTCTAGACTGAATTGGCCTGAAGCATTTGGCTATGTGTTTTTTTGGTTCTTGGTTGTTTCTGGAATGATTTTTTGTTTTTTTTTTTTGGGTTTTTTTGGATTGATTTTGGTTTTTTTTTTCTGGACTGAAGTGAATTGGCCTAGATGGCAATTGATTTTTTTTGTTTTTTTTTCTAATTTTTTATGGATTGAACTAGACTGAAGTAGAATGCGACTAATTTTTTGGTTTTTTCTGGACTGAATTGGACTAAAGTAGATGGCGACTGATTTTTCTTTTTTTTTTCTAATTTTTTCTGGACTGAATTGGCCTTAAGCATTTGGTTACGTGTCTTGTTGGTTCCTGGTTATTTCTGAAATGATTTTCTGGTTTTTTTCTTGACTTATAAGGGTGTTTTTTTTTTTTTTTCTGAACTGAAGTGAATTGGTCTAGATGGCGACTAATTTTTCTATTTTTTTTTTTATTTTTTTGTGGATTGAAGTAGAATGCGATTAATTTTTTGGTTTTTTCTGGATTGAATTGGATTGAAGTAAATGATGACTGATTTTTTTGGTTTTTTTTTAAAAAAAATTCTAGACTAAATTGGCTTGAAGCATTTGGCTGTGTTTTTTTGGTTCATTTTCTAGTTGTTTCTGGACAAATTTTTTGGTTTTTCTGGACTAATTTTGGGTTTTTTTTTGGATGTTTTTGGACTGAAGTATTGCGACTGATTTTTTGGTTTTTTATGGACTGAAGTAGATGGCGACTAATTTTTCTGATTTTTTTTGGACTGGATTGGCCTGAAGCATTTGGCTATTTGTTTTTCTGGTTGTTTCTAGACTGTTTTGATGGTTGTTCTGGACTAAAATGAATTAGCCTAGATGAAGACTGATTTTTTGGTTTTTTTTTCGAATTTTTTTTCCTAATTTTTTTCCTAGTTGTTTCTGGACCAAAATAGATTGAAAAATAGACAATCTCTAATCTAACTTTTTCCCCTAACTTTGTAATTTCAAAATGTCATCTTCTAATCCAGCAAAAACACATAAAAATGCCCCCGGTGCTTGAGTAGATCATGTTTGGGAACACGAAATTGAGATTGATCCAACCAAAAAAACGAGTGTAGTGCAAGTTTTGTAAAGTCATTCGGGTAGGAGGCATATATAGATTAAAACATCACTTGGCTTGCACATGTCAAAATGTTGAACCATGCTTGCAAGTTTCAGATGAAGTTAGGAACGACATGCTTGAAATGCTTAGTGCAAGTACGGGAGAATCAAAGCGAAGAAAGAAAATGAAATTCAGTATTTCATATGATTCGATGGAGGAAGAAAATGATGGCAACAAACAAAGAGGCTTCATGGATAGGTTTGTTGTTAAAAAAGGCAGGTAACAAAAGGGAAAACAATCAACCATAAATGAAAAGTGGAAGAAAAAGGAAATGGATGAAGTTTGTCTACTCATGGTGTGTTGGTTCTATACTAGCGCTATTCTTTTCAATGTGGTGAATAATCCATTTTTTCATCAAATGATGCAGAAATTCGAACAATATGAAAGGGGTTTGAAGCCACCTTCATATCATGAGTTGAGGGAAACGCTTTTGAAGAGAGAAGTCCAATCAACACTAAATTCGCTTCAAAGGTACAAGGAGCAATGGAAATTAACAGGATGTATAGTTATGTCTGACAGATGGACCGATCAAAGAAAGAGAACAATGTGTAATTTTTTGGTAAATAGTTCATTGCATCGTCTTCCTATGTTCGGTAGATACTACCGATATATTGAAGACGATATAGAAAATATTTGAAATGTTAGATAACATTATAGAGAATGTAGGAGAGGAAAATGTTGTACAAGTTGTTATTGACAATGCAGCCAACTATAAAGCAACTAGAAGATTGTTAATGGCGAAGAGAAAAAATCTTTTTGGACTCCTTGTGCCGCACATTGCATTGATTTAATGCTGGAAGATTTTGAAAAGCATGATCCTATGCAAAAGGCCACTATACATAAAGCTAAATATGTGGTTTCTTATATTTATTCATGGGGTACAGTTGTGAATTGGATGAAAGAATTTACAAGTGGCAAAAAGTTGGTTAGAGCTGGAATTATACGATTTGTTACTTCATATTTAATCATGAGACGACTAAATGACCTAAAAGGAGCTTTTGTCACTTTTTTTTTTCATCTTAAAAAGTGGACAAAGAGTGTGTATGCTAAGAAAAAGAAAGGAAAAGATGTGTGCTCTATTATTTTTGATAGTCAAGGATTTTGGCCAAATATTGAATTATGTCTGAAGATTGCAACACCACTTATTAAGGTTTTGAGAATGGTTGATATTTATGACACACCAGCTATGTGTTTTTTGTATAAAGCAGTAAAGCAAGCAAAAGAAGAAATCAAGGCAAACCTGAACAACGTTAAGAAGAGGTAAATTATTCACTTGTGTTTCATAGTAACTTATAAATATTTATTAGATTTTATATGTGGTTTTTTAAATGATTTTATTTGTGGTAGATATGAGCCTATTTTTGTCGTAATTGACAAGCGATGGGATGGAATGCTTAGTCAACCTCTTCATGCTGTGGGATATTACTTGAACCCTCATTTTCATTACAGTTCAAACTTTCAAGCAGATGTGAATGTTAAACGTGGTTTGTATGAGTGTATTTATAGAATGATTTTCGGTGCGGATGAAAAAACAAAAATTGAGTTGCAGCTAGATAAATTTAGAAATTCATATGGATTATCTGGAATCAATGGTGCTATTCGAACAAGAGATAAGAAGTCCCCAAGTTAGAAACTTAATATATTGAAAATATGATTTTTTCCATGTATTATTGAAAATAATCGATTTTGGATAATATGAAAATCTGCTAATAGTTATTTTTTTTGGTTATAGCTAATTGGTGGTTCTCTGAAGATGATTGTCCAGAGTTACAAAGATTTTCTATTCGAGTGCTAAGTTTGACTTGTAACTCTTCTAGCTATGAACGTAACTGGAGTGCATTTGAATTGGTAATACTATGAATTTTTTCCTCTTTTTTTGTTTGTAAGCACTTATTGAAGTCATTTAGTTTGTTTAACTATTTTTTAACATCGAATTTTAGGTACATTTGAAAAGAAGGAATCACTTAGCACATAAAAGAATGAATGATTTGGTTTTTGTTATATACAATTTGAAATTGCAAGAGAGACAAAAGCAGAGAGAATCTACCAAGTCTTCATTAATTGAAGATTCATGTGACGACTTTCTTTCTAATGATGAGTGGATAACAAGATAGAGGATTTAGCGCTACCAACAGGAAACACATGGTTGAGAGTTTTGGATGAAAATCCAAATCTCGATACTTCAGAAGAAAAAGGAAATGAGGATGATCAGATTCATTCTATTACAAGGAATATCATGAGGGCTTGTAAGTAATTTAATTTGTAAGTTTTATTATTACTTATTTAAAATATTTTTAATGTATAATTGGATAATATTTATTTATGTAGATGATTCTAGACCAAGCAGATCTCGTGGTAAGAGGCCACAAGTCAAAGAAATGAACAAATTTCAATTAATCGATGAAGATGAAGATAAAGATGAAGATGTAGATGCAGATAATCCAACCATCATTGGTCAAAATGAAGTTGAAAATAAAAATTGTGATGATGATGATGATGAGTTCAATAATGATGATATGCACTTTGATAATTATAGATCAGGATCTTTCGATAAAGATGGAGATGATGACTTTGATGAGGATGATACGTAATTTGTGTAAAAATATTCATATTGTTAAATTTGAGTTATATTTTAATTTGTTACTAAATTTAATGTTTTAGCTAAAACTTAAATGGATTTATTTACATTGTCTGTTTGGATGTGAAATTTTTCATGTTTTGGTGATTTAAGAGGCATTATATATTTTATTTGGTGCTATTATTAGTTTGTGTAGAGTGTGGTTGAATGATCAAATGATTGAATGATCGAATGATTGAATGATAGATGTTTGTTGTTAAATAGGATTTGGACAAAATTCAGAATGCATATAAATCGTATATTATATAATGTTGATTTTTTACAATTTAGCACAAGTACACAACTTATTTTTGTGAAAAAATTAGTGTAGGTGATAAAATATGAATAATTATAATTATTATAGTCATTTTTTGTAAGATCTTATGATTATACGATCTGATCTTACTACCCCAAATTGATCCTACGTAAAATTTTGATCCTGCAAACTATGCTGACTATCAATTCTGTCTTTCACTCTTGTTAAATAATAAATAATATAACACTCCATTTATAATTAACAGAACTAAACAAAGTAAGAAATCAATAATAATTAATTCTAACTCTAATTTAAAAATTAACAACCTACTCTTACTACAAATATGTAAGTTAGAACAATATATTTAATAATATTACAAATAAATGTTTCTTATTCTAAATAAAAATTTTCAAATTTATTTATTTTAGTTCAATATGCTAATAATGCCTACCTCATACTGACGTCACCCTAAAAAAGAAGTCCAATACCATTACATTATTCTATTGCTATAAATGAGATGTGCAAGACTAATTGATCTTTCATTTCCAAAAATGCTAATGGTTAAAAATATATATTTCAAATACTACTTTTCAACTTGTTCTCCACAATTAAAATACTTATTTATATTTGTCCATTCATCCTCAAAATTTCCACTATAACTTCCAAAAAGATTATCATCATCACTCTTAGACATTAAAGATTCTTGAATTATACGTTGAATCCAATTTTTTTTTCATTTTAAAAAATATATATATTTTTGAAGAAAATTTATATATTATTTTCATTAATAATATAATAATTATATATGGTATTTATAACGATAAAAAGAAAAATTATGTATTTATAACATATTAATTGTATTATGTTTTATAATTAAAAAAATTATAAGAATTGTTTTTTTAGATGAAGTGAGAATGAGTATTTGTTCTCTCATTCACAGCCTTCATTCACAGCCACTCTAACGTTATGTTTGGGAGTTTAGATTGTGACTTATTTGAGAAATTTTTTTATTTAAATGTGTAAAAATTGTGGTGAGAATTTTTCTTAGAAAAAATATTTTAAAGGGAGAATAAAAAGTGAATTAGAGAGAATATTTTTTTATAATTATGTGAGAAAAATTAGAAGAGAATTGCAAAATTTAAATTTAAATTTAAAATTTAAAATGAAATAAAATAAAATAAAAAGGTGTTTAAATTTTTTTTTTGAGAAAAATTAAATTTTTGAGATAGAGATTCTACCTCTGGAAATGGGGATTCTGCCCCTGGATATGGGGGTTTAGGTTTTGGAGATAGAGATTCAACCTCTGGAAATGGGGATTCTGCCCTTGGAGAGGGGGGTTCAGCCCCTGTAAAGGGGGATTCAGTCCCAAGTGAGGGGGGTATAAGCCCCCGAGTGAGGGATTCGGGGGATTCAGAACCCGACGAGGGGGATAAAGACCCTGAAGAGGGCAAAAAAACAGTTGAAAATGATAAGGAGCAACCAGCCACCCACTTTGCAGAGAGTGCTCCACCTCCACCGATGAAAGGCAAGGTACTACATCTATGGTTGATGAAGCCATTGTGAGGCAAAATTTGGGGCCGTCACTTGAACTTGAAGCGGTCAAAGAACGACTAGTTAACTCTTCAACTTTGCCTCCCACCGAGGAACAAGAAATGGAAATGAAGTAATGGATTACCGTTTCACCCATCCTCTACTTATGGATGCTACTTTTTTCGTTGGACTCTGAAATGCTTAAGTCAATGTGGACCAGGGGTTTTTGGCTCACTAATCACGTAATATTCTACATTTATTCTATTTTCCATACTCACTTCATTTAGTATGAATTTATTCTCATTTTCATGCTTTTTGTTTTGCATCAAATTGATTTGTATACGTCCATGCTACGTAAACGGCTCTTTGAAATTTGCGGCGCAATTGTATCTATTATAGAATCATATTTCGATGTAAATTGGAGATTTAAATACTTTAGCCAAAAAGTGTCATATGCTAACTCTCACATTTCATGGGGCCCTTGTTTTCCTTGTTTGTTTGTTAGACTAACATGAAGCTAATACATGTCACCAATAAGGATGTGGACGTCGATGATCTGGTGCTTAAGCAATTCGTTAGTGATTGTCCATTTCCACACGACCTAAGAATGTTAGATTTGATTTTATTCCTTTGCCACATTGATGACAACCATTGGATGTTGGTGAAGATTTATATATATGAGAGGTTATTCCATGTGTACAACCCATCACCTCAAGGGGACAGTGTAGTTAAGAAGTTAGAGTACCTAGTGAAGACAATGCCTAAGATCCTCACAGCATATGAGTTTTAAACATACTACGCCAAATTCCTACCAATAGGAGACCGATGGAATGTCGTGGTGGAGCCCAATACGGTGCACCAAGAACTGGCGTAAGTGACTACAATGTTTTACACTAAAGATTCAATTGTTCAATCACAGTGTGTGACAGCTAACAAGAAATTTTTGTCTTCACGTATATGCAGGAGTGGCAACTGTGGCATTTACTTTTTAAAATAGGCTGAATGTATTATCTATGGCGAGCCGCTGGCTATAATTACACCGACGAATGCCTTGCAAATGCGTCAACAGATGGCATACGCACTTTTTGCCCCTCGTGTTTGAGCAAAATAAATTTACATCGAATGATAGAAAGGAAGTTAGAAAGAAAGATCAAAAGAAACCTAGAAAGAACAAATGATATACAATAATGCTATTACGTTCCATACGTTGTTAATGTACTAATTCGTTAATTCGTGGAAAATACTTTGTTCATGTAAATGCATCTATGTAAATATATTAGGTTTAGGTGTATAGACTACTTCAATTGATTCTCCCCATTAGAGAGGCATTGATATTTTATGTAGTGAAATATATACATTATACAATGTAAATAGATTATACAATGAAATATATACATTATACTTGTTGACAGTGCATTACACAAAATGTGTCATATTTCCCTCTTAAATATGTTAAATTCATTGCAGTAAAGATTCTGGTCCACATTTTATTGGCATTATACTAAAGATATATTTTAGTCGACATTTTAATTGATATTTTCGTCGATATTTTGGTTGACAGTTTCGTCAAGATTTTAATTAACAATAATATCGACATTTAGTCGACATTTTGATCGACATTTTGTTTGAGATTTTGAACGACCTTTATCCAAGAGATGACGTCGTTGGTTATGTGAGGGAAACGGAAAAGGACCAGGGAATTTTTATATTATTTCATCTTGTCAAATGAACACATCTGTTCACCCTAGTTACTAAAATCCATTTATCACATTTCCTATTTACTGAATTCTATTGACTATGCATTTCCTATTTACTGAATTCTATTGACTATGCATTTCCTATTTCGTAGCCGCATCGTATTTTCATCCGTCAGGCTACATTTCGGCCGCTCAAACTGATCGGGAAAGGAGTATTCATATTGTCCACTATTTACTTTTGTTTTGGCTGATTTCATTACCCTACGTGATTATTGTATGAGTTTGTTCACGATGGGACATAATTATATGTTTGATTACCATTGGGCATACATTGGTCATTTCCATTATTAAGTTAAATCCAGCATTATGTTGCCATATTGCAGGAATGTCTCACCTAAACATTTGATCTGTCCATGTGTTATTTGGCAGAGAATGGATCGTCGATCCAATTATAAATGAACATAGATTCGTACACCATAAGAAGATTAAAATTATTTTATTGAAAAACTACGTGAGCTTCTCGGAAATGGTTAATACCATCATGGATATCATTGATTTAGACTTGGCGCTAAGAAATAAACTAGTGATCAATACCTACACAAGTACCATCAAACATCGTTGTCCTGCCAATACAAAATGATTGCCACGTGCAGTGTTTTTTGAATGACATTATAAAACGGTTTGAGATCGCACGAATACCATTATGTGTTACCGTCAGAGATGTTGGAGTAACAAATACTGAAGATGGGGCTAGCAACTCGCCAATAAAGCGATTGAACTCCGATAGTCCAATATGGGTTAACGATGTAATTTATTCAAAACAAATAGATGAGCAAATATTTACCATACCGAATGAAGATGGTAGAGATAGTGATGAGGAGGAGGGTCGGGTTGATCAAACCTTTGTTGAGGAGGATCATGGACACAGATTTTTTGCGGAAACAAGACAGAAAAAGATACTCGAGTCGATTAAAGAGACCGTGCATTGTCTGAACGCAACAAATTCATCACATGCGAATGCTGGTACCTCGTCTGATAGATTATCCACAGTGGTAGATGTTGCAGTAAAAGATGTGTTTGAGACCAGGCATCATTTGTACATGAGGATGTTCATGATAATCGTAAAAAAATTTCTTCAAGTGGAAAGTTGTAAGGCCAAATAGGCAGTTCTGGTACCTACGGTGTAAGGACAAAAATTGCAAAGGATGTTGAATGCAGCTGTCATTGGGAATTCAGAAGCCTGGAGGATCACTAAATATGACAATACCTATACATGCTAATCATCTTTGGTACGAAGTAATAATCGGCAGGCTAACAGCCATGTACTTAGATCGTGGATTAAGTGTAAATACACATATGTGTGTCGGCTGTATAGGTCAAAGGAAATCATTTCTGATGTCTGGACAAAGTTGGGTGTTAACATTACCTACCACAAGGCATGGTGATCCAAGAGAACGTGCATTGGATGAAGTTAGAGGAAGTTTAAAGGATTCATATAGATTCTACCAACTTATTTACACGTGATGAATGAGGTAAACCCTGGAACGGTTATAGAGCTAAGTGGAGAAAACTATGGTAGATTCAAGTATCTTTTTTTTCGCATTTGGTGCATCCATCCTGGAATTCCGCACCTATATGCGACGAGTTATTGCCGTTGATGCTTGTTTCTTGAAAGGAAAATATCCAGGATCATTACTTGTTGCAACTAGTATGGAATGTAACAACCAAGTCTACCCTGTCAGATGGGGAATTGTTGATTATGATATTGACGCATCGTGTGACTGGTTTTTAGAAAGACTAAAGAGTGCAATTAGCAACGATATGGATGGTTTGGTGTTTGTTTCAGATCGATATAAGAGCATTGCAAAAGATATTGCAAATGTTTTTCCAGAATCATTCCATGGAGCGTGTATTTACCATTTGAGCAACAATCTAAGAGCAAAATTCAAACACGAAAGTGGGATCCCATTATACTTTAAGGCTGCAAGGCTTACATGGTGGCTGAATTCAATAAGATGTTCGGAAATCTTTCACTACAAAATCCAAGGGTGAGCGAGTATTTAAGAGAAGTTGGGATTGAACGTTGGTCAATGGTGCATTCTGGTTGGCGACGGTATACAATAATGACGACCAACATTGCAAAATGTCTAAATGCATTGTTGAAAGATACTTGGGAATTACTTATTCATTATTTGGTCGATTACATCCGTAACACTCTTCAGAGGTGGTTTCACAAGAGGCGTACTGCAGTTGGCGAAGTGAAAACAATGACAACCCCATACATTGAAGATAAAATCGGATCTAGGATGAGAGAAGCACAAGCGTACGTTGTGGAGCCAGTCGATATGACCCGATGGTGTGTATGAGACATTGCAAACCGTGCAGTTACAATCGATTTGTTTAAAAAAACTTGCATGTGTAAAGTGTTTGATATGGATCTACTCCCTTGTGTGCATGCATTAGCTACAGCTCGACACCGACAAATTGACCATTACATCTTATGCTCACCACTTTATCACACAGATGCACTTTTAGGTGCATATGCAGATCCTATTATGTCCGTTGGTGATCCTAAGGATTGGACTGTACCCGAAGATGTTTTAGCCATTCACCTATCACCACCGAAACCAAGGGCTAAGAGTGGTTGACGCAAGAAAATGAGAATTCCTTCAACCGGCGTGCATGTGGTTCAAAAGAAATGTGACCGTTGTGGACAGCACAGACACAACCGACAAACATGCTCAAATCCATTCGTTTATAGGGAGAACAATTGATGACACTGTTTGCTTTCTCTATTGAATATTAAAATTTATTCAAGTTCATAAGGACACATGATGTTATATTACTACAACACAACACTTTGAGGAATAAAATAAATGCAATATTCCATTCCATTAATTTCTCTAGCAAACCATTAAATGTTGCAAAAAAAAAAAACCCATTTGGATCGCCCTAGCCATTTGGTTTTGTTTTTAAGAAGATTCTCGACAACTGGGTCGACATATGTGGAGTAAAATGTCAACTAAAATGTGGAGTAAATGTGGACCAAAATGTCGATCAAAATGTCGACCAATATATCGACAAAATTGTAAAGTGCATAAACAAATGTCGACCAAAATGTTGACAAAATTGTTGAATACATAAGCAAATGTGGAATTTTTTACTTTGAAGCTTATATAAGATGTAGCTCAATAAAAACAACCAATTGCCAGTGGAAATTGTCCATGTTCGTCGATTGGGTTTTGTTTTTTATGATAACTTACGAAATATCTACACAGCGACGATGGCATTCAAACTAGGTGACCATTCAAGCGGGAACCCAGGAAAATGAGATGTTGAACCGATGATCCTCGCAAATTGAGAATGAAAAATAATGAATAACGAATCAAAAGTGGTGGGGTGAAGTGAAACAAAGAAGATGAAGTTTGCTCTGGAGGGACATTGTGGTATTTTCACATGGTCAAACACAATTGACCTGCCATATTTCAAAACCTTTTGCCGCACCTGCTATATTTGCAAATGTCACTCCCGGACTTGCTATATTTGCAAATTTCCTGCAATTTTACCCATTTTATTCTTTTGACTCGAAATTAATTATTAACCCGAATTTAGATCCGCGAATTTTTTAATGGGCACAAAATTCGAATTGAAAACATTATTATTATTATTATTTTGAATTGGAAGCATTTATAGTTGGAATAAAATTCTAATTCTTGACTTTTTTTAAAACAAATAATAGAATTGGAATTGAGATATCTAATTCCAATTCTAATTCTATGGCTCGAATTTTATAGTACCAAATGGAGCCACAATGTAATTGGAATTGGGGCAGTGAATTCTAGTTCTAAGGTACCAAACAAAGCCAACAAAATCAGTAGACCATATTATGGAATTGAATTTAAATTAATTCATATCTTAACGAATATAGATCTTAATTTAATTAATTAAGATTGATCTCAATTAAATTAATTGATCTAATGCAATTAACTAATATTGATCTTAATTAAATTAAATTGAATTCATTTCAATTAAAATTGATAAATATTAATTGGATTAAGATCTTAATTCATAGCTATATTAAATTAAGTTTAAGTAACCGTTATCATATAAGATTTTGGTTGGCACTTAAAAACTTTTTTCGGTTATTGATAAATCTCATCGTGACTCTTTTATATGCTTTTTTTAAATTCAAATGAGATGCAATTTACTATTTACATTTTCTATAATTTTATAGTTGAAAACTTTAATTAAGCAAAAAAGTGTAATTAAAAGTTTCAAAAGTTAATGACCTAACACGTACATAAGAACCAATATTGGATAAATTATATTTCATTTGAAATCAACATAAAAATAAAAAGAAATACATATGACTTGAGGAAAAGAAATTAAATTTCAATAATACTATTGCTCCGAGAATATGACTTTATAAATTAAATTATACTTAACAAATAATGAAATTAAAAAGAGACTATTTTACTTACATAAGCCTTTTATGGGATAGCTAAAGATTTGTCAACGGAATGAAGTTTTTTTTTCGGAAAACCATTATTGTTTGCTTTTGTGAGGGCAATTGACTCGCAAATAAGCCCTCACGAACAAGTTAATTTTGCAAGTCTAATGCACTGGCAAATAAGGACATTATCCCTCGCCTATAACAATAATAATAATAATAATAATAATAAGGCGCGACTTAAATTTTTATTCCCACCTTAAATTGTGAGAGACATAAATATTATTGCGAGGGCTACAACCATCACAAACAAAAATTTTATTTATTTATTATTAATTGAATTTTTTTTGCAAGTGATGCATTTGCGAGAAAACACTCCTTCGCAAATAATGAGAGAAAAAGTCAATATTGACCCTTTTTTTTTGTGAGGGTGCAACTCTCGCACATTTGCCTTCGCAAAATAATTCTTGCTGCGAGGACCACGTCCCTCGTATAAAATAATAGAAGCCCTCACACATAATAAATAAAAAAAGGCGAGAGCTATCTGTGCTGTTGTGAAGGCTTATCCCTTGCAACAAATATTTTTTTTTATTTATTTATTTTAATTGAATTTTCTTGTGAGGGATGTTTTTGTGAGTAAGTTATCCCTCACAAATAATGGGAGATAAATTCAATGTTGACCATTTTTTGTGAGGGCTTCCCACTCACACATATGCCATTGCAAAAGAGTTCTTATTGCGAGGGACACAGTTTGGCAAATGATGATATAATCCCTCACAAATAATAGAGAAAAAGTGCGGGAACCACTTCCCATTCCCGCCAAACCCAACAAGGGCCATTAGTGCTTTGGCGAGGGCGATATCTCTAGCAAATAATAATTTTATTATTTTATTTTTAAATAAAATTCATTTGTGAGACAATTTACCTCGCAAATATTAGTTTTAGGCGAGGGCTTGTTGGCCCTCGCAAATATTCAAAATTCTTGTAGTGTATATCATATCATTATTAATACTTCCAGGTCCAATTGAGTTTTGGGCATTGTTCACCTTCAAATCCGAGTTTAGGTATTTAGGGTGTTTATTTATTTTGATATAAGAGAAAATGTGGATGCATTTGGGTTTTCTATTTACTTTGACATCAAAAGATCTGGGATTTACATCTAAAACTATGGCAAACTGGTCGAAGCTTCTGAACAATTTGTTAGTCCAGATAGCCAAAAGAATATCAATGTTGGAGCTCAATTTTCAAAGGTTAAAAAATTAGCAATAAACAAGGGAAACTCAAGCTTGAAAAGGATCCAACAAAATAATTCAAGATGTATTTCTGGCATATATGGACAATATTGGAAGTCCATAGTTCGGCTGCATAATCCAATTAGCAAAGATTAATGCAGACATAATATGTTCGCAAAGATTAATGCCGACATATTATGTTTTACTATGCGATATCAGTTTTATTAGAAGGACTAGCCAAATGAATAAAGATAAGTTTTCAACTATCAACCAAAGTTACTTTTATTTTTAAATTTTTAAATAGTACTTAATAAATAAATATTAAAAAATTATGTTTGTTAATTTGTTTGAAGGCAAGCATTAATTATATTTCATTAGTTCATTATTGTTCATATACATATTAAAATTTTATATGTGTATTATTTCATATTCTTATTGAATAATTATTCTCTTCGTCTAAAAAGAAAAAAAAGAGTCCACTTTTAATGCGAAATTCTTGTACTACCTTTAATAATAATAATACTGTATAGCTAAGTTAAAAAGTAATAATAAAAATATAAAATTAGACATTTAATTATACACTAAGTATTTTATACCTTGTAATTTAAAAAAAGTTGTACAAAATCAAAAGTGGACTTTTTTTTTTAATGGAGGGATTATTAAGTATGAATTCTATGCACTTAAATAAAAAAATATACATTTCAACGGAAAACGACGGTAAGCTATAATTCATATATGTGATTTCACATAATAGAATACCGACTAAGTTATTATTGTTATATAAATAAGTTATTATTCAAACAATTTCTATATTTTTATTTAAACTTTTCAAAATACTTCTATAATTAGATATTAATTTTCCATTTAATCAATTAAATAGGTCAAATGCTAGTTTTATTAGATTTATAATCTCATTTTAACTCACACATTCTTATAGATTTACAATTAATGAAAAAATTATTTAATTGGATTCGTGTGTAAATAATTAATTTTGGAGTTTCTTATATTTTACTAAGTTAGGTCTTATAGTCTAAGTTAGTTCTTAAATTGAGAACATGTAGTTATTAACTTAAATGAACATTTCTATTTATTTCATTTAGACTTCTTAATTTTATACTCTCAATTCTTATGTGTCTTAATCTAATTTGCCAAGATATCTATGTCTAATTTTTCATTTTTCTCCTAAAAAATAATAAATTTCCAAAGTTATTTTCTTTAGACACAAGAAACCAATGTTCCTTCATCTTAACTTCCATTAACAGAAGATATGCTCAAGACAGAACTCTATGTTATTTAGTTCTTAGAGTAAATATGGACAGTTTTTCTTATTTGTAGAGATCTTTTCAAAAAAGTTATAAGACGTAAAAGTAGTTGTACAGACAGAAAATAAAACTTCTTATGTTTCGGAAATAATAAGATAAAAGATATATGAGTGTGTGTTTGTGTATGTATGTACGTACTCATCTACGTATAAAACAAGATAGAATTTTACCGTCAATAAAACATTTAAAAAGCCGAAACGTGATTCCCACATGTTTGACTACTTTTTTTCATACTTTCCCCCTTTTTTTTTTCAAAAAAAAAGCCATGATCAACAGTATGATGCAACATTGCAAAAAGATCCTTTCCATCCTTCGAAAGCATCGTCTTTGATTAGATAAGATATTGAGGATTGGATGTCATACAAATGTTAATAATGATCTGTTACGCTAAGATAATGACATAACTGTGCAGCAGTTACTTGCAACAACGGGGATGTAGCTCAGATGGTAGAGCGCTCGCTTAGCATGCGAGAGGTACGGGGATCGATACCCCGCATCTCCACTGTCACCGTTTAATTGAAATCCTAAGGTCTTTTCACTTTTGGATCGATGCCCAATTCATCGAGAAAAAAGGGCTTACTTACCCAAAGAACATGCATTGTCAGCACAAAAGAATGTGAAATGGGTTTGCTGTAATTTTGTGAAAATTTTAATTCTTAAACTACCTTTGTATATTTTTTCTATTTTATATTCACTTTAAAAGTTTTTTATTGCATTTTTTATTAGCAAATCAAAAATTTATTATTAGTTATTTAAATTTTACTTTAAAATGCAATCAATTGTAAAATTATAAAATTAATCAACGTTTTTGTCATATATGAATTTTTTTTCAATTGTCTTACAATGTAAATTTTGTAATTCACATACACATATATTTCTTTCATATTTTTTTGAAAGCTTTTTTCATATTAAATTTTTTTCACAATAATATATATAAAAATTATCGAAATAAATACTTAAAATAACTTAATTTACTTGCCATTTATCATTTTCAAATATTTTGACTAAAAGATATTAACAGTAATTCAAAATATTATGTAAGAATATTTTGACGCGTAATTATCTAACTATGAATACTATGATCATAATAATTGGCATATTTTTTTACAAAAAAAAAAAAGAAAAAAAAAGGGCATACTCTACATTTACATATCCTTATTTAAATATTTTACAACTACTAGCTTCAATTATTTCTTTTTATTAAACTAAATATACTTTATAACTATTAATTTACATAGTACTACTAAATAAATGGTCATATATTTAAAGTTGTAATATATTTCAATTTCAATTTCAATATGTGAGTGCTAATTAAATCATTAATTGAATTAATTTTATATCCAATATTAAAAGTTGCACATACTAAATAATTTTAATAAGAACTTAATATGATTTTTTAAATAGATAAATAATGATAATTTAATTAACAATATAATTATATAAAGTACTGTTAAAGTAAACAAAAAAGAATTTAATAGTTCAAAAATATATTAAAACAATCCAATTATATATTTCAAAAATCACATAATTTTTTTTGAAAGATTAATATTTATTAAAATTTTACATCTAGAATGGGGCTAAGAAACTAGTTATATTAGAAGAGAATTGATGCTGACCTTTTGTTATTATTATTTGTTTTCAACTTGTAGGTTTCCTTGATACAAGTGTGATTTTTTGAAATTTTAAAACTTGTTCCTTCACAATTTATGAATATTAATTTTGAAATTTTTTGTCACATTATCAAATTTGTAGATTTGATTTTTTAATTTATATTATTATGTAAATTTTGTAATCCATGAACCCACACACACACATATATTCTTTACTTTTATATTAATCTCTATAAGAATTCATATAAGATTTTCATGTGTACTATAACTTAAAAACAATATAAAGCACAATATTCAAAATGACTTAACCCTTTTTACATTTATCATAATTTAAAATATGTTGACCTTAAAAGATTAGTACTAATCTAAACATTATCCAATATTATTTCAATTTATTATTTAAATTTCATAATTATCAAAGAAAAATATGAATTCTATGAGCTTATATAAATGCTAGATTTATTCCTAGAAAAAGAACTTCATGCTTCCCATTTATATCATTATTTTAATATCTTATTTTACCTTCAACTATTTCTATATAAATTAAATGTAGGTTTATAAAAATTAATCTACTTAATAAAAAATAAATCATCAAAAGATAATGAATTTTAAAGTTGTGATATATACGTATATATTTTAATTTGAATATGAGAGCGTTAATTAAATAATTAATTGAATAAACTTCATTACTAACATATAAAGATAGACATAACAAACAATTTTAATCATATATAATATTTTTGGTTTAGCTTTTAACAAATATGCTAAAACTTCTTTTAAAGTGAAAAAAATTCATTTGTTTATATTGACAAAAATTTTGTATTAGAGTTATTTCTCATATGATAAAATAATGTTCATATATATATATATATATATATATATATATATATATATATATATATATAGATATATATATCTTATATATTGACTTACTTTTTATTTCAAAATTATTTTGAAATTTTATTGATATTATGATGTATTTTTTTATTTTTTAATATTAAAGATGCATTGTTAAAAATATTTTAGGTGCGAGATATATACCTAATACATAATATGGATGCTTAATTATTAACGGTGTTTAAAATTAATGATCTAATCCGATCTGATCTGCATTTGAGCGAACCATGATCCGATCCTGGATTGAATTCGGATTGGATTGGGTTTGATCCGATTTGATCCATTTCTCACTCTCTTTTTTCTCTCTCTTACTTTCTTTTTCGTATACAATATTAGATAGCTTGAATTAGATTTGAAATTAACATTTTTACGTTAAAAAATTATTTTTTATGTAAAGATAATAAATAAATTTCATGTAAATATTTTAATTTGTGTATTTTTCATGTAAATTAATTTGTGTATTTTCATGTAAATATTTTAATTTATTTTGTTTCAAATTGACTAATTTTAATTAAGTAATTATTTGAATTATAAAACATAATACTAATTTATATTTTATAACTAATGCTAGCTATTTGTGGAGGAAAAAAGTTGTAATTTTTTTCCTTCATTTGGATAAAACACACATTGAATCGGATCGAATCAATTTCTATTTGATTGGATTGGTAGATCCGATTAGATATGCAGATCAAAATGAACATCCCTATTAATTATTGGAATATATAAGGCTATTATAATGAACTTAATTATTTATGAAAAAAGTGATCATTTTCTCATAGTGGTGATGCTAAACTTAAAAATCACCATTTAATATAATTTATTATAATTTAAAATTATTTTTAAAAATTATATAGTTTATAAAGTAAACTAAAAATAGCTAAAAAATACTAAGAACATACTTGAGATATGGGCACAAAAAAATTTTAAAAAATTTAAAAAGGTTTAGTTAGGGGTAAATGGGTGGCAATGATATAAATTTATATAGATAACCGTAATAGATAATTAAATATATACTATCAAATTCAGTTTAAGCTTATATTCAAAATAATAACTAATATAAATGTAATATTATTAAGATATTTGTATCTATTACATTGAACTTATTTGTTTAGATAAAAATCATTTTTTTGATGATATTCATTATCTATAATTTGCTTTCTTTTTTTAATAGTAAAAAAATAACTATTTCAATTAATAATATTATTATAATTTTTTTTTTACTTTTAAACTAATTTAACAAAAGATTTATATAGTTTAGGAAACAATGTTAAAATATTTAAAATAAATTCTAATGACATATTTGAAAAGGCACACGTCAAACTTCTTTAAAATTTTAAAAATTAATATGCATTTAAATATAAAAAGAGTTGATTACATCCCCTTCCTTGTGGTTTTGTTTTATTACTAATCAATTACTCTTCTTTATAAATATTAAAGTTTCAATGCTGCAAATATTTAACCAATATCTCTTTATCACCTAATGGTGTTATAACGTTTATTGAAATCAACATAAAATTTTATGAATATCCTAAAATACCCCTCTATCATAAGTTTTAAGTTACATTTACCTCCTAAATATCTTTTTATTTGGTAAAAAACCTAAATTGAATGAATAAAATCATCCTTTAAAAAAAAACCAACAAAAAATTCATTTTAAAAATTTGTTCAAAATTGAATGAGATTGTCCTTTTGAAAAGGAAACTAAATGGGAAAAAAAAGAGTTTCACTTAATAATTTTTTTAAAAAAAATAATAGGGTTTATTTTGTAACTAATTTAAACGTCAAGTGGGTAAACATAATAATCTTTAATCTTTATTCATTTTTTTTTATATCTTTTCACAATTTTTGTCGGTTGATTCTGACAGATATTAGGTCCAAGGAAGTGTTGTTAAATTTTTTAAAATATAGAAATTAATTGGTAATAAGACAAAACTATAGGAAAAGAGATGTAATTAACCGTACGGGAAAAAAAATTAAACACTTCCTACCCCACGGGTTTTAGAATTACGACTGGCGGAGGACTTTCAATTTCAATTACGATAGGAATAGAATGAGTCCTATGTTCAGCGCTGGATCGATGAACAACCAACAACGCAGTTGAAGGGTTAGTGGGATTCTCAACCTTATTATCATTACTCCCAACTCTTCCTTTTCCACGCATTTCCGATCGTAGTTGCTCAATAGTATGTGTTAGGTTTTGAACGGTGGCGGTCAGCTGTTTATTATGCGATTCCAATTCAGCTATACGAGTCTCCGACCTTTCTAGCCATTCAAGCACCTGACTTAGAATCTACTAGCGAGCCTCCCATCTCGCTGCCTTTCCCATTGATGGATCGGCATCATGTTTGGATCCCACGACTCCCTTAGCAGGAATGTCCAGCTCATTTTCTTCTTCTTCTTCTTCGTCGTCCAACCTCACATCCTTGTCGGATTCTCCTTTGTCTCCTTCTTCCCAAGCAAAAATTGTGCAGCTTCTTCAGGAGTTGGGGTTATTGGGTTCACTTTAACTGTCTGCAATACAAAATGTGGTAAGTCATGACACTACATATTACAAAATTCAACTGTGGGAGGAAAAAAAAAACAAAACAACATCAAATCATACCTCCCTGCTAAGAAGCCTTTCGGACCATACTTGATTTTTTTCTTGGATAGATTAGTGGGTCTTTACTCCTTTCCACCTGAACATCCGTGGCTTGCACCCTATGGTTTCAACCTTTTGCACTAATGAGAATCGTTCAAAATGCGGCATCACCTCATATGCGAACACCTGCGATTCATAAATATGAATGGGAAATGATCAGTTCTTTCAACTCAAGAAGAAACTAAAATTAAATATGATGTATAAGTGTTAAATCCTTAACCCTAAAGCCAATGGGAATCCACCAACATGTACGTTCTATTATCGAAGTCCCTAGGTTGCTTCAAGGCATTGGCCATAGCCTTTCTAGCACTATCCACTGTCGCCCTGAAAGAAATTTCGCCCCAAGTCATTTCATCAAATTTCCTCCAATTACATGTTAGATAAACCACCTTATCTTCGATATGGTTTCTCTTTTGTTCCCCAAGGATGAATGTGTATAGCAATAACAAAGTAAGTGAGACAACAACATCGTTCAAATTCGTAAGCTTTGAAAACGTCCGTGTATGTTGTGTCTTTATGCCTACCTTCCCTAGTAAGATACTTACTAATCACACTCGGACCATCGGGTGCCTGGAATTTGGCGTAATCACTATCAAAGTCTCCCATCTTCAAACCTGTGATTAGTGCAAACTCCCTCCTATCAAATTTAACCTTCTTACCCGCGAAATTAAAGTATATGTTATTGTCCACCTTGTTTGCATCATCTATCCAAAGTTGCCGCAATAACACGCTATGGATAATCTGTTTACACAAAAATGTATGCTCATGGTCCAAAGCAATTCCAGCCAGACAACTCTCCCTTTTTAGTATGTCCTTCTGCTGCCCGGTTAGTTTAGTCCTTATGAGATGCATATTTGCTTCATAGTAGCAATACTGCGAAACCTTGGCATTGAAGAAATACCCTAAACCACCATTTGCTTCTTTAGAGGGTCATGAGGAAAGAGGTATAGAAAATTAGGGTTTAGGAAAGAAGTATAGCAAATTGGCATCAAGTTTGACTAATAACTCGACTACATGCTCGACATAACATAACAACTCGACCACCTGCTCGATTTATTACTCGACCTATAGCAGAACTCGACCACCTACTCGACCTATTACTCGACCTAACATAGTTCTCCCAAACTGGCTGAACATTAGGTTTTATGCTCGACTTGATAGTCGACCTAGTACTCGAGCTAGCGAAATGCTAGAATAGAGTAACTCGACCTAAAACTTGACTTACATTACTTGACTTATATTGCTCGACCTTAGACTCGACTGGTAGCTCGATCTTAAAACACTCGACCTTGAAAGGCTTTTGGGCCTACACTGTTCGACCTATGGCTCGACCTAATGCTTGACTAACTTCGGACTCGATTGTTGTCTAACACGTAACTTGACTAAAAACCCAACCTAAACCTCGACCTATTTAATGGTATAACTCTGCTCGACCTAGGGCTCGACCGACGGCTCGACTAACTATTGATCACTGCCTAACCAATTTCGCCATCAAATTCATACAACCCAGGTGAAACAATATCAACACATTCAACCAAACGAAGAATAAAATGACAATTTTTAGTGATAGAACTAACTTTGCGATGATGAATATCCTTCTTCTCCTTCTTTTCCTTCTTTTCTATCGCAGTCGAGGCCACCTTGGTGGTAGATGGTTCTCCCTTTGTGCGTGCCATTGAAAATGTTTAGAATGGGTTCTAATTATGCTTTTGAGGAAAGCTATGAGGTTGAAGAAAACTAAGGGACGTTTTTGAAGAGGTTCTGATCTTGGACATTTTTTTTTGCTATTTCGAATGGTTTCGCGAGTCCATTCGGTTTTCTCCAAAATGAGGGGCATGTTGGTCTTTGTTCAACCCTGAAGTGCTATGATTGCAAACAAAAAAAGGAGGATGCTATATTTGCAAAGTCAACAGTCAAAAGTGATATATTTGCAAATTTCCAGAATATAAATAGCAAAACACAAACTATTACCATTTGACACTGGTCGTAGCATATTAATATGGGACCTCATATATGATAATACTTCCAACAATTAATTTGTACTTTATAGTTAACATGTTTTATAATATATTATAACTAATGTCAATAATAACAAATATATAATAATTATGAATTTAATATTTATAAGCTGTGAATATATGTTTTATAAATTACAATGTTACAACTTATAACTTAACATTATATAATTAGTTTTATAAATTATATGTTTTTCAATATGTGTAATATACACACACTATTCTTCAACGTTGTAAAATGTTTAATATAGCTTATAGCTATAATTTATGATTTACATGTTTATACTATAACGTAACTGATCTTAGTGATAAGTCCACAAGAATCCTTAGTGTATTAGTATATTATTATAAAATAATTAAAACTTATTAGTTACCACTCTAAGTAAGTTACATAGCATGCAAATGAGTAAAAGAGATGTTTTTGAAGATACTATGAATCAAATCAATTAAGAAAGAATTTAAACAAAAGATTATAAATAGAAATATATACTTTTATAATTTATAAGTGATTTATTATATACAATCATACAACTTATATTTTTAAAGAATTTGAAGAAATATATAGCAACCTTTATTATGAATAATTGATTATAGTAATGGGTTTATATTAAGCTTATAGGGAAAAAAACAAAATTATGGAAAAAAAATAAAATTATGGAAAAAAAATTTAATGTGTAATTTTAAATTTGTAAAAATTTTAGAACTAAATTATGAGAAAAATCTATAATAGCAAATTAACAATTAAAAATAAAATTATGCAGTTGAAGTGAATAAATACATGTTGGAGACGTAATTAAAAATAATTATGTTAAACACAATAAAAATTTAATTTGTGAGATGTAAATAAGTATATTTATTAGCCAAATGAAAATTATAACATTGTGATCATAGTTTTCAAATCTCAGATCCTATCGATATTATGATTCTACAATTCAAATTTGCTAAAATGATTCTAATCCTAATTACGATCCTACCATATTATGTGAATAAAATATAATTAAACTTACTCAATTTTTTTATATCTAAGTAAAATTAATATTTATAATTATATCAATAATTTAATTAGTTTAATTATACTTTTATTAGTTTTTAACAACAAATAAATAAATTGGACATAAATACCCTTCGAACGCGACAACAACTGAAATATTAATATAAAATGTTAGAACAAATAAAAATTAAAGTAGGATAATTTAATTATAAACTATACATGAATTTTCTGCATATCCATTCATATATTGATTAATAATTCTTTTAAAAATAATTTATAAATTATATTTTCTCATTTTTTCTAAAATCTTACGATTCTACAATCCGATCCCATTAATTCAATTCTACTATCCTAAACCGATTTTGTGTACGATGTTGATCCTATAAACTATGATTGTGATGCATATGAATGACATTTGCAGATTCTAAAAATTAAAAATCTCAATATTCAACTAACACTAAACCCTTGAACCATCGGCATGCTGCCGCCACGCGCTGCCACCTTCTTCCTACATATCTCCGATTATCCAATAGATCTTCACCAATTTCGTCACCCCATCGCACCCCAAGCTCAATACATCATTAACTTTACTATAACCATTAATTCTCTTATTAGAGTTTTAGGGCTAGGGGCCTAGGGAAAGGCAATTCTCCATTAATTGTATTTGATCAAACAAAAACAAATGCAAACAAATGGCAATGGCCCAGTTAAGCATGAAAAAATTGATGTATTGTATGCTAAGACAGTCATAGCATCGTTATTATTTTTTTTGCCTTTGTTGAGTCCGACTTATAGCAGTAGCATGCATTGTTTGTTTTTGTTTGTGAAACAGTGAAATCAAAAATATTTTCTAAAAAAGGAATGCAGCAGTATGTTGTAATGTGTACCGGGCATGAGCGAGAATATGATTATGGAGTTTTTTCTTTCCTATTTATCAAGTTTTCTAAGAAAATAGAAGCCATTAAGGGAGTTAGGAAATGAGGCAAAAGTTTAGAATGTTTGTGTTTTGGAAATGCGAACTATTATGAATCATGCAAATTGTGAATGTCCATCTATACAACTCTCCACTTGCTCATGAAATAATTCTACTATCCAAGGGGAAGTGTTGAAGACATATAACACTCAACCCTCCACTTGCCCATGAAATAATTCTACTATCCAAAGGGAAGTTTTGAAGACATGTAACACTCAACCCTTGAGATACTCCACAATGTAACTTGTGACCTTTGGAACATGATGTGGGAAGATGAAACCTTTAGGTTTCTTGTAACCTACATATCATGATGAACCCTCAACCTATATAAATAGAGGTTTAGTGGAAGTATGAAGTGGAAGAAGAAGATAAAAAATTTCACTACACTTGTGTTCTTCATATTTCTTCTTTGTCTTGCTTTCATATTATTATTCTATTTACTAGTCTACTACATTTTAGGATTGTAGTAGTAATACTACTTTGTAGTATTTTCATAACACGTTATCAGCACGAATCTCTAGCCAATTTCCATTCCTTCGAAAAATGGACGTTCCAAAGCTAAATAACAAAGAATTATGTCTTGCAGACAGTGCAACAACACACTCCATTTTTAAGCATAGGAAATATTTTTCTTGCATAATTATGAAAGAAGCTCATGTTAGTACTATATGTGGTACTGCAAAAATAATTGAAGGCTTCGGAAAGCAATTATAATTTTGCCTGGAGGAACAAAATTTTGCATTGATGATGCATTATATTCATTAAAGTTTCAAAGGAATTTGTTGAGTTTTAAAGATATCTGCCGAAATGGATATCATATTCAGACTACAAACGAAGATAATAATGAATACTTGTATATTACAAGTATTTCTTCTAAGAAAGTTGTATTGGAAAAATGAACTTTTTATTTCTCTGGGTTGTACTACACATATATTGCTATGGTTGAAATATATGCAACAGTAAACTAGAAGTTTACTAATTATGATGATTTTGTCGTTTGGCATGACCGATTGGGCCATCTCGGTTCTATAATGATGCGAAAAATAATAGGGAATTCGTGTGGTCATCCTTTGAAGAGCCGGAAGATTATTCAATCCCATGAATTCTTATGTGCTGCTTGTTCTCAAGGCAGGTTAATTATAAAGCCATCACCAATGAAAATTAAAACCAAATCTCCCTTATTTTTGGAACGCATACATGGAGATATATGTAGGCCTATTCAGCCAGCTTGTGAATCATTTCGATATTTTATGGTTTTAATTGATGCATTAACAAGATGGTCACATGTATGCTTATTATCAACTCGCAACCTGGCGCTTGCGAGATTGTTGGGAGAATTAATTCGGTTACGCCCTCATTTTCCTAATTACCCCATTAAGACAATACGTCTTGACAATGCTAGTGAATTTACTTCACAAGCTTTTAATGATTATTGTATGTCCGTTTTGATAAGTGTTGAACATCCTGTAGCATATGTTCATACACAAAACGGTCTAGTAGAATCATTTATAAAGCGCTTGCAATTAATTGCTCGACCATTACTTATGAGAACTAATCTTTCAACTTCTGCTTGGGGACATGCTATTTTGCATGCAGCAGCATTGATTCGCATAAGACCAACGAAGTTTCATGAAGTCTCCCCACTACCATTGGTTCATGGTCAGGAACCAAATATTTCCCATATAAGAATTTTTGGAAGTGCAATTTATGTTCCTATTACTCCACCACAACGCACTAAGATAGGACCTCAAAGTAGGTTGGGTATGAATCTCCATCAATAATTAAATATCTTTAGCCAATGACTGGAGATTTATTTACATCTCGATTTGCTGACTGTCATTTTGATAAGTCAATTTTCACAACATTAGGGGGAGGAAAAATAAAGCCGGACAAGAAAATTAGTTGGAATGAATTATCATTGTCTCATTTTGATCCTCATACTAAGCAATGCGGACTGGAAGTTCAAAAGATAATTCATTTGCAACATTTAGCAAATCAATTGCCAGACGCTTTTACTGACCTAAAGAGAGTTGCTAAATCTTATGTCCCGGCTGTAAATACTCCAATTAGAATTGATGTCCCTAAAGGACAAGTGACCACCGCAAATGAATCTAAGGCACGCCTGAAACGTGATAGACCAATCAGTTTCAAAGATAAAATTCCTCGCAAAAGAAAAGGATTCTGATGGTCAAAACGAGGAAATTACAACTCCTGGAGAGTTTCCCAACATGGCTAGTGAAAATTTTCCAGAAGAAATTTAGGTAACTGAAAATGCTGATAATCATGAGATCTCAATTAATTATACTATGATTGGGGAAAGATGGGACTAATTGACAATTAACGTCAACGATAAATTTGTCTATGCCGCAGCAATTGCTATTATGAATGACAATGAGGGTCATGAGCCAAGGTCTGTAAAAGAATGCAGACGCAGAAATGATTGGCCAAAATGGAAAAATGCAATTCTGGTTGAATTGAATTCACTGGCTAAGCGTAAAGTTTTTTGGACTAGTGATGCGCACACCAGAAGATGTGCAACCCGTTGGATATAAATGGTTTTTTATGCACAAGAGGAATGAAAAAAAATGAAATTGTGCGATATAAGACACATCTTGTTGCACAAGGTTTTTCACAAAAATTTGGTTTTGATTATGATGAGACATACTGTGGTGGATGCAACTACTTTTCGATATTTGCTTAGTCTGGCATCATGTGAAAAAGTTGAAATGTGTCTCATGGATGTCGTTATTGCCTATTTATATGGCTCACTTGATAACAACATCTATATGAAAATCCCTGAAGGATTTAAATTGCCTAAAGAGCATGAACATAGTTCTCGAGATCTTTACTCGACTAAACTATGTAGATCTCTTTATGGTTTAAAACAAGCTGGACGTATGTGGTATATATCACCTCAGTGATATTTGCTGAAAGAAGGCTATGAAAATAGTTTGGTATGTCCATGCGTTTTTATAAAGAGATCTAATTCAGGATTTGTCATTATTGTTGTTTATGTTGATGATTTAAATCTTATTGGGACTCCAGAAGAGCTCCAAAAAACTGCTGATTGTTTAAAGAAAGAATTTGAAATGAAAGATCTTGGAAAAGACAAAATTTTGTCCTGGTTTGCAAATTGAACATTTGGAAAATGGTATCTTTCTATATCAATCAGCTTATATAGTTAAAGTGTTTAAAAGGTTTTATATGGATAAAGCACACCCCTTGAGCACATCTATGGTTGTAAGGTCACTTGATGTGCATAAAGATCTTTTTTGACCTTGTGAAAGTGATGAAGAACTACTTGATCCAAAAGTATCATATCTTAGTGCTATTGGAGCATTAATGTATCTTACTAGTTATATACAACCAAATATATCATTTGCTGTAAATCTACTAGCAAGATATAGTTCTTCACCTACACGAAGGCATTGGAATGGTGTTAAACATATATTTCGTTACCTTCAAGGTACAATTGATAAGGGTCTTTCTTATCCTAAAGCAATCAAGTCTGATCTTATAGGTTATGTAGATGCTGAATATCTATTAGATCCCCATAATGCCCGGTCACAAATGGGTTATGTTTTTACATGTGATGGTACTGCTATTTCTTGGCGTTTTATAAAGCAAACTATAACTCCCACTTCTTCTAATCATGCTGAAATATTGGCCATCCATAAAGCAAGTCAGGAGTGTTTTTGATTAAGATCTATGACTCACCATATTCGATGAGTCATGTGGTTTGCAAATCTCCTACTATTTTATTTCAAGATAATGCTACATGTATTGCTCAATTGAAGGAGGGATATATCAAAGGTGACAGAACAAAACACATCTCTCCAAAGTTCTTCTTCAGACATGATCTCGAAAAGAATTGTGAGATTAATGTTCAACAGATTCATTCAAGTGATAATCTGGCAGATTTATTTACAAAATCACTACTGACTTCAACATTTGAAAAGCTGGTTCACAGGATTGGGTTGCGTCTACTAAAAGATAGCCAGTGATGCGCTCAAGAGGGGGAGTAATCATATACTGTACTCTTTTTTCCTTAGCCAAGGTTTTTTCCCACTGGATTTTTCCTGGTAAGGTTTTTAACGAGGCAGTGTTACATTTTAAATGTACTCTTTTTCCTTCACTAGGTTTTTATCCCACTAGGTTTTTCTTAGTAAGGTTTTAATGAGGCATTTTTCTCGAAGATAGACATCCAAGGGGGAATATTATGAATCATGCAAATTGTGGATGTCCATCTATACAACTCTCCACTTGCCCATTAAATAATTCTACTATCCAAGGGGAAATCTTGAAGACATGTAACACTGAACCCTCCGCTTGCCCATGAAATAATTCTACTATCCAAGGGGAAGTCTTGAAGACATGTAACACTCAACCCTTGAAATACGCCACAATGTAACTTGTGACCTTTAAGACCATGATGTGGGAAGATGAAACCTTTAGGTTTCTTGTAACCTACATATCATGATGAACCCTAAACGTATATAAATAGAGGTTTAGTGGAAGTATGAAGTGGAAGAAGAAGATAGAAAATTTCATTACACTTGTGTTCTTTACATTTCTTCTTTGTATTACTTTCATATTATTATTCTATTTACTAGTCTACTACATTTTAGGATTGTAATAGTAAAACTACTTTGTAGTATTTTCATAACACGAACTACATTCATCCATTTATGTTTCTTTTGAACCTTAAACCCTGAACACTCCTATTTTTTTCCCTTTTTAAATTTTGTAGTGAGTTTCCATGTCAGACATGTGAAATTAGTATAAATATATATTTTTTTAAATTTTGTACTAACATGCAAACTCAGTACTTTTTTTTGAAAACAAAATTTATACTAAGTTTGCATGTCTACCATGCCAACTAAGTATAATTTATTTATTTTTAATAAAATTTCTAAGACAATGTAAAAAAATTTTAAAAGTTAATTTTTTATTCTGACAATGAATAGTTTTAATGTGCTATACTTACATAATATACATCACAAGTATTAAAAATAACTATGAGTTAATTTAATTATTTTTTCTTATAAGTTTTTTTTGTTAATTTTATATTAGTCCAAAAATTATTCTAATGTAAAGTATAGTTCCTAATTGTAATATGAAAAATATAAATTATAATTAAAAATTTTAATATTCATATATTAAAGGTGAATGTTATGAGTTGTATTGAAAATAAAAACGAATCTCTTTAGGTCAAAAAATAAAATTTAAATTAAATCCATATTGATTTACTTATAAGTATGCATAGTTTTGAAAATGAATTTAGTAATATATATAGGTGATATGCAGAGGCCATATTATCCACTATTTATAAATATTATACTTTAAACCATATACCATAAATGCAAAACCCTAAACATTTTAAAAATTGAGGACACATTATTCTAAACATTTAAAACCCTAACAAATTAAATTGTTGTAGTCTTATTCCAGACATTTAAATTGTTGTAGTCAATTACTTGTAAATAAAATAAAATTTCATATTAAGAAAATTAAATTAAATTTCATATTTTAAAATTTGCACATTTCCATTTACCTTATGACCTCAAAATCTAATGACTTGAAAAGTTGACACCTTTATAGCGAAAATAGTTTCATACCAAAATTAATATTAAATACAACTAAAAAATGTGAATAGTTACTTATATAATATTAATAATATTTACAAGTTAGAAGTTTAACTATCTATTATTTGTGACATACAAGTTTTCTACGTTTTCCACATCTAGTAGGTTTAATTATTTGCCTTGATTTATGTAACCCTATATTTACATCTGGGCGATTATTAACAAAATGTGAATCCCCGTCATCACATTGATTTTTTTTGTTAATGTCTTTATCGTCAAATTAAGCATCCCCTAACTGATCTTCATTCACCTGAGGTTGGGTAGTCAAAATAAGACTGTCAAAGTCCAATAAAGGAGTCAAAATGGTAAATGGCTGCAAACTCATCAGATCTTGACCAAGCCCTAAAGAAAATGATTGCAATCCTAATGGCTAAGACAACACTAGTGCAGACGCATTAGAGTGTGACGGCTCTGCTATGCAGATATGCATGTTAATATAAGGTGCCTCCGAATCTTGTCCCAGAGATTGGAAACAGGTATTAGCGCATCCACCTCCTTGACACATTGTATGATTGCTTTAAATTACGTGAGTATCAATATTTTGCTGTTGCACCACAGGCGAGACACCTAGGGTCGACGTTGTAGACGGTGCGATTCCTAAATAATATATACAGAGCTACCAGCGAAATCTTGTATTTCAGCAAACAGAACAGTATCGTGCACCTCGCACTCTATCATGTGGTCCAAAGACACAAAATATATACATGAAACCACATCCATCTGTATTACGTATACCTACTTGTAATAATATAAATCCTCAACTATTAATAGTAAAGCAATATAAATTTAAGAACTTAGTATAAGACAACTATACCAAATATTTTGCAGTAAAATCAATGCCTTGATATCCCTCGGGAAACGATGTATTACGGCTAGGATTGAAAATTTACATGACTGCTCACGGCCTATACCATGTGATGTACTCAAGTGATGGATGGTTGGATCATCTATAGCGTCACCATCCTCAACCAACTTGTGGCGACTAGCCCACAAGTCTATGTAAATTCAATACGTAGATATCTAGTTGGTATTAAACCTACCATGTTGGCTCATCCTATGCAATTCATCAAATCTATCTATCAAATGAGGCATAGGAATAGGCTGATTCAACTCAAATTGTCGCATTATCGAATTAGGCATATGTGGCTCAATAATACTCCAATAAATGATATACCCCATCACATGCCAAATATCACGACTAGTTGTACATTAAGTGTAGCAAGAATTTCCTCAAAATAATTAATTTTTTTGTCATGTAATAAATTATAATCATTTATTCATATTATTTTAATGCCTATTATTATAATTATATAAATAAGTGACGTTTATTAGTTGATAAAATTTTAAAATTTTACCCAAAGGTAAAATTAATATTCTATGACTAATAAACATTATGGATGATAATCAATTTACTTGTCAAATGTTTTTGTGTATCCAAAGATATTGTTTTATTTGATGAGGCTTGTTTGATTATCTAATAAAGTTTGCATGGCATTAAATTTATGATAATATATTGTTGAACTTACCCAAAGGAAGCCTGCAATATATTTTAAATGTTTAATTATTTAAATCTGATAATTAATTGAGCATTTATGTATTTGTAGCTATTTCCCTTCATTTGCATGCTTTTTCTGTTACTTTGTTTAATGGTTTGAATTTCTTTGAATGGTGTGAACAAGTTAATTTCCATTTAGGTGTTTTAGATCTTGACTTAGCACTATTGGAAGAAAAACCTACTGCTATTACATAAACAAGTAGTGAGGCTGAGAAATCAAACTATAACGCATGGGAAAGGTCTAACAGATTATGCCTTAATTTTATGCGAATGACGATTGCTAACAACATTAAGACTTCTATTCCACAAATTGAAAGTGTTAAAGAATACCTTAAACTTGTGGTATAACGTTTTCGTTCTACTAATAAGTCTGTCACTGGTACTGTAATGGCAGAGCTCACGACCTTGAAGTATGATGGATCGTGAAGCATGCAGCAACATGTCCTCTAGATGACAAATATTGCAACAAAATTGAAGACCCTGTGTATGACAGTTCATGACTCATTCCTAGTGCAGTTAATTATGAACTGGTTACCTCCTAAATATGGAATTTTCAAATTAATTACAACACTATTAAGGACAAGTTGGATATTAATGAATTGTCCACTATGCTAATTCAGGAGGAAACAAGGCTAAAGAATCAAAGAGTTCATTCAATTAACCTTATAGGTCAAGGAACTAGTAAGATTCATCAGTCAAAAGCCAAGAAATTTAAGAACAAAGTACTTACTAAAGTGACACAAGTTATTACTGATGATGATAAGAAGGAATGAAAGATAGATAAGTGTCACTTTTGTAAAAAAGAATGACATTATCAGAAAGATTATCTGAAACGTAAAAGTTGGTTTGAAAAGAAATGTACATCTAACATTTTTGTATGTTTTGAACTAAACTTAACTGAAGTTCTTTCAAATACTTGGTGGCTTGATTCTGGTGCTATTACTCATGTTTTCAATTTGATGCAAGGATTCCTTACAATCCAAACTATAAACCCAATTGAAAGTTTTTTATTCATGGGAAATTGTAAGAAGGTCCCAATTGAAGGCCTAGGGACTTATTGTTTAGTGTTTGATACTGGTCACCATTTGGATCTAATATAAACTTTTTATGTACTTTCAATTTTAAAAACTTGATTTCTGTTTCAAAACTTGATGAAAGCGGGGGGTTTACTCTTAAATTTGGACATAGTTGTTTCAGTTTATGTAAATATAATTCCATTATTGGTTGTAGAATTCTTATGGATGATTTATATAAGTTGAAATTTGATGTTAATTTTTCGAAATCTCTATTTTTTGTTTATCATACTGTTGGAATTAAATGTAGCATGATGAATGATAATTCAGCTTACTTGTGGCATGAGGGTGTGGGTCATGTATCCAAAGAAAGATTAGAAAAATTAGTAAAGAATGAAATTCTTCCGAATTTAGATTTTACTAATCTTGGTATATGTGTGGATTGTATTAAGGAAAAGCAAACCAAATATAGCAAGAAAGGAGCCACAAGAAGTACTCAACTCCTTGAAATTATACACACTGATGTATGTGGACCTTTAATGCTCCATCCATTGGTGGGGAAAAGTTACCTTTATCGATATTTTTTCACGTTATAGATATATCTATTTGTTTAATGAAAAATCTCATGCTGTAAATGCCCTTGAAGTATTTATAAACGAGGTTGAAAGGCAATTAGATAGAAAAGTGAAAATTGTATGGTCTGATAGAAGTGGTGAGTATTATGAAAAATATGATGAATCAGGACAAAGTCTAGGTTCATTTGCAAGGTTCCTCGAGAAATATGGCATATGTGCACAATATACTATGGCAGGCACATCTCAACAAAATGGTGTGATAGAAAGGTGCAATAGGACATTAATGGATATGGTTAGGAGTATGATGAGTGATTCCTCATTACATAAAATATTGTGGATGCATGCATTGAAAACTGCTGTGTATTTGCTAAATAGGATTCCTAGTAAGATAGTTTCTAAAACTTTTTTTGAGTTATGGTTTGGAACGAAACCTAGTTTGAGACATCTGTATGTTTGGGGTTGCCTAGCAGAAACGCAAATTTATAATCCACATGAAAAGAAATTAGATTCTCAAACGATTAGTGGTTACTTTATTAGTTACCAAGAGAAATCTAAAGGGTATAGGTTTTATTGTCCAAACCATAGTCCAAGAATTGTTAAAACTGCTAATGCCAAATTTATTAAAAATGGAGAAGTTAGTGGGATGGTTGAAAAATATATTATGGATATTAATGAAGTAAGGGTTAATGTTCTAATATCCACATATTCATCAAATATTAACCCAGTGTCGGAAGAGTAAAATAATTTTGGATAATATTTGAATGAAGCAGCACCTCATGAAGAAACTACCTTGCAACTAACTGACATTAATGAACCATGAGGAATAGTTTTGAATAAACTTATAATGACAAGAACGTCAGCTATACTTGATGACTATGTTGTTTATTTGCAAGAGTCAGAATTTTGTTATGGTATTTATAAGGATTCTATTTCGTTTTCACAAGCCATAAAAAGTGATAATTTGATAAATGGATTGATGCCATGAAAGATGAATTGAACTCCATGGCACAAAACAAAATTTGGGGTCTTATTGATCTGCTAGAAGGATCTAAATGAGTCGGATGCAAATGGGTCTTTAAGACCAAATATGACTCGAATGGCAATATTGAATGATATAAAGCTGGACTCGTTGCCAAGGGCTATACTCAAAAGGATGGCATTGATTACAAAAAGACTTTTCCACCTGTTTCAAAGAAAGATTCATTGAAAATAATTATGGCATTAGTGGTTCAATATGATTAGAGCTACATCAAATGGATGTGAAAACTGATTTTCTGAATGGAGATCTTGAGGAGAAAGTTTATATCAATCAACATGAAAGTTTTTCATAGAAGGAAAGGGTCACATGGTGTGTAAACTTAAGAAGTCAATATATGGATTTAAACAAACTTCCCGACAATAGTATATTAAGTTTAATGATACCATAACATCTTTTGGTTTTGAAGAAAACATTGTTGATTGGTGTATTTATCGAAAGATCAGTGAGAGTAAATTTATATTTCTAGTCCTATATGTTGATGATATTCTACTTGCTGCTAATTATTTAGGCGTGTTGTATACGATTAAAGAATTTTTCTCTAAAAATTTTGAAATGAAAGATATGGGAGAAGTATCTTTTGTGATAGGAATTTCAATATTCTATGATAGATCACAAGAACTGGTAGGATTGTCTCAGAAAGAATATATTGAAAGAATTCTTGAGAGATTTAATATGAACAAATGTTCTGCAGGTGTTGTCCTAATATAAAAGGGCAATAAATTTAGTCTTATGCAATGTTCAAAGAATGATGTGGAACGTAAAGAAATGGAATTTATTCCATATGCTTCTACTGTTGCCAGTTTGATGTATTTGCAAATATGCACAAGACCCTAATAAGATTTACGGTTGGAATGCTGGGCAAATATCAAAGTAACCCCTGTATGGATCATTGGAAATTTGCAAAGAAAGTATTAAGAACTTTCAAGGAACAAAGGACTATATGCTCATGTATAGAAGATCTAATCCATTAGAAATGATTGAATACTCGGATTTAGATTTTGCTAGATGCATTGACAGTAGAAAGTTAACGTTTGGTTATTTGTTTCTATTAGCAAAAGGAGCAATTTCATGGAAAAGTGCCAAACAATCTATCACTACTTCATCCATTGTGGAAGAAGAATTTGTATCTTGTTTTGAAACTACAATCGATGCAGAACTTTATCCTTCTTAAAGTTGTCGACATTATTACTAAGCCTTTGAAAATTTATTGTGATAATTTTGCAAAGTTTTCTTCTTCAAGAATGATAAGTACTCTAGAGGTGCTGATCATATGGAGTTGAGATATTTTTCCGTAATGGAGGAAGTTCAGAAACAAAGAGTGTGTATTGAACATATTAGAATGGATCTTATAATTGCAAATCCTTTAACTAAAGGCTTCCAACCAAAGACATTTAAGCAAAATGTTCAAAAAAACGGGTCTTGGTTGTATTGATGACTGTCTGTAATGATGTTTTAACACTTTAGAGTTCAATAAAATTTTCTAATATATTGGTAATGTTTCTTGTTTATTATGATTGTGTACATCTAATGTTATTAAACAAGAAATAAATGTGTCTATAAGATATTATTGTGGATCTTTATGATATTTATATATCACTATGATGCTTAACATGATATATTGTTAGTGTAGTGGTATATGGAAGAGAATATGCAATGTTAAAGTGTATGATCGCCATAACCCACATTATGTGATTTATTATATTGAAATAAATTATGAAAATATTGAAGATATTTGTTTTGTATGCTTAATGTTTACACTATTAAATCAAAGTTGAAGTATTGGGCTAAGTGGGAGAATGTTAGAATGTGGCCTGAATTATTGGGTTTAATTATAGTTTTCTAATTGACTACTACTACCTATTTAATAGTGAAACAAATCTTAATCATTTATTTGGATACTTGATGGACGTATCAGATTAAAGGCTAAAAATATATAAATTAATCCCCTCTCTACCTATTAAGATTACACAAAACCTTCTTCATCAAATTGTCTGCGACAAAAAGAAGGATGAAAGGAAAGAAACCAATTTTGATAGAAAGTAGTGATATTTCTTAATCTCTTCTCAAAATTATATCTTCCGCATCAAATACACAATTCTTATAACTTAATTATTTGTGATAAATTATTTATTCAAAAATTTTACTTTATGTTTATATCATAAAAATTAAGTTTACATTCTGTTCATCTATATTTTCTCCTTTAGTGTGCTTTTCTTTAAGGGCCTGTTTGGTTGGCCAGGATTCTGACTTGGAAAGTAATTAAATTCCTTAAAATTAAAATCTTGCATTTGGTTGGTTTTTTATTTTATTAGGAAAGTAAAATGATTCCTAAAGATGAGGAAAGTGGTTGGAACTTTCCTGGATTTAGAATCCCTATTAAATCTAGTTATTCTGATTACTTGCCAACGGAATTTAATTGAAAAGATACGCGTTTGTTTTTAACCGTTTTTATCCCTATCCTATTCTATCCTTTCTTTTTATTCAACCATCCTCAACTATACGCTCATCTTCTCTCTTCGTTAGATTCATCCGACTCTCCCCTCCTTTCTTCTTCTCTTCTCTCTTCTCTCTTCTCCTTTCCTAAAATATTCCTACGTAGATTCATGGTTTTTGTGTTACAATTTCTTTCTATCTAAGGTTTTGTTATCATCAGGTAAGTTTTTTCTATATATTAATATCTATTGTGGTATTATATATTGTCTTTTTGATACATGATCATAAAGCATTGATTATGTTTTTTTTTATTATATTTTTCCAGAAGAAGAAAAGAAGATTTCTTTTCGCTGTCAAGATATTTCTTGTAGTGCAAATTCAAATTGAAGGTTGAGAGCAACTCCAAGTTAGCTATTGCATTCTCAATCATCAACAAATGCTTTACACCTATTACGGACAAAAGAAGTAACATTAATCTGATCAGAAGTGTCTACTACAGTTGTTGGTACATAAACTCTCTTGAATTTTGTTGCTTTTATTGACTATGTTAAGAAAAATGAGCAGTTTTTTCAACCATGGAAGGTGTCAACTACTGATTTTTCTCCTTCATTCTTTTTGAATGTTTGGGAGAAAAACAATAATATGTTCTCAAATTGATGTTATGGTGAAGTCCAAACTTTTTTGGATTAATTGAAGCTGGTTGCTCGTGATAAATTTTATAATTTATACTGATATATATTATAAATATCAACTTTTATTTTAATTAGTTTTAATATTAAGTTTTTTTATTTTTATTATCAACCTAATATTTTACTTTTTTTTAACATTAACATCTATTATAATAAAGATAGTACAAATTACAAATTTTATAATAAGTATGTAATATAAAATGACACATAAAGCCTAATAAAAATTCTTTCTGAATAAAAACTTCCAAAGAAAAGTCTCTGCTTTGAAATGTCACTATTTTATGTCCATCGCTACAGAATAATCGAATTGATTACCGTAGTCAAACAAAACAAACCAAAAAAAAAAAGAAGGGAGAATTTGAGACAAACTCTATCCGTGTACGTTTCTATTCAATGACGTTACATTATCCAATTCTAACAGCCACATTTTCATTATCTATTGAAATCCTTTTTACTATGTTTTTGTGGACATTACAAGCTGCCAAAAATGGCATTTCATTTACTGTTCAAATCTTTTTCACCGTGTCTAAGCTGTCCAAAATAAATTTGGACTATTTAGGATGGTTGAGGCACAAACAACTCTTCCACTATCTATTGTTTTTTGGATCTTAATGTGTTTTTGTAGTGGCTGGTCTTATCTCAATGATTACTTTTAAATTTTTTTAAATATTTTTCTTTTCGTCATTCTATTTCTTTTTTAATTATGATTACAACTCATAATTATCTTATAAAAGTTTCAAATTGTTTAATCTAATTAATGTTGTTTTATTTTATTATTCTTAATTATCTTAAAAAATTTTGAAACTCTTGATAACAACTCATAAATCTAAATTCAACTTCAAATTTATCATTAAATCTAGTCCCAGAAATTTATCATCCCTCCCTCTCTCTTGGTTAAGAAAAAATAGAAATTTCACCCCACATCATATGTTATAAAAAGATAGAAGTGAATAATTTAAAATAGATAAGAATCCTTATCCTTAAATCCCAAAAAAAAAAAAGAGAAGATAACTTCTAATAATTTAAAATTTAGATTTAGATGAGATTACATGTACATTGTAATTGAGATTTTGTACGTTGCTGTTTCCCAAATTTCCACGCTAATATGAGTGAGCACATATAATTTGGAGTTAACAAAAGATTTTGAAAGAACCCATATGGAATCTGTGCCCATCACCACTATTTTATATTTTACGAAAACATACCATAATAGAAAGATAATTATTGCTCTACGGGAAGATAATTAATGCTCTTCTTTGTTTCTATCCATGTGATTTAATAAGTATAGAGAATGATGTTTTGCTCATTTTGTTGAGAAGGATAGAAACCCATCGTATGCATTGAAAGGGAACCTTTGTTTTGGCCTAGTTATAAAAGAACCCAATTTAGAGAATCTGGTACATCTGCAAAATGAAACATCGATGTATAATATGATGAAGACAAACACGTAGAAATTGAAAAAATGGGTAGGAAAGGGATTGTATCCATATCCATTGCTGTTTCATAGCTTCCCACATATTACATAAATCGGTCTCAAAACGACGAGTGTAGAAGTCTCTAGCGAAGCATCCCTTGTCTCCATTTTTTATGGTTATTGGTTTGTTTCAATTATACCTTTAGAATAAGAGTGTATATGTATATATCCTTCAATTCAATCATACTATTTTTAGAACCAAAAAAAAAAAAAACACTTGACAGTTAGAAAATATCATCTTTATTATAACTTTAAAAATTTATTAAACTTATTTTATTAAATATTTATTAAAATTTAAAATTATTATGATATGTCCTACATCAATATAAACTGATTTTACATAGAAAATTGTCCTATAAATCTTCACGGTTAATAGTGTTACTTCACAAACATAGGAAAATTTTCCTATAAATCTTCATGGTTTATTATGAATGAGTCAAAAGATTTATTTTTTTAATGTAATTTACTAATAACAATTATCAATTTTGACTAATGAATCTATACAAGATTGGATTATTTAATAGTGCATGTTTTCATATGACACATGTAGTACAAATCAGAGAGGATTATATTATTTTTAATATTTTTTTGTTATTTGGATTAATTTATAGGTGAAGTATTTGAAGAATGGCTCGATTGGATTTAAACACAAGGAGAAAGTTTTTATATCTTATGATTCATAAGCAAAGGCAGCAGTTCAACATATTAAGAAGTATATTAAATATAGTTTATTTTATTATAAAACATTATTATCGAATTTATTATCTGAAAGCTCCATACTCAGTTAATGAATATGATCGATCACGATATATTCACAAGTTAATATATGCTAGTGATGTAACATGTTATGATGAATTACGCATGGATAGGTACACTTTTAGAATATTAGTTATAATCATGGTTATTAAACTCTCGATTTTACTTGTACGGTTTTACTATTTTACGAGTCAAAACGAAGTGTCCGAGTCAAAACGTAGGTAAAAGCTTAAATGGGGTGAAATCTTACGATTTCACATTCTGGAACTTAGAATCTTACGATTTTACGATCCGATTTTATGATCCAATTGCTCCAAAAGAAGATGAATGACTTGGTTTTTGTGATGTACAATTTGAAGTTGAAGGATAGAAAAGTTCAAAATTTTGAAGAAAGCTTTGATGATCTAGCATCTGATGATGAGTGGATAACTGAGAACCTTAATGATGATGATCCAATTGAAATTAATCCTTTGCATGTTCTTAATAGTGCAGGTGCTCATAGTGAAGACAATTTGAAAGACAATTTGGCTTTAGATGCTAGTGGCAGTGGTGCAACACTTAATGAATCTATAGATCTTTTTAGGTGTGATTGATAATATTCTCTAAATGAAATTTGTGTACTTTTATAAGTTTAAACAGGTCTATAATTTATAAATTTAAGATATATTATATATAATATATTTATTAAATTATTTTTCATAATTGGTAGAATCTTACGATTTTACGATCCGATTTTACGATTCGAGTTTTTGGACCCTCCACCGATTTTACGTAAAAACTCGATTTTAACAACCTTGGTTATAATGCTTCGTACCATAGGGCGACTAAAAGATACAAGAAATACGACAGTAGATGAACAAGTCGCTATGTTTTTACATATACTTGCACATCATGAAAAAAATCGTACAATAAAAATAAATTTCTTACGATCAGGAGAAACTGTTAGTAGAAATTTCAACAAAGTACTTAATGCAGTTATTAGACTTCAAGGTGAGTTGTTAAGAACTCCTGTGCGCCTCGAGGATTCCACCACTTAAATGGAAATGGTTTAAGGTAAATTACAATTACACTATATAAATATATTTTAAATTTTATTGCAAATATTAATTATACTTAGTTTGACAGAATTGCAAAGGAGCTTTGGACGGTACTTATATTAAAGTGAAGGTACCTGAAATTGAGAAGCCAAAATATCGAAATAGAAAGGGTGATATTGCTACAAATGTTTTAGGAGTATGTTCACAAGACTTGCAATTCATTTATGTACTTCCTGGTTGGGAAGGTTCAACTGCAGATGGTAGAGTCCTACGAGATGCTTTGAGTAGGAAAAATAAATTACCAATATATGATGGTAAGTCAAAAAATTAATTTTAAGATCATAATTAAAAACTTTTGTCAATAATAAGAATGGCTAATGATATATTATTTTAATGATATATACTTTTTTATTTTTAGGATATTACTATCTTGTGGATGCGGGATACACCAACGGTAAGGGATTTCTCGCACCATTTAGAGGTCAAAGATATCATCTTAGTAAATGGAGGACTGGACGACAACCAACTAACCCAGAGGAATTTTTTAATATGAAGCATTCATCGGCTAGAAATGTTATTGAAAGATGTTTTGGAATGTTGAAAATGCGTTGGGTCATAATTAGAAATACTAATTTTTATCCAATTAAACTTCAAGGTAGGATTATAATGGCATGTTGTCTTCTTCAAAACCATATAAGATTAAATATGCCAATTGATCCTATGGAGGCCTGTTTAGATGATGTGCCTGAAGGTGTGGAAGAACCAATTGACTTGGATGGTGAAGCTATCACTAGCATTGAACCAACACAAGAATGGACAAATTGGAGACAAACTTTAGCTAATCAAATGTTTAACCAATGGATGCAAAATAGGAATGCTCACTGACAAATATTATAGTGTTTATATAAGTTTTTAAAACATTTATCTATAAATTTCAATCAATGTTAGTTGTGAATTAATTTTTATTTATTTGCTTTTGGTTCATTTCACATTGTGTTATTTCATTTAAATATTAATACTATTTGAATTATTATGTAGTTTATGTTTATTTTTTGTCACATATTTTATTTTTTTTGAATTTCTTGGTTAATTATAGATATGTCTCGTCGAGGTAAAGGAAGTAATTATGTATGGACTGTTGAAGAGGATGCAAAATTAGTAGAATCTATGCTTGAATTAAAATTAAGTGGAAATTTTCATGGTGAAAATGGGGTTGGATTAAAGAAAGGATATCAAAAGGAACTTGAAAGGATATTACAAGAGAAATTACCAGGTCATGGTCTTAAAGAAAAGCCACACATTGAATCTCGTTGCAAATTGTTGAAAAAACAATATCATGCTATATATGATGTGCAAAATACTGGAGGTTTGAGTGGTTTTGGTTGGGATGATAAGAAAAAATGCGTGACAGCAAGTGCAGATGTATGGGATGAATATTTGAAGGTAAAGTTTAATACCATATTTGTTTATATTTTAGTTATAACATTAATAATAATAAACTAATAAATGTTGTTATTTTTGCAGACACATCCTGATTGTACATTCATGAGAAACAAATCTTTTATTTATTATGATCAACTAGCAATAATTTGGGGAGAAGATAGAGCTACTGGAATTAATGCTGAAGCACCTGCAGATGTAATTGAAGAATTGAATAGAGAAGAAAATATTAATCAAAATGCTGAAGAATTTGATGAAGATGATGACAACTTTGAAACAGGAGTACCCAACTCTAGAGGTGAAGGTACTTCAAAAAAACCTGAACGCAAACGAAGAAGAAGTACTGATGGTTTGGTTTTAGGTTTGGAACACTTGACTAATGCTCTCACATCTCAAATGGAAAAATCTGATGAGCAAATGATAAAATTTGCTGAAAGCATTGCAAGTACTAGTCATCAAAGCATAGATAATCGTCGCAAACTTAATGAGGAGCTACAAAAGGTGGAAGTTTTATCACAACCACAAAAACAAAGAGCTGCTATGAAACTTGTCTGTGTCCAAATTTGTAGGATTATTTTTTTACTCTTAATGACGATGAAAAAGATATATTTCTTATTGAACTTCTTGGTCCCAATTAGTTTGGAAATGAATTTTATTATTTTATTTTATTTTATTTTATAATTATCAAGAAGTTTTAGGATATTATTATTTTAGCAAATATTTTATTTTAAATTTGAATAATTTAGTTTGTATTAGAATTGTGAACTTTTTAAGATAATTATTATGGTTTTTTCTGGAGAAATATTTTTACTATTTAACTGTTTTGCTATGTCTTATTTTTAGTTATATGTAATATATATTTTTCATAATAGTATAAGTAAACAAAACAAATTAACTTATAAGGGTAGTTTAGGTAATAAAATGAAATACACATTACATTCCTTAGTTTAGTCAATAAATCCAAACAATGAAAAGAAAATCTTGATACTTTCCTCACAAACATTCTTATTTCTTCCAAACACATGAAAATAATTTGTTGGTATTCACTTTCCTCGTAATCATTTTCTTAGAAATCATATTCCTAAATAACTTTACTTTCCCGTTAACCAAACGAGCCCTAAGAGTCATCATATTCATCGATGCTTCCAACTTTGCTATTACCAATGCTATTTTTGAATTTAGACATATGCAACTGGAAATCAGAAAGCTGCGTGTAGACTTGATCATTTATCTCCATCATCTCAGCATCCTGCTTCTCGATTTGATCTTCTAGTGACTTAAACCGAGTTCCTTCAGCCATGGCGAGAATTCTTGGAAAGCCCCATTTATCCTTTTGGACTGAAGGCTCTCCCATAATTCGCAAACTGGAATCTGGCGTGGGCAAAATAAGGGTCTTATCAACTGGAATCAGCCTTTCTTCCATCGGTTGCTTCTCTTTCTTCAGCAATTTAACCAGAGCTTCAAATTTTGCCTTAAGATTGACACATTGCTATCCATCGTCCTTTTGTTGGCTAGCATTTGATTCTAAAAGTCCATGTTCTTTGTCTGAGTCTCTGCCATTTGCTTCTGGAATGCATCATTTATTTCAGAAATCCTATTATCTTGCCTCTTTAACTGCTCTTCTAGCTATCTGTAGCCGATTCCTTCTGCCATTATGGCTTCAAGAATTCAGGGATTTTGGGCCTGCTATGATACCAAATTTTCAAGACTTCCAGCAATTAAGATGACTTAACAGAGAATTATTCATGGATTTCAGGTTTACAGAAAGGAAGGGAAGAAAAGGGAAAAGAAAATAGAAGACAGAGGAGAAGAGAAGAGAAGAGAAGAGAAAAATCTAGAATTAGAAAGAAGGCAGTTTATTCAACATTCCACAACCTGCTTGTTACAATATGAGGCCCACTATTTATAGTAATCAGTTTGCTAGTTCTAAAACGAAGTTAGGTGCTTAGTAACTAATTAACTTTTATTCACAACTAACTTCCCTCAACTGACAATTACAGCTCATTCATTTTATAAAAAGCACTACCGTTTCTTGTCCATCTTAAATGACGCCAGTCTAATTAAATTGTAAAGCCTATTGTTCTGAGGGAAAAAAACAAAATGGCCGGAAGGCAGCTTTTGCGAAAAACACTAAAGCTAGGGGCGGAAACGTGCAATAAAGGTGTAATATATATATTTTTAGGTACTTCTATGTGCTTATTCAGTTGCATCATGGACTTTCTGTATTATGCCTTTGTTCCTCCTATATGGAGGTGGTTGTGACCAGTTTGGGCGGAAGTTAGGTAGTATTCCAAATGGCATGGGCATAAGCTAAGGATCAGAGACGGCATTTCGTATCTGAATTCAATTCCATCTAGTGCATGAGACTTTTGCTGCTATCCTAGCGACAAACAAGCTCGGCCATTTTGGTTTTGTGTTTGTTTGTTTTTGTTGTTGTATGACATAGTTAATGATGTTTCGCTATGATGTAATTTTAATCGATTCAGTGTGTCGGTTAGGCTTACTTAATCTCATTGCGAGTTCTAAGGCTTTCATCGTCAGTAGGCGATACTGTGTATGTAATATTGTTTTATATTAATATAGTGATCGTTTTTGGAAAAAAAAAAAAAAAAAAGCCTATTGTTCTGTGGCAGTTCCAATCACATTAGCCCATTTCATCAAGAGACCCAATTGATTGGTTTATCCCAGTACCAAAATGCTCACGGACAATTGACCCGCTCATTTGTTACTTATAATTGTATTTTACTTTTGAAAAACTATTTTTCTGCTACGCCTTCTGAAAAATAAAGTCGTTAAATTTTTAAAAGATAAAATGTCATAAAAAAAATTTAATGGACACTTAATTTTTAATATTTTTAATTTCATACTAGTTCTCCAAAATTTATAAAATGCATCACTCTTAGTATTCTTATGAAAAATTAAGTAAAAATAATGGTGTATGATCACTTGAATCATAATTGAGCTATAAGCACGGTTAATTTGTTGTGAATTGGTGCTTAAATTATTAATTATTGACAATGAAGAATTATAGTATTAAAAATGTAAATATTACATCATTGTGAAAACATATCTCACAATTGAAGTAGATTTTTTTTAGATCTTAATTAGAATTAAACATGTTTTATATAAATTTTAATTTGACTTTTATAGAAAATTTGAAAATATTAAAAAATAGACATATGAATGAGTTGGAATAAAAAAAATCAAAAATTTATGCAAATATAATAAAAAATTCTCTAATTTTAAATTAATTCAAATTCTAATAAAGAACCAAATACAATCATAATCACATTACTTTAATATTTGAGATTATTTGTCTTAATGCTCTATAAGCTTATTAATCCTGTTGACGCTCTTTTGTTCCATATATACATTTTGGTGCTTTATTAAATTTCAAAATATTAATTGACATTTTTGGCTCACAGGATTTTCTATAATACTCCTCAATAACACTTGTGGCATTTTCAAATTTTGAGAAGCATTTTCTCCATTTAATCTTGCTCTAACCCAACTAATTTCTTGTTAAGTCCAAGGGTTTATTTGATAACATCAATTATTGATTAAAATTAATTGATTAAAAGATTTTAATTTTTTAGTTGTTTGATAACAAAATTCCACTTCATATCATTGTTTAAACATTGCTTAATCTCTATAGGAAATTTTAAGCTCTAAAAGTTAACTTAATATTTATCACTTAGGGGTGTTTGGTTGGTGGGTTTGGGGGCAATGGATTGGAATGGGGAAGAAAATTATTATTTGATTGGTAGATTTGGGTTTAGGGGAATGGAATAAAATCCGTGGGGGTGGGTTTTGTTGAAACCCACCCCCTTGGTTTTGGGTGGGAAATATTTTAGCAAGATATCAAAATGATGTTGTTTTGAGCTTTTTTAAAAAAAAAAAAAAAAATTTTGTAGTTGACAGGTGCGTTACTATCAACTGCTGACGTGACGCGCACCCAATGTGCGTGCTCCACATGTAATAGCGGTAGCAAATCCACCACTGATTTGCAACTGCTATTTCACTTATTTTTTTTCTTTTTTTAAAACCAAATTTCACTAACTTATAGAAAATATTTTTCTCTACAAGTTGACATGCACTTTGATTATTTTTGGTATAAGATATGATTTTATTAAATATAATATAATGTAAAATAATAATATATTTATTATAATATTCATATTAAATTTTAATATAAAATCTATTAATAAATTTATTAATATTAATATTAAATTTTAATTTTAATATAAAATCTATTCCATTCCAATACAAAATAATATCAAACAACATAATTATTATAATTCCATTTCATTCCAAACATTTCCTTTTATCAAATCCATTCAATTCTTAAACCCACCGTTTATACCAATCGCCACCTTAATGTTATTAGTAAACTTTTTAACACATTTTTCAAATTTACCTCTTTTGTTAAATCATTGAACAAACTAATTTATTTTTTCTTTAGCTATAAATATGGCTCTCTTTCCTTTTTGTTTCCCTTTTTTATAGCACATATTTTGAAAAAAAAAATAAACGTTTTCATAAAAAGTTCAATAAATTTGTTTTTGTTTTATTTTTTGTATTAAATATTAATTTTGGTAGATTGTATCTTTTACATATTTTCATGAATAATGTTTGATGCCTAATTTTGAAAAATTAAAATTTGTACATATAAATAAAACAAATCAATAGAAGGGGAAAATGGTATAATTTGAGTAATTCAACATCCAGGCCAAATGTTTATTAAATATTATGGGTTGCTTGGTTGGGGAGAATAGAATTTTGCAATGGAAATAATTCCTTTAGTAAATGCTTGGTTGGGTGCAATGGGAATGAGAATAGTAATTTGATTATTCCAAACTCATCAATCATCTATTACCCACTCAAAACCCCACAGCCCCAACGCCCCCTCCCCCGGCAAATCAGTTATACACTAAAACATCAATTAGAATTTTTGTGTGTTACTGAAATTACCCTTCAATTTTTTTTTTGTCCAAATCGATTACGTATATACTTATATAGATATATATGTATATATGAATATATACATTTCATTATGATAAATATATATAACAAAAATATATATTTTTTCCATTTAGAAATATTATATGTTATTTTATAATGAAAAATAAATATTTCTCAATTCCCATTTTCCATTTTCTTTTTACTAGCAAAAGTAAAGTGGGAATTTTGTTCAATTCCCAGTACTAATATTGGCATGAACCAAACACCATGAATCACAATAATACCCATTATCATATTTGAACCAAGTTGTAGAAAAGTAACGAGGATTCTTATTGTGATTGGCTTCCTCAATCAATCTCATTATGATTCCCATTAACTAGTATGAACCAAGTGCCCCTTTAATTGATTTAACATTATGATTTAGACATTCAAAATTAAATTTTAAATATTCAGATTTTAGAAAATTTAATCAATTTAGCATTTAGATTTTAACATTCAACATTTAGATTTAAATATTCCGTTTTATCAAATAGGTCCTCAGTCATATTTACTCTAATGTTATTTAGGAAGAAAAAAAAACATTACCATGAAAATTTAAAAAATAACTCCAGTTAATCTAAGAATTTTCATATTTTCAACTTAATTATTCATCCTTCCCCCTATTGAAGAACTCTATTTCTTTTTTCTTTATCTACTTTAGATCTAAAGCGAGAGTTTCAATCATCAATAGAGGGAGATTTCACTATTCTGCATCATGCCATTTCATCTTCATTTCTTCTAATTTTCAACTCAAATCCCAGGGAGATTGCATTGCATTATGACTCTTTACCCTCATCTTCTCTAATCTTATTGCACACAAATATATATATTTTTTAAGCAAGAAGTAATATGTATAATCCTAGTCGCCAACCAATGTCTCCAAAATCTTTATCAATTCTCAAATAATCCCCATCCTTAAAACTCTTTCTTTAATTCTGAAGTAGATGAGGGGAAAAGAAAATTAAGTTCTTTAACGAGGGAAATGGAACTTTTCTTTGGATCGAAAGTAGTATTTGTAAAAACTAGATTGAAGTGTGAACCAATCAAGTCAATGAATCAATGGTCAAGAAATCAAACCAGTTGAATCAGTATTACAAAATTAAATGACATTATTATGATATAATAAATATAATTTAATTATAAAATATTAATACTAGTATACAAATATATTATACATAGGTTATTTATTTATTTTTTAGTATAGTTAACTTTGAATTTAGTTAAAATTGTGTGAATCCTAAGTGTATGATTAAATAATTTTGTGAAAAACATTAAAAAATTATTTTAAAGAAAGAAAGTATTGAAAATTACAAGCAATCTCTTGCATAAATATTTGAAATGTTCAATTTTAAAGAATTAAAAACATTATAGGGTAAAATTCAAAATATTCAGATAAAAGAAAATAGAAAATAAATTTTATAAAAATTTGGGGTTCAAATTTTTAGAAATAATTTTTTTTTCAGTTAAAAAAAGTGTGATTGATGCAGTCAAACCAAGTTTTGATCGAGTTTGATTAGGTTTTTCTAAAGGTAATCAAAACTGAGACTAGAATTAATTTGGGAATTCCCACATTAATATAATCAGTTTCTTTTGGACAAAAAAAAAAAAAAAAAAGAAACTAGACGCATGATTAGTTCTTGGTCCAGCTAGTTGATTTGGTCCGTGTTTGCAATATATATATGATGTAAATGAAGAAAAAACAAAATCAGGATTTTAAATGAGGGGAACTATAATAATTGGGATGAAACTGTGGAAATTCTTAAGGTAGTTGGGGTTTTTTTTAGTTGTAAAATTGTTACAACAATGTTAGTTATTTTTTGAACCCGTATAACATTTGATTAAATGCATGCTTGATAATATCAATTATCACTTAAAATTAATAGATTAATAAATTTTAGTTTTAAAATTATTTGATAATGAAATTTCACTCCATTTAATTGGTTAATGACGGCCTAATTTTTATAGGAAATTTTAAGTACTAAAAGTTAGTTTTAATGTTTATTACTTAATGTTATCGATAAAACTTTTAACGATTTTTAAAAATTTAATCTCTTTTGTCAAATCATTCAACAAACTAATTTATTTTTTTCCACTATAAATATGACTCTCTTTCCTTCTTCTTTTTTTCATAGCAAATATTTTCAAAAGTGTTTTTTATTCATTTTTTGTAAAAGGTTAAATAAATTTCAATTAATTTATTATTATTATTATATTTTTTTGTATTAAATATTAATTTTAATAGATTGTATCTTTTACATATTTTCATGAATAAATTTGATGCTTAATTTTTTAAAAAAAAATTAATATTTGTACGTATAAATAAAAAAAAATGGGCAAAATGGTATAATTTGAGTAATTTAACATTTAGATCAAATATTTATCAAACACTACTAATTAGTCAAACATTTGATTCACAGATTAAAAATTAAATTTTAAATATTCATATTTCAGTAAGTTAATGACTTCAGCATTTAAATTTAAACATTCAATTTATCTAACAGCTCTAAATTTGACTTGTATTTAACGAGGTTAGTTGGTTTAGGATAAAGTTAAGTAAAAGGATACTTGTCATGATTTTGAAAGTGTCACTAAATGTATTACATAGGAGTGTGATGGAAAAACCAGTGAGCGCTTTTGGACTCTAGATATATACACATTTAATTTCGTGCAACAAAGGGATTGATATTATTTCATTTCTCAATGATAATCAAACACAAGTGGCAACAGAAACCATAAAATCAATACTTATTTTCGTCGACATATTTCACAACAACATTGGAACTGAACATAGAACTGCGACGTTATGGAGTAAAAGAAGCATTCTATCACGTACCAAGTGTTGGTTTTATTCTAAAGCCAATTAAATCTAAAATTATAATTTGTTATTTATTGCCAAGTGATTAAGAACCTAAAGGGTCACACACATAAACAATTTGTTCTTGGGCCAAAATGATTAAATAATTATGTCATAATTATGGGGGTTAATTTGTAAAATAATTAACTTAAAAGATCTCCTATAAGTTAAGTTGTGATAAAATAAAATTGTTTTATCTTAATAGAATTAAAATTAGTTTTAATTTTATTAAAAGAATTCTATCACGATAGAATGTCTGATCAGTCTGTTAGACTGTCTAACAGATAGATAGAACTTACCTTTTAATAGGAGACAAACACCAAGTTTTATATAGAGCGTACGTACAAAATTTTTGACGTACAAAAGTTTACTGCAAGACGAGAGAAAAAAAGTTCTTCTTTTGCTTTGTTAGAGTTCTCTTGAACTCTAAAATTTTGCGGCGTTCATTGAAGAAACTAGCATATTGGCTTGGTGTCAATCAATCTTAGGAGGATCTTAAGAACTAATTCGTGTGGATACCTTAAAGGCCAGACATCTGTGCGGCTGTGGTTGACAAAACTTCCTTCGACGACACAATCTTCAGTCATCAAAACAGGTTTTTATTTTATACGTATATTGAAATTGATCCTGGTGAAAATCATGTTTAATTCCGCTGCCTATAAATTGTTTATGGCATACATGATTTTCTAACAGTGGTATCAGAGCATAGGATTTAATTTGCGTATAAATATAAATCTATGTGAATATAAATTGTTTATGTTTACATATATGTATGTGTTATGTTGAATGATTAAGAAAAATTATTTTGTTGAGTGAAAAATTGTTTTTCACGTTTGGAACACATTGAAAATTTTATTTGAAAATTTTCTGATTTATTGCCGACATGCTTGTCAAAATTGTTTGTCAAATAATAGGCTGCTGCTTCTGATTCATGTTCTCAAAAGAAAAACAAGTTTTTTTTTTTTTTACAACAGCCGCCGGAAGAAAGCAGTAAAGAAAAAAAAAATTATGTTAACCCATTAAACTTCTCAATTAATTCAATAATATTTCTAATATGATTAGAAATGTAATGCATACAAGATTTATGACTGAAATTTGTTTATAATTGTTTAATGTGATTATTCAATTGTTATGTCATATGTGATTTAATATTTAATTAAATGATTAGATTATTTAATTGCATATTGTATGTTTAAATATTTATTACATATGATATATGTAAATGATGAGACCATAATTTAATCCCTCAATTAAATATTAAATCAATTTAAATGCCTTCCATTATTATAGTTTAAAACAGTTTTTGTTAGGATAACTTGTTGAGCAAACTCAAGGTTGTCTTACCAAAAATGTGTTTCAAACTATGAGATAAGATCTCTGAATAATGGGTATGATTTAACAAAGATTTTGATTTGTTGAGCTAACTCAAGGTCAAAAGTCTTTGAGGCAAGAGTTAGGAGACATATGTGATATGTGTATCAAAAGTTGCTAACCTAACTATCTAGGAGTTGCAAATAAGTTGCAATTGGTAATTAATACCTACTCATTAAAATTATTTTTGATTTGTTGAGCTAACTCAAGATTAAAAAAAAATTGAGATGGGATTCTAGCCTACTAAGAATTTTGAGAAAATTCTCGAATCAATTTGAGGGATATTGATTTGGATAAAATAGTGGGAGCAAAACCAAGATATTATTAAGTCCATATATTTATGTATTTTGGTTTTGTAAATTGCATAAATTTAAATTCTTATTCTATCTTTATTTTCTTGTTGTAGAAAAATGAATAACAACATGAACTTGCGTAGCATTTTGTTTGACAATAAACTTACTGGCCCAAACTATTTGGACTAGGTTCAAAACCTAAGAATTGTTCTTAGGAATGAGAAGTTGCTTTATGTCCTTGATAGTCCTGTTCCTGATGAGCCTGCTGTTGATGTTGATCAAGCAGTAAGAAATGCATATCAGAAGCATTTAGATGATTCTGAAAATGCATGTTGTATCATGCTCGCTTCAATGAGTCCCGAGCTGCAAAAGAAGCATGAGGACATGACTGCCTTTACATTGCTTCAACATTTGAAAGCATTATATGATAAAAGGGCTGGAAGTGAGCGATATGATACCACGAATGAACTCTTTCATAGCAGGTTGGCAGAAGGATCTTCAGTTTCAACTCATGTACTGAAGATAATTGGTCTGATTGAAAAGATGGGTAAACTGGGATTTATAATGTATCATGAGTTAAGTGTTGACTTGATACTACAATCCCTTCCTCCTAGCTTTTCTCAGTTTGTGATGAACTTCAACATGAACAAAGTTAAGACCTCTACTTTGCCTGAGTTATTGAACTTGCTTAAGGAAGCTGAGGATACCATGAAGAAAGAAAAAGCTAATGTGTTGCTAATTGAGAGGTCCAATAAAAGAAAGTGTAAAGCTAGTCTTAAGAAGACCAAGAAGAAAGCTGGACCCAAGGCAACACAGAAAGCCAAAAAGGACAAGAAAGAAAAGGGCACTTGCTTCCACTGTGGACAAGATGGACATTGGAAGAGATATTGCAAGGCTTATCTTGAAACCGTGAAGCAGAAGAAGCTTACTGAAGCTTCTACTTTAGGTTTGTTTATGATTGAAATAAACCTTTCTACTTCAAAATCAAATTCTTGGGTATTAGATACCGGATCTGGCTCTCATATTTGTAATAATATGCAGGGTCTAAAGATAAGTAGAAAGCTAACAAAAGGAGAAGTAGACCTACGCGTGGGCAATGGAGCAAAAGTTGCTGCTTTAGCCGTAGGAACATATAGTCTCTCTCTGCCTAGTGGATTGATTCTTGATTTGAAAGATTGTTATTTTGTTCCAGTACTCACGAAGAATATTATTTCAATTTCCTATTTAGACAATGATGGTTTTGAAATAAATCAAAAGAATAAGTGTTGTTCTATTTTTCGTGAAGGTACTTTTTATGGTGCTGGTTATCAAAATAATGGTCTTTATATATTAGATCTTGAAAATCCAATTTTCAACATAAATACAAAGAAACCCAAAATTGATAATTTTAGAAATTCTTATCTCTGGCATTGTAGACTAGGTCACATAAATGAGAAACGCATAACCAAATTGCATAATGATGGTTATTTGGGCTCATTTGATTATGAATCATATGAAACATCCGAATCTTGTTTACTCAGAAAAATGACTAAAACACCTTTTACTAGAAAAAGTGAAAAATCTACTGAATTATTAGGTCTCATACATACCGATGTGTGTGGACCTATGTCAATTCAAGCTAGAGGAGGTTTTTCATACTTCCTAACATTTACTGATGATCATTCTAGATATGGTCATGTATACTTATTGAGGTATAAATTTGAAGTCTTTGAAAAGTTCAAAGAATATAAATGTGAAGTAGAAAACAACTCGGGAAGAGTATTAAAATACTTCGATCAAATCGAGGTGGAGAATATCTAAATCAAGAATTTCAAAATTATTTAAAAGAGAATGGGATTCTTTCACAATTGACTTCTCCATCTACACCACAATTGAATGATGTATCTGAAAGGAGAAATCGAACATTATTAGATATAGTTCGATCCATGATGAGTCATGCAACTCTCCCTAAATCGTTTTGGGGTTATGTCCTAAATGCTGCCTCCTATCTATTAAATCATGTTCCATCTAAAGCTGTTGATACTACCCCATATGAGATATGGTATGGGAAAAAGCCAAATCTTAAACATTTAAGAATTTGGGGATGTCCTACATTTGTTAAAAAGGTAGAATCAGACAAGCACGATCCAAAATCTGTAAAATGCTATTTTGTGGGATATCCAAAAGAAACTTTTGGGTATCAATTTTATAACTCCATTGAACAAAAGGTGTTTGTTTTAAAACATGCCATATTTCTAGAAAAAGAGTTTATTCTAGAAAAGGCAAAAGGGAGCTATATAGAACTTGAAGAAGTTCTAGAAACACAAATTAGCAAAGATAGGAACATGGAACAAGAGCTTGAACCTCATAATGATGTGGTAGAAATCGAAGCTCAAGATACACAAGCTGTACATAGGTCAATTAGGACACGTCATGCACCCAGTAGGTATGATGATGTGTTTATCATTGATAATGATGAACCTACTACTTACAAGGAAGCCTTATCTGATAAGGACTCTGAGAAGTGGCTTCAAGCCATGAAATCTGAAATGGATTCCATATATGACAATAAGGTATGGACCTTAGTTGATCCACCTGAAGAGATAAAACCCATAGGGTGCAAGTGGGTTTTCAAAAGGAAAACCGACATGGATGGTAATGTGACTACTTATAATCGTCAAACCTGTGGTATATTTTCTCATTCTTTAATCGTCAAACCTGTGGTATATTCTGTTTCAATTATAAAACAATTTCTTTGTCTATATTCAAAAGCAGAGCACATTAGAAAAGTTCATTTAACTCTTTTGTCAACAATGGGTCTAAGGTTTCGTGTAGAAGGCAAAATGGATTTCTCTTCTAAGACTATAAACCTTTTATTGAAACTCATCAGCTGTAAATGCAATAATTTTAATAATATAGAGTATTTTCTTAAAAAAAAATCAAATTAAATATGGATTGTGTTCTATACAATTGGAGATAAGGCTAGGAATATGAATTACTGATGCATACTCCACCCTACACACTTGGTGAATTATGAATTAGATGCATACTTATGAATTATGATGGTGATTTATTTAACTTCTTGTTGTGGAAATCATAAAACCCCTTTGTCAAAGATGGCTTGGCTTGGAATTTTGTTTTGTTCCCCCCCGGGGCACAAAATTCTCAGCCACCAATTTTGATCGTTAATTAATCGTCTTTTTGGACCCTCGTGGGCTGCCTATCGGCTATCCCTCCTAATTTATAAGTTGTTCCTCCTAATTATATCTGACTACACAATCTTATGTGGAGTTCAGTCCAATTTCTTTTATTCAATACACATCGTAGTAGGCCAATTGAAATGGGTAACATAGTTTTCTTGTATAGTAATAATGGCTCGATATATTTGGGCTTTTATACTTACCGTTTTGTGTGGTCTCTTCCCATCTTGTGTAGACTTTTTATCCCTTTGTGGCCCTTTTTGACCCTCGTGGTCCCTTTATCTTCGTGGGTTATAGCGCTGTATCTAGTTGTAACACTACAAAATACATTTAACTCTTGTGGCTATGTACTTTGGTCATCGTACAACTTTATTAATATATTATGGTTTTTAGAAAAAAATTAATCATCTTTTTTAATTTTGACTCATACTTTGATTTCACATCGTTTTTCATGTTTGCATTGGGTCAACGTTCATTATGAGGCGCTATCCCAATTCTCGATTTTTCTTTTACTATATTACGTAGAAGCAGTGTAAATTAATAAAAATTAACATGACAAATGTAAAAGAATAAAATTATTTTTTATTATTTTGTATATTTTAAAAAGTGTGCTAATTGAATTTTTATTTTTTATATTTTCACATTAATTATTATAAAATATTAATATGAAAAGTCGTATCATTATTCATTACATATTATTCATTACTATACTAAGCTAACGATGTCCAAGTCTCTCGAGGTGAGCCTTTTGTTTAAGCGTTCTACATTTTTCTTTCCCTTTGATTTCGTGATTAGAATTCAAAATGTGGAAACTATGAATTGCTGTGGTGTCCATTTGTTTCCGGTAGTTGGGGCAATGTGTATCTTCTAGATGTTCAAATTACGAGGCACACACTCCATTTTTGCTTTTGTGCATCTAAACATGTTTATTTTGTTATATTATAAATTATTTTTTCAGGTAACATAATATAGCCATTTATGTGATCAAAAATATTAAACAAAAATTACTCTAATTCTTTAGTAGAGTTTTTTTTTTTCAAAAAGCGGTAGTTATATTTATCTTTTAAAAAACATTCATCGTATACAATTTGCCCACTGGCAATGGCTTCTTTGGTACTTATTTCGAATCCAAGACTCAACAAAATAGTTTTCCAAATTCTTATCTCCCTACCTCCAAAATAGTTTTTACAAGTTTCTGTATCCAATTTTAGTGTATAACGGCAAGAAATAGCAAGAAGTTCTGAATAATATTTTTATATGCTAGCACGGACTCCAAAGTGAGAGGAACAATGGACATATTTGGAAAGACAAGTTGTCGAGATGTACATGTTGACAAAGACAAGATGGGTTTCATCAATGGTGACTCACACCAACCTTCACAAATGGATACAACATTCCGAAAATGATGCACGGATAATGCCAATGTAAAAGGCTGGTTGATTAACTCGGGAAATTTACAAAAATAGCAAGTTGTGTAGCAACATTTGCAAAAATAGCAGGTCTAACAAATCATTTGCAATATAGCAGGTCAACGGTTTTTGACTACAAGAAAATACCAAAATACCCCTGTGCGAGCACTTCATCATTTCACTTCAATTTACCATTCTTCTTCATTTCTTCATTCTTCATCGATTAAACATCTTATTTCCAGGGTGCCTACTTGAAAATGGTCACCTAGTTTGAATGTCCCGTACAGGTTACGGAGATATCTCGTCTGGAAAATTATAAAAAATGTAAAATAAATCCTAACTGACAAACAAATAAAATCCACTTGTCACAAACTAGCAATTGGGTGTTTTAAGATGCCCGGCATCTTGTTAAAGTTCAACTGACAAATAGTGACAGAAGTTCAACATTTGTTGGCATATGAATCTAAGGTTGACATACATTCCACATTTTGATCGACATTTATTCGAGATGTAATCAACAAAATTATCGATATTTTAGTCGACATTTTAATCGACTTTTTAGATGATATTTTCATCGACAATTTGATCGACAGTTTAGTAGACATTTTAGTTGACAATTTAGTCGACACTTTGTTTGAGATTTTATTCGACTATACATCGATAAAAAGTAAACCACACAACGAAATGTCGTATATATGGGTTTTTTCATAGCCATATTTAACGGTGTGAGAGAGAAATTAATAGAATATTGTGCTGTGTTTTATTAATAAAACATCATGTGGAAAATAAATTATAAATATTCAATCCAACAAAGCACATATTGCCATCATTTTTCTCCCTATAAACGAATGGAATTGAGCAAACTTGTCAGTTATGTCCACGCTGTCCACAATGACCACATTTTTGGGGATCAAACGGCAAATTCGCTCAAATCCATTCGTTTTTAGGGAGAAAAAATGATGACAATATGTGCTTTGCTGTATTAAATATTTATAATTCATTCTCCACATGATGTTTTATTAATAAAACACATCACAATATTCCATTAATTTCTCTCTTACACCGTTCAATATGGCTATGAAAAAACCCATATATACAACATTTTGTTGTGTGGTTTACTTTTTATAGATGTATCATCGAATAAAATCTCAAACAGAGTGTCGACTAAAATGTCTACTAAACTGTTGATCAAATTGTCGACAAAAATATCGTCTAAAAAGTCGATTAAAATGTCGACTAAAATATCAATAATTTTGTTGATTACATCTCGAATAAATGTCAATCAAAATGTGGAATGTATGTCGACCCTAGATTTATACGCCAACAAATGTCAAACTTCTGTCATTATTTGTCAATTGAACTTTAATAAGATGCCGGGCATCTTAAAACACCCAATTGCTAGCTAGTTTGCGACAAGTGGATTTTGTTTGTTCGTCGGTCGGGATTTATTTTACATTTTTTATAATTCTCCGGAGGAAATAACTCCATAACCTGTACTGGACATTCAACTAGGCGAGCATTTTCAAGTAAGCACCCTGGAAATGAGATGTTTAATTGATGAAGAATGAAAAAATGAAGAAGAATGGTGAAATGAAGTGAAACGATGAAGTGTTCGCACAAGGGTATTTTGGTATTTTTCCTTGATAAAAAATTGTCGACCTGCTATATTGTTAATGATTTGTTGGACCTGCTATTTTTGCAAATGTTGCTCCACAACTTGCTATTTTTGCAAATTTCCCAATTAACTCTCCAGACCTATCACTAATTGACAACTTTATTCAGTTTCCAACAGCAAAGCACACTACAAGAAAATTGGTCTTTAATGACCAAAAAGGCGGTGACAACAACATTTTTGGTCACCAAAAGTAGCCTTTAGCAACAAGAAAAATGTAGTCACAAAAAGTTGGTCACAAATGTATTCATTCTTGACCACACAAAAAGTGGTCTCCAAGTGGTCACTAAATGGTATCATTTAATGACGAAAAAGAAAAAGTGGGCATTAATTGTTATAGTGTGAAAAAGACAACCAAAAGTTTACCACATTTAATGACTAGTATTGGTGACGACAATTCCATTTGTCACGAAAAAGTTACAAAATGTGTTTTGGTGACCAAAAAAATCGTCACTAAATTTATGACTTTTAGTGACAATGTTTTGTAGTCACTAAAAGGCTATGATTGGGCTAACAATGGGCCTATCATTGGGTTTACGTTGGTTTGGCTTACAAATTAATTGGGCTTACAAATAGACTTATGATTGGGCTAACAAATTAGTATGATTGGGCCTAACTTTATATTAATTGGGCTTATATTATAAGAAATAAGGTTTGGGCTAAACAATTTTTTTATTGGGTCGAACTTAACTAATTTGTATTATGACATTTAATTTTCATTAATTGTATGTTGACACCTTAATATGTATACATTTGCTATATAATTTTACTTAAAGCACATAATCATTTAACATTAAAATACACTATTGATTAATAGCTTTCTTTGACCAAGAATTATGATTGGGTTAAACAATTTATTCACTAGACCAAAGTTAGCTAATTTGTATTATGACTCTTAATTTTTAATAATTGTACTAAGACACATACTACTTATGAATTTGTCCACATAATTTTACACTAACAAAAAAAAAAAAAAGCCTTCTTTGATTGCCACCACTTATATAATGATTAGAATTGTTTGGCTAAAGATAATAATTGGGTTATGTAATTTCTTCATTGGGCCAAACTTAACTTTTTTTAATTTATGGCTCTTAATTTCTAATAATTGCACAAATACACTCTAATATATCTGAATTTGCCTACATTATTTAAAACTCATGATTTGTCATCCTAAGATGTGGGAAATCTGAATATATGTGAAATATCATTAATTCAAATAAATAAATTTGAATTTTTGGTGTATTATAAAATTGAATTTTTTTGTTTAAAAGAATTTTTAATTAAGAAAATATTCAGAATAAAAATAAAAATACTTATAATCTTTTTATTCATATCTCTATATATAAAGTTTTAGTGTATAATATTATTAAATATAGATATATAAATTATTTGTTTTGGTGTGTGATGAAATTAGACATTATAAATTTTAATAACAATATATATATTGGGACATATAAGTAGGGATTTGCTGAAATAAAATATTTTGGCCCACATTGATTGCCCACAACTTATATAATGATTGGACTTATTGGGCTAAAAATAATGATTGGATTATGTAATTTATCCATTGGGCCAAATTTAACTTTTTAAATTTATGCCTCTTAATTTTTTTTTAATTACACTAAGACACCTTAATATACATGAATTTGAATATATTATTTTACTTGAAGCATAGAGTCTTTTTAGATACACAGTCAATTAATTATGATTGGATTTCTTTGATTAAGAATAATGATTGGACTAAGCATATCCTTCCTTAAACCCAACTTAGGTTACTTATATTAGGCTCTTAATTTCTAATAATTGTACTAGAAGTTATAATCTTTTAATTCCTATCATTATATATAAAGTTTTAGTGCATAATATTATTATATATATATATATATATAATATTTGTTTTGGTGTGTGATGAAATTAGAAATTATAAATTTTAATACCAATATATGTGTTGGGCTATATAAGTAGGGATTTGATGAGATAAAATATTTTGGCTCACATTGATTGCCTGCAACTTATATAATGGTTGGACTTATTGGGTTAAAAATAATGATTGGATTATATAATTTATCCATTGGGCCAAACTTAACTTTTTAATTTTGTAACTTTTAATTTTTAATAATTGCACTAAAACACCTAATATATGAATTTGCCTACATTATTTTATTTCAAGAATTGAGTCTTTTTTAGATACACTCAATAATTATGATTGAATTTCTTTTGCTAAGAATAATAATTGGACTAAACATATTTTTCTTTATATGCCAAACTTAGCTTACTTATATTATTACTCTTAATTTCTAATAATTATACTAGGACATCCTAAAATTTTATTTGTCCATATAATTGTACTTTAATCACACATTCTTTTTAGTATTAGAATACAGTATTGATTAGTACTAATTAGTTTCTTTGGTTAAGAATAACAATTGAATTAAGTATATTCTTTATTGGGTTGAGATTTATTAGCTTATTTATGTTATAATTCTTAATTTAAAATAATTATATTAGAATACCTTCAAATTTATAAATTTGCACACATAATTTTTGTTAGTATTGAAATACACTATCGATTAGTGGTAATAAAAAATTTTGACATTTATTACGAACTATATTTCTTTATAAGAAAATTAGGAATAAAAAATATATAATTTCAAATTAGTTACAGTCACTAATATAATATTATAACATAAGTAGTGGTTAATACATATACATATATAGTTAGACGTACAATGTATAATAAAAGTAGTAAAATACATTTATACTCCCTTTGTCCCAAAAAAAAAAAAAAAAGAGTTTGGTTTCACTAATGTATAACTTTTTATTTATGGTCAACCAAATAGAGGTACAACTAATTTTATACCACTAATTTCCTCATTAAAGGTATTGTATATCAATACGCCCTTTAATGTATTCTATTTCATTAAGGGTGTTTTGGAAATTTTGTTAAAAAATTAGCTGTGACTTTTGAAACTAGACTCTTTTTTGGTATATCTCATTTTATACCACTAATTTTTTCATTAAGAGTATTCCATATCAAGACATAATTTTAATATATTTTATCTTATTAAGGGCATTTTGAAAATTTTGTTGAAATATATCTTTGACTTTTAAAATTGGACTCTTTTTTTTTTTTTGGGACAAAAACTTGTCTAGAAACTGAATTCTTTTTTTTTTTTTTAAGACTGAGGGAGTGTGTGTGTATATATATATATAGTTAGAAGTTAACACATATATATAGTAGTTAGTAAATACTATAGGTATAATAAAAGTAATTATTACATAACATAAGTAGTTTAGTGCATATATATACATAGTTTTATGTACACACAATGACACACACATGTTAATTATTCATTTATTTGTTTATTTTTTAACTAAATAATATATAATATACATAATTTTTTTAATCTCAACATGAAAATTTAAATATTATTTTTTCTCTGAATTATTTTAAAACGATTTTACTTTAACTATTTAATTACTAATTAACATTTTAAAATTTAAAATTTTAAAAAATTCAAGTTAAAGTTTTTTTAAACCAATATAGTACTGTAAAGTGAAAGATTGATCATTGGTTAAAAGAATTTATTATAAATAATTGAATAAAAAGTTTTGAATGTTTTTTAAAAAAGAGGGAAAATAAAATTATTTTAAATGCAAAAGTGGGAGTAAAAAATAAAAGGCGCCTCCAATTGTTTGAAAATGTTTATTGCCTTTGCCACACTTAGCAAAATTTCAATTACTTTTGCCATCTTCAGCTGAGCTCTGCTCATTCAAAACCCTCTTCACCGTCCATTTCTTCCTTTCCTTCCTTCAATCCTTCCTTCCTCCAAATCTAAAATTGTCTTTCAATTCCAGATGCTTTTGTATACACATCTGGTATTCCATTATTCCTTCGTGGATTTGGGGACAAAGATTGAATCTTTGATTCATTTAGGCCAAGCCCAGAAATGGGCACTTCAGATTTTCCCCTTGCTTCATCACTCAGGCCATCTCTGCCGGTGAATTCTCTTTCTCTATTTCTCAGTTTCATTTTCGGTTTCTGCTTGACGATATGATTCTTGAGGCTGCGCCTGCGCTTTCTCTCTTGAAAGGGGAGAATCTGAGTCCCCTGTTTTCAACTGCTTCTGCTCCAAATGGGTCTTTATTTAAGGTCTTTCTGGTGAGGACCGGGTACAAGAATGGGGGAGTCGTGGTCTGTTCTACGAAGGCCTCCAGTAGTAAGCCGCTTACAGGAGTCATTTTTGAGCCCTTTGAAGAGGTGCTGCTGCTCCTCAACACTCTCTTGCTCGCCAGAAATATGTTGACGAGTGTGAAGCCGCAGTCAACGAACAGATCAAGTGGGTACATCGCTTTTTTTTTTTGCTTTTTGACTCTGAAATTTTTTGCGGTGTGGATTTTTGTTCTCAAGGAAGCCCCAGGCTGGATTTTCATTAGAATTCTGTTTTTATCCTTTATTTTCATTGTTCTTATAAATTCATTGATTTTTTTGTTTCTATTTTGTTGCAGCGTGGAGTTCAATGTCTCGTACGTCTACCATGCTATGTATGCCTACTTTGACAGAGATAATGTTGCTCTCAGGGGTCTTGCCAAGTAATATAGAAAAAACTTCAGAAATTTGTGAATTTCTTTCAAATATTGGTTTTCTAAATACTAACCGGACTTGTCACTTTCTTTTTGTGAAGATTTTTCAAGGAATCTAGTGAGGAGGAAAGAGAGCATGCTGAAAAATTCATGGAGTACCAGGTGCTGTTTATATGCCATATGGCCGACCCTTTTTTCAGTTCTTGATTTCTGTTTGCTTTTCATTGTATTGGATCCTGTTTTGATTGATAGGCCAAGTTTATTTTTTGTTTTGGTTTTTTCAGAGGTTAAACATTGATTCTCAGAGTGTGATTCAATTTTCGTCCAATGGAATCACTCTCTTGTTTGTCATTTTTCAGTGGGATTATCAAGTTTGATATATACATTATGGCTGACACAGCAAAGCTTCCTAGTTGTTTCTGATCTCTGTTACTAATGTTGTTGACTTTGGATGGAATAGTTTACTCTTGCAAAGCATCTGTTTACTTGTCTACTTGTATCCTGTTCAATTATTCATTTTAGTGAATACTTTTCACCAATGCAGTTTGCAGGCGGAATGGCTGCCTCAGAAGAAAATAGTGCATTGTTTCCAATTTTCATTCTGTCCACACTTGCCCTGTTTTTAGTACCTTATACAATACTAAAGTTATTTCGTGGTGCATCTAAGAAGACAAGGAACATCCATTGTGAGTGTTCAATTTGTTTTCAATCGGGAAAGTACCACAAATCAATTTCTAGTAAGGTAGGCCACTCATCTTATTTATTGGTAATATGCCAAGAATCTTGTGATTTGATGTTGAACTGATGATCATTATACCATTTTCTTCAGATATCAAGCTTTTTCACATGCCACAATTTGATGCTAGTGCTTCTCTGGGTTTTCGTTGGTTTCCTTGTCTTCTACATTAAGAATTTGAGTCATGAGGTAAGGAGTGATCAGTCTCAGTCAATCTGATATGCTAAAACTAGCATTATCAAATTCAACTTTGAATTGCCCGTTTATATCTCAACAAATTTGTCTCAAAAGTTGTACCTTAGGCTTTATGTTTTTATAATCATCATGGAGCATTGGATGAGGTAAGAAAAATCAGAAATAGTCCAGCAACTCGACTCTTTTGAGCTAAGTTGAGATATGCATGAGCATAACTTCTTTAACTATAATGAGCGAAAGCAACGTTACTTAAATTGTTGCAATCATGCATGTTTTTCAGGCTGTTATAGTTTCTGCAAGTTCAAAAGCTGCTCAGAAAGTGTTGTGTTGAAATGGATAATCTAACACAAGTGCTTTCCTGGACAAAAATGGGTCGCAATCTCGTTATTCGGTTTCTCAATGGCTTTCACTACAAGAAAACTGAATTTTTTCGACGGACAATTTCCGACGGCAAATCCACTTTTCTGTCGAAAATTTGAGCTTTCTGACGGTTTTCCGTCGGAATAACGTTCGTGGCAAAAACTTTTCCGGCGGTCAACCGTCAAAAATTGAACGGATTTCTGACGGATTTTGCGACCGCAGTCGGATAATAAAAAAATTATATTTTTCCGACGGATTTCCATCGGAAATTATGAAAAGAAATTAAAAATAAATAAATAATTTTTCACGGATTACCGTTGAAAGTTAAATAAAATTTTAAAAAGATATAAATAATTTTTGACGAAAATTCGTCAGAAATTAAATAACATTTTTTTAAAAAAATAAGTAATTTCCGACGGATATCTGTCGGAAATTATTTAAATTTTTTTTGAAAAATAAGTAATTACCAACGGATTGCTGTCGGAAATTATTTAAAACTTTTTTTAAAAATAAATATTTTCCGACGGAAGTCCGTCGAAAATGAAATAAATTTTTTTTTTAAAAAAAATAATTTCCGACGGATTTCGGTCGGAAATTTAATAAATTTTTTTAAAAAAAATAAATTCCATTGTAACAAAAAACTAAAAATTATTTTATACACATAAATTTGACAAAAAGTAATATTATCCTAATCGTTGTCCGTATCCGTGTTCGAGTCAGTATCTTCATTGTTGCTCGTTTTTCTTTTCTTCTTGCCGCGCTTTTTCATTTTCTCTATCTTTGCCTGTAGACTCTGAATCAGCTCCGTCATTTGTTGTCGCCTATTACTGACCTCCTCAGTCAGTTCGGCCACTTGTTGTCACCCATTACTGACCTCCTCAGTTAGTTCGGCCACTCTATGACGCATCAGATCATACTCAGCTTGTGACACGAACGTCGAAGATGATGCTGAATATACAGAGTGACTGGTAGAAGGCTGATTCCCCATCCCATAAACTCTACCCTTGTAGACTCCACCGGCAGCCTGAGTAAATAATTCTTCATCACTGCGTGGGGGATTCTGCGTCCGCGCAGTACTATCATCTGTCGTTTCTGTCTGATTGTGTCTTTCTTCAGCGGCAAGAGATTGAAAAACGTTCTATCAAGGAAAAAAATATATTACACATTTTTATTTATTATTAATAAACTAAATAGATTTTGTAAAAAAAAAGTATTTTTACTAAAAAACTCACATATGTAGCCTCGGCATGGGAATCAATCCACTGATTTCGCTCTCTAGTCTTGGGATTTTTTTTCTTGTGGCCAATTAAGAAAAGGTCAATCTTTGATGGCCTTTTGCCCATAGTATTTTCCTACATATTATATAAATATTAGATTAACAAATCATATTAAATTATACATGACATTGAAACAAAAAAAAATATAAATATTCTTACAATTCTCACTGCATGTGTAGCAAGTGATATTGAGCCGTAAGTATTGAGAGACCTGCCTTTCTCTGAAGCACGAGTCTCCTTTGCCTGAATTTGCCTTTTTTTGAATGCTTCAGACGCCCAATGTTTTTTAAGGCATTCTCAGACGTGGTCGCCTATCCATTACGGTCTTGTCTTTCTGTGGCGGATTTGATGAAAAATATCCGCAAAGCGCTTTGCCTCTCGTACTTCGAACGCTCGGCGGATGTTTTCATCATTTCTTGGTAACCAATAAACCTTGCGCTACAAACATAAATGACAACATTAGTAATTATATAACTTATAATTTATATAAATCAATATAAATAATAATATAACAGTAAAAAATTATCTTAAACTCCGAAAACATCCTATCGCGAACCTCTAGTGGAATTTCGCGCCATACTGTCCAAGGTTTTTCAAAGTGGGCTTTGATTGTATCATAAATTGCACCCGCAGCAGTATGACTCGGAATGAATTTAAAAATATAAACAAAAGAAGAAATCAATATTAAAATTTTAATTGAATACAAGTATTATTTAAAATAAATGCTAAAAATTTTACCCGGTAGAAGTCTCGTCTGGTATGATATATGTTGCACCATCATCCTCCAGTACATGATCCAATGGAGGCTCGATCTCGGCTTCGCCATCATCACGATGCTCCGAATGCGGTGGTGATGATGATGGTCTAGATCCATCTCCAGTATGTGTGATGCGCGGTGGTGATGAAGATGGACCCGATCTATCTCCAGTGGGTTGTGCTGAGTCGGCTAAGAGTGGACGACTGAAAGTGAACCCTGACGGAAGGGGACGCAATGGTGTATGCTCTGACGAGCGCGAACTAGCACGACCTCTGCCGCGACTAGCACGGCTACCTCTGCTCTGATTTTTATCCATTTAATCAAAATCCTACAATATCTAACAAAATATAACGAGGTGTGATTGACATTAGAATTTGTATTTTGTTAGCAGAATAGCTCAAACACATTTCGTACTATTATTCATTAATCCCTCCCAAAGGCATTCTTCTTTGTTGATGTTTGATTGTTATATATATATAACAACTTGTGTATATGTATAGACTCATAATTCATGATTAATAATTAATGATTAATTCACGTCCCAAGTCTTTAAAAAATTATTAATACCTAAATGTGCAATGCATGACCTACTTTTAAAACTTTGGCATGTAAATAACTAGATAGCCTAGGTTCAACAGATGCAGCTATTCTTCAAGACAAATTATACTACTGCAACTATATCAGGTAGATCCTACTGATAAATATCTAGACTTCAAAACCAATGAATTTGTGCTCACACAGGTTGTCAAAAGAGTTCAAGGAAATTTGCGATTGTATTCTCCAGCTTAACACAGTTATATGTAGTGATTGACCATTAGCTCTCAAAGAAATCACAATGGTAAGGAAACTGCAACATCACACTAACTTCCCACTGGAGACACTGCCCTTCGTGTTTGCCAGCTGACACGATAAACAACAACAACAATGGGTAACCTTGTCCCATGACTTCATTCATTTAAAGCAGTTCACAGAAGTTGCTAAAGTTTTCGGGTTTCCATGACGATATAACCCAAGAATCAGCCAATCAATCCCAACTCAGTTAAATTCAGGCCATAGAACACTCCAATGTTTGTCTCAATTCATTCAAGTAAAGCCCTTCCCTAAAACATCTAAAAGTTTGTCAAAAAATGAAGCCATTATCTTCAGCTAGAATCAATAAGCAACAAATATAGTTTAAAAATCGGAAGAATCAATCAGCAGAACAAGCAGATAACAAATCGGAAACATTTGAACAAGCCATTATCTTCAGCCAGAATGATTTTCCGTATGCATTTGAACAAGCAATTAGCAGAATCAACCCAACTAAATCGGAAGAAAATAACAAATCGAAAACAAATCATCAATGAAACAATTTAAGAAGATAACAAATCGGAAATTCGGCACATTCATCAAGTTTCCATTCAAATTTCTGAAGACAAAATTTTTCAGAACATATAAAAACTCAAAATTTTTTCGGCACAATCACACCCATTAGCCATTAGCCACAAAATCATCAATGAAACAATTTAAGAAGATAACAAATCGGAATTTCGGCACATTCATCAAGTTTCCATCCAAATTTCCGAAGACAAAAAATCAAGACAGAAATTGAAAGAATCATAAAAACCCAAACAAACAACATCTCAAAGAATTTTCGAGCCAGTATCAGTCCTCAATCGGCATTTAACCTGTCGATGGGGGCGACAGTGCTTTCGGACTGGCGGCTAGCGACGGACGGAGGCGGGAGTGGCGGCGATGGAAGGACTGAACAATCGCCAAAATTGCAGAAAATGGAGGACGAAATTGAACCAGATGCTTCGGAAACCCTTGTGTAGCGTCAAAGAATGGGAAGGGGAAAGAGGTAAGAAAAATTTTGGGGGGGGGGGGGGGGGTTTATCTAGTGTCACATTTCCGGCGGATAGCCATCGGAAAGTGTAATTTTTTTTACTTTTTGGAAGAAATTCCGACAGATTATCCGTCGGAACTTTTTAAAATTTTTATTTTGAATATTAATGTCGGAAATTTAAATATTTTTTATTTTTCGTAAAATTCCGACGGTTTGTCCGTCGGAAATTTTTAAATTTTTTTAATTTTTGGCAAGAACTTCCGACGGATTTTCCGTCGGAAATTTTTTAATATTTTATTTTGAATATTACTGACCATAATCCATCGGAAAGTTAAATTTTTTTATTTTTCTTACAATTCCGACGGCTTTTCTGTCGAAAATGTTTAAATTTTTTATTTTTTTTAAATATTTCCGCCAACTCATTTTTAAAGTATTTTTATTCATATTATTTACCTCCTTTTTATCATAATTGTTATTTCTTTAACTATTCAAAATATATATATTGAAAATGATATATTTTTATCTATCTCTGTTTGTTATTTATTTAAGTATTTTAAAAAAATATATACTCTTTTATTGAAAAGAAAGAGTTTTTATCCCATTTAAACTTTGAATACTTCTAATTGGTTTATTATGTTAAATAAATAAATAACAAAATATCCGACAGAAATTTTATTTTTTATTTTAATATTCAAATGAGATATCAATCGCTAAAATTTAAATTCCGTCAAAAAATTGAAATAAAAAATTTAAATTAATCAAGTTTCAAATATATAAAAAAAATGAAATATTTTATTCAAATTTTAAAATATTTCATAAATAAAAAATAATTATTTTTACACATTGTAATTAGTGAATTAAATTATTTTCAAATATTAAGGTTATTTTGCCTTCGGTTTGGAATACTTGCCGTTGGCTTGTTTTTGTAGGTGCAATTCACTCCGCCTACAATGCTTCATCAAATCCAATCTTGCCTTCACATTATCTTTGCTCTTGTCCTTTACATCCATAACAGTGTTGAACAAATTATCAAAGAAATTTTTCTCAATATGCATGACATCTAAATTGTGGCGAAGCAAGTTATCTTTCCAATAGGGCAATTCCCAAAATATGCTTTGTTTTGTCCAGTTATACTGCAACATGAATAAGGAGTAGATGACATACTAAAGTGTGTAAAACCATCTGCACACAAACCTAACCTGATGTTCCGCGGTTCCGTAGCAAAATCTGGATATTTTTCATCAAAATGTCGCCATGCTAACCCATCGGATGGATGACACAATACACCATCCGCCTTACGCTCACATAATGCCACCTCATATGCGGTGCAGAACTCATGGAGGCATACAATCTCTTAAGCCTGGGTATTAGAGGAAGGTAATGCATCGACTTAAGTGGCACTCGCTTTCCTTTGCTAGTCGATTCACTTTTATAACGAGGGTGTTTACAAAATTTACACTCCTCTAAGTGATCGTTCTCGTTGTAGTACAACATACAACCAGTTGGACAAGAATCAATCTTCCGGGCAGATATTCCTAATTTAGACACCAACTTTTTCGTGTGATAATAACTTTTTGGAATGTCTATTTCTTGTTGGGGGCTAACCTCTCTCATCAATTCAATCATGGCATTCATGCAGTCGTGTGGTACGTTCCAATCTGACTTGATGCTCATTAGTCTAACAACTGTAGATAATTCAGAATGAGTCGAACCTTCCCACAACGGACGACTAGCAGTCTCTAACAAATCATAAAATTTTTGAGCTTCTTCATTAGGAGGCTGTTCAGTATTTTGCACAAATTCACGTTCACCACTACCCATAAAATGAGAATTTGCTGCATCTCTTATCATATCATGATATCGACTACTTTCTGCATTATCTGTTCTCGCGATATTCCTATGCTTATGCATATATGTAGCATATATAGAGTCAAAATTCGGAGGCTCTACCTCACCATGGTCAATCCACCACCAATATTTAGGTTTAAAACCATTCTTATATAAATGAACCACCACATCTTCTGGACCAAATGTTTTACCAGACTTACACTTTCTGCAGGGACACCGAATGACTCCTTCATTCTGATATTTAAGAAGAGTACAAGCATGTTGCACGAATTCATTTACCCCACTCATAAATTCATCGGTTAAACCTCTTCTGTTAGGATTTATTCTGTTATACATCCAACTACGGTGTCGAATGAAATCCATCTACACATATATAAAAATAAATATCACAGTAATAAAAATATAACATTAATATAAAGCATAATTTATGTCACGACATAAAATTAATATAGCATGACCACGATATATAAACAACTACGGTGTCGAATGAAATCCATCTACTCATATATAAAAATAAATATCACAGTAATAAAAATATAACATTAATATAAAGCATAATTTATGTCACGACATAAAATTAATATAGCATGACCACAATATAAAAACAACTACGGTGTCGAATGAAATCCATCTACACATATATAAAAATAAATATCACAGTAATAAAAATATAACATTAATATAAAGCATAATTTATGTCACGACATAAAATTAATATAGCATGACCACGATATATAAACAACTATAGTGACGAATAAAATCCATATACACATATATAAAAATAAATATCACAGTAATAAAAATATAACATTAATATAAAGCATAATTTATGTCACGACATACAATTAATATAGCATGACCACGATATATAAACAACTACGGTGGCGCATGAAATCCATCTACACATATATAAAAATAAATATCACAGTAATAAAAATATAACATTAATATAATGCATAATTTATGTCAAGACATAAAATTAATATAACATTATCACGATATATAAACAACTACGGTGTTCAATGAAATCCATCTACACATATATAAAAATAAATATCACAGTAATAAAAAATATAACATTAATATAAAGCATAATTTATGTCACGACATAAAATTAATATAGCATGACCACGATATATAAACAACTACGGTACCAAATACAATCCATCTACACATATAAAATTAAATATTATAGTAATAAAAAATTAACTACGTACCTTGTTAAAATGTCAGATTTGTGTTCTTTACGTACAGTTATTTATCTAGAAGAATAAAACCTTGGATGAAAATGAAAAATAAACGAGTTATTTTGGTTGAATGGAGAAGAAGAAGAAAATAATGGAGAAGAAGATAAGGCCTTATAGTGATTTTGTAAGATTTAGATGTTGGACTCCATAGATGGGAGAGCAAAGCTGATCGATGAAAAACTCCTAAGAGGAGGCCTTTCAAATGTTGTTCGATTTGCAGGTTGGACTCCTTAGGTGGAAGAGATAAGCTGATCAACGGCGGTACAAAGAAGAGCTACAAAGAAGAGTGGCAGAAAGAAGAGCTACAAAGAAGAGAATGCTGTCGAAGCTTGGGTTGATATTACCGAAATTTCCGACGGAAATCCGTCGGAAAATGTCGGACCATCGGAATTCAAAATTTTCCGTCGGATATCCGTCGGAAAATGTCGGGCCGTCGGAATTAAATTTTTTTAAATTCCGACGGATTTTCCGTCGGAACTTTTTTAATTTTTTATTTTTTTAAAAACTATTTCCGACGGAAATCAGTCGGAAATATAATTTTCTTTTTTATATTATTTTGTTAAATATTCCGATAGATACTCCGTCGGAAAAGTTTGAAAAATAATTTTTTTTAAAGCTTTTCCGACGGAACATCCGTCGGAATATATTGGCGCCGTGTGTTGCCAATTTGTTCTTACGGATTTCCGGCGGATTTCCATCGGAAATATTTTTTCCGACGGATGTTTGTCGGAGATTTTGCTGCCGGACTCTAGTTCGCTTTTTCCGACGGATGTCCGTCGGAAATTTTCTACGGATTAATGTCCATCGGAAGGTTCCGTCAGAAATTAAGCCTTTTCTTGTAGTGTTTATTTCCTCCGGATGCTTAACGTGAGTATTTTCACTCTTTCAGAAACCAAAAATAATATAATTCAAATTTTAGATACTACTTTTGAATGATTGGGTTTGTGTTTTGCTGAATTGACTGGGTTTGTCCAATATAGTGGCTTTATTGGATTACTTGGCTTTCTCATAACATTGTGTTGTTTAAGGAAAATCTTTCCCTTTGCAGATTTCTGGACTTCCAAATGAAAAAGAGGCTGTATATGGTGCCTTAGACAAATGGATAGCTTGGGGGACTGAATTTCCATCGATTGTTGCAGCTAAAGCTCTAAGAATTGTGAGGAAAAGGAGACAGTAGTTGTATATGGTGCCTTTGACAAATGGATAGCTTGGAAACTTTAGTTGTGTACTTTTGTAGGATAAGAAATGTTGTTTTTGTTTTGGTGCATTAACTTTGGATGCTTGTGCTTTTCTTTTTGTACATCATTAGGTTGATATTGTCCTAACTCTTTTGTCGTTTAAATGATATAACGGTCATATTTTGTAGAGATATGTTAGTTTTATCTATTGTTCAATACTTTGTGTACAATTAATTCCAAATAATAAATTTAATGGCAAATTGGTGAGAAAATAATGTGATCACTAATGGTTGTCTATATGACAATACGTGACAACAATATTTCGTCACTAATTATTGTTATTTGTTCACAATTTACTGACAACTTTAAGTGGTCACAAATGGTGTTAACCTTCTTATATTTCTTGACCACTATATGTGGTAACCAAAAGTGGTCACAATTGGTGTTGACCTAATTATATTTCTTGACCACCATATGTGGTAATTAAAAGTGGTGACCAATTACTACTTTTTTGTGACCATCTTGTATTATCAGTAACTAAAAAAATTATGTTTTGGTGACCACTTTATGTCGTCACTAAGAGCATGACCACTTTTTTTGGTCACTAGCTGTACCAATTAGTGACTACCATGTCACCAACGTGTTTTATTAACCAAGCTTTGCAAACCATCATGTGACCACAGGATTTTGGTCACTAAATCTCATTTGTGACGACAATTATATATTTAGTGACCACTTTTGACTTGTTACTAAAGGCCAATTTTTTTTTTTGTAGTGGCAATTGCCAAACTCCTTGATGGTAGTGATACCTCAAAGGTGTATGAGCTTTGGCTCCGGATGGCGCGTCTCAAGTAGGCATATGGCTCCTTGATAAAATATTACAATGATTTAAAAGGTTTATGGCTAGAGATTGATTTTCGGCCAGCAAACCCAATGCTTTGTGCTGTTGTCCTCCAACAATTCAATGACATGCTTCAAGAGAAGCGGGTTTACGTGTTTATAGATGGCCTTGATGATAAGTTTAATAAGATTCATAATAACGTTCTTCAGATGGAGCGGTTTCTGATAGTTGAACAGACATATGCTCATGTTCATCAGGAAGCAGTTCACCAAGTAGTTATGATAGCCAGTGACATGGAAACCCCTCCAAACATAATTCTAGCTTGAAAAGGGCTCATACACGAGAAAGCTGCCTCTATCTCTACCAGTTCTCTCACTCTAGTTAATGGTGGCAAATCTGCATCGACCAAACAATGACAGCAGTCTGATGGGTTAAAATGTTTTCGCTGTGGAGAATTAAAACATACTCGTGACTCACCCTTCAAAATATGTGGATATCCTAATTGGTGGCATGAACTTCAAGCAAAAAAAGTGGTGAGATTCCAGACACCAATAGCAAGATTGGCAAGTCTAGAGTGGTTATAACTGGATCACATCTCTCCTAATCCAACAGTTGAAACTACCCAGAAGGTGTGTTAGTTTACAATTAGGTACGATACTTCTTTGTCCTAATAAAGATATCGAGAGTCAAGATTCTATACTTGACTTAGGAGTTACTGACCACATGACTTATGACGCTAAGAATTTTTCCCAGACTTCTACACTTCACTGCATTGGTGTTGCAAATGCTAACGTTGTGATTTCTCCAGTCACTAGGGCTAGTGCTTTAATGTTATTATCTACCTTGTTGCTATCCCATACTCTCCTTGTCATATCTCTCTCATACAAACAAATGTCTGTAGGACAAATTACCAACCACTAAATTGCTGTGCTCATTTTTACCCTCAGTTTTCTCTCCTTCATGATATTCTCAAAAAGGAGATCACTGGACATGGTACTAAGAGAGGGGCTTATACTACGATGATGATTTCAGCATGGGCTGAGCACATCACATGCGTCATCCAAGTAACACCAACTAAACACCAAATTTGGCTTTGCCATCGTGGATTAGGGCATCCTTCATTTGGATATCTGAAGCACTTGTTTCCCTCTTTATTTTCAAAAGTTTCAAACTTGGATTTTAAATATGACACTTGCATTTTGGCTAAGTCACCATGTGTCATGTCCATTGAGTTTGAAGAAAATACTTCCTTTAATTCACATTGATGTGTGGGGTCCTTCTCCAACTCTATCTAGGATTTGTTGGTTTGTGATATTTGTTGATGATCGTACTCACATGACATGGCTCTTCTTGCTCAAACATAAAGATGAGGTCCTTACTATCTTCTAGTCCTTTCATTCCATGATGCAAAAACAGTTCTCGACTAAGATCTAGGCTCTCAAATCTGACAATGGTGGAGAATTTGTGAACAAGAGATTTCATGACTACTTCCCCCTTTATGGCCTTATTCACGAAAACACATGTCTCCAAACCCCTCAGTAGAATGGGGTTGCTGAAAGGAAAAATGGCCATATACCGGAAACTACTCTGGCTTTACTAATTGGTGCCCACGCATTAGCCAAGATGGGCTAATGCTATCAGCACGGTTATGCATCTACTCAGTAAGATGACCAATCAGATGAAATTCAAATTTCTTGATTCCTTATTTGACTGCTAAAATCTCCTTGTAGACTGTATGATAATGCTGTTCAGCTTCCTTGAATTTTCTGCTTGCATGACCGTAGTAATGCTGCTTTCCATCTATCACTTCAATGAGAACCGCTCCGTAATGTTCATCACTGGCATTTGTCTACAGAATCCTGTCACCTATACTGGGTATCTTTAAAGATGGTGGATGTTGACATATCACCTTTAACTTTTTGACCACTTCTGTCTGCTCCTTTCCCCAAGGTAGGGGCTTCTTTTTAAGCATTTTGGACAGCTGGCTAGTATATTTGGAAGCTTGTGGAAGATAGTTTTTGATATAATTCACAATTCTAAGAAATTGTTGAATTTCAATGATAGAAGGATTCTCTTTTAAGAACTTGAGAAGCTCTTGTGTAATGTGGGACCCTGGTTGATATTTTCCTTCAGAAAACTTCATTTCTAAGAATTCAATATCGGATTGAGAATAATACCATATTTTTGGGTCAACTTTGTGAACTTCTCCAACAGCTATTGATGAGATATGGCATCTTTCGAAAAGAGAAGGATATCATCAATGTAGACCAAAGCTGTGCATTATGGGCCCAAATATTCGGATCATGGTCTTTTGAAATATGGACAAGGCTACCTTAAGCCCAAATGGCATGACAATCCATTTGTATTGGGCTGTAGGAATACAAAAGGCCATTTTGTACCTGTCATTCGGATCGATTCCGAGTTGCCAAAAGCCTGCTTTTAGGTCAAACTTTGAAAACATCTGAGCTTCTGCAATATGATAAAATAGGAGTTGGAACCTGGGTAAGAGAAATTTGTCATCTTATAGGAATTGATTGAGAAGTTTATAATCGATTACAAGTCTTTTCTTCCCCAAGACCTGCTTTGATATTTTGTTGACATAGAACGCTTGGCAAGCCCAACTAGACTTTGTGGGCTCTATTAATCCCAACTTTAAAAGTTGGTTGCACTCTTCGCGGACCAGTGTTAGATCTTGAGGAGTCATTCCAGGATGGGTTGCCTTGGTAGGATTAATATCCTCATTCAATTTGAAGGGTAACTGAATAAAGAAATTAAGATTCTTCCATAATAGTGCTGGATGGTGGAATTCCGCATGAGACTCAGAACAGCATTTTTGTAATTGCTTAGCAATGGACTGAAAATCCTGATGACCTCTTGAAATTGTGAACACTTTTTCAGCCTTATTATTCTCCTCGTTCTGAGGACTTGAGAAACAAGTTTAGCTACTTTTTCCTTTTTGTTCAGACAGTTTTTTTGCAAAATGTTCTTTTTCTCTACAAAAAAACACCGACTGGATTTCCTTCCCTCTGAGGACTTTTTCTCGAAGTATCTAAGGGATTTCTTTTTGTGGAGTTTTCTTTTGAATCTCTTTTTGTGCTCTTTATGCTTCTTAGAACATGAACAGGAATCATCTTTGCACTTAATCTCAAGGTCTTTCCTGTGACAGACCTTTTTGAACACGTTTTTTACGCTCAATCATTTGTTTGAACATCTTCTGCTTACATAGCTTTGTCAGTGAAGCCATGGCTAATTGCCGAATTTCCCCTAGCCCATGCTCTTCTATGGTTTTGCCGCTTGATTGGATCATTCTGAAAAGCTCTGGTTGAAGCTCCTTTGGCAAAGAGGAAGCATAAACATGTTTCAGATAGGGTTTATTGACTCTATTAAGCATATAATAAATTTTAGACATTCTTTTGAAATGAAAGTCTAAATCTTTTCGCTTCAAAGAACATCATTTCATGTCAAAGTAGTCCTGTTGTTGTCTTTTCTTGAATAGAGTATCGTCTCCAATGAACTCCAGATAGATCTAGCCTAATGCTAGTGGCGAACTGGCTTTTCCAAAGAACTGCAGCATTTTGTATTCGCCCAAGCTCATGAAGGGTTCCCGTAAATCTACAAGCAAATTCTTTGAGAATAGCTAGTAATTGGGTGCCAGGTTTTGTATGCTGGAGATCCAGCCATACTGTGAAGGTAAGCACCCTTTCTCATATTTTAGAAATGGGAATATCGTCAAAAGTGAACCAAGGTCTACTTGCTGGTTTGTTGAGATCTAGAGCTGGTGTTAGGGCTAATATGTCCTCCTGAATGGATTCAACTTCATCAGAGGATTCAGCTAACTCTGTTGTTTGATTCTCTCCAAGAGTGTTGGTTTCTGCTGTGTCAGCCATCATTATGGTGGTTAGATCTGCAAATTCTTCTTCAGAATCCACCACTTGCTGGAAAGTGTCATTCGACTCATTTTCTGATTCCTCTTGAGATTCTTCTGAAGATAATTGTTGGTCTTGAATGACCGATTGGGCTGTAGGTCAAGGTTCGGGCTGAGTCAGGGAAAAAAGATTGTGGAAGGATTCTTCATTTTGTACTAGGATCTATTCCTCAATTTCCTGCTACTACTGCTTCTCTTTTCCTTTCTTGGAAACCCTTCATGAAGCGTGGGGTATTTTTAAGGATTTCTGGATTCATTGACATGGGGAACTGTGGAGCTAATATTAGGGGGCTATAAAAGGAACTAGGATAGAAGGGAGTAATTGTTGTCTCACTATCTTTGTCAATCAGAGCTATTTCCCATTTCAGTCTCCTGATTTCTTTTTCCTTCTAGTTGAATTTTGCTTTGAAGTCATTCTTTTTTATCAGGGTTCGGAGGTCTTTGTCCAATGAATCAACTTTCTACAGCATTCATTGGTAAAGTCTTGTAAGTTCATTGACTCGAGCATCGGCCTTATCAACCCATTCGATTATCTTCTCCATATTAGTATCTACTTTCGTTAGAAGCCTATTTTGGGCTCTAGAATTCTTAGTACGATAGTTCATCACTTCTTCTCTTTGTGTTAGCTGGGTAGTTCTTCCTAAGCTATCAATTGTAGGTTGTATGAAAGGCTTTGATAGAATTTTGCTAACTTCATCCACCTGTCTTTCCAATGGAGGAAAGTCCTGGTCGTAGTGGAACATCATGCACTGTAGTGACTTGGGTGGAGAGATTGTTGGAGAGATGATTCCTATCCTGTATGTGCTTTTTCTACAATCTTCTTTTTGGAGGAACTTCAGGTATTCATCATAGCAAGATAATGGCTTGTTCTTATGCGGATCTGGATCAAGATCTGGATCTGGTAGTCGATAACCTTTGTAGCTAGCCGCCTTAAGCATCTTCCGTTTTTCTCTTTTTCATCTTCTCCTAGCCTCTTCTTTATTTTCATCTGCATCCCATTCATCACAGGAACATCTGGATCACACATAGATGGATCAACATCCCAGATAAAGTGACAATCTATTTTGTCTGTGCAAACCCAAGACCCATCAGTCTTAAAGGAATAGATTGGGATCTCATCTTCTGGACTGCTTAGCTTGTCGTGAGTGATCATTAGTTGCCAGAATAGAGGTTGGGACATTCCTTCCTCTTTCTAAACATTGAAGACTGTTTTTACTCTCTCATCTAAGAGTCTTTGAAAATCAGAATGAATAGTCTTTATATACTGCTGTGTCTGCTGTTCATGGAGAGACTCATAATTAGTGATCCACTCATTTGGCATAAGCTTTTCAAGTTCTAGTATGCCAATTTGTCAGGGGATCTGTACAATAGTCGGAACGGAACTTTTTCTCTTGGATTTACAAGAATCATGAGAGTATTTGAAGTGCCACAGTTTTGTAGATCTATGGTATGATTCTACGATCTATACACCAACTGATAGTGTAGAGTGGCCATGAAGGCAGATGGGACTTGTTCAGCTCCAAGAATCTGGATCTGAACTTTCAAGGCCTTGGAAAGGTTTATGTCTTTGAGCGAGACAGCAAAGTTGGGAAAAAAAGGTTAGGACAATGCTTCCTGGGTTGAGGGTTGTGAGGATAGTGCCAATAACAACATTCTAATACTCTATGAATCTTGTATCATGAAGTGCTATTCTGGCAGTAACGGGGAGATCCCTTCTCCCATGGTAGGACAGTATGAGCAGAATGGCTCCGAAGTGAAGCTGAGTGTATCCTTCAGTTTTGCACTAGTTGATGAACTCCTAAGGGATTGTGAGTGTTACATACTATTCTTTTGTAGTCGAGGGGAGATCACAGTGGTCCAGCCAAGATTGAACAAACTCTTTGGCCTGAGGACGGGTAGTAGATATAAGGGATATGATACTTCCAATAGGATTTCTCTTCCTATATATATTATACGGGCTCATGACATGTGGCACTACTTGTTCAATTATGGCGTCATTTGGAATAGTGGAGTATTCTACGAGGTTCTCTATTCTGTTGGTAGAGTGTCTGGGTAAGGACATGGTTGAGGCAACATGAGTAAATATTATTGAGATATGGACTTTCCTTATGTTTCAAAGAATTATTTTACTCATCCTTCTCAGGTACCCAAAAAACTTATCTAATATGTTTCCCGCGTTTAATGAAACGCCACCTAATGGCTCTAATACCATTGAAACCTCAGGAACCTCACAAAGCAACATTAACAAATAGATCCTTTTAATCTCATATGCCTAAAGTCCCTCCTGGACATTAACGGCAGGATTTACTTAGCATTTACCGGCTAATATTACTGTGATGTTCGTAGTTTAATGATCTCACCAAACAATGTATTTCTAATGTACATGATCCTCAATTAGTCAAGTATAGAGCATACTTTATGCATATAGGGGATGACATGTTTAAGCAAGCTTTTCAGAACCTTTGGGAAACTTTCAAAAAAGGGAAAGAGATTTAGAAAGCCATATGAAATAACGCTCAATTTTATTTCTTCCAAACTTGTCTTCCATACAAAGGAAATGAGTGCCTGGTTTTATATAGGGTCTCAGACGTTAACTCCGTACTTAAGACCTATGTACAATGGACTTCACACATTATGAATCCAGACTGTCAACTTGAAGTAGAGACACATCTTACCAAAAGTTGGACTTTTTAGGACATATTAGACTTATGAATCTTGGTGGGCCAAGCTCAACTAATACTTGACTTTAAAAAACATTATTACAAACAAGACTCGTAATAGAACATATTTGTAGACAAGAGGTCACATCACATCATGGAGTTGTCTTCTTCAGTCCCCATCATAGAGAGTCATTATGATACTTGTAGTATGCCTCGGAATAAGGGTCATCCTAGTAGACTCCATAGACGTCCCAATTGATGTAGTGATCGTCATAGGATACTTAAGGATCTTGGGAGTCTTCCATATCATCAAATTTTTGTTCAGCCTTCTGATCCGCACTTTCCGACCTGCTATTTTCAGTTGATGGTTCAGGGTCTGTTAGTGTGGCTTGGTTTCTTCTTTGCACATTGGTGGATGTAGAGGCAAGATTATGTCCTTCAGTAATTTTTGTTGAGACCTGATTAACAGAACAGAGGTGTTCTGTTAGGGATTTCCATCTAGCTTCTGCATTTTCAATTCCTCCCAAGAGGGTTCCCATATATAGTAGGTTGGCTTTGGAACAGAAGTATCCATATTTTCCTGGACATAGGGATGATGAAGGATGAAGATGGTACTGATCTGATCTGGATCATCATGTGACTTTAAAATCTGGTCAAGGCAAAAATCCAACCAATGTCCTGTAGGATAAAACCATTCTAAAAATGTCCAAAGCAAAGAATTTTGGTTCTCAAGTTTGGTTACAAACTTTGCCAAGTTATGAGTGGGAAACTGTATCGAAAAATAAAATCGGACTCCAAGACACCAAAAATACCATAATAGGTCTTCAGAGAAAACCTTATCAGGATAGACGGTGATTATGTTACCAAAAGGGTAATCAGGAAAAAAGAGACCCAATCAAAGTTGAAGTTGTTGGTTGTCATGTATCGAGCAAGATGGGTAAAGAGATAGTTTTTGGCATAGTTTTTTATGGAAGAAAGGTTGTTTAAAGGCCTTCATATACGAGGGAACTCCTGGGGGTATTGTGTGTTGTCCTTAGAATGTGAGGTAATGAAAATGATGAGGATGGATGAATTTTTGCTGGAGATGAGATGAACCGGTTTAGGTCAAGTAAGAAGATCTGGAATCAGATTAGTATCTCCTTTTATATACTGAATATTAAATTGATACTTAGAAAACCAATCTTTGAGTCTTAGCAGTTGTGGTTCTGGAATCATCTTGTTTCTGAACTCCATTATTTTGGAAAATAAAGAGTTATCCATTTTAACAGTAAAATGGTGACCAATCAGATGAAATTCAAATTTCTTGATTCCGTATTTGACAGCTAAAATCTCCTTGTAGACTGTATGATAATGTTGTTCAGTTTCCTTGAATTTTCCGCTTGTATGTCCGTAGTAATTCTGCTTTCCATCTATCACTTTAATGAGAACCACTCTCCAATGTTCATCACTGGCATCTGTCTGCAGAATCCTATTACTTGTACTAGGTATCTTTAAAGGTGGTGGATGTTGACATATCACCTTCAACTTTTTGACAGCTTCTGTCTATTCATTTCCCCAAGGTGGAGCTTCTTTTAAGCATTTTGGACAGCTAGCTGGTGTATTTGGAAGCTTGTGGAAGAAAGTCTTTGATATAATTCACAATCTCGAAGAATTGTTGAATTTTTTTGATAGAAGGGATTCTCTATCGAGAACTTGAGAAGCTCCTGTGTAATATGGGGCCCTGGTTGATATTTTCATTCAGAAAACTTCATTCCTAAGAATTCACTATCGGATTAAGCAACCAACCCTTTCTTTTCTGAGAGCATAATACCATATTTTTTGGTCAACTTTGTGAACTTCTCCAACAGCTGTTGATGAAATATGGCATCATTCGAAAATAGAAGAATATCATCAATCTAGACCAAAGCACTGTGCATTATGGGCCCAAATATTTTGACCATGGCCTTTTGAGATATGGACGGGGCTACCTTAAGCCCAAATGTCATGATAGTTCATTCTTATTGGGCTGTAGAAATACAAATAACCATTTTGTACTTGTCTTTCGGATCAATTCCGAGCTGCTAAAAACCTGCTTTTAGGTCAAACTTTGAAAACATCTGGGCTTTTGCAATATGAGAAAATAGGACTTGGATCCCAGGTAAGGGAAAGTTGTCATCTTGTAAGAGTTGAATGAGAGGTTTACAATCGATTACAAGTCTTTTCTTCCCTCGGACCTACTCTAATGTTTTGTTGACATAGAACGCTTGGCAAGGCCAACTAGATCGTGTGGGCTCAATTAATCCCAACTTTAAAAGTTGGTTGCACTTTTCTCGGACCAGTGCTGGATCTTGAGGAGTCATTCCAGCATGGGTTGCCTTGGTAGGATTAATATCCTCATTCAGTTTGAAGGGTAACTAAATAAAGAAATCAGTATTCTTCTATAATGGTGCTCGATCGTGGAATTCCGCATGAGACTCAGAACAGCATTTTTGTAATTGCTTAGCAATTGACTAAAAATCCTGAGGGGCTTCCATATTATTCCATTGAGCAGAGCTCTAAGGGACTGGGCCTTTTAATAGAGATCAAATTCAATAAGGAGATCTTTATCTGGAAGATCACACCCTAGGATTTTAATCCATACTATGCCTTCTAAAATGAATTGGACACCAATTTCCTTTCTGGTGATCCAATTGGATTGGAAGATTTTTCCATCTGCTGCTTTGAATGTTTCCATGTGGGAGATCCATGACTCTGAAGGGAATACAGCAAGGTTCATTATTGACTTCTGAGAGCCAATGTCAATGAAGCCAATTGCTGGAATAGGCTTTCCATACTTCGAAGGAAGTATCTTGATCTTCACATGTGGTGGAATAAAAGATTGCACTCCTTTCATGGCTTGGGCTTTCATCATATAGATAGGAATTCTTTCATCTGAGTCTGAGGATGAATACTCAGAACTAGAGTCTTGTATAGCGAATACTGTATTAGTTTTTTGTTCTCCTTATTCTGAGTAAAGAGACTCAACATCTGAGTCGTACTCAGTGAGCTGAAGGACTTGAGAAACAAGTTTAGCTACTTTTTCTTTTTTGTTCGGACAGTTTTTTGCAAAATGCCCTTTTCCTCCACAAATAAAACACCGATAGGATTTCCTTCCCCTTGAGGACTTTTTTTTGAAGTATTTGAGGGATTTGTTTTCGTGGAGTTTTCTTTTGAATCTCTTTTTGTTCTCCTTATGCTTCTTAGGACACGAACAGAAATCATCTTTGCACTTAATCTCCAGGTCTTTCCTAAGGCAAATCTTTCTGAACACTTTTTTACGCTTCATCATTTGTTTGAACATCCTCTGCTATTCACATAACTTTGTTAGTGAAGCCATGGTTAATTGTTGAATTTCCCTTAGCCCATGCTCTTCTACGGTTTTGCCGCTTGATTGGATCATTCTGAAAAGCTTTGGTTGAAGCTCCTTTGGCAAAGAGGAAGCATAAACATGTTTCAGATTGGGCTTATTGACTCCATTAAGCATATAATAAAGTTCAGAAATTCTTTTGAAATGAAAGTCTAAATCTTTTCGCTTCAAAGAACAGTATTTAATGTCGAAGTAGTCCTATTGTTGTCTTTTCTTGAATAGAACATCGTCTACAATGAACTCCAGATAGATTTGGCCTAATGCCAATGGTGAACTGGCTTTTCCAAAGAACTGTAGCATTTTGTATTCGCCCAGCTCATGAACCATTCTCTGAGGGTTCTAGTAAATCTACAAGTAAATTCTTTGAGGATAGCTGGTAATTGGGCGCCAGGTTTTGTCTGTTGGAGATCCAGCTATGCTGCGAAGGTAAGTAACCTTTCCCTTTCTTTTAGAAATAGGAATATCGTCAAAAGTGAACCAAGGTCCACTTGCTAGTTTGCTGAGATCTAGAGCTGGTGTTAGGGCTGGTATGTCCTCCTGAATGGATTTAGCTTCGTCAGAGGATTCAACTAACTCTATTGTTTGATTCTCTCAGTGGGTGCTGGTTTCTGTTGTGTCAACCTTCATTATAGTGGTTAGATCTGCAAACTCTTCTTTAGAATCCACCACTTGATGGAATGAGTCGTCTGACTCTTTGTCTCATTACTCTTGAGATTCTTCTGAAGATAATTGTTAGTCTTGAATGACCAATTGGGCTGTAAGTCAAGGTTCTGGCTGAGTCAGGGAAAGAGGATCATGGAAGGGATTCTTCCTTTTGTACTGGGATCTATTCCTCAGTTTCCTGCTGCTGCTGCTTCTCTTTTCCTTTCTTGGAAACTTTTCGTGAAGAAAGTCGTGGGGTACTTTTAAGGATTTCTGGATTCATTGACATGGGAAACTATGGAGCTAATATTGAGGGGCTGTAAAAGGAACTAAAATAGAAGGGAGTGATTGTTGTCTCCCTATCTTTGTCAATCAGAGCTATTTCCCTTTTCAGTCTCTTGATTTGTTCTTCCTTCTGGTTGAATTCTGCTCCGAAGTCATTCTTTTTTATTAGGGTTTTGAGGTCTTTGTTCAACGAATCAACTTTCTGCAGTATTCATTAGTAGAGTCTTGTAAGGTCATCAACTCGAGCATCAGCCTTATCAACCCGTTCGATTATCTTTTCCATCTTTGTATCTACTTTCTGTAGAAGCCTGTTTTGGGCTCTGGCATTCTTAGTATGCCAGTTCATTACTTCTTCTCCTTGCGTTAGCTGAGCAGTTCTTCCGGAGCTGTCAATTGTAGGTTGTATGAAGGGCTTTGATGGAATTTTGTTAACTTCATCCATTTGTCTTTCCAACGGAGGAAAGTCTTGGTCTTAGTGGAACATCATGCACTGTGGTGGCTTGGGTGGAGAGAGTGTTGGAGTGATGACTTCTATCCTGCATGTGCCTTTCCTACAATCTTATTTTTGGAGGAACTTCAGGCATTCATCATAGTGGCATAATGGCTTGTTCTTAGATGGATTTGGATCAAGATCTAGATCTGGTGGCTAATAACCTTTGCAACTAGCCCCTTAAGCATCTTCCTTTTTTCTCTTTTTTATCTTCTCCTGGCCGCTTCTTCATTTTCATTTGCATCCGATTCCTCACAGAAATAGTCTGGATCACACATAGATGGATCAACTTCCCAGATAAAGTGACGATCTATTTTGTCTGGGTATACCCAAAACGTATCAGTCTTAAAGGAATAGACTGAGATCTCATCTTCTGGACTCCTTAGCTTGTCGTGAGTGATCATTAGTTGCTAGAACAGAGACTGGGATGTTCCTTCCTCTTTCTGAACATTGAAGACTGGTTTTACTCTCCCATATGAAAGTCTTTGACAATCAGAATGAATAGCTTTACAGGCTGCTGTGTCTGCTGTTCGTGGAGAGACTCATAATTAGTGATCCACTTCTTTGGCATAAGCTTTTCATCTTCTGGTCTGCCAAACTGTTGGGGGATTTGTACAATAGTTGGAACTTTTTCTCCTAAATGTACAAGAATCATGAGGGCATCTGACGTGCCACAGTTTTGTAGATCCATGGCATGATTCTATTATATGTACACCAACTGATAGTGTAGAGTGGCTATGACGGCAAATGGGACTTGTCCGGCTCCAAGAATCTAGATCTGAACTTTCAAGGCCATGGAAAGGTTTTTGTCTTTGAGCGAGATAGCAAAGTTGGGAAAAAGGTAGGACAATGCTTCCTGAGTTAAGAGTTGTGAGGATAGTGCTAACAATAACATTCTGATACTCTATGAATCTTGTATCATGAAGTGCTATTCTGGTGGTAACAGGGAGACGGAGACCCCTTCTCCCATAGTAGGACAGTATGAGTCGAATGGCTCCGAAGTGAAGGTGAATGTATCCTTTAGTTTTGCACGAGTTGATGAACTCTTGAGGGATCACGAGAGTCATACTATTCTCCTGTGGTCGATGGGAGATCACAATGGTCAAGCCGAGATGACTGAACAAACTCTTTGGCCTGAGGATGGGTGGTAGATATAAGGGATTTGATGTTTCCAATAGGGTTTCTCTTCCTATATATATTATACGGGCTCATGACAGGTGGCATTGCTTGTTCTATTATAGCGTCATTGGGAATAGTGGAGTATTCTACGAGATTCTCTATTCTGTTGGTAGAGTGTCTGGGTAAGGACATGGTTGAAACAGCATGAGTAAGGTGGGAAATATTATTGAGATTTGGACTTTCCATATGTTTCAAAGAATTCTTATACTTATCCCTCTCAGGTACCCGAAAAACCTATCTAATATGTTTCCTGTTTTTAACAAAACACCGCCTAATGGCTCTGATACCAATGAAACCTCGGGAGCCTCACAAAGCAACATTAACAGACAGATCCCATCAATCTCTTATGCCTAAAGTCCCTCTTGGACATCAACGGCAGGATTGACTTTGCATCTACTAGCTAATATTACTGTAAGGACCGTAGCTTAACAATCTCATCAGACAATATATTTCTGATGTACAAGATCCTCAATGAGTCAAGTACAGAGCATACTTTATTCATATAGGGGAAGACCTGTTTAAACAAGCTTTTCGGGATCTTTGGAAAACATTCAAAGAAGGGAAAGATATTTAGAAAGTCATATGAGATAACACTCAACTTTCTTTCTTCCAAACTTGTCCTTCCTACAAAGGAAATGAGAGCCTCATTTTATAGAGGGTCTCGGACGTTAACTCTAGACTTAAGACCTATGTACAACGAACTTCACACATTATGAATCCGGACTTTGAACTTGTGATAGGGACAAATCTTAGCAAAAGTTGGACTTTCTAGGACATATTAGACTTATGAATTTTGGTAGGGCCAAGCTCAACTAATACTTGACTTTGGAAAACATTATTACAAACAAGACTCGTAATAGAACATATTGTAGACAAAAGGCCACATCACATCATGGAGTTTTCTTCTTCAGTCACCATCATGGAGAGTCATTGTGATATTTGTAGTATGCCTCGGAATGAGGGTCATCCCAGTACACTCCATAGCCATCCCAATTGATGTAGTAATCATCATAGGCTGCGTGAGGATCTTAGGGGTCCTCTATATCATCAAATTTTTGTTCAGCCTTCTGATCAAAGCTTTCTAGCCTGTTATGTTCAATTGATGGTTCAGGGTTTGCTTGTGTGGCTTGGTTTGTTCTTTCTACACTAGTGGATGTAGAGGCAAGCTTATGTCTTTTAGAAATTTTTATTGAGACCTGATTAACAGAATAGAAGTGTTCTGTTAGGGATTTCAAACTAGCTTTTGAGGGTTCCCCATATATAGCAGGTTGGCTTTGGAATAGAAGTATCCATATTTCCCTGGACGTAAGGACGATGAAGGATAAAGAAGGTGCTGATCTGATTTGGATTGCCATGTGACTCTAAAATCTAGTAAAGGCAAAAATCCAATCAATGTCCTGTAGGGTAAAACCATTCTAAAAATGTCCACATCAAGGAATTTTGGTTCTCAAGTTTGGTTACAAACTTGGCCAACTTATGAGTGAGAAACTATATCAAAAAATAAAATCGGACTCCAAGACACCAGAAATACCATAATAGGTCTTCAGAGAAAACCTTATTAGAACAGACAATGATTTTGTTACCAAAAGGGTAATTAGGGAAAAAGGGGCCCGATCAAAGTTAGAGTTGTTGGTTGTCATGTATTGGGCAAGATGGGTAAAGATATAGTTTTTTGCATAGTTTTTTTATGAAAGAAAGGTTGTTTAAAGGCCTTCCTATGGGAGGGAACTCCCAGGGGTATTGTGTGTTGTCTTTAGAAGGTGAGGTCATGAAGATGATAGGGATGGATGAATTTTTGCTGGAGATGAGATGAACTGGTTTGGGCCGAGTAAGAAGATCTGGAATCAGAGTAGTCTTTCCTTTTATATGATGAACATTAAATTGATATTTAGAAAACCAGTCTTTGAGTTATAGCAGTTGTGGTTTTGGAATCATCTTGTTTCTCAACTCCATTATTTTGGGAAATGAAGAGTTATCCATTTTAACAGTAAAATTGTGACCAATCAGATGAAATTCAAATTTCTTGATTTCATATTTGACAGTTAAAATCTCCTTGTAGACTGTATGATAATGTTGTTCAGCTTCCTTGAATTTTTTGCTTGCATGCCCACAGTAATGTTGCTTTCTATCTATCACTTCAATGAGAACCGCTCCCCAATGTTCATCACTGGCATCTGTCTGCAGAATCCTATGACTTGTACTGGTTATCTTTAAAGGTGGTGGATGTTGACATATCACCTTTAACTTTTTGACATATTCTGTGTACTCGTTTCCCCAAGGTGAGGACTTCTTTTTAAGCTTTTTGGACAGTTGGCTGGTGTATTTGGAAGCTTGTGGAAGAAAGTCTTTGATATAATTCACAATCCCAAGGACTTGTTGAATTTCTTTGATAGAAGGATTCTCTACCAAGAACTTGAGAAGCTCCTGTGTAATGTGGGGCCCTGGTTGATATTTTCCTTCAGAAAACTTCATTCATAAGAATTCAACATCGGATTGAGCAATGAACCCCCTTCTTTTCTAAAAGCATAATACCATATTTTTAGGTTCAACTATGTGAACTTCTCCAACAGTTGTTGATGAGATATGGCATCCTTCGAAAAGAGAATGATATGATCAATGTTGACCAAAGCACTGTGCATTATAGGCCCAAATATTCTGGCCATGGCTTTTTGAAATATGGATAGGGCTACCTTAAACCCAAATGACATGATAGTCCACTAGTACTGGGCTGTAAGAATACAAAAGCCGTTTTGCACCTGTCATTCGGATCAATTCCTAGCTGCCAAATGCCTATTTTTAGGTCAAACTTTGAAAACATCTGGGCTTCTGCAATATGAGAAAAAAGGACTTAGATCCTGGGTAAGGGAAATTTGTCATCTTCTAAGAATTGATTGAGAGGCTTGTAATGGATTACAAGTTTTTTCTTCCCCCGAACCTGCTCTAATGTTTTGTTGACATAGAACGCTTGGCAAGGCCAACTAGATCTTGTGAGCTCTATTAATCCCAATTTTAAAGGTTGATTGCACTCTTCTAGGACCAGTGCTAGATCTTGAGGAGTCATTCCAAAATGGGTTGCCTTGGTAGGATTAATATCCTCATTCAGTTTGAAGGGTAACTGAATAAAGAAATCAGCATTCTTCCATAATGGTGATGAATGAAGGAATTCCGCATGAGACTCAGAATAGCATTTTTGTAATTGCTCAACAATGGACTAAAAATCCTGAGGGGCTTTTGAAATTGTGAACATTTTTTCAACCTTAGTATAAGGCCGAAAATTCCTTTTCCATCTAATTCTATCGGGCAAAGTTCTGAGGGACTGGGCCTTGTAATATAGATCAAATCCAGTAAGGAGATCTTTATTTGGAAGATCACACCCTTGGATTTTAATCCATACTATGCATTCTGAAAAGAACTGGACTCCAATTTCCATTCTGGTGATTCAATTGGATTGGAAGATTTTTCTATCTGCTACTTTGAATGTTTCCGTGTGGGAGATCCATGACTCTGAAGGGAGTACTGGAGGGTTCATCATTGACTTCTGAGAGCCGGTGTCAATGAAGCCAACTGTTGGAATAGGCTTTCCATACTTCGAATGAAGTATCTTGATCTTCACATGTGGCGGAATAAAAGATTGCACTTCTTTCGTGGCTTGGGCTTTCATCATATAGACAGGAATGCTTTCATCTGAGTTTGAGGATGAATACTCAAAACTAGAGTCTTGTATAGCAAAACTATATCAGTTGTTTGTTCTCCTTGTTTTGAGTAAAGAGACATCTGAGTCGTACTTAGTGAGCTGAAGGGCTTGAGAAACAGGTTTAGCTACTTTTTCCATTTTATTCGGACAGGTTTTTGCAAAATGCCTTTTTTCTCCACAAATAAAACACCGATTGGATTTCCTTCCCCCTGAGGATTTTTTCTTAAAGTAGCTGAGAGATTTCTTTTTGTGGAGCTTTCCTTTGATTCTTTTTTTGTGTCCTTATACTTCTTAGGACACGAACATGAATCATCTTTGCACTTAATCTCCAGGTCTTTCCTATGGCAGAACTTTCTGAACACTTTTTTATGCTTCATCATTTGTTTGAACATCCTCTGCTGTTCACATAACTTTGTTAGTGAAGCCATGGCTAATTGCTGAATTTCCCTTAGCCTATGCTCTTTTATGGTTTTACTGCTTGATTGGATCATTCTGAAAAGCTCTGGTTGAAGCTTCTTTGGCAAAGAGGAAGCATAAACATGTTTCAGACTAGGCTTATTGACTCCATTAAGTATATAATAAAGTTTAGAATTCTTTTGAAATGAAAGTCTAAATCTTTTCGTTTCAAAGAACAACATTTCATGTTGAAGTAGTCCTGTTGTTGTCTTTTCTTGAAAAGAGCATCGTCTCTAATGAACTCCAGATAGATCTACCCTAATGCTAATGGCAAATTGGCTTTTCCAAAGAACTGCAGCATTTTGTATTCGCCCAGGCTCATGAACCATTCTCTGAGGGTTCTCGTAAATCTACAGGCAAATTCTTTGAGGATAGCTAGTAACTGGGAGCCAGGTTTTGTCTGCTGGAGATCCAACAATGCTGCGAAGGTAAGCAACATTTCCCTTCTTTTAGAAATGAGAATATCGTCAAAAGTGAACCAAGGTCCACTTGCTAGTTTGCTGAGATCTAGAGCTGGTGTCGAGGTTGGTATGTCATCCTGAATGGATTCAGCTTCATTAGAGGATTCAACTAACTCTGTTGTTTGATTCTCTCCGTGGGTTCTAGTTTTTGCTATGCAGCCATCATTATGGTGGTTAGATCTGTAAACTCTTCTTCAAAATCCACCACTTGCTGGAATGAGTCGTCTGACTCTTTTTCTGATTCCTCTCGAGATTCTTCTGAAGATAATTGTTGGTCTTGAATGACCAATTAGGCTGTAGATGAAGGTTCTGGCTAAGTCAGGGAAAGAGGATCGTGGAAGGATTCTTCCTTTTGTACTGGGATCTATTTCTCGGTTTCCTGATGTTGATGCTTCTTTTTTCCTTTCTTGGAAACCCTTCGTGAAGAAAGTAATGGGGCATTTTTAAGGATTTCTCGATTCATTGACATGGGGAACTGTGGAGCTAATATTGAGGTACTGTAAAAGGAACTAGAATAGATAGGAGTGATTGTTGTCTCCCTATTTTTGTCAATCAGAGCTACTTCCCTTTTCAGTCTCCTGATTTGTTCTTCCTTCTAGTTGAATTCTGCTCCAAAGTCATTCTTTTTTATTAGGGTTCTGAGGTCTTTGTCCTAGGAATCAACTTTTTACAGCATTCATTGGTAAAGTCTTGTAAGGTCATCGACTCGGTCATCGGCGTTATCAACCCGTTCGATTATCTTCTCCATCTTTGTATCTATTTTCGTTAGAAGCCTGTTTTGGGCTCTGGCATTTTTAGTATGCTAGTTCATCACTTCTTCTCTTTGCATCAGCTAGGCAGTTCTTCCTGAGCTGTCAATTGCAGGTTGTATGAAGGGATTTGATGGAATTTTGCTAACTTCATCCACCTGTCTTTCCAACGGAGGAAAGTCCTGGTCGTAGTGGAGCATCATGCACTGTAGTGGCTTGGGTGAAGAGATTGTTGGAGTGATGACTTCTGTCCTGCATGTGCCTTTCCTACAATCTTCTTCTCGGAGGAACTTCAGGCATTCATTATAGTATGATAATGGCCTGTTCTTAGGTGGATCCGGATCAAGATCTGGATCTAATGGCTGGTAACCTTTGCAGCTAGCCGCCTTCAGCATCTTTCGTTTTTCTCTTTTTCATCTTTTCTTGCCCTCTTCTTCATTTTTGTCTGCATCCCATTTATCACAGGAACAGTCTGGATCACACATAGATGGATCAACATTCCAAATAAAGTGACGATTTATTTTGTCTATGTATACCCAAGACACAGCAGTCTTAAAGAAATAGATTGGGATCTCATCTTCTGGACTCCTTAGCTTGTCGTGAGTGATCATTAGTTGCGAGAATAGAGGCTGGGACATTCCTTCCTCTTTCTAAACATTGAAGACTATTTTTACTCTCCCATATAAGATTTTTGAAAATCAGAATGAATAGCCTTTACAGGCTAGTATGTCTGCTGTTCGTGGAGAGACTCATAATTAGTGATCCACTCCTTTGGCATAAGTTTTTCAAGTTTTGGTATGCCAATCTGTCGGGGGATCTGTACAATAGTCAAAACTTTTTCTCATGAATCTACAAGAATCATGAGGGCATTTGAGGTGCCACAATTTTGTAGATCTATGGCATGATTCTGCAATCTCTACACCAACTGAGGGTGTAGAGTGGACATGACGGCGGATGGGAGTTATTCGGCTCTAAGAATCTAGATTTGAACTTTCAAGGCCATGGAAAGGTTTATGTTTTTGAGTGAGATAGCAAAGTTGGGAAAAAAGGTTAGGACAATGCTTCCTGAGTTGATGGTTGTCAGGATAGTGCTAATAACAGCATTTTGATGCTCTATGAATCTTGTATCATGAAGTGCTATTTTGGCAGTGACAAGGAGACCCCTTCTCCCATGGTAGGACAGTATGAGCTGAATGGCTTCGAAGTGAAGGTAAGTGTATCCTTCAGTCTTCCACGAGTTGATGATCATGAGAGTCACATATTGTTCTCCTATAGTCGATGAGAGATCACAGTGGTCTAGCTGAGATGGCTGAACAAACTCTTTGGCCTGAGGACGGGTAGTAGATATAAGTCATTTGATGCTTTTAATAGGGTTTCTCTTCCTATATATATTATACGGGCTCATGACAGGTGGCACTGCTTGTTCTATTATGGCGTCATTGGGAATAGTGGAGTATTCTACGAGGTTCTCTATTTTGTTGATAGAGTGTTTGGGTAAGGACATGATTGAAGCAACATAAGTAAGGTATGAAATATTATTGAGATCTAAACTTTCCATATGTTTCAAACAATTCTTTTACTCATCCCTCTCAGGTACCCGAAAAACCTATCTAATATGTTTCCCGCATTTAACAAAACGCCACCTGATGGCTCTGATACCATTGAAACCTCGAGAGCCTCACAAAGCAACATTAACAGACAGATCATTTCAATCTCATATGCGTAAAGTCCCTCCTGGACATCAACGGCAAGATTTACTTAGCTTCTATCGGCTAATATTACTATGAGGACCGTAGCTTAATGATCTCACCAAACAACATATTTCCGATGTACAGGATACTCAATGAGTCAAGCACAGAGCATACTTTATGTATGTAGAGGAAGACATAATTAAACAAGCTTTGCAGAACCTTTGGGAAATTTTCAAAGAATAGAGAGAGATTTAGAAAGCCATATGAGATAACACTCAATTTTATTTCTTCCAAACTTGTCCTCCCTACAAAGGAAATGAGAGCCTTATTTTATAGAGGGTCTCGGACTTTAACTCTGGGCTCAAGACCTATGTAGAACGGACTTCACACATTTATGAATCTGGACTTTGAACTTGTGGTAGGGACAAATCTTACCAAAAGTTGGACTTTTTAGGACATATTAAACTTATGAATCTTGGTGAGGCCAAGCTCAACTAATACTTGACTTTGGAAAATATTATTACAAACAAGACTTGTAATAGAACATATTTGTAGACAAGAGGTCACATCACATCATTGAGTTGTCTTCTTCGGTCACCATCATGGAGAGTCATTATGATACTTGTAGTATGCCTCAGAATGAGGGTCAATCCCAGTAGACTCCATAGCCGTCCCAATTGATGTAGTGATAATCATAGACTGCGTCAGGATCTTGGGAGTCCTCTATATCATCAAATATTTGTTCAGCCTTCTGATCTAAGCTTTCTGGCTAGTTAAGTTTAGTTGATGGTTTAGGGTCTGTTAGTGTGGCTTGGTTTTTTCTTTGCATAGTGGTGGATGTAGAGGCAAGATTATGTCCTTTAGGAATTTTTATTGAGGGATTTCTAACTAGCTTTTGCATTTTCAATTCCTCCCAAGAGGGTTCCCCATTTATAGCGGGTTGGCTTTGGAATAGAAGTATCCATATTTTCCTGGACATAGGGATGATGAAGGATGAAGATGGTACTAATCTGATTTGGATCGTCATGTGACTCTAAAATATGGTCAAGGCAAAAATCCAACCAATGTCCTCTAGGGTAAAACCATTCTAAAAATATCCATAGCAAGGAATTTTGGTTCTCAAGATTGGTTACAAACTTGGCCAATTTATGAGTGGGAAACTGTATCGGAAAATAAAATCAAACTCCAAGACACCAGAAATGCCATAATAGGTCTTGAGAGAAAACCTTACCAGGATAGACACTAATTATGTTACCAAAAGGGTAATTAGGGAAAAAGAGGACTGATCAAAGTTGGAGTTGTTGGTTGTCATGTATTGGGCAAGATGGGTAAAGAGATAGTTTTTTGCATAGTTTTTTATGGAAGAAAGGTTGTTTAAAGGCCTTCCTATGGGAGGGAACTCTCAGGGGTATTGTGTGTTGTCTTTAGAAGGTGAGGTCATGAAGATGATGGGGATGGATGAAGTTTTGCTGGAGATGAGATGAATCGATTTGGGTCGAGTAAGAAGATCTAGAATCAGATTAGTATCTCCTTTTATATGCTGAACATTAAATTGACATTTAGAAAACCAATCTTTGAATCTTAGCAGTTGTGGTTCGGGAATCATCTTATTTCTGAACTCCATTATTATGGAAAATGAAGAGTTATCCATTTTAACAGTAAAATGGTGACCAATAAGATGAAATTCAAATTTCTTGATTCCGTATTTGACAACTAAAATCTCCTTATAGGCTGTATGATAATGTTGTTTAGCTTCTTTGAATTTTTCGCTTGCATGCCCGCAGTAATGTTGTTTTCCATCTATCACTTCAATGAGAACCACTCCCCAATATTCATCACTGGCATCTGTCTGTAAAATTCTATGACTTGTACTAGTTATCTTTAAAGGTAGTGGATGTTGACATATCACCTTTAACATTTTGACCTCTTCTGTATGCTCGTTTCCCTAAAGTGGGGACTTCTCTTTAAGCATTTTGGACAGCTGGCTGGGGTATTTGGAAGCTTGTGGAAGAAAGTCTTTGATATAATTCACAATCCTGAGGAATTGTTGAATTTGTTTGATAGAAGGATTCTCTACCAAGAATTTGAGAAGCTTTTGTGTAATGTGGGGCCCTGGTTGACATTTTCCTTCAGAAAACTTTATTCCTAAGAATTCAATATCGGATTGCGCAATGAACCCCTTCTTTTCTGAGAGAATAATACCATATTTTTGGGTCAACTTTGTGAACTTCTCCAACAGCTGTTGATGAGATATGGCATCATTCGAAAAGAGAAAGATATGATCAATGTTAACCAAAGCATTGTGCATTATGGGTCCAAATATTCAGACCATGGCTTTTTGAACTATGGACGGGGCTATCTTAAGCCCAAATGGATGACAGTCCATTCGTATTGGCTGTAGGAATACAAAAGTCCGTTTTGTACGTGTCATTCGGATCAATTCCGAACTGCCAAAAGCCTGCTTTTAGGTCAAACTTTGAAAACATCTGGGCTTGTGCAATATGATAAAATAGGACTTGGATCCTGTGTAAGGGAAATTTGCCATCTTGTAAGAATCGATTGAGAGGTTAATAATCGATTGCAAGTCTTTTCTTCCCCCGGACCTACTTTAATGTTTTGTTGACATAGAACGCTTGGCAAAGCCAACTAGACTTTGTGGGCTCTATTAATCCCAACTTTAAAAGTTGGTTGCACTCTTCCTGGACCAGTGCTAGATCTTGAGGAGTCATTCCAAGATGGGTTGCCTTGGTAGGATTAATATCCTCATTCAGTTTGAAGGGTAACTGAATAAAGAAATCAGGATTCTTCCATAATGGTGATGAATGGTGGAATTCCGCATGAGACTCAGAACAACATTTTTGTAATTGCTCAACAATGGAATGAAAATCTTGAGGGGCTCTTGAAATTGCGAACATTTTTTCAACCTTAGTATAAGGCCGAAAATTCCTTTTCCATCTTATTTCATCGAGCAAAGTTCTGAGGGACTGGGCCTTGTAATATAGATCAAATCCAGTAAGGAGATCTTTATTTGGAAGATCACACCCTTGGATTTTAATCCATACTATGCATTTTGAAAAGAACTAGACTCTAATTTCCTTTTTGGTGATCCACTTGGATTGGAAGATTTTTCCATTTGGTACTTTGAATGTTTCTATGTGGGAGATCCATGACTTTGATGGGAGTATTGCAGAGTTCATCATTGACTTCTGAGAGCTGGTGTCGATGAAACCAACTACTGGAATAGGCTTTCCACACTTCGAAGGAAGTATCTTGATCTCCACATGTGGCGGAATAAAAGATTGCACTCTTTTCATGGCTTGGGCTTTCATCATATAGATAGGAATGCTTTCATCTAAGTCTGACGATGAATACTCAGAACTAGAGTCTTGTATAGCAAAGACTGTATCAGTTGTTTATTCTCCTTGTTCTGATTAAAGAGACTCAACATCTGAGTCATACTCAGTGAGCTGAAGGACTTAAGAAATAAGTTTAGCTACTTTTTCCTTTTTGTTCAGACAGTTTTTTGTAAAATGCCGTTTTCCTCCACAAATAAAACACCAATTGGATTTCCTTCCCACTGAGGACTTTTTCTTGAAGTATCTGAGGGATTTCTTTTTGTGGAGTTTTCCTCTGAATCTCTTTTTGTGCTTCTTATGGTTCTTAGGACATGAACAGGAATCATTTTTGCACTCAATCTCTAAGTTTTTCCTATGGCAAACCTTTCTGAACACTTTTTTACACTCCATCATTTGTTTGAACATCCTCTGCTGTTCACAAAGCTTTGTTAGTGAAGCCATGGCTAATTGCTGAATTTTCTCTAGCCCATGCTCTTCTATGGTTTTACCGTTTTATTGAATCATTCTGAAAAGCTCTGGTTGAAGCTCCTTTGGCAAAGAGGAAGCATAAACATGTTTTAGACTGGGCTTATTGACTCCATTAAGTATATAATAAAGTTCAGACATTCTTTTGAAATGAAAGTCTAAGGGGGCGTTTGGTATAAACTGTGGGTTTAGGAATGAAATGGATTTGATGAAAGGAAAGGTTTGGAATGGAATGGAATGATAGTAATTATGTTGTTTGGTTTTATTTTATAATGGAATGGAATAGATTTTATATTAAAAATTAAAATTTAATATTAATATTAAAAAATTTATCAAAAAATTTCATATTAAAATTTAATATTAATATTATAATAAAGATATTATTATTTTACATTACATTATATTTAAGAAAATCATATCTTATTCCAAAAATAGTCAAAGTGCATGTCAATTTGTAGAAAAAAATATTTTCTACAAATTAGTGAATTTTGTTTTAAAAAAAAGAAAAAAAAATAGGTGAAATGGTGGGTGGAAACCCAGGGTGGGTTTGCAACCACTGCATTTCTGTGCACTCCAATCTTTGCGAATTTTTTTCAAAAGGCAGCTTCTCAAAATGACGTTGTTTTGAATGCCTTTAACCCCAAAAAAAATCTTTTGGCCAAAATACGTCGTTCGTCGTTTGAGCAAAACCTTTCCCACGAAACCTGGCCCCCCCTTGGGTTTGAAGAAAAATTATCCCAATGGGTTTAGTTACTGTAATGTCCATTCCAAACCCTTATAACAAACATTGATTTATCTTCCCATGGTAATCCATTCCCCCCATATACCAAACGCCCCCTAAATCTTTTCACTTCAAAGAACAGCATTTCATGTCGAAGTAGTCCTGTTGTTGTCTTTTCTTGAATATAGCATCATCTCCAATGAACTCCAGATGGATCTGGCCTAATGCAGTGGCGAACTCGTTTTTCCAAAGAATTGCAGCATTTTGTATTCTCTAGGCTCATGAACCATTCTCTGAGGGTTCCCGTAAATCTACAAGCAAATTCTTTTGAGGATAGCTAGTAATTGGGCACCAGGTTTTATCTGCTGGAGATATAGCCATGCTGCGAAGGTAAGCAATCTTTCCCTTCTTTTAGAAATGGGAATATTGTAAAAAATGAACCAAGGTCCACCTGCTGGTTTGTTGAAATCTAGAGCTGGTGTTGGGGCTGGTATGTCCTTCTGAATGGATTTAGCTTCGTCAGAGGATTCAACTAACTCTCGTGTTTGATTCTCTTTGTGGGTGCTGGTTTATATTGTGTCAGCCATCATTATGGTGGTTAGATCTACAAACTTTTCTTCAAAATCCACCACTTTCTAGAATGAGTTGTCTGACTCTCTTTTTGATTCCTCTAGAGATTCTTCTAAAGATAATTGTTGGTCTTGAATGACCAATTGGGCTGTAGGTCAAGGTTTTGGCTGAGTTAAGGAAAGAGAATCGTGGAAGGATTCTTCATTTTGTACTGGGATCTGTTTTTCAGTTTCCTGCTACTGCTGCTTCTCTTTTCCTTTCTTGGAAACCCTTCGTAAAGAAAGTCATTGGGTACTTTTAAGGATTTCTATATTCATTAACATGGGGAACTGTGGAGCTAATATTGAGGGGCTGTAAAAGAAACTAGAATAGAATGGAGTGATTGTTGTCTCCCTATCTTTGTCAATCGGAGCTATTTCACTTTTCAATCTCTTGATTTCCTCTTCATTCTAGTTGAATTCTACTTCAAATTCGTTCTTTTTTATTAGGGTTCTGAGGTCTTTGTCCAATGAATCAACTTTCTGTAGCATTCATTGGTAGAGTTTTGTAAGGTCATTGACTCGAGCATCAGCCTTATCAACCCGTTTGATTATCTTCTTCTTCTTGGTTTCTACTTTCGTTAAAAGCTTGTTTTGGGCTCTGGCAGTTTAGTATGCTAGTTCATCACTTCTTCTCCTTGTGTCAACTAGGCCGTTCTTCCTGAGCTATCAATTGCAGGTTGTATGAAGGGCTTTGATGGAATTTTGCTAACTTCATCCACCTGTCTTTCCAACAGAGTAAAGTCCTCGACATAGTGGAATATCATGCACTGCAGTAGCTTGGGTGGAGAGATTGTTGGAGCGATGACTTATGTCCTACATGTGCCTTTCCTACAATCTTCTTCTTGGAGGAACTTCTAGCATTCATCATAGTAGGATAATGGCCTGTTCTTAGGCGAATCTAGATCAAGATCTGGATCTAGTGGCCTGTAACCTTTGCAGCTAGCTGCCTTAAGCATCTTCATTTTTTTCACTTTTTCTTCTTCTCCTAGCCTCTTCTTCATTTTCATCTGCATCCTATTTGTCACAGGAGCAGTCTGGATCACACATAGATGGATCAACATCCCAGATAAAGTGATCATCGATTTTGTTTATATAGACCCAAGACCCATCAATCTTAAAGGAATAGACTGGGATCTCATCTTCTGAACTCCTTTGCTTGTCGTGAGTGATCATTAGTTGCCGGAACAGAGGTTGGGACATTTCTTCCTCTTTCTGAACATTGAAGACTGTTTTTACTCTCCCATCTGAGAGTCTTTAAAAATCAGAATGAATAGCCTTCATAGGCTGCTGTGTCTGTTGTTGGTGGAGAGACTCATAATTAGTGATCCACTCCTTTGGCATAAGCTTTTCAAGTTCTGATCTGCTAATCTGTCAGGGGATCTGTACAATAGTTGGAATTTTTTTCTCCTAAATTTGCAAGAATCATGAGGGCATTTGAGGTGCCATAGTTTTGTAGATCTATGGCATGATTTTGCAATTTGTACACCAACTGATAGTGTAAAGTGTCCATGACAGCGGATGGGACTTGTTCGGCTCCAAGAATCTAGATTTGAACTTTCAAGGCCGTGGAAAAGTTTATGTTTTTGAGCAAGATAGCAAAGTTCGGAAAAAAGGTTAGGACAACACTTCCTGAATTGAGGGTTGTGAGGATAGTGCCAATAATAGCATTTTGATACTCTATGAATCTTGTATCAAGAAGTGCTATACTGGCAGTGATAGGAAGATCCCTTCTCTCATGGTAGGACAGTATGAGCCGAATGGCCCCGAAGTGAAGATGAGTGTATCGTTCAGTTTTCCATGAGTTGATGAATTCCTAAGGGATCGTGAGAGTCACATACTATTCTCCTTTAGTTGAGGGGATATCATAGTGGTTCAGTCAAGATGATTGAACAAACTCTTTGACCTGAGGACGGGTAGTAGATATAAGGGATTTGATACTTCTAATAGGGCTTCTCTTCCAATATATATTATACGGGCTCATGACAGGTAAGGGTGCAAATCGAGTCGGTTTTCGGGTTGTTCGAGTCGGGTTGTTCGAATTGGCCATTTTCAAAGGCCAACTCGAAACTCGAACCGAATTCGGTTGAATTCGAATTCAAACCGACCGAATTTGAAATTCGGTTTTCGGTTCGAATTCGAATTCAAACCGAAAACCGAATTTCGAATTCGATCGATTTTAATTCAATTAATTCAGTCAGTTTAAATTCCAATTCGAGTTAATTCCAATTGATTAATTCAATTCGAGTTGAGTTCGAGTTCCAATTAATTAATTCCAATTTCGATACCTTTCGTTGATTCATTCAAAATCTAGTTTCAGACCTTTCACTTCTTCATCCAAAAATAATAATAATGAAGAAAGAAAAGGACTACAATCAAAATGAGGAAAAAACTACAATCAAAATGAAAGTTCTTGACCAAAAAACCAAATTTCTTTTGTTAAAGAACACATATCTTGATATACACATATATGATATGAAAGAATAAAGACTTGCTTTGCTAATTTTAGTTCGGCCTCTATTTGTTGCCTTGGAACTTTCAAAGCAGAAATGCAACAAAGCAGAAATGCAAACCCCATTCACAGACCACACAAAATTGCATCATACTTCAACAATCCCATGTACCACACACACTAGCTCATCCCCAAGCACGAGAAAACAAGTACCATCATCTCACAAAGACATACAAACATAGATGATGAACAAAAATAATAAAATCCAATCAAATTCGGCAATAACACAAAAGCAGCAAATCCAATTAATTCTTCCAATTGAAACAACAAAGATAACACATATCTACTGCAATGTTTGAGCAAATTAGGTACGGAAACAACAAAACACAAAACAAATCCAATTGAAGTTTAATTTACAGCATGAAGAACTTATGAAATCACAAAGAAATTGTCTTCAAATTACAGTCATCAATTCATCATCCAATTGAAGTTTAAGCCTTGAGCTAAAACTGCTTCCATATACATGTAGAACCGATTAAAAACAAATTCGCAGTCGCAGCTCCACCCTTCAACTCCCAAGTCCCAGCTATTCCACTTTTGCTTAAAAATGTAACAATTGAAAAGGTTAAAAATGATCCATCATAAGGAATGCATACAAGAATATTAAAACAATATATAACTTATAAAACAAATAAAGAAGCTTGTTCAAATTGAAGCAAATGCTATACCTTTAATCAATTCATCCAAGCAATATATTTTAAATATCCACCACGAGTTGATTTGAATCATTCAATTCTGCCCAAAATTCAACAAATTAAGGATTAAACTTAATTCAATAAATGAGTAAATAATACTCCTTAAATATTCAAAAAAATATAAAAAGAAATTAATATAGACAACCAAGATAAGGAGATAACCTTTCTCAAATTTGTCAAGATCCTCAATGTGTTCTTCCACATTAATTGAAGTTGCATATGGGTGAAGCCAATCTTGAGTACATATTAAAGCTTGTACAATTTTAGGAGTTAAAGAACTCTAAATGCGTCAAGAACTCTTCCTCCGATACTAAAAGTAGATTCGGAAGCAACCGTTGATATTGGAACACCAACACATCACGAGCAACAAAAGAAAGAAACGAAACCTTGGTCTATTCATTTTCCACCACTCCAAGACACTGAAATTTTGACTATTATATGCATCATTATCATCATCTTCAGTTAAATATCTATCCAACTCTGACTTAGCATCTTTTGTACCAACATCTGCTTTTCTCCTTTTCAGCTGATCTCTCATTTTTTCTTTAATCTTATTAAATGGCTGACTGTCACTAACCGAGTTTTTCTCCTTTGAACTTATAGTTAAAGAAGACTCGGAAGAAGAAGAACAGTATGAAGATGCAGGAATCGGTGGGTAATGAATCCTCTTATACTCATCAAAAATATCATACAAAGCACCCTTTACCTTTTGAGAGAACTTAGGCCCTTCTTCCTCACCATACATATTACCAAGCACAATATCAACATAATCAAATTTATTCCTAGGATCAAGTTATATACTTTGTGCCAGAAACTTTTAGAGTCAAATCATAAAAATGCCGAAGAAACAACACCAACCTTCTCACATTTTCCCAATATTGACTAGTAGGAACTCCCAATTTAGAGCCATGAGTTTCAAGATCTTCCCTAAAATTGGATTCCTCTAAATCGAACCTCTCAAAGGCTCTCTTATACATATGTGCTACATTCAACATCAAATAAGTAGAATTCCATCTAGTCGGAACATCCAAGCACAAACTTTTACTGCAATCACAGTTTTCATCATTGGCATAATGCATGAATTTTCTTAGCCTAGCTGGAGATTGTCTAACATATCTAACCGCTGCCCTGACACACTCAACTGACTTTCCATAATCTCTCAAGCCATCTTGCACAATTAGGTTCATGATATGCGCTACACACCTAACATGCAACCATTTGGCTTGTAACACAGATTTATTCCAAATGACAAGTTTTTTTTTCAGATAATCAACAGCCACATCATTAGAACTTGCATTATCAACTGTAATTGTGAAAACATTTCGCAAATCCCATTCAACCAAACACATTTCCACAGTTTTTCCAATGTCAATACCCCTATGACTTGAAATAGGGCAAAAGTTTATCACTTTCTTATGCAATCTCCAATCATTATCAATGTAATGAGCAGTAATACAAATATAATTAATTCGCTGTATAGATGTCCAAGTATCAGTTGTCAAACAAATCCTAGAAGATTTTTCCTTCATTTGAGACTTAAGCTTTTTCTTTTCATCAATGAATAGTTGATAGCAATCCCTAGTCATTGTAGTCCGAGAGGAATCACATGTGCGAGTTGGCATACTTTCATATATTTCTTAAATCCTATTCCTCTACAAACTTGAAAGGAAGCTCATCGGTGATAATCATTTCACTAAAGCCTTCCTACAAGATTGTTGATCAAATTTCCATGCCACTAAACTTGTCCCGACATCACCCATACTTTCATCATCATTAGTACTATGAAGGGATAACAAAGTTTGATTTGAATGGTTGGCAGGGTTTAGGGGGCATACTTTCATGTGATTCAATAAAGTTGAAGTACCACACGCCTTGGCTGCACAACTATACTCCCTCTTACAATAATTACACGAGCATTTTCTTTTACCATTGGCATCCGTAAATTCAGTAAAATGCTTCCAAGCAACTGACCTCTTACTATAGTCCTTGCGTTTTCCAAGACCTTTTAATGTAGATGAACTCGTTTCCATTTGTGTGTTGGACCCAACTTCAAAGCTTTGGGCGGTGTGTTGGGCGATATTGTGCTCTTCCTTTGCAACATCTACATAGAAAGTAAAAATCAGAAATCGGCACAAAAATCAGAAACTAGAAGTTAGAAGTACAAAAATTCAACTGTAACTCTCATCCCAATTTCAACTAACAATTAACCCAATCAGAAATTGGCCAAATCCAACATTGATCGTTCTTGCTTTGATCGATCTTCAAATCACAACAGTAGTAGAAAGGCAAAAAAGACTTGAAAATTTCGTGGGAAAAAAACAAAAAAAAGAAGTGCCTGTTCTTTTCTACAAAAGCACGGCCAAGAGAAACAAAACAGTTAGTGATGTTCAAAAAAAAGATTCATCATCAACTACAGTAAAGCATAACACTCCTTAAAGTTGTATGATGTCCCTGTTTGAATGTCCAACTGTAACTCTCATCCCAGATGTTCATGCATGGCGTACAAACAGATTTCTATTCTTTGCCACAAAACTGAACTAAACAAAACAGAGCAGCCGAAAACTTTCCAACATACCAATCACAAAAAAAGGGGCAAAGATACGAAGGCAACCACAAAAAAAAAGGGCAAAGATACTCATACTTACTCTTCAAGCTTTCAACCTAAGGGTGTAGCGGATTTGAGAATTGATGGACCAAGCTTTGAGCTTCAACGGTGTGAGCAAGTGCTTGATCGGGTTCGATAGCAGGGAGAGGGAGAGGGAGGTGAAGAATATAAGATAAAAGCCCTAATTGCAAATTGGAAATGCTAACTTTCTAATTTCAATACCTAAATTAATTTTATTTTTAATATGACCCAATTAAAATAGTTATTATTATAATAATATTCATAATTTCCCTTTATTTTTATTTTAAACTAAAAACATCTAATTTTATTCAATCACATCCTCAAAATATATTTATTCCTTTCAATTGCACCCTCAATATTTCAATACAAAATTTATTGAATTAATATAATATTTCATATTAATATGATGAATTAATAAAATAGTAGTGATCAATTATAATTTCCAAATGAGGACCAAATAATTGTTAATTTATCATGATCAACTTTTTTTCTAGTAATTTTCTTCTGAAATCTATAGTAAGATAATTGCACAGTTTGTATTCTCATAAGTCATAAGTTATATGTACACAACTACACATGTTATTTCTCTATTTTTTCCACATATTTATCTTATTTTTAAATAATTTTTACATTTTTTAATAAACTTCTTTTTTTCCTTGTATGATGTAATGTACTAAATTTACTAATAGTCTAATATCATTATTACGATTTTAATATCTCAATGAGATAATGACTCAATTAGGACACTAATGCCATTATATTACAATTATCAAATCAGACTTGTTAGTTATGAATTATTTACTTAGTTAACAATTCAATACAACTAAAATCACAAGAATTATATATATCTTTTTACCATATAGCAATTAGCATATGTATATATTGTAATGTAAATCAAGTAGTAATATAGTGAAGTAAATATTTACATTTTACACCATCTATGTTACATACACTTTGTTTGTATTTGATTTACAAATAAATACGTGTTCTATACAACAATTATAAATTCAAAAGTAAATAAAACCACACATTCAATTATTTGGCAATTTTTAATATTTCAAAGTTTAGAGTTTTGAATTATTAGTAATTAGTGATAAGTGAATTAAATGCTAATTCCTAAGTTAAGATATTCTTGTTATTTTATCCAATTATTTGGAAAATTAACCGGTAATTATTCACCTCCCTGTGGGACGATACTCATAATTATACTACAATTCCTGGACTTGTAATTAGTGGTTAAAATACAACGAGTCAATTAGCAAAAGTTAGAAGTAAAAATTACTAAATAAATAAAACTTGTGATTATTAAGTTAGTAATAACCAATGCCTAATTATTACTCACTAATCAATTTGCACTTTTGTGGTTATTATTGTTAAATTACAAAGTTATATGCTCAAATGAGACATGGATAAGTTAAGTTAGATGAGAAATGAGATTTTCTCAATCATATTTGTATACTATATAAGTATATAGTATATACATAATTTTTCCTCACTTTTTCATTTACTTATAATTTTTTTTTCATAATTTTACACATTTTTAATAAATTTACATTTAATATTCTGCAACATTTAATCTTTTCCAATTTACTATACTAATGAGTAATTACAAGAAGTACAACTGTACAATTATTTGTATACAATCTTTTCCAATATACACATTATTTGTATATAATTTATAAATATATGTTGTGTTTTATACAATAAAATGAAAATTAAAAAGTTAAAATACAGTAATACACATCTTAACAATTTTACAAATTCTTTTAATTTTTAAAGTTTCACACACATATATAATAAATCAAATACAATCAAGCATATTTTTCATATATATAAATTTGGTTTTCTCGAATTTCGAATTCATATTCGGTTTCCTCGAATTCGAATCCATATTCAGTTTCCTCGAATTCGAATCTATATTCGGTTTCCTCGAATTCGAATCCATTTTCGGTTTCCTCGAATTCGAATCCATATTCGGTTTCCTCGAATTCGAATCCATATTCGGTTTCCTCGAATTCGAATCCATATTCGGTTTTCGGTTTTCGAATCCATATTCGGTTTTCGAATCGAAATTCGGTTTTCGAGTCGGTTCGGTTCGGTTTTTGGTTTTAGGACCCCAAACTCGAAAACCAACTCGAAAACCGAATTCGAATTCGAATTCGAGTTCAACTCGATTCGAAAACCGAAAATCAGAATTCGATTCGATTTTTTTCGAATTCGAATTTTCGAATTAGGTCGGATATTCGAATTAATTCGAAAATTGCACACCCCTAATGACAGGTGGCATTACTTGTTCTATTATGGCGTCACTAGGAATAGTGGAGTATTCTACAAGGTTCTCTATTCTGTTGGTAAAGTGTTTAGGTAAAGACACGGTTGAAGCAACATGAGTAAGGTGGGAAATATTATTGAGATCTAGACTTTCCATATGTTTCAAAGAATTCTTTTACTCATCCCTCTCAGATACCCGAAAAACTTATTTAATATGTTGCCTGTGTTTAACAAAACGCTGCCTAATGGCTCTAATACCATTGAAAATCTTGGGAGCCTCACAAAGCAACATTAACAGACAAATATATTTCTTAATATTTATGTTCTATTAAGTAAAACAAGAAGAGGAAGAGAAAGACAATAAGGATAATAATGGAAAAAATGTGTGTTTCTTTTTCTTTTATTTTATTTATTTATTTATTTTTGGTGTGTGTAATCAACTTCCATATTCTTCAAAATTTGGGTATCAAAAATTAAATATTAAGTATAATGACTACATTCTTAATTTTAGTGCAACAGACTAATCAAGAAAAAGAATAATTAATTTGGCCCCTAAATTATACATAATTTTTTCTAAACTAACTTTATACTTTTGTCATAAAATTATACATATTGTATAATCTTCCTCAGCATGCTAGCCGCTTTCAATATCATCTTAAGTATCAAGATACTCATAAAGTAAAGTATTAGTTTACTATTTATTTAATCATTCTTGTGTAAGAAATCAACATGCATCATTCCTTTCTCATTTTCTATTTCCCAAACTCTCCATGAACTTCCTAAATATCGTGAGGGAGGAATTTGAGCATAGTTGGCAGTCTATAATATGTGGCAACAAAAGAAACAACGAAGGAATGTGGTTAAGAGTTGTGTTATTTTGGTAATATGATTTAAATATAATGTTATTTTAGTCAAAATTCGAAAGGAGAATATCATTCCTTCTTAAGAATAGCTTGGCCAAATATTAATTTCTTCAAGTTGATGTAAATCTTGGTACTGCTAAGACTAAGAGGGTTCTATCAAGACTTCCAGCAGTTAAGATGAATCAACAGTGAATTATTCAAGGAATTCTGATTTATAGAAAGGAAAGGAAGAAAAGGGAAAAGAAAACAGAAGAAAATACAGGACAAAAGAGAAGAGAAAAATCTAGAATTAGAAAGAAGGCAGTTTATTCAACATTCCACAACCTGCTTGTTACAATATGAGCTCCATTATTTATACTAATCAGTTTGCTACTTCTAAAACGAATTTAGGTGCTAAGTAACTAATTAACTTTTATTCACAACTAACTTCCCTTAACTAACAATTACAACTCATTCATTTTATAAAAGATTAATGATAGAGATAGTAACAAATCATAATAACTTTGTATAGTGATTGACGTAACAATCATTAAAAGACAAAATTGTCCTACATTATTTTGTATTTTATAATGAAGATGAATGAATAATTTTATTTTTTTTTATAATTACCATGTCAATCGCTATAAAAAGTCACAATAATTTGTCATTATTTTTATCATTACTCTTTATAAAAAAACACTACCGTTTCTTGTCCATCTTAAATGACACCATTCTAATTAAATTATGAAGCCTATTGTTCTATGACAGTTCCAATCACATCAGCCCATTTCATCAAGAGACCCTGAAGGAAACACCGTGGGGCCAAGTTGCCCATTTTTTCTCTCAAAAAAAAGTAGTAGGAGCGACGCACAGTGTGACAACGGTGCGATTTTGCATTGTTGCCAATTTTATTTTTTTTAGGTGTCTGTTTCAAATTTGGTGACATGTTTTCTTCCCGGCATGCGGTAGTAGTTTGGTTCAAATTATTCAACGTTTGCCAATTTTCTGGAATCATCACAATAGGCATGGGACAAAAGTTAGAAACGCTAGCGTTCAGTTTCTTTCGACGTGTGCAATTTGGGGATTTCACTGAAGACAACACCTTAGTTAGTAGTTTGTTATAATTTTGGCACCCTAAGTTGTCTAGTTGTCACCCGTGTTTACTGTCTTGTGCGGCCTTTTTCCCTCTAGTTGGGTTATTACCTCTTTGTGGGCTTTTATGACCCTAGTGGTCATTGTTTTCGTGTGTTCAGTTGCACACTAACATCACGAATCTCAAATAGCCATTGTGGCTATGTATATTGGCCATTGTACCCCTTGTTAATATACTATCATTTTAGAGGGGAAAAAAAATCAAGAGACCCAATTGATTTGTTTATCCCAATACCAAAATGCTCACGGTCAATTGACCCGCTCATTTGTTACTTATAATTGTATTTTAGTTTTGAAAAACTATTTTCCTGCTCCGCCTTCTGAAAATAAGGTCGTTAAATTTTTAAAAGATAAAATATAATCAAAATTTTTTAATGGACACTTAATTTTTAATATTTTAATTTCATACTAGTTCTCCAAAATTTATGAAATGCATCACTCTTAGTATTCTTATGAAAAATTAAGTAAAAATAATGGTGTGTGATCACTTTAATCATAATTGAGCTATAAGCATGGTTAATTTGCTGTGAATTGATCCTTAAATTATTAATTATTGACAATGAAGAATTATAGTATTAAAAATGTAAATATTACATCATTGTGAAAACATATCTCACAATTGAAGTAGATTTTTTTTTAGTTCTTAATTAGAATTAAATATATTTTATATAAATTTTAATTTGACTTTTGTAGAAAATTTTAAAATTTTAAAAATATTATAAAATAGACATTATGAATAGTTGGAATACAAAAAAATCATAAAATTTAATAAAATATAATAAAAAATTCTCTAATTTTAAAGTAATTCAAATTCTAATAAAGAAACAAATACAATCATAATCACATTACTTTAATATTTGAGATTATTTGTCTCAATGTTCCATAAGCTTATTAATCCTGTTGACGCTCTTTTGTTCTACACCCTATATACATTTTGGTGCTTATTAAATTTCAAAATATTAATTGACAGTTTTGGCTCACAGGATTTTCTATAATACTCCTTCATAACACTTCTTGTGGCATTTTCAAAATTTGACAAGCATTTTCTCCATTTAATCTTGCTCTAACCCAACTAATTTCTTGTTAAGTCCAAGGGTTTATTTGATAACATCAATTATTGATTAAAATTAATTGATTAAAAGATTTTAATTTTTGAGTTTGATAACCAAATTCCACTTCATTTCATTGTTAAACATTCCTTAATCTCTATATGAAATTTTAAGCTCTAAAAGTTAAATTAATATTTATCACTTAATCTTATCAATAAACTTTTTAACACATTTTTCAAATTTACCCTCTTTTGTTAAATCATTGAACAAACTAATTTATTTTTTCTTTAGCTATAAATATGACTCTCTTTCCTTTTTGTTTCCTTTTTTTTTATAGCACATATTTTAAAAAAAATTAATTTTTGCATAAAATTTTTAATAAATTTCAATTAATTTATTTATCTTTTATTTTTTTGTATTAAATATTAATTTTGGTAGATTGTATCTTTTACAAATTTTCATGAATAATGTTTCATCCCTAATTTTGAAATTTTAATATTTGTACATATAGATAAAACAAATCAATAGAAGGGAAAAATGGTATAATTTGAGTAATTCAACATTCAGGCCAAATGTTTATTAAACATTATGGGGTGCTTGGTTGGGGAGAATAGAATTTTGCAATGGAAATAATTCCTTTAGTAAATGCTTGGTTGGGTGAAATGAGAATGAGAATAGTAATTTGATTATTCCAAACTCATCAATCGTCCATTACCCACTCAACAACAGCAACCCCCCCCCCCCCCCCCCTCTCCCTCCCCAAAATCAGTTATACAATAAAACATCAATTAGAATTTTTGTGTGTTACCGAAATTACCGTCCATTTTTTTTTTGTCCGAATTGATTACTTATATACTTATATATATGAATATATACATTTCATTATGATAAATATATATATCATTATTTTATAATGATAAATATATATATAACAAAAAAAATATATTTTTTCCATTTATAAATATTATATGTTATTTAAAAATGAAAAATATATATTTCTCAATTCCCATTTTTCCATTTTTTTTACTAGCAAAAGTAAAGTTGGAATTTTGTTCAATTCCCAATACTAATATTGACATGAAGCAAGCACCATGAATCACAATAATACCCATTATCATATTTTAACCAAGTAGTAGAAAAGTAATGAGGATTCTCATTGTGATTGCTTTAATCAATCTCATTATGATTCCCATTGACTAGCATGAACCAAATGCCCCTTTAATTGGTTTAACATTATGATTTAGATATTCAAAATTAAATTTTAAGTATTCAGATTTTAGCAAATTTAATCACTTTATCATTTAGATTTTAACATTCAACATTTAGATTTAAATATTCTGTTTTATCAAACAGGTCCTAAGTCATATTTAATCTAATGTTATCTAGGAAGAAAAAAAATAAACACTACCATGAAAATTTAAAAAATAACTCCAACTAATCTAAGAAATTTCATATTTTCAACCTAATTATTCATCCTTCCCCTTATTGAAGAACTCTATTTCTTTTTTCTTTATCTACTTTAGATCTAAAGCGAGAGTTTCAATCATCAATAGAGAGAGATTGCACTACTTTGCATCATGCCTTTTCATCTTCATTTCCTCTAATTTTCAACTCAAATCCCAGGGAGATTGCATTGCATTGCATTATGACTTTTTACCGTCATCTCCTTTAATCTTATTGCACACAAATATATTTTTTTTAAGCAAGAAGTAATATGTATAATCCTAGTCGCCAACCAGTGTCTCCAAAATCTTTATCAATTCTCAAATAATCCCCATCCTTAAAACTCTTTCTTTAAATCTGAAGTAGACGAGGGGAAAAGAAAATTAAGTTCTTCAACGAGGGAAATGTAACTTTTTCTTTGGATCTAAAATAGTATTGTAAAAACTAGATTGAAGTGTGAACCAATCAAGTCAATGAATCAATGGTCAAGAAGTCAAACCAATCGAATCAGAATTACAAAATTAAATGACATTATTATGATATAATAAATATAATTTAATTATAAACATATTAATACTGGTATACAAATATATTATACATAGGTTATTTAATTTTTTAAGTGTAGTTAAGTTTAAAGTTAGTTTAAATTGTGTGAATCCTAAGAGTATGATTAAATAATTTTGTGAAAAATAGTAAAAAAATATTTCAAATAAAGAAGGTGTTGAAAATTACAAGCAATCTCTTGCATAAATATTTGACATATTCAATTTTAAAGAATTAAAAACATTATAGTGTAAAATTCAAAATATTCACATAAATGAAAATAGAAAATAAATTTTATAAAAATTTGGGGTTCAAATTTTTAGAAATAATTTTTTTGCAGTTAAAAAAAGTATGATTGATGCAGTCAAACCAATTTTTGATCGAGTTTGAGTTGGTTTTTCTAAAGGTAATTTTTAATCAAAACTGTGACTCGACGCATGATTAGTTCTCGGTCCAACCAGTCGATTTGGTCCGTGTTTGCAATATAGATATGATGTAAATGAAGGGAAAAAACTCAGGATTTTAAATGAGGGGAACTATAATAATTAGGATGAAATTGTGGAAATTCTTAAGGTAGTTGGGGTTTTTTTTTAGTTGTAAAAAAGTTACAACAATGTTAGTTTTTTTTTTTTTAACCCGCATAACATTTGATTAAATGCATGCTTGATAATATCAATTATCACTTAAAATTAATAGATTAATAAATTTTAGTTTTAAAATATTTGATAATGAAGTTTCACTCCATTTAATTGGTTAATGATGGCCTAATTTTTATAGAAAATTTTAAGTATTAAAAGTTAGTTTTAATGCTTATTATTTAATGTTATTGATAAAATTTTTAACGATTTTTAAAAATTTAACCTCTTTTGTCAAATCATTCAACAAACTAATTTAGTTTTTTTCCACTATAAATATGACTCCTTTCCTTTTTTTTTTTTCCATAGCACATATTTTCAAAAGTGTTTTTTATTCCTTTTTTTATAAAAGGTTAAGTAAATTTCAATTAATTTATGTTTATTATATTTTTGTATTAAATATTAATTTTAATAGATTATGTCTTTTGCATATTTTCATGAATAATATTTGACGCTTAATTTTTTAAAAAAAATTAATATTTTTACATATAAACAAAAAAAAAGGCAAAATGGTATAATTTGAGTAATTTAACATTTAGATAAATTATTTATCAAACGCTATTAATTAGTCAAACATTTGATTCACAGACTAAAAATTAAATTTTAAATATTCATATTTCAGTAAGTTAATGACTTCAACATTTAAGTAAAAGGATACTTGTCATGATTTTGAAAGTGTCACTAAATGTATTACATTGGAGTGTGATAGAAAAACCAGTGCGCGCTTTTGGACTCTGCATATATACACATTTAATTTCGTGCAACAAAGGGATTGATATTATTTCATTTCTCAATGGTAATCAAACACAAGTGGCAACAGAAACCATAAAATCAATACTTATTTTCGTCGACATATTTCACAACAACATTGGAACTGAACATAGAACTGCGACGTTATGGAGTAAAAGAAGCATTCTATCACGTACCAAGTACCTACTTATAGAACTCCATCACCCCAAAATTACAAACAAAACATTCTAACTTCATAGCTCTAAATCCAGCAGCAGTAGCCAATGTAAGAAACTCTTGTTGAGTTCTTTCTTTTCCTCCAGGGTTTGCAGTCATCATGGTCAGGTCCAATTGGCAAATGGCTTTAACGCTTGCACTAGTGTTCGGAATCATAGGAAGAAGTGCATCCATTACTATTAATTTTCCATTTTCTGGTAACGCCTTATAACAATTTTTCAGCACTTTCAAGCAATGTTCATCATCCCAATCATGAACTATCAACTACAACATATTCACGAAGATTCAGTTAATTTAAGCAATCTAGTGATCAGAAGACATTATTCTGATAAAGCATCATTAGACTCTTGACCTCTAAATTTTAATTATATTGGCACATCCACAATTTGATTTAAGTTACTTGTATAAAGAAGTCAAACAAAGGATTATTGGGCGATACATTTTTAATTATCATGAACCGAACTGCATAATATAGCCTATTAAAGTTCTTCACAGATTCTGATGACTAATTAAAGTTCTTCATCATTTTTAAATTTACCTTCATAAGGATAGCATCACCTTCTGGAACACTTTCAAACATGTCTCCCGCAACGTGTTCTACTCCTGCATATTCATCTTATTAAGAATACATATGGTAGTGTATTATCAAATGAAAGAATTTTTGCTGGTGAAATAGACAAAATCAATTCGATCCTTTCAGCTACTACAACTTTCATGGAGTTTGAAAATTAAGAATGTCTTTCATAAACATAATGATATCTTCTAAAATTCCATTTCCATTGTAATCATTTCCAGTTTGCGGTGAAGAAATTACTGCAAAAATAATACAAATACAATTGGTTGAGCCAGAGTTCAATAAAAAGCAGCATTATACCGGGATAAGCAGGTGCATGTTGTAAAACATGTGGCAAATCAAAGTTAATCCCCCTCAGATTTGACCATTTGGTTGTAATAGCATTGAGGGTAGCTCCAAGGTTACCACCCACATCTACCAAAGTTTTGACGTGCTCAAAGCCTTTGTAAGTATCAAGAATTCTGTCAATGACTATAGTTGTACCGTTCATCATTCCTCTGTTGAAGAGTTCATTGAATCTAGGATCCCTTTTAGGATACTCGAATGCATTCGTACCATGCACCCTGTCAAATGGAACTCCTCCTTCAACAACCGCATCGGCTAACTGGTACCTAGATTTTTGTTGAAAAGTAGATTTTAGGACAAGAAAATATAAATTGTAGTGGATTAATGCTATTTGTTAGGAAGATAAATAAAATAGGTTTTGGAGAGAAAGATAGAACACATGACAAGATTTCAAATTGTGCCAAAAGATAAGGAAGCACCATTTGAAAAGTACTAAAAAAAATTCACTTTTAAAACTTTAGTGGTCCAGAAAAAACCTTATTTTGAAGCAAATTTTTATATTATTTTTATAAATAATACATTTTTAAAAAAGTTAAGATGAAAAGTGGAAACTAGTGGTGCATCAAGATATTATATTTTTAATTGAAAATAATATACTTTACTCAAAGTTCACTTTTTTTTTTTTTTTTAAATGGAGGGAGGAGTACGAAGATGAAAGAGATTATAAGGGTCTCTCACCAGCTTTCAACGAAAACTTTGTCTACATTCAACTCCAGCAAGGGTCCCAGGGAAACTCCTTTCTTATTCCGCACAAAGTACTTGGCCATCGGTGTCAGCCCGTAGATTTTTTGGGTACGGCCATCATCACCGTCGGAGGAGGAGCACGTGAGCACGGCATGGGCAGAAAGGAGTCGCAAAATCCGATCAAGCATAGGAGCGGCATTGGCATTTGGTGGGCCGTTAATCTTATTAGTATTAGTGCTTTTTCGAATTTTAGAAGGAGACAGGTGGGCAGCAATTTGGGAAGGAGAGAGTTGCGCTCCGGGACCGGCTCCGGCAATGATCTCGAACAAGTCAAGCCTGATGGCGGTCATCAACACCATGGGAAGTGATATGGAGCCTGCCAGCTGCATGGCGTACGAGTAGTGCTGCTCTTCTTCTTGTAATATTTCATTACAAAAGTATGGTGATGATTCCATATTCATAATCCTTGTAATTTGCTATAGATCCGATCTAACAAAAGGTCTATAATACTTAATTGGATCGTTTTGATTACTAGTTAGTACGATGGTAGCAACAACTTTAACCCTATATATAAGGGGTTAAGGAGAAAGGTGAGAATCGATCACGCTCTCTAGATCAGGGATTTGCTATTGCTATTATTTTTTATTCGATTGTGGCCTGGAAAAGTAAAAGAAATCGTAAACTCTTTTCTGAACTTAAAATGATTATTTTATTGATTTGATCATAATTATTTACGTTTCTAACTAGTACCGTTGATAATCAATTATGTCTATTTCATGGCTACAACAAAGGGCAAGAAAAAATTTCATCATCATAGCAAATTTTGAGAAAGAATTCAGCCATTCAAGTATTGTTAATTAGATAGCTGGAAAGTTCTAATAACTGAAAGGTGATCATTATCACAGGAGTTCGACAAATATGCTTTGTTTAGCAAATAATTCCCATTTTTCCCCCTTTTCATATAGATTTGGCAAGTTTGGGTAAATTTAATAACTTCTACTTTTTTAGTTTATATTCTTATATTCTTTTTCTTTTCTTTTCTTTTCATAAGGAATAATTTTATAATTTTATTTTATATCATAAACTAATAAACTGAAAAAGTAATAAGAATATAACATTAATATGAACCTTTAGAATTGTTAAAAACTAAATAATAAAATTAATAATTTTTTTACCATATTACTATTTCATCATCTTCAAATTAGAAAAACCTATTTTCTAAATTTCATATTATATCTTCAATATTAATCTATTACTATTGTCCCTTTAAATGATTAAATGATTAACTAATTATTTTTATTATTTGTGCATCTCTATAAAATTTAAGGAATAATTATTTATTGAAATCTCCTGTAGTTTTATTTTAGTTATTAGAATTTGATGTAATAGTCGTAAAATTAAGAATTATTTTGGTTATTATGATTTGTATATGATGGTTGTAAAACTAAGAATTAAATTTATGAGACGGAACTTAAATGATTTGAATGGAAATAAAAAAAAAACCATAGTAAAATATTGCTATATCTAAACTTTATATCTATTTTGGTAAGATGTTAGATTGTTAAATTGTGTAGAAAATTGTCTAAATTGTATCCAAATTTTGTTTATCAGTAATTGTTATTAACCTTTTTGTAACACTAATTAAATAAAAAAAAAAGTAGGAAAGGATCTATTTAACTAATCCTCAGTGTCTATTTTGTAATTAAAACAAAGTTCAAGGGTTTAAATGTAATTCAAATATTATATTTTAAAGGGTGCTTAAGGAATTTCAAACAAATTAACCATTGCCTTGGTTAGAAGTCAATAGTCAATGTTAGTCAACTAATAGTAGAAGATTAAATGTTATCAATCTATCAAATTTAAGAGATTATTAATAGTTTTTTAAAACTTCGAGATTGAATTGGTAATTTCTATAAATTACAAGAGTAGTAGATGTAATTCACCTTTTTATTTAATAAAATTTTAAAGGTCATTTTGTAATTAAAATAAATCTCAGGGACATACGTAATTTTTCTAAGGTAGTTTTTTTGTTTTTTGACTTATTCTGTTAATTGAGTTTAATAGTCATTAGGTCAAAATAGGTATTGATAATTTTTTTTAAATCTTGAAATTTAATTAATAATTTCTACAAATCACATAAATACTAAATGGAATTCACCTTAAAATTTTTGGTATGCATCACTTTTCCTTATGAGTATGGTTAGAGAAGGTAGTAACCAGTTAATATACATAGATTGTAAATATCACATATTTGTTATGCTTTGATCATATGACGATTTCGTAGCTTAATACGGGTAGTTTGCAATTATATCTTAAAAAGTCAGATACGAACATCTTAGGTTGTCCTTTTTGCATAGTGTAGGGCCAGGTAGTTGAAATAGCGGAATTCCACCAAGACACGCAAGAGGGACAATAAGAAGTGATGGACGTAAATATCTGGGCGATCCCCCTGATGATTAAATTACCAGGGTATAAAATAATATAGATAGTCTGAATTAGTGTCCTTTGGTGGTGCGAGGGATAATTTTTCGGTGCCATACTCAAAAAGTATGGCGTGGTCAGCGCCCTGAGCGCATCCAGAAACAGCGAGGATAAGGTACCATTACATCAACTTACAAAAAGACTTTATTATTTATATAATTAAATTTTTTCTTTTTTATTTTTTTTACTATTTATTTAATATATTTAATATTTCTTATTTAAATTAATAATTTTAAAATATTATTTATTTTTTTATCAAATTCAATATATATTAATAGTACAACTTATAATTTGTTCTTATCATACACTAAATAATTAAAAACAATTAATGAAAAATAATTATATATTATATTAAAATTAAAATTTAATAATACACTTAAAATATAAAATTAAATACTTTAAATTGAACATAAAATACTAAAAATTAAAAATTCAACACTAAAATTAATTACAAAAAATTCTTCATCATTTACACAAATGTGATTATTTCTTTAATTTTGTAATTCATTTTGCAACAAAGTTATTTGATATAATACTTAATCATCACATCTTAATATTTTCCATACAAAACTATATTTAAAAAAAATCACCAAATTTTTTGTAATTATTGAATAAGTATAAATAATTTTACATTATATTAAAATTAAATTTAATATTATATTTAACAATATCATATTTTGCACCAAAAAAAAAAGGCAGAGTGCATATGAATTTGTAAAGAAAAATATTTTCTATCTATTGGTGAAATTTGTTTTAAAAAAAAAGATGGTAAAATGATTATTGTAAACTAGTGTCGGTTTGCAACGAGCATTACACATAGTGCAGCTTAGAATAGCTTGACCCAAATTACTACCGTTTATAGACGTTAAATAGTTGGAACCAAACTACTACTACTCACTGAGAAGATCGCACAATTAAAGTCATAACAAACATCTTTAAAAAAGTACTATAACTACAGTAATTACTAGCTACAGCATAAAAATTTGCACCCACGTTGCACACAAATTCACCCCTAACTACACTGATGTGGAGAGAGAAAAAGCCTTCCGACGGTGGTCTGTGGAACCACTTTTTAATTGTAGCCGTCACAAATGATGCTATTTACCCTATTCAATACTTCTTAACAATGTGGCTGCTAACTCATCTATAGTGAAGATTTAATGAGAATTTTCAATGCGTATAACATTAATATAACAAAAATATATTGGAATATAACACTTGATAACTTGTACTTGTAGAAAATTCAGTTTCATTATTATTTAAGATAAGTGACACAACAATTAAAGTTTTAAATATTAATGTTAGGCATTCAAATTTTGAAACTCATCCTCTATAAATGCAATAATTTTAATAATATAGAGTATTTTTTTTAAAAAAAAAAATATCAAATTAAATATTGTATTTGTTTTACAAAATTGGAGATAAGGCTAGGAATAAGAATTATGAATTATGATGCATACTCAGACCGGCGAAGTCAGTGAATTGTGAATTGTGAATTAGAAGCATGCTTATGAAATATGAATTATGGTGGTGATTTATTTGGGTTGAAGTCGTGCGTTCAACAGATTTTTCTTTTGTTTTTTGGGTGTTACTGTGGATGTAGCTAGATTTATTGGTGTTAGTTGATATTTTTGTCGTAAGAAACAAGCCCTTGGCATTTGCTCAAACTATTCAGAGAATTGAAGCGATTGAACCTAAAAAAGACAAAGCTTTCAAAAAATATATTGAAAGATAAAAGAACTTTCATTAATTAATAATCGCATAATTCCAAAGAAAATGTAAATGAATAACTCTAATCATTTTAAAGACTAAAATTCACTTCAATCTCATGAAAAAAGAAAAGAAAAGAATTTGTTAGAGAGATAACACATATGAAACTTAACTAAAGTGGCTCGATAAATAATAAAAAGTCAATTTGAACAAAACAAATCTAAACCCATAAGTTTTGAATTATTCCCACTTATTAGGTGGTTTAGTTCTTTCTGTATTTCCAGTATATGACAATATCTAACACAACAAAATTTAACCCTAATATCCCAATCCCTTAACAAAAATCTAAAGAACTAAAATAAAAGAGTTAATAACAAATCTTTATAGAATAAAAGTTTACATATTTGGATTAAAAAAATGCCAAAAGTAATAATTCTTAAAATAGAATTAAAATAAAAGGGGTTAAAGACTCTTATAGTGTCAAGTGAATGAGAAGCAACATTTAAGCTCAGAATTAGAGAATAGTTTGGAATTAATTTATTGGTATTTTTTTTTTTGGCATTTACTATTTGATGCGGTAAGTATCAATTTTTTTTTAAAAAAATTACTAACAATAGGATTTTGATTAGTTTAAGTAATCATTAGTGCTCCCCCCCCCCCCCCCCCCCCCCCCAAGAAAAACTTCACAAAGTATGGGTGGACAATTATAGAAATTTTAAAAAATATATTTCTCCTTCTTTCCTAAAAAAAGAGCTTGCTATTAAATTTTTTTTCTTTTATAAAAAAAGGAGTTCACTTTCAAATTAAATTTGTGAAATATCCTTACTAATAATAATTGTGTATACTCATCATTAAAAAGTAAAAGTAAAAATATAAAATTATAAATTTAGTTTGTTTTTTAACTATGTTGTACCTAATAATTAATAAAAAGTTATACTTAAATTAAAGTGAAATCTTTTTTTTTTTTGTTCGGAGAGAGTAGCAATAATTGGATTTTGGAGGAATGCCCTCCCTTAGACATGTTTGGACGGCGTTTTAAAATACTTTGCAATACACCTTTTCAGTTTTTAATAGATTTCTTATTTCACAACTACTAGATAAAAAAATTTAAGAATACATTTTGAAACGCTTTCCATATAAGTTAGTCTTTCAATAATATATGTCTCTTCCCCGACACGTAATCTTTGGCGTATCTTGACAAGGTTGTTTATTTTAATATTGGCATAATTATTTTAGTCGTGTATGAATGCACGAGTTTGAAATGCTCCATTATGGCGTCAGTAATGGAGATTGGATTTTGTGAGTATTCTCAGACGAAGAAATATTACATGCATTTGACACATTCTTATATTTAGTGTAACAAAATAATAATAAAATTTCTTCTTTTTTTTTGCCTAGGCTCTGCCCCTTAGTTTATAAATTATCATTTTTTAATTGTATCTGATTACACAATCCAATCTAGTTCAGTAAATGTATGAAATAGTTTCTCCTTCTCAAATTGTCGAACATGTGGTATATTCTGTTTCAATTATAAAACATTTGACATTATAAAAGTTCGTTTTAACTGTTTTGTCAACAATACGTCTAAGTTTCTCTTCTAAGACTTTAAACCTTTTGTTGTTGTTGTTGTTAATTTTGGATAAAATTTATGATATTGGATTGGATAAATTTTTTTGGTAAGAATTACTTTTCCTTATGAGTATGATTATGGAAGGTAGTACTCAGTTACAGTACATATATGTAGAAGAGTGAGATATCAACATTTAGAATATTGTGATGGATGGTAAATATCGCATGTTTGTTATGCTTTGATCTTATGATTATTTTGAAAGTCATCAGCTATAAATGCAATAATTTTAATAATATAGAGTATTTTCTTAAAAAATTATCAAATTAAATATGGTATGTGTTTTATAAAATTGGAGATAAGGCTGGGAATATGAATTACTGATTCATACTCAGCCCTACACACTTGGAATCTTATGAATTATTATTTTTTTCTTTAAAAACATAGTATCTTATGAATTATGATGGTGATTTATCCAACTTCTTGTTGTGGAAATCATATAATAACCCCTTTGTCAAGGATTGCTTGGCTTGGAATTTTGTTTTGGTTCCCCCGAGGCACAAAATTCTCAGCCACGACTCTTGATCGTTAATTAGTCGTCTTTTTTAATTTCTGACTCATACTTTGAATTCAAGTCTTTTGTTATGTTTGCATTGGGTCAACATTTGTTGTGAAACGCTATCCCAATTCTCGATTTTTCTTTTATTATATTACGTATGAGTAGTGTAAAATAATGATAATTGATATAACAAATATAAAAAAAAATTATTTTTTATTATTTTATATATTTTAAAAAGTATAATAATTAATTTTTTTTTATTTTTTTCACATTAATTATTATAAAAAATCAGTATAAAAATTCATTATATGTATTATTATTCATTACATATATAATATATGTATATATCAATGGCTAAGCTATCGATGCCCAAGTCTCTTGAGGTGAGCCTTCTTTTTCAGCTTTCTACTTTTTTCTTTCCCGTTGATTTTGTGATTAGAATTAAAAATGTGGAAACTATGAATTGCTGAGGTGTCCATTTGTTTCCGGTAGTTGGTGCAATATGTATCTTCTGGATGTTCAAATTACAAGGTACTATTTTTTTGCTTTTGTGCATCTAAACATATTTATTTTGTTGTATTAAAAATTATTTTTTCTAGTAACGTAATATAGCCATTTATGTGATCAAAAATATTAAACAATAATTACTCCAATTCTTTAGTAGGGTAAATAATATAATTAATCTCTCAATTTGGGACCTTAGTTCGATTTGGTCCCTTATATTCAAAAATTTCAATTTAGTCCCTTAATTTACACTTTCAATTCTAATTGGTCTTTCTAATGAAATCAAGGCAAAAAGAATTTAATACATTCAATCACATGACTTACATATATCTAGGGTAAAAAAGGTAATGGAAAAAACCAAAATAAAAATAGTGATTGGAAATAACCATTTTGCAAAATATCTCAAAAAGTTTTATTTTGTATTTTATCACTTCTAACATTGTAATTTCACAACACACATCAATTTTTATTAATTGTTAAAAATATATCATGAATAGATAAAATTATTCTTTAACTATCTAAATTGAAAAACATCAAATCGGAAGTGATTTACATAATTAGAAATATTATTGAAATAAAATATTTATAAATTGTGCAACTCAATGACCAGATGCATTAAGTCTTATTTGGCTTGATTATATTAAAAGGACCAATTACAACCAAATTTACAAGTTAATGGACTAAATTGATACTTTTGAATAAGAGGGACCAAATCAAATTAACGTAACAAGTTGAATAACGAATGATGCTATTTACCCTATTCAATACGTTTTAACAATGTGGATACTAACTCATCTATAGTAAAGATTTAATGAGAATTTTCAATGTGTATATCATGAATATAATAAAAAAAATATTGGAATATAACACTTGATAACTTGCACTTGTAGAATATTCAGTTTTATTATTATTTAAGATGAGTGACACAACAATTAAAGTTTTAAATATTAATGTTAGGCATTCAAATTTTGAAACTCATCCGCTGTAAATGCAATAATTTTAATAATATAGAGTAATTTTTTTAAAAAAAATTATCAAATTAAATATTGTATGATTATCAAATTAAATATTGTATGTGTTTTACAAAATTGGAGATAAGGGCTAGGAATACGAATTATGAATTATGATGCATACTCAGACCGGCAGACTCAGTGAATTGTGAATTAGAAGCATGCTTATAAATTATGGTGGTGATTTATTTGGGTTGAAGTTGTTCGTTCAACAGAATTTTCTTTTGTTTTTTTTTTTTGGGTGTTACTGTGGATGTAGCTAGATTTATTGGTGTTAATTGATATTTTTGTCGTAAGAAACAAGCCCTTGGCGTTTGCTCAAACTATTCAGAGAATTGAAGCGATTGAATTCTAGTAAAGACAAAGCATTCAAAAAATATATATAAAGATAAAAGAATTTTCATTAATTAATAATCGCATAGTTCCAAAGCAGATGTAAATGAATAACTCTAATCAATCTAAAGACTAAAATTCACTTCAATCTCATGAATTTATTTATTTATTTTTGTTAGACAAATAACACACGAGAAGCTTAATTAGAGTGGCTCGATAAATAGTAAAAATTCAACTTAAACAAAAAAAATCTAAACCAATAAATTTTGAATTCTTTTCACTTATTATTAGTTGATTTAGTTCTTCTTGTTTCTCCAGTATGAAACAATATCTAACACAACAAAATTTAACCCTAATATCCCAATCCCTTGACAAAAATCTAAACAACTAAAAGAAAAGAGTTAATAACAAATCTTTATAGGATAAAAGTTTACATATTTGGATTACAAAAATGCCAAAAGTAATAATTCTTAAAATATAATTAAAATAAAAGGGGTTAAAGACTTTCATAGTGTTTTTATTTTTTCCAAGATCGATAATTGCATTAACTTTTAAAAGTGAACATTTACAAGTAATGTCCTCCAATATTGGACTCTTCTTAATTCTTAGTTTGGCTAAGACTAATTGAACACAGGTCAACCTACTACTCTCCATCCTACAAAAATGCATGATAGGCAAAATATGAGCGATAGTTAGCAAAAGAATAAATCCCCCAATCAAACTATCAACTACATCATTGTCATGTTCCATCTTCTATACATTGGCACTCACTATTTACACATTAGCCACTGATCTACCACTTGATCCTAGCTAACTCATATTTGCTTCCGAAAACTCCAACCAAGCATGCCTCGCCATCTCTACTATATCCTTTGTGTCCATCCATTGTTGCTGAAAAACCTAAACATTCCGGTTCTTCCATATCATCCACATAATATGAGCTGTAAACTGTGCTCGCTCCTTCCAAGTACTCTCTCTTTGCCAAGAGCATAAATCTTGCCACCATTGCTGAAATGTGTTCTGTTGCCAGCTGAACTTAACCCAGTCTATACGAGCCAACTGCCAAACAGTTTTGGCTCAAGAACAATTAAACACCATATGCTCCATCGTTTCATTCTCTTCGCCACGCAGTGGGCATGAAGGCTTCACCTGCATTTTCCTTTGGTATAGTTTGGCATTTAATGGCAAAATATTGTGGCAACATCACCATATAAAATGCTTGACCTTACTTGTCACCCATAGTTTTTAAAAACTTGAGTCAACACTATGTTTTTACGTTTACGCTTTTACATTTTTACGTTTTCATGAGCTTATAAAAAAGAGATTTAGTTTGCTGCCAACACAAAAACCTCCTCTAAAATATTGATTGTGTTGTACTATTGAAAGGAATTTGAGCCTTTGTTAGACTTCTTTTTTAAATTTGAGTACTTTTTATAAGTTTGAACATGTTTATAATTTATAAATTTAACATATATTATATATAATATATATACTATTTATTAAATTATTTTTTGCAATTGGTAGAATCTTACAATTTTACGATTCAATTTTTTGGACCCTCCACCGATTTTACGTAAAAATTTGATTTTAACAACCATGCTATCACCTTCAGCTTCCAAGTGGCTGTCTACATACAATGCCTTCGCCCTCTTGCATTACTGCATTCAGGTTATTGATCTGCATATTGTCTCTCCTGCTGCAGTGTATGATATGTTGACCGGACTAAATACTCATTATCACAAGAGCCTGGCTCCATACCTTGCAATAGTCTTCTTGCCCCCATCCACCCCTTTTGCAACCAAGACGCATTTTTCCTCTCTACTGCTGACAGCAACTGGTTATTATAAAAATATTTAGCTTTCATGACTCTACTCATCAATAGAGTCGGTTGTGACATGACTCGCGAGAGTTGTTTAGCGAGCAAAGCATCATTGAATAGTTGAAGATTCTGAAAGCCCAATCCTCCCTCCTCCTTTGCCTTAGTAAGCTATTACCACCTTTTCCAATGAATTTTCTGCCTTGCATCCTTTCGTATTTGGAATTAATTTATTAGTATTTTTTTTGGCATTTACGATGTGATGTGGCAGGTATCAAAATTTTAAAAAATTACTAACAATAAGATTTTGATTAGTTTAAGTACTCATTAGTGCTTTTTTCCCCCACAAATTTCACAAAGTATGGGTGGACAATTGCAGAAATTTTAAAAAATATATTTCTCTCTCCATCCCAAAAAAGAGCTTACTATTAATAAAAAATTTCGTTCCAAAAAAAGAGTCCACTTTCAAACCAAATTTGTAAAATATCATTACTAATAATAATTGTGCATACTCACAATTAAAAAGTAAAAATAAAAATGTAAAATTATACATCTAGTTGGTTTTTTAACTATGTTGTATCTATTAATTAATAAAAAGTCTAAACCAAAGTGAAACCAAAGTAAACCAAAGTGAAAAATATTGTATACATCTATGGCATCATTATTTTTACTGCAACTGGTCAATCACAAAATTTCTTTTTTTTGCCTGCCTATTATGTCTATGGGCTATCCCCTTAATTTATAAACTATCCCCCCCCCCCCCCCCAATTGTATCTGATTGCACAATCCCACGTGATGCAGTAAATATATGGAATATTTTCTCATTCTCAAATGGTCAAACCTATGGTATATTCTCCCCCCAATTGTATCTGATTGCACAATCCCACGTGATGCAGTAGATATATGGAATATTTTCTCATTCTCAAATGGTCAAACCTATGGTATATTCTGTTTCAATTATAAAACAATTTCTTTGTCTATATTGAAAAACAAAGCACATTAGAAAAGTTCATTTAACTCTTTTGTCAACAATAGGTCTAAGTTTTAAACCTTTTATTGTTGTTGTTGTTGTTGTTAATTTTGGATAAATTTTATGATATTGGATTGGATAAAATTTTTGGTAAGAATTACTTATAATATGGTTATGGAAGGTATTACCCAGTTACAGTACATATATCTAGAAGAGTGAGATATCAACATCTTAAGTTGTCCTTTTGGCATGGTGGCTAAGCTGAGGATGTGCAAGTCTCTTGAGGTAAGCTGTTTTTTTAGCTTTCTACTTATTTTCTGTCCCTGTGATTTGGTAATTAGAATTAAAAATGTGGAAACTATGAATCTGCTGAGTTCTCCATTTATTTCCGGGTAGCTGGGATCTTCTAGATGTTCAAATTGTGAGATATATAATCCACTTTTGTTTTGGTGCATCTAAACATATTTAAGACAATATTTTACTGTATTAAAAATTGTTTTTTCTAGTAGAGCAGTATTTTACTGTATTAATTTTTTTTTCTAATAGAATAATGTAGCCATTTATTTTTTCAATGTGTATGTCATTAATATAATAAAAATATCTAGGAAGGAATATAACACTTGATAACTTGCATTTTTAGAAAATTGAGTTTTATTATTTTTCTATGATTAGTGACACAACAATTAAAATTTTAAATATTAATGTTAGGCATTCAAATTTTGAAACTCATCAGCTACAAATGCAATAATTTTAATAATATAGAGTATTTTCTTTAAAAATTATCAAATTAAATATGGTATGTGTTTTATACAAGTGGAGATAAGGCTAAGAATATGAATTACTGATGCATACTCAGCCCTACACACTTGGTGAATTATGAATTAGATGCATGCATATGAATTATGATGGTGATTTATTTAACTTCTTGTTGTGGAAATCATATAACCCCTTTGTCAAAGATGGCTTGGCAATCATAAAATACTTTGTCCTACGAAAAAATTTCACCAAAATTTTTACATATTCAAATATATATATATTTTTAAATAAACTAAAATCCAAACATGGCTTATCAGACCCCTAAATATTGGAAATTAAAATTATCAAAAACTCTTTTTTTTGAAAAACTTATCAACCAGCTAATAAACTTGCAAACCATAGACGTCAAAACCTTAGGGTTTGATTTGGTATTTAATTAAACCTCAAGTTCGGGGGGGGGGGGGGGGGGGATTGTTTGATATTATCTCTTATTATTGTTGTTGTTGTTGTTTAATTTCGGAAGGGTGGATTATGAAAACGATCAAAAGATTCTCTTTCCAAGTTATCGAGTGTAACTTTTTTTCTAAAGTAACATTCAATTAAAAAATTGAGTAAATCAAATATTTTGCTCCTTACAAATTATAGTTTAATACAAATTTAAAAAAATAACCTTTTTAATTCTTTACTTTTTGAAAGTGATCTTTTTTGTCTCTCATTATAGTTCCACTACAGAATCCATTTATAACACTCACATATACCCTTTTTTAAGGATAAAAATGTCCATTGAAATAATTAATTTGTCACAATTTGTAATTTTTAAACTCTATTTTCTTTCTATATATTTTTTTTCTTCTTCTTTTTCATCTTATTTCCACCAGTACCTTATTGACATCACTTTTTAACCTATCTTATCTATAGGAATAATAGTACTACTTATTGTGTTCAGTTCATCAACTTTGTAAGGTGATTTCACAAGAGATGGAGAAATCAAAGAAATTAATTTGTATATTATTTTAGATTCAATATGATTGTTATGTGGTTGTTATTGATAAATTAAACATATTCTTAACGTTATTTTTATGCCCTTTATACAAATTTTGAAAATTTTACAACCTATCCAAGAATTTAGGAATCTAGTAAACCCTTACAAGAAACTTTTCATTGAAAAAATTACAAATTTCGATAAGTTGATTATATTAATAGACACTTTTATTCTTAAAAGGGAGCACAAATGAGAGTAACAGACAAATTTTGAATTGAAACTACTACAAGATACCAAAGAAGTTACTTTTAACACGAAGGATCAATTTTTTTATTTAAAATTTATGGAACTAAAAAAGTTAAACAACAATTTGTAAATGATGAAATATGCAATTAACTCTAAAAAAATATTTGCCCCAATACAACTTTGGCAATTTTCATTCCATCCATAGTTCTTATGTTGCCACGCAAATTTACTATGTAGGAAGCCATATTATTTTCATCTCCGTGATTTCATCTACAAATCTGAACCCACCCCTATATCCTGATTCTGGCTTTTTCAATCTTTTATACGGTATCATAAATAATTTATTCCTTTTTCCTGTTTCTAATTTCCGAGTTGTTATGGGAGATGAAATTAGTGGACCGATGTGTGTTCTTAATTATTGTCTGTTGAACTTTTTCCTTGGTTTATTGCCTTGAAAAATCACTTCTGAGTGAGTGGGAAAGATAAGGAAATAAGCGTAATCACTGGTAAATCCACTATTTTTCTATTCAAATGACAGAGGAAAAAAAACAATAGCCCTTAACAGGCAAATAACCAAGATGATTAGAGCTGCGTCTTCCTGTGGAACACCCAATCGTTTGCTTCTATTTTTGCCGGTGTTAGTAGCCAAGGCGTATGCAGTAGCGGTGACTTCTGGCGGATTGGAGGCAGAAAGAAGATGTATAGTCCACCGACATCAAGACCGCTTTCAAAATCTCTATAATGGGAAAGGTTCAAATTTAAACTAATACGTGGGTGAATGACAGCACCAGAAATTTGGTGGTTTTGCGATATTAGTAGGCAATAACTGCGCTTAGCGCAGTTTTATGAATGCCCACTGATTTGTATAAAGAATAGACAATTTGAAAAAATAATAATGATATTTTTGGGGAGGGGGGGAGAGGTGGGGGGGGGGGGGGGGGAAGGGCGGGGGGAGAAATTAATAGTAGAACTAAGAACTGAGGAAATTTAAAACTGGAAAGAAGAATTATATAATAAGAGTTTATTAATATAAAAGTGCAATGGAAAAATTGACAATCTAATTTGTTGTAAATTTAAATTGCCATGGATAAATTTTTTCTATGCCATGACAGTTAAAAACAATAACGAAGAAGAAATTATTTGTTTGAGGAATGAAAACTAAATAGTCATTTGGTTCTAAGTTATGATCTTATACAAACTGATGCCAATTTCTACGGAGGGAAGAACATCTGACAGTAATGTCATATACTCAGTTTCCAGACTTTAATTGAATCTCACATTGTTTCGCCTCTTCCAAGTGAATGTTTGAATATTTTGGAATATTCTATATGAAAAGAAAAAGAAACTGATGAAAATTAGTTGAATGAGATATTAAACAAAAATTGTAGACCAAATTTTATGAAAAATGTAAAAGTTTATAATATTTACCAGTCTATAAGTATCCGTTGTTGAAAATTGCTAGAAGAAAGAACAGTACTAAGTTAAATGAAATCTTTGGAACGGATGTAGCGCCGATGATAGGACATTATGTTGGATATTTGTTGTTTTGAAGGCTGAAACCAATGTATAAAGTTAATGAAGACATTTACTTATTATGTACTGAGAACGAAATATGTATGTCATTAAATGGACAAACCTTGTTTCGGTAATGTGGGTAGAGGCATTGTCCATGGCAGCATTATTTGACTGTTCATATTGTCAAATGTAAGGCTATCAAATGCATTTTTTCCACAATACCTTAGTAAGACTGAACAATCTTGATCTAGTAAGTTATCATCAAAGAATTCAGTCCAGCCAAATGTGAAAACATGCCGATTGATTGTTAATTTCCAATGCATTTGTCCTTGGTGGAGTGTGATTTGATCATCATTGCCAAACTTTTGAATAGCATAAAGACCTATTGGTACTTTTTGAAAAGAGAAAAAAGTAATTAGAAAGTAAGGGAAATTGAATATAGAATAATTTGTGTTAGTAAATATATAAATAAAAGAAAATATTTGTAAAATAAACCTGATTTTCTCTTTGAATGGATTTGAAGAAAAAGCAGCACAGCGTTTCAATTATATCTTAGGAATATGAGAAAAATCATTAGAAAATATGCTATAAAATTTAGAAACAAATTTGGTGAAGAAATATTTATTATAAAAAGAATATTTGTAAAAAAAGACTATGAATGAAACTTATAAAATTGCCTGGTTGATGAAATATAATTGGAGTAACAAATAACACATTTTGCATCCAATCTTGAATTGATTTTTTGATTGTTTGTTAGGATATCCAATGTATCTAAATATCATTGGATAAGATAGAAAAAAGTTATAGCATATTTGATAGTTGATCTGATGGTTTTGCACGTATGTCAATGTCCCTGCGTGTACATGTGTATTAGATTGAGTAACAAAAAGAAAAAAAAACTTTTGCATTTGACCATGGTCTTTGGCCGACCATTTTGTAAATGGATGAAGCGGTGTTGTCATGACCTACAATAAGAATTGTTAAAAATTAATTTTTGAAAAAAAACATATTTGAAATCATAATGGTAAATTATTAAATAGTAAGTATAGTAATATCAACACAATAGATGATACATTATACTACAAATAAATGAGTAACATTTACAAAATGAGAAAGAAAAGGCAATGAGAGATATACCTTGGAATAAGAATTCACAGCAGAAGCAATTAATTTTGTAAATGTTAAATTTGTAAATTTTGTAATAATATCTATTTGTGAAAGATTCAAGATGCCATAGTCAAAAAGGAAGAATGAGTTTTTTTAGATTTAGTTTGGTTGTAATAGCTTGTATTTTGGATAACAAATTAATAATTTTTTTGCTCTTTGCCATACTAAAGGTTGACTGTTGATGAGCTTGACAAGTAATTGTTAGTTTTAAGTACCAAAATTCCATCCATATCTAATTTGAAAATTATGAAAGAAGACTCTAACCAAACAATAAAAATAAAGTTATAATAAAGTTATCCACCATTGATATGAAATTTAATTGAATGTTCACAGAATTAGCTATAATGTCCTATACGAGAAATGCTAAAAAAAGACAAAAGTAAGACAATATCACACAAATAAAACCACCATCTAAAATTGCTATTCTAATTCAATTAATATACATCAGTAAATTCAACTAGGTAATGAGAAAGACATGAAGCTGGACATAGGTGACAAAAACAGCCACATGATATTGCTGCATAATTCATACTCACAATCGAATTTCAATATCATATGATGATTGGGTAAAAATCCAGCAGAATTTTAAATAAATGAAATAGAAAAGTTAAAAAAAAACTTTTACAGGTAGGATCATCGAACGATAAATTTCAGACAAGCTAAACAAGATAATAAAGGATTGGAAGAACTGTAAGTCTGTAATCCCATGTACAGCAAGCAAGTGTGTTACAGAAATTCTTAAAAATGGAACTAATAAACAATAATTCCTCAAAGCAAAGGGAAATTTAGAAAGTAATATAGCATCTTATAGACTAAGGGAAAAAGAAGGCAAAAAGCTATTACACAAATGTAGTTGGTGTGGATAATGAATATTGAGGAAGTTTGGTTTACAACTTTGACATGCAATAGAAGGTTGGAGTCGTTAGTTTGATGAAAGAATGGCAAGCTATGGACAACAAGGCAGCAGATATATGCCTTTTTTATATGTTACTGTAGACAAGACAAAGAAGAAGATGTTATTTAGATAGCATAGAAAACAAGTTGCTTTGTAGTAAAATCAATATTGAAGTTTATAAGGGCTATATATTTAGCATGGCATTGAATAAAGTAAAGAAATGAGGGGAATTATATTTTTCTTTTTTATAGAAACAAGTTTCCAGGAAATCAGATGCAGTCATTGTTTAAAGGAATGATGTGAGGCAGTAATAATCTTGAACAAGTAATTGTGAAGAAGTAGAAAAAATACTAAGGAAGAAAATGCGATTATTGGGTGTTATTAAATGCAAGTATTTCTTGAACAGTAACAAATAAACAAAAGTAGTGGTAGATTAATTTGAACATTACTATTTTGGATGGAGTGAGGGTATTGTTGATGAATGTAGGTGCAGCACTGGGCCAAGTAAGAACTTCCAAGCTGGTGGTTTGAAAGGAAAAAATAGAGGTGAAGTTGATAAGCTGGAAAGGGGTAAATTTACAGAGCAAAAGAAATGTAGATAGAAATGGAATCTTCTCACCTTGAGTCCAGTATTTATGATGGATAACAACAGTAAGTGGCAGGGTTGTAGTGTGCAGAATTGCTTTTTGAATGTGGCAGACATTGATGTGATCCATTTGTTACTTTTACAGCTGTGTTTGAGTGGTCAAGTCAAACTGGTTAGTCACATGTATATGTAAGACAAAAGCTGAACAAATAAATGATGCACGTTTGTATTGGGAACAGATTAAAAGAAGTGGAGAAACAATTTCCTATAGGTACATGTCTATATGAGAATGGTGACATGTGAAAATGGAACTTCCCAAAATCAGAATTGGCAGACAGAAATCTGTAGAGTAGCATGGTAGGAAAATTTTCATATCATAAAACTCTTTGATATTAGGGACTGCATAAGTCAGAGTTTTAACATTACACAATGGAACAAAAGTCCAGCATTACATATTGATGTTCTTTGAAAGAAGGAGCACAAAAAATGACATCGATCACCACAAGAATCACAAGAATGCAAAAAAATAAAAGGACATTGTTTGCCTTTATGGAATAAATAAAAACAGGCCGACCTATTATGATGCTTCTTTGCAATTGATTGTAGGACTTATATTTTTGCTCTGAATATTACGGTGCATTACAACTATCTTGTACTCAATAAAACTGAGGAAAATATACTCTACCACGGTGCAACAAAAAAGAATGAGAAAAGGATTCAGTGTTTAAATATTTAAATAGAAAATGAGCAATGATTATAAGGTCTATATATTTGCAAATCTCATTAGAAGATTGTATGACTTAGTTCTACAAGAATGTAATTGATGTCATCAGTTGAAGAGAGCTGGGTAAAGCAGTAGTTATGTGCTGTTAAAAAAGCTGAACAAACAAAAGAAGAGGTAGGGTAAGTGCAAACAAAGCTAAAGAAAGACAAGAGAACAAGGGTTAACACAATGCATGGGGAGCCACAAAGTAAGAGAAATTATCAAAATAAGAACTAATAGAAATGTACATTGGATGGTGTTTTGATAGGGAAATGAAAGATTTTAGTGATTAGAAATGAGCAAGTCTAATAGTAAAGAATAAAAATTACTACGTTATTCTGCAAGGGAGATCAGTAAAGTATCAACAAGACAATAACATTACATGGTAGTAGAAGAAGAAAGAAAATGGAGCGACAAATGATTTTGAATCAGGCAGTAACTCAGATACACAGACAACTTAATATGCAAAGTTAAAACAGGAAAAAATCATAGTAATTAATCAATGATAGAAACTAAAAGTGTAAAATGTCTCAAGGAGTAGAAATAAAGTATCACTCCGCGCACAATATTATCCACTCGAACAAGCCTCATACTTGCATTTGTTGCTGTTTACACTCCCTAAACGACTGCTCTTGTCTGTCCAAATCTGAGAGGAACTCACCATGTCCAAATCTGAGAAATGCCGTGTATGGTTTGTTCATGTTTTGTATGGGGGAGAGTGGGTAGTAGATCCAGCGACTAATGAGCATAGATTCTCGCATTTTAAGGCCGTAGAAACAATATTGATCCGAGAAAATGCATCCTTCTCCGAAATGGTGCAACATATCATAACAATCATGGGCTTAGATCCGGCATTACATGATAGATTGGTTATAGAGTACCTACCAAAGAACCTATCAACCTATGCTAGTGCCATCTTGCCCATCAAGAACGATCACGACGTCCAGTGTTTTATGAATGAGATTACCAGGCTGTCCGAGGGGGCAAGGATACCATTGTGCGTAACCCTTGGCGCGGTTGAAGCAACACAAGACGAAGACGTCGCTAGCAACTCACCCATAAAGCGGCTGAGCTCTGATAGTCCAATATGGACGAATAATGTCATTCCTTCAGGGCATGTGGAGGAAAATATTTTTACAATACTGGATGCAGATCATGGAAATCTGGAGACAGATAAGGAGGATGACGATGGGGATACGGAAACTATCAATGAAGAGGAAGGGAAAACAATTGGTCGCAGGGCGCAGAAGGGTAAGCAAAAGGTGCAAGACGACATTCACTACATTGAGGCGAATACCGTATCACATGCTACTGCTTCTTCTTCGGATGGGTTAGCAGCGGTGGTCGATGTTACCATGAAGGAAGTATTCGAGACAAGGCAGCATTTGTTTATGAGGATGTCCATGAGTGCCATTAAACATTTCTTTGAGTGGAAGGTTGTAAGGGCCAATGCCAAGGCTTGGTACCTTTAGTGTACGGATGTAAATTGCAAGTGGATGATGAATGCATTGGCAGTTGGGAAGTCATCCGCATGGAAGATAACTAAATACATCAACACCCACACATGTCAATCCTCTTTAGTTCAATCTGACAATCGACAAGCATGCAGCAAAGTAATTGGATCGTGGATAAAGTCCAAGTACACAGACGTTTGTCGTCTGTATAGGCCGCGTGAAATCATAAATGACATACGTTCAGAGTTGGGTGTGAACGTATCATATAATAAGGCTTGGCGATGGAAAGAAGCCGCTTTACATGAAGTCAGAGGGAATTATGAGGATTCATATAAGATACTACCATCATATTTACACATGATGACGAAAATAAATCCTGGCACAATCACTAAACTTAGTGTTGAAGATGACGGATGATTCAGGTATTTATTTTCTGCGTTTGGTGCTTTGATTTGTGGATTCCGCAACCACATGCGTCCAGTGATTGCAGTGGATGCTTGTTTTCTGAAAGGGAGATATCCTGGGTCACTAATCGTAGCAACGTGCATGGATGGAAACAACCAAATCTATCTAGTTGGATGGGGTATTGTCGATTCTAAGAATGACGATTCGTGGGAGTGGTTTTTACAAAAGCTTAAGGAGGCAATCGGCGATGATATGGACGGATTGGTGTTTGTTTCTGACCGGCATCAGAGCAATACAAAAGGCATTGCAAATGTTTTCCCAAATTCCTTTTACGGAGCATGTATTTATCATTTGAGCAACAACATAAGAGCGAAATTCAGAAAAGAGGACGTGATCCTTTTATACTTTAAGGCTGCAAAAGCTTACACGGTTGCAGAATTTAATCAGTTCTTCTTACTAATATAACTGCAAAATTCACAAGTCAGCGCGTACTTGCAGGAAATGGGGTTTGAACGGTGGTCGAGGGCACATTCGGGCGGAAGACGGTATACAGTAATGACGACCAACATTGCGGAATGTCTAAATACCTTGCTGAAAGATGCTCGTGAATTACCTATTCATGCTTTGGTCGAATACATCAGGAACACACTCCAAAGGTGGTACCACGAAAGGCGGTCCGGTGCTAGCGAGATGAGAACACCGACAATCCCATACATTGAAGAAGAAATTTCATCAAGAATGCAGGAAGCACAAGGCTACGTTGTTGAGCTGGTCGATATAAACCGATAATGTGTACGAGGCATTGCGAACTGGAATGCAATGGTCGATTTGCTCCAAAAAACGTGCACATGACAAGTGTTTGATATGGACCATATCCCTTGTGTACATGCATTAGCCACAGCTCGCCGACGGCAAATTGACCCTCGATCCCTATGCTTGCCATTTTATCACACAGATGCACTTCTTGCTGCCTATGGTAAATCTGTTATGCCGGTAGGTGATCCTAAAGATTGGAATGTGCCAGAATCAGTTTTAACGGTACAACTATCACCACCAGAAGCAAGGGCAAAGAGTGGTAGGCGAAAGAAACATAGAATTCCGTCAACAGAAGAGAAAAAGTCACAAAGAAATGTGGTCGGTGCGGAGAGATTGGCCACAACCGACAAACTTGCTCTAATGCATTTGTTTGTAGGGATGGATAAAATGTAATGAGATTTTGTGATAATCATTATTCAATAGTATATATTATAGCTATTCATTTCCATAATTTACATTAAATTATGCCCCTATTAACAAGGTAACATAATTACGCAACCAAATCAACCATTTACAAACAACGCAGGTGATGATAATACAAAACAAAATATGGAGTGGTCAAATCCCAAATTTACAAATAATTCAGTTGTCGACGTATTTGACAACATATTTGTCGACGTACACATATGTCGGCACTTTTATGCCGACAGATATGTCGACAGATATGCCGACATATTTGATGACAGTTTTTCTTTTGTGGGACATATGTATGAGGACGTATTTATCGACATTTTCTCCCTCATTTGTTGTTAAATATGAAGGATATATCTCCAGTCCAGTTCATCCAGTTCGGGCATACGGCCTGTAATTTTTTGTTATTTTTTAGGGCATCCAGTTCAGGCATACCGGCAGTTCATCCAGTTCATCTCGTCGCATGGGATGAAGTTGTGTGATGACAATTCAAAGAAGGTGAAGGATTCAAAGACGGAGGTAGGATACAGAGAAGGATAAAGAGAAGGATCAACGATGAAGTAGCACATGAAGGGGCATTGGCGTCTTTTCGCTAGGAAAAGTGCTATACTTGCAAGGGTTTTGCTTCTTGTGCTATATATGCAAACTGAGTTTATAGAAATGCTATATATGCAAATTTCCCCCTATTCAATGCATAAGAAGTGCAATCTTCCAAGGCAACGATAGAAGAAAATAATCCCAGTACATGTGGGTCTTACTATTTTTCTTTTTTTGTTTGAAGGAAAAAAAATCCTATGTTTGTCTTCTTCCTTTTTCATTGCTAATACTCCTATTCTATCCTCGTGACTTTTGGGTTGAAGTTGTGCATTCAACAACCTGTTTTTTTTTTTGGGTGTTATTGATATTTTTGGAGTAAGAAATAGGTCCATGGCGATTATTTTTGGTGTCATTGGTTAAATTAAATGTTACCAAACTTTTTAAAATCTAGATTTTGCTAATCCAACTTTTCTTTTTGAGAAGGTCACCCAACGATTGAATATGCGATTATTTTTATTGTCATTCCGGCAAATCTCTATGTTAGCAACAGTATAAAATGTGAAATATTCAAAGTGCAATTATGTAGTGGTAAAGCTAGAATTCAATTTTAGCAGGGGAATACTAAATATTTTAATTGCTTGGTTTTTGAAAAAATGATGGCCAATAATTAAGTATATATAAGCAATAATTTGTTAAATGAAAGATGATATGGAAACAACATTGACTACCTCTAAGATGATATGGGTGTGCCATTTCCTTTGCTCGATAGTTGCTGCTAGGGTTTATTTCCTTTTGTCCATTCATCGCCCTCTACGGCAACACCTTTCTGATTTCTTCCGCCTCCGCCTTCCCCCACCGCCTCACGCCCTCAATCACTCATTTGCTCGCATTAGAAGCCTTTTTCCGATCACATTTTGCCCATTTTCCTTTACCTATTGCTCGCTTTGAATACGACGAACGCCCTTTTCATTTCTTTGAAGGAATTTTGGGCCCTTTCGTGGATTTGGAAGGGAAATGATGGTGATTTTCACAAAATAATTGGTTTTCTAAAAGTGAGATGATGGAAATGCTTTGCTTTTTGGCTTCCCATTTCATAAAGTTCGAATTTTCGGTGGACTACTATGTTTGATTTTCCATAAAACACTGTAATGCTGGATTTTGGGGATTTTCTTTTTTCATGAATAGATGTTATGTTTCTCTATTTTGAAAGGCCCGTTTTTTGGATTCAGGTACTTGTTGGATTTTTACTGCACTAGCTTTTGAACTCAGGAAAATCTGGTTTTGCTTGCTGGCCTTTTTTGCCTGGAATGGACTGGAGTTTCTGGTTTTCCTTGCTCTGATTCTTTCTCAATGCAATTTGCTCTTGCTGAACTTTCTTGCCTTTAGTTCTGTCTTTTTTGCTATGGAAGGAGGAATGTTTGTTGATTGATGGACTGGAAGTTTATTGTCGATTTGTATCTGGATGGAAATTGGCCTTGCTGAATTTTCTTGGTTTTGCTTCTTATTTCTTTGCGATGGAAAGAAGAATGCTTAGCACATCTTCATTTTGGTTTAACTAATCATATTTGTTTTTTCTTCTATAGTGTTAGGTAGTTAATTCTAAAGGATAATTATGTCTAGATTGTAATTGAGTTACAGGATATAGTGCGGATGCTTAGTCATTTAGTTGCAATTAGCTATTTTCACTATATCTGAAGACATCAATTTTTGTACAATCTTTTTGAAATTAGTGGTTTTGTTTCCTTTGTATAGAATGATATATGGTAGCTAATCATAGACTAGTTAGTCTTGTACTCAATGGGATAGCGGTTTCTTGAACTATTATTACATCTTCCTCCTTGGCTATTGCATTAGACCAAGGAGATCATTTAGCCTTTCTTGGCTAACACTTGTACAATTTAATTATTTTATACAATGATATGATTGACATTTTAGAGAAAAAAAAGCTCATTTTTTTCATATTCAAATGTTTCGTCTTTTTTTCAGAATCATTCTTTATCCTAAATTATTTCACCGATTGAATTTGCAGTTTCAATTGGATCTGTTGTTTTTGTGTTATGGCCGAATTCGATTGGATTTGCTGTTGTTGTTATTGTTTTGCCATGAATATATGTTTATTACTCATACTCGTACCATCTTCTTCTTTTGCATTATATGTAGGTGCTGAATTTTGATTGCCCTTTGCCTAAGTTGTAATTATAATTGAAAGGATTATCCCCGACCGTTTTCGGTTCAGTCATGGAGGTATATTCTTCCTACCTTTCTAGCCACTAATTATATACGTTTATGTCATGAAATGAATTTATGAGCTTTGTTGGCTGCAAATGTTCCAATATGTTTTATGTATTGGCTATCAAAGAGCAAGTGCCTTAATTATGATATTGTTGCTTTGAGTAATGTTAAATGTTCCCCTTCGTTTGCTTTGCTGTCAAATTTATTATCATCTACCATTGTTGGTATAGGCTTCCAAATAAGTGATAATATGTATTATGTGAATGTTGATTGCTTTGTTTTCATAAATCACTAGAATATGATGGTAGGTAATGGATAAGTCATGGATGAATGTAGTGCATAGGACAAAGGACAAAATATTTGCATTGGGTGTTGAAGAGTTTTTGAAATTTGCCTATCGTACTAAGGAAGCGTTGTCCAAAATCCCATCCCCTTGTAAAAGTTGCAAAAAATTTCGTTTATGAGCCAAAGACATTGTGTAATTTCATTTGATGCAATGGAGAATACGAAGGGATTATCATAGGTGGATCTACCATGGTAAGGTATATAAAGACACTTTGAAGGACGAAGATGTTGAGGGTGAGAATGTGGGTGATGTTGATGATGATGATATTTATGATTATGACCTTAATGATATGTTGAATAACCTAGGGCAAAGCAAATGGGGTGAAAATTGGCGGACCAGTGAGTGTACTACCAATTCATGTTTTGAGGTTGAGACCCTTCGTTGATTATTTGACAAATCTATGGAGGAATTATATCTTGGGTTTTCCAAATTATCATTTGTCGTTATACTTTTACACTTAAAGACCACTAGTAGTTGGACTTCAAAATTTTTTGACTCCTTGCTTGACATATTTAAAAAAGCCCTCCCAAGTTTAGCTTCAATGCCAAAAATTTTTTACGAATATAAAAAAATAATTCAAGAATTAGGGTTCAAGTGTGAGAAAATCTATACACGTGTTAATGATTGTGTGTTGTTTCGTAATGAGTACGCAACTCTAACTGAATGCCCAAATGAAATTTGCCGAGAGTCTCGATTTTCTAGGGAGGGATCAAATATTCTTAGGAAGGTGCTTCGATACTTTCCCATTAAATTTAGATTGCAAAGGTGGTTCATTGATCCGGATGTAACAAGTGACATGAGATGGCTTATGGATAAATGGGTTGAAAATGAAAATGTAATGAGACACCATGCTGATAGTGAGGCTTGGAAACATCTTGATAGTATGTTTCCTTCTTTCGCTAAAGACCCTCGGAGTGTGCGATTGGGTCTTGCTACTGATAGATTCAATTCGTTTGGAAATTTGAGCAGTGCATCAGTGTGTGGCCCATCTTTCTCATAGCATATAATTTTCCCCCCTGAAAGTGCATGAAGGATAACCAAATGTCCAAACAATTTTTAAAAAGTGCACAATATCTCTACGTGCGTTTTGGTGCGACTAAGGTGCGTTCCGCGTTCAGTTTTCTTCTGTTGCGAAGCGAAGTAGCTGGGTGTCTGGTTTTCTGGTTTTGTATTGGGGTGATGGCTTCGAGTGGAGCTTTAAGCTGGGAGTCGGAGGTGACAACCTTGGTCCAGCAGCTCCAGTTGTCATCTGAGGAAGGGGGAGAGGTGGTGCTGCAGGACAATGATATTCAGGCTGGGCAAGCTGAGGGTGAAAGGAGCTTACTAGGGAAAATTTTTGGAGCTAAAAGGGTTAATTTTATGGGGCTCAAGAGTACTATGCAAGCTATTTGGCCAGTTCAGTATCCTTTCATTGCTCGTGAATTGGGGATCAACTATTTCCAGTTTGTGTTTAAGACGATCGAAGATAGGAAGAAGGTGCTGGCTGGGCGAGGCTGGACTTATGCTCGTCAGTACCTTGTGCTACGGGAATGGGATGAGAAGGTCACGATGCTAGACAAGGAGTTTAATTTGGTTGATATTTGGGTTCAGGTGTGGAATTTGCCACACCATTGGGTCACTCGAGAAGCGGGGCTTCGGATTGGGAGGCTTTTTTTAAAGGTGCATGAAGTCTTCATTCCCGAAGATAGAGGTTCGTATGGTCGCCATCTGAAATTACTGGTTACAATTGATTTGGCGCAACCTTTACTCCGAGGCACACAGATTTGTTTCCATGATTTGTCTAGATGGGTGCTGTTTAAGTATGAATTTTTAGCTTCCTTTTGTGGTTATTGTGGTTATGTGGGACATGATGAATTTCTTTGAGAGAAAGGTTGTGAAGATCAGCGAACAAATTGCCTTCTAGTTGGGCAGTTTGGGGACTGGCTTCGAGCGGGTGTTGGTATTTTGAGAGGAAGGGAGGTCGCGGCTATAGAGGTTTCACAACAACGCCATCCTGAAGGCTTGCTCTCTACTCCAATGCTTCTTCATGTGCAGTTTGAGCTCGCAAAGAGGAAGCAGCCTTCTCCGTCGGAGGTTCTTGAGGATGGTCCAGCTGGGTTGTTCCCATTGGCTCTCCAAAGGCAGCAACCAGTTTTGTCTAAAGCTACAGTAGTTCAGCTGCCTGCTTTGTCGCATAAGGAATCCATTCAGCTGCCTGTTTTGTCAAGTGAGAAAGTCAGTCGCGTGGCTCTTTCTCATGTGCAGCAGCTTGCTTTGTCAAAAGCTAAAATGGTTCAGCTGCCTTCTTCGGCTTGTACATTGCAGTTGCCTGCTTTGTTGCATAACTCCATTCAGCTACCTGCTTTGTCAAGTGAGGAAGTGCTTCATGCGTCGCCACCTCAAGTGCAGTAGCCTGTTTTTGAGTGTCATTCACAGCTACTTGCTTTGGTTTGTAATCAGCCGCCTTGTTGTTCATTGGCTACCGCTATGCAAGTGAATCATCCAGGGCGGTCTTTGGCCCAGCAAATTCAGTCGTCTTCATTGGTGGAATATCAAGCTATTTACCCAGCCGTGGGGCATAAGGGGTCACAATGACGGCGGTTGGATGGACGCTTGTTATCTATATCGGTTGAGGATAGAGGACTGAAGCCGTGTGTGGGTGCGAAACGTGAGTGGCATTTGGCAAGTGATGGGGCTAGTTCGTTGGATAGCAAGGAGTTGCAAAGGCAGAAATACGTCGGCACGGAGACCAGCTTGTTATGGTCTCCAGGAATCTCATGAAGGTATGTGTGTGTAATTGTAGAGGCTTGGGCTCATTCTTTACAATTTCCCAGTTAAGCGAGACGATATGCTCCCAGTGCCCGGAGTTAATTTTTCTTTCTGAAACTAAACGTCAACATAGTTTTGTGAAGTCGGTGTGTAGGAAGTTGAAGTACTTTGATAGGTCGTGTCAGGTTGAGCCAGTTGGGTCTAAGGGTGGTTTGTTAGTATGTTGGGTTGAGAATGTTTCGGTGTTGTGTATTGTGAAGAATGAGTTTTGTGTGCAGGTGCAGTGTAAAGTAAAGGGGAAGGAGTTGGTTTGGTGGGCTATTTTTGTCTATGGTAGTACTGATAGTAATATTAGAAAACGGCAATGGAGTTATTTAGTTGATGAACACCTCAAGTGGGGTGACTGGTGGATTATGGGTGACGTCTTAACCTCTAGGTGGGCTAAGAAGAGTCCAGTGTTCGGACATTTCTTGTATGAGTTAACTGTGAAACAGTTAATGGAATTATTGCATGAAGGATCCATACTTCATGATGTCACTATTAATTTCTGGATCTAAGTTACCAGGAAGTGATATCGATGTGTATTTGCAGTCCTTAATTGATAAATTGAATGAGTTGTGGGTTGGTGTGGATGCTTATGATGCTTACAAGAGTGAATGGTTTACTCTACGTGCCGCTCTTTTGTGAGCTATCAATGACTTTTCTGCGTATGGAATGTTATCGGGTTGGTCTATAAAAGAGTACACTACTTGTCCATTTTGCATGGATGAGACATCCTTACAATACCTGTCTCATAGTAGAAAAATTTGTTACATGGGACACCGTCGGTTTCTCCTATCCGACCACCAGTGGCGAAGGAATAAAAAGAATTTTGACAGGAGAGAGGACTTTCGTGAGGCATTAAGAAGTAAGGCAAGTGAAGAAATGTTGAGGGATATTGACCTTGCCATCACCTACCCATATTGCTTTGGTAATTCTTCTGTCTAAGGCCGAAGAAAGAAGCGGAAGTCTATTTATGTAGGTGGTCCCCATTGGTGTAAAAAAAGTGTATTTGACAACCTTTCATATTGACCAAACCTGAAGCTGTGACACAATTTAGACATTATGCATGTTGTGAAAAATGTGACTAGGAGCTTGATTTTAGCATTGTTCAACATTAAGGGTAAAACTAAAAACACTTGGAAATCTCGAAAGAATTTAATGGAATTTAAAGGGAAAAAGAGTTTACATTTGCAACCTCATGGTGATTCATTTTGGATGCCTATGGCCTCATATCATTTGAGTAATGATGAACAAAAGAAGGCCGTTGACCTAATTAAGTCATTGAAGTTTGTAGATGGGTTTGTTTCCAATCTCTCTCATTGCATAAAAAATGGAGAAATCCAATTGTCGGGGATGAAGAGTCATCACTTTTACGTCTTTATCCAACGGATTATGCCTCTTGTTACTAGGGAGTCCCTGACGAAAGAAGTCAGAAATGTTTTTTATGAAGTAAGCCAATTTCTCCAAAGATTGTGTTCATGGACAACTTACATAGATGTTTTGGAAAATGATGAAATGAAAATAGCTATTTTATTGTGCAAGGACGAAAGAATCTTTCCCCCTTTGTTGTTTGACATACTGATGTATTTGCTGATTCACCTGCCGTATGAAGCACGGGTAGCTAAGCCACTTCAGTATCGCTGGATGTTTCCATTCAAGAGATAATGACATACTTTATTAATGCTGTCAAAGTTTTTAGTGTGTACTTAACAAGTTAGATTATTAAATCATGTGTGTAGGAAAATGTCCACTTTTAAGAAGTATGTGCATAACAAAACACGACCGAAAGGATATATTGCGGAGCAATACATAGACCATAAATGTCTACAATTTTGTTCGATGTACTTGAACAATATGAGACCATATTCAATAAAGGAGAGCGAAACAATGAGAATATAGATAGTGTGGGTGAAATATCAGTTTTCTCTTGTAAGGGTTGACCAATTGGTATGCCAAATTGTTGTGTTCTTAGTGACATAGGGTTGGGAAAGCTTCACGTTTTCATTCTGGACAATTTGAGAAAATATATGACTTAGTGCAGTAAGTCATATTATATATCTCTACAGTATTTACATATCCTGCACATGCAGTCATTTAATGAAATTTTAATGTCACAAGAGAGCAAAAGGTTCTACTGCTAGAGCAAGGATATGAGAATGTGGATCATTGTCATATCCACCAGTTTCCAGCATGGTTTTATAATCATGTAAGTCTAATACAAGTTTACCAACAAGAAAACATAAACGTGCATGCGAAGTTATATTGTAGTAATGAACTAAAAATGTATTAATGTTGGTGTCATCAAGCCCACATTTTTATAATGAAGAAATCCAGGCGTTGTCGATCGGACCAATTAATTAAGTAAATTGGTATAGTGGCTGCTTGGTTAATGGTTACAGGTTTTACATCCTTAGCTGATATCAAAATAGGAAAACTCAAAATAGTGGTGTGGTAGTTAAAGGTGAAGATAGGAACAATATGATTGATTTTTATGGGGTACTACAAGATGTTTTGGTAGTTGAGTACCTTGGATCTAATAATAAAGTGTTGGTTTTTCAATGTGATTGGTTTAGGCTTAGCGATGCAAGTGGGATACAAATTGATGGGGAAAGTGGACTCACTAGTGTCAACATGTCTAAAAAATAGTATATAGAGTAGCCTTATATGTTGGCTACTAAAGTTAAGCAAGTTTTCTATGCTGCTGACTTAAAACTTAGCACCAACCTGCATGTTGTGCAAATTATTAGTCTACGACCGAAAATGTTGAGGAAAGTCAAAATGCAAATGTTTACCAGGAAGAAGAGCCAACTATTGATCTCATTGTTGATTTGAATATGGATGTGCTAAACTTGATGAGGGGTTCAGCCAAATTGCAAGTGGTGGATGGCTCAATTGTTAGAGGTGATAGCAATACGAAGATATCACGAGGTATTCAGGTGGATGTTGATTCATTAATTAATGATGAAGCTCTAGATTCCTCATGTTCACAATCATCTGCAGAAGATGAGGAAATGTGGGAAGATGATAATAGTGATTCAGAATAGTAGTTTGTATGAAAGTGAAGGTTTGCAAATCAGCATAGTGTATTGTATGTCATTGTTGTGTTTCAAGTATATGTACTGATGACTACTGCTATATTTTATAAACTTAGTTCAACTTGTGAGGTGGTATGTATATTTACGTCAATATTTATATCAATTTAGTAAATGAGATGTGAAGTCTTAACTACGTACATGTGGTTGGGTATTGTTTGGCTTTAAATTATGCACAAAGTTGCATAAACTTGATTTCTCCCAAAAATGTGAAATACTATACTAATGTTGTTAAGTGTTTGTTAATGCAGTGATGACTGGACCTAGTAAAAGAGGAACAAATAAAAGGCAACCTGTTCCTAGAACACCCAAAAGGACGATGCGGTTGATGAACACCCAAGGTAAGAGAGAATGAGGCCAAACCATTCGGAGAAGTGCAAGACTCACGCCTGCTAAGGCAACTCCAAATGTCACTGAGTATAGAGATGAGGAGACCCCTGCTACACCAAAAGCGCCCAATAGAGCAACCACAAACATACTAGGGCAAGCAAATGTTCCAACTAGGGTAAGCACAAACATACTTCCACCAAAAGAAGTTCTTGCTTCTAAAAGAAGCGCACACCTTACACCCACAAAGGCAACTTTCACTTTCCAGCTGAGAGACGAAGAGGAAAAAGATGATAATTTTGCAAGCCCGGATGTAAATATTTTCAAAGGTCAAGAAGTTTGTCGTTCCTTAACTTGATGGGTCCCACACAATCCTGAGACGACTGCATCCTATTGGATCCCCAAAATATTAGTGGAGAGGTGGATCAACAAAACAATGATGAGGCTAGAGGTGATTCGCAACACCTAGAGGAAGAGCAAGCTGGATTAACTTCTTGAGGTAAATTATAATAACACATTGGGGATGTTCCTATATTTGTTACAAGAATGCGGTTGAATCAAAGTTGTGATTATAGTATTTTTATGTTTGAACTTGTTACAAAATTGAAGTGAAGTTGTATTATTCATGAAAATTTTACTATGTATTGCATGAACACTGTAAACATGAATTATATATCTAAAATTTTTAATCGTGGGAGTAATTATTGTGGTTCTAGTATGCAATTTTAGTAAATGTAATAGGGAGTCATTTTACATTTCATTTGTGATTTTTCTATTTGGAGTTAAATGTTTTACTTAATTACTTCTTAGTTTTGAATGAAAATTTCCTAGACACATCCATTAAGAGGGCACCCACGAGGAATCTGAGGGCTTAAAAAAACTAGGGAGATGTAAGATTTGTCATCGAAGTTGATAGCGTTGCTAGTCGATTAGTTGGGTTAGATAGTCAAAAGTTGATCACAAAGGGTGGATGTATTGTCTGGCAATTTTCTAAGTTCGATGGTTCGGGATGGAAAAAGCAAGATCAACAGTTGAGAGAGGGAATAATTGGCAAGTGCACGGTAAGATGTTTTACGTGAAATATTACATAACATTTTCTGTGAGGATCTTATTGGTTGTTTATGCTTGTTGTGAAGGCTGTTTTTTTCTTGGGATTTCATCATTTTGCATGCATTTTAATTCTCTACACTATTATTAATAAGTGTTAAGAAAAGAATTTGATGAGGCCCGAAGCTAGTACTCTTTAATGAAAACAAAACGGCGCGTTAGAATGCTGATACTCACAAGCAACATGTGCCTAAGGTACACTTTGGCATACTTATTGATTCGAATCTTAAACCTAGAGAATAAAATCTGAACCTATATTAGAGTGTTGGTCCTAGTATCGTCCTCTATATTGAACTAAGTTTTCCTTTAGCAAGACACCAACTCCAAGATTAAATAAGGACCTTGCTTTTGTCCACTTGATACCCGAAGGAATTATCCAAAACTCATAGTTGCGAATTTGACTATCCATGGAACCAAGAAGCATGCTCAAATTGTTGAGGGAAAGAAACTTAACAAGATAGCTTAAACATGAACCTAAGAGGCTATCCTCAAAGACTCAAAGCAAGTTCTAAACTAGAACTCAAAGAAAAGCTAAAAAGCTCTCAAGTTTGTATTGAATCAAGTCTGAATTTTATTGTGGCTGAATGCCTCTATTTATAGATTACAATTTGTAAGAATTAAGAAGCCATCTGCTAAAAGGATTAGCTTTTTAGAAAACTACTTTAAGAAACTATTACTAAAAGAAATACTTACTAAAAGTATCCTAATCTAAGAAAAAGGAAATAGAACAAAATAGTTGCCTAAAACAAATCCAAAGTTGGTTTGGATTTGAGCTGGCCAAACTTGTGTTGTTTTTGGCCAAGCCTTGTGCTTTTCCATTCTTGAATTGGGTTGGAAAACTTCTTTAATCCTCATGTCTTTGAATTTGGAAGCTAAAGTCCAAATTGAATATTGAACGTGGCTTGAGTCCGATTGTCGACTGGAATTTCCTGAAGTGCAATCCAATTGGTGGCTGGAATTTGAGCTGGAATTGAGTTGCCTAAACCAAGATCCAAGTGTTGAATGGAACTGACCTAAATTGATCTGGAATTAGGCTGCCAAAAACGCCCATTTGAGCTTTCTAAAATTGGCCTAATGCTGGAACCTTCCAAGGCCAAATGTTGAATCCAACTGTGGTTTGGTTCGGATTTACTTGTGTGGTGGCTGAAGTGAATTGCATTCTTCTGAATTAGAACCTTCCAAATTTGAACTTGGATTGTGATGAGAAGCGGCCGAAGGATCTTGATTACACAAGTGAAAATCAGCCACACTCAATCCTTCATTCTCAAGTGTTTTTTGATGACTAGAATGACATATGATGAGCTAAGTTCGGAAGTGTTCCTTGCTACCTTAGACCCGGATTCCATGGATTCATTAATGAAAAAGATTAAGGCAGCTTGCATTATCTTAGTCCTTGGTCTGATAATAGACCACTAATCCTTTGTAAAGAATCTAAGTGTGGATGCCTAGCTTCATGGTCGGCTTTATGTGGAGTTGTAGTTGTTTCGGCCATTAGGATTTTATCAGTCCTTCGTTCTTTGAACGGACTCGCCCTCGAGTCCATAAACTTGTCATCCATTTCAAATAACGAAAGGTCTAAGACATTAAATGTAGCACTACCTCCATAATCACTTGGAAGGACAAGTTGGTATGCATTCTTGCCCATGCGAGCAATAACTTGGAAAGGACCATCTTCTCGAGGATGAAACTTAGTCCTTACTTACTTTCTCCCTCTATTGGCAACATAAGCATAACGTTCATTCTTGAGGATGTAAAGGTGTACTTTGTCATGTGAGTCTTGAACAAACTTAGCCTTTGCTGCACCATTAAAATTTATTTGCTCATTGCTAGGCAATGGCACTAAGTCAAGAGAGGTTAGTGGTCTAAAACTAATCATCCTAATTTCCCATAAGACACTTAGAAAACTTTTAATATGCTTCACATGCTTTTCTAAACTCTTGCTATAAATGAGAATATCATCAAAATACACAACAAATTTTCCTATAAACTGCTTAAGTACATGATTCATGAGCCACATAAATGTGCTAGGTGTATTAGTTAATCCAAAAGGTTGGACTAACCATTCATACAAACCAAACTTAGTTTTAAAAGCAGTTTTCTATTCATCTCCATTGTTAATGCATACTTGATGATATTTACTCTTAAGGTCAATTTTAGTACAAATTTTAGACCCATGCAACTCTTCAAACATGTCATCAAAGTGAGGTATTGGATGTCTATACTTAATTGTACACATTCTCCACATACCTTCCTTCTTTGGAACAAGGTTGACTGGAACTGTGCATGGACTAAGACTTTCTTGTTCATGACCTTTATCTAGCAATTCCTTAGCTTGCCGTTGGAGCTCTTTGGTTTCTTCAGGGTTGGCTTGGTTAGGAATTACTGCGCTAGGAATGAAGTTAATTTGATGCTCAATTCCCCTAAAGGTGGTAGTCCTTTAGGGAGATCTTTTGGAAAATCAACTTCATCTTCGTGCAAAACAACTTTGACTTGCGAAGGCAAGCCATTTGGTAGTCCTTCATTGGTAGTAAAAACTTCTTGAAAATTATTTAGCACAAAATCTTTACTTGCAATTAAATTTCTCTACATCATTCATGCAAGTATAGAAACTACCTTCAAAATTTTCAATGAATGGTTGTCCATCTTTGGTTTTACTCATGAGAACTGAAGCCTTACTTTTAGAAGTGAAAGAAATTTGTGTACTCACGGTTTGAGTAGAATTTAGACCTTTTTCAACCTTCTTTTGTTCCTTTTTCCACTCTATGTGCTTCACCCTTTGTTGTTGATAAAACTTACTAATTTCCGAATGTGGCAATGTTGCTAGTGTGAAGGCTTTTCCATCCTTATTAAGATAATACTTATTAGTCCTCCTGGAATGAATTGCATCGCAATCATTCTCCCAAGGTCGGCCTAATAGTAGGTGAGTAGCTTGCATAGGAACAACATCATAAAGAACTTGGTCAATAAAATTTTCAATTTTAAAACTTACCAAGGTTTGCTTTGTGATACGGAATGATCCACTTTGATTCATCCATTGTAATTTGTATGGTTTAAGATGCAAGGAACACTTGAGTTTCAATTTATCTACAAGATAAGTAGAAGCAAGATTAGGACAAGATCCTCCATCAATAATCATCATACAAATTTGATCTTTAATTAAATATTTAGAGTGGAAAAGATTTAACCTTTGATCTTCGGTAGGTTCTTCAGGTAGAGTACTCAAATCTCTTATTGTAACCAAACATTCTCCAATCAGTTGATCCTCTTCATGCCCCCAATGTTTATTAACATCACTTGCGGCCATATCTTCATCTAGACCATTTGACTCCTCCTCACGCTTACCTTCATAGGTTCTATTATTTAAGATAGTCATGGTTCGAGAGTTTGGACATTGAGAAGTCACATGTCCTTGACCTAAGCATCTAAAACATTGGATAGAAGAACTATTGTTAGAACTACTTGAACTGGATGAAAGTTTAAGGTTACTTACCTTTGAAGAAGGTTGTGGTGTAAACTTCTTCCCATTGCTGGCTTGGATGCTTCCTTTGCGGAGGCAACTTGAGCCTTTGAGACTTCCATTCGATCAATACTCCTATGGATTGATTCTAGAGCCGAAGCTAAGGCCTTACGGTAGTCTTTCATGTCTTTTTCTTATTCTTTTGGATTTGAGGCCATCTCTGCATAAGCAATGTTAGTAATAAAGATTTCCTATCTCACTTCCCTCTAACCAATTGCCCAATGTAAGAAACTCTCACCAATGTAAGGCTGAACTCTCTTTTTATAGTAATGGGGTTGATGAGTAGGTTCACTCACACTCAATCACTTTTCTAAGAGTTCTAATAAAAAAAAAGCCTCAAAAGTCTCAAAAATAGACAATTAAATTCAAATTAAAGAAAGAATAAAATCTTTTAGAGGTCAAGAAAGAAAAGAAACAAAGACAAACTCTGAAAACAAGAAACAAATATGAGGTCAACAAAGAAGAACAAAGCCTTTGAATAAAGAAGACTATTGGACGGGAAAAACTGCATTTTGGCCGAAAGAATATGCAAAAGATGGTTCTTTATGTGCTTGTGATGAAGTAAATTTGGTGAATATGATTGTATCTTTCTCAATATACCAAACCAAATTCAGACAGCAACTCAAGTTCTTGACAAAAACCAATTCCAATTAGGATGTGTCTTCGGTTTTGGCAACAATTCTTTAGCTACGGGTTTCCAAAATTTCCAGCAGCTAATTCACAACTTAGAACACAATCTTGACAGTACAATTCAACAAAAACGGAAGGCCTTAACCAAGCAGGACTCACAACCGAAGAGGATATACAAAAAAACAGGCCAAAACTTCAATTCAGACTTCTGGTTTTTAGTGATGTTTCTGGACGGTTTTTCTTCAACAAATCTCAAATTCTTGGCAGTAAAACTCAACAAACCGAAGCCTTTAATCAACCAAAACTCACATGAACAGTTAGTATACAAAGCTAGACAGAAATGGGATCAGATAATGTGCAAAAATTTTGCAAGAAAATTATGGATAGATTTTGGCACAATTCTGATTTCCAGCAACGGTTTTTCAGTGTTTTCAACACACTTTCGGCAGCAACAATCAGCAAAACAAAGTCTTCTCCTATCAATCAATATTCATACAGCCAAAGTAGAGCATAGAACCAAGGTTTTAACTCAAAGAACAGGTGACAGAAAATCTAGGCAGAACTGAAGCAAAGCTCTTCGGGTTTTCTGTGAGGTTTTCTGCTGCAACAAACTAAAAATTTTCCAGCGGCTGTTGTGCTAGTTGGTAAAAATATTTTGGAAACAAAGTTCAGCAAATCAAATGCTCTTTTAATCAGATAATATTCATGGGATAATTGGGCACAGAAACAAGATGAAAATCGAGCAGAATATCAGACAGGATGGGGTTTCAGTTTTCTGAAATTTTCTTTAGCTACGGGTTCTGATTTTATTGCAGCAGTTAGCTTCTCTTTTTGAAGCAGCAATTCAACAACCAAGGTCTCTATCAACAACCAATATTCACACAAGAAGCAAAAGCACAGAACCAGGTGGTGATGAAAGAAAACAGATGACAAAAGCTGGACAGAATTTCGACAGAACTGGAGCAGAATTTTATGACTGAAGTTTAACAATTTAGCTGGAGTTTTATTTCGTTTTTAAGCACGAAAATAAGAATAGAATTAAGGATAGATTTATGGGTAGAACAAGGACACAGATATACAAAACAGATGCAAAAAGAATCAAAGAAACAGACACAACATAGGTGATGAACTGAGACAGAAATTGGGCAGAAATTACAATCGGTTGGAACTTCTTTGTTTGGTTTTTTTTTTTTTAAACACGGAATTAAGAAGAGTTTGGACAAGCATTCATAAAAACAACACAATACTTACAGCACACAAGAGCAATAAGCTGGAAAGAAAACAAATATATACAAAAAGATATGAACAACTTCAAGGAGCAACCCAAAGGCAGCTCTGATACCAAATTGATATGAATCTTAAACCAAGAGAATAAAATCCGAACCTATATCTAGTATTATCCTCTAGATTGAACTAAGTCTTCCTTTAGCAAGATACCAACTCCAAGATTGAAGAAGGACCTTGCTTTTGTCCACTTGACACCCGAAGGAATTATCCAAAACTCATAGTTGCGAATTGACTATCCTTGGAACCAAGAAGCACGCTCAAATTGTTGAGGGAAAAAAACTCAATAAGATAGCTTAAACATGAATCTAAGAGGCTATCCTCAAAAACTCAAAGCAAGTTCTAAACTAGAACTCAAAGAAAAGCCAAAAGCTCTCAAGTTTGTATTGAATCAAGTCTGAATTTTATTGTGGCTGAATGCCTCTATTTATAGATTACAATTTGTAAGAATTAAGAAAGCCATCTCCTAAAAGGATTAGCTTTTTAGGAAACTACTTTAAGAAACTATTACTAAAAGAAATACTTACTAAAAGTATCCTAATCTAAGAAAAAGGAAATAGAACAAAATAGTTGCCTAAAACAAATCCAAAGTTGGTTTGGATTTGAGCTGGCCGAACTTGTGTTGTTTTTGGCCAAACCTTGTGCTTTTCCATTCTTGAATTGGGTTGGAAAACTTCTTTAATCCTCATGTCTTTGAATTTGGAAGCTAAAGTCCAAATTGAATATTGAACGTGGCTTGAGTCCGATTGTCGACTGGAATTTCCTGAAGTGCAATCCAATTGGTGGCTGGAATTTGATCTGGAATTGAGTTGCCTAAACCAAGATCCAAGTGTTGAATGGAACTGACCTAAATTGATTTGGAATTAGGCTGCCAAAAACGCCCATTTGAGCTTTCTAAAATTGGCCTAATGCTGGAACCTTCCAAGGCCAAATGCTGAATCCAAGTGTGGTTTAGTTCAAATTTACTTGTGTGGTGGCTGAATTGAATTGCATTCTTCTAAATTAGAACCTTCCAAATTTCAACTTGGATTGTGATGAGAAGTGGCCGAAGGATCTTGATTACATAAGTGAAAATCAACCACAATCGATCCTTCATTCTCAAGTCTTTTTTGATGACTAGAATGACATATGATGAGCTAAATTCGGAAGTGTTCCTTGCTACCTTAGACCTGGATTCCATGGATTCATTTATGAAAGAGATTGAGGCAGCTTGCATTCTCTTAGTCCTTGACCTTGTAATAGGACCACCAATCCCTTGTAAAGAATCTAAGTGTGGATGCCTAGCTTCATGGTCGGCTTCATGTGGAGTTGTAGTTGTCTCAGCCCTTAGGATTTCATCACTCATTGCCACACTATGAATTGGCGCTTTGTTATTGGTACAATTGCTCTGTTTATTTTGATTGCTTTTAACTGTGTTACATGGTTTTCATCAATGTTTGCCACACTTTAGGATTTCTATCAAGAAACTAGGTGCTATTAGAACACCTTCCAATTGATGTGAATAATTTCTTTGTTATATGTCTAATATTTCTTCCTCATAAATTTTCCCCACTCTAATAATGTAAACCTTACACGTCTAGGAGAACTCCAACTATGATGACAGTGCCTCAATGCAAAAAGTACTGTTGAAGCAACTTGCAAGGCAATATAGCAATCGTCAATACAAGTTGCATGTTCATTTCTAGAAATTCCCATGCAAAGAGGATGTTGTGAAGCATATCCCCACAAATGTCCTAGAAGATGATTGGATTAATCTCTGCCATTATTTTGATTTTGATGAGTTTAAGGTTTAGATCATTTATATGTATGAATTTCTGTTTCTCCAGTTTGGGTTCCCATAAGGTATGAAACACATTATAGGACCTCACTTAATTTTTCCTCCAATGACATTGAGCAGTAGAAACAAGGGAAACCTTGCAAAAAACAGTACACCACCAATTGTTGGCTCAGTGTCAATTCCAATGACTATTCATGAGTTTGTAAGTATAGGCAGCTTGTACTTATTAACATCATTTTTTGCTTCAAACAAAAAAAAAAATCTGGTTATTTTTTATATTTCATCTAATGTGATTATAGAAAATTTGCAGCGAAATGATGGCAAGGAAGTAACTTCTATTGATTGCTATGAGATTGGTCATTTTTCAAAAAAAGCAAAAGAAAATGGTCAATGACATGCAAAAAAAATATTGGTACCTTTTTAATTCAAATCCTTCTCAATTTTTTCATTATTAAATTTCAATTTATGTTTCCGATTTTGACATATTTGTTGACTATGTAGGTTGAGATGCAAGAGGAGGAGGCCATCTCTTTGTGATCCCCATCAGAGATTTGCGCTGAAAAATTGCAGAAAATACATGGACATAGTAGGGATGTTTCTATGCCTACAAAGCATGTTGTGATGGTCAAAAAGTTACAATCCGAAGTGGACGACCAAAGAAAATGGGCTAATGATGTAGAGGAACATGCAAATGCGCTAAATGAAAAAATTACTACTCAAGAATGTGAGTTGAATATACTCAAGGAATAGCAAACTGGGATGCAAGCGCAATGGACACTTTGATGGTGGAGGTGCTTCGATTGTCTAGGGCAGAGTCCAGAGATGATGTAAGTGCATGCTCCAAACATTGGTTGCATGCTTTGTTTTAATGCAACTGGTTTTTTGCTATTTTTCATTTTGTTGCACATTTGATTCTACACAAATTGCTGCACATTTGAGTCTACACAAAAGGAAAATCTGCATTTTCTTTTCTTATTACTACAACAGCTATTCTTGAAGTTTCTACCTAATAAATTTGTATTAACTTTGTTTGCTACCATGAGTTGTGTGCTTTCCAAATTTTGTGCCCAACCGCCAATATTACATTTCAATTTTCCAAATTCTTTGGCAACCATACAATCATGTCCTTTGTGCGCAATTCCAATTTGTTCTTCAACTTCATTTGTGTGGGAAAGTAGACATTTAGCTGTTCAAATGTTGATTGATTTCTTTTCACACATATTGTAATTATTTAATTCAATTTCTTTGTGATTAGCGGTTGTAAAATGAAGCTGGCCAGATCGTAAATTCTGTTTTTTTCTTGCAGTTGTTTGAGCTATGGTTTGTTCATGCGGTTGTTTTGTGATTAGCGGTTGTAAAATGAAGCTGGCCAATTCGTAAATTCTGTTTGTTCTTACGGTTGTTCTTGCGGTTGTTTGAGCTATGGTTTGTTCTCGCAGTTGTAAAATGAAGGTGGCCAAATCTTAAATTTTATTTTGTTCTTTCGGTTCTTTTGTGATTAACGGTTGTAAAATGAAGGTGGCCAATTTGTAAATTCTGTTTTGTTCTTGCCATTGTTATTGCGGTTATTTAATCTATGGTTTGTTCTTACGGTTGTTTTGTGGTTAGCGGTTGTAAAATGAAGGTGGCCAATTCTTAAATTATGTTGTCTCTTACAAGAATCCAGCCAAGCATTTCATTTTAGGTTTGCTTGAACTTTGAAATGTAATGTTTCTAACGTAGACTATTTGTTGTCTCACTTCTCTTGTGACTGCACTATATATATAGTCCATCTTTTTGGTTTAGTACTAATGAAGGCAAGTTATATACTTATTTTAATTCACTAAGCTTGTGATGGGATATGTGGACAAGTATGTCAAGGTATACATGTATTTCAGCTGTGGTTTGTTCTTGCATTTGTTTTAGAGTCATGGTGTTATTAGATAATTGAACTATCCTTGTAACCAAACTAACTTTTATGGCTTTCTTCAAAGAAATTGATTTTATGTTTTATGTTTTCAGTGAATCAATTTTCTCTAGGCTTGGCATGTACACAATAGACAGATGATGGTGCTTTTCACACTTTGCTGATGGTATTTGGTAAGCTTTTTTGTTCATTATATTATGTGACTCTTTTGTATTTATGGAACACTGTTATATTGTAGCTTTATGTATGAAACATTAACAATGGTTGCTTGGCACCAATATTTTGAAGGTGCTTTTTGTAAATGTGGCTCTACCTCTTTTGGATTTTAGAGCTGCTTTTGGAATGTCACTCTAGTTGTTTTGGATTTTGCTTGCTAGAAATGGGACGTATCTATTAGATAGCTCTAAAGCTTTTCATTCATTTTTCCTACAAGATGTAGGATGGATATCTTGTTGATTAGCTACCATTTTTTGAATGATATTGTCTCTTGCATAATGTTTTAGTCTCGCATTCCTATGTAGTTGAATGAATTACTTTTCACATTTCTGTTGTACACTTATCTTTTTCATTATTAGTGTAATTGAGGTATTTACTTTTATGGATATTTATTAATCTTGGATGTTTATGAATGTTGGATGTTTTGAATTTCGAGTCATAGTAACTAATGCTACTTCACCAAGAATGTCATCAAATTAGTCATCGCTATTTGATTGTTTTACTTTTATTTGTTATTGAAGTAGTCATGGTATTTATTTTGATATATGTTTATGAATGTCACATGTTTTGGATTGTTAGTAATCATGAGTAATGCTATTTCACCAAGAACATTGTCACAAAAATTGACACTGATTCATTTTTCTTCATAAATTTCTTGACATTAAATGCAGTCACTAAAATATATGTCATCACCATTTTTTTTTTTTGTAATTTTACAATTTACTGACAACGAAATTTTGTCACTAAAATAGTGGATAAAATTACTTTTATTGACAACAATTATGGTCACCAAATGTCGTCACTATTGCGTTCATTCATTCACTTATTTGGTGACGACAATTTCTCGTCACCAATTACGCTTCTATTTGGTGACAACAATTTATGGTCACCAATCGCCCACTTGTTTAGTGATGACAGTTTCTCGTCACCAATTATGCTTGTTTCTGCTGACGACAATTACTTGTCACCAAAAGTTGTCACTATTTCATTGACAATTACTCATCACCAAAAGTTGTCACTATTTCATTTCAAATTAAAACATTTAATGACCATTTCTTTTGGTCATCATTTGTGTCACATGACCCAAACTCTACTTAGTGACCACTTTTTCCGTCACCAAATTCGTTGACTTTATAATAGTTACTGACGACAAATTGTCGTTACTAATTGGTATTGATTGATCGACCTTTAGTGACCAGTTAAAACATTTGGTGACGACAAAACAACCCCTTTAGTGATCAAAATTGTCGTCGTTAATTGGTGATCATTTATCATGTCACACTAAATTGACCTTTTAGTGACGACATTTTTTTCAAGTGGTTAGTAAATACCTTTAGTGTCGAAGCATTAGTGACTAGGGGGTGATCACCCAATTTATTGTCACTAAAGACTTTTAGTGACGACAATTGTACTTTCAGTGGCCAAAATCGATTGGTCAATAAAGGTTATTTTTCTTATAGTGATAATTCAACCTGTCAAACACCCTCTTATGGCCACCCTTTTTTTTGGCATCTTCTTATTGCTTCATTTCATTTTTCTCATTTTTCCTTTTCTTTCTATTGGCATCCTCTCCCTTCATATAATTCTTTACCATCTTTTATAGGACTTGGGCATCGGTGAGTGTGTCCCAAGCCAATTTAGTGTAAAATAGATCAGAGTTTAGACCATTCATGAAAGTTAAAATTACTAACTGATCTATGCAATTTGCCACCTACAAGCTCTCGTCATTGAACTTTTCACATACGACTTTAGAAATTCATCCTTCCCTCATTTGAGGTTCATCAGGTCGATGACTGTTTTGTGGAACTTCTTTCTCTAAAAGAAGCGAGTGTGAAAAAGCTGCACCAACTACCTGAAAGACGAGACGCTGTCTCGGGAGAGACCATTTATCCACATGCGAGCTTAGCTACTAAGATAAATAGGGAATCCCTTGCACATCACCTCCATTAGGGCATTTTTGAATTTCATGAGATACTTAAAATGGGACAAAAAGTCTAAGGGATCTGAATCCCCATCATAAGCCAACTTCTCGTCTGGTAGCTTGAAACCTGTAGAAGTAGGATATTGAAGGATGTGTGACGTGAACAGGGATGGGGAATCTCCCTCGTAGTCAAATCCTAGTAAATTTTGAATGTCATCCTCTACTCTCTTATTGATCTGTGAGAAGTCATTGACATTAGGCTTTTTTTTTGTCATATCGGGTTCTAGCACCAAAGCTTGGATACAGAGGGTTCTTCGCAATGGTTGTCCCTTTGCCTACACACATGGCCTTGATCCTCATAACTTGGATCATTTTTTGAAGGTTTTTTTTAAATTCTTCAAACAGTTCCCAGTTTTGCTCTAGAAAGGCTTTCTCATCATTAGCATAGTATTTATCCACCTGCCAATCGTTGTGATCCAAGACGAAATGTGGCTTGAATGACTATCTAAGGGCTAATCACCACCCTTAGTTGGACCAGAACGATTGGGCTTCTTTTTTCTTTGACTTGTACTGTCAACTTGCTTGCAACCATGGGAACGAGTATCCACCATAATTTGAGTTTTAAGGTTATCAAGCAACACTGGAGGATGAGTATGCGGATATACTTACTAGGAAATAAGAAATTTCCCATAGATGGTGCCAAATAATGAAGGTGAGATTAGCAACTCAATCCAATGCCTACAACCCCTGCGATTCCACGAGCAATTTATCCAAGAACCACATGCAAAACAAATCTCAAAGTAGGTCTCTAGGAAGAAGCTCCAATGCTCAAGTCAGTGATTGAATCAGAAGGCGAATTTTCCTTAAAGAAGGAATACATATTAGGGTTTTCTTCCTCCATACATGGCGGCCTCACCACAAATATATACTTTATCTCTAACATTCACGGAACGTGCTGTAGTAGGATTTTTGGACGTTACCTACACTTAGCCCATTGCGAGATTCCTTTGGGCTGGGCCTTTTCACACTAATGTTTAGTGGTCCGAATTCCATATTGTTGGGCCATGGGCCGAAGTTTAATATATATCAAGTACGAATTGGTAAAGTCAATGGGTCAAGGTTAACTATTCAGACCAATAGTAAAAAACAATATGACATCATTATGATGTACTAAATATAAATTAATTATAAAAATATTAATATTAATGTACAAATGTACTATAAATAAATTATTTAATTTTTTTTAGTATAGTTAAATTTAAATTTAATATAAATTGTATCAAATTCTTAGTGCATGATTGAATAATTTTGTGAACAATAGTATAAAAAAATATTTTAAGTAAGAATGTATTAAAATTTTGTAAGAATTCTCTTGCATAAATATTTAAAATATTCACATAAAAATTTTAAAAAATAAATTTTATAAAAATTTATGGTTAAATTATAATTTTTTAAAATTAAAGTTATTTTCCTTTTCCAAAAAGAAATTGATGACCTCATCAAACCCAAGTCAACTCCAGTTTTGACTAGTCAAACCAAAGTTTGCTTGGGTTTTGACTAGTTTTCTTTTACATCCTATGTTTTTTTTTTGTTGCAAAAACTAGGTTGGACCCAGGGATGGTTCCCAATTGGACCAATGAGTTCGGTCTGATTTTTTCAACATTGACTATTAGCACACCATAACCTAATCTAAATTAGACAGTGGGTATTCCCTCCATACCACTATTATGTATTAATAGTGTATCTTACCAAAATAATGTCGTTTTACTAAAATTTTTAATAAATCAATATGTTTCTAGTAAAAAGAAATATTGTTGATACAGTAGTGTACACTAAGTGCTATTTGTCTCCCTATTATGGGCTAATGGTATTCCATCTCAATAAATTGATATTTCACTAAAAATTTTAATAAAACGACATTGTTTTTATAGAATTGGATATTATTAGTACACAATAGTAAGAAAGAATATCTAATCTCTTAATTAGACTATGTGCTACGAAAAAAAATATTATCATTGTAATAAAATTTTGTTAAAAAAAAATGTTACTCCCTCCATCCCAAAAAAAAGAGTTAAATTTCAAAACTATTTCTTGTCTCAAAAAAGGAGCCTATTTTGAACTAAATTCTTAAAATATCCTTGCTCATAATAATTATATATGCCTACAATTAAAATGAAAGGATAAAAATATAAAATTATGCACTTAGTGATGTATTAAATGTGTTGTACTTAATAAGTAATAAAAAATCATAGTTAAACCAAAGTGGATTATTTTCTTTTTCCATGGAGTGAGTATTTTGGATGAAAAGATCCTCTTTTTAAGTTACCAAGTGACCTCTTTGTCCAAAAGAAAAATTAGACGATCAAAATCCAAAAATTGAAAAAAACAATTTATAACATTTCTGCCTTTTCTTATCTTTGCAAATTAGTCCAAGAATTTTTAAAATTTATATTGAGATGCCTTTGCTATTTTATTTTATCGTTATCATAAATTTTAAGGTTAAGACATTTATGTCCTTTTGATAAACATATGAATAAATGATACTATTAAAAAAATTATATAATAAAACAAGAATAAAATACAAAATTATTATTATTGGTTAACACTTTTTAAGAACTATGACGTAATTATATATTTTTTCTTGTCACGTTATTTACTATAATTTTTTTAGTAATTATATCATTACATATTTATTTTTATGAAAATAGATTATTTAATGCCAAACTAATCGTTATGACATGATAGTTTTCTTTCTTAAAAAAAAAAAATTGCTTTGTTGCTCCCTTCATTTGATACACTCGAAAAAATTTCTCTGTCATCCTCATACTTCAAAATTAGAAAGATAGTTCTAAGTGTCTGATTTAACTCTTAGCTTTCTCCTTGTTAGGCCCTTTTAAAATTTTACTGTTTAAATTTATTGTATAACTCAAGTTACTATCTATCCTGAATTGGTTGTTATGGCCTTGATGATTTTGTCTTCTGAGCTCTTAGTTAACTTAGTTAATTACCATTATTATTTGAGTTTTAAGAGCCATAATATTATCAACTCACTTCTTGAGGCTTATTTCACTAAGTAATTCAGATTGAATAGTGATTTCACTTCTAGTTATTGTCATTTATGATAATAAATTAAGGCCAAATAAATATCAAGTAGCAAGAAAACATCAACAAAAAAATAATAATAATAAAATAAAAAATACAACCATATTTTTAACATGCCAAATCCATTAATAACAATCATAATAGTAATATTAAATGTTGCATCATAGGCAGAGTTGCATACAATCCAAAATCGGAATAATATAAGTTTCTGAACATTTATTATACTTCTGATGTAATAAACAAGGAATATAGTTAGATCTTAGCATCAATGAACAATCATTACCCCAAATTCTGAGATTGATCAACCTGACTAAGTTGCGCTCCCACATCTTTATTTGGCCCAGTCACTTCCATTGCAAGATTAGTCTCTTTGAAATATTCCTTTCCAGAATTTGCAACCATGGATTCCTTAACAATAGTATCACTCTCAATATGGGGTTCAAGTCTTATTGCTTCACCAATAGTTTCATTCTCATCTTGGTTTTCACCATCACTATCATCATCTTCCACGAGGATACAAAGACCATAATCCCTATCTAGGGTAGTCCGAATCTCATCAACCACATACTTCATTTCTTGATATTCTTTCTCCCATTTACAACATTGAACACGTTCTTCATCTAATTCGTTCTTCTTTTTAATTACCTCTTTTTCTAAATCTTTGTTCAAATTCTTTAACTGTAATACCTCATTCTGAAGCATTTTGACTTCTCACTCATAAGCATCGCATTTTTGAATAAGCCTATCTCTCTCTTTAGCGACAGCAATCACTACCTCATCAGGATAGGTCTTGTCACTAAAGCGATCTTGTCCTTCAACATTATGAGGTGAAAACACAAAACGTGCAGTATTTTCTCCTGGGCAATAATAAATCATTGGTTTTTTTCCTCCTGCCATGGCCTGTAAATTTTTAAATTTTAAATTTATCATGACTAAAATTATTCATGAATCACATACACCTTTATAAACAGTGACCAAAACAATCACTATAGCCCCAAAGTCTTCTAATTCAGTAGCATTCATATTCCACTATTTATGATAGAATTTAATAACTAATGTGTCATTTTAACCAATCACGATTCCCAAGCTCTTTTACAATATTCTATCTATGAAGACAATTCATGACTCCAGCCATAATTCCTCTACATATAAAGCAAAAGTTCAGAGAGCTAAACCTGCTCATTCCAAGAAAAAATGAGCAATGTTTTCTGTAGCATACTTTTGAGTGTGCACTCAATTTCAACATTCATACCGACATTAGAAACTTTTTAAACTCGTACAAAAGAATACTGGTTAGTGCAAACTTAATTATCAACTTCAATAGACCTCCATACTAATCCTTAGGCTGGTGGAGATAAGTGTAATACAAATACCTAATACGTAATGAGCAATAAATGTGTGCTATATGTATCTAACCAATTAATATCTTCTTTTTTTTTTTGTCGAAAGAGAGGTGCTTATTTATATTAAGTGAGAAAATCCCAATTAATACAGTACAAAGGTGGTCCATCACTAAGGTAGACAGGTCCGAACCCAACTAACTTAACCCAGTAGGGGTTAGTTAAGACATTATCCCATTAGAACAGAACCGGCAGAACCCCACGCAGTGAGACCAGTGCCTTCTAATCCTAGACCAAAAGAAACCTAACTCCTAGCTTGTCGGCTTGCACCTGCAAAGCTCACCTTAACCCAAATAGGACAAACGGACCGTAACCCTCCGTATAGTGCGGCGCTGCGTTGATCAATCCCTCCTATCCGGGTGCGGACTTACGCTGCGTTGCAACATTCTCTTAGATGCTCCACCCAATCTAAAACTCTAGAATCCTCAGTAGGGAAACCTCGCCAAGACGATTTAGCGCTGACGCCCACACTAAGGACCACAACAACCCCCAACCCCCCCGTAAAGAAAGCTCGCCAATAACTTCACGAACTCCACGACCCTCACCTACTTCAACTTCAGCAACAGTTGTTTGTGAAACGGCACAGCTCATGCTTCCAAACGAAGAATATTAAAAACCGACGGCCGCTGGCTACTATAAATAAAATAAAATAAAAAACATTGTACATTATCGCACCTATTCCGCACCAAATTTGCCCCTAGTAATTTGCTTTTCGGCCAGGCGGGCCCAGCCTCTTCCAAAATTTAATGTAATTATTATAAATATTAAGAATTAAATTGTATTTTTATTGTCCAGTAATATTAATATTAATATCAATATTTAGTCATTAGAAGATGATTAAAATTCTAAATCTTACAAACTTTTAAATTGATTATCTATTTATTATCTATTAAACCTCAAGACCACAAATAAGCTACTCTTCTACATGTTTGGGTAGAAAACTAAAAGCTGTTTGAACATCTTTAGAACTTCTTTAATCACTTAAAAAAAATCCACTTATAGAACCAGTAAGTATGAAATGATCATTTGCAAAGGTGAAGTGAGTAAAACTTACTATTTGGACTCAAGACAGTAATCACAACATTCATTAGAAAGGAGCTACTCTACTAAAAAATCAAAGAAAAGGGGATACAAGATCCCCTTTCTAATGCCTATTTGACTTAAAAAGTATCCTCTACAAGAACCATTTAAGTTCATAAGGACTCTAAGTTATATAACGTTTCACACATTGAATAAACTAGAAAAAACGGTAAAGCGTTGTGGCCAATGTCTCAAATACGAAGCTCTATCTTAATGATTCATAAGTTTTTTGAGTGGCTGACATTTTTACAACAGAAATTTCAAAAGAGATGTCCATTAATTTCAAGGACATATTTGAAATTCAAGGAACATCATATTATGGGGGGGAATTTTTTAGTACTATACATGCATTGATTAGGCAGTTTAGAATGGTCTTTTTTGTCAAAGTGTAAAATCATTGTATAGTTAACAAGACAATAAGTATTCAAAAATATAGAGAAATCACTCAATATTCCAATAAATAAACACTAAAATGGTGTGATATAAAAAAAATCGCAGAAAAGAGGATACATAATCCCTTTTCTAATGCCTATTTGACTTAAAACGTATCCTCTACAAGAACCATTTAAGTTTATAAGGAATTTAAGTTATATACCATTTTACACATTGAATAAACTAGGAAAAATGGTAAACCATTGTGGCCAATGTCTCAAATACGAAACTCTATCCTAATGATTTATAACTTTTTTGAGTGGCTGACATTTTTACAAAAGAACTTTCAAGAGAGAAATCCATTAATTTCAAGGACATATTTGAAATTCGAAAACATCATATTATGGGGGGAAATTTTTTAGTACTATGCATGCATTGATTAGGCACTTTTAGAATTGTCTTTTTAGTCGAAGTGTTAAATCATTTTATAGATTACAAGACAATGAGTATTGAAAAATATAGAAAAGTCACTCAATAGTCCAATACACAAACACTAAAATGATGTGATGTCAATCTATAAATATTCAATTCTTCCATTTATATAAGCGAAAGAGTGAAAAGTGATAAAGGAACAAAAGAAAGCATATTGTCAAAAAAAAAATTAAAAAAATCCTCTATTATTGTCTTAATTTCTCAACAGTAATTAACAATTCTAGAGAATACTTTGTGCTTATGAATATTGGTCTTTTTGCTTAGCAAGGTTTAAGTCCCTTTATATAGTTTCAGACCATTTCATTTACAAATATTCATTGATTCACTTGATGTTTGAATTTATTATCAATTGTCCTTTGAGGTTTGAGAAATTACATTCTCCCTCTTTGAGCATTTTAGAAGTTAGTATTTTATTATGGAATTCATGAAATAAGTGAAAAACTAGGCAAAAACGTGAGAAGAAAGTGTTATTAATATAAATAGGAAATGAATTAAAGACATTTACTTGAAAGGGATTTGCATTAAACATAACTATAAGTATCACTATAATGCAAATTCAAAGTAAAAAGGTGAGTTAAACTCCATTTTTGCCTACGTTTTTTAGTCATATCATGAACTCTATTAAAATAAAAAAAAAAAAAAAAAGACTAACGTTTGAATGGTGAAAAGAGGATACTGTACTATTTCCAAACCTCAAGAAAAATTTATAATAAAACCAAATTTCAGGAGAGATGTAGTTTACCCTTGATTACTTGAGTTAATTATTTTTTCCTAACACTTCTCCATACCGTAAATATCATAGTCTCGACTTTAATAATTTGACCCATCTTTTCTTCGTTATCGCATTAAATTATGTTTACAATCCTCCTCACATTCCTATTTGCGATCATTCATGAATCACAAAAGTCAATTCTTCACAACCTGGTCTATGAGAGCAGTTTTTGAAATTATGCTTAGAAATAATCATTTTAATCAATTGCTCTTACAAATTTTGGAAAATAAACAATTTGCAAAAAATACCAAATGCAAATGCTAACTTTAAAATTCAAAAAATTATTTTTAAATAAATCACAAATTAACATTCTTTAAATCCACCCCACCCCCAAAAAAAAAAAAAATGTACTATGTTTTTCATCCTTAGTCGACTAATGACTTAGGTCGAAACTGCCTTAATATAAACTGAGTTCATGAACTCTTTTAAAAATTCCTGGGTTCATAGTATGCATAACAATTTAAATAGTTAATAAATTTTTCATGATGATTTTTTAAAATCGTTTTATCATTTTTAATTTTATTTAATCTATTCCGTAAATGTCAAGAATGCTAGTAAAACATGAAAAATTAATAATAATAATAATAAAATTATAGAAGTAAGGATTAGACTAATTCTTTCAAACGTAAATCAATGGCTCCATTATAATTCAAAACTTCAAGCTAGAAAAAGGAAAGAAGATTTTTTTTTATTCTTTTTTTTGGACAATTACCTTGTCAAAACCTATACACAACTTAACTAAAGTAGACATTTTAGATAGTGATTTGTTCTTTTCTTTTACATATATTTAGAGAAATTATTATCATTTTACATCCATTTAATCATATAATTTTACTAACACAAAAACTTACACAATGGTAACATATAATTTAAGAAATTATATAATAAATATGTAACCAATGGTCAAGCAACTTAGCCACCAGTCAAAGGTTTTAAAACTTTATGTTGGGATTGGTATTAGATTCGAAACTCATGACTTACTTAAAAATTTTACATATATATCATTGCATCTATTTAGTCTAATGATTAAATCTCCATTCCCTTAAAAGTTCAAAGTAGTTATATCGTGTACATCTTTGATCTAGTGTTTAAACTCCCATCCCTTTATATAATTCAATTGGGTTATCTTTTCTAATAATGCCTTTTTCTATTGAATAGGTAGTAGAAAAGTTTATGTTCTCAGTTGAGAGAGAAAAGATCATAACCATTTTGGTTTAATGATTAAGTTTCCAGCCTTTTATACAGTTGAGTTTGGCTACTCTTGCAATATAAAGTTAGGTTAGATGTCATTACTCAAAGAGAAAAATATCAAGTGATGAATACTTACTATTTACATAATTTATAAGAATAAATAATACTTAAAATGTATATTAACATTGAAGTCTATTTTTTAGACTCCTAATATGATTAGGTGATTTGGACAAAAGATAAGAGAGTGGAGGAGAGAAAGAGGAACAAAGCCCCCAGGGGCATAAGCGAGTTAGTAAGTTTGATGTGATGTGGGGAGAAATCCTCTAGCAACGAAGGTTCAAACCTCGCGTGAGGTAGATTTTTCGCTGAAATATTGTGGGAGTCTGTCCTGGGGTTTGGTCTGTTGGCTCTCTCCTTCAGGCCTCTGCCAATTCATGCACATCCTTCGATTTACATCCCGCCTGGTTAAGGAGCCTCTGGTATAGGTGGGGGAGTTTCGCCTTCGCAAGGAGGACTTTCTCCAAATTAAAGAAAAAGAGGAACAAAAGCAGAAGATGTCCTTCTATTCACACCTTGGGCTAGAGGGGAGATTTGAATCGCCTTTCTCATTCTCTCCCCTTAATTTCCTAGCATTTGTAACATTCTCTCCTCTAGCGATATTTGTACTGAAATTCTATAGCAAGTGTCTCACCTCATATTGTGTGATGCAAAATTTATATTACGATGAGAATCATTGATTTTTTATTTTTTTTTAAAAAAAGATAGAAAATGAGAATAGGAGATAGGAAGAGAAAACAGAGATAGGAGGCAAAAGAAATAGAAGAAAGGGAGAGAGAATATATGTGTCGAGAGTAATTTTGTATAAAGCTTGATTAATTGATCCTAGAGTTCTAAATACATGTACGATGCATGAATGGCTAGGTTTGGCCCATGTACAATTTCAGATATAATTACTATTCATTTCTTCTACGCTACTAAACCTAATATTTTTCAATTTTATGATATTCCCAATTCCCAAACCACTTTACTAGTCACCCTCTTAAGACCTGTTTGATAAAAATGAATATTGAAAATCTAAATGTCAAATGTTAAAATATCAAATGTTGAAATAATTAGATTAATGAAGTTTTAATACTTAAAATTTAATGCAAAATGTCTAAATTTAGATAAAAATATTGATTTGAATGCATAATTAATTACTCAAATTGTACTATTTTTCTTTTCTATTAATTTTATTATTATATGCACAAAATATTAGTTTTTATAATTAAGAATAGAATACTTTTCATGAAATGTATAAAAGATAAAATATACCAAAATTAATGTTTAATAGAAAAAAGGAAAGAGAAAAATAATTAATTAAAATCTATTGAACATCTTTACAAAGGAAAAAAAATTTAAAACAAAAATCACTTCTGAAGAGATTTTTTTGAGGAAAAAAAAAAGAAGAAAATTAAAGAATGAAATATAACAATAGAGTTATTTATCAATTAAGAAAAAGATAAAATAGTTTGTTGAAGGATGCAACAGAAGTCTATAATTAAGAATATTAGGTATAAATCATTAAAAGATTTTTACTGAGTAAATTAAGTGATAAGTATTAAACTAACTTTTAATTTTGAGTTCTTTTTTTGTTTGATCTAAGAAACTTTTTATGTAGTTATTTGAACTTATAATTTTGTTCTCAAACAATTCAAAAACTAAAATATCTTAATTCATTAATTTAATCAATAATTTCCACTACTAGAGAGGCCCTTTATCCCTTAATTGATATTTAGATTCCAAAACTTTGGAAAATAACCAAAGTCATAAAAGTAAAGAAGACTATGTTTTCAAAATGAAAACCGACAATGAAATTGGTTAACAAGTACTATTGGTATGCTAAAATTTTTCAATGTTCAAATTTTTCTTATAATTGCACCTTTACATTTTTTGAAATCTCTTTTTCATTTTATATTGCCCATTAATGTTATGTGAAATCTCCTTCTCTCCTTTCATTTTGGACAAATTAAAGAAATATTTATAGTTTTTTCTTGTAATGAAAAATGTTAAACCTATTAAACAACAAAATCCATATATTCTATATGTAAATAAAAAAATTTATGTAAGTTACAAATTTTTTATTTTTGTAAAATTTTCTGTAATTTTATTTTAAAAAATATGATTTAACATTTAGTCAACCAACACCTTAGAGTTTCATAACTTCACAAAAAGAAAAACAAATGAAGAACCCCAAAAATGAATTCTCGAAGCTCAAAAGAACTTAAAAATACTATGATGGCACTATTACCTTAAACAGGGAAAGAAAGTAAGAAAAAGCTTATATCAAGGAAGAAAGAGGAAGACCTTTCAAATTAAAATAAAAAGAATTTATTCTTATAGACTATGTGAAAAAAGATTATAAAACATATACAACTACATATCAAGCATAATTCTATAGTTGCATAGGGTAGAAAACAATATGCAAAGCAAATTGAGCTAATTATATGATAAATCTAACATATTAATTACATTTATTGTTCTTGAAAATTCACATGCTCTTCATAGTTAATCAATGAACAAATCATTCACCAGTCTCCACACACTAGTGCAAACAAAACCAAACAAAACATCAAACTTTATTTAGTAGAATGCAATTTCAATTTTAACTAAACAAACCAATCCAATATATTCACTGAGAACAAAATCACATAGGAAACTAAAAGAAAGGGAAAAAAAAGCATAAAAAGAAAATAAACCAAGTTAAGAATATCAAATTACATTTGTTAGTAAGTTAGTCAAGAAAATTAATCCCAACTTCATCACATGAACCAAAATGAGCGTAAAGTTACAATAATAAAACAAAATGCTGAACCCATTTCCAAACAATAATTTAGACTATTTGCTCCATTTTATACTAAATTAGAAAAAAACCAAATAACAATAGTTTAATCATCTACCTAGATGATGGGAAAAAATAACCACCGAAGAATAAAACACATGCCCTTAATTCCAAAATTTCAAATTAAATTAAAAGAAAATAATATTTACCTCAGAAGCTTTGGAGTGATAAGCTTTAGTGTTTTTGCACAACCAATCTCGGATTCCTAAAATAAAATCAATTTTAGTCAAGAACCCAACACCAAAATTACTTACATATCCTAAAAAGATAATAATAGAAAAAAACATATAAAACATAAATAATTCAAATGGTTCAATTTAATTAGGCCAGTGCCGATGACCTAAAGTAGTATAAATTTACTAATTAGGGATGGCAATAAAACAGGTTGAAGATAGTGGTAGCCTCCCCCCCACACACACATGGATAATTCCCACTCATCACCCACTCCCTTCCACTCATCCCCCATCCCACCTTTCCCACATCTGCTCAACGGGGCTCCATTTTCAACAAAAGCTATATGAAAAATTAAAATTTTAATGTTTATATCATACAATAACCAAAAAATTATATTATAATCTAACTCAAAAAGTACATTGACAAAAATAAAACTTCAAATTTCAAATTACAACAATCCAATTAAATATGAACTATGAAACTTTAATTCCTATTCGTTTATATAATAAAATTTAAAATATAGAAGATAATTGAAGAGTATAAGTACTAATATAAAATTTAAAATATAAAATGATAAAGTATATATATACAAAGTTAAAAATAACATATAAGCAATAGACTATAAGTACTAATAATATACTATAATGAAACAATTATAATTGTATAAATAATAATTCATAATTAATAGTAAACAAATAGTAGACTCATAGTAAGTAGTAACTAATAATGAAATACAATAACTAAAAATTTTATTAACATAAATTTCACATAAATATAGTTTAATGATAATTAAAGAGTAATATTAATTTATCGTTTTAATTAATATTAGTAAAATAATAAATATAAATATATGCACTAATATATGTAATATATCTATTAATATATATATTATATATAATACAAATATAAACAAATAAAACCGAAGTTAGTAGGTGGGTACAGAGCGAAGGAAACCACCCCGGCCACCCATCAAGTTTAGATGCGAGTTTCTTCCCCTGCACCCATACCCACCACCTGTTTATTCCGTAGGGGCCAAACAGAGCGAATACCCATGAATACAAGGCAAAATTGCCATCTCTAGTACTCATCTGAATTGGTTAATTCTTGATTGCACTCTTTTTTGTAATTTATGAGAAATAAAAGCACCAATATGTAATACAACTAAATAAAATCCCAATTTCAAAATGATTCTCATCCTATGTCTTGAAATTTTGCTATGCTGAAAACCATTACCAAGCATATTATTTACAGGGAAACAACTCTCTACAATCGAATGTGAATATCCAATTAATTGCATGTGAAAAAAATGGGAGAAATGCCTTCAAATTCTGGCTAAAAAAAGTTGGAAACAACATCAATACTTGACAAAATTGTCGAATGTAAATTTAATGCATTTTCATTAACCAACAAACTTATTTAAGGCCTTTACTGTGTAGAAGAAAATCCATATAAAAAAGATTAATAACTTACCGCCGATGAATGAAGCAGACCAAAAGCAATTGATGTCAGTTGAGCAATCTTTTCAAGTAATTTGATCGTGATTTTGAGTGATGTTACGAAAGAAAGAATGGAGAAAATGAAAGTATATGTTCCAAATTTCAATCAAGGGTTAATGGGAATAAAAGTGGTGAAAAATTGGATAACAAAAATGGAATAATTTTATTACTTGAAGGGAATCAAATTACGCTGCAAAATGTGTTGGCAAACCAAGCGGCTTGTTTTGGTTTTTTCTATTGCTCCTAATTTCATAAAAGAGTTTTGTTTCTTTTTTTTTTCTTTCTTAAAATAGAGTAATTTTATTGGTAAGAGAGCGAGGTAGTAAATTCAAGGCCATTCAAGTCATTTTATATATTAGTTTTTTAATTAAGTTTGATGGTTATCTTTATATTCACATATGTAAATAATTCAAGAATAAAGGTTTGAAGAACCTACAAATACCCCTTAAATTTGATAAATTTATAACATTTAGTCCCTACCATTAGTTGACTAACGTTGACCACAAACTTTTGACCAAGTCAATGATTAATTTGTTTGAAATTTCTAAACTACCCTTTAAAGTATAATATTTAAATTATATTTAACCCTTTCAGGTTTGTTTAAATTACAAAATGGACCCTTAAGTTTAACAAAATAGATCTCTCCGTGCTTTTTACTTATTTAATTAGTGTTAGAAAAAGGTTAATTACAATTATTGATAAACAAAATCTGGACACAATTTAGACAATTCTTTATATAATTTAACAATCTAACATCTTACCAAAACATATATAAAGTTTAGATGTAGCAATATTCTAAAATTACGTATTGATATTCTTATTACTTTTTAAATTTATTGGTTTATGATATAAAATAAGATTATAAGATTATTCTTCATTAAAAGAAAAGAAAAAAGAATATAAGAATATAAAATAAAGAAATAGAAGTTATCAAATTTTATTTAATAAATTTTTAAAAGTTAAGGGTCATTTTGTAATTAGAACAAACTTCAAGTGGATATATGTTATTTTTCTAAATTGATTTTTTTGTCTTTTCACTTATTCTGTTAGTTGACTTTAATGGACATTAAATCAAAAAGGGTATTGATAGTTTTTCCAAACTTTGAGATTCGATTTGTAGTTTTCACAAACCATAAAAATAGTAGATATAATTCACCCTATTATTTATGGGTTTTCCAATAATGTAATACGAAAAAGTAACTTTTCATCAATAACAATACAGTTTTGAAATTCAAAATTGAAGGCTATAATATCAATTTATACATTTCCACCTCAAATAATTACATTCATAACTGTTTTCTTAATAATATACATTCCTAAAATATGGCTCTAATATTACGACATACGACGCAGGTAGTAAAACCTAAAGTGTGTTTTTACCCATGCTCTTTTCCAAACTCTTTTACAATATTCTATCAATGAAGGCAATTCATGCCTCCAACTATAATTGCCTTGACAAATAAAGCAAAAGTTTAGAGATCTAAAACATTCGAAGAAAAAATGAGCAATGTTTTTCAACAAAATGCTTGTGTAGTGTACACTCAACCTCAATATTCATACCCATATCAGAAACTTATCCTTTGTAAACTAGTATAGATAACCTTTTTTTAAAATTTTTTCGGGCAACTGTGAGGTCCCAAACTGGGGACATCCTAGTTACAAGCCCTCCATACTAATTCTTTGAAGCTCAACTCTTCACTGCTTTTGTTTAGTCTTGACAACTAATCGTTAGCAATCTAATTAAGTAATCTATGCTAATGAAAATAAGTGTAATACCCAAATACCTAAAGCTAATGAGCAAGGTGGGTGATATGAGGGCTAAAACAATCAGTATGATTCCATTAATCTCAACTATGAACAAACTACTCTTCTATATATTTGTGTGTAAAACTAAAGGTTGTTTAAACATCATATAATCTTCCTTATTTACTTCAAAAGATGCACAAGTAGCACCAGAGAGTATAAAAAGATCATTTGCAAAGTTCGAGTAAGTAATATCTACTATTTGGCACTTGCAATTTTTCTAGAAATGAGTGCTCAAAAATTAGTAAAAAATAGTTTCACTACTATCACTAAAAGATAAGGCAATACAAGATCCAATGTTTAATATCTCTTTGACTTAAAAAAATATCCCATATGAGAGCCATTTAGGTTAATATAGAATTGAAGTTACATAAAATTTTACATATTGTGTAAACTCAAAAAAAATAGTATTGTGGCTAATGAATGAAAATAAAATTTTCCTAACATCAATATACTTTTTCTCATTATTGATGCATGTTAAGGATTACTCAAATCTGTCAGATATATCCTATATATTCTCTATGTTATCTCTTTATGTAATTAGTAATTATCTATTTACCTTATTTAGCATAGAATTGTCTATAAATTTACGCTCAACCTTGTACAGTAATATACAATACAATACAGCAATCATTCCACAAACTCTCTGATTTTATACTTTCTTACATGGTATCAAAGCAAGCGAATTGACACTGTTTCTACTAATTTTTTTTTTCTCAAATCATAATTCACAAGTTTGCTGCTTTTTTTTTCTTTTTTATTACTATTTTTGGGTGAAATTCTAGTTTTACCCTCATCATCACCAAACCCTAGCTGTTTGCCACTTTCCAACCTTGCCCCCACCATCCACTGCAAAATTTCCAAACTGCCCCCCGCCATCAACTGCAATGGTTGAATTCGCCGCCCTCGTATTCGGCACCACCGCTACAAATTCATCAACCCCATGCGACCTTTATCAGCTTTCCACCGCTGATCTTCAGACAGGGAGCATCGTATTCACAAAATTAATTGGTGAAGAATATTGGCAAGTTTGGAGTAACCAAGTGCTGACAGTTTTTTTGGCCAGAAATAAGTTGGGTTTTCTTACCGGTTCCCTCGAGTGACCTTCTGGCAATGGCGCTGACGCTGAAAAATGGGATCAGTGCCATGCCGCCGTGAAGACTTGGATCACTCATTCCGTCGATCCATCTCTTGAATCAATGGTTTCTCAGCTTCCCACGGTAACGTCCATCTGGAACACCTTGAAGGATATATAGTTTCAACTGAGTCAGTGGATCTCAAATCTTTTTGATCAAGCAAGCTATTAATGACTTGAAACTTGCCGCCAGTGCTTCGGGCTCACAACTCACAACATTCTACCTCCGCCTCAAGGATCTCTGGACTGATTTAGACATCTAATAGCCGTTCATCCACTGCAACTGTGGCCACTGCAGTTGTCAAGTGAATGACTGCCTCCGATCACACCAAAACGAAGACCGAGCGATGACTTTCTTGCTTGTTCTTCCAAAGGAATTTCGCACCTTGCAGACCAATGTCCTTGCCTGTGACAATTTCCTCTCCCTCAAGAGGCTACATATGCTAACCAAGCAAGATCTCCACCAGCGCACCTCCCTAGACAGCCAACTTCTCAGCGGCGATAGTGCAGCTTTTGCAGCTCAAAAGAATTCAATTGAACCTTCTAGACCAGTGAAGAAATACATCAATTCTTGGCCGCAAGTTGGCCTTCCGGGTTTTGGGCCTCAACATTCACAAAATGGGCCTTCTGGGCTAGGCCTGCCTAATGAGCTTCTTGGCCCCCAGCCCTCTCTAGGCTTGTCTGCTGGGCCACGCCCTTTCTGTACCCATTGTAAGAAACAGAGCCATGTCCGCGAGCCCTGCTTTCTTCTTGTGGGCTATCCCCCTAACTGGAAGCCCAAACAGCGAGATGGCCCATCTAAAAAGAACAATGGTTCTGGGCCTTAATGCTGCCACTCATGGCTAATCTCTTCCTCCTCCTAAATTTGGGCCTCTTCCTATCCCTTTTGGATTTAATCCTCAACCCATGGACTTCTATGGTGGCCCTAATTCATTTACTCATCTATTTTCATGTTTCAGTGTAGGTATCTTGGGCTCTGCGACCCCTAGCCCTGGCAATACTTATGGTGGTTCCTCTGGGCTTCATCTCATTGTGAACCAATAGCAAAAACTTGTCATTCTCCTCAATCAGGTGGGGCCTTTTGATTCGACGGCTAGCTTCTCAGGTACCACTACACTTTCTAAATTTTTTTCATCTGTTTGGATTATCAATTATCAACTCAGGTGCCAGCGACTACATCACATGCAATTTGCCTCTTTTAGATTCATTTTTTCCCTGTGTCGTCCCTGTCTCCATCAGTTTTCCTAATCACTCTACTAGTTCTGTTACCCATATTGGTCATTCCCGACCCTATCCTAAACTACACCTCACACATGTCCTCTATGTACCACATTTTAAACACAATTTGTTATCCATACGCAAACTCACTCGTGATAATAATTGTGTGGTCATATTTTTGGACGATTTTTGTGTCTTTTAGAACTGTACGACTGGGGATCTAATCGGGCTAAGTAGGGCTAATCGGGGTTGTACTTTTTATGTTCTTCTATTCCCAATTCATTTTATTCTGTTTTTCAGAGTTATTTAAATTCCATAAAGAATACTGCTAGTAATCCTTAATTTTTTTCCAGTTGTAATTCCATTTTTATCAATAAAATTGATTATCATATTTGGCATCGCCGTCTTGGTCATTCCTCGTTTAAGACTTATCATGCTCATGGAAAATCAATTTTGCATCCTATATCTTTTTCGTGTCCCATTTGCCCTTTGGCCAAACAAACTCGCAGTGTTTTTCCAACACGAATCACTGCTACCACATCTACTTTCGAATTAGTCCATATGGATATCCCATTTGCCCATCGAACTCCTACTCATGATGGTGCACGATATTTCTTTACCATTGTCGATGACTTTTCTCGTGCTACGTGGATATTCCTTTTACATTTCAAATCTCAAGTTTTTTTTTCCAAAATTCAACACTTCATCTCTATGGTGTTCACTCAATTTAGCTCATTGTCCGATGCATCCACTCTGACAATAAGACCGAATTTTTCTCTGAAGAGTGTCGCTCATTCATTGCTAGTCAAGGTATTCTTCATGGGAGCTCCTGCATTCATACTCCTCAACAAAATGTAGTTGTTGAGTGCAAACACCGCCATTTATTAGACGTTGCATGGGCCTTGATGTTTCAAGCTCACATCCCACCCCGATTTTGGGGTGAATGCATCCTCACTGCAACATACATTATTAACCGCTTGCCTTCCCATCCATTCATAGTCTGAGTCCATTTCAAATACTATTTGGCAAACCACCCATCCTTGAACACCTTCATGTTTTTAGCTGTCGTTGTTATGCCACTATTTTGGAAAAATGTGACAAATTTAGTCCATGTGCTACTCCGTGCATTTTTATGGATTACCCTCTTTCTTAGAAGGGTTGCCGTCTGTATGGCCCCACTTCTGACAAATGCTTTATTAGTCGTGATGTAATTTTTCAAGAAAATGTTTTCCCTTTTTCTTCAATGTTATCACCCGCAGCTCTACCCATTTTGACACATCCAGCTATATGAGCCTCCTTTTTCATCATCTCATCCTGTGGATCTTCCAACTTCTTAAGATGAGTCAATCACCTCTACATCACTGGCTGATCCTAATACTACATCTCCAGTGTCCCACCTCCACTTCCCTTCGTCACACAAGATCCCATCATAGAATAATCCCTATGCCGCTCTAGCCGTGTCTCTCGATCTCCCATCTGGAGTCCTGATTATATTTGTCCTACCTTGCTCTCAGCATCTTGTACCTCACTCTATCCCATCTTCGATTACTTATCTATGGCCAACAGCCAACCCCACTACCAGCACTTTATTGCTTCCATATCCGCCATTGAGAAACCTACCACTTTTCAGGATGCTACCACCAATCCCAATTGGGTGGCTGCGATAGAAAATGAACTTCATGCTCTTCAAGCTAACCATACTTGGGATGTGGTTCCGTTGCCTCTTGGTTGTCGTCCAATCGGATACAAATGGGTTTACAAGATGAAATATAATGCTGATGTTCTCTTGAGCGGTACAAGGCCCGCCTAGTGGCTAAAGGTTTTAATCAGAGAGAAGGCATTGATTATCAGGATACTTTTTCTCCTACTGCTAAGCATGTCACTCCTCGCCTTCTCCTTACCATTGCCGTTGTTCATGATTGGCCTCTTTTCCAGATAGATGTTCAGAATGCTTTTCTCCATGGTGATCTTTCCGAGGAGGTATACATGGAGCTACCTCCCTCCCCCTCTGGATTTCACACTCAGGGGGAGCATTTAGTATATCGACTGTGGAAATCCTTATATGGGTTGAAGCAAGCATTCCATCAATAGAATGCCAAATTCACCAGTGCCTTCCTCTAACATGGTTTTCATCAGTCTCGCCATGACTATTCATTATTCACAAAAATGCAAGGTACATCATTTGTTGCATTACTTATTTATGTTGACGATATATTAATTATAGGCAACAACCAAGTTGGAATAGCTAACCTCAAACAATACCTCAATGCCACGTTTTTTATGAAAAATCTTGGCCAGTCAAAATTCTTCCTTAGCCTTGACATTGCTTGATCTCCCGATGGTATTTCACTGAGTCAGCGCAATTACACATTGGAGCTGATATCTAAGGCTGGATTGGCAGGTTCTAAGCCTTTAGTTATTCCTATGGAATAGAACAAAAAAATCACAAGCATTGAATATGACCATGGTTCAAATGAGAAAGTTGATGATCTGCCTCTTGAAGATCCTTCAGTATATCAGAGATTAGTTGGCAGACTCATCTACTTGAATCTCACCAGACCTGATATCACATTTCCAGTTCAACTTCTTAGCCAGTTCATGGACAATCCGAAGCAATCTCATCTGGAAGTAGCCTTAAAAGTAATCAAGTATCTGAAGAGTTGCCCAGGCCTTAGTCTTATGTTCCTGTTATCCTCAAAGTTTGAATTTCAAGCTTTCTTTGATTTAGATTATAGCACATGACCAATGACAAGGAGATCCACCACCAGATTCTGCATTATGCTTGGAAATTCTTGAATATCTTGGCATTCAAAAAAACAGCCCACTATCTCACTATCATCGGCCGAGACAGAATATCGAGCTATGCAAGTTACAATTAGCGAAATAGTGTGGATCATGGGACTTCTCAAAGATTTTGGTTTTCATAGGGGACAACCTGCTTTACTTTATTGTGACAATGAAGCTGCAAAGAAAATAGCATTAAATCCAATTTTTCATGAACGTACCAAACACATTGAGGTTGAATGCCATTATGTAAGATAAAACCTCCAACAAGGCATCATTGCGACACGCCACATATCCACTAAGGAGCAACCAGCAGATTTGTTAACTAAAGCTCTAAACAGCAAGCAGCATTGGCATCTTCTTTCCAAGCTTGGAGTATTTGACTTATACAAGTCTCCAGCTTGAGGGGGAGTGTTAAGGATTACTCAAATCTGTTAGATATATCCTGTATATTCTCTGTGTTATCTCTTTATGTAATTAGTAATTATCTATTTACCTTATTTAGTATAGAATTGTCTATAAATGTATGCTCAATCGTGTACAGTAATATAGAATACAATACAGCAATCATTCCACAAACTCTCAGATTTTATATTTTCTTACAATGCATGAACTAGAATAATCTATGGGAGTCACATTGCACTTTGTGAATGGCAAAATTTACTTTTAATGAGAAAACATTGGTCCAAATTAGAAGAAAAAAAATCGAGGATGAGAATAGGAGAGAGAAAGAGAAGAGAGTGAGGGAGTGAGAGAGAAGGAGGACAGGGAGAAAAGAGAGTGAAAGACATGAAAATTGGGAAAGGAGGAAAGAACATATTGGTTCAAAAAAATTTATATTAAGTTCAATAAAATCAGTTCCAATTTCTCTAAAATATGTATGCAATCCATGAGTGGTTGGGTTTGGCTGGTATTTAACTTTAGATGTAATTATTAAATATTTCTCCTACATCATTAAACTAAAAAATATTTTTAAGTCTGAAACCCCTTTACCAATCCCCCTCTTCGTGACATATTTCATATTCCATCCCATTTAATAAAAAAATCTACCTCCAAATGGATACAATTTTTTCTTTGTTATATTTAAGTCATAAGGTACAGTACATTTACTACACTATTAAGTGTAAAATTTTTCATTTTATTTATACTTTATAAACATGGGCCGAACATAATTATTATTAAGAATAATTTAAAATTTTCATGCAAATATTAACTTTCTTCTTTTGGAGTAAATTTTTTTTTTTTAGAAAGTGAATTTTTTGGGATCAAGTGAGTGTTTAGATTCCAAAACTTTGAAAGATAACAAGTCATAAAAGTAGAGAAGACTATGTTTGAAAACTAGAACCAATAATGAAATTAGTTAATTGAAATCAATAGAGTTGCTGGGGAAAAAATATATATATATATCTTGTACTTTTTAATTGATTACATGAAATCCAAAAAATATATTCCAAAAGTTACAAGTCATATTTATATTATTCCTTTTTATTATGTAAAACTTTGACAGGCTTACCACAATGAATTTTTGCAAATCAACACAACGACTTTGAAATCTAGGACAATCCTAATAATTCAATGAAAAGAATATAAGTGTAAATAAGTACATAGTTAATCAAATTCTCCAAGTGATCATTGTTTTGAACATGATAGCCCCATTAAGGAATAAATATAATGATAATTTTAGAACAAAAGAGATTTAGCACTTAAAAACCATAATAAATCTTGAACAAGACTAAATAACATATTGCAATAAAGTGTAAAGAAAGCAATCTATTAATTACAAAATTTTACTAGTCATGAAAGAGCATTCTGTACTCTTATTGACAAATAAACATAGCTTTTTGGGAGGAAGAAACTATTCAACAAATCCAGTAATAAGTATCTAAAATACTAAAAAGGTATTTTCAAAACCGACGACGGGACACAAAACTTAATTTTTTTGTTTACATTTAAGAAGGCTACACTTAGCGGAGGAAGTTTTACCTGTGAATAATCAATAACTAAACCCCCAAATTTAAAAAAAAAATTAATTTGACCTGCAAAATTTTGTAAGTATTAAAATTTTTCTCATAATTGCACCCTTACATTTGATAATCTCTTTTTCATTCTAATTACCAATTATGTTATGTCAAATCTCCGTCTCTCCTTCCAATGCGGCAAAATTAAATAAATATTTATAAACGTAATGAAAAGTGTTAAACCAATTAAAAAGTAAAATCTGTACACTACTATATAAACAAAAAACGATAATAAAAGTCTAAAGTTCAATATTTTCTAAAAAAAATTTGTAGCAATGAATTGTTTTTATTTTAAAAAATATTATTTAACATATTAACTCACTTTAGGGTTGTACCTCCTTCTCCAACATCAACAATAATTCTACTAGAGTGTTTGAAAAGATTAACCATAACTTAGAAAAGATGTGAAATTAGGAAAGAAATTATAAAAGATGCTTTTATTAAAAATATGGAAGACCATTCAAACTGCCATGGAAAAAAAATTATTTATTCTAAACCAGTTAGAATAACCTTTCAAAGAACTGAATTTAAGTATTATCAAGCATAATTCTTTAGTTGCCAGTGTAAAATTGTGTATACTTAAGCATTGCATAAACCATGTTAGAGAAATTTAACTGATAAAAGTTTTCTTCACACTTGTCATTTAATGCGCTCAGCACATTTTTCAACTACCTACACTCAATATCCACAGTTACCCCTATTAAAAAATCTAATATTTTTTTTCCTTAATAATAAATATCCTATTCTCACACTCCATTCTCTAATATTATTCTTTTCTCATAACACATCTCTTTAAAATTGTTTTCTTCAATTTTTGTGTGTAAGGATGTCCGATAAATGTCAATTAATTTATTTTGCTATTTTATTTTTCATATTAAATATTAATTTTTATAGAATGTGTATTTTATATATTTTGATGAATAATATTTGATGCTTAGTTACAAAATTTAATATTTTGTACATATAATTACAAAAAATAAGAAAAATGGTATAATTTTAGTAATTCAACATTCAGATCAATATGCTTTCAAATAATATTGATTGATTCAACATTGAAATATATATATTTATTATAAAATTTTGAGCATTCTAATTCAGACATTTAGCATCAAATTTTACATATCCAAACTTTAATAGTTTAATTATTTCAACATTCAAATTTTTAGCATTTAACAATCGATTCAAGTATTCAATATTTAGATTTCAATATTTTGTTACCATATAGGCTCTTAAGGCCGTGATGAGAATCCAGGAGCTGTTCAACCTACTTGATAGGAATGCAGAAGCCGTGCAATCTACTCACCAAGCCTTTGATCAATTAAGGCATATCAGGGCCAATGGCGAGTTAAAGTAAATAATTTCATGAAACTATTAAGTGGTTTAATTTAAGACATTCAAGCTTGAGGAGCATGCAACCAAGACTTACAAGTCATTAATTTATTGCAAGTTCGATTTGAAGAACACTAGTTTTGCCTTGGCCGAATTCTAGTGTGATAATATGCCAAGTTATTTAATTGATTTTTGTGGCTTTATTTTTAGGAATTTATTAATTCTTGAAGGGCCAAACGTGAATAGAGAATAGAGCTATGAATAGTGATATTATTAGGTATTTTAGTAGCCAAATTTGTAAGTTTGAAGGAAATTTTAAAGAGCCAGACCTCCAAGTCCAATTGGCTTTAGGATTTTTATTTTCTTTATTTTAAGGCTACCCTTTAATTAATTAAAGGAAACTAGCCACCTTTCTTTAGTGATTGGATTAGGATTAGGATTAGGATTTTTTAGTTGTTGCCTTTTAGCACATTTTTATACTCTATAAATATAGACCATTGGTCATGAATAATAGACATTTGAGAAGATTTTGTGATATTACGTCTTTGAGAGTTTGAGTGATTCAATCTCTTCGTTCTTGTAAAGAACAACAGGCGTATCATACTTGACCAGTTTGTGACGCCTTTGAGTCTTATCAATCTAGTAGAACCTTAACTTGTGGCGCTTCATCCATTCGGTCTCAATTCCGTTGGTTCTAGGATTTTACAAGTTAAGTCTTGGATCTTGTTTCTCTTGTTGCGTATTTTCAGCTCCATATAGCCGTGAGGTGCGCATCAAGTCTGTTTATTATGCTCCAATTAAGTTAAATCTCTACTTGTCTAGTTAAACATGAATGTAAATATTCAATATTTCAAAAATATATGAAGAATATGAAGGATGAAAAAGACAAATCTAATATACACAATTAAAAAAGAAAGCATAAAGAAAACTAAAAGAAGGAAAGAATATTAAAAAAAAAAACCCATGTTAATAATGTCAAAGCACATTTGTCAATCAATAAGTCAAAAATTACCGATTTTTATCATATTCCCTAGAATGACCATAAACCTACCACAAAAAATTGCAGAACCCATTTTCAAATAATAATTTAGTCTATTTGCTCAATCTTATGCTAAAAAAACCCCATGTAAAAGGTGTCTAATCATATACAAAAACAAGAACAAAAAATTAAATGGGAATGAATAAAACAAATGCACTTTGATCCCAAATTTTCAGATTGAGCTAAATTAAATTAATAATTACCTGGAAAACTTTGGATGTGACAAACTTTGGTCTTTTTGCACTACTAATCTAGGATTCTTTTATCACTTTTTGGAAAATTTCCTTCGAACTTGCCAGAAAACAAACATCAAAATTACTTAAATAACCTAAAAGACAATAATTAAAAAAACATGTTAGATATAAATAATTAATAAGGTTTAGTTTAATTAGATTTTTGCCTACGGCCCAAAGTGAGACAAATTTACTACTATCAGGATTAATTTTTTATTGCACTCTTGTGATTTATGAGAAATATTAGAAAAAATATAATACAATTAAATAAAATCATAATTTCAAAATGATGCTCATGAACTTTCTTATTTTTTGAAATTTGGAAAGTTTTTTAATAGGGAAAAAGCTCTATGCAATTTGATGAACCTATCCAATTAATTGCATGTGAAAAAAGTGGGAGAAATTCCTTCAAATTTTGGTTAAAAAAGATGGGGAAAAAAATCAGTACTTGACAAAATTGTCAAATGCAAATTTAATTCATTTAATTTATGCATCTATTGTATCGTGATGTTTATAATTTATGGCAATTTATTATTAAGTTTATTTCCATATTTACACTTTATAAATAAACATAATAATGTTCCAAAAATTTAATTATTCTAAAAATATCCATAGTCAAGTATTATCATTAAATGAGACAATGATAATATATTAAAACTAGTATGTGTAGTGACTGATAAAAAGTGTCATAATATGAGATATCAAGTCACCACATAAATACATGTTAGAGAACTATCTACTAGATCTACCCGTCATCAGAAATGCTACATGGGTTATCATATGAAGTATCATAAGCATTTCTCAAAGTGATGATTGTGTAAGTGATCCTTAGACTTGAGGTCACCAGAGAACCCAACATAAATAGTTGCATGTTTTGATGCTACTAAACATTACTTATAATAGGGTGAACTATAAAAATGGCAATTGGATATGTAATAAATCATGTAGTGGGATGTTGAGTGATCAAGGCAGAATTTGCCCCTTCTGTATAATAGGAGTGATATCTTTGGGTTCCATGATCAAGTGAGACCATAAAATGCATGGTCGTGCTCAAATGAGTCAATATGTGATATCGAACTCATTTGCTTAAATGTGTCTACTTGGGAATCAAGAAATGCAAAGATTGAACTATATGAGTGTGACATACTTCGTAGCTTGTGTTCAATCAAGATATCTAGAGTAAAGTGATTGAATTACATGGTAACATTTATTACAAGAAAAATAATGTCAAATTACTAATATTCTTATAACTTGGATAGCATTGATGTGTTGCTAGACACCTCTCAATGCTTATGTCATAAAATAGATTTATGTCATTGCCAATGTTATAAGAACCTACTAGGCCACACACTAAGATCATATCCAAAAGAAGTATAAAATTCATGAGATGAATTTTAGTTAATTTAATAATCCTATTATAAATAGAACTCTATATGGGTTTCGTTATAAATCGATATTTGGTTTTGGTTTTTAAATGGTTTTGTTTTTTGTTAATAAATCCAAAACAGTTTTGGCTTTATTAATTCATGTAATGGCCAAAAATTAGAAGCAAAATAAGAATGGGATTCTTGTTTTAGCAACTAATGAAATTTGGAAAGCTGAAATTTAGAAAGTTCCAAAATAGATTAGAACTTGGGGTTCAAATATTAGGAGAAGTTTTGCCCTAATCTTTTTCTATATATTTGGACATAAACTTCAAGAGCCTCTAACCAAGATGTGAGCAACACAGCTGCACATTCTCTTGTGGCATTAAACAACCAAAACAACTTTTCTTGGTGAAGAAAAATTTCTACAGCAAAACAAAAAAACAAAACCCGAATCTATCTTCTTGTTTTTAGCAAATCAATTTCGGCCCTTTTCTTGAGAAGATTTGAAGCCTAATTTTATGCAACATTAGAAGCCTTAATGCTTCTCTTTAGAAGAAAAACCAGCCGGTTCTTGTGTAGAAAGAGCAAGAAAAACCGGAGCTTAAAGAAGCTTCAAAAACTGAAACCGGAAGCAAAGTCTGAAAGCTAGCACCAATGGTTCTTTGTTGCTTCTTCCTTAGTTAATTGTGTGATACTTGGGATTTGGAGATGATCGTGTGAATACCATAGAGTCAAGACTATTTTGGGTGTTGCTGTAATTCGATGACCAAATAACTCCACACAAGAAAGATTATCCACTACCGGTAAAAGGTAAAACTCTTCACGACCGGTTTGAAATCGTAAGGATCTTTGGAGAAAATCAAAAATTTTAAAATTATTTTGTGTGTCATATTTGATTTCCTACAGTGGTATCAGAGCCACTTACAAAAGCTCAAATTGGTTTTAGGTGAAAACATGTTTATTCTTAAATTGTTTATGAATAAGCATGCTGAAAATTTAGATTATGTGAAGTTTTGATTAAATCTAAATTTGTGAAGTCGTTCATAAAACATATATGATATGTTTATGTTTATTAAATCAATTTAGGGTATGTTTTAATGTGTTATTTCTGGATTTGAATAATATATATATATATATATATATATATATATATATAGATAAGGCGAAATATGTATATGATGCATAAAATTGGTTTCGGATTTTTTCAAGAAAATTCAATAAAATTCGGTTTTGTATGCTTTGTGCTAGTTTTGGTTTTTCAAAAAACCATAGCTTCAACTGTTTCAATTTTGGAAGGCCAATTCGGTTTCAAATTTTATTTTGGGATTGAAATTAATATGTAATATGTGTGTGTGTGTGTGTGTGTGTGTGTGATATATAATAGTTCCAATTTAAAAATTTATCAAAACTTTGGAAAGTTTGGATTTCTAAATTTTGAATGGTTCAATTTTCTGAATTTTTTGGCTAAATTGCACATGATTTTGAATTTGTTTATGACTGGCCAAAGTTTAATATATATGATATATTAAGTTGAGGTCTAAAATATTTGATATATTCACAAATTTTTCAATGATCATGTTTAGCCGGAAAAGGAATACATATGATGTGTTTCATCTTTTGGCCGAATTGAATGTAGCTTTGAAATTTATTATGGCCGAAATTTGATATATGTATCATGTAAAGGCCGAAAATATATGAGATATATTTTTCACAAATTTCTAATGAGCAAGTAAGGCCGAAATATATTTGTGAAATATTATTGTTGGAATTTTGATGTAACAACCGAAAATTTGTTTTGGATGTATACATGAGTTTCGACTTCTAGTTTGATTAAAAAATATATATGATATATTTCTCAAAAATTAATCATGATCAAGAGTTGGCCAAATGGAATATGTGATATTTCATGATATGGTTGGAATGGCCAAATGGAATATGTGATATAAATTTCTCATGAGTAAAGAATGGCTGAAAATTTGTTCTTTGACCCAAACCTTCCATGCATAATATATTATTCAAAACCCTAATTTTTTATTTAATAATAATTGTCATAAATTAATTAGATTAATATATTTAAGTATTAAATATGAATGACAATTACATGTGTCATGCCATTATGTGATATTTGAGCATGGTGCATAATTATAGCCCTTAGCCCAATGTGATTGGATATTAATTTTGTATTCGTTTTTAAATATGACCTGCGTGTCATGCCTTGCTCTATTTTCTGGTTGTAAATTCTTTTCTCACCTAACTCCCCTCGAATGTAAATCGAGGTTTCTCTGAAGATGTAATAGTTAGATTAGAGATAAGACTAGACTAGGAGGTAAGGAGTTGGTGACCAGATAAGAAGAACCAAGGAGGTAGTTGGAGAAGATGCCGATACCCTTGGGTTGACCTTTTTGGTTCTCTCATTGGCTTGAGAGAATCAACTTAGTTTGGGCTATAACTATGTCACGTTTACTTTATTGTTAATGTATGAGATGCATGCTATTTATATTCATTGGTTAAATGCATAATGTGATTATGATTGTAATGATTAGTTAAGCAATTTATGTGATTAATTGAACTAATAGTTACAATAACCAATTTAAATAAAATGGCGAGAATTTAACAAATTCCTTAAATGAATATTAAGTGTTAAATGCCTTCCAATACCTAGCACTCGTCAAGGCTTTGATTGACTGCGTGTAGGTTTGCCAAAGCAAGGTACCGTGGTCAATTTTAGTGAGATGCGACTGGATAATAGTAATATCCGACTGTTAATCATTGGGTTTGACTTAACTAGGTGGACTCAATAGGATTGAGACCTAGAGGCATAGAGTTGGACCTTGGCTTATTAGATAAGCTAGAACAAGAGTTGTTCACCCAACTATCCAAGAGTTATATGAGATACAATTGACAAAGTGTTGTCTACCTAAATTGTCGAGTTTTGGGTGATTAGCCAAAGCTAACTCAAAATCAGGTCAAATATGGATCTTGGTCCACCAGAAAGTGAATTAAATTAATTTTTCAAATTAATATCGAGGGTTATTACTTTAAGAGAAATAGTGGGAGTAACGTTTAATAAAAGACCATATTAAATGTTAGCATTCCTGATATTTACTTTGCAAATTTATGTCATAGATCATCATGGCATCAAACACTAACACTAACATACTATCACTGTGATCTGTCTTTGAAAAGGACAAGTTGAATGGGACGAACTTCCTGGATTGGTACAGGAACTTGAGGAAAGTTCTCAAGTAAGAGAAAAAGCGGTATGTCCTAGTGGAACCCTTACCTAAAGGATAGGTAATTAAGGAAGAGGCTTCCATTGCGGTGAGACCAAACATTGGAGGAGAAACTGTAAAGTTTACCTGGAGGATCTAAAGAAGAAGAGGAATGAAAATTCTACTTTAGGTATTCATGTTATAAAAGTGAATTTATCTACTTCTTCACCATGGATATTAGATACCGGATGTGATTCACACATTTGTGTAAATGTGTCTGAACTAAAAGAAGTAGGATTTTAGCTAAAAGCGAAGTTGACCTCAGTAGGAAATGGAACAAGGGTTGCTACATTAGCTGTAGGGACTTATATCTTGAATTTGCCCTCAGGGCTTGTTTTAGAACTATATAATTGTTATTATGTGCCTTCTATTATGAAGAATATTATTTCGATTTTTTGTTTAGACAAGAGTGGATTTTTATTTATAATAAAAGACAATTGTTTTTCCTTTTATTTAACTGAAATCTTTTATAGTAGTGCACAAATGACTAATGTCTTTTATGTTCTAAATCTTGACATGCCTATCTATAACGTAAATACCAAAAGGATTAAATTAGACAACTTTAATCTGACTTATCTCTAGCATTGTTGTCTGGGCCGCATAAACGAAAATCGCATTTCCAGACTCCATAAAGATGGACTCCTGGACTCATTCGATTTTGAATCGTATGAGACATGTGAATTATGTTTGTTAGGTAGGAATAACGAAAGAGTGGGTGATTTATTGGAACTAATACATACGGATATATGTGGACCAATAAACACACAAGCTCTGGTCGTTTTTAATACTTCATCGCATTTACTAATAACTTCAGTAGATATAGCTATGTGTGTCTCATGAGATACAAGTCGGAATCATTTGAAAAGTTCAAAGAATTCAAGAATGAAGTACAAAACCAACTTGGCAAGACTATTAAAGCACTTTGATTTGATCGGGAAAGTAAATACTTAAGCCAAGAGTTCGATGACTATCTAAAGGAGTGTGGAATAGTCTCACAACTCACTCCTCCTGGAACACCACAATGGAATGGTGTATCCGAGAGGAGAAATCCAACTTTGTTAGACATAGTTCGATCCATGATGAGTCATGCAGATCTTCCAAATTCCTTTTGGGGACATGCTTTACTTATAGCCGCTTTCACACTAAACTGTGTTCCATCTAAATCAGTTCAAAAGACACCATATGAGATATGGTAGGAAACGTCCTAGTGTGTCTTTTATGAAGGTTTGAAGATATGAGGCTTCTGTTAAACGTCAAGTCTCCTACAAACTTGGACCCAAATCTGATAAGTGTAATTTTGTAGAATATCCTAAAGAAACAAAAGGATATTGTTTCTATAATCCCAACGAGAACAAAGTGTTTATTGCTCGAATTGGTGTTTTTCTAGAAAAATAGTTTATTTCTAGAAAATTCAGTGAGACACAAATAGAACCTGGAGAAATGCAAGAATTACCAAATAGCTCTAAACCTGATGAGATGGAAATTGAGCAAATACCACTAGCCATTGTGGAACAAGCACCTACTCAAGAGACACAAGTCCCACGTAAGTCCACTAGAATTCATCATGAGCCTCAGAGATATGGATTTCTGGTGACTCAAAACGGTGACATCTTGCTAATGGATCAAGATGAGCCTACGACCTATCAAGAAGCTATATTAGGGCCAGACTTTGAGAAATGGCTTGAAGCCATGAAATCTGAGATAGAATCCATGTATACAAACCAAGTATGGACTTTAGTTGATCCACCTAAACGTGTAAAACCCATAGGGTGCAAATGGGTCTTCAAGAAAAAGACCGACATGGATGACGAAGTACACACTTTTAAAGGGCGATTGGTCGCTAAAGGTTTCAAGCAAGTTCATGGTATAGACTATGATAAAATCTTTTCACCAGTTGTTATGCTTAAATTCATCAGGATCTTGCTTGCAATAGCTGCATTCCATGATTATGAAATCTGGTAAATGGATGTCAAACTTGCTTTCCTTAATGGAAATCTTCTCGAGGATCTGTACATGACACAACCTGAGGGTTTTGTCGATCCAGAAAATGCTAGAAAGGTTTGCAAGCTACAACGATCCATTTATGGGTTGACGCAAGCTTCTCGAAGTTGAACTTTTTGATTCGATGATGTAGTCAAAGAGTTTGGTTTCATCAAGAACGAAGATGATTCTTGTGTCTACAAGAAGGTTAGTGGGAACACTGTTGTCTTCTTGGTATTGTATGTGGATGACATACTACTTGTTGGGAAGAACATCCCTCTTTACAATCTATAAAGATTTGGTTGGGAAGTTGCTTTCCAATGAAAGACTGAGGTGAGGCAACCTATATATTAGGTATCAAGATCTATAGAGATATATCAAAGAGATTGAATAGCCTAAGTCAAAGTACATACATAGTTAAAAAGGTTTTGTATGTAAGAATCCAAGAAAGGTTTCTTACCTATGGGGCAAGGTATTAGTCTCTCGAATGAATAGTGTCCTTCGACACAAGAAGAAAGACAACGCATGAGTAAAGCTCCATATGCATCAGCTATTGGATTTATTATGTATACCATGCTATGTACTCATGTTGATGCCTTGTACCCCTTTGAGAATAATGGGCAGATATCAAGTTGATTCTGCTGAGCATCACTGGATCACTGTCAAAAATATCCTTAAGTACTTGAGAAGGACTAAGGATACATTCTTGATATATGGAGGTGAGGAAGAGCTCAATGTAATTGGTTACACTGATGCAAGCTTCCAAACCGACAAGGATGATTATCGATCGCCGTCAAATTATGTGTTTTGCCTAAATAGTAGTGATATGAGCTGACAAGTTCAAAGCAAGCTACAGTAGCCAATTCTACAATAAAGGCTGAGTATATCGTTGCATCAGACGCAACAAAAGAGGCTATTTGAATTAAAAGTTCATATCTAAACATAGGGTTGTATCTAACATTGCCGATCCAATTGAACTCTATTGTAGTGACAATGGAGCCATTGCGCAGGCTAGGAAACCCAAATCTCACCAACAATCCAAACATATATAACGACGCTTCCATCTAATATAAGAGATCATTGAGAAAGAAAATGTGAAGATATGCAAAATACCAACTGATGATAACATCACTAACCCATTGACAAAGCCTCTGATGCAACAGAGACATGATCATTATGCTAGATCATTAGTCATTAGTGACATGGCTGATTAGACATAGTGCAAGTGGGAGTTTGTTGGATTAGGCCCTAAGGATCAATCATGTGATGATGGTTTAGGCATATATTGTATCATAATGTTTATAATTTATGGCAATTTATTATTATATTTATTTCCATATTTGCACTTTATAAATAAATATAATAATGTACAAAAAATTTGATTATTCTAAAAATATCCCTAGTCAAGTCTTATCATTAAATGGGAGAACGATAATACATTAAGACTAGTATGTGTAGTGACTAATGAAAAGTGTTATGATATGAGATATCAAGTCAACACATAAGTACATGTTATAGAACTATGTACTAGATCGATCCATCGTGAGAAATGCTACTTGGGCTATCATATGAAGTGTCATAAGCATTTCTCATAGTGATGATAGTGTAAGTGATCCTTAGACTTGAGGTCACCAGAGATCCCAACATGAGTAGTTGCATGTTTTGATGCTACTAAACGTTCCTCGTAACAGGGTGAACCATAAAAATGGTACTTGGATATGTAACGAATCATATAGTGGGATGTTGAGTGATCAAGGTAGAATTTGCCCCTCCTGTATAATGGGAGTGATATCTTTGGGTCCTTTTATCAAGTAAGACCATAAAATGCATGGCTGTCCTCAAATGAGTCGATATGTGATATCGAACTCATTTGCTTAAATGTGTCTATTTGGGAATCAAGAAATGCAAAGATTTAACTATACAAGTGTGACATACTTCGTGGCTCGTGTTCAATCAAGATATCTAAGGCAAAGTGATTGAATTACATGGTAACATCTATCACAAGAAAATAATGTCAAATTACTAATATTCTTATAATTTGAGTAGCATTGATGTGTTGCTAGACACTACTCAATGTTTATGGCATAAAATAGATTTTATGTCATTGCCAATGTTATAAGATATTGGGTCACACACTTAGATCATATCCAAAAGAAGTATAAAGTTCGTGTGATGAATTTTGGTTAATTTAAGAATCCTATTATGAGTTGGACTCTATATGGGTTCCAGTATAAATCGGTATTTGGTTTTGGTTTCTAAATAGTTTTGTTTTGTGTTAATAAATTCAAAATAGTTTTGGATTTATTAATTCATGTAATGGCCAAAAATTAGAAGCAAAATAAGAATGGGATTCTTGTTTTAGCAACAAATGAAATTTGGAAAGCTGAAATTTAGAAAGTACCAAAATAGATTAGAACTTGGGCTTCTAGTAAAACTCTTTAGAAGAAGTTTTTCCCTAATCTTTTTCTATATATTTTGACATAAACTTCAGCAGCCTCTAACCAAGACGTGAGCAATACAGCTGCATGTTCTCTTGCTGCATTAAAGGACCAAAACAATTTTTCTTGGTGAAAAAAAATTTCTGCAGTAAAATAGGAAACCAAAACCCAAATCTATCTTCTTGTTTTCAGCAAATCAATTTTCGCCCTTTTCTTGAGAAGATTTGCAGCTGAATTTTCTGCAACATAAGAAGCTTTACTACTTCTCTTTAGAAGAAAAACCAGCCGCCTCTTGTGTGGAAAGATCAAGAAAAACCGGAGCTTAGAGAAGCTTCAAAAACTGAAATCAGAAGAAAAGTTCCAAGACTAGCACCAACAGTTCTTTGTTGCTTCTTCCTTAGTTAATTGAGGGACTAAAAAGTGAGGGACTAAAAACTTATTGGCTAATATGTGATGGACCATTTTGGTTGTTAACTCTTAAAACAAGCACAACTGTAATTTTATTGATATGACAACATTAGCTTTACATATAAAGGAGATCACTACTGAAAGTGCATGGAAGATTGTTGCTGCAAGTGCATAATGAATCACTTGACTAAAAATTCCTTGGTCAATGCCCCATTCCATAAAAAAATATTCCAATTTTTCTTTGTGCAAGGACTTCCTTTCCAACTAGTTATTATCATCCTCACTACTGTTAGTATAGTATGGAGTAAGTTAGTTGTAGTGACAGCACTATCTTTAAAGACATGTTGGTTTTAGCTTCAATAAATATATATATTATCACTGACAAGGTAGTTTATTTGAGATGTCGTTCAAAGGTATTGGTTTTGGTAATCAATCAAGGTAGTTTCTTTTGCTATTCATAACTGCTCGTTGCACAAAACATAGCTCCCAAACCGAGTCCAATCTAGTTGTGATTTCTCACATTAAAAGACAAAAAAGATAATCAAGAGTTTTATTCCATAGTTCCATGTTACCTGTTGCTATCTACTTCTTAATGCTTTAAATATTGATTCCATTGTGGACCTTATAGAATGGTGTAGTAGCTATCTAGTTTTATTAGGCTTGGATAGCATAGGTGACACTAAGGTCCTTGCCTTCTCTATTGTTTTGGGTGCTGCCAAGACAATTCTTTCTTGTTGTTCTTGAATTCTTGGTCCTTGTTCTTGGATTTTATTTCAATCTTGAATTTCTTGATTGCTATTTCTTGAAGAAATTGGACATTAAAGGGCTGTTATTGCACCAATACAATTGGATGCCTAAACCAAATCAATCTTGATTTGAATTCTAGTACTAAATGAATTGTATTGTCTCCAAAATTTAAGAAGGATTGGAATTAATTCCAGCTGCTTATAGCCTTGTCTTTTCTGCAAAAATACTTGCAATCACAATCCATTTTGGAGTTTAATCCAATTCTTGATTACAATTACATTCTTAGTACTAGCTAGATTCATATTGTCCTTCCAATTTTCTTGAATCCAATCTTGGAAGGGATTGGAATAAAAATTTTCCAATAGCCAACTAATCCAAAATTCAGCCATTAAATAGTAAATAAATTGGCAAATTTTTTGTGATTTTCTTTCCTAAATTTTTTTTATTTAATTTATAAATTTCATCCCAACCCGAAAACCCTAACTCCCCAATTGTTGATGTTGAATTTTTTGACTGTTAATTATTTTCTTTGGCCTTTTGTACATAAATGTTTTGCTTAATTTTCTTTGGAATTATACAAGTTATTTAGTGCCATTCAGTCTAACCAAGTATAGCTCTTGAATTGAGTTCGAATATGAACTTTTGCTTGTGAATCTGAGAGGCAAAAGGCAAAAAGGCAAAAGTAATATTCATCATTGAAAAAACCAATTTTGAATTCATACACTAGTGAGACTAGTGTAGGTTTGGGACATATTGGGGGAAGGGAAATTGTGCGGATACCTTTTTTCATCTTTCATTCAGCATTTAAAACAACTGGACAGAAGCACCAACAGAAATCCCTAATCAAAAGGCTTTAAAAGAACATGTAGGGGGCGCTTGGTATAAACGGTGGGTTTAAGAATTGAATTGATTTGATAAAAGGAAAGGTTTAGAATAGAATGGAATAAAAGTAATTATGTTATTTAATATTATCTTGTAGTGGAATGGAATAAATTTTATATTAAAATTAAAATTTAATATTAATATTAATAAATTTATTAATAAATTTTAATATTAATAAATTTTATATTAAATATTAATATTAATATTATAATAAATATATTATTATTTTACGTTATATGATATTTAAGAAAATCATATTTTATTCAAAAAATAGTCAAAGTGCATGTCAATTTGTAGAGAAAAATATTTTCTGCAAATTAGTGAAATTTGTTTTTTTTACTATGCTCAAAACGTCTTGGTTTTGAGCCTATTATAATTCCATTCCCCCTAAACCCAAGGGGGAGGGGGTGGGTTTACACAAAACCCACCCCCAAGGGTTTAAAGAAACCCAACCCCTTGTACCAAACACTTTGTTTTCTTCCAATCGTTTCCATTCCCCCCCAAACCACTTGTACCAAACACCACCCTAATAAAAATGAACTTTATGATGGAAACCATTAATGAAAGACTTATAGCTTTAGAATTGAACATCAAATGAGGCTCAAAGGGAGCTTCACAATCTCAACAAAGACACCATAATTTCATGTTTGACGAGGAAGAAGCTTATAGAGAAGAGAAGTCTAATGCCTCAAATAGAGCAAATCCAAGAATAGGGGTACTCAAAATGAAAACTAAGACCTAGGGAATATTACGATGAAAATACCACCCTTCCATATGAAAAGCAACTTGGAGGCATATCTTGGGTGGAACAAGAAAGTTGAGCATGTATTTACTTGCTACAAACTACTTTGAAGAGAAAAAAGTAAAGTTGGTAGTTGTAGAGTTTGCTAACTATACATTGGTGTGGTGGGATCAACTTATATGAACAAAGCGAAGATATTGAGATTTGCCAACTAATAGTTAGGAAGAAATGAGAAGAATAATGAGGAGAAGATTTGTTCCTGCACATTATTATAGGGAACTATATCAGAAGTTGGAAGGGATCAGACAAGGGTCAAAATTTGTAGATGAATACTACAAGGAGATAGAGATGTCTATGATTAGAGCTAATGTGGAAGAAGATTGAGAAGTGACATTGGCCTGATTTTTGCAAGGGCTAAACCCAGACATTGCAAATGTATTGGAGTTTCAGCATGCCTTGAACGCCATACCATTATTTTAGTATTTGATATTTCTTAACTCAATGCTCTATGAGCTTATTAATCCTTTTAAAGAATTAAAAATTGACTATCTTTTGCTCTGCACCATATATCCATTCTTGATGCTTTACAAGATTTCAAAGAATTAATTGTCCTTTTTGGCTTGCAAAATTTTCTATAACACTTTTTGTGACATTTTGTGATTTTGACAAGTGTTTTTCTACTTGATCTTGCTCTGAACCAACTAACTTCTATTTAAGTCAAGTCATATTTAGTCTAACCGATGACCAGTCCTTAATTCAAGTTGTCGATTTGGTCTAGATTTGACAATATGGATAAGAAGTAAATGAAGGAAAAAAAATTAGGATTTTTCAATAAGGGGAATGATGAATAATTGGGATGAAATTGTAGAAATTCTTAAGGTAGTTGGGATTTCCTTTGATTGTGAAAATTTTAAATTAATGTTATTTAAAAAAAAAAATTGGAGCATTGATGATAGGGTGATTAATGTGTATAATTCTTACATGTATTTTCCCCTCATATTGATAAAATATTGCATTAATGGGTCAATTTTGATTATATTTTTGGAGTAGGTGCATTTAAAGAGAATTTTGAAATTTTTGGTGCTTAAAAACCAATTTTTGGCCATATGGAGAAAACATCACTTGGTGTGAGACGTGGATGCATCTTCCGAAGCTAATGAGAAGATGAAAAATTAGTAGATTGACGTAGGCATGGGCTATTAGAACTAATGTATTGCCTACTTATTGGAAATAAAGTTAAAATTTAGGGAAATGTTTTGGAAACTATATTTTTGTTATTGTTACTAAGAAGTTGAACCTACTAACTGCTATACAAAAAAATAATTTTGAGTAGGACCTTTCACTTTGTTGGATTTGAAACCCATCAAATTTTGGCCCTGTTGCCAAGGATTGGTGTCTTAATTTATTCCTTTTAATTTATATTTTTCTTTACTTGTTGTTGGTTTATGCTCATTCTTCTCATACAGGTGATTTTTTTTTTTTTGACCCAAAGATAGAGAAGACTACTCATAGTGGAAGAAAGAAACCCAACAACAAAACAATCTACCATCTTTCTCCAATTTGATTGATCCATCTTGTGAATTTGAAGAGGAAGAAGAAGACATGGCAAATGAAAAAATTTAAATAGAGTTAGCTGCACCTAAATTAAATCAACAGCCACATTGCATTAACTACCCTACTTTAGATGTAGCTTTTGAATTAAAATCTAGCCTTATTCAATTATTACCAACTTTCCGTGGTCTTGTAGGCGAAAATCCTCAGAAACACCTAAAAGAATTCCATGTGGTATGCTCAATCATTGAAACCTCAAAGTATTATGAAGGAACAAATCAAGTTGCATGCCTTTCCTTTCCCACTAGCCGATAAAGATAAAGATTGGCTCTATCATCTAATTTCTAGTTCAATTACCATTGGGAATGAAATGAAGAAGCAAATCTTGGAGAAATTTTTCAAAGCTTCCTAGGTTGCTAATATAAAAAAATATATATGTGGAGTGAGGCAATTCAATGGAGAAACATCGTATGAATATTGAAAAAGATTTAAACAACATTATACTAGATATCGTCAACATTAGATTCCGGACCAATTGTTAATCAGTACTTCTATGAGGTTATATCACCATTTGATCAAAACATGATAAATGTAGCAAGTGGAGGTGCATTAGTAAATAAGACTCCTACTAAGGCAAGGAATTTAATTTCAAGCATGGAAACTAATGCATAATAGTTTGATCATAGACATGATTATCTTTGAAGGAAAGTTAATGAGGTAAGTATTTCTCTTCCACTAATCCTTGTTTGGGGGCTCTTACCTCTCTTGTGGAAAAGTTAGTGGAAGGACAATCACAACAAGCAAACAAGTGTGGCATTTGCTTCATAATGGGTCACTCAATTAATATGTGTTCTACACTTCAAGATGACCTTTATTAACATGCGAATGCTTTTGGAGGTTTCCCTGGTCCATCACAAAGACAATATGATCCTTATTCTAATACTTACATTCTAGGATGAAGGGATGATCTCAATTTAACCTATACACCTAGACCACCAAGACTCCAATCAACAAATTCAACAAAACAAGCATCTACAAAACAAGCATGCCATAGAGGAAATGATTAAATCACTTGTAGCTAACATGCAAAAATTCCAAAAAGTTAAGCATCCAAAACTTGGAGAGTCAAATGACACTTGCCTTTTCTAGAGTAGACTGGAAATTCATGGTAAATTGCCTTCATAAACTATTGTCAATCCAAAGCACAATGTTATTGCAATTAAATTGAGAATCGGCAAAAAGTTGAAATAGCCTACCAAAAGAGAATCCAAACATGCAAGAGAAGAAGAAATTGAGAAAAATGCTGAGGTAATCCTTGCTCTAGCCACAAAACCAAAAGAATATACTCAACAACCTCCTTCCATGGTATGAGCCCCTTCTTTCTTGAGTTGATTTGAAAAATCCAAGAGGTGCAAGAGCAAGAAATTGTTGAGATTTTTTGCAAGGTTGAGGTAAATATTCCTTGATGCAATTAAGCAAATACCTCATCATGCAAAATTCCTCAAAAAAATATGTACCACTAAGAAAAGGAAGAAGGGTAATAAAAAAAAGTGAATATGGGAGAGAATGTTTAAACCACATTGCAAAAGAAATTGTCTATTAAATGCAAGAACCTAGATATGTTTACACCCCTTGCAAGATTGGCAATGCCAAAATTGAAAAAAAAAATACTAGATTTAGAAGCTTCAATAAATGTCATGCCTTGTTCTCTATATAATTTTTTGAAATTTGGGCCATTAAAAAAATGGGTGTGGTTATTCCACTTGCTAATAGATCTAATGCATATCCTGATAGAATTTTTGAAGATGTATTGGTCCAAGTTGATAAATTGATTTTCTATACTGATTTTTATATGCTTGGCATGGATGATGATTCTCTTAACTCAATTTCAATCACCTTCAACTTGCTCCTCTATCACTGACTATCCCTTTCTCCTCTCCATTAATCCATACATAGGCCTTCTCTTATGTTGCTACCAGCCATTTCCCTCCTCGTTTCTTTGCTGCCATCGTTTTTTTAGTCCCTTCAGTTGTTCTCTGGTGTGTCGTTTAATCGCCAAAAATGAATTCCAACTCTCAAAGCTTCCTAGTATAAAGGGAGTCAGGTCGTCTCCTCAGGGAATGGTGGATTTATCTCTCAATAGAATAATTGGGGGTTGTTTTTGACAATACTAAAAATTAAAAATGCAAAATAACAAATTAAAACTAGATGTAATAATTAACACAGAATTAGAAGTGGTAAAATTCAATAATTAACAAGCACTAGTCAAAGGAATAATTTTAGAACTGATTCGTTCAATTGGTCATTGACATAAGGTTAATTTCATAAATTTACAAATAAATTGGTTATAGTCACTTAATACCACCAACCGACCAATTTTTTCTTTCTTTGTTAGCAATTAAGAGACCTTCATTAATCACTTCTTTTGTTGGTAAATAACCTAGGTACTACCATAGAATTCTATTTACCACAACATTAAGAATTATAGAAACCCAATTCTAACCAACAAACTGACACTATACTTGTTTCAATTAGATTGTTTATCCCTTGACACAATTAAATTACTTACCAAGTAATAATTATGCCAATTGCTACTTCACTAAAATAATCAAACCTTGACATCCTAGTTAGCAGTATATTATATTGTCAATCAAATAATGGTGCCAATTATCCAATTAAACAACATAATCATAAATAATAAATTGCAGGAAATAAACAAATACCCATGAATTTACAAAAACATTAAGTCTCACAATTGTTTTAGAACTAGCCTTCAATTATCCTTCAACTAGAAAAGGGGTTTAGTTTCTAGACATGATAGATGATAAAACAAAAGTAAAAAGGAGAAAGGAGAGTGCAAGGCAACGGAGAGAAGATGATGTGTGTGTGCAGCTACCAATTCCTCCTTTAGGCACATCTAGAGTTCTCCTTTTATAACAAAGGTTGTTTCCTAAAAGTTTGATAAATATACTAATTCGAAAAAATTATTAAAAACTAAATTCTATTCTAAAAGGGAAATATAACAAGAATAGGAAAATTACTCCTAACTAAAATAAAAGATTTGTTTTCTAAAATCTTTGCTACAGTATTCCCTTTCTTTAATTGACTTTTAGTCGCCCAAAAGACTTCTCTTCTTGATAAAAATTTTGCTTAGCTCATCAGTGCTATAGACGTGCCCACGGCAGATAACTGAAAGTTCTCTAGTTGAACTTTTAATCCACTGATATGCCAACGCCTAACACCGGAAGGTCTTCTAGTTGAATTCTCCACGAAATCACCTTGTAAGCCCCTTTTCTTCAAATCTCTACTTTCAACATCTACAATACAAAACATAACTAAATCAATTAATTTCATCCTAAAATCAACCAAATATTAGGGAAAATAATAACAAGAAATATATACAAATTAAGTTTTATCAAATCCCCCACACCTAAACCATACTTGTCCTCAAGCATGCATTAAATCTATATATCCAATATGTTTTGCTCCATTCCTTCACCTCTTTCAATTCATCTACAAATAACTCAAAATCTTTACACATTAAGGAGCCAAGTCGGAATAGCAATCCTAAGAAGAAGTATTCATAGCATGATTCTAAACAAAACATATCCATATCATCAATTTCAATGATTTCATCAAAATAAAATGTAACAAATTTCATACCCTCTCATAGGTTGCACTCTAATCACTCAAAGTATTTAGGGATTCGTTTAGCACTCAAATCAAACACAGTATGTCATTTCCATAGACTTGCTTATATATCACATCTCCACCACTAAATAAACATGAACCCATACAAAAAATCGAAGGGTCTTTACAAGGGTTGTAATGGGGCCAAGGTAAAGGTGGGCAAAAAGAAAGGAAATTTTGGATTACACAAATCAAGATATGTACAAACTTCCTTGCATAACTCGAAAGCAACATTTGTAGCACATTAGAACAACTTTCTTTATTCCCAGCAACATTATCCCCTTCTTGCAATTAAAACTTTGGTATACAATAGAGAACACTAAACTGGTCCAATCTTCATATTCACCAAGGGATAATTTTCACTATTTTTTTTCTTTCTTTTTCATATTTTTTTCATTTTTTCCTTTTTTCCTCATTTTTTCTTTTTTTTTTAAATTTTAATTTTAATTTATTTTTTTTCTTTTTCATTCAACATGATGTTCATCATACAATTCATTCCCACATACCCTTAACAAAGGGTTCAACAATGGTAAACAAAGCCGAAGGTTTAAGGCTAAACAAAAGAGGTGTTATAACAAAAAAAGGGCTAAAGTTCAAAATTGGCTAACTAGGGATATATGTAGCAGGTAGGCTTTTTAGAAAGTCTAAAGTGGCTAACCTAGGTGCCCTTATCATTTCAAAACATAAATCTACAATACGATCTCGATATGTATAACAAAACAAGTTCTAGAATGAACATATCATATTTGACAATACTCAACAAAGAAAATAGCAGTAAGAAAAGGAAAATGCTCTTAGCTGAAATGATCACAAGTGTTTAAACATATCAAATATTGCACATTCTCATTCAATTCAATCATTAAAATTAACAAGATGCTGCAAAATTTCCAAAACAAAAGCTAATCATACTCGCATCATTCGTACATTCCAACGTAAATCACTAATGCATATAACTCAAAGTTATTCTGAATGAGTATAAAAAAAGTAAGGAATTTTAAAGAAGATATCAAAATGTCGAGCATACTTGGAAGGACTTTTTGTAAAAAAAAAAAAAAGAAATCTTTTTTTTTTACATGAAAAACTGGACATAACCATTGAAGCACAAGACAACCCCCCCTCCCCCCTCCCAACACCTACATCATACATTGTTCTCAATGTGTGGAAGATAAGTGCACATGGAAAAGAAAATAAAAATAAAAACAAGGGAACAAGACACTTCCCTAAACCACGTGAGAAAACCTAAGCTATGGTGCGGGTGGGCAAGGTGGGATAAATCCTACATGAGTGAAGAAAGCAACAAGGTTGGCCTCGATGTGTCAAATTTGCTAAGGTCATGTAGAAAATCTAGACTGTTCGGCATGGATTGCTCGATGGTGTAAGATATTCTTTGAGAAATTGTAAGCTTACGAGGCAATATTTTGAATCATGGCATGGTTGAACAAAGAGAAGACTACTAGCACAAGAAAGAAACTAAGACAGAACAACAAATTATAATTCAACATAAACGATCAATAGCAAAGCCATAAAGAAAGGAACTAAGAAATCAATTGGGCATTTTGTGTAAAGCAAGCTTGCCTGTCTAAAAGAGAGAGGGGACTGGTGGCAGAAAACTCTGGCAAAGGGAAAAGATGGCGGTGGTGAAGATACAATGCTAATTGGCGATGGTAGGGTTGGAGCATGGCTGCAAGATAGAATGAAAGTGTGAAAGGGAAAATAAGGGAGATGGTGCTAAAACCCTAATGATTGAAAGAGAAATAGAATACCTAATTTAATTTTCCTTGGGTTTTTTTTTTTTGGAAATGAAATCCATTGAAAAAAAATAGAAGACCGAAAGTATTAAGGCATGGGCACGCCTAAGGACTGAAATCTTCTAAAAAACAAAGTCAAGGTAACTTAAAGCAATAACAGAAGACTATGTTTCTTAAGTTGTGGGCACGCCTAAAGAAATGAAGTATTCTACCACGAACAACAAAAAATTTCATTAGCTACCACATATCTATAAAAAGAAAGAGGGAAAAAGAAAATGAATGGGATCGTTACCCAATAAACGCCTTTCTTTAGTGTTTTTGGCTAGACAATGTCTTGATTTCATTTTTTGTAATTTGGGTAGAAAAAATTGACCTCTTCTTTAGTAGAGACGTCAGAATTGTCAAGAAAAGGATTTAACTTGTGTCCATTAACTTTGAGAGTTTTGTTAGTCTCTAAATTTGCAATACTGAAAACACCATGAGGTTAAACATTGGTTACCACATACAGTCTGAACCATCTTGATTTTAGCTTCCCTGGCATAAACTTTAACTTTGAATCAAAAGCAGTACCTTTTGGCCCATGTAAAACTCTTTACATTACAAAAACTTATCATGCATCTTTTTTGTATGCTCCTTATAGATCCTTGCATTGTCATAGGCCTCCAAACGAATCTTTTCTAACTCTTAGAGTTGTAACTTTCGTTCAACTCCCACCTCATTGGCGTCTAAACATTGTTTAACTACCCAAAAAGCATGATGTTCAATTTGAACTGGTAAATGGCAAAACTTACTGTATACCAACCAATATCGTGGCATGCCAATGGGGGTTTTGTATGCTATGGGATAGGCCCAGAGTGGATCTTCCAAATGAACACTTCAATCTTTATAGTTCGGTTTAACTGTTTTCTCCAAAATGTTCTTGATTTCTGGATTGACGACTTCAACTTGCCCATTTGTTTGTGAATGGTAGGTTGTGGCAACCTGATGTTGAATGCCATATTTCTGCATCAAGGCTCCAATAATGCAGTTATAAAAGCGTGTCCCTTGATCACTAATTATTGCTCGAGGGATCCCAAACCTACCAAAGATGTTAGACTTGATAAATCCTACAACAACCTTAGAGTCGTTAGTTCGGGCAGCTTTTGTTTCTACCCACTTCCAGACATAATCTACAGCCAACAAAATATTGCAAAAACCAAAAGAGTTGGAAAATGGTTCCATAAAGTTCATACCCCATACATCAAAATTTCACAAAACAAAATAGGAGTTTGGGGCATTTCATTTCTATGCGATAAATTACCCACCCTTTGACATCTTTTACAATTCTTGCAAAAATGGTAAGCATCTTTAAACAAGATTTGCCAATAAAAACCGCTATCAAGAATTTTATAGCAGTTGTTTTAGTGCCAAAATGTCCACCACATGCATGACTATGACAATAAGCAAGCATGGAACGAATCTTCTCATTAGACACATATCTACAAATGGTCTGAACCTATTTTCCATAAATGAGGATCATCCCCTATATAATACTTAGAGTCACTTTTAAATTTGTCTCTTTTAGCCTTACTTATATCATTGGCGATTTACCGTGATAATGAAATTCACAATATCTATATACTAGGGTTCATTATCTCGTAGCTAAAGTTGTTGTTCATTTAAAAATTGGTAATGGCTCTTGTTTATGCACCAATCTGTTTAAATGATTAGCTATAGAATTTTCCACTCCTTTGCGATCCTGGATTTCCCAATCAAACTTTTGTAACAGCAAAATCTAGCAGATGAGTCTTGGTTTGGAGTCTTTCTTTGACAAGAGATATGGTCAGAGTAAAAAATAACTTTAGATTCTAATAAATAAGACCTTAACTTGTCAAAAGCAAAGACAATGGCCAGAAACTCCTTTTCAGTGGTGAAGTAATTGCATTGCGTAGGGTTCAAAGTCCTCGATGCATAATAGATCACATGCCTACTCTTTTCATCTCTTTGACTTGGAACAGCCCCTACAGCATATTGACTCACATCATACATGAGTTCAAAGGGTAAATTCCAATTGGGTGGCTGTATAATTGGTGCGGAAGTGAGAAACGCTTTCAACTTGTAAAAAGCCACTCGGCAATTTTCTTCAAATTCAAATGGAACATCTTATTGCAGCAGACTTGACAATGGTTGTGTAATCTTTGAAAAATCCTTGATGAACCTCCAAAAAAAACTTGCATGACCAAGAAAGCTATGAATCTCCCTTACATTAGTGGGGTAAGATAAACTAGTAATTAAATCAATATTGGCCTTATCTACTTTAATGCCTCTATATGAAACAACATGACCTAAAACTATCCCTTCTTTAACCATGAAATGACATTTTTCATAGTAAAGAACCAGATTAGTCTTAATGCAATGTTTCAAAACCTTGGTTAAGTGATCCAAACATTGATCAAAAGAATTGCCATAAACAGTAAAATTATCCATAAAAGTCTCAATGCAATTCTCAATCAAATAAAAAAAAATGCTCATTATACATATTTGAAACGTACTTGGAACATTGCACAGTCCAAAAGGCATACGACGATAAGCAAAAGTTCCAAATGGAAAAGTAAAATTTGTTTTTTCTTGGTCCTCTTGAGTTGCAACAATTTGATAATATCTAGAATAACCATCTAAGAAACAAAAGAAAACTTTACTTGCCAATCTCTCTAGCATCTCATCAATAAAAAAAAAAATGGAAAATGATCTTTCCTTGTGGCTGAATTCAACTTCCTAAAATCAATGCACATCCTCTATCCATTTTGGAGTCTCATGGGCACTAGCTCATTTTTCTCATTCCGAACGAGTGTAATTCCTGACTTGTTGGGAACTACTTGCATCAGGCTAATCCATTGGCTATCGGAAATTGGGTAGATGATGCTCAATTCCAACAACTTGAGAATTTTTTACTTGACTACTTCCTTCATGGCTGGATTGAATTTATGTTGCATTTTCCTTATAGACTTGGCATCAGGCTCTAACAAAATGTGATGCATACAAATTGAAGGACTAATTCCTTTTATGTCCGCCAAAGTCCATCCAATGGCTGTTTTAAACTTTCTTAAAACTTGCAAAAGCCTTTCTTCTTGGACCTCGGTTAAGTCCTTTGCAATTGTCACTGCTAAAGTCTCATATGCTCCCAAATACACATACCTCAAATGTTTGGGTAAAGATTTTAATTCTAACTTTAGAGCCTGTTTAATAGAAGGGAGAATTCTCTCGTTAGAAATCAGTAATGGTACAAAAAGAATTTTCAAACCTACTGGGGACTTTTAGTAGTGAGTGCAACGACATGGTTGCTTCTTGAATCTCCTCATTACTCTCCAATGTCACATCACTATCCATTTTTCCATTTTGCAAAACAAAGGCTAATTTATCTTCCACAAAATTCTGCTCAAACTCAGCTTGTACAATCGAGTCAATAATTCAAACATAACGAACAAATTCAGTATCCATTGGGTATTTCATGGCTTTTATAATGTTAAAAGTAGCTATTTCACCATCAAACTCAAGAGACAATGTATAGGAGTGGCAATTTGCGACACGACACAAAAACACGGCACGAACCTAACACGTAATTAGCAGGTACAAGTCCACCCCTAAACAGGTTCGGGTCGAAATCAGGTCGAACATGAATAACATGCAAAATAAATGGGTCGTGTTCAGGTCGACCTGTTCAACCCATGGATCGACCTATTAACACGCTTAACTTATATATAATAATACTATTTGTTTGTTAATTAGCAATGTGTTTGTTGTAGCATAGTGGAAAGTGTCTTGACCACTTACCTTGGAGACCAGGGTTCAATTCCTTGTAATGGCATTTTTTAGCTTTTCCTTTGGGATTTTCATATCCCACATTGACTTTGGAGAAAGGAAGGAAGGGAAAACACAATTATAAATAGGGGAGTGGAGAATTGATAGTAGTTTGTTTAAATGAAGAGGCTATGATTATTTCTGGCTTTTGAACAATTAGTTTAAAAATTATTTATTTATTATTAATTTAAATTAATTTATTATTTTTTTAAAAAAATCGTAATAATTTAAATTTTATTTATTATTTTTTAAAAAAATTTCATGTTAAATAGGTCTTTTTGTGTCATGTCGTGTTACCCGAAAAATAAACAGATCGTGTTCAGGTTACGTTTTCTGACACGAACAGGTTCGCGGGTCGTGTTCGGGTCCGTGTAAAATCTGTAATACCCGTGTCAAAACATGACCCGCGAACCCGAAACACGACCTGATTGCCACCCATAACAATGTACCCTTATACACTTCTATCTTGGCTCGTGTAATGCTCATGAATCGTCGTCCCAATAAAATAATACCAAATTTTGTAGAATAATCATCATCCATGTCAACAAAGTAAAAATCATTATGGAAAATAAATTCATTTATACTGACAAAAACATCTTCAACAAGACCTTCAAGATAAATATTATCACCCTTGTTTCTTTTAGAGGTCCTAAATTTAGATATCTAAAAACTAATAAGGGCATAACATTTATGGATCTTTACACGTTTGAGGTAATTTTCTTTGAAGGACTGCCAAAATATTTTCACCAACCCTTATTTTTTTGTTAGTCTTCAATTTATTCTGATTGGTACATAATCCTTTCAGAAATTTGGCATACTTCGGTATTTGCTTAATTGCATCAATCAGGGGGATATTGATCTCTGCCCTTCAAAAAGTATCCAAGATCTCTTCCTCAGTATCTTCTTTCTTTGACCTTGCTAACCAATTAGGAAAAGGAGGAGCAATTTCAATTTTAGATTTGGGTTCATGAATTTTACTACTTACCTCTTTAATTGGTGGCTTTAACTTTTTAATTTTCTTCTTTTTTTTTTCTCTTCAACATCAACACCCACTTGTGGTGATGTAATTTGCACTTCTTTTCCATTTCTAAAAGTCATGGCACTAGCATTTTCCCTAGGTTGATTACAACCTATGCTAGGAACTTTTCTTTATTTCCTTCAACATTATTTGAGATATTTGCGATTCCAAATTCCGAATACTCGCCCTTATTTCTTATTGGATCTTTGAAATTCTTGTTGGAGATATATCACTAAATTAGAAAGGGTTTTTAGATTATCTCGCACCTTGATTGGATGTTGATGGTTGTGGTTGTGATAGTTGTCTCGCTTGATATGGTTGTTGAAATGCATATGGCTTGGATGCATAACTAAAGTGTGGGTGATCCCTTTACTCTGGATTATACGTGTTCAAATAAGGATCATATCTCCTTTGGGGTGGTCCTGTAAATCCCCTAGCAGCATTCACAAATTCACTTGTTTCTTCTTGAAGAGTCAGGCATAAATCTGTTGAATGCCCAAGAACATCACATATTCCACAAGTTTTGACTTGTTAATTTTGGCTAGCAACCAACTTTTCAAGAAGAGTGGTTATAACCTCAATTTTTCTATGAGAAAGAAAAGTGCTTACCTCATTTACTTTCAAATAGAGATTGTTTTGCCGATTCCCAAATTGTTGTGCATTTATTGCCATATTTGGTATCAGAGTTCTTGCTTTAGTAGGAGGCTTGTTCACTATAGCACCTCCACTTGCAACATCAATCATATTTTGGTCCATGAAAGAAAAATCCTCATAGTAATATTGTATAAGCAACTACTCAGTGATTTGGTGCTGAGGACTACTCACACACAATTGTTTAAATCTCTCCCAATACTCATAAAGAATTTTGCCATGAGTTTGATGAATTCCACAAATATCCTTTCTAATATTCGCAGCCCTCAAAATAGGGAAAATTTTCTCTAAAAATTATTGTTTCATCTCATCCCATGTGTAGATTAAGCCAGATGGCAGATATTATAACCAATCTTTGGCCTTGTCTACCAAAGAAAATGGAAAAGCCTTTAACTTAATATGCTCTTTAGATACCCTTTGTGATTTCATGGTGGAGCATACCACGTGAAATTCCTTCAGATGTTTGTGGGGGTCCTCACCTACAAGGCCACAAAAATTTGAAAGTAAATTTATCAATCCAGATTTGAGTTCAAATACTATCTCAAGGTTAAGATATTGGATAGCTAGTGGCTGTTGCGTCACGCTAGAGGCGCTAACTCAGTAAAGTCCTTTCTTGCGACCATTTGTTATTCTTTTTCAGAATCACTTGAGGTCTCACCCAAATCAATTTCTAAATTTAAACCTGGAGAATATGCTTGATGACCTCGTTCTCTAGCATCCTTTCATAATTGTCTTGCAGTCTTCACGATCTCTAAATCGTACTGAGGTTCACCTGTACGAGAAAAACAAGGCATAAACCAATATAAATGAAAAGAGATTAAGATTTTTAAAAAAATCAGAGAAATAAATCACAAATGACACCAGTTCCCCGACAACATTGCCAAAATTTTGGCTTATCATTAAACCACCAAAAATAAATTCCAACTCTCAAAACTTCCATAATATAGCGAGAGTCGAATTCGTCTCCTAAGGGAATGGTGGATTTATCTAGCAAAAGAATAATTGGGGGATGTTTTTGACAATACTAAAAATTAATATGCAAAATAACAAATTAAAACTAGATGTAGTAATTAATGCAGAATTAGAAGTGGGCAAATTCAATAATTAACAAACTCTAGTTAAAGGAATAATTTTAGAACTTGTTCATTCAAATTGTCATTGACACAAGGCTAATCTAATAAATTCAAAAATAAACTGGTTATAATTAGTACCACCAAATAACCAATTTCTCTTTACTTTGTTAGCAATTAAGAGACCCTCGTTAATTACTTCTCTTATCGATAAATAACGTAAGTACTACAATAGAATTTAATTTACCCACAACATTAAGAATTAGACAAATCCAATTCTAACCAACAAACTCACACTGTACTTGTTTCAATTAGATTGTTTATCCCTTGTCACAATTGAATCATTTACACAGTAATAATCATGCCAATTGCTACTTCACTAAAACTATCAAACCTTGATGTCCTAGATAGCAATAGATTATATTGTAAATCAAATAATAGTGCCAATTATGAAATTAGAAAACACAATCATAAATAATAAATTGCAGGAAATAAACAAATACCTATGAATTTATAAGAACATTAAAAACAATAAGCCTCACAATTGTTGTAGAACTAGCCTTCAATTATCTTTCAACTAGAATAGGGGTTTAGTTCCTAAACATGATAGATGGTAAAACAAAAGTAAAAAGGAGAAAATATTGAAAGGCGATAGAAAGAAGATGATGTGTGTGTGTGGCTGCCAATTCCTCCTTTAGGCACCTCTAAGGTTCTCCTTCTATAAAAAAAAGTTGTTTCATAAAAGTTTGATAAGTATACTAATTCTAAAAAGTTATTAAAAATTAAATTTTATTCTAAAAGAGAAATATAACAAGAATTGGAAAATTACTCCTAACTAAAATAAAAGATTTGTTTTCTAAAATCTTTGCTGCAATATTCGCTTTCTTTAATTGCTTTTTAGTCGCCCAAAAGATTTCTCTTCTCGATGAAAATTTCGTTTAATCTATTGGTGCTTTAGGTGTGCCTATGGCAGACAACTAAAAGTCTTCTAGTTGAGTTTTTAATCCACTGATGTCCTCACACCTAACACCGAAAAGTCTTCTGGTCGGATTCTCCACAAAATCCTGCTTTTGAACCCCTTTTTCTTCAAACCTCTAATTTCAACATCAACTATACAAAACATAACTAAATCAATTAATTTCATCCTAAAATCAACCAAATATTAGAGAAAATAACAACAAGAAATATATGCAAATTAATTTCTATCACTCTCTCGCCACCATCGGCTTTCGTCTGCTTTGTCACCATTATACTTTTTACTTCACTTTGCTAGCCTTAGCACATGTCACTACCAATTGTTCTCTATGTTTGACACGCTAACAATTGTTCTATCCTACCTTCTCCACCACTATTCAATCCGTTCAAAGCTACCCCTCAATTGGTTCTTCTTTTCCTCACGTCAGACCTCTGCCATTCTTTCTACCAAAATCGCCGTTGGAAATTCCCTCAATTGCTTTCAGAGCAGCATTTGGGTTTATTGATGCCACCTATGTTCAAAGATGGCATTCATCCATAGTTACCACCTCATCTCCCCTAGCACCTAGTTCTTGCTTTCTCGATGTTTCATGTTTTCAAGGGAGTTCCTCACTCCCATCTTGTTTGCTTATATTTCTTATGACTCCTTTGATAATGTTCAAAATTTTCTGTTTTTGGACATTGTGACAATGTATGGTTTAGGTGTAAGGGAGAACTTGTGCTTTTTTGGAAAAATGCCTAGAAATTTTTTTTAATTAGTACAATGCATTTTTTGTTTGAGTTGAAGTACATGAAAAAGACAAGTATAATTATTATTTTTCTTACAAGGATTTAAGTATCTCATTGATCTTGATGATTGAATTTATTGATGATATGCAAGATTTAATACATTTGAATACCTTTGTAAGCTGTTGAAATAAAGTGCAATTTTTTTTCCTGCTCTATATTTCTTTGATGAGTGTTTGTCAATCATAATATGTTTATTCTAGAAATTTCTTTGTTATGCATGTCGAGACCATATTTATAAATTCATGAATTGAGATGATAATGACAACTTAGGTTTAACCAATCCTATCTTTGTTTCTAACCATAAAGTTATTAGCCCGAAAATCTTGTCTTATTTACCTCATTTAATCCTTAATAAAAATATGTGAGAATGAATTGCATGATATGTTTGGGTAACATGAGCTCCTGGTAATTTACTAGATATAAGTTCTTAAATTTCTACCAAAAAAATGGTAAAAAAAAAAGAGAAGAAGAAAAGGGGGAAAAAGAAAAATATGAAGGAAAAAGGGGTTGAGATTGTTAGAAAAAGAAAAAGAAAAAGAAAAAGAAAGAGAGTGAGATATTATCCTTATGAAAAAAGAGGAAATTGAACAAACTGAAGTACTTTTGATTGTATTAATGAAGTCCAATGGTTCTTCTATTTTGTGAATTGAAAAAAGGATGATCTTTGCTTGAAATATTTGATAGCTAATTGAAGTCTTATCTTTGCTATCTTTTGGGATATCATGCAAGGAATTCTTTCATATTTTGATTGTAATACCTTAATTCTTCCTTCTTACCACTGTCTTTGCCCAAGCTCCATTACAACTATTATGCAGACCCTTGGATTTTTTGTGAATTCATACTTTTAGTGGTGGAGATGTGATATATTTGCAATTCTATTGTAATGACATGCTATATATTGACTTGAGTGCTAAATTGAACCCCTAAATATTTTGAGTGCCTAGAGTGTAATCTTTGAGAGGGCATTCAATCTTGTTGCGTTTGATTTTGATGAAATTGTTAGAATTAATGAAATATTATATTTTCCTTGCAAAATGTTTATACTATAAGTATTTGTTCTCTAGATTGTTGTTTTAACTCGGATCCTTAATGCAAAATTAATTTTGCAACATTGTTGAAGGGATTGAGTGAAATTAAGAAATTCCAAAGATTATGTTTGTTCATTATATTTTAATTTTTGAATGCTTGAGGACAAGCATTATCTAGGTGTTGGGGAATTTGACAAGGTAATTAATGTGTATAGTTCTTGCAAGTATTTCCCCTCATATTGATAAAATATTGCACTAATGGGTTGATTTTGGTTGTAATTTTGAATTAGATGCACTAAAGAGAATTTGGAATTTTTGGTGCTTAAAAAGCAATTTTTTTGCCGTATGGAAGAAAAATAGTACATCACTAGGTGTGAGACGTCGGTGTGTCTCCTGAAATTAAAGAGAAATTGAAGAATTAGTTGATTGACGCAAACGCAAACTATTAGAACTGATATATTGCCCCACTTACAGGGATTAAATTTAAAATTTAGGGAAATATTTTGGAAACTATATTTTTATTATTGTTATTTATTTAGTAATAAATAGGTAGGTTTTTAGTTAAATGAAACTTTTGCTTTTAGGAAATTATATTAAGGTTAGAATTTGGATCTATCGCTAACTTTTAGTAAAGTTAATTTTAATCAACTACTCCTATAAATAGAAGAGCATATAGCATCTTGAAAATAAATTGATCAATTCTACTAGCTCTATTTGGCATCTTAGAATTGGGGCCTTAGAATTAGAATTGGAGGCCCCAATTCCAATTCTAGTTTTTTTTTTTGACAATAGCAGTAATTTCATTGCAATTGCAAACTGTATAGGACATAGCCTAAAAAAGCTAATTGCTCTTTGTGGTTTTTTATCTTAATGATAACTCTATTTTATATAGGGTTTTCTTATTAATTTTGGTTAGAAATTGGCTTGTGTTTTAATTTGTTTTGACATAGTTTGGCCAAATTATCCTTTGATTTTATGATTTCTGAGTTTTCTAATATTTTTAGAATTTTTTTGAGCTTAATCTTGAATTTTACTTCTAAATTGAGAACAAAGGACTAACCAATTATTTTGTTACTTTATAGCAAAGAAAGCTTATCAAAGCTTGACCAAATTACTTCAACAAAAAGACAAAGAAGATTTTTGTTGGCTGCAACTAAGAAACACAGTAGAGAGACAAGAAAAGGAAACAAAGTGGAATACAAAGAAGGAAAACTTCTAGAAGATGCATGGAAGAAACAGCCGAGTAACCACAACAAACAAAAGAGGAAACCAAGCTGAAATTTGGTAACAAAAATTCGGACAACAAAGAAACAAAGGAAAAAGGAAACACTTCGGGCAGCAACAAAGACAAGAAGAACCGAACTGGGTTGCAAATTAATTTGGAAACAACCTATGGTTGAGATTTGGAAGCAAAAGAGATTGGTTTCAAGTTGAAGACAAAGAGCAAAACAAAGAAGGATTTGGATTTGTAGAATTTAGAAATAAACAACCAATCTTTTGCTCTATATAAAGCACACAACCGAGAGGAAGAAAAAAGAGAACTCACTCTTCTATTCCTTTGTTTTTCCATTCTTCTCGTTAGTTTAGGAGTAGTAGTAGCACATCCATTCAGTTTTTATTTTCTTCTTTTAGTTAGATTTAGCAGCAGCCGTCCTTTCTTTCATTAGTTTAGAGAATTACAGCCGCCAGTTTCTTGTTCTTCGTTGTAGTTTGGTAGGATTTCTTCAGCTTTTTGTGTCGGTTTTCTCTTCAGGATTTTCAGTTATCTTCTTCTCGGTTTTTTTTTTGTCTGAACTTTATAGTAGTTCCTCTCGGTTTTCAGACTGCAGCTTCCTCTCGGTTTTCAGAATTTTCAGCTTCTTCTCGGTTTAGTTTGCTGCAGAATTTTATTTGTCTTGTTGTTCCTCCTGTTTTTCTTGTCAATTTTTTGTCTTTCTTTTGGTTGTTTTCAGTAGTTTAGAACGCAGGTAAAAGCTCAGCCGCCAAGCTTGACTTGGGTTCAAAGTTAGCATCTGAAAGTTTCTTTTTCTTGTGGAAGCTTCGGGCATAACAAAATAAAAGAAGGAAGCAGAATTTTATTTGATCTCAAGTCTTTAAGTTTGTCTTTTCTTATCTTTCTTTACTTAGTTAGTTTAGCAATATTATTTTTCTTTTCTTGTCTTTAATTTTAGTAGCTTTATTCCTTGTACTTTGTTATGAACTTCTAGTTGTGGTTTATTTTCAAGTATTAACTATTTTATAGTTTTTGTTTATTTATTGAATAATAGTTAGTTTAATTTTAAGAATTTGTTTTAATTTCAATTATGTCTATTTTTATTTTTGTTGTTAGTTAACCTTCATTATGTTCTAATTTCTTTTGTTAGAGATTAGATGGATCTTAATCATGAATAATTAATTCTTCAGACTTGTTCATGCAATATATATTTCAATTATGAGTTTAATATCATGTTTTTAGTGCTTTTAGGTGATTGATCGCCACCTAATTGATTTTTTATGCTTGTTTGATACCGTGTGGAGATAACATGCATGTGCTCATGTGATATTAAACCATGAATTCAATTTAGACCGTAATAATCTAGGTTGTTCATGTGGTTTCGGTAGTAGAACTAAGTCGTGGCTACTTATATTGAATCCGGGAATTTCCATAGTTCCTAATGCATTTAGAAATCTAAATTCACCTAGACCAAGTGTGAGTTGATTTTAATCTAAATAGGGTTATTAGACCGATGTCGGCTATTAATTTACATTAGGGAAATTTCACCATCATAATTTGGAATTTAAGTTAATTGCATGACAAGTCAAGAGAGTTAATTAGGATTGATTAAGTGAAATCGAAACCTCTAACATCTTTATTAAATTGGTAAATTTTTAGTATTTGTTTATTGTTATAAATTTTCATTCTTTGTTAAGTTTAGTTAAATTGCATGAAAACTTTTTAATTGGCTAGCTTGTTGTTGAATTAATCATATTGGTAAGTAATTGGTTAAATTCAAAACAATCCTCGTGGGAACGATACTCTACTTATCACTTTATTACTTGTTGATATTGTACGCTTGCAATTCACCGAACACTTAACCACAAAGGAAAGTGCGACAACATTTGACAAATAAAAAACAAAAAAGATTGCACAAAATATTGATGTTTTCGGCTGGCGCACAATAACCTTTACATCAATAGCAATTAGATTACTGTACATCCTAAGTTATCGGGCTTCTATTGGAGCATTTCAAACAACAAGCTGCAAAAAAAACCCTTAGGACGCATACTCAATCCTTAGCTCTCCCATGCCTTTCTCGATGCTCTGTACCTCCGTAGTCCTTCCCAAGATAGTTACGTACACATGCAAGATGGGGGACAAAAACCCTTTAAATAGGGGCATAAATCCTAATAAATAAGGACATAAGACTATTGGAAAAAAAAAATTGAGGAATTGCACAATGCAATTTCTCAATTCTATCTTTTTCTTACTTGACTAAAAAAAGTACAATCACAAAATATAGGAAAATTAAAATTGTATTTTAATTATAAACCCCCTCAATTCTTTAGTGTGAAATTTCGAACGTTATGAGAAAAAACAACTTAGGCTACGTTTGGACAAAGGATTCTCATTTGCAAATAAGAAAATTCTCAAACAAAAAAAACTATCTAAACATATTTTTATTTCAAAATTTAGAATTCAAAATTTTCTACTCAAATTTCTCTCACATAATTTTAAAAAATTTTCTCTCTTATTTCTTTTCTCAAAAATACCTTTTCTATCAACAAATATCCACCAAAATTTTCAAACATTCTAATATAATTTTTTCTATTTTTAAATAAAATTACCTTATCCAAACGGTTAAATTTTAGAAAACTAATTTCAAGACACGCGGGGTCTTAAGGTGCATTCTAAACATTTCGGGTGATAAGGAAAATCGAGTAAATTCTCAGCTTTTCACCTCATCTCTTTCATTTCTTCCTTGTTCCCTTCACCTCTGGAGGAATTGAGAAAATAGCAGCTCCACCAAAGACATTTGCAAATATAGCAGGTTGACCAAATCATTTACAACAAATAACAGGTTGACCGTTTAGGCGACGGGAAAATACCGAAAAACCCTTGATGCTTATGAACTTCATCGTTTAACTTCATTTCACCTTTCTTCTGCATTCTTTCATTCTCATGGATTGAACATCTCATTTTCACGATGTGTACATCAAATCAAACAACCAGTTTGAATGTCCCGTACTGGTTATTTCGTAGGTAATAATTCAAAATGTAAACTACATCCCGACCGACGAAGAAACCAAATCTACTTGTCTCAAACTGGGAATTGGATGTTTGAAGATGGCCGAAGAGTTATTAAGGTTCTGCAGACAATTAAGGATCGAAGACGGCATGTGTTGGACGAATAAACGAATTTGTTCGAGAATTTAATCGATGCTTGGTCGATGGTTTAATCGACATTTTAGTCTATTATTCGAGACTTTAATCGAGTATTTAGTCGACGTTTAGTTGATGTTTAGTCGATGTTTAATATCGACGTTTTAGTCCATGTTTCGTCGATATAAAAAATTACGAAATTATTATTTGAAACCCGCGCCCACTCGTATTCGTATTCTCTCGACTGATCGTTCTCCCACCATCACTTACGTCGCCGAAGAACACGGAAGTAACATTTTTCAACCGATTGTCATTCTCTGATCTAGAAATGTTAAAAAATGAAAAACAAAACACATGGAACTAACGAGAAACTGTGCTAAAGCCTCTTAATTTGTACTTGTTTTAAAAAACTATAAACTTTAACAAAATGCATGAAGCTCTATATGAAGGAAGGCTCCAAAACATTATGACTCTTGTTGGTTTTTTCCTCATTTTCTCTGACTCATTGTATTACAAAACACACAAATCAAAACAGTAGAAAACCTTATTTTTTCCTACCAGTAGATATTGATGGACTTATATTAGTTTCTTTTATTTCAATATCAAATAAAATAGCACACCTCGATTTTTCAAACAGCAATAAGATGTGATTCACAATAAGATGTAATATGTTCATCGATGTTTAAAATGTCGACGAAACATCGAATAAAGCGTCGACAAAAAATCGACTAAAACGTCGATTAAAACCTCGACATTTTATCGCCTAAAAGTCGATTAAACTCTCGACGAAATGTCGACTAATTAATTGTTTATTCGTCCAACAGATGCTGACTTCGTTCCTTATTTGTCGTAGAACCTTAATAAGTCTTCGGCCATCTTCAAATATCCAATTACCAGTTTGAGACGTTGGGATTTTGTTTGTTCCTCGGTAGGGATGTATTTTACATTTTTTATTATTAGTTACGAAATCAAACAAGTTGTTTGTTCGTCGGTCATGAAATCAAACTTCATGTACGCACCGTGAAAATGGGATGATCAATCCATGAAGAATGAAAGAATGCAGAAGAACGGTGACATGAAGTTAAATGATGAAGTTCTAAAGCATCAGGGCTTGAAAGGTATTTTCCCGTTACTTTTACGGTCCTTCTGCTATTATTGTAAATGATTTGGTCAACCTGCTATTTTTACAAATGTGTTTGGTCAACCTGCTATTTTCTCAAATCTCACTTCACCTCTTCACTTCATCTTCTTCGCCTTTGTCCTCCATTTACTCAGGTGAGTTCTCTCCATCTTCTTATTTTTCTGGGTCTGGATTTTCTATATCTATTTTGTTGGCTAATCTCCAAAGATTTTTTTTTTCTTTTTTGAAGTTTTATAATTTTTACGCTAAAACTGCAAAATATATAAAAATTAGATGATTTCTGAAGGGGGAAACCAAGAAGACTTCGAATTTCAGCAGGAGCAGATTCGACGTGGAGGAACCCAAGAAGTGTAATTGATCTATTTAAGATTTGTGGCTGTGGAGGAGGATCGACAAAGCCGGAAACTAAAGAGAAGAGAAAATTTTGATCTGGGCTTCTCGAATTTTTGAACAAGTGAGGAACCTAATGCTCGTTTTCGTTCTGCATCTTAATTATTTGTGGTTTAACTCTTTGAAACTGGACGATTCCCTATTCTGAATTTGAAGCGATAGAGCAACTTTTCAATCACCTATATTGCTTCTGCATTGCTCTTGTGTTTAGGAAGGCCGAGAAAGATTGTGAGTGTTTGGGCTTGATTTCACATGATCAATTAGTAAGGAATTCTTCAAACTCATTATTGCCCATAAACTGTTTGCAAAAAGTCCCGTGAGAAAACTAAAGCTTGAATTGGAAAGGAAATGGTGTAAACAACACCTCTATTGACGCTTGATGTTTCTTTTTCACTATGAAAGCATGCATGATCCTTGTGAAACGTTTCGTATTTATTTTGACCTAGCTTTTCTGTCATCAAAGTAAGATATGGGAACATATAAAATCTCATTGCTCTTTAATGATTTAATAATTTGAACGTGGATATTCCATTCTTTGTTCAAGATGGTACCTTTGGCTTGTATGTTGCACTTGTTTAAAGCCAACATTCCACGTTTCTGCATGGTCCATAATAGAATATGGGATACTATAAAATACTAAAAACTAGCTAAAAATCTGAAGTGCTTCAATCTAAAGTTATGATCTACCTGTGCCTTGAGCTATCTCATGCATAGTGTCAAAAACTAAAAAACTAGAGAAGGGTCATAATTATTTAGGTGTTAATCCTTTATGGTACTTGTGGAATATGATATGCATGGCCATTTCTAGGCATGGACCTCTTCCTCAAGCAATCAAATGTATGTCACTCTTGCTGATGGAGACTGATTTAGCTTGGTTACTAACTAGCAGGCATCAAAGGATGAATTGGGAATGATAAGTTCGGTGGAAAGCTTGAGTGGATACATGCATGATATGCATTTGAATATTTTCTGCGAATCCACCCAATATAATTGTCCAGTGCATATATTTTGTAGTAGTATAACTTAATAACTTGTCAATCATAAATCAGTCCCACTGGTACCTCTATATATACAGAAAAAAGAAATATGCTACTATACTATGTGCTGTAGTTTTCTCATGCATGCATGATTTCTGTGCATTTCCGGCAATAAAGGAAATAAAATATCTGTGAAAGTTGTGTGTATTGACTTAATCACCATTGCCAGCTTTTAGTCCAACCACGGCAATGAATTCACGCATGCAACAAGTGAGAAGATGCTTGTGTCAATGCAAAATTGTTCCTTCTGCATGGAAATTTTTTGTGTTCCTTTGCTCCCCTCCTACAGTCCTGAGCTACTTATTGGGAAAAAAAAAATGAACTTGGAACTTGGAAGAGAGGCAGAGCAATTTATGGGATCATCATCAGCCCTCTTACCTGTCTCATGAGAAAGCAAAATTTAATTATTCTGCACACTCCAGTCTGAGTTTTCAATAATTACTATTAGAGTTTAGACATAAAGTGACCTCCATTAGATACCAAAATAGTTATACAGAGAGGATATATTGCCATACATAATTTTTTCAAAACTTTTTTACCACTGCTGTTTTTTACCAGAGAGGCTACTTGGTGTTGTTTTCTTTCTTGGACCTGTCATCTTTAATGATGTGGCAGTCAATTTGCAGAAGGTAATCCACTTATAATTCTGAATTATGATGTATGATTGACCACCCCATTACCAGATAGTCTACAGCAAAACGTTTGCATCCTCTTGTTTTGTATTTTTAATCCACTTGTAATGTTTTCTATTTACAGTATACAGACCAAGTAATGGAAGAATATTTACTCATCAGTTACCTCTGAAGTTGAGATGTTTCTACTGTTCATATATGTTCACAGTGTCAAATTTTTGCTGCATTATTTTCTATTGGTTGGATGCATTTGCATGATATTCTTTCCTGTAGTAAATATAACTTCTATGAAGAGCTTGTTCAGTTTCTCATGAGAATTTGAATTGACTTGAAATAGGTTATTTGTGTTGGACATGCGCAAAAAGTTAGCAAAGCATCTCAAGTGATAGTGTCAGAAATTTGGAGTCATTGAGGGGGTTGGGAAGGGTATTTCATAATACATTTAGTAATGGAAGCTTTGCGAAGAGTTTATGCTATCTGGAAGATAACTGCATTTCCGGGATATAAGTGGAAGTATGGAATGGGGAAATTTGTTTTTAAACATTACTGTGGAAAGTATTTATTGTCCTTCATTCAATGTTTGTTTGTCATTTTTCCAGGTGCATATACTGGAGTTTGTTCAGCACAGCACGTTCCTAGTTACAAGGATAATATTGACCAGTTCAAGGCTAAGGGTATTGATTCCATGATTTGTGTAGCTGTCAACGATTCCTACACATTCAATGCTTGGGTAGAAAAACTTCAAGATAAAGAAGCGGCAAGTCATAATCTCTAGTTCATTAGTCTTACTAATAAAGAAATATATACTACATTTCATCTTATTTTAATGACTGATTTTTTGCAGATGCTTTCCTGTGATTCATGTAACTTAAATTTTAAATATCTATGCAATTCATCATTATGGAGGCATATGTCTTAGTTACTGATTGATTGTTATAATCATTATGGCCAAATTTATTTTGGCAACAGTCACCCTTTCGGTTGTCGTTGTCTAATAATTTTGTCGCGGGGCAAAAAAAACCTCATCTTTGTGTATTATTGACAAGAAATTCTATTATGTCTAACTGTACTCATACCCTGCTTTTGCTTATTGTGATGTCAAGGCCCATGTTTCAAATTTGATATTTGTTATATTCTATATTTGCAGTCATTCTTTTGGATCAAGTTTTTCAATGTCCAAATAAAAATTTTGGAATTATAAATGAATTTTATGTTGATTTAAGTGATTTGTCAAATAGAAAATTTTAAATAATTTTAAATTTTAATATAATAAATTCAATTCTTCATAATTATAATTTCATTTCATTTCTATTCTATTCTATTCTATTCTAATTTCACAACACAAAACGAACCCTAAAGACAACTCTACTCATTGTTATACACAAAAATAGTAGGACTTTTGCTTTGTTAGGTAATTCGACAACCACCATCCAACCTCGATTGCTCACTAAAAAACATAAGGATTGATATTATTTTACTTCTCATTGATAATCAAAAACAAGTTACAACAAAAACCAGAAAATTAATACTTATTGTCATTGTGACATATTTCACAACAACATTGGAACTGAATATATAATTGCGACGTTATGGAGTAAAAGAAGCATTCTATCATGTACCAAAGTACCTACTTATAGAACTCCATCACCCCCACATTAGAAACAAAACATTCTAACTTCATAGCTCTAAATCCAGCAGCAGTAGCCAATGTAAGAAACTCTTGTTGAGTTCTTTCCTTTCCTCCAGGGTTTTGAGTCATCATGATCAGGTCACATTGGCAAGTGGCTTTAACGCTTGCACTAGTGTCCGGAATCATAGGAAGAAGTGCATCCATTACTATTACTTTTCCATTTTCTGGTATCGCCTTATAACAGTTTTTCAGCACTTTCACGCAATGTTCATCATCCCAATCATGAAGCGCCCACTACAACATATTCATGCAGATTCAGTTAATTTAAGCAATCTAGTCAAAAGTCAATACTCTGATAAAACATCATTGGACTCTCAACTTAAATTGTAATTATATTGGCACATTTACAATCAAAATGCTATCAACTGTATATTAAGAAGGGAAATTAAAATTTGATTTGAGGTACTAATATAAAGAAATGAAACAAAAGATTATTGGGTGATACATTTTTAATTATTATGAATGGAACTGCAAATATTGCCTATTTCACAAACGTTCGTAAACCATGACTTAACAGATTCCAACTAAAGTTCATCGACAATTTCAAATTTACCTTCATAAGGATAGCATCACCTTCTGGAACACTTTCGAACATGTCTCCCGCAACATGTTCCACTCCTGCATATTCATCTTATTAAGAATACATATATATGGCAGTGTATTATCAAATGAAAGAAGTTTTTGCTGGGGGAATAGACAAAGTCAATTCGATCCTTTTACCACTACATCTTTCACGGAGTTTGAAAATTAATAAAGTCTTTCAAAAGCATAATGAGACCCTCTAACTTGCCGTTTGCATTATTATCATTTCCAGTTAGAAATGAAAGAATTACTATAAAAATAAGACAAATGCAATTGCTTGAGCAACAGATTCAATAAAAGGCAGCACTATACCAGGATAAACAGGTGCTCGTTGTATAACATGTGGCAAATCAAAGTTAATCCCCCTAATATTTGACCATTTGGTTGTAATAGCATTGAGGGTAACTCCAAGGCTACCACCCACATCTACCAAAGTTTTGACGTGCTCAAAGCCTTTGTAACTATCAAGAATTCTGTCAATGACAATAGTTGTAGGGTTGATCATTCCCTTGTTGAAGACTTCATTGAATCTGGGATCTCTACTAGGATACTCGAATGCATTGGTACCATGCACCCTATCAAATGGAACTCCTCCTTCAACAACCGCATCACCTAACTGGTACCTAATTTTTTGTTCAACAGTAGATGTTAGGACAAGAAAATATAAAATGTAGTGTATTAATGCTATTTGTTAGGAAGACAATTAAAATTGGTTTTGCACAGAAAGATAGAACACATGACAAGATTTCAAATTGTGCCAAAAGATAAGGAAGCACCATTTAAAAAGTAATTCCTAAGTTCACTTTTAAAATTTTTCTAGTAAAAAAAAAAAATCATTTTGGAGCAAATTTCTATATTATCTTTATTAATAATAGTTTATATCTCCACACATAAAAAAAATTTGGGATAAAAAGGAGAAATTGTGCACTTAGTAGTGCATTAAAATAGTGTATTTTATAACTAAAAAAATTATGACTTATTCAAAGTTCATCTTTTTTTTTTTTTTTTTGAATGGAGGGAGTGGTATGAAGAATAATAATGCATACATAATGGTATAATAGGATAGAAGATCAATGACATTAAAGGGTCCCTCACCAGCTTTCAAGGAAAACTTTGTCTACATTCAACTCCAGCAAGGGTCCCAGGGAAACTCCTTTCTTATTTCGCACAAAGTACTTGGCCACCGGTGTCAGTCCGTATATTCTTTGGCTACGGCCATCATCACCGTCAATGGAGGAGCATGTGAACACGGCAAAGCTAGCAAGGAGGCGCAGCATCCGATCAAGCATAGGAGCGGCATTGGCATTTGGGGGCCCGTTAATCTCATTAGTATTAGTATTATTTCGAATTTTAGAAGGAGACAAGTGGGCAGCAATTTGGGAAGGAGATAGTTGCGCTCCGGGACCGGCTTTGGCAATGATCTCGAACAAGTCAAGCCGGATGGCAGCCATCAACGCCATGGGAAGTGATACGGAGGTGGCCAGCTGCATGGCGTACGAGAAGTGCTGCTCTTCTTCTTGTAATATTTCAGTACAACTGTTTGCTAATGATTCCATATTCATATTCCTTGTAATTTGCTATGATCCAATATAACTAAAGGTCTATAATACTTAACTGGATCGATTTGATTTCTAGCAATGGAATTTAGCAACAACTTTAACCCTATTTATAATAAGGGATCAAGGAGAAAAAAGAATCGATCACGTTCTCCAGGGTAGGGATATGTTGTTGCTATTATTTCTAGAAAAGTAAAAGGAATCTTAAAGTCCTTTCTTAAGTCGTTATCGTAGCAAATCTCCAAATTTCCTTTACCTTTCACTATTTTACTCCAAGCCAAGTCAAAATTCTGTAAACGACAGTAGCCGCCTCAATTTGCTGTCTGCTATTTCAAAAATAAGTCAAGCCAACCCAATAACTTTTTTCAGCAAAGCAAATCCGCCGTCAACTCAAATTTTTTTTTTGGAAATCGAGCATTCTCAAAAAGAAAAAAGAAATTATTCTCCGCCACCAATCTAAAAACCAATCATTTTCTTGTGATGAATAGATAAAATTACAGTTCTTCATCTCGGCAAAAATTAGTTTTGGTGTCTTTTATAACTTTAAAAAGCCAAGGTTATTGTGCATGAATCACACCCTTGGTTTTCAAAAAATTTTCTTTTTATGGTTGGCTGATTTATAAGAAAATAGCAGAAAATAAAGTGATTTTTTTAAGGGTTGGTGATGGGCGGTTTCACTTTGTAAGATTTTATTTGGCTTTGTTTGTAGAAAAATACTGAAATTAACAACTTGCACAACTTCACTTTGCAGGACTTTATTTGACTTGACTTGTTCGAAAATATTGAAGCCAACAACTTATGCTATTTTCAAGTGAGATGACTGAGAAAAATTGAACAGAGTAAATTAGACAGAGTAAGACTGAGAAAAATTGAACAAAAGGATCCGAAATGAGATATTGCATCACGGTCAGCAGGAATTCAGCCAGTCAAATATTGTTAGCTAGATAGCTGGAAAGTTCTAAATAGCTGAAAGCGCATCATTATCAGGTTAGTTAGCAAGTATATTTAAAAGAGTGAGACATCGGTGGCCAAGCTGACTGTGCAAATCTTCGTTTCCTGGCTGCTTGGCTTTAGTCTCTTGAGGTAGGCTTCTTTTTTTTTTATTTTATTTATTTTTTATTAATTTAAGTTTTCTACTTTTTTCCTTTCCCTGTGATTTTGCGATTAGAATAAAAAAATGTGGAAATTATGAATTGATGAGTTCTCCATTTGTTTCAAGGTAGGTGGTGCACGTATCTTCCAGATGTTCAAATTATGAGTCATATAGTCCACTTTGTCTCTATGCATCTAAACAAATTTAAGACAATACTTTATTGTATTAAAAATTATTTTTTCTAGTAGTGTAATGTAGCCATTTATTTTTTCAGTGTGTATATCATTAATATTATAAAAATATATTGGAATATAACACTTGATAACTTGCAATTGTAGAAAATTCAATTTTATTATTTTTTTAAGATAAGTGACACAATAATTAAAGTTTTAAATATTAATGTTAGGCATTCAAAATTTGAAACTCATCCGATATAAATGCAATAATTCTAATAATATAAAATAGTTTTTAAAAAAGTTATCAAATTAAATATTGTATGTGTTTTACAAAATCGGAGATAATGCTAAGAATATGAATTATGAATTATGAAGCATACTCAGCCCAGCAGATTCAGTGAATTATGAATTAGCTGCATGCTTATGAATTATGATGGTGATTTATTTGGGTTGAATTTGTGCGTTCAAACTATTCAGAGAATTCCAATCCTAATAAAGACAAAGCTTTCAAAAAATATATTGAAAGCTAAAAGATTTTTCATCAATTAATAATCACATAATTCCAAAGCAAATGTAAATGAATAACTCTAATCAACCCAAAGACTAAAATTCGCTTTAATCTCATGAAAAAACCAAAAAACAATTTGTTGGAGAGACAACACATGTCAAGTTTAATTAAAGCGGTTCAAAAAACAGTAGAATTCAACTTGAACAAAAAAATGTTAGACCAATAAGTTTTGAATTTTCTCACGTGGTTTAGTTTTTCTCTTATTTTTTAAATATAAGACAGTATTAATGAACACAACAAAATTTAACCCTAATATCCCAATTTCCATACAAAAACCTAAACAACTAAAATAAAAGAGTTAATAAAAAATCTTTATAGGATAAAAGTTTGCAAATTTGGATTAAAAAAACATGCCAAAAGTAATAATTCTTAAAATAGAATTAAAATAAAAGGGGTTAAAGACTTTTATAATGTCAAGTGAATGAGAAGTAACATTTAAGCTGAGAACTAGAGAATAGTTTAGAATTAATTTTTATTATTCTTGACATTTACGAAGTGATGGGCAGGTATCAAAATTTTTTAAAATTACTAATAATACGATTTTGCTTAGTTTAAGTACTCATTAGTGTTTTTCCCACCCTCAAGTTTCACAAAGTATGGGTGGACAATTATAGAAATTTTAAAAAAATATATTAGCAATGATTTATGTTTCTTCCAAAACAGTGTAATCGCTGGCGCATCTTGACGGGGTTGGGATGTTCCATTACGGCGGCAGAAATGGAGCTTGGGTTTTGTAACTATTACCAAACGGTCAAGCCTATATGCTTTGTTTCAATTATAAAACAATTTCTTTGTCTATATTCAAAAAAAGAGCACATCAGAAAAGTTTATTTAACTCTATTGTCAACAATAGGTCTAAGTTTTGGTGTAGAGGGCAAAATGGATTTCTCTTCTAGGACTTTAAACCTTTTATTATTGTTGTTGTTGTTGTTGTTTAATTTTGGATAAATTTTATGATATTGGGTTTGATAAAATTTTGGTATGAATCACTTTTCCTTATGAGTATGGTTATAAAAAGTAGTACCAGTTACAGTACATAGAGGGTAAATATCGCATATTTGATGTGTTTTAACCCCATATATAATAGGGGGTTAAGGGATTTGCTGTTGCTATTATTTTTTATTCGATTGTGGCCTAAAGTAAAACAAATATCACAAACTCCTTTCTTAATTCATTATCATAGCAAATTCCCGGATAACTAATTATTAGATCTTGCGTCACGGTCAACAAGAATAAAAAAATTGATTGTGGCCTATTTTTTATTCGATTGTGGCCTTTTCTTTTTTCTTTTTGGTGAGCTTTCTACTTTTTTTCTTTCTCTGTGATTTTGTTTCCGGCTAGGTGGTGATATTCAATACCTTTTTACCATATGGATGCCAACTATAGTGAAAATTCACTTAGAATTTCCAATGTGTATATCATTAATATAATAAAAATATATAGGAATATAACACTTGATAACATGCTTGCGTGGAAAATTCAAAATTTTAATATTTTTTAAAGATTAGTGAAACAATAGTTAAATTTTTAAATATTAATGTTATGCATTCAAATTTTGAAACTCATCCGCTATAAATGCAATAATTTTAATATATAGAGTATGTGTTGAAAAAAATTATCAAATTAAATCTTGAATGTGTTGTACACAATTGGAGATAAGGCTAGGAATATGAATTATGAATTATGATGCATACTCAGCCCTACATGCTCAATGGATTATGAATTAGATGCATGCTTATGAATTATGATAATGGTGATTTATTTAGCTTCTTGTTGGAGAAATCATACACACTCTTTGTCAAAGATTGCTTGGCTTGGAATTTTGTTTTGGTCCCCCCGAGGCACAAATTCTCAGCCACCAGTATTGATCGTTATTTAAATAATCGTCTTTTAACTTTAACTCATACTTTGATTTCAAGTCCAACGTTCAAAAAAGTTTAATTTAGTCTCTCAATTTCATAATTTGCTTCAATTTTGTTGATTTTGAAAAGTATTCAAAGATACACCCTATTCAATGCATAAGAAGCACGTGCAATCTTCCAAGTCAACGGTAGAAGAACATAATCCCAGTACATGTGGGTCTTACTATTTTTCTTTTTTTTTTTTTGAGGGAAAAAAAAATCCTATGTTTGTCTTCTTCCTTTTTCATTGCTAATGCTCCTTTTCTATCCTCGTGACTTTTTGGGTTGAAGGAAAAAAAAATCCTATGTTTGTCTTCTTCCTTTTTCATTGCTAATACTCCTTTTCTATCCTCGTGAACTTTTTGGGTTGAAGTTGTGCATTCAACAACCTTTTTTTTTTTTTTTTTGGGTTGGTGTTATTGATATTTTTGGAGTAAGAAACAGGTCCTTGGCGCTTGCAAAAACTATTCAGAGAATTGAAGCGATTGAATCTTGATGTCCAGGAGTTTACTCATGTTTCTTCAGAAGCTTATTACCAGCGAATAAACTTGCAAACCATAGAGGTGACAAAAGAAAAAAAAAACAATTATTCTTGTATTTTTCCTAAAGAGCAAAAGGCTAAATCAAATGTTACCAAACTTTTTAAAATCTAGATTTTGCTAATTCAATTTTTCCTTTTGAGAAGGTCACCCAACGTTTGAATATGCGATTATTTTTATTGTCATTCCGCCAAATCTCTTTGTTAGCAACCGTATAAAATGTAAAATATTCAGAGTGCAATTATGCAGTGGCAAAGCTAGAATTCAATTTTAGTAGGGGAATACTAAAAATTTTAATTGCTTGGTTTTTGAAAAAATGGTGGCCAATATTTAAGCATATATAAGCAATAATTTGGTAAACGAAAGATGAAATGGAAACAATATTGACAACCTCTAATAATAAAGATAAAGCTTTCAAAAAATATATTGAAAGATAAAAGAACTTTCATTAATTAGTAATCACATAATTCTAAAGCAAATGTATATGAATAACTCTAATCAATCTAAAGACTAAAGTTCACTACAATCTCATAAATAAATAAAAAATATTCCCATAACAAACATCTAAATAACTAAAATAAAAGAGTTAATAACAAATCCTTATAGAACAAAAGTTTACATATTTGGATTAAGAAATGCCAAAAGTAAAACTCCTTAAAATAGAGAGGAGGAGCATTATTGGCAGTAGAAGTCAAGGATTCAGTGGTTAAGGGATGGGGATAGCAATTCTCAATTTTTCCATGCTTCTACAATTCAGAGGAGGAAGAGGAACAGTATTGCAAATTTGATAACTAAGGAGGGGAGGGTGTGTGTAACTAAAAGGGAGGTAGAAGAGGAGGTTGTCGGGTACTTTGCCAAGTTATATACTTCTGGTCAACCAGCTCCGTCTCATTCTTTGCTGGAAAGGTTTCTTCAATCTATCACTCAAGCTATGAATAGGAGACTGATGAGGCCGATGGAGGAAGATGAAGTGAAAGCGGCCCTGTTTCAAATGAATCCTAATACAGCGCCAGGACCGGATGGTATGACTCCTTTGTTTTTCCAAACTTATTGGACTGAGGTTAAATTTGATATTATCAATGCTGTGACGGAGTTTTTTCATAGTAAGAAATTGCTTAGGAAACTCAATCATACTTTGAATACTTTGATACCTAAAGTTCAATCTCCAGTGTCAGTAACACAATATAGGCCTATTAGCTTGTGTAATGTGGTCTATAAGCTAATGTCTAAGATCTTGGCTGACCGTCTTAAGCTGTGTCTCCATAAGTGTATTAGTCCAAATCAGTCCGCATTTATTCCGGGTCGTCAAATTCTTGATAATGTGGTTGTAACTCATGAGTGTGTTCATACTTTGAATTTGATGAGACAAGGAAGAAAGGGGTATATGGTAGTGAAAATCGATATGGCTAAAGCTTATGACAGGGTGGAGTGGGGGTTTTTGGAGCAGGTCATGAGGAAGATGGGGTTTGCTTGGGGAGTGCTTAGGTGGATTAGGCAATGCCTTTGTACTAGCACTTTGTCCATTAATATTAATGGTGAGTCATGTGGGTACATTAGGCCATCTTGAGGTATTCGTCAAGGAGATCCTCTATCGCCTTATCTGTTTCTTATCGTGTCGGAGGGGTTGTCTCATCTTATTACACGGGCTAGTGACCATGGGGATTATAAGGGGATGAGGGCTAGTAGGAATAGGCCGATCATTACACATTTGCTTTTTGCTGATGATTCGTTGCTATTTTGTGAGGCAGAGGTGGGTCGGACATAGGTGTTACAGGATGTTCTTTATCAATATAGTCAATGTTTGGGCCAAGGAATCAATTTGGATAAGTCATCTGTGTTTTTTAGTCACAATGTCTCCAGGGCGGTACGGGTTGAGATTTGTCAATTGATGAGGAGAGGGGTGGGGAGATGAAGGAACAAGCTAATGCTCGCTATTTAGGGTTGCCTATGAGGATTAGCTGCTCGAAAAGGGAGGTGTTTAATTTTCTTATTCAGATCTAGAATTGGAGGACTCAGTTCTTAAGCTTGGCGGGCAAGGAAGTACTCATTAAATCGGTGATCAATGCTTTACCAACATATGTGATGGGCTGTTTCAAACTTCCAATGGGTGTATGTAAGGAGATTTGTCACCTCACGACTAATTTTTGGTGAGGTGTGCATAAGGATGCAAGAGCGAAAATCCATTGGAAAAGGTGGCAAGAGCTTACTAAGGTAAAGGAGGAGGGAGGGTTGGGGTTTCAAGATCTTCAACTCTTCAATGATGCTTTACTGGCTAAACAACTCTTGCGAGTCATGTCACAACCAGATTTATTGCTGAGTAGAGTCATTAAAGCCAAGTATTTCCCTCATGATCAGTTGCAGTCCGCAGTAGAAAGGACAAATGCGTCTTGGTTGTGGAAGGGGTGGATGAGAGCAAGAATCGTTTTGCAAGGCACGGAGCCGCATATTCGCGATAATGCATATTCGGTTAGGTCAACATATCATAATTTGCAGCAAGAAAGACAATATGAAGATCAGCAACCTGAATGTAATACTGCACGAGAGAGGAGGCATGGTATGTGGAATGCAACCTGGAAACTGAAGGTAACAGGTAAAATGAAACATTTTGTCTGGCGGTGTTGTCACAATATCTTGTTTTTAAATGCCAAGCTGTAACAAAGGAAATTGTAGGTGGAGCCTTCATGTCCAGTGTGTGGCGTAGAGGGTGAGACGATTGAGCATATGGTGTTCAATTGTTCTCACGCTAAAACTGTTTGGCGGTTAGCTAATATAGACTGGGCTAAGTTGGATTGGTACCAAGCCACTTTTCACCAATGGTGGCAAGATTTATGCTCTCAGCGTCGAGAGGATATATGGATGGAACGAACTCAGTTTACAGCCTACATCCTATGGATGCTATGGAAGAGCAGGAATGTGTGGGTTTTCTAGCGTGAATAGATGGAGGCGAGAGAAATAGTAGAGCCAGCGCGGCATGCTTGGTTGGAATTTTCTAAAGCAAATAAGAGTTAGCTAGGATCGGCAAGTTGATCAGTGACTGACGTGTAAATAGTGTGGGTGGTATATAGGAGGTGGAATAGGACGGTCTCTTGTAGTCGACAGTTTAGTTAGTAGATTTATCGTTTTGTTCGATACTGACTATCTTTTGCCAGTCCTGTCTTTTCATAGGATGAAGGGTAGTATGTTGATAAGAAGTCATTTCGTCTTAGCCGCACAGAGAGCTAAGAAGAGTCCAATTGTGGAGGACATTTCTTGTAAAGGTTAACTTTTTAAAAAGTTAATAACATTATCGATGTTTCGGCAAAAAAAAAAAATACTCCTTAAAATAGATTAAAAATAAAAGGGGTTTAAAGACTTATAGTGTGAAGTGGATGAGAAGTAATATTTAAGCTAAGAACTAGAAAATAGTTTGGAATTATTTCACTTGAAGTGTTTTTTTTTTTTTTGGACATTTACGAAGCGATGGGGCAGGTATCAAAATTTTTACAAATTAATAATCCGATTTTGCTTAGCTTAAGTACTCGTTAGTGTTTTTTCTTCTCCTCCTCCCCCCCCCCCCCACCCCACCCCCCACTCCCCAAATTTCACAAAGTATGGGTGGACAACTACAGAAATTTTTAAAACTATATTAGCAATAATAGGATTTTGGAGGAACGCATTTCCCCATCTTAGGTCTCCGAATGATTTTGGTCCATCTTGACGACGTTGTTTAATTTAATACTAGTGTGACTAACAAAGCTAGATTGTTTTGGACATTTGTATGAATATATGGGTTTGGAATGTTCCATTATGGCGGCAGCGATGAAGATTGGATTTTGTAGCTACTCTAAAACGTTCAAACCCATCGTATAAAAAAATAGAATAAATCAAATATTTTGCTTCTTACAAACTGCAATTTAATTTTTTTAAGTTTCACAAATATAAAAATAATCTTTTTAGTCCCTTATATTTTAAAAGTGGCCTTTTTGATCCTTTGTCATAGTTTCATCGTGAAATCTGTTTATAAAATTCATGTTTGCTTTCTTTAAAGATAAAAAAGTCTATTAAAATATTAATTAGTCAAAATTTGTAATTTTTATATCTATTTTTATCTTTATCTTTATCTTTTTCTTCTTCTTCCTCTCTATCTCTTATTCTTCATCTTATACCTACCAATACCATATCCACATCATCATTTAACCTATCTTATCTACAAGAATAATAGTATTACTTATTGTGTTCATTTCATCAACTTTGTAAGTCGTAATTGTAAATAGAGAGTAAGAACAAGAAGCGTAAAGAACTATCAAATTATTTTCTCTTGGGGAAGGGGATTCGGGAGGAAGTAAAAGGAAAATAAGACCAAATGATCAAATATAAAGCATATAACTACTCTATCTCTATATATTACAAATCCCAATACAAGAGGAGTTACCTTCTTTTCTCTCTCTAAACTAATACTACTCCTCCTAACCATTGTAAAATTGAACCAAGTGTGAACCAATCAAGCAAGGAGTGAGGTATCAATCTGTCGAGCTAGTCAAACAAAAAATAAAAAACTTAATGACATTATTATGATGTAATAAATATAAAGTAATTATAAAAATATTAATATTAGTATATAAATATATTAGAAATATATTATTTAGTTTTTTTAATTTGGTTGAATTTAAATTAAATATAAATTGTATGAAATCCAAAATGTATGATTGAATAATTTCATAAAAATAGTATAAAAAATGTTTTGAGAATGTGTTAGAAATTGTAAGAAATCTCATTTATAATTTTTTGAAATTTTAAATTTCAAAAAATTAAAAACTTTACGTATGAAAAATCCAAAATATTCACATAAAAAGCATTAAAGAATGCGTATTATAAAAATATGGAGTCAAACTATAATTTTTCAAAGCTAAAATTTTATTTTAAAAAAATAGCTAAAATTCAAGACAAACCCTAAAATATAAGTCAATCTCGGTTTTGACCAATCAAACTGGAGTTTGACTAAGTTTCAAAGAAGCCATTTTTTAGCAAAATTCAAGTCAGACCCATGGCCAGTTAGCGATCAAACCTATCCAACAAGCCAGTTTGGTCGAGGTTCAATAACACTACTAACATTGAAAATTCCAAATTGGGAGTATCCTATATAGCTATTGGAAAAGCCAAAAACTATATATATAGTTAACTGTGTATATAGTTTGAGTCTCCGTTAATGGTAAAATGGAACATTTTTAGCAATGTTGTCAGAACTAGATTTGAGTACTGATAAAAGTGAGATATGCAACTCAATCCAATATCCACAACCAACGATTCCACGAGCAATCTTTCCAAAGAATCACCTGCAAAACAAATCTTGGAGTGGGTCTCTAAGGAAGAAGCTCCGATGCTCAAGTTAGTGATTAAGAAGGTGGATTTTCTTTAGAGAAAATAGGGTTTTCATCCTCCATACTTGGCGGCCTCACCATGAATATATACTTTATCTCCAAAATCCAAGAAACATGCTACAGTAGGGCTTTTGGATGTTATCTACACTTAGCCCATTGTGAGATTCCTTTTGGGCTGGGCCTTTTCACACTAATGTTTAGTGGTTTAAATTCGATATTGTTGGGCCATGGGCCAATGTCCCATATATATCATAATCCCCCTAGACCTTGGCGTGACTAATTAGGCTGAGGTCTCACCGTTGCTAGGGTTTGGAGATCAAAACTTAGAGCTTAGGTGTAACAATGATGAAAGTCACGTTCGTAGCCCGAAGGTCTCAATTGGCATTAATTGTGCTTGAGACCACTCGACTACAACACACAAATGCTAATCAAGGAATACTTGGAAATACTCGCAGGATACAAAAAGGTCATTTGAAAATTGGTGAAACCCCCCATTTGCAGTCACTCTTCCGCAAAAACCATCTCCATTCACTCTCATGTCAATGGAAGAAGAAAAGCTCCCAGTTGACAAATTCCTCTGGCAGAAGCATCATTTCTGGTGAAGCCTTTATTCCCAACCAAAACACTAGCGCAAGTAAAAGCACAAGTAAGTATGTTTTTTCTGGTTCTTTATCAGAAGGGTTTTCACGGCTAATGGGTAGATCTTTATCCTTGGCCGACAATGTTAGGGAAGAGAGTTTGATGAGATCGTTAGGCCAAGGAGATAGTGAAATTTAGAGAGTTGGTTAGGATAGTTTTAGGAAAACTAGAAAGAAAAGACAAAGAATAGAAGTTGAAAGTCCAGAGGAGGGACTGTCACCGAACAAAAGTAGGTTGAATTCACCAGTGGTGACAAGTTCTTCTAGGGGCAAAAAGGAAGATTTTAGGCCCAGATCCCTAGAAGCTTATCTCAAAAAATTCACCCCAACAATTGAGGCCTAATCTCAACTTTAGGAGAAATCGAGGTAAAGAGCCTTAGGAGGAAGTATCACATCCTGAAGAAATATGGGGCTAGAGCTGCAGAGTCAAAATGATGGGCCTGTTGACCTCCTATGGGATGTTATATAGTTTATGAGAAATAGCTAATGGCAAGATTGAGATTTCCCTTATACAGTCTGATGCCTGAGATCCTTAGATACTATAGGACAGTTTTAGCTCAACTAGCATCCAATTCAGTTAGGATCATAATTGGATTTGAAGTTTTGTGCGGAAGGGTCAAATTGTAAGTGCAGTCAATTTATTTCGGTATTTTTATTGCATGAAAAAGTTAGCAAACTCCAAGGGTTATTTTGCATTCTTTCCAAGGTCCGAAAACAAAATAGAGAAACCTACTACTCACCATGATTGGAACCAAAGATTTTTTTTTTTTTTAAATTGAAACCTTGTGGATATAGATAGAGTGATTCTATGGGGATGCTACTGGTACTTAAAGAAACCAAAAAAAGTATAGCCCCCAAGGCCGAGAAAACATGGAGCTGTGGAAAAAGAGGATTGGGAAATATACTGAAGAGGAGCTGGTGAGGTACAAATTGAGTTCGGCTGTAGTAGATGCCAGACCTTAGACCTTAAGATATGTTCAAAATAAGATGTCAAAGGGTAGGATTGTTATGCCTAAGAGTCATTATCCATAGTTAGTTGAAATTTGAAACTAACTGGTACTTTATTTTGTAGTGGTGAGCTTTGCCTCGTTAGTGAACAAGAAAGATATCGCACCCTAGAAAGATGCAAGAGGTTGAGAAAGGGGCCTCTTCATTCAGGATGCCATTGGTTGCTGAGCCTACAGAAAAGAAGGCCGAGAAGAAAAGCATTGAGGTAAAGGCAGCCGCCAAAGGCAAAAGAATCAAGATGACCAGTACCATGAAGAAGGCCAGTCAGAAGGCTGCTAAAGCTAGCACCTTGGAAACAACCTTCCATTTTTGTCTTTTAGGAGAGTATTCTCCTAGAGTGACAATTTAGGGCATTGAGGGACAGAAAAAGAAAGTAGAAGACATGCCTAGCTCAGAACTTAATAACAACACATTTTTGGTAATTCCTCAGGTAGAGAATTGAAGACATGCCTGTGCTTTAATGTCACTTGTTAGCTCCAAATAAGACTAACGTAGTGTAGAGCTAACTACCTGGAAGAGGATGTTGCAAAGCTAAAGGTAGAGATTTCCCTGTTACAGGAGTCCGAGGTGACATCCACCATTCTCAAGTGAAGGTGTTGGGCCCAGAAAAGGGTGAAGACTGAGAATTCCTAGCAACACCACCAACTGGAATCCAGCCAGAGAGAGGTTCAAAGGTTGAAAGGGAACAACCAAGGAGAGTTCATGCAATTGCTGGTGAAGAAACTCTTTTGCACAAACAACTTTGGCAACTTCGTAGCGAACTTCTCCTAAGCAGCCAAGAACTTAGGGAGGCACGGCTCAACCGTAGAGATCCAGGAAAAGTTTTCAGATTTAAAACTTCAGGAGCTACTGTTCGGTGAATTGCAAGCGTACAATATCAACAAGTAATAAAGTGATAACTAGAGTATCATTCCCACGAGGATTGTTTTCAATTTAACCAATTACTTACCAATATGATTAATTCAACAACAAGCTAGCCAATTAAATTGTTTTATGGTAAATTAAACTAAAGAAGGAAAAATTAATAACACTTGATAAAAACAACAAATAAGATGTTAGAGATTTCGGCTTCACTTAATCAATCCTAATTAACTCTCTTGACTTGTCATGCAATTAACTTAAATTCCAAATTATGATGGTGAAATTTCCCTAATGTAAATTAATAGCCGACATCGGTCTAATAACCCTATTTAGATTAAAATCAACTCACACTTGGTCTAGGTGAATTTAGATTTCTAAATGCATTAAGAACTATGGAAATTCCCGGATTCGATCTAAGTAGCCACGACTTAGTTCTACTACCGAAACCACATGAACAACCTAGATTATTACCGTCTAAATTGAATTCACGGTTTAATATCACATGAGCACATGCATGTTATCTCCACACGGTATCAAACAAGCATAAAAAATCAATTAAGTGGTGATCAATCACCTAAAAGCATTAAGAACATGATATTAAACTCATAATTGAAATATAGGTTGCATGAACAAGTCTTAAGAATTAATTATTCATGATTAAGATCAATCTAATCTCTAACAATTTAATTAGAACATAATGAAATTTAAACTAGCAACAAAAATAAAAGTAAACATAATTAAAATTAAAATAAATTCTGAAAATTTTTAAAGCACAACTAGAAATTCATAACAAAAGAAGAAATAAAACTACTACAATTAAAGACAAGAAAAGAAAACTAAAATTGCTAAACTTTAACTCAGTAAAGAAAAACAAGAAAAGACAAAATTGAAGACTTGAAGTCAATGAACAAAATAAAATTCTGTTTCTGGATTGTTTCACCCGTAAGCTTCCAGAAGAAAACAACAATTGCTGCTAGCTTTACACCCAAGTCAAGCTTGGCGGCTGAGTTTTGTATCATAAACTCTGAAACTCAAGTCACGAAGAGAAGAAGCAAACAAAACAACGTCTAGAACTCAAAGAAAAACTGATTTGCGGCTAAATTTTCTGGAGAAAAGAAAGCTGAAGCAAACCCGAAACTAAAACTAAAGAAAAGAAAGAAAAGACCTTGGGTTGAAGAGTAAAAAGTCGTGGTAATTTTAAAAATTCTGCAACCGAAGTTAGACGAATTGCATCTTGAACTAAAGAAAAGAGAAGAACAAAACAGAACTTGCTGCTACTCCTAGCTAATGACCGAAAGGAAAAATAAAAGAAAAGAAGTCTAGCTGTTGTTCTAACAGAAAACAGAAAGAAAAAGAAAGAAAATTCTGCCAACTCTAAACTAAAGCTAAGAAAAAAGAGAAAGAATGAAGTAAAAGAAGACATGAAAGACTCGATGGCTGCCTCCTTCTTTTATAGAAGAACTTGGCTGCTTCTTGTTTCCAAATTCTGCAAACCCAAATCCTTCTTTGTTTTGCTTTTTGTCTTCAACTTGTCATCGGTTTCCTTTGTTTCCAAATTTCAGTCATATCCAAATTAGTTTGCACCTCAGCTTGGTTCTTCTTATTTCTTTTTCCCGATTTGTAGCTGTTTTCTTCTCCTTTCTCTTTGTGTGCTGCTCGGCTTTTCCTTTTTGTTTTTCAGCAGCTTTGTTTCCCTCTTTTGTAACAGCTAGGGTTGTTTTCTATTTCCAATTTGCTACAGCTTAATGCTTAAGGAAGTCTCCTTTTGTTTCTTGTTTTTCAGCTTGTGTCTTTTTGGTCAGCTCGGCTCTTCTTCTTGTTGCTTGTTTCCTGATTTGTTGCTGCCCGAAGTTTCATTTTTCTTGTCTCTCTCTCGGCTGTGTTTCTTTGTTGCAGCCAACAAAAATCTTCTTTGTCTTTTTGTTGAGGTAATTTGGTCAAGCTTTGATAAGCTTTCTTGGCTATAAAGTAACAAAATAATTAGTTAGTCCTTTGTTCTCAATTTAGAAGTAAAATTCAAGATTAAGCTCAAAAGTTCTAAAAATATTTGAAAACTTGGAAATCATAAAATCAAAGGATAATTTGGCCAAAATATGTAAAAACAAATTAAAATACAAGCCAATTTCTAACCAAAATGAATAAGAAAACCCTATATAAAATAGAGTTATCAGCTACCCAAGTATAACTAGGCCTATGCCAAGGCCGTGAAGGGGTATGATGGATCATTTACGTTGCTGAGTCACTTGGCATTTTGGGACTCGCCTATGATAGTAAAAGAACTATGAGGATGCCAGATGAAAGAGAAAATAGACCTACGGACTCCCCAATGTTAAGAGATGGAAGGTCAAGAACCTGAAGGGGAAATTTCTTCTCGTATTGAGGGAATGCACAAAGAGGCTAGTTCCTAGGCTCTTGTTGTGTTTTGTGTTTACCTGTTTTCTATTTTTTTTTTGGTAGCAACAATTCATTTACTAATGAAAATATGATTTCATTTTATCTCCATACTACCAGAGCCATTATTTTACCATGGAGTTTAAGCCTAACATTGTGGATGATAAAGTGAGATCTTTCAAGGTTGAAATAGGTGACTTCAACGAAATGATAAATAGACTAAGGCATGAAAATAACCAATTAAGAGTTCACGTCACTCATCTTGAGAAACTAACTTGTGTTCTTAAGGAAGATAAAGCAAAACAGCAAAGTGTAATAAGAGATCTCATCCAACGAGAGAGATCCATCGCTTCACAGGGTGAAATGTATAGGAAGAAAGTCTCGGACCTTTCCTCTGAGATCTTATTAAACTTCGAGATCAAGGGACGAGATGAGTTGATCCACACCTTTACCCAGGAGTTAGAAGGGAAGAAATGGGAGATCCAAGGTCTCCAACAGTTGGCAAGTTCATATAGGAAACAAATTTACGAGTTACAGTTTGAGTGTAAAACCTGGAGACAAAAAGTTGAGAAGATGAAGGCTCATATGAAAGACAAAAGCTTAAAACCAATTCTTGACTATGAGAACCCTATCAAGGTCATGTTAGCTAAACTAGTATTACTAGTTCAGCAAGATTAGAAAGATAGCATCTGATAATAGAGAAAAGAAACCCTGCTAGATATGTACATATAGGATAAGATTAGATATGCAAAGCAGAAACGAAAACTATAGATTTTTCATGTGTAATGCTCATTATTAAAAAATAGATTGTAATAAGAGTTCTCTGCCCCTTGGGATGTTTGGGATATATTGTCCAACATTCATTATTAAAGAATAAATTGTAATAAGAGTTCCTCACCCCTTCGAGTATTTTGGATATATTGTCATTTCTATAATAATGTCTTTATTTCTCCACCCCTTAGGATGTTTGAGACCTCACCATTCTTTAGGATGTTTAAAAGTACATAGCTTTACTTAAACTGAATCGAGGTTACACGTGATCCCCTCTATTTAAAGGCCACGAGTTTTGATTGTTAATCAATTTCATCTGCAACCATCGTATTATTGGAGCATGGATTTGGCATTTCATGCACTTTTGTACAAAGTGTAAGTGTCTAGGAACATAGTGGGCCAATAGTAACCCCCATCTGATAATCTTTTTGGCTAATATACGAGAACCCACATGGCTTCAACAAGATCCAATGTGGACTTCCTTGAGTATATAGTCTATTTGTTGGGGTTCCACACACCTCAACAACAGTTGAATGCATGAACGTTTGTAAAATACGCCTTCTTGCAGAATATACTAATGCACCTTCAACTTCACCTTTCGGGGCCTCTCTTTTATTTTTTTGGTAATTTCCCATTTTGCAAATATCATTATATGGGAGTCATCTAGTTATCTCCCCATTTTTCAATAACCATGGTGGTATTCTCTTCAACATTTCGGCAGGGGAGCACTTCAACTAAGACCTTTTTACTCAAATGAAAGAATGCTGAAGATGCTAGCTTGCTCAAGGCATCGGCTGTCTTGTTCTTGAACCTCGATATTTGCTCGATGCCAAATTTATGGAATTGTTAGCTGAGTTATTAGACTTTGTCCAAGTGCCTCTTCATTTGGGGCTTTTTAGCTTCATAGGCACCTTGACTTGATTCACCATCACTTGAGAATCAATGTACACCTTGATGTATCGTGCTTTCATCTTTTTTACCAGCTTATGCCCCGTGATCAAGCCAACTCCACTACCCTTTTCATTGGAGACCTATCAACATACAAAGTCTATGACTCTGGGTTATTAACTTCTAGCTATTGACGTTCGGGTGAGACTGAGTTACCTACACTACATGTCTCCTTCATAGCATCTCAACTATGAAATCTGCCAAGACTTGTGCTTTGATAGCTTCGTGGGGTTGGTACTAGATATCATGCTCCCTAAGTTCACTGGCCAATTTTGCCAATTTTCCTAAGGTTTCAAGTTTGTGTAACACCTGCTTGATGTGTTGATCAGTCATGACACAATATGGAGTGAGTTTGGAAATAAAGTCAAAGCCTCCTAATGGAATTAACTAGAGCCAAGACCAGCTTCTCCATAGGGAAGTATCGCACATTACCTCCTTGCAAGGCATGGGTGATACAATACACAGGCATTTTAACATGGTTCTCATCTCGGATTAATACTGCACTAATAGTATTATCCGAGGCCGCTAGATACAGAGATAAGTCTTCTCCTAGTCTCAATTTTGTTAGTGTTGGTAAGCTAGCCAAGTGTGCCTTTAACTCTTCATAGGTTTTTTGGGCACTCCTAGGTCCATTTGAAAATTTTTGCTTCTCATAGTGCTTGGAAGAAAGATAGGTGATGGTATGCTAACCTAGAATGACCCTATTTAAGGTTGCTAGAGATCCCATCAGCTTTTGGACTTTTTTAACATTTGGGAAGGTGTCATCTCAACAATAGCTCTCATTTTTTTGGGGTTGACTTCAATTTCCTGCTTAGACACCATGTGCCCCAAAAGTATACTTCTTGGGGTTTAGGCACATACATGTCTCCATTAGAGTTTGCAAGGTTTCTTCTAGATCAGTTGGGTGTCGTTAACCATACTACTTTTTATCACCATATCATTTACATAGACCTCTATATTTCTGCCAATCTATTTGGAAAATATTCAGTTGGCCAATCTTTGGTATGTTGCTCCAGCATCCTTTAGCCAAAATGGCATCTTCTTGTAGCCAAAGATCCGTATTTCTGTGATGAAAACAGTCTTCTTAGCGTCTTCTTATTCTATCAGGATTTGATGGTATCCCTTGTAAATATTTAGAAACATTAGAACCTCATATCCTAATATAGCTTCAACCTTTTGATCAATCATTGGTAGGGGTTAGCAATCTTTGGGACAATATTTGTTAAAATCGGTATAGTTGACACATATGTGCCAACTACTAGCTGGCTTTTTCACCAACACTAGATTGGTCAACCATGTTAGATAAAAAACCTTCTTCAATACATCAGTTTGTGGTAACTTATTTAGTTTTCATTAACAACTTGATTCCTTTCAAGGGCCAATGCCCTCTTCTTTTGCTGGACAGGCTTAATCCTCGGATCAATAATTAGTTTGTGAGCAATCAAAGAAAGTGATATTCCGACCATGTCTTCTAGACCCCAAGCAAATATTTTCTTATACTGCCACAAGAGGATGATGGTTTTGTCCTTCACATCAACGAGCAATGATGCTCCAACTTTAACCACCCTGTCTGAATGGTCATCATTAACTAAAACCTCTTGCACCTCATCTATTATCTCAAGTGTGTTGGATTATTATTTCAAAATAATGGGGTTTCAATTTTCCCGATGTGTCGCCTCGAGATTTTAGGAATTGTGTATCCCTCCGGAATGAACTTTTGGTTTTCCCGATGTGTCACCTCGGGACTCTTAGGGATTGTAAATCTCTTCTTGCTCTCTACCAAGTGCGTTCTTCGAGGTGTGACCTCTCGATCGGTTTCTGGTTCAATTGGTGTTTGAACTGTATACACCCTTTTTATCACAGTGCCTTTTTCTTTTAACGCTATACGCATTCATTTTCACATAGCATATTGATCACCTCGTACAAATGCCACCCTGTTCTCTATAGGGAACTTTAAAACCAAGTGGTAGAAAGAATATATAGTTTTGGCCTTATTCATCTAGGATCTCTCAATGATAGCGTTGAAAGTGGAAAGTGCATCAACCATATAAAAATTAGTCATTATGGTCTTATCTCAAGGATAGTTCCCTATAGTCACAACCATCGTGATTATTCCTCCAGGATGCACTACCTCATGAGAAAAAGTGATTAACGGCATACCTGTGGGCGTTAAAGTGCTAAAGTCGATTCCCAACTTGTGAAAGCAATCAATGTACATGATGTCCATAGCAATGTAATCGTCTATGTGTACCCTATGCAGTTATTTGTTGAATAATAATTTAAAAAATTGCGTTAAATTATTGGCCTAATATATTAAAATGTCCCTAACTTTAGCGTATGTAACCATTTTGACCTGACATTTCAATTTTAACAACATGACACCTGAATTTTAAAATTTGTAACAATAATGTCCTCCGTCTATGTGCCATCCCGAGGCCCTTTAAAATGATGATGTGGCAGCCAGCTGATATACACGTGGACCACCCAGTCAGCCATTAAAGTTGGTGACAGTTGAAAATGGTCAATGTTTGTGTTTGTGGAATCTACTATTGTTATTTCGACAATTTTTGTTATTGTCTATGATTTTCACTTTTTAAAGTCATGTAACAATTTTTGAAATTTGATGTTTGTGCAATTTGTTGTTGGATGGGTTTGTTTTACGAAGCGCATAAACCAAATACTCTTAAAGATCAAACCTGTAATGTCTATCTCATAAATATCAAGAACTATGAAGACAATCATCCTAAGACTTCCATATTTACCAATCTCATAAACCACTATCTCTAAAAGATCATAGCTTTACTAACATATACAAAGAACCGAACCCATATGAAGTAAATGAAATTCATACTTCCATATTCACCAACCTCATAACCCACAACCTATAAATTGTTGAGCCTTAAAGTACAGAACAGAATAAAATAAAAAAATGAAGAAAAAGAAAGTAACATAGCATTTCGGGTGTAAGGGAAAAAAACAAGGGAACATAAATCCAAAAACACTCAATTCGCACAACAAAGACATGGAAAGTAAACATAAGAAAGGAGAGATTTGGGGACTACTCATACTAGAGAGAAAGAGGGAGAAGCTTTTTGGGTTTAAGGGAGCAAGCAATAAGCTTGAGAGCAATGAAGAATATGTAATACTCTCGGCATTGGAGGGGGCCCCTGCTGTAAATCAAGGAGGAGGGAGGTGAGGTGGGTTTGGGATACCCAGAATCTCACTGAATCGGTGGTGAAGGGGTGGGTAGCAGGCAGAAGTTCTTCGTGAACCAAGATTGAAGGAGTGGAAGATTGAAGATAAAGTGACGTTTGGTGGAGCTGAAATTTAGCGAAGTGTTGGAGCTGAAGACCGAAAAGAGTAAAGTGAGGGGAAGCTGAATTTTGCAAAGTGTTGTGGGTACTAAAATGCTCCAAAACAACGGCGTTTTATGCACTCCTTTCCCACCCATGGAAAAATTTTCGGTTCCCACGTTTGTTTTTTTTTTTTTTAACTTTGTTTCTTAAACTTTTCAAATTTTGTCAATTATTATCACTACAACAAGTTACATTTCTACTTTTGAAAAGATTATACATTTTTAACAAAAAATACACTATTAATTCAATTATAGTCATAATTGTTTGTACATGAATGACAAAAAAAGTTTTGTATAAAAAATTTGAATTAATAAATGTAAATTTTAAATTACATAAAAATGTTCATAATGAAATTTAATAAAAATGTGCAATTGAAAGTATACATTCACTCCTAAATTAATAGAAGTCATCCAATTTGAAACAAATTATTCATTACAGGTACCGATAATATCACCCAAATTTTTCAACCAACTATTTTTTGGTCCCTTTTGTATTAATTAAAACTATCACTTCTTATAATAAGATGGATTAATAGAATTCGTCAAAATTATAGGGGTAAATTTATAAATATTAAGTGTCACTTTGTGTTTTATGTTACTTACATATAAACATATGATTGATCACTTTAGAAATATAGGAATAGTATTACTTGTATAATTATTATATAACGATGATAACCATTAAGTTCACTACTTTTCAAAAAAAAACATGAAAATTGATCACCAATTATGTTATAACTATATTGTATACTAATATATTATCTTGTTATTCCAACTGGTTTTATATATGTGAATATATATATATATATAAAGTACCTACGTTATGTAAGATGTAATGAAATAGATATAGATATATATCAAGTATTGTTGAAAGTTTAGTGGCCTGTGGAGTCCTTTATCCAAAATTATATTAAGACCCTAAATGCTTTCAATCACTTTCAATTAGGTCCCGCAAAATAGACATTTCATTTTTAATAAATTTGAATTTAGTCCTATGTATGTATGGTAAATTATGAATTAACCCTAAAGTTTATCAATCTTTTCAATTAGGTCCCCCCCTTATCAGAAATTAACATTTCATAGTTTTCAAATTAGTCCATGGATTATGAGGTAACACTTTTCTAGTATTAGATGATACTATTGATTAATAATACTCTTATTTCTACAAAATTCAACATATAATTTATACCAAAACATAAGTAATTTGTTAATGACTAAATTATTAACATAATATTAATGGACAGCACAATTATATGTAGTTATTTTAATACATACATGTAGTGAAGTAGAACGAAAGTAATAAATACACATGTATAAGTATTACGTAAAAATTTAGCAGATATTTATATCTGCAACCAACTAACGTATGTATACAGTAGATATCTATGTCTATAATCAATTGTAATAGTAACATAATGGTTATGTTGATTAGATCTGCAACTAATGTAAGTACGTTGTACTTAGCACATATCTATATCTATAACCATTTGTCCTAATAACATACGATATTAGTTGATTTGATTTGCAACTAACGTAAATACTTTGTACATATCTATATCTATTTTATTACATCTTAAATCAGTTGGAATTGCAAGATATGATATTAGTATTGATGGGTGTCGAAACCACCAAAATTAATCCTTCTCTGGCTAAGTTCTGTAGAAAGTAGTGAGAGGGTCGAATCCACAGAGATTGGTTAGATTTATTCCTTAAACAAAATAAAATAATAAAAGGGGGGTTTTTGTATTATAAAACTAAGCAAGAATTAATTAAAACAACTAAACAAATTAAATAACCAACTAAAAATATGAGGAAAAATTAATATGAAGAAGCTTCCAATCAAGAATTAATTTTGGTATTGATTCCTTGAATTGATCATTGATTCAAAAGCTAGGTTCTTTTATCTTGAATAAATTGGTTATAGTTGTAGAAGATCCATCCTCTAACAACCAATCTTTTCTTACTTTTTCGATAACCTTCGGATCTGTCCTATGAGTTATTTCTCTAATTAACAAACACAACCTTCAGATCTGTCCTATGAGTTATATCTATTAATTGCATTAAGATTCAAAAAGACCCAATTACTAACCAGTAAACCAGGAAACGCCTTGTTTATTTAAGCTAGATTATATATTTTCATAACATACAATCTAAGGCGTTGATTACCTTTCGACGTTGTTATTTGTCACTTGAATTAGAACAATCAACCAAAGATTAATTATTCTAAATGACTATCTATTGAATTCAACTATTAAACAATAGGCCTCTTGTCTAACAATTCAATTCAATAATATAATGAAGCACAGAAAATATATAAATATTCAAGAATAAAAGAAATAATAAAATTACTGAAATCTCACAATTGTTAGAATCAAACCTCAATTAATCTTGATTGGAAAAATAAAAGTTTAGCTAGACATAATAAAATAAAGCATAAAGAAATACAAGAGATGCGGCTGAAGAATTCCCGTACGGCTCTTTGTCTTCTTCGCCGGCTGCGTCTTTCTTTTCTTTTGATTTCTTCCTCTCTTCAAAGAAAAGAATTGTGGCTGCTTTCTCTATTTTTTTCTCCACGAAAGAATTTTCGGTTCTCCTCTTTTTCTTCAGCCAAAGTGTCAATTTATAGAGGGTGCAGCTTGGTTTCTCAATTTCCTTTGTTTTCCAATTGCCGTCCGGCTTTCTTCTCTATTTCCTCATTTGCTTTGTCTTCTTGTGCAACCTTCTGTTTCCTTATTTTCTAACCGTTTCTTGTGTTAACTTTTTCATTTGTTTCCTCTTCTCTTGGTTTCCTTCTTTTGTGCGGCTTTCTCCAAGAAATAAAATTGCGGCTGCTATATTGTTTCCAAATTCAATTGTCCACTGCAGCTGGAGTTTTCTTGTTTCTTTGACCGCCACTTCATGTTTCCTTTTGTCTTTGTACAGATTTTTTTCTTACTTCCTTTTCTTGTTGGCTTCCTTTTTTGTCTTCTTTTGTGTTGTTCTTTGCTTGTTCTTGCTGCCCGTTTGTTTATCTCCTAGCATTCCATAAGAAAATCAAATGTGTGGGCCGCTGCCTTTTTGTTTTGTTTTGCTTCAGGAAAGCATGAATGCTGCTGGTCTCCCAGAATGGCAGTTGCCTTTATTTTTGTTTCCCTTGGCTGTTTGGCTTTCTATTTCCTCCTTTCTTTGCTTCCCTTTTTTTTTTCTTTGTTTCTTCGGCTGCTTCTTCATTTCCTTCTTGCAGCTACTAGCTTCAGGGAATCAAAGGGATGTCAATCTCAAGCATAAAAAAAAAAAAAATAGAAGAAACCATAGAGGATTTAGCCAAGAGATAAATTTTCTCTTTATTTGTTCACTTTTTCCTAAAATGCTCCACCCTAGTCATTAATTATAAAACTAATTAATATCCATATAATAAGCATTTTAATCAACTAAAACACAAAAGAATTGACCAACTAAATATACAATTTATACATGCTATCAAGTATACATTTGATTATATATATATATATACACACAGATATGAAACCAGTTGGAATTGCAAGATATGATATTAGTATACAATATAGTTATAACATAAGTGGTGATCAACTTCTGTCAATTTTATTTTATTTTTTTTTATAAAAGGAGCCTACTAAGTGATTATCATCGTTATATAATAATTAGCCAAGGAATAATTCTATTCCTATAATTCTAGAGTGCATGTTTACTTTCGATTGCATATGTTTATTAAATTTTATTCTGAAAATTTTGACGTAATTTAAAATTTGAATTTATTAATTCAAATTTTGTATACACAATTTTTTTTTAAATTCATGTCCAAACAATTATGAATGTAATTGAATTAATAGTGTAATTATTGTTAAAAATGTATAATGTTTTCAAAATTAGAAATGTAACTTATTGTAGTAATAACAATTGACAAAATTTAAAAAGTTTAAGAAACAAAGTTAAAAAAAACAAAAGTGGCAACTGAAAATGTTTCCTTGGGTGGGAGAAGGGTCCATAAAATGCCGTTGTTTTGGAACATTTTAGTACCCACAACACTTTGCAAAATTTAGCTCCCCCTCACTTTACTCATTTCGGTCTTCAGCTCCAGCACTTAGCCAAATTTCAGCTTCACCAAACCTCACTTCATCTTCGGTCTTTCGCTCCTTCAATCTTGGTTCACGAAGAACTTCTGTCTGCTTCCCACCCCTTCACCACCGATTCAGTGAGATTCCGAGCACCCCTAACCCACCGCACCTCCCTCCTCATTGATCTATAGTTAGGGGTGTGCCATTTCCTTTGTTCGATAGTTGCTGCTAGGGTTTATTTCCTTCTATCCGTTCATCGCCCTCTACGACAACACCTTTCTGATTTCTTCCGCCTCAGCCTTCCCCCGCTGCCTCACGCCTCCAGCCACTCCTTTGCTCACGTTAGAAGCCTTCTGTCGATCACATTTTGCCCATTTTCTTTTGCCTGCTACTCGCCTTGAACATGGCGAACGCCCCTTTCATTTCCTTGAAGGAATTTTGGGCTCTTTCGTGGATTTGGAAGGGAAATGATGGTGATTTTCGTGAAATAATTGGTTTTCTGAAGGTGAGATTATGGAAATGCTTTGCTTTTTGGCATCCCATTTGACAAAGTTCGAATTTTTGGTGGACTACTATGTTTGATTTTCCAAAAAACACTATAAATGCTGAATTTTGGGATTTTCTTTTTCCATGAATAGATGTTATGTTTCTCTATTTTTAAAGGTCTATTTTTTTGGATTTGTGTACTTGCTGGATTTTTACTGCACTAGTTTTTGAACTCAGGAAAATTTGGTTTTGCTTGCTGGCCTTTTCTACCGGGAATGGATTGGAATTTCTGGTTTTCCTTGCTCTGATTCTCTCTCGATGCAATTTGCTCTTGCTGAACTTTCTTGCCTTTAGTTCTGTCTTTTCTACTATGGAAGGAGGAATGTTTGTTGATTGATGGACTGGAAGTTTATTGTCGATTTGTATCTTGATGGAAATTGGCCTTGCTAAATTTTCTTGGTTTTACTTCTGATTTCTCTACGATGGAAAGAAGAATGCTTAGCACATCTTCATTTTGGTTTAACTAAGCATATTTGTTTTTTCTTCTGTAGTGTTAGGTAGTTAAATTCTAAATGATAATTATGTCTAGATTGTAATTAAGGTACAAGATATAGTGCGGATGCTTAGTCATTTGGTTGAAATTAACTGTTTCCACTATATCTGAAAACATCAATTTTTGTGCAATCTTTTTGAAATTGGTGGTTTTGTTTCCTTTGTATAGAATGATATATAGTAACTAGGCATTGACTAGTTAGTCTTGTATTCAATGGGGTAGCAGTTTCTTGAACTGTTATCACATCTTCCTCATTGGCTGTTGCATTAGACCAAGGAGATCATTTAGCCTTTCTTGGCTAACACTTGTACAATTTAATTATTTTATACAATGATATGACTAACGTTTTAGAGAAAAAAAAAAGGCCCGTCTTTTTCACATTCAAACGTTTCATCTTTTTTTCAAAATGATTCTTTATCCTGAATTATTTCATCGATTGAATTTACTGTTTCAATTGGATCTATTGTTTTTGTGTTATGGCCGAATTTGATTGGATTTGCTGTTTCAATTGGATTTATTGTTGCTGTTTTGCTGTTTCAATTGGATTTGCTGGTCCTGTTACTGTTTTGCCGTGAAACTATGTTTATTGCTCATACTCATACCATTTTCTTCTTTTGCATTATATGTAGGTGTTGAATTTTGATTGCCCTTTGCCCAAGTTGTAACTATAATAGAAAGGATTATCCCCGACCATTTTTGGTTCAGTCATATAGGTATAATCTTCCTACCTTTCTGGCCGCTAATTATATTCGTTTATGTTGTGAAATGAATTTATGAGCTTTGTTGGCTGCAAATGTTCCAATATGTTTTATGTATTGGCTATCAAAGAGCAAGTGCCTTAATTATGATATTGTTGCTTTGAGTAATGTTAAATGTTCCCCTTTGTTTGCTTTGCTGTCAAATTTATTATCATCTACCATTGTTGGTATAGGCTTCCAAATAAGTGATAATATGTATTATGCGAATGTTGATTGCTTTGTTTCCCTAAATCACTAGAATATGATGGTAGGTAATGGATAAGTCATGGATGAATATAGTGCATAGGACAAAGGACAAAAGATTTGCATTGGGTGTTGAAGAGTTCTTGAAATTTGCCTATCGTACTAAGGAAGCGTCGTCCAAAATCCCATGTCCTTGTAAAAGTTGCAACAAATTTCATTTGCGTGCCAAAGGCACTGTGTACTTGCATTTGATGCAATGGGGAATACAGAGGGATTATCATAGGTGGATCTACCATGGTGAGGTGTATAAAGACACTTTAGAGGACGCAGATTTTGAGGGTGAGAATGTGGGTGATGTTGATGATGATGATGTTTATGATGATGACCTTAATGATATGTTGAATGACCTAAGGCAAAGCAAATACGGTGAAAATTGGCGGACCAGTAGTGTACTAACAATTCATGTTCTAAGGCCGAGACCCTTTGTTGATTATTTGACGAATCTAAGGAGGAATTATATCCTGGGTTTTCCAAATTATCATTTGTCGTTACACTTTTACACTTGAAGACCATTAGTAGTTGGACTTCAAAATCTTTTGGCTTCTTACTTGACATATTTAAAAAATCCCTCCCAAGTTCAGCTTTAATGCCAAAATTTTTTTACAAATATAAGAAAATCATTCGAGAATTGGGGTTTAAGTGCGAGAAAATCCATGCATATGTCAATGATTACTTGTTGTTCCATAATAAGTACGCAAGTCTAACTGAATGCCCAAATGAAAATTGCCAAGAGTTTCAATTTTCTAGGGAGCGATCAAATGTTCCTAGGAAGGCACTTTGATACTTTCCCATTAAACCTAGATTGTAAAGGTGGTTCATTGATCCGGATGCAGCAGGTGACATGAGATGGCATATGGATAAACGGGTTGAAAATGAAAATGTAATGAGACACCCCACTGATAGTGAGGTTTGGAAACATCTTGATAGTGTGTTTCCTTTTTTCGCTGAAGACCCCCGGAGTGTGTGATTGGGTCCTGCTACTGACAAATTCAATCCATTTGAAAATTTGAGCAATGCATATAGTGTGTGGCCTATCTTTCTCGTACCACATTATTTGCCCCCCTGGAAGTGCATGAAGAATCCATACTTCATGATGTCACTATTAATTTCCAAACCTACGTCACCAAGAAGTGATATCGATGTGTATTTGCAGCCCTTAATTGATAAATTGAATGAGTTGTGGGTTGGTGTGGATGCTTATGATGCTTACAAGAGTGAACGGTTTACACTACATGCCGCTCTCTTGTGAACTATCAATGACTTTCCTACGTATGGAATGTTGTCGGGTTGGTCTACAAAAAAGTACACTACTTGTCCATTTTGCATGGATGAGACATCCTCACAATACCTGCCTCATAGTGGAAAAATTTGTTACATGGGACACCATCGGTTTCTCCCATTTGACCACCAATGGCAATGGGATAAAAAGAATTTTGATGGGAGAGTGGACTTTCGTGAGGCATTAAGAAGTAAGGCAAATGAAGAAATGTTGAGGGATATTGACACTACCGTCACTTGCCCATATTGCTTTGGTAATTCTTCTGTCCAAGGCTAAAGAAAGAAGCGAAAGTCTGTTTATGTAGGTGGTCCCAATTGGTGCAAAAAAAGTGTGTTTTACAACCTTTCATATTGACCAAACCTGAAGCTGTGACATAATTTAGACATTATGCTTGTAGTGAAAATGTGACTGAAAGCGTGGTTTCAACATTATTCAACATTAAGGGTAAGACTAAAGACACTTGGAAATCTCGAAAGGATTTAATGGAATTTGGAGTGAAACAAAGTTTACATTTGCAATCGTATGGTGATTCATTTTGGATGCCTATGGCCTCATATCATTTGAGTAATGATGAGCAGAAGAAGGCCGTTGATCTAATTAAGTCATTGAAGTTTGCAGATGGGTTTGTTTCAAATCTTTCTCGTTGCATAAAAAAGGGAGAAATCCAATTGTCGGGGATGAAGAGTCATGACTTTTACGTCTTTATCCAACGGATTATGCCTCTTGTTATTAGGGGGGTCCCTGACGAAAGAAGTCAGAAATGTTTTGTATGAACTAAGTCAATTTCTCCAAAGATTGTGTTCATGGACAACTTACATAGATGTTTTGGAAAAGAATGAAATGAAAATAGCTATTTTATTGTGCAAGAAGGAGAGAATATTTCCCCCATCGTTGTTTGACATAATGATGCATTTGCTGATTCACCTGCCTTATGAAGCACAAGTAGCTGGGCCACCTTAGTATCGCTGGATATTTCCATTCAAGAAGTATTGACGTACTTTATTAATGCTGTCAAAGTTTTCACTGTGTAATTAACAAGTTAGAGTATTAAATCATGTGTGTAGGAAAATAGCCACTTTTAAAAGGTATGTGTATAACAAAACACGACCGGAAGGATATATTACGGAGCGATACATAGACCATGAATATCTACAATTTTGTTCAATGTACTTGAACAATGTGGAGACCATATTCAATAAAGGAGAGCGAAACAATGAGAATATAGATGGTGTGGGTGAAATATCAGTTTTCTCTTCTAGGGGTCGACCAATTGGTATGCCAAATTGTTGTGTTCTTTGTGACGTGGGGTTGGGCAAGCTTCATGCTTTCATTCTGGACAATTTGAAGAAATAGATGACTTAGTGCAGTAAGTCACATTATATATCTCTACATTATTTACATATATCCTGCACATGCAGTCATTTAATGAAATTTTAATGTCACCAGAGAACATAAGGTTCTACTGCTAGAACAAGGATATGAAAGCATGGATAATCATCATATCCACTAGTTTCCAGTATGGTTTTATAATCGTGTAAGTCTAATACAAGTTTACCGACAAGAAAACGTAAACGTGCATGTGAAGTTATATTGTAGTAATGAACTAAAAGTGTATTGATGTAGGTGTTATCAAGCCCACATTTTTATGGTGAAGAAATCCAGGCGTTGTCGATCTGACCAATTAATCGAGTAAATCAGTATAGTGGCTGCTTGGTTAATGGTTACAAGTTTCACATCCTTAGCCGCGATCGAAATAGGAAAACTCAAAATAGTGGTGTGGTAGTTAAAGGTGAAGATGGGAACAATATGATTGATTTTTATGGGGTACTACAAGATGTTTTGGTAGTTGAGTACCTTAGATCTAATAATAAAGTGTTGGTTTTCCAGTGTGATTGGTTTAAGCTTAGCAATGCAAGTGGGATACAAATTGATGAGGAAAGTGGACTCACTAGTGTCAACATGTATAGAAAATAGTATATAGAGTAGCCTTATGTGTTGGCATCTGAAGTTAAGTAAGTTTTCTATGCTCCCGACTTAAAACTTGGCACCAACTGGCATGTTGTGTAGACTATTAGTCTACGAAGATTGTATGATGTACTCGAAATGGTTAAGGAAAGTCAAGAAGCAGATGTTTACCAGGAAGAAGAGTCAACTATTGATCTCATTGTTGATTTGAATATGGATGTGCTAAACTTGACGAGGGGTTCAGCCAAATTGCAAGTAGTGGATGGCTCGATTGTTGGAAGTGATAACAATATGAAAATATCACGAGGTGTTCTGGTGAATGTTGATTCATTAATTAATGATGAAGCTCTGGATTCCTCACATTCACAGTCATCTGCAGAGGATGAGGAAATCTGGGAAGATGATAGTAGTGATTCAGAATAGGAGTAGTTTGTATGAAAGTGAAGGTTTGCAAATTAGCATATTATATTGTATGTCATTGTTATGTTTCAAGTATATGTATTGATGGCTATTGCTATATTTGATAAACTTAGTTTAACTTGTGAGGTGGTACGTATATTTATGTCAATATTTATATCGATTTAGTAAAGGAGATGTGAAGTTTTAACCTCATACCAAGGTGGTACATATGGCTTTAAATTATGCACAAAGTTGCATAAACTTGATTTCTCCCAAAAATGTGAAATACTATACTAATGTTGTTAAGTGTTTGTTAATGCAGTGATAGCTGAACCTACTAAAAGAGGAACAAGTAAAAGGCAACTTGTTCCTAGAACACCCAGAAAGATGATGCGGTTGATGAACACCCAAGCTGAGAGAGAATGAGGTTAAACCTTTCGGAGAAGTGCAAGACTCATGTCTGTTAAGGTAACTCCAAATGTCGCTAAGTATAGAGATGAAGAGGCCCTTGTTACACCAAAAGTGCCCAATAGAGCAAGCACAAACATACTAGGGCAAGCAAATGTTCCAACTAGGGCAAGCACTAACATACTTCTACCAAAAGAAATTCTCGCTCTTAGAAAAAGTGCGCGCTTTCTAGCTGAGAGATGAAGAGGAAAAAGATGATGATTTTGCAAGCCTGAATGTAAATATTCTTAAAGGTCAAGAAGTTTGTCATTCCCTTAACTTGATGGGTCTCACACAATCTCGAGATGACTGCATCCCATCAAACCCCCAAAATATTGGTGGGGAGGTGGATCAACAAAACAATAATGAGGTTAGAGGAGATTTGCAACACCAAGAGGAAGAGCAAGTTGGATTAACTTCTCAAGATAAATTATAATAACACATTGGGGATGTTTCTATATTTGTTACAAGAATGTGGTTGAATCAAAGTTGTGATTATAGTATTTTTACGTTTGAACTTGTTACAAAATTGAAGTGAAATTGTATTATTCATGAAATTTTGACTATGTATTGCATAAACATCGTAAACATGAATTATATATCTAAGATTTTTAATTGTGGGAATTATTGTGGTTCTAGTATGCAATTTTAGTAAATGTAATAGGGAGTCATTTTACATTTCATTTGTGATTTTCTATTTGGAGTTAAATGTTTTACTTAATTACTTCTTGGTTTTGAATGAAAACTACCTAGGCACATCCATTACGAGGGGACCCACGAGGAATTTAAGGGCTTCCAAAAACCAGGGGGATGTAAGAGTTGTCATCGAAGTTGATAGCGTTACTGGTCGATTAGTAGGGTTAGATAGTCAAAAGTTGATCACAAAGGGTGGATGTATTGTCCGGCAATTTTCTAAGTTCAATGGTTCGGGATGGAAAAAGTAAGATCAACAGTTGAGGGAGGGAATGATTGGCAAGTACACGATAAGATGTTTTACGTGAAATATTACATAACATTGTCTGTGAGGATCTTATTGGTTGTTTATGCTTGTTGTGAAGGCTATTTTTTTCTTGGGATTTCATCATTTTGCATGCATTTTAATTCTCTGTATTATTATTAATAAGTGTGAAGAAAAGAATTTGATGAGACCCGAAGCTAGTACTTTATAATGAAAACAAAATGGCGAGTTAGAATGCTGATATTCATAAGCAACATGTGCCTAAGGTACACTTTGGCATACTCATTGCTACTCTATGAATTGGCGCTTTGGTATTGGTACAATTGCTTTGTTTCTTTTGATTGCTGTTAACTGTGCTACAAGGTTTTCATCAATGCTTGCCACACTTTAGGATTTCTATCAAGAAACTAGGTGCTATTAGAGCACATTCCAATTAATTGATGTGAATAATTTCTTTGTTAATGTCTAATATTTCTTCCTTATAAATTTTCCTCACTCTAATAATGTAAACCTTACATGTCTAGGAGAACTCCAACTATGATGGCAGTGCCTCAATGCAAACAGCACTATTGAAGCAACTTGCAAGGCAATATAGCAATCGTCAATACAAGTTGCATGTTCACTTCCAGAAATTCCCATGCAAAGAGGATGCTATGAAGCATATCCCCACAAATGTCCCAGAAGATGATTGGATTAATCTCTGCTATTATTTTGATTCTGATGAGTTTAAGGTTTAGATCATTTATATGTATAAATTTCTGTTTCTCAAGTTTGGGTTCCCATAAGGTATAAAACACATTACAGAACCTCACTTAATTTTTCCTCCAACAAACATTAAGCAGTAGAAACAAGGGAAACTGCTTGAAAAACAGTACACCACCAATTTTTGGCTTGGTGTCGATTCCAATGACTGTTCATGAGTTTGTAAGTATTGGCAGGTTGTACTTATTAACGTCATTTTTTGCTTCAAACCAAAAAAAAAAAAATCTGGTTGTTTTTTATGTTTCATCTAATGTGATTATGGAAAATTTGTAGCAAAAGGATGGCAAGGAAGTAGCTTCTATTGATTGTTATGAGATTGGTCACTTTTCAAAAAAGCAAAAGAAAATGGTCAATGAACATGCAAAAAAAATATTGGTACCTTTTTAATTCAAATCCTTCTCAATTTTTTCATTATTATATTTCAATTAATGTTTCCGATGTTGACATATTTATTGACTATGTAGGATGAGATGCGAGAGGAGGAGGTCGTCTCTTCGTGAACCCCATTAGAGATTTGCACTGAAAAATTGCAGAAAATACATGGGCATAGTAGGGAGGTTTCTATGCCTATAAAGCAAGTTGTAATGGTCGAAAAGCTACAATCCAAAGTGGACAACCAAAGAAAATGGGCTAATAATGTGGAGGAACATGCAAATGCGTTGAATGAAAAAATTACAACTCAAGCATGTGAGTTAAATATACTCAAGGAACAACAAACTGGGATGCAAGCGCAAATGGACACTTTGATGGCGGAGGTGCTTCCGTTGTCTAGGGCATAGTCCAGAGATGAGGTAAGTACATGCTCCAAACATTGGTTGCATGCTTTTTTTCAATGTAACTGGTTTTTTGCTATTTTTCATTTTGCTGCACATTTGATTCTACACAAATTGCTGCACATTTCAGTCTACACAAAAGAGAAAATCTGCATTTTTTTTTCTTATTACTGCAGCAGCCATTCTTCAAGTTTCTACCTAACAAATTTGTATTAACTTTGTTTGCTATCATGAGTTGTGTGCTTTTCAAATTTTGTGGCCAAACAGCAATATTACATTTCAATTGTCCAAATTTTTTGGTAACCATACAGTCTTGTCCTTTGTGCGCAATTCCAAATTGTTCATCAACTTCATTTGTGAGGGGTAGTAGACATTAAGCTGTTCAAATATTGATTGATTTCTTTTCACACATATTGTAATTATTTAATTCAATCCCTTTGTGATTAGCGGTTGTAAAATGAAGTTGGCCAGATCATAAATTTTGTTTTTTTCTTGCGGTTGTTTGAGCTATGGTTTGTTCTTGCGGTTGTTTTGTGATTAGCAGTTGTAAAATGAAGGTGGCCAATTCGGAAATTCTGTTTTGTTCTTGCAGTTGTTAGAGCTATGGTTTATTCTTGCGGTTGTTTAACGAAGCTAGCCAATGGTAAAAAATTTTGCTTTGTTATTGCAGTTGTTTAAGCTATGATTTGTTCTTGCGGTTGTAAAATAAAGGTGGCCAAATCGTAAATTCTGTTTTGTTCTTTCGGTTCTTTTGTGATTAGCGGTTGTAAAATGAAGATGGCCAATTCATAAATTCTGTTTTGTTCTTACTGTTGTTATTGCGGTTGTTTAAGCTATGGTTTGTTCTTGCGGTTGTTTTGTGGTTAGCGGTTGTAGCGGTTGTAAAATGAAGGTGGTCAATTCTTAAATTATGTTTTCTCTTACAAGAATCCAACTGAACATTTCATTTTAGGTTTGCTTGAACTTTGAAATGTAATGTTTCTAATGTGGACTGTTTGTTGTCTCACTTCTCTTGTGGCTGCTCTATACATAGTCCATCTTTTTGGTTTAGTACTAATGAAGGCAAGTTATATACTTCTTTTAATTCACTAAGCTTGTGATGGGGTATGTGGACAAGTATGTCAATGTATACATGTATTTCAGCTGTGGTTTGTTCTTGCATTTGTTTTAGAGTCATGATGTTATTAGATAACTAAACTATCCTTGTAATCAAACTAACTTTTATGGCTTTCTTTAAAGAAATTGATTTTATGTCTTATGTTTTCGGTGAATCAATTTTCTTTAGGCTTGGCATGTACACAGTGGACAGATGATGGTGCTCTTTACACTTTGCTGATGGTATTTGGTAAGCTTTTTTGTTCATTATATTATGTGACTCTTTTGTATTTATGGAACACTATTATATGGTAGCTTTATGTATGAAACATTAACAATGGTTGCTTGGCACCAATATTTTGAAGGTGCTTTTTTGTAAATGTGGCTCTATCTCTTTTGGATTTTAGGGCTGCTTTTGGAATTTCACTCTAGCTATTTTGGATTTTACTTGCTAGAAATGGGATGTATCTATTAGATAGTTCTAAAGCTTTTCATTCATTTTTCCTACAAGATGTAGGATGGATATCTTGTTGATTAGCTACTACTTTTTGGATAATATTGTCTCTTGCATAATGTTTTAGTCTCGCATTCCTATGTAGTTAAATGAATTACTTTTCACATTTGTGCTATACACTTATCTTTTTTATTGTTAGTGTAGTTGTGGTATTTACTTTTATGGATCTTTATTCGTCTTGGATGTTTATGAATGTTGGATGTTTTGAATTTCGAGTCTCAGTAACTAATGCTACTTCACCAAGAACGTCATCAAAATAGTCATCGCTTTTTTATGTCATCTCGGGTTCTAGCACCAACGCTTGGATACAGAGGGTTTTTTTGCAATGGTTGTCCCTTTGCCTACACACATGGCCTTGATCCTCATACCTTGGATCATATTTTGAAGGTTTTTTGAAATTCTTCAAACAGTGCCTAGTTTTGCTCCAGAAAAGCTTTCTCATCATCAGCATAATATTTATCCATCTACCAATTGTCGTGATCCAAGACAAAATGGCGTGAATGACTATTTACGGGTTAATCAACACCCCTAGTTGGACCAGAATGATTGGGCTTCTTTTTTCTCTGACTTGTACTGTCAACTTGCTTGCAGCCATGGGAACGAGTATCCACCATAATTTGAGTTTTAAGGTTATCAAGCAACACTGGAGGATGAGTATACAGATATACTTATTAGGAAATAAGAAATTTCCCATAGATGGTGCCAAATGATGAAGGTGAGATTAGCAACTCAATCCAATGTCCACAACCCCCGCGATTCCATGAGCAATTTATCCAAGAATCACATGCAAAACAAATCTCAGAGTAGGTTTTTGGGAAGAAGCTCCGATGCTCAAGTCAGTGATTGAATCAGAAGGTGAATTTTTCTCAAAGAAGGAATAAGTATTAGGGTTTTCTTCCTCCATACCTGGCGGCCTAACCATGAATAAATAGCTTACCTCCGACATCCACGGAACCTATACAGTAGGATTTTTGGACGTTACCTACACTTAGCCCATTGTGAGATTCCTTTTGGGTTGGGCCTTTTCACACTAATGTTTAGTGGTCCGAATTCTACATTGTTGGGCCATGGGCCGAAGTTTAATATATATCAAGTACGAATTGGTAAAGTCAATGGGTCAAGGTTAACTATTCGGACCAATAGTAAAAAACAGCATGACATCATTATGATGTACTAAATATAAATTAATTATAAAATATTAATATTAATGTACAAATATACTATAAATAAATTATTTAATTTTTTTAGTATAGTTAAATTTAAATTTAATATAAATTGTATCAAATTCTTAGTGTATGATTGAATAATTTTGTGAACAATAGTATAAAAAAAATATTTTAAGTAAGAATGTATTAAAAATTTGTAAGAATTCTCTTGCATAAATATTTAAAATATTCACATAAAAATTTTAAAAAATAAATTTTATAAAAATTTAGGGTTAAATTATAATTTTTTAAAATTAAAGTTACTTTCCTTTTAAAAAAAGAAATTGATGGCCCCATCAAACCCAAGTCAACTCCAGTTTTGACTAGTCAAACCAAAGTTTGCTTGGGTTTTGACTGGTTTTCTTTTACATCCTATTTTCTTGCAGAAACTAGGTTGCACCCATGGATGGTTCCCAATTGGACCAATAAGTTCGATCTGATTTTTTAAACATTGACTATTAGTACACTATAACCTAATCTGAATTAGACATTGGGTATTCTCTCCATACCACTATTATGTATTAATAGTGTATCTTACCAAAATAATGTCGTTTTACTAAAATTTTTAATAAATCATTATGTTTTTAGTAAAAAGAAATATTATTGATACAGTAGTGTACATTAAGTGCTATTTGTCTCACTATTATAGACTAATGGTATTCCATCTCAATAAATTGATATTTCACTAAAAATTTTAATAAAACGACATTTTTTTTTATAGAATTGGATATTATTAGTACACAATAGCAAGAAACAATATCTAATCTCTTAATTAGACTATGTGCTACGAAAAAAAATATTATCACTGTAATAAAATTTTGTTAAAAAAAAAAACCGTTACTCCCTCCATCCCAAAAAAAGAATTAAGTTTCAAAACTATTTCTTGTCTCAAAAAAAGAGTCTGTTTTGAACTAAATTCTTAAAATATCATTACTAATAATAATTATATATGCCTACAATTAAAATGAAAGGATAAAAATATAAAATTATGCACTTAGTGATGTATTAAATGTGTTGTATTTAATAATTAATAAAAAATCATAGTTAAACCAAAGTGGATTATTTTCTTTTTCCATGGAGTGAGTATTTTGGATGAAAGGATCCTCTTTTTTAGTTACGAAGTGACCTCTTTGTCCAAAAGAAAATTTAGACAATCAAAATCCAAAATTTGAAAAAAAAAATTATAACATTTCTGCCTTTTCTTATCTTTGCAAATTAGTCCAAGAATTTTTAAAATTTATATGGAGATGCCTTTGCTATTTTATTTTATCGTTATCATAAATTTTAAGGTTAAGACATTTATGTCCTTTTGATAAACACATGAATAAATGATACTATTAAAAAAATTATATAATAAAATAAGAATAAAATACAAAATTATTATTATTGGTTAACACTTTTTAAGAAATGTGACATAATTATATATTTTTTCTTGTCACATTATTTACTATAATTTTTTTAGTAATTATATTATTACATATTTATTTTTATGAAAATTGATTATTTAATGACAAACTAATCGTTATGACATGATAGTTTTCTTTTTTAAAAAAAAATTGCTTTGTTGCTCCCTTCATTTGATACACTCAAAAAAAAATTCTCTGTCATCCTCATACTTCAAAATTAGAAAGATACTTCTAAATGTCTGATTTAATTCTTAGCTTTCTCCTTGTTAGGCTCTTTTAAAATTTTACTGTTTAAACTTGTTGTATAACTCAAGTTACCATCTATCCCGATTTGGTTATTATGGCCTTGATGATTTTGTCTTCTGAACTCTTAGTTAACTTAGTTGATTACCATTATTATTTGAGTTTTAAGAGCCATAATATTATCAACTCACTTCTTGAGGCTTATTTCACTAAGTAATTCAGATTGAATAGTGATTTGACTTCTAGTTATTGTCATTTATGATAATAAATTAAGGCCAAATAAATATCAAGTAGCAAGAAAACATCAACAAAAAAATAAAATAAAATAAAAAAATACAACCATATTTTTAACATGCCAAATCCAATAATAACAATCATAATAGCAATAATAAATGTTGCATCAAAGGCAGAGTTGCATACAATCCAAAATCGGAATAATATAAGTTTCTGAACATTTATTATAATTCTGATGTAATAAACAAGAAATATAGTTAGATCTTAGCATCAATGAACAATGATTACTCCAAATTCTGAGATTGATCAACCTGACTAAGTTGCGCGCCCACATCTTTATTTGGCCCAGTCACTTCCATTGCAAGATTAGTCTCTTTGAAATATTCCTTCCCAGAATTTGTGACCACGGATTCCTTAACAATAGTATCACTCTCAATATGGGGTTCAAGTCTTATTGCTTCACCAATAGTTTCGTTCTCATCTTGGTTCTCACCATCACTATCATCATCTTCCACGAGGACACAAAGACCATAATCCCTATCTAGGGTAGTCCGAATCTCATCAACCACATACTTCATTTCTTGATATTGTTTCTCCCATTTACAGCATTGAACACGTTCTTCATCTAATTCATTCTTCTTTTTAATTACCTCTTTTTCTAAATCTTTGTTCAAATTCTTTAACTGTAATACCTCATTCTGAAGCATTTTGACTTGTCGCTCATAAGCATCGCATTTTTTAATAAGCCTATCTCTCTCTTTAGCGACAGCAATCACTACCTCATCAGGATAGGTCTTGTCACTAAAGCGATCTTGTCCTTCAACATTATGAGGTGAAAACACAAAACGTGCAGTATTTTCTCCTGGGCGATAATAAATCATTGGTTTTTTTCCTCCTGCCATGGCCTGCAAATTTTTAAATTTTAAAATTATCATGACTAAAATTATTCATAAATCACGTACAACTTTATAAACAGTGACCAAAACAATCACTATGGCCCCAAAGTCTTCTAATTCAGTAGCAGTCATATTCCACTATTTATGATAGAATTTAATAACTAATGTGTTATTATTATGATTTTAACCAATCATGATTTCCAAGCTCTTTTACAGTATTCTATCTATGAAGACAATTCATGACTCCAACCATAATTCCTCACATTCCTATTTGTGATCATTCATGAATCACAAAAGTCAATTCTTCACAACATGGTCTATGAGAGCAGTTTTTGAAATTATGCTACATTCCTATTTGTGATCATTCATGAATCACAAAAGTCAATTCTTCACAACCTGGTCTATGAGAGCAGTTTTTGAAATTATGCTTAGAAATAATCATTTTAATCAAGTGCTTTTACAAATTTTGGAAAATAAACAATTTGCAAAAAATACCAAATGAAAATGCTAACTTTAAAATTCAAACAATTATTTTAAAATATATCACAAATTAACATTCTTTAAATCCTCCCCACCCAAAAAAAAAAATGTACTATGTTTTTCATCCTTAGTCTACTAATGACTTAGGTCGAAACTGCCTTAATATAAACTGAGTTCATGAACTCTCATAAAAATTCCTGGGTTCATAATATGCATAACAATTTAAATAGTTCATAAATTTTTCATGATGATTTTTTAAAATCATTTTATCATTTTTAATTTTATTTAATCTATTCCGTAAAAAAAAAAATGTACTATGTTTTTCATCCTTAGTCTACTAATGACTTAGGTCGAAACTGCCTTAATATAAACTGAGTTCATGAACTCTCATAAAAATTCCTGGGTTCATAATATGCATAACAATTTAAATAGTTCATAAAATTTTCATGATGATTTTTTAAAATCATTTTATCATTTTTAATTTTATTTAATCTATTCCGTAAATGTCAGGAATGCTAGTAAAACATGAAAAATTAATAATAATAATAATAATAAAATTTATAGAAGTAAGGATTAGACTAATTCCTTCAAAAGTAAATAAATGGCTCCATTATAATTCAAAACTTCAAGCTAGAAAAGGGAAAGAAGATTTTTTTTTATTATTCTTTTTTTTTTGACAATTTAGCTAGTCAAAACCCATACATAACTTAACTAAAGTAGACATTTTAGATAGTGATTTGTTCTTTTCTTTTACATGTATTTAGAGAAATTATTATCATTTTACATCCATTTAATCATATATTTTTACTAACACAAAAACTTACACAATGGTAACATATAATTTAAGAAATTATATAATAAATATGTAACCAATGGTCAAGCAACTTAGCCACCAGCCAAAGGTTTTAAAACTTTATGTTGGGATTGGTATTAGATTCGAAACTCATGACTTACTTAAAAATTCTACATGTATATCATTGTATCTATTTAGTCTAATGATTAAATCTCCATTCCCTTAAAAGTTCAAAGTAGTTATATCATGTACATCTTTGATCTAACGTTTAAACTCCCATCCCTTTATATAATTCAATTTGGTTCTCTTTTCTAATAAAGCCCTTTTCTATTGAATAGGTAGTAGAAAAGTTTATGTTCTCAGTTGAGGGAGAAAAGATCATACACCATTTTGGTTTAATAATTAAGTTTCCAACCTTTTATACAGTTAAGTTTGGCTACTCTTGCAATATAAAGTTAGGTTAGATGTCATTACTCAGAAAGAAAAATATCAAGTGATGAATACTTAATATTTACATAATTTATACGAATAAATAATACTTAAAATGTATATTAACATTGAAGTCTATTTTTTAGACTCCTAATATGATTAGGTGATTTGGACAAAAGATAAGAGAGTGGAGGAGAGAAAGAGGAACAAAAGTAGAAGATGTCCTTCTCTTCACACATTGGGCTAGAGGGGAGATTTGAATCTCCTTTCTCATTCTCTCCCCTTAATTTCCCAACATTTGTAACATTCTCTCCTCTAGCGATATTTGTACTGAAATTCTATAGCAAGTGTCTCACCTCATATTGTGTGAGGCAAATTTATATTACGATGAGAATCATTGATCTTTTTTTTTTATATATATATATAAAGATAGAAAATGAGAATATAGGAGATAGGAAGAGAAAAGAGAGAATAGGAGGCAAAAGAAATAGATGAAAGGGAGAGAGAATGTATGTGTCGAGGGTAATTTTGTATAAAGCTTGATTAAGTGATCCCAAAGTTCTAAAATACATGTACGATGCATGAATGGCTAGGTTTGGCCCATGTACAATTTCAGATATAATTACTATTCATTTCTTCTACGCTGCTAAACCTAATAATATTTTTTAATTTTATGATATTCCCAATTCCCAAACCACTTTACTAGTCACCCTCTTAAGACCTGTTTGATAAAAATGAATATTGAAAATCTAAATGTCAAATGTTAAAATATCAAATGTTGAAATAATTAAACTAATGAAGTTTTAATACTTAAAATTTAATTTAAAATGTCTAAATTTAGATAAAAAAAAATATTGATTTGAATGCATAATTACTCAAACTGTACTATTTTTCTTTTCTATTAATTTTATTATTATATGCACAAAATATTACTTTTTATAATTAAGAATAGAATACTTTTCATGAAATGTATAAAAGATAAAATATACCAAAATTAATGTTTAATAGAAAAAAGGAAAGAGCAAAATAATTAATTAAAATCTATTGAACATCTTTACAAAGGAAAAAAAATTTAAAACAAAAATCACTTCTGAAGAGATTTTTTTGAGAAAAAAAGAAGAAGAAAATTAAAGAATGAAATATAACAGTAGAGTTATTTATGAATTAAGAAAAAGATAAAATAGTTTGTTGAAGGATGCAACAGAAGTATATAATTAAGAATATTAGGTATAAATCATTAAAAGATTTTTACTGAGTAAATTAAGTGATAAGTATTAAACTAACTTTTAATTTTGAGTTCTTTTTTTGTTTGATCTAAGAAACTTTTTATGTAGTTATTTGAACTTATAATTTTGTTATCAAACAATTCAAAAACTAAGATATCTTAATTCATTAATTTAATCAATAATTTCCACTACTAGAGAGGCCCTTATCCCTTAATTGATATTTAGATTCCAAAACTTTGGAAAATAACCAAAGTCATAAAACTAAAGAAGACTATGTTTTAAAAATGAAAACCGACAATGAAATTGGTTAACAAGTACTATTGGTATGCTAAAATTTTTCAATGTTCAATTCTTTCTTATAATTGCACCATTATATTTTTTGAAATCTCTTTTTCATTTTATATTGCCCATTTATGTTATGTGAAATCTCCTTCTCTCCTTTCATTTTGGACAAATTAAAGAAATATTTTTAGTTTTTCCTTGTAATGAAAAATATTAAACCTATTAAACAACAAAATCCATATATTCTATATGCAAATTAAAAAATTTACATAAATTACAAATTTTTTATTTTTGTAAAATTTTCTATAATTTTATTTTAAAAACTATGATTTAACATTTAGTCAACCAACACCTAAGAGTTTCATAACTTTACAAAAAGAAAAACAAATGAAGAACCCCAAAACTGAATTCTCGAAGCTCAAAAGAACTTAAAAATACTATGATGGCCCTATTGCCTTAAACAGGGAAAGAAAGTAAGCAAAAGCTTATACAAAGGAAGAAAGAGGAAGACCTTTCAAATTAAAATAAAAAGAATTTATTCTTATAGACTATGTGAAAAATGATTATAAAACATACACAACTAAGTATCAAGCATAATTCTATAGTTGCATAGGGTAGAAAACAATATGCAAAGCAAATTGAGCTAATTATATGATAAATATAACATATTACATTTATTTTTCTTGAAAATTCACATGCTCTCCATAGTTAATCAATGAACAAATCATTCACCAGTCTCAACACACTAGTGCAAACAAAACCAAACAAAACATCAAACTTTATTTAGTAGAATGCAATTTCACTTTTAACTATTCATTCTATCCCATAACAACTATTAAAGAAATCTAACACTCTACACAATTCTGAAAAATATTTTTTAAGCCCTATTTTTTATTATGTTCTTGTCAAATTAAATCTCTATTAGAATTGTTGAACATGAATGTCAACATTTAATATTACAAAAATTTGTGAAGTAGAAGAACCACAATCCAATATATTCACTGAGAACAAAATCACAAAGGAAACTAAAAGAAAGGAAAAAAAAAGCATAAAAAGAAAATAAACCAAGTTAAGAATGTCAAATTACATTTGTTAGTAAGTTAGTCAAAAAAACTAATCCCAACTTCATCACATGAACCAAAATGAGCATAAAGTTACAATAATAAAAGAAAATACTGAACCCATTTCCAAACAATAATTTAGACTATTTGCTCTATTTTATACTAAATTAGAAAAAAAAAACCAAATAACAATAGTTTAACCATCTACCTAGATGATGGGAAAAAATAACCAGGGAAGAATAAAACACATGCTCTTAATTCCGAAATTTCAAATTAAATTAAAAGAAAATAATATTTACCTCAGAAGCTTGGAGTGATAAGCTTCAGTGTTTTGCACTACCAATCTCAAATTCCTAAAATAAAATCAATTTTAGTCAAGAAGCAAACACCAAAATTACTTACATATCCTAAAAATATAATAATAGAAAAAACATATAAAACATAAATAATTCAAATGGTTCAATTTAATTAGACCAGTGCCAATGACCGAAAGAGGTATAAATTTACCAATTAGGTATGGCAATAAGACAGGTTTAAGATAGGGGTAGCCTCCACTGCCACTCCACCCACAACACCCCCTCCCCCCCCCCCCCCTCCCCACACACACACGGAAAATTCCCACTCATCACCCCCTCCCTTCCACTCATCCCCAGCCCACCTTTCCCACATCTGCTCAACGGGGCCCCATATCCATTTTCAACAAAAGCTATATGAAAATTTAAAATTTTAATATTTATATCATACAATAACCAAAAAAATTATATTATAATCTAACTAAAAAAAGTACATTGAGCAAAATAAAATATATGATTTCAAATTACAAGAGTCCAATAAAATATGAACTATGAAACTTTAATTCCTATTCGTTTATATAATAAAATTTAAAATATATAAGATATTATATATATATATATATATATATATATATATGTATGTATGTATATAAAGTTAAAAATAACATATAAGCAATAGACTATAAGTATAATAATATACTATAATGAAACAATTATAATTGTATAAATAATAATTCATAATTAATAGTAAATAAATAGTAAACTCATAGTAAATAGTAACTAATAATAAAATACAATAATTAAAAATTTTATTAACATAATTTTCACATAAATATAGTTTACTGATAATTAAAGAGTAATATTAATTTATCATTTTAATTAATATTAGTAAAATAATATATATAAATATATGCACTAATAGATGTAATATATCTATTAATATATATATTATATATAATATAAATATAAAAAAATAAAACCGAAGTCACAAGGTGGATACAGAGCGAAGGAAACCTCCCCGGCCACCCATCAAGTTAAGATGCGAGTTTCTTCCCCTGCACCACCTGTTTATCCCGTCGGGATCAAACAGAGCGAATACCCATGAATACAAGGCAAAATTGCCATCTCTAGTACTCGTCTGAATTGGTTAATTCTCGATTGCACTCTTTTTTGTAATTTATGAGAAATAAAAAAACCAATATGTAATTCAACTAAATATAAACCCAATTTCAAAATGATTCTCTTCCTATGTCTTGAAATTTTGCTATGCTGAAAACCATTACCAAGCTTTTGATTTACAGGGAAACAACTCTCTACAATCGAATGTGAGTATCCAATTAATTGCATGTGAAAAAAATGGGAGAAATGCCTTCAAATTTTGGCTTAAAAAAGCTGGAAACAACATCAATACTTGACAAAATTGTCAAATGTAAATTTAAAGCCATTAACCAACAAACTTATTTAAGGCCTTTACTGTGTAGAAGAAAATCCATATAAAAGAGATTAATTACTTACCGCTGATGAATGAAGCAGACCAAAAGCAATTGATGTCAGTTCAGCAAGCTTTTCAAGTAATTCGATTGTGATTTTGGGCGATGTTACAAAAGAAAGAATGGAGAAAAAAAAAGTATATGTTCCAAATTTCAATCAAGGGTTATTGGGAATAAAATTGGTGAAACATTGGATAACAAAAGTGGAATAATTTTATTACTTGAAGAGAATCAAATTACGCTGCAAAATGTATTGGCAAACCAAGCGGCTTGTTTTGGTTTTTTCTATTGCTCCTAATTTCATAAAAGAGGTTTTTTTTTTTTTTTCTTAAAATAGAGTAATTTTATTGGTAAGAGAGCGAGGTAGTAAATTCAAGGCCATTCAAGTCATTTTATTTATTAGTTTTTTAATTAAGTTTGATAGTTATCTTTATATTCACATATGTAAATAATTCAAGAGTAAAGGTTTGAAGAACCCATTAATACCCCTTAAATTTGATAAATTTATAACATTTAGCCCCTTATCATTAGTTGAATAACGTTGGCCACTGACTTTTGACCAAGTCAATGATTAATTTATTTAAAATTCCTAAACTACCCTTTAAAGTATAATATTTGAATTATATTTAACCTTTTCAGATTTGTTTTAATTACAAAATGGACCCTTAAGTTTAACAAAATAGATCTCTCCGTACTTTTTTCTTATTTAATTAGTGTTAGAAAAAAGTTAATGGCAATTATTGATAAACAAAATTTGGACTCAATTTAGACAATTCTTTATATAATTTAACAATCTAACATCTTACCAAAAAATATATAAAGTTTAAATGTGGCAATATTCTAAAATTACGTATTGATATTACATTCTTATTACTTTTTAAATTTATTGGTTTATGATATAAAATAAGATTATAAGATTATTCTTCATTAAAAGAAAAGAAAAAAGAATATAAGAATATAAAATAAAGAAATAGAAGTTATTAAATTTTATTTAATAAATTTTTAAAAGTTAAGAGTTATTTCGTAATTAGAACAAACTTCAAGAGAATATATGTTATTTTTCTAAATTGATTTTTTTGTTTTTTTTACTTATTCTGTTAGTTGACTTTAATGAACGTTAAGTCAAAAAGGGTATTGATAGTTTTTCCAAATTTTGAGGTTCGATTGGTAGTTTTTACAAACCATAGAGATAGTAGATGTAATTCACCCTATTATTTATGATTTTTCCAATAATGTAATACGAAAAAGTAACTTTTCATCAATAACAATACAGTTTGAAATTCAAAATTGAAGGCTATAATATCAATTTATACATTTCCACCTGAAATAATTACATTCATAACTGTTTTCTTAATAATTTACATTCCTTAAATATGGCTCTAATATACGGCATGCGACGTAGATAGTAAAAACTAAAGTGTGTTTTTCCCCATGCTCATTTCCAAACTCTTTTACAATATTCTATCAATGAAGGCAATTCATGACTCCAACTATAATTGCCTTGACATATAAAGCAAAAGTTTAGAGATCTAAAACATTCCAGGAAAAAATGAGCAATGTTTTTCAACAAAATGCTTGTGTAGTGTACACCCAATCTCAATATTCATACCCATATTAGAAACTTATCCTTTGTAAACTAGTACAGATAACCCTTTTTTTTTTTTTAAATTTTTTCGGCCAACTGTGAGGTCCCAAACCGGGGACATCCTGGTCACAAGCCCTCCATACTAATTCTTTTAAGCTCAACTCTTCACTGCTTTTTAGTCTTGACAATTAATGGTTAGCAATCTAAGTAAGTAATCTATGCTAATGAAAATAAGTGTAATACCCAAATACCTAAAGCTAATGAGCAAGGTGGGTGATATGAGCGCTAAAACAATCAGTATGATTCCATTAACCTCAACTATGAACAAACTACTCTTCTATATATTTGTGTGTAAAACTAAAGGTTGTTTAAACATCATATAATCTTCCATATTTACTTCAAAAGATGCACAAGTAGCACCAGAGAGTATAAAAAGATCATTTGCAAAGTTCGAGTAAGTAATATCTACTATTTGGCACTTGCAATTTTTCTAGAAATGAGTGCTCAAAAATTAGTAAAACATAGCTTCACTACTATCACTAAAAGACAAGGCAATACAAGATCCAATGTCTAATATCACTTTGACCTAAAAAATATCCCATATGAGAGCCATTTAGGTTAATATAGAATTTAAGTTACATAAAATTTTACATATTGTGTAAACTCAAAAAAATAGTATTGTGGCTAATGAATGAAAAAAAAAATTTCCTAACATCAATATACTTCTTCTCATTATTGATGCATGTACTAGAATAGTCTATGGGAGCCACATTGCACTTTGTGGATGGCAAAATTTACTTTTAATGAGAATACATTGGTCCAAAATTGAAAAAAAAAAAATCGTGGATGAGAATAGGAGGGAGAAAGAGAAGAGAGTGAGGGAAGGAGAGATAAGGAGGACAGGGAGAAAAGAGAGTGAAAGTCTTGAAAATTTGGAAAGGGGGAAAGAACATATTGGTTCAAAAAAAATTATATTCAGTTCAATAAAATTAGTTCCAATTTCTCTAAAATATGTATGCAATCCATGAGTGGTTGGGTTTTGGCACGTATTTAACTTTAGATATAATTACTAAATATTTCTCCTACATTATTAAACTAAAAAATATTTTTAAGTCCGAAACCGCTTGACCAATCCCCCTATTAGTGTCATAGTTCATATTCCATCCGATTTAATAAAAACATCTACCTCCAAATTGATACAATTTTTTCTTTGTTATATTTAAGTCATAAGGTATAGTACATTTACTACACTATTAAGTATAAAATTTTTCATTTTATTTATACTTTATAAACATGGGCCGAACATAATTATTATTAAGGATAATTTAAAATTTTCATTCAAATATTGACTTTCTTCTTTTGGAGTAAACTTTTTTGTTAGAAAGTGAATTTTTTGGGGTAAAGTGAGTATTTAGATTCCAAAACTTTGAAAGATAACAAGTCATAAAAGTAGAGAAGACTATGTTTGAAAACTAGAACCAATAATGAAATTAGTTAATTGAAATCAATAGAGTTGTTGGGGGGGGGGGGGGGGGAGGGGGGGTAATATCTTGTACTTTTTAATTGATTACATGAAATCCAAAAAATATATTCCAAAAGTTACAAGTCATATTTATATTATTCTTTTTTGATATGTAAAACTTTGATAGGCTTACCACAATGAATCTTTGCAAATCAACACAATGACTTTGAAATCAAGGACAATCCTAATAATTCAATGAAAACAATATAAGTGTAAATAAGTATATAGTGGTGAAGTAGTAATCCGCAACTGATAACAATCCGATCCGATTATCACGATCCAAGACCTTCCAGGTGTTTAACAATGGTGATCCCTGCAAAACAGATCCTGGAGTGGTTCTCCAAGATAGATTCTCTGATGATATAATCAGTATTTAGTCGGAGTATAGTATATTCTGAGTTGTCAGAAAATGGATCCCCTTACCTAGTGGTCTTCCCCACATATATATCCTTTTTCCTGATAAAGTGGGATTAGTTGTTATCTTTATCTTATTCCCTAATAAAGAGGGATTAGTTGTTATCTTTATCCTCTTCCCTAATAAAAAGGGATTAGTTGTTATCTTTATCCTTTTCCCTGTTTGTTACAATTGTAACGCTGTCATTGTTGCCCAAGGTCCTGCTCGCAAAGTTCCGAAGTTAAGTGGAGGTCGTGCCGTTGCAAGTAGCTTGAAGGTCCTGGCCTTTGGCTCCAAGGTCCGAATGTCTCCAAAGTCTCCAAGGTTCGAAACTTCGTTTGTCTCCGAAGTCTGATCTTTGGACTCCAAGATTTGGAACTCTGGTCATTGACTAGTAACTCAGCTTAATTTATACACATCATAAGCCCCCCAGACCTTGATTTGATAACATCAGAAGAAGGTCTTATTAAGAGTAAGCTTTTTAGGATGTTTTAACTAATGAGGTCAAGAGTTCTAGAGTCTCCATGGTGCACTGAACTCGTACAAGCAGTAGATTCTATAGTTGTAATTGGAATGTAGGACTTGGAGATCCCAGATTGCTGAGATAGAGACCCGTTTAAAAGGGAAAGGTTTGAAAGTAGGGTCTTCTGATAAAAATCCTGCAAGAGAGGACTAAGTATGAAGGGGAGAAGAGAAAAGGCAAAAGAAAAGTTTAGTGTTTTCTGTTCGCATTTTATTATGTAATAAAATAACTGAAGTTGTCTTTGAAACTTTTGCAAGACATTATATCTTTGAGCAAAAGGTCCGAGGTTTCGAACTTTAGTGCCGATGCTCGGGACCTTTGATGTGACGGTTTTTACCCCTTAGGGTGTTTGGGAACTTTGAAACAAAGGTCCCACCCATGCGATGTTCGAGAACTTTAAGGCGAAGTCCCCCACCCCTTAGGGTGTTTGGGAACTATGAGGCAAAGGGCCTCACCCCATGGGATGTTCGGAAACTTTGAGGCAAAATCTCCCACCCTTTAGAGTGTTTAGGAACTTTGAGACGAAGGCTCCCACCCCATGGGATGTTCGGGAACTTTGGAAAAATAATAAAATTTTATTTTTTGACATTTGTATGGATGTCTATATCCCCTCACCCTCTTGAGATGTTATGGAGTTCGCAACTAAACTCAGCTAAACCGAGATTACACACGGATTCCTTGATTTAAAATGTAGCGAGGTAGTTTTACCACCTTGAACCGAGTTCAGGGAAGTTGTAGTTCCTCTACTCGATTTAAGAAGAGAAAAATAATATTTTATTAAACAAGAAGAATAATTATATATAGAAGCGTTTTAAATTGCTAACTTGCTAGACTCGGGGTAATAAATTCCCTCTATCGTGGCTAGCTGGTAGCTTCTAGATCCTGATGTGTCGATGATCCAGATTGGAGTTGTGTTTCTGAATGCCATTGCTAGACATATTGACCTATCATCTCATTGTGGATGCAATATTCTATTTCCTTCTTAAGGTCCTTGCAATCTTCAGTGTCATGCCCGTGATCGTTGTGAAAAGTACACAAGAGATGCCAGGGTCTTTTGTGTGATGCTGCAGTTAACGGGATTTGGGCTCGAAGAAGATATTTATGTATGGCTAAAATCTCAGTTTGGCTCTTAGTTAATGGTGTTAAGCTTTTTTTCCTGAAATCAAGGTTCTGCCCTTCCTCTATTATAATTCAGACGATCGAAGGCACTTTTCGGGTGATTCTTTCCCTTAATGTCGTCCTGATGTTGTTTTTCATATTTCTCATTTTTTTTCTTCTTTCTATTGGCTTCGTTCTTTTTTAGTGCAACTTTCCACTATCTGCCAAAGTGTTTGAGTATTGCCTGGAGTGTCACGAGCCAATTTTGTATAGACTGGTCTTGGGTTGAGACCATTCATAAAAGCTGAGATTATCAATTGATCTGTTCTATCAACTACTTGTAAGCTCTCATCAGTTAATCTCTCCACATATGATTTGAGGGATTCATCATTTGCTTATTTAAGATTCATCAAATTTGTTGCAGTCTTGTGGAATGAGCCAATCGCCTAAATGAAAAAATACTGTTATGAGGTAGGCCGTCAATTCCCACCCGTGCCTTCTCATTCAAATAGAGTGGGAATGCTTTGCGCACAACCTCCGTTTGAGCGTTCTTGAACTTCATCACGTATTTAAATCGAGCATTTTAAATTTGGTCCGAGTTGGATATTGCATAATATTAGGCATAAAAGGCGAGGGAACGTCTTCTTCATCATCCGACCCCAGCAAGCTATATATATCGTTTGCCACCCTATTACTGATTAGAGGAAGATTGTCATGTTGAGGACGCTTATGGTTGTGTTTTGGCTTAACCCTATGATGCTCATCCTTATAATTGTTATCAGCACGAGAAGCGTTGCCGTCACTTTTGTCATTGTTTCTTTTCCGTCCAATCTTCTCATGATCACCCTGATTGTGTTCATCCCCAGAGTGACATGAGTGATGTCTAGTTCTGCAGAATTCTTCAAACTACGCACGATGTAACTCAACGAAAGCTCGCTTATCATATTCTTTTTGTTTACATGCTAGAGATTTGTCTTGGTTTGGGGGTTTATGTTGAGAGCGTCCACCATCATGATAAGAGTGATGTCTTGATCGTTTAGGAATGCTACCCAGAAGTAACAGATCATCTGCTCTTAGTCCTGAACGGCTACGCCATGCTCCTCCTTGGCTAGTTCCTTCAGCGGCTCTCTAGTCTCCAGATCTGGTGTCTACCATTTCACTATAAATTGGGATCGAAAAGAAAATTGCAAATACTCATTCAGAAATCAAGAAATTCTTTCTTTCCCACAGATAGCTCCACTTGATGAAGTCATAATCCGCAACTGATAACGATCCGATCCGATTATCATGATTCGAGAGCTTCCAGTGTTTAACAATGGTGATCCCTGCAAAACAAATCCTGGAGTGGTTCTCCGGGGTAGATTCTCCAATGATACAGTCAGTATTTAGTCGGAGTATAGTATATTCTGGGTTGTCAGAAAATGAATCCCCTTACCTAGTGGTCTTTCCCACGTAAATATCATTTTCCCTGATAAAGAGGGATTAGTTGTTATCCTTATTCTATTCACTAATAAAGAGGGATTAGTTGTTATCTTTAGTTGTTATCTTTATCCTCTTTCCTAATAAAGAAGGATTAGTTGTTATCTTTATCCTTTTCTTTGTTCGTTACAGCTGTAACGCTATTTTGTCATTGTCGCCCAAGGTTCTGCTCGCAGAGTTCCGAAGTTAAGTGGAGGTTGTGCCGTTGCAGGTAGCGCGAAGGCCTTGGCCTTTGGCTCCAAGGTTTGGATGTTCGCTTGTCTTTGAAGTCTCCATGGTCCGGAACTTCGCTTGTCTCCGAAGTCTGATCTTTAGACTCCAAGATGTAGAACTCTGGTTATTGACTAGTAACTCAACTTAATTTATACACATCACATAGTTAATCAAATTCTCCAAATGATCAATGTTTTGAACATGATAGCAATGATAATGTTAGAAAAAAGAGATTTAGCACTTAAAAACCATAATAAATCTTGAACAAGAATAACTAACATATTGCAATAAAGTGTAAAGAAAGCAATCTATTAATTACAAAATTTTACTAGTCATGAAAGACCATTCTGTACTCTTATTGACAAATAAACAAAAGGTTTGTTTTGATTGTGATGTATTTGGAAAAAGTTGTATTGGAATGTATGAAAATTTTGGTGGATATTTTTTGATAGAAAAAGTATTTTAGAGGGAAAAATAAAAGGGAAATTTTTTAAAAATTATGTGAGAGGAATTTGAGTGAAAAAAATTAAATTTTAAATTTTGAAATAAAAATGTATTTGAATAGTTTGTTTTTATTTGAGAACTTACTTATTTGCAAATGAAAAAGGTTTGTCCAAACAGACCCATAGCTTTTTGGCAGGAAGAAACTATTCAACAAATCCAGTAATAAGTATCTAAAATACAGAGTATTTTCGAAACTGATGACGGGACACAAAACTTAAATTTTTGTTTAAATTATCAATAACTAAACCCCCAAATTTTAAAATTTTTTAATTTGATCTGCAAAATTTTATGAGTATTAAAATGTTTCTCATAATTGCACCCTTGGTTTTGATAAAATCTCTTTTTCATTCTATATTACCAATTTATGTTATGTCAAATCTCCGTCGGTCCTTACAATGCGGCAAAATTAAATAAATATTTATAAACGTAATGAAAAGTGTTAAACCAATTAAAAAGTAAAATCTGTACACTTCTATAGAAACAAAAAACGATAATAAAAGTCTAAAGTTCAATATTTTCTAAAATTTTTTTGTAGCAATGAATTGTTTTTATTTTAAAAAATATTATTTAACATATTAACTCACTTTAGGGTTGTAGCTCCTCCTCCAACATCAACAATAATTTCACTAAAGTGTTTGAAAAGATTAACCATAACTGAGAAAAGATGTGAAATTAGGGAAGAAATTATAAAAGATGCTTTTATTAAAAATATGGAAGACCTTTCAAACTGCCATGGAAAAAAAATTACTTATTCTAAACTAGTTAGAATAACCTTCCAAAGAACTGAATTAAGTATTATCAAGCATAATTCTTTAGTTTTTTTTTTGATTGAAACGATAGTAGATTAATAAAGTGGCACAATGGCAAATATACAAAGCCGCAAGGGCTAAGAGAGTTTCGTGGTGTCGCAACTAAAGATAGCGCTATAACCCACGAAGACAAAGGCCCTCAAAGAGGTAAAAAGCCCGCGAGGGGCAAAGGCACCCACTGAGCAGGACAAAAACCGCAAAGCGGCAAGGGTTGAAAATCTAGACAATCTACAATCAACCAAAAGTACGAAAGTCGGGTTATATCGTGTCACTAATATTATACAAAAATGATACTACACAACTCAATTGGCCCACGATAGATGGCCTGTGGTGAAAGAAACTAGAACTAAATCTTTAACTATCACCTCATGCCGATGCGTGAAAGCCAAACTGCAGCCGTTAAATAGCACCGCCGCCCCACTACTGCCGCAAGCGTTGAATAGTGGGACAGTTCTACTACTTCCGGTTGGAGAGACGGCAATACCTATTAAAAAAAAACTCAAATATTTGACCGTTGCACTGTAGTTACAATAGCTACAGTGCAACGGTCGCACTTTTTTCGCACCTTGATCGCCCCTAGTAACAGTGAAAATAAGAGAAAATTGGGCAGCCGCCCTTAATTCCAACTTTTACTTTAGCATAATTCTTTAGTTGCCAGTGTAAAATTGTGTTAAGTAAATTTTTGTAACAATTTTAAGATATTACGTTATTTTTCTGGAAAATTCTTCATAGTTGGTAAATGAGCAAGTCACTATCTAATCTTTGTTTAGTAGAATGCAATTTCAATTTTAGCTATTCATTATTGATTTATACCATAACAACTACCATAGAGATTTAAGAGTCGGTTTGACAATAGAAATTATTACGTAGAATGAATGAATCAAGAGATTTCAAATTTGAGGTTTTTTAATAATGAAATTTAGGTCTGTATACGTATTTAAGCATTGCATAAACCATGTCAGAGAAATTTAACTAATAAAAGTTTTCTTCACACTTATCATTTAATGCGCTCAGCACATCTTTTAACCCTACACTCAATATCCACAGATACCCCTATTAAAAAATCTAATATTTTTTTTCCTTAATAATAAATATCCTATTCTCACACTCCATTCTCTAATATTATTCTTTTTCTCATAACACATCTCTTTAAAAGTGTTTTCTTCAATTTTTGTGTGTAAGGATGTCCGATAAATGTTAATTAATTTATTTTGCTATTTTATTTGTCATATTAAATATTAATTTTTATAGAATGTGGATTTTATATATTTTGATGAATAATATTTGATGCTTAGTTACAAAATTTAATATTTTCCACATATAATTACAAAAAATAAGAAAAATAGTATAATTTTAGTAATTCAACATTCAGATCAATATGCTTTCAAATAATATTGATTGATTCAACATTCAAATATATATATTTATTATTAAATTTTGAGCATTCTAATTCAGACATTTAGCATCAAATTTTAAATATCCAAACTTTAATAGTTTAATTATTTCAACATTGAGATTTTTAGTGTTTAACAAACAATCAGATTCAAGTATTCAACATTTAGATTTCAATATTTTGTTACCAAATAGGCTCTTAAGGCTTTGATGAGAATCCGCGAGCTATTCAACCAACTTGATAAGAATCCAGGAGCCATGCAATCTACTTGCCAAGCATTTGATCCATTAAGGCATATCACGGGGCCAATGGCGAGAGTTAAAGTTAAATAACTTCATGAAACCATTAAGTGGTTTAATTCAAGACATTCAAACCCGTTAAGCATACGGTCAAGACTTATAAGTCATTAATTTATTACAAGTCCGATTTGAAGAACACTGGTGCTGCCTTGGCCGAATTCTAGTGTGATAATAGGCCAAGTTATTTAAATAAATTTTGTGGCTTTATTTTTAGAAATTTATTAATTCTTGAAGAGCCAAAACGTGAATAGTGAGTAGGGCTGTGAATTGTGCCGTGAATAGTGATATTATTAGGTTTTTTAGTAGTCAAATTTGTAAGTTTGAAAGAAACCTTAAAGGGCCAAACTTCCAAGTCTAATTGGCTTTAGGGTTTTAATTTCCTTTTTATTTTAAGGCTGCCCCTTTAATCAATTAAAGAAAACTAGCCACCTTTCTTTAACAATTAGATTAGAATTAGGATTTTTTAGTTGTTGCCTTTTAGCACATTTTTGTACTCTATAAATATAGACCATTGGTCCTGAATAATAGACATTTGAGAAGATTTTGTGACATTACGTCCTTGAGAGTTTAAGTAATTCAATTTCTTTGTTCTTGTAAGAAACAATGGGTTTATCAAACTTGACCAGTTTGTGACGCCTTTGAGTCTTATCAATCTAGTAGAACCTTAGGTTGTGATGACGTTTCATCCATTCAGTCTCAATTCCACCGGTTCTAGGATTTTGCAAGTTAAGTCTTTGATCTTGTTTCTTTTTTTGAGTATTGTCAGCTCCATATAGCCGTGAGGTGCGCATCAAGTCTGTTTATTATGCTCCAATTAAGTTAAATATCTACTTGGCTAGTTAAACATGAGTGTAAATATTTAATATTTCAAAAATATATGAAGAATAAGAAGGATGAAAAAGACCAATCTAATATACACAATTAAAAAAGAAAGCATAAAGAAAACTAAAAGAAGGAAAAAATATTAAAAAAATAAAACCCATGTTAAGAATGTTAAAGCACATTTGTCAATCAATAAGTCAAAAATTACCCATTTTTATCATATTTCCCTAGAATGACCATAAACCTACCACAAAAAATTACAGAACCCATTTTCAAATAATAATTTAGTCTATTTGCTCAATCTTATGCTAAAAAATACCCCATATAAAAGGAGTCTAATCATATACAAAAAACGAGAAGAAAAAAAATAAATGGGAATGAATAAAACAAATGCACTTTGATCCCAAATTTTCAGATTGAGCCAAAATAAATTAATAATTACCTGGAAAACTTTGGTCTTTTTGCACTACTAATCTAGGATTCTTCTATGACTTTTTGGAAAATTTCCTTCGAACTTGCCAGAAAACAAACATTAAAATTACTTAAATAACCTAAAAGATAATAATTAAAAAAACATGTTAGATATAAATAACTAAAATGGTTTAGTTTAATTAGATTTTGCCTACGGCCCAAAGTGAGACAAATTTACTAATATCAGGATTAATTTTTGATTGCACTCTTGTGATTTATGAGAAATATTAGAAAAAATATAATACAACTAAATAAAATCATAATTTCAAAATGATGCTCATGAACTTTCTTATTTTTTGAAATTTGGAAAGTTTTTTAATAGGGAAAAAGCTCTATGCAATTTGATGAACCTAGCCAATTAATTGCATGTGAAAAAATGGGAGAAATTCCTTCAAATTTTGGTTAAAAAAGATGGGAAAAAAAAATTCAGTACTTGACAAAATTGTCAAATGCAAATTTAATTCATTTAAATTGACCGACAAACTCATTTGGGTCTTTATTGCGAAGAAGAAAATATTAATTTCTTACCGCTGATAAATGAAGTAGAGCAAAATCAATTGATGTCGGTTGAGCAATTTTTTCAAGTAATTTGATTTGTGATTAGTACTTGAGTGATTTTTCACATGAAAGAAAGGATAAAAAGAGAGTCTATGGTTCAGATTTCACTTAAGAGTGAATAAGAATAAAATTGGTGAAAAAATAGGTAACGCAAATTTAATGCATTTCCGTTGACCGACAAACTCCTTCAGGTCTTTATTGTAAAGAAGGAAACCCATTGTTTAAAAAAACTATCAATTACTTACTGCGAATGAATGATGCAAAGCAAAAGCGATTGATGTCAGTTGAACAATGTTTTCAAATAATTTGATTAGTGATTAGTATTTCAGTGATTTTGCAAAAGAAAGAAAGGAGAAAAAGAGAGTTAGAGTTCCAAATTTCACTCAAGGGTAAATGAGAATAAAATTGCTGAAAAAAGGGTAATGAAAATAGATGCATTTTATTATTTTTAGAGGAATAAATGAGGCTGCAAAATGCTATGGCAAACCAATGAGCTTCTTTTGACTCTTCTATTGTGTTGGATTATGCCCTAAGGACCAATCATGGGATAATAGTTTAGGCATATATTGTATCGTGATGTTTCTAATTTATGGCAATTTATTATTATATTTATTTCCATATTTGCACTTTATAAATAAATATAATAATGTCCCAAAAATTTAATTATTCTAAAAATATCCCTAGTCAAGTATTATCATTAAATGGGACAATGATAATACATTAAAACTAGTATGTGTAGTGACTAATGAAAAGTGTAATGAGATGAGATATCAAATCAACACATAAGTACATGTTAGAAAACTATGTACTGGATCGACCCGTCATGACAAATGCTATATGGGTTATCATATGAAGTATCATAAGCATTTCTCATAGTGATAATGGTGTAAGTGATCTTTAGATTTGAGGTCACCAGAGATCCCAACATCAGTAGTTGCATGTTTTGATGCTACTTACTTGTAACAGGATAAACTATAAAAATGGAAATTGGATATATAATGAATCATGTAGTGGGATGTTGAGTGATCAAGATAGAATTTGCCCCTTCTGTATAATAGGAGTGATATCTTTGGGCCTCTTAATCAAGTGAGACAATAAAATGCATGGCTATGTTCAAATGAATCGATATGTGATATCGAGCTAATTTGCTTAAATGTGTCTACTTGAGAATCAAGAAATGCAAAAATTGAACTATACAAGTGTGACACACTCCATGGCAAAGTGATTGAATTACATGGTAATATCTATCACAAGAAAAGTAATGTCGAATTACTAATATTCTTATAACTTGGGTAGCATTGATATATTGCTAGACACCACTCAATGTTTATGGCATAAAATAGATTTTATGTCATTGCCAATGTTATAAGAACCTATCGGGTCACACACTTAGATCATATCCAAAAGAAGTATAAAATTTATGTAATTAATTTTGGTTAATTTAAGAATCCTATTATGAATAGGACTCTATTTGGGTTCCGGTATAAATAGGTATTTGGTTTTGGTTTTTAAATAGTTTTGTTTTGTGTTAATAAATCCAAAACAATTTTGGATTTATTAATTCATGTAATGGCCGGAAATTAGAAGCAAAGTAAGAATGGGATTCTTGTTTTAGCAACTAATGAAATTTGGAAAGCTGAAATTTAGAAAGTTCCAAAATAGATTAGAACTTGGGGGTTCAAGTAAAACTCTTTAGGAGAAGTTTTGCCCTAATATTTTTCTATATATTTGAACATAAACTTCAGCAGCCTCTAACCAAGACGTGAGCAACATAGCTGCATGTTCTTTTGCTGCATTAAATGACCAAAACAATTTTTCTTGGTGAAGAAAAATTTCTACAACAAAACAGAAAACCAAAACCCGAATCTATCTTCATGTTTTTAGCAAATCAATTTCGGCCCTTTTCTTGAGAAGATTTGCAGCCAAATTTTTTGCAACATAAGAGGCCTTACTGCTGCTCTTTAGAATAAAAACCAGCTGCTTCTTGTGTGGAAAGAGCAAGAAAAATCGGAGCTTAGAGAAGCTTCAAAAACTGAGACTGGAAGCAAAGTTCCAAGGCTAGCACCAATGGTTCTTTGCTGCTTCTTCCTTAGTTAATTATGTGACAATTAGCTCAAAATTTGGAGATGATCATGTGGATACTGTAGAGTCAAGACTCTTTTGGGTGTTACTATAATTCGACGAGCAAACAACTCCACACAAGAAAGATCATCTACTATCGGTAAAAGGCAAAATTATTCATGACCAGTTTGAAATCACTTCGTAAGGATCCTTGGAGGAAATCAAAAAAATTTAAATTCTACTGTGTCTCATATTTGGTTTCCTACAGTGGTATCAGAGCCACTTATGAAGGGTCAAATTGGTTTTATGTGAAAACATGTTTATTTTCTTAAATTGTTTATGAATAAGCATGCTGAAAATTTAGATTATGTGAAGTTGTTGATTAAATCTGAATTTGTGAAGTTGTTCATTAAACATATATGATATGTTTATGTTCATTAAGTCAATTTAGGATATGCTCTAATATGTGATTGCTAGATTTGAATAATATAAGATATATATATATATATATATATATATATATATATATATATATATATATATATATATGCATTGAAGAACCGAAGTTCAACTTTGCTGAATTTTTCTGGCTTGGCTTCGGATTTGCAAAATTTTCTTGTGTTTTAGTTTTGATAAAGTTTACTAAAACTGAAAATAGTATGTGTTGAATCGTATTGAGGCAAAATATGTATATGATGCATAAAATTGGTTTCGTATTTTTTCAAAAAAATTCAATCAAGTTCGGTTTTGTGCTTTGTGCTAGTTTTGGTTTTTCAGAAAACCATAGCTTCGGCAGTTGCAATTTTGGAAGGCCAATTCGGTTTCAAATTTTATTTTGGGATTGAAATTAATGTGTAAAATACATACATACATACATATATATATATATATATATATATATATATATATATATATATATAATATTAAGGCCAAATTATATATGTGATATATAATAGTTCCAATTTAAAATTTTGTCAAAACTTTGGAAAGTTTGGATTTCTGAATTTTGAATAGTTCAATTTTCTGAATTTTTTGGCTAAATTGAACATGATTTTGAATTTGTTTATGACTGGCCAAAGTGTAATATATATGATATATTAAGTTGAGGTCTAAAATATTTGATATATTATTCACAAATTTTTAAATGGTCATGTTTAGCCGGAAAAGGAATACATATGATGTGTTTCATCTTTGGCCGAATTGAAGATAGCTTTGAAATTTATTATGGCCGAAATTTGATATATGTATCATGTAAAGGCCGAAAATATATGAGATATATTTTTCACAAATTTCTAATGAGCAAGTAAGGTCAAAATATATTTGTGAAATATTATTGTTGGAATTTTGATGTAACAACCAAAAATTTGTTTCGGATGTATACATGATTTCGGCGTCTAGTTTGACCAAAAAATATATATGATATATTTCTTGCTAATTAATCATGATCAAGAGTTGGCCGAATGGAATATGTGATATTTCATGATATGGCTGGAAAAATATATATGATATATTTTATAAATTTCTCATGATTAAGGAATGGCCGAAAAATTGTACCTTGACCCTAACCTTCCATGCATAATATATTATTATTCGAAACCCTAATTTTTGATTTAATAATAATTGTCATAAATTAATTAGATTAATATATTTAAGTGTTAAATATGAATGACAATTACATGTGTCATGCCATTTTGTGATATTTGAGCATGGTAAATAGTTATAGCCCTTAGTGCAATGTGATTGGATATTAATTTTGTATTGGTTTTTAAATATAACCTACGCGTCATGCCTTGCTCTATTTTCTGGTTGTAAATTCTTTTCTCACCTAACTCCCCTCGAATATAATTCGAGGTTTCTCTAAATATGTAATAGTCAGATTACAGATAAGACTAGACTAGGAGGCAAGGAGTTGGTGACCATACAAGAAGAACCAAGGAGGCACTTGGAGAAGATGCCGATACTCTTAGGTTGACCTTTTGGTTCTCTCATTGGTTTAAGAGAATCAACTTAGTTTGGGCTATAACTATGTCACGTTTACTTTATTGTTAATGTATGAGATGCTTGCTATTTATGTTCATTGGTTAAATGCATAATTTGATTATGATTGTAATGACTAGTTAAGCAATTTATGTGATTAATTGAACTACTAGTTACAATAACCAATTTAAATAAAATGGTGAGAATTTAACAAATTCCTCAAACGAATATTAAGTCTTAGATGCCTTCCAATGCCTAGAACTCGTCAAGGCATTGATTGACTGCATGCAAGTTTGCCAAAGCAAGGTACCGTGGTCAATCTTAGTGAGACACAACAGGATAATAGTAATATCTGACTATTAATCATTGGGTCTGACTTAACTAGGTGGACTCAATAGGATTGAGACCTAGAGACATAGAGTTGGGCCTTGGCTTATTAGATAAGCTAGAACAAGAGTTGTTCACCCAACTATCCAAGAGTTGTATGAGATACAATTGACAAAGTGTTGTCTACCTAAATAGCTGAGTTTTGGGCAATTAGCCAAAGCTAACTCAAAATTAGGTCAACTATGGATCTTGGCCCACTAGAAAGTTAATTAAATTAATTTTTCAAATTAATATCGAGGGTTATTACTTTAAGGGAAATAGTGGGAGTAACATTTAATAAAAAAACCATATTAAATGTTAGCATTCATGATATTTATTTTGCATATTTCTATCATAGATCATCATGGCATCAAACACTAACACTAACACACTATCACTGCGATCTGTCCTTGAGAAGGACAAGTTGAATGGGATGAACTTTCTGGATTGGTACAGGAACTTGAGGAAAGTCCTCAAGCAAGAGAAAAAGCGGTATGTCCTAGAGGAACCCTCACCTAATGAACCTAAAGGATAGGTAATTAAGGAATGGAACTGCTTCCATTGTGGTGAGACCAAACATTGGAGAAGAAAATGTAAAGTTTACCTAAAGGATCTAAAGAAGAAGAGTAATGAAAATTCTACTTCAGGTATTCATGTTATAGAAGTGAATTTATCTACTTCTTCGCCATGGATATTAGATACCGGATATGGTTCACACATTTGTGTAAATGTGCACAAACTGAAAAGAAATAGGATGTTAGCTAAAAGCAAAGTTGACCTACAAGTGGAAAATGGAGCAAAGGTTGCTGCATTAGCTGTAGAGACTTATGTCTTGAGCTTGCCCTCAGAGTTTGTTTTAGAACTAGATGATTGTTATTATGTGCTTTCTATTACGAAGAACATTATTTTTATTTCTTGTTTAGACAAGAGTGCATTTTCATTTATGATAAAAGACAATTGTTGTTCCTTTTATTTAAATGAAATGTTTTATGGTAGTGCACAAATGGCTAATGGCTTTATGTTCTTAATTTTGACACCCTATCTATAACGTAAACACCAAAAAGAATTAAATTAGACAATTTTAATCTGACTTATCTTTGGCATTGTCGTCTGGGCCACATAAACGAAAATCGCATTTCTAGACTCCATAAAGATGGACTCCTAGACTCATTCGATTTTGAATCGTATAAGACATGTGAATCATGTTTATTAGGTAAGATGACTAATGCCCCTTTGACAAAACATAACAAAAGGGTGGGTGATTTATTGAAACTAATACACACGGATGTATGTGGACCAATAAACACACAAGCGAGAGATGGTTTTTAATACTTCATCACGTTTACTGATAACTTTAGTAGATACGGCTATGTGTATCTTATGAGATACAAGTCGGAATCATTTGAAAAGTTCAAAGAATTAAGGAATGAAGTACAAAACCAACTTCGCAAGAGTATTAAAGCACTTCTATCTGATAAAAAAGGTGAATACTTAAGCCAAGAGTTTGATAACTATTTGAAGAAGTGTGGAATAGTCTCACAATTCACTCCTCCTGGAACACCACAATGGAATGGTGTATCTGAGAGGAGAAATCCAACTTTGTTAGACATGGTTCGATCCATGATGAGTCATACAGATCTTCCAAATTCCTTCTGGGGACATGCTTTTACTTACAGCTGCTTTCACACTAAACCGCGTTCCGTCTAAATCAGTTCAAAAGACATCATATGAGATATGGACTAGAAAACTTCCTAGTGTGTCTTTTATGAAGGTTTGGGGATGCGAGGCTTGTGTTAAACGTCAAGTCTCCGACAAACTTGGACCCAAATCTAATAAGTGTAATTTTGTAGGATATCCTAAAGAAACAAAGGATATTATTTTTATAATCCCAACGAGAACAAAGTATTTGTTGCTCGAACTGGTGTTTTTCTAGAAAAATAGTTTTTTTCTAGAAAATTCAGTAGGAGACAAATAGAACTTGGAGAAATTCAAGAATCACAAAATAGCACTGAACCTGATGAGATAGAAATTGAGCAAATACAACAAGCTGTTGTGAAACAAGCACCTGCTCAAGAGATGCCCCACATAGGGCAAAGTGATTGAATTACATGGTAACATCTATCACAAGAAAGTAATGTTGAATTACTAATATTCTTATAACTTGAATAGCATTGATATGTTGCTAGACAATGTTTATGGCATAAAATAGATTTTATATCATTACCAATGTTATAAGAACCTATTGGGTCACACACCTAGATCATATCCAAAAGTAGTATAAACTTCATGTGATGAATTTGGGTTAATTTAAGAAGCCTATTATGAATAGGACTCTAAATGGGTTCCGATATAAATCGGTATTTGGTTTTGGTTTTTAAATGGTTTTGTTTTGTGTTAATAAATCCAAAACAATTTTGGATTTATTAATTCATGTAATGGCCAAAAATTAGAAGCAAAACAAGAATGGGATTCTTGTTTTCGCAACTAATGAAATTTGGAAAGTTCCAAAATAGATTAGAATTTGGGGTTCAAGTAAAACCCTTTAGAAGAAGTTTTGCCCTAATCTTTTTCTATGTATTGGGACATAAACTTCAGCAATCTCTAACCAAGACGTGAGAAACATAGCTGCATGTTCTCTTGCTGCATTAAACGACCAAAACAATTTTTCTTGGTGAAGAAAATTTTTTGCAGCAAAATAGAAAACCAAAACCCGAATCTATCTTTTTGTTTTCAGCAAATCAATTTCGGCTCTTTTCTTGAGAAGATATGCAGCCTAATTTTATGCAACATAAGAAGCCTTACTGCTTCTTTTTAGAATAAAAACCAGTCGCTGCTTGTGTGGAAAGAGCGAGAAAAACCAGAGTTCAGAGAAGCTTCAAAAACTGAAACCGGAAGCAAAGTTCCAAGGCTAGCACCAACGGTTCTCTGCTGCTTCTTCCCTAGTTAATTGTGTGACAATTAACTTGGGACTTGGAGACGATCATGTGGATACCATAGATTCAAAGCTCTTTTTGGGTGTTGCTGTGATTCGACGGGCAAACAACTGCACACAAGAAAGATCATCCACTACCGGTAAAGGGTAAAACTCTTCGCAACCAGTTTGAAATCACTTTGTAAGGATCCTTGGAGGAGATAAAAAAAAAATTTAATTCCGCTGCGTGTCATATTTGATTTCCTACATAATGTTCCTAATTTAGCAATATATATATATATATATATAAATAGATTTATTTGTTGCTAAGAGATAAGCTAGAGGTATGGTAGTAAAATGAATGCCATTTAAGTCCTTTTATTTTAAAAAAAAAATAGTTTTTTTTTTGTATGATTTTTCTAAATAGCTCAAGGTGTCTTTTTAAGGGGAAAAAATAATTATTCAATTTTTTAAAATGACGTGAATTATATAATATTTGTTCTCTAATGGTTACCGGAGTGACATTTAATCCTAAATATTTCGACTTAACACATTTGGCACACAAAGTTGAAAAAATTTTATTATCTATTTAATGAAATTGGTTATAAGACGTTAATGTGACTATTAAATAAAGAGAGTAGGGAAAATAAATATAAGTCCCTTTTTGTGATTTTACTAATAAATGTGAAAATATGAGAAAATTCTCTACTTGTATTATCTGCTCTTAGTCTGAGTAGCCCAAACAAAAGTATTAGTTTATTTTCATACTTGTTTAAATAAATGTGAAGAAAAGACTTATTTACTTCCCTAGTTCCTTTTATTCCATTAAATTGATAATAAGATCTTTCATTATCCACCACTATATTTTGAAATTTGATAATATCAAGAGCAAATGAATTTGGTTGAGAACTTTGAGGACTAAAAGAGGCTGAAATTTCATGTTTTATCTAAAATTAATAACTATTAAAGTTTAAGAACAAAATTTACAGGAATAATTCATTCCAATAGCCATTCTTAATTTTTATACAAGAAGCCCTTTATGGTTTTCACAACCAACTTAAAGGTAGAAAAACGAAAAAAACAACAATATTTTTTGTCCTTCATTAGGGTTAATATCATATTCTTTTTTAAGTAAAAATAGTTATCGGCAATGTTTGAATTGTAATGTCTTTGAAAACTTTTTATTGGAAAATATATAAGTTTTTGTGAAATATATTTTTATAAGAAAAGTGTATTGGAGGAAAAACGGAAAAGTATGTTGAAAGGAATTCTTTTCTTAAGATAATATGAGAAGAATTTTACTAGGAATTTAAATTTAAATTTAAATTTTGAATTAGGAATAAAATAAAAATTTATTTGAATTTTTTACTTTTTTTAGGGAAAAAAGTAACTTTTCTTGCATATACATTAAAACAAGAGTTAAGGACCAAAATGATCCCTCATATATTAGCCAATGAGCTTTTAGCCATTCACTTTTAAAATGGAAAAAAAAAATAGTCGCTCACATTTATTGGATGTACCCTTTTGGTTCTCAATCACTATTCTATCACTATTCCATCATTATTCTGTCACTATTCCGTCAAAAAAACAAACGGAATAGTGACGGAGAACCAAAATGGTACATTCATGAAATATGAGGAATCATTTTTTCTTGTTTTAAAAGTGAGGGACTAAAAAATTTATTGTCTAATATATGAAGGACCATAAAACAAGCACAACTGTAATTTTATTGATATGAAAACATCAGCATTACATATAAAGCAGATCACTACTGAAAGTGCATGGAAGATTGTTGCTGCAAGTGCATAATGAATCACTTGACTAAAAATTCCTTGATCAATGTCCCATTCCATAACTAAAGATTCCAATTTTTCTTTGTGCAAGGACTTCCTTTCCGACTGGTTACTATCATCCTCACTTCTATTAGTATAGTATGGAGTAAGTTAGTTGTAGTGACAGCACTATCTTTAAAGACATATTGGTTTTAGCTTCACTAAATATATAGATTATCATTGACAAGGCAGTTTATTTGAGATGTCATTCAAAGGTATTGGTTTTGGTAATCAATCAAGGTAGTTTCTTTCGCTATTCATAACTGCTCGTTGCACAAACATAGCTCCCAAACCCGAGTCCAAACTAGTTGTGATTTCTCACATTAAAATACAAAAAAGATAATCAAGAGTTTTATCTGACTTATAGCAGAACTTGCACAATAGATTCACTTGTACACTCCACCTTTTCAGTCTATCTATGGTAGTTGTATTAAGCATGGCATTTATTCTCTAGTTCCATGCTACCTGTTGCTTTCTACTTCTTAATGCTTTAAATATTGATTCCATTGTGGACCTTACAGAATGGTGTAGCAGCTATCTAGTTTTATTAGGCTTGGATAGTATAGGTGACACTAAGGTCCTCGCCTTCTCTATTGTTTTGGGTGCTGCCAAGACAATTCTTTCTTGTTGTTCTTGAATTCTTGGTCCTTGTTCTTGGATTTTATTTCAATCTTGAATTTCTTTATTGATGTTTCTTGAAGAAATTGGACATTAAAGGGCTGTTATTGCACCAATACAATTGGATGCCTAAACTAAATCCAATCTTGATTGGAACTCTAGTACTAAATGAATTGTATTGTCTCCAGAATTTAAGGAGGATTGGAATTAATTCCAGTTGCTTATAGCCTTGTTTTTTCTGCAAAAAATACTCGCAATCACAATCCATTTTGGACTTTAATCCAATTCTTGATTACAATTACATTCTTAGTACTAGCCAGATTCATATTGTCCTTCCAATTTTCTTGAATTCAATCTTGGAAGGGATTGGAATAAAAATTTTCCAGCAGCCAACTAATCCAAAATTCAGCCATTAAATAGTAAATAAATTGGCCAAATTTGTTTGATTTTATTTCCAAAATTTTTAAAATTTAATTTAGAAATTTCATCCCAACCCGAAACCCTAACCCCGCAATTGTTGTTGTTGAATTTTTTGACTCTTAATTATTTTCTTTGGCCTTTTGTACATAAATGTTGTGCTTAATTTTCTTTGGAATTATACAAGTTATTTAGTGCCATTTAGCCTAACCAAGTATAGCTCTTGAATTGAGCTTGAATAGGAACTTTTACTTGTGAATCCGGAGGCAAAAGGCAAAAGGCAAAAGTAATATTCATCATTGAAAAATCCAATTTTGAATTCATACACTAGTGAGACTAATGTAGGTTTGCGACATACTGGGGCAAGGGAAATTGTGCGGATGCTTTTTTCGTCTTTCGTTCAGCATTTAAAATAACTAGACAGAAGCACCAATAGAAATCCCCGATCAAAAGGCTTTAAAAGAACATCTAATGAAAATGAACTTTATGGTGGAAAACATTAATAAAAGACTTATAGCCTTAGAATTGAGCATCAAATAAGGCTCAAAGGTAGCTTCACAATCTCAACAAAGACACCATAATTTCATGTTTGACGAGGAAAAAGCTTATAGAGAAGAGAGGTCTAATGCCTCAAATAGGGCAAATCCAAGGAGCGGGGTACTCAAAACGAAAACTAAGATCTATGGAATATTAAGATGAACATACCAACCCTCCATATGAAAAGCAACTTGGAGGTGTATCTTGAGTGGAACAAGAAATTTGAGCATGTATTTACTTGCCACAAGCTACTTTGAAGAGAAAAAAGTAAAGTTGGTAGTTGTAGAGTTTGCTAACTATACATTGGTGTGGTGGGATCAATTTGTACGAACAAAGCGAAGACACAGAGATCCGCCAACTAATACTTGGGAAGAGATGAAAAGAATAATGAGGAGAAGATTTGTTCTTGCACATTATTATAGGGAACTATATCAGAAGTTGGAATGGATCAGACAAGGGTCAAAATTTGTAGATGAATACTACAATGAGATAGAGATGTCTATGATTAGAGCCAATGTGGAGGAAGATTGAGAAGTGACATTGGTCTGATTTTTGCAAGGGCTAAATCCAGACATTGCAAATGTATTGGAGTTTCAGCACGCCCTGAATGCCATACCATTATTTTAGTATTTGCTATCGCTTAACTCAATGCTCTATGAGCTTATTAATCCTTTTAAAGAATTAAAAATTGACTATTTTTTGTTCGGCCCCATATATACATTCTTGGTGCTTTACAAGATTTCAAAGAATTAATTGTCATTTTTGGCTTGCAAAATTTTCTATAACACTTTCTGTGACATTTGTGATTTTGACAAGTGTTTTTCTACTTGATCTTGCTCTGAACTAACTAACTTCTATTTAAGTCAAGTCATATTTAGTCTAATGTTATCTGGGAAAGAAAAAATAAAGTAAACATTACGATAACAATTTTACATAAACAACTCCAACTAATCTAAGAATTTTCATATTTTAACCTACTTATACATCCTTTCCCTTATTGAAGAACTCTAATTTCTTTTTTCCATTATCATCTTTGTATCTAAAGCAAAAGTTTTAATCATCAATAGAGAGAGATTGCACTACTCTGTATCATGCCTTTCATATTCATTTTCTCTAATTTTAATGTTGTAGATTGTATACATATTTGTTGTAATGTAACTACAAGAAAATTGGCCTTTAGTGACGGAAATCATGGTGATGAAAAAAAAATTCATCACTAAATACCCCCATTAGTGACAAAAAAAATTGTTGTCACTAATTTTATGTCCACTCTGCAAATTTAGTGACGAGTCACCGAAAGTCGTCACTATTTCGTCACTAAAGAGTGTGGCGGGAAGATCTCCCGCCAAATGGTCACAATTAGTGACGATAAATTGGTGACGAGATTCATTATCGTCACTAAAATTATCAAGTTTATTCATTAGTGACGAAATTATTTTCGTCACTAATGTGAATGTCTTTTAGTGACGATTTTTTTGTTGTCACCAATGTGAATGTCTTTTAGTGATGATTTTTTGTCATCACTAATTTCTTATTACATTTGTAACTTATACTACTTATATATGATTATTAATTAAATTCTTATTTATATGGATATATGTGAAATATCATTAATTAAAGAATAGAAATTTTTTTTGTTATTGTGTTATAAAATGAATTTTCTTGCTCAAAGGAAAATTTAAATAGTAAAATAGTCACAATAAAAATGAAAATAGTTACAATCTTTTAATTTATATTTTTGTACATATATAGTTTCAGTGTATAATATTATTAAATATGGAGATATAAAATATTTATTTTAGTGTATAATAAAACTGAATATTGTAAATTTTAAGAAAAATATATGTGTTAATCCAATTAACTTTGGATAGAGTATATAAAATATTTGGGCTAAATTCATTGGGTCACAGCTTATATAATGATTGGATTTATTTGGGTAAGGATAATGATTGGGCTATGTAAATTATTAATTAGGCCAAAGTTAACTTTTTAAATTTATAATTCTTAATTTCTAATAATTACACTAAGACACCCCAATACATATGATTTTGCCTACATTATTTGATGCTAAGAATAGAGTATTTTTAGATACACTATCACTTACATATAATTGGATTTTTTTGACTAAGAATAATGATTGAACTAAGCATATTCTTCCTTATACCAAATTTAGATTACTTGTATTATAGCTATGAATTCCTAATAATTGCACTAAGACACCCTAACAGATAAAATTTGTTCATATACTTGTGCTTCAATCACATAGTCTATTAACATTACAATACATTATTAAGTAGTATAATGCAAGAAACTAATAGTAGTAAAATAAAATTTTATACATAACTTTTTGAATTTATGTCTTTTAATTTTTAATAATTGTACTAAGACACCCTACTATATTTGAATTTGCCTACATTATTTTACTTCAAGTATAGAGGATTTTTTTAGATACACTATTAATTAATTATGATTGTATTTCTTTGGCTAAGAGTAATGATTGGATTAATCATATTTTTCTTTATGCAAAACTTAGATTACTTATTTTTTTCTCTTAAATTTAAAAAACTGTACTAGGACACCCTAATAGTTATAATCTTTTAATTCATATCTTTCTTTATAAAAGTATGGAGTCTTCAAGCACGGAATCTTTTTTTACTTTAAGCATGGAGTCTTTTTCCAGATACATTATCAATTAAGTATAATTGGATTTCTTCGGCTAAGAATAATGATTGGGCTAAATATATTCTTCCTTATACCAAACTTAGTTTACTTATATTATAACTCTTAATTTCTAATATTTGTACTAGGACATCCTAACATTTTTGTTTGTCCATATAATTGTAATTTAATCACATAGTCTTTTTGTATTACCATTAATACTAGTTGGTTTTTTTTTGGTCAAGAATAACAATTGCACTAAGCATATTCTTCATTGAGCTGAGATTCATTAGCTTATTTATGTTATGGTTTTTAATTTAAAATAAATATACTAGAACACCTTCAAGTTTATGAATTGGCACACATTGATTAACTACTTATACTACAGATTTTAGTCCTAGCTATATATATCCTATAGTATAAGTAGTTAATGTTGGGTATGGTTCATACTTCGCATTCAGGCAACCACAAATTGTTCCCCGACCACCACGGGGGTCCCGCTCCTTTAGAGACCTTATGTAGTTTAGGGTTTCTGTTTTTCTTTGTTGTTTGGGCTTGGGCCTATGAATAATTTTTAGGACGCAGGGTTTTTACCCCCAACAAATAACCACTCTTGTAACACAGTCTGCAGAGAATGTGAGATATAGAATAAAGAAAAAAACTTGCATATATACACATGCTTGTAATATACATAATTTTTTCAATCACAACATGAAAATATAAATATTATTTTTTTCGATAAATTATTTATAAAAAAATTCACTTTAGCATTTTAATAACTAATTAGGATTTTCAAATTCAAAGGTTAAAAAAATTCAAATCAGAATTTTATTAAACCAAAATAGTATTGTAAATCAAAAAATTAAAAAGTTTAAAAAGTAAAAAAAAATTAATTAATAATGAAATGAAAATTTTAAATGCTTAAACAACAAAACGAGGGAAAATAAATTTTGTTATGAGGGAAAGGCGGGATGTTAAAAATTTGAGACGCAAACTTTACAACATTTTCTACCCAAATTTTAGGCTTAAACAAAATTTTAGTCTAGTGAAAATCAGACTTCACTCCCCAACACTTCTTTGCCCTCTGCCCTCCGCCCTTCACCTTCTGCCCTTTACAACATTCTCCGCCCTAACCCTTATTGCTCAATTGGCCAGCCAACCGTCCCCTCCAGCAACAGCTTCCTAAAGAAGCGGATGGTGCTATTTGGTAGCCGGCCATTCTCTTCTCTCGTCCGTTGTCCCCTTCGGTGCCTATCAGAACCATCAAAACTGCCGAGGTGGTACTCCACTGTCTCCTCTTAAAGCCCACCGCAATTGAGCTTGGGAAGTGAGAGCCCGCAGCCACCATCCGTGCCATCAACTTTTGGGTTTCTGTTTTTTTGAAATTTTTGATAATTTTCTCGCATTGGTGCCTAAGTGCCAAAGCTGACTCTTTTTTTTTTTTTTTGGACTTCAATTTTTGTAGAATTTTTTTTGCATTTTTTCAGTCTTGGTGGTTTCTGCATTGTTTGTTGTCCTGTGGCTGAAAATTGTGCTGCTGTTTCCATTAATTATTGGTTGAAACTCTTGTTGGGCTATTTCGAATTTATGGGTTTATTATTGTTCTTAAAGTGGATCTTTAGAATGTAATGGTGACTGTGTTTTTGTGGATTTTTTTTTTTGCAATTTTTGGACTGTTTCTTTAGAATGTAATGGTGAGTGCTCATTTTTTGGGATTTTTTTTGGTAATATTTTGACTGGTCTGGACAGTTTTTGTTTGGAATTTGTTTTGCAATTTTTGGACTATTTCTTTAGAATGTAATGGTGACTGCGTTTTTATGGATTTTTTATAGCAATTTTTGGACTGTTTTCTCGAAATTTAATGGCTATTGTTTTTTTTTTGGAATTTTTTCTGGAATATTTAGTTTGACCTTTTCCCATTGATTTTCTGGACTGGCTCTTCTGGAATTTTATTGCATTTTCTTCGTTGTGTTCTTTATGCCTTTTGTACTCTTTCAAGGGAGCATATAGCAAACTGGAATATCTACTTAGTCATAGCATATAGCAAACTGGATGGAGATTGAGAAGGCATAAAGCATATGGAGAAGACCCCTATTCTATGTCATCTTTTAGTATGTATGTTTTGGAAGACTTAAAAACATGAATGTAATGGTGACTGTGTTTTTCTGGAATTAAAATTGCAATTGTTCGATTGTTTCCTCAGAATGTAATGGCGACTGCTTTTTTTTGGAATATTTTGACTGGTCTGGACTATTTTTTTCTTTTTTTGGAATTTGTTTTGCAATTTTTAGACTGTTTCTTTAGAATGTAATGATGACTGTGTTTTTCTAGAATTAAAACTGCAATTTTTGGATTGTTTCCTCAAAATGTAATGGCGAATATTTTTTTTTTTTGGGTAATTTTTTCTGGATTTTGGATATAAAAGTTGGACTGAGTCCTCTTTTATTTCCTTAAGGGCAACTGCACAAGGGGGCAGCAACCCTTTCATTCTTTACAAAGGAGGCAGCCGCCAAACTTAACCAAGGGCGGAGGCCAAAAGAAGACGCAAGAGGGAGCAGCCAAAGGGGGAAAAGAAAACAGTCGGCAAGAAGAAAAACAGAGAAGGAAACCTCCACAAAAGAAAACTAAACCAGCCAACCTTCATTACCTAGACAAAGAACAGTTGCCATTTACTCGGCTTGAACAAAAATCAGCCACCATTCATTTTCGCCCTAGAGACCAACTGCAAAGAAATAAAAGAAAGGACAAAAGCCAGCGCACAAAAGGAAACAATGCTCAGCTACAATTAGGAAACAAAACAAGAAGAATCGGCCAAAGGAAACAAAGGAAAACACTTGGGAAAAAGACAAGCGGGCAGTCACAAAAGGAAACAAAAAACAGCCATCCTTTATTTTCCTTGGAGATCAGCCATTCTTTTAATTTCCTGGAGGACAGCAGCAATTATGAGAGACTCCTACTGCCACACAAAAACCTAGCCGCTCTTGGAACAAAAACAGCCACAAGACAACAAAGCACAAGAGGAGACATTCGGTTGGTGAGGGACAACAAAGGCCATCGGACAAAGAAAAACATGGGCGCAGCCGCACAACAAAAATCAGAGTCCGCATCGTAAAAACAGGGGAGCAGCTGTCCTTTGATTTTTCTTATGTTTTCTTTTATCATGTTTAGCTAAAATTTTATTTTCCAATCAAGATTAATTGAGCTTTAAGGTTTTTTGTTCACTTAACTCCAGTTGCATTTGTAGAAATTGTGTTGTGCCTATAATTGGCCTAAGGTCGCACCTTTGAGGTCTTGTCCAATGCCTTTCTATGTTGTTTATTAATCATCTCATTTCGTCTCAAGCCATTCTTTTGTTCTCTGCAGCTTCTTGTGTAAATTTAGTATCTTTGAGTAGAAATCCTAACTCTATGCTTATGATCATCATCTCTGGTCGTGTAAGAATAAAAGGAGCTTCTTTGGTTGGTATTGAGCTTTCAATGCATTTCTTTCAATTCCAACATTGAGTTTTCAATGCCCTACTGCTTAAGATGTTATGGTTACTCTTTTTGAATTCTGTTCAAAAAGGCTTTTCCACCAAAATACAATGACTATGTGCAGCTCTACTTTTGTGAATTTTGCCTCAATTTCATGAAGCGCGAAGAACAGCTTCAGAGGCATACGGTGAGCTTGCCTTGAATACTTCCACTTAGCCACATTTTGTCTTTTTCATACCTTTTTTCTTATTTGGAGACATCTTTGAACACATGTTTATGGTTCTAGTTTGGTCAAAGAAATGATCTCTTGTTACACAAGTTGTTTGTACCATTTGAATACTTGTAAATGTGTCTATAATAGCGGCTGACTAGTCATTCTTATTTGCTAGTGTTGTGTCTAGTTCCATCTTTTTAAGACTGTTAGTTATCCTTTCCTTAGCTATTTATGGTTCATTGTAATGCTAAACATACATTAATTTACAATGCATCTTATCAAATAGACCTATGATGTGGTCGAGCATGTTCTAATTTTTATTTTTTTTAATATATGTAGAGGAAATGTGATCTCAAGCATCCTCCTGGTGATGAAATATATCGATGTGTTACCTTGTTAATGTTTGAGGTATATTTTAATTGTTTTATCATCACTTTGTGCTGCCTATGATCTTTTTAGCTCATTGCTCGGAGGATTTCCAGTGTCTGACAAGGATTTGAGAAATTAGTCTTTTATCAATGTCCTTTGGATATTTAGACTTATTAGGATTAGATATACTTCTTCTTGTCTTTAAGTTTAAAGTTGGGTTATATTGTGAAACAGGTTGATGGGAAAAAGAACAAGGTTTATGGATAGAATCTATGCTATCTTGCTAAATTGTTTCTTGACCATAAGATGATTAGAGAAACAATGAAAATATGATCTCTACATTGCATCAGCAGCATGGTTGGTTTGATGTTTGAAATGAGTAAATTACTTTTGTATTTTACAGGGGATGTTGCTTTTAGTATACTGAATAGTATCAATAGCGTGAAATGCCAAGCCTTGCAAGATTCTCCTGAAGATAATTTGTTGGAGGAAACTTAGATTTTTGTGTGTGACATCAACCCAAGTATGTTGAATGTTGGCAAGAAGTGAGCTCAAGAGAGGGGTAAAAAAAAAATACAAAAGTCATGTGAAGCAAACTGCATTTGGAAATCTTTTATTTAGAAAGGAAATGCTATTTAATATTTTTTATTACTTTCTTTACTGTTTACGGCTTTAAGTCTAGCTTTTCTTTGGCATAATCATTAGTGGTAATGTTCTTTTATCTCATAGGAGGAACCGGAGGGTGGTGCTGGATTCATGATTCAGTTCAATTATGAACCTCTATTGCATGGCCTTGTGGAGGAGTTTATTTCCCTAACCTCTCTCTCCCCCCTCCCCCCCCCCCTCCTCTCCCCAAAAGACAGAAAAAAAAAACATGGACACACACCAAAAAAAAGGCCTACTTGTTCTATTTGATTTTGTTAAACAAGTTGGCTATTTTTGGGAGGATGGTTGTTGATGGTTATATTATGTCTTCTTGTTTTGGTTTGGTTTCGAAAATAGGGTTTATGAATATTATCTTTGATTGGTCATATTGTATTATGTCATGTGAAAGGTTTCGTGGTCACTTTAGTTTTCTTTTGATCGGTGGAGAATGCAGTACGATTATTATCATTCATTGGCGAAATTGTACTATGTCATGAGATATAATTATGGGATGTTGTTTCTATAGATATAATTGTCTTATAAAGATGAGTTTTGTTATCGCGACAACATGTTCCCTTAATATGTTCTCGTATGTACACTCATAGGTTTTATATCATTATTATCAATGCATGATACATTTCTACATTTCTCTAAAAAATAAACATTATGGAACATAATGATGCCTAGTTAAAAGGATTGGTTTAAGAGTATGATTTTCGATTTGTGGTTTTGTATTGTGTCACGTGATAGATTGCCTGGTTATTTCTGTTAAATGTGATTGGTGGAAAATGTAATATGATGATTATCATTCATTACGATGAATTGTACTATGTCATGAGACGTATAGTTATGGGGTGTTATTTCCGTAGCTAGTCATATTTGCAATTGGATTGAATTTATAACATTTAGTGCTATTTCTTTTCTTATCATAGTGACGTATCCATCACCAGGTTGTGCCAAGCAACCATAGATTGTAGACATACTTTGGAATCAAATGGCCAGTTGGTTGCTGTTGTCAAGGTCTTAAAATAGCCTTTTGCCTATTTAGTTTTAGAATGCTGTGAGAATTGTGTACATTACTATTTTGTAAGGTGTAAGATGTTTGGATAATGTTTTATTCTCATGGTTCAACTAGGATATTTAACTTTTATTTCTTGTATGCTAGGAAAGTAAAATGTTGTCTTTTGCAATGCACAAGTTTATCTTTCATGCCTTTCTTCATATGGGTTTTGAATGTTGAATGATTAGTAAGATTGCTTTCATTACATTTTCGATGTCGATGATGTTTGTATTAAAAGGACAAATGATGTCACGGTCAATACATTGATGTTATTAGTGATAAAATATTGAAATATACAATGTTATAGCTTCGTTTAAAATTGTCACTAATAACACTATTTAGTGACAAAAATTTTTTTTTCACTAATTTCATTTGCGAACGAATTTTTAGTGATGAGATTTTTCCGTCACTAAAGTAAAAGGACGTCAAATTTTTCCATCACAAAATTGGATTGGCCAACAAACTTTCTGTGACAAACTTAAAGTCGTCACTAACCATGTAGTGACGACAAAAAATATCGTCACTAGTTCATTACAGAATGAGTTGACCAAGGTTCTTTTTGGTAACGACTTTTTTTTTCTCTTCACAAAACCGTCACAGCTGCCCACCTGACCGAAATAGTTTCAGTGACGAAAATTTTTCGCCACTAAACTTCGTCACTAATCGTGCGCAATTAGTGATGACTCTTAACATTTAATGATGAATTTTTTCCCCTTTTTGTGACGATTTTTTTTCATCACTAATTTTCGTCACACCCTCATTTCGTCACTAACGTCACTCATTTAGTGATGAATTTTTTGTTTCGGTCACTAAAACCCTTTAGTGACGGAGCATTAGTAACGACCTAGTGACGAATCATTTTTCCATCACTAAATGGTTTTTGTGACAAAAAAGTGACTTTTAGTGACGATATTGCAGTCGTTACTGAAGCCCATTTTTCTTGTAGTGTGTCCTAATCCAACGAACTGCCCAATTACTTATGAGCTTTATCTTCACTACTCCAAAATGTTTAAACCAAGTTATTAGTAGTTTATTAACTAGAGTCTTATGTACATTTTTCCTCCTTAGGGTCTTTATGTTCTCGCAAAGCCCAATCCATTACTTTGTTTGACTCAATCTCTCCTGGAATGAGACTTTAGTGGTAGCTCTCGTGCATGTCACTTTGTTCAAGTTGTGATAGAGTGTATAATTACATATTTATTGGGTCAATTCCCTTGTATTTTAGTTGATTAAAAAGCTTGTTTATAAGGATATTAATTATTTTCATGATTAATGGTTAGGGTGAAGCATTTTTAGGAAAAAATGAACAAATAAAGAGAGTATTTAGATAGTTGGAATTTTTATGCTACAAGAGTCTTAAATCTTCTAAGATTTTATGTTATTTTCTTATACTTAAGATAGGAGCCCACTTTTATTTTTTATTCTTCTTAGAGAATGCAGCCTCACAAGTGCGGCCAAACAAAGACACAAGCAGCAAACAAAGAAAAAAGAAACAAAGAAGAAAAGGAAACAAGAGGCAATGTCCAAAAGAGGAACAAAGGCTGCAATAGCTGCACAAGGAAAAGAAAAGAAGAAGACAAAGAAACAAAAAGAAACTTAAAAGAGCTGCCCTTGGAACAAATATAGACATTCGGGGAAAAAGAAACTTAAAAGAGAGGCCCACTTTTTATTTTATTCGGGATTGCTGGGGGACGGGCCACCTCTATAAATTCATTCTTTCCTGGAGTCAGAGGGGCGCATTCTTTCCTGGAGAAAAACAGAGAAAGCAGCCGCAATTCTTTTCTTTGAAGAGAGCAGGGCAAAAAGAAAAGAAAGCCGCACGGTCGAAGAAGACAAACGGCAGCCGGTTCTTTTGATTTTGTTTGTATTTTCTTCTACTATGTCTAGCTAGATTTTATTTTTCCAATCAAGATTAATTGAGGTTTGATTCCAATAATTGTGAGATTTCAGTAATTTTATTATTTCTTTTATTCTTGAGTATTTATATATTTTCTATACTTCATTATATTATTATTGGACTGAATTGTTAGACAAAAGGCCTATTGTTTGATAGTTGAATTCGATAGATAGTCATTTAGAATAATTAATCATTGGTTGATTGTTCTAATTCAATTGACAAATAACAACATCGAAAGGTAATCAACGCCTTAGATTGTATGTTATGAAAATATATAATCTAGCTTAAATAAACAAGGCGTTTCCTGGTTTACTGGTTAATAATTGGGTCTTTTTGAATATTAATGCAATTAATATACATAACTCATAGGACAGATCTGATGGTTGTGTTTGTTAATTAGAGAAATAACTCATAGGACACATCCAAAGGTTATCGAAAAAGTAAGAAAAGATTGGTTGTTAGAGGACAGATCTTCAACAACTATAACCAATTTATTCAAAATGAAAGAACCTATCTTTTAAATCAATGATCAATTCAAGGAATCAATACCAAAATTAATCTTGATTGGAAGATTCTCCTTATTAATTTTTCCTCATATTTTTAGTTAGTTATTTAATTTGTGTAGTTGTTTTAATTAGTTTTACTTAGTTTCATAATATAGAAAAACCCCCTCATTTATTTTATTTTATTTAAGAAATAAATCTAACCAATCTCTGTGGATTCAACCCTCTCACTACTATCTACAGAATTTAGCCAGAGAAGGATTATTTTTTGGTGGTTTCGACACCCATCAATTTGCGAGTTCAAAAGATGGCTCCCGCACGTAATACTTAGCTCCCAAATCAAGTCGGTTCTAATACCAATTATAAAACCCCAGTTCAATAGATTGACCCAATAACTTTTGGGCTTTATCATTGCCCAAAATATTTAAATCAAGTTATTAACAATCTATTAACTAGGGTCTTACATACATTCCTTTCATTTTTTTTCATCTTCATTTTCTCCAATTTTAATGTTGTAGATTGTATATATGTTTGTTGCACACAATTACATGTTTTGAAGCAAGATGTAATATAAATAATCTCACATCCCACCCATGTTCCCAAATCCTCAACTCAAATAATCCCAAGGAGATGGCACTATGATGCAATATGATTTTCACCCTCAACTCCTCTAGTTTTAATGTTGTACATTAGATGTATGCCTGTATTTATTTGTTTATTATTTTTTAAATGTAGATTGTAAATATGTCTATTGCACACAAATATATATTTTAAGCAAGAAGTAATAAATATAATCTCAATCCCCAACCAATGTCTCCAAAATCTTTATCAATTCTAAAATAATCCCCATCCCTAAAACTCTTTCTTTAGATCTGAAGTAGATGAGGGGAAAAGAAAATTAAGGTTATTCATTGAGGGGAATGAAATTTTCTTTGGATCTAAAGCAATATTGTAAAAATTGGGCTGAAATGTAAACCAATCAAGTCAAATTAATAAATATAATAAATATAAATTAGAAAATCAAATGATCTAATTAGGATGTAATAAATATAAATTAATTATAAAAATATAACTACTAGTATAAAAATATATTATGGATAGGTTATTTAATTTTTTTTAATGTACTCAAGTTTAAATTTAGTGTAAATTATGTGAATCCTAAGTGTATGATTCAATAATTTTGTGGAAAATAGTATAAAATGTTCAAAATAAAAAAAAACAAGTATTGAACATTGTAAAAAATCTATTGTATAAATATTTGAGGTTCAAATAGGTGAAAATCTATTGTAAAAAAACATAATAGGTGAAAATTCAAAATATTCACATAAAAGACATTAGAAAATAAATTTTATAAAAGTTTGAGGTTCAAATTTTTAAAGATAATCTTTTTAGTTAAAAAAAGTGTAATTGACCTAGCCCAACCGAGTTTTGATCGATTTTGATAAGGTTTTTCCAAAGGTCATTACCTCATACCTAACCCATGACCAGTTCTTCAAGTTGTCAATTTGGTCTGGATTTGACAATATGGATATGAAGTCAATGAAGAAAAAAAATTAGGATTTTTCAATGAGGGGAATGATGAATAATTGGGATGAAATTGTAGAAATTCTTAAGGTAGTCAGGTTTTCCTTTGATTGTGAAATTGTTACAATAATGTTACTTAAAAAAAAAATTTGGAGCATTGATGATAAGGTGATTAATGTGTATAATTCTTACATGTATTTTCCCCTCATATTGATAAAATATTGCATTAATGGGTCAATTTTTGATTATATTTTTGGAGTAGGTGCATTTAAGAGAATTTTGGAATTTTTGGTGCTTAAAAACCATTTTTTGGCCACATGGAGAAAACATCACTTGGTGTGAGATGTGGATGCATCTTCCGAAGCTAATGAGTGATACGAATCTTAAACCAAGAGAATAAAATTTGAACCTATATCAGAGTGTTGGTCCTAGTATCGTCCTCTAGGTTGAACTAAGTCTTCCTTTAGCAAGACACCAACTCCAAGATTGAATAAGGACCTTGCTTTTGTCCACTTGACACCCGAAGGAATTATCCAAACTCAAAGTTGAGAATTGAACTATCCTTGGAACCAACCAGCACACTCAAATTATTGAGAGAAAAAAATCAATAAAATAGTTTAAACATGAACCTAAGAGGCTATCCTCAAAGACCCAAAGCAAGTTCTAAACTAGAACTCAAAGAAAAGCTAAAAAGCTCTCAAGTTTGTATTGAATCAAGTCTGTATTTCTTGGGGCTGAATAGCCTCTATTTATAGGTTATAAGTTGTAAGAATTAAGAAAGCCATTCCCTAGTTGGATTAGCTTTTTAGGAAACTAACTAAAGAAATAATCACTAAAAAGAAAGACTCCTAATCTAAGAAAAGGAAATAGAACAAATAGTTGTTTAAACTATACTAAGCATTCCCTAAACTAAAGTCCAAGTGTGGCTTGGAATTGTTAGACTGCCAAAACTGGAATGGAATTCACGTGTGGCTGGAACTTGAGCTTCCTAAATCAACATCCAATTGCCTAAACCATAAGTCCAAGTGTTGAATGGATTTGAACTGAATTAAACTGAATTTAGGCAATATTAGTTTATTTCCTTGTCTTAGAATAGGAGTCTTTTAGTAATTATTTCCTTTAAGCATTTTAGTTTCCTAAAAGGCAAAGAGTTCTAATCCTTCTAGAGAATGGATTTCTCCTTGGCCAAACCTTGTTAACATCTATAAATAAGGTCATTGGCCACACAAAGAAGGCACGACTTTTATTCAATACAAACTTGAGAGCTTTTGCTTTTCTTTTAGTTCTAATTTCAGAACTAGCTTTGAGTCTTTGAGAATAGCCTCTTAGGTTCATGTTTAAGCTATCTTGCTGAGTTTCATTCCCTCAACAACTTGAGCGTGCTTCTTGGTTCCAAAGAAAAAGTCCAATTCACAATTGGGTTTTGAATTGATCCTTCGGGTGTCAAATAGACAAAAGTAAGGTCCTTCTTCAAATTTGGAATTGGTGTCTTGCTAAAGAAAGAACTAGTTCAACCTAGATGACGATAGTAGGACCTACACTCTAGTATTTGTTTGAATTTTATTCTTTAAGTTTAGAATTCGTATCACAAAGGGTTCAACAATGGTAAACAAAGACAAAGGTTTAAGGCTAAACAATGAGGTGTTATAACTTAAAAAAAGGCTAAAGTTCAAAATTGGCTAACTAGGGATATATGTAATGGGGATAGGCTTTTTAGAAAGTCTAAAATGGCTAACCTAGGTGCTCTTATTATTTCAAAGCATGAATCTACAATACGATCTCGACGTGTATAACAAAACAAGCTCTAGAATGAACATACCATATTTGACAACACTAACAAAGAAAATAGGAGTAAGAAAAGGAAAATGCTCTTAGCTGAAATGATCACAAGTGTTTAAACGTATCCAATATCACACATTCTCATTCAATTCAATCATTAAAATCAACAAGATGCTTCAAAATTTCTAAAACAAAAGCTAATCATACTCGCCTCATTCGTACATTCCAACCTAAATCACTAATGCATATAACTCAAGTTATTCTAAACAAGTATCAAAAGAGTAAGGAATTTTAAAGAAGATATCAAAATGTCGAGCATACTTGGAAGGACTTTTTTCCAAAAAATTTTTTTTTTTTTACATGAAAAATTAGACATAACCATTGAAGAACAAGACACCCCCTCCCCTCCCCCCCTCTCTTCCCAAAACCTAAATCATACATTGTTCTCAATGTGCAGAAGATAAGTGCATGTGGACAAGAAAATAAAAATAAAAACAAGGGAACAAAGACAATTCCCTGAACCACAGTAGAAAACCTGAGCTATAGTGCGGGTGGGCAAGGTGGGGTAAATCTTACATGAGTGAAAAAAGCATCAAGGTTGTCCTCGATGTGTCAAATTTGCTAAGGTCATGTAAAAAATCTAAACTGTTCGGCATGGACTACTCGATGGTGTAAGATATTGCTGAGAAATTGTATGCTTACGAGCCAATATTTTGATTCACGGCATGGTTGAACAAAGAGAAGATTACCAGCACAAGAAAGAAACTAAGACAGAACAACAAATTATAATGCAACATAAACAATCAATAGCAAAGCCATAAAGAAAGGAACTAAGAAATCAATTGGGCATTTTGTGTTCAGCAAGCTTGCCTGTCTAAAAGAGAGAGGGGATTGGTGGCTGAAAACTCCAACGAAGGGAAAAGATGGCAATGGTGAAGATACAACGCTGATTGGTGATGGTAGGGCTAGAGCACGATTGCAAGACAGAATGAAAGTGTGAAAGGGAAAATAAGGGAGGCGGTGCTGAAACCCTAGTAATTGAAATAGAAATAGAATACCTAATTTAATTTTCCTTGGGTTTTTTTTCTTTTTGGAAATGAAATCAATCGAAAAAAAAAGACTTAAAGTATTAAGGCATAGGCACGCCTAAGGAGTGAAAATCTTCTGAAAAACAAGTCAAGGTAACTTAAAGCAATAACAGAAGACTACGTTCCTTAAGCTATGGGCACGCCTAAGGAAATGAAGTATTCTACTACGAACAACAATAAATTTTGCTAGATACCACATATCTATAAAAAGAAAGAAGGAAAAAGAAAATAAATTGGGTCATTTCCCAATAAATGCCTTTCTTTAGTGTTTTTGGCTAGACAATGTCTTGGTTTCATTTTTTGTAATTTGGGTAGACAAAATTGACCTCTTCTTCATTAGAGACTTCAGAATTGTCAAGAAAAGGATTTAACTTGTGTCCATTAACTTTGAGAGTTTTGTTAGTCTCTAAATTTGCAATACTAAAACACCATGAGATTAAACATTGGTTACCACATAAGGTCTAAACCATCTTGATTTTAACTTACCTAGCATAAACTTCAACTTTGAATCAAAAGCAATACCTTTTGGCCCATGTAAAACTCTTTACATTGCAAAAACTTATCATGCATCTGTTTTGTGCGCTCCGTATAGATCCTTGCATTGTCATAGGCCTCCAAACAAATGTTTTCTAACTCTTGGAGTTGTAACTTTCGCTCAACTCCCACCTTATTGGTGTCTAAATATTGTTTAACTGCCCAAAAAGCACGATGTTCAATTTCAACTGGTAAATGGCAAAACTTACCATATACCAACCAATATGGCAACATGCCAATGGGGGTTTGTATGCTGTAAGATAGGCCCAGAGTGCATCTTCCAAATGAACACTCCAATCTTTATAGTTTGGTTTAACTGTTTTCTCCAAAATGTTCTTGATTTCTCGATTGGCAACTTTAGCTTGCCCATTTGTTTATGAATGGTAGGTTGTGGCAACCTGATGTTGAATGCCATATTTGTGAATCAAGGCTTAGATAGTGCGGTTACAAAAGTGTGTGCTTTGATCACTAATTATTCGAGGAATCCCAAACCTACCAAAGATGTTAGACTTGATAAAGCCTACAACAACCTTATAGTCGTTAGTTCGGGTAGCTTTTACTTCTACCCACTTCGAGACATAATCTACAGCCAACAAAATATTGCAAAAACCAAAAGAATTGGGAAAAGGTTCCATAAAGTCCATACCACATACATCAAAATTTCACAAAACAAAATAGGAGTTTGGGGCATTTCATTTCTATGCGATAAATTACCCACCCTTTGACATCTTTTACAATTCTTGCAAAAATGGTAAGCATCTTTAAACAAAATTTGCCAATAAAAACCGCTATCAAGAATTTTCCTAGCAGTATTTTTATTGCCAAAATGTCCACCACATGCATGGCTACGACAATAAGCAAGCATGGAAAGGATCTTCTCATTAGACACATATCTACAAATGGTCTGAAACTATTTTCTCTAAATAAGGATCATCCCATATATAATACTTAGAGTCATTTTTAAATTTGTCTTTTTTAGCCTTACTTATATCATTTGGCAGTTTACCCGTGATAATGAAATTCACAATATCCGTATACTAGGGTTCATTACCTCGTAGCTAAAGTTGTTGTTCATTTAAAAATTGGCAATGGCTCTTGTTTATGCACCAATCTGCTTAAATGATCAGCTATAGAATTGTCTACTCCTTTGTGATCCTAGGTCTCCCTATCAAACTCTTGTAGTAGCAAAATCTAGCGAATGAGTCGTGTTTTGGAGTCTTTCTTTGACAAGAGATATTTAAGAGCTGCATAGTCAGAGTAAACAATAAATTTAGATCCTAATAAATAAGACCTTAACGTGTCAAAAGCAAAGACAATCGCCAGAAGTTCCTTTTCAATGGTGGAGTAATTGCATTGCGCAGGGTTCAAAGTCCTCAATGCATAATAGATCACATGCCTACTATTTTCATCTCTTTGACCCGAAACAGCCCCTACAGTATATTGACTCACATCATACATGAGTTCAAAGGGTAAATTCCAATTGGGTGGCTGTATAATTGGTGTGGAAGTGAGGAATGCTTTCAACTTCTAAAAAGCCAACCGACAATTTTCTTCAAATTTGAATGGAACATATTGTTGCAAAAGACTTGACAATGGTTGTGAAATATTTGAAAAATCTTTGATGAACCTCCTATAAAAAATTGAATGACCAAGAAAGCTATGAATGTCCCTTACATTAGTGGGGTAAGGTAAACAAGTAATTAAATCAATCTTGGCCTTATCTACTTTAATGCCTCTATATGAAACAACATGACCTAAAACTATCCCTTCTTTAACCATAAAATGACATTTTTCATAATAAAGAACCAAGTTAGTCTCAAAGCAACATTTCAAAACCTTGGTTAAGTGATCCAAACATTGATCAAAAGAACTGCCATAAACAGTAAAATTATCCATAAAAGTCTCAATGCAATTCTCAATCAAATAAAAAAAATGCTCATCATACATATTTGAAACGTACCTGGAACATTGCACAGTCCAAAAGGCATACGACGATAAGCAAAAGTTCCAAATGAAAAAGTAAAAGTTGTTTTTTCTTGGTCCTCTTGAGCTGCAACAATTTGATAATATCCAAAATAACCATCTAAGTAACAAAAGAAAACTTTACTTGCCAATCTCTCTAGCATCTCCTTAATAAAAAAAAAAGTGGAAAATGATCTTTCTTTGTGGCTAAATTCAACTTCCTAAAATCAATACACATCCTCCATCCATTTTGGAGTCTCATGGGCACTAGTTCATTTTTCTCATTTCGAACAAGTGTAATTCCCGATGTCTTGGGAACTACCTACATCGGGCTAACCCATTGGCTATCGGAAATTGGGTAGATGATGCTCAATTCCAACAACTTGAGAATTTCTTACTTGACTATTTCCTTTATGGCTGGATTGAATTTATGTTGCATTTTCCTTACAGACATAGCATCAGGCTCTAACAAAATGCAATGCATGCAAATTGAAGGACTAATTCCTTTTATGTCCACCAAAGTCCATCCAATGGCTATTTTAAACTTTCTTAAAACTCACAAGAGCCTTTCTTCTTGGACCTCGGTTAAGTCTTTTGCAATTATCACTACTAAAGTCTCATATGCTCCCAAATACACATACCTTAGATGTTTGGGTAAAGATTTTAATTCTAACTTTAAAGCCTGTTTAATAGAAGGGAGAATTCTCTCATCAGAAATCGGTAATGGTAAAAAAGAATTTTCAAACCTGCAGGGGACCTTTAGTAGTGAGTGCAACGACATGGTTGCTTCTTGAATCTCCTCATTACTCTCCAATGTCACATCACTATTCATTTTTCCATTTTGTAACACAAGTCTAATTTATCTTCGACAAAATTCTGCTCAAAATCAACTTGTACAATCGGGTCAATAATTCCAACATGACAAACAAACTCAGTATCCATTGGGTATTTCATGGCTTCTATAATGTTAAAAGTAGCTATTTCATCATCAAACTCAAGAGACAATGTACCCTTATAAACTTCTATCTTGGTTCGTGTACTGCTCATGAATGGTCATCCCAATAAAATAATACCAAACTTTGTAGAATGATCATCATCCATGTCAACAATGTAAAAATTAGCAAGGAACATAAATTCATTTACACTGACAAAAACATCTTCAACAAGACCTTCAAGATAAATATTATCACCCTTGTTTCTTTTAGAGGTCCTAAATTTAGATATCGAAAAACTGATAAGGGGCATAACATTTATGGATCTTTACACTTTTGAGGTAATTTTCTTTGAAGGACTGTCAAAACATTTTCACCAACCATTATTTTTTTGTAGGGCTGGCAATCAAGTCGACAATTGGGTTTGCGGGTTACAAATTACCCTTTAAATCGGTTAAATAGGTTGACCTGTCAACCTATCAGGTCAACCAAAACCTGACCCGTTTTATTTTTTCATGTTAATTATATCCGACTTGATTTTGACCCAAACCTATTAATTTGGTGTTTTCGTGTCGTGTTAATTTCATGTTAGGTTCGTGTCGTGTCGCGAATTGCCACCCTATTTTTTTGTTAGTCTTCAATTTATTCTGATTAGTACATAATCCTTTCAGAAATTTGGCATACTTCGGTATTTGCTTAATTTCATCAATCAGGGAGATGTTGATCTCTACCCTTCAGAAAGTATCCAAGATCTCTTTCTCAGTGTCTTCTTTATTTGGCCTTGCTAACCAACTAGGAAAAGGATGAGCAATTTCAATTTTGAATTTGGGTTCATGAATTTTACTACATACCTCTTTATTTGGTGGTTTTAACTTTTTAATTTTCTTCTTCTCTTTTTTCTCTTCAACATCAACACCCACTTGTGGTGATGTAATTTGCACTTCTTTTCCACTTCTAAGAGTCATGGCACTAGCATTTTCCCGTGGGTTGATTACAACCTATGCTAGGAACTTCTCTTTATTTCCTTCAACATTATTTGAGATATTTGCGATTCCAAATTCCGAATACTCACCCTCATTTCTTATTGGATCTTTGAAATTCTTGTTGGAGATATATCACTAAATTAGAAAGGGTTTTTAGATTATCCTCGCACCTTGATTGGATGTTGATGGTTGTGGTTGTGATAGTTGTCACACTTGATATGGTTGTTGAAACACATATGGCTTTGATGTATAACTAAAGTTTGGGTGATCCATCTACTATGGATTGTACGTGTTCAAACAGGGATCATATCTCCTTTGGGATGGTCTTGTAAATCCCCTAGCAGCATTCACAAATTCACTTGTGTCTTCTTGAAGAGTCAGCCATAAATTTGTTGAATGCCCAAGAACATCACATATTCCACAAATTTTGACTTGTTAATTTTGGCCTGCAACCAACTTTTCAAGAAGAGTGGTTATAACCTCAAATTTTCTATCAAAAAGAGAAGTGCTTACCTCATTTCCTTTCATTGAGAGATTATCTTGCCAATTCCCAAATTGTTGTGCATTTGTTGCCATATTTGATATTAGAGTTCTTGCTTTAGTAGGAGTCTTGTTCACTAGAGCAGCTCCACTTGCAGCATCAATCATATTCTTGTCCATGAAAGAAAAATCCTCATAGTAATATTGTATAAGCAACTACTCAAGGATTTGGTGCTGAGGACAACTCACACACAATTGTTTAAATCTCTTCCAATACTCATAAAGAATTTTGCCATGAGTTTGATGAATTCCACAAATGTCCTTTCTAATATTTATAGCCCTCAAAACCGGAAAAAATTTCTCTAAAAATTATTGTTTCATCTCATCCCATGTGGTGATTAAGCCAGAGGGTAGATATTATAACCAATATTTGGCCTTGTCTGCCAAAGAAAATGGAAAAGCCCTTAACTTAATATGCTCTTTAGATATCCTTTGTGGTTTCATAGTGGAGCATACCACGTGGAATTATAACCAATATTTGGCCTTGTCTGCCAAAGAAAATGGAAAAGCCCTTAACTTAATATGCTCTTTAGATATCCTTTGTGCTTTCATGGTGGAGCATACCACGTGAAATTCCTTCAGATGTTTGGGGGGGTCCTCACCTACAAGGCTACAAAATTTTGAAAGTAAACGTATCAATCTAGATTTGAGTTCAAATACTCCCTCAAGGTTAAGATATTGGATAGCTAGTGGCTGTTGCGTCATGTTGGGAGCTACTAACTCCCGAAAAGTCCTTTGTGCAGCCATTTGTTCTTTTTCTTCAGAATCACTTGAGGTCTCAGCCAAATCAATTTCTAAATTTAAACTTGGAGAATATGCTTGACGACCTCGTTCTCTAGCATCCTTTCATAGTTGTTTGGCAGTCTTCACGATCTCTGAATCGTACTGAAGTTCACCTGTACGAGAAAAACGAGGCATAAACCAATACAAATGAAAGGAGATTAATATTTTTTTAAAAATTAGAGAATAAATCACAAATTACACCAGTTCCCCGACTACGTTGCCAAAATTTGGGCTTGTCGCTAAACCACCAAAAATAAATTCCAACTCTCAAAACTTCCGTAATATACCAAGAGTCAGGTCATCTCCTCAGGGAATGGTGGATTTATCTAGCAAAGAATAATTGGGGGTTGTTTTTGACAATATTAAAACTTAATATGCAAAATAACAAATTAAAACAAGATGTAGTAATTAACGCAGAATTAGAAGTGGGCAAATTAAATAATTAACAAACTCTAGTTAAAAGAATAATTTTAGAACTGGTTCATTCAATTGGTCATTGACGCAAGGTTAATCTAATAAATTCAAAAATAAACTGGTTATAGTCAGTACCACCAAATAACCAATTTTTTCTTACTTTGTAGGCAATTAAGAGACCTTCGTTAATTACTTCTCTTATCGGTAAAGAACGAAGGTACTATAATAGAATTCAATTTACCAACAGTATTAAGGATTAGAGAAATCCAATTCTAACCAACAAACTCACACTGTGCTTGTTTCAATTAGATTGTTTATCCCTTGTCACAATTGAATCACTTACCAGGTAATAATCATGCCAATTGCTACTTCACTAAAATTATCAAACCTTGATGTCCTAGATAGCAGTAGATTATATTATAAATCAAATAATAGCGCCAATTATGCAATTAAAAAACACAATCATAAATAATAAATTGTAGGAAATAAACAAATACCTATGAATTTATAAGAACATTAAAAACAATAAGCCTCACAATTGTTGTAGAACTAGCCTTCAATTATCTTTCAACTACAATAGGGGTTTAGTTCCTAGACATGATAGATGGTAAAACAAAAGTAAAAAGGAGAAAATAGTGAAAGGCGATGGAGAGAATATGATGTGTGTGTGTGGCTTCCAATTCCTCCTTTAGGCACCTCTAGGGTTCTTTTATAAAAAAATAAAAAAAAGTTGTTTCATAAAATTTTGATAAGTATACTAATTCTAAAAGGTTATTAAAAATTAAATTTTATTCTAAAAGAGAAATATAACAAGAATAGAAAAATTACTCCTAACTAAAATAAAAGATTTGTTTTCTAAAATTTTTGCTGGAATATTCTCTTTCTTTAATTGCTTTTTACTTGCCTAAAAGATTTCTCTTCTTGAAAAAAAATTCTTTTTAACCTGTTAGTGCTTTAGGTGTGCCTATGGCAGACAACTAAAAGTCTTCTGGTTGAACTTTTAATCCACTAACGTCCCCACACCTAACACCAGAAAGTCTTCTGATCAGATTCTCCACAAAATCTTACTTTTAATGCCTTTTGTCTTCAAACCTCCACTTTCAACATCTACAATACAAAACATAACTAAATCAATTAATTTCATCCTAAAATCAACCAAATATTAAAGAAAATAACAACAGGAAATATATGCAAATTAAGTTCTATCACTCTCTCGCCACCATCGGCCTTCGTTTGCTTTGTCACCATTATACTTTTTTCACTTCACTTTGCTAGCCTTAGCACGCGGCACTACCAATTGTTCTCTATGTTTGACTCACTAACAGTTGTTCTATCCTACTTTCTCCACCACTATTCATTCCATCCAAAGCTACCCCTCAATTGGTTCTTCTTTTCCTCACATCAGACCCCTGCCATTCTTTCTACCAAAATCGCCGTTGGAAATTCCCTCAATTCCCTTCAGAGCATCATTTGGGTTTATTGATGCCACCTATGTTCAAAGACGGCATTCATCCACAATTACCACCTCATCTCCCCTAGCACCTAGTTCCTGATTTCCAGATGTTTCATGTTTTCAAGGGAGTTCCTTACTCCCATCTTGTTTGCTTATATTTCTTATGACTCCTTTGATAATGTTCAAAACTTTCTGTTTTTCATACATTGAGGACAATGTATGGTTTAGGTGTGGGGGAGAACTTGTGCTTTTCTAGAAAAATGCCTTGAAATTGTTTTTAATTAGTACAATGCAATTTTTGTTTGAGTTGACGTACATGAAAGAGACAAGTATAATTATTATTTTTCTTACAAAAATTTAAGTATCTCATTGATCTCGATGATTGAATTGAATGATGATATGCAAGATTTAATACATTTGAATACCTTGTAAGCTGTTGAAATAAAGAGCAATTTTTTTTCCTACTCTATATTTCTTTGATGAGTGTTTGTCAATCATAGTATGTTTATTCTAGAAATTTCTTTGTTATGCATGTCGAGACCATATTTATAAATTCATGAATTGAGATGATAATGACAGCTTAGGTTTAACCAATTTTAACTTTCTATAAAGCTTGGCCTTTTTTAGTCTTATCTTTGTTTCTAACCATAAAGTTATTAGCCCAAAAATCTTGTCTTATTTACCTCGTTTAATCCTTAATAAAAATATGTGAGAATGAATTGCATGATATGTTTTGGTAACACGAGCACATGGTAATTTACTGGATATAAGTTCTTAAATTTCTACCAAAAAATCCAAAAAAAAATGAAAAAAAAAGAGAAGAAGTAAAAAGGGGTTGAGATAGTTAGAAAAAGAAAAAGGGTGAGATATTATCCTTATGAAAAAAAGAGGAAATTGGGCAAAGTGAAGTACTTTTGATTGTATTAATGAAGTCCAATGGTTCTTCTATTTTGTGAATTGTGAAAAAGGATGATCTTTGCTTGAAATATTTGGAAGCTAATTGAAGTCTTATCTTTGCTATCTTTTGGGATATCATGCAAGGAATTCTTTCATATTTTGATTGTTATACTATAATTCTTCCTTCTTACCGCTGTCTTTGCCCAAGCTCCATTACAACTATTATGAAGACCCTTTGATTTTGTGTGAATTCATACTTTTAGTGGTGGAGATGTGATATATTTGCAAGTCTATTGTAATGACATGCTATATATTGACTTGAGTACTAAATTGAACCCCTAAATATTTTGAGTACCTAGAGTGTAATCCTTGAGAGGGCATTCAATCTTGTTGCGTTTGATTTTGATGAAATTGTTGGAATTGATGAAATGCTATGTTTCCTTGCAAAATGTTATACTATAAGTATTTGTTCTCTAGATTATTGTTTTAACTCGGATCCTTAATGCAAAATTAATTTTGAAACATTGTTGAAGGGATTGAGTGAAATTAAGAAATTCCAAAGATTATGTTTGTTCATTATATTTTAATTTTTGAATGCTTGAGGTCAAGCATTATCTAGGTGTTGGGGAATTTGACAAGGTAATTAATGTGTATAGTTCTTGCAAGTATTTCCCCTCATATTGATAAAATATTGCACTAATGGGTTGATTTTGGTTGTAATTTTGAATTAGATGCACGAAAGATAATTTGGAATTTTTGGTGCTTAAAAAGCAATTTTTTGCCATATGGAAGAAAAATAGTACATCACTAGGTGTGAGACGTCAGCGCGTCTCCTGAAATTAAAGAGAAATTGAAGAATTAGTTGATTGACGCAAACGCGGACTATTAGAACTGATATATTGCCCCAGTTACGGGGATTAAATTTAAAATTTAGGGAAATATTTTGGAAAGTATATTTTTATTATTTTTATTTATTTAGTAATAAATAGGTGGTTTTTTAGTTATATGAAACTTTTGCTTTTAGGAAATTATATTAAGGTTAGAGTTTGGATCTATTGCTAACTTTTAGTAAAGTTAATTTTAACCAACTACTCCTATAAATAGAAGATCTCATAGCATCTTGAAAATAAATTGATCAATTCTACCAGGTCTATTTGGCATCTTAGAATTGGGGCCTTAGAATTAGAATTGGAGGCCCCAATTCCAATTCTAGTGTTTTTTTTTTTTTTGACAATAACGGTAGAAATTTCATTGCAATTGCAAATTGTATAGGACATAGCCTAAAAAAGCTAATTGCTCTTTGTGGTTTTTTATCTTAACCACAAGGAATGTGCGACAACATTTGACACATAAAAAAAAAGATTGCATAAAGTATTGATGTTTTCAGCTGGCGCACGATAACCTTTATATCAATAGCAATTGAATTACTGTACATCCTAACTTGTCGCCCTCTATTGGAGCATTTCAAACAACAAGCTGGAAAAGAACCCTTGGACGCAGACTCTGGTCCTTAGCTCTCCCATGCCTTTCTCGATGTTGCTATGTACCTCTATAGTCCTTCCCAAGGTAGTTACTTATACTTGCAAGATGAAGGACAAAAACCCTATTAAATAGGGGCATAGATCGTAATAGATAAGGACATAAGACTATCGTAAAAAAATAAAAATTGAGGAATTGCACAGGGCAATTCCTCAATTCATCTTTTTCTTACTCCGGCTAAAAAAAAAAAGTACAATCGCACCTAAATCACATTGGTGTTTGGTTTTACAAAATATAAGAAAATTAAAATTGTATTTTAATTATAAACCCCCTCAATTCTTTAGTGTGAAATTTCTAACGTTCTGAGAAAAAAACAACTTAAAATTTACAAAGCTAATTTCAAGACACGCCGGTCTTAAAGTCGAGTCATTAAAAACATTACGGGTCAAAAGGAAAATCGGGTAAATTCTCAACTTTTCACCCCATCTCTTTCGTTTTTTCCTTGTTCACTTGAAAATTATTTTTTTCTTTTTTGAAGTTTTATAATTTTTACGCTAAAACTGCAGAATATATAAAAATTAGATGATTTCTGAAGGGGGAAAAGAATCAAAATCCCCTAATCTTCGTCCAATTTTGTTTATTCCAGTGAGAACGAACTAGAAGTGTAATTGAGCAGGAGTAGAGTCGATGTGGAGGAACCCAAGAAGTGTAATTGATTTATTTAAGATTTGTGGCTTTGGAGGAGGATCGACAAAGTGGGAAACTAACGAGAAGAGAAAATTTTGATCTGGGCTTTTTGGATTTTTGAACAAGTGAGGAACCTAATGCTCGTTTTCGTTCTGCATCTTAATTATTTGTGGTTTAACTCTTTGAAACTAGACGATTCCCTATTCTGAATTCGAAGCGCTAAAGCAACTTTTCAATCATCTATATTGCTTTTACATTGCTCTTGTATTTAGGAAGGCCGAGAAAGATTGTGACTGTTTGGGCTTGATTTCTCACATGATCCATTAATCAGGAACTTTTCAAACTCATTATTGCCCATAAACTGTTTGCAAAAAGTCCCGAGAGAAAAATAAAGCTTGAATTGGAAAGGAAATGGTGTAAACAACACCTCTATTGAAGCTTGATGTTTCTTTTTCACTATGAAAGCATGCATGATCCTTGAGAAACATTTCATATTTATTTTGACTTAGCTTTTTTGTCATTGAAGTAAGATGTCATCAAAGTAAGATATGGGCACATATAAAATCTCATTGCTCTTTAATGATTTAATAATTTGAACGTGGATATTCCATTCTTTGTTCAAGATGGTACCTTTGGCTTTTATGTTGCACTTGTTTAAAGCCAACATTCATCGTTTCTGCATGGTCCATAATCGAATATGGGATACTATAAAATACTAAAAACTAGCTAAAAATATAAAGTGCTTCAATCTAAAGTTAGGATTGTTGGTTTTGTACTAAAGCCAATTAAATCTAAGATTATAATTTGTTATTTATTGCCGAGTAATTGAGAACCTAACGGGTCACACACATAAAGAATTTGTTCTTAGGTTAAAATGATTAAATAATTATGTGATAATTATTGGGGTTAATTTGTAAAATAATTAACCTAAAATATCTCTTATAAGATAAGTTGTGATAAGATAAAATTGTTTTATCTTAATAAAATTAAAATCAGTTTTAATTTTATTTAAAGAATTTTATCAGATACTCTATCTAATAGGTCTGGTACCATCTAACAGACAGAGAATAACTTATAAAATAGGAAACAGATGCCAAGTAAAATAGTGAACGTACGTACAGACTTTTTGACAGACAAAATGTTTACTGCAAGACGAGAGAAAAAGTTCTTCTTTTGTTTTATTAGAGTTCTTTTGAACTCTAAATTTTGCAAGATTGTACGCTCGTTGTAGGAACTAGCTTATTGGCTTGGTGTCAATCAATGTTAGGAGGATCCTAAGAACTAGTTCGTGTGGATACCTTAGAGGCCGAACGTCTGTGCGGCTGTGGTTGATAGATCTTCCTTCGACGACATAGTCTTCAGTCATCAAAAATAGGTTTTTGTTTTATACGTATATTGAAATTGATCCTGGTGAAAATCATTTTTAATTCCACTGCCTATGAATTTGTTTATGGCAGCATACATGATTCACTAACAATGATCTACCTGTGCCTTGAGCTATCTCATGTATAGTGTCAAAACTCAAAAACTAGAGAAGGGTCATAATTATTTGGGTGTTAATCCTTTATGGTACTTGTGGAATATGATATGCATGGCCATTTCTAGGCATGGATCTCTTCCTCAAGCAATCAAATGTATGTCACTCTTGCTGATGGAAACTGATTTAGCTTGGTTACTAACTAGCAGGCATCAAAGGATGAATTGGGAATGATAAGATCGGTGGAAAACTTGAGTGGATACATGCATGATATGCATTTGAATATTGTCCGCGAATCCACCCAATATAATTGTCCAGTGCATACATTTTGTAGTAGTATAACTTAATAACTTGTCAATCATAAATTAGTCCCACTGGTACCTCTATATATACGGAAAAAAGAAGTATGCTACTATACTATGTGTTGTAGTTTTCTCATGCATGCATGATTTCTGTGCATTTCCGGCAATAAAGGAAATAAAATATCTGTGAAAGTTGTGTGTATTGACTTAATCACCATTGCCAGCTTTTAGTCCAACCACGGCAACGAAATCACGCATGCAACAAGTGAGAAGATGCTCGTGTCAATGCAAAATTATTCCTTCTGCATGGAAATTTTTTGTGTGCCTTCGTCCCCCTCCTACAGTCCTGAGCTACTTATTGGGGAAAAAAATGTACTTGGAACTTGGAAGAGAGGCAGAGCAATTTATGGGATCATCATCAGCCCTCTTGCATGTCTCATGAGAAAGCAAATTTTGATTATGCTGCTGTAAAGAAATATAGAATGGAGAATATTTCTCTTCAATTAAATCATTGTGCTTTACAAGGCTTTATACAAGGCTTTATATAAAAAGCAAATCTTACTGAACTAACTTGATCCCTATCTTACTGAACTAACTTGATCCCTACAACCAAGTAATCCCTATAATTAAGTTAACAGAAAATTCTTAGCTGTATATACAACACATTTCAACACTCCCCCTCAAGTTGGAGAGTGGATATCAAGAACTCCCAACTTGCGTTTTATTGTTGTGAAAGCTTCATTCCCAAGTGGTTTAGTAAAAATATCAGCTAGTTGTGCAGTTGAAGGCACATATTTAGTGGCGATTGATCCATCTTGGATTTTGTCTCGAATAAAATGACAGTCTATTTCTATATGCCTGGTCCTTTCATGGAATATTGGATTTGTTGCTATGTGCAATGCTGCTTTATTGTCACAATGTAAGAGTGCTGGCTTGGAATGCAATACCCGCAAGTCCTTCAATAACGATCGTATCCAAGACAACTCGCAACATGCACCAGCCATAGCTCTATATTCAGCTTCTGCTGAGGATAAAGAAACAGTTTTTTGTTTTTTGGTTCTCCAAGAAACAAGAGAAGATCCCAAAAAAACACAATAACCGGTAGTCGATTTTCGAGACATTGGACAGCCTCCCCAGTCTGAATCACAAAAAGCCTTTAAAGATAAATCAGTTTGTGAGGAAAAAAGAATACCTTGTCCTGGGTTATTTTTTAAATATCGCAACACACGCATGGCAGCTTCCATATGAGGTTTGCACGGTGCGTGCATGAACCTGCTCAATATGTGCACTGAATAAATAATATCTGGACGGGTAACAGTCAAATAAATTAGGCGTCCCACTAGGCGCCTGTATAAAGATGGATCCTTCAATATTTCGCCTTCATCAGTCAGCTTCATAGTTTGTTCCATGGGAAAATTTGTAGGCTTAGCCCCCAAATATCCACTATCTTTCATGATGTCCAAAGCATATTTCCTTTGTGAAATGAATATGCCCTTCTTTGACCTAGAGACTTCAATACCCAAGAAATATTTCAGATCACCCAAGTCTTTCATCCGAAATTGGTTATGCAAAAACTTTTTAAGAGTAGATATGGCATCTGGGTCATTTCCGGTTATGAGGATGTCATCAACATAGATCAAAAGTGCCGTGAAAGATTTGCCTTTGTTGTATGTGAACAACGAATAATCAGCCTTGGACTGGACGAAACCAGCATTCTGGATAGAGGTAGAGAATTTTGCAAACCATTGACGTGATGCCTACTTTAATCCATACAAGGACTTGTTGAGGCGACACACAAGATTCTCCCCCTGTCGCGCAAGACCAGGAGGAAGAGTCATAAAAATTTCTTCAGAGAGGTCACCATGAAGAAAGGCATTATGGACGTCCATTTGTTGAATAGTCCAATGTTGAGAAGCTGCCAAAGCTAATAAGCAACGAACAGTAACCATCTTGGCAGTGGGGGAAAATGTATCACGATAGTCGATGCCTTCAAGTTGGGTATAGCCTTTGGCAACCAATCGTGCCTTATAGCGCTCAAGGGAGCCATCCGACTTGCGCTTAATTTTGTAGACCCAACAACAGCCAATGGCATGCTTGCCAGATGGAAGAGGGACAAGAGACCAAGTGTTGTTGGCGGCTAGGGCTGTGAGTTCAGATTGCATTGCGTCGTGCCAATGCGGGAGAGAGGCAGCTTCCTCATAAGACCTAGGTTCAACATCATGAGTAACGGCAGCAAGAAAGGAACGGTGTGCTGGGGTACATCTAGCATAAGAAACAAAATTGGAAAGAGGATATCGTGTACCTTTAGGAGAAATTGATGAGGAGGGAGACATGGCGTCGGAAGACATATCCTGATTACAAATGTAGTCACGCAAAATGGTAGATGGAACACGGTGCCGTTGAGAACGACGCAAAGGTGCAGGAGAAGGTGCAAGGGAAGATGCAGTGTGAGTATCCTGAACGGGTGAGGAAACTTCAGTGTCCAAAATGGGTGCTGGAGTGACGGAATCGGTGGCAGAGGCAATGGTGGGTACATATGGAAAAATATCCTCATGGAAAACAACATCACGGCTAGTGAAAATTTTGTGAGTGTCAAGATCATACAGTTTATAAGCCTTTTGTCCAAGTGGATAGCCAAGAAAAATGCATCTTGCCGCACGGGGAGCAAATTTATTTTGGATAGGAACATTAGTTGAATAAGCTAAACAGCTAAAAACCTTAAGGTGGGAGTAAGTGGGTGGTTTACCATAAAGCCTCTCAAAAGGAGTATGATGAGACAAGATGGGTGAGGGTAGTCTGTTAATGATATGGACCCCAGTGGCGACACATTCAACCCAGAATGGCAAAGGAATATGAGCTTGAAAGCGAAGAGCTCGAGCTGTCTCAAGAATGTGCTTGTGTTTACGTTCAACGACTCCATTTTGCTGAGGGGTGTAAACACAAGAATGTTGATAATGGTGCCTTGTTGGGCAAAGTAAGCGTGTAGGGAAAAAAATTCGCCGCCATTATCAGCCCGAAGATTGGCTATAGTAGCATTGAACTGGTTGTGTACAAATGAGAAGAAATTTTTGAGAAGTTGTTGGGTTTCACTTTTATGCTGCATAAAAAAAATCCAAGTAAAATCGGGAAAAATCATCCATAATAGTTAGAAAATATTTGGCACCAGAAAGAGAAGGAATTTTATATGGCCCTAGATATCACAGTGGATCAACTTGATAAGTGAATTGAATGATAACTCCTAAGTTAAGATATTCATGTTATCTTATCCAATTATTGGGGAATTTAGCCTTATCTAGCTTGATTTGCAATTTTGTAGGAAGGAAACTGCTTGGAGAAAGATAAGGACCGAAAAGATTGTTTGCGTCAAAAAAAAAGGTCACGATTTTGTTGGAGAAAAGAAAGGGACGTTGGTTGATAATGCCATGGCGTGTAACTTGTAATGCCACAGCATGGAGTAAGTTGGCAGAATTACGGAAAAGGAAAAGATCATGCAAATCAGATCATTCAGATCAGACGAACGAGTTTTACATGATATTGACTTCTAGCCGTTATGGACCAGAACAAGTATAAATAGAGGAGATTAGCATTAGTTAAAGACACACAGAATAGAACACATAGACAACAACAGAGAGATAGCCTAGAATTAATTTTTACTTGTCATGCAAGCCATGTTGAGTGGCTGAATTTATTTATATTAGGAGAGGGATGTAACCATCATTACGTAATTTTCATTCGTATGATTGTGGTATTATCCAATATCTGATTTATTTGGTATTATTTCTTGTAAGTGCTTGATCACCATTTGCATGTTTAAGGTATTGATGAAGAGGCGACAGCTAACATCAATATTAGTTCGTGAATTCTTCAGACTTAAATTGTGAATTATGATAGTAAATTCTCAATTTCTGCAACACAGTATTCTTTTGTTCATCATGCGTCCATAGTAATTTTGGAGTCACGAAAGCAGTCCCATAATTATTATTTGAATAGTAATATTATACCCTGAGAAGGGATAATGTTTAATTATGTGAATAGTTGTGAGGATGTTTATCACAAAATAATTATATGATTGGAATTTACAGTTAATGGTTGGTGAAATCCCAAGCCCTAAAGTCTATTTACCTGAATTCTTTTAGTTGAACGTTTTTAATATTGCTTTTCCTTGATTTTATTACTACATCCACTTTTCTTTTGCATGTTGATCTAAATAATAGGTATTAATATTGCTCAACCGGTAATTGTTCACCTCCCTGTGGGACAATACTCGTAATTATACTACGATTACAGGACTTGTAATTAGTGGTTAAAATACACCGAGTCACAACTCAAATGGTTTTATTGTGGAAATAGAACTAACTGAAAATGAAAGTCTCGTCTGTTTTGCTAAAGCACAAATATCACAGACTTTAGTTGATTCTAAAGGGAAATTCAGTAATGTTCTGGCAAGGACTCCTAGTCTAGAGGAAGACAAAGGACCTAATTGACGATGCCACAGGACAATGTTTTCATGAGAGGTAGAAACTGAGTTGATGGTACGGCTTGCTATATTTCGCGACTTATTTGTAACCAGGTAATAAAGTCCATTTCTTTGTCTACCCGAACCAATCGTCTTCCCCATCATCAAGTCCTGCAGAATACACCAAGAGGGATGAAAAAGAATCGAGCAGTTTAAATCCTTTGTAAGACGACTCACAGAAATTAAATTTACTTTACAAGAAGGTACAGCAAGCACATTTTTTAAATAAAGAAGAGGGCTTAAAGATAAGTGCCCAATAGAAACGATTGGAGCCTATTCTCCATTTGGCATGATTACTGGCGGCAAAATCGTGTTTTTTTTTATGTCAAGGAGATGCTTTGCCGATGAAGTAATGTGGTCCTTTGCACCACTGTCAACAATAATTTCAGAAAGTGACAAACTTGGAGAAATGTCATCCTTATTGGTAGCAACGGTATTCGCCTTAGGAGTGGTGGTTGGCTGAGGCAACCCAGGTCCCTGCATAATGGACAGCATTTGTCACAGTTGAAAATCAGTCAAGTTGTTTTGTTGCTGACTGAAATTGCTTCATCACATGATCCTCTTCCTGCACATGATTAACTGAGGCATGTGCTTCTTGCTTGTTTGAGGCAGTTTTAGAAAGTCCCGGTGAATATTTATGTAACTTCCAGCATTTTTCCCTTACATGATTATCTCGGTTACAGTAGGAACAGCGAAGCTGCTTGCGGTTGAAAGAACCAGATGATGCAGATTTTTGACAGATTGCAAAGGCGGCTGGTTCATCCCTTTGCACTATCATAGCAGAAGATTCTGCAACACGGGTCGTGTTCAAATGCCGCTGCTTCTCTTCCTAAACAACCAAGGAATAAGCTTGCACGACATCTGGCAATGGGTTCATCAAGAGAATTTGGCCACGGATAGCACTATATGATTCATTTAGACCCATAAGGAACTGCTTCAATTTGGGCCAGCGATTGTTTGCCTCACAAGTGCAAACCGAATCATTATAGGAGCCCAACTCATCCCATAATCTTTTAAGTTTGGTGTAGTAGACCGCGACTGACATCTGATCCTGAGTTAGACAAGCAATGTCTCTTTCAATTTGGAAAATTCGTGGAGCATTGCTTTGTGAGAAGCGACTGCGAAGATCTTCCCATACTTCATGGGCAGTGCTGCAGAAAATAACGCTATCTGCAATCTCTGGTGTTACAGAGTTTAGTAGCCATGACAACACCATATCATTACATCGTTTCCATGTTGCATAAGCTTCAGGTGCAGTTGTCATCGGTGGCGCCTCAAGAGTACCATTAACAAAGCCGATCTTGGACTTTGCATTTAGAGAAATCACCATGGCTCTGCTCCATGTTGAATAGTTATCTCCGTTAAGAGGTTTGGAGACAAGGACCATACCAGGATGATCAGAATGGTGAAGAGAGTATAGAGGATTGTCTTGAGAAGCCATGAGCAAATATAGTTGAAAAAGAATGCCACAGAATTGGTCGAGAAGAAAAATGTGATGAAAGAAAAATGAAAGAATGGACGTCAATGCTATGGCATGTAAATATCAATGCTATGGCATGTAAGGTATCACAATCGCCAACCTTGCTCTGATACCATGTAAAGAAATATAGAATGGAGAATATTTCTCTTCAATTAAATCATTGTACTTTACAAGGCTTTATACAAGGCTTTATATAAAAAGCAAATATCTTACTGAACTAACTTGATCCCTACAACCAAGTAATCCCTATAATTAAGTTAACAGAAAATTCTTAGCTGTATATACAACACATTTCAACGCGCACTCCAGTCTGAGTTTTCAATAATTACTATTAGAGTTTAGACATAAAGTGACCACCATTAGATACCAAAATAGTTATACAGAGAGGATATATTGCCATACGTAATTTTTCAAAACTTTTTTACCACTGCTGTTTCTTACCAGAGAGGCTACTTGGTGTTGTTTTCTTTCTTGGACCTGTCATCTTTAATAATGTGGCAGTAAATTTGCAGAAGCTAATCCACTTATAATGCTGAATTATGATGTATGATTGACCTCCCCATTACCAGATAGTCTACAGCAAAACGTTTGCATCCTCTTGTTTTGTGTTTTTAATCCACTTGTAATGTTTTTTATTTACAGTATACAGACCAAGTACTGGAAGAATATTTACTCATCAGTTACCTCTGAAGTTGAGACGTTTCTACCGTTCATATATGTTTACAGTGTCAAATTTTTGCTGCATTATTTTCTATTGGTTGGATGCATTTGCATGATATTCTTTCCTGTAGTAAATATAACTTCTATGAAGAGCTTGTTCAGTTTCTCATGAGAATTTGAATTGACTTGAAATAGGTTATTTGTGTTGGACATGCGCAAAAAGTTAGCAAAGCATCTCAAGTGATAGTGTCAGAAATTTGGAATCATTGAGGGGGTTGGGAAGGGTATTTCATAATACATTTAGTAATGGAAGCTTTGGGAAGAGTTTATACCATCTGGAAGATAACTGCATTTCCTTGATATAAGAGTATGGAATAGGGAAATTTGTTTTTAAACATTACTGTGGAAAGTATTTATTGTCCTTCATTCAATGTTTGTTTGTCATTTTTCCAGGGTGCATATAGTGGAGTTTGTTCAGCACAGCACAGCACGTTCCTAGTTACAAGAATAATATTGACAAGTTCAAGGCTAAGGGTATTGATTCCGTGATTTGTGTAGCTGTCAACGATTCCAACACATTCAATGCTTGGGTAGCAAAACTTCAAGATAAAGAAGCCGTAAGTCATAATGTCTAGTTCATTAGTCTTACTAATAAAGAAATATATATTACATTTCATCTTCTTTTAATGGCTGATTTTTGGCAGATGCTTTCCTGTGATTCATGTAACTTAAATTTTAAATATCTATGCAATTCATCATTATGGTGGCATATGTCTTAGTTACTGATTGATTGTTATAATCATTATGGCCGAATTTATTTTGGCAGCAGTCACCCTTTGTGTATTATTGACAAGAAATTCTTTTTTGTCTGACTGTACTCATACCCTGCTTTTGCTTATTGTGATGTCAAGGCTCATGTTTCAAATTTGATATTTGTTAGATTCTATATTTGCAGTCATTCTTTTGAATCAAGTTTTTCAATACCCAAATAAAAAATTTAGAATTATAAATGAATTTCATGTTGATTTAAGCGATTTGTCAAATAGAAAATTTAAAATAATTTAAAATTTTATAATAAATTCAATTCTACATAACTATAATTTCATTTGAATTCTATTTTATTCTATTCTAATTCCAAAACACAAAACGAACCCTAAAGACAACTCTACTCATTGTTATACACAAAAATAGGACTTTTGCTTTGTTAGGTAATTCGACAACCACCATCCAACCTCGATTGCTCACTAAAAAACATAAGGATTGATATTATTTTACTTCTCATTGATAATCAAAAACAAGTTACAACAAAAACCAGAAAATTAATACTTATTGTCATTGTGACATATTTCACAACAACATTGGAACTGAATATATAATTGCCACGTTATGGAGTAAAAGAAGCATTCTATCACGTACTAAAGTACCTACTTATAGAACTCCATCACCCCCACATTAGAAACAAAACATTCTAACTTCATAGCTCTAAATCCAGCAGCAGTAGCCAATGTAAGAAACTCTTGTTGAGTTCTTTCCTTTCCTCCAGGGTTTTGAGTCATCATGATCAGGTCACATTGGCAAGTGGCTTTAACGCTTGCACTAGTGTCCGGAATCATAGGAAGAAGTGCATCCATTACTATTACTTTTCCATTTTCTGGTAACGCCTTATAACAATTTTTCAGCACTTTCACGCAATGTTCATCATCCCAATCATGAAGCGCCCACTACAACATATTCATGCAGATTCAGTTAATTTAAGCAATCTAGTCAAAAGTCAATACTCTGATAAAACATCATTGGATTCTCGACTTACATTTTAATTATATTGGCACATTTACAATCAAAATGCTATCAACTGTATATTAAGAAGGGAAATTAAAATTTGATTTGAGGTACTAATATAAAGAAATGAAACAAAAGATTAGTGGGTGATACATTTTTAATTATTATGAATGGAACTGCAAATATTGCCTATTTCACAAACGTTCGTAAACCATGACTTAACAGATTCCAACTAAAGTTCATGGACAATTTCAAATTTACCTTCATAAGGATAGCATCACCTTCTGGAACACTTTCGAACATGTCTCCCGCAACATGTTCCACTCCTGCATATTCATCTTATTAAGAATACATATATATGGCAGTGTATTATCAAATGAAAGAAGTTTTTGCTGGGGGAATAGACAAAGTCAATTCGATCCTTTTAGCCACTACATCTTTCACGGAGTTTGAAAATTAATAATGTCTTTCAAAAGCATAATGAGACCCTCTAACTTGCCGTTTGCATTATTACCATTTCCAGTTAGAAATGAAAGAATTACTATAAAAATAAGACAAATGCAATTGGTTGAGCAAGAGATTCAATAAAAGGCAGCACTATACCAGGATAAACAGGTGCTCGTTGTATAACATGTGGCAAATCAAAGTTAATCCCCCTAATATTTGACCATTTGGTTGTAATAGCATTGAGGGTAACTCCAAGGCTACCACCCACATCTACCAAAGTTTTGACGTGCTCAAAGCCTTTGTAACTATCAAGAATTCTGTCAATGACAATAGTTGTAGGGTTGATCATTCCCTTGTTGAAGACTTCATTGAATCTGGGATCTCTACTAGGATACTCGAATGCATTGGTACCATGCACCCTATCAAATGGAACTCCTCCTTCAACAACCGCATCACCTAACTGGTACCTAATTTTTTGTTCAACAGTAGATGTTAGGACAAGAAAATATAAAATGTAGTGTATTAATGCTATTTGTTAGGAAGACAATTAAAATTGGTTTTGTACAGAAAGATAGAACACATGACAAGATTTCAAATTGTGCCAAAAGATAAGGAAGCACCATTTAAAAAGTAATTCCTAAGTTCACTTTTAAAATTTTTCTAGTAAAAAAAAAAATCAATTTGGAGCAAATTTCTATATTATCTTTATTAATAATAGTTTTATATCTCCACACATAAAAAAAAGTTGGGATAAAAAGGAAAAATTGTGCATTTAATTAGTAGTGCATTAAAATAGTGTATTTTATAACTAAAAAAATTATGACTTATTCAAAGTTCATCCTTTTTTTTTTTTTTTGAATGGTGGGAGTGGTATGAAGAATAATAATGCATACATAATGGTATCATAGGATAGAAGATCAATGACATTAAAGGGTCCCTCACCAGCTTTCAAGGAAAACTTTGTCTACATTCAACTCCAGCAAGGGTCCCAGGGAAACTCCTTTCTTATTGCATTCACCAACAAACTTTCTGTGACAAAACTTAAAGTCGTCACTAACCATTTAGTGACAATAAAATTTTTGTGACAAACATAAAGTCGTCACTAACCATTTAGTGACGACAAAAAATATCGTCACTAGTTAAATCACAGAAAAGAGTTGACCTGTGTTCGCTTTAGTGACGACTTTTTTCCGTCACTAAACCGTCACAATCGCCCAATTGACGAAATAGTTTGATTTGAAATTTTTCGTCACTAAATTTCGTCACTAAACGTGCACAATTAGTGACGACTTTTAACTTTTAGTGACGACTTTCCCCCCCTTTTAGTGACGATTTTTTTTCGTCACTAATTGTTGTCACATCTTCAAGTCGTCACTAACGCCACTCATTTAGTGACGACTTTTTTGTTTCGGTCACTAAAACCCTTTAGTGACGGAGCATTAGTGACGACCTAGTGACGAACCATTTTTTCGTCACTAATTGGTTTTTGTGACGAAAAAGCAACCTTTAGTGACGATATTCCATTCGTCACTAAAGCCCATTTTTCTTGTAGTGGTACTTGGCCACCGGTGTCAGCCCGTATATTCTTTGGCTACGGCCATCATCACCGTCAATGGAGGAGCATGTGAACACGGCATAGCTAGCAAGGAGGCGCAGCATCCGATCAAGCATAGGAGCGGCATTGGCATTTGGGGGCCCGTTAATCTCATTAGTATTAGTATTATTTCGAATTTTAGAAGGAGACAAGTGGGCAGCAATTTGGGAAGGAGAGAGTTGCGCTCCGGGACCGGCTTTGGCAATGATCTCGAACAAGTCAAGCCGGATGGCAGCCATCAACGCCATGGGAAGTGATACGGAGGTGGCCAGCTGCATGGCGTACGAGAAGTGCTGCTCTTCTTCTTGTAATATTTCAGTACAACTGTTTGCTAATGATTCCATATTCATATTCCTTGTAATTTGCTATGATCCAATATAACTAAAGGTCTATAATACTTAATTGGATCGTTTTGATTTCTAGCAAGTACGATGGGATTTAGCAACAACTTTAACCCTATTTATAAAAGGGATCAAGGAGAAAGGATAAAGGAGAATCGATCACGCTCTCCAGGATAGGGATATGCTGTTGCTATTATTTTTTATTCGATTGTGGCCCAGAAAAGTAAAAGAAATCTTAAACTCCTTTCTTAAGTCATTATCATAGCAAATTTCCAAATTTCCTTTGCTTTTCACTATTTTCCTCCAAGCCAAGTCGACCCTAAAATAAAATCCTGTAAACGACAATAGCCGCCTCAATTTTGATGTCTGCTATTTCATCCATAAGTCAAGCCAACCCCAAGAACGTTTTTTTCAGCAAAGCAAATCCGCCGTCAACTCAAAAATTTTTTTTTGGGAAATCGAGCATTCTCAAAAAGAAAAAAGAAATTATTCCACAAGTCAACACAAACATAAAAACTAATCATTTTCTTGTGATGAATGGATAAAATTATAATTCTTCTTCTCTGAAAAATTTAGTTTTGGTGTCTTTTAGAAGATTTTATTGTGCATGAATTACACCTTTGGTTTCCAAAAAAAATTGGTTGGCAGCGGTTTTGGTTTTTAAAAAATATTTTTTATGATTGGCTGACTTTTAAGAAAATAGCATATAACAAAGTGAGTTTTTTTAGAGTTGGCGATGGGCAGTTTCATTTTGTAGGATTTTATTTAGTTTTGCTTGTAGGAAAATATTGAAACCAATAACTTGTGCATTTTTACTTTGCAGGATTTTATTTGACTTGACTTGTAAAAAAATATTAAAACTAACAACTTATGCTATTTTCAAGTTGGATGACGTAGTATAGTAAATTGGACAAAGAATCCCAAGTGAGATGCTGCATCACGGTCAGCAGGAATTCAGCCAGTCAAATATCGTTAGCTAGATAGCTGGAAAGTTCTAATAGCTGAAAGCTCATCATTATCATGGGATTTCAACATATAAGATTTGTTTATTAAATAATTCTTTTCTTTGTTCTTATGGTTATTTTGTAGCTTTCTAAGGTTAGTTCGCAAGTATATTTAAAAGAGTGAGACATCGACGGCTTGAGTTGTCGTTTTAGCACGGTGGCCAAGATGACTGTGCAAATCTTCGCTTCCTGGCTGCTTGGCTTTATTTCTTGAGGTAGGCTTCTTTTTTTTTTTTTTGCTTTTTGTTAGTTTTCTACTTTTTTTTTCTTTCCCTGTGATTTTGCGATTAGAATTAAAAATGTGGAAATTATGAATTGCTGAGTTCTCCATTTGTTTCAAGGTAGGTGGTGCATGTATCTTCTAGATGTTCAAATTATGAGACATATTGTCCACTTTGTCGCTGTGCATCTAAACAAATTTAAGACAATACTTTATTGTATTAAAAATTATTTTTTTCTAGTAGCGTAATGTAGCCATTTATTTTTTCAGTGTGTATATCATTAATATTATAAAAATATATTGGAATATAACACTTGATAACTTGCAATTGTAGAAAATTCAATTTTATTTTTTTTTTAAGATAAGTGACACAATAATTAAATTTTTAAATATTAATGTTAGGCATTCAAATTTTGAAACTCATCCGCTATAAAAGCAATAATTCTAATAATATAGAATAGTTTTTTAAAAAGTTATCAAATTAAATATTGTATGCGTTTTACAAAATTGGAGATAAGGCTAGGAATATGAATTATGAATTATGATGCATACTCAGCCCAGCAGATTCAGTGAATTATGATCTAGCTGCGTGCTTATGAATTATGATGGTGATTTATTTGGGTTGAAGTTATGCGTTCAACAGTGTTTTTTTTTTTTTCGGTGTTACCGTGGATGTAGCTAGATTAATTTATTGATGGTAATTGATATTTTTGTCGTAAGAAACAGGCCCTTGGGGTTTGCTCAAACTATTCAGAGAATTGTAGCGATCCAATCCTAATAGAGACAAAGCTTTCAAAAAATATATTGAAAGATAAAAGATTTTTCATTAATTAATAATCACATAATTCCGAAAGCAAATGTAAATGAATAACTCTAAACAATCTAAAGACTAAAATTCACTTTAATCTCATGAAAAAACCAAAAAACAATTTGCTGGAGAGACAACACATGTCAAGCTTAACTAAAACGGCCCAAAAAACAGTAGAATCCAACTTGAACAAAAAAAGTCAAACCAATAAGTTTTGAATTTTCTCACGTAATTTAGTTTTTCTCTTTTTTTTTTAATATAAGACAGTATTAATAAACGCAACAAAATTTAACCCTAATATCCCAATCTCTTTACAAAAACCTAAACAACTAAAATAAAAGAGTTAATAACAAATCCTTATAGGATAAAAGTTTACATATTTGGATTAACAAAAATGCCAAAAGTAATAATTCTGAAAATAGAATTAAAATAAAAGGGGTTCAAGATTTTTATAATGTCAAGTGGATGAGAAGTAACATTTAAGCTGAGAACTAGAGAATAGTTTAGAATTAATTTATTAGTATTTTTGAAAATTATGAAGTGATGAGCAGGTATCAAAATTTTTAAAAGTTACTAATAATACGATTTTGCTTAGTTTAAGTACTCGTTAGTGTTTTTTCCCCCACAAGTTTCACAAGGTATGAACTCCATTTGAAGAATGGAAAGAGGATCCTAATCCCTATTTGAAAAATGGCATCATGATGCTTTTGGTTTCTCTAAGTGGTTCATTTTCCTTTTATGTAATTGTTACAAATCATGTGTGAATAGATTGCGATTGATGTTCAAGATATAGTGTTCAAATTTAGTCATTTAGTTGAAGTTAGTTATTTACACTATATCTCACAACATCAATCTTTTTTGCAATCCTTTTGATATTATAGGTTTTCTTTCCATTGTAAAGGTTAAGATTTATGTTAGCTAGTACTAATCTAGCTTTTCTTTGTAACTAATGAGATAGTGGTAGCTCCCAACCATTATTCCATTTTCCTTCTTGGCTATTACATTAGACCAAGGAGATCATTTAACTTTCTTTGGCTAACATTTGTACAGGTTTTATTTTTCATTCAATGAAATTATTATCATTTCGAAAAAAAAAAAGTTTCACAAGGTATGGGTGGACAATTATAGAAATTTTTAAAAATATATTAGCAATAATTGGATTTTCGGGGAACGCACTACCCCATCTTAAGTCTCTCAATGATTTATGTTTCTTCCAAAACAGTGTAATCTCTGGCGCATCTTGACGAGGTTGGGATGTTAAGTTTTTAGAACAAATTAAAACTTAAATTGCTTAATAAAGATTTGTAAATATAAAATATGTATTTTTTTAGAATAAATAAATATATCAACCGAAATACTTAGATAAATGTACGTTATAAATGTCAAATGAGAATTGAAATAATTTTATACAATATTTAGAAATAGTATTAGTATTTTAAGTTGAAATGCTTAAAATGATAAATAAAAATAATTTATATTATTTTTAATGTTTATGATCAAAATTACATTTTAATTTATGATAACACAATTTTTTTAATATACATATGCGTGCATCCAAAATTAACAAAAATTATATGATAATATAATTTAAAAAATAAATCGTCATACATAACAGAAAAAGGTTTGATTCATTTTACATTGTGATTATTAATTACATTTGAAAGTAAAATTTAAATAAATACTAATAATTTTTATGTTAAAATAAATAAAATAATATAAAAACTTTTAAAACAAATTAAAATTCATAAATTTGTTAAAAAGATAATCACAAAATTTTACAAAACTATGCTTATTCCAAAAGTAATTTATAATTTGAGAGAAATATATTAAGAGTTGGTCACCACTAAACTCTCCAATTTCGAGTGCAGAAATATATCAATGGCTAAGCTAACGACGATCAAATCTTGGATTTCTGGCTGCTTCGATTGGTCTCTCGAGGTGGGCGCTTTTTTTATTTTTTATTTTTTGTTTTGGGAGCTTTCTACTTTGTTCTTTCTCTGTGATTTTGTTGGATTTCTGGCTGCTTGGCTTAGTCTCCCAAGGTGAGCGCTTGTTTTTTTGTTTGTTTGTGAGCTTTCTACGTTTTTTCTTTCTCGATGATTTTGTTTCAGGGTTGGTGGTGATGTTCGGTCCACTTTTGTTTTTGTGCATCTAAATATATATATTTAAGACAATATTTTATTGTATTAAAAATAATTTTTTTAGTAATGTAATATAGTCATTTTTGTGACAAAAATTACTAAATAATAGTCACTTGAATTATTCAATACTTTTTACCATATGGATGCCAACTATAGTGAAAATTCACTTAGAATTTCCAATGTGTATATCATTAATATAATAAAAATATATAGGAATATAACACTTGATAACATGCTTGCGTGGAAAATTCAATTTTTTTATATTTTTTTTAAGATTAGTGAAACAATAGTTAAAATTTTAAATATTAATGTTATGCATTCAAATTTTGAAACTCATCCGCTATAAATGAAATAATTTTAATAATATAGAGCATGTGTTGAAAAAAATTATCAAATTAAATCTTGTATGTGTTCTACACAATTGGAGATAAGGCTAGGAATATGAATTATGAATTATGAATTATGATGCATACTCAGCCCTACGTGCTCAGTGAATTATGAATTAGATGCATGCTTATGAATTATGATAATAGTGATTTATTTAACTTCTTGTTGGATAAATCATATGCACTCTTTGTCAAAGATTGCTTGGCTTGGAATTTTGTTTTGGTCCCCCCTCCGAGGCAAAAAATTCTCAGCCACCAGTATTGATCGTTATTTAACTAATCGTCTTTAAACTTTGACTCATACTTTGATTTCATGTCCAACGTTCAAAAAAGTTTAGTTTGGTCTCTCAATTTCATAATTTGATTCATTTTTGTCTGATTTTGAAAATTAGTCAAAGATACACCCTATTTAAACGGTAGAAGAAAATAATCCCAGTACATGTGGGTCTTACATGTGGGCTAACAGACAGCAGAATGAGGATAAAAAAAATACAACTCTAATTTATAGGTAGCGACAAAGAAACAAAGGAAGAAGAATATGAGTCCTTATTTAGAGGGATCTACATGTGTGTGTTTTTTTTTTTTTTAAATTAAAATGTTAGTTATTTCATTGCCATTAAAAATAACTATACAAGTCTTAGTCAAGATAGACTAATTGCTCTCATTGTTCTATTACCGTAGCCATGTGTTGAGAATAATTAATTTCTACTTTTACCTTTAAATACTATACCTGCTTCTCATGTATTGAGTAGACTATGATTTTATTTTAACTTATTTTCTGAATTAGACAAAATGGAATTAGATTATGAAGTTGACGAATTAAATTAAACTTTTTTTGAACATTAAAAATAAAATCAGAATATAGGTCGACTTTTGTTTTGGTGGGGAGGGGTGTTTGTCGGGGGACAAGTGGAGCAATTTACCTTCAAAATTTAATTTGTCCAACATGGCAAAAATGAAGTGTGGATTTTCTCATTTTATGCAATCAAAACTATGTAATACTCCTATCCTCGTGACTTTTTGGGTTGAAGTTGTGATTTCAACAACTTCTTTTTTTTTTTTTTTTTGGGTGTTATTGATATTTTTGTTGTAACAAACAGGTCCTTGGCGTTTGCACAAACTATTCAGAGAATTGAAGCGATTGAATCCTGATGTCCAGGAGTTTACTCATGTTTCTTTAGAAACTTATTACCAGCTAATAAACTTGCAAACCATAAAAGTGACAAAAAGAAACAAAATAAAATTCTTGTAGTTTTCCTAAAGGGCGAAAGGCTAAAATAAATGTTAGTAACTTTTTAAAATCTAGATTTTGCTAATTCAACTTTTCTTTTTGAGAAGGTCACCCAACGATTGAATATGCGATTATTTTTACTGTCATTCCGTCAAATCTCTATGTTAGCAACCGTATAAAATGTGAAATATTCACAGTGCAATTATGCAGTGGCAAAGCAAGAATTCAATTTTAGAAAGGGAATACTAAATATTTTAATTGCTTGGTTTTTGAAAAAATGGTGGCCAATAATTAAGTATATATAAGCAATAATTTGTTAAATGAAAGATGATATGGAAACAACATTGACTACCTCTAATAATAAAGATAAAGCTTTGAAAAAATACATGAGCGGGGTTTACCCAATGCGCTCCCTTGGGTAGCGGCTGCGGATTTCCTTATCAACAAAAGATAAAACTTTGAAAAAATATATTGAAAAATAAAAGAACTTTCATTAATTAGTAATCACATAATTCTAAAGCAAATGTATATGAACAACTCTAATCAATCTAAAGACTCAAGTTCACTTCAATCTCATTAAAAAAAAAAAATCCCATAACAAAAATAAAAGAGTTAATAACAAATCCTTATAGAACAAAAGTTCACATATTTGGATTAAGAAATGCCAAAAGTAAAAATCCTTAAAATAGATTAAAAATAAAAGGGGTTTAATGATTTATAGTGCAAAGTGGATGAGAAGTAACATGTAGGCTGAGAACTAGAAAATAGTTTGGAATTATTTTACTAGTATTTTTTTTTTTTTGAGACATTTACGAAGTGATGGGGCAGGTATCAATTTTTTTACAAATTACTAATAATCCGATTTTGCTTAGTTTAAGTAATCGTTAGTGTTTTTTCTTTTTTTTCCCCCAAATTTCACAAAGTATGGGTAGACAGCTACAGAAATTTTAAAAACTATATTAGCAATAATAGGATTTAGGAGGAACGCATTCCCCCATCTTAGGTCTCTGAATGATTTTGGTCCATCTTGACGACGTTGTTTAATTTAATATTGGCGTGACTAACAAAGCTAAATTGTTTTGGACATTTGTATGAATACATGGGTTTGGAATGTTCCATTATGGCGGCAGCAATGAAGATTGGATTTTGTAACTACTCTCAAACGGTTACACCCGTCGTCTATTTTTTTCAATTATAAAATAATTTCTTCGTCTATATTGAAAAGAGAGCACAGTAGGAAAGTTCATTTGACTCTTTTGTCAACAGTAGGTCTAAGTTTTGGTGATGAAGGCAAAATAGATTTCTCTTCTAAGACGCCTGTATTAATGGGATTGAATTAGAAAATTCCAATCTTATTAAATTCTGTTCCTACTTAATTCAAAATTTTAATGAAAAATACATTTTTCATTTTGAATGATTTTTTACTTATTTAAATTCCATCCAATTCCTATGTGTTCCCTCCCAATTGACACCCCTAGATTAGATTATCCAACAGTGATGTGAGTGTGGCATTAGCGTGCATAGGATGAAGAAGAAAAAGAAGGAGAAGAAGAGAGGAAAAGGAAGAAGAGGAGGAGAAAGGGAGGTAAAAGAAAATAAAAGAGCAAGAAAAAATACTAAAAAACGAAAAATTCTAAATAAGGGCGGCATTTCATGATTTTAAATTCATGAAAAAGGTATAAAAATCTCAAAATTCTTATTAAAGGCATAACCTTAACTTTAAAATTTTGAATAATTTATCAATAAGAAAACTACCCCTCAAAATTAATATGGTATATTTAATAATGAATGAATCTGCTCCTTATCTCTTTTTTTTTCTTTTTTTTTGTTTTTTGCTCTTTCCTAATTAAGGTCCTAATTCCCCTCTACTGTCATCACCATTCTTTTTAATTGAAGTTCTAATTTCTTTCAAGTTTCAACCATTGTCAGATATTAGCTTTGTACATTCTGAATCCCTCTTCCGATGAACTTTTGAACGTATGCATCCCAAATACGCTCCTTTTATTTGTCACGTCAAGAATTACAACAAAATGTGAAAAACTAAAGTCTTTCATTAAAGCCATTCTTGGGTGGTTCTATCTGGGAAAGACTTGGTGAAAAAATTACTGCAATATGAACAACATGAATTTGAATAGTGAATATGCACTCAAACTACACCAACATGACAGTAATTGGTGAAACTATTACAAATGGATATGACTGTTTTTAATTATTTGAATTAATTTTTCTGTGTGCACATTAAGTATTTAAGTAATTTATCACTTACTAAAATAATTAATTGCACTTTGAATGACATAATAAATTAGTCCAATTTAAACAAGTTATGTAGTCGCATCTAATCAGGAGAGTAAGCAAATGACAAAAACTTTAATTAGGAGAGATGAAGAAATCATAGAAATCAATTTGTATATTATTTTAGATTCAATATGATAGTTTGACGAGGGACGTGATTGTCATTGATAAATTAAACAAAAAAGTCACTTTTAACATACAAAGGATTAAAAAATCACATTTTAATTTGTGGAACTAAAAAATTAACCAACAATTTGTAAGTGAGCATATACAATTTACTAAAAAAATATTTGCCCAAACAAAACTTTTGCAATTTTCTTTCCATCCATAATTCTTATGTTGCCACACAAACTTATATCCTATGTAGGAAGCCATATTATTTTCATCGCCATGTTTTCATATACAAATCTGAAGTCACCCCCAGGTCCTGATTCTGGGCTTTTCAATATTTTCTATGGGATCATAAACAATTTATTCCTTTTACCCGTTTCTAATTTCGAATTTGTGGTTACGGGAGATGAAATTAGCGGACCGGTGTGTGTTCTTAATTGTTGTCTGTTGAACTTTAACCTTGGCTTATTGCCTTGAAAAATCACTCTAAGTGAGTGGAAAAGATAAGGAAATAAATGTAATCATTGGTAAATCCACTACTTTGCTATTGAAATGACAGAGAAGAAAAAAGCCCTTAACAAGCAAATAACTAAGATGATTAGAGCTGCGCCTTCCGATGGAACGCCCAATTGTTTGCTCCTAGTGTTGCTGGTGTTAGTAGCCAAGGCATATGCAGTAGCGGTGACTACTGGCAGTTGGATTACTGGAGTGGAGGTAGTAAGAGGACGTATAGTAGACCGATGTCAAGACCGCCTTCAAAATCTTTATAAGAGAAAGGTTCAAATTTAAACTAATATGTGGGTGTATGACAGCATTGGAAATTTGGTGGTTCTGTGATATAGGTGGTTTATGGTTAGATGGTTCCGTAGGGATAAGCCAGGAGGTTCTGAGGTTTTAGGGAATAGGAGGCAGTACGTTCAACCATTTCATATATGGTAAGGATGAGAAGAACTGAATGCAGAGGGGAGAAAATGTGATAAAAACAGGAAATTGGAAACTTTTTGAATAAAATGGTAAAATGGGACATTTTTAGCAATGTTGTCAGAACTAGATTTGAGTATTGATGAAAGTGAGATCCACAAATCAATCCAATAACCACAACCCGCAATTCCATGAGCGATCTATCCAAAGAATCACTTGCAAAACAAATCCTGAAGTGGGTCTCTAAGGAAGAAGCTTCGATACTCAAGTCAATGATCGGATTAGAAGGTGGATTTTCCTTGAGAAAGAATATGTATTAGGGTTTTCTTCCTTCATACCTGACGGCCTCACCATGAATATATAACTTACCTCCGAAATCCACGAAACATGTTGCAGTAGGGCTTTTGGGCATTATCTACACTTAGCCCCTTGCGAAATTCCTTTTGGGCTAGGCCTTTTCACACTAATATTTAGTAGTCTGAATTCCATATTGTTGAGCCATGGGTCGAGGTCTTATATATATCATAAGTCTAGCAGACCTTGGCATGACTAATTAAGCCAAGGTCTCACCATTGCTAGGGTTTGGAGGTCGAAGCTAAAAGCTTAGGTGTAATAATGATGAAAGTCATGTCCACGTCCCAAAGGTCTCCTTCGGCATTAAATGTGACTGACACTACTTGACTAAGGCACAAATGCTAATCGAGGGATACTTGGAAATACGTACGGATATGAAATGGTCATTTGAAAAACGGTGAAACCCCCATTTTTAGTCACTTTTTTTGCAAAATCCATCTCCATTCACTCTCAGATCTATGGAAGAAAAAAAGCATGTAGCTGACAAATTCCTCCAGTAGAAGCATCATTTCCAACAAAAAGCACAAGCGCAAGTAAAAGCACAATAAGTATGTACTTTTTTGGTTCTTTATCCGAAGGGTCTTCATGGCTAAAAAGTAGATCTGTATCCTTGGCTAGTGACTTTGGGGAAGAGAGTTTGACGGGATCGTCCGGCCAGGGAGATAGTGAAATTTAGGGAGTTGGTTGGGAGAGTTTTAGGAAAAATGGGAAAAAAAATACGAAGAATAGAAGTTGAAGGTTCAGAAAAGAAATTGTTGCTGGCCAAAAGCAAGTTGAATTTATCGGCGGCGACTAGTTCTTTTAGGGGCTAAAGGGAAGATTTTAGGCCTAGACCCCTAGAAGTTTATCCAAAATGATCTCGGCCTTAAGAGAAACTAAGGAAAAGAGCCTTAAGAGGAAGTATCACATCCCGAAGGAATATGGGGCTAGAGCCACAGAGTCAGAATCGAGGGCCTACCGACCTCTTGTGGGATGGGATATGGTGCAGTTTATGAAGAATAGCTAATGGTAGGATTGAGATTTCTCTTATATAGCCTAATGACCGAGATCCTAAAATACTATAGGATAGTTTTAGCTCAACTAGCACCCAACTTAGTTAGGATTATAATCGGATTTGAAGTTTTGTGCCTCAAATTGTAAGCTGGGTCAATTTATTTTGGTATTTTTATTGCATTAAAAAGTTACTGAACTCCATTGGTTAGTTTGCCTTCTTCCCGAGGTTTGAAAACAAAATAGAGAAACCTACTACTCACCATGATTGGAAGCAAGGATTTTGTTTGTGAAGTCGAAACCTTGTGGGGTAAAGATAGAGTGGTTCTATGGGAACACTAACGATACCCATAGGAACCAAAATAAGCATAGCCCCTAAGACCGAGAATACATAGAGCTCTGGGAAAAGAGGATTGGGAAATATATTAAAGAGGAGCTGGTGAGGTACAAATTGAGTCTGGCCATAGTAGATGCCAGACCTTGGACCTTGGACCTCAAGATCTATTCAAAAGAATGAGGCAAATGGTAGGATTGATGTGCCTAAGAGTCATTTATCCATAATTAGTTGAAATTTGAAACTAACTGGCACTTTATTTTGCAATAGTGACGTTTGCCTTGTCAGTGAACAAGAAGGACATTGCACCCCAGAAGGACTCAAGGGATTGAGAAGGGGGCTTCCTTATTCGAGATGCTATTGGTTGTTGAACCCACGAAAGAGAAGCACCAAGGTAGAGGCAGTCACCAAGGGCAAAAGAATCAAGATCGCAAGCACCAAGGAGATGGCCAGTCAGAAGGCTGCCAAGGCTAGTGCCTTGAATGCAACCTTCCATTTTTGTATTTGAGGAGAGTATTCTCTTAGACTGACAATTTAGGGCATGAAAAGACAAAAAAAGAAAGTGGAAGACATGCTTATCTCAGAACTTAATAACAATGCAGTTTCGGCAATTCCTTAGGTAGAGAATTGAAGACATACCTGTGCTTTAATGTCACCTGTTAGCTCTAAATAAGATTAACGTAGCGTTTTTGCATGTGACTTTGAGAGGCTTTAGTTCTATGGATTGAGTACATGCGTAGAGCTAACTGCCTAGAAGAAGAGGTTGCAAAGTTGAAGGCAGAGATTCCTAGTTACGGGAGTCCGAGGCGGCATCTGCCATTTTCAGGTGGAGGCATTGGGAGCGCAGAAAAGGTTGAAGGCTGAGAATTCCTAGTTTCGCCACTAAATAGAATCTATCCAGAGAGAGGTTCAAATGCTGAAATAGATCAACCAATGACAGTTTGCTCAATTGCTGTGAAGAAACTCTTTTTCACAAATGACTTTGGTAACTTCGCAGCAAACTTCTTCTAAGCAGTCAAGGACTTAGGGAGGCACAGCGTAGCTGTAGAGATCCAAGAAACGTTTTCAGATCTAAAACTTGAGGAGTTGCCTAAGTACGATTAGGTCTAGGCTAAGGCCATGAAGGGATATGACGGATTCTTTACGCTGCTAACTCACTTGGCATCTCGGGACTTGCCTATGACAGTTAAAGAACTGTAAGGATGGCAGATGGATGAGAAAATTGACCTCCGAACTCCCCAATGAGAAGAGATGGAAGGTTAGGAACTTGAAGTGAAAACTTCTTCTCGTATCGAGGGGATGCACAAATAGGGTAGCTCCTAGGCTCTTGTTGTGTTTTGTTTTTACCTTTTTTTCTTTGTTTTGTTGTAACAACAATTCATTTACTAATGAAAATTTGATTTCATTTTATCTCTATACTATCAGAGCCATTCTTTTACCATGGGTTTTAAGCCTAACATTGTGGATGAAAAAATGAGATTTTTCAAGGTTGAAATAGGTGACCTCAACAAAACGATAAACAGACTAAGGCATGAAAATAATCAACAATGAGTTCAAGCCACTCATCTCGAGAGACTAACCTATGCACTTGAGGAAGATAAAGCAAAACAACAAAGTGTGATGGGAGATCTCATCCAACGAAAGAGATCTGTGGCTTCACATGGTGAAATGTATAAGAAAAAGGTCGCAAAGCTTTCCTTTGACATCTCTTTATTGAACTCCAAGATCAAGGGATGAGATGAGTTGATCCACACTTTTACCCAAGAATTAGAAGGGAAGCAATAGGAGATTCAAGGTCTCCTAAAGTTGGCAAGGTCACATAGGAAACAAATTTACGAGTTACAGTTTGAGTGTAAAACCTGGAGACAAAGAGTTGAGAAGATGGAGGCTCATCTGAAAGACAAAGACTTAAAACCAATTCCTGACAATGAGGACCCTGTTGAGGTAATGTTAGATGGACTAATATTACTATTTCAATAAGGTCAGAAAGATAGCATTCAATATTAGAGGAAAGAAGCCCTACTAGATATGTACATACATGATAGGATTAGATATGCAAAGTAAGAAGGGAAACTATAGATTTTCATGTATAATGCTCATTATTAAAGAATAGATTGTAATAAGAGTTCCCTGTCCCTTGGGATGTTTTGGATATATTGTCCAACATTCATTATTTAAAATAAATTTTAATAAGAGTTCCCCACCCCTTCGGGTGTTTTGGATATATTGTCCTTTCTATAATAATATCTTTATTTCTCCACCCCTTAGGATGTTTGAGACCTCACCACCTCTTAGGATGTTTAAGAGTGCGCAGCTTTACTTAAACTGAACTGAGGTTATACGTGATCCCTTCGATTTATTGAATAGCAAGACAACTTGGTCACCTTGAACCGAGTTTTGGGCTGCTTGTATTCCTTTGCTCGATTTATAATAGATTTACATTGCAAGAATAAATATAAGAGAATAAATTTGTTTTATTGAATCATTATAAATTCAAACCATTGTTTCAGAAGTAATTCAATATGGATTCAAATCTAAAACCTTTTCAGATTACTAATGTGCCATACATAGTGTAACAAATTCCCATCCATAGTGACCAATCGGTAACTCTCTGGCTTAGATGCATTGATAACTTTATAGGCTCTACTGGCCTCATTTTTGTGAAGAACGAGATCCCCTAACTTGAATTCATTAACCTTCACTATTTCGTTGTAGTATTTAGCCATGGCCTGCTTGTAATGTGCCTCCTTAACAAAGGCTAGGTCTCGTCGTTACTCTAGCAAATCTAGATTCAACCGCATCTCTTCATTATAGCTACCAAATTGAAGGCGTTGATATTGGGACTTTGGATCCCAATTTTATAATGGGATGACTACTTCGGATTCATGCACAAGACTGTAAGGGGTTTCCTCTATGGTTGTCCGAGTTGTAGTTCAATAGGCCCAAAGGATGTTTGGTAGGTGCTCCACCTAGTCTTCCTTAGCTTTATCTAGTCGAGTTTTGAGTCCTTGCAGTAACACGCGATTTGTGACATCTACTTAGCCATTGGCTTGAGGATGTGCAACTGAGGTGAAGTTTTGCTTGATCATTAGTTCTTCACACCAAGATCGAAATGGATCATTCACAAATTACTTCCCATTATCTGAGATAATAACATGAGGCATGCCAAATCTACAGACGATTTTACTCCATACGAACTTCAACACATTCTTTTTTGCTATGGTCGCTAGAGGTTTGGCTTCTATCCATTTGGCGTAGTCAATTGCCACTATGAGGAACTTCAGACGACCAGGTGCTTTTGGGAAAAAGACCAAGGATGTCAATACCCCACTACATGAAAGGCCACAAGTTTTGAATGTTAATCAATTCCATCTACAATCGTCAGAATATAGAAGCATGGATTTGGCATTTCATGCACTTTTGTGCAAAGTTGTGAGCGTCTTATAACATAGTAGGCTAGTGGTAATCCCATCTGATAATTTTTTTGGCCAACATACGAGATCCTACATGCCTTCCATAAGATCCAAGGTGGACTTCCTTGAGTATGACGTCTACTTGTTGGGGTCCCACACACCTCAACAATAATTGAAGGTATGAACGTTTGTAAAGTACGCCTTCTTGCAAAAGACACTGAGGCACCTTCAACTTCACATTTCGGGTCTCATTTTTATCTTTTGGTAATTTTCCATTTTTCAAATATCATCATATGGGAGTTATCCAGTTATCTTCCCTTTTTGCAATAACCATGGTGGTCTTCTCTTCAATGTTTTGGCAATGAAGCACTTCAACCAAGACCTTTTTACTCAAATAAGGGAATGCCAAAGATGCAAACTTGCTAAAGGCATTGACTCTCTTGTTCTTGGACCTCAGTATTTGTTCAATGTCAAATTTGTGGAAGTATCGGTTGAGTTATTGGACCTTGTCCAAGTACCTCTTTATCTGGGACTCTTTAGCTTCATATGCACCTCAAACTTGATTCATCACCACTTGAGAATCGTTATTCACCTTGTGATGAAAAATCCAAGGTCCGAGACAACAACAGCTCCTCAAGTAGCCGAATGTGAACATGAAGCATAGATGAGACTAAAACTTCATCAATGCGGCATTCAAAGTTTGATCCATTGCAAGGCATTGGAAGACCAATGACTAGATCAAAGACTAAGAAAATGCAAAATGCTTTGGCAATGCTCATAACTGTATTAGTTGAAGCTCAAGATGTTAAGGCAGCAAGGAAGATTGATTCTAAGTTCAATTTCTACTTAGTGTTATGCATTCGAGCAGCTCAAACAGTTCAGCTTTAGCCAAGCTAGTTCTGATTCAGCATTTTCCAACTAATTTCGATTCAGTTTTAGGCAATGGTATGGAGTTGGAATTCTGCTCAAAATCAAGTTTAGAAGTTACCAAATCCATAGCCATGAAGAATTGGAGAAACTTTCAAATTGGAATAAAGAAGCTCCAATTCGGCCAAGGCCATGATGATTAAAAGAATTACCAAATCCACAAAGCTAAATGGGAAATTCTGCTCAAGCAGAATTCAGCCAACACACTTGGATTAATTTTAGGCAACTACTTGTTGTTTTATTTCCTTTTTCTTAGAGTAGTTATTCTTTTAAGTAATAGTTCTTTAGTTAGTTTCCTAAAAAGCTAATCCAACTAGGAAATGGCTTTCTTAATTCTTACAACTTGTAAACTATACATAGAGGCATTCAGCTACAATGAAATTTAGAATTTTGACAATACAAACTTGAGAGCTTTGTAGCTTTTCTTTGAGTTCTAATTTAGAACTTGTTTTGGGTCTTTGAGGATAGCCTCTTAGATTCATGTTTAAGCTATCTTGTTGAGTTTTTTTCCCTCAACAATTTGAGTGTGCTTCTTGGTTCCAAAGATAGTTCGATTCTCAACTCTGAGTTTGGATAATTCCTTCGAGTGTCAAGTGGACAAAAGCAAGGTCCTTCTTCACAAGTTGGAGTTGGTGTCTTGCTAAAAGAAAACTTAGTTCAGCCTAGAGGACGATACTAGGACCAATACTTTGATAAAGGTTTGAATTCTTATTCTTTATTTAAGATTTGTATCATCTTGATGTATCGTGCTTTCATCTTTTTTACCAGCTTAAGCCCCATGATCAAGCCATATTTGCTGCCCATTTCATTGGAGGGCCCATCAACATACAAAGTCCATGACTCTAGGTTATCAACTTCTGCCTGTTGAGGTTTTGTTACCTACACTACATGTCTCATTCATAGGCATCTCAACTATGAAATCTGTCAAGGCTTGTGCTTTGAGAACTCTGTGGGGTTGGTATTGGATATCATGCTCCCTGAGTTCAATGGCCTATTTTGCCAATCTTTTTAAGGTTTCAGGTTTTTGTAATACCTACTTGATAGGTTGATCAGTCAGGACACATATGGAGTGAGTTCAGAAATAAAGTCGAAGCCTCTTAATAGAATTAACTAGAGCCAATACCAGCTTCTCCATAGGGAGGTATTGTGCCTTAGCTCCCTGCAAGGCACGGTTGATATAATACCCTGACCTTTGAACATGATTCTCATCTTAGATTAATACTCTACTAATAACATTATCCAAGGCTACTAGATACAGAGATAAGACTTCTCCTACTCTTGATTCTGTCAATGCTGGTAAACTGGCCAAGTGTGTTTTTAACTCTTCATAGGCTTTTTGGCACTCCTTGGTCCATTTGAAAATTTTGGCTTCTCATAGTGCTTGGAAGAAAGGTAGGTGCCGGTCTGCTAACCTAGAAATGAACCTATTCAAGGCTACTAGAAATCCCATCAGTTTTTGGACTTCTTTAACCTTACAGAGAGACGTCATCTCAAAAATAGCTCTCACTTTTTTGTGGTTGACAGCAATTCCCCGCTTAGACACTATAAAAGTACACTTCTTGGGGTTCAAGCGCATACCTGTCTCAATTAGAGTTTGTAGGTTTTCTTCTAGGTCAGTTGGGGAGCCATTGACTTTACTATTTTTTATCATCATGTCATTCACATAGACCTCTATATTTTTGCCAATTTTTTAGGAAAAGATTCGGTTGACCAATCTTTGGTATGTTGCTCCAGCATTCGTTAGCCCAAATAGCATATTCTTGTAGTCAAAGATCCCCATTTCGATGATGAAAGTAGTCTTCTCAGCGTTTTATTCTTCTATCAGGATTTAATGGTATCCCTTGTAAGCAACCAAAACATCAGAACCTCATATCCTAATATATCCTCGACCTTTTGATTCATCATTGGTAGGGGGTAGTAATCTTTGGGATAATATTTTTGAGATCAGTATAGTTGACACACATATACCAACTACTATCTGGCTTTCACCAGCACTGGATTGACCAACCATGTTAGATACAAAACCTCATTCAATATATCAGTTTGCAGTAACTTCTTCACTTCTTCATTAACAACTTGATTCCTTTAAGGGGCCAGCTTCATCTTCTTCTATTGGACAGGCTTAATCCCCAAATCAATGTTCTGTTTCTAAGTCATCAAAGAAGGTGATATTCCAAGCATGTCTTTTGGACTCGAAGCAAATACTTTCTTATATTGCCATAAAAGACTGATGATTTTGTCTTTCACTTCAATGGGCAATGATGCTCCAATTTTAACAACCCTGTCTGGATAGTTGGTGAGCGAAATCGGTGTGTGCAAAAGTGCGTCAAAATAAAGCTCAAACTCACACAAATATACACCTAAACCTCACTTAATCAATTGTAGTAAAGTATAGGGATCATTTTCCACAGGGAAGGGGACAAAACAAGAATTTAAGTGCAACTAATTATTTGCTATCTATGTTAACTAATGCAATGATTTAGAGAGTGATATTTAACTAACTAAAAAAAAAAGAAATAAACACACAAATGAGGAAGGAGGGTGATCCTTGGGTTCAATGCAAGGGTTCGGTTACTTTGACTCCTAAGGGCAACCGAGTGTAGGGCATCTTAACTAAGTGGCTACATCCGTTCACTCCAAATCTCCTTTCGGTCTCATTGAAATTATAAAATGAGGAATCTCCTTTCGGTCTCATCCCCACCTAGAGCACATTAGCGCCTATGGCTTCCACACAACTCTAATGCACAATTCTAGCCCTAGATGTTTTAGCCAACTACTTCACATTCCCTAGTTCAAGTGTTTAATCTAAGAAAACCACCTATTTTTCACTCCACATCTCCTTTCGGTCTCAATGGAATTAAAGAATAGAAGATCTCCTTTCGGTCTCACTTCTACCTTTGCACACTAAAACCTATGGCTTCCACACAATTTTAGTGCACAATTAATCTCATATGGTAGTTGTTTCTTGTCTCAAACACCTCAATTTAGAGAATGCTAGGTAGTTTTTCCCACTTTTTGGTCTAAATTCATGTATATTCTAAAACACACACGAACACCAAGAACACACACTAAATGTGGCCATCATTCATTGCATGTCATTTCATTAAATACAAGTAAGAAAACTTTAATTAATTCAAGCCCATCACTCTACAACCCACAAGGAATCAAAATAAACCTAATCCATACATCAAACACCAAGAATCACCCAAGATAATTTAGCCTCTCATGGCTTCAAACAAACAACAATCACAAGGAGAATTAACAATTGAAAGCATATGAAATTTGTAAGAAAAACTTCCCTTAATCAAAAGATTGGTGAATCCAACAAATTCCAACACTTTAGCAATCCAAATCAACTCCAAAGATGGAAGTTTTCAAGCCACAAAATGCCAAACCCTAGCCTCTTGGAAAATCCCCTTAAGCTTGGGGAAAATGTGCAAAAAATGTAAAATCTAACCCTAACCCTACCTACTTGTCTTGTTTCTGCAGAAAATGGGGTATTTATACAAGTAGGGGCGTTGGGGAGAAAATGTAAAGCTTCCAAAACATTAGGGACGCAATTTGCAAATTTCAAGATTGCAGGCGTCGTTCTGATTTTGTCCAATTTTGATCCATTTTCGTCCGGAATTTGACAAAACTCTGTTCATAAAAGTTTTTCCTCGCTTTCTCAGCTTTCCATATCATCTTTAATCATCTCATTTGGAAGTCTGAATCAAGAGTTATGGCCTCCGGAAGATGGCTGATTTTTCTCCCTGTTTTCCTCTTCTTTGGTTCTGCCTTGTTCTGCTTTTGCCCAGTTTTGGTCCATTTTCTTTCGGAATTTGAGAAAACGTTTTTCATGAAAGTTTTATCTCTCTTTCTCATCTTTCCATAGCATCTTTAATCACCTCATTTGGACATTCTAATCAAACGTTATGAACTCCCGAAGATAACTGGTTTTTAACCCCTTTTTTCCTACAAAACCAATAAAAGATGAGAATCACAAATATAATGTGATTTCTCTAATAAACATGGCATATCTCAATGAAATCTATGAAAAAGCGTGAAAAACACATATCTAAGTTTATGAATATTTGATTCTCATCAATAGTCATCATCGACTAGAAGTTCTTGCACCTCGTCTATTATCTCAAGTGCATTGGATTATTGTTTCAGAATCATGGGCTTTTCAGTTTTCCTGATGTTTCACCTTGAGATTCTTAGGGATTGTGCATCCTTTTGAAGTGGTGGACTTTTGGTTTTCTCGAGGTGTCATCTCGGGATTCTTAGGGATTGTGAATCTCTTCTCGTTTTCTTCTGGTATGTTTTCTGAGGTGTGACCTCTCAACTTGGTTCTGGTTCAATTTGTGTTTGAATTGCATGTACCCCCTTTATCACGATGCCTTTGCCTTTTAATGCTATATGCATTCATTCTCACGCAGCATATTGACCACTTCGTACATATGCCATCTCGTTCTCTATGGGGAACTTTAAAACCAAGTGGTAGGGAGACCATATAGCTTTGGCCTTATTCATCCAGGATTTTCCAATGATAACGTTGAAAGGGGAAGGCACATCAACCACATAAAAATCAGCCATTATGGTCTTATCTCAGGGTTAGTCCCCCACAGTCACAATCAGCATGATTATTCCTACAAGATGCACTACCTCATGAGCAAAAGTGACTAATGACATACTTGTGGGCCTTAAAGCGCTAGAGTTGATCCTAACTTGCGGAAGCAATCAATGTACATGACGTCAACAGCACTACCATTGTCTATGTATACCTTATGAACATCTTTGTTGGCAATTATAGTTTTAATAACCAAGGCATCATTATAAGGGTTGATACATGGGACTGTATCCTCTTCAGAGAAGGTATTGACTTAAGATGGCTTAAAGTGCTTATAGACGGGTTCCTAAGGTGAGATTCTCTTTGTGTTGGCCGTTATGGTTGATATATAGGGATCTCAGCCAAAACTGGGATCTCGGCAATATGTGAGACCTTTGCACTATGACTCTGAGACTAAAGGTCTAGATCTTAGCCATTGGCATATTTCTTAGTTGGACCTCAGCCTTTAGGCTAGAGGATAGACGTTGAGAATAAAAGTACATCGAAATCACACTAAGTATGTGGGACCTCGGACTAAATATACAAGACCTCGGATTACACCAAGAAGGAAGAAACTCGATGAAATCATACTTATCCGTAAAAAAAGTAACAATATGCAACAATCACGAAGAAACGTAACAATGTGTGATCAGCTGTTACAGCTGTAGCCAAAGTGCTTAGTTGTTACAAACAAATCCCACAAACCAGGAAAGAAGGTATATATAAGCAGAGAAAACCACCAGGTAAGGGGACTTTTTGGTGAAATTGGAAAATGTTGTGATAACAAATCTAACTTAAGTATCAGAGTATTTATCATGGAGAATCACTTCGGGATTTGTTTTGCAAGCCTTTACATTATTGAAGAAGATGAAAAGTTCAAGATCAACATCATTCTAGCGATTCGCGGATAAAACCTTCATCAATAGGCACCGTCTGTGAGAAAAGTGGTGAGAGGAAAATATACGTTGGTTCTCTCAGAAAATCTGAGGTCATACATTGGGAATGTCTATGTTCTAGTAAAGACCCTGAGAATAAACCTCGAGATAAAGTCAATACTCTCGAAAATTCTGAGTTGACACATCGGAACTCCTGAGACACCTAAAATTTTGAGGTCACACCTTGGAAGTTCCAAGATGTCGATATAAAGAAAGGCCCTATTGGATTGTAGGAGATTATTGATGAGGTACAAGCGGTTGAAATAGATAACAACCATCTTGATAGGACGCTTAAGGTGCAGGCTACATTGCCAGCTGAGATTAAAAATTGCATCATTAGCTTTCTTCGATAGTATAAAAAAAGTTTTTGCATGGAGCCTAGATGACATACCTGGGATCTCACCCTCTTTAGTGACACACATCAATCCCAGAGTGAAACCTATCCAACAGGAAAAAAAAAAAAAGATCACTGGCTCTGGAAAGAAATAAGGTAGTTAATGAAGAAGTAAAGAATTTGCTTCAGTCCAACATCAAATCAAAGAGGTATTCCCTTTCTTTTGTACTTCTCTTTCTTTCTTAGAATAAAGTTAGAATAATGATTACTTGAATGCAAAAGATTATGAAACTATGAACAAAACCTAACTAAATATATTGGCATCAACACCCCTTGGAACGGAATGAAAGTAATTTAGCCACTCATGGTGGCAAAACTAATGCAAAAGATTATGAAACTATGAACAAAACCTCACTAAATATATTGGCATCAACACCCCTTGGAACGGAATGAAAGTAATTTAGCCACTCATGGTGGCAAAACTATTCTAACTTTATTCTAAGAAAGAAAGAGAAGTACAAAAGAAAGAGAAAATTCTGCAGAAAATTAAAGGAAAGACTTTTGTCTTCCAAGTTCACTAACCCTCCTATTTATAGCCTTCTTCTCTAACAACCTTCCTAAAGACTTCCTAAAATCTCTTCAACAAATCCTAAGTCTTTAAACCTTAAATTCTTAACTAATTATCCAGCCAACCATCCTATCCTATCTAATCCTATCTAATCCTAACAAATGTCATCCAATCCATTCTAACTTGAATTACAAAAGTTTAAATCAAAAGACAAATTCAAATCTTGAAATTTCAGCTCATCGGTTCTTTATCTCAGTTCAAGACATGGTCACGTGCATTTCTTTGAGTTTCACCTCCAAGACTTCATCCTTTAAGGCGTGGGCAAGCTTAATCCAAAATAGTCTTCTGTTTTGGCTTCAAAAGTGCTTCTCCAAAAATCATCTAAATCTCCATTAAATTCCATTTTTTCGCCTTAGTCTATCAACTTTACTCCTGGGACAAAAACACCTCAATTTAGCCAATTTCATACCAAATAAAGTATTAACATCATATTTTTGCTCATATTAAATGGTAACAAATTAAATCCTATCACTGGTCAACCAGATCAGCAGAAACTTAGAAGTATACGTAGATGACATGGTGATAAAGTCTAAGAAGAATGAAAGTGCTCCCAGAAATATAGAGGAGGCTTTCCAAACCATGCTAGAGGTCGAGATGTGTCTGAACCCCAAAAAGTATACTTTTAGGGTAGGATCAAGCAAATTCTTGGAATATATGGTTTCCAAAAAAGGGATTAAAGCTAATCTAGACAAAATATGGGCCATTGCCGATATGGTACCTCCGCAGACCATGAAGGAAGTTTAGAAGTTAATAGGGTCGTTAGCCGCCTTCAATAGGTTTTTATCGTAGTCAGCAGATCGACATCTCCCATTCTTCTAGATATTACGGGAAGTCAAAAATTTCAAGTGGAATGAGGAATGTCAAAAGGCTTTTGAGGAGTTGAAAAAATATTTGGTAAATTTACTGACACTCATAGTACCTACACCACTCTTGTAGAGAGAACTTGATGACACAAACACTTGTTTTCTCCTCCTCACTCTTCTCCTACCAGACTACCCAACATCATAACCAGAAGTACTCCCTTGGCCGGACGAGCCAAACAAACTATCGTTCTCACCTGCCAAGGAAATAGTCCTATTTTCCCACCTTGAAGACCCAAAAGACAAAGATCTAGAAGAAGACATACTTTACCTTTTTCCTTCTTATCATCTCTTTGCTAAACGCGAACAAACCGTTTGCTAAATAGGCTTCACCTTACTGGTCACTCATTAGAGACGGATGACTGTTCATCGAAAAACTATTGAATGTTTGAAAACCAGTAGATAGGTCAGATCACAACATTCTCTAGAAATGAGCTACTAAAAAATGAAAGAAAAGGGGATACAAGATCCCCTTTCGTATGCTTATTTGACTTAAAAGTATCCTCTACAAGAACCATTTTAGTTCATAGGGAATCTAACTTATATAACATTTTACACATTGAATAAACTAGGAAAAATGGTAAAGCATTGTGGCCAATGTCTCAAATACAAAGCTCTATCTTAATGATTCATAAGTTTTTTGGGTGGCTGACATTTTTACAACAGAACTTTCAAGAGAGAAGTCCATTAATTTCAAGGACATCTTTGAAATTCAAGATCATATTATTTTTGGTGCGAAGGCCGGGGGGGGGGGGGGAGGGGGGGGAATTTTGTAGTACTATGCATGCATTGATTAGGCACTTTAGAATTGTCTTTTTAGTCAAAATTTTAAATAATTGTATGGTTAGCAAGAAGTATTGAAAAATATAGAGAAGTCACTCAATATTCCAATAAATAAACACTAAAATGGTGTGATATAAAAAATCGAAGAAAAGGGGATACAAGATCCCCTTTCTAATGCCTATTTGATTTAAAAAGTATCCTCTACAAGAACCATTTAAGTTTATGCGGAATCTAAGTTATATAACATTTTACGCATTGAATAAACTTGGAAAAACAGTAAAGCATTATGGCCAATGTCTCAAATACAAAGTTCTATCTTAATGATTCATAAAGTTTTTGAGTGGTTGGCCTTTTTACAAAAGAACTTTCAAGAGAGAAGTCCATTAATTTCAAGGACATCTTTGAAATTCAAGAACATCATATTATGGGGGGAAATTTTTTAGTACTATTCATACATTGATTAGGCAATTTAGAATTGTCTTTTTAGACAAAGTGTTAAATCATTGTATAGTTTACAAGATAATGAGTATTGAAAAATATAGAGAAGTCACTCAATATTCCAATAAATAAACACCAAAATGGTGTGATATCAATCTATAAATATTCAATTCTTCCATGTATATAAGCGAAAGAGTGAAGAGTGATAAAGGAACAAAAGATAGCTTACTGTAAATTTTTTTTTTAAAAAAAAAACCCTCTATTATTATTTTAATTTCTCAACAGTAATTAACAATTCTAGGGAATATTTCGTGCTTATGAATATTGGTCTTTTTACTTAGCAAGGTTTAAGTCCATTTATATTGTTTCAGACCATTTCATTTACAAATATTCATTGATTCACTATTGGGTAAATTATATCTACTTTGCTTGATGTTTGACTTTATTATCAATTGTCCTTTCAGGTTTGAGAAATTACAGTCTCCCTCTTTGAGCATTTTCGAAGTTAGTATTTTATTACGGAATTCATGAAATAAGTGAAAAACTAGGCAAAAGTATGAGAAGAAAGTTTTATTAATATAAATAGGAAATGAATTAAAGATATTTACTTCAAAGGGATATGCATTGAACATAACTATAAGTATCACTATAATGCATATTCAACGTAAAAATGTGAGTTAAACTCCATTTTTGTCTAAGTTTTTTAGTCATATCATGAACTCTATTAAAAAAAAAAAAAGACTAACATTTGAATGGTCAAAAGAGAATAATGTAATATTTCCAAACCTCAAGAAAAATTTATAATAAAATAAAATCTCAAGAGAGATGTAAATTACGCTTGATTACTTGAGTTAATTATTTCTTCCTAACACTTCTCCATACCTTATATATTATAGTCTTGTCTTTAATCATTTGACCCATCTTTTCTTCATTATCTCATTAAATTATGGTTGCAATCATCCTCACATTCCTATTTGTGAAAATTCATGATTCACGAAAGTCAATTCTTCACAACCTGGGTCTATGAGAGCAATTTGTGAAATTATGCTCAGAAATAATCATTTTAATCGAGTGTTTTTACAAATTTTGGAAAATATACAATTTGCAAAAATACCAAATGAAAATGCTAACTTTAAAAATCAAACAATTATTTTAAAACAAATAACATGTTAACATTCTTTAATCCTCCCCACCCCACCCCCCTCCCCCCCAGCCCAAAAAAAAAAAAGAAAGAAAAAGAAAATGTACTATGTTTTTTATCCTTAGTCTACTAATGACTTAGGTTGAAACTTCTTTAATATAAATTGACTTCATGCACTCTCTTAAAAATTCATGGGTTCATAACATGCATAACAATTTAGGGTAAATTACATCTACTACCCTTGTAGTTTGTAGAAACTACCAATCGAATCTCGAGATTTGGAGAAACTACCAATACTCCCTTAAAGTGACTAAATGTTATGAATTTTGTTGATTAAAGGGGCTAATGTTATGACTTTATCAAATTTAAAGGAATATTGGTAATATTTCAAATCTCGGAATTTGATTGATAGTTTTTCCAAACCACAGAGGTAGTAGATGTAATTTACCCAACAATTTAAATAGTTCATAAAATTTTCGTGATGATTGTTTTAAATCATTTTATTATTTATTATTTTATTTAGTCTATTTTGTAAATATCAGGAATGCTAGTAAAACATGCAAAAAAGTAAATAATAATAATAATAAAATTCATAGAAGTAAGGATTAGATAAATTCTTTCAAAAGTAAATAAATGGCTCCATTATAATTCAAAATTTCAAGCTCAAGGGAAAGAAGATTTTTTTTTATTCCTTTTTTTTTTTTTACAATTTACCTAGTCAAAAACCTATACACAACTTAACTAAACTAGACATTTTATATAGTCATTTGTTCTTTTCTTTTATATGTATTTAAAGAAATTATTATCATTTTACATTCATTTAACCATATCCCTTTACTAACCCAAAAACTTACACAATGGTAACATAAAATTTAAGAAATTATATAATAAATATGTAACAAATGTTCTAGCAACTTAGCCACCAGTCAAAGGTTTTAAAACTTTATGTTGGGAATGGTATTAGATTCGAAACTCATGACTTACTTAAAAATCTAACATAGGTATAATTGCATGCATTTAGTCTAATGATTAAATCTCCATTCCCTTAAAAGTCCAAAGTAGTTACATCATGTACATCTTTGATCTAATGTTTAAACTCCTATCCCCTTATATAATTCAATTTTCTCTTTTCTGATAAAGCCCTTTTCTATTGAATAGGTAGTAGAAAAGTTTATGTTCTCAGTTGAGGGAGAAAAGACCATATACCATTTTGGTTTAATGATTAAGTTTCCAACCTGCTATACAGATAAGTTTGGCTACTCTATCTATATAAAGTTAGGTTACATTAGATGTCATTACTTGAGGGAAAAATATCAAGTGATGAATACTTAGTACTTACATAATTTATAAGAATAAATAATACTTAAAATGTATATTAACATTGAAGTCTATTTTTTAGACTCCTAATATGATTAGGTGATTTGGACAAAAGATAAGAGAGTGGAGGAGAGAAAGAGAAACAAAAGAGAAGATGTCCTTCTCTTCACACCTTGGGCTAGAAGGGAGATTTGAATCTCCTTTCTCATTCTCTCCCCCTAATTTCCTAGCATTTGTAACATTCTCTTCTCTAGCGATATTTGTAATTGTAATGAAAAATGTTAAACCTATTAAACAATAACATCCATATATTACTATATGTAAATAAAAAAATTATATAAAGTACAAATTTTGTACTTTTGTAAAATTTTCTATCATTTTATTTTAAAGACTATGATTTAACATTTAGTCAACCCACGCCTTAGAGTTTCATAACTTTCCAAACATAAAAACAAATGAAGAACCCCAAAAATGAATTCTCGAAGCTCAAAAGAATTTAAAAATACTATGATGGTCCTATTGTCTTAAACAAGGAAAGAAAGTAAGAAAAAGCTTATATCAAGGAAGAAAGAGGAAGACCTTTGAAATTGAAATAAAAAGAATTTATTCTTCTAGACTATGTGAAAAAAGATTATAAAACATATACAACTAAATAGCAAGCATAATTCTATAGTTGCATAGGGTAGAAAACAAAATGCTAAGCAAATTGAACTAATTATATGATAAATCTAACATATTGCATTTATTGTTCTTGAAAATTCACATGCTCTCCATAGTTAATCAATGAGCAAATCATTCACCAGTCTCCACATACTAGTGCAAATAAAATCAAACAAACCATCAAACTTTATTTAGTAGAATGCAATTTCAATTTTAACTATTCATTTTATCCCATAACAACTATTAAAGAAATCTAACACTCTATAGAATTCTGAAAAATATATTTTAAGCCCTATTTTTTATTATGTTCTTATCAAATTAAATCTCTATTAGAATTGTTGAACATGAATGTCAATATTTAATATTACAAAAATTTGTGAAGTAGAAGAAAACCAATCCAATATATACATTGAGATCAAAATCAGAAAGGAAACTAAAAGAAAGGGGAAAAAAATCATAAAAAGAAAATAAACCAAGTTAAGAATGTCAAATATGTCTATACTACTGCCTTAGAAGAACAACGTTGGAAGGTTGGAAGCTCACAAGAAACCCTATTCCTAGGGGCAATTACTGTGCGACTGAATGTGCGATTTAGTGTACAATAGTTTTTTTTATTATTTTTTTTAGCACATGGGTCTGGAGTTAGTCGGATTTCGATCCTATTTTTGTCCAGTTTTATCCTCCGTCGGGGAGGTTTTGTGGTCTAACTTGGGAGGAGAGTTAAGCATGATGAAAAGCAGCGGTAGCTCGCGCATGGACAGGACTTAGGATGTGCATTTCTCATTGTATGCCGATTGCGCTGGGCAAGTAGAGGCCAACAAGTTAGGAATTTTATTTCTCTTAGCTAGGTTAGCTAAGAGGTCCCAGTCCCTTTTAATCGGGGTTGGAATGCGTTAACCGAAAACTACTGGGTTTAGATTAGATGTGTTAGGGCAAGTTTATATATTCATTTTCATTAACTGGACCCTTTATGTATTCATTAACTTTTCTATAAAAGTTAATACACAGTTTTTTTGAAAAAAATAAAAAAAGAATGTCAAATCACATTTGTTAGTAAGTTAGTCAAGAAAATTAATCCCAACTTCATCACATGAACCAAAATGAGCATAAAGTTACAATAATAAAACAAAATACTGAACCCATTTTCAAACAATAATTTAGACTATTTGCTCTATTTAATACTAAATTAGAAAAAACCAAATAACAATAGTTTAATCATCTACCTAGATGATAGGAAAAAATAACTAGGGAAGAATAAAACAAATGCTCTTAATAGAGATGTCAATTTTTCCTTTTATTCATGGGTATCCACTCCGTTTGACTCTACGTGATTGAGAAAACAGGTGGTGGGTGTGGATGTAGGGAAAGAAAAATTCCTCTCGCATGTAAAGTGGATGGGTGGTTGGGGAGGTTTCCCACCTCTCCGTACCCACCTTGTGACTTCAGTTTTATTTTTTTTATATTTATATTATATATAATATATATATATATAAATTAATAGATATATTACATATATTAATGCATATATTTATATATATTATTTTACTAATATTAATTAGAATGATAAATTAATATTGCTCTTTAATTATCATTAAACTATATTTATATGAAAATTATATTAATAAAATTTTTAGTTATTGTATTTCATTATTAGTTACTACTTACTATGAGTCTACTATTCATTTACTACTAATTATGAATTATTATTTATACAATTATAATTGTTTCATTATAGTATATTATTAGTACTTATAGTCTATTGTTAATTTGTTAGTTTTAACTAGATTTGTTATATTTGTTATTTCTCACGGAGGATAGGAGAGAATGGAACTCTATTTTGGTTTCCTCCATTTTTTTTGCAGCAAGATGTGGAGATAATATTACAGTTACCCTTGGATCCTGAAGGCAGCCAGGATAAACTGACTTGGCAATTTAGTAGGGATGAGGAGTACACTGTCAAATCAGCTTAAATGCAGCTGCAAAATACCAAACACCTTCTTGGCTAGCGAGCTAAGAGTAGTTCATCTCAAGGTCACAGGTACAACATGTGGAGGACCACTTGGAAGCTGAATGTGAATCCAAAGTTGAAGATCTTCATGTGGTGACATTGTAGTGATATCTTGCCTATCAATGCACAGTTATAACAACGTAGAATTCTGGTGGATTCCTTCTGTCCTATGTGTCGTGAAGAGATTGAAACGTTGGAACATGCTTTTTTTGTCTTGCAGATGTGTGCAGCAAATATGGCGTCTTTCTTCACTAGGATGGCCTCATACACCTCTATTCTGTTGTCAATTTTTGGAATGGTGGCAAGATATTTGTCTTAATCAGCAAGCACCTTTTTGGGCAGAGAGGGCTCAATTTACAGTGTACATTCTTTGGCATGTATAGAAAAGGAGAAACTTGTGGGTGTTTCAGCAGGAATGGCTAGAGAAGCAACTTGTGCTTCAGTTAGCTTAGTAGGAATGCTTGGAGTTTCGGCAATCCAATTTAGCAAGGGTTGATATTGGAGTGGGTATTTGTAGCTGAAATGTTCGTACATCCGTTCTATGTTGATATTATTATTGCCTTTTGTTGATAGTTTGTGCTGATAGCTTATTGTTATATACGTGTGGAGTTACAAACAGGTTTGGGTTAGTTTCTGCTGCTTCAGAACTAGGATATCGTTAGTTTCCAGAGGAGATGTTGCCAAAATTTCTTCTGGTAAGGGGTTGTAATACTGCATTTCCCAATACGGGTTTGTAGTGTTCTTGTGTGGGAGAACTAGGATTAGTTCGTGACGTGATGTCAATTAGTCTTAGCCAATTTCGGTGCTAAGAATAGTCCTCTTTGGGGACCTTTCATGTACTCATTAACTTTCATGAAGTTAATACAACTCACAAATTTTGGACCAAAATATATATATATATATATATATATATATATATATATATATATATATATATATATATAATATCTTATGTATTTTAAATTTTATTATATAAACGAATAGGAATTAAAGTTTCATAGTTCATATTTAATTGGATTGTTGTAATTTGAAATTATATATTTTGTTCTGGTAAATGTATTTTTTAGTTAGATTGTAATATAATTTTTGGTTATTGTATGATATAATTTTAAAATTTTAATTTTTCAAATAGCTTTTGTTGAAAATAGAGCCTCATTGAGCACATATGGGAAAGGTGGGATAGGGGATGAGTGGAAGGGAGTGGCTGATGAGTGGAGAATTTTCCACGTGCGTGTGGGGGTAGGTGGGGCGGTAGTGGAGGCTACCCTATCTTAAACTTGCCTCATTGTCATCCCTAGCTCTTAATTCCAAATTTTGGGAAATTTACAAATATGATACCTTTGACTGTTGACTTTACAAAAATAACACCCTCCTTTTTTTCTTTTGTGTTATAGCACTTTGATAAAAAAAAAAATGACTTCATCACCCTTCCATTCTGCTATAGAACACAGATTTCTCTCTTAGAACACAGATTCTAGCACCTCTATTCCTTTGCTACTCTTCAATTTAACGGTTTAGGGCTGTTTGGTCGATTGCTCAGTTATAGACTACTTTTCACTTCAAGGATTTAGAACGCTGTCATGCAGAGTATAGCACTTCTGTTGTCACGCTCCTAGCAAAGTTTGTTCTTCACACGCCATTGGTCGTACTGCAAGCAATAGCATTTGAAATCTTCCTCAATGAATCGCATTTGAAATCGTCCTCAATGAATTGCATTTGAAATCATCCTCAATGAATCGCATTTGAAATCGTTTGCAATTACATCTAAATGGGTTTGTGAATCGTACAGATAAAATGGTCGAGCATTAGATCAATCACTAGGTCGAGCAATATGTTGCGCACATAGTTGGGTCGAGCGTTAGGTCTAGCAATAGGTCAAGCGAAATAGGAAGTTGAGTATTTAGTCGATATTTTAGTCGAGTACTCTGATAGGGCTAGACCATGTTGGTAATCAGTTGTTTTTTCTGTCTCCAGCTCGACTATGTTCTCGACCTTAAACTCGACCATAATTTATTGAAGCAGAAGTATCAGAGTTTCTGTTTCCTGCACGACTACTGACTCGATTACCAACTCGACTAAATAAAAAACTCGCCTTGGTTTCTATATTATACTCGAGCTTCTGATCCACCCTAAACTCGACCATAATTTATTGAAGTAGAATTATCAAAGTTTCTGTTTCCTACACGACTATTTACTCGACTAGAAACTCGACCAAATAAAAACTCGCCTTACTTGTTGTGTATATCAATGACTTATCTTGAATAACAACAAAATGTTCCATAGACAAAAGAAAAAATGACAATTTCTTAAAATGTTCTTTAAAATAAAAGTGAAGACAAATACAAATTGAAATTAGTTTTTTTCAATTCTCTTCAGCTATGCTACATTCGTCCTCTTCAGAAACAGTTCCTACTTTTTCATAAACATTTCCTATGGACTTTTCTAAATGCTGAATTTTGGCCTTCAACTTCTCAACACGAGCATCAAATTTGGGCGTCAGCTTCTCAACACGTTTGACGCCCTTATCCAAATGTTTAACGCCCTTATCCAGCTGTTTGACGCCCTTTTCTAAGCGGCCAATGTATTGCTGGCATTTCTCTGCTGTCGCCGCTATTTCAGGGTCAAGAGCATTCAATCGTTCATGCATATGCTGAGCTACGATGTCCCATTTCTCCTGCAATACATTCTAGAAAATACAAGGAACATGCTTGATAATTTGCTCGACAAATTCAAACATTCAACAACACTACGAATTTGTAAGATTAAAATGACAATTTGTGGTGAAATTTCGACGGACCTCGTGAGCCTGCACTTTCTTGCTTGAAGATGATGGTCCTCTTTTTGTGCTTGCCATTGAAATGGGTGATATGTATTGTTTTGAAGATTTGAAGTAGAGGAAAGGAATGGGTGCTGTTTCAGTAGAGGAATGGGTGTTAAGGAAATGAAAAATAATGAGGAATTGAAGAAGACAAGTTTCGGAAATGATTTTAAAGAAGTCGCTTTACAAAAAACATATAAAGATCGGAAAACATACAATTAATAACCTGGCTCGACCCTTTACTCGACTAATGGCTAGACCAAAAACATAAAGTTTTAAAATTATAAAATTAATAAATTGGCTCAACCCTTTACTTGACTAATAGCTCGACCAAACATAGAAATTACTAAACAAATTAAAAACTGGACCGTTGGCGAACCATTGACTTGACTAAAGAATCGACCTAAAACTCGACTTTTTAAGAGGTTGAGTAATGCTCGACATAGGGTTGAACCTATCATCGACCAGCACCCGACCAATTTCTTGACGATATTCAGTCAACCCATTTCAAGTGCGTACATACAATATCAACACACACTACGTATGAAGAATAAAATGATAAATTTATCGACAAAATGGTACTGACCTCGTTATGATGTGCTTCCTTCTTCTTTTCTGTCGCGGCTACTCTCTTAACGATGGAAGATGATCATCCTGCCTTTGTGCATGCCTTTCTAAATGTTTGAAATGGGTTAACACGACGGTTTTGAAGCAAGCTATGGAGCGGCAAACAATAAAGGTTTTGGAAGGAGAAAGAGAAGAAAACAAAGAAGGTTTTAGAAGGAGAAGAACGGTTCTATTGTAGTATGTCTTTTGGTTTCCCGCAATTCTATAATACAAGAGAGGGGTATTGTAGTCTTTTTTTGGGCTGAAAGTGTTATAATAGAAAAGAAAAAAAGGAAGGTGTTATATTTGTAAAGTCAACGGTCAAAGGTGTTATTTTTGTAAATTTTCCCCAAATTTTCAAATTAAATTAAAATAAAATAATACTTACCTCAAAAGCTTTGGAGTGATAAGCTTTAGTGTTTTTACACTACCAATCTCATATTCGTAAAATAAAATCAATTTTAGATAATTTCCTTTGAACTTGCCAAGAAGTGAACACCAAAATTACTTATATTTCCTAAAAAGATAATAATAGTGTCAGTAATTTGGAATCATTGAGGGGGTTGGGAAGGGTATTTCATAATACATTTACAGTATGTTTGGTTCAAGGGAATTGGCAATTACTTACAGCCTTATTCCTTAGTCAATTTAGTCAACCAGAATTCCTTTGTTTGGTTCAAAAGAATTCACTCCAGCCATAACTTCAAAGGAAGAGTTTATACCATCTGGAAGATAACTGCATTTCCTTGATATAAGAGTATGGAATAGGAAAATTTGTTTTTAAACATTACTGTGGAAAGTATTTATTGTCCTTCATTCAATGTTTGTTTGTCATTTTTCCAGGGTGCATATACTGGAGTTTGTTCAGCACAGCATAGCACAGCACGTTCCTAGTTACAAGAATAATATTGACAAGTTCAAGGCTAAGGGTATTGATTCCGTGATTTGTGTAGCTGTCAACGATTCCTACACATTCAATGCTTGGGTAGCAAAACTTCAAGATAAAGAAGCCGTAAGTCATAATCTCTAGTTCATTAGTCTTACTAATAAATAAATATATATTACATTTCATCTTCTTTTAATGGCTGATTTTTGGCAGATGCTTTCCTGTGATTCATGTAACTTAAATTTTAAATATCTATGCAATTCATCATTATGGTGGCATATGTCTTAGTTACTGCTTGATTGTTATGATCATTATGGCTGAATTTATTTTGGCAGCAGTCACCCTTTGTGTATTATTGACAAGAAATTCTATTATGTCTGACTGTACTCATAACCTGCTTTTGCTTATTGTGATGTCAAGGCCCATGTTTCAAATTTGATATTTGTTATATTCTATATTTGCAGTCATTCTTTTGAATCAAGTTTTTCAATATCTAAATAAAAAATTTAGAATTATAAATGAATTTCATGTTGATTTAAGCGATTTGTCAAATAGAATAATTTAAATAATTTAAAATTTTAATATAATAAATTCAATTCTATATAATTATAATTTTATTTCAATTCAATTCAATTCTAATTCCAAAGCACCAAACGAGACTTTTGCTTTGTTAGGTAATTCAACAACCACCATCCAACCTCGATTGCCCAATAAAAAACATGAGGATTGATATTATTTTACTTCTCATTGATAATCAAAAACAAGTTACAACAAAAACCAGAAAATTAATACTTATTGTCATTGTGACATATTTCACAACGACATTGGAACTGAATATATAATTGCGACGTTATGGAGTAAAAGAAGCATTCTATCACGTACTAAAGTACCTACTTATAGAACTCCATCACCCCCACATTAGAAACAAAACATTCTAACTTCATAGCTCTAAATCCAGCAGCAGTAGCCAATGTAAGAAACTCTTGTTGAGTTCTTTCCTTTCCTCCAGGGTTTTGAGTCATCATGATCAGGTCACATTGGCAAGTGGCTTTAACGCTTGCACTAGTGTCCGGAATCATAGGAAGAAGTGCATCCATTACTATTACTTTTCCATTTTCTGGTAACGCCTTATAACAATTTTTCAGCACTTTCACGCAATGTTCATCATCCCAATCATGAAGCGCCCACTACAACATATTCATGCAGATTCAGTTAATTTAAGCAATCTAGTCAAAAGTCAATACTCTGATAAAACATCATTGGATTCTCGACTTACATTTTAATTATATTGGCACATTTACAATCAAAATGCTATCAACTGTATATTAAGAAGGGAAATTAAAATTTGATTTGAGGTACTAATATAAAGAAATGAAACAAAAGATTATTGGGTGATACATTTTTAATTATTATGAATGGAACTGCAAATATTGCCTATATCACAAACGTTCGTAAATCGTGACTTAACAGATTCCAACTAAAGTTCATCGACAATTTCAAACTTACCTTCATAAGGATAGCATCACCTTCTGGAACACTTTCGAACATGTCTCCCGCAACATGTTCCACCCCTGCATATTCATCTTATTAAGAATACATATATATGGCACTGTATTATCAAATGAAAGAATTTTTTGCTGGGGGAATAGACAAAGTCAATTCGATCCTTTTAGCCACTACAACTTTCAAGGAGTTTGAAAATTAATAATGCCTTTCAAAAGCATAATGAGACCCTCTAACTTGCCGTTTGCATTATTACCATTTCCAGTTAGAAATGAAAGAATTACTATAAAAATAAGACAAATGCAATTGGTTGAGCAAGAGATTCAATAAAAGGCAGCACTATACCAGGATAAACAGGTGCTCGTTGTATAACATGTGGCAAATCAAAGTTAATCCCCCTGATATTTGACCATTTGGTTGTAATAGCATTGAGGGTAACTCCAAGGCTACCACCCACATCTACCAAAGTTTTGAGGTGCTCAAAGCCTTTGTAACTATCAAGAATTCTGTCAATGACAATAGTTGTAGGGTTGATCATTCCCTTGTTGAAGACTTCATTGAATCTGGGATCTCTACTAGGATACTCGAATGCATTGGTACCATGCACCCTATCAAATGGAACTCCTCCTTCAACAACCGCATCACCTAACTGGTACCTAATTTTTTGTTCAGCAGTAGATGTTAGGACAAGAAAATATAAAATGTAGTGTATTAATGCTATTTGTTAGGAAGACAATTAAAATTGGTTTTGTACAGAAAGATAGAACACATGACAAGATTTCAAATTGTGGCAAAAGATAAGGAAGCACCATTTAAAAAGTAATTCCTAAGTTCACTTTTAAAATTTTTCTAGTAAAAAAAAAATCAATTTGGAGCAAATTTCTATATTATCTTTATTAATAATAGTTTTATATCTCCACACATAAAAAAAAGTTGGGATAAAAAGGAGAAATTGTGCATTTAGTAGTGCATTAAAATAGTGTATTTTATAACTAAAAAAATTATGACTTATTCAAAGTTCATCCTTTTTTCTTTTTTTTTTGAATGGAGGGAGTGGTACGAAGAATAATAATGCATACATAATGGTATAATAGGATAGAAGATCAATGACATTAAAGGGTCCCTCACCAGCTTTCAAGGAAAACTTTGTCTACATTCAACTCCAGCAAGGGTCCCAGGGAAACTCCTTTCTTATTTCGCACAAAGTACTTGGCCACCGGTGTCAGCCCGTATATTCTTTGGCTACGGCCATCATCACCGTCAATGGAGGAGCATGTGAACACGGCATAGCTAGCAAGGAGGCGCAGCATCCGATCAAGCATAGGAGCGGCATTGGCATTTGGGGGCCCGTTAATCTCATTAGTATTAGTATTATTTCGAACTTTAGAAGGAGACAAGTGGGCAGCAATTTGGGAAGGAGAGAGTTGCGCTCCGGGACCGGCTTTGGCAATGATCTCGAACAAGTCAAGCCGGATGGCAGCCATCAACGCCATGGGAAGTGATACGGAGGTGGCCAGCTGCATGGCGTACGAGAAGTGCTGCTCTTCTTCTTGTAATATTTCAGTACAACTGTTTGCTAATGATTCCATATTCATATTCCTTGTAATTTGCTATGATCCAATATAACTAAAGGTCTATAATACTTAATTGGATCGTTTTGATTTCTAGCAAGTACGATGGAATTTAGCAACAACTGTAACCCTATTTATAAAAGGGATCAAGGAGAAAGTATAAAGGAGAATCGATCACGCTCTCCAGGATAGGGATATGCTGTTGCTATTATTTTTTATTCGATTGTGGCCCAGAAAAGTAAAAGAAATCTTAAACTCCTTTCTTAAGTCATTATCATAGCAAATTTCCAAATTTCCTTTGCTTTTCACTATTTTCCTCCAAGCCAAGTCGACCCTAAAATAAAATCCTGTAAACGACAGTAGCCGCCTCAATTTTGCTGTCTGCTATTTCATCCATAAGTCAAGCCAACCCCAAGAACGTTTTTTTCAGCAAAGCAAATCCGCCGTCAACTAAAAATTTTTTTTTTTTGGAAATCGATCATTCTCAAAAAGAAAAAAGAAATTATTCCACAAGTCAACACAAACATAAAAACTAATCATTTTCTTGTGATGAATGGATAAAATTATAATTCTTCTTCTCTGAAAAAATTAGTTTTGGTGTCTTTTATAAGATTTTATTGTGCATGAATTACACCTTTGGTTTCCAAAAAAAATTGGTTGGCAGCGGTTTTGGTTTCTAAAAAATATTTTTTATGATTGGCTGACTTGTAAGAAAATAGCAGATAACAAAGTGAGTTTTTTTAGGGTTGGCGATGGGCAGTTTTATTTTGTAGGATTTTATTTAGCTTTGCTTGTAGGAAAATATTGAAACCAATAACTTTTTTTTTTTACTTTGCAGAATTTTATTTGACTTGACTTGTAAAAAAATATTAAAACCAACAACTTATGCTATTTTCAAGTGAGATGACTTAGTATCGTAAATTGGACAAAGAATCCCAAGTGAGATGCTGCATCACGGTCAGCAGGAATTCAGCCAGTCAAATATCGTTAGCTAGATAGCTGGAAAGTTCTAATAGCTGAAAGCTCATCATTATCATGGGATTTCAACATATAAGATTTGTTTATTAAATAATTCTTTTCTTTGTTCTTATGGTTATTTTGTAGCTTTCTAAGGTTAGTTCGCAAGTATATTTAAAAGAGTGAGACATCGACGGCTTGAGTTGTCGTTTTAGCACGGTGGCCAAGATGACTGTGCAAATCTTCGCTTCCTGGCTGCTTGGCTTTATTTCTTGAGGTAGGCTTCTTTTTTTTTTTTTTGCTTTTTGTTAGTTTTCTACTCTTTTTTTCTTTCCCTGTGATTTTGCGATTAGAATTAAAAATGTGGAAATTATGAATTGCTGAGTTCTCCATTTGTTTCAAGGTAGGTGGTGCATGTATCTTCTAGATGTTCAAATTATGAGACATATTGTCCACTTTGTCGCTGTGCATCTAAACAAATTTAAGACAATACTTTATTGTATTAAAAATTATTTTTTTCTAGTAGCGTAATGTAGCCATTTATTTTTTCAGTGTGTATATCATTAATATTATAAAAATATATTGGAATATAACACTTGATAACTTGCAATTGTAGAAAATTCAATTTTATTTTTTTTTTAAGATAAGTGACACAATAATTAAATTTTTAAATATTAATGTTAGGCATTCAAATTTTGAAACTCATCCGCTATAAAAGCAATAATTCTAATAATATAGAATAGTTTTTTAAAAAGTTATCAAATTAAATATTGTATGCGTTTTACAAAATTGGAGATAAGGCTAGGAATATGAATTATGAATTATGATGCATACTCAGCCCAGCAGATTCAGTGAATTATGATCTAGCTGCGTGCTTATGAATTATGATGGTGATTTATTTGGGTTGAAGTTATGCGTTCAACAGTGTTTTTTTTTTTTTCGGTGTTACCGTGGATGTAGCTAGATTAATTTATTGATGGTAATTGATATTTTTGTCGTAAGAAACAGGCCCTTGGGGTTTGCTCAAACTATTCAAAGAATTGTAGCGATCCAATCCTAATAGAGACAAAGCTTTCAAAAAATATATTGAAAGATAAAAGATTTTTCATTAATTAATAATCACATAATTCCGAAAGCAAATGTAAATGAATAACTCTAAACAATCTAAAGACTAAAATTCACTTTAATCTCATGAAAAAACCAAAAAACAATTTGCTGGAGAGACAACACATGTCAAGCTTAACTAAAACGGCCCAAAAAACAGTAGAATCCAACTTGAACAAAAAAAGTCAAACCAATAAGTTTTGAATTTTCTCACGTAATTTAGTTTTTCTCTTTTTTTTTTAATATAAGACAGTATTAATAAACGCAACAAAATTTAACCCTAATATCCCAATCTCTTTACAAAAACCTAAACAACTAAAATAAAAGAGTTAATAACAAATCCTTATAGGATAAAAGTTTACATATTTGGATTAACAAAAATGCCAAAAGTAATAATTCTGAAAATAGAATTAAAATAAAAGGGGTTCAAGATTTTTATAATGTCAAGTGGATGAGAAGTAACATTTAAGCTGAGAACTAGAGAATAGTTTAGAATTAATTTATTAGTATTTTTGAAAATTATGAAGTGATGAGCAGGTATCAAAATTTTTAAAAGTTACTAATAATACGATTTTGCTTAGTTTAAGTACTCGTTAGTGTTTTTTCCCCCACAAGTTTCACAAGGTATGAACTCCATTTGAAGAATGGAAAGAGGATCCTGATCCCTATTTGAAAAATGGCATCATGATGCTTTTGGTTTCTCTAAGTGGTTCATTTTCCTTTTATGTAATTGTTACAAATCATGTGTGAATAGATTGCGATTGATGTTCAAGATATAGTGTTCAAATTTAGTCATTTAGTTGAAGTTAGTTATTTACACTATATCTCACAACATCAATCTTTTTGGCAATCCTTTTGATATTATAGGTTTTCTTTCCATTGTAAAGGTTAAGATTTATGTTAGCTAGTACTAATCTAGCTTTTCTTTGTAACTAATGAGATAGTGGTAGCTCCCAACCATTATTCCATTTTCCTTCTTGGCTATTACATTAGACCAAGGAGATCATTTAACTTTCTTTGGCAAACATTTGTACAGGTTTTATTTTTCATTCAATGAAATTATTATCATTTCGAAAAAAAAAAAAGTTTCACAAGGTATGGGTGGACAATTATAGAAATTTTTAAAAATATATTAGCAATAATTGGATTTTCGGGGAACGCACTACCCCATCTTAAGTCTCTCAATGATTTATGTTTCTTCCAAAACAGTGTAATCTCTGGCGCATCTTGACGAGGTTGGGATGTTAAGTTTTTAGAACAAATTAAAACTTAAATTGCTTAATAAAGATTTGTAAATATAAAATATGTACTTTTTTAGAATAAATAAATATATCAACCGAAATGCTTAGATAAATGTACGTTATAAATGTCAAATGAGAATTGAAATAATTTTATACAATATTTAGAAATAGTATTAGTATTTTAAGTTGAAATGCTTAAAATGATAAATAAAAATAATTTATATTATTTTTAATGTTTATGATCAAAATTACATTTTAATTTATGATAACACAATTTTTTTAATATACATATGCGTGCATCCAAAATTAACAAAAATTATATGATAATATAATTTAAAAAATAAATCGTCATACATAACAGAAAAAGGTTTGATTCATTTTACATTGTGATTATTAATTACATTTGAAAGTAAAATTTAAATAAATACTAATAATTTTTATGTTAAAATAAATAAAATAATATAAAAACTTTTAAAACAAATTAAAATTCATAAATTTGTTAAAAAGATAATCAAAAAATTTTACAAAACTATGCTTATTCCAAAAGTAATTTATAATTTGAGAGAAATCTATTAAGAGTTGGTCACCACTAAACTCTCCAATTTCGAGTGCAGAAATATATCAATGGCTAAGCTAACGACGATCAAATCTTGGATTTCTGGCTGCTTCGATTGGTCTCTCGATCTATCACCTCAACGCTTGCGGTAGTAGGTGGGTGACGGCGCTATTCAACGTATGCAACGGTAGTAGCAGAATCGTCTGCCTATTCAACGCTTGCGGTAGTAATTGGGTGATGGCGCTATTCAACGTATGCAGGTTGGATTCCACACAACGGCATGAGGTGATAGATAGAGATTTAGTTCTAGTTTCTATTACCAAAAGCCATTTGTTTTGGTAGTTTGAGATGTATAGTATCATTTTTGTATAGTATTAATAACCCGATATAACCGGGTTTGTGTCTATTTGTCTTTTCGGTTGATCCTAGGTTGTCTAGGTTTTCAACCACTGTCGCTAGTCGGCCTTCTTCCCGCTCGTCGGGTTTTTGCCCCTTGTGGGTCTTTTGTCCTTTTTAAGGACTTTTGTTTTCGTGGGTTATAAGTATTGTTATCGGTTCGCACCACGAAACTATCTTAGCCATTGCGGCGTGTAAATTGGTCATTGTGCCTCTTATTAATAGACTATCGTTTCGGAAAAAAAAAAAAAAAGATTGGTCTCTCGAGGTGGGCGCTTTTTTATTTTTTATTTTTTGTTTTGGGAGCTTTCTACTTTGTTCTTTCTCTGTGATTTTGTTGGATTTCTGGCTGCTTGGCTTAGTCTCCCAAGGTGAGCGCTTGTTTTTTTGTTTGTTTGTGAGCTTTCTACGTTTTTTCTTTCTCGATGATTTTGTTTCAGGGTTGGTGGTGATGTTCGGTCCACTTTTGTTTTTGTGCATCTAAATATATATATTTAAGACAATATTTTATTGTATTAAAAATAATTTTTTTAGTAATGTAATATAGTCATTTTTGTGACAAAAATTACTAAATAATAGTCACTTGAATTATTCAATACTTTTTACCAGATGGATGCCAACTATAGTGAAAATTCACTTAGAATTTCCAATGTGTATATCATTAATATAATAAAAATATATAGGAATATAACACTTGATAACATGCTTGCGTGGAAAATTCAATTTTTTTATATTTTTTTTAAGATTAGTGAAACAATAGTTAAAATTTTAAATATTAATGTTATGCATTCAAATTTTGAAACTCATCCGTTATAAATGAAATAATTTTAATAATATAGAGTATGTGTTGAAAAAAATTATCAAATTAAATCTTATATGTGTTCTACACAATTGGAGATAAGGCTAGGAATATGAATTATGAATTATGAATTATGATGCATACTCAGCCCTACATGCTCAGTGAATTATGAATTAGATACATGCTTATGAATTATGATAATGGTGATTTATTTAACTTCTTGTTGGATAAATCATATGCACTCTTTGTCAAAGATTGCTTGGCTTGGAATTTTGTTTTGGTCCCCCCTCCGAGGCAAAAAATTCTCAGCCACCAGTATTGATCGTTATTTAACTAATCGTCTTTGAACTTTGACTCATACTTTGATTTCATGTCCAACGTTCAAAAAACGTTTAGTTTGGTCTCTCAATTTCATAATTGATTCATTTTTGTCTGATTTTGAAAATTAGTCAAAGATACACCCTATTTAAACGGTAGAAGAAAATAATCCCAGTACATGTGGGTCTTACATGTGGGCTAACAGACAGCAGAATGAGGATAAAAAAACATACAACTCTAATTTATAGGTAGCGACAAAGAAACAAAGGAAGAAGATTATGAGTGCTAATTTAGAGGGATCTACATTTGTGTTTTTTTTTTTTTTAAACTAAAATGTTAGTTATTTCATTGCCATTAAAAATAACTATACAAGTCTTAGTCAAGATAGACTAATTGCTCTCATTGTTCTATTACCGTAGCCATGTGTTGAGGATAATTAATTTCTACTTTTACCTTTAAATACTATACCTGCTTCTCATGTATTGAGTAGACTATGATTTAATTTTAACTTATTTTCTGAATTAGACAAAATGGAATTAGATTATGAAGTTGACGAATTAAATTAAACTTTTTTTGAACATTAAAAATAAAATCAGAATATAGGTCGACTTTTGTTTTGGTGGGGAGGGGTGTTTGTCGGGGGGGACAATTGGAGCAATTTACCCTCAAAATTTAATTTGTCCAACATGGCAAAAATGAAGTGTGGATTTTCTCATTTTATGCAATCAAAACTATGTAATACTTCTATCCTCGTGACTTTTTGGGTTGAAGTTGTGGTTTCAACAACTTCTGTTTTTTTTTTTTTTTGGGGTGTTATTGATATTTTTGTTGTAAGAAACAGGTCCTTGGCGTTTGCACAAACTATTCAGAGAATTGAAGCGATTGAATCCTGATGTCCAGGAGTTTACTCATGTTTCTTCAGAAACTTATTACCAGCTAATAAACTTGCAAACCATAAAAGTGACAAAAGAAAAAAAATAAAATTCTTGTAGTTTTCCTCAAGGGCAAAAGGCTAAAATAAATGTTAGTAACTTTTTAAAATCTAGATTTTGCTAATTCAACTTTTCTTTTTGAGAAGGTCGCCCAACGATTGAATATGCGATTGTTTTTACTGTCATTCCGTCAAATCTCTATGTTAGCAACCGTATAAAATGTGAAATATTCACAGTGCAATTATGCAGTGGCAAAGCAAGAATTCAATTTTAGAAAGGGAATACTAAATATTTTAATTGCTTGGTTTTTGAAAAAATGGTGGCCAATAATTAAGTATATATAAGCAATAATTTGTTAAATGAAAGATGATATGGAAACAACATTGACTACCTCTAATAATAAAGATAAAGCTTTGAAAAAATAAAGGAGCGAGATTTACCCAATGCGCTCTCTTTGGTAGCGGCTGCGATTCCCTTGTCAACAAAAGATAAAGTTTTGAAAAAATATATTGAAAGATAAAAGAACTTTCATTAATTAGTAATCACATAATTCTAAAGCAAATGTATATGAACAACTCTAATCAATCTAAAGACTAAAGTTCACTTCAATCTCATTAAAAAAAAGAAACAATCCCATAACAAAAATAAAAGAGTTAATAACAAATCCTTATAGAACAAAAGTTCACATATTTGGATTAAGAAATGCCAAAAGTAAAAATCCTTAAAATAGATTAAAAATAAAAGGGGTTTAATGACTTATAGTGTAAAGTGGATGAGAAGTAACATTTAGGCTGAGAACTAGAAAATAGTTTGGAATTATTTTACTAGTATTTTTTTTTTTGGGGACATTTACGAAGTGATGGGGCTGGTATAAATTTTTTTACAAATTACTAATAATCCGATTTTGCTTAGTTTAAGAAATCGTTAGTGTTTTTTCTTTTTTTCCCCCAAATTTCACAAAGTATGGGTGGACAGCTACAGAAATTTTAAAAACTATATTAGCAATAATAGGATTTAGGAGGAACGCATTCCTCCATCTTAGGTCTCTGAATGATTTTGGTCCATCTTGACGACGTTGTTTAATTTAATATTGGCGGGACTAACAAAGCTAAATTGTTTTGGACATTTGTATGAATACATGGGTTTGGAATATTTGCCCAAAAAAATTCAAAAAATTGCAATGCTCGGAGAATAAAAACAATTAAATTAAAACCGACCAAAACCAAACTTCATACCAAACTTTATTTGGCTTCAAATTCTTAAATTAGGATAGGACCAAATGAATCCTATACAAAGAAATTCAGATTTAACTCGGGCTAGTATATTTTTTATGCTTTTTAAATCACTTTTTTTAAATTGCAATCTTAGTGGGTAAGGAAATTAGAAAACGAAGCAGCCCAATAACCCCCCGAGTGGTGACGCCCAATGGTAAAGAAACAGAAAACGAAGGGGTTATTGAAGCCCAAGTGAGAAGAGAAGAGTTGGGTAGGTAACCCCACTAGACTAAAGTTGTAAAAACAGGGAAACAAAGAAAAGAATTTTAATAGGAGAGAGAGAGACGGAGAGAAAGGGGGAGAGGGGAGGAGAAGGAAAGGAAGAGAAGAAGAAACTCGTTTCCATTGTTGAGGTTTCTGTACGATTTTTTTGGTTCAAACACTTTCTCTCTCAGCCCTTCTTCAATCGCCGATTGGATCCTCAATTCGATCCATTCAAATTCAGTGACAACACCAAGAAAAGGGAATAAGTAGGGCAAAATTCGTTCTAATTATCCTATATTATTTGTAAGTGAGCATATACAATTTACTAAAAAAATATTTGCCCAAACAAAACTTTTGCAATTTTCTTTCCATCCATAATTCTTATGTTGCCACACAAACTTATATCCTATGTAGGAAGCCATATTATTTTCATCCCCATGTTTTCATATACAAATCTGAAGTCACCCCCATGTCCTGATTCTGGGCTTTTCAATATTTTCTATGGGATCATAAACAATTTATTCCTTTTACCCGTTTCTAATTTCGAATTTGTGGTTACGGGAGATGAAATTAGCGGACCGGTGTGTGTTCTTAATTGTTGTCTGTTGAACTTTAACCTTGGTTTATTGCCTTGAAAAATCACTCTAAGTGAGTGGAAAAGATAAGGAAATAAATGTAATCATTGGTAAATCCACTACTTTGCTATTGAAATGACAGAGAAGAAAAAAGCCCTTAACAGGCAAATAACTAAGATGATTAGAGGTGCGCCTTCCGATGGAACGCCCAATTGTTTGCTCCTAGTGTTGCTGGTGTTAGAAGCCAAGGCAAATGCAGTAGCGGTGACTACTGGCAGTTGGATTACTGGAGTGGAGGTAGTAAGAGGACGTATAGTAGACCGACGTCAAGACCGCCTTCAAAATCTTTAGGAAGAGAAAGGTTCAAATTTAAACTAATATGTGGGTGTATGACAGCATTGGAAATTTGGTGGTTCTGTGATATAGGTGGTTTATGGTTAGATGGTTCCGTAGGGATAAGCCAGGAGGTTCTGAGGTTTTAGGGAATAGGAGGCAGTAGGCTCAACCATTTCATATATGGTAAGGATGAGAAGCCGTGAATGCAGAGGGGAGAAAATGTGAAAAAAAACAGGAAATTGGAAACTTTTTGAATAAAATGGTAAAATGGGACATTTTTAGCAATGTTGTAAGAACTAGATTTGAGTATTGATGAAAGTGAGATCCACAACTCAATCCAATAACCACAACCCGCAATTCCATGAGCGATCTATCCAAAGAATCACTTGCAAAACAAATCCTGAAGTGGGTCTCTAAGGAAGAAGCTTCGATGCTCAAGTCAATGATCGGATTAGAAGGTGGATTTTCCTTAGAGAAACAATATGTATTAGGGTTTTCTTCCTTCATACCTGACGGCCTCACCATGAATATATAACTTACCTCCAAAATCCACGGAACATGTTGCAGTAGGGCTTTTGGGCATTATCTACACTTAGCCCCTTGCGAAATTCCTTTTGGGCTAGGCCTTTTCACACTAATATTTAGTAGTCTGAATTCCATATTGTTGAGCCATGGGTCGAGGTCTTGTATATATCATAAGTCTAGCAGACCTTGGCATGACTAATTAAGCCAATGTCTCACCATTGCTAGGGTTTGGAGGTCGAAGCAAAAAGCTTAGGTGTAATAATGATGAAAGTCATGTCCACATCCCAAAGGACTCCTTCAACATTAAATGTGACTGTCACTACTCGACTACAAGGCACAAATGCTAATCGAGAGATACTTGGAAATACGTACGGATATGAAATGGACATTTGAAAAATGGTGAAACCCCATTTGCAGTCACTTTTTTTGCAAAATCCATCTCCATTCACTCTCAGATCTATGGAAGAAAAAAAGCGTGTAGCTGACAAATTCCTCCAGTAGAAGCATCATTTCCAACAAAAAGCACAAGCGCAAGTAAAAGCACAAGTAAGTATGTACTTTTCTGGTTCTTTATCCGAAGGGTCTTCATGGCTAAAAAGTAGATCTGTATCCTTGGCTAGTGACATTGGGGAAGAGAGTTTGACGGGATCGTCCAGCCAGGGAGATAGTGAAATTTAGGGAGTTGGTTAGGAGAGTTTTAGGAAAAATGGGAAAAAAATACGAAGAATAGAAGTTGAAGGTTTAGAAGAGGAATTGTTGCCGGCCAAAAGCAAGTTGAATTTACCAGTGGTGACTAGTTCTTTTAGGGGCTAAAGGAAAGATTTTAGGCCTAGACCCCTAGAAGCTTATCCAAAATGATCTCAGCCTTAAGAGAAACTAAGGAAAACAGCCTTAAGAGGAAGTATCACATCCCGAAGGAATATGGGGCTAGAGCCACAGAGTCAGAATCGAGGGCCTATCGACCTCTTGTGGGATGGGATATTGTGCAGTTTATGAAGAATAGCTAATGGCAGGATTGAGATTTCTCTTATATAGCCTAATGACCGAGATCCTAAAATACTATAGGATAGTTTTAGCTCAATTAGCACCCAACTTAGTTAGGGTTATAATAGGATTTGAAGTTTTGTGACAAAGGGTCAAATTGTAAGCTGGGTCAATTTATTTCGGTATTTTTATTGCATTAAAAAGTTACTGAACTCCATTGGTTAGTTTGCCTTCTTCCCGAGGTTTGAAAACAAAATAGAGAAACCTACTACTCACCATGATTGGAAGCAAAGATTTTGTTTGTGAAGTCGAAACCTTGTGGGGTAAAGATAGAGTGGTTCTATGGGAACACTAACGATACCTATAGGAACCAAAATAAGCATAGCCCCTAAGGCCAAGAATATATAAAGCTCAGGGAAAAAAGGATTGGGAAATATATTAAAGAGGAGCTGGTGAGGTACAAATTGAGTCTGGCTATAGTAGATGCCAGATCTCGGACCTTGGACCTCAAGATCTATTCAAAAGAATGAGGCAAATGGTAGGATTGATGTGCCTAAGAGTCATTTATCCATAATTAGTTGAAATTTGAAACTAACTGGTACTTTATTTTGCAATAGTGACGTTTGCCTTGTCAGTGAACAAGAAGGACATTGCACCCCAGAAGGACTCAAGGGATTGAGAAGGGGGCTTCCCCATCTGAGATGTTATTGGTTGTTGAACCCACGAAAGAGAAGCACCAAGGTAGAGGCAGCCACCAAGGGCAAAAGAATCAAGATCGCAAGCACTAAGGAGATGGCCAGTCAGAAGGCTGCCAAGGCCAATGGCTCAAAAACAACCTTCCATTTTTGTCTTTTAGGAGAGTATTCTCTTAGATTGACAATTTAGGGCATGAAAGGACAAAAAAAGAAAGTGGAAGACATGCTTATCTCGGAACTTAATAACAATGCAGTTTCGGCAATTCCTTAGGTAGAGAATTGAAGACATACCTGTGCTTTAATGTCACCTGTTAGCTCTAAATAGGATTAACGTAGCATTTTTGCATGTGACTTTGAGAGGCTTTAGTTCTATGGATTGAGTACATGCGTAGAGCTAACTGCCTGGAAGAAGAGGTTGCAAAGTTGAAGGCAGAGATTCCTAGTTACGGGAGTCCGAGGCGGCATCTGCCATTTTCAGGTGGAGGCATTAGGAGCGCAGAAAAAGGCGAAGGCTGAGAATTCCTAGTTACGCCACTAACTAGAATCTATCCAGAGAAAGGTTCAAATGCTGAAATAGATCAACCAGTGAGAGTTTGCTCAATTGCTGTGAAGAAACTCTTTTGCACATTGGTAACTTCGCAGCGAACTTCTTCTAAGCAATCAAGGACTTAGGGAGGCACAGCGTAGCCGTAGAGATCCAAGAAACTTTTTCAGATCTAAAACTTGAGGAGTTGCCTAAGTACGATCAGGTCTATGCTGAGGCCATGAAGGGATATGACGGATTGTTTACGCTGCTAACTCACTTGGCATCTCGGGACTTGCCTATGATAGTAAAAGAACTGTAAGGATGCCAGATGGATGAAAAAATTGACCTCCGAACTCCCCAATGAGAAGAGATGGAAGGTTAGGAACTTGAAGTGAGAGCTTCTTCTCGTATCGAGGGGATGCACAAATAGGGTAGCTCCTAAGCTCTTGTTGTGTTTTGTTTTTACCTTTTTTCTTTGTTTTGTTGTAACAACAATTCATTTACTAATGAAAATTTGATTTCATTTTATCCCTATACTATCAGAGCCATTCTTTTACCATGGGTTTTAAGCCTAACATTGTGGATGAAAAAATGAGATTTTTCAAGGTTGAAATAGGTGACCTCAACAAAACGATAAATAGATTAAGGCATGAAAATAACCAACAATGAGTTCAAGTCACTCATCTCGAGAGACTAACCTGTGCACTTGAGGAAGATAAAGCAAAACAACAAAGTGTGATGGGAGATCTCAGCCAACGAAAGAGATCTGTGGCTTCACAGGGTGAAATGTATAAGAAAAAAGTCGCAGAGCTTTCCTTTGAGATCTCTTTATTGAACTCCAAGATCAAGGGATGAGATGAGTTGATCCACACTTTTACCCAAGAATTAGAAGGGAAGCAATAGGAGATTCAAGGTCTCCTAAAGTTGGCAAGGTCACATAGGAAACAAATTTACGAGTTATAGTTTGAGTGTAAAACTTGGAGACAAAGAGTTGAGAAGATGGAGGCTCATCTGAAAGACAAAGACTTAAAACCAATTCCTGACAATGAGGACCCTGTTGAGGTAATGTTAGCTGGACTAATATTACTATTTCAATAAGGTCAGAAAGATAGCATTCAATATTAGAGGAAAGAAGCCCTACTAGATATGTACATACAGGATAGGATTAGATATGCAAAGTAGAAAGGGAAACTATAGATTTTTCATGTATAATGCTCATTATTAAAGAATAGATTGTAATAAGAGTTCCCTGTCCCTTGGGATGTTTTGGATATATTGTCCAACATTCATTATTTAAAATAAATTTTAATAAGAGTTCCCCACCCCTTCGGGTGTTTGGGATATATTGTCCTTTCTATAATAATATCTTTATTTCTCCACCCCTTAGGATGTTTGAGACCTCACCACCTCTTAGGATGTTTAAGAGTGCGCATCTTTACTTAAACTGAACTGAGGTTATACGTGATCCCTTCCATTTATTGAATAGCAAGACAACTTGATCACCTTGAACCGAGTTTTGGGCTGCTTGTATTCCTTTGCTCGATTTATAATAGATTTACATTACAAGAATAAATATAAGAGAATAAATTTGTTTTATTGAATCATTATAAATTCAAACCATTGTTTCAGAAGTAATTCAATACGGATTCAAACCTAAAACCTTTTCAGATTACTAATGTGCCATACATAGTGTAACAAATTCCCATCCATAGTGACCAATCGGTAACTCTCTGGCTTAGATGCATTGATAAGTTTATAGGGGCCCTTCTAATTGGCTTGCAACTTGCCGAATTTTTAAGCTCTACTGGCCTGATTTTTGTGAAGAACGAGATCCCCTAACTTAAATTCATTAACCTTCACTATTTCGTTGTAGTATTTAGCCATGGCCTGCTTGTAATGTGCCTCCTTAACAAAGGCTAGGTCTCGTCGTTACTCCAGCAAATCTAGATTCAACCGCATCTCTTCATTATTAGCTACCAAATTGAAGGCGTTGATATTGGGGCTTTGGATCCCAATTTATAATGGGATGACTACTTCGGATTCATGCACAAGACTGTAAGGGGTTTCCTCTATTGTTGTCCGAGTTGTAGTTCAATAGGCCCAAAGGATGTTTGGTAGGTGCTCCACCTAGTCTCCCTTAGCTTTATCTAGTCGAGTTTTGAGTCCTTGCAGTAACACGCGATTTGTGACATCTACTTGGCCATTGGCTTGAGGATGTGCAACTGAGGTGAAGTTTTGCTTGATCATCAGTTCTTCACACCAAGATCGAAATGGATCATTCACAAATTACTTCCCATTATCTGAGATAATAACATGAGGCATGCCAAATCTGCAGATGATTTTACTCTATACGAACTTCAACACATTCTTTTTGGCTATGGTCGCTAGAGGTTTGGCTTCTATCCATTTGGTGTAGTCAATCGCCACTATGAGGAACTTCAGACAATCAGGTGCTTTTAGGAAAAAGACCAGGGATGTCGATACCACACTACATGAAAGGCCACAAGTTTTGAATGTTAATTAATTCCATCTACAATCGTCAGAATATAGAAGCATGGATTTGGCATTTCATGCACTTTTGTGCAAAGTTGTGAGCATCTCATAACATAGTAGGCTAGTGGTAACCCGATCTGATAATTTTTTTGGCCAACATGCGAGATCCTACATGCCTTCCATAAGATCCAAGGTGGACTTCCTTGAGTATGACGTCTACTTTTTGTGGTCCCACACACCTCAACAATAATTAAAGGTATGAACGTTTGTAAAGTACGCGTTCCTGCAAAAGACACTGAGGCACCTTCAACTTCACATTTCGGGTCTCATTTTTATCTTCTGGTAATTTTCCATTTTTCAAATATCGTCATATGGGAGTTATCCAGTTATCTTCCCTTTTTGCAATAACCATGGTGGTCCTCTCTTCAATGTTTTGGCAATGAAGCACTTCAACCAAGACCTTTTTACTCAAATGAGGGAATGCCAAAGATGCAAACTTGCTAAAGGCATCGACTCTCTTGTTCTTGGACCTCAGTATTTGTTCAATGTCAAATTTGTGGAAGTATCGGTTGAGTTATTGGACCTTGTCCAAGTACCTCTTCATCTGGGACTCTTTAGCTTCTTATGCACCTCAAACTTGATTCATCACCACTTAAGAATCGTTATTCACCTTGTGATGAAAAATCCAAGGTCCGAGACAACAACAACTCCTCAAGTAGCCGAATGTGAACATGAAGCCAAAGATGAGACTAAAACTTCATCAATGCGGCATTCAAAGTTTGATCCATTGCAAGGCATTGGAAGACCAATGACTAGATCAAAGACTAAGAAAATGCAAAATGCTTTGGCCATGCTCATAACTATATTAGTTGAAGCTCAAGATGTTAAGGCAGCAAGGAAGATCGATTCTAAGTTCAAGTTTCTACTTAGTGTTATGCATTCGGGCAGCTCAAACAGTTTAGCTTTAGCCAAGCTAGTTCTGATTCAGCATTTTCCAACTAATTTCGGTTCAGTTTTATGCAATTGTATGGAGTTGGAATTCTGCTCAAAATCAAGTTTGGAAGTTACCAAATCCATAGCCATGAAGAATTGGAGAAACTTCCAAATTGGAATAAAGAAGCTCCAATTCAGCCAAGGCCATGATGATTAAAAGAATTACCAAATCCACAAAGCTAAATGGGAAATTTTGCTCAAGCAGAATTTAGCCAACACACTTGGATTAGTTTTAGGCAACTACTTGTTGTTTTATTTCCTTTTTCTTAGAGTAGTTATTCTTTTAAGTAATAGTTCTTTAGTTAGTTTCCGAAAAAGCTAATCCAACTAGGGAATGGCTTTCTTAATTTTTACAACTTGTAAACTATACATAGAGGCATTCAGCTACAATGAAATTTAGAATTTTGACAATACAAACTTGAGAGTTTTGTAGCTTTTCTTTGAGTTCTAATTTAGAACTTGTTTTGGGTCTTTGAGGATAGCCTCTTAGATTCATATTTAAGCTATCTTGTTGAGTTTCTTTCCCTCAATAATTTGAGTGTGCTTCTTGGTTCCAAGGATAGTTCAATTCTCAACTCTGAGTTTGGATAATTCGTTCGAGTGTCAAGTGGACAAAAGCAAGGTCCTTCTTCACAAGTTGGAGTTGGTGTCTTGCTAAAGGAAAACTTAGTTCAGCCTAGAGGACAATACTAGGACCAACACTTTGATATAGGTTCGAATTCTTATTCTTTGTTTAAGATTTGTATCACCTTGATGTATCGTGCTTTCATCTTTTTTACCAGCTTAAGCCCCATGATCAAGCCATATTTGCTGCTCTTTTCATTGGAGGGCCCATCAACATACAAAGTCCATGACTCTAGGTTATCAACTTCTGCTTGTTGAGGTTCGAGCAAGGTTTTGTTACCTACACTACATGTCTCATTCATAGGCATCTCAACTATGAAATCTGCCAAGGCTTGTGCTTTGAGAACTCTGTGGGGTTGGTACTGCATATCATGCTCCCTGAGTTCAATGGCCTATTTTGCCAATCTTTTTAAGGTTTCAGGTTTTTGTAATACCTACTTGATAGGTTGATCAGTCAGGACACATATGGAGTGAGTTCAGAAATAAAGTCGAAGCCTCTTAATAGAATTAACTAGAGCCAAGACCAGCTTCTCCATAGGGAGGTATTGTGCCTTAGCTCCCTACAAGGCACGGTTGATATAATACACCGACCTTTGAACATGATTCTCATCTTGGATTAATACTCTACTAATAACATTATCCAAGGATACTAGATACAGAGATAAGACTTCTTCTAGTCTCAATTCTGTCAATGCTGGTAAACTGGCCAAGTGTGTTTTTAACTCTTCATAGGCTTTTTGGCACTCCTTGGTCCATTTGAAAATTTTGGCTTCTCATAATGCTTGGAAAAAAGGTAGGTGCCGGTCTGCTAACCTAGAAATGAACCTATTCAAGGCTACTAGAAATCCCATCAGTTTTTGGACTTCTTTAACCTTACAGAGAGGCGTCATCTCAACAATAGCTCTCACTTTTTTGGGGTTGACTGCAATTCCCCGCTTAGACACTATAAAAGTACACTTCTTGAAGTTCAAGCGCATACCTGTCTCAATTAGAGTTTGTAGGTTTTCTTCTAGGTCAATTGGGGAGCCATTGACTTTACTGTTTTTTATCATCATGTCATTTACATAGACCTCTATATTTCTGCCAACTTTTTGGGAAAAGATTCGGTTGACTAATCTTTGGTATGTTGCTCCAGCAATCTTTAGCGCAAATAGCATCTTCTTGTAGTCAAAGATCCCCATTTCGATGATGAAAGTAGTCTTCTCAGCGTTTTATTCTTCTATCAGGATTTGATGGTATCCCTTGTAAGCAACCAAAACATCAGAACCTCATATCCTAATATAGCCTCGACCTTTTGATCCATCATTGGTAGGGGGTAGCAATCTTTGGGACAATATTTTTAAGATTAGTATAGTTGACACACATATACCAACTACTATCTAGCTTTCACCAGCACTGGATTGACCAACCAAGTTAGATAGAAAACCTCATTCAATATATCAGTTTGCAGTAACTTCTTCACTTCTTCATTAACAAATTGATTCCTTTAAGGGGCCAGCTTCATCTTCTTCTATTGGACAGGTTTAATCCTCAGATCAATGTTCTGTTTCTAAGTCATCAAAGAAGGCGATATTCCAAGCATGTCTTTTGGACTCGAAGCAAATACTTTCTTTTATTGCCGTAAAAGACTGATGATTTTGTCTTTCACTTCAATGGGCAATGATGCTCCAATTTTAACAACCCTGTCTGGATGGTCATCATCGACTAAAAGTTCTTGCACCTCGTCTATTATCTCAAGTGCATTGGATTATTGTTTTAGAATGATGGGCTTTTCAGTTTTCCTGATGTGTCACCTTGAGATTCTTAGGGATTGTGCATCCTTTTGAAGTGGCGGACTTTTGGTTTTCTCGAGGTGTCACCTTGGGATTCTTAGGGATTGTGAATCTCTTCTCATTTTCTTCTGGGTATGTTTTCCGAGGTGTGACCTCTCAACTTGGTTCTGGTTCAATTTGTGTTTGAATTGCATGTACCCCCTTTTATCACGATGCCTTTGCCTTTTAATGCTATATGCATTCATTCTCGCGCAGCATATTGACCTCTTCGTACATAAGCCATCTCTATAGGGAACTTTAAAACCAAGTGGTAGGGAGACCATATAGCTTTGGCCTTATTCATCCAGGATTTTCCAATGATAACGTTGAAAGGGGAAGGCACATCAACCACATAAAAATCAGCCATTATGGTCTTATCTCAGGGTTAGTCCCCCACAATCACAATCAGCATGATTATTCCTACAAGATGCACTACCTCATGAGCAAAAGTGACTAATGACATACTTGTGGGCCTTAAAGCGCTAGAGTTGATCCTAACTTGCGGAAGCAATCAATGTACATGACGTCAACAGCACTACCATTGTCTATGTATACCTTATGAACATCTTTGTTGGCAATTATAGTTTTAATAACCAAGACATCATTATAAGGGTTGATACGTGGGACTGTATCCTCTTCAGAGAAGGTATTGACTTAAGATGGCTTAAAGTGCTTATAGACGGGTTCCTGAGGTGAGATTCTCTTTGTGTTGGCCGTTATGGTTGATATATAGGGATCTCAACCAAAACTGGGATCTCGGCAATATGTGAGACCTTTGCACTATGACTCTGAGACTAAAGGTCCAGATCTTAGCCATTGGCATGTTTCTTAGTTAGACCTCAGCCTTTAGGCTAGAGGATAGAGGTTGAGAATAAAAGTACATCGAAATCACACTAAGTATGTGGGACCTCGGACTAAATATACAAGACCTCGGATTACACCAGCAAGGAAGAAACTCGATGAAATCATACTTATTCGTAAAAAAAGTAACAATATGGAACAATCACGAAGAAACGTAACAATGTGTGATCAGTTGTTACAGCTATAGCCAAAGTGCATAGTTGTTACAAACAAATCCCACAAACCAGGAAAGAAGGTATATAAGCAGAGAAAACCACCAGGTAAGGGGACTTTTTTGGTGAAATTGGAAATGTTGTGATAACAAATCTAACTTAAGTATCAGAGTATTTATCATGGAGAATCACTTCGGGATTTGTTTTGCAAGCCTTTACATTATTGAAGAAGATGAAAAGTTCAAGATCAACATCATTCTAGCGAGTTGCGGATAAAACCTTCATCAATAGGCGCTATCTGTGAGAAAAGTGGTGAGAGGAAAATATACGTTGGTTCCCTCAGAAAATCTGAGGTCATACATTGGGAATGTCTATGTTCTAGTAAAGACCCTGAGAATAAACCTCGAGATAAAGTCAATACTCTCGAAAATTCTGAGGTGACACATCGGAACTCCCGAGACACCTAAAATTCTGAGGTCACACCTTGGAAGTTCCAAGATGTCGATATAAAGAAAGGCCCAGTTGGATTGTAGGAGATTATTGATAAGGTACAAGCGGTTGAAATAGATAACAACTATCCTGATAGGATGCTTAAGGTGCGGGCTACATTGCCAGTTGAGATTAAAAATCACATCATTAGCTTTCTTCAATAGTATAAAAAAGTTTTTGCATGGAGCCTAGATGACATACCTGGGATCTCACCCTCCTTAGTGACACATAGGCTAAACATCGATCCCAGAGTGAAACCTATCCAACAGAAAAAAAAAAGAAAAAAAAAAAGATCACTGGCTCTAGAAAGAAATAAGGTAGTTAATGAAGAAGTAAAGAAATTGCTTCAGTCCAACATCATCAAAGAGGTATTCTAGCTAACTTGGTTTTCAAATCTAGTTTTGGTTAAAAAACTTGACGATAGTTGGCAAATGTGTATTGATTATATGACCTCAACAAGTCTTGTCCAAAAGATTGTTACCTTTTGTCATTAATTGATAAAAAAGTTCAAGCCATATCAGGATATGAGGTCATCATATTCCTTGATGCCTACAAATGTTATCACCAAATCTTGATGGCTAAAGAAGGCACTAAGAAAATAGCCTTTATTATAGAGATGGGTATTTATTGTCACAAAAAAAAAAAAGCCCTTTGGACTAAAAAATGCTAGAGCAACTTATCAGCGTCTGGTCAACCAGATCAGCAGAAACTTAGAAGTATATGTAGATGACATGGTGATAAATTCTAAGAAGAATGAAAGTGCTCCCAGAAATATAGAGGAGGCTTTCCAAACCATGCTAGAGGTCGAGATGTGTCTGAACCCGAAAAAGTATACTTTTAGGGTAGGATCAAGCAAATTCTTGGAATATATGGTTTCCAAAAAAGGGATTGAAGCTAATCTAGACAAAATAAGGGCCATTGCCGATATGGTACCTCCGCGGACCTTGAAGGAAGTTTAGAAGTTAATAGAGTCGTTAGCCGCCTTAAATAGGTTTTTATTGTAGTCAGCAGATCGACATCTCCCATTCTTCTAGATATTACGGGAGGTCAAAAATTTCAAGTGGAATGAGGAATGTCAAAAGGCTTTTGAGGAGTTGAAAAAACATTTGGTAAATTTACTGACACTCATAGTACCTATGCCACTCTTGTAGAGAGAACTTGATGACACAAACACTTGTTTTCTCCTCCCCACTCTTCTCCTACCAGACTGCCCAACATCATAACCAGAAATAATCCCTTGGCCAGACGAGCCAAACAAACTATCGTTCTCACCTGCTAAGGAAATAGTCCTATTTTCCCACCTTGAAGACCCAAAAGACAAAGATCTAGAAGAAGACATACTTTACCTTTTTCCTTCTTATCATCTCTTTGCTAAACGTGAACAAACCGTTTGCTAAATAGGCTTCACCTTACTGGTCACTCATTAGAGACGGATGACTGTTCATCGAAAAACTATTGAATGTTTGAAAACTAGTAGATAGGTCTGATCACAACATTCTCTAGAAATGAGCTACTAAAAAATCAAAGAAAAGGGAATACAAGATCCCCTTTCTTATGCTTATTTGACTTAAAAGTATCCTCTACAAGAACCATTTTAGTTCATAGGGAATCTAACTTATATAACATTTTACACACTGAATAAACTAGGAAAAATGGTAAAGCATTGTGACCAATGTCTCAAACACAAAGCTCTATCTTAATGATTCATAAGTTTTTTGGGTGGCTGACATTTTTACAACAGAACTTTCAAGAGAGAAGTCCATTAATTTCAAGGACATCTTTGAAATTCAAGATCATATTATTTTTGGTGGGAATGGCGGGGGGGGGGGGGGGGGGGGGGTTGTGGGGGGGGGGATTTTGTAGTACTATGCATGCATTGATTAGGCACTTTAGAATTGTCTTTTTAGTCAAAATTTTAAATCATTGTATAGTTAGCAAGAAGTATTGAAAAATATAGAGAAGTCACTCAATATTCCAATAAATAAACACTAAAATGGTGTGATATAAAAAATCGAAGAAAAGAGGATACAATATCCCCTTGCTAATGCCTATTTGATTTAAAAAGTATCCTCTACAAGAACCATTTAAGTTTATGAGGAATCTAAGTTATATAACATTTTACGCATTGAATAAACTTGGAAAAACAGTAAAGCATTATGGCCAATGTCTCAAATACAAAGTTCTATCTTAATGATTCATAAAGTTTTTGAGTGGCTGGCCTTTTTACAAAAGAACTTTCAAGAGAGAAGTCCATTGATTTCAAGGACATCTTTGAAATTCAAGAACATCATATTATGGGGGGAAATTTTTTAGTACTATTCATGCATTGATTTGGCACTTTAGAATTGTCTTTTTAGACAAAGTGTTAAATCATTGTATAGTTTACAAGATAATGAGTATTGAAAAATATAGAGAAGTCACTCAATATTCCAATAAATAAACACCAAAATGGTGTGATATCAATCTATAAATATTCAATTCTTCCATGTATATAAGTGAAAGACTGAAGAGTGATAAAGGAACAAAAGATAGCTTACTGTAAAAAATTTTTTTTAAAAAAAACCCTCTATTATTGTCTTAATTTCTCAACAGTAATTAACAATTCTAGGGAATATTTCGTGCTTATGAATATTGGTCTTTTTACTTAGCAATGTTTAAGTCCATTTATATTGTTTCAAACCATTTCATTTACAAATATTCATTGCTTCACTATTGGGTAAATTATATCTACTTTGCTTGATGTTTGACTTTATTATCAATTGTCCTTTCAGGTTTGAGAAATTACAGTCTCCCTCTTTGAGCATTTTCGAAGTTAGTATTTTATTACGGAATTCATCAAATAAGTGAAAAACTAGGCAAAAGCATGAGAAGAAAGTGTTATTAATATAAATTGGAAATGAATTAAAGATATTTACTTCAAAGGGATATGCATTGAACATAACTATAAGTATCACTATAATGCATATTCAACGTAAAAATGTGAGTTAAACTCCATTTTTGTCTAAGTTTTTAGTCATATCATGGACTCTATTTAAAAAAAAAAAAAGACTAACATTTGAATGGTCAAAAGAGAATAATGTAATATTTCCAAACCTCAAGAAAAATTTATAATAAAATCAAATCTCAAGAGAGATGTAAATTACCCTTGATTACTTGAGTTAATTATTTCTTCCTAACACTTCTCCATACCTTATATATTATAGTCTTGTCTTTAATCATTTGACCCATCATTTCTTCATTATCTCATTAAATTATGGTTGCAATCATCCTCACATTCCTATTTGCGAAAATTCATGATTCACGAAAGTCAATTCTTCACAACCTGGGTCTATGAGAGCAGTTTGTGAAATTATGCTCAGAAATAATCATTTTAATCGAGTGTTTTTACAAATTTTGGAAAATATACAATTTGCAAAAATACCAAATAAAAATGCTAACTTTAAAAATCAAACAATTATTTTAAAACAAATAACATGTTAACAATCTTTAATCCTCCCCACCCCCCCCCCCCCCCCCCCAAAAAAAGAAAGAAAAAGAAAATGTACTATGTTTTTTATCCTTAGTCTACTAATGACTTAGGTTGAAACTTCTTTAATATAAATTGACTTCATGAACTCTCTTAAAAATTCATGGGTTCATAACATGCATAACAATTTAGGGTAAATTACATCTACTACCCTTGTAGTTTGTAGAAACTACCAATCGAATCTCGAAATTTGGAGAAACTACCAATACCCCCTTAAAGGGACTAAATGTTATGAATTTTGTTGATTAAAGGGGCTAAATGTTATGAATTTTATTGATTAAAGGGGCTAATGTTATGACTTTATCAAATTTAAAGGAATATTAGTAATATTTCAAATCTCGAAATTTGATTGATAGTTTTTCCAAACCACAGGGGTAGTAGATGTAATTTACCCAACAATTTAAATAGTTCATAATATTTTCGTGATGATTGTTTTAAATCATTTTATTATTTTTTATTTTATTTAGTCTATTTTGTAAATGTCAGGAATGCTAGTAAAACATGCAAAAAAGTAAATAATAATAATAATAAAATTCATAGAAGCAAGGATTAGATAAATTCTTTCAAAAGTAAATAAATGGCTCCATTATAATTCAAAATTTCAAGCTCAAGGGAAAGAAGATTTTTTTTAAATTCCTTTTTTTTTTTGACAATTTACCTAGTCAAAAACCTATACACAACTTAACTAAACTAGACATTTTATATAGTCATTTGTTCTTTTCTTTTATATGTATTTAAAGAAATTATTATCATTTTACATTCATTTAACCATATCCTTTTACTAAATCAAAAACTTACACAATGGTAATATAAAATTTAAGAAATTATATAATAAATATGTAACAAATGTTCTAGCAACTTAGCCACCAGTCAAAGGTTTTAAAACTTTATGTTGGGAATGGTATTAGATTCGAAACTCATGACTTACTTAAAAATCTAACATAGGTATAATTGCATGCATTTAGTCTAATGATTAAATCTCCATTCCCTTAAAAGTCCAAAGTAGTTATATCATGTACATCTTTGATCTAATGTTTAAACTCCTATCCCTTTATATAATTCAATTTTCTCTTTTCTGATAAAGCCCTTTTCTATTGAATAGGTAGTAGAAAAGTTTATGTTCTCAGTTGAGGGAGAAAAGACCTACACTATTTTGGTTTAATGATTAAGTTTCCAACCTTCTATACAGATAAGTTTGGCTACTCTATCTATATAAAGTTAGGTTACATTAGATGTCATTACTTGAGGGAAAAATATCAAGTGATGAATACTTAAGTATTTACATAATTTATAAGAATAAATACTACTTAAAATGTATATTAACATTGAAGTATATTTTTTAGACTCCTAATATGATTAGGTGATTTGGACAAAAGATAAGTGAGTGGAGGAGAGAAAGAGAAACAAAAGAGAAGATGTCCTTCTCTTCACACCTTGGGCTAGAAGGGAGATTTGAATCTCCTTTCTCATTCTCTCCCTCTAATTTCCTAGCATTTGTAACATTCTCTTCTCTAGCGATATTTGTAATTGTAATGAAAAATGTTAAACCTATTAAACAATAAAATCCATATATTACTATATGTAAATAAAAAAAATTATATAAAGTACAAATTTTGTACTTTTGTAAAGTTTTCTATCATTTTGTTTTAAAGACTATAATTTAACATTTAGTCAACCCACGCCTTAGAGTTTCATAACTTTCCAAACATAAAAACAAATGAAGAACCCCAAAATTAAATTCTCGAAGCTCAAAAGAATTTAAAAATACTATGATGGTCCTATTGTCTTAAACAAGGAAAGAAAGTAAGAAAAAGCTTATATCAAGGAAGAAAGAGGAAGACCTTTGAAATTGAAATAAAAAGAATTTATTCTTCTACACTATGTGAAAAAAAGATTATAAAACATATACAAATAAATATCAAGCATAATTCTATAGTTGCATAGGGTAGAAAACAAAATGCTAAGCAAATTGAACTAATTATATGATAAATCTAACATATTGCATTTATTGTTCTTGAAAATTCACATGCTCTCCATAGTTAATCAATGAGCATATCATTCACCAGTCTCCACATACTAGTGCAAATAAAATCAAACAAACCATCAAACTTTATTTAGTAGAATGCAATTTCAATTTTAACTATTCATTTTATCCCATAACAACTATTAAAGAAATCTAACACTCTATAGAATTCTGAAAAATATATTTTAAGCCCTATTTTTTATTATGTTCTTATCAAATTAAATCTCTATTAGAATTGTTGAACATGAATGTCAATATTTAATATTACAAAAATTTGTGAAGTAGAAGAAAACCAATCCAATATATACATTGAGATCAAAATCACAAAGGAAACTAAAAGAAAGGGGGAAAAAAAGCATAAAAAGAAAATAAACCAAGTTAAGAATGTCAAATATGTCTATACTACTGCCTTAGAAGAACAACGTTGGAAGGTTGGAAGCTCACAAAAAACCCTGTTCCTAGGGGCAATTACTGTGCGACTGAATGTGCGATTTAGTGTACAATAGTTTTTTTTTTTTAGCATATGGGTCTAGAGTTAGTCAGATTTCGATCCTATTTTTGTCCAGTTTTATCCTCCGTCAGGGAGGTTTTGTGGTCTAGCTTGGGAGGAGAGTTAAGCATGATGAAAAGCAGCGGTAGCTCGCGCATGGATAGGACTTAGGACATGCATTTCTCATTGTATGCTGATTACGCTAGACAAGTAAAGGCCAACAAGTTAGGAATTTTGTTTCTTTTAGCTAGGTTAGCTAGGAGGTCCCAGTCCCGTTTAATCGGGGTTGGAATGCCTTAACCGAAAACTACTGGGTTTAGATTAGATGTGTTAGGGCAAGTTTATGTATTCATTTTCATTAACTGGACCCTTTATGTATTCATTAACTTTTCTATAAAAGTTAATACACAGTTTTTTTGAAAAAAATAAAAAAAGAATGTCAAATCACATTTGTTAGTAAGTTAGTCAAGAAAATTAATCCCAACTTCATCACACGAACCAAAATGAGCATAAAGTTACAATAATAAAACAAAATACTGAACCCATTTTCAAACAATAATTTAGACTATTTGCTCTTATTTATACTAAATTAGAAAAAACCAAATAACAATAGTTTAATCATCTACCTAGATGACAGGAAAAAATAACTAGGGAAGAATAAAACAAATGCTCTTAATAGAGATGTCAATTTTGCCTTTTATTCACGGGTATCCACTCCGTTTGACCCTACGTGATTGAGGAAATAGATGGTGGGTGTGGATGTAGGGAAAGAAAAATTCCTCTCGCATGTAAAGTAGATTGGTGGTTGGGGAGGTTTCCCACCTCTCCGTACCCACCTTGTGACTTCAGTTTTATTTTTTTATATTTATATTTTATATAATATATATATAAATTAATAGATATATTGCATATATTAATGCATATATTTATATATATTATTTTACTAATATTAATTAGAATGATAAATTAATATTGCTCTTTAATTATCATTAAACTATATTTATATGAAAATTATATTAATAAAATTTTTAGTTATTGTATTTCATTATTAGTTACTACTTACTATGAGTCTACTATTCATTTACTATTAATTATGAATTATTATTTATACAATTATAATGGTTTCATTATAGTATATTATTAGTACTTATAGTCTATTGTTAATTTGTTATTTTTAACTAGATTTTTTATATTTGTTATTTCTCACGGAGGATGGGAGAGAATGGAACTCTAGTTTGGTTTCCTCCATTTTTTTGCAGCAAGATGTGGAGATAATATTACAGTTACGTACCCTTGGATCCTAAAGGCAGCCAGGATAAACTAACTTGGCAATTTAGTAGGGATGAGGAGTACACTGTCAAATCAGCTTACATGCAACTACAAAATACCAAACACCTTCTTGCCCAACGAGCTAAGAGTAGTTCATCTCGAGGTCACAGGCACAATATGTGGAGGACCACTTGGAAGCTGAATGTGAATCCAAAGTTGAAGATCTTGCCTATCAATGCACAGTTATAACAACGTAGAATTCTGGTGGATTCCTTCTGTCCTATGTGTCGTGAAGAGATTGAAATGTTGGAACATGCTTTTTTGTCTTGCAGATGTGTGCAGCAAATATGGCGTCTTGCTTCACTAGGATGGCCTCATACACCTCTATTCTGTTGTCAATTTTTGGAATGGTGGCAAGATATTTGTCTTAATCAGCAAGCACCTTTCTGGGCAGAGAGGGCTCAATTTACGATGTACATTCTTTGGCATGAATGGAAAAGGTGAAACTTGTGGGTGTTCCAGTAGGAATGGCTAGAGGAACAACATGTGCTTCAGTTGGCTCAGTAGGAGTGCCTGGAGTTTCGGCAATCCAATTTAGCAAGGGTTGATATTGGAGTGGGTATTGGTAGCTTAAATGTTCGTACATCCGTTCTATGTTGATATTATTATTGCCTTTTGTTGATAGTTTGTGTTGATAGCTTATTGTTATATACGTGTGGAGTTACAAACAGGTTTGGGCTAGTTTCTGCTGTTTCAGAATCAGGATATCATTAGTTTCCAGAGGAGATGTTGCCAAAATTTCTTCTGGTTAGGGGTTGTAATACTGCATTCCCCAATATGGGTTTGTAGTGTTCTTTTGTGGGAGAACTAGGATCAGTTCGTGACATGATGTCAATTAGTCTTAGCCAATTTCGGTGCAAAGAATAGTCCTCTTTGGGGACCTTTCATGTACTCATTAACTTTCATGAAGTTAATACAACTCACAAATTTTGGACCAAAATATATATATATATATATATATATATATAATATCTTATGTATTTTAAATTTTATTATATAAACGAATAGGAATTAAAGTTTCATAGTTCATATTTAATTGGATTGTTGTAATTTGAAATTATATATTTTGTTTTGGTAAATGTATTTTTTTAGTTAGATTGTAATATAATTTTTGGTTATTGTATGATATAAATTTTAAAATTTTAATTTTTCAAATAGCTTTTGTTGAAAATAGAGCCTCATTGAGCACATGTGGGAAATGTGGAATAGGGGATGAGTGGAAGGAAGTGGCTGATGAGTGGAGAATTTTCCACGTGTGTGTGGGGGTAGGTGGGGTGGTAGTGGAGGCTACCCTATCTTAAACTTGCCTCATTGTCATCCCTAGCTCGTAATTCCAAATTTTGGGAAATTTACAAATATGACATCTTTGACCGTTGACTTTACAAAAATAACACCCTCCTTTTTTTCTTGTGTTATAGCACTTTGATAAAAAAAAAATGACTTCATCACCCTTCTCTTCTGCTATAGAACACAGATTTCTCTTTTAGAACACAGATTCTAGCACCTCTATTCCTTTGCTACTCTTCACTTCAACGGTTTAGGATTGTTTAGTCGATTGCTCAGTTATAGACTACTCTTCACTTCAAGGATTTAGAACCCTGTCATGCAAAGTATAGCACTTCTGTTGTCACGCACCTAGCAAAGTTTGTTCTCTCACACGCCATTGGTCGCACTACAAGCAATAGCATTTGAAATCTTCCTCAATGAATCGTATTTGAAATCGTCCTCAATGAACTGCATTTGAAATCATCCTCAATGAATCGCATTTAAAATCGTCTGCAATTGCAGGTTAATTTGAAATCGTTTGCAATTACATCTAACTGGGTTTGTGAATCGTACAGATAAAATGGTCGAGCATTAGATCAATCACTAGGTCGAGCAACATGTTGTGCACATAGTTGGGTCGAGCGTTAGGTCTAGCATTAGGTCGAGCGAAATAGAAAGTTGAGTATTTAATCGATATTTTAGTCGAGTACTCTGATAGGGCTAGGCTATGTTGGTAATCAGTTTTTTTTTCTGCCTCCAGCTCGACTATGTTTTCGACCTTAAATTTGACCATAATTTATTGAAGCAGAAGTATCAGAGTTTCTGTTTCCTGCACGACTACTTACTCGATTACCAATTCGACTAAATAAAAAACTCGCCTTGGTTTCCATATTATACTCGAGCTTATGATCGACTCTAAACTCGACCATAATTTATTGAAGTAGAATTATCAAATTTTCTATTTCCTACACGACTATTTACTCAACTAGAAACTCGACAAAATAAAAACTCGTCTTGCTTGTTGTGTATACCAATGACTTATCTTGAATAACAACAAAATGCTCCACAGACAACAGAAAAAATGACAATTTCTTAAAATGTTCCACAGACAAAAGAAAAAATGACAATTTCTTAAAATGTTCCTTAAAATAAAAGTGAAGACAAATACAAATTGAAATTAGTTTTTTTTTCAATTGTCTTCAACTGTGCTACATTCGTCTTCTTCAGAAACAGTTCCTACTTTTTCAGAAACATTTCCTATGGCTTTTCCTAAATGCTGAATTTTCGCCTTCAACTTCTCAACACGAGCATCAAATTTGGGCGTCAGCTTCTCAACACGTTTGACGCCCTTATCCAGATGTTTGACGCCCTTTTCTAAGCGGCCAGTGTATTGCTGGCATCTCTCTACTGTCGCCGCTATTTCAGGGTCAAGAGCATTCAATTGTTCACGCATATGCTGAGCTACGATGTCCCATTTCTCCTGCAATACATTCTAGAAAATACAAGGAACATGCTTGATAATTTGCTCAACAAATTCAAACATTCAACAACACTACGAATTTGTAAGATTAAAATGACAATTTGTAGTGAAATTTTGACAGACCTCGTGAGCTTGCACTTTCTTGTTTGAAGATGATGGTCCTCCTTTTGTGCTTGCCATTGAAATGGGTAATATGTATTGTTTTGAAGATTTGAAGTAGAGGAAAGGAATGGGTGCTGTTTCAGTAGAGGAATGGGTGTTAAGGAAATGAAGAATAATGAGGAACTAAAGAAGACAAGTTTTGGAAATGATATTGAAGAATCGCTTTACAAAAAACATATAAAGATCGGAAAACATACAATTAATAACCTGGCTCGACCCTTTACTCGACTAATGGCTGGACCAAAAACATAAAGTTTTGAAATCATAAAATTAATAAACTGGCTCGACAATTTACTCGACTAATAGCTCGACCAAACACAGAAATTACTGAAAAAAATAAAAAATTGGACCGTTGGCGAACCATTGACTTGACTAAAGAATCGACCTAAAACTCGACTTTTTAAGAGGTCGAGTAACGCTCGACATAGGGCTGAACCTATCATCGACCAGCACCCGACCAATTTCTCGACGATATTCAGTCAACCCATTTCAAGTGCGTACATACAATATCAACACACACTACGTATGAAGAATAAAATGATAAATTTATCGACAAAATGGTATTGACCTCGTTATGATGTGCTTCCTTCTTCTTTTCTGTCACGGCTGCTCTCTTAACAATGGAAGATGATCGTCCTCCCTTTGTGCATGCCTTTCTAAATGTTTGAAATGGGTTAACACGATGGTTTTGAAGCAAGCTATGGAGCGGCAAACAATAAAGGTTTTGGAAGGAGAAAGAGAAGAAAACAAAGAAGGTTTTAGAAGGAGAAGAACGGTTCTATTGTAGTATGTCTTTTGGTTTTCCGCAGTTCTATAATACAAGAGAGGGGTATTGTAGTCTTTTTTGGGCTGAAAGTGTTATAACAGAAAAGAAAAAAAGGAATGTGTTATATTTGTAAAGTCAATGGTCAAAGGTGTTATTTTTGTAAAATTTCCCCAAATTTTCAAATTAAATTAAAATAAAATAATACTTACCTCAAAAGCTTTGGAGTGATAAGCTTTAGAGTTTTTGCAATACCAATCTCATATTCGTAAAATAAAATCAATTTTAGATAATTTCCTTTGAACTTGCCAAGAAGTGAACACCAAAATTACTTATATATCCCAAAAAGATAATAATAGAAAAAACATATAAAACATAAATAATTCAAATGGTTCAATTTAATTAGACAAGTGCCAATGACCGAAAGTGGTATAAATTTACTAAATTAGTAAATTTAGTACTACTAATCTAAATTGGTTAATTCTTGATTGCACTCTTTTTTGTAATTTATGAGAAATAAAAAAAACAATATGTAACACAACTAAATAAAATCCCAATTTCAAAATGCTCATCCTATTTCTTGAAATTTTGCTAAACTGAAAGCCATTACCAAGCTTTTTATTTATAGGGAAACAACTCTTTACAATCTAATGTGAATATCCAATTAATTGCATGTGAAAAAAATGGGAGAAATGTCTTCAAATTCTAGCTAAAAAAAGTTGGAAACAACAACAATATTTGACAAAATTGTCAAATGTAAATTTAATGCATTTCCATTAACCAACAAACTTATTCACGGCCTTTACTATGCAGAAGAAAATCCACATAAAAAAGATTAATTACTTACTATTGATGAATGAAGCAGAGCAAAAGCAATTGATGTCAATTGAGCAATCTTTTCAAGTAATTTGATCGTGATTTTTAGTGATTTTACAAAAGAAAGAAAGGAGAAAAAGAAAGTATATATTCCAAATTTCAATAAAGGGTAATGGGAATAAAATTGGTGAAAAACTAGATAACAAAAATGGAATAATTTTATTACAATAATTTTATTCTCTAATCTATTTTAGCTCTACATTCTGACACCCTTTTTCTGGTTCTTTGTTTGCTCGTTGGTGTTCTCTCCATAGACGGAATATGATTCCTCGGTTGGTTGTGGCAATTTTGATTTGTTCTTTTCTGTTTGAAAGCAGGAGCAGTTTCATTATTTTGTTTCTTTTTTGTTTTGGATTCCTCTTGGCTGAACTGCAATCTGCTCTCTATTATCATTACATTCTTGCTGAAAAGTTTTCACTTCAATGTATGTTCTCTGTTTCCAGTTGCTGACCCCCAAAATGAAGGCCATCTTTATGCCCAGGATCTCCTCTTTATCCCTCTCTAATTCAAGGATATTTTCTTTTCTCCCTAATCTCTTTTCCTCCACATTCTGGTTTCATATTGTTGATTGAATTTTTCTTCCAATCAATATTCTAGCTTCACTCTCTACTGGGCTGATTTCTCTTCGTGGACTGCATTAGATTCTGTGGTTGGCTGGGACAATTTATTATATGCTCTGACTTGAAAGAAGGCGTGGTTACTTGTTGCTCTTTTCTATTTGGACCTTTTTTACTGGACTACTCTTGCTCTTTGTTGTTCATTCATCCAGGATGGGCTATTATGGATTAGACTGATTTTTTTGAAAGTCGGATTTCTACTTGAAGACTGGACATAGGACATCGTTTCCTGTTGAAGAATGGCAGCATGAAGATTTTGGTATTTCTACTTGGTCTTTTAGAATGCTTATATGTAATTACTTCAAATCATGTATCCCACGATTGCAATTGATGTTTCAAGATATAGTGGTGAAATTTAGTCATTTAGTTGAAGTTAGCTATTTCCACTATATCTCACAACATCAATCTTTTGGCAATCTCTTTTATTATTATCGCTTTCTTCCCTTGTATAGACTAAGATTCATGTTCACTAGTTTAAGACTAGTTTATTGTTGTAACAAATGAGATAGTGGTAACCCAATCACTATTCCATTTTCCTCATTGGCTGTTACTTTAGACCAAGGAGATCATATAGCCTTCATTGGCTAACAATTTGTACAGTCCCATTATTCAATTCAATGGAATTACTATCGTTTCAGGAAAAAAAAAAAAGAAAAGAAAATCAAATTAGGCCGCAAACTGTATTGGCAAACCAAGCGGCTTGTTTTGGTTTTTTCTATTGCTCCTATCTTTCTTAAAATAGAGTAATTTATTGGTAAGAGAGCGAGGTAGTAAATTCAAGGCCATTCAAGTCATTTTATTTATTAGTTTTTTTTAATTAAGTTTGATAGTTATTTTTATATTCACATATGTAAAAAATTCATGAGTAAAGGTTATGCTCTCTATTGCATGATTTTTTTCTTACACTAATAATCATAGTTCTAGTGTCTGTTTTTTTGAAAAAAAAATAAAATCTAATGCTTTGATTTCATAATATGAAGAAAAATATACAATATTTGTCCTCAATGTTTACCAAAGTGATACTTTTACTCCATAATATTTTAGACTAAACCCATTTGGCTCACAATTTATCAAATTTAAAGGATAAGGGGCAGTTGGTAAATTTTATTCTCAATTAAATGAAATTGGTCATAAGATGTTATGTGGCTATTAAATAAAGGGAATCAGGAAAATAACTCACATTATTTGTTTGTGCTTGCTAACTCTGAGCAATCCAAAGAAAAGATTTATTTATTTATTTTTAAAACATTTTTGAGATAAAATGTGAATAACAGAATTGTTTACTTCCCTAATTCTTATTTCATTAAATTGATAATAAAATATATCAATTGGACACTACCATCTTATGAAATTTGATAAACTTAGGAACAAAATGTATTTGGCTGTAAACATAAGATATTAAAAGTGAATGAAATTACATTTTTTATCCAAAATTAATTGGTATTGAAGTTTAATAAAGAAATTAACAGCAATCATTCATTCCAATAGCCTTTCTAATTCTCACTAAGGTGGTGCTTCATGGTTAGCGCTATGTACTTTAAAAAAAAAAAAGAAAAAAAAGGGGAGAAAACAACATTTTTGGTTCCTCATATGTTTGATAAAATATTTGAATTCTTAAGGCCAATTGCCAAAAATAAAAGGAGGATTAGAAAATTATTTAATTACTTGAGATAATAAGTTTTTATATCTTACATAACATATAAAACATGTACCACAAATAAAATGAAAAAAAATATATTTGTTAGAAATAAAGCTTATTTAGATGAATAATGTATACGATCATCTATTGAATCTACATACTTACTAATTGTAGGGCAGCCAAATCTAGTTGAAAATAAAAGCACAAAATTATAAATGCAAATTGGTTTTGTATAAGTTTCTATTTCATTTTATTTCCAATTAGTTAACAAAGTTGTTTTAATTTTCAAGACTTCTTGCAACAAAACTATGGGATTAGGGAATAATTTAATTATTTCAAATAATAACTTTTATTATCTCACAAGTTTTGAAATTTTACCTATTTGCTATTAAATTTTAAATTTTGTTATTTGCATTATGTGATTAATTCCTTTTTTGCATTTTTGCCTTTTCTTTGTTAATATCTATGTAATTAAAAAAAATATTTAATTGATTATTAAAAGTAGAAATGAAAACTATACACTATGAAATTTAGAATAATAGTTTTTCAATTACATTCTTTTGTCAATTGTTAGAATTTAGAAGGAAATATGTAAAAGTTATTGGTTAAATTTTGTATCTTTTAATCTTATAAATTCTGACTTAATTTATAAGTTTAGTTTCTTACAAAAATTTTCTATTCATTAGCGTGTGCCACAAAGGAGTATGAATTTGATTATTTTAATTGATATTCATTTATAAGTTAGATGAGATTAGAATTATTGACCACACTTAGTTTACAAAATTGCTATCAAGAAATAGTTAGAATTGATATATCCATTGTCATCTATAAGTTGATTGACTGTAATATTTATATATTCAATCCAAATATTATTTTTTTCTTCTTTTCTAACCATATTTTCCCCCCTATCTGACACATGTTTTTGTGCTTTTTAACTTTTGGGATACCATAAATTGTGTTTTTGTAGGACTATTTCAATATTTGTTTATAAGAGTTTGTGCCTGTTGTTTTCTGATTTTTTTTTGATTGCCTAATATTTTATTTCTAGGGATTAATCATTCACTTTGAAATTTCAAAAGACGGTAGTAAAATTATGACAAAAAGACAAATTTACATTTATTTTTATGATTTATATGTAAAGTATTTATGATTTAGAAATTTCAATTTATACTACAGTTTTTTAAATTATAAAAATTATTTGATAGTTCTATTTTAAAATACTTTTTTTACCACATTTTATGAATTCATTATCTGATGCTTTTATTCAACAAATATTACTTTATTCTTTTATTAATTGTAATTGTTTGAGAAGTTTTCTTAACACTTTTTTATTTTTGTTTTCCCCCCAAACTTTTACTAATATATATTTAACAATTATCAATAAAATTACTAGACCTTCCCTTGTCATATGTGGGAATCTTACACTAGTATTTATGGAGGTACTAAATATCTAAGTTGTTAAAAATAAGTTTCCGAATGGTTATCTACATTAATTGAATTGGTGTTTGACATTCAACTACTATTTAGTTTGACCATAGCTTACTCGTTGTACATTTCAACTTGAAAGTTCTTATGCTTATTTTGAATATCTTTCTGATTTTTTTAAATAAGGGTGGAGTGCAATGAAGTGAACTTGACTTTAGAATATGGAGAATTTGAAGAATTGATATTAGAATATGGAGATCAATGAAGTGAACTTGACGTTATAAGGATTTGAGGGAAGAATTGATCTATGTGTTCAATTATATTAATTCTCCTAATTTACTATCAGTTTTGCTTTATTTATTAAAATTTTAAGCTTTAGGGACTAAATGTGTGAGTTTACACACATTCAAAATTAAATTTGTCTATGGTTACATGATTGCGACTAAAATGTAATTTTAGTAAGTTAGAACATTCTTGATTCAACAGTAATATGATCATTATGTGACCAAATCCGTTACTCATTTGTCAAATTTCTATCAATTATCTTAATGAATAATGAAATTTTCAATGAAAGTATATAATGAAATGCCTAAATGAATGATGTGATTAAAATGAAAAGACATAGTTATTAATTATTATTATTATTATTATGTATTTTTAAAGAGTGTAATTTATAATTTTGTCTTCTTCTACTTATCATGGCAACTAAGTTTAAAAGTTATTAGATCATACCATTGATTTGGACGTTATAGTTAATATCAAAACTGCCAGTTTTAGAGTCCTGCCATCTTTAAAGTCTCCTCTTAAAGGAAATTGGACCCCAAAAATAATAGGTTGACCTTGCGATGATGCAAAAGCACCAAGAGGAAAAGAATGTGATTCTCAAGAAATAATGGGTTGGGCTTTTGTATCTAAGAGTAGGAAAATGTAATACTCCACTAAGAATTTAATACACCACTAAAAGCTATATTTGATCATCATTTGGAAAAATAGTATAAGTCCCCTTTTTCATATTTTTTATGTTGATATATTAAAATTAATACTAATTGAATAATACATTAGATACAATGAAAAGTAGAAAAAGGAGTTGTTTTCATGTCTATTAACTGTTAAAATATGTGGGGGAGCCACCAATCACCTCTAAACTCCATCCGAGAGGAGATTGGACTAAATAAATAATAGGTTGAGCAATGTAATGATGCAAAAATTTTGAGAGGAAAGGAATGTGATATTCTATCTCATATCAAGAAAGTTAATGGAAAAAAGAAATGTATAAAAAATTTTAGTTAATGAACTATTAATAACTTGTCTTAGTCACTTTGAACTAGTGAAAATGTAATTCAAAAGTAAAAGAGTTATTTTAAATTTTTGGAACGTAGAAAACTGTGGAATATAAATATGACTATTATGAAAATTGGAATATAAAAAATAACATAAGGGACCAAAATGAAAAATTTTAAAAATAGAAAAACTCGTTTGAAAATTTTGATTGTTGCCATTGGATCTCTGTGGCATTGCCCTTCCCAATTCAATGTTGTCGCATGCTATGAACTCTCCTCTGACCGGCTCCTCTTCCAAAGCCCCCATCATCTAAGAATCAGATCGGGCTAATACCCTGACGTCAACAACATTGTTGTGGGTGATTCGTAGTGGGGTGTATGCTCGAACAAGTCTTCTAGTGTTGTTTTTTTACTCACACTAGAGGGGAGAAATCTCCTAAAAGAGTGTTGTGTTCTACATAGGGTTCAAGTGTACTTTTATAGGTAGGGGTGTTCTTTTTTGGGTAGTAAAATCAGTAAAAAGTCATGGTAATTTAAAAAGTAAGAGAGTAAAATTGCTAGAAGTGGTAAATTGCACTATTCTGTCTTTCGAGAGTATCCTTTAAACGGGAGGATGTCTTTTCTTCACCAACCTCGGCTGATTCTTTTTGTTCCTAGTTATCTTTCTCATCTAAATATCTTGTGGTCTCTTACTGCATAATCTATGTTGTTTTTTTTTTTGGCATTTTATGTTTTTTTGGTACGATTTTAAATCCTGAAGTGCTAATCCGAAAGCCGCTTTCTTTTTTCTATTTCCTAGAATATTGCTAAGGTGTAAGCTCTTGTTTGAGTTTCTGTCCACACCTTCTTGTTGTGCTTTTACTCTTTTTTTTACAGTCTAAGTTAGTATCTAATCTAATGGTTTTGGTTATGGAAAATGGGGATACATCCTGTGATCTAAAGGTAACAGGTCTGCTGCAAAAAATCTGCTTGTCTGAAGCAGAAGGAGAAGGAGTGATTGTGGGGGAGGAAGAGATCCAAACCAACACAGAAGAAGGGGCCAGAAGTCTTGTTGGCTGCATATTTGGAGACAAGAAAGGGAACTTCACTAGGCTGAAATAAACGCTAGGAGGAATATGGCCACCATTTGTGATGAGAGAAATAGAGGAGAACTGCTTCCAGTTTGTCTTCAAGAACACAGATGACAAACTAAGAGTGTTATATAGCAAAGGCTGGACTTTTGATAACCAGTACATTGTTCTTAGGCAGTGGTCCGAGCAGCTGAAACTTGTCCCAAGTAATTTTTAGTTGGTGGATATGTGGATTCAATTCTAGGATTTACCATTCCAATGAGTTACAAAGGAAACGGGGCTCCAGATAGGCAACCTCTTCAAGCAAACAATAGATGTGTGGGTGTCTGATTTAGGTAGTAAGAATGGGAGACACCTTCAGCTGTTGGTTAAAGTGGACCTTAGCAAGCCATTGTTGCATGGCACTGTGCTCAAACTGCTGGGACAAACATGCTAGGTTAACTTCAAGTATGAGAACCTTGCTTTGTTTTTGTAAATATTGTGGGAGGGTTGGCCATTTAGAGTATACGTGCTCTTTGAGAAGAGAGGATAGTAGCAACCACATCTTGAAGGAAGGACAGTTTAGGGATTGGTTAAGGATAGCTAGGATTAAGTCACAAGTTACGGGAAAGAGTAGAATTATAGAGGAAGTGGGGAAAATGAGGGAGTTAGAAAGAGGAGAGTTCAGTGAGGAAGGGATAAATGGTTCAGGAAATAGGGGGAGGGTTACTGAAAAAGAAAGGAAAGGGGAGGAAGAAGAGAGGTCCAGAACCGACGAGAGGTCATCTTTGTTCCCGAATGTAGATTCGGGGTTGAGCTTGAAGTCTAGAGACAGAAAGTTCAGGCGGGTCCAGAATTTTGCCCCGATTATGGAAAGATGTGGTTTAGGCTGGATGAAGAATTTTTAGAGAAAGAAAGAACGATGATTCTTCGTGATCCAAGAGCTTCAGGCCGTGAGGTACAAGTTGGAGCTGACCAGAATTTCCAAAATAAACAAATGCAACACATGGCTATGATTGAACCCATCCATCTTACACAGCTTATGCCGAACCTGAGAGCGTAAGCCACTTGTTGCAACTCCTTTTGTGAAAAGCTAGCTTAAGCTATGGAACTGAAACAGTGTGAGCAAAGCATGATTATGATGTCTGATAGATTTGAATGTAAATAATTGAAGTAGGTGGGGGTGAAAAAAAAAAGAAGAAAAAATTATGAGGAAGGAAAAATATAATGAGAAGGGGGAAACAAGGGAGGCCGAGAATGAGACAAAAGAATATGGCATTTTTTCTGGAATTTATGGGGGAGAGGATGACTCAATGGCATTGGAATTGATTAGTGTTCCAATATCATGTGAGGGAAAAAGTAGTAAAATGAAGGTGTGTGAGGGCAATGAGACAAGGAATGCTAAGGTAGTAGAAGGTGGCCCAATCAGAAGAAGGTAAAGACAAAAAAATAGATGGATGAGACTTGGGGACAAAAAGGTACAGGAGGATGAAACACTAAAGGAAAAATTGGAGGACAATTTAAAAGAAGGAAAAAAAAAAGAAAATGGGAGGTACAAGAAAAAGTATTAGGAGGGGAAATGGAATTGGAGCTAAGAAGCAAAAAAATGAGAAATGAATTGTTTTTCAACTCAAGTGTGGTTAAGTGGGGGTATCCATTTAGGAGGCCCAAATGGATTTAAGAAGACATGTGTGGATTTGTAGAGGGTTGGGCGGATCTGTTATTAAAATCCCACCGTCCTAATATGGTCTTTCTTTCAAAAGTTAAGCAAAATAGAAGATTACAATTTCAAGATAGATAGAGAATAGTAGAACCAATTGGGGTGCGAGAAGGATTATTGGTCCATTGGTCAGAAGAAATCTCAGTCGTCCAAATTATTTCCACTAGCTTCTCTTTTCAATTAGAATGTAGACTAGCTGGGGAGAACAGTAATTTCTGGGCAATTTTCATATATGCTAGCATTGATTCAAGAATTAGGGAAGAGCAAAGGAAATATTTGGAGAGGCTAAAAAACATTTGGGGAGAGAGATGGTTTATGGGAAGAGGCTTTAATGATCTAGTTAGAAAAGAGGAAAAAAGAGGAGGTAGAGTTAGAGTTGAGGGTAGTTTTGTCGCATTAGGAGTTTTATTAGGAAGATAGAAGCAGGAGACTTGGGATTCGTGGGGAGGAAATTCACTTGGGCCAATAATAGAGAGGGAGAAGGATTTGTGGAGGAAAGATTGGATAGATTCTTTGGGGCGTCTAATGGATAGTGGATAATCTAGGATTAAAAGTATCCTATATTGAGTGTCAGGCCTCCAACCACTCAATGTTACTTATGGATACAAATCCCAAAAGGCAACAAAAGAAGAAGAGGTTCTATTTTGACCAAAGATAGGTGAAAAATAAGGAGACTAAGGTGATCATTAAAGAAGCTTGGGATAGACCTCAATTGGGCACTCCACTGTATCAAATCTGTTCGCAGATTAAACAATGTCGGATGACTCTTCTACAATGGAGCCAGATGATAGAATTTAATTCGGCTAAGCAAATTGTGAAGATTAAAAAAATGATGGAATTGATGCAGCATCAGGGAGGGGTAGAAATTGGAAAGAGTGGAGATTATTGAAGAGTGAATTGAATCGAGCATACCAAGAAGAGGAACAATTTTGGAGACAGAAGTCAAGAATCCAATGGCTTCAAGCAGGTGACAAAAATACAAAGTTCTTCCATGCAAGTACAGTATGTCGAAGGAGGTAGAATACAATTGAGGGCTTGATTAAAGAAGATGGTAGGAGATGTGGCAATCAAGAGAAGGTCAACGAAAAAATTCTTGGCTTTTATAAAGAGTTGTTCACCACGTCAAGCCCGCTTATTTTCCAGGAGGGACTTCAAGGTATCCCATTATCCATTACTCAAACCATGAATCAAAGACTGACGAGCCCAGTAGAGGATGAGAAAATCAAACATGCTCTTTTCCAAATGTGTCCCAATAAAGCATGTGGTCCTTATGGTATGTCTTTTCTTTTCTTTCAATCTTATTGGGATATAGTTAATGTGGATATTTGCAATGCTATTAAAGAATTTTTTTTTCATTCAAGAAAATGCTCAAGCAAATGAACCACACCTTAATCATCCTCATCCCGAAGGTTAAGAACCCGAATTCCATTAAAGAATATAGACCTATTAGTTTGTATAACATTGTCTACAAAATAATAGCTAAATTATTGGCCGATAGATTAAAACTGTGTCTTTCATCTTGCATTAGCCAAAACCAAGCAGCTTTTATTCCAAGAAGACAAATCTTAGATAATGTGGTTGTTGCTCATGAATGTATCCACACTCTATATTCTAAAACAAAAGGGCTTAAAGGGTATATGGCACTTAAACTAGATAAGGCTAAGGTATATGATAGAGTAGAATGGGAGTTCTTGTGCTCAGTCCTTAGGAAGATGGGTTTTTCTTATATTTTTATAGAATGGATAAGGCAGTGCCTTTCTTCTTCTACCTATTCATTTAATCTCAATGGGGAACAATATGATTATTTAGAACCCACGTGGGGCATTAGACAAGGGGATCCTATTTCGCCTTACTTGTTCTTAATTATTTCGGAAGCTCTTTCGAATATAATTAAACAAGCAAACGTGCAAGGGACATACAGGGGTTTGAGAGTGTGTAGGAATAGACCACTAATCACTCACCTGTTATTTGCCGATGACTCTATTTTGTTCTGTGAAGCAAATATAGAGCACACTAAACTGATCAGGGTTCTACTGAATGAGTATTATAGAATGTCAGGACAATTTATCAACCTGGACAAGTCATCATTTTTCTTCAACCGCAACATGTCCAAAGAGCATAAAGATGCCATTTGCCAAGTACTTAATGGGGTCAAGGAAAAGAAGAACGCAAAGTATTTAGGTCTTCCTATGCATATAGGTAGGTCTAAGAGAAAGGTGTTTGACTATGTTGTTGAGACAGTGTAGAAGCGGATCCAAGGGTGGAAGAATAGTTTTCTCAACTGGGCAGGCAGAGAGGTTCTAATTAAAGCTGTCATCGATGCCCTCCCAATATATGTCATGAGCTGTTTCAAACTTCCTAGCAACATTTGTCAAGACCTGGTCAGAAACACAAAGGCATTTTTGACATGAACCCGCCTAACTCCGCCTTAAAAGCTAGCTCGTAAGGGGAGGGTTGTGAACCCATTCATATAACACCCAAGACCATCCTACGGAACCGATGTGTGATACATCAATTTTGGTGGGGAGATAATATGGAGGGAAAGCCAAAAATTCATTGGAAAGCATGGAAAGATCTTGCTATTCCCAAGGAGGAGGGAGGGCTTGGATTTAAGGATATCCAACTTTTTAATGACGCCTTGATAGTGAAGCAACTGTGAAGACTGGTTACACAACCCAACCTATTAGTGAGTAAGGTGATGAAGGCTAAGTATTTCTTCAAAGAGGGGTTATTGAAAGCTCCTAAAAAATGTAATTCATCCTGGTTGTGGAAGAGCTGGCTCAATGCCCGGTATGTTCTACTTCATGGGGCAAGATTTCAAGTGGGAGATGGCAAATCTATAAGAATCTGGGATCATCCTTGGATTCCAGGTGTTAAAGGACGGGAAATGGTACAAGAACCATCCCACTTGAATCATGTTATGTGGGTGAGTCAGCTCATGAATCAAGAGGGATCAGAATGGAATAGGCAATTGATTGGGGAACTGTTTAATGTATCTGAAGTAGATGTAATTTGTTCCATGCCAATAGATCAGTAAGGGGATAGAGATAAGCTTATTTGGCATCCAAATCAAAATGGAAGCCTCATGGTCAAATCAGCCTATCAAGAGATACTAAGGGATAAGATGAGGAATTCAGTCAAAGTAGAGAGCAGCAATTCAAGGGGCGTCTTGAGATGCCTTTGGAGGAAAAATGAAGATTGGGAATCAAAGGGAAGACCAACCACTTCATTTGAAGATGTTGGTATCGCATATTACCCAACAAAGACCACCTCATTAAGAAAGGCATGGCAGAGGATCCTATGTGCAACATGTGTGGGGAACATTTTGAAACTCTGTCACATGTTTTACTTTATTGTAGGCATTTGAAGTTAGTGTGGAAAATTGCCTCCGTACAGTGAGAAGAGCTTGAATTGTAGGAGCAGTTTTTTCAGGATTGGTGGTTCTAGATGTGCATGTGGATAAAGGGAGACGACTAGGAGAAGAAGATGCAATTGGTCGTATCTCTATTGTGGATGATTTGGAAATCTAGGAACCTCTAGATTTTCAGAAAGGAATGGAGAGAGGAGAAAGTGGATGTGGAACTGGCAATGTCTGAGTGGAGGAAATTTCAAGAGGCTAAGGAATGTAGGATAGCCAATTCATCGTAAGATGATTTTTTCAAAATGTACAATATATAGTTGATAGAGTAACCACCTTAATTCTAACTGTTAGTCTATCTACTATATAGAAAGTAGCTTCAGATTTCATGTGTTGAGTAAGCTGCAAACTTCAGCTTACTCTTTGTCTAATACTCGTTTAGAATGCTTAGTCGATCATTACCTTTTGGTAATATTGTTTATGTTTGTTCTTTTGAAAATATCAATACAACTATCGTTTTAAATTAATTTTCTTTTTGTAGTGGGGTAATTAATACTAAAAATATCCGGGAATAATGGATGATAAAGAAGGAACAAGCAACAGCAACTGAGAGAAAAGGGAGGATATTTTAGAGAGCCACAGTTAGAGAAAGCCTAGGTTTCTGATAACTCTATTTTATATAGAGTTTTCTTATTAATTTTGGTTAGAAATTGGCTTGTGTTTTAATTTGTTTTTACATATTTTGGCCAAATTATCCTTTGATTCTATGATTTCTAAGTTTTCCAATATTTCTAGAACTTTTTGAGTTTAATCTTGAAAATTGAGAACAAAGGACTAACCAATTATTTTTTTTATCAAAGCTTGACCAAATTACTTCAACAACAAGACAAAGAAGATTTTTGTTTGTGTTGGCTGCAACGGCTGCAACAAAGAAGCAAAAGAAAGCAGTCGAGCTGCACACAAAGAAAACAAAAGGAATGAAGCAACTTCGGACAACAAAGAAACAAATAAACAAAGAAGAAACCAGCACACAAAAGGAAACAAAGCTTAACTACAATTGGGAAACAAAAAGAATCGGTCAAAGGAAACAAAAGAAAAGCCCCAACACCGATGGAATCCAAACACTCAAAGCATCCAAAGAAACAATGAGCAACGCACAAAGAAAGGAAAAAGAGACAAACCAAAGCACACAAAGGGAAATAATGATATTTGGAAAGCAAAGCTTGGGTTGTTTTCTTGGTAAAAGAAACCAAGCACATGGAAGATAATAACACCTTCGGAAGAAAAGAACAATTTTGCCTATAAATGGACAAAGCTTGGAACGGAGAAGGCATCCCATTTTCATCCCAAAACAATAGCAAGATTTCCTTTCCTTTGTTTACATTTTCTTCCTTTAGTTTAGATTTAGTTTAGCCAAGCTATTTTTCTTGTCTTCCTTTTCTCATGAGTTTAGAGCATCCAACTTTCTTCATTCTTTTGTTTTATTTTCATTTCAGAGTTTAGATTCCAAAGCATTGTTCACGGTTTTTCTTCAAGATTTGTTGTTTTATTCTCGGTTTCTTCAACTTTTCCATTGATGTTCATATGGTTTTATTATACAAATTCCAGTTGGTGTTTTCAATAATCTTTAGCAGAATTGCAGCTTCATACTCACGGTTTTCTTCAAAGAAAATCAGCTCTATGCTTACGGATTTTCTGCAAAAATTTGACTTTCTTCGGTTTTTTTTTTAGCAAATTTGACAGCCATCCTTTTGTTGTTTTCTTCATTCTTTCTTCATTGTTTTGTTCTTATTGTTTGCAGTAATTTAGCAATTAGAATAGCCACCAAGCTGGACTGGAAAAGAAAGCAAAGAAATTGTTGTTTTATTCTTCTTGAAGCTACGGGTTTGATGTATTTCTTTCTTTGCAGAATTTTAGTTGTCTTCTTGTGTTTCTTTCAAGCTTTTCCAGTCAAGTATTCATCACTTCTTTCTTCTTGTTTGGGTAGTTAATGAGTTTAGTTTTTGCAGCAAATAATAGCCGCCAACTTGAACTCACAAAGAAGTAGCAAAGTGTTTGTTTTTGATCTCTATGGAAGCTTGGGTGTGCAAGAAACAAACCATGCAATTCTTGGTCTTCAAGTCTTCATTTACTGGTTTTGTCTTTTATTGTTTTGGTTAGTTTAGTTTAGTTTAGTTATTTTATTTTTCTTCCCTTGTTTTTGTTTAGTTAATTTTAACAATTTTAGTAATATTATTTCTTGTGTTTTGTTAAGAATTTCTAATTATGTTTTATTTTCAAGTATTAAGTATTTTATAGCTTTTATATTCATGAAATATTGTTTACTTTAATTTTCAGAATTTGTATTAATTTTAATTATGTTTATTTTTATTTTTATTGTTAGTTTAAATTTCATTATGTTCTAATTTCTTTTGTTAGAGACTAGATGATCTTAATCATGAATAATTAATTCCTAAGACTTGTTCATGCAACTTATATTTCAATTATGAGTTTAGTATCATGTTCTTAACGCTTTTAGGTGATTGATCACCACTTAATTGATTGTTGATGCTTGTTTGATACCGAGAGGAGATAACATGCATGTGCTCATGTGATATTAAACCATGAATTCAATTTAGACCGTAATAATCTAGGTTGTTCATGTGGTTTCGGTAGTAAAACTAAGTAATAGCTACTTAGATTGAATCCGAAAATTTCCATAGTTCCTAATGCATTTAGAAATCTAAATTCACCTAGACCAAGTGTGAGTTGATTTTAATCTAAATAGGGTTATTAGACCGATGTCGGCTATTAATTTACATTAGGGAAATTTCACCATCATAATTTGGAATTTAAGTTAATTGCATGACAAGTCAAGAGAGTTAATTAGGATTGATTAAGTGAAATCGAAATCTCTAACATCTTTGTTAAATTGGTAAATTTTTAATATTTTCTTATTGTTATAAATTTTCATTCTTTGTTAAGTTTAGTTAAAATTGCATGAAAGTTTTGTTTTATTGGCTAGCTTGTTGTTGAATTAATCAATTTGGTAAGTAATTGGTTAAATTAAAACAATCCTCGAGGGAACGATACTCTACTCACTACTATATTACTTGTTGATATTGTACACTTGCAATTCACCGAACAGTTTCCATTTCTCAAGAAGAATTGAAGCCAGGAGCAAATCATCACCATGACTTCCTTCTCTTCTTCCCCAATGAAGTACTTTGTTTTACTTTCTCTTATTCTCTCTGTATTGATCCATTCCTAGGCTTTGTTCCCCTCGCAATTATAAAATGGTCACGTTACTTTTCCTACATTCTCTCTTTCACAGGTAAAGCACATATTTATTCTTTACTTTTCCAAATAAATATGTGCTTTACCTGTGAAAGAGAGAATGTTGAGATATAACTAAAGAAAAAGTGTCCTATGCTATTTTAAAAGATAAAAACAAATATTTAATAAGTAAAATTTTATTTAGTTTACACTTCTAGCATCAATTTATACTGTCACCTACTTATAGGTCTTAGACCTATGTAGTGAACTCCATCGCTAATTTATATGCCAATCCAATTGCTCAAGAGACATTTTTGCCGAAATTTTAACGTCAGTGTTAAGTATACTTGGTTTTCAATAACAATTTCAGTTGTCAAAATTCAGATTTCCATATCAAGGTTTACAAATTAATTGTCTTCTACAACATCACCAATCATGTTCCTAAAATTATGAACATGTCATTTACTTATAGAACTCCATCGCCCACATGTTACATACAAAACATGTTAACCTAATACCTCAAAATCCAGCTGCAGACGCCAATGAAAGAATCTCTTGTTTAGTTCTCTCTTTTCCTCCAGGGTTTTGAGTCATCTTTATTAGATCAGACTGGCAAGTTGCTGTAACGCATGCACTAGTGTCTAGAATCACAGGAAGAAGTGTACCAACCACTATTTCTTTCCCATTTTCTGGTAACACCTCGTAACAATTCTTTGCAGCTTCAAGCAATGATCATCATCCCAATCATGAAATATCCATTACAATTATAATCAAGCCAATGAAATATAAGCAATCTAGACTGTTACTACAAATTGGATAGGGAAGTTCAATGGCAAAAAGAGTCCGATTCGTTGGCTCGTTATTTAGTATTATTCCTGTAAAGCATAGTAAGATATTTGACCTTTACATTTCAATTATACAAGCTGATTTACAAGCATAATGCTGTCAGTTGCATCTTAAGAAAAGCACCAAAAATTGAGTTAAAGTACTAATATAAAAAAGCAACTCCAAAAAAGGAAGAGATTATTGGGGTGATATATGTTTAGTTATCATGAATAGCACTACATAATATTGCCTAGAAGCCAGCAATTAAATCATGACTTGACAGATTGTGAGTAGAGTTCATCAACAATTTTAAATTTACCTCTATAAAGATGGAGTCTCCTTCTAAAACACTTTTAAAAATGTCTCCAGCAACATGTTCTACTCCTGCATATTCATCTTATTAAGAAACATATGGCAGCGGATTGACAAATGAAAAAATTTTACGCTGGAGGAAGTCCATCACTAGACAAAAATTATCCAATTCTTTTAGCTAGAAAAAAATTTCAGAGTTTGTGTGGTTCAAATTATCAACCTAGTATATCCACCATGCTTAACTTGTTTAACCAAGAAACGACAAAAAAAAAAAAGGAATTGCAAATTAAGAATGCTTTTTCATAAACATTACAAGATCCTCTAACTTCTCTTCTGCATTGTAGTTAATTTTGTTAGATTATGCCCTAAGAACCAATCATATGATGATGGTATATGCATATATTGTATCATAATGTTCATAATTAATGGCACTAATTATTATGTTTATCTTATAGCTGCGTTTTATGAAATAAACATAATAATGTCCCAAGAATTTAATTATTCTAAAATTATCCCTAGTCGAGTATTATCATTAAATGGGACAATGATAATGCATTAAGACTAGTATGTGTAGTGATTGATGAAATTGTTCATGATATGAGATATCAAGTCAACACATGGGTACATGTTAGAGAACAATGTACTGGATTGACCCGCCATGAGAAATATTACATGGATTATTATATGAAGTGTCATAAATATTTCTCATAGTGATGATGGTGTAAATAATCCTTAGACTTGAGATTCTCAGAGATCCCAACATGAGGAGTTGCATGTTTTGATACTACCAAACGTTACCCGTAACAGGGTGAACTATAAAAGTAGTAATTGGATATGTAATAAATCATATAGTGGGATGTTAAGTGATCAAGAAAGGATTTACCCCTCTTATATAATGAGAGTGATATCTTTGGGCCTCTTGATTGAGTAAAACTATAAAATGCATAGCCGTGCTCAAATGAGTCGATATGTGATATCGGACTCATTTGCTTAGATGTGTCTACTCGGGATCAAGAAATGAAAAGATTGAACTATACGAGCATGACACGATCCATGGCTTGTGTTCGATCAAGATATCTAGGGCAAAGGGATTTAATTACACAATAATATCTATCACAAGAAAAGTAATGTTGAATTACTAATATTCTCATGACTTGGGTAGTATTGATGTGTTGCTAGACACCGCTCATTACTTTTGGTATAAAATATATTTTATGTCAATGCCAACGTTATGAGAACCTATTGGGTCACACACTTAGATCGTATCCAAAAGAAGTGCAAAATTCATGTGATGAAATTTTGGTTAATTTGAAAATCCTATTGAGAATAGGAATCTATCGGGTTTTCGTTTTAAAACGGTTTTAGATCTAAGGCCAAAATATTTTGGTTCTATTAATATTAATAAATCCAAAATGAGTTTTAGATTTATTAATTAAATAATGATCAAAATAGTTATTGGAAAATGAAAAGGCAACCATGAATGTATATGTAATACATTGTAACTCATTTTATGAAAATGAAAAGGCAGCCATTTATTGGAAAATGAAAAGACAACCATGTGCAACATATTGCAATTCAATTTCTGGTATATGAAATGTGAAAAAACAGCTGTTCACATGGATACAAATGAAGAAAAACTGTTGGATGCAATGAAGAAACCGAAGGGACACTTTCATTGAGAGAGTTTTCCTTTTAAGCTTTCTTTGTTGAAGAAAATTGTGTGCTATTCTTGGTGCACAAATTTTATTCATTATTCTTCTCTTGTTCAATATGAACACCACTCCTTATTTGAGAAATAAGAACAAAAACCGAAATTTGAGTTGAGAACTCAAAATAGAAAACCAATCCTTAAGTTGAGAACTTGAGGAAATACCCAAGTAACAAAATCTTAGCTAGCACTAAAAGAATTTTGTTATTTCTTTCTTTAGTTAATTGTTTGACAATTAACTTGAGGCTTGGAGACGATCGTGTGGATACCATAGAGGTAAGGCTAGATTGGTTTTGCTTGTGATTCGACAATCAACAATCTCCAACAATCAACAAGGCTATACTACCGATATGGTAACAATCTTTACTACCAATTTGATTTCACTTCGTATGGATCCTTGGAGGAAACCAAAAAAATTTAAATTTCCGCTGCGTTCTTTGATTTGGTTTCCTACAAATTTCCGATTCAAAGCGAACAAATTAAAGTCGAAAAACAAATGCACCTTGTTAAGTAAGAGTTATACCAGGAAAGTTTGGTGCATGTTGTATAACTTGTAGCAAATCATAGTTAATCCCCTTGATACTTGGCCATTTGGTCGTAATACCATTGAGAGTTACTCTGAGGCCACCACACACGTCCAACAAAGTTTTGAGGAATTTAAAGCCCTTGTAACTTTCAAGAATTCTGTCTATAGCAACAGTTGTGTGGTTGATCATTACTTTGTTGAAGACCTCACTGAATCTGGGATCTCTCCCAGGATAATCAAATGCATGTGCGCCATGAACTGTCAAATGGAACTCCTCCTTCAACAACCGCGTTGTCTAACTGGTACCTAAATTTTTGTTGGAAAGCAGAGTTTAGGGCAAACTAAATTATGGAGGATCAATGCCAATTAAGACAAATACTTTTGGGCTTATCCAAGAAATCTGCATACGGATTTGCATTTGTCTAAGTTTACACGTTGAATTAGAAAGTTCAGGAAAATTAGTTCCATTCCAATTCCACAACTGGAGTCATAAGATTTATAAGGGTAAATGACACCAGAATATTCATCCTTTTATTTTTGAAAGGTAAGATTGTCATAGCTTTGCTGCCAAAATTGTTAAGGTTCACGTGTAACTGGAGTTTAATTTTAACGTGATATGTATATATTGATTCTTGACTGTCATGACGACAAATTTCTTGAGATTCATGAGTCAATGATGTTAGCCAATACAGCACAAACCTAATGGATCAAACATATACATGATTAGAATATAGAGATAAAAACAAAGCATCATGTACCAATTATGCAGAAATAAGATTGATCTTGGCTATATTCTTCCTCTAACTCCCTGCTTTGATTAGTGCCTCTTTCTCTCATGAACTTTATGAGCAAAAAGTATTTTCTTGAAAATTAGGATTAGAGGAGAGAACCTAGATGATATTTATAACTAAGCCCTAACCTCCTTATCATGAGTTAGGCCAACTACAGTCTACATAAGCTAGTTCTACATTAGACTAATTAAAAGACTTTATATATGACTTAATTAAACCAAGCCTAAAACAACATTAATTAATATAAGCCCACATAGAAAATATTCTCCCACTTGGGCAAATATTAATTAAAGTTGTACTTTAATGTGCGCATCTTTATGTTGGTTTATAGATTACTTTTAATTGTCAATCCTATTTCATAGAGCATTCAATATCGTACCATGATAGTAATTGTATGTAATCACATAGAGCCATCCATGATCACAAGTACTGTTAACTCTAATGATATGGACTCAATGTGAAAGTGTGGCAAACTAGATAACACCTCATATAGAGTCAAACTTTAGGTGTTATCCCTTTTGTCATTTCCTATTCTCTTTCATTCAGTGCCACAAAGTCTTTATGTGCCACCAGAGAATGACTTTATTGTTCCAATGAACATGCATATGTCTCATCTTTATTGTTAATTGAGTTTTATGTGTATAAGACATATGTCCAAGAATAATAACTATATGCCATTTTAGTCTGTGCTCAAGGTTTACACAATGTCTTGAGACTGCACTTTATGTTTACATATGTATTCAGCATATAACAGGAAAATTTATCAAACTTTATTGAATTAAAATGCCAATACACATATCAAAATTATCATTGAATGCAACAAAGAACAGATGAAAACGTTCTGAGCATAAATAACAATCAATTACCACTAAACTATAGCATCTAATGATAGTATTAAACCCATACTTTCAACATATCTTTCTAACACATATGGGTGAAGTCCTTTTGTTTGTGGATCTGCGACCATATCATTTGTGAAAATATACTCTACTATTATGTCACCATTCTATACTATTTCTTTGATGGTCAAGAACTTGATCTCCATATGTTTAGATCCCTTAAGACCTTGATGATTATTAATAAATAATACCGTTGAATTATTATCACAATACAGCTGCATGGGTCTATTAACAAAATCAAATACAACTAATTCCTTTGTGAGATTATAGAGCCAAACGGCTTGAGTAGCAGTTGTAAAACATGCTATCAATTCCGCTTGCATAGTGGAAGATGGAATCGTCTTTTTATTTCTCACTTTTCTAAGATACTGCACCTCCTGCTAACTTAAAGACATAACCGGATGTCGATTTCTTGTCATCCTCATAGCTAGCAAAGTCTGCATTCATATACTCAACTAGCTCAAGGTCCTGAACATGTCTATATGTCAGCATATAGTCTTTTGTCCTCTTTAAGTACCTTAAAACCTTCCTGGTAGCTACCCAATCATCATGTTCTGGGTTTGCCTAATATTTACCTAGAAGCCCAGTTGCAAAAGCAATGTCTGGTGTAGTACATACTTGAGCTTGCATAATGCTCCCAAGTGCACTAGTATAAGGTATGTTTTTCATTTGGGCTTTCTCAACATCTGTTTGAGAGCATTGGGACTTATTCAGTTTATTACCCTTGATGACGGGAGCAATTTTCAGTTCGCATTCATGTATACTGAATCGTTTCAAAACATGGTTTATGTAAGCTCTCTAAGATAAACCTAATAAATGGTGAGAACGATCCCTACGGATCTCTATACCGATGACAAATGACACATCACCAAGGTCTTTCATATCAAAACTATGTGACAACATTTGCTTTGTCTCATGCAACAAGCTGAGATCATTACTGGCAAGCAAAATATCATCAACATACCATATGAGAATAATGAAATTTCTCCCACTGACCTTGATATAGCACACTGATTTATCTTGTTTTCAACAAAACCAGATGATATTACAACTCTATGAACCTTTAAGTACCATTGTCTATAAGCCTATTTAAGTCCATAGATAGACTTTTTAAGTCTGCATACAAACTCTCTAGAATCATCAGCTGCAAAGCCTTCGGGTTGAACTATATAGACATCCTCATCAATATCTCCATTTAGAAAAGTTGTTTTAACATCCATTTGGTGTAAATCCAAATCCATATGAACTACTAATGCCATGACCACTCTAAAAGAATCCTTAGAAGAGACTGGAAAAAAAGTCGCTTTATAGTTTATTCCTTCTTTTTGAGTGAATCCCTTAGCTACTAATTTAGTTTTAAACTTCTTTATCTTTCTTTTAGAATCCTTTTTGGTCTTATATACCGATTTGTAGCTAATGAACTTGCATCCTTTAGATAACGCAACAAGCTCCCAGACATTGTTATTTTTCATAGATTGCATCTCATCCTTCATGGCATCCATCACTAGATTTCATTGAGGACAAGAAACAACCTCTATTAAGTAACTAGATTTATCATTTAGCTAATGTTATAATCATGCTCTCCAAGATAGACCATATAGTCTGCTGGTATAGCAGACCATCTCACCTTAGTAGACCTTCTGAGTGGAGCTATCACAACCTCAATCTGTTCTTGATGAGGTTGAGGAGTATCATTAGGCACAGGCTCAATGACATTAGCCTCAACTCCCACTGAATCAAGTTGTAATGTGGAAGGCTCCATAACTACATGTGATGCTCTGGGCTCCACGATAGTCTGTATAGGTAGAGAATCTGATGCAATAGTCTCCACCACACTATCATCCTTAATGGTTTGTGAACAAGTATTCTCTTCAGCCATATCTAGTTCCAAGAACTTAGCTGTTTATGGTTCTACAATTCTTATGCCTCCACTTGGGTTATAAAACTTGTATCCCTTTGAATGATTAGGATATGATACAAAATAACACCTAGTTGTTCTGGATTCCAACTTACTTGATGCTGGATTTTACAACCTTACATCTACAGGACACCCCCAAACCCTGAGATAGTTTAAGTTAGGTTCACGTCCCGTCCAAAACTCAAATGGTGTTAATGAAACAGCTTTGGTAGGGATTCTATTCAGAATGTAGAGAGCCATTTTAAGGCTTCTCCCCATAAAAACTTAGGCAAATTACTTCTACTTACCATACTTCTCATCATGTCCATGAGGGTGCGATTTCAGATTTCTACCATAACGTTTTGTTCAGGACTACTAGGCATGGTGAATTGAGCTATAATCCCAAAATCATCTAGGTATTTAGAAAATGGCCCTTTAAGCTATCTAGCATCACCATGCCTACCATAATATTCACCACCCTTATCATACTTGACGACTTTGATAATTTTTTCCAACTGTTTATCAGCTTTAGTTTGAAATATCTTGAATTTTTCAAGAGACTCGTACTTATTATTAATCAAGTACAAATATCCATATCGGGAATAGTCATCAATAAAAATGATGAAATAAAAATTTCTACACAAAGTTACCATATACGAACCACTAATATCAATATGAATCATCTCTAAGATATCAGAACTCTTAACTGCTATCTTCTTCTTAATTTTAGTCATCTTACCCCTGCAGTAGTCTATTCAATCATCTAGGTCATCTTTTAAAAGTAGGTAGGATGTCAGCCTTTACCAACTTTTCTACTCTTTTCTTAGAGATATGGTCTAGTCTCTTATGACATAATGTATAAGACTGTTCCTTAGGTAGAGACCTTTTGGAAATAATTTTTTCAGCCGTACAAGCAATGTGTATATCATTGGAAGATATACACAATCTATACAATCCATAAGACATAATGCAACTACCAACTTTATTTGAATTAAAAAAACATAGAAACCATATTGTTCTTTATTTCAAATGAATAGCCACATTGGTCCAAACTTGAAACAGAAATTAAATTCTTTCTCAAGGAAGGTGCATAGAAAGTGTTCTTTAACATTAAATTATAACCAGAATCTAATATTAAGATAATATCTCCTACAAACTTGACGTTAACTTTTTCGTTGTTTCCCACTACAATCTTTATTTATCCGAATTTGGCTTTCTTTGATTTTTGAACCCCTGTATGGTTATCTCAACATGATTAGTTGCACAGCTATCTAGCAACCATAAACTGAATGGGACTTGAGATAGATTAGATTCAAAAACCAAAGCCAAAGAATCATCACCTGTAGCCTCACGCTTGGCTAACCATATTTGTCATAGTTTTTCTTTACGTGACCTTTCTTTTTGTAAAAAAAGAAACAATCAGATTTTTTAAAAGATGCATTCTTTGGGCTTGTCTTCTGAGTGCTATAATGGTCTCAGAGTACCTTTATGGGTAGAAGTTTTGGGATTCTTACCTCTTTTACCGTTAACACTAGAAACATACATGGTCTGATGTCTTTTTTTTATTTCTTAATTTCCCTTCCTTTGCCACTACCTTGGCTATGAGATCACTTATGGACAAGTCTCATTTCAGGAATTGTAATTTGTCTTTATAATCTCGAAATCAGGTGGAAGGGTATTGAGAGCTTGATAGACAATCACAGTAGTAGGAATAGTGATCTTAAGTGCCTCAAGCTAACTCTGTAAATCTACCATCTTTAAGACAATCTCTAACTCCACTAGTACCATCATATCTTATGTTGAAAAGTGTTTGTAGAAAGACCCCTATCTCAGCATTGGATGAAACCCAATACATATCTGACAAATGTTCTATCATTTGCCTAGTAGTTCAGTTGACTGCCAAGCTGCCCTTAAGATGATTCTGAATGGATCGTTTTATGGACAGTAAGCAAATTCGATTGCTCTTTTCCCAAGCTACAAATCTCTTCTTTTCAACATCGGTATTTTCTGTCGTGAGATTTGTAGGCTTGTCCTTATAAAGTGCATTGGGCACATCTGCCAGAATTATTCCAAACATTATATCATCTTTTCATTTCTTAAAATTGGAACTAGTGAGAATCTTAATAGTGAGTGAGTTGCTATTGACATAATAGGTAACAAATAATAAGAAAAATATAAAATATGTAAGAATAGTGCAACTTAATATAAACTGTATAAGTACACTGCATAGAGTCACATGTATCATTATACAATTACCTTTGGGCGGAATGCATGACATACAATTGTAAACTTTCTATATGAACAGTGGCCATGAGAACTTATTGCAACATTCGTGAATTCACCACTTTTGGGTGTATGAACAACGAAGATTAGTCATTCCTCAAACAAATGTTGCACATGTATCCCTCCACGAACTAATACCCAATCACCCTATTTGGGAGTGTGATTGGATATTAGAAAATGAGACATTTCTCACAGTATGAGATCGATATTTCATAAAACCAATGAGTGTGCCACTCCCACTTTGGTGGTCATTGCCCAATTGAATATTTGAAATTCTATCATACCAAGGATATTAAACTTTATTTCTTACATAAAAACTTTATATGCAATTTTAAACTATGTAAATGACAAGAGCAATACGTCATTTAATTGCATGTAATCATGTTCTACAATAATATAAATTGAATATTTGCATATTGACAAGTTTAACATATTTAAAAAACCATAAAAAGCAAGTGAAACTATTTAAATTTTATACTAAAAGTATAAAATTATATTCTCTCCAGATTTTCACAAGTATAATGGTGTCAAAAATATGCAAATTATATGTCAAAATGTAGATCATGAAAAACTGAAACCAACGGCACTAAAACAGCCCAAAATGGACTCCAAATGGGCCTGCATGCAATCCATAAAGGGTTCTAAAAAAATTATTTAACCAGATCGATCCAGGACCGGTCTGGGCGTGCGACTTGTGCGGGTTGTGCAACCTTGGACGTGAGTACAGCTAGCCTACAGAAAGAAGGCCACAAAACTTCCAAATATGGCCAACCTTCAAAAAGCAGGCCACAAACTTCCAAGTGCAGCAAAAATAAGAATCAATTTTTTTTTCAAGAAAACCCGTAGCTAGGGCCCTGGAATCCGAAGGTGCAAAAGTTCAGATACCAAAGCAATTATGCAGCCATACAAGGCACAAAAGTTCGGATGCAAGACCCGCGCGCCTTGATGTTCACGGCCACTGTTGAACTCATTTCGACGAGATCGTTCCGAATATAGGGTCAAATAGCAAAATAAAGGATAAAATATTTTAATCATGTCTATGTCTACTCTGATATCACATGTTAGCTAATAAAGCACAAACCAATGGATCAAATATATACATGATTAGAATATAGAGATAAAAATAAAGAATCGTGTATCAGTCTTCTAATCTATAATTGTATACGGAAATAGGATTGATCCTGACTAGATTCTTCTCCTCTATGACCTCCTGTATAAACTAGTTTTGATGAGTGCCTCTTTCTCTCGTGAACTTTATAAGCAGAAAGTGTTTTCTTGAAAATTAAGGATAGTAGAGAGAACCTAACTGATATTTATAGTTAAATCCTAACCTCCTCATCACGGGCCAGACCAACTACAACCCACACAAGCCAGTCCCACATTAGATTAATGAAAAGACTTTATATCTGATTTAATTAAACGAAATCTAAAACAATATTAATTAATATAAGTTTACATAGAAAAATTCTTACAAATGAAAGGTCTATGAATTTGGGCATGAGGGACTATTTATGAATACCGGAAGATTGTTAGGTGTCCTAATTAAAATGTCAGTTAAAATTGTGGAACAATATATTGCTTGGTCACATTTGAGAGTGCGCATATAAAAGCCTGTCCTGCTTTATACTGTGGAATATTTGGTTGGCAAGGAAAAAAAGGTTCTGGAACCTAATTACGTGTGATCCATACTAGATTCAACTGAAAGTTGAGTAGGAAGCTCTGATGATGAGGCGGTACAATCACACTGCCTTATTGAACCACACGAGGAATCTCATTCACTTTTTCCCTCCTACAACTCTGGGGAGGTGACCGTGTTGTCCCAGAGGATAAAAATAGTGTGGAAGGTTTCATCTCTTTGCCAAGGTTTAGTAGCTGGATCTGTTATGTTTTCTCTTAGAGTTGATGGATCCTTCTATACTTCTAATAGGAAGGCAGCAGTGGCATGTTTCCTAAAGGACACTGATTGTAGTATTCTGTGCAACAAGTCCCAAAAAAACAAAAATTGTAAAGCTTCAAATCCACTACAAGGTGTAGCTATCTTATATCCTGCTAAAGGTTGCTAAACATGCTAGCTGACGCAAAAACATACTAATAGATGTTGAGATTGTTAGGTAGACAGTTTAAGGGAGGATGTTTGTAAAGCTCATAATTTTACATGTGCTGAAAGGCTCAAATGCAATCTATTAATATACATACATACATACACATCTTAATTGTAGGCCTTCTACCTCTTACTCCCTCTATCCCCTATCCCCCTCCAAAAAAAAAAAAAAAACCCACTTTGAATGAGGTATATTTTTTTCAATTATAAAATATAGTATACTTAATATATTATTAAATGCACAACTTTTTATCTTTATTTTTAAGTATAAGCTATATATATTCATTATTAATAACAATAATACAAAAATTTATTTTAAAAGTCAACTCTTTTACTCTAATAATAAAAAATTTCAAAGAAAATGAGTATTAGTTACACCAATTTATTAATAAAATACCCACATCCATTTATTCATTTGTGTGAACTCATTTAAACCCATCCATAAGTCATAAGAATTTAAAAATCCACGCAAGGCACGAGAAGAGCTTGGGTTATTTTTTCACATTTAGATAAATATTAATTTTAAAAATAAAAAATATTTATGTGTGTTTTTTTAAAATATGTAAGTAATATTTATTTTAAATGTCTTTACATTGTCTTCTAAATTATGTAAATCGTTTGTTAAATTAATTTAAAACTAAAATAAATCTTATAATAATACTACTTATTGAAATAGTGAGTTTTTGGTTATTAAAAAATTGATATATTGAAAGTGAATTATAGATAGTTAACACTATTAAAGAAAGAGCAATTTTGTTTGAACGTTTAAGTTCAATACAATATGTTCAAAAGTTTTAAATAATTGACATTCATATTAATTATTATATTTACATATAATTTTAAATTAATTTTGATAGCATATTTTTTACTACTCATTATAGTTCATCAATAAAAATATATATCATTACCACCCATTTACCTTTTTTTTTGCCAAACGTTGTGTATTAACTTTCATAGAAAAGTTGATTAGTACATAAAAGGTCCATTGAAGGACTATCCCTAACCCAACTAATCTAAACGCAGTAGGAGTTGGTTAAAGCAGAGACCCGATCAAACGGGACCAGCACAACCCGATAAAATGGGCCCGGTACCTCCTAACTAACCTAACATAGCTAAGAGCAACAAAAGCCCTGGCACAACTCCCTGAAGTAGCAGCAGAAAAAACTGATTGTGCAGCTTTATCCCTGTAGTACGGAACTGGACAGACCTTCAACGTACTCTACCTTCCTTCCAAGCGAGGACACCAAAACCCTGCCATAGGGAAGCCTTGTCGATAGCACCACGAAAGGCCACTGGTTTCGAAGTCCAACAATAAAGAAACGTCCATGATACGTCTCAACACATCCTTCCCTATGAGGGACCCAAAAGCCGACTAATGCAGGCACCTACGTTTCGAAAAAAAAAAAAAATGGGATCGCACCGAGGTCACACCACTGATCACCTGCAATAAGCTAAAAAAGGGCCAGGCGGCCCCTCAATTCTATTATATCTCCCACCACTCATTTACCCTTAGCTAAAATTTTTAAACATTTTTTTTAAACATTTATATGTGTGTGTTTCAAATGTATTCTTAGTATTTAAAAAAAAAATTATTACTCTCTAAATCACAAAAAAAAAATTAAAAATAATTTTATAGTACAATAAAATATATAGTAATTTTGCAATTAAAAATATTATTTTTTGGGTGAAAATTATATTCCTTTTAGGTGTAAGATCACTATTGCAGGAAAAACAATTATTACTTAAACATAAATAATCAAGTTCGTTACAATAGTTTTATGTATTCCAATAATCAAGTATCTTTGTTATATATTAGGTTTGCATCTCACATTTAATATGTTTTTAATAATGCATCTTTTAATATTATAATTATCAAAATAAAAATACATCTTACTATCAATAGCATTATCAAAATAAACATGAAAATGCATCTTACTATTAATAACATCTTTACCCCTAACCAAAACATTATTTAGTACCAAAAACAATTTATGTATCAAAAATAGATTAATAAATATATCGATAAGTAAATAGACAAACAAATATATTGATAGCTAAATCAATCAAATGACTTGTAAATTTACCATTAAAATAATTTTATAAAAGTTCAAGTCAATAGTTAATTCATTCTTTTAATTACTGAAATTAAATCCATTGTTTAATAAATGAATTTTCGAGGTTATTATTGAAAATTGAAAAAGGGGGAAATGAATTTAATTTAATTACTAAATGCTTTCGCAAATTCAAATGTCCTAAAAAGTGGGGACAGAATTTTACTAAATAAGATAATTACTAAATTTAATTACTAAATATAAGATAATTGGTATATTTGGAAAATTGTTTTATTTTAATTTAATTTTGAATTTTGAATGAGATAGGATAAGAGGATTAAAAAAATAATGATTATGTACCAATTTCAACACAAAGAAAACTAAATGGTGAAATACATAACCTACCAACTTTTAATAGACGTGTTATAATTGTAGATATACAATTAGTACACAACTTTTCAAGAGGCATGCAGTGTAATTGTAGATACACAATTAGTACATGCAGGCAGATAAGCGTTATATTTTAATTTAATTTTAAATTCTAATTAAAATAAAGGTAAAAAGATTAGAAGAACTAATTATTATAAGCCTATCTATCCATCATTATATATAGAATTCAAAATTATATCCATATGATAACTGCATATGGACTTCAAAAGAGAATTAAAATTATACATATGATTGACGTTACAGGTTTTTTCTAAAAGGTCACATGTTGTAATTATAAATATACAGTTAATATACATGTCAAATTTTAAAGAGATGGACATTGTTTAAGGTGGACATTTTTATATACATATATAATAAGTAATTATAGATATACAATTAATACATGCTGTCAGATAAGTGTTATATTTTAATTTAATTTTAAATTTTAACTAAGATAAAGATAAAAAGATTTATATGATAATTTTGTTTTGTGAAAAGGACACTTGTTGTAATTATAAATGTACAATTAGTATATGTGTCAAAATTTTGAAGAGTTGAATATTGTTTTCTATATATATACTAAATTGATTCCAATTCTAACTAGAAACAAAGTAGACCCTGAAGGAAAACTTATAGCAATGAAAACAGTAATTGGTCCATTAGACCTCATAGTGGTTATATCAATATTTTAGTTTATATGTGATTGTAAAAGTAAAGGAAATAAATTACGAAGAAAGATTGCCAATGCACAAACAAACAAAACCATGAGGATTTATAAAGTAAATGATCAACTAGTAAATGGTTGTGGATTATCTATATAGAAATTGTTTCTATCCTTTCATTTATGGTTTGGAGAGCTTTAATTTATCCAGTTAGAAGCATTTGAATGTATACCTTGGATGACCATAACTGACCAAAAAAAAAAACAAACAAACAAACATGTCTTATCTTTTAATTTTAACCAACAGATCAAGTTTATTATCAAATTAATTGAGCGATTGCACTCCATTGCGCTCTGGTTATGTGCAATTCGTACTTCTTTTTTTTTCAGATAGTTTTTGGAAGAATTGAGGGATTGCACTACTGTGTGATTCGTGCTTTTTCCTTTTGGTCCCTATTTATTAGGACTTTGTCCTCCACAGTGAAGGTGTTTTCTCCCTAACTTGGGGGCCGAAACTATCAATTGATCAGGCAGCTTTACGACAGGCATGGGACGGAAGCTAAGAACTGGAAGCTCGAGACTAGGGTTTCAGTTTAGTGGTATTTTGTTACATGCGGGTTGGAAATGCTACAGTAGAGGTCTCCATGTTAGGCTGTACAATAGTCCAAATTGCTTTTGGTTTAATGGCTAATGTGCGCTAGCCACAGACACCAAAATTTTGTGTAATCTTTTAAATTTTTCCTTGTCAATTGTTGCACTTTCCATTATGGTTAAGTTATAAAACCATGAAAATCATTTAGCCTCTTTTTGGCTATGTCTTGTACAATTTCTTATTGAAATACAAATTCTACCGTTCTTGGAGAAAGCAAAGGAAATAAAAAAAGAAAATTTAAGAAAAAGGAAAAAAAAAAACATAATTAAAGTCATGAACAACTTTCAATGAAGACTATATCTTGAAGCAACTCAAGCAAGGGACCAAGGGAAACTCCTCCTTTATTCTGTGCAAAGTACTTGCCCACCAATGGTAGCCCATACGTACACTCTTTGCCTACAGCCACAATCGTCATCAATGGAGGAGCACGAGAGCATAGAGTAGCTAGTGAGGAGGCATAGCATCCGATCAAGCACAGGAGGGGCATTGGGATTTGGGGGGTTGTTAACCTCATTAGTATTAGTATTATTTTGACTAGAAGGTGAGCGAGACAAGTGGTGAAGCCCTCCAACACAACTACTGACATCCAGTACACGAACCATGCAAAATATGTGGACGAGATCTCGAAAAACACTTGGACACGCAAGTCAGATGATGTTCAAGAAGAATGTATTTGGTTACGAGTAGAATTAGTTACCTCTATCTGGTAATGGATATTTTCTTTATATAGTAGTTCTCTCCTAATAGAATCCTAATATACTTTTTATTTGTCTATGCTCACGATAAGGGGTAACCCTAATTTCAGGTCATCTTTATCCCTGTCAACTAGCCCTCAACCAACATGTCGGGTTCCCTTATACAATATACATAAGCCGAGCTAGGGGCCATACGACTTCCAAGCAACTTGTTGCAAATGCGGTAGATAAGGGATCAACGCACATGCATAGTTTGACTCACAAGGTGTTGGAGGTGTCACTTCAAATTTTGAAATCACCATTAATTTTAGCAGGTAACGAGAAGACAGTTATCTTTTAACCCCTACTTTCAAGCTCCTTACAACCATTTTCACTTATTGCTTTTGACTTTCACCTATGAGCCGCTCCTTCGCTTCCATGTTCCTCGAGTTTGATAGCCCATTTAGCCAATCTTCTTGAGGATTTAGACTTAGACAATATTTGTTTAATGGGCTGATCAGTCAGGACGTATATAGAGTGAGCTTGAAAATAAGGTCATAGTTTTTTAGCAATATGAACTAGAGACAAAATCAACTTTTCCATAGGAAGGTACTGCGTTTGGCCCTTGCAAGGCACGACTGACATAATACACTGGTTTTGGACGTGGTCCTCATCTCGGACCAACACTGCATTGACAACATTGTCCTAGGCCTCTAGATACAAGAATAGGACTTCCCCTAGTCTCAGTATTGCTAACGCTAGTGAAGTGGCCAAGTGTGTTTTTAGCTCTTCAAAAGCTCTCTATCTCTCCTCAATCGATTTGAAACTTTTGGCTTCTTGTAGCAATTGGAATAATGGTAAATGTCAATCTGCTGACTGAGAAAGAAATCTATTTAAAGCTGCTAGAGATCCTGTCAACTTCTAGACCTTTTTGACTATTCGAGAATGAGCCATGTCAACAATGGCCCTTACTTTTTTAGGGTTAGTTTTAATCCACTGCCTAGAAACCATGTACCTCAAGAATTTACTCGATCCTAGTTGAAAAGTATACTTTTTAGTATTCAGACACATACCAGTCTTCACCAGGGTTTGCAGGATTTCTTCTAAATCAGCTAGGGCATCCTTGACCTTTCTACACTTTATCACCATGTCATCTACGTAAACCTCTATGTTTTATTCAATCTATTTGGAAAAAATTCGGGTGACCAATTATTCGTATGTTGCTCTGGCATTCTTTAACCTAAATGTCATCTTTTTGTAGCAAAAAATTCCTATCTCGATGATAAAAGTGGTCTTCTCAGCATCTTGTTCATCCATCAGGATTTGATGGTATTCTTTGTAAATATCAAAAAATATAAGAACCTCATATTCTGATATGGCCTTAAGTTTCTGATCAATCACTAGCATAGGATAGAAATCTTTGGGGCAATACTTGTTGAGATCTGTGTAGTCAACGCACATTGGCCAACTACCATTAGGTTTCTTAACCGACACTAGATTGGCCAAACATATCGGATAAAAAACTTCTTTCAATATATCATATTGCAATAGCTTCTCCACATCTTTATTAACAATTTAGTTCATTTCAGGGGTCAATGTCTTTTTCTTTTGCTAAATTGGCTTTGTCCATGGGTCGATGTTCAACTTATGAGTCACTAGAGAATACGAGATTCTGGGCATGTTTTTTGGACTCCAAGCAAAAAATTCCTTGCATTGCCACAAGAGGCTAATGACTTTATGCTTCATTTCAGCAAGCAAAGATACTCCAACTTTAACCACCCTATCTAGATGGTCATCATCAATCAAAACCTCTTGCACCTTGTTTGTTATCTCAGACGTGTCAACCTGTTGTTCTGGAATGGTGAGGTCTTGGTTTTCCTAAGGTTTGACCTCGGGCTTTCCAAGGACTATTAGTTCTTCCCTAACCGAGCAACAGGTGTTTTCTTTGAGATGGGATCTCTAAACCTGATTCTAGCTCGATTGGTGTTCGGATGGCATGGACTCCTTTTATTATGATCCATTTACCTTTCAATACCATATGCATGCACTCTCGTGTAGCGTACTAATCACCTCGTATAGATACCAATCCATACTCTGTAAGGAACTTCAAAACCAAGCGATAGGGTGGCCATATGGTTGTGGCCTTATTCATCCAGAATCTCCCAATTATAGCATAGAAAGGAAAAGGCACATCGACCACATTGAAATTTGTCATTATCATTTTATTTCGAGGGTAGTCCCCCACAGTCATGGCTGTCGTGATTATACCCACAGGATGCACGGTCTTATGAGCAAAAGTCACCAGCGGCGTACTAGTATTTCTCAAGGCATCGAAATCAATTCCCAGCATGCAGAAGTAATCAATGTACAAGACATCCACAGTGCTGCCGTTATCTATATACACCCTATGCACTTTTTGTTGGCAATTATGGCTTTAATTACAAGGGCCTCGTTGTGAGAGCTAATATTTGGGACTGCATCTTCTTCAAAAAAAGTGATGACCTCTGATGTGCACCTCACAGCTATAAAGAGTCAGCCATACACAACAAGCAAATACAACCCAAGACTTAACTTGCGAAACTTCTAGAACAGACAAAATTTTGGACTGATGGATAAAGTGTCGTCACAACCTAGGGTTATACTAGATTGATAAGATTCAAAGGCGTCACAAATTGGTCAAGTTTGATAAGCCTGTTGTTCTTTGAAAGAACAAAGAGATTGATTCATTCAAATTCTCAAGGACATAATGTCAAAACTCTTCCAATTGTTCTTTACCATGGGCGAGTTGGCTTGTCATCTTCTTGGTTCTCATCATTCCCTGTCTCCTTGAAAGGATTCGTCCTCGAATGGAACTCATCACCTACATCGAAAGGGGAAATATCAATCATATTGAACGTGGCACTAACTTGATACTTACCAGGTAAATCTAGTTTATAGGCATTGTCTTTGATGCATTCAACCACTTGAAATGGTCCATCTCCTCTTGGATGATGCTTAGCATGCTGTTGAAAAGCATATCACTCTTTCCGTATATGTACCCAAATCCAATCATCAGGCTCAAAGATAACACGTTTGCGACCTTTGTTGGCTTGAGTGCCATATTGGTGTGTCCTTTTCTCGATCTGTTGGTGGACTTTTTCATGCAAATTTTTCACCATGTCAACCTTTTTCTCACCATCAAGACTTGAATACTCAAATGGCAAGAGTGTCAAATCCAACGATGAATAGTTAGTGACAAAGTGTACAGTTCGGTTATAAGCAAATTCAACATGAGGAAGACACTCTTCTCAACTTTTCAAGTTCTTTTCAATAATAGAACGCAACAATTGTGACAATGTCCTATTGACCACATCTGTTTAGTCATCGGTTTGTGGGTGACTAGTGGTAGAAAAGAGTAATTTTGTATCTAGCTTCCCCACAAAGTTTTTCAAAAATAGCTTAGAAGTTTAATGTCCTAGTTAGACACGATGCTTTGCGGTATTCCATTCAATCTTATGACTTCAAGAAAAAACAGGTTAGCAACATGCTTGGTATCGTCCGTTTTCCTACAAGCAATAAAACGAGCCATTTTAGAAAACCGACAAAGATGGAATTCATACCTCGCATGGATCTCAGTAGCCCTAACACAAAATCCATTGAGATGTCGACTCAGGGCTGTTTAGGAATAGGCAAAGGAGTGTACATGCCACTTGATTAGGCTTTAAACTTGACTTGTCTACCAGTAATGCACTTGTCACAAACTCTTTTTGCATCTCTTTTCATATGAGGCCAAAAGAAACTTTCAACTAACACATCTAAAGTCTTTCTAATCCCAAAGTGTCCCATTAATCCCTCACTATGTGCCTCATATATTAGTAATTCATGCATCATTCCTATAAAACTTGCCAAATGCTGCTTCTTCACAAGCTACATAGATTGTACCAAAGTTAGGATCATGAGCTTATAAATCTTTAATATATTCAAATCCTAACAACTTGGTATGTAAAGAGGAAAGTAGGGTATACCAACAAGATAGTTCATTGGCCACAACATTTTCTTTACTGTGTTTATATTTGAGTACATAAGGAAGTGTTTCAATAAATTTGACCCATCTGGCATGTCTCCTATTCAACTTACCTAGTCCTTTTAAATGTTTAAATCTCGCACTCCAAATCAAGGCAAAAGAATTTTGGTCACTAGGTCTTCAATTGCTATTACTAAAACCGCTGTTATAAGGATTGGAACCAGAGGGAGGTACGTTTGTTTTTCTCAGCAATTTATTTCCAGGCATGCTCTAATTGTGTCAATTGTATGATAAAAGACTGCATTTTGTTTTCTCTGCAATTTACTTCTAGGCTTGCTCTAATTGTTCTGATTACAGTCTTCTTGTTAGGGAGGTTTAACACATGGGGAGCCCAACTTAAAGCAGCTCAATAAGCAATAGGAGCCCACTTGAACCCAAAAGTTTAAGCTAGTGGGTCTTGGGTCCTTGCCACTTATTAAGTGCTCTAGTTTCTCTTACTTTTCCAATGTGGGATAGTATCCATGAACACAACAAACCTCCCCCTTCATGGATACACTACCACATTAAAGCCCACTCCCCCCACAAGCCCATTCCCTACTCCAACAAGCCCATCTCTTCACCGTGGACCCATTTAGTACCCATACAAGTAGTAAAAGACCAAACCTACTTGTCCACAAGTTATTCACTAAGGCTTGGTCCAACCAGAAAAGGAACCACTTGCTTCCCTGAGTAGGCCAACATTCCGACTTTGATACCAGATCTTGGGTATACGGCGTCAATCTCACGTGTAATCAAAGCAAAATGAACAGGAAAAGTAAATGAGACCGAGGTTTATCCTGGTTCACCCCAGAGTAGGGCTACGTCTAGCAAGTTTTTTTTTCCTTATTCTGTATCTTCCACTTTCTGCAGACTGTTATAAGAGAGATTATTTTGTTGGCGGCAGAAACCCTGCACCCTAAAAATTATTCATGGGCCCAAGCCCAAACAACAAAAAAAATAAAAACCCCCGTGGTCGTTGCCTGAATGCGAAGTATGAACCATACCCAACACTTCTGCAGTTTTTTGTCCTCCCCTTTTGTGTTGACGAGAGAGGATAGTAAATGGGATAAATGAAATCCATATAGCAAAGTCTCCAGATCGAAATGGAGGAGTTTTTTCAGGTAAATTACTCATTAACAATTCTTGCATTTTTTGAGTAATATCAATTAGAATATGTTCAGATTTCTTCCAACAGATATCAAATATGCTTGGGTTAATTGATTCTATCCTTAAGCATTCTTTAATCGATCACATGTAGCACCGAAGAGTATGGATCATAATCTGCACCTATTGTTTTGGTGAGTCTTCTTGTTGGGATCTAAAATCAATAAATCCCAAAGACTACCCAAAATCCGTGGTCAAAGCAAGAGCGGAAAGCTATTTCCTAAAGATCAATTTGAATGAATTGATGAAATCAACCGTTATAGCCTAGATGAAGGACTTGGCTGAACTTCCAGGAAAACACGTGCACACGCGGACAAAATAAACACAAATTAATGATGGACCCACACAAGCAAAACAATTGCTTGAATTTGTAGGGAGAACTTCGGATAATTGAAGCAAAGGAAAGAATTGGTAGGTGGCCCACGATCAAACCAAACAAAGTCTGTAGGAAAGCTTCGGTCAACAAAATAGACCAAGAAAAGGAACAAAATTGATTTTGAAATCAAACTAGCCTTGCGGCTTTCAAACAAGACGGAGGCTCTATGTTTCTCTGTATTTTTCTCTCTCTCTGTATTTTTAAAAACATGAATAACATGTCTTATTTATAGGACTCAACTAAACCCTATACCTATTGGATTTGGTAACTACTAAACCAAAACCCAATATGATTAATAATTCTAAATCTAATAAAATTATTAAATTACAAATTATAAACCCAATAGGATACTAGAATATTTAATTTAATTCTACTACATTGCTTCCCTTAAACTAAGTTTTCGTAACTTATCATGCCTAGCATTTTCTTCAACTTCATAAACGAATCCATCTTCAACGCTTTCGTGAAAATATCAGCTACTTGCTCTTCGGTCTTGCAATAATCGATCACAATTTCCTTTCGTTGAACCAAATCACGAATGAAGTGAAATTTGATGTCGATATGCTTGCTTCGAGCATGAAACACTGGATTCTTCGTCATCTTTATTGCTGACTACTATCACACAAGATAGTAGTTGCTCCATCTTGCTTATGTTGAAGAAAATCTAGCATCCTTCTAAGCCACAATGCTTGAGTAGCAATCGTTAGTCAGAATGTATTCTGCCTCCGCTGTAGATAACGCGATAACTGGTTGCTTCTTTGAACTCCACGAAAATATACCGGAACCAATAAAAAAAGCATAACCAGAAGTACTCTTTCTCTCTACAGTGTCACCAGCCCAATCACTATCAGTGAATCCAAGAAGATCTACAGGATCATTTTTTGCATAAAAAATTCCATCACCTTGAGTACGTTTAATGTACCTCAAAATTCTCTTAGCTGCTTGCAAGTGAGACTGACGTGGATTCTCCATAAATCTACTGATTAAGCCGACACTGAAATTGATATCAGGTCTTGTAGCTGTCAAGCATCTCAAACTCCCCACCAAACTTTTAAAATAAGTAGGATCCACACAAGTGCCAGTTCCATCTTTGGTCAAACGTAAACATTCTTCAGCTGGAGTCAAGATTGGTTTTGCACCGTCCATCTTGAATTTCTTCAAAATATCTCCAGCATATTTCTTTTGACAAATAAAAATGCCTTGATCAGTCTGCGAAACCTCAATTCCAAGGAAGTATGACATAAGACCCATGTCTGTCATCTCGAACTGTCAAATCATAGCCTCCTTGAATTCTGCAATCATCTTGGGATTATTTCCAGTAAATATTAGATCATCCACATATAAGTATACGATAACAACTGCACCATGAAAAGATGTCTTCACATATGAAGCATGATCAAAAGGACAGCACTGAAAACCACTGTCAACGAAGAAAGAATCAATAGGGGTGTACCACGCTCTTGGAGCTTGCTTCAAGCCGTAAAGGGCTCTTTTTAAACGGTACACCTTATTTTCTTGACCTTTCTTCACAAATCCTACAGGTTGTTCAACGTACACTTCTTCCTCAAGTATACCATTCGAAAACGCAGACTTTACATCCATTTGATGTATTTTCCAACCATTTTAGGTAGCTAAGGAAATAATTAAACGAACAGTATCAAACCGAGCAACAGGCGCAAATACCTCAAAATAGTCGATGCTAGGTTTTTGTTTATAACTTTTAGCAACCAACCGCGCCTTGAATCTGTCTACTTCTCCATCGAGCTTGTATTTCGTCGTGTAAACCCAGTTGACACCAATGGGTTTCTTGCCATTTGGAAGATTTGTAAGCTCCCAAGTATAATTCTTTTCAATGGCATGAATTTTATTAGTCATTGCTTTCTTCCAGTGATCCTCACGAACAGCATCTTCAAAATTAACCGGGTCACAATCTGCAAAGAGGGCAAAATTAACAACATCTTCGTCAGATAAATTTTGAGAGTGACCATCAACAACATAATCCTACAAACGAGCTGGTAGACGTCTTTGTCTTTGTGGCCGACCAGACTGCACAGGAATAGGTTGAGAAGAAACTGGTTGCTGTTCAGGTACTTCGGGCTGATTGACCTCATCATCAAAATATGAAGGTTGAGGAGGATGACTAACCGAATCATCTAACCCTTTTTCTGACCAATCCCAAACACCTTTTCCATCAAAATTCACATCTCTACTAAAGGTGATCTTCTTTGTCATAGGGTTGTATAACTTGTACCCTTTAGTCTCAGAACTGTAACCAATAAAAATACACTTCTCCGCCTTATCATCAAGTTTCTTCCTGAGAGCATCTGGAACATGTGCATATGCCAAACAACCAAATACTCTAAGATGAGAGATATTTGGCTTTTTACCAGACCAAACCTCATAAGGGGTCTTCCCACCATTACATCTAGTAGGACATCTATTTAACAAATAGATACCACATGAAACTGTTTCTGCTCAGAAACCCTTGGGCATATGTTTGGCAACTATCATTGATCGCACCATGTCCATCACAGTCCTGTTCTTTCTTTTTGCAACACCATTTTGCTGAGGAGTGTACCTTGTTGTCATCTGAAGCTTAATCCCATGCTGTGCCAAAAAATCATCACATACTGTATACTTCGTGCCTCTATCAGTTCTCAGAGTTTTGATGGAGTAACCACTTTGCTTCTCAACATACACTTTAAAACTTTTAAAAGTGTCACAAGCATCAGACTTATTTTTTAAAAAATAAACCCAGGCCTTTCTACTGAAATCATCAATAAAAGTAATAAAATACTTATTACCTCCATTAGAAGGAACATCCACTGTACATAAATCAGAGTGAATGAGCTGTAATGGTTCTTTTGCCCTCCAAGCCTCGCCTTTAGGAAACGGGTCTGGATGCTTCTTGCCCAAAATACAAGACTCATACTGTTTCTGGTGAAAGTTGATGGAAGGCAGCCCAAAAACAATATTATTCTTAGCCAAAAACTGCAATCCACAGAAGTGAAAGTGCCCAAATCTCATGTGCCACAACCAAGTATCATCAACCTCAATTGAGTTGAAACAAGGTAAATCACCACAATTCAAAATAATAGGAAACAATCTGCTATTTGTCATATTCACCTTTGCAATTAAACCCAATCTATCATCAGTGATGATGCAGACGCGTTTTCGAAAACGTAAATCATAATTCTTCTCTTGAAGTTGACCCAAACTCAAGAGATTTTGATGCAAAGCAGGCACATAAAACACATCAGCAACAGCACTTTTTGCGCCATTCTTCAAAGTAATAGGAATATCTCCTTTACCACATGTAGGCACTTCATAATTATTACCAAAACGAACAGTGGATTTAAATGACTCATCCAAATTTTTAAATAATTCCTTCTTTCCAGTCATGTGGTTACTACATCCAGAGTCAACATACCACATGTTATTTTTAGACTCCCCAGCCACACCAGCAGAAAATAAGATTGTCTAATGCTTTTCACCAGAATCTTCAGCAACATTAGCATTGATATCCTTATTTTCTGATTTATTAGACCAACAATTCTTTTGGATATGGCCTACTTTACCACAATTAAAACATTTAGGCCCTTTTTGCTGATTATGGTTAGAATTATAAAAATTGCTTCTTTGTTGGGAGGAATTGTTACCTCTGCCGCGACCACGAGAGTTACCTCTTCCACGTCCATGACCTTTGAAATTCTGGCCAAGACCACTAGAAGCAGTATCGTTGGACGAATCTTCATTGCTTTTCTCCTTAGTAGTCTGAATTTTCACAGCTTGCAACACCTTCTCTACAGGTTCCTTTTCATGGGATTCATCCAATTTGCCATTAATTCGTTGTTCATGCAGCAGCAATGACCCTTGCAATTCATCAACTGACAAGGTTGACATCTCTTTTATTTCTTGCATCACGGCAACGACATGGTCAAACTTTAATAGCAAAGTATTCAAGACCTTTTCTACAATGAGTTGATCAGTAAGATCATACCCATTTAACTGCATCTCGTTCTTTATATCATTCAAACGAGAAAAATAAGACTCAATAGTCTCATTCTTTTCCATGCTGCATAGCTCGAACTTTCTTTTCAACGTTAACAAATTACTTTGTTGGACTTTGTCAACGCCTCGATACGTTTTGGCCAAAATATCCCATGCCTGTTTTGCGGTTTTAGCGGTGGATATTTTTCCAAATACAGAAACATCAATTGCCTGGTGTATTTGAGACAACACCAAACTGTCATTTTGTTTTGTCGCCTTAGTAGCATCCTTTACTAAATTTTCTTGAATATGGGCTAACAAATCAAATGCATTAAGATGCATTTCCATCTGAATCCTCCAAAAATTATAATCTTGTTTACCCTTTAATTTGGGTACAGAACAATTAATATTCCGATTCGCCATAACTTTCAAACACCAACCAAAGCTCTGATACCAGATGTTGGGATCTAAAATCAATAAATCCCAAAAGACTACCCAAAATCCGTGGTCAAAGCAAGAGCAAAAAGCTATTTCCTAAAGATCAATTTGAATGAATTGATGAAACCAACCGTTATAGCCTAGATGAAGGACTTGGCTGAACTTTCAGGAAAACACGTGCACACACGGACAAAACAAACACAAATTAATGATGGACCCACACAAGCAAAACAATTGCTTGAATTTGTAGGGAGAACTTCGGATAATTGAAGGAAAGAATTGGTAGGTGGCCCACGGTCAAACCAAACAAAGTCTGTAGGAAAGCTTCGGTCAACAAAATAGACCAAGAAAAGGAACAAAATTGATTTTGAAATCAAACTAGCCTTGCGGCTTTCAAACAAGACGGAGGCTCTATGTTTCTCTGTATTTTTCTCTCTCTCTGTATTTTTAAAAACATGAATAACATGTTTTATTTATAGGACTCAACTAAACCCTATACTTATTGAATTTGGTAACTACTAAACCAAAACCCAATATGATTAATAATTCTAAATCTAATAGAATTATTAAATTACAAATTATAAACCCAATAAGATACTAGAATACTTAGTTTAATTCTACTACACTTCCCTTGCTTTCTGCTAGAACTAGTGGGGCAAATGTGTTGAATTATGCTGATACATGGTTAATATGCCATGTAGGTGGTCTGTTGCATCCGTGCCAAGTTCAGTTTGTGTGGTGGAGAACGTCACTCTTTTTGGGTGCGGCAATTTGATGATGATTTGTCGATTGCAAAACAAGTTTTTGATGGGGGAAAGTAAGAGGTTTTTGTTGAACCTGCAATTGAAATGCTTAACAAGGATGCATTTTACTAGTGTTAGCAGAGTCAAAATTCTTAGTTCAGATCGAAGAGTTCTGACTTAGCAAATTATTAGCCCTGTTACGTATGCCCGTTAATGATTTTATTCCGAATTGAATGCCTAATCTACACTTGTAATGTTAATCTCTGTGATGATTTCAAAATGCATCTATTTTTGCTAGGGAAGAAGATGACGACTTTCAACCAAGGGTTGTGAGAGAGGTTCAGGCAAAACACAGAGAGAGGGAACCAAGAAAAAATCAAAACCGATCAAATCCAATTCAATCCGAAATTTGATCCGTTCCGAACATTTTGAATTGGACCGGATCAATTAATTTGAACAGCCCTAACAAAAACCAGAAAATCAATACTTATTTTCGTGGTGACAAATTTCACAACATTGGAACTGAATATAGAACTGCAGCGTTATGGAGTAAAAGAAGCATTCTATCACGTACCAAGTACCTACTTATAGAACTCCATCACCCCCAAATTACAAACAAAGCATTCTAACTTCATAGCTCTAAATCCAGCGGCAGTAGCCAATGTAAGAAACTCTCGTTGAGTTCTTTCTTTTCCTCCAGGGCATTGACTCATCATGAGCAGGTCACATTGGCAAGTGGCTTTAACGCTTGCACTAGTGTCCGGAATCATAGGAAGAAGTGCATCCATTACTATTACTTTTCCATTTTCTGGTAACGCCTTATAACAATTTTTCAGCACTTTCAAGCAATGTTCATCATCCCAATCATGAAGTGTCCGCTACAACACATTCATGCAGATTCAGTTATTTTAAGCAATCTAGTCAAAAGTCATTATTCTGATAAAACATCATTGGATTCTTGACCTCTACACTTTAATTATATTGGCACATTTACAATCAAAATGCTATGATGCTATCAACAACATATTAAGAAGGGCAAGTAAAATTTGATTTGAGGTACCAATATAAAGAAGTCAAACAAAAGATTATTGGGTGATACATTTTTAATTATTATGAATGGAACTGCAAATATTGCCTATTTCACAAACGTTCCTAAACCATGACTTCAGATTCCAACTAAAGTTCGTTGACAATTTCAAATTTACCTTCACAAGGATAGCATCACCTTCTGGAACAGTTTCGAACATGTCTCCCGCAACATGATCCACTCCTGCATATTCATCTTATTAAGAATACATATATATTGTAGTGTATTATATCAAATGAAAGAATTTTTTGCTGGGGGAATAGACAAAATCAATTCGATCCTTTTAGCCACAACTTTCACGGAGTTTGAAAATTAATAATGTCTTTCAAAAGCATAATGAGACCCTCTAATTTGCCGTTCGCATTATTATCATTTCCAGTTCGAAATGAACAAATTACTATAAAAATACAACAAATGCAATTGGTTGAGCAAGAGATTCAATAAAAGGCAGCACTATACCAGGATAAACAGGTGCATGTTGTATAACATGTGGCAAATCAAAGTTAATCCCCCTAATATTTGACCATTTGGTTGTAATAGCATTGAGGGTAACTCCAAGGCCACCACCCACATCTACCAAAGTTTTGACGTGCTCAAAGCCTTTGTAACTATCAAGAATTCTGTCAATGATAATAGTTGTATTGTTGATCATTCCTTGTTGAAGACTTCATTTAATCTGGGATCTCTTCTAGTATACTCGAATGGATTGGTACCATGCACCCTATCAAATGGAACTCCTCCTTCAACAACCGCATCACCTAACTGGTACCTAATTTTTTGTTCAAAAGTAGATTTTAGGATAAGAAAATATAAAATGTAGTGTATTAATGCTATTTGTTAGGAAGATAATTAAAATTGGTTTTGGACAGAAAGATAGAACACATGACAAGATTTCAAATTGTGCCAAAAGATAAGGAAGCACCATTTAAAAATTAATTCCGAAGTTCACTTTTAAAATTTTTTAGTCCAAAAAAAAAAATCATTTTGGAGTAAATTTCTACATTATCTTTATTAATAATAGTTTTATCTCCCCCACAAACAAAAAAAAATTTTGGGATAAAAAAAAGGGGAAATTGTGCATTTAGTAGTGCACTGTCTTATAACTAAAAAAATTATGCCTTATTCAAATTTCATCTTTTTTTTTGTTTTTTTTTTTTTTGACGGAGGGAGTGGTATGAAGAATAATAATGCATACATAATGGTATAATAGGATAGAAGATCAATGACATTAAAGGGTCCCTCACCAGCTTTCAATGGAAACTTTGTCTACAATCAACTCCATAAAGGGTCCCAGGGAAACTCCTTTCTTACTTCGTACAAAGTACTTGGCCACCGGTGTCAGCCCGTATATTCTTTGGCTACGGCCATCATCACCGTCAACGGAGGAGCATGTGAGCACGGAATAGCTAGCAAGGAGGCGCAGCATCCGATCAACCATAGGAGCGGCATTGGCATTTGGGGGGCCGTTAATCTCATTAGTATTAGTATTATTTCGAATTTTAGAAGGAGACAAGTGAGCAGCAATTTGGGAAGGGGAGAGTTGTGCTCCATGACCGGCTTCGGCAATGATCTCGAACAAGTCAAGCCGGATGGCAGCCATCAACACCATGGGAAGTGATACGGAGGTGGCCAGCTGCATGGCGTACGAGTAGTGCTGCTCTTCTTCTTGTAATATTTCAGCACAACCGTTTGCTAATGATTCCATATTCATATTCCTTGTAATTTGCTAAGATCCAATATAACTAAAGGTCTATAATACTTAATTGGATCTTTTTTATTTCTATCAAGGACGATGGAATTTAGTAACAACTTTAACCCTATATATAATAAGGGATTAAGGAGAAATGAGAATCGATCACGCTCTCAAGGGAAGGGATATGCTGTTGCGTGTTGCTATTATTTTTTATTCGATTGTGGCCTAGAAAAGTAAAAGAAATCTTAAACTCCTTTCTTAAGTCATTATCATAGCAAATTTCCAAATAACTAATTATTAGATATTTTATTTAGGCCATACTTTGTTTTTGAGTTTTTCCTCAAAAAAATTTTTTTAAAATAAATTAATATTGATGATTCAATTGGAGTTCCAGAAATGTTGTCAACTTTGAAGTCGATATCACGGTTATCGACTTTTAAGCAAAGGAACAATAACGGAACAGTAACTTAGTTTTTTACACAAATATTGACTTATTTATTCCAATTTACATAAATAATAATTTTTATTTTTATTTTTAAAATAATGAAACCAATATTTTGAAGGAAATCGACTTTAAAGCCGATAATTCGATCGATTTGAAATTTTAAAGTCAATTTTGAAAAAATCAACACAAAAAGTAAATTGTACTTAGATTATACATTTTTTAAATAATTTGAGAGATATTTAAATTTATCCTACATTTTACACCTTAATTTTAGAGAAATTTGGATTTATCCCAACTTTTACAACTTATCAACAAGGTCAAATATATTAATTTGATACATGAATTAAATTCCATTTTGTTTGTATCATGTCTATCAAAGTGGTATATGAATAAAATTACATTTATTTTTTAAAAAAGGCAAGTGAATTCCTATATATCATTTTGAGATGAAATTGTTTAATTCCAAGTATTGTGAGAATTAATGTTTTGTTTTTAATTAAACCCTACAAACTAGATTTCTTTTTAAGAACCTCTATGTTTGAGATGGATAGATAAGGAAAAGTGTGGAAATGAAGAGAAGAAACAAAATAATTTAAAAGGTTAAAATTTAGTTGTATAAGTTAACTATAAATCCTTTAAAAAGTTATATAGTGCAGAAGTAGATTCATACAGTATCAATTTTAAAGTCAATATTGTATGAATCAACTTCACAAGTTTGGAAACATAAATAAAAGCATCATTATTTTTTCAATGTATAATTATTTGGAAACCCTATTTTGTTAATATTTGAGTATTGTAGTTACATAACAAATTTCGGAAGCAATAAATTTTGATCAACATTTTTTAAGTAATCTTTTGTATATTGATATTCCATACTAATTTTTTGAATGGAGGAAAATTTTAATGCCTCAATTGTGAACCACAAAAACAAATATGAATATTTTGTTATATAATCATTGTTATATATAACATTTGTATAATATTTTTTTTGCACTTTATTCCGTAAGAAACTTTAGATATATATTTTTATTCACAAGATATTTTTTATTATTTAAAATTATAATTATATATTTTCATTTCGTAACAATACATGGGAAAACATGTACAAATTTATTGAGTTTAAAGGTTTATATTGTGATTTTTCAATTTTGATTTGTACAAATTTCTTCTTAAATATTTATTAGGGTTTAGCATTTAGGGGTGCCCATCCTCCCTTCCTCCTCGTCTAGATGCATCCCACCTTAGTCCATTCTGAAGTCAATTTTCCCATACCATGCATCAAATTGTTATAAAGTTCATTTGGAAAAACAAAATTCATTTCATTAGTTTGAATTTTTACTATTCTATAATTTAATAAGAAGTTATTACCATTTATGAGCGTTCTCATCCAATGCTCTGATACTTTTCATGATTTGAGCAAATTTGCACTGCTAGTGTAAACAAGCAGCTCAATGCATCAGTTCTGTCAAAGCAGTATTTTTGAACTTTGCACTAAAATTTGTTTTAAATATCTCTCAAATTGTTTAAAAAATGTATAATCTAAGTACAATTTACTTTGAGTGTTGATTTTTTCAAAATGAACTTTAAAATTTTAAATCGATCGAATTATCGGCTTTAAGTCGATTTTCTTCAAAATATTGGCTTCATTATTTTAAAAATAAAAAATAAAAAATATTTTTTATTTAAATTAGAGTAAATAAATCAATATTTGTGTAAAAAAATTAAGTTACCATTCCATTAATGTTCCTTTGCTTAAAAGTCGGATATGGACTTTAACATTTTCAGAAATCTAATTGAATCATTAATATTAATTTAATTTTTTTAAAAAGAAACAATATTCATCCTTTCACTCCTCTGCTTTTGTCCGAACTTGGAAGTCTGAGGCCGGCCTAGGGCCGCACTAGGAAGTCTGCGGCCGGCCTAGGGCCGTACTTGGAAGTCTGCTGCCGATATTTTATTTTGGCCATGCCTGTTTTTTTTTTGCTGCAGTTGGCAGTTTGTGGCCTCACATTGTTTTTATATATATAGTTTTGTTTTAGTTGTGTGCGGGCCAGCCGATTTTGGCTCTTTTAACTTTGTCCAGTTTTTCTTGTTTTGGCCAAATTTGGATGTTTCAATTTTTTCCGTTTTGGCCAGCTTGTTTTGGCCAATTTTGATTTCTAGATTTGTGACCTATATATTTTAATTAATATTATTTTGATCTTAATCTTCCTAAATCTTAGTATTTATCATTGATTGTACTCCTGATCATTTTTTTAATCTATTTTCAAACTCAAACTTATTTCGTCATATTGAGTTTGTGGAAAAATGTTAAAATATATTTAGAATATTCTTTTATAAATATGTCATGTTAAAATATGTTCAAAATATTTCTTGTAAATGTATTAGACAATATTTAGTCATAGTTTTTATTAGAAATCAGAGTTTAGTGCAAACTAAATTACGGTGGATCAATGCTAGTTAAGACAAATAGTTTTTGGGGTTATATAAGAAACATGCATACGGATTTGCATTTGTCTAAGTTTACACGTTGAATTAGAAAGTTCAGGAAAATTAGTTCTATTCCAATTCCACAACTAGAGTCACGAGTAGAGGTATTCAATATTTGGATAAGTCGAATATTCGCCCAAATCCAAACCGAAACCGAAACTAAATTTTTAGATTTGTGAGTTTCGGGTTAAACCGAAAACCAAACCGAAACCCGAATATATATTTATTTATTATTTATATGTATATATATTATATGTATAATTACATATAATATATATTTATGTATTATTTATATGAATATATATTATTTTTATAATTACATATAATATATAAAAATAAATTCGGGTTCGACCGAAAACCGAATAACCTAAACCGAATAAATCGAAATCGAATAAATCGAAAACCAAATAACCCGCCCGATGAATACCCCTAATCACAATATTTATAAGGGCAAATGACAACAAAATATTTATCCTTTTATTTGAAAGGTAAGATTGTCATAGCTTTGCTGCCAAAATTGTTAAAATTTACTCGTAAGTGGAGTTTAATTTTAATGTGAGAGGATATTCTTGCCTGTCATGACACCAAAAACATGCATACGAATATGTCATACTAGTTATAATTAAGTAATATTTAATTTTATTATATACATAGTTTATTATTATATTTATAAAATGTTGCTAACGAATTATATTATATATAAAATATAATTATTTATTTTTTCCGTTTAAATCTTAATTTGGTACGGGAGCCTTCTAAAATTATGTGCCTTAGGTTTACAAGGGTTTACATCCTTGGAGTTTGAGACTTAGGGGGTGTTTGTTTTGGGGGTTTGGGATGGGTTTGGATAGGTTTACTATCAAAAGGAGTGTTTGTTTTGTGGGAATGGATTCAGCAAAACCCTCCAAGAAAGCTTTAATCAAAAACCACCCCCCTCCCCTCCTTTTGTCAAAACCCACATTGATGGGTTTAGTTTTCCATGGCCCTCAATTTTGATGTGATGCGCCAATGAGCGCACATTTGTCATTGCAACCCCCCATAATTTGTAACCCCATTTTACCTTTTTTTTTTAATTTGTTTTTAAAAATAAATTTCACTAATTTATAGGAAATATTTTTCTCTACAAATTGACATGCACTTTGACTATTTTTTGAACAAGATATAATTTGTTAAATATCATATAATGTAAAATACTATTTTTATTATAATTTTAATATAAAATTTATTCCATTCCATTACAAAATAATACCAAACAACATAATTATTATCATTCCATTCTATTCCAAACCTTTCCATTCCACAAATCCATTCCATTCCTAAACCCACCATTTATACCAAGCGCCCCTTATTTGTCATTGGCCGAGATTCTCCTTAGAAAATCAAGAAAATTTGGTTGACTAAAATTGTTTTGTTTGTGCAGGACCTACGGGTTTTCCAGGCAAAAATAGATTCTTATTTTCGCCATACTTGTTCTTTTGGACATACATGGAAGTCTGTGGCGGGCCGTACTTGAAAGTTTGTGGCCTCACATTTTTTTTTTTGTTTTTTATATTGTTTTATTTTAGTTGTGTGCCGGCCAACCGAATTTGGCTCTTTCAACTTTGTCCAGTTTTTGGGAATCGGGCTTCACCTAGCCGGAAGGCTTCTCCCTCCACAAAAGTTACGGTACGTGCGGCGATTTAAGGTGTGATTCGGTACAAAAAAAAAAAAAAAAATTTCATTTTTTAAGGTAATTTTCTGGTCTTATAAAGAGGAGTTGTACTCTTTCTTTTTTTAAAATTTTTTCCTCTTTTTAGGAGATTTTGTTTTTTTATTAGAGATTTTGTGAATCGAACTTAGACGGTAAGATATTCGATGTTAATAGCAGAATAAAGAATTGAGGCAAATGCAATCTATTTTTCATCCGTCAACTCTACATATCAATTGCGATACTCCCGTAAAATTTAATAAGTTGGGTTTTCAGTCGCTTATCTAGTATAGTTAATTGATTTTGCTTATACTGTTTTCGTGATGTGGTTAGCTTTCCTTAGTCTCACTGTGAGAATTAAGGTTTTGTCTTGCCAGCAGGCAAATTTGTATATGTATTATTATTTAATATCAATACAACTATTGTTGTTGGTTAAAAAAAAAACTTTGTTCAATTTTTCATGTTTTGGCCAAACTTGGAATTTTCAGCTTGTTTTGGTTAGCTATAGTTTCTTGTTTTGGCTGATTTTGGTTTCTAGATTTGTGACCCATATGTTTTATTTAATATTATTTTGACCCTAATCTCTCCAAATTTTAGTGTTTATCACTGATTGTCCTCCTAATTGCTTTCTTGATCTGATTTCAAACTCAAACTTATTTTGTCACATTGACTTTGAGGAAAAATGTTAAAATATGTTTAGAATATTTTTTATATATGTCATGTTAAAATATGTTCAAAATATTTCTTGTAAATTTGTTAGACAATATTTAGTCATAATTTTTGTTGGAAAGCATTGTTTGGTGCAAACTAAATTACGGTGGATCAATGCTAGTTAAGACAAATACTTTTGGGTTTATATTAAGAAACATGCATACGGATTTGCATTTGTATAAGTTTACACGTCGAATTAGAAAGTTCAGGAAAATTAGTTCCATTCCAATTCCACAACTAGAGTCATAAGATTTATAAGGGCAAATGACACCAAAATATTTATCCTTTTATTTGAAAGGTAAGATTGTCATAGCTTTGCTGCCTAAATTGTTAAGGTTCACGCGTAAGTGGAGTTTAATTTTAATGTGAGAGGACATATATATATATATATAGATATCAAGATAGATAGATAGATTCTTGACTGTCATGACGACAAATTTCTCCAGATTCATGGGTGAATGAAAGGCCTCTGAATTTGGGCATGAGGGACTATTTATGAATACCAGAAGATTGTTAGGTGTCCTAATTAAAATGTCAATTCAAATTGTGGAACAACATATTGCTTGGTCACATTTGAGAGTGCACATATAAAAGCCTGTCCTGCTTTATACTGTGGAATATTTGGTTGGTAAGGAACAAAATACGTGTGATCCATACTAGATTCAACTAAAAGTTGAGTAGGAATCATCAATCACACTGCCTTATTAAACCACACGAGGAATCTCATTCACTTTTTCCCTCCTACAACTCTGGGAGGTGACCGTGTTGTCCCAGAGGATAAAAATAGTGTGGAAGGTTTTGTCTCTTTGCCATGGTTTAGTAGCTGGATCTTTTATGTAGCTATCTTATATCCTTTACGGACTGCTAAAGTTTACTAAACATGCTAGCAAGTGTGTTGTTAAATCACCAAAAAATAATTCCAACTTTTAAACCTTTCGTATCACAGCGAAAGTCGAGTTGTCTCATCAAAAAATGGTGGATTTATCTCTCTACTAAATAATTGAGAGTTGTTTTTAGACAATACTAAAAATGAAAAATGCAAAATAACAAATTAAGACTAAGTGTAATAATTAATACATAATTCAAAGTGGTAAAATTCAATAATTAACAAACTCTAGTCAAATGAATAATTTTAGGACTGATTCATTCAATTGGTCATTGACACAAGATTAATCTCATAAATTCACAAATAAATTGGTTATAGTCATTTAGTACCACCAAGCAACCAATTCCTCCTAATTTTGTTGGCAATTAAAAGACCCACATTAATCACTTTTCTTGTTAGTAAATAACTTAGGTACCACTATATAATTTAATTTACCCACAACATTAAGAATTAGAGAAACCCAATTCTAACCAATATACTCACACCGTGGTTGTTTCAATTAGACTGTTTATCTCTTGACACAATTAAATCACTTTTTCTTTCTCTCAAACGATCGATATAATATATAGTGGTAACATTTACAACATCACCCATCGCGATGAAAGCCTTAAATCTCGCATTGAGACTAAGTGTAATAGCTTGAGATATCCCAACAAAAAACAATACTCTACTACTAACATCAGAACCAACTAAATTCTATACCTAAGAGGCAAAAGAATATCTATCAAAGAAGAACAAAAATACACACTTCGCTTGATCCATTAACAACATATGATATTATAATGGCATTAATATCCAGAATCCATTTTGGATGGATATTATTACTATTATAGACATTGCCTCTGTAAAAAAATGTACCTGCTAATAACGAAAGAGACCATTAAACTTTATTACTAGTTCCTAGTCACAATCTTAAAACTAACCACCATTCAGTTAATTTACTTCTATAAATTCCAGCAATTCTGTCTGAGCTCTCTCCACAACTTCTTTTTTTTTTTTTCCAACCATTCATTTTGAAAGATCCATAAATTTCTTGTCTTCCAAAACATCCATAAAATGTATACCGTTAATTCTGCTCTATCTTGCCACAAAGTGTCATTTTTTCCATTGCAAATGTGAAGCCACCATTGCTTAAAGCTTAACTCATCACCATTCGTATCAAACCACCTGATCCAAGCAATTTCCCACACCTTTTTCGCCCTTGGGCCGTGAAGTAAGACATGATCAAGGTTTTCTTCAGAAGCTCCACACATTTTGCAAATGGGATCTTCTTGAATATCTCTTCTTAATAATTGGTATTTTGTAGGAAGAATACCATGCCAACATCTCTAAATAAAGTGTTTGAGCTTTCCTTTGATGCGAAGATTTCAACTGTGCTTCCAAACAACTTCCAATGCTTCCTTGGCTGAGCTAGTCTTTGCTTTTTGAAACTTCTCCTTGTGATTTTTGAGGCAGCTTGGTAGGTAGATTGGACTGTGTAATTGCCCTGTTTTGAAAGTGGCCACACAAGTTTATCTTTAGAATCACTTAGACAAACTCTTGGGCCAAGAATACTCACAATAGCATCAGCATCTGATTTATTCAAAATTTGACACACAAGGTCCTCATTCCAGCTATCACCCTTATCCTTCAAAAGCTCACTTGCCCATGTTGCCTTCTCACTCTAATGGGGTGTTTGGTTGGTGGGTTTGGGGGGAATGGAATAGTATAGAATGGAAATTGTTGTTTGGTTATTAGATTTGGGTTTAGGAAAAATCGTGGGGGTGGGTTTTGGTGAAACCCACCTGCCCTTTGGGTTTTGCTGGGAATGGAATCACTTGGACTCAAAACGATGTCATTTTGAGTCATTTTAAAAAAAATTTTTACCTGACAGGCGCATGCTGAAGTGACGAGTGCCCAATGGGTGCTTGCCACGTGTCTGGTGGTTGCAAACCCACCACAGGGTTTGCAACCATCATTTCACCTTTTTTTTCTTTTTTTAAAAACAGATTTAACTAATTTGTAGAAAATATTTTTCTCTACAAATTGACATGTATTTTGACTATTTTTGGAACAAGATATGATTTTCTTAAATATAATGTAATGTAAAATAATAATAACTTTATTATAATATTAATATTAAATTTTAATATAAAATTTATTAATATTAATATTAAATTTTAAGTTTAACATAAAATCTATTCCATTTCATTACAAAATAATACCAAACAACATAATTACTAGCATTCTATTCCATTCCAAACCTTTCCTTCTATCAAATCTATTCCATTCCTAAACCCACCGTTTATACCAAGCGCCACCTAAATAGGAATAGTTAAAGGACGATATAAGGGTCTTCTAGGAATCCAAGGGCTATCCCATATTCGGATAGATTTTCCATCCCTAACATATAACATGGCCCTCTCCAAGGATATATCGGTTTCCATCCAACACTTTCTCATCCATGAAGCATTTGTTTTAATTGAGGCATGTATTAGACCACCATCCGAAAATACTTGGCTTTAATTACCTTACTCATAAGAAGATTTGGTTGCGTAATAGAAATTCACGTAATCGTTGTCCTCTTGCTAATTGATTTTGTGTAGCTTTATCCTGATTAGAAGCAAATTGTGCAAAGGCCTCTAATTTTGCGAATTGTGCCAGTTCCAACTTTAATTTACCAGCTACCTGGTTCATGGCTTTAATTTGAGCCGCAGATCGACTCTAGAAACGGAAATACCCACATTAATAGCAGTTCGATTCCGCATTGAATGATCCAATAAACATGCCAATTGCTACTTCACTAAAACAATAAAACCTAGATGTTCTAGTTAACAATAGATTATATTGTCAATTAAATAATGGCGCCAATTATCCAATTCAACAACACAATTATAAATAATAAATTGCAGAAAATAAACAAATACACATGAATTTATAAGAACATTAAAAACAATAAGTCTCACAATTGTTGTAGAACCACCTTCAATTATCATTTAACTATAATAGAGATTTAGTTTCTAGACATGATAGAAAAATAAAAAGGAGAACAGAGAATAAAAGATGATGAAGAGAGACGATGTATTGAGGAGAGGAGGCGGTTGTTTCCCCTCTCTTTGCAGCTCTAGGGCTTTCTTTTATAGCCCAAGTTGTTTGCTAAAAGTTTGGTAAGTATCTTAATTCTAAAAGGTTACTAAAAGTAAATTCTATTCAAAAAGAGAAATATAACAAGAATATGATAATTACTCCTAACTAAAATAAAAGATTTATTTCCTAAAATCTTGTTGCAATATTTTCTTTCTTTAAATGCCTTTTAGTTGCCCAACAACTCCTCTTTTTAATAAAAATCTTGCTCAGTCAGTCAGTGCCTTAAGCGTGCCCACGCCTAACCACTGAAAGTCTTCTGGTCACATTTTTTTTTTCACCAAATTCAGCTTTTAAACCCCTTTTTCTTTAAACCTCTACTTTCAACATCTACAACACAAAAAGTAATCCAATCCATTAAATTCATCATAAAATCAACCAAATATCATGGAAATTATTAACAAAAGATATATATAAATTAAGCTCCATCAAATCCCCCAAACTAAACCAGGCTAGTCCTCAAGCATGCACTAAATCTACATATCCAATATCTTCCTCTCTATTCCTTCCCCTCTTTCAACTCATCTATGAGTAACTCAAGTCATTACACATTAAATATCTAAGTTGGAATAGAAATCCAGAGAATACGTATTCATAGCATGATCTTTCGAAAAAAAAAACATATGCATCTCATTAATTTCAACAATTTCATCGAAATCAAATGCGACAAAATTTGATACCCTCTTATAGGTTGCACTCTAATCACTTAAAGTGTTTAGGGGATCATTTAGCACTCAAATCAAACATAACATGTCATTACTATAGGCTTGCTCATATATCACATCTCTACTACTACATAAACATGCATCCATGCAAAAATCAAAGGGTCTTTATAAGGGTTGTAACGGGACTTAGGTAAGAGCTGGACAAAAATAGAGGAAAATTTAGGTTACGCATATCAAGATATGTGGGAATTTCCTTGCATGACTCAAAACCAACAATAATAGCACGTTAGAACCACTTCCTTAATCCAAATAACATGCATCCCCTTTTTGTAACTTCCTCATATAGTTGGACTTTTTGTATACAAAAGAGAACACTTTATTTGCCCAATCTTCATATTCATAGAGGAAAATTTTCACTATTTTTTTTCTCTTTTTTAATATTTTCTCTTCCTCTTTTTTTTGTGGTTCTTTTCTTTAAAACATTTTCTCATGTAATTCATTCCCACATACTCTTGACAAATGGTTTAACAATGGAAAACAAAAACAACAGTTTAAGGCAAACGATGTGGTGTTTCAACAAAGAAAGGCTAAGGCTCAAAATTGGCTAACTAAAGGTATATGTAACAGGATAACTTTTTAGAAAATCTATAGTGGCTAACCTAGATGCCCTTATCATTTCAGAGCATGAATCCAAAATGCGATCTCAACATGCATAACAAAGCAAGTTCTAGAATAAACATACCATATTTGAGAACACTCAACAAAGAAAAAAAGTAAGAAAAGGAAATGCTCTTAGCTCAAATGCTCACAAGTGTTTAAATGTATCAAGTATTGCACATTTTCACTCAATTCAATCATTAAAATCAATAAGATGCTTAGAGCTAATCATACTCAAAGTTGCTAATGCATATAACTCAAAGTTATTCTAAATGAGTATCAAAAGAGTGAATAATTTCAAAGAAGATATCAAAATGTCGAGCATACTTGGAAGGACTTTTTGCAAAAAAAATTTCCAGATGAAAAATTTAGGAATAACCATTGAAGCACAAGACACCCCCCCCCCCACACCTAAATCATACGTTGTCCTCAATGTATGGAAAATATGCTCACGCGGACAAGATTGAAAAAAAAATAAAGACAATGGAACAAGACACTTCCATAAATCGCGGCATACAACCGGAGCTATAGTGCAGGTGGGCAAGATGGGGTAAATCCTATATAAGGGAAGGAAGCATGAAGGTGGCAGTGCGACTTCGAGAGAACTAGTGGGGTGTAAGCAAGGATCAAACGGCACAGAAATCGGCCGCTGCGATAAGATGGCTGTGATCAAGGATTGGACAATCGAGAGCAACGATTGAATACTGTTACGACCACGGCTGAGCCGCGATGACGACGGTGGTGATGTGCTGGTGCCAATGTAATGAGTGGTGGTCAATGGGAGATGCTGTAAAAAGAAAAAGAAAGTGAAAGTGAAAGTTAAAGTGAAGGGGGTGGTGGGGCAAAAAAAACCCAAATAGAATCTCAAATCTTTTTTTTCTTTAAGTCTATTTTTGTTTTTTTTTTTTACTTTTGTAATTGAAGGCACTTGAAAAAAATAGAGGACTTAAATCTTTAAGCCATGGGCATGCCTAAGAAAGTGAAGTCTTCTGAAAAAAAAAGTCAATATGACTTAAAGCAAATAATAAAAGACTATGGAACGCTTAAGGAACAAAAGTCTTCTAGAAAAATACATCTCTCTAGCAGAAGACTATTACTTTTAGGACATGGTCACGCCTAAGGAAATGGGTCTTCTTCTGCGACCAATAGTAAAGTTTTGTTAGCTACAACATTTCTATACAAAGAAAGAAGGAAAAATAAAATGAGTTGGGTTGCCTCCCAATAAGCGCCTTTCTTTAGTGTCTTTGGCTTGACATTGCCTTAGTTTCATTTTTTATAATTTGGGTGTACCAAATTGACCTCCTCTTCATTAGAGACTTCACAATTGTCAAGAAAAGGCTTTAACCTGTGTCCATTAACTTTGGGAGTTTTGCTAGTCTCTAAATTTACAATACCAAAAACACCATGAGGATAAACATTGGTTACCACAAAAGATCCAAACCATCTTGATTTTAGCTTACCTAGCATAAACTTCAACTTTGAATAAAAAAGCAGTACCTTTTGGCCCATGTAAAACTCTTTACATTGCAAAAGCTTATCATGGAGGTGTTTTGTGCACTCCTTATAGATCCTTGCATTGTCATAGGCCTCCAAACGAATATCTTCTAACTCTTGGAGTTGTAACTTTTGTTCAATTCCCACCTCATTGAGGTCCAAATTGCATTGTTTAACTGCCCAAAAAGCACGATGTTCAATTTTAACTGGTAAATGGCAGAACTTATCATATACCAACTGATATGGCGACATGCCAATGGGAGTTTTGTATGTTGTGCGATAGGCCCATAATGCCTCTTCCAAATGGACACTCCAATTTTTACAGTTTGGTTTAACCGTTTTCTCCAAAATGTTCTTGATTTCTTGATTGCAGACTTTAGCTTTCCCGTTTGTTTGTGGATGGTAAGCTGTGGCAACCCGATGTTGAACGCCATGTTTGCACATCAAGACTTCGACAGTGCGGTTAAAAAAGTGTGATCCTTGATCACTAATTATTGCTCGAGGAATGCCAAACCTACTAAAAATGTTAGACTTGAGAAAGCCTACAACAACTTTAGAGTCATTAGTTTGGGTAACTTTAGCCTCTACCCACTTCGAGACATAATCTATAGCCAACAAAATATATTAAAAACCAAAAGAGTTAGGAAAATGTCTCATAAAGTCTATACCCCAGACATCGAAAATTTTCCAAAACAAAACAGGAGTTTGAGGCATTTCATTTCTAGGCGATAAATTACCCACTCTTTGACATTTTTCATAACTCTTGTAAAATGATAAGCATCTTTAAACAATGTTTGCTAATAAAACCCGCTATCAATAATTTTTCTAGCAGCCTTTTTGTGGCCAAAATGTCCACCACATGCATGATTATGACAATAAGCAAGTATGGACCGAATCTCCTCACTAGGCACACATCTACAAATGATTTGTTCTAGGCCTATTTTCCATTAATAAAGATCATCCCATATATAATACTTGTAGTCACTTTTAAGTTTGTCCCTTTTGGCCCTACTTATATCATTCTGCAATTTACCCATAACAATGAAATTCACAATATCAACATACCAAGGTTCATTACCTCATAGCTGAAATAGTTGTTCATCAGGAAATATTTCAAAAATTGGTAATGGCTCCTGTTCAGGAACCAATTTGTTTAAATGATCAACTATAGAATTGTCTACTCATTTGCGATCCTTAATCTTCTAATCAAACTCTTGTAGTAGCAAAATCCAACAGATGAGTATTGGTTTGGACTCCTTCTTTGACAACAGATATTTAAGAGCTGCATGGTTAGAGTAAACAATAACTTTATATCCTAATAAATAAGACCTAAACTTATCAAAAGCAAAGACAATGGCTAGAAGCTCCTTTTCAGTGGTGGAGTAGTTGCATTGCACAGGGTTCAAAGTCCTCGATGCATAATAGATCACATGGCTGCTCTTTCCATCTCTTTGACCTAGAACAACCACTACAGCATATGGACTCACATCATACATGAGTTCAAAGGGTAAATTCCAATTGGCTGGCTGTATTATTGGTGCGGAAGTGAGCAACGCTTTCAATTTGTCAAACACTTTTCTCTAGATTCGAAGGGAACATCTTGTTGCAACAGTCTTGACAATGGTTGTGCAATTCCTGAAAAGTCTTTGATGAACCTCCTATAAAAACCTGCATGACCAAGAAAGCTACGAATCTCTCTTACATTAGTGGGGTAAGGTAAACTTGCAATTAAATCAATCTAAACCTTATCTACTTCAATGCCTCTATATGAAATGGCATGACCTAAAACTATCCCTTCTTTAATCATAAAATGATATTTCTCATAATTAAAAACTAGGTTTGTCTTAATGCAACGTTTTAAAACCTTGGTTAAGAGATCCAAACATTGATCAAAAGAATTACCATAAACAGTAAAATCATCCATAAAAATGTCAATGCAATTCTCAATCAAATCAAAAAAAATGCTCATCATACATCTGCACTCACGTGCCCTCGCCTAATGCGCTTTTACAAGAACATTAAAAACAATAATTTTTTACAATTGTTGTAGAACTAGCCTTTGATTATCCTTCAACTAGAATACGGGTTTAGTTTCTAGACATGATATATGGTCAAACAAAAGTAAAAGGGAGAAAAGAGAGTGAAAGGCGATGGATAGAAGATGATGTATGCGTGTAGCCGCCAATTTCTCCTTTAGGCAACTCTAAGGTTCTCCTTTTATAACAAAAGTTATTTTCTAAAAGTTTGATAAGTATACTAATTCTAAAAAGTTACTAAAAACTAAATTCTATTCTAAAAAGGAAATATAACAAGAATAAGAAAATTACTCCTAACTAAAATAAAAGATTTATTTCCTAAAATCTTTGATACAATATTCTCTTTCTTTAATTGCCTTTTAGTCGCCCAAAAGACTCATCTTCTTGATAAAAATTTCATTTAGCCCGCTGCTTTAGACGCGTGCTACGATCGATAATGAAAGTCTTCTGGTTGAACTTTTAATGCACTCACGTGCCCTCGCCTAATGCCAGAAAGTCTTTTGGTCGGATTGTCTACAAAATCTTGCTTTTAAACCCTTTTTCTTCAAACCTCTACTTTCAACATCTACAATACAAAAACATAACTAAATCAATTAATTTCTTCCAAAAATCAACCATCTATTAGGGAAAATAATAACAAGAAATATATACAAATTAAGTTCTATCAAATTCCCCACACCCAAACCATGCTTGTCTTCAAACATGCACTAAATCTATATATCTAATATCTTTCTCTCCATTACTTCTCCTTTTTCAACTCATCTGCAAATAACTCAAAGTCTTTACACATTAAGGATCCAAGTCGGAATAGTAATCCCGAGAAAAAGAATTCATAGCATGATTCTAAACAAAACATATGCATATCATTAGTTTCAATGATTTCATCGAAATCAAATGCAACAAATTTGATACCCTCTCATAGGTTGCACTCTAATCACTCAAAGTGTTTAAGAGTTCATTTAGCACTCAAATCAAACATAACATGTCATTACCATAGGTTTGCTTATATATCACATCTCCACCACTAAATAAACATGAATCCATACAAAAAATCAAAGGGTCTTTACAAAGGTTGTGACGGGGCTTAGGTAAACGTGGGCAAAAAGAAATGAAAATTTGAATTACACAAATCAAGATATGTCCGAACTTCCTTGCATGACACGAAAGCAACATTTGTAGTACATTACAACAACTTTCTTTATTCCAAGCAACATTATCCCCTTCTTGCAAATTCAAAGCACAATTGGACATTTGGTATACAATAGAGAACATTGAACTTGTCCAATCTTCATATTTACAAAGGGATAATTTTCACTATTTTTTCTTTTTTTCATCATTTTTTCTTTTTTTTTTAAATTTTATTTATTTATTATTATTATTTTTTTCTTTTTCATTCAACAAGATGTTCATCATGCAATTCATTCCCACAAACTCTTCACAAAGGGTTCAACAATGGTAAACAAAGATGAAGGTTGAAGGCTAAACAATGAAGTGTTATAACAAAACAAAAAAAAAATGCTAAAACTCAAAATTGGCTAACAGGGGTATATGTAACAGGAGTTGGCTTTTAAAAAATCTAAAGTAGCTAAAATATGTTTCCTTATCATTTCAAAGCATGAATCTACAATGCGATCTCAACATGCATAACAAAGCAAGTTCTAAAATAAACATGCCATATTTGACAACACTCGAAAAAAGAAAATAGGAGCAAGAAAAGGAAAATGCCCTTAGTTCAAATGCTCACAAGTGTTTAATGTCTCAAATATTGCACATTCTCATTCAATTCAATCATTAAAATCAACAAGATGCTTCAAATTTTCCAAAACAAAAACTAATCATACTCACCTCATTCATACATTCCAACCCAAATCACTAATGCATATAACTCAAAGTTATTCTAAACGAGTATCAAAAGAGTGAGGAATTTCAAAGAAGATATCAAAATGGTGAGCATATTTGGAAGGACTTTTTGCCAAAAAAAAAAAATTGTACATGAAAAATTAGAAATAAACATTGAAGTACAAGGCACCTCCCCACCACACCCACCTAAATCATACATTTTTGTCAATGTATGGAAGATAAGTGCACGCGGACAAGAAAAGGAAAATAAAAATAAGGGAACAAGACATTTTCCTAACCCGCGAAAGAAAACCTAAGCTATGGCGCGGGTGGGCAAGGTGGGGTAAATCCTGCAAGAGTAAAAAAAGTAGCAACGTTGGCCTCAATGCACCAAATTCATTAAGTGAGGTCTTGTAGAAAATCTAGACTGTTCGATAGTGGAATGCTCGGCAACATAAGATATTGCTGAGAAATTATACGTTTACGAGACGATATTTTGATTCGCGGCATAGTTGAACAAAAAGAAGATTACCAGCACAAGAAAGAAAATAAGATAGAACAAAATAGTAACGCAACATAAACGATCAGTAGCAAAGCCATAAAGAAAGGAACTAAGAAATCAACTAGGAATTTTGCGTTCAGCAAGGTTGCCTATCTAAGAGAAAGAGGGGACTGGCGGCAAAAAACTCCTGCGGAAGGAAAAGATGGCGGCAGCAAATATGCGGTGCTGATTGGCAATGGTGAGGGTGAAGCATGATTGGAAGACAGAATGAAAGGATGAAAAGGACAATAAGAAGGGCAATGCCAAAACCCTAGTGATTGAAATAGAAATAGAACACCTAATTTAATTTCATTTGATTTTTTTTTTCAAATGAAGTCAATTGAAAAAAAATAAATGACTTAAAGTATTAAGGTGTGGGCACACCTAAAGAGTGAAAATCTTCTGGAAAACAAAGTCAAGGTAACTTAAAACAAAAAAACAGAAGACTATGTTACTTAAGTAGTGGGCATGCATATGGAAATGAGGTCTTCTGCTACAAACAACAATAAAGTTTTGTTAGCTACAACATATCTATAAAAAGAAAGAAAGAAAAAGAAAATGAATTGGGTTGCCTCCTAATAAGCGCCTTTCTTTAGTGTCTTTGGCTAGACAATGCCTTGGTTTTATTTTTTGTAATTTGGGTGGACCAAATTGACTTCCTCTTCATTAGAGACTTCAGAATTGTCAAGTAAAGGCTTTAACTTATGTCCATTAACTTTGAGAGTTTTGTTAGTCTCTAAATTTTCAATACCAAAAACACCGTGAGGATAAACATTGGTTACTACATAAGGTTCGAACCATCTTCATTTTAGCTTACCTAGCATAAGCTTCAACTTTGAATCAAAACGTAGTACCTTTTGGCCCGCGCAAAATTCTTTAAGTTGCAAAAGCTTATCATGGAGCTATTTTGTGCACTCTTTATGGATCCTTGCGTTGTCATAGGCCTCCAAACGAATCTCTTCTAACTCTTGGAGTTATAACTTTCGTTCAGCTCCTACCCCATTGGCGTCCAAATTGCATTGTTTAACTGCCCACAAAGAACGATGATCAATGTCAATTGGTAAATGGAAGAACTTACTGTATACCAACCAACATGGTGACATAGCAATGGCAGTTTTGTATGCTGTGCGATAGGCCCTAGAGTGCATATTCCAAACGAACACTCTAATCTTTACGATTTGGTTTAACCATTTTCTCCAAAATGTTATTGATTTCTCTATTGGTAACTTCAGCTTGCCCGTTTGTTTGTGGATGGTAGGCTATGGCAACCCGATGTTGAAGGCCATATTTGTGCAACAAGACTTTGACAGCACGATTACAAAAATGTGTCCCTTGATCATTTGATTATTGCTCAAGGAATCCCAAACCTACTAAAGATGTTAGACTAGAGAAAGCCTACAACAACCTTAGAGTAGTTAGTTTGGGTAGCTTTTGCTTCTACCCACTTTGAGACATAATCCACACCAACAAAATATAGCAAAACCAAAAGAGTCGTGAAAAGGTCCCATAAAACCCATACCCCAGACATAAAAAATTTCACAACACAAAATAAGAGTTTTGGACATTTCATTTATATGTGATAAATTACCCACCCTTTGACATCTTTCACAACTCTTGCAAAAATGGTAACCATCTTTAAGCAAAATTTTCCAATAAAAACCGCTATCAAGAATTTTCCTAGCGCCTTTTGGAGCAAAAATGTCCACCACATGAATGACTATGATAATAAGCAAGTATGGAACGAATCTCTTCATTAGGCACACATCTATGAATGATTTGGTCCAAACCTATTTTCCATGTATAAGGATCATCCCATATAGAATACTTAGGGTCACTTTTAAGTTTCTCCCTTTTAGCTCTATTATTTCATTTGGTAGTCTACCGATGATAATGAAATTTATTTGGCAGTTTAGCCCCACTATAACTACATGCCAGGGCTTATTACCTCATAGCTCAAATAGTTGTTCATCAGAAAATACCTCAAAAATTGGTAATAACTCCTATTTATGCACCAATCCGTTTAAATGGTTAACTACAGAATTGTCTACTCCTTTGCAATCCTTAATCTCCCAATCAAACTCTTGTAGCATCAAAATCCAGCGAATGAGTCTTGGTTTGGACTCCTTTTTTGACAATAGATATTTAAGAGCTGCATGGTCAGAGTAAACAATAACTTTAGATCCTAATAAATAAGACCTAAACTTGTCAAAAGCAAAGACAATGGCCATAAGCTCCTTTTAAGTGGTGGAGTAATTGCATTGAGCAATGTTCAAAGTCCTCAATGCAACATAGATTACATGGGTACTCTTTTCATCTTTTGACCTGTAACAGCCCTACAACTTATTGACTCACATCACACATGAATTCCAATTAGGTAGTTGTATAATTGGTGTGGAAGTGAGCAACGCCTTCAACTTGTCAAAAGCCAACCGACAATTTTCTCCAAATTCGAATGAAACATCTTGTTGTAGTAGTCTTGACAATGGTTGTGCAATTTTTGAGAAATCCTTGATTAACTTCCTATAAAAACTTGCATGACCAAGAAAGCTACAAATCTTCCTTACATTAGTGGGGTAAGGCAAACTAGTAATTAAATCAATCTTGGCCTTATCTACTTCGATGCCTCTATATGAAACAACATGGCCTAAAACTATCCCTTCTTTAACCATAAAATGACATTTTTCATAGTTAAGAACCAGGTTAGTCTCAATGAACGTTTCAAAACCTTGGTTAAGTGATCCAAACATTGATTAAAAGAATTACCATAAATAGTAAAATCATCCATAAAAATCTCAATGCAATTCTCAATCAAATCATTAAAAATGCTCATCACACATCTTTGAAACATACCTGGTGCATTGCACAGTCCAAAAGGCATATGACAATAAGCAAAAGTTCCAAATGAAAAAGTAAAAGTTAATTTTTCTTGGTCCTTTTGAGCTACAACAATTTGATAATACCCAGAATAACCATCTAAGAAACAAGAGAAAACTTTAACTACTAATCTCTCTAGCATCTCGTTAATAAATGGAAGTGGGAAATGATCATTCATTGTGGCTGAATTCAATTTCCTAAAATCAATGCACATCCTCCATCCATTTTGGAGTCTCATGGGCACTAACTCATTTTTCTCATTTTGAATGAGTGTAATTCCCAACTTCTTGGGCACTTCATGCACCAGGCTAACCCATTGGCTATCAATTATTGGGTAGATGATGCCCAATTCCAACAACTTGAGAATTTTTTTCTTGACTATTTACTTCATGGCTGGATTGAGTTTACGTTGCATTTCCCTTACAGGCATCGCATCAGGCTTTACCAAAATTTGATGCCTGCAAATTGAAGGACTAATTCTTATTATGTCTACCAAAGTCCATCCAATGGCTGTTTCAAACTCTCTTAAAACTCGCAAAAGCTTATCTTCTTGGACCTTGGTTAAGTCTTTTGCAATTATCATTGGTAACTCATTTACTCCCAAATACACATACTTTGGATGTTTGGGTAAAGACTTCAATTCTTACTTTGGAGCCTGTCTAACATGAGGGAGAATTCCCTCATCAGAAACCAGTAATAGTAAAAATGAATTTTCAAACCTGTTGAGGACTTGTAGTAGCGAGTACAACAACATGATTGCTTCTTGAATCTTCTCATTAATCTTTAGTGTCGCATCACTATCCATTTTTCTATTTTGTAATACAAAGTCTAATTCATCTTCCACAAAATTCTGCTCAAAATCAGCTTATACAATAAGGTCAATAATTCCAACATGACAAACAAACTCAGTATCCACTGGGTATTCCATGGTTTCCATAGTGTTAAAAGTACCTATTTCACCATCAAACTCAAGAGACAATGTACCCTTATGGACATCTATCTTGGTTCATGCAGTGCTTATGAATGGTTGATCCAATAAAATAATGCCAAATTTTGTAGAATGATCATCATCCATGTCAACAATGTAAAAATCAGTAGGGAAAATAAATTCATTTACCCTGACTAAGACATCTTCTGTAAGACTTTCAAGATAAATATTGAACCTATCAGCTAATTGAATTATCACCCTTGTTTCTTTTAAAAGTCCTAAATTCATAGATCTAAAAACTGACAAATGCATAATATTTATGGATGCACCTAGATTGAGCATACTTTTTTCTATCCTATGATTGCCTATTATGCAAGGTATAGTCAACATGAATTTTATTGCTTTACCTCTTTAATTGGTGGTTGTAACTTTTTAATGTTCTCATCTTTTTTTCTCTTCAACTTCAACACCCACTTTTGGTGATGTAATTTGCACTTCTTTTCCACTTCTAAGAGTCATGACACTAGCATTTTCTCGTGGGTTGATTACAACATGTGTTGGGAGCTTCCTTTATTTCCCTCAACATTATTTGAGAAAGTTGCGATTTGAGATATTTGTGATTCCAAATTCCGAATACTCACCCTCATTTCTTGTTGGGATCTTTGAAATTCCTATTGGAGATATATTACTAAATTAGAAAGGGTTTCCAGATTATCCTCAAGAAATGCACCATTATTGGATGTTGATGGTTGTGGATGTGATGGTTGTCTCGCTTGATATGGTTGTTGAAACCCTTATGGCTTGGATGCATAATTAAATTTTGGGTGATTCCTCCACCTCAGATTGTACGTGTTCGAATAGGGATCATATCTCTTTTGGGGTGGTCCTAGAAATTCTCCAACAGCATTCACAAATTCACTGGTGTTTTCTTGAAGAGTTGGGCATAAATCTGTTGAATGCCTAGAAACATCACATATTCCACAAGTTTTGACTTGTTGATTTTGGCCTGCAACCAATTTTTCAAGAATAGTGATTATAACCTCAAATTTTCAGTCAGAAAGAGAAGTGTTTACTTTGTTTACTTTCAATGAGAGATTATCTTGCCAATTCCTAAATTGTTGTGCATTTGCAACCATATTTGATATTAGAGTTCTTGCTTCGGCAGGAGTTTTGTTCACTAGAGCACCTCCACTTGCAAAATCAATCATATTCCGATCAATGATGGAAAAACCCTTATAGAAAAATTGTATAAGCAACTGCTTAGGGATTTGATGCTGAGGACAACTCACACACAATTGTTTAAATCTCTTCCAATACTCACAAAGAGTTTTTCCATGAGTTTTACGAATTCAAAAAATGTCCTTTCTAATATTCGCAGCCCTTGAAATAGGGAAAAGTTTCTCTAAAAATTGTTGCTTCATCTCATCCCATGTGGTGATTAAGCCAGATGGCAGATAGTATAACCAATCTTTGGCCCTGTCTACCAAAGAAAACGGAAAAGCCCTTAACTTAATCTACTCTTCAAATACCCCTTGTGGTTTTATGGTGGAGTATACCACGTGAAATTGCTTCAGATGTTTGTGGGGGTCCTCACCTGCAAGGCCACAAAAAGTTGGAAGTAAATGTATCAATCCAAATTTGTGTTCAAATGCTACCTCAAGATTAGGATATTGGATAGCTAGTGGTTGTTGTGTCACGTCCAGAGCTGCTACTTCCCGCAAAGTCCTTTGCGTAGCCATTCATTCTTCTTCTACAATCGTCTCTTCCTCAGAATCACTTGAGGTCTCAGCCAAATCAATTTCTAAATTTAAACATAGAGAAGATGCTTGACAACCTCATTCTCTAACCTACCTTCGTAATTGTCTGGCAGTCTTCACGATCTCTTAATTGTATTGAAGTTCACATGCATGAGAAGAACGAGGCATAAACCAATACAAATGAAAGGAGATTAAGATTTTAAAAAAAAAAATCAAAGAAATAAATCACAAATGTGACACCAGTTCCCCAGCAACAACGCCAAAATTTTGGCTTGTTGTTAAACCACCTAAAATAAATTCCAACTCTCAAATCTTCCGTAGTATAGTGGGAGTCAAATCGTCTCCTCAGGGAATGGTGGATTTATCTCTCAACAGAATAATTGGGGATTGTTTTTGACAAAGCTAAAAATTAAAAATACAAAATAACAAATTAAAACTAGATGTAGTAATTAACATGGAATTAGAAGTTGTAAAATTCAATAATTAACAAGCTCTAGTCAAAGAAATAATTTTAGAACTAATTCATTCAATTGGTCATTGACACAAGGTTAATCTTATAAATTTACAAATAAACTGGTTATAGTCATTTAGTACCACCAAACAACGAATTTTTCCTTACTTGTTAGCAATTATGTGACCTTTGTTAATCACTTCTCTTGTCGATAAATAACTTAGGTACCACCATAGAATTCAATTTACCACAAATTAAGAATTAGAGAAACCCTTTGTAACCAACAAACTTACACTATGCTTGTTTCAATTAGATTGTTTATCTTTTAACACAATTGAATCACTTACCAAGTAATAATCATGCCAATTGTTACATCACTAAAACAATCAAACCTTGACATTTTAGTTAGCAGTAGATTATATTGTCAATCAACTAATGGCGCCAATTATCCAATTAAACAACACAATTGTAAATAATAAATTGTAGAAAATAAACAAATACCCATGAATTTATAAGAACATTAAAAACAATAAGTCTCACAATTGTTGTAGAACCAGCCTTCAATTATCGTTCAACTAGAATAGGGGTTTAATTCCTAGATATAATAGATGGTAAAAGTAAAAAGGAGAAAAAAGAGTGAAAGGCGATTGAGAAAAGATGATGTGCGCGTGCAGCCGCCAATTCCTCATTTAGGCACCTCTAGGGTTCTCCTTTTATAACAAAAGTTGTTTCCTAAAAGTTTGATAAGTATACTAATTTTAGAAAGTTACTAAACTAAAAGAGGAAACATAAAAGACTCCTCTTCTTGATAAACATTTTGTTTAGCCCATCAGTGCTTTAGGCGTGCCCATGGCAGACAACTGAAAGTCTTCTGGTTGAACTTTTAATCCACTGACATCCCCATGCCTAAAACTAGAAGTCTTCTGGTCAGATTCTCCACAAAATCCTATTTTTAATCCCCTTTTTCTTCAAACCCCTACTTTCAACCTCTACAACACAAAACATAACTAAATCAATTAATTTCACCCTGAAATCAACCAAATATTAGGGAAAATAATAACAAGAAATATATACAATGTAAGTTCTATCATTCTATCGCCACCATCAACCTTCATCAGCTTTGTTGCCATTATACTTTTTTCACATCACTTTGCTACCCTCAGCATGTGTTACTACCAATCATTCTCTATGTTTGACGTGCTAATAGCTGTTCTATCCTAGTTTCTCCATCACTATTTTCACTTCACTTTGCTGGCCTCAGGATGCGTCACTACCAATCATTCTCTATGTTTGACGTGCTAATAGCTATTCTATCCTAGTTTCTCCATCACTATTCAATCCATCCAAAGCTTCCCCTTAGTTGGTTCTTCTTCTCCTTGCGTCAGACCTCTGTCGTTCTTTCTGCCAAAATTGTAGCTAGAAATTCCCTTAGTTGCCTTCAGAGTGGCATCTAGGTTTATTGAATCCACCTACATTCAAAGATGGCATTCATCCACAGTTACCACCTTATCTCCCCTAGCACCTAGTTCCTGCTTTCTAGATGTTTCATGTTTTCAAGAGAGTTCCTCACTCCCATCTTGTTTACTTGTATTTCTTATGACTCCTTTGATAATGTTCAAAAATTTATGTTTTTCATACTATGATTGACAAACACTCATCAAAGAAATATAAAGCAAGAAAAGAAAATTGCTCTTCATTTCCACAGCTTACAAAGGTATTCAATGTATCAAATCTTGCATGTCATCATTCAATTCAATCATCGAGATCAATGAGATACTTAAATTTTTGTAAGAAAATAATAATTATGCTTGTCTCTTTCATCTACTTCAACTCAAAACAAAAATACATTGTTTAGGTGTGAGGGAGAACTTGTGCTTTTCTGAAAAAATGCCTTGAATTTTTTTCTAATAAGTACAATGCATTTTTGGTTTGAGTTGAAGTACATGAAAGAGACCAGCATAATTATTATTTTTCTTACAAAAATTTAAGTATCTCATTGATCTCGATGATTGAATTGAATGATGATATGCAAGATTTGATACATTTGAATACCTTTTGTGAGCTTTTGAAATGAAGAGCAATTTTCTTTTCCTACTCTATATTTCTTTGATGAGTGTTTGTCAATCATAGTATGTTTATTCTAGAAATTGCTTTGTTATGCATGTTGAGACCATATTTATGAATTCATGAATTGAGATGATAATGACAACTTAGGTTTAACCAATTTTAACTTTCTATAAAGCTTACCTTTTTTGAGTCTTGTCTTTGTTTCTAACCATAAAGTTATTAGCCCTAAACTCTTGTTATGTCTACCTCGTTTAATCCTTGATAAAAATATGTGAGAATGGATTGCATGATACGTTTGGGTAACATGTGCTCCTAGAAATTTACAAAAAATCCAAAAAAAATGAAAAAAAAAAGAGAAGAAGAAAAGGGAGAAAAAGAAAATATGAAGAAAAAAAAGGGTTGAGAATGTTAAAATAAAAAAATAGAAAAGAGTGAGATATTATCCTTATGAAAAAAGAGGAAATTGGACTAAGTGAATACTTATGATTGTATTAATGAAATCCAATGGTGCTTCTATTTTGTGAATTGAAAAAAAGGATGATCTTTGCTTGAAATATTTGGAAGCTAATAGAAGTCTTATCTTTGCTATCTTTTGGGATATCATGCAAGGAATTCTTTCATATTTTGATTGGTATACCTTAATTCTTCCTTCTTACCGTTGTCTTTGCCCAAGCCCCATTACAACTATTATGAAGACCCTTTGATTTTTGTGTGAATTCATACTTTTAGTGGTGGAGATGTGATATATTTGCAAACCTATTGTAATGGCATGCTATATATTGACTTGAGTACTAAATTGAACCCCTAAACATTTTGAGTGCCTAGAGTGTAATCCTTGAGAGGGCATTCAATCTTGTTGCATTTGATTTTGATAAAATTGTTAGAATTGATGAAATACTGTGTTTTCCTTGCAAAATGTTTATACTATGAGTATTTATTCTCTAGATTGTTGTTTTAACTAGGATCCTTAATGCAAAATTAATTTTGAAACATTTTTGAAGGGATTGAGTGAAATTAAGAAATTCCAAAGATTATGTTTGTTCGTTGTATTCTAATTTTTGAATTCTTCAGGACAAGCATTATCTAGGTGTGGGGGAATTTGACAAGGTAATTAATGTGTATAGTTCTTGCATGTATATCCCCATATTGATAAAATATTGCACTAATGGATTGATTTTGGTTGTAATTTTGAATTAGATGCACTAAAGAGAATTTGGAATTTTTGGTGCTTAAAAAGCAAGTTTTTGCCATATGGAAGAAAAAAAATATATCATTTATGTAAGACTTGGGCGCGTATCCTGAACCTAAAGACTTGGGCGCGTATCCTGAACCTAAAGAAAAATTGAAGAATTAATAGATTGATGCAAATGCAGACTATTAGAACTGATGTATTGCCCGCTTACGAGGATTAAATTTAAAATTTAGGAAAATATTTTGGAAACTATATTTTTGTTATTGTTACTATTATTTAGTAATAATAGATAGTTTTTTAGTTATATAAAACTTTTGCTTTTAGGAATTATATTAAGGTTAGAGTTTGGATCTATTCCTAACTTTTAGTAAAGTTAATTTTAACCAACCACCTGATAAATAGAAGAGTTTATAACATCTTGAAAATAAATTGATCAATTCCAGTAAAGACAACTTTACTCACTGCTGTACACAAAAATAGTAGGACTTTTACTTTGTTAGGTAATTCGACACCCATCCTCCAACCTCGATTGCCCAATAAAAACGTAAGGATTAATATTATTTTATCTCTCATTGATAAACAAACACAAGTTACAACAAAAACCAGAAAATCAATACTTAATTTCGTTGTGACAAATTTCACAACAACATTGGAACTGAATATAGAACTGCGACGTTATGGAGTAAAAGAAGCATTCTATCACGTACCAAGTACCTACTTATAGAACTCCATCACCCCCAAATCACAAACAAAGCATTCTAACTTCATAGCTCTAAATCCAGCAGCAGTAGCCAATGTAAGAAACTCTCGTTGAGTTCTTTCTTTTCCTCCATGGAAATGAGTCATCATGCTCACGTCACACTGGCAAGTGGCTTTAACGCTTGCACTAGTGTCCGGAATCATAGGAAGAAGTGCATCGATTACTATTACTTTTCCATTTTCTGGCAACGCCTTATAACAATTTTTCAGCACTTTCAAGCAATGTTCATCATCCCAATCATGAAGTGTCCACTACAACATATTCATGCAGATTCAGTTAATTTAAGCAATCTAGTCAAAAGTCATTATTCTGATAAAACATCACTGGATTCTTGACCTCTACATTTTAATTATATTGGCACATTTACAATCAAAATGCTATCAACTATATATTAAGAAGGGCAATTAAAATTTGATTTGAGGTACTAATATAAAGAAGTTAAACAAAAGGTCATTGGGTGGTAGACTTTTAATTATTATGAATGGAACTGCAAATATTCCCTATTCACAAACGTTCATAAACCATGACTTAACAGATTCCAACTAAAGTTCATCGACAATTTCAAATTTACCTTCATAAGAAAAGCATCACCTTCTGGAACACTTTCAAACATGTCTCCCGCAACATGTTCCACTCCTGCATATTCATCTTATTAAGAATACATATATATGGTAGTGTATTATCAAATGAAAGAATTTTTTGCTGGGGGAATAGACAAAATTAATTTTATCCTTTTAGCCACTACAACTTTCACGGAGTTTGAAAATTAATGATGTCTTTCAAAAGCATAATGAGACCCTCTAACTTGCCGTTTGCATTATTATCATTTTCAGTTCGAAATGAACGAATTCTTATAAAAATACAACAAATGCAATTGGTTGAGCAAGAGATTCAATAAAAGGCAGCACTATACCAGGATAAACAGGTGCATGTTGTATAACATGTGGCAAATCAAAGTTAATCCCCCTAATATTTGACCATTTCGTTGTAATAGCATTGAGGGTAACTCCAAGGCCACCAGCCACATCTACCAAAGTTTTGACGTGCTCAAAGCCTTTGTAACTATCAAGAATTCTGTCAATGACAATAGTTGTAGGGTTGATCATTGCCTTGTTGAAGACTTCATTGAATCTGGGATCTCTTCCAGGATACTCGAATGCATTGGTACCATGCACCCTATCAAATGGAACTCCTCCTTCAACAACCGCATCACCTAACTGGTACCTAATTTTTTTGTTCAAAAGTAGATTTTAGTACGAGAAAATATAAAATGTAGTGTATTAATGGTCTTTTTTAGGAAGATAATTAAAATTGGTTTTGGACAGAAAGATAGAACACATGACAAGATTTCAAATTGTGCCAAAAGATAAGGAAGCACCATTTAAAAAGTAATTCCAAAGTTCACTTTTAAAATTTTTATAGTCCAAAAAAAATAAAAATTTGGAGCAAATTTTTATGTTATCTTTATTAATAATAGTTTTATATCCCCACACACAAAAAAAAAAGTTGGGATAAAAAAGGGGAAATTGTGCATTTAGTAATATATTAAAATAATGTATCTTATAACTAAAAAAATTATGACTTATTGAAAGTTCTTTTTTTTTTTTTTTTAATGGTGGGAGTGGTATGAAGAATAATAATGCATACATAATAAGATAGAAGATCAATGACATTAAAGGGTCCCTCACCAGCTTTCAATGAAAACTTTGTCTACACTCAACTCCAGCAAGGGTCCCAAGGAAACTCCTTTCTTATTTCGCACAAAGTACTTGGCCACCGGTGTCAGCCCGTATATTAATGGGCTACTGCCATCATCACCGTCAACGGAGGAGCATGTGAGCACGGCATAGCTAGCAAGGAGACGCAGCATCCGATCAAGCATAGGAGCGGCATTGGCATTTGGGGGGCCGTCAATCTCATTAGTATCAGTATTGTTTCGAATTTTAGAAGGAGACAAGTGGGCAGCAATTTGGGAAGGAGAGAGTTGCGCTCCAGGACCGGCTTCGGCAATGATCTCGAACAAGTCAAGCCTGATGGCAGCCAGCAACACCATGGGAAGTGATACGGAGTTGGCCAGCTGCATGGCGTACGAGAAGTGCTGCTCTTCTTCTTGTAATATTTGAGTACAACCGTTTGCTAATGATTCCATATTCATATTCCTTGTAATTTGCTAAGATCCAATATAACTAAAGGTCTATAATGCTTAATTGGATCGTTTTGATTTCTAGCAAGTACGATGGAATTTAGCAACAACTATGGCCCTATATATAATAAGGGATTAACGAGAAATGAGAATCGATCACGCTCTCTAGGGTAGGGATATGCTGTTGCTATCATTTTTTATTCGATTGTGGCCTAGAAAAGTAAAAGAAATCTTAAACTCCTTTCTTAAGTCATTATCATAGCAAATTTCCAAATAACTAATTATTAGATATATTATTTTGGCCATACTTGTTTTTCTGGATGCACTTGGAAGAAGCCTGTCGCCGGCCGCACTTGGAAGTCTGTCACCGGCCGTAGGGGCGCGCTTGGAAGTCTGTGGCCGGCCGCACTTGGAAGTTTGTGGCCTCACATTTTTTTTTTATATTGTTTTATTTTAGTTGTGTGCGGGCCAGCCGATTCTGGCTCTTTCAACTTTGTCTGGTTTTTCTTGTGTTGGCCAAACTTGGAAGTTTCAATTTGTTTCGTTTTGGCCAGCTTTAGTTTCTTGTTTTGGCCAATTTTGACTTCTACATGTGTGATTCATATATTTTGTTTAATATTATTTTTGTCTTAATTTTTCTAAATCTTAGTGTTTATCATCGATTATGCTTGTGATCGCTTTCTCAATTTTGTTTTCAAAATTAAACTTGCTTCGCTATTTTAGGTTTGAGAGAGGATGTTAAAATATATTCAAAATATTCTTGTATAAATATGTCATGTTAAAATATGTTCAAAATATTTCTTGTAAATATATTAAATAATATTTAGCCATAATTTTTGTTGGAAAGCAGAGTTTAGGGCAAACTAAATTACGGTGGATCAATGCTAGTTAAGACAAATACTTTTGGGTTTATATAAGAAACATGCATACGGATGTGCATTTGTCTAAGTTTACACGTCGAATTAGAAAGTTCAGGAAAATTAGTTCCATTCCAATTCGACAACTAGAGTCATAAGATTTATAAGGGCAAATGACACCAAAAATATTCATCCTTTAATTTGAAAGGTAAGATTGTCATAGCTTTAATTTGATAGGACATATATATATAGATATAGATATGTCGACAAATTTCTTGAGATTCATGAGGGAATGAAAGGTCTCTCAATTTGGGCATGAGGGACTATTTATGAATACCAGAAGAGTGTTAGGTTCCCTAATTAAAATGTCAGTTAAAATTGTGGAACAATATATTGCTTGGTCACATTTGAGAGTGCACATATAAAAGCCTGTCCCGCTTTATACTCTAGAATATTTGGTTGAAATGAAACAAAAAAGGTGTGATCCGTACTAGATTCAACTAAAATTTGAGTAGGAAGCATCAATCACACTGCCTTATTAAACCACACGAGGAATCTCATTCTCTTTTTCTCTCCTACAACTCTGGGGAGGTGACCGTGTTGTCCCGGAGGACATAAATGTTGATGAAAACTGGGACAGAAAACAAAGAAGGGAAGGAGAATCCAAAATTTGAAGTGACAAGAATTTTAACAGAGAATGGGAGAAGAAAGTGATGAATTTAAAGCGTGATTTCACTTTCCTTAAGGTGTTTATTGCCCTCTCTATACTTGCTAACAGAATCTTCAGACAATGTACCTCTAGGATACAAGAAATTCAATAGAAACTCTACAAAATAGCAAATTTTTGTGGTTTCTATAAAAAGTATCATTGTTCTGTATGTTGTTTGGTTTTCCAGTCATATCTTTATATATAAAGACATCTACAAACCATTGTACAACAGTTACAAACAGTTAGACATTTTCGAATGATAAGACACCAAATTGGATCACAACTCTTCAAACTTTGTTGAATGATAGAACACCAAATTGGGTCACAACTTTTCAAACTTTGACACTCTTTCATGTTGCAAACTACATTACCAACATTCCCCTACTTATTTTGTAACATGAAAGCCAAACTAGCACAGATGATTATCATGCATAAAGACAAATAACATAAGTTTTAAACTTGTGCTTAGTGTAGTCATTTCACAAGTCCTAATTAAGTCATAGGTGGCTAGATTGCTTAAACCTAGATTTAAAAATTAGGATAAAAAAGACACACACATGAACCAATCAATTCACAATACTTTCACATAATGATTAGCACTTTTACTGGCCATGTGCTCATCCTAGTTCATGATCATATACAAGAGATCATCCTAATTAAACTTTTGTTGGAAGTGGCACCACTGCCTTTGATCATATAGGTGAACTAAAATTCAAAACTTGAACACGGACGAAGGCTTGATCCGCAACCCAACACAATCCACAATTGCTCCGTTTCTCTAATTCACACACTTAGTGTAGTTTTGACATATTTCTTTCCCCCAACCTAAAGGCTAAGGTCCCACTAAGAAACATGTCAATTTTTGAGATCCAGACCTTTGATCTGTCAAGGTCAGAGTTTGGTGCAAAGGTCTCGCACATCTAGCCTAAAGACTGAGGTCCCATTAAGGAACATGCCAATTGCTGAGATCCAGACCTTAGTCTATCAAGGTCAGAGCCTAGTGCGAAGGTCCAGCACATCTCCGAGTTCCCAATGATCAAACACCAGATCACTTAGAATTTTGTTCATTAAGAGAATATCCCAACCTGCTCATTAATAGTTACTTTTGGCATTACACTTAGGAATGGTATACACAACAACATTATAGTGTCAAAGTCACTTATTAACAATTTTTTTTTACCCTTTAAACCTTGCAATTTAGGGGTAATACTAGAAGAAGGTTGGGTTCCCATTGCTAGTGATTCTAGTTGAAGGATTTTAATCCCATTCTAGACGTCGTCATATTCACCAAATCTCTTGCTAGAGGCTTTGTTAATGGATCCACCAAGTTGTTGTATGTTCTCAAAAATACAACTATGACAATGCCATCATTCAACATTTGCCTAATGTAAGCATGTCTTAGGCTTATAAGTCTAGATTTCCCATTGAAAACTTTATTCAATGCTCTAAACATATTAGCTTCACTATCACAATACAAGGCAATTGCTGGCATAGGTCTAGGCCATAAAGATATATCAAGTAATAAATCCATTAGCCACTTCACCTCCTTGCAAGCTGAAGAAAGAGCTATAAACTCGGCTTCCATGGTAAAGTCAAATATTACGGTTTGTTTCTTTGAGGCCCAAGAAATAGCTCCACCACCAAGCATAAAGATCCAACTGCTTGTAGACACTTGATCACTTATGCTAGTAATCCAACTAACATCTGAGAAGCCTTCAAGCACACTAGGGAAACTATTGTAAAAGAATCCCAAATCCTTAGTTCGTTTAAGGTAACCAAGGACTCTATTTATAGCTTTCCACTGATCTTGTCCTAGATTTTTAGCGTACCTAGCAAGCCTACATACTGCATATGATATATCCGGCCTTGTACAACTCATTGCATATATTAAACCCCCAATTACGCTAGCATATTTTAACTGAGCAATGGGTTTTCCATGATTCTCACATAACTTGAAGTTAGGATTGAAGGGAGTACTAACCTCTTTCACATTCAAATGTTGATACTTCTTTAGGATTTTATCAACATAATGTGACTGAGACAAGGCATAACCCTCACTATGCTTCCTAACTTTAATGCCTAAGATAGTATCTACTTCACCAAGATCTTTCATCTTGAATTAAGAAGACTTCTTAGTTTCAAGTATGCCTTTATAGTTGGTACTAACAATGAGCATGTCATCCACGTAGAGACAAATTATTACCCCATTCTCTTCACTAAATTTAGAATAAATACACTTATTAGCATTATTGTATCTAAAACCATGTGAGAGTAAGGCAGAATCAAACTTTCATGCCACTATTCTGGGGCTTGTTTTAGGCCATACAACAATTTAACTAGCTTGCACACCTTATGTTCATTTCCGGGCAACAAAAACCTCTCGGGTTGCTCCATTTACACCTCTTCATCAAGATCACCATTGAGAAAAGTTATTTTTACATCCATTTGATGCACAAACAGCTTATATAAGGATGCAAGTACCAACAACAATCTAACTGAGATGATACAAGCTACTGGTGCATATGTTTCAAAGTAATCAATTCCTTTCTTTTGTCTAAAGCCTTTAGCTACCAACCTAACTTTGTAGGTTAAAATGGTTCCATCGACATCATATTTTTTCCTAAATACCCACTTACAACCAAAAGGTTTGGAGCCATAAGGTAAGTTTACTAAGACAAAAGTATTATTTGCTAATATTGAGTGTATTTCGTCATTTATCGCTTCTTTCCAAAAAGCCACGTCCCCAGACTTCATTGCTTCACTGAAGGTATTGGGATCTTCTTCAATACTAAATCAAATAAGAATTTTATCTAGCACGAAGTCCCTATTGCCTTCAACTAAGAAGACAATGGCTTGTGAAGAAACAAAGTCGGAAGTTAATTGGTTTTCTTTCCTTTTCCTTTGACTTCTCCTTAGTTCACTAAGAATTTCATTAGGAGAGTCAAATTCCTTCTTTTCGGAACATTTGTTTCTGAATCCATAGATCTTTTTTCCTACTAGATAGGCTTCACCCTAAGGTTTCGAGGTGTGACCTTAGAATTTCTAGCATTTGTGGGTTTCGAGTTATGACCCGGAATTTCCAGCATCTCTGAGGTTCCAAGGTGTGACTTCAGAATTTTCAGCATCTTTGGGGTTTTAAGGTGTGACCTCAGAATTTCCAAGGAATTTATCCTCAAAGAACTCAACGTTCCTTGATTCCACAATCACATTGGAATCAAGATCAAGTAATTTATAGGCCTTAGAATTTTTAGCATAGCCCACAAACACACTTTTATGTGCTCTAGGTCCCAACTTGGTTTTTTTAAGGTTTGGGACACTATAATAGGCAATGCACCCCCAAACTTTTAAGTAACTTAAGTTTGGTTTTCTTCCTTTCCATAACTCATATGGGAACACTTTAGTTCTTAAGGATGGAATTCGATTGTGAAGATGATATGCAGCCAATAGTGCCTCACCCCACAAATTCTTTAGAAAACCCGAACTCACAATCATGGCATTTACCATATCTTGAAGAGTTCTATTTTTTCTTTTTGCTAAACTATTTTGTTCGGGAGTATAAGGTGCAATAGTTTGAGGCACTATACCATTTTATTCACAAAATTTTGAGAACTCATTAGAGAAGTATTCACCTCCTCTATCACTTCTCAAAATTTTGATTTTCTTATTCGATTGATTTTCAACTAGAGATTTTTAAGCTTTAAATAAACCAAAAGTTTCATCTTTTTCTTTCATTATATATACAAGCACATACTTAGAGCAGTCATCAATGAAAGTAATAAAATATCTATTTCCACCTCTAGTAAGAAAACCATTTAATTCAAACACATCGGAATGAAAAAGATCAAGTAAATTTGTGCTTTTTCCTATTTTAGGAAAAGGTAATCTAGTCATTTTTGATTGTTTGCAAATTTTACATTTTTTATTTACATCAACAAGATTTGAGATTAATCCATTTTTAGACATGTATTGCAATACTTTATAATTCACATGTCCTAATCTACTATACCATAAAGTATAAGAATAGTAAACCAAATAAATAGAACTCTCAACTTTATTAATGCTCAACTTAAACTTGCCATTACATGAATATCCCTTTCCTACAAAGACAGCATTTTTGGACAAGATAACATTGTTCCTTTCAAAAAAAGCCTTCAATCCTTTCTTGTTGAGAATATCCGCCAATGCAAGATTTTTTACCACATTTGGAAAATGAAGCACATTGGTAAGAATCACCTTTTTGCCAGAAGTGAAATGTAACTCAACATTTCCTCTCTCAAGCACTTTGACTCTTTTTTCATTGGCCATTACCACTTCATGTACCTCAAGCACTTCATAGTACTTGAACTATGTTCTATCATTGCAAACATGCATGGCTACCCCTAAATCATACCACCAATCTTTAAAAGAACAAGATGTAGCCATATGAACTTCCGTGACTGTCCCAACCGACACCATGGCTATGATTTCGAGGCCTTCCTCAACATGATCAGTATTGGGTGCACCATTGGTCTTTTGCCTTTTAGCAACCCTACACTCGGATTTATAGTGGCCCTTTTTGCCACAATTATAACATATCATATTCTTTTTCTTGTCCTTAGCATCACATTTTTCAGTCTTTTTCCTCTTAGAATTTTTAGGATTCTTTTCCTCAACAAGATTCACTTTAGTATCTTGTTCAGTTTCTTTCTTTTGTAGCATTCTAGCATCCTCTTCAATCCTAAGATGTTTCAAGATACTATTAATAGTCAAAACTTCATATGTATGCAAGAGATTTTTCTAATAATCATTCCAAGACATAGGAAGTTTAGCAATTATTGCACCAACTTGGAAAGATTCAGAAATTTCAACCCCCAAATCTTTAAGTTTTGGCACTATAACTTGCAAATTATGTGTTTGATCCATCAAAGAAGCATTATTAAGAAATTTGAATTCAAAATACTTCTTAATAAGGAACTTATCTGAGCCTTGCTTTTGAGTAGCATACTACCTCTCCAAAGTGTTCCAAATCTCCCTTGGCGATTTGATGGTCTTGAAGAGGTCGTAGAGGCTATCCGACAAAGTATTCAATATGTGCCCCCTACAAAGCACTTCGTCTTCAATCCATTTCTCCTTTTTTGCCTTGATTTCGTTAGAATCATTCTCCTTTGGTGCTGGAATTTCAAGAAAATCAAGATTGAGCACATAAGCAATGTTCAAGGTGGTAAGGAAGAACATGAGTTTGTCTTTCCACCTGTTGAAATTGGTTCCTGTTCCATCAAGCCTATCCAACTTCACAAAGTCTTGGTTCATAACTTTCACAGTTGTCTCCTTTGTGGTTTCCATCATAATAAACACCTTAAGATTGTTGATGAAAACTAGGACAGAAAATAGAGAAGGGAAGGAGAATCCAAGATTTGAAGTGATAAAAATTTTAACAGAGAGTGGGAGAATAAAGTGATGAATTTTAGGCGTGATTTCACTTTCCTTAAGGTGTTTATTGCCCTCTCTATGCTTGCTAACAAAATCTTCAGGCAATATAGCTCTAAAATACAAGAAATTCAATAGACAGTCTACAAAATAGCAAGTTTTTGTGTGGTTTCTATAAAAAGTATCGCTGTTTTCTAAGTTGTTTGGTTTTCCAATCGTATCTTTATAAATAAAGATATCTACAAACCGTTGTATAATAGTCACAATCTTTTCAGACTTTGCTGACTAATAGGACACCAAATTGGATCACAACTCTTCAGATTTTGACACTCTTTCATGTTGCAAACTACATTACCAACAAAAAATAGTGTGGGAGGTTTCATCTCTTTGCCAAGGTTTAGTAGCTGGATCTTTTGTGTTTTCTATTAAAGTTGATGGATCCTTCTATACTTCTAATAGGAAGGCTGCAGTGGCATGTTTCCTAAAGGACACAGATTGTAGTATCCTGTGCAAGAAGTCCCAAAAAAAAAAAAATGTAAAGCTTCAAATCCACTACAAGTTGTGGCTATCTTATATCCTCTACGGACTGTTGACGCAAAAAACTTACTAATAGATGTTGAGATTTTAGGCAGACAGTTTAAGGTCTGTATGTCATTAGTATCCTTAGGGAGGATGTTTGTAAAGCTCATAATTTAACATGCACTGAAAGGCTTAAATGCAATATATTATATATTAATGGAAGAACTTCTTTGACATACATACATACATATATATATATATATATATATATATATATAAGACCTACTTTTATAATTTGACCTAAAATAAATATTTACAAATCTTAATTGCAGGCCTTCTACCTCTTACTCCCTCTATCCCCTATCCCCCTCCCAAAAAAAAAAAAAAAAAAAAAACCACTTTGAATGAGGCATAATTTTTTTTAATTATAAGGTATAATATATTTAATATGCTATTAAATGTACAATTTTTTTTTATCTTTATTTTTAAGTACAAACCATATATATTCATTATTAATAACAATAATATAAAAATTTGTTTTAAAAGTCGACTCTTTTACTCTAACAATAAATATTTCAAAGGAATTGAGTATTAGTTACACCTATTTATTAATAAAAGACCCACATTCATTTATTCATTTGTGTGAACTCATTTAAACCCATCCCTAAGTCATAAGAATTTAAAAATCCACGCAAGGCACAAGAAGTGCTCGGATTATTTTTTCACATTTAGATAAATATTAATTTTAAAAATTTAAAAATTGATGTGTGTTTTTTTAAAATATGTAAGTAGTATTTATTTTAAATATTTTTACATTATCTTCTTAATTATGTAAATTGCTTGTTAAATTAATTTAAAATTAAAATAAATATTATAATAATATTACTTATTGAAATAGTGAGTTTTTCGTTATTAAAAATGTTATATTAAAAATGAATTATAGATAGGTAACACTATTAAAAAAAGTGCAATTTTTATTTGAACATTTAAGTTCAATACAATATATTCAAAAAAATTTAATTAAATTAGAATATAATACTTATCTGACAGTGTATATTAATTGTATATCTAAATCTACTTATTATATATGTATATAAACATGTCCCCTTTAAACAATGTCCATCTCTTTAAAATTTGACATGTATATTAACTGTCTATTTATAATTACAACATGTGTCCCTTTAGAAAAAAACCAGTAACGTCAATCATATGTATAATTTTAATTCTCTTTTGAAGTCCATATGCACTTATCATATGGAAATAATTTTGAATTCTATATATAATAGATAGATAGGCTTATAATAATTACTTCTTCTAATCTTTTTAAATTAAATTAAAATATAACTTTTATCTACCAGCATGTACTAATTTTATATCTACAATTACAATGCATGTCTCTTGAAAAGTTGTGTACTAATTGTATATCTACAATTATAACACATGTCTATTAAAAAGTTGGTAGGTTATTTATTTCACCATTTAGTTTTCTTCGTGTTGAAATTGGTACATAATCATTATTTTTTAAATATTTTTATCCTATCTCATTCAAATTTCAAATTTCAAAATTCAATTAAAATACAACACTTTTCCAAATCTACCAATTATCTTATATTTAGTCATTATCTTATTTAGTAAAAATCTGTCCCCGTTTTTAGGACATTTGAATTGCGTAGCATTTAGTAATTAAATTCAATTCATTTCCCCCTTTTTCAATTTTCAATAATAACCTCGAAAATTCACTTATTAAATAATGGATTTAATTTTCGGTAATTAAAAGAATGAATTAACTATTGACTTGAACTTTTATACAATTACTTTAATGGTACGTTTACAAGTCATTTGATTGATTTAGCTATCAATATATTTGTTTCTGTATTTAGTTATCGATATATTTGTGCCTCTATTTTTTATACATAAATTGTTTGCAAAAGATTTATGGTACTAGCTAATGTTTTGGTTAGGGGTAAAAATGCTATTAATAGTAAGATTCATTTTCATTTTTATTTTGATAATGCTATTGATAGTAAGATGTATTTTTATTCTGATAATTATAATATTAAAAGATGCATTATTAAAAATATATTAAGTGTGAGATGTAAACCTAATATATAACATAGATACTTGATTATTAGAATACATAAAACTATTGTAATGAACTTGATTATTTATGCAAAAGTAATAATTTTTTTCCTATAATAGTGATCTTACACCTAAAAGTAATATAATTTTCACCCAAAAAATAATATTTTAATTGCAAAAATTACTATATAATTTATTTTAATTTAAAATTATTTTTTAAAAAAACTATGTGATTTAGAAAGTAATAAAAAATAGTTAAAAATACTAAGAATACATTTGAAACACACACATATAAACATTTTTAAAAATAAGTTTAAAAATTGTGGTTAAGGGTGAATGGGTGGTAATGATATATATTTTTATTGATGAACTATAATGAATAGTAAAAATATGCTGTCAAAATTAATTTAAACTTATATGTAAATATAATAATTAATATGATTATCAATTATTTAAAATTTTAATTGAGATAAAGATAAAAAGATTTACGTAATAATTTTTTTTTTGAAAAGGACACTTATTTTAATTATAAATATACAATTAGTATTTGTGTTAAAATTTTGAAGAGTTGACTATTGTTTTCTATATATATACTAGAGTGATTCCATTTCCAACTACAATTAGGGCTCGTTTGGTTGGCAGGAAAGTAAAGTTAAAAGGGAATATGATTTTTAGGAATTTAATTATAAAGAAAATGAATACTTTTCTAGGAAATTTGAATTTTAGAAATTTAATTATGAGAATTATGAATATTTACCTATGTTTGGATAAAATAAAAATATTTATGGGAAAGTTAATGTAACAATGAATCACAAATATATTTTAAATATGATTTATTTGGCATATACATCTATTATATTATTCTTCTTATTTTATACTAGTGTAGAATTCCCATGCAAGGCATGGGATGTCTAATAATTTATTAAATACATATTGTTAAAAGTTTAGGGAAAACAAAAATTTTAAAATGTTTGTTGAATAAAAATTAAAATTAATAAAAGTATGAAATAATATTTGCTAAATAAAAATAATAATGATTATAATTTAAAAAGTAGTATAAAATGTAAAGCTCTAAATCATAAGTGCATATAAATCATAAAACTAATTGTAAGTTTAACTTTTATCATAGTTTTATATTGTATATTTCATTATAATATTTTGAAATTCTATATGTAGATAAATTGAATAATTACTCCCAAGAAATAAAAATATCAAACAATTAAAAAATCACAAAGCAAGAGACTAAAACTCTTATAAATAAATGTGAAATTACTCTACAAAAGTACAATTCATAGTGCCCAAAAATTCAAAATACAAAAAAAAAAAAGAAGTCAAATTAGGGTGGGTGGGGGTGCGAAGTAGATAAGGTCATAAAAAAAAGAAAAAAAGAGTAATAATTATTTAATTAATGATATAGATATTACAGCCAAAATTCTTTTATAATTACTAGGAAAAAAGTAAAATAATGAATTAATTATGAAAAAACATATCAATAAAAATTAAATTATTAAAAGGAATAATAAATTTTAACCATCTTCAAATTGATAAAAATGAATACATAGTAAATAGATAATCTTTTTAAAAGTTCGTAAGATTTAGAACTTTAACCATATTCTAATTATTAAATATTTATATTAATATTAATATTACGGGACTATAAAAAGATAATTTAATCCTTAATATTTATAACAATTACATTGATATCAACTGATAAAATTTTCCTTTTATATAATAGTGATTAATAATAGAGATAACTATTTTTAGTCTTTTAATCAAAATATAATTTGAAATTTCTTAATTTTGTCAATTGTAATATATAATAATATTTAAACCCAAAAAAACCTCATTTAAGATCAAATCAAACCACAATTTCAAAAAATTTAATGAGAAAAAATAAAAAATTACATTATTTTAAATTTTAATAAATTATGAATTTGAATAGCAAAACATTTTGAAGTAAATTTTTTTAAAAAATTTAAAATTGAAAAATAATTAAAATAGAAGTTTACATGACTAATAATTAAAAATAAAATATACGTGAGAGTCAAAAGAAAAAAAATAGATGAAATAATATTGAAAGTAAAAAATATGTTTATTTAAACTAAAATTCTAAAAAAGTAATCAGAATAACAACTTTTAATAAGGAATCTAAATCCTGGAATGTTGCACTTATTTTCCCTATTTTCAAGAATCTGATTACTTTTTCAAAAAAATTAAAACCGAAACAAACTAAGGAAAGTAATTAAATTACTTTCCCAAACTAACCAAACATAGGAATTTAAAACTAAGGAAACAAATTACTTTCCAAGTCAAGAATCCTTGCCAACCAGACAGGCCTTAAAGGAAAACTTATAGCATTCAATACTGTAATTGGTCCATTCACTACAAGAAAATTGGTCTTTAGTGAGCAAAGAGGCCGTGACAACAACATTTTTCGTCACCAAAAGTAGCCTTTAGCAACAAAAAAAATTTAGTCACAAAAAGTTGGTCACAAATGTATTCATTATTGACCACGCGAAAAAGTGGTCACTAAGTGGTCACTAAATGACATCTTTTTAATGACGAGAAAGAAAAAGTGGTCATCACATAGTCACTAATTGTTATAGTGTGAAAAAAAAACCGAAAGTTGATCACATTTAATGACCAATATTGGTGATGACGATTCCATTTGTCACAAAAAAATTACAAAATATGTTTTGGTGACCAAAAAAATCGTCACTAAATTTATGACTTTTAGTGACAATATTTTGTAGTCACTAAAAGGTTATGATTAGGCTAACAATGGATCTATCATTGGGCTTGCGTTAGTTTAGCTTACAAATTAATTGGGCTTATAAATGGACCTATGATTGGACTAACAAATTAGTATGATTGGACCTAACTTTATATTAATTGGACTTATATTATAAGAAATAAGGTTTGGGTTAAACAATTTTTTTATTGGGTCGAACTTAGTTAATTTGTATTATGACATTTAATTTTCATTAATTGTATGTTAACACCCTAATATTTATACATTTGCTATATAATTTTACTTAAGGTACATAATCATTTAGCATTAAAATACACTATTGACTAATAACCTTCTTTGACCAAGAATTATGATTGGGTTACACAATTTATTCAATAGACCGAAGTTAACTAATTTTTATTATGACTCTTAATTTATAATAATTATACTAAGACACATAATACTTATGAATTTGTCCACATAATTTTACACTAATAAAAAAAAAACCTTCTTTGATTGCCACCACTTATATAATGATTGGAATTGTTTGGCTAAAGATAATAATTGGGTTATGTAATTTATTCATTGGGCCAAACTTAACTTTTTTAATTTATGGCTCTTAATTTCTAATAATTGCACAAATACACCATAATATATATGAATTCACCTACATTATTGTACTTCAAACATAGAGACTTTTTTAAATACACTATAAATTAATTATAATTGGATTTCTTTGGCTAAGAATAATTACTAGACTAAGTTTATTTTTCTTTATGCCAAACTTAGCTTACTTATATTATAACTCTTAATTTGTAATAATTGTACTAGGACACTTCAATTTTTTTGTTTGTCCATATAATTGTCCATTAATCGCAAAGTTTTTTTGGTATTACAATAAATTATTGATTAGTACTAACACTACAAGAAAATTGACTTTTAGTGATAGAAAACACTGTGACGAAAAAAAATCTCGTTATAAATTTTATTAACAAGATATGTATTGGGCCATATAAGTAGGGATTTGATGAAATAAAATATTTTGGCCCACATTAATTGCACACAACTTATATAATGATTAGACTAATTGGGTTAAGGATAGTGATTGGATTATTTAATTTATTAATTTGGCCAAATTTAACTTTTTAAATTTTGCTTGTTAATTTTTATTAATTACACTAAGACACCCTAATATATATGAATTTGCCTACATTATTTTACTTCAAGAATTGAGTCTTTTTTTTAGATACACTATCAATTCATGGTAATAAAAAATTTTGACATTTATTACAACTATATTTCTTTATAAGCAAATAAGGAATAAAAAATATATAGTTTCAAACTAGTTATAGTTACTAATATAATATTATAACCACGTAGTTGTTAATACATATACATATATAGTTAGATGTAGAATGTATAAAAAAAGTAGTAAATACTTATACAGTTATACTCTATTTGTCCCAAAAAAAGAGTTCGGTTTTACCAATGTACAACTTTTTATTTATAGTCAACCAAATAGAGGTATAATTAATTTTATACTATTAATTTCCTCATTAATGGTATTATACATCAATACACCCTTTAATGTATTCTATCTCATTAAGGTATTTTGGAAATTTTGTTGAAAAATTAGCTTTGACTTTTGAAACTATACTCTTTTTTGAGACAAAAATTTGTTTTGAATTTGAACTCTTTTTTTGGGATAGAGTGAGTATATATATATATATAGTTAGGATTAAAATATATATAGTTAATACATATATATAATAGTTATGTAGTTATAATCAAAGTAATTATTACAAAGCATATATAGTTTAGTACATATATACATATACGTTTAATATACATAATTTTAAGCTCAACATGAAAATGTAAATATTATTTTTTAAAAAAATTATTTTAAAAAAAAATTATTTTAGCCATTTAATAACAAAGTAGTATTTTAAAATTTTAATTTTTTTTTAAAAAATCAAATTAGAATTTTATTAAATTAAGATAGTATTATAAAGTGAAAAATTGATTACTGCTTACAAGTAAATTTTTTTAATAATTAATAATTAAATAAAAATTTGAGTGCTTAAAACACCAAAACCAGGGAAAATGAATTTGGGGAAGAGGAAAAAGCCGGAGGCGCTAAAGCATTTTTTCACTTTTACCAACACTTAACAAAATTTCAATCAAACAGTTGGTCCTTTCTGAAAATCCCTCTTCCCTCTTTTTTAAACAGAATCAGTGAGGGACAGGGGAGCTAGAAACAGAGAAAGGAAAATGAAGAAGATTTTGTCATTGGAGACAATGGACATACCCGACGAGGTAAAGATTAAGGTGAAGGCCAAGCAGATCGAGGTTGAGGGTCCACGCGGAAAACTTGTCCGCAATTTCAAGCATTTGAACCTTGATTTCCAGCTCATCACCAACGAAGCCACTGGAAAGAGAAAGCTCAAGGTCGATGCTTGGTTTGGGTCCCGCAAAGCCATCGCCGCTATCCGTACCGCCCTCAACCACGTCAATAATCTCATCAATGGCGTCCTCAAGGGTTACTGCTACAAGATACAATTCGTCTACACCCATTTTCGATTGCAAACGAGTCAGCTCGGATTTCGATTGCAGCTACCCCCCGGATTTTAGACGTGCAACTCAGATCTTCCTTATCTCTGAAGCTCGTAAGCTATTTCCGCAGGTCCATAGCTTTCAAGTTTCAAGTGTATTTTGTTGACGAGTTTCAGAGTTTGATGATTCTGTGATTGGGTTGTGAATTGTGATTGAGCTGTGTGTGATTGGTCTGTGATTGTTGCAATTTGTAGAGAAATTGTTGTCATTTGTAGAGTTAGTTGGCTTGGTGATGTTTGGGTGTATAACTTGTTTGACAAAACGCCCCAAAGAAACTTGGGTATTCCCTTTTATAAAAAGATAAAGTAAATGAGTCTTGTTCTTGCAACCTTTTGATTTGTTCCTCCTCTAAATTCAAAATATTTATCCTCTTTGATAGCATTGACTTCAAAATGAGGACCATTGAGCTTGATGGAAAGCGAATCAAGTTGCAAATATGGGATACAGTAGGTCAAGAGCGGTTTTGAACTATCACAACAGGTGCATAGTTGTTCTTTTTCCTTAGATTTTTAGGTTTAACTGGTACTTCTTTGATGGCATATGGTGGAAGTTTGGTCCTTTTATGCATTGGCTTTTCTTTTGCCTCTTTGTTGGATTTCTTTTTTGACACTTTTGAGTGGGTATGTGAGCTATATAGTGTTGTTTATCCTATGTAGAACTCTTGAAGTTCTATTACTATATTTATATGCAGTCTTGTTGTGGTTGGTATTTTATGGCACTCAATCAAGCATCTTGGCAATATGATCATATTGGTTTATGTGCATATTTGAAAGTAGCAGCCTTAAGTAAGCTTCATTTTCTTTAATATTGATCATGCTATCAAAATTGCAAAGCTATTTTTGTCCATGCTTGCCATTTTCTATTGAGGTTATTCTGGGAATGCTTGTTATATTTTAAGCTTTAAGTTGCTTTTATATTTTTTTTTTCCATAGTTAATGGTTGGCAACAATTTGCTTTTAATTTATGCAGCTTACTATCGTGGAGCCATGGGTATATTGCTACTTTATGATGTAACAGATGAATCCTCTTTCAACAGTAAGGTTTTGATTAGTTTTGTTCAGCTTCTCTAAGTCTGGTTGTTTTTCATGGATGTATCTTCTTTTGTTATTATAAATTTTTATGAGGAAACACCCAAAATCGTCCTCCACATTTCACCGAATAATCTTTTTTATCCTCCACTTTTAAAACGGGAATAAATAGTCCTTCAAATTTCAAAGACCAAAATTTGAAGGAAAATTTCAGGACAAAACGTTCCCGTTTATGAAATTTGAAGGACTAAAAGTTCCCGTTTATTTCACAAATAGTACCAAAAGTTCCAATTTATGAAATTTGAAGGACTATTTATTCCCGTTTTAAAAGTGGAGGATGAAAAAGATTATTTGTTGAAATGTGGAGGATGATTTTGGGTGTTTCCTCAAATTTTTATTTTTATGTTTTAGAATGCTTTCATTTCATCAAGCATTCTTCATTTCCTTTATGTACGTACACTTGTGGCCTTTTGAATTCTATTAACCTAATGATGAAAGTATGAATTCTCTTTTTATCTCTCAATTGTGTTTTGGCGTACCTTCTTTCTTTTAGATTATAGTTCTTCTACTAGGCTTTTAGATTATATTTGATATTTCAGACATCAGAAATTGGATCCGCAACATTGAGCAACATGCTTCGGATAATGTCAACAAAATACTAGTTGGAAACAAGGTTGACATGGATGAAAGCGAAAGGTTAGGTGATCATACTTATAAACAATTTGTCATGAGGTTTGCTTCTTCAGGGAAATCAGTTGGTTTGGTTGGACTTTGACTTCATAATTCTCCTTTCCTTTACATTGTATGAACTATTCCTTACAAAGTTTTGAATTTCTAAATAATTTCTGCTATAGGCTATTCGGACTTCAAAGGGTCAAGCTCTTGCTCATGAGCATGGCATCAAGTTCTTTGAAACAGTAACTTGATTTGATTCTGATGTTCTATCTTTATAATAGGCATGATTTTTCTTAACCTCTGGAACATAAACTTCAAAGTGCAAAGACAAACATGAATGTGGAGGAAGTTTTCTTTTCAATAGCTATAGATATAAAGCAAAGGCTCTCAGAATCGGATTCCAAGATTGAGGTACAAGACTTTGTTTTGCAGCTCTTTTTCATTGTATAATTATGAATGCCGCCATTTTAAAGACTAAATTGGCATAGATGAAGACTGAATTTTTGGTTTTTTTCTGATTTTTTCTAGCTTTTTTCCTGGTTTTGTCTGAATTATTTCTGGACTTATTTTTCTGTTTTTTCTAGACTGAATTAGACTGAATTGAATTGTTTCTGGACTATTTTGATGGACTGAAATGAATTGGCATAGGTGAAGATTGAATTTTTGGTTTTTTCTAGTTTTTTCCTAGTTTTTTCTGAACTGTTTTGCTGAACTGTTTCTGGACTATTTTTTTCTATTTTTTCTGGATTGAATTGGACTGAACTGAATTGTTTCTGGATTATTTTGATGGACTGAAATGAATTGGTGTAAATGAAGACTGAATTTTTGGTTTTTTTCTAGTTTTTTTCTTGGTTTTTCTGAACTGTTGTTCGCAACATATGTTTTGTTTCCTTTTTCAATAATTAATTGAAGTTCTATATCTTTCTATCTTCTTTAACAGGAAGTCTGAAATGGTGATTAAGAAAAAGGGAATGAAAGAACACCACTTGTGGCAGAAAAGAGATTCTTCTAGGTCTGGACAAAAAGCACTAAATCTTATTCGCAATGTATGTTTTGTTTTCTTTATTAGTAGTCAATGTGTTATTGTCACATGTATGTCTTGTTTTCTTCTAAAGAGTCCATTCTCTAGCTTTGACAACTAAAGGATGAATGCTTTTGATGGTGTTTTAATTAGATAATTTCCTCACATATATAGTGGCTTTATTGGATTTAATCACTTGGCTTTCTCATCACATTGTGTTGTTTAAGGAAAATCTTTCACTTTGCAGATTTCTGGACTTCCAAATGAAAAAGAAGCTGTATATGGTGCCTCAGATAAATGGATAGCTTGGGGGACTGAATTTCCATTGATTGCTGCAGCTAAAGCTCTAAGAATTTTGAGAAAAAAGAGACAGTGGCTGTATATGGTATCTTAGATAAATGGATAGCTTGGAAACTTTAGTTGTGTACTTTTGTAGGATGAGAAATGTTGTTTTTGTTTTGGTGCATTAACTTTAGATGCTTATGCTTTTGTTTTTGTACATCATTAGGTTGATATTTTCCTAACTCTTTTGTCGTGTAAATGATATAACGGTCATATTTTGTAGAGATATGTTAGTTTTATCTATTGTTCAATACTTTATGTACAATTAATACCAAATAATAAATTTAATGGCAAATTGGTGAGAAAATAATCTGGTCACTAATGGTTGTCTATATGACAATACGTGACAACAATATTTCATCACTAATTATTGTTATTTGTTCACAATTTGCTGACGACTTTAAAAGGTCACAAATGGTGTTGACTTTCTTACATTTCTTGACCATCATATGTGGTGACCAAAAGTGGTCACCAATTACTATTTTTTTGTGACCAGCAATTATCAGTGACTGAAAATGTTATGTTTTGGTGACCACTTTATGTCGTCACTAAGAGCGTGACGACTTTTTATGGTCACCATCTAGTACCAATTAGTGACCATCGTGTAACCAATGTGTATTACTAACCGACCTTTGCCAACCACCACGTGACCACAGAATTTTGGTCACTAAATCCCATTTGTGACGATTATTATATATTTAGTGACCATTTTGACTTGTCACTAAAGGCTAATTTTTTTGTAGTGATTAGACCACATAGTGGTTATATCACTCTTTAATTTATATGTGATTGTAAAAATAAAGGAAATAAATTACAAAGAAAGATTGCCAATGCACCCTCCAAAGGAAGCTATTGGAGAAACAAACAAAACCATGAGGATTTCTAAAGTAAATAATCAACTAGTAAATGGTTGTGGATTATCTCTACACAAATTTTTTCTATCCTTTCATTTATGGTTTGGAGAGCTTTAATTAATTCAATTCGAAGCATTTGAATGTATACCTTGAATGATAATAATTGACCCAAAAAAAAAAAAACCAAACAGGTCTTATCTTTTAATTTTAACCAACAGATGAAGTTTATTATCAAATTAATTGTAGTAGTATAGATTTCACCTTTCAAAGGAAATAAAAAAAGAAAATTTAAGAAAAAAAAATATATAATTAAAGTCACGGACCAACTTTCAATGAAGACTCTATCTTGAAGCAACTCAAGCAAGGGACTGAGGGAAACTCATCCTTTATTCCGTTCAAAGCACTTGGCCACCAATGCCAGCTCGTACGTACACTCTTTGGCTATAGCCACAATCGTCGTCAATGGAGGAGCACGAGAGCATAGAGTAACTAGAGAGGAGGCTCAGCATCCGATCAAGCATAGGAGGGGCATTGGTATTTGTGGGGTTGTTAACCTCATTAGTATTAGTATTATTTTGACTCGAAGGAGTGAGAGACAAGTGGTCAATGGTGAAGCTCTTCGACGTAGCTACTGACATCCGGTACACGAACCACCTGCAAAATATGGGGACGAGATCTCCGGACACTCAAGTCAAATGATGTTCAAGAAAAATGTATTTCATTAGGAGTAGAATTAGTTACCTCTATCTAGTAATGAATATTTTCTTTATATAGTAGTTTTCTCCTAATAAAATCCTACTATCCTTCTTATTTGTTTCTTATTTGTTTGTGCTCACGATAAGGGGGAACCTAATTTCAGGTCATCCTTATTCCTATCAACTAGTCCCCAGCCCTCGAGTCGAATTCCCTTAAACAATATACATAAGCCGAGTTAGGGGCCAGACCGCTAGACGACTTCCAAGCAACTTGCTGCAAATGCGATAGATGAGGTGTCAGCGTGAGAGCACGCACACATAGCTTGACTCACAAGGCGTGAGATGTGTCACTTCAAATTTTGAAATCACCATTAATTTTGGCGGGCTAACAAAATACACTTAGGCTTCGTTTGGATTGTTCTTAGTTGAGAAAAGTTGTATTGGAATGTGTGAAAATTTTGATGAGTATTTTTTGATAGAAAAAATATTTTGGAGGGAAAAATAAGAGGGAAAATTTTTTAAAATTATGTGAGAGAAATTTGTGTGGGAAAATTTGAATTTTAAATTTTGAAATAAAAATTTGGATAGTTTATTTTTATTTGAAAATTTTCTTATTTGCAAATACAAACTTCCTATCCAAACGAGACCTTATCTTTTAACCCCCCCACTTTCCGGCTCCTTACAACCATTTTCCCTTCTTGCTTTTGACTTTCATCCTTGACCCGCTCCTTTGTTTCCATGCACTCTCCAAGAAATTTGTAAAAATAGCAGCTTTTGGAGGAACATTTACAAAAATAACAACTCCCATAATTTCTTTGCCAAACTAGCAAGTCAAGAGTGTTTGACCATGTAAAAAGACCAAAATACCCTTCTTCGATAATTTTATCATTTCTCTCTCTTTTGTTGTTCTGTCTCCATTTCATTTTTTGTCTCCCTCTTCAACCCTCTGTTCCATCACAACCTTCTGTTCGAATAGGTGTTGTTGCTTTTCGTTTTTGAAATTGAAATAGAAGTTGGTGTTGGTGTTGAGTCCTCCAGCCCCATTAGGACTTGTAAACAAATTCTATGTACCGCTACCACCTAAAGGAAATCCAAGATTATTACCATCACTTTTGTTCAGCACCAAAAACAAGGTGAGTTGAATGATGAATGTTTGACATGGTGTTTGACATGATGTTCGACATTGTATTCGACATTCGACATCAAATTCGACGTCAAATTCAACATGAATTATGAAAATTTTGACATAAAATTTGATGTCAAATTTGACGTCAAATTCCACATCAAATTCGACATAAAATTCGACATGAATTATGTCAAATTCGACATAAAAATCAACGTCAAACTCTTTTTCTTTCTCCTCTGAAAACTCCCGGGCCTCTTCTCTTCTCTAGAGAGGCTACCCTCTTTCTACGGAGCGGCCCTCTTCCTTTTTGAAAAACAAAAACCTAACCTCCCTTGAGAGAAAAACATTCAACTAGGGGAAACACAAAATCAGCTACCAAAAGAAAACAGGGAGGCAGCAGCCAAAGAAAGAAAGCAACAGCCCTTAGAGCAAAATATATGCAACACAAAAAGACAAGGAGAGGGCAGTTTCCCTGGGAACAAAAGAAAACAACCGGAGAAGACAACAAAGCACAAGACACAAGAACAACCACCTAGGGGAAGGAATTTTACAGTCGCACAAAACACAAGAACAACCACTTGCGGAAGGAATTTTTCAACCGCTTAGAAGACAACGAAGGACAAAAACCCGCCCATTATTTTGGTGGGAGACCGGCTGCTCTTGCTGGAAGCTAATGTCAAATTTGATGTGGAATTTTATGTAAAATTTGACATAATTCATATCTAATTCATGTCAAATTTGATGTCGAATTTGACGTCAAATTTTATGTCGAATTTGACGTCAAATTTTATGTCGAATTTGATGTCGAATGTCGAATACAATGTCGAACACCATGTCAAAAATTCATCATTCAACCTACCTTGTTGTTGGTGCTGAACAAAAGTGATGGTAATAATCTTGGATTTCCTTTGGGCGGTAGCGGTCCGCAGAATTTGTTTACAAGTCATAACGGGATTGGAGGACCCCACAACAACACCAACTTCTATTTCAATTTCCAAAACTAAAAGCAACAACACCCAGCTAAACATAGGGCTGGAGAGGGAGACGGAAAATGAGACGGAGACAGAACAACAAAAGAGAACAGAAGTAAAACGATGAAGTTATGGAAAAAGGGCATTTTGGTCTTTTACGTGGTCAAAGATCCTTTACCTGCTAGTTTGGTAAAGAAATTATGAGAGATACTATTTTTGTAAATGTTCCTCCAAAATGTGCTATTTTTGCAAATTTCCCGCATTCTCTACTGCCACTCGCCACACCTATTTCCACATTACTTCATCCATGGCTTCAACTCCCTCTAAACAGAAAAGTAAGAGCCCTTCTTCCTCTGGTTATTCTCCAAGTGAGCGCACTATTTTTGATCTTTCTACCATTCACCCCTTTGAGCAAACTGGAAAAACTTTAGAGGCCAAACTTCTGTTAGAAAATCCTTCTCCAATCAAGGGAACGGCTTGTCACCATCGTAGTAGTAAATAGGCCATCACCATAAATAACATAGAAGCCACTTAACTTAGGAAAACCTCCACTTCACATCCCTTCCGACATACTCTTGTCGCTCTATAGTCCAAATGACTGAGCTAGCCCTGAGTCCAAGTTTGGGGTTGCCTTCTACTACAGTTACTTTTAGCTGGGCTTCATTTCCCTTTACCTTCATTGTTTCTTCAAATTCTTAACTAATACGCTCTCAATCTGGCCTAGCTTACTCCTAACTCAGTAAGAATTATTATAGGATTTCTTATTCTATGTAAGCTTCACAACCTGTCCACTTCTGTTCCTCTCTATCGTTGGTTTTTCTGCCTTAAGAACAACGGTCAAGAACCAAGCTGGTTCGATTTTTAGAAGTGCCCCTTCTCCATTGAAATAATAAACAATCTCTCCTATTCTATCCATGGCTAGAAATATATGTACTTCTATGTCGACCCCTGTCAAGTCAGAGTAAACCGTTCATTGGCAGAAGGCCAAATCTCACTTAGACCCCAAAAGGCCTACCAAAGCATTTGACACTAAGGCGGAGTCCTTACTATTGTCGTTTGACCATATTTGGGACAACAAAGTCCAGCTCATCGAGAAGGAATTGAAGTGAGCAAAACTTAGTATCGCACTTGTGGCTGCATCCCCAAGTAACTTTCTTTTTACCATCTATGTTTACCGAACTATCAAAACTGATGTTAACATCATTTAATCCATTGCAGTACCACTATCTAATCGCCTCCAGCATTAGAGCTGAGGACAATGCCCACCTCAGACCACTAAAGGGGCCGCTTCTGGTGGCTTCACCCATCCGCAAACTGCCACCTCATAGCCTATGCCACCCATCGAGGCTATTTCGAAACTAGTGAACCCTCACAAGTTGGGGCCTTAGTACGCAGGAGGAAACAACGAGATGGCAAAGATCTATCCCAACCCAAAACCGCTGCCATGACTTGAAAAGGGAAAGCTGAAGCCATTGCCCTTTTTTTTTGAAGATTTGGAGCAAGTAACGGACACTAGTAACTCCCCCAACCCTTAGCCTATGACTATCTCATCCAGTCCACTAACAAAACTTGGGGAGACAACCCCTCTTCGTGAGTTGATGAAGCGTAATTAGGACCTAAGGGACATGGTTGGTTCTTAATCTTTTTGAATATCTACTCTTATTCTCATCCCCTTATTGTCTAACTTTATCTGCAAATTTTAGGTCCAAAAATGTTGAAAGCTAATCTGCGTTGTTTTCCAGTTATGTACCAAGAGATTAATAAATTGAGCAAAAACTATGACGAGTTGCAAGATCAGCTTGGGCACATATCAAGCATTAAGGATTCCAAGCGCATGGCTCTAGTACAAGATGTATCTGACCTTAAAGACCAAGTTGCCACGTTTACTAGTCAACTGAAGAGCCTCCACACCTCTCAAGAAGCTAATTTGCATGAGGCTCCCCAACAAGCTCTGAGGGACTTCATGATGTCCGCCACTTTGAAGTCTTGTGTCCAGAAGAGAGTGGCAGCCTTCAAGGAATCTACCGACTTTGAAGCAATCATTCAAAGTCAGATTGCCGAGTATTAGGGTTCTCCAGAGATCGGCAAATTCTTTGTAGGTGTCTTATACGAGGCCTAGAAACCTTGCTCTACTAAAGAGATTAATACCCTTAAAGGCAAGCTTCTTAACTTTGACCCCCTCAACTCTCTCCTTCCAAACATGACTTGTACGACAAACGGGCTGAAAAGAGGGGAAATGCTATGACCGATAAGTTCAGCCTTAATCTAACCTATAAGGAGGCTAAGGATCTGGCTATTGGGGGCGAGGACAAGGAGGTTGAAGGTGGGCATAGCCAATCCTAGTATTTCTTTTTTCTGATTGCACTCCGATAATCAATAATGCAATGGAATTGTAGTTTTTCTTGATTGTACTATGACAATCGATATGATAAGATTTTATTCTGCCAAATATGCGCATGACTTATTCTATTGTTTTTATCCTTTTGTTAAGGGTATTTGAAAATATTGTTTTCAGTTCACATTGGGAACTCATTCTCTCATACCTAGGAATTTCTAGGGCTTACGGCCCTTGGGAATACTCAGATTCCCATGTTGTGCACTTAGATTTTGGAGCCATGCTCTCTTAAGTAGTAGATATCATGTTGAAACAAAAGAGGCCTTCATCAGGCTTTTATTAACTGAAATTCGGCACGTAAACTACATTCATGGTGGGTCCTCATCCAACTTCATCCTTATTGAAATAAAAACAATGAAATACAGTTATCAAAATAAAGCTATCCTAGTCATAAAAAATGAACAATCATTATGTGTATAAACGTTTTAGGTTCTCAGCATTCCAAATACAGGGTACCTCTTTGCCCTGCATGTAAGAGAGTCTATTACTCCTCATTGCTTATGCCTATGAATGTTCACAGATTAACCGATTAACTAGTTATTTTCTATTTGATTAATTGGTTTTCCCCTTCTAAAATCGATTAACAAAAACTGAACCGATTAGAGACTCCCATATAGTTGTTAGGATTGATTTTATAATCCTTATCATCAAAATCGATCCCAAATCACATGGGATCGTTTGTCCCATAGGATTGGCCATGGGATTAGTGGGATCAGGTGTGATCGTACGATTCCACTAATCCTACACGATCCTACTGAAATTGTTGTTTTTAGAAAAATTGGGCTATTTTTAAACATTGGCCCAATTATAAATTACTAAAAAAAAAATGACCCATGTATTATTTTGGTCATTCCAAGTTTTTTTTTAAATATTTTACAGTTAATTTATTTTTTTAACAAATTACCATTGATTGTTCACTTTTCAATCATTAAATCTCTCTATTTTTTTTCCTTTTTTCCTACTAAAAGAAAATTATGACACAATTTTCTTCAAAAAAAATCCAAATCTAATCTAAACTATGGTTTTTAGGATCTTTTAACTCATGAGACTTTATAAGTGAAGGTATTAATGCCTACGGGCAATTAAGTGTTTTATTTTTTTTCAAAACATTAAAAAGGAGATAATTAAAAATATGATTAATTCCGTTACTAAATTAATTTTTAAACTATTAGTCTTTGATGATTATAAATAAGGAGATTTTGAAAAAACAAATATGCATGGCTCTATTTTTTAGATATAATGAATGCAATAAGCATGATATATAATTTGGTTTTATATTCATATTTTTAAAATTTGTATTGGACTTTATTTTCTTATGAAATTTAGTATTATTAATTGAGATTTTGACTATTTTATTTATTTTGCCTATTAAAGTGTGGAATTATTTATGTTGTGGTAATTTAAATCATAAAAATGCATATATACTTTATTTGGCAGTATTATTATTTAGTGCAGAGTGTCACTAAATATTAGATAAAAAATATAAAATGTTTACTGTTAATTACATATTGACAAAATGCGGAATGATTATATATGGTATCTTTTATAATGTGGGACATATTATATAGTCATAATAGTTTTGAATTTTAATAGATGTTCAATAAAATAAACCATTAGAGTTTTAGAATTGTAATCAATATGGTATTTTTTTTTGCCATTAAGTTTGTTTTTGATTTAGTAATTATTAATATAATTAAATTCGAATTGCTTTAGGAAAATAGTTGTCATATAGGATCTGAATATCAAATTGTGGTTAATTTTAATTAGTATAGAATTCTATATAAAGATTTTAATATAATAGATTTTAGAGGGAAATTATTAATACTATTTTTACAACAAAGATTTTTGTTGGAATTTGATTGGATTACCTCTTCCCATGAATGCGCTCACAGTGTTTTTCTAGTTTCTATGAAACTAGATAGGTATGAATCATGTGTATTACCCTTTTGTTGTCTTCTACTGTGTCATTGTATAATGTTAATCATAATATGTCACATGTACACAATTATTTTTGTGAAATAACTAATATATGTAATAAAATATCAATTATTATAGTTATTTTGATCATTTTTGTGTAAAATCTTACAATTTTACGATCTGATCTTACTACTCCAAATCGATCCTACGTGGAATCTCAATCTTACAAACTATGGACTCTCATTAATCGGTTTTGATCCCTAACCAATTTGGTTTATAATCGGTTAAACAGGTTTAGATCAAAATAGGTCCAACCCAAAAAATTTAATTTGTAATCCAATTAGAATTATAGTCAGGCCCATACAAAAAATGAGGTTTTAACAAAAAAAAAAAAAAATACAGCCCAAAAACATTATTGCATAGTATATACCCAAAGCCAAAATGACCCAAGACCATAATAATTAATTGCCCAAAAACATATTATGCATTCAAAAGAAAAACAGTGGGCCTAACCTAATAGAATTAGGGAAAAAAAACAGAAATAAGAAAGAAGCCTATTTCTGCTTCTGCCCGGAAAGGTATCCAGAAAAAAGGGTAAATTACATTTACTACTCCTGTGGTTTGTAAAAACTACCAATCAAACCCCGAAATTTGGAAAATTACCAATACCCTTTTAAATTTGATAAATTCATAATATTTAACCCCTTTAATCAACTAAATTCATAACATTTAGCCTCCTTAAATTTATAACATTTAGCCCCTTTAAGGGGGTATTGGTAGTTTTACCAAATCTCTGGGTTCGATTGGTAATTTACACAAACCACAGAGGTTGTAGATGTAATTTACCAAAAGAAAAAACAGAAACAAGCCCAAAAACTAAGACCGGAAAAAAGCCCCCAAAAAATTGCAAACTTGTAGTCTGAAGCACTACAAAGCTGTAGTGCTTCAGACTTCAGTTTTAGATTCAAAAGAATTAGAAGATTCAGATCTTAAAAAAAGCAAGCAAAAAAGCAGCAAAAAATAGCCAAAAAAACCAAAAATCAGAAATCGCAAAATTGCTGCAACTGCAAAAAATAGCCAAAAAACCAGTAGAATTGCAAGCTTGCTGCAGCCTGTGGTGCTTCAATTTCAGATTCAAAAATCACAAGAATCAGAATTCAGAACTACAAAAAACCAATGCAAATCTAGAACTAAAAAAAACCAGAAAAAACCAGAGATGCAATACAGTCTAGATTCCAGAAATATGGCCAGAAATGCAGATCAATCTATAATATGGACAGAAAACTTCCAGAAATGCAAAAATGTCCAGAACTACATATGTAGAACCAGTTTAAAATAGGTTTTAGTCCATCAGTTTCTAAAATTTCAAAAAAAAATCCAGAAAATGTGCAAATATAGTTCAGATTCCAAATATCTAACCAAACAGAACATGTTTCCCAAAAGTTCCAAATTAATTCTTACAATCCAATGATTCCAAACAGTAGAGATCTAGAAATGCATAAAGGAAATCTAATCCATAAGCAAATCATCCATAAGCTGATAAGTGATAAGCATAAAGCATTGCCAATACAAGTCTAATTTTCAAGACCATAACCCATAAGTTCCATTACAAATTCATTAGCAAATGAATTCAAACACCTTTGTTTGAGCAGCCCTAAAACATGAAGCTTGAATTTCAACTTGGACATCATTGAGGAACTAGGAAGTGAAATGAAGCTTGCAAGAAAAAAAAAAGAAGCAAATAATAAGTTAGTACACAATTTCCCATGTTAAGCCCTTAAAGCCTGTCGATGACATTGCAATTCCTACCGGAAGCAACTATCTCTGTGATATATAAACAAGTAGACAATTTGAAAAGTTAAATCATTGATCGAATAAAAAAATAAATTGTAGAAATGAATAAGCTTCTTAAAATTTGGAGAGTTCCTCCAAATTTTTCTCCACAACTACTAATGAGGGCTTGCACAATCCTAGGAGTTAATGAACTCCTAAATGCATCTTACACTCTAGGATCAATTTTCATACCTTAGAATACCCTATGGCAGTGCTCAACATGGAGTATGTAGAATTCCATCTAGTAGGGACATTTTTTTTTTGACTGAAACGATAGTAAATTAATAAAAGGGCACAATGGCCAATATACAAAGCCGCAAGACTTAGAGGTAGGGGCGGCAATTTCTAACACGACACGAAAATTCGACACGAAAACAATCGCACTGGTCCAACTTTTATTGCTCTCTACTTTTTTTTGCAATCTTGTTACTTTTTCAAAACACGACACGCGAACCCGAAGCTGACCTATTGCCACCCCTACTTAGAGGTGTCGCTATTGAAAACAGCGCTATAAACCACGAAAACAAAGACCCTCAAAGGGGCAAAAAGTCCTCAAGGGGCAAAGCCACCCGCAGAGCGGGACAAAAGCCGCAAAGCGGCACAGGTTGAAAACCTAGACAACCTAGGATCAACTAAAAATACAAAAGCCCGGTTATATCGGGTCACTAATACTATACAAAAAAGATACTACGCAACTCAATTGGTCCACTACAAATGGCCTGTGATGAAAGAAACTAGAACTTAATCTCTAACTATCACATCATGCCGATGCGTGAAAGCCAAACTGCAGACGTTGAATAGCACCGCCGCCTAACTACTGCCGCAAAGCGTTGAATAGCTAGACGATTCGACTACTACCGACTGGAGAGATGGCAATACCTAAAAAAAAATCAAATTTGGAACCGTTGCACTATAGCTACAAGAGCTACGATTACTTGATTCACCATTTCATTAGTAAGTCGCATGCAGCTACAGTGAATTGTTAGGAGCAAAAGCCTTCCGGCTGAAAAGTTTTTTAGTAGGGACATCCAAACAAAGATTTTTTTATACTCTAGCCCCTATAAAATAGCTACTTCTTTGAAAGCTTTCAATCTAGATGGGGATTGCCTAACATATTTCACTGCTGCCCTTATGAAATTTATAGCCCCACTATATGCACTCAATCCATCTTGGACAATCAAGTTCATGATATGTGCAATGCATCTAAAGTGTGTCCATTTCCCTCCAAGAATGCATTTATTCCAAAATGTCAAAAAAAAATTTTGTAAATATGCAATGATTGTATCATTAGAGCTAGCATTGTCTACTGTGGCAGTGAATACATTGGTGATACTCCAGTCCACCCAACATTGGTAACAGCCTCACTAATATCGAAACCCTTGTGACTATTAATTGGACAAAAATTCAAAATATGCTTGTTCAATTTCCATTTATCATCAATGAAATGTGCAGTGAGACACATATAATGATATAATTGACTCTTTGCAAGGATGTCCATGTATCAGTAGTGAAACAAACTCTATGAGCAGATGACTTCATAAATGATTTTAGATTATATTTTTGCTCCAAATATAGATCATAACAATCTCTAGTTACCATTGTTCTCAAAGGGATAGAAAACATGGGACAAGCTATACTCATTATATGTTGAAACTCTTTATTTTCCACAAACCTAAAAGGCAAGTCATCTAGAATAATTATGTACACTACCCCCTTCCTAATAGCTTCTTGATCAAACTTCCAAACCATTAAATTGGCTTTCATTTGCCCAGAATCTTCATCAAGCTCTTTACTCCCAAAGGCTAACTTTGTTTGAGTACTTTGGGTTTTCCGATTATAGGGATTCTACTCACACTTAATGATGTGTGCAATCATAGCATTCGTTCCATTCTTAGTAGAATCTGCAAAGTACTCAACCCCACAAAAGTTACATTGACCCTTTACTATTTTGTTCTGTTCATCATAAATTTCTTCAAAATACAGCCATGTCTTAGATGTTCTTCTACGAGTACTCGAACCCCCATTTTTTCTTCTCTTATTACCCTCTTCCCTCTCTAACTCTATGTTTTGAGTTGCATAATTTGACACATTAAGATTAGGACAAGGAATAGAGTTAGGAATACCATTAGCAATAGGTGTCGTGGTACTTGGGATCAAAGCATTGCTTTGCACTTTGGAATGTTTGGACTCCATTATCTACAATAAAGAAAATTATATGAGTTACGGAAATATTTAACCACACAAATTGCATGTGTAATAGGAGTTGAATTTGAGTGCCGTAGTTCTTAGAGATGATTGCATGTGGCAAAGCAATAATCATCACCAATTTAACCACACAAATGGTTTGGATCATATCAACAACATTGTCAGAAAAAATTGATGTTCTAAACTACCTAATTATACCACTCAAAAACTCGAACTCATCAGTTCAACTTATTCCAAACATTTAGCAAGCAACTCTGTTTCTAATCTCAAATATTCTTAGCAACATCAGTTTCTAGTATAATAATAATAATGCACACACACTTTCAATTTCAGCAGCATTTTTTAAGCATCAACTGATGTCTGTTATTTTAAGGGCATGACAAAATCCAGTTCCAGTATCCCTTCTCCAATGAAGGCCAATTTTAACTTATTAGAGGTCAAAACATTAGGGAAAAATTAAAAATCTTCAAGAAATTCCAGGAAAAAAAAAGGTCCAAGGAAGCCAACTTTTAAGGAGTCACAAAGGACAAGCCACACTCTAACACTCAAAGAATGAGCAACTAGCGGCCGGTTCTAATACTTAGACAAACCACACTTTAACATTCAGAGAAAGCCAAGTTTGAATCCTAGTCCCTCCTCTTTTTTGAGAATGGTCAAGTCCCTCCAAACTTTCCAATGGATTCTTGGCCTACCTTTCTCTCTCTCTCCCCACCAGAAGTTGGCTGAGTTCTTAACAATTGCCTGACATACAATTGTTCGGCAATTTGAAGCAGGCCATTATATACGTAGGCAGAGCATCAATTACTGCCTTGATGAGAACTTCTTTCCCTGCTAAGCTCAGGAACTTTTATTTCCAATTTTTTATTCTTTTTTACACCCTTTCCACCACAAAGGTGAACACTTCTCTCTTAGACCTCCCTATATGCATAGGGAGTCCCAAATACATAGCCTTTTGTTGCTCCTTGATCCCATCTAGAGTTTGGCATATGGCCTCCTTTGTTTCCTTTGTCATGTTCTTGCTAAAGAAAATGGACGATTTGTCCAGGTTGACCAACTAGCTTGAATAGCTGCTAAACTTGTCCAGCAATGTCTTCACCCTCCTTACTTGATCAATATATGTTTCACAAAACAATAGAGAATCACCTGCAAACAACATGTGAGTAATTAGTGGTCCTTTTTTACACACTCTCATCCCTCTATATTCCCCTCTCATACTTGCTTGCCTATCATATTTGAGAAGGCTTCTGAAATGACCAAGAACAAATAAGGTGATATTGGGTCCCCCTACCTTAAACCCCTTAATGGTTGGATATAACCACGTTTCTCCCTATTGATGTTTATAGAGAAAGTAGAGGAGCTAGTGTACTGTTTAATCCAATTTATAAATATTCCATCAAACCCCATTTTCCTAAACAGCTCACAAAGAAAATTCCACTCTACTCTATCGTAAGCCTTGACCATATCTGACTTCAATGCCATAAATCATTTTTTTCCTTTATGCCTAGAGTATAAAGTGTCTATGCACTCATGAGCAACTACTATATTGTCTAAAATCTGTCTCTTAGGAATAAATACTGCCTGGCAGGGACTAATGCATTTATGGAGGCAAATTTTCAGTCTTTCAGCCACAATTTTGGAGATAATTGTATACATAACGTTACACAAACTGATTGGTCTATAGTCAGACATGAAGGTGGGATGTTTAAGTTTGAGGATAAGCATAATTAATGTATGATTTGTTTGTTTAAAAAATTTCTTTTGACAAAAAAAATTTTAACAGCGTTACAAATATCCACTTTGACCACATTCCAATAAGACTGGAAGAAAAGAGGGGTCATACCGTCTGGGCCTAAAGCTTTATTGGGCTGTATTTGAAATAAGCATTTTTTATCTCACTTTCCTCCACTGGCCGAATCAATCTTTGGTTCATTGCTGTGCTGATAGATTGTGGGATGCCATTTAACCCTTCATGAAAATGTTGCGGATTTGAGAAATTAAACAACTACTTATAGAATTCCACAATCTCCTCTTTTATCTCCTCAGGCTTCTCACATACGTGGCCATCGCCTCTCACTAAGGCCTTGTTCAAATTCTGTCTCCTTCTACTCACTGTGCATGCATGAAAGAACCTTGTGTTCCTATTTCCTTCTTGCAGCCATTGAACCCTAACTTTTTGTTTCTAGTATATCCCTTTCTCTCAATAAGCAACATCAAGTTCAGGTCAAAGTCGGCTCCACCTACTCCAATCCTTGTTCCCTGCCTACTTCATCAGCTATTCTAGTTGTTCTTTAATCTTCAAAATCTTTTAGCTGAGTTGAGTTCTTGCTTGTGCCTCCATTGTAGAAACTCCACCTTGCACTATTTGAATTTTTTAGCAGATTTGGTGCATTGGGGTATCTACTATTTCTTTACCCCATGCCTTTTCAATTATCGCCTTCACCTTCTCCTCCTTGGTCCATCTTCTATCAAATACAAATCTCTTGTATACTTTCTGATCATTAGGTGTCATATCCAAGAGTATAAGAGAGTGATAAGATGATACTCTTTCCAAATGGTACAGTTTAGCTTTTTGGTTCTCCAATATCCAGTTTGGGACTCCAAAGTATCTGTTTAGTCTTTCTTCAACAAATCCTTCACCTTTCTTGTTATTAGCCCACGTGAATTTTCTTCCAACAAACCCTTGCTCCCACATCTCCATTCTATTAATGAAGGTTTTGAAGTTCGTAAAGCTGGACTTGGCTCTTGGGCGTCCTCCTCTTTTCTCCTCTCTGCTGACTATATCATTAAAGTCGCCTCCCATGAACCAACTATCTCCCCACTTTTGCTTTTGTCTTTCCAAGTATTTCCATTGTTCCTCTCTCACTTTTGAGTCCATGCTAGCATATAAAAAAATTGCCTAGAACTTCTTGCTTTCTCCTACAGTTGTACACTCTAGTTGGATATAGAAGCCTGTGGAATACCATGACCTTTTCCGACCAACAAACCAAAAGCCCTTCCCTAGCTCTTTCAGGTTCCACCGTTCTTCATCTATTGTGAAAACAGAGTCTTTTACACACTGTTGAAACAAGGCCTTTCTTTATTATGTTCTTATTAAATTAAATCTCCATTAGAATTGTTGAATATGAATGTCAACTTTCAGTATTATGAAAATTTATGTAGTATAAGAAAACCAATGTATCAAGAACAAAATACAAAGAAAATAGAAAGAAGGGAAAAAAAGCATAAAAAGAAAATAAAACTAGGTTAAGACTGTCAAACCACATTTGTTAGTAACTTAGTTGAAAATGAATCCAAATGTCATCACATTGAACCAAAATGACCATAAGTTACAATAATAATAATAATATTAATATTAATATGTATAGAACCCATTTTCTAACAAATAATTTAGACCATTTGCTCTATTTTATACTAAATAAAAAAAACCCACATATCAATAGTTTAATCATATACCTAAACAATGGGGAAAAAATATGGATGAACAAAGCACATACTCTTAATTAAACCCATCTCAGATTTCTAAAATAAAATTAACTCTAGATAATTTCCTTTGCACTTGTTCAATAAGCCAACACCAAAATTAGTTAAATATCCTAAAAAGATAATAATAAAAACAAAATATAAAAAATAAACAATTAATATGGTTCAGTGTAATTAGAACAATGCCTATGGCCAAAGGTGGTACAAATGTACTAATCTAAGGAGTTAATTCTTGATTGCTTTTTTTCTTGTATTTTATGAGAAATATGAAAACAATATTTAATGCAACTAAATAAAATCTCAATTTCAAAATGATGCTCATCTTATTTATTGAAATTTTGCTACATTGAATACCATTACCAAACTTTTTATTTAAAGGGAAGAAGCTCTCTAGCTACAATCTGATGAACATAGCTAATCAATTGCATGTGAACAAAAAAAATGGGAGAAATGCCTTCAAACTTGGGCTAAAAAAGTGGGAGACAACATCAATATTTGACAAAATTGTCAAATGTAAATTTAATGCATTTCCATTAACCAACAAACTCATCCAATGACTTTATTGTGAAGAAGAAAATTGTATGTATATAAAAAAAATCAATTACTTACTATCGATGAATGAAGTAGAGCAAAAGCGATCAATGTTGGTTGAGTAATTTTTTCAAGTAATTTAATCGTTAATTTGTAATTGAGTGATTTTACAAAAAGAAAGAAATGAGAAAAGGATAATCCAGAGTTCCAAATTTTGATTAAGAGTTAAAGAGAATAAAATTGGTGAAAAAAAGGGGCAATGAAAGTGGATAAATTTTATTATTTTCAGATAATCAAATGAGGCCGCAAAATGTATTGGCAAACCAAGCGGCTTCTTTTGGTTTTTCAATTGTTCCTAATTTCATAAAAGGGTTTAGTTTTTATCTTTGTTGAAATAGAGTTATTTATTGGTAAGGGATAAGAGGAGTATGGTAGTAAAATGAAGGTCATTTAAGTCATCTAGTTTTATTTTATTTTTGAAAAAAAAGGTTAGATAGTTATCTTTTTTATTCACATATGTAAATAATTCAAGAGGTGAGGGTTGCGCTCCCTATTGTATGACTTTATTTTTTGTTATATCAATAACCATAATTCAAGTGTCCTTTTTTGAAGAAAAGTATCTAGTATTTTGATTTAATACTCCTCTGTCCCGAAAAAAGAATCTAGTTTGAAAAAAATTTCTTTGTCCCAAAAAAAGAGTCTACTTTTGGGGTAAAATTCTTGTATTACCTTTATTAATGATAACAATGTATAATTCAGATTAAAAAATAAAGATAAAATATAAAATTACATGTTTAATTATGCATTAAATATGTTGTAGCTTGTAACTTAAAAAAAGTTATACCATATCAAAAGTAAACTCTTGTTTTGGGATGGAGAGAGTAATATGAAAAATATACAATATTTGTCTTCAATGTTCACCAAAGTGATACTTTTAATCCATAATATTTTAGGATAAATCTATTTGATTCACATTGTTATTAAATTTAAAGGATAGGGGACAGTTAGAAATTTTTATTCCTAATTAAATGAAATTGGTCATAAGACCTTTATGTGCCTATTAATGGAATCAAGAAAATAACTCTTTTGTTTTTGTGATTTTACTAAGAAAATATGAAATAAAAAAGAAAATTCTCTACTCACATTACTTGTGCTTGCTTTGAGCAACCCAAAGAAAAAAGTTTATTTATTTATTTTTGTAAATTTTTTGAGATGAAATGTGAATAAAAGAGTTATTTACTTCCCCAATTCTTATTTCATTAAATTGATAATAGAATATATCAATTGTACACTATTATATTATGAAATTTGATAATATTAGATACTAAATGTATTTGGCTGAAAAACTAAAAGATTAAAATGGAATAGACTTGTATGTTTTATCTAAAATTAATTACTATTGAAGTTTAATAAAGGAACTAAAAAGAAGTATTCATTCCAATAGTGATTCCTAATTCTTAGAGAGACAGCCCTTCATGTTTAGTGCTACCTACTCAAAACCAAAACCAGGAGAAAACAACATTGTGGGTCCTCATATTTGGATTATTATTACATTTAGTCATTAAATTTTTTAAATTAACACATTTTCTCCTCAGACTTCTAATATTGAACACACTTAATACAATGATGGAAATTGATAGGTGATTAATGGATTAGGTGTCGTTACTTAGTCAAAATGTTCTAACTTACTTAAAAATACATTTTGAATCCCTTAAATTTGGATAATAGACAAATTTAATCCCTACTGTTTGAAATCTAACATATTGTCCCCAACTTCTTAAATTTGACAGTTATAAGAAAATTGACAAGATATGATAAGAAAAGTGCACAATTTGTTATGTAAGAATGCAAACAACTCAAGTGCATGATGTCACACTAACTAATAAAGTATAGAATATTAGTTAATCATATCATAATATAATTGGTATTTATCATTTTTATAGTGTCCAGTTCTTCACACATCACAAAGGCTTTGTTTGGATTGTGATTTATTTGAATTTTTTTATTGGAGTGTATAAATTAACTACATTTGCTTTTAGTTTTTTTTTTTTTGGAGTTATCTAATCATATCTTCTTCTTTTTTTACAATTTTGTGTTGTCAGACCTATGACTGTGTGAATGTTTGGTCTCGGTCTTCTGATAGTTGACCAGCAGGAGGCCGGGCGCGAGCAAAGAAAGTTACTTTTTTTTCTCTCCCGAAAAGTGAAATTATTTTTCCACTATGTTTTAGTAGAAAACGTCCTGAGTAGATTTGTTGTAGGTTTTTGCCATTGGGTCATAGCTTCAGTCTTCCGGCCGGTGAATCTGTTATTGTTCAACCTCTTGGATTGCCATTGACCTTTGGTTTGAATAAGAGAAGCTAGAGTTTTTTTTTTTTTGGCCTAACCATCATTTCCACCCTCACCACCATTGTTTCTGGCCTAATTGTGCTTTATGCTCCGGTCAACCAGCTCCTCAAGGGAAATTCCATCCTTTTGTTGTTCCTCTGTTTTCTCCTATTTGTTCATAAGTGCTTCATTGGTTTTCTCAAGAATCTGATATTTTTTGTAGGGTTTGATGATCTGATACTGTAGTTACTTGATGAGTTTGTATGAAAAGATACGTGGGTTGGATTGAATTAAAAAATTGTAGCTAAAATAACATGGCAATTAGGTCAGTTTTGAATGACATTGCTGATTATTGTCTGGAACTCTCAAGCTTCATTTTATTTGCCTATGCTTTATAATTAATATTTATTCAATACATACTTAGTAATTTGAGGATATCAAGATGTGATTCTTTGAGGTGAGGAAAAAAAAAAGAATCTTTTCAGTTATGCCTTCACAAACTTTAGGTTTTGTTTGTTGACTTTGAGGTCTAATATGTGTCTTGCTCAATGTAAATAGATCTTCGTGCCTCTCTATTTTTATTTTTGCTCATCATTGATGTTTGTTGACAATATATAACGACTTATTTGATGGTTAATGAACTTCTATCCATGGAATGTGTTTGCAACTTTCTGATAGTGGTAACGCCATTTTTGCTCCTATGGGGAAAAGTGTCTATTTCGCTTGCATTTCTTTTATGGTTGAAGATTCATTGTCTTACTTCTCCTGTTGTCTTTGGGGACAATTATTTCCAGTTATGTTATTTCGTTTTATCTCTTTTCTATTTCCCTATGGTTTTCTGGTTGTGATTCTGGGATTCATTATAGAAATATTTCTTGATGTATAAAAACAACAAAGAAAGGCTAAGTGTGAAGAAATTTGCTAATATGTAACAAGTTTCAATTTGACATGGTAGGATCTGTTTCTGTTTACGTTGGAATTTTGGATATTTTTTACCCCATAGTTTTCATCTTTCTTCATGATTAGGGTTCATGAAATAAGTGAATATATACGGTTTGCTTGTCTATGATTATACATTTGGTTGCTAGACTGTAGCATGTCTATTCCTGTTTATTTTTACATCTTGTCCTCTTTTTTTTTTGTGCTCTCCCTTGATATTGTGCATTAATCCTTCATAGTTTTGTGGCCTTTGCCCGTGTATCAACAAAAGCATTCTCACAACTTCATTTTCCTTGGATTCTTTATTCCTTCCCTAAGTTTGACAATGGGTGTAAGTTGTGTTTATTGTAACTGCATAAGTGGCCAATAATGTTATTCTTCTTATTCCAAGGTATCCTTACATAATGTATTTATGTGGTGCATTAGGTACATAGGTGTTCTCAATAGCTGGTGCCTTGATTGTGAATGCTTATCAATGGCTTTTCATGAGATTTGATGGTCCTTCCCCATCACAATCATAGACTTACTTCCTAAATTCACTTCAATATAGTCAATAATCATGATCCTAGGTAAACTTGATTAGGATCTTTAGGATGTAAAAATCCTCTTGTTACCATTAGTAAGGTATGATTGTTTTGGCAGTGATGGTTTGGTCTCCTTGAGTTTCTTTTTTGCACATTGCTAATATGCTTTCTTGATCAGAATTGTTTTAGCAAATTATCATTTTGGTTCAGACTTGGAAGAATTCTATATAATGTGTGTTTTAAATGTTTTTGCCCTGGAAAGAAATCCATGATTGTTGTCAGCATCCTTAAATAGTAGTATTATATTTGAGCATGTGGTTAATTATTATGAGCCATTACTGGATATTCTTCGAGGTTTTTGTATGAGTCGATGAGGAAAAAATGAAGGAAATATCCAAAGTTCTACTATTCTACCAATGAAAAAGACTAGAAACTTACTTCCTTTTGTTATTGCCTCCTTGAATAATTTGTGATGACTTTCTTATCTCTGGTTTATGGTTATAAATAAAAAATTGTTCTATTTTCAGTCTTTGAGACATGATTACAAATAAAAACTATTACGTTTTTAGCCTCTGGCTTATAATCATAAATAAAAAAAATTTCCTATTTTTAGAGTCTGGATTATGATTATATATAAAAAATTATTTTGTTTCTAATCTTTGTGAAGAAATTTAGAGTCATCATTATCTCTTCATGTCATATTTTATTTCTTATCTATATAGTATATAAAAGCCTCATGAGGGGGTATTGTAGTAGTTTCTTTATGGGTTGTGAATAAAGGCCTTGCTAAGGAAATATTCTTTTTTTTATGGGGCCAATTTTCTAAAGTTGATATATTGTTATCTCCTAGAACTACTCTAAATGCAAGGGTAAAATCAATCTCTACAAAAGAGAATTATGGTCCTCAAGCTACCAAATTGAAAGAGGTTGTGATATGAATCTTAGACCAGGGAATAAGAATCCGAACCTATATCAGAGTGTTGGTCCTAGTATCGTCCTCTAGGCTGAACTACGTTTTCCTTTAGCAAGGCACCAACTCCAACTTGTGAAGAAGGACCTTACTTTTGTCCGCTTGACACTCGAAGGAATTATCAAAGACCTAAGATATGAACTTTGACTATCCTTGAAACCAAGAAGCACGCTTAAATTGTTGAGGGAAAGAAACTCAACAAGATAGCTTAAACATGAACCTAAGAGGCTATCCTCAAAGACTCAAAGCAAGTTCTAAACTAGAACTCAAAGAAAAGCTGCAAAGCTCTCAAGTTTTTATTGTCAAAATTCTAAATTGTATTGTGGCTGAATGCCTCTATTTTTAGTTGTTACAAGGCTGGTTTAAGCAACTAAAATCTATTCTCTAAAAGGATTAGACTCATAACCTTTTAAGAAACTAACTAAAGAACAATTACTTAAAAGGAACAGCTAATCTAAGGAAAGGAAAAAACTAAACTAAAACTACCTAAAACTAATCCAAAGACTTCTTGGGTTGTGCTTGGCCGAATGTTGCATGTTTTTGGCAGTTTCTATTTATTGTCTTGTATTTGGTAGCTTCCTTAACTTCTTCATGCAGATTTTAGAAGCTTATTCAATTTATCTTGGCAATGGATTTGGAATTTCTTGTGTTGCCTTTTTCTTTGGATTCGGCTAACAGCATGTAACAACATTTCAAGTTGGACTTTTGGCATTTGATCCCTCATTTTCAATACTAAGTAGAGTGACAATTTGTGACTGAGATTCAGCCATCTTAGCTGCTACTTGAGCTTCCATAAATCAACATCCAATTGCCTAAACCATAAGTCCAAGTGCTGAATGGATTTGAATTGAATTGAGCTAAATTTGAACTCATGTCTTCGGCCTTTAGCTAGCTGGAAACTTCCTCTTTGGTTTACATACTTGGCTCCTAGATTTTCATTAGGTTGTGCCTCAAAGTACTATTCAGGAGAAGCCTCGTATTGTGAATGAGAGCATTCCAAACCGAGTTGGAGCTACAAATAACAATATTGGTGCACCTGCTCCAGAGTAAACCTTTTATATGACCTAAAAAGTATTAATTTGGAATTTGAATATGGATAACATAATGTCTTTATTATTTTCCATTGATTTCATGGCGCAGTTTGTGGCTGGCCACTTGTTAAGCATTCAGAAAGGACACTCTGGTTTCTACCTCAAAAAATGATGAGGAGGTTGATGGGAAAGCTGGATCTAGTGCTCTTTTTATTAAGGTTAGCATGGATGGTGCTCTTTATTTGAGGAAAGTGGATCTTAGATTGTATGCGACCTATTAGGAGCTCTCTTTTGCCCTTCAGAAGATGTTCATCTGTTTTACTATTGGTGAGCACTTTAAAGTTACAATTCATTTGTTAGTGTTGGTTGCCTGACTAGATTTATGACTTGCAGTCATATGGCTTTGGATAATTTATTTCCTCTTGGACCCATCTAGTTTCAGCCGTATGTTCCTTTTTTGTGGAATGTGTTTCGGTCGTTTGTTAGTGTTGGTCCATAACTGGTTTTGTGTCCTACAGTTATACAGCTTTGACAAGTTTATTTCTAGTTGGACCCATCTTACATTTTCATATTCTGAGACAAATGTCAGGCATATGTTTTGGTTTTTGTGAAATGTCTTTCAATGATTTTTTGGTATTGGTCCCTCTGTTTTATTTTTGGTAAGTGGGAAGAGGGGCTTTTTTTGTGTTGGTCTAGTTCTTTGATTTATGCGAATAGCTTTTTCGTGTCTTATATTGTCACCAAATTTATGATGACTGTTACCTGTAATTGTTAATGAGATTGGTTGCTCGCCTATTTATAGTTGTTTGCTATAATTTTGCTAACTTCAATACTAAATTTCAATTTAAAATATGTTTTAGCATGTTTTAGGGACTATTGTCTATGAGATTTTAATGCTTTGTTTCGTACCTTTTATTCCTTACAAAGAAATTTGTTTTGAGTAAAAATACACCTTGTGTGTGTGTCTAAAGGGATTTGTGTATAAAAAAACTTTCATACTACATTGGGAAAGCCACCGCCTCTTCCTTTGTCTTTGTATGAAAAAACAATTGATTTCTTCCTTTTGGAAAAACAAATGGAGACTCATTTTCATGTGTTCTGCTTGTGACTTTTGTTTTACTTAGATAAAGTTGAAAAATAACAAAATATAAAGGGGTGGTGTGTCTAAACTATTTTATAATAAGATAGTTTCATGCTACATTTGGAGTGTCAATATACAATAGCAACTCCATTAAACCGGTACTTCTTTTCCTTTTCATAGCTGGAAAAATACCATCTCTTCATTTTATTTTGAGAAAACAAAATGTTCTCTCTAAGTATATAGGTTCATGTAACTTATGTGTTTTAAACATGACAAAGTAAAAGTAGATCAAATTTGCAGTGCGAAGTTCACCAACTTAGTATATTTCCTTCCCATTTTGTGTGTAAACAAAAAAGTGGTTTTCTGTTCCTTTTTTATGGGAGAAAAAATGTTTGTTTGTGCTTCTATTTTTTTATTAAATGTGTAATTCAAAATTTATGGTTCTTTTAATTTGAGTAATGTAATGATGTATGGATTCATATTGGAAATAATAAAATTAAGTTTCCCAAATGCTGCCTTTTAATCCATGGCAAGTTTTCTGATTTTGTAAAAAGAAAGGTGCCTTCCGATTTTTCTTACCTTGGAAAAAACACTTGTAGAAACTTCCATGCTCTTGTCTATGTTTAAGTTGTCTAATGGTGCCTTTCAATTTAATTTTTGGTTGGATTTGTGGATCTACTACTCATGTTGTTATTCTTTTACTGTTGTCGTCGGTGCTCTGCATGGCCCTCCAGATATTTTACATGAAAAAATGAATCTACATATTTCCTTTGTGGAACAATAGGTTATGCATCCTTTCATTCTAGCCTAGACAGGAAAATGTAACAATTTTAAATGTATGCTTACGTGAAAAAAAGTTGGCGATGCATGATAGCTCTTGCTTTTTGTTTGGATTGTTACTTTTGTTTTGTACATGCATGGACTGAAATTCAAATGTAGATGCTTCGTTGGAAATTTATCAACTCATACGATCATGCTTTCCTAGGTAAAATTCCTCTTAATATTGCTCTTTTCCATGCAAATAAGTATTTCATGTGTTTCTTTGGTTTTTAGTTTTTCTATCCTCACTATAAGAAGCACATGCATGATTGATGAAGTGTAAGAAATTATTTGCTACTTGAGACGGATGTATTTACCCAATGGTTAACAACTTTAATTTCCACGTAATATTTACATAGCCGTGTATGTTACTTCAATTCCGTATGCTTATCAAACTTGTTGTAGGTCAATGGAAAAATATTAGAAGGATGGTATCTACACTAAACACTTTTTCTTTCTAAAGAAAGGAAGGATAATCTGTTCAAATAGAGCACAACATGGACATATATGTTACTTGAATTGTGTATTGCTATGGGACCAATTGTTTGAAATGAAGTACAGGAACTGTTTGTCCTGCATGTGTTGAAAGTGTTTTGTTGGTATGCCTAAATGCTGATAACCATTTAATATCCATGCAATCATGTATATTACTATTATGTTATGCCTAATGCTCAACTATGCAATTGGTCATCGGTTAGAGAAAAGGCATTAGAAACACAAAGCATCTTCTTTTAATAGCCAAAGAATATACACTTGTTTATTTAGAGTAGAAGTTTGTTTTTTCCAAAGTTCACTGTGTTTTCTGAGCTTCCTTCTTATTGTCCTGTGAAGTTCTATTTCTTTAACACATTTGCCCTATTTCTTTGCATTGCATCATAACTTTTTTCTTTCTTCTTCCTCTTGTATATATACATTTAATGCAAACTAACTGTCAATGGTCGTTGCACAATTGATTTTCTTATACAGTTGCGCTTCAAGAGGTAAAGTTTCTTTTCGTATCGTTCTTTTACTCGCAAAATTCTATTGTATATAGTTTTTTTGCTTCTACTCCTCCTGTGCTAAGCATAACCCTTGTGTGTCTAAGATTAATGGAAACAAAATATCTTATGCATGTCATCCATTTCGCCTGTGTATTTTTTTTTGCATATATTTCCTCTTGTGTCTTGCAAATTCTCTGTGATTTTCTGTGTTAATTGTAATCAGATTGGGTGTTTGTTTGACTAGAATGTGAAACCTTGTTCTTTAGGAATGGCAATTGATACCCGACCCGACGGGTTCCCCGACCCCTAACCCGGTCAAAACCCGTTTGACCGGGTTTTTTCGGGTTCGGGTTCGGGGCGGGTTCGGGGAAAACCCGACCCCGAACCCGATCCCTTAAATATATGTATTTTAATTTATTGTGTTGTATGTTTTATATATTATTGGAAGTTTTTTTAATTGATTTTTCTTTTTTTTTTCAAATGGCAAGTCATGAAAATATTTAAATAGGTTTAAATGAAAATATAATTTTTTAATAATAAGTATCAATTTAACATCAATATATTTTGTTAATGAAATTAGTAATTAATTTCCCATGTAATGAAATTATTCAACAAAAATATAGAATAATATTAACATTGAGCCTCTCGTGTTTGTAAACTGAATAATTGAGTATATCAACACAACTTTTATGGTATAGTGGACTCTCTTTGTATGAACAAAAAGAAATTAAAAATAAATTCTTTTTTTTAGGAGAACAAAAAGAATAAGTTTAATTATTTTTTAGTACAATTAACTAATTATAAAAAATTTAGTTTTTGATTTTGTACTCTATTTTAATTCAAAAAAAAAAGGAACTTCCTTGCTTTTGTACAAATATTATGCTTCAATAGTTTTTATCTTGAAATAATTATATATATCTCTTTATCTTTCTAGAGAGCATCCAATTTTCTTTTATCTGTAGATACACCTGTTCAAATCAAGTATATTAAGGTACATACATGAATATATTCTACCAGCTATTTGTCTTGTAACCTCCCAATGAACCACTTATCTTATATAATCATGTTAAGAAAATAATTAATAAGCATTTTATATGTCATAACTATGCTTAGCAAGTCTAACTAACTATTTTAGATTGTAAGCTATTAGTTATAATCCATACATTTATACATGCATATTAAGTAATCATTAAATTTATAACTCATAGAGTATATGGTTCATTATTCATACAAATTACATTGAGTTATATTTATACATATAAGAAGTGTTATATATATATATATATATATATATATATATATATATATAAACATAAGATTATGGAGCTAATTAAGTAAATTCTATTGTTTTGAGTATTTGACCAATTGATTTGTATTACTATTACATATGACATGTACTTATATTACTTTTACTCATATATTAGAATTGATTGAATATAATATAAGAATTGAAGAAATGAACATATTTATAATTTTAAATGAAATAAAGTTAAATAACAAACAAAATGTTCTTCTATATAGTGTTAGAAAACGCAAAAGCATTTGAATGCCCTTTGTTGAAAGATATATGATCATAGTGTTTCATATACACTAATCTAAAAACTTTAATAATTTTTTCATTAAATTATTGCTTCATATCTTGTTTATATGTACTTTATCAAAATATATATAAGATTATGGAGCTAATTAACTAAATGCTAGTGTTTTGAGCATTTGACTAATTGATTTGTATTACTATTATATATGACATGTATTTATATTAATTTTACTCATATATTAGAATTGATTAAATATAATATAAGCATTGAAGAAATGAACATATTTATAATTTTGAATGAAATTAAGTTAAATAATAAACAAAATGTTCTTCTATATAGTGACACCATTTTCTACTTTTAATAATCTTTGTGACATTGTATATGGTCATAGTGTTTCATATACACTAATCTTAAAAACTTTATAAATTTTTTCATTAAATTATTGCTTCTTTTTTTTTTTCCATTAAATTGTTGCTTCATATCTTATTTATATGTACTTTATCAAAATATATATAAGATTATGGAGTTAATTAACTAAATGCTAGTGTTTTGAGCATTTGACCAATTAATTTGTGTTGCTAGTACATATGACATGTATTTATATTAGTTTTGCTCATATATTAGAATTGATTAAATATAATATAAGAATTAAAAAAATGAACATATTTATAATTTTGAATGAAATAAACTTAAACAACAAACAAATGTTTTTCTATATAGTGACACTATTTTATACTTTTAATAATCTTGGTGACATTGTATATTTCCATAAAACAACCATTAGATAATAGATGTTGATGCTTCAACTTGTAAGAAAACGCAGAAGCATTTGATTGTCCTTTATTAAAAGATATATAGTCCTAGTGTTTCATATATACTAATCTTAAAAACTTTATTAATTTTTTCATTAAATTATTACTTTTTTTCCCATTAAATTACTGCTTCATATATTGTTTAGTTTTATTGAATTGTTAAATAAGTAAAATATTTATAACTAATAAGTTTGATTTGATAGTTGTAATATAATGGCATTAGTGTAGTAATTGAGATATTAAAATCATAACAATAATATTAGTACATTACATCATACAAGGAAAATTTTTTTTATTAAAAAATGTAAAAATTATTGAAAAATAAGGTAAATATATGGAAAAAATAGAGAAAATAACATATGTAGTTGTGTACATATGAGAGTGCAAACTATGCAATTATTTTCTTTAATAACTCGTCCCCATTTCATTTGAGTGTGTAACTTTATAATTAATCACCACAAAGTGATTAGTGAATATTTATTAGATATTTATTATTATTAACTTACGAGAGAGAGTATTAAATTGAATGACAATATTAACTTAATAACTTTAATTTAACAGTAATTTAAATTTTGAAATTTGAATTTGTACATTTTTGAGAAAAAAATTAATAGAAAAAATTTGATCATGACAAATTAACAATTATTCAATGTGCATTTAGAAATTCTAATTGATCATACTAATATAAAATGTTACATTAATTAGTTAAATTTTGTATTAACATATTAACTTATTAAGGGTGTAATTAAAAGAAAGAAATATATTTTAAGGATATGATTAAATAAAATTAGATTTATTGAGAGATTAAAATTAAAATAGAAAGAAAGTATTGGTATTATTATAATAATAACTATTGTAATTGGGCCAAATTGAAAATAAAATTACTTTAAATTGGACGATTTTGCAATTTTACAAAATTAAAACCATAATTTGGCAAATAATACTCCAATTTCCTTTGCTAGGGTTCTATCCTAAACTTTCTCCTTTCTTTTTCACCTTCATTTGTTCCGCCCGCCGCCTTCCTTCTCCTTTGGCCTTTGCTGAGTTGCTCCACCTTCCGCCGCCTTCTTTCTCCCTTTGATCGCGTTCTGCCCTTCTGCCGCTTCCCTTCTACTTCTTTTGCTCGCTGATTCCCCTCTGCTTCTGCCGTCACCGCTTCCCTTCTGTCTGCCGTCGCGTCTGCTCGCTTGCTGCCGCGTTCTGCCTCCGCATCAGAAATACCCAGCTGTAACAACAAAGAGACTGGCATTGGATACTATATCTTGTGGTTGTTGTTGTTGGCTTCATGATTGTTGTGGATTCATTGCGACCTGAGAATGACTTTTATAGGTTTCACTCTTGAAATGTTTAACTCCCCAAGAAAATGTAAGCTTCGTGCATTTGCAGGTTTGTATGCTGTATGTATTCCCTTGATATCTTAGCTGGTGTGTAACTGTGTTTGCATGATTTTTAGATTACAATGAGAAATTTTCAATTTTGGACTTGAATTGGTTTTTCCTCTTTCATTTTATGCAAAGCAGTCGCAGGAATTCACCTAATTAGGATATAGGAAAGAGACTCATTTTATCGTTAAATTTTTAAATGGAATGAGTTAAAAGACTCTCAAGCAAATGTATGGTGAACGTGGATAGCCATTATAGATTATACAATAATGTTCCAATTTTCATTATGATTTAAAAAGCAAAAAGATTGGGGAGGAGAAGTTCCAATTTTGTTGGGCTCATCTGGGCAGCAATTACCAAGCTGTGATCTTTTGTTGTCTGCAAAAAGTTTTGCTTTCTACAAGTGGGAGATTGAATCGCGTTGTTTTCATTTTAAACATTTTTTTTCTTTTTTTTGGGGATTGAAGGAAATTGCTTTCTGTCAAACATTTGGAGATTTGATTCTTTAAAGAAAGTTGGATTCAAGCTGGATTTCCCAAGGAAAAGATTGATTTTTAACCATCCATATTTATTTATTCTGGATCTTGAAGCATGCGGTTGTATTAGATCTGGAATTATTGAAGATTTGGTTTATAATATTCAACTTTGGTTTCTCTTATAGAACTATGGTACGGCAAATGTTATTTTGGTGATTGGAGTTTCGGGTTTAAGCATTTGGGTTCATGTTCGGGTTGAACCAATTTCGGAGATTGGGTTTAACTATTTTGGTCGGGTTCGGGGAACCCGCGGGGAACCCGAAACCCGATCGGGGGCGGGAATGGGGTTTTGAGTTAAAACCCGATCGGGTTCGGGGTCGGGTTCGGGGATACCCTAAAATTTCGGGGTCGGGGATGGGTATAGGAAACCCGACCCCGAACCCGAAAATTGCCATTCCTAGTTCTTTTAGATTCTAATCAATGAATTTATGCCTGTGTATTTGTTGTCCATTAACTTTTCCCTATTCTGAATGTGTGTATCATATTACAACCAGAGCATTTTCCTACAAACTTGTGGCTGGACTGTTTGCATTTGACGTCTAAAAAGTATGTTTACTTATTACTCCTTCTTTTAACAACAGTGCTGCTTGTATGCTCAACGATGTTTCCTCCTTCTGCTAGGTGTCATATATCTTAGGTTTGGATTGTTTACAATTTAAGGTTTTGTCCATTACATTTGCCAATTTCCGATGATTATATGTTACTTTGCAATCATTTACTAGGTCTTTACGCTCCATTTTGTGTTGTTCAGTATATGACAACATTTATTTTCCTCTTCTACTTAGCAATTTGTTGGCATTGTTTATGCCTCCTTTTCCTATTTGCAATTCTGTTTGCCGAGTTAATCAATTTTCCGATTAAACTTGCTTATGTCATACATGCATTGTATGTATCAATTTAAATGTATGTGAATGCTAAACATTGAAAATGGTACACTGAAATGGCACCACATCAAAAAAACAGCCATTCTGGCTCGTCGTACCCACGCTTGTATAGATGAGAAAAAACAACGATGTATTAATTCTGAATGTACTACTAAATTTAATGGCTGTGATCATAAGTTAAATGTTTCGAGTCAAGATGTGAATGCTTTGCATGATTCACAGTCTTTCTGTCACAAGACAAGTAGTGAATTGTGGAAAGGAAGATTTATCCTCCTTTATGACTATGACTTTAGACCATGTGGAAACAAGGCTTTCCTTTCCTCATGATTACTTGTCACATAGTGACAATGTGACTTCTTTCCCCTCTGAATTGTTTAGCATTAATGCTCAAGCAAAACTTACTAGGCAGATATCAGATTCTGCATAATTCTAAACTTTCTTATCGTTTAGGTAGCAAGTGCCATCAAAAAGATCAAACCACCAATTTGTTTCCTTCTAATGAAAGTGTAGCACATATGGGTAGGTGCTTGTGCTTTTGGATTTCCTTCATCTATAATAAGAAGGAATCTTTTTCCCTACATAATTTTACTCCCTTCCATGTCACCAAATGGTAATATTTTTATTGTCTTGTTAGATGTATTGTGTAGTACTAACTCACATTCTAATTCTGATCACAATTTATTGAATTGCTATTACATAGCCTCCACTCAATAGCTTTCTACTTAAAGGTTGTTAATGTTTTACTTTTCCTCCAAGAGTATGACAGTTACAATTTTCTAATGTTAATTTATTTGGCTATATTTTGTAGAAATGTTGTGCTGCGGCTAATCTGAATGAATTGCACAGGTATATGTATTATTGTATTTATAACAATTAAACTTCGTATTTAATGGTCTGCACCTGTTCTGCCCTTGTTGTTTCGAATTTATTTCACAAATTATTATTCTCACTTGTTCAATTTGTCAAATACCCCTTCTCTGTTCTATGATATTCTTGAGAGTACCAAGGATTTGTGTCTTCTTTTGTGTGTGCTAAGAACAAACAAAAGAACTGCTTTATTAAAATAAAAAAAAAATTCCTGCATGCGTATGATTTTAGCATTACCTTAAGCATGTTTTGATTTTTCCCACACTTTTTTTATAGCTTTTTTTTTTTTGTGTTGAGATTTGTATTAGTTAAAATTGATTCTGAATTTAAAATTATGCAACTAATATTCTTGTTCCCAGTTTGTTATTCCAATGTTAAAAATTGTATTTGTGTTCATTATTCCCAATACAGATTTGCAGCTTTTATTTGTGCAGCTTTTACCTTACATAGACATGTGATTAGCCAGTTTGACTTGACAACTGAAACATAGTTGTAAAAGTAAACAAAGGGTCACGTCACCATTTACCACATAGCAAAAGCATTTCTACATAGTTGAACCATGCCATTCACTGTATTTCTGCAGTAGAATTAGTGCTTTCAGATCATGTGCTTCCATTTCTAGCTTCTATTGTTTCATTCCCTATAATTACTCCTTCCCAGCTTATTAACTATGACCTCTATTTTTTTCTTAGAACCAGCAACTTTGAAGTATTTAATTCGAACTATGCTACATTGGCTTGATTCATCAACAGTGAGTATGCTTCGTATTAACCTACTCATGCCTTTGTTCAAAAGAGAATGCTTCTATTGTTTAATTGGACCTATTTTCTTGCTTCCTGTTTTTCTTGTCCTTGGAACGTCTATGGTCAGAATTCTTACTGCCTCTCATTTTTACTCTAAATAAACGATTATTGCTTGTTATTTTTTTGGTTCATGCTTACTGCTTTTTGTGCCAGTTATGTGTTTCTTGCTGCAACTATATGGCCTTGCCACTTTTTCCTCCACACAAGCGTGGCGAGTTTTTCACTTAACAAATGAGTGGCAAACGTAAATAATTTCCATGCTTGGTTGTGTAAATATAACAAAGATTCTTGCTCTTGTCTCCTTGGTTAACTGTTTGTTATGTTGTCCACGCTTTGTTTGTTTTATGAATGAACCGATTACCTTGTTAACATATTTGTACTTAAGCTGTTTGTGTAAGTACTCTTGCTCAAAGTTGTGGTTGTCCATAGTATTGCCAAACTAAAAACCAGTCATCTTCTTGGTAGCCAATTAGCAATTGAGTTATGTATAAACTTCTTCATTAATCCTGCTTGGTTATGTCTGGTATTACTTGCATTCATAGCATGTTCATACTGGTTTACATTTATTTAACTTAATGCTGTTGATTTTCCTCTTGTTATGTTGCTATGTATATTTGATACATATAGGTGTTCTTGTTTTTGGTTTTTGTAACATATGTCAGGTGAAACCTTTGCTTACCATAGGCTGAAAATTTAATAAATTTGGTGTCCTAAATGCAAACTGAACAAGATAAAATTTGTTCTCAGATATTCTTTACAATACTACACTGTTCAGTCACTAAAACAACATAATAAAAAACTTTATCAGCCAAGGAACTATCTTCATTGGCATGAACAAATTAAACTAACATTTTCAATAACAAGTCTTGCAAAAAATATTAAACTCTTTGTACAAGGATTTTTATGATATGAAATATTCAAAAGTTGCTTGGAAGATGTAATTAAAAAAAAAAAAATCCATATCTCATTTATTTTTGCCAACGCATTACATTCTTGAAAGGGATGGAACTATCCCAATTGGTGAGCTTGAAGACCAAATGACAAAAGTGTTAGCTTTGTTTCCAAACAAGTTTGATCTTTAGTCAAATGGTACAAGGCTGTTGTCTAAACAAATTCCTTCATGGATTTTGCCCATGTTATGTTAGCCTTTTTAGAAGTCATTTATTTCATAATTCTTTTCTTCAACATTATATTTCATGTTGGTCTTATGCTTTTTGTTGCTTTGCAATATGTATCAGACGTCATTGTCAAACACTCTTCACTCCGTCGAAATTGACATCAATTTGTACGAGATCATATTTTGAAAGATAATGACTATTAAGTTTTCTTACCACAAATAAATAATATTTTTCTTACTATTGTAAATAGCAGCCATTGGATAAAAAGATTCTATCCATGGCAATTTAAGTTTAGAACAAATTAGAATACATTTTCGATGTTTTAGTTTTACATTAATTAACTCTTACTATATAATTTCTTCTTAACGCTTTAAACATTTTTTTTGTTTTTTAATTGTACTGTAATTTTATTTTTTTCTACACAACACGATGAGCGATCAAAAAACTGCGCAAGCGTGTTAGTATGAATAATTTGTCTAGCCACTAAGTTTTTAACTTGTAGTTGAAATTATGGTACTAGCATTTAGGCTCTGTTTGGTGTCTAATTCCAATTCTATTATTTATTTTCACAAAAAGTTCAAAAATTAAAAACTTAGGTAATGTTTGGTTGGACTGTTTAGGTGGAAATGGATTAGAATGAGATAAAAAATTAGTGCTTGATTTGTAGATTTGGAATGGATTAAAAGTAATAAGTGTGGGTTTTGTTCAAACCCATTAGGGGGGTGGGTTTAAATGGAAATGGATTGGAATAGATTAATGAGTTCCACTCTTTTTTTCTTCAACTCTCATTAACTTATTATTAATAATAATTAATTAATTAAGATTAATTGATTAATTATTCATTTACTTAATATTGTAATTTAATATTATAATTAATAATTAATTAATCTCATTCATTAATATTAATTATTATAATTAATATTAATTAATATTAAATAATTTTAAATAATTAATTGATAATATTAATTAATTGATAATTAATTAATTACTTAAAATTAATTTAAACAATAATATTTTTATTATTAATTAATTTATTTATTAAGATTAATTTAATTAATCATTCATTTACTTAATATTATAATTTAATATTATAATTAATAACTAATTAACCTTATTCATTAATATTAATTAATTTTAAGTAATTAATTGATAATATTAATTAATTTATAATTAATTAATTACTTAAAATTAATTTAATCAATAATATTTTTATTAATAATTAATTATTTTAATATTATAATAAATAATTAACTAATAATAACTAAAAGTTTTTTTCAAATTCATTCTATTATAAAAAATAAACCAAACAACATAATTACTATGATTCTATTTCATTCCAATTCAAAATTTTTTTCTATCAAATTTATTTCATTTTTAAACCCACATGTTAACGCCCTTATTTCAACTTTACCTCCTAATTTTATAAAATTTTAACTCAAAAATTTCCAAAGCAAATACCTCAAAAATATTTTAAAAAAAACGGATCTAAAGTAAAAACCGGGTCTTGTATTCGGGTTATAACAAAACCGGGTTAGGGCAATGGCATACCTCGCCTCCAATTTTCATCCACTCCAAGCGCCCAATCCCCGTTTCCTCCTCCTCCTTCATCCAATACATAGCCTTCTTCTCTGTCTCTTTGTCCTTGTTTTCTCACTTCCGTCGCCCTGGGCGATCTGGCCACTTCCCCATCTCACCACGGTTGCTTGTCTGTTCTACTTCTGGTCCATCTTTGTTTTTTTGGCTGCTTTATAGTTTAGCTCAATCTTGACACTATTATTCAGGTATGTAATTTTCGTTGGGTTTCTTGCTCTCCCCCCTCCCCCTGAGTAATTTTTGCTGTTTTCTTCTTCGTGGTTATGGCTAAGGTTTCTGATTTTTTTACTTTTGTAGTCTGCAGTGTTAAATATTTGACATCTGGCCTGAGGTTTTAAATGTATGCTTGATTACTTAACTTAGCTAAGACCAAGCCTTCTTTGACAAATTGGCGGATTATATTCAACATCGCGACTGAATGTAAGTGAGCCCTCATCACATCCCAAATTCATCTTTTTTTATTTCAAACAAAGACTTATGTCTTTTTTGTTCGTTGTTTTGTATCCCCAATGGATGGTAAGTAGGATTCGCCCTCAGAGTGAGTTATTTTTGTGCCCTTTTTTTTTGAATTACTGAAACTGAATCACTTATCACTATTATAGAATGTGTTAATGGTTTTTTGTTTTTTCTTCTGGGTTCAATTTTGGGTTGGTTTTAGTAGTTGCTTTGCTGGCTTTTCGTATGATTTAGGATGAAAGAATGATTCTTATTTTCTTGGTGATTGGAACAACACCGGGGGTAAAGTTAACAATCTGTAAATAAATTTTCTGTTGGTGTTAATTTTGGTGTTTGGGCTTGAAGTTGATCATGAAGTACAAAACTTAGAAATCAGTGTATGAGGGTTTTCGTTGTCCTGCTAGATTTCAACTCCATAAATTTCCTTTTTGTTCTTTTCGAATTTAGGACGGAAATAAGATAAAAACGGAAGTGTCAGTTTCAAGGTCTGTCCTAAACAAAATTTGGTCATGTTGATTCTTTTCTCTCTCTCTTGTTTTTCATTTTTCTTTTGTCTTTTTTATGTTTTTTAAGAAAAAGGAAAAATCTGCTTTTGCCTTTTGCAGTTGCAATATTAGCTTGTTGATTTATTATTTTTTAAGATACTCTTGGAAGTTTCTCTATGTAAAAGGTGTTAGATTCCATCTTGTATAATGGTTTGACTTGTGTTATTTTGCTTGCCTTTCGTCCATTTTTTTCATGCTTTTTTGTTTTGTTTGGTTTACCACTACAAGATATCATATATGTCCTGTACAGGTTAGCTTCTTATGTGTTCTTGTTCACATGTTAGTTTTTTCATTTTTGTGTCAAGGATTTTTTCTCCTTGAAGATTTACTTTATTATAAGTGTATACAGCTTCCATTGTAATAATTTTTGTTGGTATCTGACGAAATGAAGATAATTCAAAATAGTTTTTATTATTGTTCCAGGTTTTTATTTTTAGTAGTTTTTGTTGTCTGACTTCATTTATTTCTTCATCAGAAGTAATCCTACAAAAATTTTAGTAATCAAACTTGATAATTTGTCAAAAGGAATTCAAAGAACTATCCATTAGTTTGTGGCATGTATGCGTTATGTCATATCAGCTAGATAGATAGGAAGTCTGTTTCCAATTTCCAGCTATTCCTGGTGACCCTGCATTCTTTTGGTCTGTCCACCATAAATGGAGTTGTTGGCTCAGGCAGAATTCTGTATTATTGTTTGGGCTGGTGCTTGGTTTGTAGTTCATTTCTGGCTCCAGTAGCTCAGTTGCGGCAATAATTGAAGTTCCCTTATTGTATAATAATAGCATGTAGCTTGACTTGGAGCAATAATTGACTTTCTTGGTCTGTCCACATTATTTTGATATCTCACCCTTCCTATTTCTATATCTTATTTTGTATAATAATACCCTCTCCTTGACTAATCTTTCTTCTTTCTTAGTTGTTCTGCATAAACCATAGAACCTCTGCTTTCTTCTTCTTAGTAATCAGTCTCTGCTGCTGGCCTTTTGATTTGTTGAACATAATAGTAAGTTACAATTGGCTAATTCTTGTCATGTTTAAATTGAATTCTAGTATTTTGTTGGTGTGTATGAAATGAACTAATGGTAGCTGGTGAGACATGAGAAATGATGGGGTAATTTTAGTTGTGGTTTGTGGGGAAGAGAGAGGGGAGGGGGGGGGGGGGGGGGGTTGCTGGTTTAGGTGTATGTGGACAGCAGATTTGTGGGAATGAATGCCGTAAAAATATTTCTTTTTCAGAAAAATGACAAAAACTGGTTCGGGTGACGGTTTTTAAATTTCTTTGGGGCCAATCTACTGGATTAGTCCTCCACTGGTTCGGGTGACGGTTTTTAAATTTCCGGTGGAAATGATAGTGGTGGAGAAGCAGCCTCCACTTGTTCTCCCTTTTATTTATGTTAATTTTTAAATTTATTAATAAAACTGTTGACAAAAATTGTCAAACTGAGAAGAAGGCTGGAATGACTTAGAATGCATTTTAAGTAGTCCATTTTCTTTTCAGGCCAAATTAATTGTTCAACAAAAAGGTAAATTTATAACTTCTAGTGAATTTTGGTGCCATTTGCTCTTAATTTGGGTCTTCGTGTTTTTGTGCATGCATGTGTGTGTATATGTAAGATAATTGAAGAAAAGATAACAAGATTCATGTTTCTTATTCTTGGGTTTTCAGGCTTGTACAGGGATCATTTTGAACTGTTGGGTGGATAATGCATCCTCCTCTAACACTACACAGGCACCCTATGTGTGCAGAAGTGAGTTTCCTTTTTTTATCAAGTTCCTTTGATTACTTTGCCTATTTATTCTACATTATTACATAACAAATGTCATTCTTTTATCAACGACACCAAAATGTAGGAAGAACATGTATGGGTTCAAATTGTATATACGCCAATGCTGATATTTTGATATTCCAAATGAAAGGTGATGAAAGAGGTTATGTTTCTTTATGCTTATGAACTTCTTTTACTGGTGGCATTATTCAATGCATTCGTCTTGTACAAATGACACAGAACTGGTTGTGTGGTTCTGTTATTGTCCAGGGAGATGGCTTCAATGGTAGTTACTAAGCAGAATTTCTTTAATTTTTTATGCATTTCTGTTTGCCATTTGGATGAGTGATAGTTTAAGACAATATTCAGGCTTTTTATGTTATATATTCAAATTGATTGAGGTATTTACGGAACTTATGTTTGTTGGCACGAGTTTATTGGTCAACTGTAGATGCTAATGAATATTGGAAATCCTTGGCTTTTCTTAGCACCCCATTCTGTTCATGTTTGAGTGACTAGATAGAACAGGTGAATACGTGGTATGATTTCATAATCTTTGTGAAGTAGTGGGAGATATTTTGAGCCTTTTGACATGTGGTTTTCTAGATTTTTCAGTAGTTGCATCTCTTGTCTAGAATGCCAAATCTTGAATTCGCACTTTGCTCTGCAATTATTTACTTTAAAGTTTTTGAAGTTGCTTTTGACTTTTGGTATGATGCAGATTATTAAGGAGTTCCAGAAGTGTCACTTAGATCATCCAGTGGGGAAATTTTTTGGCCAATGCACAGATTTGAAAATAAAGCTTGATCGTTGTTTCCGCCAAGAAGTATGATATGTCAACTGGGAATGTGATTGCTTGCTTTTGTCTAATATGAACATTATGTTTATATATTATTCTTATTATAACCAAGTTGCCAAAAAAGTTTTTAAAAAAAGTGTAAAAAAATCACAAAAGTCATGTTGATGACATATTTATTTTCCAGAAAGCAGTGAAACGGAAGGCAAATTTTGAAGAGAGCAAGAAGCTGAAAGAGAGGCTACGAGCTTACAGGAAAGAATGTGCTGAGAGTAGCAAAGCAGATGGTCTTCATCAAGGCTGAGTGTTCAAAGTGAGATTTTGTTTACAAACTTGAAAAGTTTTGCAAATAGAAAGTTTGGATTGCACCATCTCCAAATTGATTTTGATTGCCGATAAAAGATCATACTCAATAGCATTCACATGATGGTGGCACATACTGGTGTTGTATTTGTCAACAATTAATGATTGATGTTCAATGAGAAGATATGAAAGATGTTGCTAGATGAGAGGATTTAGTTGTTGATGGGACAGAAATTGTAGTTGGCTTGGTGCGAGAAAAACAGCTGATTTTAGGGAAAGTCTTTATTGTCATTTAAAGAAACAAGACTGTTATTTACTCTTCCCTCATTTCTTGTCCTTGAACAAGGTTTATCTTTGGCCTGGTTCTTTTGCGCATTTGTACAGTGACATTCCATAGATGTGGTCATGGAAATTGGATGGTGTTGTGTACTGGTATTTGTTTCGTGTTTGATTATTCGGGATTAGTTTTAAGAAATTACTGACTATAAAATGAAACTGAGTTCGTAGGTCCATACTTTCGGCAATTTCAGCCGGCTGTGTGCATTGCAGATTAAAGTATTTGAGTGGTTACAAAAATTGTTCCTAACCAATTAAATTCTCAAATTTTAACTCTTTTTCTTAGTTTCTTCCCTTTCGTGCGCACTTTCAATGGCAGAGCATTAGTTACATTTGAAGCAAATCAGCTCCATTTTTTTTTTTTAAATTGAACTTTTGAGTTTTGAATAAATCTGCCATAGGTTAGAAAAAGTTGATGCTAACCAAGACTTGTTACTTTAATAAACCTATCAAAGGGATCATTTCTTTTATTTTGATTTGACATTTTATAGACATGATTTATTTTTTGTGATTCTTTCTTCAGTATTCATGACCACGAGACTAGTTTTTGTCACTATTATAAATTACTGATGGTAAGGTGAATATCTTTGCAAAGTTAGGATTCTAATTAAATTTGGTGGATATTTTAACTCAATGGTCTATTACTAATTTTTTTATTATTCAGGAGATTTGCACATCTCAGTAGTAATACGGAATCACGTCTTTTTTTTTTTAATTAAAAATTGAACCATTTATAATTATGACCAAACCTTAAACATATGTTGGTTATAATTATTGATGGAGGGAGAGAATAGTGTAAAAGTTGAAATTGAAATTAAAAGTAAAATTGATTGGAAATAATTTTGCCAAAAAAAATTGAAAGTTAATTTTACTTTTATTATTTGCACTACATATAGGAATAATTAGTCACTCCACTTTTATTTCGCCTTATTCACAACCAAATTGAATGAAATTTAATTTCAAATCTATGGCCATGCATTAGTAATTGTTAGTATCATGGACTAATGTGGAGAATCACGCCTTGGATGTTTGGAAAACGCCTTCAGTTTACCATTGAAATTTTGCTTTATTATTGTAATTTTATTTGTACGTAATTTATATTTTAGGCCAAGTGGATATAATAGTTAAGAGTTAGATACAGATCTTAGCAGGTGATAGGTTAGTAGCTTAATAAATACTCTATAATAACAAGTGATGGAGGTAAGACAATAAGACAATTTTGAAGTTTCTCTCTCGAATCAATTCTCCCTAATTTTCTTTTCTTTTCACACTAAATCCTTGCTGTCCTCACCCAATGTTTCTCAAAATTAATAATTACTGAACTTTTTGCAGCTCTGATTCTTGAAATTCCGACAAATTTGGTATCAAAGATCCAGATTCTCAAACCCAATACCAATAATGGCTGAAAGAACTTGCCTTGAAAGCAGAGAAGAGCCATTAAAGAAACAAGAACTTGAGCTGCAAGAATTCATGGAAAATGTAAATCAGATGCTGGCCAATTAGAGTGAACAAATGGGTTAGAAGATGGAGAGCTTGGTATTTGCAAGTAGAAGCCAAGATGGTTGTACGATATTGAGGATGAACAAAAATAACCCCCTTTAAGCAGAAACTCTTTAGTACGCACCCAAAAGTACAAAATGAAAAAAAGGAAGAGAAGTTTGATGGTAAGAAATGGGACTTCTTCCATGCCCAAAAATTGTACTTCTCTTGTTTGTGTTAGAATATGACCCGAACTGTTGGGTTTAATTACAGTTTCCTAATTGGTTTATACTACCTATTTAATAGTGGAACAAATCTCAACCGTTTATTTGGGTACTTGATGGACGTACCAGATTAAAGTTAGATTATATAAATTGGTCCTCTCTCTGCCCATTAGGGTTACAGACACAGAACACAAAACGTTCTCCATCAAAATAGTCTGTGACAGAAAGTAGGGTGAAGGGAGAGAAACTAATTTTGACGGCAAGAGGTGGTGTTTCTCAATCTCTTCTCAATGAATATGTCTTCCGCATCAGGTACACAATCCTTATGACTTAATAGTTTGTGATAAATTATTTATTCAAAGATCCTGCCTTTATGTTTATGTCATGAATGTTAAAATTTAACATGTGGTATCAGAGCAGGTTAGGAATAAATAATTTGTCCATTAATGATTTTGGCTATAAATTTGTATATTAATTTTGAAAAGAAAAAAAAAATTATTTGCAAATTATGGCCGTACAGATTTAAGAAGAAAAAAAAAATTATATGCAAATTATGGCGGTACGGATTAGGGATGAAAATTTTATTTTTTGATTGCTTTGTTTTAATAATGATGATGATGGCCGCATGGATTCATTACCGAAGCCGTACGTGAACTATGAAGCTTTATTATGTTGGATTTCCGTATGTCTTGTGTTGGAAAGGAAAGCTTTGATTTCCGTTGCATGCTGTCTGTTACCGTGGCCGTACGTGGCTTTGTTTTGATTGATGATGATGATGATGAAGGCCTGCTGTTTGGCCGGTTTTTTATTTTGCTTGGAAACCGAAGGAAGAGTATAATGTTAAGATAATTAAATTTATCTTAATTTAAGTATTGCAGTGATAAGAAATAAAATTAAATGATCATATTTTATTAATATTAAAATTTATGTTAATTATGTTATTTATGCTGTTTTTATTTCTTTTATGAAATATTGTGAGAATTTTTATTTTATTGTCATATTATGATTTTGGGAATATTAATGTTAAAAATTCCCTTAACTTATTAAATTTACACATGATATTAATATAAAGAATTAGTTTGTTAGTCACCAAAGTGGCCAAGCTAATTAATTAAATTTTTTTACCATGTAGTAAATGATAGTCATTTATTCATATTATGCTAATGCCTATTATTGCAATTATATGAATAAGTGACGTTTATTAGTTGATAGAATTGTAGAATTTACCCAAAGGTAAATTAATTTTCTATGACTAATAAACATTATGGTTGATAATCAATTTGCGTGTCAAATATTTTTATGTATCCAAAGATACTATTTTATTTGATAAGGCTTGTTTGATTATTTAATAAAGTATGCATGGCACTAAATTTATGATAATATATTGTTGAGCTTACCCAAAGGAAGCCTGCAATATATTTTAAATGTTTTATGATTTGAATCCGATAATTTATTGAGCATTTATTATTTGCAGCTATTTCTCTCCATTCGCAAGCTTCTTCTGTTACTGTGTTTAATGGTTTGAATTTCTCTGAATGGTGCGAACAAGTCAATTTTCATTTAGGTGTTTTGGATATTGACTTAGCACTATTGGAAGAAAAACCTGCTGCTATTACAGACAAAAGCAGTGAGGTTGAGAGATTAAACTATAAAGCATGGGAAAGGTCTAACAGATTATGTCTTAATTTTATGCGAATGACGATTGCTAACAACATTAAGAGTACTATTCCACAAACTGTAAGTGCTAAAGAATTCCTTAAGCTTGTGGAAGAACGTTTTCGTTCTGCTGATAAGTCTCTCGCTGGTACTTTAATGGCTGAACTCACGACCATGAAGTATGATGGGTCGCGAAGCATGCAGCAACATGTCCTCGAGATGACAAATATTGCAGCAAAATTAAAGACCCTGGGTATGGCAGTTGATGACTCCTTCTTAGTGCAGTTTATAATGAACTCGTTACCTCCTGAATATGGACCTTTTCAAATTAATTACAACACTATTAAGGATAAGTGGGATATTAATGAATTGTCTAGTATGTTAACTCAGGAGGAAATGAGACTAAAGAATCAAGGAGTTCATTCTGTTAACCTTGTGGGTCAAGGAGCTAGTAAGATTCATAAGCCAAAGGCCAAGAAATTTAAGAAGAAAGTACCTGCTAAAGTGACACAGGTTACTACTGATGATGATAAGAAGGAACGAAAAACAGATAAATGTCACTTCTGTAAGAAAGAAGGACATTATCAGAAAGACTGTCTGAATCGTAAAGCTTGGTTCGAAAAGAAAGGTAGATATAACCTTTTTGTATGTTCTGAACTAAACTTAACTGAAGTTCCTTCAAATACTTGGTGGCTTGATTCTGGTGCTACGACTCATGTTTCCAATTTGATGCAGGGATTCCTTTCAATCCAAACCATAAACCCAACTGAGAGTTTTTTATTCGTGGGAAACCGTAAGAAGGTCCCAATTGAAGGCATAGGGACTTATCGTTTAGTGTTAGATACTGGTCACAACTTGGATCTAATACAAACTCTTTATGTACCTTCAATTTCTAGAAACTTGATTTCTGTTTCAAAACTTGATAAAAGTGGATTTATTCTTAAGTTTGGACATGGTCGTTTCAATTTATGTAAACATAATTCCATTATTGGTTCTGGAATTCTTATGGATGATTTATATAAATTGAAACTTGATGTTGATTTTTTGGAATCTCTATTTTCTGTTTATCATAATATTGGAATTAAACGTAGCATGATGAATGATAATTCCGCTTACTTGTGGCATAAACGTTTGGGTCATGTATCCAAAGAAAGATTAGAAAGATTGGTAAAGAATGAAATTCTTCCGAATTTAGATTTTACTGATCTTGGCATATGTGTGGATTGCATTAAGGGAAAGCAAACCAAACATAGTAAGAAAGAAGCCACAAGAAGTACTCAGCTTCTTGAAATTATACACACTGATATATGTGGACCTTTTGATGCTCCATCTATTGGTAGAGAAAAGTACTTTATCACCTTTATAGATGATTCTTCACGTTATGGATATATCTATTTGCTTAAAGAAAAATCTCATGCTGTAAATGCCCTTGAGATGTTTATAAAGGAGGTTGAAAGGCAATTAGATGGAAAAGTGAAAATTGTACGTTCTGATAGAGGTAGTGAGTATTATGGAAAATATGATAGATCAGGACAATGTCCAGGTCCATTTGCAAAGTTCCTCGAGAAACATGGCATATGTGCACAGTATACTATGCCAGGCACACCTCAACAAAATGGTGTGGCAGAAAGGCATAATAGGACATTAATGGATATGGTTAGGAGTATGATGAGTAATTCCTCATTACTCAAAATATTGTGGATGCATGCATTGAAAATTGCTGTGTATCTGCTAAATAGGATTCCTAGTAAAGCAGTTCCTAAAACTCCTTTCGAGTTATGGACTGGAAGGAAACCTAGTTTGAGGCACCTGCATGTATGGGGCTGCCCAGCAGAAGCACGAGTTTATAATCCACATGAAAAGAAATTAGATTCTCGAACGATTAGTGGTTACTTTATTGGTTACCCAGAGAAATCTAAAGGGTATAGGTTTTATTGTCCAAAACATAGTCCAAGAATTGTTGAAACTGCTAATGTCAAATTTATTGAAAATGGGGAAGTTAGTGGGAGTGCTGAAAAATATATTGTGGATATTAATGAAGTAAGGGTTAATGTTCCATTACCCATAAATGTTCCAATATCCACATCTTCATCAAATATTAACCCAGTGATAGAAGAGCAAAATGATCCTGGGCAATATTTGAATGAAGTAGCACCTCATGAAGAAACTAACTTACAACCAACTGACATTAATGAACCACATGGAATAGCTTTGAATAGACCTATAAGGACAAAAAAGTCAGCTATTTCTAATGACTATGTGGTTTATTTGCAAGAGTCAGAATTTGGTTATGGCATTTATGAGGATCCTATTTCGTTTTCACAAGCCATAAAAAGTGATAAGTCTGATAAATGGATTGATGCCATGAAAGATAAGTTGAACTCAATGGCACAAAATAAAGTTTGGGATCTCGTTGATTTGCCAGAAAGATCTAAACGAGTCGGATGCAAATGGGTTTTTAAGACCAAACGCGACTCGAATGGCAATATTGAATGATATAAAGCCAGACTTGTTGCCAAGGCCAAGGGTTATACTCAAAAGGATGGGGTTGATTACAAAGAGACTTTTTCACCTGTCTCAAAGAAAGACTCGTTGAGAATAATTATGGCATTAGTGGCTCAATATGATTTAGAGCTACATCAAATGGATGTGAAAACTGCTTTTCTGAATGAAGATCTTGAGGAGGAAGTTTATATGGATCAACCTAAAGGTTTTTCCATAGAAGGAAATGGTCACATGGTGTGTAAACTTAAGAAGTCAATATATGGACTTAAACAAGCTTCCAGACAATGGTATATTAAATTTAATGATACCATAACATCTTTTGGTTTTGAAGAAAACATTGTTGATCGGTGTATTTATCGAAAGATTAGTGGGAGTAAGTTTGTATTTCTAGTCCTATATGTTGATGATATTCTACTTGCTGCTAATGATTTAGGCATGTTGCATAAGACTAAAGAATTTCTCTCTAAGAATTTTGAAATGAAAGATATGGGAGAGGCATCCTTTGTGATAGGAATTTCAATATTCCGAGATAGATCAGAAGGACTGGTAGGATTGTCTCAGAAAGAATATATTGAAAGAATTCTTGAGAGATTTAATATGAACAAATGTTCTGCAGGAGTTGTCCCAATACAAAAGGGCGACAAATTTAGTCTTATGCAATGTCCAAAAAATGATGTGGAACATAAAGAAATGGAATCTATTCCATATGTACATTGTTGGCAGTTTGATGTATTTGCAAACATGCACAAGACCCAATATAAGTTTCGCGGTTGGAATGCTGGGCAGATATCAAAGTAATCCTGGTATGGATCATTGGAAAGCTGCAAAGAAAGTATTAAGATACCTTCAAGGAACAAAAGATTATATGCTCATGTATAGAAGGTCTAATCCATTAGAAGTGATTGGATACTCGGATTCAGATTTTGCTGGATGCATTGACAGTAGAAAGTCAACGTTTGGTTATTTATTTCTTCTAGCAAAAGGAGCAATTTCATGGAAAAGTGCCAAACAATCTGTTATTGCTTCATCTACTATGGAAGCAGAATTTGTAGCTTGTTTTGAGGCTACAATCCATGCATTATGGTTGCGGAACTTTATTTCAGGGCTTAGGGTTGTCGACACCATTACTAAGCCGCTGAAAATTTATTGTGATAATTCTGCAGCAGTTTTCTTCTCCAAAAATGATAAGTACTCTAAAGGTGCTAAACATATGGAGTTGAAATATTTTGCCGTAAAGGAGGAAGTTCAGAAACAAAGAGTGTGTATTGAACATATTAGGACGGATCTCATGATTGCAGATCCTTTAACGAAAGGCTTGCAACCAAAGACATTTAAGAAACATGTTCAAAGAATGGGTCCTGGTTGTATTGATGACTGCTTATAATGATGTATTAACACTCTTGAGCTCAATAAAATGTTTCTGACATATTGGCAAATGTTTTCTTGTTTATTACGATTGTGTACACATAATATTATTAAACAAAAAATAAATGTGTCTATAAGACATTATTGTGGACCTTTATAATATTTATATATTACTTATGATACCTGACATGATAAATTACTAGTGTAGTGGTGTATGGAAGGGAGTATACAATGTTAAAGTGTATGACCGCCATAACTCGCATTATGTAATTTATTATGTTGAGGTAAATTATGAAAATAATCAAGATATTTGTTTTTGTGCACTTAATGTTTACACAATTAAATTAAAGTTGAAGTATCGGGCCAAGTGGGAGAATGTTAGAATATGACCCGAACTGTTGGGTTTAATTACAGTTTCCTAATTGGTTTATACTACCTATTTAATAGTGGAACAAATCTCAACCGTTTATTTGGGTACTTGATGGACGTACCAGATTAAAGTTAGATTATATAAATTGGTCCTCTCTCTGCCCATTAGGGTTACAGACACAGAACACAAAACGTTCTCCATCAAAATAGTCTGTGACAGAAAGTAGGGTGAAGAGAGAGAAACTAATTTTGACGGCAAGAGGTGGTGTTTCTCAATATCTTCTCAATGAATATGTCTTCCGCATCAGGTACACAATCCTTATGACTTAATAGTTTGTGATAAATTATTTATTCAAAGATCCTGCCTTTATGTTCATGTCATGAATGTTAAAATTTAACAGTTTGAAGGAGTAAATCCTAAGAGTTTGGATCAAGAAGCGCAACAAATATTTCCTAGTTATCCAGGTCCTTGATAGTCCAGATATGGAAATTGTGGAGTTTTTTCTAGAAGGAACGGTAGATGTATGGTATCAAAGGCTCAAGTTATCAAAAGAAGCCGTGTTCTAGAATGAGTTTTGAGCTGTTGTGCAAATGATATGATTAGATAAAGGGGATGGACATTATGGAAGAATTTAATAAGTTATGTCAAACTAAGAATATCATGGCTGTTAGGAATGGTAAATGGAACATTGTCGTAGCAGCTTCAGCTTAAGCATAACTTTGTTAGTTTGTTAGTTTTCTATTACAAAGTTAGTTGGGTTAATTGGAGAGTAAGTAACCATTAACCGCCTTAAGCTTCTATCAATAGGTACGGATTGAGATAGATGGGATTAGTCTGGAATTTTATATCTCTTCTGTACTCTGATCTTTTTCTCTATCTTCATCTACAGCTCTTCTTCTTTCCCGAAACTTCTCCCTATCTTCTTTTTCCTTTCTTTCTTTTCTGGTTACCTTTTCTGCATTGTTACTAAAGCTGTTCAGAATTGAGATACATTGGCTTGATCCTCACAAATTGATATCAGAGCAGATGATCGTGAACAATTTGATGGCGGAAGGAACTCGGGGCAAAGCGTGGGAGGAGCAGTTCAAGAAATAGGATCTTCGGATTGCTGAGCTTGGGAGCGGTGTGCGAATCACAAAAAAGTGGAGGGTGACATTGCTGAATTGAAGGCGGGGATGAACGCCCTTGTGAAACTCTTTTCCACAGATAAGCAGATAGAAGAAATGACGAATGTGGATAAATCACCCTTGCTGCCTACGCCAGAATTGGGCATGAAAAGTGGTTCAGACGAACAAGTACTAATGTTTGAAATGGGAAGAAAGCGACAATTTTGTGACTCCTGTACATCCGAAGATCGAACTTCCTTTCTTTGAGGAAGAAAACCCTAGGGAATGGATCCGAAAATGGGAAAATTCTTTTTGATTTATCAAATAGAAGAATGTCAAAAAATGGAGGTAGCAAAAATGTATTTGATGGGAAAGGTTGATACATGGTTTCAAAGCATTAAGATGGCTAAGGGTAGGGTCAAATGGGATGAATTTTGTGATGGTCTGTATCGAAGATTTGCAAGCAGAAGAAATTCAAGATGAGATCGAATCCTTTAATAAACTGCAACAGACTGGTTCGGTTAGTGAATACCAAGAGCAGTTTGAGGAACTCAGAACCTCGATGCTTGTACGCAATCCAAAGATTCCAGAAGACTACTTCATATCAAGCTTTATCAGTGAATTTCTGGAGGAAATTAAGCCGATTGTGAAAATGATGAAACCGACAACAATAATTGAAGCATTTGAAGTAGCCACCATACAGGAATTGAAAATTAAGGTGAATGCAAAGACTGGAAACAAGAACAGAATTCCATTCAGAAACTATTCTAAAGGAAATGCTAAAAATTCACGAGTAGTGGTGAATCAAACCTCAGCAAGCAAGTCAACTCCAAGTTTGGGAACAAGAACAACGGATATGGGTGGATTCAACGCAGAAGGGGCTTGGGGTTGTGTTTCAGGTGCGGGGACAAGTTTGGGTTAGGTCATGAGTGTAAAATGAAGCAGGATGTATTCTTACTCGCATATGATGAAGAGGAGTTTGAATTTTTAAATGCTAATGAATTTGCGGATGATGGAAGCAGAAGAAAAAACTGTTGAAGTGTCTCTGCATGCCTTATCAGGAGCACTAAAAAGGAAGACAATAACTCTGGTGAGAAGCCTGCAGGGAAGGAACATTAACATCTTTGTTGATACAGGAAGTACCAGCAACTTTATCCAGTGGAAATTAGCATGTGATATAGGACTTGAACACAAAGAAGCTGAGCCTTTAAACGTTACCGTAGCAGATGGAACCAAAATCACCAATTATGGAGTATGTCCGAAGGTGAAATGGAACATCCAGGGCCATAAATTCCAATATGACTTGAGAGTTATAGAGTTGGAAGGTTGGGATTTAATCTTAGGCGTGGATTGGATGTATCAGTACAGTCCCATTACCCTTGATTTTAAAAGGCTGCATATACAATTAGTGCAGGAGGAAGGAGGCAAAGAACTAGTGTTACATGGAAAAGTAGACCAACCTACAATGCAGTTGGTAAAAGGGAAGGCAATTCCAGAATTCTTGAAGGAGCACAGGCAAAGTAGGGAGAGAATGAAGCTGTCATGGCTTTGTGCAGCCTCTTAGCAACACTTAGATAATGAGGTAAAAGTTCATGAAAGCATTTCTGAATTATTACTTCAATTTTTTGAGGTTTTTGATGTGCCTAAAACACTACCTCCAAATAGGACTTTCGACCACCAAATTCTCTCAAAACCCAATGCCCAACCTTTCAAGCTTAAACCCTATTGCTACCCTCATTCCCAAAAGACTGAGATAGAAAATCAAGTGGTTGAGATGCTGGAAAATGGTATCATTCAACATAGTAACAGTCCATTTGCATCTCCAGTTTTGCTAGTTAAAAAAAAAGATAATACATGGAGATTTTGTGTTGATTATAGATACTTAAATAACCTTACCATTAAAGAAAAATATCCCATTCCGAACATAGATGAATTGTTGGATGAACTTTTTGGTGCAAATTTTTTTTTCTAAACTGGATTTAAGATCCGGATATTACCAAATCCAAGTTAAACTTCAAGATATTCCAAAAACAGCATTCCAAACACATTTGGGACATTACGAGTTTCTAGTAATGCCCTTTGGTTTGACAAATTCACCCGCTACATTCCAAGCATTGATGAATCAAAATTTTTAGCCATTCCTCCGAAAATTTGTGTTAGTCTTCTTTGATGATATTTTGGTTTGTAGTCCTACATTGGAGGAACATGAAAAACACTTGGAAATTGTCCTAAAAATTCTGAAAACTCATCAGCTTTATGCCAAGTTATCTAAGTGTTCTTTTGCTCAAAAGCAAGTGGAGTATTTGGGACATATTATTTCTGAAGAGGGGGTTAGTATGGACATGAAAAAAGTGAGTTGCATGATGAGTTGGCCAACCCCCAAGAGTGTGAAAGTATTAAGGGGATTTCTAGGCTTGACTGGTTATTACCGTCGATTCATCCGTGATTATGGTGTGATCACCAAACCCCTCACAAACTTGCTTAAGAAAGACAACTTTGGTTGGTCTCCAGAGGCTGATAATGCATTTCAATAGCTTAAGGAAGCAATGAGTACAGCTCTAGTGTTGAGGTTGCCTGACTTCTCCCAACCATTCATTATTGAGACAGATGCTTGTAGTAAAGGAATGGGGGCAGTTCTTATGAAGGACAAACAACCAATCGCTTATCTGAACAAAGCACTAAGTCCTAGGAATCTTGGCTTATCTATCTATGAAAAAGAATTGCTTGCGTTGGTTACTGCTGTGACAAAATGAAGACATTACTTGGTTGGACACCACTTCATTATAAAAACTGACCACCAATCTCTGAAGTACTTGTTAGAACAGAAGTTGACCACACCACTACAACATAAGTGGCTGACCAAGTTGATGGGACTGGATTACACAATTTAGTACAAAACAGGAGTGGAGAATGTTGTGGCTGATGCTTTATCTAGAAAGGACTTCCAGGAAGATGTAGGGGCAAGTGAGCAGCTCAACATGGCTATTTCATCTATAAAACCCTCATGGATACAACAAGTAGAACAAAGCTATACCAATGACCAGGAATGCAAGCTCATCATTAATCAATTACTTGTAGATCCAGCAACTGTTCCAGAGCACCAATATGCAGGAGGAGTGCTTCGGAAGCAAGGAAGAGTCTATGTCGGCAGTACTACAGATTTGCGGCAATAGATTATGATCAATTTGCACAATTCACCACTTGGGGGGCATTTAGGGCAGAAAGCTTGTCTCCAAAGGTTAAAGCTAATCTTTTATTGGCCTGGAATAAAGCAAGATGTTATTCAGCTAGTTAATGAGTGTGATGTTTGTCAAAGAAGTAAATCAGAATATGTCGCTTATCCTAAATTGCTGAGCCACTACCTATTTCGAAACAAGCATGGAGGCACATCACCATGGATTTCATTGAGAGGTTGCCTTTATCCGAAGGCAAAGATACTATAATGGTGGTAGTTGATCGTCTTACAAAATTTGCTCATTTTATTGCACTAACACACCCTTTTGATGCAGCTACAGTGGCTCACCTTTTCTTGGAGAATGTTTTCAGGTTACATGGACTTCCAGCTTCCATTGTAAGCGACCGAGACAAGCTATTCACGAGCTATTTTTGGCAAGCGCTGTTTCGAATTTTGGGTATTTCCTTAAGCTATAGTACTGCTTATCACCAGCAAACAGACGGCCAAAGTGAACGTGTCAACCAATGTTTAGAAACTTATCTACGTTGCTTTTGTTGTGAGAAGCCTTCATCCTGGTACAGTTGGTTAGCTATATCTGAATGGTGGTATAATACTAACTGGCATTCTAGCATATCAATGACTCCATTTGAAGCTCTATATGGTAACAAACCAGTTCCGCTACCACTTGGCCCTTACCAAGATGTCATGAGGCCAGCCGTGGTGAATATAGTTCAACAAAGGACTCAAGTACTGCAATCTCTTAAAGAACAGCTTCAGAAAGCACAAAGCCGAGCTAAGTATTTCTCGAATCAGTCACGCAAGGACAGAGAGTTTGCAGTTGAAGATTTGTTTATCTGAAGTTGCAACCTTATAAGCAGCAATTAGTGGCCGTCCGCACCTGTCTCAAGCTCGACTCCAAATATTATGATCCTTATAAAGTTTTGGAGAAGATTGGCAATGTTGCGTACAAGCTGCAACTACCTACAAACTGCCAATATCCATCCTGTCTTCCATGTGTCCCTGCTTAAGAAGTACAATGGCGATTATCCAGTCACCACCACTGATCTACCTGAATTTGACAATGAAGATAGCTGTCCTATTATTCCTGCTGCTATCCTTCAACGCAGAACTATCATCAGATATGGCCACCCAATTATTCAATGGTTGATTCAGTGGAAGAATTTCAACACAACCGAGGCAACCAGGGAGGATGCTACCTTCATCCAGCAGCAATACCCTCAATTCCAGTCTTGAGGACAAGACTGTTTTCATGGGGGGAATATATGTTAGGAATGGTAAATGGAACGGTGTCGTAGCAGCTTCAGCTTAAGCATAACTTTGTTAGTTTGTTAGTTTTCTGTTGCAAAGTTAGTTGGGTTAATTGGAGAGTAAGTAACCCTTAATCGCCTTAAGCTTCTATTGACAGGTACGGATTGAGATAGATGGGATTAGTCTGGAATTTTATATCTCAATGCCCCTCGAAAAAATCAATCTTGTCCTCAAGACTGGAATTAAAAACATTGATAGAGCTGATTTCTGCTGCTAGTTGTTGTGTGCTTCTCTTAAATCCCGACACTGTTACAGCCCAAGGTTTGTTTACATTTTTGTTGGTTATTCCTACAGAAACTTCAAGGTGCTCATTCACAGCATCAAGGACTTCAAGTCTGAAAATTGACTGTAGCATCAAAGAACCCAATACATGCATCTTAGCACTATGTGGCCTGTTCCAATTTGTGGCCTATGAAGAGCAATTTGAGGAAACAAGGAGTTGGATGCTGGTAGATCCAAGACTACCAGAAAGTTATTTCATTTCTATGTTCATAAGTTTACTTATAGAGGAAATTAAGCCTGTGGTAAGAATGCACAAGCCCATTTCATTATTAGACGCATATGAAATGGCCGAACTGTAGGAGCAATTCTTGGAGGTTTTTGTGTAAAGAACTAAAGTTCCATTAAGGTTAATTAATGCATAGCAGACTGGTACTGGGCAAAGATTATTTCAGAACATGAACATGAATCTTGGTGCAAAAGGGAAGTGGGATAAGGATAAGGAGAATAAAGAAGCCATAGATCAAAAAGGATGTTAGCACAGGAGATTCAACATGGGAGGAATAATAGGTTGTTTTTAGGTGTGGAGACAAATATAGTTTCAGCCATCAATGCAAATTTGAAAATTTAAAAATTTTATGGTTACAAAGGAAGAAGAGGAAGGAGAATTCGAGGATGCAAAAGGAGATCAAAGCTAGAGATAATAATGATTATGCTTTAATAGTTCCTTTAAATGCTCTCTCCAATATTATGGATTATTGGACAATTATGATTCAACGCAATATGAAGGGTACTAAGGTGAACATCTTGATTGATACAAGAAGCTCCCTTGGCTATATCAAATTGTGAGTTAGCTACAAGACTTCAACTCGGTATGTGGTTATTGATTTGTTAAGAGTAAGAATTGCATATGGTGAGATTATTGAAAGTCAATATATTTTGCCTAAAGTCAAATGAAAATTTCATAATTATAATTTTTGTTATCACCTAAGACTGATGATCATTAGTTGAAATTTGGTTTTGAGAGTAAATTGGGTTAAAAAAAAAATTCAACCCTATTTTATTTGATTTTAACCAATTAACTGTAGAGTTTAGGAGAGACTTTTAACTTTGTGGCAAGATAAAGCATCTTTCCATATAAAATAGTTTGGGGAGGGGAGTGTAGGGAGTTAAATAAAGAAAAATTTAGGCAATTGTTTGCTTTTAAAGTATTGGGATAAGAAGAATAGAGTAATGAGATACAACATGTCATCTTTGAAATAGTAAAACAATGCTACAACCTATCATCTCTGAAATAGTAGAACAATTTGAAGATGTTTTTGAAATACCTAATTGATTACCACCAAGAAGATCATATGATTATCAAATACTGCTGAAACCAAATAACAAACCATTCAGGCTTAAACGACACAGATACCCTCACCTCTAAAAGGTTGAAATTGAGAAACAAGTGTAAGAAATACTAATGATTGGTACAATATTCACAACAACACCAACCCTTTCCTATTTTAATTGTAAAAAGAAAGATGTTAGTGTTAGAAATATTATTAGGTTTATATGTTTGGAGAGAGAGTTGATGGGATGATTGGTGTGACGTTTGATAAAAGGGTCGGTGAGATATTAGGTAGTGTTAGGTGGTTGTAAGGTTTTATAACTCTATTTAAGGTCTTGTACTCTATTAAGATATCTAGAACAAATTATTCTCTCCTTCTCTCTAACATGGTATCAGAGCCACGTTAGAAAAACCCAAACTCTTATTTTCTCTCTCCTTCCCCTCTCTTACTGTCCGACACAGCAGGTAGTCTTCTTCACTGTGTATCGACTCCCTCCTCCTCTCTTCTTCTTGCGCCGACCCAAAGATCGCATCCTAGTGGTCTGCAGTGCTGCTGAACAGGTTCCAGGGCAAAACCAGCATCGTCCAGGGCTTTCTGGGTGTGCTGGGAGCCTTTGTCCAGAATCAATTATGGGTTGCATCTTCTTGCCGGGCTACACCCTCCATTTGAGAGCAGCCCCTGCTGCTAGAAACCAGAAGAAGATACAAACTTCTATGATGATTCTGAAATAAAGATACAACACTATAGTCTGCCAGCTTCTATTCTTCTTATGATCTGATTTTTACTATGCCCATGGTCTAATTTGTCGGGAACTTGATTCTGGTGCCTCATTTCCTTCCGTTGCTGTAGTCTGTCTACCATAATGGTTGATTCTACAATAACTAAGGCACCATCTGCTCCGGTTGACCTTATTTCTACCCGATCTGTGGTTTCCGAAATTATTTCAGGTGAACTTATTAAAAGGAAATTGAATGGAAACAATTTCCATCTGTGGAAAAATTTGGTCAGTAAATCCCTGTATGGTAAAGGAAAAGACCATCACCTCACAGGTATTCGTCCAACTACCATGAGTGAGGATCAGTGGCAGATAGAAAACGCTGGTCTTTTCTCTCAACTATAAGACGCTATGGAAGACCCCCAACAAGAATTAGTTGGGCATCTGAATATCGTTGCTCAAGTCTGGCATACTCTTTAGGAAGTATACTTGGGCAGAAATAATCCAAATCGCATTTATGATCTGACTTTGAGTGTCTTTCGAGCTCAGAAAGGCACCAAGACTTACACAGAATATTATGCAAATTTCAAGAAAGTGCATGAAGAGTGGACTTCTACTTTTCCTATCACTCCTGTAGTGGAAGATATGATAGGACAACGTGAGCAATTTGCAATTTTGGCATACTTGGCTGGCTATCCAGAGAATTTTGAGAACATTCGTGCTAATGTTCTTAGTGGGGACAAAATCCCCAACCTGTCTACTGCTTTCTCAAAGATCTTGCGTATGTCAAAGGAAACAACAAATCCACCTGCTGATATTTTTGAAAGTTCAGCCTTACTTTCCCACACATCTTCGTTTCGTGGTGGTCATGGTGGAAGGATCAGAGATCGTGAAAGTGGCCGCTTCAATTTTGGTAGCCGTGGACCACTTTGCCATTACTGCAAGGATTATGGCCATATAAAGTGGAATTGTCCAAAGAAAACTGGCAAACCATGGTATAGCTCTGCACATTTTGTGGACATTGATTCTCCTTATGATCTTGTACCTCCATCAGTAGCTAATAATAAGGCCGTGTTGCCTACTCCAAAAGCAAGTTATGATCTGCAGGCCGCCTAGCATCAACATAGTCTATCCCCAGCATTAAGCAAAGCAACTCTTGCTACCACAAGTACAGTTTGTCTGTCTACCACCAATCCACAGTGGATTATCGACTCTGGTGTAACAGATCATATGACTGGGAACTCAGGTACTCTTGAGACCTATGAACTTTTGCCCATGTCTCACAGGTGACACTTGCCAATGGATTTGCTTCCTCAGTTGCTGGCTCTGGCACTGCACGGGGCTCTTCATCTCTTCCTCTATGTTCTGTTTTACATTTACCTTCTTTTCCCTTGAGTTTACTGTCTGTCAGTCGGATAACAAAGGCATTGAATTGCTCGGTAATATTTACTCCTTCTTCATGCACTTTTCAGGATCTGCGAACTGGGAAGAGGACTAGAACTGGACATGAAGAGGCAGGTCTTTATGTCTTCGATGAAACTTCACCTCTCTCTCTTGCTGCTTCATCTCAACTGTCTCCTCTTCAGCTTCATTGTTGTCTTGGGTATCCGGGTTTGACTAGTCTAAAGCTATTAGTTCCTTCATTGAGTCATTTAACTAGTCTTCCATGTGAGTCTTGCGTTTTAGCTAAACACTACCGTATCTCTTATAATTCTTGTGTAAATAAGCGCTCTGCACATCTTTTTGATCTAGTCCATTCAGATGTCTGGGGGCCTTGTCCTGTTATGTCTCGTATCGGTTTTAGATATTTTGTTACATTACATTTGTTGATGACTATTCTTGTATAACTTGGCTATTTTTAATGAAAAGTCGTTCTGAATTATTCACCATCTTCCGTGACTTTTGTGTGGAAATTCAAAATCAGTATGGTCAATCCATCAAAATTTTGCGTAGTGATAATGCTCCAGAATATCTATCAAGTGACTTTGTTTGTTTCATGCGTAGTCATGGAATTCATAGTGAAACCTCTTGTGCAAACACACCCCAGCAAAATGGTGTGGCTGAACATAAAAATCGACATTTATTGGAAGTCACGCGAGCCCTTTTGTTTACCATGAATGTTCCTAAGTCTTTCTGGGTTGATGCAATGTTAACCCGCATGCTACCTTATTAATCGGATGCCTTCCTCTATCTTTGGTGGTTCTATTCCTTATAGTGTTCTTTGTTCTAATCGTCCTCTATTTTCCATGGACCCTCGACAATTTGGATGCGTGTGTCATGTGCGTGATCATCATCCCGGTAATTCTAAACTTGACCCTCGTTCCCTTCGCTGTATCTTTCTTGGCTATTCTCGTTCTCAAAAGGGTTACTTATGTTAACATCCTCTGTCTCGTCGGATGTTCTCTTCTGTGGATGTTTCCTTTATGGAGTTCACCCCATATTATTCAGTTGTTGTTTCTTCCACTTTTGATTCCCCTCCTATCCAAGTATCATCTCCTCTTGTTTTGTCTCCTATTCACGTGATCACTAATGATACTAATCCTGTACCTACCCCTCCCTCCATTCCTACTATTCCTCCTCTTAAAGTCTACTCTAGATGTCTTCCCTTGCCTGCCACTTCTGTGCCTGCTCCTTCCAATGACGACCGTTCGGCTGATCCGGTGCCTCCTTTTGCTGATCTGGTAACTGAGGAATCCGATTTGGACTTGCCAGTAGCTCTCCGGAAAGGTACACGTACTTGTACTCAGAACCGTTATCCTATTGCCCATACTGTTCGTTATGCTCACTTGTTTGCATAATATCGCTCCTTTGTGGCTTTGGTTGATGCTCATGCTGTGCCCAAGTTTGTTTCTATTGCTCTTTTAGACCCAGGATAGCGTAAAGCCATGCAAGAGGAGATGACTGCCCTTCAACAAAATGGTACTTGGGAGCTTGTACCTCGTCCTGCCAATCACACAGTGGTTGGGTGTCTTTAGGTTTATACCGTGAAGGTTAATGTTGATGGCTCTTTGGCAAGGCTAAAAGCTCGCCTTGTCGCCAAAGGGTTTCTTCAAACTTATGGGCTTAATTATATGGACACATTCTCTCCCCGTTGCCAAGCTTACTTCTGTCCGCCTGCTTATCTCTCTTGCTGCTATGAATCGGTGGCCTCTACATCAGCTTGACATTAAAAATGCTTTTCTCCATGGTGATCTTGATGACGAAGTATACATGGAGCAACCTCTTGGATTTGTTGCTTAGGGGGAGTCTGGCTCCATTTGTCGTTTACAAAAATCACTCTATGGTTTAAAGCAGTCTTCACGAGCTTAGTTTGGGAAATTCTCTAAGGTGGTTACTAGCTTTGGTCTACACCGAGCACAGATTGACCACTCATGCTTTCATCATCTATCTGAGGTAGGCAATATTCTGTTAATTGTGCACGTGGATGACATTGTGATTACTGGAAGTGACAGTCGTGGCATTTCTGATCTAAAGACTTACATGCATTAACACTTCCAAACTAAAGACTTGGGCCAACTTAAATATTTCCTTGGCATTGAGGTAAGCAGGTCTTCGTCAGCTATTGTTTTATGCCAATGGAAATATGTGCTGGATATGCTTAGTGAGGCAGGGATGTTAGGGTTACGAGCCCTAGAAACCCCTATGGACCCGAATGACAAACTCCTTCCTGATAAAGGAATTCTCTTAACTGATCCTGGACAATATCGAAGACTTGTTGGAAAATTGAATTACCTAACAATTATCAGACCAGATATAGCATTTCCAGTGAGTGTGGTAAGTCAGTTCTTACAGTCACCACGCTCCACTCATTGGGATGCTGTTATTTGCATATTACGTTATTTAAAGGTAGCTCCAGGTCAGGGGTTGTGCTTCAAATCACATGGGCACTCCCGAGTAGAGGGATTCTCAAATGCTGACTGGGCTGGTTCGCCTTCCGACCGCCATTCCACTTCAGGTTTTTGAGTTCTTCTAGGTGAAAATCTTATTTCGTGGAAGAGTAAGAAGCAAAATGTGGTAGCACGCTCAAGTGCTGAGTCTGAGTATCATGCTATGGCCTATACCACATGTGAATTGATATGGATTAAACAATTATTACAGGAAGTTTGGTCTCCTATTTCTGGTCCGATAGATTTATGGTGTGACAATCAGGCTGGTATTCATATTGCTTCAAATTTGGTATTCCATGAGCAAACCAAACATATTGAAGTGGATTGCCATTTTATCCGTCAGAAGCTCATAGACAAGGTCATCAAAACTCATCATATTTGAACAGGAGAGCAACTTGCTGATCTATTCACTAAATCTTTGGGTGGACCGTGAATAAAGTATATCTCTAACAAACTAGGCATGTTTAACATCTATGCTCCAACTTGAGGGGGAGTGTTAGAAATATTATTAGGTTTATATGTTTGGAGAGAGAGTTGATGGGATGATTGGTGTGATGTTTGATAAAAGGGTCGGTGAGATATTAGGTAGTGTTAGGTGGTTGTAAGGTTTTATAACTCTACTTAAGGTTTTGTACTCTCTTAAGATATCTAGAACAAATTATTCTCTCCTTCTCTCTAACAGTTAGTTTTTGCTTTTGTGTTCACTGCAAGAAGTTAAATGACTTAACCATAAAAGATAAATACCGAATACCAAAAATATATGAGCAATTTAATGTACTCTTTGGAGCCAAATTTTTCTCTAAATTGGATTTGAAATCAGGATATCATCAAATTTTGATTAAACTATCAAATAGATACAAGTAGGGGTATTCATCGCGCGGGTTATTCGATTTTCAGTTTATTCGATTTGGGTTTATTCGGTTTTCGGTTTATTCGGTTTGGGTTATTCGATTTTCGGCCGAACCCGAATTTAATTTTATATATTATATGTAATTATAAAAATAATATATATACATATAAATAATACATAAATATATATATATATTCGGGTTTTGATTTGGTGTTCGGTTTAGCTCAAAACCCAAAAATCTAAAAATTCGGTTTCGGTTTCAGTTCGGGTTCGGGCGGATATTCGGGTTATCCAAAATTGAATACCCCTAGATACAAGACAATCTTTCAAACTCTTCAAAGACATTATGAGTTTGCAGCAATTCTTTTGGCCTTAAAATACACTTACTACTTTTCAGTCCTTATGACTGTGTTTTCTAGCTTTGTCTTGGAAAGTTTCTTCTAGTTTTCTTTGATGACATTTTAGTTTATAGTGCTATCATCGAGCTCAGTAAAGAACATCTGCAAATGGTTCTAACTATGTTGAGATAGCACAAGTTTTACACAAAGCTCACTTTTGGACAACAAATAGTAGAATACCTTGTCATATTATCAGTCATGAAGGAGTGTGCATTGGATCAAAATAAGGTAGACAGCATATTGTCTTTAGCCTGAACCAACAAATGTGAAAGCCCTGAAGAATAGAACTGACTAGATATTAGAACATTTATAAAGGGTTATAGTGCAATCTATAAACCTGCTATCTTGAAGAAGAATATTTTTTAGTAGAATCAAGAAGTTCAATAATTCGTCCAGAACCTTAAAAAAAAGCCACTACTCAAGCCATAGCATTAAAACTTCCAAAATTTTCATAGCCATTTGTAATCAAAATAGATACATGTGGAGTTGGCGTTAGAGCAATGCTCATGCAACAAGGACATCTTACTCCATTTGTGAGTACGGCTTTATCTCCTTAAAATTTAGGTAGGGCTGGCAATTCGTGACATGATATGAACCTAATACGAGTTTAACAAGTATAGATATATCCCTTCGTGGATTCAGGTTAAAATCAAGTTGAATCTGTATAACATAAAAAATAAATAGGTTCAATCAGGTCAACCCGCAAATCAACCCATTTAACCTATTTAACCCATTTAAAGTAATTTGAGAAATTATCTGATAATAATTTTATAAAATGAAAGGCATTGTATAAGATTTACTTTTAGGTATTTTTTGTGTTTTAATCTTTCATAAGTATATAAGTATTTTTTTTGTATTGTGTTGTCTATAAAATAAATAGGTCATTGATTTTTTTAAATTCAACAGGTATATAGGTATTTTCGTGTCGTGGTCTTGTCGAGTTGTATTACAAATGAAATATATGGGTCATGTTCAAATTATATTACCTAACATGTATAATTACACGGATCGTGTTTGGCTTTGTGTAAGGCCAATAATACCTATGTCATAATACGACACGACCCAAATCACGATCTAATTATCACCCCTAAATTTAGGATTGTCTATACATGAGATGGAGTTGCAGAATTGATGATGGAAGTATCCAAATGGAACTACTATTTGATTACTTACCACTTCATTATAAGGACAGTCCACTAGAGCCTAAAGTATTTGTTTGAACAGAAGCTAAAGACTACATTACATTACAGATGGATGACAAAATTCCAAGGCTTAGACTATGAGATATAGTATGGAAGGAAAAATAGAAACGGTGTTATAGATGCCCTTTCAAAAAGAGACTCATTCATAGTAGAAGGAGCTCAGAAGAGACAAATGAAGTAGTTTTAATGCCTATTTCTATAATGCAGCCAGAATGGATCCATGATATTTCCATGAGTCATGAAGAGGATGATCAATATAAGGAATTAATGGCCAAGCTCATGTTAAGCCTAGATTCTAAACCTCATTTTCCAAATTAGTGATGAATTGTTGAAGTATAAAAGTAAGCTATTGGGAAGTAGTGATCTAATTAAAACACAAAATTTTGTAGGCTCTCCATGATACTATTGTGGGAGGGCGCCCAGGGAAAAATGTTTGTTGGAGAAAGATTAAGAGTAGTTTCTTCTAATCTAGACTTAAGAAAAATGTTAATGTCATATTTGTTAGTGTAGTAAAGTGAAAATACCCCCTGTCTTGGATTTCTACAGCCAATCTCAGAAAAGCTAGCTAACTTTGGTAGATATGATATTATCTTGGTAGTTATTAATATGGATGGAAATTCTTCCCACCATTCGTGGGTATCTATCTCATTTGACTCCCGCAGGGATAGGTAGATACATCCATTTTCTATTTATGTAATATATATTTAAATTTTAATAGATATATTATTTATATATTTTTAGTAAAAATATTTTTATATGTTTATATATTTTATTTTACAAATATTAATACTAATTTATTATTATATTTTTTCTTAATTGTCATTATATTATATTTGTATTAAGATTATACTAATAAAATTTTTAGTTATCATATTTCAATATTAGTTACTACTTAATATTAATTTAGTATTCATTCTCTATTAATTATGAATTATTATTTACTCACTCCTAACTTTTTTATTATAGTATATTATTAATACTCAGAATCTACTACTTTGTACTTATATTTATATGCTATTATTAATTTGATATATATATAGTATCCTATATATTTTAAATTTTATCATGTAAAAGAATAGGAACTAAAATGTTATAATTCATGTTTCATAACTTCTATAATTTAATTTAAAAATTACAATTAGTGAACTTTTTCATTATCGTACATTAGTAGTTACTAATAATTTACTACTTACTATTAGAAAGTTGATATATATTATATATTGTATATATATTAGACATTAAGTTTTATTAAATAAAATAATAGGAATTAAAATAATGAAGTAAAATTATTATAACATTTTGGAATTTTTTATTTACTCTATATTAATTTGAAAATATTTCAATTAGGCCATATAAAAATTTGAAATAATACCCGTAATTATTTTTTATTATACTATAGCACCCTAATAATATGACTTTTGCCCCAAAAGAAAGCAATACTTAAATTTAAATCTACTAACTTTGCACAAATAAGAAATAAACCAATCGTTCTGCCACTTTCATCCCTAAACTATCACCATCGTCCGCATCTTTTATCCCTAAACCTTCAGTACTGCCCCATTAAATCCAGTATGTAGATTTGTTGTCTTGCGTTAAATGTGGCCCTCATGTCTCTAACACATGCTTCTTCTACTACTTTCATAGTCTTCTACTATTTATATTTTGAGCCTTTTATATTGGTATGGATAGAAGTAACACACCATGCTTAAGTATGTGTGTAATTGCATATGGCAAATATATATGTGTGATTATTGAAAAGTTGTCTTGGAATGATAGGAAATGTGAGAAAAATTTGGTTGCTTTTAATCAAAGGTAGATCCAATTTTCTATTTGGATGTATTTGCTTTTGTATAACCTATTGTCTATTGTTTGGTTGGTTTTTGTTTCTTGAGTTAGAAATTAAAAAAAAATTATGGGCGGGAAATTTTATCTAGTTTGATTACATTGATTGCTGTATATTAGGTTCTTGGAATTTTTAGTAATAAAAAATTAAAAAAATAATGCAAACTAATTTAGAGGTACAATAACCAAAAATCAGGTACAATCAAAATTTTAAAAAAAAACTAATTAGACAAAAATAAGAGAAATGGCTCAAGAATGCATAACCAAAAAGTTGCAATGATTAAGAATTAATTTGGTTCTGATGTGGCTCTTATCAAATTCATCGAAGTGCACTTTGTTTGAGAATCAAATACAATAATAGTGTTAGGAATCTCGCGTTCAGTTTCTTTTTCAATTGTCCTTTGTGGGATCCATTCGAGCTAGACACCGTTATTTGTTAGTAATTAGTATTAGTATTAGTTTTTTTCCGTCTCTCTTTATGGAGATATGTTAGGGTATTTTTCCACTTTGGGAGGATATTTTCCCGATTTTTTCAGGCACTTGTGGTTTCCTTTCTTCGTGGGTTCGGTTCATTCTAATACTACGAATTGCAATTAGTTCTTTTGTGGCTATGTACTTTTGTATTATGTAATGTTAATATACTATCGTTTTTGAAAAAAAAATACAATAATAGTGATTGTTGATCTTTGTTGATATTGTATGAGATTTAATTCTTATTCACTTTCTTCCTCTCTTTTTCCTCGTTTCTACCAATAGAGAAAACTTAGTGAGGGGCCCTTTGTCTTTCTTTCTTTTTTCTTTTTTTTTGTTTGGTCATGCACTCATGACGGGTTAAAAATTCAGTTGTCGATATAGGATGCAATGTAACAAGAGGGTCAGAATGCAAATTGTTGTCAAAATTATGCAAATTGTTGTCAACTCCATGATGCTTGAGGAAACATCCACCATGAGTTCCCTGATTTTAAGTTTTAACCAATATCTTGAAGTCAAAATGAATATTATGTTTTTGTAAATGTTTAGAATCTTAATCTTTGGTTCGGTCCAAGTCTTCATTATCTCTATGCTGCTAGAGGGGCCATTTTTTTCCTTTCCTTTTTGGTTTTTTTTTTTGGCCATTTTTTTCCTTTCCTTTTTGTTTTTTTTTTCTCTCTCTTCATCTTCCATGAGGTTCATGCAAAAAATTATCAAATGGCTCATTTTCAATTTCTAATAATACACATATTGTTTCCCTTAAGAAATAATTTATAGTGCTGTAGCATAACAAAATATATTGACTTGTTACATTTTTGCTAAGTCAAATAGAACACATATCAAGGCCTGGGTTAGAATTTCAACTAATTTAGTGCTTGGAATTTGTACAAATCTAACCTCAGAGCAACACAAAGAATTTGAAAACTTAATGAATATTAAACTATAGGAGATTAGTTAGGAGTCTTGGATTTAGGATTAGGAAGTAATCCATTAGCATGTAGTCCAAATTTTTCAAGAAACTATACAATAAATAATATAACATATTGATACTTTGTAATACATTTCCTATGCTGCATGTTACTTTGGGATTCTTATAAATATGTTATGTCATTAATGGACCAATTTATTCCTTTTCCTTTTGTTTCTTGTATTTAAATCATATCAAGTTTTCCATACTGGTGACTCGCCAATAGTAGCTCAAGACATGTTTATCTTTTGAAGTAGTTAATCTATTTTTCTTGGATTGGTTACTTGGTTTGTAGTTGGAGCCTAATATATTTTGGTATTATGATAAAATGATGATTGCAACTAGAGATATCAATGCATCCAATCAAGGTGATAACTTCCAAACTCCTCAAACTTCATAAATTCCACAAACTCTACAATCAATGAATGTGGAACAACTTAATTTAGAAAATTCAAAAGATATTTCAATTAAAGGTGATGGTGGAAAACAAAAGCTCACTTCAACAATTTGGCAACACTTTAAGAGACAGAAAATTGATGGGGCATGGTATGGTATATGCAACTATTATTCAAAGAAGTAGGTGACAAATAGTGGACATGGAACAAGTTTTTTGCATGATCATATTAAAATGTATGCAAAAAGGAGAAAACAAGACATTAAGCAAATGCTGCCATGAGGTGGAATAAAAAGAGATGACCATCATGAGCATGCAATTGCAATTATATTGCATGAATATCCTCATCCATTGTTGAACACATTGGTTTTCAAAGATTTTGTAATAAATTGCAACCCTTCTTTAAACATGTTTCAAGAAGTACAATCAAGAGAGATATTTTTAGAATTTATGATGTTGAGAAAGAAAAGAAAAATAAGATGTTGGAGAATGTCAACAACAGGATTGTCATTACAACTAATATGTGGATTTCAAACAATGCAAGAAGAGGTTTTATGGCTATCACTACACACTTTATCAATGACTAATGGATATTCCAAAGTCAAATTTTGAGGTAAGTATTCAAAATATTAAAGTTTAAGTAATTTTCAATCATTTTCTAAATGCACAAGTTTCATATTTTGTTTCTTCTTCTTTTTTTATTTTAGTTATATAAGTTTATCAATGTTCTTACTCCAAATAATAAGGAGGTTTTAAGTGATATCCTCAGCAATGCATTGATGAATTGGAATATTGATCATAAGATTTCTACCATCAGTTTGGATAATTGTTCTACGAATGACGCCATGATTGAATGTTTGATTGATAAACTTAATACGAGTGATTTATTACTAGAGGTATGGCGCTTCATATCTATTGTACTACCCATATTTTGAATGTAATTCTAAAAGATGGGTTAGATGTAATAGCAAGTGCAATTGAAAGAATTAAGGATAGTATAGTATATTAGACTACTTATCCTCCCATAGTTGAGAAATTTGAGGAAGCTGCTCGATCAGTTACATATTTCTTGTGGAAAAAAGGTGCTACTTTTAGATTGTTAATCCCGTAGGCATTTGACTTTTTTGATATTACAAACTGTTTTCATTTATAAAGATATATTTTCACGACTTAAAATTTGTGAAAAATACTACACTTGCTTGCCAACTAATGATGATTAGGTTGTTAATGAAATATATGACAAGTTGGAGGTATTTTATGAAGCAATTCCATTATTCTCTACTACTAAACATCTTACTTCTAATAAGTTTTTTTGCAAAAGTGTGTGAGATTAAGTTTCTTTAGATCAATGTGTGAAAAGCTTTAGATTTATTAGTTAAAGGAATGGTTGAGAAGAAGTTGGCTAAATATAAAAAATATTGGGATGAATGTAATGTCATGCTTGGGTTGGCTGCAATTTTGGTTCCTAGGTTTCAAATGATGGGGTTTTACTTTCTTCTAATTTATGATGATGAAGCTTCTTTGAAAATTGAAGAAATTAAGCTCAAGTGTTCTACCTTATTGAATGATTATGAGTATTAGTCTATTAGTAGAAATGGAATGAATACGAGAAATACTTGCTTAAATTTATCCTTTTGCAATGCTTTTGGTTCTAGTAATACAAATAAAGGAAGAAAAAAATTTATGGCTAATTTTGATAAATTTGTGGCTTCAAAAAGTAGTAAGTCAATTTTCAAATCAGAATTAGATTTTTACTTGGAGGAAAATATGATATCAAGAGTTCCAGCTTTTGATATGCTTAGGTGGTGGAAAACACAAGGGGTCAAGTATCCTATCTTGCAAAGAATTGCTAGGGATATTTTAGTTATTCCTATTGAAATTGTAATACTAGAATGTGCATTTATACTAATGGTCAATTAATTAGTCCTCATTAGAGTATACTTCATAAAGACACTTTGAAAGCTTTAATGTGTACTCGTTTGTGGCTATGGAATGAAACAAATTGTAAGCATAACATTGAATGTTTAATTGAAATTTTAGTACTTTATTAGATAATATTATTATTTTAGAAATAATCTCTTTTTATTGTTTAGCTACTTGCTCTATAGAACATGGAGATTCATGTGCAACAATGCTTATAAAACAGAATGATTTTGATGAGTATGATATAGAGTTTTAAGAAAAATTGGTAATTATAATTTGTTATGTTAATTTAAACTATATTTGTATAGTTTAGACTTTTTTTGTTATATTTTATTTTTATGATTGGACTTTAGAATTTGTTACATTCGGATTATGTTATTTGGTTGTTTAAAATTCATATATTTAATTAGATTATTCAAATTGTTAATATTATGTAACTTATTTTAGTCCAATACATTCTTAATTAGATTTTAGTGTAATTTTTATTATTATATTTTTAAAATATTAAAATATTAATTTTTTAATATTGTTTTTATTAAAAATGGGGCTCCGTTGAGCACTTGTGAGGAGACAGGTGGGGCGGGAGGCGGGTGGAAGGGAAGCTAATAGTGAAACAGGGTTTTAACAAGTAAGGCGAGTGGCGAGCAAGACTCCCCAGTCCAAACTTGACTCATTGCCAATCCTAGTTATTAATAAGCTAATTAAATTTTCTCAATTTTTATTCTAGAAGCATCCCTATACAGCTAAAGAAGTAGCTCCGTTGTTTTTGAAAGAAATTTGCAAGTTGCATGGCATGCCGGACGCCATCAAATCAAATAGGGACATAATATTTACAAGTATTTTTTGTCAAGAGCTTTTCAAGTTATGGGAAAAAAGTTATTTTAACACTACCACTCTCAAATATATAGACAATCTAAAAGGTCGAATCAATGTGTAGAGTATTACCTAAGATGCATGAATACTTTCCCAATGGTATAATTGGCTACCAATGGCCTAGTGGAGACATAATACATCATTTCATTCTAGCAAAAACAAGATACATTTTTGGACCTTGTATTGGTGTCTACTTAAATCTACTCCTATTGGACCATGGGAAATTCCGTAGTTCTTGTTGCAACTACTACTATTTAAGACCACCAAATATGATTTAGTTTTTGAGAGAACAATTAATGAAGACACAAGAAAGAATAAAGTATTATGCTGATAATAAGAGAAATGAGAGGACTCTCCAAGTTGCGGCATATTATACCTTAAACTATAGCCCTATAGGCAAACTTCAGTACCAATGCAAATGAATCTTAAGTTGAGCTCCAAATTTTATGAACCATTCCCTGTTGGTTTTGCACTAAAGCCAATTAATTTTAAGATTATAATTATATTTATTGCCAAGTGATTAAGAGCCTAAAGAGTTACACACATAAAGAATTTGTTCTTAGGTTAAAATGATTAAATAATTATGTGATAATTATTGGGGTTAATTTGTAAAATAATTAACCTAAAATATCCCCTATAAGATAAGTTTGATAAGATAAAAATTCTTTTATCTTAATAAAATTAAAATTAGTTTTAATTTAATCAAATACTCTATCATGATAGAATATCTGATAAGTCTGTTAGACTGTCAACAGACAGAGAAGAACTTATAAAATAAGAGACTGACACGAAGTTGAAAAGTGAGCTTATGTATAGAATTTTTGGGGCACCAAAGTTTACTACAAGATGAGAGAAAAAGTTCTTCTTTTGTTTTGTTAGAGTTCTCTTGAACTCTAAATTTTGCAGGGTTGTATGCTCGTTGAAGGAACTAGCATATTGGCTTTGTGTCAATCAATCCCAGGAGGATCCTGAGAACTAGTTCGTGTGGATACCTTAGAGGCCGGAGTCTGTGCGGCTGTAGTTGACAAAACTTCCTTCATCAACAAAATCTTCAGTCATCAAAACAGGTTTTTTATTTTATACATATATTAAAATTGATCCTGGTGAAAATCATGTTTTAATTCCGCTGCCTATAAATTGTTTTATGGCATACATGATTTCCTAACATTCCCAATACCGGAGAAAATACATAATGTTGCTTACAGATTATAGCTAAAAGCTCTAGAGTTTACCAAGTATTTCATATATCCCTCCTCAAGAAGAAAGCGAGTGAATAACAAGTAGCAATCCTATCATTACATGGATTAGGTGAAGATGGGCATATTTTGGTAGAACTATAAGCTATTTTAAAAAAGAGACCTATGAAAAGCGTGGATGATATTTGTATTTAGTGTTAATCCAATGGAAAACAGTCTAATTGAAAAGTCCACTTGGGAAGATTTGTCCTTCATTTGTTCACAATTTCTAGAATTTTAGACTTGAAAATAAGTCTTTTCTTGAGAGGCAGAAATTTGTTAGGAACTAATGTGTAGAAATTTGTTAGGAACTAATGTGTTATTGATCCGATCCGCTGATCCAATTGAACACTCCTAGGAACATTGCTCATTGCAGTTTCAACTAATGCTAACAATCAATTATTTCCACTTGCTTTTGCAATCGTAGAAGGTAAAACAATGATAGTTGGAGATGGTTTATCTCATGCAAAAGGGAGTTTGTGACTCAAAGAAGAGGTCTTTGCGGTATATCAGATCATCATGCATGTATCATTAAAACACTACTATTATTATTATTATTACATTTTTTTAGTATCAGAATATGTTTTCTTCATTAGATATGGGTATTTTTATGAAATTATCTGGTACTAACGCCTTGAAAAAATAATATAATTTCAAAGTTATAAGAGTTTTATTTTATTTTTAAAAAAAAAATTTCATGTTGTTCATTTTGAGAAAAATTAAGAGAACAATGCCTTAGTTGCAAATGTACATCTCTTGTAACCAGTTAGCTAAATGGACTTCATGCTACACTAATTTTTTTAATTTAATAAAATGTGTTATATTTGAGCTAGGGGATTCTTTGGTTACCATTTTATTATTTAGGCATTTTTAATTATGTGTCAAATATATTAGCTAAGAAGTACAAAATTTTTCTCTTCTAGATTTGAAGGCTCATTTTTTTAAATATATATATATATATATATATATATATATATATATATATATATATATATATATATTTATTTATGTTTTTGTTTAATATTTTAAACCAGGTATTATTGCAATGATGGATTGAGCTGGATCTGAATGGATTGAGCCATTTGCATATCATCGCTTTTGTAGCTGTCATTTAGCTAGTAATTTCAATAGAAAATTTCGTGATAAAACATTGAAAGATCTTGTGAACTGGGCTGCAAATGAAAATCAAGTTTGTAAGTTTGAAAAAAGAATGGCAACAATTGAGAGAATAAATCCTGAAACTCGAAAATGGTTAGATGAGTTTTTTTTTTTCTACTTAGATGTATTCCCACATTCACTGATTAAGTATGTTCCGAACTCTCCTCATCCTGTGACCACTAAGGTGCCTCATTGCCCAGTAGCGTTATGTAAAGTCCCAGGAATCATTACGGCTACATAACCCACCAGGTCAGGCATGAGACGAATTCTCTAAAGATAGGTGGAACCGCCCCAAATTCCACACCAACAGCAATAGTTAGGTTCGATCCCTTGATTCCACGCAAAATGACTCCAATGCGTTACCAAGTGAACCAGCCCCTGGGGGCTAAAATGGTTAGATGAGTTACCAATTGAGAAATGGGCAATAGCACATGATGGTGGGAAAATGTATGGAATTATGACAACTAACCTGTTAGAGATATTTAACAGTGTTTTAAAAGGGGTACACTCATTACCAGTAACAGTTTTGGTTTAACTTAACTTTATCGTGTCAATAATTATTTTGCTATGAAGAGGCAATTAGGTATCTAAAGAGCAGATAGTGGACAAACTTCACTCTTTTTGTAGATGGAAAAATTACTTCCAATGGAATCAAAGCAAGTGGACATGAAGTAATTCTATTTAATCGAGCTGCTGGAACATTCAGCATTAAAACAGGTCGATCACATGCAAATAAAAGAAAAGGTGGTCATGTTCAAGTAGTGAAACTGAATGAATATTATTGCTATTGTCAAAAATGGCAAATTCATGGAGTCCCTTGTTCACATGTATTGGCTACATGTCAACATTGTAGCTTGGATTACAAACCATTCGTTCAAATTGGTATTCTCTCTCCATGTTTGGGAAGACTTGGGCCTCCCTTTTTCACCCCATTCCTGACAAGGCTTATTGGCCACCTGAAGGAGATTTGATACTTGTTCCTCACAATTCAATGAAATGAAGTACCAAAGGACGACCCAGATCAACACGGCTACATAACGAGATGGATGCTAGAGAAGGTAAAACTCAAGGGATTTGTAGTTTATGTAGTTTATGCAAACAAAAGGGACACAACAAGCGTAAATGTCCCGAGAAAAAGCAGTAGTTCAATGATGTAACTCTCAAAACTCAATAGATTTTTATATTCATTTTAGTAATTATATACACCATTAGCCAAACTAGTTTTCATGATTACACTATGGTTCAAATTGTGCACATATATATTTAGTTTTGGATAACAAAGTTAGGCTTTGATTGAAAGTGATTTTTCCTTTTAAGGAACGTGGCAATGAGATGAAAAGTTATCAAGAAAGACGTGGAGTCTATCAAAAATCAGCCATAGGAGTTAGAGCAGATAGTTTAGATTATTGGTGTTAGCATATGAGAAATGATCAAGAAACAAGGCCAAAAGCAATAGGTTATAGTTTTTCGTTATTTGATCAAAAAAACGTATTTAGTTTTGATTCCAAAAGATGAATTAGAAATTTATTTTTTGGTCTCGGCCTTTGATTGGGTTTTTCTGATTTCGGAAGTTGAATTATTGTTTTGTTTATAAATAAATTTTTGAACTCAAGGATGTATTTGCCTTGGAAATATTAGAATAAAAGAGTTACTCTTGCAATTGATGACCTTCTTTCTGTGTGCATTATGTGCTCCATTTAGAGTGTTGATTGCAAAAGATTGCAAAATTGTATGTCATGGCATTCTAGGTTCACAACAAGTTGCCCTCCATTTCATGTACGCATTTGCAATGATGGAGATTCTTCAATGGTAGACTCAAGAAAATTTGGCATATAATGTCATCGGGTAGTTTCCCAAGCATTGTTTCATCTGCTAATTTTCTAGTCATAATATTCTTGTTAATGTGATCATTGATGGCTGCTCTCTTCATTTTCATCTTCATTCTTCTTCTAACTTTTATGGAAATTTTTGGAGCCATGATTATTTAGTATAGATATCTATGTAATATATATTAAATAAGAAAAAAGAAGCACAAGTTCAAGTCATTAATTCAAAAAATATTTTAATATAAAATTCATTAGGGCACCACGATGAGGCAGAAATAATTTTCTATACAAACAGGTTTACCATCTAGTTTGAAGTTAAGTTGTACTGTCCTGTTTTGTCTTAAAATTATTAATTTAATTGTTTCTTGTGTCGTTAGTTTATGGCCAAAATGAGTTGTCCGGGCGAAAAATAACAACAAAATATAAATATTGTTTTACCCTTTATTATCATTGTTCATTGTATGCATTAGCACTTAGGTTGTTGTCTTTCTTTCAAATTCTTTTCTTTTTTTTTTTTTTTTTTTTGGCCTGTAACCTCACCATGTTAAAAGTTTCCGTGACAAAGTACACAAGGCAAAACTGGCTTGCTCTGACTACATTTTACTGATTCATCCATTTTGTAGAGATTCACTATATGGTTATAGAAGTCTTTAGTGACCTCTTTTGCCAACTAGTCAAATGGTCACTATCTAATTTTCATTTCTCTAGCAACAAAAACATCAAAAGAAAGTAATTTGTTTATCTTGATTTATGTTCAAATCAATGTTAAGTCATTTAAAAATATTAAGAAATCTTTTACTCTGTGCACAAAGGTAGTTTTTTGGCATCAAAGATTGAAAATGTATTTTGGACTATTTTAGTTTTTTAATTTTTATTTTCTTATTGATTCAAACTAAGAAGGATATAGTAATTTAGTCAGGCAGATGATTGTCCAAGAAACAAATAGAAGAAAGAAAAGGGAAAAACTACAACCAACTGGAAGAAATGTCTGTTGACCGAAACTTGAAGAGAGAAACTAATTGCATCCAACCTGGACAATTGAGAATCCACGTGGAACTAAAAATGTTACTAAGGGAAAATGATTTTGCAATGTGTTACTTTGGCAATTATTTTTATGACTTAGGTTGTTTTAGAAAAAAAAAAAAACTCCATCATACAAGATAGAATTTACTTAATTATAAAGCTAGCCACGCAATTAGAAGACATATTGGAACTGAAACAGAGTTTCCTTCATTGCTCTTTTAAATGGGTTTCCTTCATTGCTCTTTTAAATGGGTTTCAAAAATCAATAGTTTTTCAAATGTAGTTATTGAGAAGTACGATCCAAAACTTGAGGTATGACTCTCAATTTGAAAAAAAAAAGATTGAAACAAAAATATTTATTTTCTAAAAAAAATTCACTTTTAAATGAATATAATCTTTTTAATTATAAAATACAACAGATTTAATACATTACTAAATATTAAATTTTTACTTTTATTATTACTTTTTAATGTTAGAGTTTATATTATTAATATTAGTATTAATAATATAAATTTTTAATTTATTTTTTTTTTATAGTAAAAAATTTTAAACAACAAAAGTGAACTTTGCCCTTCAAACTTGTTGGTTTAGATTTGTTGCTATGGCTCAACAAAGGTGTTAATTGACTATTTATGCCGTTGGTCGCACAAGCTGGATTAGAAAAGTTTATAGCGAAACTTAGTTTTATTCCAACAATACAAATCTAAATCAAACCAATCTATTCATTCATAGAGTTAGTTTACTTCTTGTTTTTTTAAGATGATCATATTTTATTACAACAATGCAGGTAACAAAACTTAAGAATTCTATTCCAACACTTGGACAAATTTAAATTCTAAATCGAATCAATCTATTCATTAATAGAGTTAGTTTACTTACTTTTTTTTTTAAAGATAATTATATTTTATTATTCATTAATAGAGTTAGTTTACTTACTTTTTTTTTTAAAGATAATTATATTTTATTACAATAATGTGGGCAGAACAATGTGTCCACATACATGTTAACCAAAGACAATCATATTTATGGATTAGAAAAGTTTATAACGGAACTTAGAATGCTATTCCAACACTTAAACAAATCTAAATCGAACCAATCTAATCATTCATGGAGTTAATTTATTTTTATTTTTTTAAGACAATCATATTTTATTACAATAATGTGAGTAGCAAAACTTAGTTTACTCATATTTTAGGGAGGGCGAGGGAAGAGGGATGTCTGAGGCGAGATTCAAACTCCTAACCTCTTGACCCCAACACATGTTAGATAGCCATTGAGACAAGCCCAATAGTTATAGAGTTAATTTACTTGATTGCAAATATTTCTGAAGTACTTCTAACATAGAAACAAATAATCAATTTTGAAATAACTTATTGCCAACTATCATAATTTCAATTAAAAAATAATTTGATTCACACTTCATATTCTGCGAAACCATCGATAAGATGAAAAAGAATGGAGTCTTTGTCACTACATACTTTTAACAATGTATAAATGAACAATTTGAAGTTCTAATTATCTTATCGCAAGGGATTTTGTCAAATCTTCGTCATAAATTAATATAACAATTGAATGCTGAAAATCTAAGCAAAATCTCTCCAAACATATACTATATTGCTGGAGTAAATTGAGTAAATACTGTTTATTTTCTTCAAAATTTAAAAAATGTTGTGAATTTGGGAATTGTTCAAATATTATTGAAATTGATTTTGAGAAAATCGGCTCTGGAGTCGATTTTGGGGAAAAAATTGACTTCAAAGTCAATAATCCCATTGTCAACTTCAGTTTTTTTTTTTTTTTTTTTAAAAAATTTTGCCTTAAGGCCACAAGCTGATTTTTTTCCTCGAGCTTTCCGGGATTCATAGACCCTTCAAAGGTCCGATAACAAAATTGAGGGAAAAGGAAACAAATTATAGCAATAGCTATATCATCCTCTCCACTATCAACAACCCTTTTTCCAGTTTGCAATTCCTCCACTTCTTTTTTTTTTTTCTGAAACGATAGAAATTGCATTGCTGGTGGAAATATACAAAGGGATTGCCAATGAAGGCAATATAAGCACCTTGGTCTTACATTAATGCCAAGGAGGAGAATGTGATAGTGGTTAAAAACCACTATCACATTTGGTGATAAACCCTAACAAGAAGCCCTCAAAGGGGCACAGAACTACACCCGCAGAGCGGGACAAAAGCCGCAAAGCGGCACAGGGTGAAAACCTAGACAATCTAGGCTCAACCAAACATACAAAAGCCCGGTTATATCGGGTCACTAGTACTATACAAAAATGATCTACTATGATCGACTAAAACTAGTGGCTCCACGGAGTACCTCAAAAGGCTTGAGATGAGCAAAACTGAACGCACGGTAGTGGTCCCTAGCGCACATCCCACACCGCTTGAGCCGATAGAAAACCGCAATCCAAGCCGTAAGCAGATCTGGAAAAAAAAAAAAAAAAAATCCCGTTGCAATTCCTCCACTTCAATCCCCACAAAACCCATGCTTTCTGTATATTCTAAAAAGATAAAAAAAATGAGGCAAAGTTCCAGACACTTTTGGTGAAACCTTTTCCATTGTTGAGTTCTAAGGTCCCTGCTGCCCCTGAAGTGATATTTTTTTCAATATCTTTCCTTTTGGTTTATGAAAGTAATCGACCATTTTGCTGATGTTCTTTTGCGAGGAGAGAGGGGGTGCGAGGGTGAGCAGTCGCAGAGGTGCAAGTAGCAAGGAGCTGCGGGGGTGGGCATAAGGTCTGGACATATACAGGGAGCAATTTTTTTTAACCAAAAAAAAAAAGGTCTGACAATGGGATTGTCAAGTTTGAAGTCGACAATCCCATTGTCGACTTCAACATTTCTGAAACTCTATTTAAAATTGCAGTATTTCTTTAATTTATATTAAAATTATAAATATTTAAGGAAAAAATCCATCCTGCTAAGACTTTGTGCTTAATGCTTAAAGCTCAAGGGCAAAGGTCATCACCTTGCAAAAGAAATTAAATAATATATCATCCATGCTAATGAAACCAAGAATGGTAAATTGCATCAAAAACCTATGTTGTATGGTCACAAAAATTATCAATATCTTGAGTTCAAAATAGAGTTTTCAAGCCACCGTAGACCGTTCCATCTCCCTAAAGCATATGTGAGAATAAGACCGCATTTTTCTTCACTGGAAAGTGAATAGAACTAGAAGTACTTGTATGAAAGCCTATGCATAGCAACTTCATAGACGACACCCCTCTTTGATGGAAAGTAACACTGTTGAATTTCTCACTCTTGTAGGGTTCAAGAGTGTAATAAAAGATCCACAAATTTGATAATCTTGGACACATTATAAAGTTTCAAAGAAAAAGAAAGTAAAATACATTGAGGATCTAACCCTACAAAAAACTCCCCATGTTAAGTTCTACAAAAGAGCATGGATCTGGAATGTCGAAGTTTTGCAGCACCTATAATCCACGAGAAAAACAAGTCACAAAGATTAGATATTATCATAATCCTAGGCAAGCTACACTCATGGCTGCTACTGTGCCAATTTAAAATTCAGATTAATTGTTGCCTGTACTAAATTCATGCATAATAGGATACATATGTAAGAACACTATATGCCACCAGAAATACAGACTGAAACTAGCTACATTACTGGACACTATCATGCAAGAGAAAATGGTGTCCAAACAAATATGAAAGCAAAACTGCCATCCCCAAGGAAATCCCTTTGAACATTTACAAGTTGAGCATGCAATTCACTCTATAAATCAGTCCAAGAAGTAAAGTACTCGGATGAACTACATACCTCTGGATGAACTATTCCAAAAGTTCCTATCTTCCTTCCCTTGTAAATGATGCTTGCTTGTCTACCCGAAAGAAACTCAGGCTCCTATAGTACACAGAAACTCGAGCATAATTATCAAATTCAGAAACTAGAATCAACTGCTCTGCTGCTGAACATTAGCACTTACATCTGAAGTTTTGATATAGTAGCCTGTGTTATCCCCAGGTGATACAAAATGTGTTCCAGTCACTTCCATGATTCTGTCCACCAAACCATGTATCAACTGCAAAAGAAAAGAAGAGTGTATCAAACCATGTATAACGAATATTGCATCGTACTTTCAAAAATAAATCCACTAATTTCAAGACCTAGAAACTAGAAGGGTTAAAAATTAAAAATTCAATGAAACATGTTCCTAAGACAATGTAGCTTTTCTTTGAATGGGGAATCTTGAAAGTACCTTACTATACAGTATCTCCAACTAAAGCATGAATTACATACAGATGCCTTGAGAATTGCCCCAAATGCACAAATTTATATTACCACAAGTAGCAATTGTAAATATAGATTCACCAAATAGAGCCAAGGCATCAAACAGAAAAAAAAAATTAACATGGACTCAATATGTAATTCTTAAGACTAAGTTGAAATTCAACACCAATACACAAATAAAATGACAGGAAAATATCAATAAGATAAAGAGTCTCCTAATGTCAATACATCCACGAACTCCAATTCTGCAATTAACAAACACCCATCAAACTCATCAATACTTGTCTCAAAAATCAACATATCCCAAGCCGTCCCAGCACATTGACTCTTCCTCCAAGCCAAAAAACCAGTAATGCATCCCTCCCAGTCTCAATCAAGTCATACCCCTTTTATCCCGCCTAATCAACTTAAATAATACTCCCTCCGTCCCAAAAAAAGAGTCCACTTTGGTTTAGTTACAACTTTTTATTAGTTATTAGTTATTAAGTACAACACACTTAATACACCACTAAATGCACAATTCTACATTTTTATCGTTACTTTTTAATGGTAGGTATACATAATTATTATTAGTAAGGATATTTTAGCAATTTGGTTTAAAAGTAGATTCTTTTATTGAGACAAGGAAAAGTTTTGAAAGTAGACCTTCTTTTGGTACCGAGAGAGTAATAATAATAATAATAAAATAAATAAATAAATCCCCTTAAGCTTCCTTTCATACTCCAACAATACTCTCATCCCACCCTACAAACCTGCTGCATCACCTCAGCACAAGAAAGTAAAATCGGATCAATATGGGCCCTGCATGTCTCCATGAAACCCTTCAAAATATCAAGTCAGCTCCTACTATTGTCCCTGTAAGACTTGAATTTTGGATGCTTTAGAATCTTCAATCATCGATAAAACAATATTTTAGGAACTAAACATTTGACCATGTTACTAACTTCCAGGGATGCATGCCAAAGCTCAGGTGAAAAAGGTAGTGAAGTTTTCTTATCACTAATGCACCAGAAACAAATTTGAGTTAAATAGAAGTATATGACATGTTGGCAAGGCCATTCAGCTGAACAATGGCAGAAGTTGTTGAAAACAATATATTGACAATAAAACAATTAGCATCTACACTAAAATGTTTCATACTTGGGCAACAAAGTATACTAGGATTATTGTAATGCCATCTAGTTAATGGTTGTGATAGTCACAGACAAGGATGCCTGCAAAAGCATTGATCATTGTCTTGTCTCCACCTATTATTATCATCACTTTGTTATCCAATATTTGCCTAGCCATTGAACAGGCAAGTTACATACATAAACATGCAGTTTGACGCTTTTAACAAGGTTTGTACTAGTCACATTGTAACCGAACAAATTATTATTATGTAAGAATTAGTTTTCCATGGTTAGCCATGAATGAATTACACCTAAATTAAACTTACATGAAATTATGTAAGCAATAATTGATAGAAGACTTTGGCTAAAACAAATAGTTAGCATTAATGAATGCTATTGTTGAAATTAATAAATAAACAAGGAGACCTCCCCACATCTATGATTGTCTCGTGCCATAGTAGAGATCAAATTCCAGCGATCCTTGTAAATGTTTGCAATATAAAGTAGTAGTAACTAGTGGGTTATGGAATCTGGTGGGTAAAATGGCATCAATTAAAATGACAGCACACAAAAGCACTAAATATATTTCCCACAACTGTACATAAAAAAGGCACTTCTCCCTCATCTAAACAAAGTTTAGATGAGTGGGGCAAGGTGCTTCTCCTCCATTTATACTACTACTCATATCCTGTTGGGTTGCATAATTTGCATCCATAATTTCATCCACTTTTAAATTTTAGAACTAGTAGTGAAACATTTCGTCATGGGGGTATGAAGGTGCAATGATGATACATACATAAAAAAGGCATACATACATATTGGCTGAGCGAGCTGAGGCATTTTCAATTTTCCAACTCAAGTCTCCATCTCAAATATACTTCCCTCAAAGTCACACACATACGCGCGTGCACACACACACACTCATATGCCCTTTTTTTTTTTTATTCCTTCATTCCAAAAGAAGCTCACTTTTAATTGGATTTTTCATTGGGTTCAGCAGGGAACTGAAATTGAGAGCCAACTCCGAGGAGAACAACATTGCACGTCAAGAGATCAACATTTTGGCGTTAGTATTGACTATTATTGTATTAATGATTTATCTTACCCAAGTTTAGAATGATGCATAGCTTCATGATAAAAATCGGGATAGAGATTTCTAAAAGTTTCATAAGTTTTACAATAGAAATTGAAGTTTCTCAATGCTATCGCATTTTCAGTCAGAAAAATTTAATTATCCGGCTTCATCATACCATAATCAAGACTCGGAACTAAACTACAATCCACTAAATTGGAATGAGTTTCATGATCACCACTACCCTACACGCTGATTGTACTGCTTTGACTTCATTCAAAGTGTCAATCTTTGGTCCATAGTAGTCACATTAGTATGTTGGTTTGGGAGAACAAAAAAGACACAAAACAAGAGCTGTTGACTTCCCAAAGCAAAGGCTACGTATCGCAAGTAATTCAGTAGCACTTAAATCTCAATTTTTAACTATCATAACAAAAAAAAAAAATGCAACAAAGAATCAATACCTCAAACCCAGAGTTAGCACCACAATATAAAGCTGCAACTTGCCGTTGATTTTTTGCACCAACATCTTTTGAATCATCCAATAGCACTACATCACCAACTTCAAATATCTAAAACGGCATCAAAACTGTTAGAAATAATCAAGGCAAAAGCAGAAGAAAAGGGATATGAGAAGGAACACCTAAAAAGCACATTGATTGCAAGCCCATGCACCACAGCAGTGAAAGAATAAGATTAAAGCAGTTGACTAACAGAATATATACCTCATAAAATCTAGAGGGCAAACTTAGCGAGGGAGAAAAAAGTATTTTTCATATAAGCCATCAGTCCATATCTATTACGATAATCAATGAAGTCAACCAGCCAATTTGATCACCCCAACAGCAAACTATCATGGCGTTGGTTCAAAACCCACTTCAGACCAAAATTTGAGGAATCTTATCTTCGTCTTTCTCATTCCATTCTTCAACTTCATGTTTCAGGCATTTCAAAACTTAAAAAGGAAATTAGACAAAAAATGCATTCAGCCAAATTGAAAAACAGTGAAATCCTCTATAGCAAAATATGAAAACTTCATCTCTCAACTGGGACATCTCAAGCCACATACCAACCCCCCTAAGAGGGACACAAGGACCAACCAAGCAAGTACATCCCGTCAGACAAAAATGGTCCCAAGTTAACCTTTCAATTCCTCCAATTCCAAGCAATGATCTAAAACTGATCAATATTTAAATCATTTTTTTTAATGGCCATAACAGTGGAGCTTTAATTCTAACTAGGAATTTAGTTAAGATGAAAATTGAAGTCAATGAACTGCCTCTTAACACTCGTAAGTTCAATAATTGGGACTCAAGTCACTTCAAATATTAATAAACTGAAACACTTGGGGAAGAGATAACATAAGTTTCAATGATTCAACCATATTAGTGGATTTTACTGCTAGTTACGCATACTCCCACTGTGTCGCCAGTTACAGATTAATCGTTTGAATTACTTTAAACTATCACATCTCAAACTCAATTCTAGCTTTTTCTTTCCTTCCATTAAATAGATTATTCAGCCATGCAGGCAATTGTGCTGCACATATCCCCATTCCAAACTAATTTCAACCATTAAACATGAATGTCCTTCTAGAAGGGCAAATAAAGGTTGCAAGGAGAAAGATGATAAAGCCTTTCAGGTGATTGCTTAGTTACCTCTGCTTTTGGCAAAATTAAAACAACACAAACCTTGTAAAACCAATACATGCCATGTGGAGATCTAGAATAAGGTTGAAATACCAACTCAATGGGGTTTGCATCACCACTCAATCGGTGACAGAATACAAGGAACTCTGAGTTAATTTAATGTTACTATTCACAAACTTACTGTCCTAGGACTAGCATGCATTCTTTGGCAGTAAAAACAGTAGATAGATCAATGTCACCACACCATCTGGAAGCTTTGTGATATAATTATTATCATGATGAGTATGCAGCTATTAAAAAAAAAAAAAAACTTAATTTACCTTTATAGGTTTTGGGTGATCTTTATTGTGTGCAGCAGTTTTCAATATGCCAGGCATGAGACTGGTTCGCACCACCTACGTACACAAACAAGTAGTAGATGATACAGAATGAACAAATCGTAGTAGATGCAGGAAATGCATCAAACTTTATATCTTAAGAAAGTAAATAAGATCAAATCAAAAGACTCAAGGAATGGACAAGTTTTTGTACCAATAAATAAAGGCGATTCTACACTAGCCTATTCAAATTATGCCATGGGCAACAAAAAATGGTTAAATCCCTCCAAGAACTTGTTCAAGGCACCTACGTGTATATGATACCTCAGTCTCACAACAGAAAATTAAATGATAAGTGATATGCATATAAGACCTTGGGTAGTGAACTAGTAATAACTTGACTAAATACAGTGCATATTTTGCACAAAAGAAAAACCTGTCTCCTATAAAGGAAAATCTGTATTTTAAAATCACTTTTTAAACGTATATTTTACAAAATATAGAGAATGAAAACTTATTAACTAACTGATATTTTGATCTTGTTGAAACTCACTCTTAATAGCAGTTTTTTAATCTCGATCAGCAATTTTAAACCAGAACCCAATAGCAGAATTACCAACAAAAAGGCCTTGAGAGCTCTAACAGGTGGTTAGAATTTGAGATACTCAGTCCTAATAAGACCTTATATAACATGGCTACAAAATCATCCAAAAGACTACCAGAAAAGTCTTTCATTGAGGCTCATTAACCTATTGAAACTGCTATCTAATTCCCCATTTGTCTTGGATAAAAATCTGCTGAAACATTGCACAGCATGAACAGCACAAAATTATCAGTTGCCATTGAGTTCCTTTTATGTAAGTAATGCAATATTATAGAACTAAATACCATCCATGGGAATAGGGTGTCAAAATACCCAATAATAGGCGCATAATATCAGGAAGATGATATGCAGATCTTCCAAAATGTATTTGTTTTCCCTCTTAATACTTACTTCCTCTTTCATCATTTGATCCCGAAAGTCAATGTGAACTCATCTAACCAATTTGCTTAAGATGACAGAGTCTTAAATTCAATCATGCCAGGGGCAAGCTTCAAAAATGGATATTTTTAAAAGAAGATCCAGCAAAGAAGATTTTAATGTCAGTTATTATGGCAACAGCACAAAATTAAATCTGATAGGAGAGTGATTAAGATGAGATCTCAAAAATAGAATTGAGACACAGAGCAAGAACAACTCCATCACTTTTTATTACTTCTTAATTAAGTGACAATGCCACTTACATAATAGATGAGTGAAGCAAAAATAGAAGCAAAAACAACTGAATCAGTAAAGAAAATAATTTGATACATCAAATCAGTAATAGCAACATGATCGCATGTATTGCAATTAGAACCAGACTGAAAACCAACCTCAAAATCAGCAGAGCGAGGATTTCCATTAATTACTGCTGTTTTTTTATCATCCTTACGATTCAGCATGGCAAAATTTTCTTTATAAGAGCAGAGTATCCAAGTAAGCACCTCTGTGAATCCAGCCATGGCAATCTGATACATGACAAAGTAAAGGAGGGTAACTTACACTAATGGCACTGAATACAACAAATATAAAGAATGGTAATGGAGGAGGTCACTACAGAAATGTCAACAAACCAAATTGCAATTCATGAGAGACAAATAGGAATAAGTTAATGGGTGTTCTATAAGATGAAACCTAAAAAATAAAAACTAAAAACTCTTGCAAGGTAAGACAGAAGAGTCACATAATATATCCCCACTGACTAAATTACATGAACCCCTACAGGGATTTTTCTCTAGTAAAAACATCTTGCTCTTCTCCCTGAAGATTCACTGACCTTCCATGTTGATTTATGTTAATAGAACTATAGAGGAGAAATATTTTACAGTTCTAGCAATTGACATTATTTATTATACACTAGACATGCTAGGCAGTTATCTAGAATCGTGACAATAATTTAAAGCCAAAACAGAGTTTTTTAATTCTTCTGAGTCCCTTAGAAGTACATCTTAAACCACCCCATAATTTAATTACATCATTAATGATGACTCCTGCTATAATTTCCTCTGAACCATTTCAATATGCTAGGCATAGTAAGCCACTCATTGAACAAAAAGGTTTTAACTCCCTGAACTTTAAAAGTGAGTAGACGCAAAAATAATCACAGAAAATGAAGCCAGTGGCTAAAAAAGTTTGGAAAGAAACACTACCTCCATTCTGATTAGATCACTGAGCTGATTCAATGAAAATGGCTTCAAGGATGAAGGTTTTCTTTTTGGTATCTCATTGTAACCATAAGCAATTGCCACGTCCTTAAAAAAAGTAAAGAAACTGTCAATTCATTTGGTTAAAAGGACAAACGTTGTGAATTATTTGCTAAATAAATAAGCCCAGAAAGTACCTCAGCCACGTCACAAGGATGAAGAACATCACTTCTGGTAGGAGGTATGGATACAACAAAATTTACCGTCTTATCTCCTGATACAGATTGCTCAGCATGCAATTGCATTTTCCTCAATAAATTGGCCACCTAAAAGTTAACGCGGCTATAAGAGAATATTCAAAAAAAAAAGACAGAAGGAACAGAGACAGAATTTATTAGGCAATAATATACTACAGTACTTCACCGCAGTAGCAGCAGCACAGATTATGCATGCCATAAATCAGTGAAATGAGGTAAAAGCTGACGAGCAACTCTGCCATTCCAGTAATTATTGTGAAACTTCACCAGCTTAGTTGGCTATCTATATTGCTCAAAACAAGAGATACCCTTAGTTGTTTGGACTAGCTCTGATGCAGGAATTGGAGTTAGGACCCAAGGAATCAGCAATAGGTATAATGACTACCACCATCAAAAACTTATTTTTTTCCTAATGAATGTTTTATTGTTTTGGTGACTAAAAAATAGTGTCAAAGAATAAAATGGCATGACATTTGCACATCAAAATCTAATATCAACTGACAAGTATTCTAATTAAAAAGTTAAAAAATAAACAAACAAACAAATAAATGAATAAATAAAGACTGATAAAGGAAAACATAACAGATTCTCCTGTAAATTGGAGCAGGAGATGAGAAGAATTTTATTAACTGGGTTCTAGACATGAATTTTTCTTCACTGACCTCAATTAGACATGAGCAAAACCACCAGTGAGTAAAGCAGGAAACCAGAGAAACTGAGCTATTAAAACTTCTTGATGCCAAAAAAAATCCTTAGCATACAAACAGAAATCAATAAAGGACATGCATTTACCAGCTATTAAAAGTAAAAATAGTACACAGTAATTTTCCAACCACCAGAACCAACAATTACTTTCACTAGTCAAGAATTTTTTATCCATTTATTGAACTATTATCACTCCAAAATTTTAAGTACAACAACAAGAAGTTTAGGAAATTCATGTCATTTTTTAGTAGTTTTTTTCCAAGTCCTTTTAGGTCTTCCCCTTCCCCTTTTAGTTTGAGTTAATGATTCTCTAGTCTCTAGATGCTATACTAGTGCATCTAAGGGTCTTCTACGCATATGTCCAAACCATCTTAAACATGTTTCCCTCATTTTCTCATTTATTGGGACTACTACTTTCCTTCTACTACATTCCTTACTTATTCTATCTAGTCGAGTATACCGTATACATCTATATATCCATCTTAACATTTTCATTTCTACTACTCTCATTTTTTGTTCATGTTTATAGGTAGTACTCTAACACTTTGATCCATAAAGCATCACTGATCTTATGGCTGTTTTATAAAATTTTCCTTATTAAACAGCCATAAGACCAGCAACACTTTAAGGATCAAAATGTTAGGGCACTATGAATATGAACTCCAAAAACTTAAGTAGATTGAGGAATATCATGTAACCCAATAACAACTTCAATAAGCTGGTCCCTAATTTATTTGGCAGATTGTCCCCAACTGCTTCTGTGGACAACACTGACACAATATTTCAATAGCCGAGATTCAATACACATTACCATTTCATCTACATATTACCAAAGGCTTTAACACACTAACAAGAGGCCTTTGAAAAGTGAAGATTTCAAACCTTAATTCTCAAATGAATATAGCAAAGGATCAATGCAGTAACTGAATTAGGTCGTGTCTCACATACTAACCAAAAGGTAAGGACTTTTGAGGAGAGAGAGAGGGGAGGGCACGTACCAAACTTGTGATGTAATACAGCAAAATTCTTACTTTCAATTCAAGAAAACAAATTAAAAGGCTACCATATTTAGTGCTCAATATACTTAAGATAATCAGCATATGAAAAATTCTAGCTTTCAAAAGCCTGCAAGTTCAAGAAAAACTAGTAAAGCAAATCACATAGATCATAATACCTCATTTGCCGGCAAAGGAACACCTACTATACTGGTTATGTATGATAAAGGCACCTCCATATGGTACAAAGAAAGGTCAGGGTAAGAATAAGATTTCCCATCAGGGTAGATTACTCTCCCTGGTTCAACTTCGAACTTGTTTTGACAATACATTGAGAACATTGTCACCTGCAAGTGAACTACAATTAAAATACTAGACAAGCCAAACGAACACAATACAAACACTAACATGTCTCTACTGCTCACCATTGTGTTCAAAACAATATTGGCCTTCGTTAAGTCAGTGGCAGTGCATTCGATGAACACATTCTTTGTCTTTAAAGTAATCGCAGAATGAGCACCATTAATTATTGGGGGTAAAGACAAAACAGTTCTGCATTGACATTGAAAACATCTCAAAATATATTACAGAAAAGGTCAAAAAAACATTAAGCAGGAGAATCCAAAAACACCTAACATTTCTAGGTCACTATGTTCAAGTTACATCACCACAGAACTTCAGCATAGTTCAACTTTAATCATACTAAAAGCCAAAACATATTTTCATGCAAGCAAATACACTGGCCATATTCACAGGTAGACTGCCAATCAGAAGATTAAGTCCAAAAGTCATCAATAACAAAACAAATAGCCAACAACTGCCTAAGCAAGTTTATATACTTTCAGAACACATTGAGAGAAAATCAATCTCATACCATTTTAGTAAAACAAGAACAGTAACATAACATAAATCATCAAGAAGTATCATAATCCTGAACCAGAAATACCTATTCCGATCATATATTACAGGAAATACAGGAGAACCCTCAATAATGTGTAAGAATTTCTTCAATTTTTGATCTGACTGCACAATAAATGAAAAACTTGTCAAGTCATTCCATCAATAATAAATGATACATCAATTAAAGATTACAAAGCCAGGCACCAACTAAATGACGGACTATAGCATACAAGAAGAATAACCATTAAAAAAACAAAAAGGATCATAGCCTCCAAGGGTTGGAAGTAGACAAATCTAAGATTGAAGGAACCAATACTTGCAGAAGAAATAATGACTTACTTGATAGAATTTCATCAGCTCATCAGCTCCGAACTTTCTTGTCTATACAAAAAAATGTTTACACAATTCAGATGTAGTAATAGCTCCCATAAAGAATAGTTTATACAAAAGTATGACCAGAGATAAACAAGAGTAAGAAACAGAAATAGTAAACCAATGTATTTACAATATCACTTCAAAATGCATCTTGGCAAAAGCATATTGCAACAGGAAGTTTAGTCTGAAACGACACTTTTTCCCCTGATAAGCATTATACAAGAGATTAAAATTCCAAGTAGTTCTTTCGAACACATTAAACCTGGGTGTGAGAATCGACTTAACTGTATTATGAGGCCATGCAACTTCAACTGCCTCTAATTATTTGCCAAGATTTATATCCCACTTAATCAAAATGAAGGTAATACCATAAGAAGCAAGAGTAAAGTTTCACATGTCCAAACACAATAGAAGACTGTAAAATTCATTGATTTGCATCACAGATATCAAGTACCAGAGGTGAGACCCAGAGAGCAAACCAGCACTCATTACACAAAATAAATCAACTTCGCATAAGTAAACACCGTGACAACTTCCAAAATGGTAAAGTTACTCAATAATGTGTTATTATTTCAAAAGAATTTAAATTTTAAAAATAAATAAATAAATATATATATTCGAGACATGACATCACAAAGTTTCTGCAAAATCTCCTTATTTTTTCCCTTCTGCAATCAGGAATATCACTCCATTAATCATTGCAAATGCAATATTGACTCGAAAAGTCTTGACATAAAGGTTTATATATATAATGAATATGTACCTGCTTCAGTGGCACAAAATTAATTTCTGAAGGGGGCAAAGCCTGAAATTTAAATCAAATTCAAGTTAGCATCAAGAATACAAGTCCTATTTTTTTCTAATTATCACAATCTATTGTCAAAAGGTAAAATCAACCCAGTAGAAGTTAGGAAAAACTAAACTATTACAAACCTTGTTCAACAAATTAAGAAAGGAGAGCATTTACAAGTTGTCATGATCTCCATAAAAAGACCATACATCTACTAAGCATTTAAACATGTCAGTTAGGCCTTTCTTCAACAACAAGACAGCTTTGTTAAAAAGAAAATTGAACTAATGGAAATCATATCATACCATCAAAAAATTACAATGTCAAAATCAAACCAGCCACAGAATGCACAGAAATCTCTATCATGTTAAGAAAAACTTAGCATACCTCATAGGTCAAAGGGCCTTCTATTGTATCTAAGTCATGTGTACCAATCGCAACCAATGTTCTACGCCTACAAGGAGAGCAAAGAAATTAGAGAACCAAACCTGTAGAACATTCAAAAGCCCCTAGACTCTAAAAGGGCTCTTGCCAGTAAAAGATTCAGAATAATACAGCATGTGTGGAAATGAAGTTATTTGAAACTGCAAACTTCAGAACAAATTCAACTAAATAAATTTTATTTCCACAAACTACTCCTAGGTTTCTAGAGAAGCAATATTACATGGAAAAGGGCAAAGCAGATGCAAAATCCATTATTAATCCAGAATTCTCACTTTTTATATGAGTTTTCAGATGAGAACTATTGTCTAGTACTTGAAGCATCACCAAAGAAACAACAGTTTCCTTCCTCAACTATCGAGTGTAAATGTACATCCTTATGATGCTTTCAGTTTAAGTCAGAAGATTAAATACAATATTGCAGGAGAAATTACTCAAGACATGCAGGCTGACTCTACACTCTTAACAGAAGTGTTTAAACTTTCAAATCATAACATTCTCCTCGGATGTTTTGCACCAAATAATTCTAATTCTCCAGTATCATTGTTTAAACCACTTAAGACATGCACGAGTAGACATATTAGTTTCAGACCTCATGAGCTTGATAGTCATATTCACATATAAAGAACCATCCTAGTAATCATATGAATAAGAAAATTCATAAGTTACACAAAGTAACCTTCTTAGCACTGCCAGAACACATGTCAAAACATCTTATGAAAGAATAACTACCCGCCAAGGTCATGTTAAATTACCGACAGATATTGTGGTGAAGCCGATCTTGAAGATCAATGAAACTGTTGTATCTGACTTCATCGAATGTTACACCTCGTAAGACAGCACAAACAACATATGGGCGTATTTGAGATGTCTGCAAGGACAGAGCACAATATATTCCCAAAAAATTGAAAGATGAGAATGATGAGAATAATAAGTTCAAGCTTATTGTCATTTTGGCACTCCAGAGTAGGCAAAATGCCAAATAACAACCTCTAAAGTGCATTTGCCTCAATTTAACATTTCAAAGAGCAAACTTTGCCAATTTGGCCCCCAGCTCTCACCCAGTAAAATTTCTTCAATCTGACACAATGATGGTGACTCCACCCATGTTAAATATTTCAGTATGGCCAGTCCCAAGTCCAGATAAAGGAGGAAGGTTGCATTATGTCAACAGGAAGCATAAAATTTTGTCACATTTCATTAGTCGACCCCATATAGTGGTATAAAGGCTTAGTTGCTGTTGTTCTTGACACAATGATGGTGATAATAGTAAAAATCTCTAAGATCACTTGAGTATAATTCACAAAACATATTCCCTTTCCTTTTTCTTTCTCATTCTCTTTACCATCTTTTTTTTTTCCAACCACAATTCATCTCTCTTTCAACATTTCTCATCTACCGCCCACCAGCACCCCAAGAAGCCATGTCAATGGAGCTCATCTTTCATATACTCTCTTTCACATTGCAACCAATCAACACACATATACAAAAATACAAACAATAGCACGCACCAAAAGAATTTCACATCTAAAATGTAGTAGTGGCATCAGAGGATTAATCCAGAGCAAGTGTTGGGGACTAAAGAAAAGATTTTTTGAATAGCCAAATTAAGTGCACTTCAAAAGGCACAAATGAGACTTTTGAATACCATGGATGGCTAAAAAGGTCATTAGTCAATAGTTTCTTTAATTGCCAACTCCAAAGTCCAATCACAAGAACTGGAAAAAATCTCAATCCATGTGAAGTGTACCTCCGGTTTTACATGCATCTCGATCAGCGATCCCTCATTCATATCAGCAACTTTGTACTTTGGAATTGGGTCAAGCCCATTAAATATGCGAAGGGCCTGAGATAACCCTTCAAGACAAAGTAAATCATATCTGCATTTAACCAATTTATAAGGGTAAGAAAATCTCTATCTACAACCCCACATTGCATTTATTAATTTCTAGTATTAGTACTCCCCCTGTCTCTTCATTTCCAAAGTTGTCATAAATATATGCAAAGTGCACATCATTTGGAAATCAAGAAATATAGAGGTTAAAGAAGAAATATAGAGGTTAAAGACATAAAACTTTCAAGATACAGACACCACATTAACTTTGCTGAAGTAGTAAATAGTAAAAAACAATAAGATTTTCATATTTTTAATCACTTCTATAACATTCTAACAAACTTCAGAATGGTATAAGCACCCAGAATCATATTTTTAATCACTTAACTTTCTAGCAAACTTTATAATGATACAGGCGGCCAGAATGAACAAAATTACACCACTGCCGTTGACATTATCACCAGAAATATTCTTATTTTTTTCCTGTTTTGAGATGTCAACGAGGATGTCATAAAACAAACAAACAATATGTGGGCACAAATTATGGTTCCACTCCTCCAATAATTCTAAAATAACAAAGTAAGAAAAAGAATAAGTGAGTATAAATTTAAATTTAACACAAGAAAAAAAAAAGAAAAAAACACTCGAACACATACATAAGAGATACACAAAAGTTACCGATTCGCTGGCACATCAATTTTGTATATAATTTCTTCATCCTCTAAGGCTTCTTCTTCTCCCAGATGCTTTTCTTTCCTCATAATTGCCTTCTCTGTTGTCTGCATTTCCATAAACACATAATATCCATGAGCTATTTCCCTCTTGGACTCCGTTACTTCTCCCAAACAATTTTTTATTTAAAAAAAATAAGAACTTCAATACTCCTCTCCAGAACTAAATCTTCAATGCATTTGTTAGAAAAAATAAATCGAACATTTAAGACGAAACAAGGCGGGAATAAGAAAGCGGTACGGGCAAAGTATCAAAGATGAGAAGGGAATGAGTGCTTACGACGTCATCGAGCTCGATGCCGAATTTGAAACACAATTCTTCGAACCCTTCCTGAGCTGCACCATGAAATTATCCAAACAATGTGAATGAAAAGCTGTGAAGTAAATAGCTAATGTAAATACGTATATAATCAGAACTAGTGAGTTCTCATAGAGGCATAACTGTAAGTGCAACCTAGGGCTTCGAAAAGCCGGTCTCTGCCAATGCTCACTGTAGGCATGATGGTGGCGGAGGCGATTTGGTGGTGGTGCCGGCTAGCAAGAGTTACAGTAAACTGCTAAGAGCCACTTCCTTTTGGGTTTTGCAATAATCTTCGATCCCCTGCTCTGTGTTTCGAATTTTAGCTGTTGGGCTTGGGCTTACCAATAAATCGGGTATACCTGTAATGACACGGCCTGAGAAAACTTTTCCTAATTTTATAAGGCTCCGTTTGGTGCCTTGGAATTAGAATTGAATTGGAATTATAATTATGTAGAATTGAATTTATTATATTAGAATTCCAAATTATTTGAATTATTGTGTTTGATAAATCACTTGAATCAACATGGAATTCATTTACAATTCCAAATTCTTTGTTTCAATATTAAAAAAATTACATGAAAATTGAAATTTCAAATACAACTAAAATTTACTAATTATGCATCCATAGTTGTTAAAGGCGCGCCTCTCGCAGGGCGCAAGGTCCTGCGCTTCCCAGAGCCAAAGGCGGGCGCTGTTCTCCAGGCGCGCGCCTCTCAAGAAAGGCTCTCGCCTTGATTCAGGCTCCAGGCGCGCGCCTGGAGCGCCTTAGGGACGTTAGGGTTTTGGGGAAAAAAAAAAAAGGAAAGAAGAATTGGCGCCGATAGATAAGCACTCTCCCCGCTCTTTTTTTTCTTCTTCTCCTATTTTCTTCTCTCCCCGCTCTTTCTTTTCTTCTCTTTTCTTCTCTCCCGGCGCTTTCCTTTTCTTCTTCCTGCTTTTCTCCTTTGCTTTTTCTCCAACTCTGCAAATCAGTCGGTGCTCTTCTTCTGTTTTTTTTTCCTGTTTTTGCTTCTCCAATTCTGCAAACAAGTAGGCGATCTTCTTCTGTTCTTCTTCTGTTTTTTTTTTGTTTTTGCTTCTCCAATTCGGCAAACAAGTAGGCGATCTTCTTCTGTTCTTCTTCTGGTTTTTTTTTCTGTTTTTGCTTCTCCAATTCTGCAGACAAGTAGGCGATCTTCTGCTGTTTTTCTTCGGTTTTTTTTTCTGTTTTTGCTTCTCCAATTCTGCAAACAAGTAGGCGATCTTCTTCTGTTTTTTTTTTCTGTTTTTGCTTCTCCAATTCTGCAAACAAGTAGGCGATCTTCTTCTGTTCTTCTTCTGGTTTTTTTTCTGTTTTTGCTTCTCCAATTCTACAGACAAGTAGGCGATCTTCTGCTGTTTTTCTTCGGTTTTTTTTTGCTGTTTTTGCTTCTCCAATTCTGCAAACAAGTAGGCGATCTTCTTCTGTTTTTTTTTCTGTTTTTGCTTCTCCAATTCTGCAAACAAGTAGGCAATCTTCTTCTGTTCTTCTTCTGGTTTTTTTTTTCTGTTTTTGCTTCTCCAATTCTGCAAACAAGTAGGCGATCTTCTTCTGTTTTTCTTCGGTTTTTTTTTCTGTTTTTGCTTCTCCAATTCTGCAAACCAGTCGGCGCCCTCTTCTTTTTATTTTCTAAAGTATGGAAAGTACTAGTTGTGATAGTTCTAGAAAGGATCCTTGTTGGAAGTATGTTCATTTGCAAAATCCAAATAACAAATATTATTTTAAATTTTTTTTTTCATAGTGCGCCTGATGTCGCTCAGGCGCGCGCCTGCGCCTTGCGCCTAGGCTCCAGGACCCCTATGCGCCTAGGTGCGCCTTGAGCCTTTAATAACTATGTATGCATCTATAATAAATAATAGAATAAAAGCTACTACATATCATATCATCTATTCAACAAAACTCATATCACAAGCAAATAACAAAAACTAGCCAAGGAAGGGATAACCAAAAGGAACATGCAAATCACATACAAAACGTGTCAATCTTTCCTTAAATTTTTTGGGAGAAATAACCAGAAAATCAACAAAGTGAAATTACTAAAAAAGCATCTAGCTAGAACTGCATTGTATTCTTTTGGAGCAAAATGTTTGACTGAAATTCCTAAATAAATATCCTTGCTCTCCTCATCTAAATTTGAAACTATAGCATAATATGCATCATGGTAGAGCTCCTGATTGTCAAAGTAATCAAGAATTTCAGCAAGGATATCCCATCATCAGAAGAATTACCTCTATCTGCCGGCATCACAGTCATAATAGTGTACACCAGAGTAAAAGGGGCAGTTTAAACAGGGAAGAAACAGAGGAGACACTAAACTGTTTCTTGTTGTCAAAAGAAAATACTAAACAGAGATAATCAGGTCAATTTTTTATTACGCAATCACAAAGTCAAGGAATTTGCAAACTTGTGTAAAGGAAACACATTGAGCCCAAAAGGTAATCCTGGATTTTAATGCAATGACAGAAATATTTGTGAATAGGTCAAATCAGTTAATATCCCTAACAATTATTTCTCTTTGGAAAATATTTGACATGAACTTCATTATGTATGGCAACCGAGTCCCTGAGATTCTTCTTTATTCTAATGGGAGGTCAAATAATAATGGTTAGCAGACCAAGTGCAAGGGCAAGTTTGAGGAAAAAATTCATACTGAGCTCATAAAACTGTATCAAATATTCAGCAATGTTCAACACACCAAATCAGTCTCGCTGCAAATCAAATCGCTCATGCCTGCATTTACAGAGAGGAATCATGAACTAATGAAAGAGACCCGCTACTTATTTACTGGGAGAAAAGTATACAGAAACAATAATCTGGTCTGCATTTATGGACCCAGCGCTTATTCCAAGTGTTGAGTATCATAAACACAACTTACTACCACATTTTTATGTACTTCATAGCCTATCAGAGACATGGAAGAGTTCAAACAAGTCCTATGATTTTCAACATAACTTGAGTCGGACAGAGGCAACATCAGCAAATAACCTATCTGTATGGGCATTTTCTCAATCCATTTTGATGAGCAATTTACCAAATGCAGGCCCCCAAGTAATATATCAGCCTAAATTGGTATTTTTATAGCCAAGTAAAACTGCTCTTCAGCCCAAAAACAAGTAATGAAATAATAGGGATACTAAAATCTCATCTTGGTAGAAAGTTGCCTCTGGGACTGAACACTAAGCTTGGTAGAAAGTCAAAAAGTCAACTGAATAAATAACATAAGAAAACCAGCTTTGTTAAGTTCATATATTTGCATGCAGAAAATTATATCACTCAAAATACATTTCAAAAACAAAAATCAACAATAAGAACCACATTATTCATAATGGATATAGGTAAAATCAACATATCACTCGAACTTCCAATCAAGATCATTCAAAAATCAAAACATGTTCAACAATAGTATATTTACATAAAGTTTAGGAAAGTTCATGTATTATCAGCTAATATTTCGAGCAGAAATATGTACATTTCCATATCACTGATTAGGACTGTTCAAAACATCTGATCCGATCCGAACTTTTCGGATCGGATCTCCCCCTCCCCCCCCCCCCCCAAATCGGGTCGGCCCGAATCAGATCAATCCGTTTGATCCTTTTTTTCCCCATTTTTTATCTGTTTTTTTTTTCGTCGGCAGTAAAAGAACAAATGAAAGAAGACAAATGCAACCTTTTCCTAAGTGAGATTAGCCAAATCCCACCCAGGATACAAGCACAGAGGACGACCCACAATTTATAAATCCATACAAATTTTAAAAAGCAAAAGACAAAAGGTAAATTCAATTGGGCAATAGCAAACAAAAAAAACCAAAAATAATCACACAAAAATCACAGTGAGTGCTGCATTTCTCAAAAATATGTTGGATCAATTTACAGAAAGTGCTGAGTTTTGTAGACGAGAGTATGTATGAAAATCAACAGAAATCAAGATCATCTTTTACATGACTGTACAATAGGTTGACAAACCTGAATTGCATCATAACAAAATGACAACCAACAACTGACCACCAAAATACACATTTTAAATACACTTCACCATCGATATAGAAGACCCCAAGAGAGGAAGTACAACATTTTTTGCCTACTCATTGCAGTAACAGCTCCAAAGGAATCGGACACTGCCATTTCTAGAGAACAGAGTTCCAAACAAGACCCATCTCAAGCGCAATCATTTTAAGGAAAAATTACAAACCAAGGAATGCACAACTAAATTTCACAACAAAAAGTAAACGAATTTAGGGTTCTCAAGCATACTGACCACAAATTCAAAGACCCTTTTCACTTTTTCAACTCAAAATTAAGAAAACCCATTAAAGTACAGCAAACCCATTCCTCGGAAGTACGTTTTCAGATAAATTTCTTCACAGCTACGAGCTTGCAAATTACATAATGAGTGACGGGAGTGGAGAAACAATACAAGTTCATATATGAAAACAAGAAATGATATTACTTTGGATAGATCAATGTGTTTGTAAAGAGAGCAATCAGCAGAACAATCCAATATTCTTACCAGAAGATGGGAAGGAGCGAATTAGATAACTGTTTCAAGAGTTATTGTTCCCCAAGATGTTTTGGGAGGAGAGAGAGAACACAGAAAAGGGTGGATGGTGCAGTCGCAGGCCGAGGGCGGAGAACAGAGAATTGAGAGGAAAAAGAACTGTTTGTAGATCAAAAGCAAAAAGAAACCAATCTGAGCAAATACATTAGGGTTAATATTGAATTTGGATCAGATTGGATCGGATCGGATCCGATCTATTAAAAATATTGGACTGATCCAATTTTTTTATCCGATCCGCAGGTCAATTGTGAACAGCCCTATCACTGATTATATATCTAGCCATAACCCAACCCCAAGAACAAGTAACTTCTGATAAAATTAAAGGAATTGCTGAATTTCTTGGAGCCAATTGCACCAAATAAATAGCATTTGCCAACAGCCTATATTTGAATAAATTCATACTGAATTTATAAAACTGCTTTTTTGGTTGAGGAAAAAATCGTCCATGAATGTAAGAGCTAAAGAAAGGCAACTTAACAAAAAATAATAATAATAACAGAAAAATTACAGCCAGCATTCAAGAATCTGATGCAACAGTTTAAAAGGTTTTCAGAACAGATCAATAACATCGTTTCACTCAACTCAAAAGTAATTCAAAAAATGATATGATCAGGATTGAATTTTTTCAACAGTCATATGTAAATGAAACTTAATCAATCAATCATAATTAACTGAATGTCATCTATATCATCCCATTTGACTTGGCTTCAACCCAAATTAGTGATTACAGCTGGAGATCAACTAAAATGAAACATTAAAACGCCAGGGGACTGCGTGCTTGACAACATGATGTCACTTACAAACAAACATGAATACAAGACACTAAAGTGGCAATTATGAATCATGACATTCTTGAATGTTACTCCAAAGAAAAAGACATACGTGATTGAATCACTCACTAACAAATTCACTTATTACTTAAATAAATTTTTTTTATCCCAGTTGAACACATATTGTACATAAAACAAAAACAAATTCCAAATCTCCATCATATGCCAAAGGACTTTTTGTTTTGGGATGTAGCTGTGGTTACTTATAAAACTCAAAACAACCCCAGATCATTCTTGTTTCTGATCGAGGTACGTGTAATCGGCCTCACTATTTAAAATAATCCATCGTCATTTTTCTCTTAAATTAACATTCTCTTCATCTTTTGCCCTCAAAATGCAAATTTCAAGTCAACTCTTTACACTTGTTCCCCCTAGAAATATGATTTTTGCAATAAACCCTTCCCACCTTCCCGCTCTAAATAACATTCCGCAGAAAACCTTTCATATTCTACCTTAAAAATCCATTTCAAGGAACTCGTCGCATGCAAATCCAATTCTATTCCAATATTGACCACTAAGCCAAACACGCAACTTTTAGCAAAAGAAAGCAAAAGGAATGCAACTTTTAGCAAAAGAAAGCAAAAGGAATGCAGTAAATCGATGGTGCCGAAAAATAGATAAATTTTTTTGGTAGCTTGAAAATAAAAATACAAATAGATTGCCACCCAAAAGAGAGACCATGCAATACGCAAGCAACGTGTGTTTTGTAGAAATTCGGTAGCATGGTGGAATTTTTTAGCCCTCTAAATTTTCTTTTTTTTTTTTATTTTTGTCCAAATAGAAGGAAAATCAAGTTTTAGTCATGCAATGAAATCAACCCCCTCCCCCGCCGAAAAAAAATTAGAAATTCAAAACCCAGAGGAGCACCACAACAATGAGAATGAGAGACATCATAGTATATGCAATAACGTAACAAATAAATAAATTTTTTTCCGTTGATGATATATAAAATAGCAAAACCACAAAAGAGAAGAACTAGAAATGGGAGAGAAATATATATAAAGATTAACATGGCACAGAGAAGATCAATAGAGATGGATAGTTGCAAATTGATAACAAATTAAAGAGCAAAGAAGGGAGGTAGAGATTGCTAGCCAGGCAAAGGCAACCCACCTGCACCATGAGCCTAGACGCTTGGGGTTATGGGGAGTGAAGGAGGAGAAACATAAGAGAAGAGGGCGATGTTTGTAGGAAGGAAGGTGACTTGAACTTGGGTTGGGTTAGGGCAATCGTTGCAATTTTACCTATTTCACTCTTTTGACCCGAAAATTTAGACCCGCGAATTTGTTAAGGGCACAAAATTATAATTAAAAATATTAATTTATACCTCCAGTCAAAGTTAAACAAAAAGTGCCTATTCCGAGTTTGCAGCCAAATCAAATTCTATCGTCCGTACGCCCATTTCTCATCAAATCAACTGGAAACCGAAACTTTTTTTGGTTTTTTTTCCTCCCAACCGTCCTTCCCTAACCATATATGTTCATATAATTTAAATCAGGTGCACTTTTTGAGGGCGTAAATTTGCCCTCCTTTTATAGAAGATTTTTTTCTTATTGTTTTGGTCCTTGGTTAGTATGCTGTAATCTTGATGTAAAAAATTTAGATGTTTCGTGCTTAATTGATTGAATTACTTACGTATCTGCTAATGAAATTTGGGAGTTTAATTGGGGTTTTGATTGAAGATCAATTTGAGTAATTTAGGTCAATTTGACATTAAAATCTGTCAAGCTTTACTTGGACACAAGCATGAGTAATTCTGCCAAATTGAGCTTCTCTGTTAAAATATATATATATAACTTTTTGTTCATTGGGTTTTCCAAAAAATGATTCGGCTTTTTGTAATGTTTTACACAGGTTAGTTATGGAGAATGCAGAATCTTCGAACGTCCTGAAAGAATTTCAGGATAATACTGTTCCGAGGAAACCTCGCATCCTACTTGGGGCGACTGGAAGCGTGGCTGCCATAAAGTTCGCTAACATTTGTCATTGCTTTTGTGAATGGGCAGAAGTAAAAGCTGTAGCCACAAAGGCTTCTATGCATTTCATAGATAAAACAGCACTTCCTAAGGATGTGACCCTTTATACCGATGAGGATGAATGGTCTGCGTGGAATAAGATTGGAGATAGTGTTTTACATATTGAACTCCGTAGATGGGCTGATGTTATGGTAATTGCACCTTTATCAGCAAATACACTTGGGAAGGTAGATGGTGTGTTTTTTGTTTCTTAGATACTATGATTCACTTAGTTGCAGCTTTTGCGTGTCTTCATATTGGATTTCTCTTGTTTGGGTGTCTGATGTGCTCTTACTGCCTAGTTGTTAGATGCTTTGAGAATTTGTGCTTGACCACGACTGATCTTAAAAGGGAATGAAGGGAAAAAATAGTATGTGGGATTGAGGGAGAGTATTTCATTAATTCATTCTATCCAGATCAATTCAAAACAAAAACTTGGTTTGAATTCTTGGATTGGGAGAAAATAAAGTTTGGTTCAATGAATAAATGGTTAGAGCCCTGCTGCTGCAATTAATTATAAATGGAGGCAAAGTGACTAGCTTCCGTTATGAAATTGGGATAGCTGTAGAGAATTTATTTAGCAAATGCCTTAAGAACCTGTTTAAGTATGGATAAAGCAGCAGTTCAAACTGAAAACCTGTTAATTATGAACCTTAGCTTATGATGATAGATAAGGAACTAGTTCTTAAGGAAAGATTTCTTTGTTCATTTACTTATGAGTACTATTTCTTCAGCTGTATTTATGATCATTTTTTGAAAGTTTTGTTTAACGAAATGAGAAGTGGTTTAAGAATCAACTTTCTTTGCATCGTCTAATTGTTTGAACTCTATAAATCTCTGATACAGAGGCTCTATTTTGACCCAGTATTTTCATGTGTACGACCATGTTTTGCAGAACTTGAACAGAAGTCCCCTGGGTTTTTTTTTTGTTTTGTGGGGGGGGGGGGGGGGGGAAGGGTTGGAATGTTCCATCAAGTATCAAGTCATTGGCATACTTGATTGGACCGTCTATTTACATGCCGGTTAACATGGTTTGTGATATTTTCATATGTACGACCATGTTTGCAGAACTTGAACAGAACCTCCCCCGGGGGGAAGGGGTGTTGTTCCACCAAGTCATTAGCATACTTGATTTGAACCGTCTGCTTAGATGCTGGTTAATATGCTTTATGAACAAAGAGTACTGTACTTAAACACTTTTTATTTTTTGGAAGAACGTGGTTTTGAAGTGATTCCTTGCTTCCCTTAAAGTGCACATACCCAATTTCATCATTTGTACAATGGTTGAACACAACTCTGATATACTGGCTGATTATAGATTGCTGGTGGATTGTGTGATAATTTGCTTACCTGCATAGTGCGAGCATGGGACTATGCTAAGCCACTTTTTGTTGCACCGGCTATGAATACTTTGATGTGGAACAACCCTTTTACAGAACGACATCTTATGTTAATTGATGACCTTGGCATCAATCTTATCCCACCTGTGACCAAGAAGCTAGCTTGTGGAGACTATGGAAATGGTGCAATGGCTGAACCTTCTCTCATCTTCTCTACTGTTAGGCTTTTCCTGGAATCACGAGGACAGTAAAGCAATAGCAATTAGGAGTGATTTCTGATTCATATGACTTTGACCATTGTTGACATATAGTTTACAAATGTTTTTGAGTCATGAACATTTTTTAGATGTAAATTTTGTGTAATCTCAAGTATAGCAAATTGTATTGGGCTTAAATACTTCATCTTCCAGGACACTGTTATTATTGTTTTTATTAGAATTGTCAGCCCTTAATTCACGTTTCTTTGAGTCGCTTCCTCCAAGCTGGTCAGTTCTTGTTCATACAGACAGGAAAATCTATGAATGTAGAATGTCTTAGAATTCTCTACATAGGGAGCGTAAAAATTATAGTCATTCAATGCCGGGGCTGGTAAATTTTTAAAAAAGAGAACCAAAAGCGTTATATTTTAGCCTGTGAGTGGGTTTGTCCAATCCTAAAGGCCTATGCTCGATAGACGCTGCATATGGAACGTCAGTGTGAAATTCCATGGTATGACAAGGGATAGTTCATGCTTTGCGGTGAGGACTTAACCATCACTCCTAGTCCCCATAGCCTGCCTGCCTGGCTGCCTGCCTCAATGTCAATTTATTGTTCGCAAGTAGAGAATCTGTTTTGTTTTACTTGAACTTAATATCGACTGCAGGCCAATATGCTTGGGTGGATTAGGAGGGGAGCTCAGGAAAGATTTTGGTAGAATGGGCAGGAGTGCAGCACGAGATAGATAAGGAATATTGGATGAAACAATTGCCAGACTAGCAATCCTTGATGCTCAGAAGCAAGGTTAGAAAAATGTGGGACTTCAAACTGACCATCAACTGATTATAAACAAAATCCAAGCTAGGGAAACTCATCATATCTAAGAAAGTCAATTACATAATTTTTTTGTAGGGAAGAAAATATTTTATTCATCTGTTGTATCATATAAGATTGTATAGAGATAATTAAAGAGACAGTTTATAATTTAGAAGGACGGTCTGTTTACATAATAGGGATTATGTTGAAAAAAGAAAATTACATGGTTGATTAATTACATAAAAAATAAGAATACGATAAATATATGTAATTTTTTTTTTTTTTTTGTAAATACGTTATTGATGGTGTTTCTTAATTGTCTCTAACTTACATCTCACATGGTGTAAAGAATGTTTATAATATTTTGTCCGTGGTTTGATAATTACTCATTTTCTTTAGGTTTGAAATCTAAGTTGGATGCCAAAATTTCAACTAAATTACAGTTCTAAAATAGTAATATTTATTTAATTAGTATTAAAAAAATAAATATTTAAGGAAAAAAATCCATAGGTAGGGTTAATTTTACAAATTTTACATAGAAAATATTATCTTCCATAGTTGTTTTGATAAATTTAAAAATTTGTTATTATTCATATTGGATATTTATTACACATATTACCAATATTATATATATTTATAGTGAAATCATATTACTAATATACATTTTACATAATGTTTAAGAACCAGATTCCGTTAATATTTTACCAATATGTAAATCTCATAACCATCTTATGTGTTAAAATATTATTGACAAAGTAGTATAAATACTTTATCACATATAAATACTTTATCACATATAAATATAATGGTTTTCAAATTTTGATGAAGTAAATTTATACCATTATCCTCAAGTTTAAGATTTTAAAGATTTTTTTACATGTACAATTATATTAAATGTTGGTATATTTTTTAATAAAAAATAATTAATATATTAACTATTTTGGGGTTACATGTGGACTTTACTACATTAATTATTTGGGATAATTATCAATACCCCTTGAGGTATTGGTCTATTACCGATATCTCTAATAATTTGTCAAAACTACCAATACCCCCTTATAGTTATGTTTAACTGACTTAAAAGCAAAATGACAAAAACTACCAATACCCCCTTATAGTTATGTTTAATTGACTTAAAAGCAAAATGACAAAAATACTCTTTGCACAAGGTAACAAATAAAATTAAAAAAAGACTAATTTTTTTTTAAAAAAATTTATATTATTTAAAAAAAATTATTATTATAAGAATTTATTTATTTCCAATTTATTTTTAATATAAAAATATTATATTATTGATATTAAGAGCGATAATATATAAATTAAATTAACAAAAGAAAAATAAATATAAAAAATATACCTATAATAATATATTAATTATGTAAAATTTCTTAATATCTTATATAATTAATATATTATTATAGGTATGTTTTTTAATTTTAATTTTTCTTGTGTTAATTTAATTTATATATTATCACTCTTAATATCAATAATATAATAAAAATGAATTGGAAATAAGTAAATTTTTATAATAATACAATGTTTTTAGATAATATAAAAAATTTTGTTTTAAAATTTTGTCCTAATTTTTTTCTTAAAAAAATACAAAGTAAATACAAAAACTAGAGTAAAAGGGCAGAGACAGCCAAGAGGTTTGCCTAGAAGCAGCCACCCTTGAAAGAGTGCGTAATAGCTCACTGATTGAGCGCTCTTGTGCTGAAGATGACGGGGGCTAAGCGATCTGCCGAAGCTGTGGGATGTAAAAATACATCGGTAGGGGAGTGTTCCGCATTAGAGAGAAGTCTCCGCGCGAGTAGTGGTGGACGAAGCGGAAGCGAGAATGTCGGCCTAGCGAAAAGGCAAAATAAATTGGATTGGAAAGTAATACCACCCCCGACTTAGACCCGATCCTAGAAAGACTAAAAGAAAACCATGTATTGATCCCGATAAATTAAATCCCTATTGAACGAATAAGTTCAATTGAAAGTTTGTTATTCATCTATCGTTATAGATGGTACCAAGAAAGAGAAAGTAACAAGGATATAAAATGAAATCGATTCATCATCTGTAACATCTACCCATCCTGGGATTTTACTCAACCAAGTAACATTTTGGTAAACTAATCATAAGAGAAATACAAAAACTAGAGTAAAAGGGTATTTTCATTCGAAAAAATCAGCAGTCACTACAATACTAACGAAATCCTTTAAAATAGACCCATTTGTCAAAAAGTAATGATAGAGACAACGACTAAATAGAGGGACTAATGTGTAACACCAATCCATCCATATCATTACTATTTAAAAAAAAAGAAAATAAAAGAAAAAACAGAAACTAAAAGCAAAAAAACAAAAAATAGTCCGCCGTCCACTTTTTTTCTCCCTTCTTCTCTCCCTATTTCCTTCCTCCAGCCACCGCCGTCCACTCTTTCTTCTTTCTTCTCTCCCTATTTCCTTCCTCCAGCCACCGCCGTCCACTCTTTCTTCTCCCTACTGTTTAATTCACAATTGCTGCTATTGTCTTATTCCCAAATTGTGAATTTGCACCATGTTATGCAGTGCTTTTCCCCTGAACATGAGAAAGGTTCTTTTTGCTATTCCTATGAATATGACTGGATGAATATTCACTCAACATATATAGGCAGCTTTGCAAGTTATTCCTAGTACTTCTTTGTCCTTTTCTCTTCGCTCAATGGCTTCAACTTTAAGAGGCCAAGATTAATAGGCAACCATCTAGGATTTAAAGAACATGTCCCAAAGATTTGGAATCTGAAAAAACCGTTGAAGCCTTCAAATTGGCTGCCTATGTAATACAACTTGGCCATAAAAAGCCACCTGCCCCCATCTTTAGCTTATACAGAAGTATCCTTCAAGCCTTAGCCACAAAATTCTCAAACATTATATGTATGCTTGGATAACTCAATAATGATCCAATAGCTAAGTATGAATTTTATGAAGACGTGTGAAATCTGAGTGCCCTGTGAATAGCTCCTATGGTGTTAGGAGTTGTTCTACAGCAACCTCCAACTAGGGATGCTCCTGCTTCACACCATTTACGGTTCTGCAGCAACCTCCAACAAGATCCAATAGACAGCAAATTGTCTGTTTGCAGTACGTGAATCAATTATGGTTCGATTATGCAAAGATTTGGACTCCAACCAGCTTTGAAACTCGAAACTTCAACCAGCAACTCAAGAGAGCCTCTCTCACTGGGGGAATTCAAACGAACGGGGAAAAAAAATCTTTACACTTAGGTCCCATGCTTTTCCAATTTTCTCATTTGGGAATAATCTCATATTCAACACCTTCCGGCACACCTTCCGGCATCTGCAACCCCAAAAATTTAGAATCAAAACAAATTCAAAAACAAATTTAGACTTACACAATAAAGTACACAAAGCAAAGACATAAAGTCGGCATCGGAGTCCACGTCGGAGGCATGAAGTCCAACGGAGGCATGAAGAAGAAGCGCGGTTCTCTTGCCGATTTTTGTTTCCTTTTCTGCTTAATCTCTATGAATTCCCCCGGTGGCTGGAAGAAGGAAATAGGGAGAGAAGAAGGGAGAAGAATGGACGACGGTGGCTGGAGGAAGGAAACAGGGAGAGAAGAAGGGAGAAAAAGAGTGGACGGCGGACTGTTTTCTGTTTTTTTCTTTGAGTTTTTGTTTTTTCTTTTATTTTCTTTTTCTTTTTTTAAAATAATGATATGGACAGACACATTGGTGTTACACATCAGTAGCTCTATTTAGTCGTTATCTCTATTATTACTCTTGTCAAATATATAAATCTCAGGTAGGTATTGGTAGTTTTAACAAACTACAATGAGATATCAGTAATAGACCAATACCCCTGAGGTATTGGTAATTATCCCTAATTATTTGGGGAATTAAATATTAACTTTACTACGTTAAGTATTTTTGTGGTTACATATTGGCTATCTTACAATTTTGAAACTTACATCTTGATTATTATAATATTTTAATTCTATGAGTTTTTTTTTTGTCCAAAAGAAACTGATTATATTAACGTGGGAATTTCCATATTAATACAGTACAAGTAGCGACCCGAAAAGGCATAACCTTCACTGGACAGGCCCTAACACAACTAACCTAAATCCAGTAAGGATTGGTTAAAGCTTTTTTCCCCGAATTAAACTGGACTGGCATAATCCCACCAAATACATAGTGAGACTGGTACCTCCTAGCCACTATCTAGCTAAGAGACCAAAAGAACACCCTAACTTTGTCGGCCTCTGCTTACACAGCTCCCCTCAGTAGGATTAGAAGAAATGGACCGCAAAAATCCATGTAGTGCAGTTCTACATTGGTTGATCCCTCCTATCCGCGCGTGGCCGTACACTGCGTTATATTATGCTTGACCCTCCTCCCAAACTTAAACTCCAGAACCCATCAGTAGGGAAACTTCGCCAATACGACTCAACGCTACCTCTCTTACCAAGGACCACTACCCCTCCGTAAGATAGTCGCGCCAATACCATCATGAACTAACCAATTGCTGACGTCCGATTGCAGCAACAGCCATCCCTAAAACTACACAGCTCGGCTTTCTATACGAGGAACCCAAAAACCGATTAACTTTGGCCACTAAAAAAAAATGAATACGGTTCATGAACGTTAAAATTTAGTATTCATGAATAGTAAAAGTATTGTTCATGAACAGTAAAAATCACACCGTTGTCACACTTTTTCGCCCACATGCACAGTAATTTTCCTTTAAAAACAGCCTTTCGGCTCAAAATGTTACAGCTCATGCTATGAGTTACAAACTTTGAAATTTTGAAAAATTTTGAAGTTTTTATAAATGCATGAATTACATTTTTCTTCATTATTATATGAGTTTACAATCAGAAGAGAGGAATAAAATTTCAAGTTTTGAAATTTTTTTAAATGCATGAATTACACTTTCTTCATTATTGTATCAGTTACAAATCTTTATTGATTTTTTTTCACCATTATTAGATATTAGATTATGATGATTTAAAAACTATATATGCAGTCATGAAAAATTGTAAAGGGTTGAGTGAAGAAAAGAAGTTTCTTTCTTTCTTTCTCTTAAAAACAATCTTAGTATTATTAGACATAAGTATGATATTAGAGAGGTCTCTATTTCTTTTGATTGAGCAAGTTTATAGAGAAGTTCAAACTATAGAGTTAGTCTATTGTATCCTAAATGTGAGTCATGTGACATGCTAGTCACCTATTGCATCGGGTTTTTTCATCACCTATGAGGCATGGATAGAGAGCAATTATGGTTCTCGGCCCTACCGATTTTCTTATTGTTGTGTTCTTATTCGTGGCTTAACCTCCAAAATTTTGAAGAATTAGTTACTATACTCCAATATTAAACATAAAACTTTATAAATTATTTCATAATTAGAAAGTATTAAGTGGTTATTAACTTTCGAGGCTTGATTGATATGATTATATTAAGAACATTTTATAATTTAGTTTGTAATCTAATTAAAAATAATTAGATTTTTAGTAGGTTTGAAATAAAATATATTCCCTCCATTAAAAACAAAAAAAAAAGAGAGAGTCTATTTTTTATTTAGCATAATTTTTTTAAGTTACAAAATATACACATTTAATGCACCATTAAATGTATATTTTTACATTTTTATCTTTTTTAATTTCACTTATATTTTATCATTATTAGTAAGGGTAATATAATAATTTTATACAAAAAGTGGACTCTTTTCTTAGGATAAAATTTAAAAAAAAAATAGACTTTTTTTTTTGGGGGGACAGAGAGAGTACAATATTTGTGGAAAATAATTAATTTAGCCCTTCTAAAAGAACAAAAAATAAAGGCCCAAAATGAAATTCTAAGACAAACTATGAAATTTTTCTACTTTTTCCTTTCTTTTCACAGCCTCCTCACTCTTCTTATCTTTTTTACCTTCTTTGGCCTTTCACCATCTTCTTCAACTTTTTATTCTCCATATTTTTCTCTTCATTTTCTGATCTTTATGATGACTGGATATTGATGGCTTCTTCCATAAGATTTTTAACCAAAAGAATAGGAAGGTGGCCAAAAAAAAAAAAAAAAAAAGGGAAAAACTATAAGTTGAATTGTGTCGACACATCCACCTGAAGGAAAGAGATACTATTTATGAATACTTTTACTATATGTAAGAAAGCCAACATCTTAGGAAAACTTGAAATATATCGATAGTTTATGAGCAATGATATTATTAGTGACTAATAATAGTGACTTTTTATAGTAACTAATGTAGCAAGTATAAAAAGATAAAATTCATTTATCACCTTCCTTAAAAAATAAAAAATAAAAAATAAAAGGAATAATTGTCTTTTCATACTTGTTACATCAATTACTATAAAAAATCACTATGAATATCATTATTCATAATTCATATGCTGCATCATTCAAAGAAGCTACCTAGTTTAGAGGACTTTTTAGTAGTGAAAATGATTGTACGACAGAAGCCAGTTTATATCATATGCCATTAACACTTCAACAACTTTTTACTACAATATCACTCTATTTTGCTCTGAATGACCCTAAAAAACTATGGACTAAATTTGAAGATTTTATTTCAAAAGATATACAAGTACAAAATCACTTAGTTCTAAAGAAGTTCAAACAAAAATGTTAGCACTTATTCAAAATCACTTGAAATCAATGGATAAAGACATCAACTCATATGATTTTTTACCAAAAAGGATAGTCAAATGATGATGAATATGAAATAAATGAAATGATAGCTGAAAATAAAATTATTATATCACCTAAAGAAAAAAACAATATTTCATATATGGTATGGATGGTATTGTATTAATGGCGAGTTTAAGACGAAGGTAGAAGACACTTTAAGAGCGGGGAATAATAATTATATATTTAAAATAGTTGGAATATGTTAAATACTCATTTTTTAGTATGAGAATTTTTAATGCTTTGTTTGAGTTTTAATTTGATTCCATTTCTTTGAGTTCTTCCTTGCAAGCATTGAAGGAGGCCCTTCAATTGTACCATGCGAGAGTAGTGGCAAATCAATGCTTGAAGCTGCATTTGAGTGTATGTATCTGAGTATATCTTCAAAGAAGAAGTTACTGAAAAAGAAAGAGAATGGAAAGCAAAATTTGAGCATATTCCTGCCAACACATATTTTGCATGGGATTCTTTTACTTTTGCTACGAACACAGCACAACTACGAATAACTCATGTGAAATAGAAGACCTTCATAACTATAGGTATTAGAAGACTATGGTGGCTCAGTGGTTGCAGGCTGAACAAATGAGGGCACTTATTCAAGTAGTTTGATGAAGGACAATCTTTATATTGGTGATTATATTGAGAGGGAGAGCATAGAGTGTGGGGCATGGTTGGGGAAATATGATTATTGTGATGATGATACACATAAATGCAAAACTCAATTAGATTGTGTTATTCAAACTATAATATCTAAAGGACTACAAAATATTTTGTCAAAAGTTTATTCGAATCCAGGGAAATACATATAATATGCTATAAGTTGGAGTTACAGCATTGTTTTACCAATGAGTTGTTTGTGACTTTTGACGTATAAACTGTCAAATTAATTATGAGTTTAAGCAGGTGCACTTATGTATTAGCAGAAAGTAAACATCATTGTTACGTTGATCTCCCTCTAATGTTTCTATTTTCTCAACATCTATCAGATACCCTTTTTTTTTTTTTGGTTGTGTTAGTTCAGACCTCAATATTTTTGCTTATCTTTAGAACTGAGCTTGGTGTAGATTGCATGTTGTTTTGGTGCTTTTAACGCGCCAATCACGGCATTAGCTCAAGGGTGCAAAAGCAACCCCATGTATCTTCTCAATTTAAAACAAATATATATCAATTTATGCTATCAACCTTGTAATTTTTTCAATCAACACATTTTTAAATTTGACAAATCGGTGGTGCACATACACAGCTAATATAAAGGCAAAAGTTTCGTAGATACAAGTCAATAGCTTGTCCATAGCAATATTTCTAGCCAATCAAATCACGCCAATCAAACCACCCCAAGATCCCATTTTAAATAAGCTATACCAAAAAAACTCTGTTAGTTGGCCAAAGGCCATTTTCCTCCCAAACCTTACTGTAGCTGCGTGCGACTCCGGGTGCGAAATTGGTGCGATCCGTGCACTGTAGCTCCTGTAGCTACAGTGCAACGGGATTTTTTTTTTTTTTTCAGATCTGCTTACGGCTTGGATTGCGGTTTTCTATCGGCTCAAGTGGTGTAGGATGTGCGCTAGGGACCACTACTGTGCGTTCAGTTTTACTCATCTCAAACCCTTTGAGGTACCCCGTGGAGCCACTAGTTTTAGTCAATCATAGTAGATCTTTTTGTATAGTACTAGTGACCCGATATAACCGGGCTTCTGTATGTTTGGTTGAGCCTAGGTTGTCTAGGTTTTTACCCTGTGCCGCTTTGCGGCTTTTGTCCCGCTCTGCGGGTGTAGTTCTGTGCCCCTTTGAGGGCTTCTTGTTAGGGTTTATCACCAAATGTGATAGTGGTTTTTAACCACTATCACATTCTCCTCCTTGGCATTAATGTAAGACCAAGGTGCTTATATTGCCTTCATTGGCAATCCCTTTGTATATTTCCACCAGCAATGCAATTTCTATCGTTTCAGAAAAAAAAAAAAAGCTATACCAAATTGGAGATCACATTTTTCTTACCAAAAACTTTGAGCACTAAAAATGAAATATGGTATAACTTTGGCGATTAAAAATATTTTTTTTCATGTTTAAAATGATAAATAAATAAATAACAAACAAAAAATTTTATTAAATTATTAAAAAAGTTAGCGTCCCATAATAAAGTTAGTTGTCTCGTGAAATACCAATTAATTACTCATAATAATTTTCCAATAACAAGTGGGAGTACCCAAATTCCCAACTGAGAAAATCCCATCCTAATAAAAATTTATTTAAAATAATTTATAAATCATAATGAATAAATAGATATATACTGGGTATATAATAATTGCAGATTAATTTATTTATTATCAATTCAAAAATCCTATTGTTTATGGCAATATCAATGGTGAAACCAATAGTTGTTTAGGGTGTTTAAGGGTGAATGGTGGGAGGAGAAGTTGGTGCTACAAATGGCGATCCAAAAATGGATGGAAATGCAACAAATACATATGGTTAATTAGACTGCTAAGATCAAGCTTATCGGTCAGTGGTGGTTTAGTATACATCGGGTGAGCATGGCTGTGAATCTTGTGTTATGCCTAATTTTTTATATGGATATATTAGAAAATGCTCCTATAAATCATTATCTGGAAAAGGGCAATATTAGATATAGAAAAAACTATTATGAGAGAAAATATTTGAATTGGAAAATTATCTATTTTTAGCTTAGAAAAAAAGTTGATATTGAGACTTGGATCAAGATGGATAACATGGGTAATCAAAATACTAAAATTGGTAGTAAGAATTAAAACGTTAAGCAAACTTTACAACGTGACAAATAACTTCAGGATATTATAGCTATCCTTGGGTTAGACGAATTATCCGAAGAAGATCGTTTAATCGTAGCATGGGCGCAAAAAATTGAACGTTTCTTATTACAACCCTTTTTCGTAGCAGAAGTATTTACCGGCTCTTCAAGGAAATATGTTGGTTTGGCGGAAACAATTAGAGGATTTCAATTGATTCTTTCCGGAGAGTTAGATGCTCTTCCCGAACAAGCCTTTTATTTGGTAGTTAATATCGATGAAGCTACCACGAAGGCTATGAACCTCGATTTTTTCTTGTACATATGGTTTGGATATTCATTAGATTCTTGGTGTGCTATTTTGTGGGCATGATGTGAGTGAATGATAGGAAGTCAGTTAGTCTTAGCCTCTTGCAGAGGTAAGGAAATGAGAATCCAGTGTTCGGACATTGAATGTACACGTTAAATGTTGTCAAGTTAATAGAACTATCAACATTTTGAAGAAAAAAAAAATCTTTTCTCTTCTTGTCAGTAACTTTAGCCTCCGCTCTTTGCTGATACTATCTTGCTCTCTCCTTTCCTTAAAAGGATCTTTCGTGTATAATCCTGCATAATCTCGAATGTTATCAGTTCCAGTACGTAGACCAAATAATACAATGCAAGCAAAAGTTCCTAGATTCATGGAGATATAGAACAACATATAAGTTATCATGCTTGCGGGTCGTATCGACGGAAAAGAAATTGCACGGGTCGAATGGATTAGAGATGGCAGTGTTCCCCTACAAACCATTCAAGCTAAAATTGATTATTGTTCCTATACAGTTCTATTATTAAATTATTAATTATTATTATTTATTATTCTAATTAAATAAAAGAAATTAAAATAAATATAAATTTCATTGAATTTTCGTTAATCATTTTTAGTTTATATATTTTATAGTAGAATTTTATATTCTAATTAATTTAAATATTAATTTATAGTTTAAGTTTATAGGGAATATCATTGAGAAATAGGAATCCGTGTTATCAAAGGATTTCCCGCCATTATTTCTAGTATGGAATGAGTCACTCAACCATTTTGGTATCTTATTGAACAAAAATGGTGATATTGTTCCTTTATTGATCAAAATTTTGGATTTTTGGGAAGTATCATGACCATCCAATAAGAAGGGTGGGATTCGAACCCGGAACTAGTCGGATGGAGTCGATAATTTTTTTTGTTAAATTAAACAAGTAAACACCCCTCCCCAAGCCGTGCTTGCATTTTTCATTGCGCACGGCTTTCGCTATGTATACATCATTTCTTTTTTATAAAAACTTTTAAAAGTTGATAATCGGTTTTTATTACATTCCAAGGTACATCAACATTCCATAATAGTAAAAATTCAACCCCTTTGAGTTTCTATTGAATTTAGAATTAGGTTTGATTGTCAATCTTTTTTATATGTTGAAGGCATTCTTCGAATAATTCAAATTGAAGCAATTGGATGTCCAATTTGACTCGCATGATTGTTGAAGAAAGTTCAAAGGCATGCAAATCGGAACAAGGAAGGCGTGATTTCAGAAGCACTGGAGCAGTTGAAGGCACAACAAATTCTTCACAGAAAGGCACGATCATTTCTGGAGATGTTTCTCCACTTTCAGCAATTCTCTAAAATCGTTTAGAAGCTATTAGAGAGTTAGATCGGTTACCCTAACTGGCAGTAATGTGATAGGAAGAAGAAATTTATATCTATCTCTATCTCTATCTCTATCTCTATTATATAAAAGGAAAAAAATTTTGTTTGTCGATTCCTACTTTTTTAGGATATTGTTGTCTTTTTACTCTTTTAATTAATTAAAAATATTAGTAATACAAGATTGGTATAAAAATTAATTGCTATAAAAATTAATAATATAAGAGTTCTATTAAATATTAGATACTAATATAAGGGTTTTATTAAACTTCTATCTAATTTTAATTCATATATAAATATACTTATAATTATTATCTTTATTTAAAATGAATAGTCATCTATTAACATATAATTCTAATATACCTCCAATATTTTGTGATTATAAAATATTAATTATTTTATCAAATTTTACTCTAAATTCTAAAATTAATCAGTAAATTTGATTGCTATATATTAATCAACTTTTGGTTTGAGAAAATAATGCTAAGATTGTACTATAATTCTTAATGAATTTTATTTATTTATTAATATTTAAAACAAAATACACTTGTGTTTTACTTCTTTTCTTTTTTTTTTTTTGATTAAAATTTTGAGATTGCTTCTATTTGGTTTTGTGAATATTTTGAATGGACTAGAATTTTTTTTTATCTTTTTTATTTTAAAAAAAGAAACTGAAGACAATTAATAATTTTTTAATATAGTTCTTCATTCCTTCTATTTTTATTTTTGAAATTTCAATATATTTCTATTTTTTCCATTTTTTTCCTTACTCCCAATTTAGCTCGACCTAAACTCGACCTAATACTCGACCTACTACTAGGTCGAGTTAAATTTAAAAAAAAAAAAAGAAAAAATTGAATTTTGTTTTTTTAAAAAAAGTTTTAGGGTCAAGCTCGACCCTATGATCGACCTAAATTTTAAAGAAAAAATTGAATTTTTTTTTTTAAAAAAAGTTTTAAGGTCAAGCTCGACCCCATGCTCGACCTAAATTTTAAAGAAAAAAATTGAATTTTTTTTAAAAAGGTCAAGCTCGACCCCATGCTCGACCTAATACTCGACCTAAATTAAAAAAAAATAAAAAAAAATTTAAATTTTTAAATTTTTTTTTTAATTTAGGTCGAGCATTAGGTCGAGCATGGGGTCGAACTTGACCCTAAAACTTTTTTTTAAAAAAAAAAATTCAATTTTTTCCTTTTTTTTTTAAATTTAACTCGATCTAGTAGTAGGTCGAGTATTAGGTCGAGTTTAGGTTGAGCTCGATCTAATATTCAACCAATTACTACTCAGACTTATTGTTCGACCTTAAATTCGATCTTGTATTCAACCTAATGTTTTGCTCGACCTATACTCGACTTAGGGCTCGACTAGTTTCTTTGAAGTTCACAAACCCAATTCAACTTGTGTAAATTTCAACTAATATCTCCCCGCAACGAATTTTTCTCCACTGTCGCGGTCTTCTTGTTTGAAGATGATGATCCAATGGGGTGTGAGAATAATAAGAAGTGCAAATAATGTGATGTGAGAGCAAATTTTCTTGAATCGATGAAGATGAAGATGAAGATGAAGTGTTGTGTCTTTATGTTTCAGAAGAGAAGATGAGGGTATGTTGGTCTTTGTTCAACCCTAAAGTGTTATGTTTGCAAGGAAAAAAAGGAGAGTGCTATATTTGCAAAGTCAACGGTCAACCCTGCTATATATGCAAATTTCCCTTATTACTACTTGATTTACATTACAACATATATATGAAGTAACCGACAAAATAGCCGCTCACAATTCTTTCAATAATTTTTTTTATCCCCCACATTTAAAACGATGAAAAATGTTCATAACATTTTATTAGTGTACTTTTTTAGTCATCCGTCACACTTCTATCCAATTTTTCGTCAAAATGATAGTGTTACTATGACCAAAATTTGACAAAAAATTAGATGAAATTGTAACAAATGACTAAAAAAGTATACTAATAAAATGTTATGGACCTTTTTTTCATTGTTTTAAATGTGAGGGATAAAAATGATTATTCATCAATTTGTGAAAGACCATTTTGTTGATGCTAATTGCTATATAGGAAAAAGATATATATAATTCTTGTGGTTTTAGTTTTATTGAATTGTTAAATAAGTAAAAATTTTTATAACTAATAAGTCCAATTTGATAATTGTAATATAATGGCATTAGTATAGTAATTGAGATATTAAAATCGTAATAATAATATTAGTAGTTTAGTACATTAAATGATACAAGGAAAACAAGAAATTTATTAAAAAAATGTAAAATTATTTAAAATAAGATAAATATATGAAAAATAGAGAAAATAACATGTGTAGTTGTGTATTATATGAGAGTGCAATTATCTTTTTGAATAGCTCATCCCTATTTTATTTGATTGTATAACTTTATAATTAAACACTACAAAGTAATTAATAAATATTAATTAGATATTTATTATTATCAACTTATGAGAGACTGAGAGAGCATTAAATTGAATGACAATATTAACTTAATAACTTTAATTTAATAGTAATTTAAAATTTGAAGTTTGAGTTTGTATATTTTTGAGAAAAAAAATTAATAGGGAAAAATTTGATCATGACAAATTAACAATTATTCAATCTGCATTTAGAAATTTTAATTGATCATACTAATATAAAATGTTATATTAATTGGCTAAATTTTATATTAACATATTAACTTATTAGGGATGTAATTGAAAGAAATAAATATATTTTAGGAATGCGATTGAATAAAGTTAGATTTATTGAAAAATTAAGAGGAAACACCCAAAATCGTTCTCCACATTTCAGTAAATAATCTTTTTCATCATCCACTTTTAAAACAGTAACAAATAGTCCTTCAAATTTCATAAATTGGAACTTTTGGTACTATTTGTGAAATAAACGAGAACTTTTAGTCATTCAAATTTTATAAACGGGAACGTTTAGTCCTGAAATTTTCTTTCAAATTTTGGTCCTTGAAATTTGAAAGACTATTTGTTCCTATTTTAAAAGTGGAAGATGAAAAAGATTATTCGGTGAAATGTGGAGGACGATTTTAGGTGTTTCATCAAAAATTAAAATTAAAAGAGAAAGAAAGTAGGAGTATTAATATAATAATGACTATTTTAATTAGGGCAAATTAAGAATAAAATTACTTTAAGTTTGACGATTTTGCAATTTTACAAAACTAGAACCTTAATTTGGCAAATAATATTCCAATTGGAAATTTGCAATTGCCAATTTCCTTTGCTTGCTGGGGTTTCTTCTTCTGTGCTTCACCTTCCTTTCTTCCGCCGCCTTCTTTCTTCCTTTGCGTCACCTTCCGCCGCCGCCGCCGCCACTCCTTTACTAGCGTTGTGCCTGCTGCCGGTCGCCTTTGGCTGCTCGCCCTCTGCCGGTCGCCTTCTGCAGCGTTCAGCTGCGTTCTGCCGCCTTCTGCCGCCTTCTGCCGCCTTCTGCCACTGCGTTCTGCCTCCTTCGGCCGCTGCTGTGAGGTCGAGTAAGTTCCCATATTTGAGTCACATCCCAAATTTTCAACCCTTTTGGGAGAATAGACAAACACCTGATAAACACAGTGGAAATTTGATCATTAGTGTGTAGTCATGTAGCTCCGTCCCACAAACATGGTAATATGTTGGCGGTCTACTTTATTGGTTTTCTAAACTCCCCAATTTTGAAGGGCTATCCTTGTCTGTGCTCTGAGGACAATCCGAAATTGCTTCTCTCTTGCACATTGTTAATTCGGTTAATTTGCTTCTCTCTTGCACATTGTTAATTCAGTTAATTTGGTTAATTTGCTCCTCTCTTGCACATTGTTAACCGAAATTGAATTCGGTTAATTGGGCCGAATTCAAAATTCGGTTAACTCTTGAATTCAGTTTTCAGTTCGAATTTGAATTCGGTTGGTTTTCAGAATAACCTGAAAACTATTCTGAAAACCAAAAAACCTGCCTGATTTGCACCCCTAGTTGTAAGAGCGGGTTACTATAAATATAATTTGTTGTTTCCTCTTTAGAGTCTGGCTCTCCTCTCCTCTCCTCTCCTCTCCCTGCTCTTCCTCTTCGCCTCTACCTTTAAATTTGGACTTGAATAGCAGGAGTCTGCAGTCACCGAACACCACACGACTTTGCCAAGTTCGTCGGACTACTGCAGGGTCTACTCTCGCGATCTCTATCGACGTTGACTGAAGGTGTGTCGGAATTGGCTCCATTAGCCAGCAAATCCAAAAAGCAAAGTCATTACCTTTTTTGGTACAAATAGGGAAGCTCTGTTTTAAGATAGGTATGGAAAACCATATTACATGAATTCGGAAGTTCTTCGGAAGTTCTGTTCTAAGAGGGATATGGTTGTAATAGAGTTGCACATTGCTACTTCTGTTTGATGATGACCCACTTTTTGCCTCTTTTACCGTTTAGATGCCAAGTGAATTTGGCTTGGATTTTGAGAGGAATATGGTGGCGAGATTTTTTTGTTTGATTAGTAGTAGACCCTTTTTTTTTTTTTCTTTCTTTTTTTCCCACTATTTGCTATCTAATTTAACACTATTTGCTATCTAATTTAACTCGTTATTTGAGCTTCCAACCCCATCTGGAAGCCATAACCAAAACCAGTACTGCTCCCTAAATTCAACCACTTTCATTAAAATCTGGTTGCCTTTACACAATGCACAAACCTGGTTCTTCTGCTGTTGTAGGTCCCTGATGCAAAGTTTGTTTCTGACAGGAAGCCAAATTATCTAAAAAGTATAAAATTCATAGCCTGGACGGTTGTTACCGCATTCTTCTTCCCCTACCAGAACACCACTAAGCCCATCAAGGGTACACGTTCTGGGACTCGTTACTTGCTACCTCTTCGGTCTCGCCAGTTTCTACTCTTTTGGTTATTTTGTACTTGTCAATTTTACATTTTGACATATGGGTTCATGTTATAAACACAAATTTAGCCTTGAGAATCCCAAAAGAGCGGTGATCGTGGAGGAGTATATTATAAGGATTGATTAGGACGGGCTTAAAGTTATGTTTATGTCTACCAAATTATCAAATTTTACATCTGTTGATGCCTTTGATTTCCGGCTTTGATTTCGCATTTAGCCATTTTACCATTGAAAAATGTTGGTCAAACTTTTTGTAGAATGGACAAGGGGGTCCAAAATGTGATGTATTTGAATTGTTCTTTGTGGAGAACTTAGGAACCTAATGAAGATTACCGGGAACACGGTGATCATAGGACATGGGACTGCCCTTTCAGTGGCAGGATTCAATATTAAGCTGGTGAGGGGATTCAGGATGTCAGGCTTGCATATTTATAGTTTACTGGTGATTTAGACTGAATTTCAAAGGAAAGAAGACGATGACAGTTGTCTTTGGAAGGGTAGGGGAGTTTAGGAGAATTTAGGAGTATTTTCTAGATTGTTAAAATATTTAACTAATTCTGACACCCTTAATAACAAGTTTATGCACTTTTAGGGGAAACTTTTAGGAGAATTTATGCATCTTTACAATTTTAATTTTTAGAACACTTTTAGAAGAAACTTTCTCATTATTTTTTTTCCTTCTTCATCCCTAATTTTGTATTGTTCAGATGTTTTTATGACTTATGGAGAATTCTCAGTTTTGAAATCCTGTTAGACAAAGTATTGAAATGCCAGTGAGAACTATTTATTTGAATCTCATTTTCTTTTAAGAATGCATTGTCCTTACCTAAAATGGCACTTCTTTGCATGTAGTAGATTAATTTATTTACTGCCCATTTTTGCACTTGTAGCTTATTGAGTGTTTTAACTATTCTGGTGTCTCCCCTAATCTGGGATGATGTACGTTCTTTGACTTTCCTCTTTAAAAGTTCCTAACAATAATGGTTGGACATTGTTGGACTTGGTGATCTGTTTAGAAATTACAGCTTTAGTAGTATGTTCTTCTTCTTTGTTTCCCTGAAAAGCAGACACGGGCTCGTTTTGGTAATAACATTTCCTGCAGAAATTCCGTAAGAAATTGTGAGTTGATGTTGGATTGCATCAGCTCTACTCCTAGCACTGACTTAATTTTTCATTGTTTCCAAGTTATATAATCCTTGGCGTAAAGAGTTAAACATTTTGATGATAGTCATCAATTCTTGGAGCCAACTTTTGAATTTGTGTATAGTTTATTAATCATTCCCTCAATTCCTATATTTTCTGTTCAAGTTCTCTGAAGTTTTACCTTCCTATTTGTCCACACCACAAATTAGTAAACTATCTATCTTTTGTAGGCTTTGTTCTTGAAATAGTTTTGTAGTTGTTGCATCACTTTATTTCCATAAACTTTCTTTTGATACAGTAGAGAGACAATTAGTTAGCACAAAGCAAAAGATGGTGATTTGTTGTTTTGTTTTGATTGTATGGGCTGCTTAGTCTCTAATGGAAATTGTTTCTGCAAATAGTTTTGGTTCTGGGGTGTCTAAGGATTGTTGTGTGAATGTTACAGTTCAGTTGGCTCACTTTTTGTGTATATGTGGAGTTATCTCGTTTTGTTTTATTGAATTGTGGATGGTTATGTGATAGGAGCTTGTCTTCTTATTAACTTGCATTTGTTTTGATTATCTTCCTATTTTATGACACTGTTAGAATTGGTAGGGATAAGAGGGAAAAATGTAGGAAGAACAAGATTGTTAGAATTGGTAGTTGAAATATTGTAACTTTGACAAGTAAAGTTATATAGTATACAAAAAGTAGTAAAAGAAATTAAAGATGGGTATAAGAAAAAAAAAATGTAAAAAAAAACCCAACTGCAAAGAAATTAAAAAATATATCTAAATTGAAAAAACCAGGAAAAAAGCCACTCTATTGCCAAAAAGAAAAGAAAAAAGGAAAAAACTTGCAATCAAAAAGTTTTATAAGAATGGTAATCCCGCAAGTTTTAACTATTTTGCTCTATAAAAATGTTATAAAATTGTAGTCCAAACAAATTTTTAACCATGTTCAAATGTGAAAATATTTTTATGAAACATTAGTGTGAATGAATATTTATTCTTACAAAAAATTTTAAAACCTTTTATTAAATTTTTTTAAGAATAGTTTTATTAAAATATTCTTATAATCCTTGTCCACACAGAGAAGAGACATTTAACAAGATTTTGACTCTATTGAATAGAATGGCTGAGGAAGAACAAAAAGGAGTTGAAACTAATCTTCTGGATGAAGGGGATTTACATTCAAATGAAGTGATTAAAGATAAGCAAAAAAATAGAAGGAAAAAACAGCTGCTAGGAGAAGCTGAAATGGCTGAAAAGCGTGGAGTGTGCTATTTGAGCAGGATACCTCCACATATGGATCCTTTAAAACTTCGTCAGATTCTCTCTCAGTATGGAGAAATACAAAGAATTTATCTTAAGCCTGAAGGTTAGTTGTTTTGTTTCCATTATTTTTCTGTACAGAATTTTCATTAAACCCATGGAATGTAGGAAAAATCACTTGCCTATTTTGGACAGATGATGTTGTATGTTATGTAGAAAGGTTATCGTTGAATTTGATAATGTAGTGTGTGTACACACACACACACACATACACACATATATTTCCTGCTAAATTGTTAAAGGAAAAGTTTACCTCACAGATCCTGCTGCTCAAGTGAAGCGCAAGCGGGCTGGTGGATTTCGAGGACAAGAATTTTCGGAGGGGTATGATTAAGTAATGAGTTCTAGCTTTCTTTAGTGTGGAACCTCATATAGAATTTCACATGTACTATGTCCACAGCCAGTGATTGTTGTGGGGATTACATGGTTTCTGCTAGTGAGATCCCTTGAATCTGCTACATTGAAATAACTCCCTTTTCAAGTTTTTTTGATTACTTCAGTAGCTTGCATGTACAGGTGGGTTGAGTTCACGGAAAAGGGTGTTGCCAAGAGGGTTGCCAAAATGTTGAATGGCGAACAGATAGGTACTTTATGGATTCTTTTCCGCTGAAAACTTTCTAAAAGATGTTACATTTTACAGGACATATTATTCTGGCATTCGCATGGGTTCCTTCTGCAAATTGGATATCAGAAACTGTAAACTATTTAGTCAGCAGAGTTGGTTTCAAAATAGTCTTTTTCTCCTCCTTTTTTTTTTCCTTTTCTCTTCCTTTGTTTTTTCTTTTTCTCTTCCTTGTTTTTTCTTTTTCTCTTCCTTTTTTTTTTGTTTTTTTTTTTCCTGGGAAGAGCTATATTGAAACCACTTTATGCATTGTACCATGTAACAAAGACTTGACTCACTGGAGGGGTATGAAGTGTCCCTTGTTTTTGGCTAATGGACACTTAAATAGTTCCTTTGTGTGCTTTATTGATTTTTATCCTGGGAAGAGCTATATTGAAACCACTTTATGCATTGTACCACGTAACAAAGACTTGACTCACTGGAGGGGTATGAAGTGTCCCTTGTTTTTGGCTAATGGACACTTAAATAGTTCCTTTGTGTGCTTTATTGATTTGAAGGTTGGAAATTTCTTTCTTGAATTAATCTACTATGCTACATTGGAATAACTTCTATTGCTTCTTGTTTTCTGAGTTATGATTCCGTAGCTATGTGATTATTATTTAACCTGCTGTGAACCTACTACTTGTTCACATCTAATATGTTCTTTCTATATACCTTGTACTGATGTTAAGCGAATTTATTGTTCCTCTCTGTTGTTTGCTTCATGTTTAGGTGGCAAGAAAAGGTCAACATTTTATTATGATATTTGGAATATCAAGTACTTGAGTAAATTTAAATGGGATGATCTTACCGAAGAGATAGGTATGAGTTCTCATTTCAACAGATCTGTACTTGAGCACATTTGTTCAGCTAAGTGCCTAAGATCTGACATTTGCAGCATACAAGAATGCCATCCGAGAGCAAAAACTGGCATTGGAATTATCGGCAGCTAAGAGAGAGCGAGATTTCTACCTGTCAAATGTTGATAAGTCCCTTGCTTTAAGTTCCATAGAAGAACGCATAAAGAAGGTAAAGCATACTGTCACACATAAACTTGATTTGATGGATGTGATATTAACTTATGGATAGTGATTTTGTATTATAGGCAAACTATATCTCTCTATCTAATATGTTTAGTGTGGGTGCAGTGACTGCCAACTCTCTTGTGTATTTGATTTCTCATAATTTTGTGAACAAAGTTTGAGGTCTGAAATGATTGGTTTGTTTCTCATCTACAGAAGCAGAAGGTCCAACAAGAATCAGGAGCAACATCTGATATCTCCGCTACCAATTTTGTACCAAAGGTGGTTCGCCAATTTCCCCAGAAAAAGCCAGTTTCAAACAATGCTGAAGAAAGGAAGCCTAGATTGTCCAAAGATATATTGGCTCGGGTGAGTGTCTCCTTCGAAACTTTAAATCAATTTTTATTTGGTATAATCTAACCTCTGCCACATCAAATGCTGCAGATATTTGGTGGTACACCATGACCAAGTCTAGATACTACACGCAGCCAGGGAAAGAGGCTGGATTTTTTTGTACAAGCTACAGTTGCTAATATGTTTTAGAATGTGAGATCTAGTACTCCACTAATCTAGGTAAACAAAACACTCGAGCAGTTGAGTTACTGGTATATGAGCCTAACTGTGTAGATGCATTAAATTTCCACCTCTTGCTTTTCTTTGGGATCTAGAAAATTTGAGACGTCTTGAAGAATAATCTGTTATTTTCTTACTGGCCTAAAGAATATTAGCAAGCAAATAAATATATATCACAGATTGCTATTAGAAGCTCGATGGACAAGGTGTACATCCTCATGAGGTAATGTACTGCGAGATTTGGTTATAGTTATGCAGTATGCACTAACACTGAATTATTTCTGTTTATTAGCTTTGCTTGAGAGCTACTTTTTGGAGTTTGTGTACATGTTTAGACATCACCCTGGTCTTCATAGTCTTTTGCACTTCAAGAGCCAATTAACTTGAAGCGGATCCACCGCAGCCTTGCTGACATCCTTGTGTTGGTAAAATTTGTGTGGCAGAAGTAATTCCCAAACCTAACGTGCTACAAATAGTTCAAGCACTCAATCACACGTACAAAATATACTGGTAAAATTATGTCATGAAGTTAGAATTTAATAAGTACATTTCTTGTTTCCAGAAGATTCAAGGCAAACGCCTTAAATCTCAAGGCAAATTTATAATCTGCATCCTTGGAAATCCTTGCGAATTGAAAGCGAGAGATGAAATTCTAGTCGGTCCGGCTTGATGCCACATCCTTGCAAATTGACCAACAAAGGTTATGATTTCGAATGAGATAATAAAATAAGTAGATTATACCGAAATAAATTTAAAGGGAATTTTTTTTAGTTTATTTCGAAGAACGTCAAACCTGTTGGAGAGATTACAAGATGGTTAATTAACTATAAAATGTTAAGAAAATGTAAAAGAAAATTCACTTTTTATCCTTCACGCCTAGAATTACGCACGATCATTAGATAGAAATTCAAAAATAGAGAGAGAGAAAAATATTGCTACTCTATAAATGAAAACACTTTTTACTCTTGACGTTCAAGATTACCAGCAGAATCATTAGATAGGAATCCAAAAATAAAGAGAGAGGCAAAAAATATCACTGCTTTGTAAACGTTTAAGAGTAAATATTTTACACTTTTTATTCTTCATGCCTAGGATTATGCGTAGAATTAGTCGGAATTATTAGATAGGAATTCAAAAATAAGGAGGGACCAACAAAATCCTTCAAATTGTATCTAATTCAATCTAGGTATCGTAGACATTCCCCCCGAGCATTTTCAATTTCCCATTTATCAAAAATCCCACTATTGGCTCATTCTTCACCCAATTTTACATAAATGATCTAGCAACGATGGTATTGTGATATTTTACACCAGCAAATGGATATATTTGAGAACAATTGGATGATAACAAAATTTTCAATGATTGGCATTCCTTATTTCTATTCAACAACGTATGAATAGTGCCTTGAGTTGGGTTAAGGAATTGTTGAATTCTTACCTTGGAATAGGAAAAAAATGGAAGAAAACGGATTGCATGATATCACTAATGTATAAACATTTGAGAGTAAATATTACACAATCTCCAAAATAATTACACAATCTCCAAGATTATTTTTTTGTTTAAAGAGAATATATCCTCCAATTTTTACTTCATATTATGCGATGAGGAGCCCAAATTAAATTAAAAAATTTAAGGTAATAGATTTTGAGTCTTTTTTACTTATTAGATGTTCTATTTTTTCTTACTTTTTCAATGTGAGATAATATTAATGAACATAACACATTAAGGCTCATTTTCTCATAAGTCTAATTCCTAAACTAACAAATTTATCTTTTCATCATAGACCTATTTAGTGCTGTGCAAGTAGTAAATACCATTTGTTTCACCAAGTAGTTTAACAGTACAATTTTGATACCACTTGTTGGAAATATTATGTAAGGCTTGGAGCCTTGGAAGGCAAACGACATTGTACCACTTATGCAGCAATTTTTTTTTTTTCAGAATCCAACAATGCCGTTTCGAGACTGGGTTTTTTTTTGGTGGAATGGCGCCCGTTTCATTAAGCAGAAATTGGGGACCGAATTAGGGCTCAATCTAGTCAATTATATGTAAACCTAGCATCTAAACGTCGTCATCTAGCTTCATTAGTTTTTATTACCAATTAATGCTGTCTTCCCAAGTTGTATATAAGGGGAAGCACGGTAGAAACTCAGTAGCTACATTGTTATGTGTAGTCCGTGCTGTTTCCTCCGCATTTCCTTTTCCCTGTCCTGAATACTCTTCTGTTATTCTTCTCCCTCTCTGTCCTTGGTCCTTGCTTTCTCCCATTTCTTTTATCCCAAGTTTTGCTTGTAAGGTGCAGAACCCTTTTTCTGAAATTATCAATATATTGGAAGCTTTCTGCTTTATCTATATTGCTTGTTGGATTGGTTTGACAGATTACAACACGAGGAGCCCAACTAGAGCGATCCAATAGGTAGAAAGAGTCAACTTGAACTGAAAAGTTTAAACCAATGGGGCTCAGATTCTCTCTAATTATCCTGTGCTCTAACTTTTCTTTCTTTTTCAATGTTAAAACTATTGGGTATTTAATATAACCCAAGTGTATGTTCTAATATAAGCCTAATAGGTAATGCACCTTTGTAGTGGGCCTGCATGGGCAAGAGCCCATTAATTGGTTTTAACCCTAGTGTATCCCTATTTATATGCTAGTTGGAGGCAGCATGCTAGGTATTCCAAATTAGATACCTAGGGTGTAATGCTTCAAGCAATCGCATATACTATTGCTTGACTTTAAACCCTAACAATCTTGAAGCACTAGGTATCAAATATTTGGGGAAAAAGGAAAAAAAAAAATTCGTGAACAGTACTTAAATAGTGCCACTGTTCATCTGTTGACCATTTCACTGTTCATCCGTTGACCAAGTGCAGTTGACCAGAGTTGATTTTTTCAGAATTTTTCTGCTTCTGAAATTAGATGCACTCATTCTAATTTTTTATTTTTTACTTATTAAAAATGGAAAAATGCATGCCAATTGAGATGGTCAAACTTCATACTTTTAGTGGGTCTAAATTTAATTCATGAAAGCGAAAGACTCAGTTTGGTTTAAAATATGAAAATATTTTTTGTACTGTTTTGAGTACATTTGCTGATACTACTAAGGAAGTTGATGAGTTTCAATGGAATAAGGATGATGACTTCTGCAAGGACTATATATTGAACTGTTTTTTAGACCGTCTTGCAGGGGTTTATAGCAAGTTTAAGACTGCTAAAGAAATCTGGGACAATTTAGATACTCAATTTAAGAAGGAGGAGGAATTGTCAAAAACACATCTTGTTGACAAATTCATGGATTTCAAATTCAAGGAAGATATGGAAATCACTCCTCAAATAACTGATCTAGAAAATTTGAGATCTAAATTGACCAGTGAAAACATCATCGTTTGTGATCCTTTTCTAGTTGGTGCCATTATTTATAAATTACCATCTACGTGGCATTCTTTCAAAACTGAGATGTACAGGAAGAAAGTGCAGGTGGGACTGGATGATCTTAAACGATTCATTAGAATCGAGGATGAGAATCAAGTTAGGAATAACTTGGAGATGGTTAGACAGCAACAATCAGCTGCTAACGCGGTCACAAATCCCAAGAAATTTCCTAAGAAATCCAAGTTACACAAGAGTGAGTCTCAACAATTGGAGACGAAAAAGCCCATCTTTAAGAAAAAGAAGGGCAAGTGCCACAATTGTGAGAAGTGGGGCTACTTTGCAGCAGATTGTAGGCAATCTAAAAAGGACAAATCTGACACACTAAAGAAGGAAGCAAATATGCTAGTACAGAAGACTGAGCCTCAAAAATTTATTGCTATGGTGGGCAATAATGGAATGGTTAGTACTTCTTCAGAATGGTGGTTAGATTCTGGGGCAACGTGCCATGTCTGCAAAAATGAAAAGTTACTTGATGATGTTGCTGAGGCCAACGAAACTATTGTTGTGGCTAGTGGGGCAGCGGAGACGGTGACTCACTGCATCGCAAATATGAGCCTTTCTTCAGGTAAACTTCTAACTTTAAAAGATGTTAAAGTAGTTCCTGCTATTCAAAAGAATTTAATTTCTATTAGTTGCTTAGACAATACTGGCATGAGCATATTTATTTCTGGTAGTAGAGTAACTTTATCTGTTAACTCTTATTATTTTGGTTGTGGATTCTTGATTGGTGGTATGCATAGATTGAGTTCTGTAAATGAAACGGTCAGCCAAGTTAGTTCAAATTTAATTGATCCTACAACATTGCATAATCGGTTAGGACATGTGAATTACAAGAAAATGGCTAGACTAGCTAGAACTCATAATATACCTCTAGATACTTCGATCAGATTTAACAGATGTGAAGTATGTGCTCAAACGAAAATTACTAGAAAACCATTTCGTACGGTCTCTAAGAGTACATAACTTCTTGAATTAATACATGCTGACATCTGTGATTTTAAAAGTTCACAACTAGAGGTGCTCGGAAGTATTTGGTAACTTTTATAGACGATTTTTCTAGATATTTTCATATTTATCTGTTAAAATCAAAAGATGAAGTATTTGATGAATTTAAGATTTCAAGAATCGTGTTGAAAACCAGTTGAACTTGAAAATTAAAAGGTTTAAGAGTGATAGAGGAGGAGAATATACATTGACAGGGTTCAAGGAATTTTGTGCTTCAGAGGGCATAATACTTGAAACTACTACTCCTTACTCACCTCAATCCAATGGCATAGTTGAACGTAAGAACAGGACGTTAACAGAAATGTTAAACTCTATGTTATTGACAGCTGGCATGCCTTCTTGTTATTGGGGAGAAGGAGTTTTGACTGCTAATCACATCATGAATAGGTTGCCGCACTCTAAGTTGTCTTCAACTCCTTATGAGATATGGCATAAACATCCTTGTAGATATGATACTCTTAAGACTTGGGACTGTATTACTTATGTGAGGATACCAGACCCTAAAAGATCTAAGGTGGGGCCTAGGACAAACACTTGTGTGTACTTAGGTAGTGCAGAGGATAGTGCCGCTGATCGATTCTTAGATCTATTAACCAATGTGGTTATAGAATCTAGAGATACAGTTTTCTTTGAAGATAAATTTCTTCGAGATCAAGGGTTGACAGTACCCGGCACTATAGAAATAATTTTAGAATCACCTAAAGAAACTGAATCAAATTCCTCTGACACTCGGATAATTTCTGAATCTGTACCTTTAAGGGTTTCTATAAGAGAACGAGTTCCCAAAACGTTTGGTGAGGATTTTGTCACTTACCATTTAGAGGATGATCCATCCACTTATAAAGAAGCGATGAGATCTAGGGACTCCTTATTGTGGGCAGAAGCCATTGATGATGAAATGAGCTCTCTGTTACAAAATCAAACTTGGCAACTAGTCGATTTGCCAAAAGGGGCTAAGACTATAGGTTACAGGTGGATTTTGAAGAAGAAACTTAATCTTGACGGATCTATAGCTCGGTATAAAGCACGTTTAGTAGCTAAAGGCTATACTTAAGTAAGTGGGGTAGATTATTTTGATGTTTACTCCCTGGTCTGTCACTTGACTACGATAAGAATTTTTCTTGCTTTGGTATCTATTGAGCACTATGTTGTGCATCAAATGGATGTAAAGACAGCTTTCCTAGATGGAGATCTGACTGAGGAGATCTACATGAACCAACCTGAAGGGTTTGTCATGAAAGGTTTTGAGAACAAAGTTTGTAAGTTAAACAAATCTTTGTACAGTCTAAAACAAGCACCTAAATTGTGGCATCAAAAATTCGACAAGGTAGTAATGGGTTTAGGATTTCGATCTAGTTATTTAGATAAATGCCTTTACTACCGTTCTGTGTCGAATCAGGTTGCGATTATTTGCTTATATGTAGACGACATGTTGATACTTGGTTCCAATCATTCTGCAGTGAGTGACGTAAAAGCCGAGTTGACAAAAGCATTTAAAATGTCCGATCTTGGTTTGGTAGACATCATTCTTGGTATGAAAGTAAGTTTTAAAGAGCAAGGCTTTACTCTTAGCCAAACTCACTACATTGAAAAACTACTTTCTACCTGGGGATACAGTGAATATAAAGTGGCTGAGATACCGTATGATCCTAATAAACGGCTGAATCCCAATGAGGGAGCTAGCGTGAATCAGTTAGATTATTCTAAATTGATTGGTAGTCTCATGTATGTAATGATCTGTACTAGACCAGACATAGCCTTTCTGTAGGCATGTTGAGTCGTTTCACTAGTAATTCCGGCCCCGAGCATTGGAATGCCCTCACGCGACTTATGCGATATTTGAAGGGTACCTCCAACTATGCTCTATGTTATAATGGTCATCCTCCTATCTTGGAAGGATTTTCTGATGCATCGTGGTACTCGGAATTAGGAGACAGTAAATCTACTAGTGGTTATATTTTTACACTGGGTGGAGCGGTTGTTGCGTGGAAATCCAAGAGACAGACTTATATTGTTTTGTCGTCTATGGAACCGAAACTTTCTGCTCTCGTTTTCGCAGGAGGAGAAGCAGAGTGAATAAGAGAACTGATCCTGGATATTCCATTAACCCGTTTAAAGATTAATTCTTTAAGTATGTTCTGTGATAATCAGGCTACAGTTTCGGTAGTGAAAAACTCACTCTTTAATGGTAAGAGGAGACATATTAGGCTGAAACATGCCATACTAAATTATCTCATAGAACACGGTATTATCACTTTGGTCGATGTGCGATCGAAGGATAATATGGCTGATGCTCTCACAAATGGACTAACCAAAGATCGAATATTCAAAATTGTGGGGGAAATGGGGTTAAAGACTAAGACTATATAGACATGTCTTAATCTACATTTATGTTATTTTAAATTTTCGAATCTCCCTTTGTTGGCTAAGATAAGCACTTGATAATGTTTCGACGATGTTTATGGTTGTCAATATATCATTCCACATTTGATGATATATCCTTTTTTGGGTGAGTTGTCTCATTCCACATGTGATGAGGTAATTTTACTCATTTTGGATGTTCGGTTTAGAGCGGTTGTATCATTCCATATTTGATGATGCTGCTTAACTAAATTTGGACTTGATAGCTGTAACATTCCAAATAGAAACATGAAATGGTTCTTTTGAAAAGAAACTGTTTAGGTCTTGTTGTTATAAAGATATTGGACATTGATGCTTATTGGTATGTGACATTGATGCATATTGTTATTGACATTAATAATTATTGTTATTGATATTGATGCTTATTGGCATTGATATATATTTATTTTCAGTCATTGTGGTATTGTGCTAAGTTCTTTTGGTAGAACTAGACACTTTAGTTTGTTACACAAATGATTGGATTTACATGAAATTCATATTTGGTAACTTGCAGAAAATGACGGAAATGGAGGAACTGATTCCAACCGGGATCCTGAAGGGAATGATCTACTTGATGGATAATTCCTCTAGAGCTTTGCACTGTGGGAGACTATTATTTTCTTTGAAGTTGAATAAATAGTTCACTTACATATGAAATTGCCCATTTAGTTTGAGTTTAGAGTATTTCTAAAACTCTTGTGTACGAAGTTTAGAGAATTTCTAAAACTTTGATTTGGTTCACTTATGAGTGAGACTTATTGATTGTGTTTGGTTGAGTTTAGATTGTTTCTAAAACTCATAATTGTGTTTAAAGAATTCATATTTTTGAGTAATGAATCTTTTGTGCTATGAATGATTCAATATTTTGTTTTAAACATTACGTTATCTATCTATTGGATTGTGCTATATGTAGAACATAGGAGGAGATTGTTGGGTATTTAATATAACCCAAGTGTATGTTCTAATATAAGCCCAATAGGTAATGCACATTTGTAGTGGGCCTGTATGGGCAAGAGCCCATTAATTGGTTTTAACCCTAGTGTATCCCTATTTATATGCTAGCTGGAGGTAGCATGCTAGGTATTCTAAATTAGATACCTAGGGTGTAATGCTTCAAGCAATCGCATATACTATTGCTTGACTTTAAACCCTAACAAAAACAATATCCATAATCACAACATAACCAAAATTCATATGATAAAATATGTTTAAAGTAATTAAAATGAATGATTACATTCAATAATAAAAAAAACTTTCATACAACTTCGCAATTGGAAAACAACATTTCTAAAAAACTAATCAAACTTTCATTCATTCACCGTATGTTTTTATCTGGCAGAGTCACCACGAGGAAATGGCACTTCATTTGATAAATAACATTCCTGAATCTTCTGCAGCATCTTTCCTGATGTTTTCATGAAAGCCCGTTATTGTTCAATGAAATTAACCAAATAGAAATATTTTTAGTTTAGAATTTTGTATAAAACACTATTCTCTTGAAAAACATTTTGCAAAAGGTAAGGTACACTTTGCCAAAACAATATGAAAATTCACTGCACATTGATTGTGCTGGAGTGTTTCCACCTCCTCAATATTTTTGGCAGTTTTTGCATATGCCCCCAAGAATAAAAGGCCATTTTCCTTCACAAACTATTCACCCTTCTCTATGCTGACAGCTCTTCGTTGAGCAAGATCACTTTTGTTATCTACAGGCATGAGAATTATTAGGATTGTCATGTTGTTGAGCATCCTCTAGCTAGTTTCCCAGATGATTGAAATTCTATCTCTTGTAAAACAAATAGGCTTTGAAGTGAAAGGTCAAAATAAGAAGCATGCATGGGAATATCGACAATGTTCTTCCAGATGAATGGACAGAATTAGTTAGTGAAAGTATTAAATTGTTGAAGAAATAGATATAGTTTTAACAACATTATCTTCTGGACTTTCATAATTTTTTAGACTAGCACCCAGCTAAAGCAAAGACTATGCTGCTTATATAAATCAATTTGTAAGCAGTTCGTGGAAATAAGTTGTAGACAATAACTCATGAAACTACTTCATAAAATCCCACAAAATGATCAAACTAGCACCTTTATGATAGTAATCATTTGTATAAGTGCATACATTCACTGAACCATTGCTACTAGAAACAAATGTGCCATATAATGGCTGAGATGGTTTCCACACTGAAAATTTGCATTATCCCATGAAAGATAAGAGAAACTTTACCGGCATCCAAAACCAAATAAGTCTACATTTTACTGTATAAGTGATAATTTACCCTGTCAAAAATGTCAAATAAGCACATATATCATTTTCTGTATGTCTTGTGCAAACAATATCACGACTTATCATAATCCAAATAATTCCGTTAGCTTTATTCAGTTCTTTTACTAAATATGCACAGATTACCCACTGGACTGACGATCCAGTTACCGGTTTGAGGGGCCTAAATAACTAAAATATACGATACCAAAATAACTAAAAGTACAATATTTTTGGCATCCTATTAAGGGATCAGGGCGTCCCTTTCAGAAAGAAACTACGATTTGCTCCGTTTCCAACAACGGTACTCGGGCCGGACATCCTATTAGATTACCCATATCTTCACCTATATCAAACTGAAAGTTTCAACATAACCCCTATATTATGATAAGTAGGAACTTATCAAAGGATCGGTTTTTGCTTTTCCAAAATCTATAGACAAGAATATTTCTCACAGAATATTACTGCCAGATTTCACCTTGACACCTTGTGACTGGTACGGCCATAATTTCACGGCCTGAGATGTCCGGGATTTACATCTAGTACCTCATCTGAACAGTAACTTCTTTGAGAATGAATTAACTAAAGAACATGATTTTGGAAATGAGTTTTCGTTTTTTTTCAAAAAATCAAAAACTCTACAAAAATAAAATCTGTCCAAAAACTAACTGGGAAAATTCATGTTTAGAGACACAGTAGTAGAGTTTCCCTTTTGGGAACCCCGAAAAGAAAAGTAAAGAAACGAGAAGGAAAAGAGAAGTCTTGAAGCTAAATGATTTTTTAAAATGAAATATTTATTGTGAAACAAAATATAAACATGTACATATTTTTCTCTCTCGTATATTTTTTTCTTCACTCTATATGCTCTCTCTTGTCGTGTGTTCCTTTATGGAATCTTAAGCAATTTATAGGCAAATCCAGACATGAATCCTCGGATTCAAGCCAAAAAAATTTCAAAATTGTCAAACTATACTTGTGTAGATTTACAAAATTTTCTACATCCTAGAGTTGCAAATTTGTCAAATCCTACAAGGCTAATTCTAGCCTTGATGTGACAAGTCTTGCTTTACAAAAATCTTTACGACTAGAATTCTCAAGGTGTCAAACTTTCTTCAAGACAAATTCTAGTCGTGTCAAAAATGATGTGACACCTCTTGGTCAATAATATCCTCTTATCCTAATAAATCTGGCCGGTGGAAACTGCTTGCTTTTAGTGTGTAGTCTTTTCAGTCTTAAAGTAAATATTGCGCATTTTCTTCTTTTCTAGAGTATTCTAAAGAAACCATATCTACTGACTGATTGTCTGGTCCTCCATTGCTGATATATGCATAACATCTGTCTTTCTTGTATTCTTTTCATTAAAACTCACTGTAGACATAATAATGTTTGTTTGAAATAATTTGTCCTTATCAAATCTTGGAGCCATCTACAGATTATCTTCTGATCTTTCATTTCAATCGTCTCCTTCTCTTCCTTGGTAATTAATAGGGCTTCCTACTTCTGGTGTAGCACAATCTGGGTCTTCCGAATTTACATCTGAGGCTTCTGCCCAATTTTTGAGATCTGTAATAACTTGAGATTTTATATCCATCATTAATTTTCTGATAAATTCTTCATCTGCTTGAAATAATGATGTCTGTGCTCTTTGATCTTCTGTTTCACTTTGGCTTTTTAGCAAAGCCACAGCTGTCAACGGGTTTGATGTCTGTTCCACAGGTACCATTTGAGCCTGTGAAAGTGTAGTCATTTTTTCCCCAACTACACATGGTTCTTTTCTTATACTAATAGGAGATTTAAGGGTTTGGATAAGATTTTCAAGGGTCTTTATCTGGTCTTTTAGTCTAAGATTTTCTGCTACAAGACTGTTTATTTGGTCTTTTTGGATTTTATGGTGTCTGATGAGGGTTTCATAGTGATCGCAAAAAAGAACTTTTCCTGGTTTATCTGAAAGGCTCTGAAACGCAAATGGTTTTGTATAATTTCTAATACTAGGATGAACAAAGAAGTTTATTCCCAATAATCCTTGGGCAAAAGAAAAGGCTTCTGAAATGTCATTAAAACCTTTATAATGAGGATTACGGAAATTATGAATTACTTCTAAAACTGATCCCCAAGTGGGATATACTCCTGGCTGTGTACCTGCAATGACAACATAAAAACGAAATCCTAGTTTTTGGTTATGAAAATATTCAGAAAGGGCGTTTAATGCCACTCTATGGTGTCCAGGATTGTTATGGTTAAAAGTAAAAGCATAATGTAAATTATCTACGAGAACTTTCTGTGGTCTGTCTACTGGAACAAGATTTCTGAAACTAAGATTGGAAGAGGGGATTACTGATGCGCACCTCACGGCTATATGGAGCCGGCAATACACAACAAGCGAAACAGAACCCAAGACTTGCGAAATCCTAGAACCGATGGAATTGAGACAGAATGGATGAATCGTCGCCACAATCTAGGGTTCTACTAGATTGATAAGACTCAAAAGCGCCACAAACTGGTCAAGTTTGATAAGCCCGTTGTTCTTCACAAGAACGAAGAGATTGAATCACTCAAACTCTTAAGGACGTAATGTTATAAAATCTTCTTATTCATGTCTATTGATGGTTTGGCTGAATGGCCTTTATTTATAAGGGTACAAGGATTGTAAAGATGTAATAATTAAAATCCTAACCCTAATCTAATTTCTAAAGAGAAAGAGGTAGCCAAGCTCCTTTAAGTAACTAAAAGATAGCCTTAAAATAAAAAGGAAACAAAAACCCTAAAGCTAATTGGGCTTGAAAGTTTGGCCCTTTAAGGCTTCCTTCAAGTTTACAAATTTGGCATCTAACTAAAAGGATAATTTAGGCCATAAATTTCCTAAAAATAATACTACAATAATGCAACCATAATCATCTAATTTTGGCCTGAAAAATTAAAATAAAACTATAAAAATTAAGTAAATAAACTTGGGCTATTATCACACTAGAATCCGGCCAAGGTAAGACTAGTGTTCGGTTGAACAGCTTTCAAGATCTCATCAATTATTTTTAAAGTAAATCTCCCAAATTCCATTGTCTGTTTAATAGAGTTTAGATCATCTTTCTGACTAGTTGAACCTGAATGCAAAGGCTCTTTTCCTGGTCTTTTCTCTTCCATCTGCAAACAATAAAAATCAGATTAGAGATCTAGATAATTGGTCTGCTAGATAATTATCCTTTCCAGATATATGTTCTGACTCTACCTTAAAATTATGATTAACTATGAAATTTCTAAATTCTAACCATCTTCTTATTTGTACTTTAGTTTCTTTTTTCTGTGTAAATTTAACAATTGCTTCACTGTCTGTTCTTAAAGTAAAAGGTCTTCCTAAGATCATAATTTCAAATGCTTTCATACCCATAATTGCTGCATTAATTTCATAATCTAAGCTTATTTAATTCTTATTCTGAAATTTTCCACTACTATACCTACAAATCATTTCTGTATCTTTATTATCATATTTACTAGGTTTTTTTCTTTAATATCGCTCCCCATCCTTCTTCACATCCATCAACGTCAATGATTCTATAATCTGTTTCTAATGGTAAAGAAAGTGAGGGTAGATTTCTAACTACTTCTTTTAATTTTCTGATTCTCTTCTTATCTTCTTCATTAAAATATCTATTCCCTTTTTCTGAAGTTTTATTATATAATGGTCCTAAGAATTTTCCTAAATCTTTTACAAATGGTCTAGCATAGTTTGCTAATCCTAAAACTCTCTGTAAAGTTTTTAAGTCTTTTAATTCTTCTTCTGGAAAATTTATTATTTTATCTGTTATATGCGGTTGTAATTTTGAATACCATTACCTATCTCTAAGCCTAAAAATTTTATATACCGTTTTCCTAATTCCATCTTTTTCTTGCTTATTATTATTCCATGTTTAACAAATTCTGAAAATACTACTTGTAAATGAGCTATATGTTCTTTAAAACTCTTACTAAATACAAGGATATCATCTATATATACTAATATAAATTCTCTGTACTTTAGGAATATTTCATCCATTCTTTTCTAAACAACTGAAGGAGCATTCTTTAATCCAAAAGGCATGACTATCCATTCATAATGTCCTAAGGGTGTAGTAAATGCTGTCCATTCTATAGATTCTGTTGAAATTTTTATTTGATGAAATCCTGATTTACAATCAAACTTGCTAAATATTTTACTATCTTGGATATGTTCTATCAAAAATTCTTTATCTGGAATTACATAAGCATCAAAGTGAGTATTATCATTTAACCTTTTATAATTAATTACCATTCTACTTTTTCCCCTTATTATCTCACTATGTTTCCTTACTATAAATGCTGCTGATCTATGTCTTGAGTTTGACTTTCTAATTAATCCTTCTTTTAAGAGTTCCTCTATATGCATTTTAAAATCTTTTTCATCTACCATTGTATGTTTATTATTAGCTGTAACTATTCTTAACTCTGGATCTATAATTTTTAACTTACATTCTGGTTTATTTTTATACCAAAATTTTAAAGGGTTTTCTCCTATTATTTCTAATTTTTCTAGTCTACTTATGGTATCATCTATTTCTGAATTTATCAACTCATTATATAAAACTTCAGGATTTATCATGTCTGAATAATCTAAATCGTCTAAATTTATAACACACATATTTTCTTCATCTATTTCTATTTCTGATTCATGCATTTCTTCGAAATTTTCACCTATTGTTTTATCTATCTTACATTGTCCTGGTATCTCGCATTCACAATGTTCTAATTCTTTTTTCATTAATCCCTGTTTTTCTTTGTTACTATTTTTTGCTAATTCTTTGTAACTAATCCTGTTGTTTTTGTATGCTAGGTTTGGTATACAAAATCCATGAGGTTATGCAACAATTGTTACCGAGTAATATCACAAACCAAAAGTGCGCTGCCCGAAACATGCAGTCCATGAGGCATGCAACAATTCTTACCAAGTAAAGGCATGATTCAAAAAGATGTGAACTACCGATTAGAGGTGGCAATTGGATGAGAAGAGATGAGAATCGGTCGGGAATTTAATAGGCGAGAATTTAACGGGAATAGATATTTAAATATCCATTAATTTTAGATATTAGGAAAGAGTGGGAGATAATGAGAAGGAGTAATCCTAATACCCAATGGGATCCAATTAGGTGTTCTTATGGGTTCTTTTGAGATTCCACTTAAATACCCAATAAATTTCCAATAAAAATCTATTAGATATTTCTACTCAAATCCTATTGAGTTAATGTTATATATTTTTTTTTATTTGAATTGATTGTTAATTCTAATCTATTGTATAAAATTTATTATTTATTTATTTAGCTCATTTTTATTTTTTTCCTCAATTTCGTTTAAACCCGTTTCTTCTGTTTTTTTTTTGTTTGCTCTTTTTTATTTTTTCCTAGTTTGCCCAAAACTTCCCCTTTTCTTTTTCTTTATATTTCAATTTTCCTAAAAAATTTCCTTTTTCCTTTCTTTTTCCTTTCTTTTTCCTTTCTTTTTTTGCACCTTTTTTTCTCTTTTTTCTATACAAATAGTAACACAAGTAACAAATTTGCTGTCTTTCATAGACCAAAAATAAAAAGTAATTATAGTAGAGTAAACAAAATAATAAATGGAGGAAAAAATTTTAAAAAATAATATGACAAGTTAAAATTGTAAGTATTGGGTCAAAACTAAATTACAAAATAAGAAAAGACCTTTATGAAAGTAAAATGACAATTGAAAATTAATATTACCTCCGTCCCAAACAAAAAGTTTAGTTTCAAAAATTTTCTTTATCCCAAAAAAAGTCCACTCTTAGTGTGAAATTCTTGTATTATCCTTATTATTGATGATAATAGATAACCCAAATCAAAAAATTAGGATACAAATATACAAGTATATATTTAATAGTACATTAAGTATGTTGTACCTTGTAATTTTTTAAAAAAAAGTTTATAACAAATTAAAAGTGGACTCTTTTTTTGGAACAGATGAAGTATTAAATTTAACAATAATGATGGAGTGCTTTGCACATCTGACCTAGTTGAAGAGGTACTTGACTGACTATATAAAAAATAACTATTCGATAGTATAAAAAGCATATTATTGGATGTTGGATACCCATAGAGAACCAAAGAATGTAAAAGTATATATTTAATAGTGCATTAAATATGTTGTACCTTGTAATTCTAAAAAAAAAAGTTATACCAAATTAAAAGTGGATTCTTTTTTTGGAAAATATGAAGTATTAAATTTAAAAGTAATGATGGAGTGCTTTGCACATTTGACTTAGTTGAAGAGGTACTTGACAGATTATATGAAAAAAATACTATTCGATAGCATAAAATGCATATTATTGGATGTTGGATACCTATAGAGAACCAAAGATTGTGAATTCATTACTTACATTAATGGAATCATGCTTTGCTCTCCCCAAAAAGAGAGAGACTTGTTTTGTTGGAAATCACCATTAGGGTTGGTTCGGGAAGACATGGGATTTATAGACGAAAGATTTTTTTCTTATGATATTTCTAGTTACCTTTCAAACATCCAATTGATAGAGACATACTTGTATATGTTATTCTATAAGACTTTCTTAAGTTTCAAAGGGGTGTTAACCAGTAATAGAATATAGCTAGATAACATATGCCACAACATTTATGTGGACTTGAGTTCATGGAACACTAACTTAACCTTTAAGGTCTGATAGTGCTCAGTAAACACCAAGCTACAAAGAAGGCCTAGCTCATCCAACTTATATGGAGTTGATTCATCTTCTAATGCCCAAAGAGAAAGAATGTGATAGTCTTGAAGAATGACTCGGATATTTTTTTAAGTGATAGCGCCTGCTTAAGTAAGAGGGTCTTCGTACACTTGAGTTTTTGTTCAAGGCACAGAGAGGAAGATAGGTATAGAAGGGCTTGCAATGATCTATTATTAAGAAGGCCTACCTACTGCGATTGATGAATGAATCGATCATTTGACTAAGATAAAAAAAATCTTCCGCAGATAGAAATTTAATAAAATAATTTCAAATATGAAATACTTTCTAATGGAAAATAATTTTACATTTCATTAAAATCAAAATTTAATAATACATTTGAAACATTCGGAAAAATATGATAAATTATACATAAAATATTTAAAAATTAAACATTTTACTCTAAAACATACTAAACTACACATTGCTTCCAGTATCAAATGTGATTTCCACCAAAACGCTGCTATATGTGTTCAGTCAAGTCATTTTTCAACTTATTGTGGATTGCTCTGCTGCGAAGTTGATCCCTGATAATCAAATAATTATTCATGTTAATTAATCTTCCCGTCGAGAATCGCAATGTATTATTATCTCTTCTCGACCTGTTGCTTCTTTATGTTTGCTCTGCAATAAATGTTGAAAGATCAACGTAATGTTGATAGTTAATCTGTTCATCCTCGATGATCATGTTATGCATTATAATATATGCATTCCTGATATGATGCAATATATCTGTATCCCACGTGAGTGTCGTATTTTTAATTATTCGCCAATGTGCTTGCAGTACTCCAAACGCTCGTTCAACATCCTTTTGAGCAGCTTTTTGGCATTAGAAAAATAGTCTATGCTTATTTGTTTGTGGTATTAGGATTGATTGGATGAAAGACGCCCATTGTGGGTATATACCATCTGTTAGGTAGTATCACATGTCATATTGATGTTCATTAATCGTATATTGAATGGTCAGTATCCTACCATGCAATACATTATCATACATAGGTGAACAATAAAGCACATTTAGATCATTACACAAACTTGGAGTACCAAAAAAAGCATGCCAAATCCATAAATTTTGAGAAGCTACAGCCTCGAGTATTAATGTAACTACACTATCACACCCTTGATACATCCCCTTCAATGCTATTGGACAATTTTTCTACTCCCAATGCATGCAATCAATGCTTCCAATCATGCCCAAAAATCCACGTATTTCACCAATATGCAATAGCCTTCTCATATCCGCCAGTGTTGGCCTCCTCGGGTATTCAGGGCCAAACACATCCATAATACCTGGATATAAATTGGAAAGGCACTGTCTAGACGTACTTGCACCAATGCACAAGTACTCATCAATTGAATCTGCAGAACTACCGTAAGCCAACATTTGTAATGTAGCTGTGCATTTTTGTAAAGGTGTAAAACCCATTCTACCTCTTGCATCAGGACGTTATTGAAAGTAGTGAAAACTTTGTAACCCTGCCACTTTACGTAAGAAGACATTTTTATCCATTCTGAAATGAATTCTGAACAGACTATCATCGTAGATAGGACGCTCGGCAAAATAGTCATTCCAAAGGTGGATATGACTAGCTTCCCGATCCCTATCAGGACAACGATTAGGATTTCGTTACATCTATGCTTTCTTCTGACCCTTGTATTACGTTCTGTATTCTCCGCATTCACAGCATCTTCCATGAGTTGCTCGAAAGTTTCTTCGAATAACTTGTTGAATTATTTGTCGAATTCTGCATCGATTGAGTCATAGTCATAAGAAATTGGATCCATTTTTAGGAAGAGAAAAGAGATTTTAGAAGAGTTCGAGAGATAAGAATATAAGATTTTAAGAGAGTTTGGGAGATAACACGGCTAATAGGTTGACACACGGCTGAAAACGACGCCATTTTGACGCCCACATGGCAAAAAAAATAAAAATAAATTCATGGCTAGGGCATGGGGAGTGATTTATGGATGGTCACTCCCCATGGCCACCATTGTACGATGGCCACACCACATAAGCTACTGTGCTAATGTGGCATGGCCATGAACACCCATGGCCAGCCCAAAAAGAGTTGCTGTGGATGCTCTGTCAGTAATGTGATGATCTTGAGAGGGAAAAAAGGGATAAGGGCCTAGACAATAGCAATTCTGAAGCTTTTCTTGGTCCCACTTATTACATGTATGATTTAGGAATTCGATAATGGCATCCAACTTTAAGGGCTGACAAAGTCTTTTTCATATTAGTTTCATAAGTAGCTTAGGCCTATCTGGGTCAATTTATTGTTTGTGATGGTTTAAACTATCATAAGAATGCATTTATGTTCTACATGAACCCTAAACGCTTATGTTTGAGTTGAAGATCAAGGATTCCAACTTAACTGGATCAATTACTTTTTTATGATGACAGAAGTTTGCTTTTTCGTATCAGGCTAAGGAGTTGTCTGTGTTGAACGACTTTGAAGTGTCAGTGACTTTGACACCTTCAGTTCATCTATAAATGAATTTTAACAATCGTCATCCCATTATTATTTTGGGTTTCATGTTTTCCAAATGAGATAATCCCCAAAATAGTCATTCACATATTAGCGAATAATCGTTTTAGTATTTCATTTTTAAAATAAGAACAAATAGTCCATCACATTTCATGAATGTACCCTTTTGGTCCTCTGTCACTATTTTGTCATTATTTCGACACTATTATGTCACTATTTTAACAAAAAAACAAACGGAATAGTGATATAAGACTAAATGATACATTATGAAGTGTGAAGGACAATTTGTTATCGTTTTAAAAGTGAGGGACTAAAAAGATTATTCGACAATATGTGAAGGACTATTTTGGGGTTATCTCTTTCCAAATGACACTCCTATTTTTTACATTTGGTGCTGCTACTGCATTAAACTGTCATTCTTTAACGTATGTTTGGTAGTTAACTCGGATGTATTACCGAATCGTCTTTGTTGCTTTTGATTAAAGTAACTAATCTGGAACAGATTCTTCTGAGTTGTCTCCCTTCTCTTTGACACTGGTGAGCGGGTTCTTTGCAGTCATATCAGTAAATGTGGTTATAGCGTCCTACATTTATATGGCAATGAAAGAGCCCGTGTATAAACATGAGCCATATCCTAAGTTTCTTGCAGAAGCCAAGGCTAGCATTGGGCAATCTGAGACCACTTGTTTTTGGTGCTTTAGAATTGTTCTCGAATCAGATATATTTTTATAGAGTCTAGTTTGAATTTTGTAGAATTTTTAATAATTGTCATGTGTATACTATTAGATAGAGAGTATAAATGAGTTGTAATTGATAAAAAAATAATGAATAATAAAAAAATTCCTTCAATTTCTAGAAATTCCAGGACAATTTCCCCTTGCATCGCCTCTTGTTGTCATTTTCTAGGTTTTTTTTTTTTTTTTCACGAACGATATCAAAAAATAAAGTTAATCGAGTGGTGAATTATTTACTTGGCGTTAGAATTAAATTCATTTGAATGGTTTGTGGTACAGGCGTTTTAACCTTTAACCCGCTATTAAATGTTTTTTAATTTAAATTTAAAGTCCAAATTCATTGTTAATGGTTCAATTAACTCCAAATTCATTGTTAGTGGTCCATTATTTACCGAGTGTAAAAAAATTAACTTGATTGAATAATTTATTAGTCAATTCACTTTGGAAATTTTTGTAAATTATATTAAACTCAGTAAAATTGAGGAGAAGGTTATTTTTAATAGTTTGAATTTTATGCTAAAATACTTAAGAATTGAAATTATAAATTAAAATACATATTAATTAAGTAGGAATTTAATTGATATTTTAGGAGTAACTTCAAACTTTTTACTAATTACTGCTGGACAAAACTACACTTCTAACTTTTAATTTGTTAAAATATACAAAATGTTTTTGGTATCTTATAAAGTAAAGATGTGTATTTTTTATATATCTAAGGCTAAATTTGGATTGTGGTTTATTTGAAAATTTTTATATTAGAATGTGCGTAACAAAACCATTTTGGAGAAAATAATATAAAGTATATTGGAAGGAAAACTTTTTAAAATTTTGTAAGGAGAATTTGGAGAGAAATTTTGAATTATAAATGTAAATTTTGAAGTAAAATAAAAAGATGTTCAGATGTTATATTTGTTTTGTAAGAAAAAAATAACTTTTTCCATGTAAAATTGGATCCAAACATAGCCTAAATTTGAGTTTTATTGTTAAAAAATATCAATATATATTTCTCCCATTTCAAAAAAAAAAAAAAGGAATTTAGTTTCAAAAATTTTCTATCTCAAAAAAGAGTTTAGTTTTAGAGCAAATTATTATATTATCTTTATTAATAATAATTATATATGATTCACACTTAAAAAATAAAGACAAAAAAAGAAAATTATGCATTTAATAGTGAGGTAGGTATGTTGTTATGCATTTAATAGTGTATTAAATATTTTATATTTTTTTTTGTAGGCGAGAGAAATATATATATATCAAAAGAAATGGTAAAAAAATTTAATAAGAAAATAAAATTAAGAAAATTTCACTAAATTTTAAAATTATAATGATGTCATATTTTTCTTTTCCATGTTCATTTTAATTTTTTACATTTTCGATAGTTGATTTGACCGGCAACGGGGGAGTCAAAGCGGGGAGTGGCTCAATTCACTGCATATTCCGGCTTGCGTCGATTCTAAAACCCCAAAAGGTCCAAAACCCACAGCAAAGAAAGGAACCTAAAAAAGAGCAAAAAAAACTGTACAAATGAAACTTGCCACCATATCTTTAAACAAAGCCATCCCATTCCCAAACCGCCTCTTCGTCTCCCCAACCCCTCGCTTTCCTTTCTCGACTTCGTATCTTTCTCTGATCAAAACCCTAATTTCCTTCCATCCTTCAAAATTCTCCCTAAAATTTGCTTCCTCTTCTAAGTCTCTGAAACCTTCGGACGGACAATTCTCCCGCTATTCGGCAATGACGACGTCCACCTCATCATTTCAAGCACCACTTCAAGTGAAAGACCGCATTGAGTTGACGACTAAGGAGGAGCAAATTTTTGATCGGCTTATGCAAGTCCTCCGCCATTTTAGCCTCCAAACTCAGCTCCGCGTCGCTGGTGGTTGGGTCCGGGATAAGGTATCTTTTTGAGTATTTGAATCATAGCGTATGTAATTTGTGAGCCATAGCGTAGTGGAGAGTAATTGGAAGGAGTGAATGAGTTTAGCCGAATAGAGTTTTTTTCTTGAGGGGTCATTTTTAAACTTCGTTTGAATGTTGGCTTTAATAAGTGCGGGCGTTTCCTTTTTTTAGTCTTTTTATTTATTTATTTATTTTTGGGTATGATTCTGATTGTAGAAGGTGAAGTTTTGTTAGGGATGGGTGAGAATGCTTTGGATTCGGGAAAACTCAACCACTATCTAAAGCTTGACATAGTGCACTAAACATTAGCATAAAAAGTAATTGAACGAAGTGGAAACAGTAGAAAGAATAGAAAGAAGTGGATGGAATGTGTAGAATTTGAGATTAATATTTGCATTTTTGTCATGTTTAAGGATCACTATACCTAATGCTCGTAAAGATGTAAGTTTCTGTTCAACAGGGAGATTATCTGCCTCTCTTCCCCGTGTGTGTGTGATATATATATATATATATTTTCTGAATTTTATTTATTATCTATTTGGATGGATGGATTTGGATTAAAATGCACAGCCCAAATCGGCCTAGAAACTGAAGGAGTTTGGGACCCTGCATATTTCAAATAAATTTCTCAACCCTGCTATTTTAAATTCCTGCATTCATTCTTTTCTTTCCTGGTCATGTATCTCTTGTCTTGTCATCTCTATTTTTTTCCCCCTTTTTTCTTTTCTGTCCTTATTAATGAATAATGGCGATGTTTTCCAATACTTGCTCTTTTCAGATTATTGTTTTGCAATAATGCCCTGAAATGTAAAGGGAGTATAATGAAATGGCCTTTTGAACCTTTTCTAGTCTATATACCAAGGACTGCCTTTCTGTTTACCCTCAGCTAAACCTTGTAAATTGTAAGGTGGAAAAATATGATATTTCCTTCTGTTTCTTTGCTATTAACTTGATCTCACAAACGTCTTGCTGCAGACTGCTGTCTTATGAACTGGATTTTTCTATTGAGAATCATGTCTTTTGGGATTGATGGTTCTATAGCTTCCAGAACATCTCTTACACAATCAGCACTTTCATCAAATGCTCATGTTGTTTTTGTGTATTCCTGTACCATTGTTATTGGCTATTTAGCTGCAACACAACAATTGTTTTAACACAAGCATTTATGGGAGCATACTTCGGAGAAAGAGAAGGGCTTTCAGAGTCTATTTTAGGTAGTGCAATATATTGAGGTTAACTGTTCACTAAAGGTGACACACAGTTGGCTAGTTGGTGGGGTGAGTACCAGTTGTGAGCTTGGGCTTGGATTTTACTAGCCTTTAAATTTTATATCCAAATCCTTTCACTTGAACAAGATTCCATCATGGCAGTACTGAAAAGATGTGTTGTACTCTTTATGTTTTAAATCAATGAGGAAGACAATATCTTTTTCTTCTATGTAAAAGATTAAAGAAAAGGCAAAATTGCACAAAGAAAGGAGAGAGTCACTATGTGGGAATGAGGGGGAACCCTAAACCCTAAATCCTAAAGCTTATAGGTGAACTTCGAAAGAGTTATGCGTTGGATTACTTGAGACATAATTCCATAAAGGAACCACAACACATTATTGTGAGTATCATAAAGCTTTGTTCCTTAGAACACCCAGAACAAAGAACAGTGAGTACTGGAGCTTTTTTGGAATTCTGATCATGTTTTGATGGTTCTGTGAGCAGGCATCATTACAATATTGCATTCATGTTTTTTTAATCTCAAACAGTTAGATGAAACACCTGAGCTTAAAAGTTTTTGTTAGTTGATGAAATGTGAAATTGCATATGTTATATTGAGAAAGGGCATGCTTTTTGAAGAACTGGACTTGTTTTATCTTGTTTCTCATATTGTTTGTGATTTTATGTTTGCAGCTTCTTGGGAAAGAATGTTATGATATTGATATTGCCCTTGACAATATGATGGGAAAAGAGTTTTGTGAGAAAATCAATCAGTACTTGTCATCTGCAGGTGAAGAGACCCAAGGAATTGGTGTCATTCAGTGGTATGTGTTGTTATCTTTTTTTCTCTCCTAAGTCTTCTCTGTTATCCTTCCAGGACCCCTTATATGGAAAAAAAAAAAAAAAAGTTGTTTCAAAATTTTGATAGTGAACCACAAACTTCAAGTGTTTGCAGGGAATGATATGAATTTTGTTTATTCAGAGTTCTATGCGGTTTACTGTTGTAATTTTTTCATTAAATTTTTGTAAAAGATCCAAATGGCCACAATGCACGAAGCCTCGTACTTAGTTGTGTAGCTGTCAAGCAAACATTTTGGTCACCTGAAGAGTTTGTGATGTATAAAAAATTATGGAATTTTAGTAGCATGAAAAGTCCTACTTAGATGTGAAAGTCCAGAGAGAAACAATGAGCAATTTTGGACGAAATGTTCTCAAACTATCATGGATAAATTAAAGCAACTTGTGGCATTATTGCAAAACGTGTACCTTTACTTGAGAAATGAGTAATTTTCTGACATTAAGGACAGTTTCTTTATTGGTATATTACTGACAATCAACACGTTTATTAGGAATCAGCACCTCATATTGGTAGTAAAAATTCATAATTCAACATGATACCATGGATTAAAGGAGCATAAAATTTTTAAAGGGTTGGGTGGGTGGTGTCTGGTTCTATAGAGTGGGGTTTTATATTTTGATGTAGTATTAATTGAGGAAAGAAACTGGAAACATGAAAAATGCAAGGGACGGGAAGTGGACAACAAAGGGAATACAAGGTGGTGGAAGGATGAAGAACTAGACAAGTGAAGGATTAAAAATACCAAATTGTGGATTTGGAGAAAGTGGAGATGAAGAAGTAAAACAAAAAATTGAAACGTTTTGTGAGGCACAGGGATAGCAGAGATGGAAAGGACTCAACATTGTTGCCTTTGACTTTTTTGTCAAATGTCAACTAGTGTTTGATTTTCATATTCTTTTACATAGTCCTCTCGCATGAATTTACTTAAGTTTCAATTTCAACAGTCTAATATGGTGGATACTTTTTTGTTGTCTAATTTTGCAGCAATCCTGATCAGTCAAAGCACTTGGAAACAGCTAGGATGCACTTGTTTGATGTATGGATTGATTTTGTCAACCTAAGATCTGAAGACTATAGTGAGAACAGCCGTATTCCAACAATGCGATTCGGCACTGCAGAGGAGGATGCATATCGAAGGGATTTGACCATTAACAGTTTGTTTTACAACATTAACAAGGATTCAGTTGAGGATTTTACTGGAAGAGGTATTGCAGATTTGAGGTCTGGGAGGATAGTGACCCCATTACCACCCAAACAAACATTTTGGATGATCTCACGGGTTCTTCGAGCTATACGCTTTGGAGCACGATTTGGTTTTGAACTGGATGAAGAGTTGAAAAAGCTGCCTCGGATGATGAAGACAAAGCTGCTGTTGAAGATAAAATTAGCAGAGAAGGCATTGGCCACGAAATAGATCTTATGGTATCTGGTAATCAACCAGTGAAAGCAATGACCTATATTTCTGACTTGCAGTTATTTGGGGCTGTTTTCAGTCTTCCTTCGACATTTGAGCCTTCACTTTCAGATGGATATGATAGACTTTGTGTTGCTCACATGGATTCTGGATGGAGACTTTTGCAAGCAATCGAATGTTCTTTCACTGTGGACCAACAGAGACTGTGTCTTTATGGTGCTTTATTTCTTCCATTCAGAGAGATTGTATACAAAGACAGCAAGGGAAAAAGTTTCCAGTTGTCAGCTACATAATTCGCAATTGTCTCAAGCTGAAGTCAACTGATGCTGAAACAGTCATAAGCTTGCATATTGCAGCTCAAAGATTTGTTTCTCTGATACCTTTTATCATATTGAAGGATAACATACAGTTTATTGAAGTTGACTGGAAAAGTGAAACAATTGATGTTTGTGCTGCTTCAAAACTCAGAATATTGATTGGATTGCTGCTTGAGACATTAAGGATTATTGGCGGCCTGCGTTGGTGCTCTCTATGCTCTTATATACTGCAGATTTTCAATCTTCTACCAGTTCTTTTGAACTGGATAAGAGGAAAGATTTGTATAAGAGGATTGAGGATTCGATTTTGAAACATGGTCTAGACAAAATTTGGGAAGTGAAGCCTTTGGTGAATGGAAAACAAATCATGAGTGTGTTGGATCTCAAGACTGGTGGGCCACTCGTTAGAGAATGGCAACGAAAGTTGCTTCAGTGGCAGCTTGCTCATCCCTCTGGGACAGAAGAGGAATGCATTGATTGGATGACTAAAGCACATACAAAACGAGCAAGGGTGGAGTAACTATGAGCAGAGTTTTATGGGAAATTTTTTTAAACTAATCTGTATATGTACTTTATTTAGTATGAAATTTTTGAGTTGAAAAGATGCCGATGGTAATGTTTATAATTATTGTTCATTTCATACCAAACAGCCCCCTGGCCCTCTCTTTCAATATTTTTCTTCAATTCTTTCGTCTGCAATCTTAACAGAGTTTTTTTTTGCCCCTTGTGGGTCTAGGTTTAATCATACCTTCAAAAAGGTTTAGTTTCTATTTTATGTTAGCATTTTCATTTGGATTTCTCTAGTGAAAGATCGTAGCTTAATGGCATCCCTCGCTTAGTTACTGCAAGCTCCTTCCTTTTTTCAGTTCTGTTATACAGCTCTTTTATGTCTTTCATTTGCGAAATCTTCTTTGATTTCAACAAAGAATTGCGATTTGCTTGGTGCAGATTGAGGTTTTGTGAGCACTTTCGTATGCGCAATATCCTTATTCACTTGCCTATTAGTATGTTCTAAAACCCTGTCCTTGTAACAATTTTTTAAAAATCATTTGGACTATTACATAATTTGCCATCAATGAAATTTAAACTTCCTGTTAAATAAACATTTAAGCGTTAACGCTTTTCCTTAGGACGACAGGGCTGTCCCTCTTCCTTTAAATGTTTAATTTTTTTTTTTAAATACCACTTATAAATAGTAGGAGCAAAATTGTTGCAAGGATTAATAACAAGAAGGCTCTTCTTTCTCTTTGTCCCTTTGTTGATTTATTTTTGTGTGGATATGACAGTTCATCAACCCGGGTATTAGCCTTGTCAACCCATTCGATTATCCTCTTCATCTTGGCATCTACCTTTGTCAGGAGTCTATTTTGGAGTTTGGCATTTTTGGTATGCCAATTCATCACTTTTTCTCCCTGAGTCAGTTGAGCAGTTCTCCCTGAGCTATCAATTACGGTACCTTTGTCAGGAGTCTATTTTGGGGTTTGACATTTTTGGTATGCCAATTCATCACTTTTTCTCCCTGAGTCAGTTGAGCAGTTCTCCCTGAGCTATCAATTACGGGTTGTATGAAGGGGCTTTGATGGAATTTTACTAACTTCATCCACTTCTCTCTCCAATGGAGGGAAGTCATGATTATAGTGGAACATAATGCACTGTAATGGTTTTGGTGAAGATGTGGTTGGTGTAATGACTTCTATCCTGCAGGTGCCTTTCCTACTATCTTCCTCTTGGAGAAACTTTAGGCATTCATCATAGCAGGATAAGGGCTTGTTCCTAGGCGGATCTGGATCAGTATCTAGATCTGGTGGCCAGTAACCTTTATAGTTAGTTGCCTTGAGCATCTTCCTTCTTTCTCTTTTTCTCCTTCTCCTAGTATCTTCTTCATCTTCATCTGCATCCCATTCATCACAAGAACAGTTTGGATCACACATAGATGGATCGACATCCTAGATGAAGTGATCATCTATTTTGTCTGTATAGACCCAAGACCCATTAGTCCTAAATGAATAGACTGGGATCTCGTCTTCTGGATTTCTTAGCTTTCCATGACTGATCATTAACTGTCTGAACAAAGGTTGGAACGTTCCTTCTTCCATTTGTACATTGAAAACTGTCTCTACTCTCCCATTTGAGAGTCTCTAGAAGTCTAAATGAATGGCTTTCACAGGTTGCTATGTCTATTGCTGATGAAAAGATTCATAGTTTGTAATCCACTCCTTTGGCTTAAGCTTTTCAAGTTCTGTTCTGCCAATTTGTCGAGGGATTTGAACAATTGTTAGAACTTTTTCTCCTTAATCTACAAGGATCATGATTGCATCGGTGGTGCCACAGTTTTGTAGATCTATGGCATGATTTTGTAATCTGTACACCAACTGATGGTGTAGAGTGGCCATGATGGCCGATTGGACTTGTTCGGCTCCAAGAATCTGAATATGAACCTTTAAGGCTGTGGAAAGGTTTATATCTCGGAGTGAGACGGCAAAGTTTGGAAAGAATGTCAGGACAACACTTCCTGAGTTGAGGGTTGTGAGTATAGTACCAATAGCAACATTTTGATACTTTATAAATTTAGTATCAAGAAGTGCTTCGCCCATGATAGGACAATACGAGTCTGATGGCTCTAAGGTGAAGGTGAGTGTAACATTTAGTCTTCCAGGAATTGATAAATTCTGAAGGAATAGTGAGAGTAACATACTGCTCCCTTGTAGTAGAGGAGAGATCACAGTGGTCTAGCCGAGTGGATTGAACAAATTCTTTGGCTTGTGAATGGGTGACAGATATGAGGGATCTGATATTTCTAACAAGATTTCTTTTTCTATATATATTGTATGGGCTCATAATAGGTGGTACTGATTGTTCTATCATTGCATCACTAGGAATAGTAGAGTATTCTATGAGATTTTTTATTTTACTGGTAGAGTGTCTGGGTAAGGACATGGTTGAGGCAACATAAGCAAGGTGAGAGATATAACTAAGATTTTGGTTTTCCATTTTTTTCTCAAAAGTTCTTCTACTCATTCCTCTCTTATCCTGAAAAACTTATTTAATATGTTTCCCGCGTTTAACAAAACGCCACCTAATGGCTCTGATACCATTGCTGAGCAATTATGAAAGTGTTGTTTTGAGTCCCATGCAAAATTCCACATCCAGCACCATTATGGAAAAATCTTGATTTCTTTATTCAGTTACCCTTCAAGTTGAATAAGAATATTAATCATACCAAGACAACTCATTAGCCTGGGACAAACGCTCACAAAACACTATTTTAACTCATTTATATTAGCAGTGTAATAGCAGATAAAGTTTCACTATCATAGAATAAATTATGATCGGCAATTTTTTTTTTTAAAAAAATTAACTATCATGCATCGTCTAGTTTTCTAAAAGATTTATTTTTATAATTCAAAAAAAAAAACGAAATGTATAGATATTCCTGTGGATTAATGTTGGACCATAATATATTTTATTCTACTTTGGACAATAAAAGTGCCAATTTGTTTCCCCGAACCAACTTGCATTAATCATTAGATACTTATTTATTGCATTTTGTAAGTAAATCTTATCTAATGATTAGGTTACTCACTTTTTGCCTTGGGTAAATAAATCTTACCTCATGATTAGGTTACTCACTTTTTGCAATGGGTAAAAGGAGACTCTAATCACACTATTATATAAGAAGATTTCCTCTGCATGCCTTTAGAACCCAAAAATAACAGGACAAGAAGATTTGATGGGGCCATCCAAACGTTTTCTCGTCATTATTCTTGCTCTCATTGCTCTCACTACCACATCATATGCCATGGGTATGTCTAGTTTCTACTGGAACTTAAAATTGCATTTAGGTTCAATGATTTAAAACTAATGAAAGAAATTAGATTAAATTCTTTCAATCACAGAAATACCATTTGCACAACAGAATATTAACGTATAAATTCTAATGGCAGCTGTTGTTATTTGATAGCTTTTGGTATGTAAATCTACGTGGGAAGAATTAACCCTAAATATTTTTATTTTACACATAAAATAGTTGAGTAATAATATTCATAGTAATTTTTTATAATAAATTTTTATAATAACTAATGTGATAAATATAAAAAAATAAAATTATTTTATATTATTTTATATTTTTTAAAAAGAGTGATGAATAAATTTTATTTTTTTATACTTACCACATCAATTAATATAAAAAATTATTATAATTAATTATTAAAAATATCATTGCTCAAAATAATTATAGCATTCTTTAGTCTTTGTTTTCTCCCTTTTATAACTAAGGAGCAAAGCAATATTTATTGCAACTTGTTTTTTGATGCAGCATCTCCTGCCGATCCGTTCTGCATAGGAAAATGTACCCCAACGTATCAGGACACTCAATGCAATGCAGATTGCCTCACAAAGACAATAGGAACAATAAAATTCAAAGGGGGGTCATGTATTATCCCTCCAGGTCAAGGTCCAGACAAACAATGTTGCTGCGAGCCTATTACTCTTAGTTGAGACATTATCCACTACGTACGATGCTACAACTAATATAAGTATCCGCAATACCACAAAGATGATAACATTTGAAGCAATATTGCAATAATGTAACAAGAATTTACTGTTCAACAATTGCTATTTATATTTATATTTATATTTCTCAATGTTAATTTTCAGAAGTTGGCAAAATTGAGAATTAAAAGAATGTTATTTAATTTTCCTAATCTTCAAAAAAAAAAAAAAAGGAAAAAAGATAGCGCTGTTGCTGCACCTTTAATTACTCTTCTAAGCATCAAATTTGTGCCATCCTCAATAATCGAGCATTATGCATCAATCTAATAAATTTTTATATAATTAGAACGCTATCAAATTGGATACGAAACATATTAAGTAAAATTGGTTTAATACAATAAGTAAACTTGAACGTTTTTTATTTCCAAGGTCTCACTAAAATATTGCAAGTGATTTTGAGGTTATTTTATTTATTTAATTTCTAGTTTTTATCTATGAAATATTGTTATAGTTTATTTCGTAATTCTTAAAATCGGCTGCAGAAAATAGGATTTTATTTCTTAAACAACCAATCTATATGTAAATTATCATATTCAGATCCTGCAATTCAATAAGAATTATCCAAAATTTTAATTTTCTTTTAGAGTAATGCTGATGCACGGAATAAAAGCTTATCTAATTATCAAAGGAATGTGTGCAACGGGAGAAAAAAAATAAAAGAATAATTTATAGCTAATTATTTTGTACAAAATTTATTTAATATTATCACGTGGTAGTTTTCGAAATAAGTTAAATGACGGGTTTAAATTTGAAGTGGTCAAACATTTGTCTTTATATATTATTTCTTCCATTTGAAAAAAAAAATTCTTTTAAAAAAATTATTTGTTAAAAAAAAATCTACTTTTGAATGAGATTTTTATTGTATTCTTACTAATAATGACTATATTTAACCTAAAATTAAATATAAAGACAAAAATAAAAAATTATACATCTAATAATGAATTGAATATATTTTATTTTATCTATACTATATATAAAAGCACCAATGTGATGCATTTTTTTTGACTTTTCATTGTTTTAAAAAACTTTGGTTCGACCTTCATGTGCTTCGCACATGCTCTGTTTTTTCCCATATTATCCCAAGTTGAAGCATTGTCATTTTTGTTTAGGTTTCATTTAGGTTTCAACCGTCATTTTCAAGTTTCAACCGTCGTTGCCCTTGAAACAAATAAGGCCTTACCCTTTGGCAAGGCAATGGATATTCTGTTTTACTTTTATATACTACTTTTTATAGTACTCTTCCATAAGTTATCATCTGTCATCGTTCACAAATTTTAATATTATACCTTTTAATAATAACATTTAATAACAAGACTACAGTAGCGTCGTTACTGAAATTTGATCCCTAATCTACTGGGTCACTACCTTAGGATAGAACCATTGAACTAAACTCAAGGAGTTGATGTACATTAAAGGTCTCTTTGATTACCAAGGAATGAGTTTCAAAGGAAATCCTCCGCCTGGTTTGGGGGGTTTGATTATCCCATTGGGGATTTTTTCATACCCCCAATATTGGGGGTATGAGGAGGAAATGGAAGCTATCAAAAAAAAAAAAAAATTCTTTTCCATTTTCATGATTAATAATGATTTTAATTAATAATAAATTAGTTTAATATTATAATAATTAATTAATTAATGTTAACTAATTAATTATTATTAATTATTATAATTAATATAAATTAATTTATAATTAACTTATTATTATTAATTAATTAAGATTAATTTAATTAATCATTCATTTACTTAATATTATAATTAATAATTAATTAATCTCATTCATTAATATTAATTATTATAATTGATGTATAATTAATATTAATTAATTGATAATATTAATTACTTACTTAAGATTAATTTAATCAATAATATTTTATTAATAATTAATTAATTTAATATTATAATGAATAATTAACTAATACTAACAAATTAATTAATACTAATTATTACAATTAATTTATAATTAAATTAGTAATTATATCTATTCTCCAACACAAACCAACCAAATACGATTATAATGAAACAACCCACTATTATTCTTTACTACTATCATTTCCATTCTATTTTCCATACCCTTAAACGAACCAGTCGCCCTAAATTCAAATAACCTCTTTTACCATGGATTAAAGTACCGTTCTAATGAAAAACTTGTAACTCCGTAGGTATGTCCTATCTATTATGGTAGGGATGTGTATAAACAAAGGTATAAATATATGCTTTTGAGCTTATTAATGGTACATTTACGAAGATTCTTATTAATGCCCCAAAGTAAGCATATTGCAATATTGTGAGTTGTCACAAGTACACTCCAATGATTACTAACCCATGTCTTTAATATTTACAGGAGTCATAGTTATTAAGAGAAAAGAGCCCATTTATTGAATCTCTAAATTAATTACAATATATTAATCCATTATTGCATCTCAAATTTATGGCTTTTCTAAATTAATCACAAGAAAATAAACCGACTCTTGCACATCAACCTTATCAGTTATAAGAGGTGAAATTCCGCACTTTCCAGAAATCTTCCAAACCTTTATGATTTTCATGAAAATTCTATTATTTTGTTTTGTGGCAAAAGTCTATTTCTTTTGCGGTTTTATTTTTTTCATAAATTTGGTGTAGAGAGAATATATCTTAACATTTTAAATTCATATATAAACCATAAACAATTATTAAAGTAATACTTCAAGTCTAACATAATATTGCACTTCAAACAATATTTGTTTCTATATTAGATACTCTATCATATCAATTTAATTGTTCAACTATCAAAAGTGCTCAAAATATCAAGAAAAATAAATTGTCTGTCTTGTAATTTATCTCATATGAATTTATAGTAAATATAATGTAAATTTTCAAGGGATGAAATTATTTATTAATAATCACAAACAATAATCAAAATAAATTAATATTTAAAAAATTATCATAGGGCATTTCATTATATGCATTGCGCATTGCGCTGTGCTGACTCTTCTAGTAATTAAAAAAAATATTATACTCATATGAAAATGAACTCTTTTGGATAATAAGAGAAATTTAGGATAAAAAAAGAAGATGAAAGAGTGTAATTTTATGATAGGGAATTTACTTAGAATAATGATACTGAGTAAAAATTCATAGTGAAAAACGTATAGTGATTCATTTGACAAATTAAACAAGATAAAAGTATTTTTTTATTAATTTTTACTTTTTTTAACTAGGGTGGTGATTATTTGTTTATTAATGTCAAATTAGACGTGATTACGATTCTAAAACCACCTATTCTCAATTCCTCTGAAGTTGAAATTAAAACCAAACTTTGAAGGTGCGGTTTCGGTCCAATTCTAGAACTCTAGATTTAATATTTAATTTCGGTTTGGCTCTAGTTCCACTTACGATTCCACTTTCAATTATGGAAAATTAATTTAAATTTAGAAATTATAAAGAAAATATAACTTAGATTTAAAAAAGTATATATATAACTTACACTTAGAATTACAAATGAAAGTGAGAAAAGAATATATTTATTTATATTTTTTGAAAGTTGTAAATTTTGTTTAAAAAAGAATATGAATTAGACTTAAAAGTTATATATAAAATATGACTTAGAGTTAGAAAAAAAAATATAATTTGCACTTACAATTTAAAATTTAAATGATAAAAAAAAATTTATTTATACTTTAATATATATTTTATTTATATATGTATTTTAAAAAAAATACACAGTTTTAAACCGGAACTGAACTGTTGGTTCCAGTTTAGGATTCAGAGCTAGAATACCATACTCGATTCTAGTTATTGTTTTTAGAACCATCATCCATAGTACCGGTTCGTGAATGGGAACTGCCAATTTGGTTCTGGTTCGAATCGGAACCGTGTTCACCTCTATGTCATAGTAGTACTATGAGTTTTTATTATAAATTTTTATTAAAACTATCATTACTCATTTATTTAATAGTTGAAAAGATAGAAAATAAAAATAAAATTGGAGATTAAATGAAGGCTCATTGGTTTAGTATAGAATCCTATGATACTAAAATTTAATTTCAAAATTGATTTTAATAATTATAAGTAAAATAACACATTAAATATATTAGGATAAACACAGGCATGACATTATAAAGTGTAAAAGTATTATTTTTAATTTTTTTTTAAGTATAAATTTGTAGGCACTTCCATGGATTAATGTTGTATACTGCATGTAATTTCTTTGTCCTAAAAAAAAACTTCATTTTGGGTAGATATAACTTTTTTTAATAGTTAGAGACGATATATTTAATGTATTATTAAATACACAATTTAATATTTTTATTTTTATTTTTTAATTATCACCATATATAATTATTATTAGTAAAAGCATTGAAAAATTGTCATTTTAAAATTAAACTTTTTTTAAGACAAAAAAAGAATTTAAAAAAAATATATTTTTTTTTAAAACGAAGAGATAACTGTTATTCTAGTTTCTTTATAAAAGTTTCAAACTTTCTTTTATTCCAAAGTGGCTTGCGGGAATTATTAGTTACTTATTTCTTTGCATTGCCAAATTAAATCTTATCACATTATTACTTACTTATTTTTCCACTGGGCCAGTAAATCTTAACACATTATTATTAGTTGCTTATCTTTTTTGCATTGATTAAATAAATCTTACCACATGATTTGTTACTTAGGTTTTGCATTGGGCAAGAGAAGGCATTAATTACATTGTTATATAAGAAGTATTCGGCCTTACTCCCTCTGTCTAAAAAAACGAGTCAATTTTCAAAAAAAATTCTTATCCTAAAAAAAGTCTAGTTTCAACTAAATTCATAAAATATCCTTATTAATAATAATTATGTGTACCTATAATTAAAAAGTAAAGATAAAAATGTAAAATTATATATTTAGTTGGTGCACTAAATACATTGTATCTAATAACTAATAAAAAAATTTACATAAATCAAAGTAGACTTTTTTTTTTTTGAGACAAAGGGAGTATTTAATAAAATTTAAGAATAATAAATATATGAGTCGGGTTGCTCATAAGTTAAATCACTTATAATTTTATGACTCTAATTCAATCCATATAATCACTTGTTAGATTTGGGTTAAGTTGAATCTAACCCAACCCACCCATTAGAATTATTAGTTCTTTTTTTTCTTTTTCTCTAAAACGTTAGTCATATCATTTCATAAAATAATTAAAAACTGTACAAGTGGTAGCCTAAGAAGGCGAAATGATCTTCTTGGTCTAATGCAATAGCCAAGGAGGAGAATGTAATCACAGTTCAAAAAATCCTCTATTCCATTAAGTACCAGACTAACTAGTCTATGACTAGCTATGATATATCAATCTATACACCGAGGTATAAAAAAGATTGCACAAAAAATTGATGTCTTCAGATATAGTGGAAACAACTAGCTTCAAATAAATGACTAAGCATTCGCACTATATCGTGGACCTCAATTGCAATTTAGGCATAATTATTCAGTAAAAATTTTTACCTAATACAATAGAAGAAAATAACAAACGACCAGAAAGCCAAGAAGAAGAAGAAGATAGATTAAAACTTCTTCATTTCATCGCAGAGGAAACAGAGAAAACAAAACCCAAAGAGCCAGCAAAATTCCATCTAGAGACAAAAGCGGCAACAGAATTCCAGTCCATCAAAGCAAAGATAGAAACCAGCAAGGAAGATACAAATGACTAGCAATGAAGGTGCACACATAAGTTCCAACCAGAGCAGAAAATACAGAAAAGACCAGATAGGAGAAATTACAGATTTCAGTGCATTCCAGGCTGAAAAGAAGCAAGATCAACCAGAACTAGAGATTTTAGTCCATTTCAGACAGAAAAACAGCAACATCCACCAAAACCGGCAAGGAAAAACTAGAAATTCCAAACCATGACAGGTAAAAAATGTTCCATCCAAAGACAAAAACAGTAGCAGAAATCCAATCCATCAAGCAAAGATAGAAACTAGCAAGAAAGATACAAAACAACCAGCCATGAAAATGCACCTAAAATTTCTCTTACAAAACAGAAAATATAGAACAGTAAAGGCAATAAAAAAAAAAAAACAAGCAAGAGTAAAATTCATCCAGGGAGAAGAATAGCAGTAAAACTTCCAGTGCATCATCCAAGTATAGTTGAAACATCGCCGTCTTGGGGGAAGCCAAGTTGGTGTGGCAGGTGAGCCCATAACTGTAAGGTCACGAGTTCAAATCCCCCTGCTGCGCACCCTTAAGTAACGACTGCGGGTTTCCTTGTCAGCAAGAGTATAGTTGAAACATCAACCAATCCAACAATGAAAAAACCAGAGATTCCAGCCCATTTAGAATTATTAGTTCTAAAAAGTTAAAATTGGTGGCCAACTGTGCCTGTGCTGGTGCCGATTGCCAATTTTAATTTTTTAAAATTAATAATTTTAATTACATAGATTGAATTCAATTCATCTTGTAAAATTGTGAATCATTACTCAATGTATGGCCCAATGGGCTGACAATATCGCTAGGTTAGGTTGATATATTTGACAGTCCTAATAAAATTAAATGCTAAAATCAAAATAATAAATGTTGAAACGTTTAGCTGTTAAAGATGAAAAATAAAAATAAAAATAAATAAAAAATAGACCAAGATTGTTAAACAAAACAAGGAAAATAAATTAGATAAGCTATTAAAGTTGTGTTTTTATAGCGTTTAGAAAATCTTTGAATTATGAAAGATAATATTTTCAACTTACTGTACTAACTAAAATATGCATAAGATGCCATGAAATAAATAAAAATATGACATTCCATATACAAAAAAATCAATGATATAAATAAAAATATATAATCAAAATAAATATTGATTGGTGTCTTTTTACCGTACAGATCTGACGTCACTCATTAAAAGATTTTATTTAAATTTGTTACTACTCGTATCTCTATAAACAATACCACGAATGCTCAAAATATACTATTTTGGGATGTTCCAATTTAATGAAAGCTCTAGGTAATTATTTGGGTAACAATAAACGTTAAGAGGACTGAATAGAATCATAGATGAGCTCCACTTTTAACAAGAATCTTGAACTAGTTTTTCTGGTCACTCGACAAGCTGTTCTGCATCAATCATGCAATTCCAATCGCACACAGAAAAATGGCACCAGCAGAACAACCGCGGAATCCACACAAATTCTGGTGTCCCCAACTTGTGGCGTTTAAACAACTCAATCTTTGGTATACATACCATAGGTCCTAAATATATGGCAAGAAAACCTCTCAGCACAAGGTTTGCCACTTGTGAACATTACCTCCACTTGCCGGAGATGGTTATCCAGTATCACTGCATTGATATAATCTTTAGTAGTGAGTTTATAATATGTGTCATCAGTTTGGAAAAAGTATGATGCCAAAAGCATTTCAAGTTGCTCTTCTTTGCGCTTTCCGGTGAAGTACATCAAGTGCATGCTTGAGTTCATTTCTCTGCAACCTATTTGTTTTGGTGATGCTCTGATAGAGGTTAAGTCTGCTTTATTGTGCCTTTTCAAGTATTGTCACGTCGTTTAATCATAAGAACACGCCTCCTTCGACCAATCCATGTAGTCATCGAAGCAGGATCTCCTGAAACAACTCTGTAACCTGCACTTGAGTACAATTTTCGAGCACCCCAATCATCTTCATAAGCTCGCAAGACAAGATAATCAAAGCCCCAAAGAAAGGAAATTGCATCACAAGCTTTCAGCAATGCAGTTGCCACTTTTTGCCTCCTGGATTTATCAAAACATAATTTCAAATCAATCTCTCTCAATTGACCAAATTCAGAAGAAACATATTGTCAGATTAAGGGGAAAAAACGATCGCATTTGTTAAACCTGAACTTGCTTAGTACAGCTATCCCAGACACATATAGATACTCATCTGCTCCGCAGAGATACTGAAGAACATCATTATCCTTCAGAACTGTAACATCAACCACGCCAACAAGGTCTTGTACTTTAGAGCCAGAGACATCACTTGTAGGCTCCGCAACTAAACACGCATACCTATTTAATATCGTAATGAATCCAAACGATAATTAAGCTTAATCTAATCGAAGTACAAGAAAGACTACTGGGATATCTTGAATCATGATCTGAAACTAAAATCTTGAATCACGGTCTGAAACTAAAACTGCAATGGATGTGCCATCATTGCTGTATGATGCAGCAGAAATGAGGAACACTGGCATTCTCAATTAGTATCTAATTGGTTATGCTGCCGCTCTATTCCTATTCACGATTTGCAGAATCTCTGGTGGAGCAATATATATGTAACTTTATATATTGTTCACATTTCTCACCTGTCTGGTAGAGAGTTCCTAAGTCTGTAAAGAAGTCCTGAAAGCACTTCAGCCTGTCATCAGATCGTGATACAAATGATCAGAGAAACCCTTCAGAATTGCCTACAAATTTGATCAATCTTTTCACAAATTTAAGCTATGTTGTTTCAGGCATGCCATGATACCGAAAAAATCAAATGATTCGAACGGCAACGTACATTAACGATCAAGTAATGGAAAAATAAAAATTTATTTTCATTTTCTCTTCTTTCTTCAGTGGTCAACAGGTGAACGAAAACAGAATAGAAAGAAAGATTGATCGACTGAAAACCTGAAAGAATTCGAAGAACAAGTCATTGAACAAAATCACTGGCTCATGAAACGCTTCGGCCTGAGCACGGGCAACTTTCCTCATCTCTTCATCTGTCTGTACCATCCTCCTAACATGCCATCCGTGCATCGTCACTAGAGAAGAGAAGTCACCTCCTCTGTTATTCCCACTCTTAATACTTCCCTTAGCTTCAAGCACTTCAGTATTTAGCTCAAACTCCTCTGCCGATGATGGAGTCGAAGTACAGCAACATTGCTGCAACTCAACACTTCTTCCATTTCCAAATGGCCCTGTAATGCCAGTGATCCTGAGCTTCTTATTAGACCTTTTCCATCTCCAATTGCACCCAATCAGGCCAATGTAGTTCCCAATTTTAGTGTTACATCTCCATGACAAAATACCAGGGTACTTTAGTTGCAAATGGGCCATTTTACTTTTAACAATAATGAAAGAATTTTGTACTTAATATGTGGCTACTTATGTCACAATTTCTCTCTCTCAAAAAAAAAAATCTTTTTGCTTATTATTTAGTTCTTGACAAGAAAAACATTAATAAGCTAATATGGTTTGATTACTTATGATATAAATTCTGGCTTCTATTATTATAAATACGTCTGTTTTTTAAAGGAAAAATTAAACAAGATTGGCTGTAATTTTAATCTAAGGAAATGATTTATAGATGGATAAGATGGAGGATATGTGAGCGGCTGTAGTCCATCTAATTTGTGGTTCCAAACCAGACAAGTGTCACGTTCAAGACTCACTCAAGTTTCCATTATTTGTTTTAATTCTTTTGGTTCTTGAATATTTAATGGCCTCTTGTATTTTGTTCAAAAATATTTTTTTAAAAAAATTGCTCTGCGCGAACGCAATCAGAATTAGGAAATGTAAATGGGTTGTGTACCCCTACGAGAATGTTTGGAGAATTGAGCAGTGGTCGTATAGTGAAAAAGTCCTATAATTTATTTAGAAGTTACGAATTTAAATTTTCCCCAGTTACGAAATACAGTTTTTTCCCCGTATATCTTGTATCACGAAATCCCATAACCAATTGTTTATTTATTATTATTATTATTTTCTTGTTAAACTGCAATTATCCTAGTTTGGTTAATTAAATTGGAGGACTTGAGGAAGAAAATTCCACTTTAGGCAAAACGTATTGCATTTTGAGTTAATTATATTCATTTCTCTTAAATTTAACAAAACTATAAAATAAAAAATAATAATATTTTTAGTGATTTTTTTTATAGTGAAAAGTTATAGGGATTAATGTGACAAGTATGAAAAAATAAAATTATTTATTACATTCCTTAAAATATGTAAAATATTAAAAGATAATTTAATATTTTTAAATATGCCATATTAGTCACTATGATGATTACTCTTTTTTTTTAAGCAAGTTTTTTTTTTTAAATAATAGGGTTCACTTTGTAGTTTCGTCAAACTTAGAAAGAAGTAGATGTAATTAAGTCTTAATTTATTTAACCCAAGCTTGAGCTCCGCGTTTTGCAATATATTAAATTTAGAAGAAAATATTACATATATCCACGCACCAATAAAATGGTACAACAAAAGTTACAAAAGATAGTTAAAAGAGATAATTTATAATAGAAAGGACAATCTATTTATATATAGGAGACAAAAAAATAAAAATTTATATGATTAAATTTTTACATTAAAAATAAAATAGTAAATATATGAATTTTTTTCCCACCCTTATGGTTGGTAGTAAAATCAGTTAAAATACTCTGACTATTTACTAAAGATTATAATCGACGTATATAGAATCTTATGATCTTCTTACTTGCTATAATTTATCAAATTATTCAATCCAACATAAGATTGTTGATTTTTGTGATATGAATTTTTATAGTTAAGTTGGCAAAAAATTTCTATATCTAAATTAAAGTATGATTATCACTATATGTTCACTTAAATTACTTTCCTCATCTTTTCATTGACTTGTAACAATAAACTAATCATCAATTTGACTTAGGTAGAGTAACTATAACTATTTGAAAATTGATATAGTTGTATATGAGCTTATAATAGTAAAAAATCTAAGTAAAAGATTTTCAATTATATACCTTTAATCACTCTATCTCAAAAAAAAAAAAAAAGAATCCAATTTATCTTGGTACAATTTTTTTTTAAGTTACAAGATACAATAAACTTAATGTACAATTAAATTTATAAATTTACATTTTTATCTTTACCTTTTAATTTGCATTATATATTGATATCATTAGTAAGGATAATACAACAATTTCACTTCAATATATATATATATATTGGGACAAAGAAAAATTTTCAAACTCAATGTTAAAGACAAAGTCCCAAAAGGGTGAAATTAGGTCGGATGTAGACAAGCGAGGTCTAAATGAAATTAAAAAAACTGAAGACGGCGTCGTTCTACTTAAAAGAGGGGGCAGAAAACAAAATCAGAAGCAACGGTGTAGATTAAATGAAGTTGTTTTGATCCAATGGCCACGGATTATTCTTGCAGCTGAAGATAGAAAGTTATAAGTAGTGGAATGGAGTAGAGTGGAGTAGGCAGATTTTGTGTGATCTTTTTTTCCTTCTTAATTTTCAAATATTTCCCAAATTTTCTTTCCTAATTCTGTAATTCTTCTCTCCCCAATATGGACTCTATTTATTGTTTATGACAATTTGGTATCAGAGCTTACGAGCCTTGGACTAAAAACATGGTTGAATCAACTAGATTTAGAACCTTTGAAGATCAAATGAAGAAACACAAAACTACTTACCTTAGAATCCAAGAGCTGCTGGAAGGGTTGTTGAAATCCTAGTAAGCTCTAGATGCTAAACTAGAGGCGAATGATAAGAAAAATGAGGAGAAGGTAGCTAATATGAAATCCAAAATGTTAGCTCTAATGAAGATGGTATATAACAAGGAAAATGAGGTGGAGTATGAAACTGTTCAGAATGTGGATAGAACCCTTTTGCTTCCCACACTAGTTCAGAAAGCTAGAGAAGAACTAGAGTCAAATTTATGTTCAGAGCGAGGTCCAAAAAGTTGGTGGATCACTAACCCAAAAATTGAATTACCCATGTTTGATGGAGAAGCGCCTAGAGAGTTGTTAAAAAAATGACAAAAGTACTTCCTCATTTACCAAATTCCAGAGAATCAAAGGATGAATATAGTTGAGATGCACTTGGAAGGGAAGGCTGATTTGGTATCAAGGGATCAAGTTGGCTAAGGGTACAATTTCTTGGGAGGAGTTCTCTAATACTGTGACCAAGAGGTTTAGAGATCAAGCATTTATAGATTAGGTAGGGAAATTCAATAAGTTGAAGCAAGAAGGGACAATTAGGAAGTATCAGGAGAAGTTTGATGAGCTTAGTTGATGCTGATCTGAGATCCCCACTTATCAGAGGCTTATTTTGTATCTAGCTTCATCAGTGGAGTTAGAGAGGAAATCAGGCCAATGTTGAGGTTGCTACAATTGCTTCTCTATTAGAGGCATCTAAGATTGTTGAGGTGTAGGAGCAGTCTTTAGAAATCAAGAGTAAGTGCAGTAAATTCACAGCAAGGAGTTCAATGGAAGGATCAAAAGGGAATGCTAGTAGTGGGGTTGGCAATAAAGGTGGATTCAAGCAGACAGACAAGAAAGGGAAAGAAAATGGAGATTTCAGGAAAATAACACCACAAGAGATACAATACAAAAGAAACAATCACCTATATTTCAAATGTGGTGATAAATACCATCCAGGCCATCAATGTAAGTATGGTAGCTTGAATTTCATGGTTCATAGAGGATGAGGATGACTTTGAGGATGCCATTGGAGAGCAGGATAAGCAGACAAGGAAATCTGGAAAGCGGATTGAGGTAACTCTTTGTTCTTTAAATGCCTCTCTTAAAAGGAAAACTATAAAGTTACGAGGCTTAATTGATGGACATGTGATTAGTATGTTGGTTGACACTGGAAGTTCTCATTTGTTTGCCTAGAATAGTAGAGAAGCTTAATTTAAACTTGGAGAACATTGAACCTCTGATAGCAGTTATAGTAGATGGTAGTTCTTTTGTGAGCCATGCTATATGTAGAAGGGTAAAATAGGAGATTCAAACTTACAAATTTTCATTTGATCTTAGGATATTAAACATAGAGGATTGGGATTAATTTTGGGAGTGGATTGGATGTATTAATACGGTCCAATATACTTTGATTTTAAATAGCTTCAGATTTGCTTGTCAATTGATAGTGAAATTATGTTACTTGAGGGAGTTGTAGAATTTTCTAAACTAAAACTCATGAGTGGAAAAGCTGTAAAGAAGTGCAGAACTGAGGAGTTGCTGACTAGTTCAGTTTGCCAAGTTTACTCAGACTGTTTTGAAAATGAAAATTCATGCACCTTGCCTGATGAATTCTCCAAGTTACTTCTCATTTTTCTGATGTATTTGATATCCCAACTACCCTACCTCCTGAAAGAAAAATGGACCATGCTATATATATGACTCAAATCAGATTCACAACCTTTTAAGATCAAGCCTTATAGATACCCCAATTTCCAAAAGAATGAGATAGAGAGGCAAGTGGCTAATATGCTTCAGAATGGAATTATGCAATACAGTACTAGTTCATTTGCAACTCCAGTCTTGTTAGTGAGGAAAAAGGATGGAACCTGGCACTTCTATGTTGATTACAAGCATTTAAACACTTTAATAATCAAAGACAAATATCTAATACCACATATTGAGGAACTTTTAGCTGAATTATTTGGATCAAAAGTCTATTCCAAGATAGACTTGAGATCTAGATATCATCAGGTAAGAGTTAAAACCCAAGATGTGCATAAAACTGCTTTCCAAACACACAATGGCCATTATGAATTTTTGGTTATGCCATTTGGGCTAACCAATGCTCCTTCAACCTTTCAAGCCTTGATGAACAACATCTTTGAACCCTTCTTAAGAAAGTTTGTTTTAGTTTTCTTTGGTGACATCTTAATTTATAGTCCTCACCTAGAATCCCATCTAAATCATCTAGAAATTGTTTTAGTAAACTTGAGAAGTCATCAATTATTTTCCAAAAAGAGCAAGTGTGCTTTTGTTCAAAATAGGATTAAGTACTTGGGACATATAATTTCACCAAAAAAAAAGTGGAGATGAATGCTGCAAAGGTAGAGGACATGTTGAAATGGCCTGTGCCTAAAGATATAAAATCACTAAGGGGTTTTAGGACTGACAGGCTATTATAGGAGATTTATAAATGGATTATTGGCTAAACCTTTTACTAAGCTACTGAAAAAAGACAGGGATATCAATGGAACACAAGAGTTGAGAAAGCTTTTAATGAATTAAAAAAGAAAATGAGTACTGGTCTAGTTTTAAAACTACCAGATTTTTCTAAAACATTTATAGTGAAGACAAATGCATGCAATATAGGTATTGGGGTTGTACTTATGTAGAAGGAACAACCCGTGGCTTATCTCAGCAAGGTATTAAGTCAGAAAAACTTGGGATTATCTGTGCATGAAAAAGAGATGTTAGCAATGGTGATGGCTATGGGTAAATGGAAACAATTCTTGGTAGGTTATCACTTCATTATAACGACAGATCATCAGAGCCTGAAGTTTCTATTAGATTAGAAGTTGACTACTACTCTTCAGCATAAATGTTTTGCTAAGCTACTAGGCTTGGACTACGAGATTCAGTATAGAAAGGGTAAGGATAATGTGGCAGCAGATGCCCTTTTCAGAATGGAACAAACTGATGATAATGAGGAGAAATAGATGGAAGTCTTAGCTATTTCAGTTGCTCATCCTCAATGGTTGTAAGATGTTATTAGAAGCTATGATGACGATCAAGTTTGTAAAGATTTGATTGAATATTTGGCATTGTAGCCTCAAGGTATACCTGACTATAAGTATGTTGGAGGCATTATAAGGTACAAGGATAAAATCTATAATGGAAGTAGTCATGGAGTTAGACAGCAAATAATGAAGTCTTTGCATTTGAAGGGCACTTAGGTCAGCTTGGTACTAATTACAGAATCGGTTCAGTGTTTTATTGGCCTCTAATGAGACAGGATATTATACAATTTGTACAAAAGTGTGATAGTTGTCAGAGGAATAAACATGAAAATTTCCTTTACCCCGGGTTGCTTAATCTCCTTCCTATTTCTAATAGAATCTAGAACCATATTAATATGGATTTCATAGAATTTTTGCCTAAATTTGAGGAATATGATACAATTCTAGTGGTTGTTGATAGGCTATCTAAAATGGTACATTTTGTGGCTCTTACTCATCCCTTTTCAGCAAAAGAAGTGACACAAGTTTTTATGGAGAATATTTTTAAACTGCATGGAGTTCTTGCAACCATAACTTCTAATAGGGACAAGTTGTTCACAAGCATAGCCTATCATCCACAGACAAATGGCCAAAGTGAGAGATTGATTCAATGTCTTGAAACTTACTTGAGATGCATGTGCTAGGATAGACCTAATAGCTGGAGATAGTGGTTAGCTCTAACCAAATGGTGGTACAACACAAATTTTCATACAGGAATTAAAATGACCCCATTTGAAGCTTGTTACAAGTACAAACCAGTTCAGTAACCCTTGGGAATTATATGTGATTCTATAGTGCCAATAGCCAACAAATTAGTGAGGGACAAACAAACTATGGTGCAAGTACTAAAGAAGCATCTCCAACAAGCTTAAAACAGGATGAAGGAATTTGAAAACAGACATAGGATTGAAAGAGAGTTCAATGTTGGTGATTTGGTATATATAAAATTGCAACCATACAGGCAAAAGTCCGTGGAAGTAAGGAAGAAGGTGAAGCTGTCAGGCAAATGTTTTGGGCCTTTTCATGTAATTGAGAAGGTCGGTTCAGTAGCACATAGGCTTCAATTGCCTATAGGGTTGAGGATTCACCTTGTTTTCCATGTTTCTAAGCTGAAAAAGTAGGTTGTGGAGGATCAAACAATTATGACAACATTGCCACAGCTAGATGACGAAGATGAAATTCTTGTTTATCTTGAAGCTATTCTGAAACATAGGATCATAAGAAGAAATGAACAGTCAATTGCACAAGTGATGGTTAGATGGGTGAATCTGGGACCTAAAGAAGCAACTTGGAAAGATGCAAATTTCACTGCAGCTTAGTTCCCCAATTTCAAGCTCACATTTAACACTTCAGTTCATTCAGTCCTTAAGGGCAAGGATTTTGCTAAGGAGGAGGAAATTGTCAAAGACGAAGTCCTAAAGGGTGAAATTGGGTTGGATGAAGACAAGCGGGGTCCGAATGAAATTAAAGAAATTGAAGACGGCGTCATTCTACTTAAATAGGGGGCAGAAAGCAAAATAAAAAACAACGGTGCAGATTAAATGAAGCTATTTTGATCTAATGGCCATGGATTATTCTTGCAATTGAAGATAGGAACTATAAGTAGTGGAATAAAGTAGAGTGGAGTAGGCAGATTTTGTGTGATCTTTTTTTCCTTCTTAATTTTCAGATCTTTCTCCAATTTTCTTCTCTAATTCTTTAAGTCTTCTCTCCCCAATTTGGACTCTATTCTTGTTTATGACAATGGACTCTTTTTTGGGAGATGGAGAGAGTATATTCAAAATTTTCCACAACTTGTTCGCATTTTTTATTATGAATTATTAGATTAAGAATAATGAATCAACTTTATTTATCACTTTCTATCGTATCTTTCGATCATACAATTTCAGTCCACCAATTTAATTTTGCAAGTTAAATTTATATTGCGTGAGATATCGACTTTACAAATGTTAACCTAGAAATCCTAAAACATATTTTTTATGTTTGAAATTTGTTTTAGACGTACATATGTTATTTACTTTTTGTCGGATGTCGTCGGATGTTGTCGTGTTGATGAGTTTGCAAATATTCCAGGTTACTGGAGTAATTTATGTTCTGTAAATTAAATAGTTTAATTTATAGTGAAGAAAATCTATTTTTATCTTGACTCTCCATTTTAGTGTATAAAATAATGCCCTTTTGCATGAAACATATCATCAAAGATAATGTTAGAAAACTTAAATATCCAACTCAAAACTACTTAACAATGAATGAAGTGATTGAAGAATCTTATTAGTTGATACTTGATGTAAAAGTTTTTACAAAATCAATATAGAATATTGATTTTAACACAACGTTTCAAACATGACTCATGATTGAACTTATTTTTTTACATTCTCTCTCAAATATGAAATTTTTAATACCACTCTCAAATATCAGTCGGAATTGATTTGGGTACTAACCATTTTATCAAGCCAATGCATTAACTGATCTAAGTCATATTTGGAAGCCCATTGAACTAAGTTTTTTCCCAATTTGTTACTATTTTTTAAAAAATAGCAAATAGTGAGGTAGTCAATTTTGTTGGTACTAGGGGAGTTCACACCACTCCAAGCGCGGTGCCTTTTTATTCTGCCCAGTATTGAATTTTTTTTTAAAAAAAAAATTATTACATTATATTGATAGAATAAATTTAGTATTTTTTTGAATAAAATTAGTATTTCTTACATTCAATAAGATTAACTTTGAAGTTGGTACAATTTTTTTAAATTAAAAGTACAAAATATTTAATGCACAACTAAATGTATAATTTTATATTTTATCATTACTTTTTAATTTAAACTATACATTATCATTATTAATAAAGGTAATTTAAAATTTCACACCGAAAATGAACTTTATTTTTTGGACAAATAAAATTTTTAAACCTAAACTCATTTTTTGATATGTACGTTAATGATTTAAGAATTTAGCATAAACAAATGTTAATTTATAATTGTGTGGTAAGTATGAATTTATGTTATAATTTTATACAAAATTAAAATTTATTATTTAACTTGATAAAATTTTGTTGATTGGTAATAATTATTACAATAACAAATTCTCTTAAAAATGAACAATAAATTCTTTAATGAATAAATTCCCTTTAGTCATAAATAATATATTCCCACCGCGAGCTACAACATAGAATTAGTAATCCATTCATGTAAACAAAATGAAATAGAAACAAAGAGGAGCAAATTTGATGCTAAAGGCACCTTTGAAAGGTGCAAATATTCAAGAATACAAGGCAGGGCAGTTAATTTGGTTTTGGAACCATTGCATTTTCACTTTTAGTAGCTTCTTCAGGTCGGATCATTCCCTTCCCCTCTTCTTCTTCCCCAAAATGTGATTTTGCGCTTCATTCTCTTGCTGCTTATGGTGGTTGATACCAGGAGTAGTTTTTCATCCATCATTGTAGTATAAAGGAATAAACAGGTGATTCCTCATATCAAAATTCTTTATAAAAGTAATAGCAAAGTTTTTGACACTACATTTATTTGAGCAACAGAATGCATAAAACTTTTTCACCAATATGCATAGTTTTGAAAAATGTTATCATAAAGAGCAGGAAGAGTAAGAGTAATAAAAAGAGAATAATAAACCCTACTTTGGAGATAAAGCAAAATGGCAGTTTAATTAGGTGAACTCATATAGCCGTTACAAACCAAATATGCTAAACATCCATTAAGTAAATTTTTACAAATGTGATGCGGTCCGTGTTCCTTGTCACCGGTGCAGTCAACAGCTCTAGAAAATGTGCTCCGAATCTGAGAAAGATAAACCATCATAAACTCAATACTTAGGAATCAAAACTTATGATGTACCTTAATAATGTCGACTGCTGGAGTAACTGAAGCACCAGAATCCCTAAAGTAATGTTTAGACTTTAGTTTATTTATAAAATTTAACTGATCAATAGACGTTGAGGTCTATCAAAATAAAGCATAAATCATCAGTTACAAAATCTTTATATTTGTCATAAACAAAATAAAATAAACAAGGGATCCATATCTTTAGATTAAGATGCAAAATTGTTGATTCCAACACCATTATTGACAAATTTGAAAGAACTAATACACCCTTCAGCGTCTAGATATGTACAAAGTTGGAGGATGAACAAGATTAAGAAAATAGACTCCTTTTGCTACAAAGTCTATGCAGGAAGAGAATGAGGAACCCGGAAAAAAAGGGTAGAATAACAAACAGAAATTCATGATTCATGAATTTGTTCTAAAAGCATGTCATATGATAACTACAGCTTTACTAAGATGGAATAACAAAAATCAATTTCGTCAAAGGAGCATACAAGAGGATGAAGTGATAAAAAATTGTGTTCAAAGGATCAAAATCATTGTCAAACAAAAGAAGAAGAGGAAGAAGTAGAACTTAAAAATAAATAAATAAATAAAACTTACCAGAAATGGTTCAACAACATCCACTTGACAAGGCCACAAAGAGAAAAGAAAATAATACACAGAGAAGAAGCTAATACTTATTAAGGATACTTCCCAGTAGAGGGAGTCGAACCATACATTTTATGATTTAAGAAAAATATTAAAGTGAGGAACAGATAGTAGCATAAACAATTGACAAAAACACAATATCACTACCTACAAAGGTGACAATAATATAGAAAAATAAGACTTTGAAGAGGAAAAAAATCATATTTCGATATGAAGTGGATGACAATGGGGCAAAAACAAAGAGAAAGGTTCCATGATTACTGACGACATATAACAAATTGGAAAAAAGAAGGAAAAGTTCCAGTGGCAGAAAAGTGAAATAGAAGAAATTGGGCCACGCTAAAGATGCTAACTTAGAAAGAAAATGTGAGATTTTTTTTTTTTTTTGTCTTTCTTCCCTATTTATTAAGGGTTTTTTTCCTCCATGTTAGAGGCTTTTTATTTCTAGTTTGATTGCATGGCTATTTAACGTATGCGGTGGTAATTTAGTTATTGAGCTATTCAACTTATGTGGTAGGATCATGAAAGGCATAGAGCAAGCGTTATGGACGAAACTCGTGAACTGGGTTCCCATTCAGTGGTGTTTAATTTGCATGACTTTTTGTGATTCTCTAGTATAGGCCAATCAATTAGTTTGTATAAGTGTCTCAATTGTTATTGATGTACTGTTTAATATGCGCTAATCATATCAATTTTTTTACACGATCTTCTTATTTATTTTGTCTTGTTAAGTTGTGTACTATCCTTTATGGTTCAGCTATACGCTATGAATCCATAAAGATCATTTAACCTCTTTTGGTTAAATCTTGTAAATATTTTGTCATTGGCAATCAATAGAACTCTATCATTGATTAAAAAAAATAAATAAATAAAAGATGTGCAACTCAAAATGCCAAATTAGGAATGAAAAAGAACCAAGGTCAATCATAATTTAAAATTTGAAGACAAGGCAATAAAAAATTAAAGGTCAACCAATATTACAATCATACAGGAAAACAAAGTCAAAACGGAAACAATGAGTAATGTGGATGCTCAATGCAAGACAAGATCAAAGAAGATTTGGTTTTGCTCAGTATCGTGCAAATGCAATAAAGCTTTAGCGTCACTGATACATAATAGCCCCTTGTGTCACATAAATATAACAATGGAGAAATCAAGTAACAAAACATTTAAACAGTGTTTGAGTGCCTCTTTATTGGGTAATACTTAGAGTATTAATGACAATAAGTCCTTGTTATACTACTTTGTATTAAGTCTGCCAATGCTCCACTTCACAAGGAAGTCCACCATTTCTAGTGTAGTGCCTCTTGTCACAAATAGGACCAATTTTTCTAATCTATATGAGAATTATAACAAAAGAACACTCCAAGTCTGATACCAAAAAACTTTAATTGATGTAAAATGCATTTTTATTTTTTTAATATTGTGTTAAAAAATTTAAAAATTGTACCCAGTTGTCCATTGTGACTCAACTTAAAAGTATGACCCATTGCGGCCATATTACGCTGTAGTTACATTCCAATAAAGTTTAAAAATTAAATAATACTACTGTTCCTATCTCTAAAAAAATTCAGAGAATGCTTATTTAATTCTGTGAGAATATTCCTACTTACTAAAAAATAATCCTTTATGACAGTGCTACCATGCATGATTCAACCAACTATTAATTCCTATTTTTTGCTTTCATTTATTATTCTTTTAAATTCATCTCAGTTTTTCCCCAACATTACCTTTGCATAAAATTTATGTTTTAAGAGTATTGAAAAGTATTTTTTTACTAAGTATATATGATAAAATAGAATGAACATGTCCAACCTGCAACCAACCAACAGTACTAATTAATGTTGAATTCTCGCCAAACTGCAAATAATAATTACTTATTAGATGACACGCCAATATCACCAGTATTTCTCTAAAAGAAATTCGCTCCAAGTAAGTTTGAATATCTTATAAGTACATGATTTTATAGCAGAAAGGATTAGTGGTATGCATAGTTTGGTGTTTTAAAATATATTGTACGTTTTGTAAGACAATTTGCATTTTTTGATATATTTTCTATTTTATAATTATTATATTAAAAAATATAAAAACACATTTTGAAATACAATCCATACACACTTTTGATTTTAGTCATGTTTTCAATCTTCATTATAGACAAATTAGTAAAGAGCATAATGCTGATATCACCACTTATCAAAAGTTCAAATTATTATTATTTGTTGCTAATCATCATTCTTATATAAAAGGGAAAAGTTTGTTAGGCGGTTTTCATTTAATTATTATAATTATTAAGGATTAAATTATCTTTTTATTATCTTGTAATATTAATATTAATATCAATATTTAATAATTAGAATATGGCCAAAGTTCTAAATCCTACAAACTCTTAAAAATATCATCTATTTACTATCAATTAATTTTTAGTAATTTGAAGATGATTAAAATTCTTTTTCTTTTCAATAATTTAATTTTCATTGACATTTTTTTTGTAATTAATTATTTTTCTCTTTTCGTAGAAATTATAAAAGAATTTTAGCAGTAATATCTATTTCTTAATTATTTTTACTCTTTCTTTTTCTTTTATGACCTTATCCAGTTCCAACCCCACACCCCCCCCCCCCCTTCTTAATTTGACATGTCTTTTTGTGCTTTGAATTTTGGGTCACTATAAATTATATTTTTGTAGGATCATTTCACACTTGTTTATAAGAGTTTTAATATTTTGTTTATGATTTTTTAATTTGTTTTATATTTTTCTTTCTAGAGATTAATTATTTAATTTATCTATATATAAAATTTAAAAAGATTGTAGTGAAATATATAATAAGAATTATGATAAAGTCAAAGTTACAATTAGTTTTATGATTTATATGCAGAGAGTTTATGATTTAGAGTTTTATATTTTGTACTATTTTTTTAAATTATAATAATTATTTAAAAGTTTTAGTTTAAAATATTTTTCTTATGAATTCATATACTTTTATTCAACAAATATTATTTCATACTTTTATTAATTTTAATTGTTAGAAAATTTTTCTTTAATATTTTTTAGCACTACCTCTATCCCAAAAAAAAAAAGAGTCCACTTTGATTTAGATACAACTTTTTGTTAGTTATTAGGTACAACTCATTTAATGTACTATTAAATGTATAATTTTATATTTTTATCCTTACTTTTAAATTTTTAGTATACATAATTATTTTTAGTAAAGGTATTTTAAAATTTTAGTTTAAAAATAGACTTTTTTTTTAGACAAGAAAAAGTAACAGAGAGAGCATTTGCTTTATCAACAAAATAATGAACATGTGATGACTTACATGGAATACTGAACTAGAGCTATAATAACATTGTCACTAATTATTAACATATAGTATTAAAACACAAACAAGAGGTTTTTGGTAATGACATGTGGACACTATATTTCCCTTGGTTCATGCTTGTAGCTTGCCACATTTGCTGAAATAGATTACCCGTAGCACACGTGTTCTCCGCGTCAGAGTGTACCTCACTGAGTTTGTTCCCAACAATTTGACTACTCCTCTCTCCGTCTCTACTTTCTCCACTTCGAGTTTACTTTCATTCTACCCGTTCAACAAAATTTTTTGCCTTTTTTTTCCCCACAAATGTTGTTTTTCCACTCATGTTCTTCTTTGATTCTAATGTTCTTCGATTCTAAAGTTGCCCTAATTTGTTTTTTCTTTCCGTGACGGTCCAGTTCTTTTCAGTCAGTGAAGAAACCGAGCCCTAATTTGTTATTTCTTTTCTTGACGACGAAGAACTGATTCTAATGTTGCCCTAATTTGTTTTTTCTGTCCGTGACGGACCCAGTTCTTCTTGGCCGACAAAGAAGCTGACCTAACGACTGTGACCATTTTGGAGTTGGGTGTCTCTGCCAGCGAACATACCTATGGTAGTGAAGGTGACCGTGAGGAAGAGAGTCTCAAATCTGCCAGCGAACAATCACTTTTTTTTAACTGCATTTGCTTTTTTTTTTTTGGTGGTGTTATCTCACTAGATTTGGTTTATTTTTGCAATTTTGGGCCATTAAGACGATCGGTATTCCGACCCATGACGGATTCAACCCCATTGACTGGCAGGAGGTTTGGTCCGAGAAGAGGAAGGTACTTTTTAAATATTTTTTTTGGTGGTGTTATCTGACCAGATTTTTTTTTTTTTTTTTAGTTTTGTATCATTGAAACGATCGATATTCTGACCTGTGACAGATTCAGCCCCATTGACCGGTGGGAGGCTTAGTCCGAGGAACTGAAGGTACTTTTTTTTTTCTTTTTTTTTGTTTTTGTTTTGTGGTGTTATCTAACCAGATCTGTTATTTTTTGCAGTGTTGTGGCTGTGAGGCAGTCAGTCTTCTAACTTGTGTTGGAGCCAATCCTATTGATTGGTGGGAGGCTTTGTCAAAGGAAAGGAAGGCAGTTTTTTTTTTCTTCCAGAAAAGCAAAATTGTTTTTCCAATGTGGTTTTACTATTAAATGTCCTCACTACATCCGTTTGAATAAGGGAAGCTATGGTTGTTTTTCTGCCCTAATGTCCATAATTTTTAAACATTTTTTCCTGCACGCAAAGCCCTAACCACATTCATTGTAGGTATTCCCAAATCTTGTGTCAATGGGAGTTACAGTCGCATGCCTTGCTCAGGTGGCAACGAATCAGCTGGTCACTGATTTGAAAAGGCTAAGAAAATTAATTGCCTTTTGTTAGTTTTTTTTTTTTTTTTGGTATCTTTTGTGTTGTGTTATGTGTCTATCCATGGGTACATGCATTAATGTTATGTGTTTTGGGGCTGTACTTTGAAATTGTGTTTTGTGGTTTGGGGCTATCTTTTGAGATTTTTAACTTCTCGATGGGTTGAATCTTGTCAAATCTTTTGTTTCTCTCTTATCTATGTGTGTATGCCCATTGTCCAATGTGTAAGTATTTGTTTCCTCTTGTCTTTCCATGCTAAATGTTGTCAACTCAAGATTGACTTCATTTATTACATAGCCTTCTTTCTAATCACTTTATCTGTTAGTTTTTAAGGAAAAAAGAGCCATGTTTCTTTTGTTTGCTTCTTATTTCTACCATTACTTTTCTTTTTTTCTTTTTGTCTAACCATGTGTTTAGGGTTTGCAGCCTTCTCCAATGTGTTTAGGTGTGGTTTTCCTTCTTTTTTTTCCTAATCTTTTTCTTCTTTTTCTTCTATGCATTGGTATTACTCTCTTGCCTCTGGTTCGTTAAATGAGCTTGCCTTCTATGTTCCTTACTGGTATTAATGTTGAGGGTTGTTTACTGCATTAAATAAATGATTTCTAAGGTAGCTCTTCATTTTTGTTTGACCATGCATTGCTATTACTCTTTTGCCTCTAACTGGTTAAATGAGTTTGCATTCCTTTTACCTTATTGGTATTAATGCTGAGGTAAATGATTTCTAAGGCAGCTCTTCATTTCTGTTTGAATGTGCATTTAGGATCTATGTTAGCTTTATTTATGTTAGTTTTCCCATTAGATTTTTATTCTATTTTTACTGTAGTGCACCTTTATTACACTTATCCCCTTGATTCATCTAATGGCCCTTCCATCTTTTTCTTCGTTTGTATTAACACTATGGTTATTTTTGTGCACTGAATTAAGATCAAAACAACATTACCTGTGTGATTTTGCCTTTTACAAAAATGGATCTTCCTTTGATTTCTCTTTCTCTGTTGCATTGTGCCTGCTACTTTGTTTTAGGTTCCCCCTATTGTGTGCTAACTTTTGTGGTCATCTTTCCTTGCATCATGTTCCCTACTTTTACATAATCAAACTCTTTTGGACACTTTTTCCTCTGTTCACTTACTATATTTCTTTCTGTGGAATGCCTTTGCGTGATTTGTTATCATTGGTCTATGGTATTTGCTTGCCTTTTTAAATGCCTTTGTGGCATTTGTAGTTGCTTTCTAATAATTGACTATCTTATATAATGGATTCCATCTTCAAATATGTTTTTTTTTTTTTTACAAACTGTTGTCCGTTCTATTTTCATATTTTCTTTTGGGACTTTTTATACATTTTTCCTAAAGGAAAAAAATGTACAGCCAAAAGACATACCATGTGCGTGTGTGTGTGAAGAGTTTTAGATAAAAAAATTGTCTCGCGCTGTGTTTGGAAAACCATTATGTGTTCCTTCTTTTGTGTGCAAAAACAAATCATCTCTTTTTTTTGGAAAAACAAATGCCTGTTTCTTTTCGGATATTTTCTCTTATTAACTTTTCTTCTGTTTATATAAAAATGGGAAATACAAAAACAAAGGGATGGTTTTTGTCCACTGAAGTAAAATGAAAACCTTCTTCATTGTGTTTAGGTGTGATTTTCCTTCTTTTTTCTTAATCTTTTTCTTCTCTTTCTTCTATGCATTGTTTTTACTCTTTTGCCTCTGGTTGGTTAAGGAGCTTGCATTCTTTTTTCCTTACTGGTATTAATGCTGAAGGTTGTTTACTACATGAAATAAATGATTTCTAAGGCAATAGGAAATACAAATACAAATGGATGTTTTTTGTCCACTAAAGTAAAATGAAAACCTTCTTCATTGTGTTTAGGTGTGGTTTCTCTTCTTCTATTGCATTGTGCCTTGCTGCTTTGTTTTAGGTCCCCCCTGTTGTGTGTTGACTTTTGTGGTTGTTTTTCCTTGCATCATGTTCCCTACTTTTACATAATCGAACTCCTTTGGACGTTTTTTCCTATGTTCGCTTCCTATATTTCTTTTTATGGAATGCCTTTGCATGATTTGTTAGCATTGATCCGTGGTATTTGCCTGCCTTTCTAAATTCCTTTGCACCATTTGCAATTGCTTTCCAATAATTGACTCGTTTATATGATGGATTCCATATTCAAATATGTTTTTTTTTCATAAACTGCTGTCCGTTCTACTTTTATACTTTTTTCCTAGACTTTTTATACATTTTTCCAAGAGCAAAAAAATGTACAGTCAAAATACATACCATGTGTGTGGGTGTGTGTTTGTGAAGAGTTTTAGATATAAAAATTCTCTCGTGTTGCGTTTGGAAAACCATCATGTGTTCTTCTCTCTATGTGCAAAAACAAATAATCTCTTCCTTTTGGAAAAACAAATGGCTGCTTGTTTTTGGATATTTTCTCTTCTTAACTTTTGTTCTGTTTATATAAAATGGGAAATACAAAAACAAAGGGATTTTTTTGTCCATCAAGTACAATGAAAACAATCTTGTTGTGTTTTCGAGCTTCCTTCTTATTGTGCTGTGAAGTTCTGTTCCTTTAATACATTTCTCTTGTTTATTTACATTGCATACTAATTGCTTTTTTTCCTTTCCTTTTCTATATATGCATTCAATGCAAACTGAATGTCAATGGTCAATGCAAAACTGATTAGCTTATATAGTTATGCTTCGAGAGATAAAGTTTCTTTTCGTATTACTCTTTATGTGCAAAGTTCTATTGTATATGGGTTTTTTGCTTCTACTCCTCTTGTGCCAAGTACAACACTCATGTTTTTGAGATTAGTGGAAACAAAATATTTGATGCATGTGATGAACATATTTATTGAACGGTCGATAACTTTAATTGTGATCTGATTGCTTCACAAATGTAAATATGAATTGAATACCGATTGCCTTTTTCAAAAATATATTTCACTAACTACTACCTTAATAGCTTCAGAATGAAAGCTGTTTTTTCTTTGTTTTTGACCCATGTTCATCTACCTAACAAATTTTTACTTTTTTATTTATTTTTTTCTAGTTGTTAATTGGTTTAGACGATTACTTATTGCAAGTATCTTTGAAGTGTGTGTGTATGCTGGATTCTAACCAATCTTTCCTTTTGACATTTGCATCACAATGGGTCCCAATGATTGCGCTGTCTACTGAATTGTGTGTTTAGTAAGCTTGCTATTGGCAAGGTAAAGTACTTTTTCAATTGCAAGCCTACCACATGGCTTGTTTTTTAGTGTTTGCATTTCCTATTGCAACCTCTGCTCCAACTCTATACTTATTGAGTTCCTACTATTTTACACATGTTCTCTTCCTTTTTGAAAGATTGTAGTAGAATAACAACAAACTACGATTGTTTCCAAAAAGTTTGTCATCCATTTCACCCATGCGTTTTTTTGCATATTTTTTCCCTTGTGTGTTGCAATTTTTCTTTTTCTTCTATGTTAATTGTAATTAGCTTGGGTGTTTGTTTGCTTGGAATGTGAACTATTGTGCTTTTAGATTCTAATCAATTAATTTATCCCTGCCTATTCATTCTTTGTTCATTTTTTTCCCTTTTCTTAATTTGTGTTGTGTATTGCAGGCAAGGTTGTTAAAATCGTGAGTCAACTCGTACAATTTTACAATTTTACGAGCTAAAATCAAGTGTCCGATTCAGATTGTGTTTAAAATAAAAAAATGGTAAAATCATATAAAATCGCAATTTGACACTTAAAATTGTTAAAAACATGCGTGCTAACCGATTCCACCAAAAACGCAGGTTTCATGTGCATTTAATATTATTTTTCTTTCAAACCAAGAAAGAAGAAATACTTTGTGCGCTTTGGTCAAGGGTTTTTTTTGCAGCGCTCTCTCTCTCTCTCTTCGTGTAGCTCTCCCTCTTTGTCATAGTTCTCCCACTTTGTTGCAGTTCTCCCTTGTCGCAACTTTTTTCATCTTTCTACAGAGCTCCTTTACTTCCCTTTCCCTCTCCTCTAGCAATTTTTTGGGCCAACACTTCTCTATTCCCCTTTGCCTGTTGCAAGTACGCCACCCCTTTTTATTTTTGTCATTTTCATATGTTCTTTTGTCCATTGTGCTTTGCTATGAATACTATATAAGTTAGTTCCTTTTCGAAAGCTTTGGATTATGTTTTTTAGTTATTTTGCCCAGTGTTATTAGACTCGGATCGGATCAACCGGTTCAACCGGTGAACCGGTCCCTAGACCGGTCCGATTCATACATTAGATCGGTCCTCTTTTTTTTTAAGTAATTAAAACGACTTCGTACACACACACATGGAGCCAACAAATTCAAAGGACAGAAGCAGTGTTGGACCGGTCCTGTGACTCCTGTCAGCTGCGATGTGACGGGCGCGCACCACGTGTAAATCATGTTGCAAATCCTTCTTCGATTTGCAACGGCCATTTCACTTTTTTTTTTCTCTTTTTAAAAACAAATTTCACTAACAAGTATAAAATATTTTTCTCTACAAATTGACATGCACTTTGCCTATTTTTGGTACAAGATTTGATTTTTTTAAATATAATATAAATGTAAAATATTAAAATAATAATATATTTATCTTTAAAAAATATATTAATAATTTTTTTCATATTAATATTAAATTTCAATTTTGATTTCATTTCCTTTATAACCAAAAATAATACTAAACAGCATAATTTCTAATTTTATAATTGATTTTAAATTTTTTAATATTTTCTCTATATATTAATATTATTTTTATTTTTTATTAATTTTATCATTGACCCACGGTTGAACCATTGATCCGTTGACCCGAAGCCTCGACCGAGTCAATAACCGGTCCGAGTCTGATAACTATGATTTTGCCTTTTTTGGTATTATAGGGAGTGGTGCTATTGAAATCTTTGTTTTAAGTTGGAAAAGGAAAAAAAAAAGTTGTCTTTCTTTGGTTAATTGCATAATTGAATTTTGTATATTAATTGTTTCAGAATGGGCCTTCTTCAGATGAAGTGTCAACATTTTGTATTAAACAAATTTCTGTCATCACTGTGGAGGGGTTTGTTATTGTTAATTGGAACCAAGAACATTTAAGGGCATTTGGGAAGTTTCCTTGTGAATGAATTAAGGTTTTGCTAATCTCTATTCCTTGGATTGGCATTATATTAAGTATGATATTAAACAAAAGCTCATTATCTCATCTTTCTAGTTATATGAGATGAAAAAGTTTTAAACTTGATAGTTGTTTCTTGTTTCAAGCAAGTCTCCTTTTATGCATTTGCCTATAATTTGTGCATTCCAAGTCAAGATACAAATAAAGTACCTCGTTTCTCACTTGTAATGATCTCTAGTGCCAATTTCCTTAACTATTCTTAACAAGCTGCACTAATGTTGTTACAAGCAACAGTAAAGCATGACTTTGTTGGCTTCTATGGCACTTGTCTGAAGAAATACATGTTTAAGTATGTTTGAACTTTGTGGTATTGTTTAAATATGTGTGACTTGAATGATTGTGTAATCATTTAGAAATTAACTTTTATTATGCATGATTGTTAATGAATTATGATTGTTATTAATTTCTAGGTGTGATTGATAATATTCTCTGTTTGAAATTTGTATACTTTTTATAAGTTTGAACATGTTTATAATTTATAAATTTAACATATATTATATAAAATATATTTATTATATTATTTTTCATATTTTATAGGATCTTTTGATTTTACAATCCGATTTTGTGAACCCTCCACCAATTTTTCATAAAAACTCGAGGTTAACAACCTTGATTGTAGGAATAGCATTTTGCTAGAAACTTATTGCTAGTTTACTTAATACTCCTTCTTATAACAACAATGTTTCTTCCTCCTGCTGCTTGTAGTATATGTTAGGTTCGGGATTGTTTGCGATTTGAAGTTTTCTCTCCATTACATCTATCAGTTTTCAATGATTATATGTTGCTTCGCAATCATTTGCTGCATCTTTATGCTCTATTTTATACTGTTCGGTACACGACATCATTTGTTTTTCTCTTTTGTTTAAAAATTTGTTGCCATTTTTTATGCACTTTTTTCCTATTTTGAATTCTATTTGTGGCCCTAATCAATTTTCTAGTTTAATTTGCTTCAATCATGCATACTTTGTATGTATCAATTTAAATGGATGTGAATGCTAAGCATTGAAAGCAGTGCGCTGAAATGGCGTTGCATAAAAAGACCGACATTCTGCCTAGTTGTAGGAAGGCGTGCATACATAAGAAAAAACCACAATATATTAATCCTAAATCTACTATTAAATTTAATGGCTGCACTCATATCTTGAATGTTTCGAGTCAAGCTGTGAATCATGCAACTATTTTTGTCGCACAACAGAAGTAGTGAATCGTGGACAAGAAGATTTATCCTCCTTTATGACTACACCTTTAGGCCATGTGGAAATAGGGGTTTCCTTTCCTCATTATTTTCTATCACTTAGTGATGATGTGACTTCTTTTCCCTCTAAATTGTTTAGTATTAATGTTCAAGCAAAACTTGCTAGGCAGAGAAGATATCAACTTTTGCATAATTCTAGACTTCCTCGTCGTTTAGGTAGCAAGTGCCACCGAAACAACCAAACTAAAAATTTGTTTTTCTCTAATGAAAGTGTAGCACATATAGGTAGGTGCTCGTGCTTTTGGGTTTCCTTGATGTGTAATAAGAAATAATCTTTTTTCCTACATAATTTTACTCCATTCCGTGTCGCTAAATGGTCATATGTTTATTGTCTTCTTAGGTGTATTGCGTAATCCTAACCCACATTCTAATGCACGACTTAATCCTTCGGCTGATATATTGGATAACAATGTATCTTATTATGATTTGTTTAGCAATCGTGCGTCTTTGACGATTGAAACAGTATAGCATATTCTTTTTAAGTCTTCTTCTAATTCTAAAGGTAAATCTAACTAACCATGGTAGATTGTATTTGTTTTACTTGTTATTTGTTATTTGTGATGGGTAGAATATAAACCGTGGCATATGAACATTTGAGTTATTAGGAATTGCAAGGAGAACCAATCAAAAAAGAAAAAAAAAACTTTTCCACTTATCCAAATTCCTGAAAATTCTATGATCCTTCCTAGTGTTCCTAATGGTTGCCATTGAGGGGCTAAGAGGTTCTATTTGGAACCTCCATCTTTTTGTTTTGCAGGAGGCAAGGTATCAATAGTGATACCTGCCATGCCATATGCACTTCAACGTTTACTTACGGTTGAAGATCAGGAATCTGTTCATTTTAGAAAAAACATTAGGACTTATAACAACAATTTAGCCTCACGTCCCTTGGGGCAAAGTATAATAGGGAATCAACTAAAATTTATAGAGAAATGTACACTTTTAGGGTTCAGGGTTAGGTCTATCATTTTCTTGATAGCCTTTCACCAAATGACAAAGAAAAAGTAATTAGTATCTGTTCAGTGAAATTGTAAGTGTACAATATCAACAAGTAATAAAGTGATGAGTAGAGTATCGTTCCCACAAGGATTGTTTAAAACTAACCAATTACTTACCAATATGATTAATTCAACAACAAGCTAGCCAATTAAATTGTTTTATGGTAAATTAAACTAAAGAAGGAAAAATTAATAACAATTGATAAAAGCAACAAATAAGATGTTAGAGATTTTGATTTCACTTAATCAATCCTAATTAACTCTCTTGGCTTGTCATGCAATTAAATTAAATTCCAAATTATGATGGTGAAATTTCCCTAATGTAAATTAATAGCCGGCATCAGTCTAATAACCCTATTTAGATTAAAATCAACTCACACTTGGTCTAGGTGAATTTAGATTTCTAAATGCATTAGGAACTATGGAAATTTTCGGATTTAATCTAAGTAGCCACGACTTAGTTTTACTACCGAAACCACATGAACAACCTAGATTATTACGGTCTAAATTGAATTCACGGTTTAATATCACATGAGCACATGCATGTTATCTCCACACGGTATCAAACAAGCATAAAAAATCAATTAGATGGTGATCAATTACCTAAAAGCATTAAGGACATGATATTAAACTCATAATTGAAATATAGGTTGCATGAACAAGTCTTAAGAATTAATTATTCATGATTAAGATCCATTTAATCTCTAACAAAAGAATTTAGAACATAATGAAATTTAGACTAACAACAAAAATAAAAGTAGACATAACTAAAATTAGAACAAATTCTGAAAATTAAAATAACTATATTTAATAAATAAACAAAAACTATAAAACAGTTAATACTTGAAAATAAACCACAACTAGAAGTTCATAACAAAACACAAGAAATTAAATTACTAAAATTAAAGACAAGAAAAAGAAAACTAAAATTGCTAAACTAACTAATTAAAGTAAGAAAAGACAAAACCAAAGACTTAGAAGTCAAAACAATCTTTTGCTGCCTTATGTTCTTTTCTGCCCGTGAGCTTCCTAAAGGAAAAAGAAAATTTGCTGTTGGCTTTGTACCCAAGTCAAGCTTGGCGGCTGAGCTTCTAATTGCATAATAAACTATTGAAGACAACAAGAACAGAACAACGACGAATTGACGGGAAAAGAGTGAAGAAGAAACAAGAGGATGGCTGAAATTCTGCTAAGAAAAACCGAGAGCAGCTACTAGAATTGCTAAAGAAACCCGAGAGCAGAAAATCAAGAAGAAAGACAGGAAGAAAAGTGGGAAGGACAGGAAAACGGAACAAGAAAACGACTGAAGTTTCTGCTAAGAAAAACTGAGAGGAATTACTGCAAGATTCAGAAGAAAATCGAGGAGAGGAACTACTGAGTATTCCCGAGAGGAAGCTGCTGAAATTCTACTGAACTACTGAAAAGAAAAGAAAACAAAAGAACGAAGGTTGGCTGCTTCTAAACCATTAACAGAAAAGAAAGAAAAGAAAATGACGTGATTTGCTAAACAGAAACTAAAAGAAAAAGAATGGATGCATTCTACTACTACTCCTAAACTAATGAAAGAAAAACAAAGGAAAAGAACGGTGGTTGCTGCTCTTATCTCCCCTCGGCTGTGTTGTTTATATAGAGCAAAAGATTGGCTGTTTCTTCCTAAATTCTACAGACCCGAATCCTTCTTTGTTTTGTTGTTTGTCTTCAACTTGAAATCGGTCTCTTTTGTTTCCAAATCCCAGTCGACTTTTGTTTCCAAATTTTAGTAGCTTTCCTATCTTTGTTTTGTTGTTGCTTCCTTCAGAAATCAAGAGGTGGGGTGCGGCTGTTTTTGTTTCTTAATTGTGCAACATGGTTTCTATTTCTAATTTGTAACCCACTTTGTTTCTTTCTTGCAGCTCGGCTCCTCTATTTCTAATTTGCAGCTGACTTTCTTTTCTCTTTTGACTGAACAATGCTTTTTGTCTTCTTCCTAGTTGCAATTGACTTGTATTTCCTTTTTGTAACATTCTTGCAGCTAAAGTCTCTTTTTGTTCTTCCAATGGTGCGGCTGCTATCTTTTTTTTTTTTTCAGCTCGGCTCTTGGTTTCTTTGTTGCAGCCAAAAGAGTCTTCTTTCTCTTTTTGTTGAAGTAAATTGGTCAAGCTTTGATAAACTCTCTTGGCTATAAAGTAACAAAATAATTGGTTAATCCTTTGTTCTCAAATTAGAATAAAAATTCAAGATTAAGCTCAAAAATTCTAAAAATATTAGAAAACTCAGAAATCATAAAATCAAAGGATAATTTGGCCAAAATATGTAAAAAAAAATTAAAACACAAGCCAATTTCTAACCAAAATAAATAAGAAAAGCCTACATAAAATAGAGTTATCAGTATCCAATTCTACTTCTATGACACTGAAGAGGAACTATCCCAATGAGTTAAATCTTCTAATAAATTATGTGAAACAACTTTACGCCTACTTAAGTAAATTTTAGAGGACAATCCCTATTGTAAGTTCTCAAAAAACAATAGGCATGTTCCGAATTTGGATGATTGCAAAATTGTCCTTAATTCTTACCCAAACTTAGATCAACGCCGATATAATCTTCCCGCTTGTAACTAAGTGGGTGCTATATTTTTTGAAAATAGTATAAAAGCTTTTTCAGAGAGTAGAAGTGCACATATTCAAATATATAGCGATTCTAACACAAGCCATAGAATTCGACACTATTTTGGATGTTATGATCCCCTTTAGTACCCATTGTTATTTCCTTGTGAGGAACCTGGTTGGCATAATAATATACAAAGAAAGTCCAAAAAAATAAACAAATAGAGAAAAATAAATCCTAATGAAATGCTTCCAGCATTGATCTTCCAACTATGCAAACCCCAGAAGATTTGCTAGCATATGAAGATGCAAGTAAGTAATTCTTTAGTACACTACCATGTAACTTTTACTGTGTAGTACTTAATATATTTTCCATAAAATTAACTACTTTGTAATCCTTCCATTTTAGCCCTCAAAAGTGGAAAGAAGAGAAATGATCGTGTGTCCACTAGAGAGTATTACTGTTACAGATTTCATATGAAAGGCAATGACCGATCAATGCTATTACATGCAATGCAATTATTGCAACAATTTGTTGTTGATGTGTACATAAAAATAGAAACATGTAGGTTAGATTTCCATAGAGTCAAACAAAGAGAAGTTAGAACAGAAATATTGCAAGATGTCTTTGATAGTATTTCAACTGGCCAATTTAGTGGCTCTAATGTGGGTTGCATGGTTATTTTGCCAGTTTCTTTTGTAGGTGGACCTAGAGATATGCGTCGTAGATACTTAAATGCTATGGCTTTGGTTCAAAAATATGGCAAGCTTGATCTTTTTATCACCATGACTTGCAATCCTAATTGGGAAAAAAATACAAAAAAATCGAACTAATAAAGAGACTCCATTTGATAGGCTAGATTTGTTAGCTAGAATGTTTAGAATAAAATTTGAAATACTTCAAAAGAACTATTGCAAAAAAAAAAATCTTTGAAAATGTAGCAACATGTGTTCATGTGATTGAATTTCAAAAAAGAGGCATGCCTCATGCTCATTTATTACTAATTCTCAAACCACAATTTAAGCAATTGAATCCTGAAGCATATGATAAAATTGTGTCTGCAAAATTTTTTGACCCAGACACATATCCTCATTTATACAATCTTGTCCTTAAACAAATGATTCATGGTCCATGTGGCCAGATAAACGAGACTAATTTATGCATGCGAAATGGTAAGTGCAAAAATCACTATCCTAGGGATTTTGGTGAACAAATAATAGAAAAGTAAGTGCACAAAATTTCGGTTGTTACTTGAATCATTGTGGAACTTATCGTCATTTGTTGACTACATGAATCTATCCTCAAATACCTGTTTTGGCCTTTATTGTAATATAGTATTTTGCCATGGTTTTTCGTGTTGCCGTCAGGCTATTCTTTAGGTCATTTATTCACTGCCTAATTTTGTGCTCCTAAACTATTTAGTGCTTTGTAGAAGAGAAGTTTTGGGAGTTTCAAGAACATATATTTCAAATCCATGAAATAAATGCATATACAAAAATTGCATTTCTTCCTTTTAGTTGTTCAAGTATATTTTCTGGGATAATTTCAGTGGCTGATGGTATAATTACAATTATTCTTACTGGTTGCAAAAACTCTCAAAAAAAATAAAAAAATGAACATCCAATTCTTTCATGGTGTTAAAAGAAATATTATTCCTTTTCTATTATTTGCTCCTGAAAATGTGCATTATTTTTGCCCTAAGTTAACTCCACTATTATATTGTTATAGTATGAGAACGGTCATGCTATCCAAATAGAATGAGTTTGTTAAGAATGAAGGAACTAATATTGTTCAAGGTTTGAACAATTTCCTAGTAATTATCTGTCGTGAGGTTAAAGTTGTCTATTGTAATGGTACTGTATGCCAATATTAATCTCATTATTTTTGCCTTAATTTATTTATCACTCTGTTGCTTCGTCCTCAATGTTTACTTTCATAGCTACATATTAATACAACTCAAAAATTCATATTATAGGGACAACTCTAGAACAAAATATGACTCAATTATTCGGTCAATCCCCCAAAAGAAAGCGCATTCGCATGAAAAACTAGTGATGCAACCATATATTAATTTATACCGTCTTTATTTTCAATGCTTTGTTACGAAAATTGTCTTTTGCTATGGATCGTGTTGAAAGAAACAAGGAGATGTTGTTTGACTTTGTCATCAACAAGACCTATTTCAAAAGTGCTCCAGAGATATCTATACAGTCATATAAGAAAACTCGCCTTGTTGCTAGCATAATCCCATTTCAAAATGTATGTATTCATGCTTAGCCCAATGATTTGTGCAATTGTAGAGGTGCATTTATACTTTCCTATTCATTGACCACAGTTTATTTCAATGTACTTGCAGAATGTGCTTGTGAAGGCACAACTTTCATTCAGGAACATTTGCCAAAAGTATTGGTACATGGTTTGTCCTAAATGCTTTCCAATCAACATTTTCACTTCGACATGAAGAATACACTTGTAACCTATATTAATTAAGACAAATACCAAAACCAAGGTAACTTTAGCTCTTATTCATTTTTCATTTTCAATTTAACTTGATTCTATAGTGGCCTGATTAATGGTTCACTAACAAGTGTAGGTTTGAGGTCAATGTGATTGATAATAGTAGTATAATTATAGTTTCAATTTTTGGGACTTGGCTGAAAAGTTGTTAACATTCTCAGCTAGCAAAGTCATGGAATAATAAGCAAAGAATTTCTTTTCTTCAAATAAAGAAGGCTACAAGTTATTGTCTTTCACATGTGTGGTGGTTGCCCAAAAATTCCAATATATATAGATATAAATCGTAGGATTAGGGTAAAACTTCTTCAAAGAGTTTTACTTGAACTACGAAATTCTAATCTATTTAGGATTTATAAATCTATTAGCTGCCAAACACAAGAATCCCATTCGAATTTGGTTTTCTTAATTTCGGTTTTTATAAATTAATAAAACCAAAATTGTTTTGGATTTATTAATACTAAAACCAAAACTAATTAGTTTCAAATTCGAATACCGTCTTAAATCGAAAAATCCTATAAAATCCTACTTGCATTAGGATTCTTAAACTTAACCAAAATTCATCATATGAATTTTACACTCCTTTTTGGATACGATCTATATGTGTGACCCAATAGGTTTTCATAACTTTGGTCATGACATAAAATCTATTTTATGCCATAAGCAGTGAGCGATGTCTAACAACACATCAAAACTACCCAAGTTATGAGAATGTTAGTAATTCGACATTACTTATCGTGTGATAGATATTACTTGTAATTCAATCATTTTGCCCTATATACCTTAATTGAACATGAGCCATGGAACATGTCATGCTCGCATAATTCAATCTTTGTGTTTCTTGATTTTTAAGTAGATTCATATAATCAAATGACCCCGATATCACATATCGACTCATTTGAGCACAGTCATGCATTTTATGGTCTCACTCAATCAATGGGTCCAAAGATATCCCTCCCCTTATATATGAGGGGCAAGTTTTATCTTGATCACTCAACATCCCACTACATGATTCATTGCATATTCAATTGTTACTTTTATAGTTCACCCCGTTACGAGTAATGTTTGGTAGTATCAAAACATGCAACTTCTCATGTTGAGATCTCTGATGACCTTAAGTCTAACGATCACATACATCATCATCACTATAAGATATGCTTATGACACTTTATATAATAATCTATGTAGCATTTCTTATGGTAGGTCGTCCAATACATAGTTCTCTAACATGTACCTATGTGTTGACTTGATATATCATATCATGACACATGTCATCAGTCATTATACATACTAGTTTTAATGCATTAACATTGTCCCATTAATAATAATAGTTTACTAGGGATAATTTTAGAATAATTAAATTCTAGGGACATTATTATATTTATTCATAATATGCAGATATAGAATTAAATATAATAATAATAAATTGCCATAAATTACAAGCGTAACGATATAATACTTTCCTAAACAATCATTGTATGATTGGTCTTTAAGGTATAATCCAAGAAAGCCTTCGCATTAAGATTGGCTATGACGTGAAGAAGCCATCGCACTTTCATGGGACTTATTCTTTCTTTTCTTTTTCTTTTTTTCCTTTTGTGTTGTGTTTCATGGCCGATCTTTGTTCATCTTTTAAATATCTTCTGTGATTGGCATTTTTTAGTCTGCTCGATGAATTGTTTTTTATCTATTCGATAGTTTTTTTTTTTGGCTTGCTCGATAATTTTTTGTAATGTTGGTGGCTCCAATTGACAGCTTACTATGATTTTTTTTGCAATTTTAACTTTAGAGATTATTATGTCTGTGTATTTTATTTGCCGCCTAATTCAAAGCAGTTTGAAGCTCCATGAATTTTTCCTTTTGCTGTCATGTCTTCTTATTGTCTTGTGGATAACTTATTGGCATGGTAAATAACAACATGGTCATCTCTATTCTTTAGCTATTAGACCAGCTCCTTTCTAATTATTCTAATCTATCAATTTCCTATGAAAAAGGCATCCAATGTACATTTGTATTGCTTTTATTTTCAGCATTTCTCTTGTTTTCTGTCTTGGCCATGCATGGTCTTTAGCCTTGTTCTGTTGTCTTTGTTTAGGTTTGTTTTGGCTTACTTGTCCCTCTTAATTTTTTTTGTTCTATTTTTTCGACAGTGCATTACTACTACTTTAGCCGTCCCTCTTCAACTAATAGCATGGGTTACTTTCTTGGGGAAGTAAGTGATACAATTTTTTAATGAGATTGTAAATATATAGGCCTTATAATGGTTATTGATTTTCTATGTAAATATTTAGATGTAGTAACAATTTGCTGGAAAATGTTTGGATGTGGACTGCTCTATTTGTAAAATTGTAAATTATTGTATTTCCACATTTACACGATACGATATTTATTGTTGATGAATTCTGATCACAATTTATTAAATTTCCTATTACACAACCTCCACAAAACAAGAGCTTTATTTAAAAAAAAAAAAAAACACTTCCTACCCTGCACACAATTTCAGAATTATCACAAGCATGTTTTGCTTTTTCCCGCACTATTTTCATATCTTTTTTTTGATGTTGACATTTATATTAGTAAACATGATTCTAAATTTAAAATTATGCAACCCATATTGTTGTTTCTAGTTTGATATTCCAATGTAAAAATTTCTATTTGTGTTCACTAGTCCTAATACAAATTTGTAGCTTTTATTTGTTTAGCTTTTCTCTTGCGTAGACATGTGACTAATCAGTTTGACTTGACAACTGAAACACAGCTGTAAAAGTAACAAATAGGTCACATCACCATCTACCACATTGTAAAAGCATTTCTATACAGTAGAACTTGCCATTCATTGTTTTTCTACAACATAAATAGTGGACTCAGGTGAAGTGATTCTATCTCTATCTTCTATTCTTTCACTTTGTAAAATTACTCCTTCCCAACTTCTCAACTATGGCCTCTATTTTTTCTCTTAGGACCAAAGAACTTAGAAGTTTTTACTTGGACCTATACTGCACCAGCTTGATTCATCAATAGTAGCCTCTTTCCATTCAAAAGAGTATGCTTCATATTAACCTACTCATACTTTTTTTTTTCATGCTTAGAGAGATACATGCATTGAGTAACACTCATTAATCTATTTTTTTGCTTCCTATTTTTTGTTGTTCTTGGAAATTACATGGTCATGAATTTTACTGCATCTCATTTTTACTTTAAACAATTACTAGTTGTTGTTTTTTTAGCACTTGTAACTTGTTTTGTTGTGCCAATTATGTCTTTTTTCCTGCAATTATATGGCTTTGCCACTTTTTCCTCCATATAAGCCTGGCCAGTTTTTTACCCAACAAATCAACGGCAAATGTAAATAATTTTTGCACTTGTTTGTATAAATAGTAGAAGATTCTTGCTCTCATTCCCTTGGTTAACTGGTTGTTATGTTGTCGACGCTTTCTTTAAGTTAAGGATGAACTTGTTATATTGTTAATATATTGATACTTAAGCTGTTTGTGTAAGTACTAATGCTTAATGTTGTTGTCGCTATACATAGTATTCCCAAAATGAAAAACCAGTCAATCATCTTTTTAGTAGCCAATTAGAAATTGAGTTATCTATGACCTTCTTCATTGGTCCTACTTGGTTATGTCTGGTATTACTTGCATTCATAGCATGTTTGTACTGCTTTACATTTATTTAATTTAATGTTGTTGATTTTTTTCTTGTTGTGTTGGTATATATATCTAATACATACAGGTGTTCTTATTTTTTGTTTTTGTGACGTATGTCGATCAACCTTTTGTTTACCACAGATTGAAAATTTAATAAATTTGATATCCTAAATGCAAACTGCTACAAGTTATGTATGTCTGTACAAACTACTTCCTGGATTTTGCCTATGATATGTTAGGTTTTCCTTAACTCATTTATTTCATAGTTGTTGTCTTCGACATTATATTTTGTGTTGATCTGTTACTTTTTGTTGCTTTGCAATATGTATCGGACATGCTACATTTTCGACAAAAATATTAATTGTTTGTGTTTTGAATTTCTATCCTAAGCTATTGCCAGTATTCTCGTTTTCTTTTCTCATGTTGTGAATGTTACCCATTTATTTGTTGTGTAGTTTATCTTCTATTGTGCTGGAGTTGCTTAAACTATTAGTTACGTGATATCAATTATTATTTTCTTCGAATAAATTATTTCATTCAATTTTTCTTATAGGTCATGACGACACCATTTAATCCATTTACAAAATGATTGACCAAATAGAATGGTCGGCTCAAAATTTTTATTTCATTACTCAATTTAATACACATGGACATGGGGGCACATTAACATATGTGCGAGACAATCAGATCAATTATCAAATATGTTATAATTTTTTCATCTCTTATCCAATGATATTTAAGTACATTGGGTACCCAAACGTACAATCAGAAAAATCAATTCAAGATTGGATGCAAAATGTGTTATTTGCTACTCCAATGATATTTCATCAACCAGGTAATCCTATAAACTTCATTCATAACATTTTTTAACATAATTTTTTTATACAAAGATGAATTCTTCAGTAGTTTTGCATTGTAATTTTATATCATATTTTCTAATTCTTTTCTCACCTTTTCAAGATACAATTGAAAAGCCATGTTGCTTTTTCTTAAAATCCCTTCGAAGAGAGAACCAAGTTCAATTAAAAAATATATTTCCTATTTATTTTTATATTTACTAACAAGTATTATTTCTTATTGAATTTAACACAATAAAAAAAATCCTATACTATTTTTTTGCGAGTCCCAATAGGTTTTAATGCTATTCAAATTTTTGGCAATGAAGATCAAATCATAATCCACCAAGGACAAATGTAATAGAAGTTAACAATCAATCACCATGTTTTAACATTTGGGTGGACTGAATTCTTTGATGATAATTTACTTAATCAAAACTGTTCAGTCTTATTTCGTGAAAACAGTGGATTTGACAGCCTTACATTTAACAATATGAACGGTCAAATAATGATGCCATGGATAGTGTCACTACCTACATTGTCAAAACAAGGTTTGTCCATTTAATAACTTACATTTTTTGTCCCTGGTTAAATAATACGTAAATGTCTTAATGAACTTTTATGCATTGTGTTCAATCTTCAAAACAACAAATCTCCAACATAATCTCTTGTAATCTTCGCTGCATCCATTTCAAAGATTTAGTTCAATTCCATACTATTCTTTCTTCCAACAGTTCATAGCAACGGATTCTTTTAGACTGGTAAATATTACAATCTTTTATATATTTCGCTAATTTATTCTACAAAATTGTTTTCACCTTTCATTTGAATAATTTCATACATTTTCCTTCTTCTTTTGACATAGCATATTTCAAAATATTCAAACCTTGACTTAGAAGAGGCAAAACAATGTGACATTCAATTGAAGTCTGGCAACCGAATGTATGACATCATTGTCAGACGGTCTTCACTCTGTCGAAATTGGCATCAATTTATATAAAGATCATACTTTGAAAGAAAATGACTATTTAGTTTTCATTCCACAAATAAACAATATTTTCCTTATTATTGTTTTTAACCATCGTGGGATAAAAAGATTTTATCTGTAACAATTTAAATTTAAAACAAATTACAATATTTTTTTTACATTTTACTTTTACATTAATTAACTCTTATTATATAATTTTTTTTCAAGTTTTAAATATTTTTTTTATTTTTTAATTACATTCTAGATTTATTTTCTTAAGAATATCATAATTGTATCTTCAAATTATAGATATTTTAAAAAACACAATGGGCACTTAAAAAATGGCACGGTTATGACATGCAAATAAACGAATGAGGGAGAATTAAATTAGACTCGTGCCCTATATTTTGCTGTCTCTCTACCCCCCTCCCAGGGAAAAAAAACACAGAGATTGCACTCAGAAACCAGAACCTACTGGATGTTCTTTTTCTTGTTTTTCTTTATTGGCCCATCACGCACATCTACTACACTACCAACCAAAATTCTCTCAATAATCTCAATCCCACGGCCAAAAATTCCTCGCCCAATCCTTTCAAAATCCAACGTCCTAGACTCTTCTAGACTCTCCAAGACACCCTATCCCGTACCCGTTTACCTTCTAGTTCAAAATAAAACCCTGTTCTCATCTCAATTCCTACCTCAAGAATCAGTCTTGTGACCAACCCACTGCATCATTTTGCCCAAAGATAGACAAACAAAGTCTGAAAATGGCGGCTTCTTCAGCAGCAACAGCAACCCAGTTTCAGAACCCATTTTTGTATTACAAATCCCCTTTTATGGGCCAAAAAGTTGGCCAAATTGGGAGAGTTTCTTTCTGCAACTTTAACCATAGAAATACTAGTGGAAAGAGGACTCAATTTTATAGGCCTTTGAGGGTAGTGAATGAAAAGGTTGTTGGGATTGATTTGGGGACTACGAATTCAGCAGTGGCCGCCATGGAAGGAGGAAAGCCTACTATTGTTACGAATGCTGAAGGACAGAGAACCACGCCTTCTGTGGTGGCTTATACGAAAAATGGGGATAGGTTAGTAGGGCAAATTGCTAAAAGGCAGGCAGTGGTTAATCCCGAAAACACGTTTTTTTCAGTGAAGAGATTTGTTGGGAGGAAGATGTCTGAAGTCGATGAGGAATCTAAGCAGGTTTCCTATAAAGTGGTGAGAGACGAGAATGGGAATGTTAAACTTGAGTGCCCTGCGATTGGGAAAAGGTTTGCACCTGAAGAGATTTCTGCACAGGTCAGTACTGATACATAGTGTTGTCTTGGACTGAATTTTTAGCATTATTATTGCTTAAGTTTCAATATTTTTGCTTTACTGTTATCTCAATTTTGGATTTTTGTGAACTGCTGTATGTGTGTCTATGGAAATGTTGTGCGTATGTCATTTAATTGTTTTGTCATATTTTAAGATTGAAGAGCTGTTGAGGATGAAATAATTAGCATTGTATGTTATGTTCCGAACTCAGGCTGATTGGCACTGATTCATACTTTTTATGTGTTTTAATAAGGATTTGATTATAGGTAGTTCATAAGGAGGTGATTGGACACAAGATATTTCGAGTTGGATTGGATTGATCAGGAGAGTTCATTAATGCGTTTGCAGAAGTTGTTTCATGTCACAGATTATAGGAAGTAGACAGTTTGCTTGTCGAGGAAGAGAAAGGGATAGACAGGGAGAGATGTGAAAGAGTGAAACTGTGGAATTGGTGGTTTTAAAATTGAATAAATGTAGTTAGGGAAACGATTTACAATTTTTAAGGGAGGTACCCATTTCAATATGGAAAGCAACGAAGTTAGTACTGCAACCAAGAAAGAAAATTGTTTGAACATGCCCCACTTTACCAGTAAGAAGTTAAACAATTGAAATGCTGATGAACACTGAATCTGGAGTCATTTCTTTTCTTCTCTAAACCCCCCCAACAAAGAAGAGCAAGTTTTCTCTTCTTTTTCTTTCCTCTTCTGAACCCTGAACTTGGTCTTAAATGGTAGGTTTGTTATTTCTTGTTATTTTAGTATTCTTCTGTGTGTGCATGTTCAAGCAATGGCATGTTTTTTAGCTCTCACTTGCATCTTCATCTATGATTACATTAACTTAAAATGCTGGATATGTAGGTACGTGTTTGTAACATGTGCTGAATATCTGGTCTCCTGGCAATGTTAAAGGAATTTAATAAATGTCCTATTTGTAAGGTGTACTCTCAGTGCCTAACACTGCATTTTTTGTGAGATTGAATTTGTTGTGTTTATCAGACTGGTTCTTTTACTGAATTATGGATGACTATTACAGGTTTATAGTCTCTGTCCACTTCTTTCACTTTTGGGTAAAGTAAGAACACTGTTAAAACTGATTTTGTATCTTGAATTGAAGGAGAGAAAGATTAGACAAATTTTGTTGGGTACAACCAATATATGTTGGATTTCACACTCAAGATGAGGTATCTTTATGCACGAGGCTGAACAAATGATGGCGTGATTATTTAATTTCCTTCCACCGCACCCTCTTATTAACTTTTCATTTCTTTGTTTGTTTATTTTTGAATCTTATTTGTGTTTTTGCCGCCTCCAATTTTCATATGGTTCATTAGTGAGAGGGTTGATTATTTCTTATTTATCTTCTGATCCTGTGTTTTTGCATTTGGTAGTCAAAATAATGGAGCTGCACTTTTGATACTTTCTTTTTATCTGCTCTGGTCATTCTAATTCATACATTACCAAAATTTAGATGAACGTTTAATATATTGTACCTCAACTATTCTTATTGATGTTTTTCGCTAACATTGGACAATGGAATTTTTCCACCTTCCCAGGTTTTGAGAAAACTTGTTGATGATGCCTCTAAGTTCTTAAATGATAAGGTAACTAAGGCAGTGATTACAGTTCCAGCATACTTTAATGACTCTCAGAGAACTGCAACCAAAGATGCTGGTCGGATTGCTGGTTTGGATGTTCTAAGAATTATCAATGAACCAACTGCTGCTTCATTGGCTTATGGATTTGAGAAGAAGAACAATGAAACCATTCTGGTATTTGACCTTGGGGGTGGTACATTTGATGTGTCAGGTATGGATAATATTTGACACTACCTGTTTCTAGTCTTGATATAGTGATTATAGCTGGTCTCTACATCCTCTTCCCCTTATTAATCTGCTTTCATGTCATGTTAGCAATTTTTATTTTTTTTTCCCTTAATCAGTGATATTCATGCCATGTGCATGAATAACTGGTGCCTTCGGTTATGTGTACTAGAATGAGTTGATGTGTTGCTTCTAACTTCACTTCCAGGTTGGACATATATTTGGTTGCTAAAGGGGCAGGTAGCTAATCAAGATTATCTCTAATAAAATTTTGCAGTTGCAATTCTAGATGTGCAAACAACAGATTTTGGATGGAAATTTGAGTTATGTGTCAAGGGAATTGGATAAGTAGCAAGATCTTTATCCTTTCATAATCCTTTTGTTAGTTAATTTGCCAAAGTGGAGAGTGTATTTGAGGGTTTACCCATTCCTCTCTTGATTGATTGGTCAACCATATCTTTGTCTTCATGATTGGTTTGTTAACAGTTCTGTCTCGTTGTCTTTTTATTGTGCATGTAAAAATGCATAGTATTTCAATTTCCTTCACATGAGATCTTAGGTAGTGCAGATAGTGGTTAAACTGTCAAAATATCTTTAAATATTGGGCTTGATAAATGTATTTTGCAATGTATGGTATCCTAACATTTTTGTGTGATTTGTTGGACATCTTTTTCCTACTGCAGTCCTGGAGGTGGGAGATGGAGTGTTTGAAGTTCTCTCAACATCAGGTGATACTCATCTAGGAGGTGATGACTTTGATAAGGTATGGAACGGTATGACAATTCTTATTATGAATATCTTTGTTTTTTTTATTTTATTTTTTTTTATTTAGTAAATTACTGATAAGTAGACATTCTCTGATTTGAAATAGAGAATTGTTGATTGGCTTGCTGAGGACTTCAAGAGGAATGAAGGAATAGATCTTTTGAAAGATAAACAGGCCCTTCAACGACTGACTGAGACAGCTGAGAAGGCAAAAATAGAACTTTCCTCTTTGACTCAAACTAATATGAGGTTTGAAACTAACATCATTGCATTTCTTATTCTACTTACTTTGATGTCTGTTTTCCAGTTTCACTCAAGAGATATTGTTTTTGCAGTCTTCCTTTCATCACTGCAACAGCAGATGGCCCAAAACACATTGAGACAACACTTACAAGGGCCAAATTTGAAGAATTATGTTCAGATTTACTGGACAGGTAAATGATTAGTAAAGTTGGTTTTCTACAATTATTGTTCTGGCCCAACTGATGTTGATTGCTAGATCTGTAAATTGGTAGAGCTGCACTGTGCCTGTTTTGTTTATTCTTGGTCGTATTCTGTGGATAATTTGGTATGGACCTGATGTTTGCTTTTTTCTTTTCAGGCTAAAGAAACCTGTTGAGAACTCCTTGAGGGATGCGAAGCTCTCCTTCAATGATATTGATGAAGTTATTCTCGTTGGTGGATCAACAAGAATTCCTTCTGTCCAGGATCTTGTCAGAAAATTGACCAGCAAGGAGCCTAATGTTACTGTGAACCCTGATGAAGTTGTGGCTCTTGGAGCTGCAGTTCAGGTCAGTTGTCTTCTCAATTGCTAGTGATGCTCTATTCTTTGCCATGTATTTTTGTCTCTGTCTGCTGTATTTTGAAGTTTGATTCTTACTAGGAGGTTGCTCCCTCCTTGATGAAATTTTCTGGAGTCTTTCTATTAACTTTGGGAATCTTTTCAGGCTGGGGTCTTGGCTGGAGATGTCAGTGATATTGTCCTGTTGGACGTGACACCATTGTCTCTTGGCCTCGAAACTTTGGGTGGTGTAATGACCAAAATCATCCCCAGGAATACAACCTTACCAACATCCAAGTCAGAGGTCTTCTCCACAGCAGCAGATGGACAGACAAGTGTTGAAATTAACGTGCTTCAAGGTGAAAGAGAGTTTGTAAAAGACAATAAATCTCTTGGAAGCTTTCGTTTAGATGGTATCCCTCCAGCACCCCGTGGGGTTCCCCAAATTGAGGTCAAGTTTGATATTGATGCCAATGGTATCCTATCTGTCACGGCTGTTGACAAGGGAACTGGAAAGAAGCAAGATATAACTATAACTGGTGCCAGTACCTTAGCAAAAGATGAGGTACTTTTACTATTTATCTATTTGGGGTGTTACGATAGAACTATATTATACAATCCAAAGAACATGTCCTTAATCCGTTATATTTTCGATGTAGAGTGGAACTTTTGCATTACTGGTAATCGTAAATCTGTACTTAAATAATGGGTTCAGTCCTGATTTTCGAAATTTAAAAATCAGTCTATTTACTGCCCTTTCTTAAAAAATAAGTCTGGCTATCTTGGGACAGTAGTTCAACACCATAAGATTTTACTTCTTCTGGAAACTTCAGATATGTTTTGTGTTTAATGGCTTTGTATCATGTTTGGCCTCTAGCATTTAGGATATTCGCAGGTGCCCTTTTCTAATTTTTCTAATTTTTTTGATTTCTTGGAATATGGTTTCTGTATTGTTATGTATGCCATTAATTATTCTTCTTCTAATTTATCTGATTGTGCATTCCTATGAAGTTACTAAACGTCTCTGTTGCCTTGAAAATGTTCAGGTGGATAGGATGGTTCAGGAGGCGGATAAGTTTGCAAAGGAGGACAAGGAGAAGAGAGATGCCATTGACACCCAAAACCAAGCAGAATCTGTTGTATACCAAACTGAGAAGCAGCTGAAGGAGTTGGGAGATAAGGTCCCTGCCCCTGTGAAAGAGAAAGTAGAGGTTAAATTGAAAGAGCTTAAGGACGCAGTCTCTGGTGGTGTAACCCAGACCATTAAGGACGCCATGGCTGTACTTAACCAAGAAGTGATGCAGCTCGGACAATCTTTATACAGTCAGCCAGGAGCTCCAGGAGCTGGACCTTCAGCTGGTCCTGATGCTAGTGCATCTGATTCGACAGCTAAGTCATCTGGCGGAGATGATGGAGACGTGATTGATGCGGACTTCAGTGAAAGCAAGTGAAGAAATTTAGAACTAGCTGATCTTTGAGTGCAAATTGTGAATTTTTGATAGCACAGTGTATATTGTCATGCCACCTAGCGGAGTATACTGAGACTGATGATATTGTGCAAGATGCGATTGAGATACTACCTTCATTTTGCCGCATTGATGTTACATGGATTTGGGTTTGGGGTAGTAGCCAAGAGAGGAAAGTTACTTTTTGTATAGGTAGGAAACTTGGTTTGATTGTTTACGAGATATTGTTCTTCTAACCATCTCTTTTCCATCTCCAGCCTTCCTGTTGACACGTTTTGTTTCTGGCTAACCTTTGATGATTTCTTTTTGATGTATATGGCATTTACTAAAGCACCTTATTCTGTGTATGCTGACGAAAGGAGTTCATTGGTTTCATACATGCGTTGGCATGAAATGCCTTTTCTCTACTATTTTTGGCATGGCTAAATACATTTCTTAGTAGCAGGAAATGCGACGTAAAATCTACGCAGTAGACTTTTGTGATGTATTCATTGCTTTCGTTCCTTATCCGCGTAGGTTGTAAAGGTACCCTGCACTATGTCATTTGACCCTGAGCTTGAGAGCGTGTCGAAATAAGGCTATGTTTGTATTGTCATTTATTTAAAAAATTTTATATTGGAATGTATGGAAATTTTTTTGATATAAAAAGTATTTTGAAGGAAAAATAAAAGAGAATTTTTTAAAAATTATGTGAGGAATTTTAAATTTTAAATTTTAAAATAAAAAAGTGTTTGAATATTTTTTTTTGTTTGAGAAAAGTTAAATTTTTCCAAATAAAACCCAATCCAAACATAGCCTTTTCAACATAAGATGCAAGCTGGAGCGCGATGAAACAATATTTTGCAGGATGTGCCATCAATTCCGGGAACATCAACATGAATTCTTTATACAAGCAAATCTCTGTTTGCTTGGAAGATGGACCGTATAGGATCTGGTGCAGGATCCCAAAATGATATTGTGTGTTTCTTGATTACTAAACCTCAAAACAAATCTTACCTTTTTTAACAAATGGCTTGATATTTGAAGCATTTTACTGTATAAACATGTAGTAAAAATGGACAAGATTATTGATGATAAGAACTTGTTCCCTGCCTCAGAAAGAGTCATTTCAATCCAACATTCTTCCTAGCTCCTCCCTCTCTGAACAAAATTCTAATGAAAGAAGAGTTCAATCATAAGAACACCTAGACCATTTTCAAATGTAATGGGATAACGGGAACAACTTATATTGAAGAGCTAGTATTGTGAAACATGTATATGTTGCTTATGATTAGTAATCAAACCTCGGAGTTCTCAACTAAAATCCAAATATTCGTCGACATGCTCTAAGAATCTTGCCTTTTTTCTTGATGGATCTTGTCTTGAAGGCAGTCAGAGTCACACTTCCATCATCATCATCAGCATTAGGATCACACTGGTGATGAATCCTACAATACCCTTCAGAAACTGAGGATGACCTCTTCATAGAAAACACCCTCTTCACTGCGCTTTGAAGTGATGCATTTTCTTTCTGATCAGATATGAAGTAGTCGTGGGAAGATGTCGAGGAAACTGAACATTTCCGACTCAGGATGACTCCAAATATTTCTCCAGCACCATCCTCATTTTTATTCTCCTGAATTGGGGCATGGATATCCATGCTCTTCTCTGGGATTTTCTTTTCATGGCTTATTTTGGAATCTGAAGGATTGGAACTGTAGTTAGAGATTGGTTTTGGTGTTGGCAGACCGGAAAGATCAGAAAAATCTATCGATCTTGATCTTGCTGTGCTGACATTTTTGGCTCTTGTGTATCCATTCATTTTACTTTTCCTTTTGATTGAGTGCTAGAAAGTGGAAGGATGATATGGTACAAACTTCAAAGAAGAAAGGTCGTGTATAAGTCAGTGGTAGGAGGAAACATTATATAGTACTATCAAGAATCGAAGAAAGAAATAATAATTTGGATTTTCAAAGTACGGTCAAAGAGAAACACTTAAATATGTTAATTGCAGATGGAAAAAAATTATATATTATATATTATTAAGTTTAACCTGAAATTGTATACAATCCAATAACTAAAAGTTTTTTGGGATAATTACCAAAACTCTCCTGAGGTTTAGATTTATTACTAATTAAACTCCATAATTTGTCAAAACTACTAATACCTCTCTAAAGTTTAAAAACATTTAATATTTACTCCCTTGACCACTATTTTCGTCTACTATTCATAAATAATAACGTGAATAGTAATATGAACAGTAAAAAAATTAATATTGGATAAAATTACCCCTAATAATCTAGTTATTAATTTGTATAAAAAAATACTTATAATTGACATTTACCTTATAAATAAAAATAAAAATTATACATATTTATTTATATCAAATGCAGAGTACGTAAGAAGAAAATAGAAATAAAAAATTGACTTATATCAAAAAAATTGAATTAATTGTAAAAAGCAAATCTATCAATGACAAAAAAAATGGTATAAAAATTTTTAAGATTTATTTTATAGTCAAATCCACCAAACTAACAAAATAAAAATATGTATTTAAAAAATAAATCTTTTTACTCTTCAATTAATTTGAATCTTTTGATATAAGTCAAGTTTCTATTTTTATTTCATTTTTTGTGTTCTCTGCATTTAATATAAATGAATATATATAATTTTTGTTTTATTTATAGGGTAAATATCAGTTAGAAGTATTTTTTTTATACAAATTAATAACTAGAGTATTAGGGATAATTTTGTCTAAATATTAAAATTTTTACTATTTTTTGCATATTCTGCATTTGATATAAATGAATATATATATTTTTTATTTTTATTTATAAGGTAAATGTCAGTTATAAATATTTTTTTATATAAATTACTAACTAGATTATTATGGGTAATTTTGTCTAAGTCTTAAATTTTTTACTATTGCGTCTGTTCATGTTACTGTTTACGTACTATTCATGAATAGTAGGGGTAAAATTACCGTTCATGACCAAAATAGTGGGTAGGAGAGTAAATGTTAAATGTTTTTAAACTTTAGATGAGTATTAATAGTTTTGACAAACTATAAAGTTCGATTAGTAATAAACCTAAACTTCAAGAAAATTTTGATAATTTTTCCAAATTTGTTTTTTTCTCTGTATTAATCCCAACTCAGAGTTTTAAGGCTTTAGTTGGGGCCAACTTGGCCAAGTCAAGTTAGTTGTTAAATAGCTCTTGATTTGATACGAATAAAGTCTACTGATTTACATCCCAGTTTTTTTGTGGGATGATGTTACAACCTTTGTTTCCTCTAAATTTGAGGTTCCTTCGAAGACGGGTAATGAAAATGAGGCCAGGTCACGTCGTGTCAGAAACGGTAGTTGGAATTACTTTGAAAATGTGGAAAACTACACCTCAAATGTTAACAATTGAAAGACACAACCACATTAATAAATTGTAGTTGATGCTGAATTTTCCTGTTTCCCCGAAGACCACGGTGTGCAACAGTACTGTAGCAGCCGCGGCTTTGTTTTTTCCTCCAACTTGCTCTTTGGGTAAAACTTGTGGAAGGGACCTTTCACGTTTGTGGCTTTCTTCTGTCTCCTTGTTTAACGTTCTTGTATGCCACAATGGCCATGTGATTTGCCACCTCCTATTCTATACTAGAAGTCACAAAACATGGCCATTCCAGATCCATGATTGTTCGAAATCCAAATTTTGAAGGACCAAATGAATTCCTACCAACAAAGAAAGAAAACATTAATATGGAGAAACAAAAGTTAAATTTCTAAGGAACACATAACGCATGTATGAATTGCGTTTGAAAATATATTTTTATGTTACAATTTATATTTCACAATATTTATTTTCAAAAGTATAAAAACATATTTTTAAGACACAATTCACACAAAGCAAAAATGTGGCGAAGAAAGTACATAAAAACTTCGTTTGGATTGTTTTTATTTGAGAAAAGTTATATTGGAATATGTGAAAATTTTGGTGAGTTTTTTTTGATAAAAAAAATTTTTTAGAGGGAAAAATAAGAGGGAATTTTTTTTTAAATTATGTGAGAGGAATTTGAGTGGAAAAATTTGAATTTTAAATTTTAAAATAAAAATGTGTTTGAATAGTTTGTTTTTGTTTGAAAATTTATTTATTTACAAATGGGAAATGTATGTCCAACCAGACTTAGATTTAGATTAGGATTAATTCCCAAATACTCTTCATGGTTAATCAAAGTTTTAAAGAACCTCCCATGGTCAAGAAAACTACCACCTAGTCACCTACCCTTTTATGGTCTGGACTAAAATGGGAAAGTACAGAAGTTATAAACACTACTAAATTAAGCACCGTGTATGATATGACCGTGTATGATATGCGGTGCATGTAGTTTAATATCTAATATTAATTATTATAAAGTAAAAATTTGTTAATGATTAAATTATACTTATTTATAATTTATTTGGTAGAACTAATATGATTTTATATAAGTTGAGAAAATAACATTATTATGAACAAATAATCATATAACAAAAATCTCACATTTTCAATCTCTTTGTCATTCAAGCCAATCATGCAATTTTTCCCCCCCAACTGAATACTTGTATAATAAATGGTGAATTGAAAAATTATAAATAATGAGGATCTTAACTTACTTCAATAAAATCATAATATTTGAACTATATTAAATGTTTCGTTACACTTTTATATATTTTTATCTATTACACTTTTTAATAAATTGACATAAATGTCATTATTTGTATTAATATATATACTATTAGTATCCACTTCTATTTTAGTTAATTTTAATGCTAATTTTTCTGTTTTTTATTAACTCAATATTTTAATAAAATTTTATAATATTTTCTATTTTTTCTACACTAAAAAATTAAAATAAATAAACCCAATAACAAAAAAGGTAAATATTGAAAATTAAAATTTATTATAATGAATGAATATTAATGGTATAAATATTAATATAAATTATAAAATTTATACTCATTTATTAGAATTATGTAAGTAAAATAACGCACAAAAAATATAATAGGAAATCCTTTATGACATTGAACAACTCAGAACCAAAAGATAAATATGCATCACTTTCATTATTAGCTAAAATATTATCTCAAGATAATAGTATAGAATTGATACCACTCAAGGGCATTTAGCTTCATGAGAATATGAATCTAAAGTAACATCTATTATGTTATCACTACTGCAAACTTATGCCTCTCTAACATGCTAACTCCTCAGACTTAGAGCAAACCTAGGATATGTATTCAAAAAGAGTAATGATATTTTTAAAGATTAATTATAATAGCTTTTCATAGTGACAGATGTGGTAAATATAAAAAAGACAAAATTCACTCATTACACTCTTTAAAAAATATAAAATAATAAATAATAATTTTATTTTTTCATACTTGTCACATCAATCACTATAAAAAGTTACTTTAAATATCATTACTCATTGAAAAAAAAAATAATCACTCAAAATGCTAAATTTGGAAAAGAGAAAAATATTCATTTCTCTCAAGGATTACGGGTCCTAGCCATAGATGAAAATCAAAGCATAAATATTATACAACGGGAAAGAAACCTTGCAAATTTTCAAAGTTACAATTGGACTAAAAAAAAAGAACTACCTCATTCCCGGACGAAACAGTGGAATCAGACACCCCCACCAGCACATGTTCAACTACTTTCTCTCCATGTCCTACAATCCAGAGAACCAACAAAGCCATGAGTAAAGAGATAGGTGGTATTATGGCCCACGGGATAGTTGAGTAGTAAGGCGATGATGCTTTAACATAAGAAAACAAAGTTTGAATCTCTCAATGCACATCGAATTTGCTGTGAAACTTTATAGTACTTGTGAATTTACATGTGACTGTGGAGTAAAGTCTACCCACAGAAGCCCCGGAGTTAGTGTCTAGTTAGGGGTTCGAAGAGTCATTTGGTGCAGGAGTCTCCGAGTCATAAAAAAATAATAATAAATAATAAATAAAAGAAGCAATAGGTGGTTCTAACTCCAAATAAATTGGAAGCAACAATCAATAAAAGAAAATATATATATATATATATATTTAAGACATTAATGTTTTTTTAGAAGCAAATCGAAATTCCACAAATTAGACAACTCAAAAAGAGGAAGACAGAAAAAAAAATGTCGTACGATAAATGAGAATTCTATTATTACTAAGGGAGGGAGACAAAGTCCCACAAGAAGGTATGGCATTAAACATCAATGAAGATTAAAGAACCGCATAAGAAGATATTGGATTATCAAATCTTAGAAGTGAATAAAAGGCAAAAATTTTGGAAGATCAACTCTGAAGAGGTCATGAGATCTAAGGGAAGGAAACGGGAAAATGATGCAAACATAATTCATCTAAAAATAAAAAGAACTCTACTCTGCAACTGGAAAAAAGCAACAATGAGAGTTTGCCTGTGGATACTTCCATCCACTTTCTACGCTATGCCAATAATGGAACTGTTGCCGATAAGTCGTCTTCAACAATTGAATACTCTGTCCCTCAATTTTATGATTGCTTTTATGCCATTATTTTTCAAGTGAAATTTCAAGGAATTTCCTGAATTTTGAGGATGCAGAAAAGAAAAAACTAATTAAACAAGAAAGATTATAGCATATGTAATAGCAAATTAACTTACTCAACCATTGGACTTATTCTAATTACCACCTACCCATGTAATGAAGTGTTTTTAAAATTCTGGTTGTAATATTACATGACGAGGACAATTAATGTTATTCATAAGTTCACACACATATTGAAATACGATCATATGGTTTGAAAATTCATGAGCATTTTGAAATGTCACATCTTTTCATGTGGATCAAAAGTCTTTTGGATTAAATTCCCTCATTCATTAGTGTATTTATTTGATAAAGAGGTAATTTTTGTGAATGGATCTTTTTGGTTTAATCTCCGAAGATTGGATGTTGCGAGGATAGATGTGTTCCCACCAAAACTAGGCGGTGGTGCTAACTCCCCAAATAATGAACTATTCCTCCATTTTTGGATGTACACTACTACAGCCAAATACCTTTTGCAACAAGAGTTTCTGAAACTGCAGGTGAGAAGTATTCAATCGGAGCCTAACCTTACAAATAGAGAATGGTTATGAGAAAATAACCAATTGGTCATATCCAAAACTCTTAAGTTTGGCGGTGGGTTATGGGATGATGCACCAAAACAAGAAGAAGTTAGGGATGATAAGGGTATCCACCACCTGCGAATACTCGTCTCGTTTAACTCTCGTGACAAACGAGTGAAAGTAGATAGCGAGTAAAAACTCTCCCTACATCTAATCGGGGACAGGTGGATTGGGGAAATGTTTAAATTTTATATATAATATATATTTAAAGTTTAATAAAAATATTATTTATATAACTATATATATTATTTTATTAGTATTAGTTAGAATACTAATTTATTATTAAATTATTTCTTTATTATCATTAAATTATATTTATATTAAAATTGTACTAATAAAATTTATAGTTACCATATTTTAATAATAGTTAATACTTATTATTAGTTTATTATTTTTCTTTATTGATTATGAATTATTATTTGTTCACTTTTATCTTTTTTATTATAACATATTATTAGTACTCATAATTTATTATTTACTACTTATTTTTATATACTATTTTTAATTTCATAATTTATATATATATATATATGATATCATATTTATTTTAAATTTTATTGTGTAAAAGAATATGAATTAAAATGTTATAATTGATATTTCATAATTTCTACAATTGAATTAATTAGATTTTAGAATGATTTTTTTAATTATTGTATGATTTAAAATATTAAATTTTTAATTTTTTATATACGTTTTTAATTTAAAACGAGTTTCCATTTGGTACCCATAGGGGAAGCGGGCAGGAGCTAGTTGGAGGGGGCAGGGGCGAGTGGAGGGGTGGGAGTTTGATAGATAGGACATGGGTTTAATAAACAGGGCAGGTGACAGGTGAAACTTTCTCCTTTCCAAAACCGCTTCGTTGCCATGCTTAGAAAAAGTGTACTGAAAAGATTTTAAAGGTAGTGTGGGAAGAAATTCTATCCACTTTACTAATCAGTCTAAACCACAAGTGGTTAAATGGTAGCTAAAGGGATTTTTTTTTTTTAAAGAATTTTAGTTAATCTTGCCGGGCTATTTGGAATTAACCCAGGCTATGTTTGGATTGTGACTCATGTACAAAAAGTGATTTTTTCTCACAAAACAAATAAAATATTTAAACATATTTTTATTTTAAAACTTATAATTCAAATTTATCCTCTAAAATTTTGCTCACATAATTTTAAAAAGTTTGCCCTCTAATACAAATTTTATTTTCTCTCCAAAATACTTTTTTTTTTATCAAAAAAATCCCACCAAAATTTTCACATATTCCAATACAAAAATTTTCAAATAAACCACAATCCAAACATAACTTAGATTATTGCTTCAAAATGATTGAGAAAAGTCATGTTGACACAAAGATGAGGGCTTCATAAATCAGTCAAACAATGCAATGGTGTATGAAAAACACAAGTGTGCAATTTTACCCTTTTTAAGTAATCAAGCTCTGCAACAGATTATAAAGCTAAACAAGTTTCATTCTTATCATCAGAATATAATTCAATAGTGTCACATTTTACAGTTCCATCATCTAAGGTCTCTGCAACAGAGCCTACCAAATGTATATATGTTGAATCATTCGACTTTGAAACAATCAATGGGAAGACAACAATGAATGTCCCTTATTTACTAACGTTCTTTGTTTTGAAGCATTAAAGAGTACTAGAACCAAATGGCTGCTGGCAGATCTACACAAAGCGATCAGGTACAGGATTCTGAGCTATATCAGTTGACAACCTCAATCCCTGTCAACGGTTTCCCAGCATGGAGCTGTAGGGCAACATCTCCGACAACCTGTGTAATCAGTCAACAAGATTCAATGTCAATATCCTAGAGCTATGAATAACTTTTGTACAAGCAAATTAGAAAAACCAATCGGATAGAGCCAGTGATAAGCATTTTGTATAGAGCCTTTATCAGCTTATATGTCGAAATGGACCAACTGAGACTTAAATTTTCAAAATTTCTTCCTTCAATGCCAATTACTCCCCGTAGTATAGTGATTTTAGCATCAATAAGAAAAACCATCCATCTAAATCTTTTACCAGTTAGTCATACAAATAGTTCAGTCCAAAGGGCAAAAATCAAGGAACTAATCATTTCCTGTTCATGTAATGGTAAGAACAAACCACATAATAAAATGTGGCTCTCCAGGATGGAATTCATCAACAACTAGTTACATGTGCACAATGGGGTATGAATTCAACTAAGCAATGTAAACACTATTAAAACAACATTAGTAATGGCAATGGTAATGTAACGGTGTTTAATGCAGCAAATAAAGGCAAACTCAAGTATAGGCAACTTACACTGTTGCACACACATCTTAACAAAAAAGACGAGCCTGGTTTGGTTATAGCAACCCTAAAACGTGAATTTCCCAACATATTGTCAAACTAATATTTGAAGACAATGACTTGAAGAGATTACTAACATTTCTTACTGCACATAAGGTTGCATTCGTGCTTGTGCTTCAATCCTAGACAAGTTAAAGAGGTCAAGACTACATTTATTGCTACAACCAACTTGTTAAAGGATCAACTGCAGGAAGCGAGGAAGATTATTACATTTTTAAAGTTTATAATTTCCTCATTTCAAAAGAAAGTGATAGTGAGATATGATCCATATGGCCTTGCCCCCCACCCCCCAGCCCCCACCTTGGGATAAAAGCTTTGTTGTTGTTGTAAAGTTTCTAATTTCCTGAAACTTCCAAACACTTCTTGCATGTACTTTAAACTTTCATCAGCAAAATGCTTCTTCAAAGGTACAGCCCAAAGGCTACCAGTATTACATCCACATCCTTAATCAAACCAAGCTCCAAAAGAAATTTAAAAAGAAAAAATGTATTCAAAATCCAAACACATAAAAATGCTTCATTTGTCCCAAAATTTTATTAACTTATATTGTTATTTTAATGTTGAATGAATTCAAATCTTCTCATCTGACAAAATTAAGTATAGGTCAGAAGAATAAGCTCATCCAGAAGGGCAAGCAGTTACACTTTTATCCATATAATTAGCTTATTACAAGAAAACATGTCATATATTTAACTTTCATAATAGTCAGAGTGCGTAAATTTTGACAATGATGGGAAACTACAATTGGAGACTTTATTAATATATTATTCTCAAACATGCTCTTAGTGGAGATTGAGGCATCAAGATGCATTAGGTCAACAGTTATGATATTACAAATCCTTATGAGTAAAATGCTTCACTTTAATTTTCGTGGATTGAAAAGATAATTTTGAAAAACTTTGACATCTACAGCTATTGTACATGCAAATTCCAAATCAGTAAATAATGACCAATAACTTTCACATACACAATGCAGAGAAATAACAATTTAAATACCTTAGCCATATATCTGTAGGAAAACTCAGTAACCCCAGCAACATGGGGTGTAATTATAATATTTGGAAACTTTAGAATGGCATCATCAGGATCAAATGGCTCAGTCCAAGCAACATCAATCCCTAAACCTCCCAATTGACCAGTTTTAAGATGATGAAAAACAGCATCATAGTCCAAGAGGCCACCTCTGGCTATATTAACCAAAAAGGCACCCTGAACCACAAATAGCACAATTCGGAAGTTAGTAATACCATGGGATAAAACACACACACACACACACAGAGAAAACAAAGAAAACAAAGAAAACATTTTCTTTCAAGAATTTAGTATTATTTTAGACACACACTCTCTTTCTTCAACCTCTCCAGGCACAGATGCCAAACAATTAAGCATTCACATGTGAAATGAAGTCACATGTATCGTCAGAAAGATGATTACTAAAAGTAATCACCTCTTATTCACTACTACGTCTACTTTTGAAAAATGATAGAAGAGGTATTCAACAAACTGCAAAAAGAGCTCTTAATAACATAGAATATATTGGTTATTTTAACATGAGAATTAGCCATGCATCATATTTCCACTCTTTTAACTTACACGAGTTCTTTGTACTCATCAAAATAACTTTTGTTGATAACTGTCTTAATACCTCGCATTTAGAAAAATCTTTACATCTTGGTGTCTCCATAGTAAACAGCATAATAATTAGGCAGTTCCATAGTAAATCTCATTCCACACAGTACATGCATGCTGACAAGCCTTATATAGGCTTATGGTGATTACAAATAAAGTACGCAGTGATACAGTAACAGAAGTAGCATGGTAGTACAACAAAAGATTCATTGCAGGGGCTGCAGCACATAGGGTGGTGCCGCCTGACTCATTGAGGGGAAACTTCCCAATTTTTTGGGAAAAAGTTCCCAAATTCAAGAGGGCAAAAAAAGGGGAAAAAAAATTGTTTATGCTTTTTGTGATTGGGTTACTGTACTAAAAATGCTGATATAGCCACAGATCTGAATATTTTTTCTTGGTAGTAAAATAGTACTTTAACTGTATATTACAGATCCTCATCTGTTGCTTCATGGCAGTGCAAAATAGAAGGCTTTGAGAGCAGATAATTGTGAAAATGGTTATCTATGCTTTTCCTTAGATTAGATCTACAGCGCAAGGAAGATTATTTGATGAACAACCAGTAGTGTTGAAAAAAACATCCCACAGCTGGATGCAGGTGCAGCCAAAAGAAGAAAACCTGGAGATTCCACAACCAGGTAATTTTTGAAGTGCCAATAATCTAAATTTCCTGAATACCTCTATGATAATTACATCTTTAAATTTACACTCACTATGCAATCATTGAAGTGGTTTAATAACATTTAATCAGGATTCTAATATCTTTTGATGTCAAAGGTCTGTGCTGGATCTCAAGAGAATCACACAAGCCAAAAACTCTTATATCTCTCCTCACATAGACTTCATTAAAACCTTAAGCTCAGTTTAGTGCGTGTGATTCAAAGGGTAGCAAAGCAAACAAGAGAAATGTGTTTTCTCATTTTTTGAAAATTTTAGTTGGGTAGAAAAGCAATGAGTGAATAATCAGAACAATTCTTAAAAAATGGAGAGAAATGGAGACAAGTTGTAAGGAAAGCTTAAACGTGTTCTAAACCAACTTCTTCCACATAATTGAGCAAAAAATAGTAACACTTAAACAGTCCAAAATCATCCCATCCCTTTCCTTAACTCTTAAATGAAAAGATGAAAACTTATATAGAATTTTCTCTTCCCTTCAATTATTTCATCAGTTCAGGTTTCACTTCTCTTGTTTTCTCCCATAAACTCCCAAAAAACAAAAAAAAAAAAAAAAAAAAAGAAGAAGAAGAAGAAGAAAGATGTAAGTCCTTAAGACACAGAGGGAAAGGTTAAACTTTCAATATGCCTTGAAACTCCAGGAAATGTATAAATTTTCCATAGCCATATGCCAAAAAGAGCTAGTAAACATGATCAATGCAAACTCCAAAATGTACATATACTAAATCAGGAGGAATTATGTAACAATAAGCATGCAACAAGCATCATACAAAAGTTATTATGTTTTGTAGAGGAACCAAACCTTTTTCAATGAAGACAGGAAAGCCTCATTGATAATACCAGCCTGGAAGCAACATTTGGAAATTAGACGTGGAGGAAAATTGCAGCCTGCTACAAGTGTGTACCCAAAGATGTAGAAGCACAATGATGGATAACTTTGAATTTATGATGAAAGTTTATCAAATTAATCTTTTATTTTGTCCACACGTTAGGCAAGGCTCATATGGATAACCATCATAAAACTGGAGTTCAAGCTTTAGATGTATGGGGAACTTTAATGAAGCAGAGAGAATTCTGACCGTTTCAGTGTTCATTCTTAAACAACAGACTACTATATCAGCTTGACAGGCAAAATCGTGGAGGCGTTCATGATTTCCCTTCACATCCACCAGATCATCTTCTGTGCCAATTTCAGTCCACATTTAGATGCATATAAGAAGACATAGAAAATAACATTGTAACAGAGGGTTTGATGCAAGTTTATAGGATTCATACCTTCAGCTTTGGCTGATTTCTCTGAATGTGAGGCCCAACTTCGTTTGGTGGCAATTATCTTAACACCAAATGGACGCAAACGCTTTGCCAAACTAATCCCAATGTTTCCAAATCCCACAATTAATACCTAAATGAATTAGAGTAACAAGTGCATTAAGAGTCCCAGCAACAAATGGATAAGTCTAAAATTAGTTTACAAGGATGTAAGTGCACTTCAAATTCCAATATATATAACAAGTATCTCACCACAGTCAGCTGCAATTACAAAGACCTAGACTCACTTCAGTTGATATTGGCCAAGTTCTTGCAAAACTAGGGATGCTAATGAGCTAAACTAATCCCGTGAAGTAATCTTAAATCCTGATGTATACCAGACATTGAAATTTAACTTTAAAAAAAAAAAAATGGAATAATCAAGCTTCAAATAAAATGCAAGATACCCTCAACCAGAAAGAAGCTGGATAACTACTTGAAATTAGGCTAAAAACATCACAATTTGGGGAAATTTAATTCCTTAAATTTTAAATGTCTTTACATACTTCACACACTGTAATATTATCAACAGACAAAATTGTAATAATATTAATAGGTGCTCACCTTTTATGATACTCCCTTCGTCCCAAAAAAGGAGTCCACTTTAAAAAAATTTCTTATCCCCAAAAAAAATCCACTTTTAGACCAAATTTCTAAAATATCCTTACTAATAATAATTCTGTATATTCAAAATTAAAAAGTAAGGATAAAAATTTAAAATTATACATTTAGTAGTGCATCAAATGAGTTGTACCTAATAATTTATAAAAAGTTGTACATTAACCAAAGTGGACTCTTTTTTTGGTATGGAAGGAGTATTTAATATTCTCGCTATTTCCCTAACATTCTTGTCCATGGCTTGGCAAAATCTTTTGATCTAATAATACAGCAAGTAGGTCAGCTAAAGTATTTGCATTAGCTTTCTGAACGTGTTTTCCTTTCATAGGATTTCATGTTTCCATTAGTATGATATTGTCACGCATCAGGTTCTTGTTCAAAGTACGCTACAAATCTGCAAACCCACACAGTCAAACGTTCAACTCAACCTTTTCAACTACAATGATATTCACATATCACAGTTTATCCCACAATTCGTGTCCCACTTCAGATATGGACTGTAAGTTCAAGGAAGGAGTAAAAAAAATCAAGGTGAAAATACTCTGCAACAAAATAAACAGAGACTCACTGTCTTTCCCAGCAAGGTGTCACCAACTGGCACTCCAAGTTCTTTCTGCTTTACGGCAATCTGCATTTCATTCTGCAGCAAAAGCACAACTAAATAAAAACTTAATGAAATTGTCTCCTAATTCTAGACTAGTGAGTATATGTTCTCATGGTCCAACTATAGGTATGATATTCTTGCAGAAGATCTTAGCCCCACATGCTAAACTGAAAATTAGTAAGTATAATAATGCTTCCTTATGAACTACCTCACCCCACCCCTCCAAGGGAAAAGAAAAGGAAAAGAATAAGTCCAAGAACAGGGGACATTAAGAATGAAAGTCAACTACACATAGATAAAAGGGGGAATGCTAAACCAGGAGTAAAAATAAAGTTCACAAGGTTACAACGATATTAAGGACCTGTAACTGGAAACTACTATAGAAACCCCAACGCATTCAATTCAGTGAATCTAATTCTCATTTGATCCAACATATGCAAAAGCAAAAAACCACACAGAGTATAATACTTAACAACTATTCTAGGTATACAGCAACACATGTGATTGAATATGAGGTCTGATATCTGAAAAACATTCAATCTTTAATTAGCATAGGCTAAGAACAAACTTACTGCCACTAGTGTTTCTTAAGGACTATACAAGGGAGCTTGAGTATATTTACTTTATAAACTAGTGAATTGATCAAAATAAATCAGAAGAAGTGAAATGGTAAGTTAAAATGATTATTAGATGTTTTCATGATTGTAAGCACATAATCTTTCGTCTTTTTATGGCAATGATTAATTTGAACATGAACTTGCAACTCTCATGACACAAATGCATTAAACTTAAGGGACTAAAATAATCATTGTCTTTTTACAATTTCATGACAACTTTAATGTCTTCATATCTAAGTGGGAATAGTTGCTTAACTAATTTTCACACGGGTATGTACAACATAACAACTAGTAAGGTTGAAAACAAACTCCCTTTGAGATAACAAATAGTAAGGTTGAGAACAACCGACCTGCTTTCGAAGAAGACCCAGCATTAGATATATGGCCATTTCAGCACATGAATCTGCATTTCCAGTTGCACCACCAGGAATCCTAGCAACCTTGATTCCATGCTTTGAAGCAGCGCTTATGTCAACACCTTTGTTCAAAAACAGTAAAAAAAATTGAGCAGAGACAATGGAACAGAATGTCATGGACAAAGAAAGTTGAAAAGCTTTCATCAAACTATATATTATCACCGTCCAAGCCAACTCCAAACTGCATTATAAGCTTCATTTTGGTTGCTCGGGAGATGAGTTCAGAGTTTAGTCTCATGCTTTTTACTACACAAATATCATATTTTCCAATTACATCAGGTATGTCAGCAAATGGAACATCATCAACCTGCAAGACAAATAATAAAGAGAGCTCAACAAAAGCAATATTCTGGATGAGAGTCTTAAATTATTAGGAAGACTATGGAAATAACGTCAAGTGTAGCAGAATGATTAGAAGACCATGAAAGAGAAGAAAAAACTCAGTTGATCTATATATTGAACTAAAAGTGAATTGACAATTTGAAAAGATTGAGTGTGCCTGCAGGAAAATATACAAACAAATCAATATAATGATTAGACAATGACCTTTCTTTTGGTTTACTAGGAAAAACCATAGTCATTTAGACAACGACAGAGTGAAATTTTAAAAAGAAAAAGAAAAAAGAGAGAACTCTAGCTTAATGTGAGTGGTATGTTGAGGTAATAACTACAAAGGTGCAAATTACCGGAAGAAAGAGTACATCAAGTTCTCCCCACTCCATCAGATATTCAGATTTATCCCAGGTCTAACTCAACATTCTAGGTCAAATCTCACAGGTTCTACTCAGGATCAACTACTTTGATCTTTTCCTCCACATTATGCTATCTAATATGCCTATGTCGGTAAAAAGGACAAATGATACATATTTCAATTATGTAACCATTTCTTTGGCAATATCCATGCTAATATCCTAACCGGTGCATCTGTCAATATTCTGGTGATTTTCACATTTACTTCTCGTCCTAAGTGTTCATCCCCAGATTTTGAATACTTCTATGTTTCTTTAATTTCATAGAGATTGATGTGGAAATTTTCCATGAAAAAAATGTTCACTTCAGGCATAATGAACTTTCTTACACAGATATGTGAACTTGCTCTTGTCAGCACTAAAAAAGTTTAATAATGTATCACCATATATTCTGAGATGTTTATTGATAGATATCACTGTAAGAACTAAACACTCCTCCAAGGATATTTGAAAGACTCTAATTGCTACATTTACTATGGAAGAGTTTGTGCAAATGCCCAAGCTATATCCACACACTTCCCATCTGGTCTCCAAATAAAATAAACCTAAATACATCATCTGCCATGATTTGCGATTTTCTAATTTTGAAACAAATTTCAACTAACTCATTTCATAAACTAGTTTGCTTCCCAAAAAAGCACTATCCTTGCAAAGTTTTCTATCTCCTCTACATAGTTGTTAAAGGGCACACCTCAGGCGCTAGGTGCACAGGGCGCAACCTCCTATGTCTTGCAACCTCAAAGGCAGGCATTGTCACTGAGGCATGCGCCTGTCGGACAATTTTCAGGACTCTCTATAAAATAAAATAAAAACGTACAGTTTTTAGGGTGTTCTATGAAATAAAAAAAAAGAGACAAAAGACGGCTAAAAAGGTACGCTCTTTGACGGCTAAAAAGGTACTCTCTTTTCTCCTATGCTATCGTTTCTCCTCCTTTTATTCTTTTCAGACACAAAACACGGCTATTTCTTTTCTCCTCCTTTTCTTCTTCTACTCTTTTCTCACTGCCCTTTCTGCTCTCTCTTCTCCTTTTTTTTCTTTTTTTCTTCTTTTCTTCTCCTTTTTCTTTGCTACCATCAGACGGCAGTCACGGCACCCTCCTATTCTTCTTCTTCTTCTTCTTCTTTTTTTTTCTTCTTTTTCTTCCTGCTTCCTGCCTCTCTACCAGGTCTGCTGCCTTCTTTTTTTTTCTGTCTTTTCTCCTCTAAAGTATGGAAAGTAGTAGTGTTGTTGATAGTTCTAAAAAGGATCCTTGTTGGAAGTATGTTCGTTTGCATAATGCAAATAACAAAAATGATATAGTTTGTAATTTCTGTGCGAAGGTCATATGATGATGATGGTAATGGTGATGATGATGGAGATTATGCTAGTCTTGATGTAGAGTAGATTTTAGTGGATTTAGGATTATATTGAGACTTTTAAGTTTTGATACTTTTAGTTGGCTTTTTTTGAACTTTTAAGTTTTTAGAATTTTAAGTTTTGGAGATGATGCTACTTAGTTGGCTTATATTTAGACTTTTAAGTTTTTAGAATTTTTAAGTAGTTTATTTTAGGAAGTAGAAGTATGAATGACTAAAATATTATTTGAAAGTATTTCTTTTCATAGTGCGCCTCAGGTCGCTTAGGCACGGGCCTACACCTTGCGCCTTACACCTAGGCTCCAAGACCACTCTGCACCTTGAGCCTTTAATAACTATGCTCCTCTAGACAATTTATGCATTGGATATAGCTAGCAATACTGAAGAGGAATCTTGGTGCAGGGTAAGAGCTGTCACCGTGTGACCTAAGGCCATGGAGTCATGGAAACAGCCTCTTATAGGAATATGATGTAAGGCTGCATACATTAAGCCATAATGGCCCAACCATTCCTCGGACCTTGCACATGCAGGAGCTTTTGTGCACCGGGCAGCCCTTTATTAGCTAGTAATACTCCAAAGAAAAGACTTTAAAGGAAGCTATGCCTGATTTGAATTCTGCCAAGCAGACATTTGCAATTGGCATATAGCAAGTCAACCTGTTTTTTCTTATACATATAGCTAGGTTACTGTTTCCAAGTGCTCGAACATTTTAATCTGAAATAAAAGGGTTACTAATTTAGTTTCCCTTATTAAAACTAAAAGTGTTAAATTGTGACTAATACAACAGCATGGAAATTGCGTACATTTACAATATAAAGTTCCCTGGTTATGCCCTTAATGAATTGAACAGCGGTTTAGATCATGAAATAATGAGAATTTGTTCATTTGCATCTTGTCTGTTCAGTGAAACCTGATAACATTCAACCATAGAGCTCAGAAAGTCCTTGCTCATTTTTGGCTTAGTCTTGAAAACAGACATTGCAATAATGCATAATCATCTTCTTGCAAGAAAATTTAGCACCAGGCATCTAATATGCTACAGATACAACATGCTGACTCACTAGTAGCAGGTGTTCAAACTGACAAATATCATTTTACATTTGACATAACAGAAAGTTGAAAAAGAAAAGCTGAAAAAGAAAAATTATCAGCTAAACTCTATCACAAATGGAAAGCGTAACCATATCATTTGCTCTTGGTAGAAATTTTTATTTCTTCATGTGCAGTGTCTTATTTTAACCATCCAAGATCACATAGAACTTTTAACCATAATGCCTGATAACCTATATCTGATGCCAAATTATATTTTAATTCGAACTACTATGTATGTTTATCAATTTTTTTTCCTACAAGAGCAAAATTCTGGCAGTATTAAATCTTTATTATTACACTTCTAAATATCCCAATTGGTAGAAAATTTCCATGATGTAGTATATTTAAATTGCTGCTTTGACAGCTAGAACTTCGGCCATTTTCACAATACAGTTCGTGAACACTGTTTCAATTTGGCACGAGGGAATGTGAAATATTTGCATAATTTTATATATAACAGAATAGCATTATGGTAAAGGAAACTAATACAACCTATTGCATTGCATTAGATGCTAAAGATTATCTAAAATTTTTATGAAACCAGATTCACATTTCTTGCAAAAAGTTTTATTACATTTTCCCAACCTACATGGAATAAATCTTTTAGAACCGATTCACTCTCTGGATGATTATATTTATTTGTGCTGGAAGCAAAATGACAAAACTGGACCAGCTTTTGCATATTCATAAATGAATACATGTATAATCATAAGCCGGTAGCAAATTGAACCACCTGTATATATGGATAATCCTGCGCATATTCTTTTGTATAATTATGGGAAGCTGGAAAGTATGGCCCACAAAAAAGAACACGAGTAACATTCTCGCTTCCATGGTCCATGATCTTTTGTCCTTCCTGACTAGACCAGCCTTAAGAATATCAAAAGTAAATAGCATAATGTGAACATCAAGCCACCACATAATCTCAGAGATACACATTTTTTGTGTTTTTTTCATAAACAGAAAAATACAACTATCAATTGCATGTGTAATTCAATGTGATTCCACAACCTTCTTATGCAGCATGGTGAACTATCATTGGAATGTCTACTATCATGGAGGACACATGTTCCTTTTGTGGAAATTAAAGGTTCTTCCCTTAAATTTTGTGATACAAATTCTGTTGAGAAGTGATTCCTTTACAAACATGTGAGATGCCAATTTGTCTTGGTGAAAGCCACAAGCTCTAAGCCAAGGAATAGTTCCTAATTTTCCATTATTTGTCTTCTTCCTGATTTTCTGGCCAACCATCTTTTTCTAAGCTAAAAATCAAACTAATCTTGTATAGGCTCTATCCAGCTAGCCACTACATTACATGAGCCACTATTGAAATAACATTTTGGGTATGCAGTCAAAGAAAAGGCTCATTCATGTTATAGCAGGTCAAGAACATTCACTAAATAAAAAGACTGCAAATCAGTGACCTAAGGTACTAGAATTAAAAAATTCTAAAGCAATATTCATTAGCAAATAAAACAAGAACTGTACAAATCATGATTTTCTGGTTTGATAAGCTAAAGTTTGCATTGAATAGTGTAGAGACAAGAAACTGACATAATAGACATAGCAACCATACCTAATAAGAAGGTTAAAACTATCAATTCTTAAGTGAATGTGCTTCTTGCCAAAAACTTTTCTTTCATAATCAAATCCACTATGACCAATTACATTGCAAGGGAGGAACCAAGGGGTGGCAGGAAAGTCAATAGTTGATATCAAGTGGTATTGTGACGATCCATAGAAAGTCAATCAATCCAGTATGTACATTGTAACCATAGCAATTGTTCAACGACTGATCAATGAAGAGATCAAGATCAAAATGAGAAAAATATTCACTGTAATTAACAAGCATTTCATCACTAACTTAGTTTGAAGGCCAAGGAAAAAATGTACATGTGAATTTTGATCCTACCACCAAAACACAAATTATGACTACCATTCTTCTCATTTTCTACTCCAATTAGATTTGCACTTTCAGCAGCTTTTCACCTGAACTAATACCAAAATTGTCTCCTGTAAATTAAAATCTCATGGTTCCAAGAAGTATTCTCAAGCAGAATAATACAACGGGAAATTTGCAAAAATAGCACTTTTAGAAATCAAGTTTGCAAAAATAGCACTTGTAACAAAACCTTTTGAAATATAGCATGTCAACAGTTTTGACCAGGCCAAAAGACTCAAATGACCCTCATCTCTTCTGCATCGTTTCACTTAACCCTACCGTTGCTGTTCGAATTTCCTTATTCTTCTTCATCTTTCATCGATTTAACATCCTATTTCACACAATCCGTAATTGATCTGGAGCACGTAGAGGTGCAAAATGGAATTGGGTTATGAAAAGGCAAATTAAGCACGAAAAGACCTAATTTCATGATGAAAGAATTCATGGGCAATCTTTTTGCAGATGAATTGGTACTTCCCCAGTTTAAGAACATAAAGAAAAATTGGATTGGAAGAGAAGTGACGAGAAAATGATCAAGTGATGTCAAACACATAAATTATCCATGTTTTCGACATATTTTGCAACATATTTTTCGACATTTTTGCTGACATTTTTTTCTGACATTTTTCACATTTATTCGACATTAAATATGTCGACATTATGTCGACGTCAATTTCTGAGGCATATTTTGAATGTCCAATTCTGTGAGAGTAGTTATGAACTGTAACACATCAGGAAGCATCTCCAATGCAGTGAATCCCCATATTGAAGGTGATATGAATTCAACAAGCATTGGAGAAACTTCAAGCCTGGAGCATGATGACAATAGCGTGAGAGGGAAAAGGCAAGAAGAGGAAGGTTCGAAGAGCAAGGTTTCAAGAACAAGCTTGGATCCACTTCAAGGTCTTGGTGGACCAATGACAAGGCTAGAATTAAAAAGATGAAGGAAGCCTTGAATGGACTCATCCAAACAGCTCAAAAGGATGGGGAGAAGACCAGGATTGACAAGACCATATTTATTAATATACTAAGTGTAATTGGGTCTTGTTAATTAGACTTTGGAGCCGTAGGACCCTTAAGGTCATTGGGCTTAGTCTTAATTATATAAGTAATTAGAGGGTGATATAGACCCGTAAGGTCAGCCCAAGAGTCATATAATTTTAGAGTCCATTTGGCCCTAAAGAAACCCTAGTTTATGAAGGATGATTTGTACTCTTTTAAAGGGAACCGTCGGCCACTATTGGGGATGAATTTTGATGAATAAAATTTTGATTCTTGACATTACGTGCTTGAGAGAATTTGCTCTCTAGTTTCTGTAATTACTTGCAAATTACACAAGGGTCGACTTTGTGTGTTTGTTGGCTTTTAGTTTTTCCTAGATTTGTTCCCTAGGAAATCCGAGTCTTCTTCCATCAATCTATTCCAAGGTTCCTAGATACAGGTTATCGAGGGGTTGAGGAGCCATTCACCTTCAAGGAACATACCATCTCCAAGGAAAGATTCCAGTTGGGTTGATCCAAGGGGTAGAACGCGTGTAGTGAGTTTTTGGAACAGGTTCTCCAAGGGTTCACGCCAGTTTTTGGTATCAGAGCCATGCCTGCGTGGGTCGATCGAGGACCATGTCGGTTCTCTGCACGAGGACGTGCAGTCTAAAGGGGTCGGTCATGATGTATTCCACATCGGTTCCGTAGGATGATCTTGGGTGTTATATGAATGGGTTCGCAACCCTCCCCTTACGAGCTAGCTTTTAAGGCGGAGTTAGGCGGGTTCATGTCAGAAAGAGTATAGAGATTAGGCATGGCTGTTTCTTTCACGTCCCAAATTTTCAAGTTTAGAAAAGAGAAGAGCCTAAGAATCTTGAGTTGTGGAAACCACCGGCATGACAAATCATTTCTGTACCCTCAAATCTCCATAAGAAGGGTATACGCAAGTTCACAAGCTTCTCTAGAGTCCCCATTACATTATCTCCCCTCAAGCCTGAAAGATTCATTGACAATTGAACAAGGCTTGAAGGTATGGGAGATTCACATTTGGGAAATTTCCATATTGCCCCTTCGGAACGGAAACAATGGATTTTGCTTCCAAACAAAGATTGCTGAAGCACGGTCAATCCTTTCTCGATGTTGAATTCACAATCTGTCAAGATGGATACATGTCGTAACCTCTTGTTGGATGCATAATTTGCAACCTTGGCCAGGTTTTCAAGCTTCAAACAGTGCGCCACAAGCACTTGGAGATTGGTGAGCTTGGGTAATTCATCTACGTCACACATTTGATCATTGAAGTTTTCAAGTATCCCTAACTTGCTCAAGTCATGAAGTCGTATCTTGTTTGCCTAGTGATTCAATTTGTACAAACTAGGCAGATACAAATATGTCAATCCTTCTTTGGGCTGCAGCTCAAAAAACCCAGAGGGATGAAAACATAATTAATGAAAACGATGAAAACAATGTTAACATATTTTTGCAAGTTTCATAGTTTTCACCGGAAGACCTAAATGTCAACATATTTTTGTCGATGTCAACATATATGTCGACATATTTAATGTCGAATAAATGTGAAACATGTCGACAAAAATGTCAGCAAAAATGTCAAAAACATGGATAATTTAGGTGTTTGACATGCACTTTATCATTTTCTCGTCACTTCTCTTCCAATCCAATTTTTCTTTACGTTCTTGAACTAGGGAAGTAACAATTCATCTGTAAAAAGATTGCCCATGAATTCTTTCATCATGAAATTAGGTCTTTTGTGTTTAATTTGCCTTTTCATAACCCAATTCCATTCTGCACCTCTACGTGCTCCCGATCGATTACGGATTGTGTGAAATAGGATGTTAAATGGATGAAAGATGAAGAAGAATAAGAAAATTCGAATAGCAACGATAGAGTGAAGTGAAACGATGAAGAAGAGATGAGGGTCATTTGAGTCTTTTGGCCTGGTCAAAACCATTGACACGATATATTTCAAAAGGTTTTGTTACAAGTGCTATTTTAACTTCAAAAAATGCTATTTTTGCAAATTTCCCAAATACAACTGCTCTCTCAGAAAGTTACTAAAAAAAAAAATCCAACAAAAAATATTCAAATAATCATACTTCCCAAGATCACTTTGAAAAGGGTTAACACAATTATACAGAAAAATTAAATCTCTGACATCAACATTCCCAACCCCACCATCCCAGTAGCCGTTTTTCAAACTTTCAACATCTTTGAGGCCGTTTTAATATCAATAAAGTCGATTAAAATCAAGCAAATTACTCCAAAATTGACGCATCCAGCATTTGAAAGGCATAAACAGGTTGTCCAAAGCAAAATTGCAGGGCCATTTGATGATTACCTGGGATTGATGAAGTGAACCGGCGGGTAAGACTGTTTTGAATAGGACGACTCCAAGCACCACTGCTTTCACCAACCAAATCAGCCGCAAATGACTTAATTGCAGTTGCTAGAAAGAGGAAGGACGAGGTGCCGTTACGGTACATGAGGGAGGAAATGGGAATTTTGCACACACTCCAAAGGGTAATAATGATTCACAATTCATTCTCTACTATTGGCAGTCGCATATTAAGGCTCCGTTAGGAACGTGACGTATTGAAGAAAAGTTGTATTGGAATATGTGAAAATTTTGATAGATATTTTTTTTATAGAAAAAATATTTTGGTGAGAAAAATAAGAGAAATTTTTTTTAAAATTATGTATAAAGAATTTGAGTGGATTTTGAATTTTAAATTTTGAAATAAAAATATTTTTGGATAATTTATTTTTGTTTAAGAAAAGTAGGGTCTGTTTGGACAAATGATTCTTGTTTGCAAATAAGTAAGTTCTCAAATAAAAACAAACTATCTAAACATATTTTTATTTCAAAATTTAAAATTCAAATTTTCCCACTCAAATTACTCTTACATAATTTTAAAAAATTTTCCCTCTTATTTTTCCCTCAAAAATACATTTTCTATCAAAAAAATTACCCACCAAAATTTTCACACATTCCAATATAACTTTTCTCAAATAAGAACAATCCAAAAGAAGCCTTAACTTTTTGCTTATTTGCAAACAAAAATAGCTTATCCAAACATAGGAGGATTTTTTTATTATTAATTAGTTCTCTATTATTGGCATTAGTTGTCAAAGGTAGGACGACTTGTTACTATTATTTACTTCCCTTTTTGTGAAAAAAATTTACTTTCAATTTTTTTTAAAAAAAAAAGTTCACATTTCAAGGCTTTGTTTGGTTAGTCCAGGTTTATTCATCTTTTCTCAAGCCGCCAAAATATATTTAGATAACTTATAATAGGGAAATTTACAAATATACCATAGTTGACCGTTGACTTTATAAAAATACCACCCTCCCTTTTTTCTTTTGTGTTATAGCACTTCCATCCAAAAAAAGACTACAACACCCCTCTCTTCTATTATAGAACACATACTCTAGCACATTTGTTCTTCCCCACTCTTCACTTCAACATTGTAGAGACTGTTTGGTCGATTGCTCAGTTCAAAACTACTCATCATATTGTAGATTAGTTTGATTTATATTGCAGGTTAGTTTGAAATCGAATTATATTGCCGGTTAATTTGATTTATTACCTTTTTGAACTGGGTTTGTGAATCGTACAAAGGAAGTGGTCGAGCACGAGGTCCAGCATCCAGTCGAGCAATAGGTTGCGCACGTAGTTAGGTCGAGTATTTAGTCAATATTGGAGTCGAGGTTTTGGTTTTGTTGAAAGAAGACACAAGCCTTTTCAATATTTTTTAATTTATGACTTTTTTCAAGTATTATTTTGGTTGAACGTACAAACAACCAGTTGTTTTTTCTGTCTCCAGCTCGACCATATGCTCAACCTTAAACTCGACCATAATTTATTGAAGCAAAAGTATCAAAGTTTCTGTTTCCTACTCGACTACTTACTCGATTACCAACTCGACCAAATAAAAAACTCGACCTCCTGATCGACCCTAAACTCGACCATAATTTATTGAAGCAAAAGTATCAAAGTTTCTGTTTCCTACTCGACTACTTACTCGATTACCAACTCGACCAAATAAAAAACTCGACCTCCTGATCGACCCTAAACTCGACCATAATTTATTGAAGTAAAAGTATCAAAGTTTCTGTTTCCTACTCGACTACTTACTCGATTACCAACTCGACCAAATAAAAAACTCGACCTCCTGATCGACCCTAAACTCGACCATAATTTATTAAAGCAGAATTATCAGAGTTCCTGTTACCTGCAGGACTATTTACTCTGACTAGAAACTTGACCAAATAAAAACTCTTCTTGCTTTCTGTATATACCAATGATAAGTTATCTTGAATAACAACAAAATGTTCCACAAACAAAAGAAAAATTGGCAATTTCTTAAAATGTTGACAATAAAAGTGAAGACAAATACAAATTGACATTAGTTTTTTGTCAATTGTCTTCAACTACGCTACATTCGTCCTCTTCAGAAATAGTTCTTACGTTTTCAGAAACATTTCCTATGGCCTTTTCTAAATGTTGAATTTTGGTCTTCAACTTCTCAACACGAGCATCAAATTTGGCTGTCAGCTTCTGAACACGTTTGACGCCGTTATCCAAATGTTTGACGCCCTTATTCAAATGTTTGACGCCATGTTCTAAGCGGCCAGTGTATTGTTGGCATCTATCTGCTGTCACCGCTATTTCGGGGGCAAGAGCATTCATTCGTTCATGCATATGCTGAGTTACAATCTCCTATTTCTCCTGCAATACATGAAAGAAAATACAAGGAACATGCTTGATTCATGCTTGATTCATGCTTGATAATTTGCTCAACAAATTCAAACATTCAACAGCACTGTACGAATTTGTAAGATTAAAATGAAAATTTGTATTGAAATTTTGACTGACCTCGTGAGCCTGCACTTTCTTGCTCAAAGATGATGGTCCTCCTTTTATGCTTGCTATTGAAACGGGTGATATGTATTTTTTTTGAAGATTTGAAGTAGATGAATGGAATGGGTGACTCGACCCTTTACTCGACTATTAGCTAGACCAAAAACATAAAGTTTCAATTTAATAAACTGGCTCGACCATTTACTCGACTAATAGCTCGACCAAAAGCATAAAGTTTTGAAAACATAAATTTAATAAATTGGCTTGACCCTTTACTCGACTATTAGCTCGACCAAACATAGAAATTACTAAAAAAATTAAAGACTGGACCGTTGGCGAACCATTGATTCGACTAAAGAATCGACTTAAAACTCGACTTTTTAAGAGGTCGAGTAACGCTCGATCTAGGGCTGGACCTATCATCGACCACCGCCCGACCAATTTCTCGACGAAATTCAATCAACCCATTTCAGATGCGTACATACAATATCAACACACATTACGTATGAAGAATAAAATGATAAATTTATTGACACAATGGTACTGACCTCGTTATGATGTGCTTCCTTCTTCTTCTCCGTCGGGGCTGCTCTCTTAACGATGGAAGATGATCGTCCTCCCTTTGTGTGTACCCTTCTAAATGTTTGGAATGGGTTAACACGACAATTTTGAAGTAAGTTATGGAGCGGCAAAGAATTGCGGTTCTGTAATACAAGAGTGAGGAAGAATAGATGTGCTAGAATCTATGTTTTATAATAGAAGAGAGGGGTGTTGTAGTCTTTTTTTGGATGGAAATGCTATAACACAAAAGAAAAAAGGGAGGGTGGTATTTTTGTAAAGTCAACAGTCAACTATGGTATTTTTGTAAATTTCCCCTTATAATATATATTGTCCAACCCAAAAACCCAAGAGGTCAAAGTAGGACTACAAATTTTAAATAAATTAGGGTTTTTAAAAAAGAAAAAAAAAGCAATAGTCAAGTTGATTTTTGTATTTTTTTTCACTTACTTTTTTTTCGTAATTACTACTCATAGTGTTTCAAAAATTTTCAAAAAAGTAAGGGTGTGTTTGGACAATGATTTTTTATTTGCAAATAAGTAAATTCTCAAACAAAAATAAATTATCCAAACACATTTTTATTTTAAAATTTAAATTTCAAATTTTCCCACTCAAATTCCTCTCACATAATTTTAAAAAAAAATTTCCTCTTATTTTTCTCTCCAAAATACTTTTTTTTTATCAAAAAAAATACCCACTAAAATTTTCACACATTCCAATACAACTTTTTCCAAATACATCACACTCCAAACAAACCCTAAACCTTTCAATGACTCCATTTCTACTCACTTTTTCTCCATGTTCAAGTTAGGAATTGGCCCATTGATGCCTAACTTGCAAGATTCTCAAAAATTTACAACGAATCCACATATTAGAAGCATAGATCTAGGGTTTTGTCTATCCTTTTTATTTAAAGAAATATATTTCAACTTTAAATTGTGGCTAAACTTCCAGAAGACCCTAATTGGATACAAGTACAATTCAATATTTATCCTCAAAAAATTGTAATTTGGTACTCAGTGTCTCATTCTATGCATTGTAAGAGTTTACCCATTTTTGAATTCATTGCAAATTGTAGTGTTGGTGGTTCACTTTGTTAAGTACATGTCTAATTACATTAACCAAAGTACTCTAATTTTTTGCAACTTTTATTAATTGAGTAATGATATTCATAGTGACTTTTTATAATAACTTTTCATAGTGACTGATGTCGCAAATATGAAAAGATAAAATTATTCTTTATTATTTTATATTTTTTTAAAAATGGTGATGAGTGAATTTTGTCTTTTCATATTTGCCACATCAGTCACTATGAAAAGTCATTATAAAAAATTATTAAAAGTATCATTACTCTTGTTAATTATATTGTCGAAAGTTGCTTTGCTAATTCTTGCAGCCATGTGTACATGTCTTTGCCCATAGGAATTGGTCAAGTTGTGTAGTTCATGTAACCATAAAAATCGTTAATTTTGTTACTTTTCTACTGTACAAAATGTTAAGAATTCATGAGAAATATCTTTTAAAAATCTAATTATGATATTGAAAATTTTAAATTTGTCATCCCTAAAATATACAAGGGAAAAGACATCCTTTATATTGTTTTTAGAATTGTCAAATAAATTATACAAATGACCTGTTTAAATTTTGAAAATGAATAAAAGTAAAAAAATATTACTGATATCTGTGCATTGAAGTTATGATTGCTGATAGATGTGGTTTGTGCCCTTCTTGGTTTGCTATTGATACAGTATTAAGAGTAATATAACTGAAGTTTTGAACTTTAGTACCTACATGGTAGTTTTTATTTTTATTTTTATTTTTTTTCATGATGATATAAGGTTTTCCAATGGGACATGTTCTAGGAAATGGCTAGTTCATGATCATGTGAAATAGCACTTTTTGGGGGGGGGGGGGGGTGTTAAGTACAAAATGTTCTAGTGAATTGATTCAATTTGTCCCAAGGGGATGGTTCAGTGGTAACCCATGGGAGTAATCTTATGGGGGACGTAAGATCGAACCTCATTGCCATCGCTGGTGTGAGATTTGGGACGATTCCACCTAGCCTTGGAGGATTTAGTCCCATACCTGGTATGGTGAGTCACGTAGCTACAATGACATCTGGGATCTTACATGACAGCTACTGGAACACGGGACACCTTTGTGGGTCACAAGAAGAGTGGAGTCCGGGATATCCCTTGTCAGTAAATGTGGAGATACTTCCAAGTGAAAAAAAAAAATTTGATTCAATTTATTTTCATATACATATATTTGAATTACTGGTTGTCGATGGGTTGAAAAGGATTCCGAGATTTCTTAGTTGCTTTGACATATTACCTCTCCATGCTATGCTATTTTTATTTCTTTGTTGTATTCAATTGAGTACTAATTCTACTATTACTTACATAATCTGAATGTCACTTATTATAACATCTTTTTTGTATTTTTTGTCACTAAAAGGAGCAAAATTTCTTTTAATAGTCTATATGTTTTGTGGTCGATTCAGTTTATTAAGAGTTTACAAATAATACGTAATATTTTCTATATATTGTGCACCTACCACATTGGACAATCCTTCTCAATCAACTTCTAATGAATATATTATTTCTAACTTTAATTCCAACAACATAGAACTCTATTTGTTGTATTTTAAAAAGTGATATTGATGGACATGAGTTCACCAGTAACAGATCTGGGCCTGTGAGTCCAATACAGTTCGGGACCTGTGCATCTAATGCAATTCAGGACCTGTGCATTCAACACAGTTCACAATAACAGATCTGAACCTGTGAGTCCAATACAGTTCGGGGCCTGTGCATCCAATGTAGTTCAGGACCTGTGCAATTCGAGACCTATGTATTCAATGCAGTTCGGGACCTGTGAATCTCGAATAGATCCAGACAGTCGCAACTCCGGATCTTCAGAAAGGCACCCAATTCTAGACTTGTAAGTCAAGGGCCGAGATCTTTACAGTGGTGAATGACTCTTACTTTACTGTAGAATTCCACTTCCATAATAAACTCATGGGTCTTAAAAGATCACGTGATAATAGCAGAATCGTGTTTCCCATAAACACGTAATCAAAGCCTGTAATCACTAGAAGATAACATCAATGCTCCAAGAGGAGAAACATCCGCGATCCGGCAATCTGCAACCGTTATAGAACCCCATGATTAACAGTAAGAACGGGTTAAAAACCGAGTAAGACCACCAGGTACGGATAAGTAAAAACTAACTAAGAAAAATACTATACTCTGACAGGAGTTCTAACTTTAGCATCGGAGAATCTTTCCCGGAGAACTCCTCCGGGATTTGTTTTGCAGGAATCACCATTCTTACTGGTTTATAAGCTTTCGGGTTGTGATAGCAAGAACGGATCGTTGACAGTAGCGGATTACGGCTTCATCAGATATAATTTTACATAATGTATGTGTTGGTTAGTATATGTAAATTACATTATGTTATGACTCACTCTTCATTTATAGACAATGGGTTATAGTAATTATTAAGATAGTGAGATGACTACAGAATTTATTCAAATCATACTAGAATGCAAGAATGAACTCACTTCAAGTAACTTCAAACCCTCCACTTACAATAAGATCCAAGTTAAACTATTTAAAAGAATTAGGGAGACAAAAACTCCAGATCTACTGAATATGAAATTCAATTGATCGAAAAGTAATTTGCATAAGTATAGGTTTTTGAAAAGCCAAACTGATTTAGACATCCATCCCACTACCAGCACTATCATAGCGACAAATGAACAATGGCAATCATTGGAGTCTATAAGTGAATATGTAGTTTAATTTTTAAGTCTGCTTTGATAACATATCAATAAATTTACATATGAAGAAGTGTTGTTTTTTAGTTTAGAATAATAAAGTAGGAAAATTGGTGTGAAAATTCTTGCACGTGAAAAAGTGCAATTGTTTTTAATTTTCAAACTAATAAATGTAGTATTGGATAAGGTTTCATGCTAGATTCATTGTGCGAAATCTATTTACTAGTTTTTTTTTTATTTACCTGTAGTAAGTCTAAAATATAGTTAGCTGATGTCCTTGTGGTGCTTAAGTTGGATAATTATAGTTTAGGCAAACAATACAGCGTGGCTGAATTTTGATGCTTCATATTTTAGACTTGGCTTATCTATTGAAGATTCCTTTTTTTTACTCCTAATTAGTGGTGCCTTTAAGTTTTCTTATATGATAATTTAGAATATGTTCCAAAAAACCCATGTTCTCAAACTTGGACCGGTCTGACCTCGAATCGAGCTTGAGCTCAGTCCGAGTTTGTGCAAAGACCTTTCTTTTTAAAAAACAAGTTAAACCCAGGTTTGACAGGTCAAAACCGAGTTTGATTGGGCTTTTTTACTATTTTTCAAAACAAAATTTTAACTTTTAAAAATTATAATTTGACCCATATTTTTATAAAACTTATTTTTTTAATGTTTTTTATGTGAATATTTTGAATTTTCAACCATAAAGTTTTGTTAATTTTTTAAAATTTAATTCTCAAAAAATTCTAAAAGAGATTTATTACAATTTTTAATACATTCTTTACTTAAAACATATTTTATACTATTTTTCATGAAATTATTCAATTATACACTTGGAATTTTATGTAATTTATACTTAACTTAAATTTACTACATCAAAAATTAAATAACTTATTTCTAATATATTTGTATACTAATATTAATATTTTTATAATTATTTTATATTTATCAAATTATAATTATATTATTCAGTTTTTTACTATTGGTTCGACCGATTAACCCCGACCCTTTTATTTGACCGGTTCACACTCTAGTCTGGTTTTTACAACACTTCAAAAAAAAAAATTACATATTTGATTCTATTATGAATTAGGGTCACAATTGGGTTTGTTATTGGAGAGTTTCTATTTATTTACTTATAGCCAACTACTGCAAAGATATTCAGCATTTCTCCCTCCAATTCTTGGCTTTTTGCATTGTTCACGCCATTTATTTTCTCTTTACTTTGTATTTTTCATAGTATAGTATGAGTGTCTATTAAATGAGATTGGATTGTGAAAAAAAAAATTGTACATTTCTTCCACTTTCTCCACCTCTTGCTCCAAATGAAGTTAATGTTCTCATGGAGTCTTTGTTTTGGGTTGTTGGCCGGTGTAAAGAGAAGAATGCATTTGTAATTTTATTTTTATCTTTTCTAGTTCATATACTTAAGAGCTAAAAGTGGCCAAAATTGGCCAGTTGAGATATGAATCCTATGTTAGTTCTAACTTTTGTTGATTTCTTTGAACCTTTATTATTGTACCTTTATTTTTTTACTCATCAATACATGCAAATTGTAAATAAATTAGTGCAATATTTTTTTTCTATAATTATAGATTCTAACTCAAAAAAATTTGACTTATACATCATCATGTAAGCACAAGAGGGTGTCACCAAGTTTTGTGAGCATGGCCTTCCCAATTACGACGAGTTGATCCAATTATTCACCAATTCAACCACTATAGGTATTTTCGTCCTCTTATCTACTATGGCACCTCTTAAGTCTAATGAAGTGAAGTTTTTAGAGTTCAACTCTATGAGTGAGGCATTCATAGGTAGATTCAGACAATATAGAGATAATGGTCCGTCTCAAATGTCAAATGTATTAATGGGTAGTGGGAAGTGAAAGATGGGTAGACTGTCATTGCATAACAGGAATGGTGGGCACAAAAGTCCAAAGTTGGTTTATCTGTTAACATGCTTACTCAACTTTGAGTACAAAGGCAAATTAGTCTAATCCATATAATCTAAATGACCCTTATTCTGTTTCAAAGTGAATGGAAGTCCTCAATGCCATACAAATAGAAGATCTAAATTTGTATTATCGGGCTATACACATGTTATTAAATTGCAGTATGTGTCAAGCCTTTATGACGGTGCATCCAAAAATGAGACTAGGATTCATTTCGACTTTATAGTAAATCCCAATGTATTTTTATCATGCCTAAGATGTGGAGTTTACAATTGTGAGTTCATGCTTAATTCGGTTACTTTTTATTTCTTGAGTGAATGTATTAAATCACTGTTGTCTTTATTTTATGTACAATGTGCTGATGTGATTATATATAAAATGTTTGTATAATCAGGCATTATGTGTATGTGTGTATTGCAACTTTTTTTAGGATGGGTTCCTATGCACTAGATTATTCCAAAATTGTATTGCTAAAAATGTGAGTAGAAATAAGAGTAACATTTAATGCTCAAGATTGCATATTCCTTTTTTGTTCTAATGCATTTGATTCCAAAAGTAAGAAAAAGTCAAATGATAGGAAAAGAGGCAATACATACTTTTCCAACTAAAAAAAGTTGGCAGATTATATACAAGGGAACAAATGATGCTGATGCTCTCATACTCTTAAGTCATATTCTATTTTAGTACAAGAAATATGAACTATAATGGTCTAATTCAGTAAATAGCTCCAAAAAAGCATTGCTCAATTTTAAAAAAAACAATTAAATCAATATAATTGATTTATTTGGGTCAACAAACCAAGGAGTTTCTCATAATGGTCAAATTGTAAAAGTTGGAATGCCGTCCTTTCACATGTACACTATTGTCCGAATTGTCTGTATTTTTTTTTCCATGCTTTTTTTCTCACTCTCATAATGTATTTATTAGACACATGGTTTGTCAAAATGAGTACAAAATATTATGAATATGAAAATCAATAATTCACAAGAGAAGACTGATTAATGTAATTTTAACGCTATAAATTGTTAAATACCCCCAGTCAATGTAATTGTTAGAATGAGCAACCAACACTGCTTTTCATTCTGTAATTTATAATTAATGAATTTTTGAACATAAATATTATGTTGTTGACTTGGCATATAGAAATATTCTTAATTTTCTTGCACCTTATCGTGATCAAAGATATCATTTATGAGATTTTCATAGGAGTAGCAGAGATTCTAAATCATGAAAAGAACTATTCAATTGTTGTAATTCATCAATGAGAAATATATTTTTTTGTGCTCAATAAATGATTTCCACTATTAAAAGGGCCGCTATAAAAATATATGATGGTTAGGCAAACATAAATGTCAGTTGAATATTGTGTACGGCAAAATTTTATTAGAGAGTAATTACCTGATGATGCATATTTTTTTGAGCACCTAGATGAAGATATGATTGTGGAACATGATAGATTGCAAATGAATCCTCATTTGGACACTTCCATTGAAATAGTGGGTAAGTGGAATAAATTTTGAAATCAAATTATAATGCATATGTGAAATTATAGTAAGTAAATGTAATTGTTAAGTGTTCCCTTAGTTAGACATTGTCATTTGTGTTGTATGTATTTTATTATTATGATGTTAGTTATATGTCTCAAATTTAAAACAGAATAAACTTCATGTAATAGAAATTGATATTGATGTAATATTAATATGTATTTGTGTGCTATAAATTTCACATTTAGGGTTCATATTCAATAAAAGAAAAAAAATATATGTGTTATCCAAATTTATTCCACAAATAAAAAATGGGTTTTCATACCATCTGTCTAAATTTTAATAAAAAGTGTATTTTCAAAGATATACCATAACTAAACAATTTATATTCCCTCCAAAATAAAATTACGTCAACAAAAATCCTTCCCTCCCCACTCCACCCCACCGGAAAAAATTACCACTTTTACAAAAATAAAAAGAAAAAGGCTCACTAAAGCGAGCTTGGGAATTTTGCACACTCTCAAAGGATTTATTTCTCTTGTTTATCAAAAGATAATTATGATTCACAATTCAAGTTCTACCAAGTGTCCTCTTTTTCATTTGATGGAGCAAGGTTAGTACGATTAGTAGAAGTAGTCAATTAAATCCCTATATAATATTTGAAGTTCTTTGCACTTGGATATAATAGAAGCCTTGTGCCTAGCTGCATGGCCCTTAATCAAGAACCACACATTTCTTTAGATCATTATAGGTTAATTTTTATGAAGTCTTTCATTTGCTTATCTTTTGTGGAAGTTTGAATTTTTCAAAATGTATCCTAATTTTTTTTTCAGATGATCGATTCAATCTCGGATGAAAATTTATACTTTTATTATATTTTATCTTTGCAACAAGTATAATAATAAGCATAATAGCCCTATTGTTACAATAGAGGGGGGGAAATCTATTATTAGCTTATCAAAAAATTTAAAAATGAACAATTTTAATGAAATCTAATCAATTTCTTGTTTTACAATTAATGTTCAACTTTTATGTATTTCTATATCCATACATTATATTGAATATATAGAAATGACCATAATTGTGTTTCTCTTATTTGTATTAATAGCTACTTTAGGCTAAATATTTTTATTTAGTATCAATAATTTTATAACTATCTTTGTGACTCCTTACATGACAAAATAATCTGACATCCTTAAGCAATTGGTTGAAACTCTCATTGGTAATTCGTAATGAATTTTTGAGATCCTAGAATAAATCTGATGAACCAAATCACTCTATTTTAGCTCATTATTTTTTAAAGTATCTCTCTTTGTCTCCAAGTTTTGTGGTAATTTATTTACATTATCCTCCGAACCTGTAAAGGGCCACATTGATCCAATATACCAAAAACTAGTTAATGTCTTCTCTTTACATGGTAGTTTGATCATTTTGATATTTTTCCTTCTCTTTTAACTCTTTGAATATGTTACCACTTCTTCCTCATCTTGCTAATTCTTCTTGGAAATAGGATAATGAATCACTTCTCATATTTTTTAAAATTATAAAAGTTAGTCTTTTTTAAAGCTTAATCCAATATACATAGGTTTTCTTTCTTCAATTAATATAAAGTAAAGTTCAATTTAAAACCCAGAAAATAGTTATCATTACTCTTCTTTTTTTGTCCACTCAAATAAGAGTTCCACTTTCAGTAGGTTGTCAGCATTTTTAAGGCTATTTTTAACTCTAGAAAGCAGCTTAAATGATGTGAGACAATCTACCCTTCTTTCCCCCCCCCCCCCCCCCCCCCCCCCGAACCTTGTACATAATTACTTAATTAGAGAGTAATATTTAGAGTCAATACCTATTTGGCCAATCATATTTTTAATAGAAATTACCTTTACCTTTTAGCTTTCTAATAAGTTTTGAATTCTTTTAAACTATTGTTTAGGTTTTAAATACACGTGTAGGGCTTTGATTTCATGATTTTGATGATTCTTTGACATTTTTGATTAACAAAATATCTTGCAAGTTCTAAGGAATTTGTTTTCTACAAAGATTAGTTATCTTCTGTTATCTCTCTTATGTTAGGTGGTATCAAAAATTGAGATCTTCCCTTGTATGGCCAACCAAAGTCACAAAAGTTAATTCCTTCTACCAATCTTCTTAACTCAAGACATTGATTGTAAGTAAAAAAGAAAAGGAGACTCTAAACCAAATATGAAAGTTTTGATGAAGGTTTATGGCTTTGTTGCAATAACCAAATTTGAAACCAATAGAATACAAGGTTAAGGTCCTTATAGGATTCATGGACGGGTTGTTGAAATAATGACCTTAAAGATTGAAAGGTACTACGAAGCAACTGCTTTGAGACATATTATAAGAGCTTCAGGATGAGTTCTTTTAAAATAGAGGGGGTCTAATGTGGGACAATCTACTCTCTACCTCATACGTAGTCACCTAAGTTAATTTAAAAAATAATATTTATAGTAATTACCTATTTAGCTAATCATATTCTTAAGGGCAATTACCTTGATGGTTACCAATTGTATATTTTTGGCAGCTAAACTTTTTAATTCGACTAATAAACCACTTAACTATTGAAATTGGTCACTTGTGGTCATCCAATCTAGTTTGACCATTTGACTTGACGAAATCACTATCATGTGACCAACACATGTCCATCCACCACTGCTATTGCCACTCGCGCTGTCACTACCATAGCTACTAATCTACAACTACTCCCATTATTCTTTCTAATATTATTTCCTTTTCTTATTCTAGACTTTCTCTAAGAAATCTCACAAAAATAGTGCATCACATTATTAGAAAAACTTCAACAAAAATCATAAAAAAAAAAAAACAACTACCACTACTACCACTAACTAGTGGAAGAAATCCCACAAAATAATTTATAAAAAATCCTCCAAGAAAACCTCAATAAAAATCTCACAGAAATAATATTCTTTTTTGTTCAATTTATTAGGAAAACCCCAATAAAAATAACAAAAAACAACAGCCACCTCCCCCTTCAATGGGGGAAGAAATTCAAGTGGTTGATTGAATGTGATATTGGTGGTTGGGGAGAGAGCAGAAGGGGAATGAAAAATGGAGAAGAAAGAATAATGAAAATAGATGAAAATGGACAAAATTACCATAAAGATTGGTCATTCAATCAAGTCAAACAGTCGAAATGGATGGAATGACCACAAGTGATGAGTTTTAGAAGTTTGATGAGTTATGAGTCGAAGTGAAAAATTCAATGGCCAAAAGTATACAATTAAAAAAAAAATGACAGTCATTGAGGTAATTAACCCTTTTCTTAATAAGAGTTACCTTCACCTTTTAATTTCTAGTAGGTTTCAAATTCTTTTCAATTATTATTTAGGATTTTGTTTAGTCTTTAAATACAAATGTGGGGCTTTATTTTCATGATTGGTAAGATTATTTGATATTTTGATTAATAAAATCTCTTTCAAGTTCTACAAATTTTATTTTCATCAAAGATTGCTTATCATTCATTATCTCTCTCATGTTTCTAAAACTAAGTAATTACTTCAAGTTTGATAAGTCTATTGTTCGTAGGCATAAATTTTTTGGTAATAAAGCACACTATAGAAAGTAAAATTGCAGGCTGATTTGATGATTACTTGAGATTGATGATGTGAAGTACTGGCAAAACCTATTATGAGTGCAACTCCAACTAGCACTATGTCTGTCTTGCAAATGAGATTAACATAGATTCTCCATAAACCTACTAACCAAGCCAATACAAAAAGTGATATATAGTCTTGTATAGTCAAATATCTTAAGCTTCTTACTGAACTCTTGAAATAAGTTGGATCTACAAATTTAGTGTGTTTGGTTAGCAATTTAAAACACTTTCCAACACACTTTTTTTTTTATTTTCTAATACATCTCTTATCTCACAACTACTACCTCAAAAATATAAAAACGCGTTTTGAGATGTTGTCTATACAAGCGTCAACTTTAGCATTTTTCCAACTACTGTTAATATTGATTTGGGTCTACGTATTTTGAATATCTTTAAAATCTTTTCGACAAATTTTCTTGAAAAATGAAGATTACTTTATTAGATTGAAATTTTCAATCCCAAGAAAATAAGATATTAGGCCTATATCCATTATTTCAAACTACTTAATAATATTAGGCATGAAAGAGGACCCTATGTACAAAATGTGTGGAGAGCATTATGAAACTCTATCACATGTTTTACTTTATTGTAGGCATGCGAAGATAGTTTGGAAAATTGCCTCAGTACAGTGGGAAGATTTTGATTCGCATGAACAGTCATTCTAGGATTGGTGGTTTCAGATGTGTATGAGGATAAAGGGGTGCAACTAGCAAGATAAAATACAATTGGTAGTATTTATCTTCTAGATGATTTGGAAGTCTAGGAACCTCTGGATTTTTCGAAAGAAATAGAGCGAGGAGAAAGTAGATGTGGACCTGGCAATTTCTGAGTGAAGGGAATATCAAGAGGCTAAGGAGCGTGGGATATCCAATTCACCGTAAGAAGATTTTTTTAGAATGCACAATATATAGTTGATAAAGTAACCGTTTTATGATTTTAACTGTTATACTATCTACTATATAGAAAGTATCTTTAGACTGTATATGTTTGAGTAAGCTGCTTGTTTCTAGCTTATTCTTTGTCTGAGACTCGCTAAGAGTGCTTAGTCGATCATTACCATTTAGTAATATTGTTCATGTGGGTTCTTTTGGAAATATCAATACAATTATCGTTTTAAGTTTTAAAAAAAAAGCCTCTCTAAAATCTACAATTATCTCTTAATTGTTTTATATAAATATCAAATCATTGGCATACAAATATACTATAATAATATCTCTAATCGTAGAAGACTTCACCTACTGAGTATGCTCATATGAATATATTTGAAAATCATGAGCTATAAAAAAAGACATTGATACGTGTTTTTCACTCTCATAGAGTATGCTTTAAGTCATATAAAGCTCTCTTCAATTTAAATACACTTTATCCTCCTGTCTTTTTCTAACAAAACTTGTTAGTTGCTTAATATATATTTCTTCTAGAATTCTACTTAGAAAGGCATACTTAATATCCATTTGATAAAATTTTCAATTATTTTAAGTAATTAAAGATATTATCAAATAGACACTGTCAAGTCTAATAATTGGTGCAAACACATTAAAAAAAAGGATTTTTAAGGTATAGTAAAAGCATTTGAAAAAATGGAATCCTTTACTCAATAGGTGATCATATTGAATAATTTAGATACATAAATAGTAATTGGGCTGGCGATACAATTGAAAAAAAGATCATCTCAAGTTATATATGTTTCATTAAATCAGGCATGTTTTCTTAGGGTTTAAAAATAGCCAGTGATAGTATTTTCTACTATAGAGATAGATATGTTATAGTGGCAAATTGCAGTACTCAAACATGGTTAAGAAAGATACTTGATTTTTTATAACGTAAGTAAAATAGTCCAATGAAAATATTTTACAACAATAAATCTACCATTGAGTTGATCAAAGATATAGCTTTTTCATAGGTATGGCAAGCGTATCGATATCAAATATAGATTCATTCAAAATTTGGTTTGAGATGAAAAAATTGAACTAGATTATACACATCTTGTGCATTCTTTCATAGGAACATGTCAGCCAAGTGATTCCTCCATTTTATAGCTTGATATAGAACCATGAAACCAACAATTGGATAATGTTGATCCAAATATTTGCCCATAAAAATCTTATGTTTCCTACATGGACCACTCCAGTCCTGATTTTATGCACTTAGCCCACGACTGGAGCTACTTTCCTCGTGGCCCATAGACAAAAGCACTCCACCAGAAGGCTTGCTAATTTTATCCAGATTAGTATGTGTGTTATCCTAATTCTAGTGAGAACTAGCTAGGGCTCTCACCTTTTTAGCATCGATAAGGCTCCTGCTACAGAGTAGGGACCATTATATAAAATAGCAAGCATTTAGCTGTGATTCTAAAATTTGAACACAAAGAAATTATCATTTTTGCCTACTAAATAGGGCTCTTCTCTCAAGTACTTGTACTGCCCAGCATATGCTTGCATTCTCTTGTAGTCCAATAGGCAACCAAGCAAGCAGTTAGTGTAGTAGTTCAAGCCTTCCTCGACATCTTCTTCATTGATCTCCATATGCACACATCTTCTAAATGATTTATAAATGTCTTGATTAAGCTATATTCCTTTCGGGATGTCCTTCCTCTCCCAGAGAACTTAGATCCTTGTAAGAATAAACTACTGTCTGACTAATGGTTTTCAGTGAAGTGGATGTTCATTTATGGACCACTTTATGTCCTCAAAGGTCACTTTCAAATCTTTAACACAATATATTTTCAACCTTGACTCTTTTTCCTGGTTTCTGTTACATGTTCCATAACCTTACTCCATAACAACTGTATGTTTGTGAAAGAAATCTTGAATGAAACTTAAGTTGCACTTTGTTTAGATGTGGAAAATCAACAATGAAAACAAGGATTGCAGTGAACGTTGGTTAAAGCTGTAACTATACTAAAGTTATAGTAGATGGAGCTCTAGAAGTTACTATTCTAGAGTCTTTGTCTTCAACCTAAGAAGATGTCAATTCATCGTTATAAAGATGTATTAGATAACTAGTCTTGTATTTCTGCTGCTGTGTAGAGCCATACGACACAAATCAGTAGCAAATAAATGGGATTAGTTAGTTCAATTCTCATTAAGTTTTGAAATTGTTCGGAATAAAATTTAATGGGATTGAAAATTTCCAATGAGTCCCACTAAAATTTCCCAAATCTTTATTTAAAATTTATATAATACTAATAAAATGTTGTTGCACTTAGACACATCCAGAAATATATGCTCCATTCGTCATGTTAGTAATTGTCTTAAAATCCAACTCATCTTACCCATTCTTAATTTTCATCGAATTATAATTATTATGAAAAATTATTAATGTTTCTTACCTCAAACTCAATTTGAGACTTACTATAATTACAATTGACCTAATATTTATGTAACATATTTTAATTTCTAGTTACCTTCTATTAGTCAACCTTCTTTTTACAAAAGAAAAAATAAAAGATGACAAGCATTTTCTACGTCCTTCTACTCAAGAGTGAGTATTTTGGTTTGGTTTGAGTTTTTGTTTGAGTTTTCGTAAGTTCCATACATATCATGCAAAGTAAATTAGAAGAAATACATGATAGTTAAGTTAAATAAATGTACAATGTCTGGTTAGTATAAAATTTTCAATAATTTAAGATAATAAATTATTATATTGTACTAACATATATTTAAGAAATTAATATTAATTTAAAATTTTCTTTCATAATTATTTTCTTACCTATTTAAAGAAAGAGTTAATTACATTTACTTCCCTTGAAATTTGAAAATATTACAAAATGATCTCCATAGTTTGTAAAAAACTAAATTATCGCAAAACTCAAAATCAACAATTGAGAAGTAAGAAAAGATTAAAATACTCATCAATTTACTAAACTAAAAATATAAACGAAAAAGAAAATAACATTAAAAATTAAAAAATGGTGATATTAAATTATAAATATTATATAATGTCATAGTTCTGAAATTTAATTGAAATTTTATATTTTTCCCTTAATTCTTCAAATTTAAATACACAAAATACAAATTTATATTGTACTCACTTTCATCTATAAATAAGAGGCTCCGCTAACCATCTAAGTTAAGTGGCTCATTATCATATCCAACATGGTATCAGAGCCAAAACCCTAACTCTAGTCGCCACTCCTCTCTCTTTCTCTCTCTCTCTAACCCTAACCCTAGCCGCCACTCCTCTCTCTCTCCCTAACCCTAAACCTAGCCGTCACTTCTCTCTCTCTTGGCCATCTCTCTCTCTCTCTCTCTCTCTCTCTCTCTTCTTGGTCGTCTCCTCCGCTAGCTCCCTCTCTCTCTTTCGACGTTCTCCAGGCCCTTCAGCCAACAGGGACAGCCTCGAGCCCTTTTCTCCGAACTTGGGCCTCCTCTCTAGGCCTTCGTATAGTGCTGCCAGTTATTGTTGCGCTTTTGTGAATTACTGGCAGTTCCTAAATTGAAGATTATAGCTCACGTTATGTGCGGTTTATGTGAAAGGTGTGAACTTGATATAGTTTGTGAATCCTGGTGCATCAAGGGTTTCAAGATTGATCCTATCATGGTTGATTCGACCCAAATTGACTTTTCGATTTCGAGAAATCGTTTTGGTGAGACTGGAACTGAGGTGATGCGTTCATCTGCTGCGACTTTCATATCCACATAGATTAAACTTGTAGAATGAGTATTGACAAGTTAGTCTACCTATACATTATGGACGAAGACAGTGTTCAAAAATTTACATGGACAGGGCTTATCTCATCATCTCACGAGTACATCACCACCCCAAACATATCTGAGATATGATAAGTGGGATAGGATGGATAGTCATATTTATGATCAATTATTAAATTCTCTTGATGCATTTGTTCATAATATAGTTGTGAATACTGATACTGCCAAGGAATTATGGGGTACCCTGACTGAAGTATATTTTTCATTAAATGATTTTTCTAGATTATATGATATGGTGCATGAGCTGATGAGATCAGCCCGTTCTGGTAAACCCTTTCAGAACCATTTTGAGGACTTTAAGTCCTTTGTCGATGAGTTTGACCATCTGATACCGTTTTCTAGCTCACGGACTACTTTTCAATAATAGCTAACTTAATTCTATGTTATGTGTTATTTACATAGTTTGGGTTCTGAGTTTGACATAGTTCGGAATCAGACTCTATCTGATGATCATGTTCCATCCCTTGGCGAGATCCATCGTTGCGTTCTGCGGACTGCTACTCGAGACAAGTCTCATCCAACTGTATTTGGGTCGTTGAGCAGGTTGCGTTATATTTTTCCCTAGGTAGTGGTCGTGGATGTGGTGGAGCAGGGCATGGTCGTGAGATCCGCACCTGCAATTATTATGAGATTGTTGGATACTAGCGAAGTTATTGTCGAAAACTCCAAACTGCCCAGACTGTTTAAGGTGTTTGTTTGTCCACTATTCATACTGATACTTATACTGATACTAGCAGTTCATATTCTGATCAGCAAAGAGTAACACTGACCTGGAGAAGTACACTCATTTTCTCAAATATCAGGCATCTAGCCCTTCACCTAGTCTGCCATCATCATAAAGTTTGGCAGCTTCAGTTATACCACATCAGTCTGCGTATGCTTCTACATCTGCAACAACATCTGCATGTGTTGCCATTACACCCACTTCTTGGATTATTGATTCTGGTGTAGGTTCTCATCTGACAAGTAACTGTACTGCTTTAGTAGATTACCAGCCAGTTACCCGATTACATCATATTACTATGACCAATGAGGCTATGTTGCTTATTTAGGGTCATGGGATTACACACCCTAATGACCAACTGTTATTATTTTTTGTGCTTTATACTCCTGGCATGTTTTTAATTTTCTATGAGTCAGCTTACTTGTGACATGCATTGTTCAGTGATATTTTATCCTGAATTTTGTGTGGTACAAGATTTTTTTATGCGGAAGACTATCAGTAGGGAGTGTATTCATGGAGGCATATATTATTTATAAAACACCTCTGCTCCAATTGCCTTGATACCAAAGTCCAATTTCTTTGATCTTCATTGTCGCCTGGGTCACCCTTCTTTATCCCTGATGCAGTCCTTATTCCCTTATTGTCGTTCAATTTTAGAAATAAAGTGCAAAACTTGTCAACTTGCCAAACATTGTTGCCTTCTTTTGTAATTGAGTGTATTACAATGAGCTACTACTCAATTTGCTTTAATTCATTCAGATATCTAGGGACCTAACTCTGTTGTGTCTCATTTAGGGTATCAATACTTTGTTCTGTTCATTAATGATTACACTCGAATGTCATTTGTTTATCTAATAAAATCACATTCTGAGTTATTCTTTATCTTTTATACATTTTATATGTTTGTTCAAACTCAATTTTATACTAACATCCAAACCCTACAGTCTGATCGAGAAGGAGAATATTTATCTGGGCAATTCCAACAATTGGTTCATGTTCACGGGATTCATCATCTCTCTTACGATCGTACACCTTAGTAAAATGGTGTTGTTGAGTGGAAAAATCGTTATCTATTGGATACGGCCCGCGTCCTATTGTTCTACATGCATGTAACTCTCCAATTCTTGGGTGAGGTACTCCTTACTGCCTGCTACCTTATTAAAAGAATTCCTTTGTCTACTTTTCGCGGGATTACCCCTCATCATTATCTATTCTCTAATCGGGTTCTTTTTTCCCTTCCTCTTCACATTTTTGTTGCACATGTTTCATCTATGATGATCGTCTTGGGGTGTCCAAACTTGCTCCTTGTGCTCTTTGATATGTCTTTTTGGGGTACTCCAAGGTCTATAAAGGGTACCTCTTTTTTTCTTCTAAGTTACGTTGCGTTCTCACTTCTTGTCATGTTACCTTCATAGACACACAGTTCTTCTTTCTGGTTTCTTCCTCTACACCTTCTTCACCACCTAGCCCTCTAGAATTTATCCTTGTTTATCATCCTACTCTTCCGCCATCTTTTCCGCTATCACCTGAGCCCTTCGCTCTAGTACCAGTTTCTATGGAGACGTCCTTTAGTGAGACAGTCTCTCTAGTCGAGGATCCGATTCATATGTCACTTGCTCATTCAGTTGCTCAACAATTGCTCTGTCATGGTTATTGATCTTGTCGTGATCGTCCACTCTATACACAATCCTATCATGAACTTTTGGTAAGTTTGCAGGCATTTGTGGGCAATATTGATGCTGTCTCTATTCCATCCTCTGTCTCTATGGCTCTTCAACATTCTCATTGGAGGTAGGCTATGGTTGAGAAGATGCGTGCTCTTCAGCATAATTAGACTTGGACATTGGTTGATCCTCTTCGCATGTTTCTATTATTGGCTGTCAATGAGTCTATGCAGTCAAGGTCCACCCTGATGATACTCTTGCACTTTTGAAAGCTTTCTTTGTCGCTAAGACCTATGTGCAGACCTATGGTCTTGACTACTTCGAAATATTTCCTCTTGTGACGAAGATAGCCTCTATTCGGCTGATTCTATCCTTAGCTACTGTGCATTCTTGGTCCTTACATTAGATGAACATAAAAAAATGCTTTCTTACATGGTGACTTGATGGAGGATGTGCATATGGAGCAGCCTTCTGGGTTTACTGCTTAGGGGGAAAAAGTTTATAAACTGTGACGTTCCCTATATGGTATTAAGCAGTCTTTTCGTGCATAGTTTGATCAGTTTAGCGCTGCTGTTTGGAGTTTTGGTTTGATCCAGTCCCAAAAGAACATACTGTATTCTTTCGGTATGCACCGACTTTATGTATCTACTTAGTCCTCTATGTTAAGGATATTATGGTGACAGGGGATGATGTTTAGGGTATCATGGCCCTGAAATACTATTTATACAGTCAATTTGAGAGTAAGGATGTGGGTGCATTGCGGTACTTCTTGGGCATTGAGGTGGCTAAGAAGAAAGACAGTATCAGCTTGTCTCAGCGGAAATATGTGCTTGATATTCTTGCTGAGTCTAGTATGCTTCAGTCGAGACCATCTGACTCTCCTATGGAACTTGGATTAAAGCTTTTTCCTGATCAGAGGAAGTTACTTGAGCACCCTAAGCGTTATCGTTGAATGGTGAAAAAGCTAAATTTTCTTACTACCATGACCCGACCTGACCTAGCATATCCTATCAACTTGGTTAGTCAATTTATGACCTCCTATATAAAGCCACATTGGGATATTGTTATGTAAATATTGAGCTATTTGAGGAGTTTCCTAGTTGGGGCATAGAGTTCTCTGTTCATGGTCATAATCGCATGGAATGTTATACAGATGCAGATTGGGCAGGCACCCCCACCGATCGCAAATCTACATCCGGGTTTACTCTTTACTATGGGGGGAATATGATATCGTGAAAAAGTAAGAAGTAGGATGTAGTCACGAGAAGTAGTGCAGAGGCTGAGTATAAGGCTATGGTTGCTACTATAACAGAGATTTTGTGGGTCAGGCAGTTGCCGGTAGAGTTTGGGTATAGTCTCTCTGGTCCTTCCTCTATTTGGTATGATAGTTCATCAGCCATACACATTGCTTTGAATCCTGTCTTTCATGAGAGGACGAAGTATATTGAGATTGATTATCATTTTGTCAGGAAGGAGTTGGTTCGTGACAGTATTACTCTTTCTCATGTTCGTACTGGAGATCTATTAGCAGATTTGTTTACTAAATCGTTACCGAGATCTTGAGTTCAATTTTTTTGTAACAAGTTGGGCATGGTTGATATATATGCTCTAGCTTGAGGAAATGTTATGTTGCATTATTATTATTATATAGTGTGGGAATGCTCGCCATACTTATGTTATACTCACTTTCATCTATAAATAAGAGGTTTTGTTAACTATCTAGGTTAAGCGACTCATTATCATATCCAATATAAGAAATATTTTTTATAACAAAATTTACATATATAGTTTTATGTAAAATAATTTATAAAAAATTCTAAAAAGTAAATTGAGTTATTTAATAGAATATTATTTGTAAAAAAAAAATTTAAAATTGATGTTTTAGAAGTATTGAAATCAATTTTCAAAAATTGACTTTGAAATCAATTTTTCAGAAATCAACTTTAAAGTCGATTTATGAAAAATCGACTTCACTAGTTTTTTTTTCTGTTGGCAGACCTTTTTCCTCTCCTTCTCCTTGGCTTTCTTTACTAGCAAACCTTCTCTTCATTTTTTGTTGCTGCTATGGTTGGAGTACTGCTACAATGGATAGAGGCTGTTCTTTTTTTTTTTTTTTTTTTGATACAACTGGAGGTATCCCCACTCAGCCAACTATGAATTTGCATCACACCCCTAAACCTGCCTAGTAACAATAGTAACTCTTCTTTTTTTGTTGTTGCTACTATGGTTGGAGTACTACTACGTGGAGTATTGCATTCAATATCTATTTTTCCTTTCTATCTACAAACTCTTTCATTTCTTGGTTCCAAACTATGAATAGAATGAACTAACGAAATTAAAAAAAATATAAAAACGTATAAGCATTCAAAGTCTCAAAGAGGCAGAGGGGGAAGGACTTCCATTGGAATAACCATTTAAATTCATAGAAATAGGGCGCAACTGAAATATATCTTTAATTCATATATAATCACTCTTCTTCTTTTTTGTTGTTATTATGGTTGGAGTACTATTACAGTGGAGTACTGCTATAGTGGATGGAGGCTGTTCTTTTTTTTTTTTTTAATACAACTGAAAATATCTCCACTCAACTAACTATGGATTTGCGTCACATCGTTAAACTTGCCCTATAAGGATAGTCGTGGGAATTAATCATTGGGCCAACGATAGTCGCCAGAATTAATCCCTAGATCTCCCAATGTCTCAGAACTTAATCTTTTCAGGAAAGTCAGTTGAACCAACCCTCGGGAGGTGATGGAGGCTATTCCAAAAGCACTTTTCTATATGATTTGTCAAATTTAAAGGGAGAATGGAGTGTCAAAACCATTGGAAATTTTGTTTTCTTTAACCTCATCTCAACATTGGTCCTAATCATTGATATTTTTGTTTTCTAATAGAAAATTAATGTTTTTGTATTGGGAATACAATAATGATTGTTACGATTCATGCTTGAAAAGAGAGAAAATATGATCGACAAGCAAAAGCCGATATAGCAAAAAAGTGAGAGGAGAAAGAAGGGAATTTTTTTCTTTTTTTTACATATGGGGTTTGAGGTCGATAGTTAGGACTCAGGAGTCAATATCACAGTTGGACTTCACTATTTTGGTAAGTATATTAGAATATTAAAAACTATAATACTTAGATAAACAACTCGGGGATAGCTGCTCATGGAAAAATATTTCATCAAAGGGCAAGTCAAACGGAAAAAAAACCGAAAAACAAGGAGGGCGGTAATATGACGAAGTAGGGGTAAAACCGAACACACCAAGAAAACAAAATCCTAGGGTTTTATTCGCCGTAAGGAGCGGCCACACACCCCATTTCCATCTTTCCATCTTGGGGAGCAACAGCTTAACCTTTGCTCGTGGCAAACCGTAATTCCAACAATGGTACTTTCTCTTTGTCCCTGCACAGCTCAGTCGTTTTATCCTCTTTTCAATCAAAATTTGCTGCCGACGTTTCTGTATTTCGTTATTTTTGTATCTGCGTATGATATATCTTGGGAGAAGTTGTAGCATTTCCGTTTCATTGTTTGAAATACTAGAACTATTTCTTTCTGTTAGTGTTGAAAGGTTACCGTGCCACACGATTTTATTGATTTGTGTGAAGAGTTATATAACGTTAGATTACAATAAGTTGGGTTTTCTTGTTGTTGTTTTTGTTTTTTGTTTTTTTTTTTTTTATGGCTGTGGCAATTACTCTGTTTTTTTTCCCTACCTTTTGGTAAGTTGAAGATTATGTAACTTGTTGAAGACATGAGGATTCTAATTTCTTGTTGTTTTGTGTTTGGACATTGGATGCTGTGAGTATTGGTAATTTACTGTTCTATATGATTGCTTCGTTAGTTTAAGTTCTTATCGCTAGATCTGTTTTATTCCAGATTTTCTATAATTAGCATTGGTTGGTTTTTTCCTTATGTTTGAATTTGGCTGCTGAGATTGTGTAATTGTCTTCTTTGCTCTCTTGTTTTTTAGTACAAATCATACAGCATTTTGTCTTGAGTATTTTGAATTGTAAATTCTCGAAGGATTTCCCGTTTGGAAATTCAAGTTTATCTTTCTTCAAATTTTGTTCCTTTTCTTTGTGGCAATTTGTTGAAGTTCTTTCTTTTACATTAGTATGATTGAGACTTGGTTGGATTGTTCAAATCACCAGAACAGAGCGGTTTCTGAAGAAGTGATTGAGAGAATCATTTTTCCCCTTTTTGGGCTATCTACATATTTCTGCTATAGACTAACAACATTTTCTGTTCGTATTTAATATATTGTAGAGTTTTACTTCTCTTGTTGGTTAAGTATTTTGCTTTATGATCTTAGCCGAAGCAAATACATGAAATCAAGGATTTTCTCCTCACTGCAAGAAGGAAGGATGCACGATCCGTGAAGATAAAGAGGAGCAAAGATGTTGTAAAATTCAAAGTTCGCTGCTCTAAATATCTATACACTCTCTGTGTCTTTGACTCAGAGAAGGCTGACAAGTTGAAGCAGTCACTTCCTCCTGGTCGGTATTCACTTTCTGGAACCATTTGCCTACTTTAATTGCCTCATAAGTGTTGTCCAGAAGAGATTCTTGGTCCATATTTCTCTTATGCACCAAAGTATAACAGTCATCATAGTCAAGTTCAAGCTGGATTGTGTTGTTTCATCTGTTAGCTTCATTCTTCCTTTTGTTGATCATGAGGTTGAATTTATATTGGATCAGTCCATTGTGGTCCAACTTTGAATCTTATTATGATTTGAGCAGCATTGTAATCAACTGTATCATTTAACCTTGCATCTATGTGACTTGGTTTGAACTTAACTTAACAGAATATGAATATTGCATTGAGCTTCAAATTTAATTTTTAGGGTATTCTATCTTGTCACATAATTCTTTGAAAACAGCAATGAATGTTTTAGTTAAAGTTTGGTCAATTCTTTAGTTTACAGTTGAGTTACTTTGGAAAGTATGGTGAAGTTTTCAAGTGCTCTATCAAAAAACTTTTGGCACCAAGCTGTAGCATGAGGTTGTTGAGTTAGTAGCGTGTTTACTCATACTTTCCACATTTTCGAGTTCTGCAGGTTTGAGCGTCCAAGACCTGTGAGTGAGATTTGCATCAAGCAGTGGTTGCTTAGAGCTGTTTTGATCAATTTACATTTGGGAAGACATCATTTGGAAGACCTTTTTAATCTGTATGAGTGTTTGCTAATGATAGTGGATTGGACGTTTGAGTTTTTGCTAGCAGTTAGATAAACAGACTGGCTATTGCTTTACTTTGATTTAGTTTTGACTCTTGAAACTTTTGTTCTCAGTTTAAGTGATGGGGAGAATCGTATTGGTTTAGGTACTCATCAACTGCTATGGTGGTTGATATATATGAAAAAATACAATTTTCTTTCTTCTTCTGTTTTTTTTTTTTTTTTGAAGGAAAGATCCTACCATTTTCTTAAATCATATGTCAAGTCATACATTGGCTCAACTCCCATTGAGGCTACAGATGCTCAGAAGTGAACATCTGAAGAACATAAGCAGGACGCCTTACAGATGTCATCTTCCCCTTGCCCTTCAAATATCTGACTAACAATGTATCTGTTAAATTCAAATATCTGACTAAAAGGAAGTTCTTTGATTTGGAGAAAGTCCTCCTTGCGAAGGCGAAACTCCTCCACCTGTACCAGAGGCTCCTTAGCCAGGCGGAATGTAAATCGAGGGATGTGCACGAATTGGCAGAGGCCTGAGGGAGAGAGCCAACAGACTAAAACCCCAGGACAGACTCCCACATTATTTCAGCAGAAAATCTGCCCCACGCGAGGTTTGAACTTGCGTTGCCGGAGGATTTCTCCCCACATCACCTCAGGCTTACCAACTCGCCTATGCCCCTGGGGCCTTAAGGTAGGGTAAATTTTTTATAGTGACTGGCCCCACCGCTTCACGGCCCCATATCCCACAAACCCTACTTTGGCTTGGCACTACGAGTTAGTATACACCACTTGGCCCTAAACTAAAAGGAAGTTCTTGAATGTAGTGTGAGTCGCTTAAATTACCATTGTCCCCTGCGGCCTCTTGTTGGGCCCTTGGGCGCTAGACTTGAAAGAGTGTTTTGGGAAGATTCTGAAGCTTTCAAATATCTGGAGAGGGAAAGTGTCTGGAAAGTAACAAATTCATTTGGTGCCTTAAATTTAAAATTGTTTTGGTCTTGCCCATTTAGATTGACGAATATACGAATAAAACAATAATAAAAGACTATTGAGGCGATAAAATAATTGTGATTAATTTGGTAGGTATATTTTTTAATTTGGCAAGCTACATGATTTAGTAAGAGATTTGTGTTAATTAAATTAAGGGGGGAGTTTGGTTCATTCATAGGAAATACAAAGATAATAGAAGTTATAGTATAGTGGAAAGTTAACAAGTATATTAGATAGATATTACTATTATTACTAATGTTTGGTTTGATTAATATATCATATTCAGAATAATTTAAATATATTTTCACTCATAAAATATTATAACTATTAATAGACCAAAAAAAGAAGAGAAAATTAAAGGGAAAAGGAGAGAAATTGTATAGAGAGTAAGAGGCCAAAATAGTTAAAAGATATGAGAGAAAAAGTTGAGTAAGAAATAAAAAGAATAAGAGAGAAAGAGGGAAATAGGGAAGATATGTGAGAACGAAGACAGAAAATAGTAGATACATGAGAGAGAAATGAGGGTGAGAGAATAGGAAGAAATAGAAAAGAGATGAAAAATAAAGAGAGTTTAAAAAAAGGAGATGAGAGAAAGATAAATAATAGATAATAGAGAAAAATAGTAGAGAGAGACAAAAGAAAAAGATGAGTGAAAAAAAAAGGAATAAGAGAGAAAAAGATGAGCAGAGAGATAAGGAAGAAATGAGAGGGAAAAAAAGGACAAGAAAGAAAGATAAGTACCCTTAGAGTCATAGGCGAGTTGGTAAGCTTGAGGTGATGCAGGCAAAAATTCTTTGACAACGCAAGTTCGAATCTCGTGTGGGGCAGATTTTCTGCTGAAATATTGTGGGGGTCTGTCATGGGGTTTAGCCTGTTGGCTCTCTTTCTCAGGGCTCTGCCAACTCGTGCACATTCTTCAATTTACATCCCGCCTAGCTAAGGGGTCTCTAACACAGATGGGGGAGTTTTACCTTCGCAATGGGGACTTTCTCCCAATCCATCCAATAGTATTTAGCATCCAAAAAATGGCTAAATAAAATGCGTCCCATGCTAAAATATCACAAGTACCGCCTCGTCCCGGGCTGTTGCACAGAAAACTATAACCGAAATCTTTTTTATCTGGCATTAACTTGGACCCACGGGCATCTAAAGCACCTTTTACTAGGATCAATGTAGTTGTATGTAAACCCAGCGCAATAGCATGATGAACCAAAAAGTCTCCAGGTCCTATTGTTATTCATAATTAATATATTTATATGACAAAAAATCATATCTAGAGTTTTTTGAAAATTCTCTTTTTGATTCAATATCGAATATACTTCAGAATATTTGTGTTTTTTGGACTGAATTAATCAATCTTTTTCATATAAATTCGATTTGGAACTTTGATTTTGAACCATACTATGTTGATTAACTCTACTTCGCCATTTTGCTGATATTAATTTAGACCACTTAATTGGGGATAAATCATATTGATAATGTTCACTCTAACGTATTCTCTAGATATTTAGATTGGAGTTGACAAATAACTACTACAAATATTACGCTTTAATTAGCAATCTAAATGGGGCGTGGCCAAGTGATAAGGCAACGGGTTTTGGTCTCGCTATTCGGAGGTTCGAATCCTTCTGTCCCAGAGGATATCCATTATCTTAGAATAGAAACTTCGCAAGGGAGACTTTCTCCCAATCAAAAGAAAGAAAGATGAGTGAGAGAGATGAGAGAAATAGAAGTGAGACAAACAATGGAGGAGAGAGACAAAATGAAAGTGATGAGAGAGAAATGAGTGAGAAATGAGAGAAAAATGATATAGAGATAAGAGAGATTTATGTGAATAATAATTTTATAAGAACTCATGACACTTAATATTTCTCCAGAAAACTCAAGGTAGGGATCAAATTTAGTGAATGTCCAAACTTTTGAATATGCATTTTGAAATTGTTTTCCCATACTTTTAAACCAACCCCAATATAAGAGTATAATACTCTTTTTATTCTGATATCTTTTAACTAAATGCCACCTAACTTAATTGGCCAGATTCTGGAGTTAGGGACAAACATCCTAAAAGAGAGCATTTTCTACTCTGTGTTTAAGGCAGAAAGTTCCCATTCATTAAAGGATTTTTACAGACTTTTACTTCAAACATTCAACACACATGCTCTAGAATAGCATAGCATAGAAGTGCTCTATGTTATTGCTATTTGCTTATTTCTTCTCCATGGAAATAAACATATCTTTGTCATTTTTTTTTCTATTTTTAAATGAATCGATGTTCATGAAATAGGCATTTGTATACTTGTTTGTGAACTAGGGTCATGTTAGTCATCATTTTTGTGGTTTATTTCATGAAGTTGTAAACTAATCGATCAACTAATGTAAGGATTTTTTACTTATTATTTGATTTTGTCGATTAGACTGTTAATGAATTAAATAGTATTTATGTTTCACTAATGTTTTTTTTTCCCCCAAACTTTAATAGTAAGAATTTAAGTTTCTGCAATTGAGATATTGGACCATAATATAATTGTTTGAATTGGTAACTGATTTTATTCATTTTTCAACAATTTTAAATAACAAAAATTTCACCACTAGTTCTATAATCAATGTAGCAAACATCAAGAAATTGCCATGTTTTGCGCACGAAACATGTATGAGCAACACAATCAATATCAAGCAATTGAATCACAAGAAAAATACTGTTCTTTTATCTTGGCAAACATGGTACTGGAAGTATTATGATTACATCATTCTTTCAGTGAAAATTTTATAATACTTCCTCCATCCAAAAAAAAAATTAATTTAAAAAAATTTCTTTGTTCCCAAAAAAAAAAAAAATCACTTTTAGTATGAAATTTTAATTTGTATTATACTTATGAATAATAATAATGCATAATCTAAATTAAAAGGTATGAATAAAAATGTAAAAAAATATATTAAATTGTGCATTAAAAGCTTTATGCCTCTTAATTTTTTTTTAAAAAAAAGTTGTACTAAATTAAAAGTAGACCTTTTTTTTTTTGGAATGGAAGGAGTAAAAAGTTATAGTGGTTGTTGTTGTGGTGTAATTAAAAAAATAAAATAAAATAGTGAGAGATAAATTTATTTTTTAATAATATGCCATATTAGTTATCCTAACTTTTCATTATGAAATTTCATTAAAAAAATCATTACTGTAAAAAGAATATAATGAAAAAAAAAATTATCACGGATGTTCATCCTAGCCAACCTGGCCCTTGGTAATAGTTATCCCTCATATTTATTTTCTACGTATTTCATGCTTTTTTTTTTCAATCTCAATGAACTTTTAATATTTTGATGTGTTCGCTTTTCTTCTAAAGATCTTAGTTGTTGAATTTTTTTTTTTTTCCACCGGCCTTTAAGAGTAAAAAAACGAGGGTTTGCTTGTTTGTATGCAATCATGAAATAGATTTTAGGGATTTTTTTTTTTTTAGCTTTCGACCGTTTTATTCACTAATATTTGTGGTTCGATAGTGATGTGATCCAATCCAAATTATTAGGAAAACTTAGAAAAATTGTTCAAGATATGTCCAGGTAAATGCTAGTTTGGATTGGCGTAAACCTTGACCCACTATCTATAAAGAGATAGGAACCTTAGTATGAAACGTCACAACCAACTACACCAAAATTAGTTGATAAGTTCAATTTGAACACCATAAGTTTGGAAGAAAACTTGATAAGTTCCAAAGTTCTCAAAGAACTCCAAGATGAGATAAAATTTACAATTTTTTAAATTGTTCAAAATCTTGTGGAAGCAGAACAAAAGAGACCTATTTATTGGCTACAAAAATTCTTGAAAAATCCTAAATAACCTTATCTTGAAATTAAAAGAAATAAAGATTAACTTTAACTCACTAACTCCTAAACTAGACTTTGACAAGACTAATAAAAAGATAAGAAAATCTGCATTTTAATCCATCAATTACACACCATTCTAGATGATATATTGGCTGATAAATTTGCAGATTGGAATGGTGCTTTGACCAAGAGTTAGAAGACTTGAATTCAACTAGTTGAATGCATGCAGATTGAGCTAGTTTCCAAGATTTCATTGAATGTTTCTTTAACTGAATTTCCATCCTTGAATTTTCATCCTCCTAATCCTCAAAATAGATGATTGAACCTTGAATTTGAAATCTTTAACACTTGACTATTTGACATTTGAAAACTTGAATTTGGACCAAAACTTGAACAATTGATAAGCTGAAATTTGAACAAACTCTAGAACTAGAATTGAGTTTCAACTTGGACCAAATGTACACTTAAACCTGAACCATCACTTCGGCCTAATGTGGTTTGAGTAAAATATTCTTGAATAAGTCCAGAAATTACCTCCTTAAAGAATTTAGCCCGTGCTCTTGTAATTGGACCAACAATTTATTAAATTGGACTTGAAGCTTGGACCTAGTTCACATAAGATAGTTTTAGTTTTCAAATTTTTTAATTTAATAAACTTAGTTTTCAAAGCTTCAATTTGCAAAAATTTAAGAACAACTAGCAGAAAAAGTTAAACACTTAACTATTAAAACATATGTATATATATTTTAATTTTAGTTTCTAATATTTAACAATTGGACAGTTTTAGTCCCTAAATAATTTAAACAGATAAATATAATTTTTAAAGTTTCAATTCACAACAATTTAAAAACATTGACCTTATTACCTTTAAAGAATGGTAAGAATAAATTAACTTGCATTTATTTTTCATTTTTAAAAATTAGTATTAGTTAAAAAAATGAAAAATATAGAACAAAAAAATTTACTTTATTTGTTAAAGGACTTAGTAAATATTATTGTAGCGTAGAGTAATTTTATTCATGGATTAATGACAATGTGCAAATACTCTAATTATGGATGGATTTTGTAATGTTTTATTATAGTTGTTTTATCATCTTACATAAAATTACCTTTTGACTGATTTGCAGGAAATTTTATAAGAATATGATTATTCCTTCTAAAAGGAAGCTTTACTTTCTAAAATTTTGAAATTATTAAAGTTACCTTATTAATAATAACTGTGGATGTAAATATGTATAATTTATAATTAAGAAAATAAAAATATAAATATAAATTTGGACACCGAATGCTACATTTCATGTTCATGTATCTTATAATTAATAAAAATTTATAAAATACAATATAAAATGGACTCTTTTCTCCAAAAAAGTATATTTTATACATCCGTTGTATTCTTGTTTAAGTTTAAGAAACAAATCACATAATTTATTTTGCCCTTATATTGTTAATAGATTGTCCCTTTTAATTGTTTTTTACTGTACCACCTTTCATAGTATAGTGAATACATAAAAAATATATATATATATATATATTTTTTTTTTTGTAGTAGAGGAAATGCTAGCTATTTGATGTCATAATAATTATTGCAAGTGCTTTTCTTCTTTTTTCTTTTTGTCTTTTTCTTAAAAAGGTAAGTAATAATTTGTCCTCAAAAAAAAAAAAAGAAGAAAAGAAAAGAAAATAGTTTACTTTTGGGTAGGTATAATTTTTTCTTTTTTTAAGTTATAATGTATAATACACTTAATATATCATTAAGTATATGATTTTTCACTTTTATCTTTACTTTTTAATTTTAAACCATGCATAATTATTACTTAGTAAGGGTACTAGAAGACTTTTATGCAAAAGTAGATTTTTTATATATATATAAAGAATTTTTTTAAAATTGAATACTTTTTTTTTCGGACGAAAGGAGTAACAAACTTGATTTGAAATGAAAAAAATGGCCTTTCTAATGACTTTAATATTAATTCTGGTAACTTACAAATTTAATCAATTTTTTATTTAGAGACATAATTGTAGTACGTGACATATCTATTTTTATACAAATTAAAAAAAAAAACACTACCTCTAATCTAAGAAACCAAATTACTTTTGATTGAGTGTAAATTTTTTAGTTATAAGGTATAATATATTTAATGTATAAATAAATATATAATTTCTTGTTTTTATCCTTACTTTTTAATATTGGAACCTATATTATTATTAGTAATAAGGATAATATAGTCATTTTATTTAATTTTATTCAAAAGTAAACTTTTTTTGGAACAAAGAAAAATTTTGAAAGTAAATTTTATTTTTTTTATAGAATGGAAGAAGTATTATTTATTATTTATTTTGGAACGGAAATAGAAACATTTATGGAAAAACCATGCCTCTTCCTCCATTACATTAGAGCATTCCACACTAGCCCCTTTTGGGGTTAGCCGTTTTTGCTAGGCGATGCCACATCAGTACTGATGTGGTGTGGCCTTGCAGAAACGGCCAGTACTGATGTGGCATTGCCTTGCAGAATGCGGACACAGCCTGGTTTATGTTTTTTTTTTTATGCACGGCATCATTTTGCATTTTTTTAAAATTTGGGCGCACGTCACGTCAAACGACCATTGCAAACCAAATACTAGTTTGCAACGGTCATTTCATCTATTTTTTTTTAAAAAAATCACCAACGGAGTAAAAAATATTTTTCTCTATAAATTGACATGCATTTTGCCTATTTTTGGTGCAAAATTTGATATTCTTAAATGTAATATTTAATTTTAATTTTAATATAATGTAAAATTATTTATACTTATTTAATAATTACAAAAAAATTCACCAATTTTTTTGGTAATATAATTTTATATGAAATTATTCAGATGTGATGATTAAAAAACACAAATAATTTTGTTGCAAAATGGATTACAAAATTAAAAAATTAATCACGTTTGTCTAAATAAAGAAGAATTTTTTGTAATTCTTTTATAAAGAATGCTAAATTTTTTAAATAAGAAGTATTAAATATATTAAATAAATAGTAAAAAAGAAGATAGATGAGAGAAAAATTGGTGATGTGAATTTTAAAGTCAGACAATTAGCGTAAGTAATTTTTTGATAATAGATATGTGAATGGTAAAGATTAGGTTTTAAACTAATGTGGCGTGATTTTAGCCTGGTTTTAAAAAAGCTACTATTGATGTCCTTAGAGTATGCTGAGATTATTGTCAAATCAAATTTTAGCATTAAATAGTAATTTTTTTACTTTCATGTCAAGTCAAAACTATACTTACAATCAAATGTCGTTTTCGCCCTACACTTTCCGGAGCTGTACGTTTTCCATAATTATAACACCATCCCAAGAAAAATAATTTTTTTTTCAATTTTTTTTTTAAAAAATCCATTTTTAAAATAAATTTTTTATTATACTTTTAATAATTATGATTACCTAAGTTGATAATTAAAAAATTAAGAATAAAAATATAGAACTATGTATTTAATAATACATTAAATATATTATACTTTGAGTATTGAGAAGAAATGAGTAAGAATCGGATGAGATTTAAATGAGTAGAAAATAATTGAAAATATAAAATATATTTTTCATTAAATTTTAACATAGGAAAATAATGAAATTTAATGCAATTAAAATTTTCCAATTTCCATTGAATCTACATAAAAATTCCCATTAGAATTTAGAAAGTGGTCACTGCTTGTCAAACCATCTCTGCCTAGCATAGTTTATTGGATTGTGATTCCACTTAGGATCGATTTTGGGTAATAGGATCAGATCATGGAATCATAAAATTCTAAAAAAAAAAATGATTAAAATAACTATATTAATTAATATTTTATGACATATATTAGTTTTTTCACAAAAATAAGTTGTTTACATGTACTATATTATGATAAACATTATAAAATAACACGGTAAAAGACAACGAAGGGTAATACACATGATCATTACTCATTTAGTTTTATAGAAACTAGAAAAACACTATAAACGCACTCATAGAGAGAAGTAATCCAATCTAATTTTAACAAAAACTCTTGTTGTAAAAATATTATTAATAGTCTTCTTCTAAAATCTATTATATTAAAACATTTATATAGAAACCCATACTAATTAAAATTATCCACAATTTGATAGTCAGATCCTATATGAAAGCTATTTTTCTAAAGTAATTTGAATCTAATTATACTAATAATTACTAAATTTAAAACAAACTTAATGGCCAAAAAAGACCATATTTATTACAATTCTAAAACTCTAATGGTTTATTTTATTGAATATCTATTAAAATTCAAAACTATTATGACTATTATAATATATCCCACATCATAAAAAGGTATCATATATAATCATTCGCCATTTTGTCAATACCTAATTAATATTAAACATTTAATATTTTATCTAATATTTAGTAACACTCTACACTAAATAATAATACTACCAAATAAAGTATAGATGCATTTTTATGATTTAAATTACCACAATATAAATAATTCCACACTTTAATAGACAAAGTAAATAAAATAGTCAAAATCTCAATTAATAATACTAAATTTCATGAGAAATAAAGTCCAATACAAAATTTAAAAATATGAATACAAAACCAAATTATATATCATGCTTATTGCATTCATTATATCTAAAGCTAGAGTCATGCATACTTTTTTCATAATCTCCTTATTTATAATCATCAAAGACTAATAGTTTAAAAATTAATTTAGTAACAGAATTAATCATATTTTTAATTATCTCCTTTTTAACGTTAAAAAAAAATCAAACAATTTGTTGTCGTTAGGCATTAATACATTCACTTAGAAAATCTCATGAGCTAAAAAATCCTAAAAACCCTAGTTTAGGTTAGGTTTGGATCTTTTTTTAGAAGACAATTTTGTCATGATTTTCTTTTTGTAGGAAAAAAGGAAAAAAATAGAGAGATTTAAGAATTGAAAAGTGAGTCATCAATGGTAATTTGTTAAAAAAATTAATTAACTAGAAAATATTTAGAAAAAAAACTTGAAATGACCAAAATAATACATGGGGCATTTTTTTGGAATAATTTATAAGTGGACCAATATTTAAAAATAACCTAATTTCCCTAAAAACAACAATTTCAGTAGGATCGTGTATCCCACCAGATTCCACCGATTTTATGGGACAAATGATTCTATGAAATGGTCCGGATCGCAATATTGACAACTATAGTCCCCGCCCCCTTCATCCTTTCTTTTCCTTCAATTTTCTTCTGTGAGTCTGATCCTGTATCCTTTGAATCTAGCCCAATCTTTTCTGATCTCTTGCTCATAACATATTGCCCAATAGATTAGTTTATTTTATTTTCACCATATTCACTCTTTTTATTTGTTGCTTAGTGTTAATTTAGAGCCTACTATAGCTCGACTTCCTTAAAAATAAGGTTGACATAATTCTTTATGGAATTGACCCTTACTTATTATAGTATTATTTATGAAGCGATTTGTATACTACGAATTTAAACTATCACATTTTGTTACTTAATTTCGTCAATGACAAATTAAAAATCAAGTTTTATCCTCTCAGGGGATATCTCTACTTTGAAAATTTTATAACTTAATTGGAGATTTGTCATTTAAACGAATACTTCTTTAATTTGCTCCATATTTTACATAAAGAAAAGGGTAAATTACATATGCTTTTTTTGAGATTTGATTTTATTACTAATTATTTTATAAAATTTAAGAATATTACAGTCTCCCTTTGACTGTTCAAAAATTAGTTTTGTATTATAAAATTCATAAAATGATTAAAAAACTAAGGAAAAAAAAAACAGTGTTTTGTTATTTAAAAAATATTCAAAAAAACAGTGCTAATTGTATTTATATATTTATCAGCTTTACCCCTAGTAGCATTATGTTATGTTTTTCCTTCTTATACAATTGCATTAACATGGCATAAAAGGAGTTTGTAATGAATCACATAATAATCAACAACAATTTCAACTTTTTACTATTCATAATTATGGTTTAAGGTTGCCTGTGTTCCACACAAAATTTTCTCCCATATCAAACCACAATTTTCCTAATAAGAATAATTATTTATCTTATAAATAACTATTGTTGATTATTGTTGTGATGGCACCAAAGTTATATATAACTTAATATATATATATATATATATATTTTATTATTATTTTACAAATTAAATAATTACTATTGATTAATGTTTATTTTATTTTATTTTTTTTACAGTATGCATCTCAATCATATGCATTAAGACAAAAGTGACCTAATCTTCTTTTTTTTTTTCAATATAAGGTATCCCCACATTTACTCTTTCAACATGAGGTATTCCCACCTTTACGACTAGTCATTCTGAGCTATATCAGTTGACAACCTCAATCCCCGTCAATGGTTTCCCAGCATGGAGCTGTAGGGCAACATCTCCTACGACCTGTGTAATTAGTCAACAAGATTCAATGTCAATATCCTAGAGCTATGAATAACTTTTGTACAAGCAAATTAGAAAAACCAATCTGATAGAGCCAGTGATAAGCATTTTGTATAGAGCCTTTATCAGCTTATATGTCGAAATGGACCAACTGAAACTTAAAATTTCAAAATTTCTTCCTTCAATGCCAATTACTCCCCGTAGTATAGTGATTTTAACATCAATAAGAAAAACCATCCATCTAAATCTTTTACCAGATAGTCATACAAATAGTTCAGTCCAAAGGCAAAAATCAGGGAACTAATCATTTCCTGTTCATGTATTGGTAAGAACAAACCACATAATGAAATGTGGCTCTCTAGGATGGAAGTCATCAACAAACTAGTTACGTGTGCACAATGGGTATGAATTCAACTAAGCAACGTATACACTATTAAAACAACATTAGTAATGGCAATGGTAATGTAACGGTGTTTAATGCAGCAAACAAAGGCAAACTCAAGTATAGGCAACTTACACTGTTGCACACACATCTTAACAAAAAAGACGAGCCTGGTTTGGTTATAGCAACCCTAAAACATGTGAATTGCCCAACATATTGTCAAACGAATATTTGAAGACAATGACTTGAAGAGATTACTAACATTTCTTACTGCACATAAGGTTGCATTCATGCTTGTGCTTCAATCCTAGACAAGTTAAAGAGGTCAAGACTACATTTATTGCTACAACCAACTTGTTAAAGGATCAACTGCAGGAAGATTATTACATTTTTAAAGTTTATAATTTCCTCATTTCAAAAGAAAGTGATAGTGAGATATGATCCATATGGCCGTGCCCCCCACCCCCCACCCCCCACCTTGGGATAAAAGCTTTGTTGTTGTTGTAAAGTTTCTAATTTCCTGAAACTTCCAAACACTTCTTGCATGTACTTTAAACTTTCATCAGCAAAATGCTTCTTCAAAGGTACAGCCCAAAGGCTACCAGTATTACATCCACATCCTTAATCAAACCAAGCTCCAAACAGAAATTTAAAAAGAAAAAATGTATTCAAAATCCAAACACATAAAAATGCTTCATTTGTCCCAAAATTTTATTAACTTATATTGTTATTTTAGTGTTGAATGAATTCAAATCTTCTCATCTGACAAAATTAAGTATAGGTCAGAAGAATGAGCTGATCCAGAAGGGCAAGCAGTTACATTTTTATCCATATAATTAGATTATTACAAGAAAACATGTCATATATTTAACTTTCATAATAGTCAGAGTGCGTAAATTTTGACAATGATGGGAAACTACAATTGGAGACTTTATTAATATATTATTCTCAAACATGCTCTTAGTGGAGATTGAGGCATCAAGATGCATTAGGTCAACAGTTATGAGATTACAAATCCTTATGAGTAAAATGCTTCACTTTAACTTCCATGGATTGAAAAAATAATTTTGAAAAACTTTGACATCTACAGCTATTGTAAATGCAAATTCCAAATCAGTAAATAATGACCAATAACTTTCACAGATACAATGCAGAGAAATAACAATTTAAATACCTTAGCCATATATCTGTAGGAAAACTCAGTAACCCCAGCAACATGGGGTGTAATTATAACATTTGGAAACTTTAGAATGGCATCATCAGGATCAAATGGCTCAGTCCAAGCAACATCAATCCCTAAACCTCCCAAATGACCAGATTTAAGATGATGAAAAACAGCATCATAGTCCAAGAGGCCACCTCTGGCTATATTAACCAAAAAGGCACCCTGAACCACAAATAGCACAATTGGGAAGTTAGTAATACCATGGGATAAAAATAAAAAAAAAACACATACACACACACAGACACAGAGAAAACAAAGAAAACATTTTCTTTTAAGAATTTAGTATTATTTTAGACACACTCTCTTTCTTCAACCTCTCCAGGCACAGATGCCAAACAATTAAGCATTCACATATGAAATGAAGTCACATGTATTGTCAGAAAGATGATTACTAAAATTAATCACCTCTTATTCAGTACTACGTCTACTTTTGAAAAATGATAGAAGAGGTATTCAACAAAGTGCAAAAAGAGCTCTTAATAACAAAATATATTGTTTATTTTAACATGAGAATTAGCCATGCATCATATTTCCACTCTTTTAACTTACACGAGTTCTTTGTGCTCGACAAAATAACTTTTGTTGATAACTGTCTTAATACCTCGCATTTAGAAAAATCTTTACATCTTGGTGTCTCCATAGTAAACAGCATAATAATTAGGCAGTTCCATAGTAAATCTCATTCCACACAGTACATGTATGCTGACAAGCCTTATATAGGCTTATGGTGATTACAAATAAAGTACGCAGTGATACAGTAACAGAAGTAGCATGGTAGTACAACAAAAGATTCATTGCAGGGGCTGCAGCACATAGGGTGGTGCCGCCTGACTCATTGAGGGGAAACTTCCCAATTTTTTGGGAAAAAGTTCCCAAATTCAAGAGGGCAAAAAAAGGAAAAATTTGTGATTGGGTTACTGTACTAAAAATGCTGATATAGCCACAGATCTGAATATTTTTTCTTGGTAGTAAAATAGTACTTTAACTTTATATTACAGATCCTCGTCTGTTGCTTCAAGGCAGTGCAAAATAGAAGGCTTTGAGAGCAGATAATTGTGAAAAGGGTTATCTATGCTTTTCATTAGATTAGATCTATAGCGCAAGGAAGATTATTTGATGAACAACCAGTAGTGTTGAAAAAAACATCCCACAGCTGGATGCAGGTGCAGCCAAAAGAAGAAAACCTGGAGATTCCACAACCAGGTAATTTTTGAAGCGCCAATGATCTAAATTTCCTGAATACCTCTATGATAATTACATCTTTAAATTTACACTCACTATGCAATCATTGAAGTGGTTTAATAATATTTAATCAGGATTCTAATATCTTTTGATGTCAAAGGTCTGTGCTGGATCTCAAGAGAATCACAGAAGCCAAAAACATATCTCTCCTCACATAGACTTCATTAAAACCTTAAGCTCAGTTTAGTTCGTGTGATTCAAAGGGCAGCAAAGCAAACAAGAGAAATGTGAAGTTTTCTCATTTTTTGAAAATTTTAGTTGGGTAGAAAAGCAATGAGTGAATAATCAGAACAATTCTCAAAAAATGGAGAGAAATGGAGACAAGTTGTAAGGAAACCTTAAACGTGTTCTAAACCAACTTCTTCCACATAATTGAGCAAAAAATAGTAACACTTAAACAGTCCAAAATCATCCCATCCCTTTCCTTAACTCTTAAATGAAAAGATGAAAACTTATATAGAATTTTCTCTTCTCTTCAATTATTTCATCAGTTCAGGTTTCACTTCTCTTGTTTTCTTCCATAAACTCCAAAAAAAAAAAAAAAAAAAAAAAAAGAAGAAGAAGAAGAAGAAAGATCTAAGTCCTTAAGACACAGAGGGAAAGGTTAAACTTTCAATATGCCTTGAAACTCCAGGAAATGTATAAATTTTCCATAGCCATATGCCAAAAAAGAGCTAGTAAACATGATCAATGCAAACTCCAAAATGTACATATACTAAATCAGAAGGAATTATGTAACAATAAGCATGCAACAAGCATCATACAAAAGTTATTATGTTTTGTAGGAACCAAACCTTTTTCAATGAAGACAGGAAAGCCTCATTGATAATACCAGCCTGGAAGCAACATTTGGAAATTAGACGTGGCGGAAAATTGCAGCCTGCTACAAGTGTGTACCCAAAGATGTAGAAGCACAATGATGGATAACTTTGAATTTATGATGAAAGCTTATCAAATTAATCTTTTATTTTGTCCACACATTAGGCATGGCTCATATAGATATATTATAAACCATCATAAAACTGGAGTTCAAGCTTTAGATGTATGAGGAACTTTAATGAAGTAGAGAGAATTCTGACCGTTTCAGTGTTCATTCCTAAACAACAGACTACTATATCAGCTTGACAGGCAAAATTGTGGAGGTATTCATGATTTCCCTTCACATCCACCAGATCATCTTCTGTGCCAATTTCAGTCCACATTTAGATACATATAAGAAGACATAGAAAATAACATTGTAACAGAGGGCTTGATGCAAGATTATAGGATTCATACCTTCAGCTTTGCCTGATTGCTCTGAATGTGAGACCCAACTTCGTTTGGTGGCAATTATCTTAACACCAAATGGACGCAAACGCTTTGCCAAACTAATCCCAATGTTTCCAAATCCCACAATTAATACCTAAATGAATTAGAGTAACAAGTGCATTAAGAGTCCCGGCAACAAATGGATAAGTCTAAAATTAGTTTACAAGGATGTAAGTGCACTTCAAATTCCAATATATATAACAAGTATCTCACCACAGTCAGCTGCAATTACAAAGACCTAGACTCACTTCAGTTGATATTGGCCAAGTTCTTGCAAAACTAGGGATGCTAATGAGCTAAACTAATCCCGTGAAGTAATCTTAAATCCTGATGTATACCAGACATTGAAATTTAACTTCAAAAAAAAATAAAAAAATAAAAAAAAATAAAAGAATAATCAAGCTTCAAATAAAATGCAAGATACCCTCAACCAGAAAGAAGCTTGATAACTACTTGAAATTAGGTTAAAAACATCACAATTTGGGGAAATTTAATTCCTTAAATTTTAAATGTCTTTACATACTTCACACACTGTAATATTATCAACAGACAAATTGTAATAATATTAATAGGTGCTCACTTTTTATGATACTCCCTTCGTCCCAAAAAAGGAGTCCACTTAAAAAAAATTTCTTATCCCCAAAAAAGAATCCACTTTTAGACCAAATTTATAAAATATCCTTACTAATAATAATTATGTATATTCAAAATTAAAAAGTAAGGATAAAATGTAAAATTATACATTTAGTAGTGCATCAAATGAGTTGTACCTAATAATTTATAAAAAGTTGTACATTAACCAAAGTGGACTCTTTTTTTGGTACGGAAGGAGTATTTAATATTCTTACTATTTCCCTAACATTCTTGTCCATGGCTTGGCAAAATCTTTTGATCTAATAATACAGCAAGTAGGTCAGCTAAAGTATTTGCATTAGCTTTCTGAACGTATTTTCCTTTCATAGGATTTCATGTTTCCATTAGTATGAGATTGTCATGCATCAGGTTCTTGTTCAAAGTACACTACAAATTTGCAAACCCACAAAGTCAAAAGTTCAACTCAACCTTTTCAACTACAATGATATTCACATATCACAGTTTATCCCACAATTCGTGTCCCACTTCAGATATGGACTGTAAGTTCAAGGAAGGAGTAAAAAAAATCTAAGGTGAAAATACTCTGCAACAAAATAAACAGAGACTCACTGTCTTTCCCAGCAAGGTGTCACCAACTGGCACTCCAAGTTCTTTCTGCTTTACTGCAATCTGCATTTCATTCTGCAGCAAAAGCACAACTAAATAAAAACTTAATGAAATTGTCCCCTAATTCTAGACTAGTGAGTATTTGTTCTCATGGTCCAACTATAGGTATGATATTCTTGCAGAAGATCTTAGCCCCACATGCTAAACTGAAAATTAGTAAGTATAATAATGCTTCCTTATGAACTACCTCACCCCACCCCTCCAAGGGAAAAGAAAAGGAAAATAATAAGTCCAAGAACAGGGGACATTAAGAATGAAAATCAACTACACATAGATAAAAGGGGGAATGCTAAACCAGGAGTAAAAATAAAGTACACAAGGTTACAACGATATTAAGGACCTGTAACTGGAAACTACTATAGAAACCCCAACACATTCAATTCAGTGAATCTAATTGTCATTTGATCCAACATATGCAAAAGTAAAAAGCCACACAGAGTATAATACTTAACAACTATTCTAGGTATACAGCAACACATGGGATTGAATATGGTCTGATATCTGAAAAACATTCAATCTTTAATTAGCATAGGCTAGGAACAAACTTACTGCCACTAGTGTTTCTTAAGGACTATACAAGGCAGCTTGAGTATATTTACTTTATAAAATAGTGAGTAGATCAAAATAAATCAGAAGAAGTGAAATGGTAAGTTAAAATGATTATTAGATGTTTTCATGATTGTAAGCACATAATTTTTCGTCTTTTTATGGCAATGATTAATTTGAACATGAACTTGCAACTCTCATAACACAAATGCATTAAACTTAAGGGACTAAAATAATCATTGTCTTTGAGCAATTTCATGACAACTTTAACGTCTTCATATCTAAGTGGGAATAGTTGCTTAACTAATTTTCACACGGGTATGTACAATATAACAACTAGTAAGGTTGAAAACAAACTCCCTTTGAGATAACAAATAGTAAGGTTGAGAACAACCGACCTGCTTTCGAAGAAGACCCAGCATTAGATATATGGCCATTTCAGCACATGAATCTGCATTTCCAGATGCACCACCAGGAATCCTAGCAACCTTGATTCCATGCTTTGAAGCAGCGCTTATGTCAACACCTTTGTTCAAAAACAGTAAAAAAAAAATTGAGCAGAGACAATGGAACAGAATGTCAGGGACAAAGAAAGTTGAAAAGCTTTCATCAAACTATATATTATCACCATCCAAGCCAACTCCAAACTGCATTATAAGCTTCATTTTGGTTGCTCGGGAGATGAGTTCAGAGTTTAGTCTCATGCTTTTTAATACACAAATATCATATTTTCCAATTACATCAGGTATGTCAGAAAATGGAACATCATCAACCTGCAAGACAAATAATAAAGAGAGCTCAACAAAAGCAATATTCTGGATGAGAGTCTTAAATTATTAGGAAGACTATGGAAATAATGTCAAGTGTAGCAGAATGATTAGAAGACCATTAAAGAGAAAAACTCAGTTGATCTATATATTGAACTAAAAGTGAATTGCCAATTTCAAAAGATTGAGTGTGCCTGCAGGAAAATATGCAAACAAATCAATATAATGATTAGACAATGACCTTTCTTTTGGTTTACTAGGAAAAACCATAGTCGTTTAGACAACGATAGAGTGAAATTTTAAAAAGAAAAAGAAAAAAGAGAGAACTCTAGCATAATGTGAGTGGTATGTTGAGGTAATAACTACAAAGGTGCAAATTACCAGAAGAAAAGAGTACATCAAGTTCTCCTCACTCCATCAGATATTCAGATTTATCCCAGGTCTAACTCAACATTCTAGGTCAAATATCACAGGTTCTACTCAGGATCAACTACTTTGATCTTTTCCTCCACATTATGCTATCTAATATGCCTATGTCGGTAAAAAGGACAAATGATACATATTTCAATCATGTAACCATTTCTTTGGCAATGTCCATGCTAATATCCTAACCGCTGCATCTGTCAATATTCTGGTGATTTTCACATTTACTTCTCATCCTAAGTGTTCATCCCCAGATTTTGAATACTTCTATGTTTTTTTAATTTCATAGAGATTGATGTGGAAATTTTCCGTGAAAAAAATGTTCACTTCAGGCATAATGAACTTTCTTACACAGATATGTGAACTTGCTCTTGTAAGCACTAAAAAAGTTTAATTATGTATCACCATATATTCTGGGATGTTTATTAATAGAAATCACTGTAAGAACTAAACACTCCTCCAAGGATATTTGAAAGACTCTAATTGCTACATTTACTATGGAAGAGTTTGTGCAAATGCCCAAGCTATATCCACACACTTCACATCTGGTCTCCAAATAAAATAAACCTAAATACATCATCTGCCATGATTTGCGATTTTTTAATTTTGAAACAAATTTCAACTAACTCATTTCATAAACTAGTTTGCTTCCCAAAAAAGCACTATCCTTGCAAAGTTTTCTATAAACTAGGTGCACAGGGCACAACCTCCTGCGTCTTGTAACCTCAAAGGCGGGCGCTGTCACTGAGGCGTGCGCCTGTCGAACAATTTTCAAGACTCTCTATAAAATAAAATAAAAATGCACAGTTTTTTGGGTGCTCTATGAAATTAAAAAAAAAAGAAAAGAGAGAGAGAAAAGACGGCTAAAAAGGTACTCTCTTTCTTTTCTCCTACGCTATCGTTTCTCCTCCTTTTATTCTTCTCAAAGACAAAAGACGACTATTTCTTTTCTCCTCCTTTTCTTCTTCTGCTCTTTTCTCACTGCCCTTTCTGCTCTCTCTTCTCCTTTTTTTTCTTTTTTTCTTCTTTTCTTCTCCTTTTTCCTTGCTACCATCAGACGGCAGTCACGGCACCCTCCTCTTCTTTTTTTTTTTTTTTTCCTTCTTCTTTTTCTTCCTGCTCCCTGCCTCTCTACCAGGTCTGCTGCCTTTTTTTTTTTTTCTGTCTTTTCTCCTCTAAAGTATGGAAAGTAGTAGTGTTGTTGATAGTTCTAAAAAGGATCCTTTTTGGAAGTATGTTCATTTGCATAATGCAAATAACAAAAGTGATATAGTTTGTAATTTCTGTGAGAAAGCAATATGATGATGATGATGATGATGATTGTGATGGTGATGATGATGGAGATGATGCTAGTCTTGATGTAGAGTAGATTTTAGTGGATTTAGGATTATATTGAAACTTTTAAGTTTTGACACTTTTAGTTGGCTTTTTCTGAACTTTTAAGTTTTTAGGATTTTAAGTTTTGGAGATGATGCTACTTAGTTGGCTTATATTTAGGCTTCTAAGTTTTTAGAATTTTTAAGTAGTTTATTTTAGGAAGTAGAAGTATCATCATCATCATCATCATCATCATCATCATCATCATCCATAAAATAAGTAGTTTATCCCAAACTAGTTGGGGTCGGCGGTCGATGAACCCAAAGACATAAATCCATAAAATAAAGAAAATATAATAATATAAATAGATATATAAATAAATAAATAAAAATATTAAAACTATAAGGGGCAGTCGGGACCATAGTTATTAAAGGCTCAAGGCGCACTTAGGCACATAGGGGTCCTGGAGCCTAGGTGCAAGGGGCAAGGCGCAAGGCGCAGACGCGCGCCTGAGCGACATGAGGCGCACATTGAAAAAAAACTTTAAAATAATATTTTAGGCATTCATACTTATACTTCCTGAAATAAACTACTTAAAAGTCTCAATATAACTATATAAGCCAACTAAGTAGCATAATCTCCAAAACTTAAAATTCTAAAAACTTAAAAGTTCAAAAAAAGCCAACAAAATTTATCAAAACTTAAAAGTCTCAATATAATCCTAAATCCTCTAAAATCTACTCTACATCAAGACTAGCATCATCTCCATCACCACCATCACCATCATCATCATATTCATCTTCAAGGTTCTCTTCTTCATTGGTGTCATTATAGTCTTCAAAATCAAACTCCTCGTCATCCTCATCTATAAGTGTGAAAGGAGTCATGTCTCCTCTCAAATTAGAAGATTGTGCTTTTGTTTTATCTTTGGACCTAGCACTTGGAGTAGATGTATACATGATATTTTTGCCTTTTGATCCTCCTCCTCCTCCTTCCTTTTCTACTCCTCCTCCTCTAGTATTATATGCAATCTCTTCAACTCTAGCTGCTCTAGCAACCGTATTCCATGTTAAATCATCACCTTCAAACACAAGTTCATCATCTTTTTCTCCTTCTTCATCTAATGCACCCATCAACCATTCATTGGCATCATCAATGTCATTCAAAGATATAGGATCAATAAGGTCTCGTGCATCATATCGACGCTTCAAAGCTCGATTATACTTCACAAACACCAAATCATTCAATCTTTGTTGAGCAAGCCTATTTCTCTTTTTGTTATGAACCTGAAATACATTAATGCTTGCTAATAAGTGAAGAAAGACTAAGAACATTATCACTTATATATTCAAAAAATAATTAGAACCTAAAATACATTAATGCTAAAAAATTACACATTTATCACTTACATGTTCAAAAATGCTCCAATTACGCTCACAACCAGATGCACTACAAGTAAGACTAAGAACTTTCACAGCAAATTTTTTCAATTGTGGAGTTGAAGATCCATAAGACATCCACCACTCAGCTGTTCATAGTAGATTAAATGATTATGTGTTAGATTGATGTTCTAGTTGTCAATCAACATGTAATACTAATAACTCTAGTAAATGTCAATCAATATGTAATAAATTATTCAAGTTCAAAGTTCATAATAATTCATTCACCTGGAGATTTGGTCTTTCTCTGCCTTATAGCGAAAGAAGATCCAAATAAGCCTTCTGCATTCCGATACAAAGTGAATTGCCCAGTAATTATGTCTTGCTCTTTATGGCTTGGAACCAACTTTGCTAAAGCATCATATAGACCCTTCATAACCTCTTCATCATCAGATATGTCATTGTTTGAGTAGCAAAATTCAGGATTCAAAAAATACCTTGCTGCATGTAAAGGTCGATGGAGTTGACATTCCCACCTTTTATCTATAATTTTAAAGGCTTCCTTATACTTCTCTTCATTTTCATTGAAGGACTTTGCAATTGCTTCTTTAGCCCTATCCATTGCTTCATAAATATATCCCATTGGTGGTTTTTTCTCACCATCAACCAATCTGAGCACACGAACTAGAGGACCAAATAACTTCAAAATATATACAATACTGGTCCAAAATCTAGGCATCATAATAATACTAGCCACTCTTTTCCCAGAAGACTCTTTTAACCACTTACTTCCTGTCCAATCATCAGAAATAAACATCTTTCTCAATTGATGCTTCAATTTATGTATGCGTTGAATTGTGAGAAATGCAGTAGCAAATCTTGTGACGCCTGCCCTAACAAATTCTTTATGTCCAGTGAATTGCCTTAGCATGTTCACCACCCCCGGTCGAACATAAATATAGGCATTCAAACTCACAGCCCTTTTCAATGTCCTTTGAACACTAGACATCCCCTATATCCTCCAAAATAAGGTCAAGACAATGAGCAGCACATGGAGTCCAATATAAATGCGGCCTTTTATTTCTAATAATTTTCCTATCAAAGAAAAAACATGACTAACATTAGTATATAAGACATTATTATTAGCATTGCACATCATGTAAACATAAGTTCGAAAAACAACAAATTAGAGTAAGAATTTCTTACCTGCAAGCACATTAGCACTAGCACTGTCAGTGACAACCTGAACAACATTCTTTTCCCCAACACGTTCTACTATACCATCAAGTAATTCGAACATCTTTTCTCCTGTCTTTGAATATTCAGAAGCATCAATAGATTCAAGAAAAACAGTTCCCTTGGGAGAATTTACTAAAAAATTTATCAAAGTTCTATTCTTCTTGTCAGTCCAACCATCTGACATTATAGAACAACCATATTTTGCCCAATCCTCTTCATAAACCTTCATTGCAAGCTTCATATCCGAAACTTCCTTATTTAACAAAGGAACTCGCACCTCATGGTAACTAGGTGGCTTTATACCAATACCATATTGTCCAATCGACTCAATCATCACCTCAAAACTTGGATAATTGACGACATTAAAAGGAATTGCCGCATCATACATCCATCGAGCTATATCTCTACAAGCTTTCTCTCTCCATTCCTTCTTGCATGCTTCATTGATGGTAGTTTGCTTCAGTTTTGATTGCTTCCTGTTTTGCACAACTTTTTCTACATTAGGTGTGAAATATATGTCAATTGGACCTTTTTGTCTTGGCCTTTTGGCCTGATTAGTCGACTTGCTGCTTCCTTCTTTTGAGCAGCTCATGCTCAACTTTTCAACATCATCCTCTTCCTCATCATCACCACATGTCTCATCATCATCAAATTCTATATTTTTTGTTGCAACCTTCTTTACCATATAACTTTGATTTCTTCACGTACATGGGGAGGACATTTCTTGCATATTGTGGTATTTCGAAATCTTCCGACAATATGTTGCTTTGCTCGATAAATTCCACCTTTTGTTACTTTCTCATAGAAATCACAAACTATATCATTTTTGTTATTTGGATTTTGCAAATGAACATACTTCCAACAAGGATCCTTTCTAGAACTATCACAACTAGAACTTTCCATACTTCAGAAAATAAAAAGAAGAGGGCGCCGGCTGCAGAAAAGGAGAAAAAAAACAGAAAAAAAAACAGAAGAAAGGCTGCAGAAAAGGAGGAAAAAAACAGAAGAAAAAGCAGAAGAAAGTCTGCAGAAAAGGAGGACAAAAACAGAAAAAAAAAACAGAAGAAAAACAGTAGGACTGGACCGACTGGTTTGCAGAAAAGGAGAAACAAAAACAGAGAAAAAAACAGAAGAAAAACAGTAGGATTGGGCCGACTGGTTTGCAGAAAAGGAGAAGCAAAAACAGAAAAAAAAAAAAACAGAAGAAAAACAGTAGGACTTGACCGACTGGTTTGCAGAAAAGGAGAAAAAGCAAAGGAGAAAAGCAAGAGAGTCATGCAAGAGGAGAAAAAGCAAAGGAGAAAAGCAGGAAGAAGAAAAAGAAAGCGCGGGGAGAGAAGAAAAGAAGAAGAAAAGAAAGAGCGGGGAGAGAAGAAAATAGGAGAAGAAAAGAAAAAGCAGGGAGAGAGCTTATCTGTCGGCGCCCAATTCTGCAGCCTTCTTCTTTCCTTTTTTTTTTTTCCAGAACCCTAATGTCCCTAATGTCCTGAAGGCGCTCTAGGCGCGCGCCTGGAGCCTGAGACAAGGCGAGCGCCTTTCCTGAGAGGCGAGCGCCTTTCCTGAGAGGCGCGCGCCTCTCCGACAGTGCCCGCCTTTGGCTCTGCAAGGCGCTGGAGCTCGCGCCCTGCGAGAGGCGCGCTTCAATAACTATGGTCGGGACCACTTTAGGAAGTAGAAGTATGAATGACTAAAATATTATTTGAAAGTATTTTTTTTCATAGTGCGCCTCAGGTCGCTCAGGCGAGTACCTGCGCCTTGCGCCTAGGCTCCAGGACCCCTATGCGCCTAAGTGCGCCTTGAGCCTTTAATAACTATGCTCCTCTAGACAATTTATGCATTGGATATAGCTAGCAATACTGAAGGGGAATCTTGGTGCAGGGTAAAAGCTGTCACCGTGTGACCTAAGGCCATGGAGTCATGGAAACAGCCTCTTATAGAAATATGAAGTAAGGCTGCATACATTAAGCCATAATGGCCCAACCATTCCTCGAACCTTGCACATGCAGGAGCTTTTGTGCACCGGGCAGCCCTTTATGCAGCTAGTAATACTCCAAAGAAAAGACTTTAAAGGAAGCTATGCCTGATTTGAATTCTGCCAAGCAGACATTTGCAATTGGCACATAGCAAGTCAACCTGTTTTTTCTTATACACATAGCTAGGTTACTGTTTCCAAGTGCTCGAACATTTTAATCTGAAATAAAAGGGTTACTAATTTAGTTTCCCTTATTAAAATTAAAGTGTTAAATTGTGACTAATACAACAGCATGGAAATTGCATACATTTACAATATAAAAGTTCCCTGGTTATGCCCTTAATGAATTGAACAGCAGTTTAGATCATGAAATAATGAGAATTTGTTCATTTGCATCTTGTCTGTTCAGTGAAACCTGATAACATTCAACCATAGAGCTCAGAAAGTCCTTGCTCATTTTTAGCTTAGTCTTGAAAACAGACATTGCAATAATGCATAATCATCTTCTTGCAAGAAAATTTAGCACCGGGCATCTAATATGCTACAGATACAACATGCTGACTCACTAGTAGCAGGTGTTCAAACTGACAAATATCATTTTACATTTGACATAACAGAAAGTTGAAAAAGAAAAGCTGAAAAAGAAAATTTATCAGTTAAACTCTATCACAAATGGTAAGTGTAACCATATCATTTGCTCTTGGTAAAAATTTTTATTTCTTCATGTGCAGTGTCTTATTTTCACCATCCAAGATCACGTAGAACTTTTAACCATAATGCCTGATAACCTATATCTGATGCCAAATTATATTTTGATTCGTACTACTATGTATGTTTATCAAATTTTTTTCCTACAAGAGTAAAATTCTGGCAGTATTAAATCTTTATTATTACACTTCTAAATATCCCAATTAGTATAAAATTTCCATGATGTAGTATATTTAAATTGCTGCTTTGACAGCTAGAACTTCAACCATTTTCACAATACAATTCGTCAACACTGTTTCAATTTGACACGAGGGAATGTGAAATATTTGCATAATTTTATATATAACAGAATAGCATTATGGTAAAGGAAACTAATACGACCTATTGCATTGCATTAGATGCTAAAGATTATCTAAAATTTTATGAAACCAGATTCACATTTCTTGCAAAAATTTTTATTACATTTTCCCACCCTACATGGAATAAATCTTTCAGAACCGATTCACTCTCTGGATAATTATATTTATTTGTGCTGGAAGCAAAATTGCAAAACTGGACCAGCTTTTGCATATTCATAAATGAATACATGTATAATCATAAGCAGGCAGCAAATTGAACCACCTGTATATATGGATAATCCTGCGCATATTCTTTTGTATAATTATGCGAAGCTCGACAGTGTGGCCTACAAAAAAGAACACGAGTAACATTCTGGCTTCCATGGTCCATGATCTTTTGTCCTTCCTGACTAGACCTGCCTTAAGAATATCAAAAGTAAATAGCATAATGTGAACATCAAGCCACCACATAATCTCAGAGATACACATTTTTTGTGCTTTTTTCATAAACAGAAAAATAAAACTATCAATTGCATGTGCAATTGAATGTGATTCCACAACCTTCTTATGCAGCATGGTGAACTATCATTGGAATGTCTACTATCATGGAGGACACATGTTCCTTTTGTGGAAAATAAAGGTTCTTCCCTTAAATTTTGTGCTACAAATTCTGTTGAGAAGTGATTCCTTTACAAACATGAGAGATGCCAATTTGTCTTGGTGAAAGCCACAAGCTCTAAGCCAAGGAATAGTTCTTAATTTTCCATTATTTGTCTTCTTCCTGATTTTTCTGGCCAACCATCTTTTTCTAAGCTAAAAATCAAACTAATCTTGTATAGGCTCTATCCAGCTAGCCACTACATTACATGAGCCACTATTGAAATAACATTTTGGGTATGCAGTCAAAGAAAAGGCTCATTCATGTTATAGCAGGTCAAGAACATTCACTAAATAAAAAGACTGCAAATCAGTGACCTAAGGTACTAGAATTAAAAAATTCTAAAGCAATATTCATTAGCAAATAAAACAAGAACTGTACAAATCATGATTTTCCGGTTTGATAAGCTAAAGTTTGCATTGAATAGTGTAGAGACAAGAAACTGACATAATAGACATAGCAACCATACCTAATAAGAAGATTAAAACTATCAATTCTTAAGTGAATGTGCTTCTTGCCAAAAACTTTTCTTTCATAATCAAATCCATTATGACTAATTACATTGCAAGGGAGGAACCATGGGGTAGCAGGAAAGTCAGTAGTTGATATCAAGTGGTATTGTGACGATCCATAGAAAGTCAATCAATCCAGTATGTACATTGTAACCATAGCAATTGTTCAACGACTGATCAATGAAGAGATCAAGATCAAAATGAGAAAAATATTCATTGTAATTAACAAGCATTTCATCACTAACTTAGTATTGAAAAGAAAAATATTTTGAAGGCCAAGGAAAAAATGTACACGTGAATTTTGATCCTACCACCAAAACACAAATTATGACTACCATTCTTCTCATTTTCTACTCCAATTAGATTTGCACTTTCAGCAGCTTTTCACTTGAACTAATACCAAAACTGTCTCCTGCAAATTAAAATCTCATGGTTCCGAGAAGTATTCTCAAGCAGAATAATACAAATGCTCTCTCAGAAAGTTACTAAAAAAAAATAAAAAATCCAACAAAAAATATTCAAATAATCATACTTCCCAAGATCACTTTGAAAAGGGTCACCACAATTATACAGAAAAATTAAATCTGACATCAACATTCCCAACCCCACCATCCCAGTAGCCGTTTTTCAAACTTTCAACATCTTTGAGGCCATTGTAATCTCAATAAAGTCGATTAAAATCAAGCAAATTACTTCAAAATTGACTCATCCAGCATTTGAAAGGCATAAACACGTTGTCCAAAGCAAAATTGCAGGGCCATTTGATGATTACCTGGGATTGATGAAGTGAACCGGTGGCTAAGACTGTTTTGAATAGGACGACTCCAAGCACCACTGATTTCACCAACCAAAGCAGCCGCAAATGACTTAATTGCAGTTGCTAGAAAAAGGAAGGACGAGGCCCGTTACGGTACATGAGGGAGGAAATGGGAATTTTGCACACTCTCCAAAGGATAATAATGATTCACAATTCCTACTCTACTATTGGCATTCGCATATTAAGGCTCCGTTTTGGAGGATTAGGTATTTAAGAAAAGTTGTATTAGAATGTTTAAAAATTTTAGTTTATTTTTTGATAAAAAAAATATTTTAGAAAGAAAAAAAAAATTTAAATTATGTGAAAAGAATTTGAGGAAAAATTTTGAATTTTAAATTTTAAAATAAAAATATTTTTAAATAATTTATTTTTGTTTGAAAAAAAGTTAATTTTTTACTCATTTACAAACAAAGATGGCTTGTCCAAACATAGGAGGACTTTTTATTATTAATTACTTCTCTATTATTGGCATTAGTTGTCAAAGGAAGGAAGACTTGTTACTATTATTTACTTCCCTTTTTTTGAAAAAAAATTACTTTCAATTTTTTTTTAAAAAAAGTTCACATTTCAAGGCTTTGTTTGGTTAGTCCAGGTTTATTCATTTTTTCTCAAGCCGCCAAAATATATTTAGATAACCTATAATATATATTGTCCAACCCAAAAACCCAAGAGGCCAAAGTAGAACTACAATAGGCTTTAAAAAAAAAAAGAAAATAGTCAAGTTGATTTTTTTTATCTTTTTCCACTTACTTTTTTTTCGACATTACTACTCATAGTGTTTCAAAAATTTTCAAAAAAGTAAACCTTTCAATGACTCCATTTCTACTCACTTTTTCTCCATGTTCAAGTTAGGAATTGGCCGATTGATGCCTAACTTGCAAGATTCTCAAAATTTTACAACGGATCCACTTATTAGAAGCATAGATCTAGGGTTTTGCCTGTCCTTTTTTTTTTTTTAAGAAATATATTTCAACTTTAAATTGTGGCTAAACTTCCAGAAGTACCCTAGTTGGATACAAGTACAATTCAATATTTATCCTCAAAAAATTGTAATTTGGTACTCAGTTTCTCATTTTATGCATTGTAAGAGTTTACCCATTTTTGAATTCATTGCAAATTGTAGTGTTGGTGGTTCACTTTGTTAAGTACATGTCTAATTACATTAACCAAAGTACTCTAATTTTTTTCAACTTTTATTAATTGAGACTTGAGTAATGATATTCATATTGACTTTTTATTATAACTTTTCATAGTGACTAATGTCGCAAATATAAAAAGATAAAATTATTTTTTATTTTTTAAAAAGAGATAGCCTATAAAATAATCCCTCACATATGTGGAAAAAAAACTTTTTAGTCCCTTAAAAAAAATGAACCAATTAATCCCTCACTTTTATACTTTCTATCTACTTTGGTCCTTCCGTCTATTTCTGTCAAGATTTCTGTCAAATGTATCAACACGCGCCCTAAGTGTGCATTATGTTGAGGGTATTTTTGGAAGTACAAAAACTCCTGGTCTTGAAACTCCTTCTCGGCCGTGCTGCACTCATTTTGCTTTTCCATCCAAATCTCAATGGATTTTCAGTTAGAAATGCCACGGGTTTTTCAAGTTCAGCTAAGAGTCCAAAACTTCTCTCTGCGGTGATGGAGGACTGGAATTCTTATCCGCCTTTGGAGCCCAACAACTTCGACCTGATCGTCATCGGCATCGGCCTCCCTGAATCCATCCTCGCAGTCGCCGCCTTTGCTGCAGGCAAAATTGTCCTTCACCTAGACCCCAATCCTTTCAATGGCTGCCACTTCGCCTCTCTCCCTCTCCAGGACTTCACCAATTTTCTTCAAACCCATTCAAAAACCCAGCCTTCCCCTCCCCAAATCGAATCTAATTCCTCCGGTAAATTCTAAATTTTTCCTCTCACCACTCGCCCAATTTATTCGTCCATTGAAAATACCGTTTATTCCCATGAAATTCTAGAGGAATCAAGGAAATTTAGCCTTGATTTGGCGGGACCTAGGGTTCTGTTCTATGTCAATACAATGATTGACTTGATTTTGAAAACGGATATAAATCAGTACATGGATTTCAAGAGTGTAGATTTGAGCTTTATTTGTGAAGGCAACGAATGCAACTTGTGGAGTGTGCCGGATTCACGAAGCGCCATTTTCAAAGATAAAAGCTTGAGCTTTTCTGAGAAGAATTAGTTGATGAGGTTCTTCAAGTTGGTTGAGAGACATTATGGGGACAAGAGCGATGAAGAAAATACAAAAATTCTGGAGAAGGATTTGGAGAGTCCATTTGTTGAGTTTTTTAGCAGAAAAATTGGATTGTCGTCGAAGCTAAAATCGTATAGATCAATCGGCCCTTAGCTCTTACCCTTTCTCCTCTGTTAGTCAGAGTTCTTTGTTCACTGTAGTCAATTATGGTAGAATTTGGGACTTGACCATTCTTAATGTCTGATGAGTGTTTTTGGCATTGTTTTTGGCATGATTTCTCTGTTTAATCGTTCTTGGTTTGCTGACCAAGGTAGTAGTAGTATTGTCAATATTTTCCATGTCACTTTTTCCTTGCTTTTCATTAAGTAAAGTTGCTGCCTTCTTACGTTTTAGGGCTGTAGATGGTCATGGACAATAGATCTTATGACCTGTTACAAATAGTAAGTGGGTTTACGTTTTGAGCAATTTGAAGCTATCGATATAAACAGATATGATGGGTTGTTTACCTCAAGCTATCGATGTAAACAAAGGGAATTTTTTTGCAATTTACCAGAAGGTTAATCTAAAAAATCAAAGGAAAAAATGGCCGCCTTTTGAAGTCATCGGCGGAGAAACGCAGAGAGTGAGGACAACCACTCTTGAAATAATTAAAAAATAATTTTTTTTTGTAATTCCAAAAATACCCTCAATAAATAATATGTTGATAAATTTGACGGAAAATTTAACAGAAGTTGATGGTTGGACCAAAGGAGATGCAAAGTATAAAAGTTAGGGATTGATTGGGTTTTTTTTTTAATGAGGGACTAAAAAATTCTTTTCTATATATGTGATGGACTATTTTGTAGATTATCTCTTTTAAAAATGGTGATGAGTAAATTTTGTCTTTTCATATTTAGCACATTAGTTACTATAAAAAGTTATTAAAAGTATCTTACTCTTGTTAATTATATTGTCGAAAGTTGCTTTGCTAATTCTTGGAGCCATGTGTATATGTCTTTGCCCATAGGAATTGGTCGAGTAGTGTAGTTCATGTAACCATAAAAATCGTTAATTTTGTTACTTTTCTACTGTACAAAATGTTAAGAATTTATGAGAAATATCTTTTGAAAAATTTGATTATGATATTGAAAATTTTAAATTTGTCATCCCTAAAATATACAAGGTAAAAGACATCCTTTATATTGTTTTTAGAATTGTCAAATAGATTATACAAATGACCTGTTTAAATTTTGAAAATGAATAAAAGTGAAAAAATATTACTGATATCTGTGCATTGAAGTTTTGATTGCTGATAGATGTGGTTTGTGCCCTTCTTGGTTTTCTATGGATGCAGTATTAAGAGTTAGTCTCTTTCTTGGATAGATATATAACTGAAGTTTAGAACTTTAGTACCTACATGGTAGTTTTTATTTTTATTTTTTTCATGATGATATAAGATTTTCTTATGGGACATGTTCTAGGAAATGGCTAGTTCATGATCATGTGAGATAGCACTTTTTTTTGGGCGGGGGGTAAGTACAAAATGTTCTAGTGAATTGATTCAATTTGTCCCGAGGGGATGGTTTAGCGGTAACCCATGGGAGTAATCTCATAGGGGATGCAGGACCGAACCTCACAGCTGTCGTTGATATGGGATTTGAGATGGTTCCACCTAACCTTGGAGGATTTAGTCTCACACCTGGTATGGTGGGTCGCATAGCTGCAATGACATTTGGGATCTTACATGGCAGCTACTGGGACACGGGGCACCTTTGTGGGTCACAGGAAGAGTGGAGTTCGGGACATACCTTGTCAGTGAATGTGGAGATACCTCTAAGTGAAAAAAAAATTGATTCAATTTATTTTCATATACATATATTTGAATTACTAGTTGTCGATGGGTTGAAAAGAATTCTGAGATTTCTTAGTTGCTTTGACATATTACCTCTCCATGCCATGCTATTTTTATTTCTTTGTGGTATTTGTTGAGTACTAATTCTACTATTACTTACATAATCTAAATGTCACTTATTACAACATTTTTTTTGTATTTTTTGTCACTAAAAGAAGCAAAATTTCTTTTAATAATCTATATGTTTTGTGGTCGATTCAGTTTATTAAGAGTTTACAAATAATATGTAATATTTTCTATATATTGTGCACCTACCACATTGGACAATCCTTCTCAATCAACTTCCAATGAATCTATTATTTCTAACTCTAATTCCAACAACATTGAACTCTATTCGTTGTATTTTTAAAAAGTGATATAATTTTACATAACGTATGTGTTGTTTAGTACATCTCAATTACATTATGTCATGACTCGCTCTTCATTTATAGACCATGGATTATAGTAATTATTAAGATAGTGAGATGACTGTAGAATTTATTCAAATCATACTAGAATGCAAGAATGAACTCACTTCAAGTAACTTTAAATCCTCCACTTACAATAAGATCCAAGTTAAACTGTTTAAAAGGATTAGGGAGACAAAAACTCCATATCAACTGAATATGAAATTCAATTGATCAAAAAGTAATTTGCATAAGTATAGGTTTTTGAAAAGCCAAACCAATTTAGACATCCATCCCACTACCAGCACTATCATAGCAACAAATGAACAATGGCAATCATTGGAGTCTATAAGTGAATATGTAGTTTAATTTTTAAGTCTACTTTGATAACATATCAATAAATTTACATATGAAGAAGTGTTGTTTTTTAGTTTAGAAAAACAAAGTAGGAAAATTAGTGTGAAAATTCTTGCACATGAAAAAGTGCAATTGTTTTTAATTTTCAAACTAATAAATGTAGTATTGGATAAGGTTTCATGGTAGATTCATTGTGCGAAATCTATTTACTAGTTTTTTTTATTTACCTATAGTAAGTCTAAAATATAGTTAGCTGATGTCTTTGAGGTGCTTAAGTTGGATAATTATAGTTTAGGCAAATAATACAGTGTGGCTGAATTTTGATGCTTCATATTTTAGACTTGGCTTGTCTATTGAAGATTCCTTTTTTTAACTCCTAATTAGTGGTGCCATTAAGTTTTCTCATATGATAATTTAGAATATGTTCCAAAAAACCCATGTTATCAAACTTGGATCGGTCCGACCTCAAACCGAGCCTGGGTTAAATCCGAGTTTGTGCAAAGACCCTTCTTTTTAAAAAATAGGTCAAAATCGGGTTTGATTGGGTTTTTTTACTATTTTTCAAAACAAAATTTTAACTTTTAAAAATTATAATTTGACCCCATATTTTTATAAAACTTATTTTTTAATGTTTTTATGTGAATATTTTGAATTTTCAACCATAAAGTTTTGTTAATTTTTTAAAATTTAATTCTCAAAAAATTCTAAAAGAGATTTATTACAATTTTTAATACATTCTTTACTTAAAACGTATTTCATACTATTTTTCATGAAATTACTCAATTATACACTTGGAACTTCATGTAATTTATACTTAATTTAAATTTACTACATCAAAAAATTAAATAACTTATTTCTAATATATTTTTATGCTAATATTAATATTTTTTTATAATTATTTTATATTTATCACATTTTAATGATATCATTCAGTTTTTTACTCGGTCCGACCGATTAACCCCGACCCTTTTATTTGACCAGTTCACACTCCAGTCTAGTTTTTACAACACTTCAAAAAAATACATATTTGATTCTATTATGAATTAGGGTCACAATTGGGTTTGTCATTGGATAGTTTCTGTTTATTTACTTATAGCCAACTAATGCAAAGATATTCAGCATTTCTCCCTCCAATTCTTGGCTTTTTTCATTGTTCACAGCATTTATTTTCTCTTTATTTTGTATTTTTCATAGTATAGTATGAGTGTCTATTAAATGAGATTGGATTGTGAAAAAAAAAATTGTACATTTCTTCCACTTTCTCACCTCTTGCTCCAAATCAAGTGAGTGTTCTCATAGAGTCTTTGTTTTGGGTTGTTGGCCAGTGTAAAGAGAAGAATTCATTTGTAATTTTATTTTTATCTTTTCTAGTTCATATACTCAAGACCTAAAAGTAGCCAAAATTGGCCAGTTGAGATATGAATCATATGTTAGTTCTAACTTTTGTTGATTTCTTTGAACCTTTATTATTGTACCTTTATTTTTTTACTCATCAATGCATGCAAATTGTAAAGAAATTAGTGCAATATTTTTTTTCTATAATTATAGATTCTAACTCAAAAAATTTTGACTTATACATCATTATGTAAGCACAAGAGGGTGTCACCAACTTTTGTTAGCGTGGCCTTCCCAATTACGACAAGTTGATCCAATTATTCACTAATTCAACCACTACAGGTATTTTCGTCCTCTTATCTACTATGGCACCTCTTAAGTTTGATGAAGTGAAGTTTTTAGAGTTCAACTTTAAGAGTTAGGCATTCATAGAGATAATGGTCCGTCTCAAATGTCAAATGTATTAATGGGTAGTGGGAAGTGAAAGATGAGTAGAATGTCATACATAACAGGAATGGTAGGCACAAAGGTCCAAAGTTGGTTTATCTGTTAACATGCTTACTCAACTTTGAGTACAAAGGCAAATTTAGCAGTATAATCCATATAATCTAAATGACCTTTATTCTATTTCAAAGTGCATGGAAGTCCTCAATGCCATACAAATAGAAGATCTAAAATTGTATTATTAGGCTATACACATGTTATTAAATTATAGTATGTGTCAAGCTTTTATGACGATGCATCCAAAAATGAGACGAGGATTCATTTCGACTTTATAGTAAATCCCAATATATTTTTATCATGCCTAAGAGGTTGAGTTTACAATTGCGAGTTCATGCTTGATTTGGTTACTTTTTATTTCTTGAGTGAATGTATTAAATCACTGTTATGAACAGTCATTCCAGGATTGGTGGTTTCAGATGTGTATGAGATAAAGGGGTGCAACTGGCAAGATAAAATGCAATTGGTAGTATTTATCTTGTGGATGATTTGGAGGTCTAGGAACCTCTGGATTTTTCGAAAGAAATGGAGAGAGGAGAAAGTAGATGTGGACCTGGCAATTTCTAAGTGGAGGGAATTCAAGAGGCTAAGGAGCGTGGGATATCCAATTCATCGTAAGAAATTTTTTTAGAATGTACAATATATAGTTGATAGAGTAACCATTTTATGATTTTAACTATTATACTATCTACTATATAGAAAGTATCTTTAGACTATATATGTTTGAGTAAGCTGCTTGTTTCTAGCTTATTCTTTGTCTGAGACTTGCTAAGAGTGCTTAGTCGATCATTACCATTTGGTAATATTGTTTATGTGGGTTCTTTTGAAAATATCAATACAACTATCATCTTAAATTAAAAAAAAAATAGTCTCTCTAAAATCTACAATTATCTCTTAATTGTTTTATATAAATATCAAATCATTGGCATACAAATATACTAATAATATCTCTAATCGTAGAAGACTTCACCTACCGAGTATGCTCATATGAATATATTTGAAAATCATGAGCTATAAAAAAGACATTGATACATGTGTTGCACTCTCACAGAGTATGCTTTAAGTCATATAAAGCTCTCTTCAATTTGAATACACTTTATCCTCCTGTATTTGTTGCTTAATATATATTTCTTCTAGAATTCTACTTAGAAAGGCATACTTAATATCTATTTGATAAAATTTTCAATTATTTTGAGTAATTAAAGAAATTATCAAATAGATAGTGTCACGTCTAATAGTTGGTGCAAACACATAAAAAAAAAAAAGAAAGAAAGAAAGGATTTTTAAGGTATAGTAAAGGCATTTGAAAAAACGGAATTCTTTACTCAATAAGTGATCATATTGAACAATTTAGATACATAAATAGTAATTAGGCTAACGATACAATTGAAAGAAAGATCATCTCAAGTTATATATGTTTCATTAAATCAGGCATGTTTTCTTAGGGTTTAAAAACAACAAGTGATAGTATTTTCTACTATAGAGATAGATATGTTATAGTGGCAAATTGCAGTACTCAAGCATGGTTAAGAAAGATACTTGATTTTTTATAACAAAAGTAAAATAGTCCAATGAAAATATTTTACAACAATAAATCTACCATTAAGTTGATGAAAGATATAGCTTTTCATAGGTATGGCAAGCGTATCGATATCAAATATAGATTCATCCAAAATTTGGTTTGAGATGAAAAAATTGAACTAGATTATACACATCTTGTGCATTCTTTCATAGGAACATGTCACCCAAGTGATTCCTCCATTTTATAGCTTGATATAGAACCACAAAACCAACAATTGGGTAATGTTGATCCAAACCTTTGCCCATAAAAATCTTATGTTTCCTACATGGACCACTCCTGCCCTGATTTTATGCACTTAGCCCACGACTGTGGCTACTTTCCTCGTGGCCCATGGACAAAAGGACTCCACTAGAAGGCTTGCTAATTTTATCCAGATTAGTATGTGTGTTATCCTAATTCTAGTGAGGACTAGCTGGGACTCTCACCTTCTTAGCATCAATAAGGCTCCTGCCACAGAGTAGGGACCATTATATAAAATAGCATGCATTTAGCTGTGATTTTGAAATTTGAACACAAAGAAATTGTTATCTTTGCCTACTGAATAAGGCCCTTCTCTCAAGTACTTGTACTGCCCAGCATATGCTTGCATTCTCTTGTAGTCCAATAGGCAACCAAACAAGTAGTTGGTGTAGTAGTTCAAGCCTTCCTCGACATCTTTTTCATTGATCTCCATTTGCACACCTCTTCTAAATGATTTATAAATGTCCTGATTAGGCTATATTCCTTTTGAGATGTCCTTTCTCTCCACAGAGAACTCAGATCCTTGTAAGAATAGACTACTGTCTGACTAATGGTTTTCAGTGAAGTGGATGTTCATTTATAGACCACTTTATGTCCTCAAAGGTCACTTTCAAATCTTTAACATAGTTTATTTTCAACCTTGACTCCTTTTCCTGGTTTCTGTTATGTGTTCCATTACCTTACTCCATCACAACTGTATATCCGTGAAAGAAATCTTGAATGAAACTTAAGTTGCACTTTTTTTAAATGTGGAAAACCGACAATGAAAACAAGGATTACAGTGAATGTTGGTTGAAACTGTAACTACACTGAAGTTATAGTAGATGGAGCTTTAGAAGTTACTATTCTAGAGAGTCTTTGTCTTCAACCTAAGAAGATGTCAATTCATCGTTATAAAGATGTATTAGATAACTAGTCTTGTATTTGTGTTGCTGTGTAGAGCCATACAACACAAATCAGTAGCAAATAAATGGGATTAGTTAGTTCAATTCTCATTAAGTTTTGAAATTGTTCGGAATAAAATTTAATGGGATTGAAAATTCCCAATAAGTCCCACTACAATTTCCCAAATCTTTATTTAAAATTTATATAATACTAATAAAATGTTGTTGCACTTAGACACATCCAGAAATATATGTTTCATTCATCATGTTAGTAATTGTCTTAAAATCCAACTTATCTTACCCATTTTTAATTTTCGAATTACAATTACTATGAAAAATTATTAATGTTTCTTACCTCAAACTCAATTTGAGACTTACTATAATTACAGTTGACCTAATAATTATGTAACATATTTTAATTTCCAATTACCTTCTATTATTCAACCTTCTTTTTATAAAAGAAAAAATAAAAGATGACAAGCATTTTCTATGTCCTTCTACTCAAGAGTGAGTATTTTGGTTTAGTTTGAGTTTTTGTAAGTTCCATACATATCATGCAAAGTAAATTAGAAGAAATACATGATAGTTAAGTTAAATAAATGTATAATGTCTGGTTAGTATAAATTTTTCAATAATTTAAGATAATAAATTATTATATTGTACTAACATATATTTAAGAAATTACTATTAATTTAAAATTTTCTTTCATAATTATTTCCTTACCTATTTAAAGAAAGAGTTAATTACATTTACTTCCCTTGAAATTTGAAAAAATTACAAAATGATCTCCACAGTTTGGAAAAAACTACATTATCCCAAAACTCAAAGTCAACAATTGAGAAGTAAGAAAAGATTAAAATGCTTATCAATTTACTAAGCTAAAAATATAAATGAAAAATAAATTAACATTAAAAATAAAAAAATGGTGATATTAAATTATAAATATTATATAATGTCATATTTCTAAAATTTAATTGAAATTTTATATTTTTCCCTTAATTCTTCAAATTTAAATACACAAAATACATACTAATTTACTTAATTATATATAAGATGTTATGTTACATTATTATTATTATATAATGTGGGGATGCTCACCATATTTATGTTGTACTCATTTTCATCTATAAATAAGAGGCTCCGCTAACCATCTAGGTTAAGCGACTCATTATCATATCCAATATGGTATTAGAGCCAAAACCCTAACTCTAGTCGCCACTCCTTTCTCTCTCTCTCTCTAACCCTAACCCTAGCCGCCACTCCTCTCTCTCTCTCTCTCCCTAACCCTAAACCTAGTTGTCATTCTCTCTCTTGGCCATCTCTCTCTCTCTTCCCAGTCGTCTCCTCCGCCAGCTCTCTTTCTCTCTTTCGATGCTCTCTAGGCTCTTCTACCGGTGTGAGACCTCGAGCCCTTTCTCCTGACTTGGGTCTCCTATCTAGGCCTTCATATAGTGTTGCCAGTTATTGTTTCCCTTTTATGAATTGCTGGCAGTTCCTAAATTGAAGATTGCAGCTCATGTTATGTGCGGTTTATGTTGAAAGGTGTGAATTTGATATAGTTTGTGAATCTTGGTGCGTCTAGGGTTTCGGGACTAATCCTATCATGGTTAATTCGACCCAAACTGACTTTTTGGTTTCAAAAAATCGTTTCGATGAGACTAGAACTGAGGTGATGCGTTCACCTATTGTGACTTTCATATCCACATCGACTAAACTTGTAGAATGAGTATGATAGGTCAATCCACCTATATATTATGGAAGAAGACAGTGTTCAAAAATTTACATGGACAGGACTTATCTCATCATCTCACGAGTACATCACCACCCCAAACAAATCCGAGGTATGATGAGTGGGATAGAATAGATAGTCACATTTATAATCAATTATTAAATTCTCTTGATGCATTTGTTCATAATACAGTTGCGAGTATTGATACTGCCAAGGGATTATTGGTGCCTTGGCTAAAGTATATTTTTCATTAAATGATTTTTCTAAATTATATGATATGGTGTTTGGGCTGATGTGATCAACCCCTTCTGGTAAACCCTTACAGAACCATTTTGAGGACTTTAAATCCTTTGTCGATGAGTTTGACCATCTGATACCGTTTTCTAACTCACGGACTACTTTTCAATAGCAGCTAACTTAATTCTATGTTATGTGTTATTTACATAGTTTGGGTTCTGAGTTTGACATAGTTCGGAATTTGATTATATCTAATGACCATGTTCCATCCCTTAGAGAGATCCATCATCTCGTTCTACGGATTGCTACTCGAGATGAGTCTCATCCAACTGTATTTGAGCCGTTGAGCAGACTACGTTATATTCTTCCCTTGGTAGTGATAATAGTGGTTGTGGATGTGATAGAGCAGGGCATGGTCGTGAGATTTGCACTTGCAATTATTATGAGATTGTTGGATACTTGCAAAGTTATTGCCGGAAACTCCAAGCTTCCTAGGCTGTTTAGGGTGTTTGTTTGTCTGCTATTCATGCTGATACTGATACTGATACTAGCAGTTCATATTCTGATCAGCAAAGAGTAACCTTGACCCGGAGAAGTACACTTATTTTCTTGAATATCAGACATACAACCTTTCACCTAGTCTACCATCATCACAGAATTTGGCAGCTTCAGTTATACCACATCAGTCTGCTTATGCTTTCACATCTACACTGACATTTGCATGTGTTGCCATTACTCCAACTTCTTGGATTATTGATTCTAGTGCAGGTTCTCATCTTACAGGTAACTATACTACTTTAGTAGATTACCAGCCAGTTACCCGATCACATCATATTACTGTGACCAATGGTGTTATGTTGCCTGTTTAGGTTCGTGGGGTTACGTACCCTAATGACCAACTGTTATTATCCTCTATGCTTTATACTCCTGACATGTGTTTTAAGTTACTATTTGTGAGTCAGTTTACTCGTGACATGCATTGTTTAGTGACATGTTATCCTCAATTTTGTGTGGTACAAGATTTTTTGACGCAGAAGACTATCAATAAAGGGCGTGTTCATGGAGGCATATATTATTTATAAAACACCTCTGTTCCAATTGCCTTGATACCAAAGTCCAATTTCTTTGATCTTCATTGTCCTCTGGGTCACCTTTCTTCATCCCTAATGCAATCCTTATTCCCTTATTGTCGTTCAATTTTAAAAATAAAGTGTGAGGCTTGTCAACTTGCCAAACACTGTTGCCTTCCTTTGTCATCGAGTGTATTACAATGAGCTACTACTCAATTTGCTTTAATTCATTTAGATATCTAGGGACCTAACCCTGTTATGTCCCATTTAGGGTATCAATACTTTGTTCTGTTCGTTGATAATTACACTCGAATGTTATTTGCTTATCTAATAAAATCACGTTCTGAGTTATTCTTTATCTTTCATACATTTTATATGTTTGTTCAAACTCAATTTTATACTAGCATCCAAACCCTATAGTTTGATCGAGAGGGAGAATATTTATCTAGGCAATTCTAACAGTTTGTTCGTGCTCATGGGATCTTTCATCATCTCTCTTACGCTTGTACACCTTAGTAAAATGGTGTTGATGAGTGGAAAAATCGTTGCTTATTGGATACGACCCGTACCCTATTGTTCCACATGCATGTAACTCCCCGATTTTTGGGTGAGGTACTCCTTATTGGCTACTACCTTATCAACAGAATGCCCTTGTCTACTTTTCGCAGTATTACTCCTCATCATTGTCTATTCCCTAATCGAGTTCTTTTTTCCCTTCCTATTCACATTTTTGTTGTATATGTTTCATCTATGATGATCGTCCTGGGGTGTCCAAACTTGCTCTTCGTGCTCTTTGATGTGTCTTTTTGGGTACTCCAAGGTCTCTAAAGGGTACCTTTGCTTTTCTTCTGAGTTACGTCGCATTCTCACTTCTTGTCATGTTACCTTCATAGACACACAGCTCTTCTTTCCGGCTTCTTCCTCTACACCTTCTTCACCACCTAGCCCTCTAAAATCTATTCTTGTTTATCATCCTACTCTTCCTTCATCTCCTTCGCTATCACCTGAGGCCTCTTCTCTAGTACTAGTTTTTATGGAGACCTCCTAAACTGAGATAGTCTCTCCAGTCGAGGATCCGATTCATATGGCACTTGCGAATTCAGTTGATCAACTAATTGCTTTCTGCCATGGTTATCGATCTTGTCATGATCGTCCATTTTATACACAGTCCCTATTGTGGACTTTCGGTGAGTTTGCAGGTATTCGTGGCTAATATTGATGTTGTCTCTATTCTATCTTCTATCTCTGTGGCTCTTCAACATGCTCATTGGCGGCATACTATGGTTGAGAAGATGTGTGCTCTTGAGCACAATTAGACTTGAACATTAGTTAATCCTCCATCACGTGTTTCTATTATTGACTGTCAGTGGGTCTATGCAGTTAAGGTCCACCCTGATGGTACTCTTGCGTGCCTAAAATCTCGCTCTGTCGCTAAGAGCTATGTGCAGACCTATGGTCTTGACTACTTCGAAACATTTCCTCCCGTGATGAAGATGGCCTCCATTCAACTAATTCTATCCTTGACTACTATGCATTCTTGGTCTTTACATCAGATGGACATAAAAAATGCTTTCTTATATGGTGACTTGATGGAGGATGTGTATATGGAGCAGCCTTCTGGGTTTGCTGCTTAATGGGGAAAAGTTTGTAAACTGCGGCGTTCCCTATATGGTATTAAGCAGTCTCCTCATGCATAGTTTGATCAGTTTAGTGTTGCTGTTCGAAGTTTTGGTTTGATCCAATCCCAAAATATCCATGCTGTGTTCTTTCAACGTGCACCGACATGATGTATCTACTTGGTCCTCTATGTTGATGCTATTATGGTGACAGAGGATGATGTTTAGGGTATCACGGCCCTGAAATACTATTTATACAGTCAATTTGAGACTAAAAATTTGGGTGTATTACGGTACTTCCTAGGCATTGAGGTGGCCAAGAAGAAAGGCAGTATTAGCTTGTCTCAGTGGAAATATGTGCTTGATATTCTTGCTAAGTCTGGTATGCTTCAGTAAAGACCATCTGACTCTCCAATGGAACTTGGATTGAAGTTTTTCCTGATCAGGAGGAGTTACTTAAGCACCCTAAGCGTTATCGTCGAGTGATTAAAAAGCTAAATTATCTTACTACCATGACCCGACCTGACCTAGCATATCCTGTCAACTTGGTCAGTCAGTTTATGGCCTCCTTAGGAAGCCACATTGGGATGTTGTTATGCAGATATTGAGGTATCTGAGAAGTTATCCTAGTCGAGGCATAGAGTTCTCCGTTCATGGTCATAGTCGCATGGAGTGTTATACAGATGAAGATTGGGTAGGCTCCCCCACCAATCACAGATCTACATCTGGGTTTACTCTTTACTATAGGGGGAATATGATATCGTGAAAAAGCAAGAAGTAGGATATAGTCGTGAGAAGTAGTGAAGAGGCTGAGTATAGGGCTATGGCTACTGTTACAACAGAGATTTTGTTGGTCAGACGGTTGCTGGTAGAGTTTGGGCATAGTCTCTCTGGTCCTTCCTCTTTGGTGTGATAGCTCATCAGCCATACACATTGCTTCGAATCTTGTTTTTCATGAGATGACAAAACATATTGAGATTGATTGTCATTTTGTCACGTAGGAGTTGGTTCGTGGCAGCATTACTCTCTCTCATGTTCGTACCGGAGATCAATTAGCAGATTTGTTTACTAAATCATTACCGGGATCTTGGGTCCAATTTTTTTGTAACAAGCTGGGCATGGTTGATATATATGCTCCAGCTTGAGGAAATGTTATGTTACATTATTATTATTATATAGTGTGGGGATGCTCACATACTTATGTTGTACTCACTTTCATCTATAAATAAGAGGTTTCGCTAACCATCTAGGTTAAGCGACTCATTATCATATCCAATATAAGAAATATTTTTTATAACAAAATTTACATATATAGTTTTATGTAAAATAATTTATAAAAAAATTCTAAAAAGTAAATTGAGTTATTTAATAGAATATTGTAGTTTTTGTAGAAAGAAATTTTAAAAATTTAATGTTTTAGAAGTATTGAAATCAATTTTCAAAAATTGACTTTGAAATCAATTTTTCAAAAATCAACTTCAAAGTCGATTTTTGAAAAATCGACTTCACCGGTTTTTTTTTTTTGGCTGGCAGACCTTTTTCGTCTCTTTCTTCTTGGCTTTCTTTGCTAGCAATCCTTCTCTTCTTCTTTTTGTTGCTGCTATGTTTGGAGTACTGCTACAATGGATGGAGGCTGTTCTGTTTTTTTTTTAATACAACTAGAGGTATCCTCACTCAACAAACTATGAATTTACATTACACCCTAAACTTGCCCAATAACAATAGTAACTCTTCTTTTTTTGTTGTTGCTACTATGGTTGGAGTACTATTACATTGGAGTACTGCATTCAATATCTATTTTTCCTTTCTATCCACAAACTCTTTCATTTCTTGGTTCCAAACTATAAATTGAATGAACTGGCGAAATTAAAAAAATAAATAAAAACATATAAGCATTCAAGTCCCAAAGAGGCAGAGGGGGAAGGACTTCCATTGGAATAACCATTTAAATTCATAGAAGTATTCGTATTTTATTCGAGGAAGTCGGATTGGTTGATGGGCTTGGTTGGACGTTCGTCAGTGACCAATAGAATGTGTGTTTTCCTTATACCTTTGATTAAGTTTGTATAGACTATATCTACCAATTACTTATACATCTTATGTTAGGATAGGGGTTGGAGAATGCGGTTAGAGACCTTGCACCTCACTTAGAGCACAGAAAATGTGCTAGGCATGTTTATGTGAACTGGAAAAAAAATTATAAGGGTCAAGCTCTGAAGAATTTGTTTTGGGGAGCTGTGAGAGTAACTAATGCAGCAAAATTTCATTCAGTTATAAAGGCAATGAAGATTGAAAATGATGCAGAACAGGATAATTTTATCAATCTACCATACCAGAAATTTTGTAAGGCTTTCATCAGCCCGATATCAAAGTGTGATGTCATTGAGAATAACTTATCAGAAATATTTAACAGGTACATATTAAAGGCCAGGTATGAATTACTCTCGCATTGTTTGTATTATATGTTACTGGTTATTTCATTAGATGAAATACTAACAAAGATTTACATGTACTGTGCCACATAGGTTTGCCGCTAATCAACATACTCGATGAAATCCATACTGCCTTGATGGAAATAATGTTCATGAAGAAAAAATGAATGGATTCATTTGAAAATATGCTCCCACCAAGAGTTAGGAAGAATGTTGAAAATACTAAGTACGCAACGAGACACTGCATTGTGCAGCTTGCGATGGGAGAAAAATTTCAAGTATCTCATTATGATGATAAGTATGTTGGTGACTTGCTGAATATTAGTTGTGCTTGTGGGGCTTGGGAAATATCAGGAATTCCTTGTTGCCATGCGCTTGCGTGTATTAACTACATGAAAAAGGATGAGGTGGATTTTGTTGTTAGCTATTTAAGAAGAATATGTATTTGAAATGCTATAAGTTTGGTCTCGATCCTATGAATGGACCCAAATACTGGCCTCAGAGTAGAGACAGCCTTATTCTACCACCTTATTATAAAAAGCAGTCAGGGCGGCCTAAAAAGAATCGAAGAAGAAAGAAGGATGAGGAGCATAGGGTGATAGGGATATCTTTAAGGGCTGGAATAAGGATGAGGTACCAAAGGTGCATGGGATATGGACACAACAAGCAAACATGTAAGCAACCAACTGCTCAACACCCACTTATTTCTCAAAACCAAGTAAGTAATAATTTTTTCACACAATTTTAATCTTATCATCTCCAAGGAATATTAAACCAAATATATTTACGGTTTGTTAGAAGCAAAAATAGGCTAGGACAGCAATTGTTTCTTCTGAAAATGGTTTGGAAACCACTCAAGCATCCCCCAATCAAGCTGAAGTAAAGAAAAAGAAATTAAGTGATGCCGCAATTGCAGCAAAAGATAGAGCAATGGTATATTATATTTCCAATAATAAATAATTTACATAGTTGATTTTGCTGCTTTATATAATGTACTCAGTGGCATTAACATTATCCTATACTATAGGCAAGCAAAGGAGTAGGTTGCTACGTGTCAACAAATGGATCCTTGATCTTTTATAAGGTGAATTTGGAAAAATGAATGCATATATTTTGATTTAATTTGATACCTGTATATTATGAATTATTTTGTAATTGTGTTGTAATTGGAACAAGGGAGTACTACTTCACAAATGAGGTATGTGTATGAGGGTGTAGGTGCCGCAGCTGCTGCAAGGACAATGTGTAATACAAGCCTAGGTTCACCTACGGATGCAGTTGGTACTCTATCTTCCGACACGGCAACAGTACGAAAAGGTTCAAAAGGGCAACAGTTAGAACCCCAAAACTATGATGCATCTCCTAGGCCAGAATATCCTACCCAGCAGTTGCAGTTAACTCAGGATTCTCCTAAATGACGGCAAAAGAATTGCTTTCTTGGAAGAAGAAGAAGAGATGTGGATCGTGTGTGCTATTGTGTTGTTCTTGTTTGTGTTTGTGGAATGAGTGTTTTGTCGGATTGTCCTTGCTAGATTTCTCTAGTTTTTAAGAATTTCTGTTTTTGGCTTTTTCGGAATTTATGTTTTTGACTATTTCAGAATTTCTAGTTTTGGCTTTTTCAGAATTTATGTTTTTGACTGTTTCAGAATTTCTGTTCTTGGCTTTTTCAAAATTTTTGTTTTTGACTGTTTCAGAATTTCTGTTTTTGGCTTTTTTAGAATTTATGTTGTTGGCTTCTTCTAAATTTCTATTTTTGGAACGGGTTAGAATTTTAGTTTTTGGATTTTTATGAAGTTTTGTTTTTGGCTATTTTGAAGTCAGGTAAGAATTTGTGGCAATTTGTTGTTGAATGGAAGGAAAGACCATCAATTGCAGTATCTAAGCAATATTTATGATAGACTAGCACTTGTGATTCAGAAGTAGAATGGAAAAAAGAAACAAAATGGAAAGTTTTCCCCATGCATCTTGTATATAAGGCTTAGCTACTCTAGTCATTCTCATAAAGAAGCAAAGAAAAGCAAAAGCATTTTGACTGATCAATCCCTCTTCTGTTTTCATAGAGTAAACACATATTCCAGTTTACTCTCTCTCGCTCTTTGATCAAATGAAGAAAAGTGGAACAACTAGGATTGATATCCCAGAGACAAGCAAAAGAAAGGAAAGGAAAAGCACCAGTGCAATATGCAAGGAATTGTGGATTTAAGAGGGGTGTTGCAATATGCTCAAAATAAATCACTCATTCCAAGTAGTTTCAGATTACGTGTGCAGTAGCATTCAGAAATTAAAATTGCTTATATTTGTAAAACACGTACATAACAGTTACTTGTATTTGTAAAACACGTACATAACTGATTAATACAAAATTTCTACATTTCTAACATAAGTTATTGTGGCAAACACAACACTTCACTCCTCTGAACAAACTCGCTTAACTTCCATAGTAACATAAGCATAATCAACACAAAATATAAAACTACAATTGGGACATATTGAGGTTTGCACATTCCTATTTTTGTTACCTTTTTCTTCAATATGCAATTCTCCTTTTCTAACATGACAACTTTGTTTGTCATCTCAACCAACTTCCCCTCCAACTTTTCCACTTTACATTTTAGAGAATCTCTTTCCCCTAATCCGTCAACACATATGTCCTCTCATGATCAGTGCTCTGGAGGTCCAAGCACACAAAGTGCCCGCTATCATCCGTCTACATATAAATGGAAAAAGAGTTATAAAGCATATTACATTACTCTATTAATTCATCTGTTTATTCACAAATTCTATAATCACATACCTTCCACAAATGACACCTCAAAAACTGATGTCTAGGGTTACTTTGACTCTTGGAGGTGTAGCGAAATGGAGCCATATGGTGGTGACATTCTGATGTGATTGAAGAACTAATAGAATCATATAAAGCCGATGATATTGAATTCTGCATTGTTAATGATGTCCAAGATGTAAGAGTAAATATAACATATACACATAGAAATTGAACTGCCCAAAATTGAAACATGAGCAATCTTCCACTAGATTTTCAGAAATCCCAACATTTACGAAATAAAAACCTAACCTTTTCAACAAATAAAGGGTCACGATAAAACCACCAACCTCTCAAATAAAATAATATAAACCAACTTGGACAATTTGTGAAATTATACATGCAATCTTTGGAACTTCAAACACTAACAATGTAAATTAAACCAAAATGTATGTAGTACTATTGATCCTATCCCAAATTGTCCAAGAATTGGGTTTGGGATTTGGGACTCAAAACCAACTTCAAAAATGGAATGTATATGTTAGGACTTCCAAGTTATAAACTTTAGAAAATGTTTGTAGGTTGAGAAAATGTTGTGAACTTCCAAAATTTAGTAAGAATTCAGTCCAAAGTTTAGAAAAAATTCATTTCAAGATTCAGTAAAAATTCAGTCCAAAATTCAGTACAAATTTAGTCAAGTTCAGCAAAAATTCAATCCAAAATTTAGTAAAAATTTAGTCCAAAATTCTCTTAAAATTATGTCCAAAATTCATAAGAATTCAGTCCAAAGTTCAGTAAAAATTCAGTCCAAGTTTAGCAAAAATTCAGTCCAAAATTCTGTAACAATTCAGTCCAAAATTCAGTCCAAGTTCCAAAAACTTAATCCAAGAAATTTCAAATTTTAGTCCAAAATTCAGTAAAAATTCAGTCCCAAATTTAGTCTAAGTTCCAAAAATTCAGAAATAATTCATTCACAAAAATGGTTCCAGAAAATTGCACAGCAGTCGCACAAAATTTTAGAATTCCAGAGACAATTTCCCTACAAGCAGTCGACCTTATAGCAGGGTTGAGAAAATGCACAAATAATGCCAAATTTAGTCGGTCAAAATTCCTACACATAAAAATGGCAAAAGTTCAGTCCAGTCCAGGGAGAAGCCGAAAAACTGCAGAAAGAAATGCACAAAAAATCCAACGGAAAAATGGACAAAAATAACCAAATATCCATCGAGTTCAGTTGGTCAAAATTGCAAAAAATACACTTCAAAATACTCATACAGAAACTCGATTTGTTTACCGGGTTCAGTCGAAGTAGCATTGCCTAACCGAAAATGGAGGGTTTTTGAAATGAGGGTTTCTGAAGTTGGGGTTCGATGGTGGAAACTGAGGGTTTTCAAAATGGGTGTTTCTAAAGTTGGGGAAGAAAATTTTGTTGTGCCACGGAAACGGAAGAAATTTTGCACAACGGAAATGGAAGAAAATTTTGTTGCATGACGGAGATGGAAGAAAATTGTGAGCGACGGAAAAAATTTTGCCCGAAAAAGAAGATTTGTTCTTCAACCTTGTTCGGCCCTCCAAGAAAGAATATTTTTTGCTAACTGGGCTACCACGTCATCAATTTAATAGCCTCCCAGATGGCGCATTGACGGAGACCACTATTGTTACAAATTATAAAGTTCAAGTATCATGCTGTTACAATTGAAAGGTCAAGTCAAAATAGTTACAAGAGTCTAAGTACGGGACATTTTAATATATTAGGCCCTTTTTTCTTAAATAATTGCTTTAGGCTCAAATTACATTGGTTACGTTGTTTCGGGATAAATGTATGTATATATTGCTCTTATGATAAGATTTATGGTCCATTATTTTATTTTTGTTTTCTGGGTCACCAGGTGATGCGAATATATGGTATAGTAGATCCTTACGAGAAATTAAAGGAGCTAACTAGAGGAAAAGCGGTGACCCAAGAGAGCATGAGAGAATTTATTAATAGCTTGGATATATCAGAAGATGCAAAGATAAATCTGTTAAACTTAACACCCCATACCTATGTTGGAGCAACGTTTGAATTGGCAAAGAACATTGAGACAGCCTTGAATTTAGTTAATGGTAATAGAGTTTTATGAGTCAATTATAAAAAAGAGCCTAGAATCTGGTTAATTGTAAGAGTTTTATGATTCAATTATGAAAAAGTAGGAAGATTCAGTTCTCATTTGCGTGCATCCACTTTTCTGGAATGCCAGACTTTGCAGTTGCCAGTGTTCCAATAGTTATAATGGTGTTAATGCATTACTCTTGTTGAGTTATCAAAATTTGGTCCTATTTTAGTTATCAAAGTTAGGCCTGTTAAAAATTGACCTGCGGATCGAATCGATTCGCTAATCCGATTTGATCCGTTCTGAAATTTCTGATCGGATCAGATACAATCAGGTCAATTATATATATATATATATATATATATATATATATATATATATATATATATATATATATATTGGATCGGATCAGATTGCTAGAGGAAATTTACTCTTTTTGCCTTGGAACTTTATTTGGTAACAATAAACCGATCTGTAGTAGTGTGAACTTTATTTGGCAACAACAAACTGATCATCTTCGCCTGTAAATTTGATCCATACTTTTGGAGGAGGACAAGACCGACGGAGGTAAAATTCATATGCAAAAAATTTTCTTTTCATTTCTATGTTAATTCTCCTAATTATTCCTCCTGCCGTGATCGATGGGGTTTATGGAGGATTTTGGGTTTGTCACCGTCCGCTGGGTGGGTTAAGGCAGCTTGTTCATTGGGAAAAAAAATAAATTTTGTTTTCTGCTCTCAGTTTGTTCCTTTCGTTTGCTTGTTTTGATTTTCTTTGGTTTTTCTTTTCCCTCTAGTGAACTATCAAGATTCTTATAGTTTTGAATGTGCTGTTCAATGGGCTAATCAGTAACTGTGTGTTCCACAATAGAGCAGCTAAATAAAATGTTGGTTTGGTATTTTGATGATGGCTCGGATGCTTAATTGGATGCATTCGAAGTTTCTATGGAACTCAAATTTATTTGAAGATGGATTCTTATATTCTAAGTTGTCATTTAGATCCAGAAAAATATATGATGAACTTGTAGTGTTCTTTATGTTATTACAGATTGGAATAATGAATGTTTTTATTGTAATTACCTTTAACTAACATCAACAAGTAAGAAAGCTTGGAACTTTTGACCATTTTGGATCTTGGAATGAAAAAAGAGTGTGCCTTCCTGTATCCTGTAATTGTTAACTTCGTTTTTTTAGTTGGGGTATTTAACATCTTTTTGATTCATCCTAACAACCAATTAAGACTCTGTCTTCTTGTTCTGCTACGAGATACATACTGCATTTCTCTGATTTTTCCTTTTCCCAATTAATTTAAAAATGATTTCTTGAAGATGATGGATATTCTGTAATTGTCATTTATAGAATAAATTTTGTAAACCAACTGAATTGTTGTAATTGTCCTCATTCAGTTGATTCCAGAAAAATGATTTGAAATGTAAGTTATTTCCCCTTTTTTCTACCAATTTGCATTCTAATCCATTTTTGTTGTTAAAATGTATTATATGTAGAGCTTGGTTCTTACTGAGGCCAATCACTGGACTTTCACATGCACTAGGATCCTCTTCTTTATTGACAGGACTACTAGAGGACTTTTCTATATCAGGTAAACCACTTCCCATTCCCATTTATTGTTTGTGCATTAAGTTTGTGCCCTAATTCAAGTCCCTTCTGAACATTGGGAAAGAAAGCCAAAGAAGAATAGCACTTCTTGGTATTAAATCTTTGGTATGAGTGTGCTTTTTTATTTAATTGTGTGGGTAACATATATTTGCTATGCAATACATGCTGTTGTTCTAAATGCACATGAGAAGACAAACAGGTTGTTTCTTGCTTCTGCAGGATTTTACTTCGCGCCTGCCTAAGAATGATACAAGTTATCTTTCCTGATGCCTCTCCATTGATGTATTCAGCTGGCCCAATCTCATCAAGTATAGATCCATTCATATTAAATGGGGCTATAGCTGTAGGATGGCTCTTAAGGATGATGCTTCAGTAAACACTTCCATTTTGGTTCGTTTTGCTTCTGCAACAGGATGAACTAGATTATCAAATTATTAGGAATAGTATGACAACTAAAAAATTTCCAAGAGAAACATCTACAGAAAAAACTTGCCAGTGGTAAAAAAGAACATAGCTTTGTGGAAAAGATCTGTATGAATGTGGATTTTCTTGATCCTTTGAAAGGGAGTTGATTTTTGGTTGAACTCTCCTCGTGCCTATGGAACCAAATGATTGATCCGTCCGTTTGGTCCCACAGAGGTTGTAGCTTTGATAGGCAAAGACCATAGGGAAGGAATTGACAACTTTGATTATGTTTTAGAATTGTAGCTTTGTTATTACCACTAAAACATGTTTAATTGGTCATTATGAACACATTTTAGTGTAAAGGTGAAGAGCCTTGTGATTATATCAGGGAGACTTTAGTTAATCGCGTTAACTTGAAACAAGTTTGTATTGCTTCAGATCAATTCCTTGTGTTAATTCCAGGCAAGGTCATTTGGAGAAGGTTTACCTAGTCATAAAGGGGCATTACATTCTTTGATCCATTCTCTGAATGGATAAGTGAGGAGGGGGAGAAGTTATAGACACCTTTACATACTTTGTATCTGGAGTACTTCATTTAATTTCCTCTGCGATTTTGGGCTTTGGCGGTATTTATCATGCACTGCTGGGTCTTGAGATGCTTGAACAATCTTTTTCATTCTTCAGTTATGTATGGAAAGATAGAAATAAAATGACCACAATTTTAGGTATTCACTTAATCTTGTTAGGTCTAGGTGCCTTTCTTCTAGTATTCAAGGCTCTATATTTTGGGGGCGTGTATGATACCTGAGCTCCGGGAGAGGGGGGGGGATGTAAGAAAAATTACCAACTTGACCCTTAGCCCGGGTATCCTATTTGGGTATTTACTAAAATCACCCTTTGGAGGGGAGGGGTGGATTGTTAGTGTGGACGATTTAGAAGATATAATTGGAGGGCATGTATGGTTAGGTTCCATTTGTATACTGGGTAGAATCTTTTTCTCCTGTTCTCTTCTCTCTCTATTTTCCCCCATTTATCAAAGAGGCTTGGATGTTGTGATCTGGGTTCTTGGGCATTTAATGGTCAAAACTCTCTTTTTCCTCATCCTTTCACTCTAGTTTATATCCTTTGGTTGTAAACTACCTCTATGGGATGTCTCTCCTCAACAAATAAGTTCAATTGTTACTATTGTATTATGTGTTTTTTTTTCGGCTCAACACATAATTTGCTCTAACCTCAGTCTCTAAATTAATCGATGAGTATTTGTACCACTCGACTTCGACTTCAACTACATCTACATTATCAAGTAGCAACGATCATCACTTTCAAGCATACCATCCCATCATAGCTTGGCATATACGTGGCTATGGCATACTGGCATTGAAGGTTACCGTTTGTAGCTTTTGTTTTGAAGTAAAGGTCAGACGACGCGCTTGACTGTTTTTTTTTTTTTTTGTTTGACAAGCTATGAAGGCACTGCATTTTATTATAACATTAGAGCATAAATTACAGGAAATGAACAAGAAAGCGAAAAGAAAAAGGTAATCCTACACCAAGGACTAGACCCTCCAATCTAGAGACAGAAGCATCTAACCAAGAAACATACACTCTCTATGTAATAATTGCCAGAAGATTTTGCGCTCTGGACACTCCGGATTTCGCTAACCTGTCAGCCACACAATTAATGACCCTTGGAACATGATGGGCTTCCCATTATTTAATTTTCTCCTTCAACAAATCTATGTGGTTGGAGACATTTTTGAGATTCCAGGGGGCATTATCCGGGTTCATTAACCTGTTGATTGCGTTAACAGAGTCACTTTCAATTATAAGCACATGAGAACTCTTCCACATAGACTCAGAGAACACCCAAAAGGCCTCACGAATAGCATAGAACTCAGCCTGGTTTGAATCAAGGATTTCAATATGTTTTGAGAATACGACTTTGGTTTTGCCCAATTCATCTCTTGACTTGACCACCCATAATATTCAAGCAACCATTACTTCAAGAGTAACTATATTTTTAGCGACTAATTATAGTAATTTTTTATAATAATTAATGTGATAAATATAAAAAAATTAAATTTATTTATCACATTTATTAAAAAAATAAAATAATATGAGATAATTTTATCTTTCCATATTTGTTATATTAATCACTGTAAAAAATCATTATAAATATCATTACTCTAACTCTAATTATGGTTGTCTTTGCGCAAAAAACAACCAAACGCGTCTCCTCGTGATGGAATCATTTTGGAGCAGAAACAACAATCCCTTATCAATCAATTCGGCTAAACTTCAATGCTTCATCTGCACTCTACGCTTAATTGCTGAATACGGAGCATTCCAAACACTGTAGCTTTGGGTTATCCTAGCTTGCTCTACATTCTCTTCGGGCTTGCAAAAGAACGACAAAAGACAGAGACCCTCTTCCAAAAAAAATAAAAAAAATAAAAAAAAACCCTGGTCCTGTTGGTGCTTGCTAATTGATATACCGTGTAATAACAAGATGATGGCTGTCGGCTAATTGATAAGGATTTCAGCCTCACTTTTTTCGCACATATTTTGCACACCTCATCTCTCTATTTTATCTCTTCTAGTTAGTTGCATTCACATTGCCTAGAAATCCAATTCGAGAGTCATCTATTTAGGGCCTATATGACAATATTTAAAAATATGTTTTTATATTTTTTGAAATAATAGTTGTAGAATAGAAAATATATTGTAAATTAAAAAAGTATATTAGAAAATGGAAAAATGTATTTTAGAAGGTTAACCATACAATTTTATTGTGAATAGGGATTTTATGGCTCCTATCTATTTTACTTTATCTTTAAACTGTGTATAAATTATGTTTTAATATATATTTTTTTATATTTTACGAGATGGAAATTATGAGATAAAAATTATTTTAAAATACAATTTATACACACTGTTGAACACTTCGCTTAGGTACTGAATTTTAAGCCGCTTCTCTAGTCATTTGATATTTGAATCAATATTTATGGGACTATTTTTAGCCAGCGAACTGTTTTCAATTTAGAAATGTGTAGTATGATGTTGAAACAATTAATAATGCTATCCATCCTCAACTCTCGATATCGAATAAATATTTAATGTATTTCTTGTATTATGTAAAATAGTGTAGTAAAAAACTATTAAAAAGAACAATTTATAATTTAAAAAGAATAACTTATTTACATATAGAGGGTAAAAAAATAAAACTTTATGTAATTGATTTATTATGCTACAAATAAAGATATAATTAATGCATGACATAAATATTTATATTTATGTGAAAATTAGGAGTCCATATGAATAATATTTCAAAATGTGTTTTCGTATTTTTTGACTTAGTGATTATGATATAAGATATAATTAGAAATTAAAAAAATATTTTAAAAAATCTTATAAAAAGTTGTCCAAACAAACCCGATCTATTCAAAGGTGGAAAATCTTAGGGGGCTTCTTTCTCTAAGTTACCACCACTAGATGCAAATGTTCTTTCATTTAAAGTTTTTTATTATTGAGAATATCAAAACCAACTTTCATAAGCTCCAAAGGTTGAACTAGGAGAGAAGTTTCACTTCCATGATCCACTCTTTCTATTCCCCATCTTTGACTTCAGCTAAAAAACATGTGCTAGCAATGAGTGCAGAAGGCCCTCAAGTACGTAACTATAAATAAAACCACAATGCTACATGATCCACCATTTCCATTTTACACATTTCTTGCGCAACACAAAACATATCCCATCCAGAATGCTCCTTCCCCTTTGCAACCATCTCCCCTCTACTAGAACCGTCTTCCTCTTCCTCCTGTTCACCAATGTCCTTAGTCTCCATTCCCTCACTGACAAGGCAGCAGCAGCAAAATGCCACACTGGACATTTTCAGGATGCCGCTAGTAACCAATGAATGGCAAGCGCTCTTCCTTGTGTGGATCCTATTTCAATGGGAACTTGATAAGTCGATCCGCCTACACGCCTTGCTTTTACTGTTATATCGGGAATTACTCCACGTATTGCTTGACGTAAAACAGAGATGATGAGGCTGGTTTGCTTGCATTCAAGTCGGGCATCACGTCTGACCCTTCTGGCATGATCCAGCATGGAAATCTGGAACCGACTGCTGCACTTGGAACGGTATAACCTGCCTAGTTGATAACAGGGTCACAGCCATATCGCTCTCAGGCCAACTCGACAAACCTAACTCCATATTATCCGGTACCATCTCACCATCCCTCACCAAGATTCAATACCTAGATGGAATTTACTTTCAAAATCTTCGAAATCTATTGGGTCGTTTCCCGAGTTTTCTCGTCAGTCTATCTAGACTACTCTTTATTTACATAGAAAACAACAGATTGTCCGGTCGAATACCCGAAACCATTGGAAACATGACCAAGCTTGAAGCGTTTAGTGTTGAAGGTAACAGATTCTCAGGGACCATTCCCAGCTCAATTGGGCAGTTAACTCAATTAACTCAACTCAAGCTTGGTCAGAACCTCCTGGCGGGAACCATACCCCTGAGCATTCATAATCTCAAGAACTTGAACTTGCTTATCCTGGACCAGAACCATCTCACCGGAACCATACCCGATTTTTTCACTGCCTTCAACAACCTCATAACTCTCGACCTCACACACAATAAGTTCACTGGAAAGATCCCACAAAGCATTTCAGCTCTAGCACCGACACTGCGGTACCTTGAACTGGGGCACAATTTCCTCCCGGTCAAATCCTGGATTTCTTGGAAAATTCCGGGCCCTGGATACTTTAGACTTGTCATGGAATAATTTTTCTGGGGTGGTGCCCAAAATATTTTCAAATCTCACTGAGATATTCAACCTTGACCTTTCCCACAATCATTTGGTCGATCCCTTTCCGTCATTGAATGTGAAAGAATCTCTGGACTAGTCGTATAATCAGTTCCATTTGGTGAATATTCCATCGTGGGTGACTTCCTCGCCAATTATTTACTCTTTGAAGCTAGCAAAATGTGGGCTCAAGCAAAAATTGGACGACTGGAATCCAGCAGAAACTTATTTTTACGATTACACTGATCTTTCTGAGAATGAAATCACAGGAAGTCCATGGGTTTAGTGATCTTCTTCTTCTGGAGAACCAAAGGCGACTAAACTGCAGGTGTAGGCTCAAACTTAAGTTCACTAAAATGGTCCGTACTAATTGCCGCAGGAATATGCTTAAGACACTAGACCATTCAAGTTCATTAGAGCCATTAAATTCACTAAAATAGTTCAGACTGCTTGCTTCTCAGATTCATTTGCATTGAGTACGAACCAAACCAAATCAGAACCAAACTGGAATCAGAACCGAATTGTGAACTAGCGGTACTGGAACCAGACCGAAACCAGCACAAAAAGGTTCAGTTCTAGTTCCACCCTTAGAAGAATACATATGTATATATACGTATGATACATATGATACAAATATATATATAAGAGTCCAGATTCACCACCCTTAGAAGAATACATATGTATATATACGTATGATACATATGATACAAATATATATATAAGAGTCCAGATTCACCAACAAAGAATCAAATCTTGCCACTACCTTTTCCGCTGAAACCAATTACATTATGTGAAAAATTACATATTCTTTTCAATTTCAATCTAACTGTGAAGACTTGAACTTATTCACATAAACCTCAAAAGGGTACTTGTCTCTCCGACACCAAAGGAACCAAGCTCGTTGAATATGGAAGCACAATTGGATAATGCATAGAGTTTTGTCCCAAGTCAGAAAGGTCGCATAGCTTTTCCAACTTCCTTGTATCAAAGTGATATGAATAAGTACCCGTTGAGAACCTTACAAATAAAATACGATCTTTGAAAGTCAAAATATCCATCCAAAGAAGCATGTCCATGCTCACACGACTTGCCACCTTCTCAGCCAATCCAAAAAAGAACTCAGAGTTTTCTTCTTCCAATTTTTTCAGAGAAATTGAGAATGAGAGATCCCAATGAGATGCAAAGTGATCTTCGAGTACCCATAACTGGAGTCCTTTTTCAGACAACAGCACATAGTGAAGCTTTCTTAGATTCCCCAATGCACATTTCAGGAATGCTGCGAAACTCTTTGATAGGAAGGGGTACTATAATCAACCAAAAGAACTCAAGTTCAGGATTGAACATGAGGATTTCATCGCCATCGTCTGTAAGCCAATACAAATTGTGTTTGCATTGACATGTCTCCTTTGATTGCTTCCAGTTCTTAGCGTTTGATGAATATATATCAAACAAAAATTCACATTCTTCAGTTTCAGTTGCAGCTTGAGAAACAGTAACAACTTTGAAATTTGTCGAACCAACATCACATACAGGAAACCGAAATGGATAAAAAACCAAGGCTACACTTTGTCTTTTTGGAAGGATGAATCCACTTCAAACTTATCCACTCTTTGTTCAAGGAAAGCTACTGCGACAACATATCAATCTATTGAACGATGACAGAATTACAACATCCTCAGGAAGAAAATTAAAGACTCTGGTGTGAACATCTGTAGTTCCTAGAGAAATGTAGCTAATATGATTGATATCAAGATCACACCACTGGTACTTTTCCTGGAAAAACAAAAACCTGATAAAGGTTCTGCCTTCAACTGGAGGCGAATGAAAGAGCTGTCTGAAATGAGACTTCGCCATTTCTGGCAAACACATTTCAGCTTATGCAAATCCCTGGCCGATAATCTGGATAGTACTACGAATGGAATATCATTGTTCATGTACCTAAGCTCCTTCATTTCCTTAAATCCGGAATGAATACTCATATGCATATTATCTGACAAGAGACTTGTAGTCATTCCACTTCGCTTAATGAAATTGATGCCACTACCATCAGCTTCTGCATCATAATCTTCTTCATGAAAACTGTGATGAACTCTAATTTCTTTAACAAGAGCATTTGACTCTCCACTAGACATGACCACAGAACCGTAACCGGAACCTAAACTCAAAAATTTTAATAATTAGATATTTTATTAGTTATTATATTTACATGCATTTAAATAATTTTGATAGTTCGTTTTTAGTTATTTTTGTAATAATCAATAAAAATATATGTTATTAATAATTCAAAAAAAATTTATTTATAATATTTTTAACAATTAATGATAAATAAAAACAAATTAGCTAAATTTTAATATTACATTTTTATAGTATTTTATTTTTACAAAATTTCACAATGTAGTTATCTTGTGTATATCTTTTCACATAGTAGATAAACATTTAAACCCCTCAATTACTCCCCTGGTGATTGGACGTGCATTCCTACCTGGGCAAGAGAGGAAAGTGTACACCTATAGGTTAGTCGCCTTTGGTTCTCCAGAATAGGAAGATCACTTGACTTGGGAATGGTATATGCCTATATGGTACCCTTATGGGTTGCAGCTGAACTTGGGAAGGTGGAAAATTAGGTTTTAGATAAGTGGGACTAAGCTGAAATGGGCAAATCTGCAAAACTGTTGGGTTAGGTTTTTATTTACGGTACCATTTATGTAAATAAAATATAAATATTTTGTGAATTGATTTATTTATTTACTAATTGTTCGGAATATTTATTTTTCTTCTGGAGAAAGAAAAATAAAAAGAGCGACGAAGAAGGTAGAAAGAGAAAGGTCGATGACGGTCTGTGGGTGAAAGGGGCGAGATTCCCCACAAAATAAATAGCCAAATATATTAAAGTTGTAATAAATCACGTTTCAATTATATGCACGCAACTCAAATTTAAATTCACTAAAATAGTTTGTACTAATTGCCACACGCATACGCTTAAGGCACCAGTGACCACACCCGTTAAGTACATTAGAGCCGTTAAATCCACTAAATTATCCGAACTGATTGCTCCTTAATTGCATTCATTTGCATTGGGTAGGAACCATAACCAAAACCAAATTAGAATCGGAACAAAACCAAAATCACACCGTGAACTAGCAGATGTGGAACAAGATCGAAATCACCATTTCTAGATTATGTTTAGACTTTGATTTCATTCACAAAAAGTTAACTTTTCTCAAATAAAAATAAAATATCCAAAAACATTTTTATTTCAAAATTTAAAATTCAAAAATTTTCACTCAAATTCCTCTAACATAATTTTATTTAAAAAAAAAACTTTTTATTTTTTCATCTAAAATACTTTTTCTACATTGAGTAGTGTACCGGTGTATCCGGAACCAAATTACATTGAGCCTAGAGCTTGTATTGTGCCTAGAGCTGTGAATGCTGCCGATTGGTACTTTATTTTTGTGATTTTGGTAACTGAATGAAATGATATGGCTTTCTGCTACGTGTAGAGGTGGCAGATGGGTGAGTTAGATTATTAATAGATTATAATTTAACGGATCATAACCCAATCTAACTTATTTAGTTATGAGTCATATATGGGTTGGGTTAAACTCAATCAACCCAATAAGTCAATTTAATAATTTTTTTTTTACTTTTTCTATTTATTTAAGAAAATTAAACTTATAGTTTTCATCCTTTTTTAGTAGTTTTTTTAAACTAATCATATTTAATTTTTTTTCCATAAAAAGACTATTCTTATATTTTTACCAAAATCAAAAAATAAACTAATTTTATTTAGTTTCTCTATTAATATGTATCAGTGTCTTAATGGTCACCACACTCTCATTTTTCAGCTAAGCTTTATATTCAATGCATCACATGCACTTAATTTCTAGTTGTTATTTGCAATGACAATGCATCACATATTTACATGGTTGCCTTAAAAAACAAAAAGGAAATTTTTGAAAAAGGGCGAAGGAAGTTATCAAATTAATAAAGAGAACATAATTTTATTTTAATTTTTAATAAGGTTAAAGACATTTTACTTTCTAAATAGGATTTTATTTTTTAAATGAAAATTTTTTGCACCTTTAAATATAACCAAATATCTAATTTTTTTTTAAAAAAATCTTTGATATGAAAATAAATATTTATTGGCCATCATTCAAAATTTTTGAAGATAGAAAATTAAAAGTTAGAATATTCAAAAAGCTAACAAAAGATATAAAGATTTATTTTTTAAAATTTTGAGAATTTCAATATTATTTACATTAAATTTCACAAAATTTTAAAAATAAAATACCAAAATAGTAAATTATTTATAGTACTTTGTAATTATGTAACTATTTTTTATTTTTTTATTATACAACATTTAGGTTCACAAAAAAAAGAAAAAATTAAAATTAATTTTTTTGAATAAAAATTTTAAATTGTGTAATTATTTATTTAAAAAATTTTACATTTTTATTTTTTATTGATATTAAGAAACTGTTATCATTTAATTTCATATTTAACCTTTTACAGTTATATATTTAATTAAGAGTAAGTTTTTAAAAAATTCATCTAAAAAAGTGAAGTTGTGTCTAAAAGACAAAATTACTTTGTCCTTTTAGAAATTAAGAGAAAACTATGTCATTTTTATTTATTAGATAACTTCAATAGCATCTTACAAAAAGTTTCCCAAAAAAAAATTAATCCAACGAGTCATCTTTATCCAACCCAAAAAACTACAGGTCATTACATGATCCAATCATTTAATGACCCATGACTCAAGTGACCCAATCTATTGAGTTAAAATACTGAGTGAGTTAGATTGGGTTGATTTATGGGGTTGGATATAATTTTGTCACCCTTAGTTGCGTGAATTGTGATTCCACCATTGATTTCTCAATTTTAACCCATCAATGTACATGCATGAATGATATAGACTTTATATATATACTTCTATCTCATACTAATCTAAACATGCTTTTAAAAAAATAAAAAAAACGTTACTACTATAGTATTATCCATACGAGGTAAAATGAGTAGAATAATTAATCAAGGCATCAATGATGTTCAAAGTCAAAAATTCATTTATATTTTGTAGATTTTAAAATTTTTTTGACAAGGTTAGGCTTGAAACAATTAACATATTTTATGTATAAACTAGATTTCCTACTCGGGCAAATGCATGGATATTTTATTGTTAAAAAAACTTATCATAACATAAAAAATGATAATGTATTTTAATTTTTTTTATTTAAAAAATCATTAGAGAAAATTGCTAATATTTGAATATACATGTATATTAATTACAAATACTCTAATGTCATAAAGGATTTTGATATCTTATCAAGAATATTACAAAATTAATAATATAGAATACGCATTTTAATTATACATATTCAAATATAAAAATGGTACTTGAATTATTTAATTTTTTATGCCTATGGTGAAGATGCTTTCATTAGACAAGATGAGCAAAAAGAAGCTCTTTGTAACTACACCACAAAATCTTTCGTTTCTATGATCTTTCCATCGCTTCAAGTTAATTCCCAGATTGAGTGCATTAAAGCCCACTTTCAAGAATTTTTCGATTTTTTCTGGAAGTAGATGATTAATCATTTGCTTCTCACATTCTGTGAATAGTCGAGACATTGAGGAATAGCCAAAAAAAGCATTTCAGGAATCAATCTGATTCTATCTCTATTCATTCCATTTGAAGAAATGAAGGATCCCAAAGAATCAATTTTTCTCTTAGTTGTTGAATATCTTTTTGATTAATCAATATATGATATTCCGAATCCTTATTGCTAATGGAATCCAAATGAAAGAAAGATAAAAATTAAAAAAGAATGCAACTATAATAAATAGATATTCAATTGACATCCACTTGGAGAAAGAACTATGGAGACGGCAAAAAATGCTAGTGTCATTTGCTACAATTGGATTTATTCAATGATAAAAAAATATTTTAAAATATATATAAAAAACAATTTGCTTTTGAATTTTGATTCACCTGGAGGAAAAAACCACAATGGCAATCTTGCTAAACAATATAACATGACATCATTCATAAATAGATAAAATGATATTGTTTAAATCTACAAACATATTAAATCTTTCAGTACCGAAAATTGAAAGCTAAATTTTCCTATTATTCTTCCAATTTCTTATTGACAATGGCACAAAAAATTAAAATCAACATCATCCCAAATCATAAACCCTTTAAATTTATCAATTAATGAAAAATTATAAAATCAAAATAAGAATTAATCAAGTTATCAATAATTCAGAAATTATTAGAAAATTTTATGGTGGAAGTGCTCCAAAAAAAAAATTCAACTTTTAAATGAGCCTAAAATAAATCATTTAACTTTTGTAAATTCACGTTATTAATTAACTTTTTTTTAAAAAAAATAATTTTAATAATAAATATCATTTTAACCAAAAAAAGAAAATAATTTTATAGCGAAAAATTGTTACCAGGAACAAACAAAAACAAAAGTAACAATAAAAAACCTAGTCAAAGGTACTAAATCATCGGCAAAAAATTATGTATGAATAGTAACATAAATAGTTACAAAAACATATCAAGTTACTCATTTATAACATCTTAGTTAAAAAGTCTTTTCTTCTTTTTTTTTCTTCCACACTCTTTTCTTCTTTGATTCTTCTTTATGTTTTTCTCTAAAAGTAATCCTTCAACTTGCATACAGAAGACTTCATATTTCGTTGAACCTAAAGAAACAAAAATAAATAAACCGTTCACATTAAACCTCCAAAAATACACCTACAAATATTGAAGAAAAAAAAGATTTACCTCCACTAAACTAAGTGGGAGACTCCTCACAAGTTTTAGTGCTTCATGATTTGATTCATTAGAGTGCTCTGAAAGAATACATGAATTAAATAATCAAATGTTAAAAAATTCATCTCCAACTATACAACTGTGATATGCATCGATTCAAGCATGAAATAATAATAAAGCCACGAGCAAATGTAAGGAAGATGCCATCTCGACTCTTGTTTATATTATGTGTATATATATAAACTTAATTATGAAACTCAAGAACATGAGGGGGAGAAAAATTGAGGGAAAAAAAAATTAGAAGTGATGTATAGTAAGAATCGTGTGTGTTTTATATTGATAAAAGACAAAAAAGTTGAATTCCATATAGTTATAAATAATGATAACAATTGTAATAGATATTATAGCTAATGATAAGAATCAAATAAAATTTTATAAATTAACTATTTTAAACGCACAATAATTTCAATAGTTTTAAATTAAATTAATGTTGAATTCATGATTAACTATATGGACATATTTAAATTAAGGTGAGGTAATTAACCATTTAAATTAACTACTTGAATCTACCACGAACTATTGACATATTTATTCTTCTATATATTCATTTTTGTAAAACTTAAGAATTTGAATAGCAATCAAACACCAAACTAAAAAATAAGACTAAGTAGAATTCACAGTATTATCTAAAAAATATGTACATACTTTAAATGATTATAAATCATATATATGGTATTTGGTAATTTACATTTTAGTATGACTAAATTACTAAATAATAAAAAACTAGTTGTGCATTATCTAAAAAATATATGCATGCTTTAAAACAATTATAAATCATATAATTGGTACTAGATAATTTGCATTTTAGTGGGACTAAATTACTAAACACCAAAAAATTAGCTATCTTTGTATTATATTATTGAGCCATATAATGATGATATTTTTCATTTTTTTGGACTTATTAATTGGTCCTCAAAAAATATTAATTGAAGAGATTAGGATAAATTGATATACGAAATATAGTAAGAATTTAATTCAACATCAATAAGATTTGAATTAAAATGTGAAGAGACAAGGATTAAAATTTGAATTAAAATATTAAGAGATAAAATAATTTGAACTATAATCTGGTCTGGTTTAATCACTAATTTGGCAAATATATTAAGTTAGGAAGAAATTTACACATGGCATAATTTACAATAATAATATAATTTGACAGGTGACTTTATTAGGTTAACTAAAATTGTATACGTATCAAAACTAAATTAAATGGACATTATTTTATACACACACATATATGTATATATATAATAGATTTAGTTACAAACCATAAATGTTATTTTAGGTATATCAAGGTTAATTGGTTTATTTGTTAATTAATTCCGAAAATGCTCTTTTAAAGTACATTTTGATATAGTTGTGAAGTTGTCAATTTATACTATATTTTTCTTCCAATTGAAATTCTCTTTCAAATTTATGCAACTTGAGTACGTTATATCACATACTAGTAATTCAAGATATATACATGCATGAACCTTTTTGATAGTTTAGATATATGTGCATAGATTTGTGAAAAAAAATTGAGAATTATTGCAAATTTAATGAGTACCAAATAAAACATAGATGGAAAGAAATCAAACTTATTTTTTTCAGAAAAAAAAAGAAGAGATAATTTTGTTCTGATTAAGGAAAAAAAAAAGGAATATGATTTATTAGTGATTAGATTATTTCTTGAAAGATTAACTGCAAAATGGAAAAATTAATGATAAATTCAATAATATGGCAATATTATTAAGGATTAAAAAAAACAATGAATGCTAAAAATGCTTATCAATGGTTTGAAAAAAGTGAAAATTTTAAACTTCAGAGGGCACTTAGTTTGTTGAAGGGAATGGGAAATGTAATGAAAATAATAATAGTGGAACATGATATGGGTTTTTTCATTACAATTGTATTATTTGGTTAATAATGTGGAATAATTATGATTATCAATTATGATGGTTAGTTTTCTAAATCTTTAAGAATGAAAATTTAGTTAACTTTAATCCCAAATGTATTATAAATTAATTATGACATTTAATAATAATAATTAATATTAATTTATAATAAATCAATTAATTATAAATTAATATTAATATTATTTTAATTAAATTATTAAATTATAATAGTAATTATTAAATTTATTAATTAATGTTAATATTAATTATAAATTAATAATAATACTATTACTTAATACTACCTCCGTGTTAAAAAAAGAGAGTCCAATTTCAAAAATTTTATTTGTCCCAATAAAAAAGTCCACTTTGGATGTGAAATTATTATATTATCATTATTAATAATGATAATATATAACTCAAACTAAAAGGTTAGGATAAAAATGTAAGGCTAAATTACATCTATTACCCATATAGTTTATATAAACTACCAATTGAACCCTAAGATTTGAAAAAACTAATAGTACCTCCTTAAATTTGATAAATTCATAATATTTAACCCTCTACTATTAATTGACTAACATTAACCATTAACTTTTGACCAAGTTAATGGTTAATTTGTTTGAAATTCTTAAAACACCTTTTAAACTATAATATTTGAATTATATTTAACTTCTTGAGGTTTGTTTTAATTACGAAATAGAGTTTGAAGTTTAACAAAATAGATCAATCCCTAATGTTTCTTATTTAATTAGTGTTACAAAAATGTTAATAACAACTTTTAATAATCAAAATTTATACACAATTCTAACAATTCTGTACATATTTAACATTCTAACTTCTTACCAAAATGCATATAAACGTTGGATGTTACAATATTTTATTATGTTTATTTTTTCATTTTCATTCAAATAATTTAAGTTTAGTCCGACAAATATAATTCTTAATTTTATGACCATTATATCAAATTCTAATAACTAAAATAATTCTTAATTCTACGACAATTACATCAAATTCTAATAACTGAAATAAAACTATAAGAGATTTAAATAAATAATTATTTTTTAGAATTTTATAGAGATACACAAAGAATAAGACAATCATTTAATCATTTAAAGGTACTGTAGTGGCAGATTAATACTGAAAGTATAATAAGAAAATTTAGAAAACAAGTTTTTTCAACTTTGAAAATGATGAAATAGTAATATGGTAAAAAAAATTATTATATTACTCAGTTTTCAAAAATTCTAAATGTATTGATATTATATTCTTATTACTTTTTCATTTTATTGGTTTATGATATAAAATAATATTACAAAATCATTCCTCACGAAAAGAAAAGAAAAGTAAAATAAGAATCTAAAATAAATAAATATAATTTATTAAATTTTATTTAATAAAATTTTAAAACTTTAAAGGTCATTTCATAATTAAAACAAACCTTATGAGGGTATATGTTATTTTTCTAAGCTGATCTTTTGATATTTTCTCATATTCAATTAATTGACTTTAATGGTCGTTAGGTCAAAAGGGTATTGGTAGTTTTTCCAAATTTCAGAGTTCGATTAGTAGTTTTTACAAACTAAAGGGGTAGTAGATGTAATTCATGCAAAATATAAAATTATACATTTAATTATGTTTTAGGTTTATTATACCTTGTAATTTTAAAAAAATTATATCAAATCAAGAGTGGATTCTTTTTTTTAGGATAGAGGGAGTAATAATAAGGGTAAAAGACATTGGAAGTCACTAAACTTTTGAAATTGTATATTTTTTGCCATTAATCTAAAAAAATTGTGTGAATAGACGTTCAACTTGTAAATTTGGCAATCCGTGGCCATTTCGTTACTTTCAGCCATTAAAACCAAACGGAAGTCAATTTTTTAGGGGCAAAATGGTCATTTTCGTTTGATTTTAATGGCTAAAGGTAACGGAATAGCCACAGGTTGCCAAATTTACGAGTTGAATGGCTATTCACGCAATTTTGTTAGATTAGTGGCCAAAAGTATATGATTTCAAAAGTTTAGTGGCCTCCAATGTTTTTTACCCCAATAATAATAATAATAATAATGAGAAAGACTATAGTCCCCTCCATTATTTTGACGGATGGTTCTTTCAACTTATTTCACACCGTTAGATTTTATTGAATGATAGGATTGAAACAAGATGTAACAAATAAAAAAAAAAAAATACAAGTCAATACCAGTTACCTTCTCAAATGACAACTTTAATAATAATCAAACATTTAATTTCTCTTTAATTATAAATTACGGTTTATAAAAACTACTATTATATTTGGTCCAAACCAAAAAACTATTTACTACACCAATGCCCTAATATTTTTTTATTGCAATTTTAATCCACTAATATTTGAAAATTTATACAATTACATAGTTAACATTTTTTAATTTCTTACAATTAAACCTTGTCACTTTAGTTCGAAATTTATTTACACAAACTCAAATAATTATGAGTATATTTATTTTTTGAGAAAATTATATCTACCACTCCTATGCTTTGTAAAAACTATCAATCAAATCTGAAATTTGGAGAAATTACAAATACACTTTTTAATTTAACGACCATTAAAGTCAACTAACATAATAAGTGAAAAGGTGAAAAACCAACATAGAAAAATAACATATACACCTTGAATTGTATTTGCTCAAGTGTAATTGTTCGCCTACATATGTCTAAAACTAAATTTAATAATTAATTTATTAATTATCATGGTGGTACAATACTTTTTCCTGAGAGGTACAGCGTTGAATATTTGAAGGTACTATGTAAATAATTAAAAAGTACATTATTAATCAATGATGATACAATGCATTTTTTGGACACTTTGAAGTGTGGTCACCAATTTGAATTTATAGACGTTTGCATTTGCATAAGTCTAATTAGTTATTTACATATATGCGAAACTGCATTTAGAAATTAATTTATTAATTGTCGAGGTGATAGGATGCATTTTTCTCAAGCGATACAGTGTTAATTATTTGATGGTACCAATGTGAATATTTAGAAAATGCATTTTTAATTAATGATTGTACATGCATTTTTTATCCACTTTAGAGTATAGTCACCAATCAAAATTTTTTAACATTTACATTTGCGTAAGTATAATTGTTGACCTACATAAGTCCAAAATTGAATTTACTAATTAATTTATTAATTGTCGTGGTCGTACAATGTAATTTCTTCATGTAATACAATGTAAATATTTGAAGGTACAATGTGAATATTTAGAATATACATTCTTAATTAATGATGGTACAATGCATTTTTCAATCATTTTAGAGTGCAATCACCAATCAAAATCTTTTGGTGTTTGCATTTGCGTAAGTGTAATTGTTCACTTACATAAGTTCAAAACTGAATTTACGAATTAATTTATTAATTTTCATAGTGTTACAATACTTTTTATCTGATGGTACAATGTTAATTATTTAAAGGTATAATATGAATTCATAAAAAGTACAATCTTAATTAGTGATTGTACAATGCATTTTTTGATCACTTTAGAGTGCAGACATCAATAAAAAAAATTTATGTTTGCATTTGCACAAGTCTAATTATTCATTTACATATGTGAAAATTGAATTTAGAAATTAATATATTAATTATTATGGTAGTACATTACATTTTTCTCAGGTGGTACAATGTTAAGTATTTCAAGCTACAATGTGAATATTTAAAAATTATATTATTAATTGATGATGGTATAATGCATTTTTCAGTCACTTTGGAGTGTAGTTACTGATCAAATTTATTGGCATTTGCATTTGCACAAGTGTAATTGTTTATTTATATATGTGCAAATATGAATTTAGAAATTAATTTATTAATTGTCGTGGTGGTACGAAATATTTTTCTCGGGTGGTATAATATTAAGTATTTAATAGTACAATGTAAATATTTAGAAAGTACATTTCTAATTAACGATGGTACAATGCATTTTTCGATCACTTTAGAGTGCAGTTACCGAATAAGGTTTTTTGGTGTTTGTATTTTTTCAAGTATAATTGTTCACCTACATTTATCCAAAACTAAATTTATGAATTAATTTATTGATTGCAGTGGTAGTATAATACATTTTCTTGAGTGGTACAATGTTTAATATTTGATGGTACAATATGAGTGCTTAAAAAGTATATTACTAATTAATAATGGTAAAATATATTTTTTGGACACTTTGGAGTGCGATCACCAATTATAATTTATTGATATTTACATTTGGACAAAGTGTAATTGTTCATTTACATATGTGCAAAACTGACTTTAGAAATTTATTTATTTATTTTTGTGGTAGTACGATGCATTTTTTTTCATGTGGTAGAATATTAATTATTTGATGATACAATGTGAATATTTATGAAGTATATTTTTAATTAATAATAGAATGGTACATCTTTCGGTCATTTTGGAGTGCGGTCGCTGATTAAAATTTTTTGGCATTTGTATTTGTTCAAGTGTACTTGTTCACCTACATTTGTCCAAAACTAAATTTATATATTAACTTATTAATTGTCATGGTGGTACAATACTTTTTTTGAGTGCTATAATATTAAATATTTGAAGGTACAATGTGAATACTTACAAAGTACATTATTAATTAATGATGGTACAATGTATTTTTTGGACACTTTGGAGTGCGGTAACCATTTAGAATTTATTGACATTTGCATTTGAACAAGTGTAATTGTTCATTTACTTACGTGCAAACTAAATTTAGAAATTAATTTTTCCTTGAATGATACAATGTTAATTATTTGACGGTATAATGTGAATATTTAGAAAGTACATTTTTAATTAATGACGATACGATATATTTTTCGTCCATTTTGGAGTGTAGTTACCAATTAGAATTTTTGGCGTTTGCATTTATGCAAGTGCAAATATTGATCTACCCAAGTCCAAAACTGAATTTACAGATTAATTTATTAATTATCGTTATTGTATGATGCATTTTTCTCAAGTAGTATAATGTTAATTATTTGCATGCACAATGTGAATATTTAGAAAGTACATTCTTAATTAATAATAGTACAATGTATTTTTCAATAACTTTGGAGTGCAGTCACTAATCAAAATGTTTTGCATTTGCATTTGCGCAAATATATTTATTCATCTACATACATCCAAAACTAAATTTACAAATTAATTTATTAATTTTCATGGTGTTACAGTACTTGTAATCTGATGGTACATTGTTGATTATTTGAATGTACAATGTATATACTTAAAAAGTATAATCTTAATTAATGATGATATAATGTATATTTCTGTTACTTTAGAGTGCGGTTGTTGATAAGAATTTTGTGTCAATGTTAATTAATAATGGTAAAATGAATTTTTATAATGACCAATCTTCTTTCGATTGTGTAATGCAATAATTTTCATAATGCTGTAATATTTTTGGTGTAATTACAATTGATTTTTCTACACTTTTGATTAAATTTTTAATTTAATTTCTTTGATATTATTTCGATTAGATTTACTTTCTATTAAATTTATTTTCAAAAACAGTTATTTAGATTTTTGGTGATTTACTCTGAAAATGTTAACAGGTACTAAAATTAATTTATTTAATAAGTACCTAAATTAGTTAGTTTTAATAAATACGAGTAACCTACAATAGCAAGTAACCAATAATTAGAAATTTGTTAGAATGTGAACTATGGTTATCTAAATATATTACATGTCACTTTCTCATTAGTTTAAAACATGACTGTTGCTCGATTTTTACACGCAAGTGCACGTGATCGTTAACAAGTAATATAGAGTGAATATAATTTATCGTTCCCACAGAGACTAATGAATTATTAAATACCAAAATTAAAATAGTTCTAACTTTATTTGAAGAAAAAAAATATTTTATGGATAAGCTAAATTAAAAGTAATTTTAAAACTTAATTAAAACTAAAATTAAAAACTAAACAAAGCAAGTTAATAGATTAAGTTGACGAAAGATCTAGGGTTTTCGATTTCACCATAACTAATCCATCCTAATATTAATCTATTTCTATAATCTAATTTAATTTCCTGGTTGATAGTCGAGATTCCCTAATTTATTTACTAGTCCCTCCCGAGATCTAATAAAAATCCTCCTAATTGCTAATTCACTATATTCCTATGTGAATTACAACAATTATGAAGTCATTAATTTCTATGGATTCTCATATAGCAACTACACAAACCATGTAGGTATATTCCTATCCTACATGCAATTTATGGCATTTATCTCAATGAACTTGACACATAACTCCTCTTCCAATTCGTTATGATTAATAAATCATCTAATTAGTGATCAAGTAATTAGAAGCATTAAGCACAAAGATAAATACTCAACCATAGAAAATTAAATCAAATTATATTAATAGAAAAATATTAAGACTTCATAATTAGGCTACATCTAAACCCTAGAAAAAGAATTTAGTTCATATTAATATAAAAGAATATCACCAAAAATTTAAACATGATTGAAAAGAAAAATAAAAGAAAAAATCCAAACAAAAGCCGTAGATGATAATACTTAGCAACAAAATTTCATAACAAAATACAAAACTTAAATTACTAAAATTTCTAAATAAAACTAAAAACTAAAACAATAAAAGAAAGCTAAAATTGATAACTAAAATAAACTAAAGAAAACAAGAAGAAGACAAAAACAAGAGAAAATATGTGAGAAAAATTTCGCATGGTTTGTTTTGCTTCGCCTCGTAGCTTCCAAAGGAAACAACAATTTATGCTAGCTTTACACCCAAGTCAAGTCTTGGCAGTGAGTTTTATCACAAACCAATGAAGCAACAAGAACAAAATAAAAATCAAGAAAACAAAGAAAAGATTGCTGCAGAAAGAAAGAAGAAACCCAAGAAGTCAGAAGTTTGCAGCAGAAACCGAGGAAGGTCTTGAAGTTGTCTTTGAACCCGTGAGCTTTAATCAAATTTTGTTGAAGAAAATCCGAGATGAAGTACAATCAAATTTCTAAAGAAAAACCAAAGAGAACTCTTGAAAAATTTCTAAGGAAAGAAAGGAAACTACTCCTAAACTAAGGAAGAAAGGAAAAGAAATATCTTCTACTTGAAAATGGGATGATTTCCTCCGCTCCAAGTCGCGCTATTTATAGGCAAGGCTTTGTCCATTTTTTTCTTTTCTTGTTTCTTTCTTTGTTCACCACAAACATGTGTTGTTGTCTTCCATGTGCTTGTCATCTTTTACAAAGAAAGAAAGCATTCAAGCTTTGCTTTTCACATGTCATTCTTGTCACGCCTGATCTCTTTTTCTTCTTTCCTTCTACTGCTTTTCCTTCTGCCACCAAATTTTTCTTTCTTTCTTTTCTTCTTTTGCCTTTCTTTTCCCATGTGAGATCGCATTTTGGAGAGACTTTCTTGTCAGTCCTCATGCAATTCTTTCTTCGAAAAAGAAAAGAATGGCACTGGTTTTTCCTTTGCATGTGCGCTGCTTCTTTCTTTCTTTTGTGTATTGCTCTACTGTCTCTTTTCTTTTGCTTCTTTGTTGTCCGATTTGTTGCTTGGTTATCGATCAAATGGATGGAAAGCTAGTCTTTGGTTTCTTGCCTTTTCTTTTGAAAATTTTGTTGATTCTAAAATTCCACCCGTATCTAAGCCGTCAAAGGCGACCATTGGATGATGGGTCTTCTTCTTTGAGTCTCAAGCGTTGCCTTCACTAAGTCGATTTGTGACCAATCGAATGTGCATGCGCTGAGGCGGTGGTGTCTTTGCATGTTGATCATGATCCCTTGCTTCCAATTGTGAAACCGATACATGAAACAAAGGAGTTGTTGATCCAAATTACTGTGAAGGGTATGGATAAAACAAAGATAGAAGCTAATCCTCTTCATTCCCTTTTTCCTTTGGCTTTTGACAATAAAATAGTCCAAGATAATTGGTTAGTCCTTTTATCCTCAAATTAGAAAAAAATTCAAGATTATGCTCAAAAGTTCTAAAAATATTTGAAAACTTGGAAATCATAAAATCAAAAGATAATTTGGCCAAAATATGTAAGAATAAATTAAAACACAAGCCAATTTCTAACCAAAATTAATAAGAAAACTCTATATAAAATAGAGTTATCAATGACATGATGGAACTATCCCGTCAAAAACAAAAAAGGGAGTATAGAATTTTTTAATAATAATAATAATCACTTTTATACCTCAAAATGTGAAAGTATGATGAATATCTAAAAAGTAAAATTTGCAAAATGTTATTCAAAAAATAAAAATTACTTGCCAAATAGTATATATCATTAATTTCCTGTCACCTTCCCCAAACCCTTGAACATGCCCCCTCTCTCTTAAATTCTAATCGAACAATTTTTATAAAAGAAAAGAAAAATAAAAAAACGCTTTGTGTGGATAAGTGGAATAAAATTTGGCTTTTGGCTTTTGACTTTTGATGAATATTAATAAAAATAATAATAAGAAACACTCGCCTAAAGCGAAGACACGTGCCAAACCAATTCAAATTTCAAAACATGAGGAGGGAAAAACGTTCGACGGAGCCGTTGAAGGAGGGCAAATTTGGGATTTCCCGATTTCCTCTTCCCCAATAATGTTCCTGCTTTTTTAAATTTTCTCTTATTACAGTTCTCGTCAATTCTCCCAAGCTCCAACCGATTCAAAGAGAACTCAAGAAAAAGGTACTACTTCTTTTTTCTTTTGGGTATCTTTGAAATCAAATTATATTGGAATCGAAGAAATTGATTGGTATGCAATTTGAGTTCTTCGGATCGCAATCTGAGGTTGTGGATTTTTGAAAATTTCTTAAATTTTCAAAAATGGCTTCATGGGATTGTGAAATTTATTGTGGGCAAATGAAGTGTTTGTTAAAAGGCTTCAACGGAAATGAGGATACCATCTGTGATTCTTCCTTCAGTTAGAATGATGGCTTAGTGTAGTAAGTGTAAAGGAACAGATTTTGGCTAATTGATTTCCTTTTATAAGATATTTTCGATGCATTATGTTTTTTTCGTGCTTTCTCTCTCTCTCTCCCCCCTCACATTCTTGTTATTTTTTGCTGATGCTTGCACATGAAAATATGATCGGGCATAGTTCCTAGACCGGGATTGAATTTTTTAGTGTAATAAGAAAAGAATTTTCTTTTTTCTGTTCTTTTTTACTTGCTTGGGATTTATTCCTTGAACTGATTTTATGTACTGTTTTTGTTTGGTAACGTAGTCGTTAGATAATCAAATACAGGCATTAGGTATTTGTGTTATTTCACTTTTATTTTTTTGGTGATATTTAATCTATTTATTTATTAAGCCATTGAAATAATCTTTTCAGATTTTCTTAAGGTAGGAGCAAGATCCCGATTTTCTATGTTGCTTGCCAGTACTTTTTGGGTGAGGCTTTTGATCTGACTGAGCCATTTCATCAAATATTGGTGTTTTCGTTTTTGAGATTTTTGCTTTCTTTTTGGAGTTGGTGAACTGCATTGTAATTATGTTGCACATATTGAAATTACATTTTGGCAGCCTCGCCGACAAAGATGAGACTTTATTTGGATGTGCATTTTGCAAATTAAAGGCTATTCCTGTTGTTTCTTTAATCTGCATTGTGTACAAGTCGACCTTTTTCTCTCCGTGTCATTGACCATGTTATATTTTTACTCATGCTTATGATATTTTTTATGCCTGTTTCCGGTGATACCTATGAATGCAAATCAACCTCAAGTTCTAAATTTATTTTGTGATTCTTTTCAATCTAAGATACTGGACAATTGTATGAAGGATGATATAATCGGCTCTTCGTTTGTTGGGCTGGTCATAGCGTGATCTGTACTTGAGCTACCACTTAACTTTTGCTTTTCATCAACCACAATTAACTATCTTAAGTTCAAGTATGGCATTATGTGTAATAGAGTGTAGTGCTTCTCTGTGTTGAATAGGCAGCCTCTAGAATTTTTTTGCCTGGAAATGTCCTTTTCATTCTAGGTGAGCAATTATTTCCTCCACTGTAGCTTTTGTTTAATGTGTAAATATTCTTACTTCTCTGTAGAAGTCAGAGAATTGAAAGCAGCTACATAATGGACAAATATGAGAAGATTGAGAAGGTAGGGGAAGGAACTTATGGGAAGGTATACAAGGCCAAGGACAAGGCTACTGGCCAATTGGTTGCCCTCAAGAAGACACGCCTGGAAATGGACGAGGAGGGGATTCCCCCCACTGCCCTCCGCGAGGTGTCCCTCCTCCAGATGCTTTCCCAGTCCCTATATGTAGTCCGCCTGCTTTGCGTTGAGCATATTGTTGATGGCAACAAGAAAAATGGTGCTGGCAAACCACTTCTCTACCTTGTATTTGAGTACCTTGATACTGACCTGAAAAAGTTCATTGACTCACATCGTAAGGGCCCCAACCCCAGGCCACTGCCCCCTACCCTCATTCAGAGCTTCCTCTTCCAGCTCTGCAAGGGTGTTGCCCACTGTCACTGCCACGGTGTACTTCACCGGGATCTCAAGCCCCAGAACCTCCTTGTTGACAAGAACAAGGGTATCTTAAAGATTGCTGATCTTGGACTTGGCAGGGCTTTCACTGTTCCCCTAAAAAGCTACACCCATGAGGTTATTTTCTTGACTTTAATTACTGTTTATAACATTTAAAAAAAAAAAAGAAAGAGTAAAAGTCTAATTTTTGCTGAGTTACATGCATCGAAAAACAAAATTTGAGTGACAGTGGCATTTTCTCTTGGGCCTAGATTGTCACGCTCTGGTACAGAGCTCCGGAGGTTCTCTTGGGATCTACCCATTACTCTACTGCCGTCGATATGTGGTCTGTTGGTTGCATTTTTGGTAGGCTTCCTTTCCTTTCAGCTGCTCTAACCATTATATTACATGTTTGTTCTGGGAATACATTACTTCTTTGTGTTTTAATATTTCATAATTTATGTTCTGTTAATGAATTTGTGAAAGACTCCTGTTTTCAATAATCTGATGATTTTTTTTTGGCAGCTGAGATGGTAAGAAGGCAAGCTTTATTTCCAGGGGATTCTGAATTTCAACAACTGCTCCACATATTTAGGTAGAAAAGCTTCTTTGATAACGATATTTTTTAGTCTCTATTGACATCTATGAAGTATCAGCTTTTATTTTACCTTTGCCAGTAAACCTAATCTTGGGTTTTTTTCTGGCTTCCTTTCCCTTTTCTACTCTTTCTTGGGAAAAATTTAGTGAATATTTGGTGGCACTGTTAAAAGTACAAATAGACGAGACCAGAGGTTCTAGATATATCATTAGCTTTGCTTTCCCTAAAGTAGAAAGAATGTTTTCCTCTCTGCAAGAGATATCTCAGTAACTGCTTTCCAGAGCTTGCTTTTAAGTTCGAGATCCTCATGGTAATGAAAACAGCCTAAAATATTGGATGTTTAACCATCTAATGTTTTACTTAGTGGGTTAAAATTAATGCTTGTATGTATGGTAATATTGCTTGCGGCAGGAAGTTAAACGCAGAAAGAAGTGCATATTTAATGAAACTAGTGTTACAGCAAATTTATTATGGCTGAACTTGTAACTATGCTTGAATTATATATCAAATGTCAAAGGCTGCTCGGAACACCAAGTGAGAAGCAGTGGCCTGGAGTTTCTTCACTAAGAGATTGGCATGTGTATCCTCAATGGGAGCCCCAGGACTTGGCACGATCTGTTCCGTCATTGGGACCTGATGGTGTTGACCTGCTATCCGTGAGTTCTTGGACCTAATTTTTTTCCTGTTCTTTCTTTTTTGAAAATGCTAATCATAATATTGACTATTTTGTCAAATAACCACCCATTCATAAGCAGGTTCTAGTCTCATGTAGTTCTGAAACCATTTTATTTGACCCTTACAAATGACATGCATAATCCTTCAAGGATGGAGAAAATGTTCAGCTTCTCCTTTCTCTGCTAAACTGCTTGTGTGAATTTTCCTATTGTCTCGCTACAGTTCAACAGTGTAGTAGTATCTAGCCTGGCATTGATGGAACTTTATGAACTCCATCTCTGAATGCATAAGTTGGCCCGTTTTATTTACAGTTGTTGGTCACTTCATTAGTTGCTGAATTTTGTTTGACTTATATTTAATGCCTTTTGCTAATGCAGAATATGCTTAAATATGATCCAGCTGAGAGAATATCAGCAAAAGCTGCACTAGATCATCCCTATTTCGACAGCTTGGATAAGTCTCAATACTGAAGTTGCAAAACTCATGGACTTTCTGTTTGATGAAATTATCAACGAAAGAGGTTGTCATCTTCTTGGTGATTGATACTAGTTAAGTCTGATCGACCACTTGTACGCTATGTTTTACGCTTATCAACTAGGACCAGGTTTGGAAGTGTGGTTCAGTTTCTTATTATTACCATAATAGGCCTTGTTTGGTGAAATATGGCTTTTGTAAAACTCAATTGCCGCGTGCTGTAACATCCTCCATTTATTCCTGGAAAAAGTGCTGTTCATGGTTGCATTCTTGATCAGTCTTGGCTATAGCTTATAATGAATGTGTCCTACTCGCCACAACATAACTACTCCATATGTTGTACTTAATAAATATGTTGTATTTAATAACTGAAAAAAAATTGTTAACAAAGATATTTGCTCATAGACTTCAAATAAGTTGGAATAAATGGAGATGTACATTTTTTATATTTTGTGATAGTAAAGTATCATTGAAATTGGAAATAAAATTTTATAAAATAACCATAAAACTAGTTACGATTTAGAGATCATAAGATTGGGGAACCAATGATAAGCCTGAAAGAATAATAATAATAATAATAATGAGTATTAGGAAGGGAAAATGTCGAGATGTGTATGTAAATATGCTTTAAAAATTTTGAACATGTTTAGTAAATATTTAAAATCACAATTGAGGCATGTAAAAAAATACAAAATTATTAACTCAAATTAAAAAGAAAAGGAATGGCTAAAAAGGCTTGAAAAGGAATTATTAAAAATGAAGTGATATATTTAAATCTAAATGGAAGTATATGTTTTGATAAAACATAATGGGTAGATATGATTAATATATTCAACTTTACATAATGGGATAAAGTGCATAGTTTTTATAGTAATATTAAGTATAACACATTTAATACATTATTAAATGTGTAATTTTATCCTTTTATCCTTTTAGCTTTTTAAATTGTGGCCATTACATAATAATTAGAGTTAACTGCATCCGCCTCTTTAAAGATTTGGCAAAATTATCAATACTTCTTTATAGTTTTAACTTTTCAAAAACTACAAATGCCCCTAAATTGGTTGACCTTAACATTTTGTTTCGTGACGTTGATGTCAGTAAAAAAAATTATAATTCATAGAATGACTTATTATCTAAATTTTTTCATTAATTATTTTATACAAAACTGCACTTGTAACTTTTTTTTAATAAAAAAAATTCTCTGCATATATTTGAGCAAATAAGTATATTTTTTGTATATTTGATCAAGGGGTTCATCCATTCAGTTGTCTAGTTTTTTGCTTTTTCGGGTTTTTGGGGGGAGGGGGTGTTGGGGAGTTTTTCAGTCTTTTTTATTTTTATAAATTAAATGTTAGTTAATGATAAAATTGTTGGAGTAAAAGGCTAAAATAAGAACAATATGAGATAACTTGAGTATCAATAAACTACTTTACTTGAGTCGTGCAATTGCACTATTTTAAAGAAACTATTTCAGGAGTTTTGTGAAATGTTTCCCCAGGTTTAAACAAGTCTTCCTCTTTTAGAGGGTTACAGGAACAACAAAATAACGTAAGGAATGAAGAAATTTTTGAAGGCAGGTTGCGGAAATTTGCAGAATAATAAAGAGGCTGCAGAAGTTTTTTTTGTTTTATATAGAAGGCTTGGCATGCAGCACTATTTCTAGTGCTGCATGGAACAAAAAAAATGAGAAAAAGTTGGTACGTGCAACAAACATGGGATCATGCACAACGTGCAGCTTCTTTACTTAGTCAATGACCATGGCCGAACAAACAGAAGGCATCTCAATGTCCAGAAAAACATACGGCCTCAAGACGTGATCAACTAAGTTTGCAACATTTAGCACTCCAAGTGGATAAGATTTGACTTAGTAAGGAGTCAACCAAGTAATCATGCGGATAATACTTTGCTGACCAAGTAAAATATTAGTTGGTAAAAGCCAAGCATAGTGTTGAATGTGTAGGAACAAAACAGGAGACAAACTAGGAGAACGTGGTCAACAAAGTAGCACTAAATATGGACACAACATTCCAAAACTTTGAAATATTCAACAATCCCCCACATATTTCAAAGGATAAACGAAAACAAGATTGTTCTACTGGATTTGTTTGGGTACAAATGCATTCAGTTTGGTATCTTTTGAACTATGATAGAGATCTTATCAATCCCAATACAACCCCCATAATTTTGCTATTCAACGCGTTTTTGCGCTAATACGCCATGCGCGTGCCTGGTATTTCACAAGAGCTCTAAAGATTTTAGCCAAAATCTTATAGGAGCGGCATCACTCCACTCTCATATAGGTAAATTCATCAAGTGTATATTACTATTAAATACACCATCCATAAAGAATATAAATTCATTAAGAGTTTTGAAACTCAATCTCACTATTAGTAGCAGTCATAACACTCACCACAGAATGAGCTTACATTTGAATTCTTCAATGCCAATATTGATTTTTTATTACCCATATGAATCTATTTTGATGGGATCTTTAATCACATAGGTTGGGTTACCATTTGTATTGATAACTTATTGGCTTAAGTCCCAATTTCGTCGATATTTGAATAATTAATTTTCTTCCCAAAGGTTTAGTCAGAGGATCAGCCAAATTCACTTTTGACTTCACATAATCAATAAAAATTATTCCATCTCTTAGCAGCTGCTTTACGACATCATGTCTCAATTTCATGTGTCGATTTTTGCAATTATATAATTTGTTTTTCGCTATGGTGATTGCAGCTTGGCAATCGCAATGCATAGGAATTTGGGGCATTAACCCCTTGGTTTTAGGAATTCCAGCCAAGAAGTTCCTTAACCAATCAGTCTTTGAACCAGCCAGATTCAAAACTATGAACTCTGACTCCATAGTTGATCTAGCAATAATAGTTTGTTTGGCTAATTTCCATGTTATTGCACCACCACCTAGTGTGAATACATAGCCACTAGTGGATTTAGTCTCATTTGAATCAGAGATCTAGTTAGCGTCACTGTATCCTTTTGATACAATGGGAAATCCACTATATAGGATACCATAATCAATTGTTCCTCTTAAATATTTCATTAGTCTAACTAAAGCAGGCCAATGCTCATGATTGGGATTATGAGTATTTGATTGGGATTATGAGTATATATATTCAGTCTCCATACTGCGTAGGCTATATCAGGTCTTGTAAAATTCATTAAATGCATCAGACTCCTAATAATCTGAGCATATTTAGACTGAGCAATTGGGTTACCACGATTCTTTTTCAATTGGGAGTTAGCGTCATAAGGAGTGCCACAGGTGTCACATCATAGTTTTCAAACTTCTTAAGAAGTTTCTCAGTATAATGATTTTGTGACAATATTATTCCATTGCTTATTCTTATGATTTTAACACCTAATATAACGTTGGCTTCACCTAAGTCTGAACCGATGTAATATGGATGAGAATTATTAGAAAGAACTCCAGCTTCGAGCAGTGGAATGGGGCTTCAAGGAAAACCCAGCGATGACTTTGCTGAGATGGAGATCACAAATTTGAGCAAGGAAACCAATGGACAATATCCCATGCTAGAGGTGAAGCAGTATCAGCATGATAATATCGAACGTTTCCATACGGGTCTACGCAAAATATTTCAGGATCAAAGCAAAGCTTAGCGAAGGCTTTTGGATACCCAAGTGCCTTGTCAACGGCAAGTTTGTCCTCTGTGAACATGAGCTCAGTCGCCATGGGAGTGTTCCAGAAGCAAATTTGGCTCTAGATGAGACGATTTCAGTAGCGACACATCGAGAGTTGAGATTTTAGTGAGCAGAGGTTTTGGATGGGGCATAGTTTCTTTAGATTGTTGGAGTAAAAGGGTAAAATAAGAACAATATGAGATAACTTGAGTATCAATAAACTACTTTACTTGAGTCATGCAAAAATTACACTATCCTAAATAAACTATTTCATGAGTTTTGTGAAATGTTTCCTCAAGATTAAACAAGTCTTCTTCTTTTAGAGGGTTATAAGAATAACAAAATAAAGATACCAGCAGAATAATGAAAGAAAGAAGGAAGAAAGAAATAAGAAGAGAAAAAATTTTGGCCTGACTTTAGATGATGGGTCGAGAGCCATAAACAAAAATTCCAAGACAACAAGCTAACAAAAGAAAATTATTAATAGGCCCTTGTTGAGAGAATTTAATCCAAGTATAAACCTTAGTAGGCCTAACCAGCAGGCCACATGTGACTCATCTAGTGGGTTACAATCGGACCCATAACAAGAGCCCAACGCACTTACGGAAGAAGAAAGAAATAAGAAGAGAATTTTTTTTAATTATATCTTTTATTTTCTTATAGAAATTAGAAATTATTTTTTCAGCAAATCTATACTAGCAGCTAACTAATAGAAGAAAAATATATCAAAATAAGAATATAAAATGAAAAAAAAAATTGCTTTAAGGAAATTGAAGAATATAGAAAAATTATATATACATGAAGATTTGTTTTTAAAAGAATGATTTTCTTTTGTGATATTTAAATATCAATTTTTAATCAACCTGTTGCTATTGTTTTGAAACTGATAAATCTCTCTCTCTCTCTCTCTCTCTATTTTTTTTCTTTTTAAGTTTCAGACGTCATATATTTACTATTTTATTTGATTTATAGTTTATAAATTTTTTTTCAAATAGTTCAAATATTTATTAAATTATGTGTATTTTAAATATTAATGCTCTTAATTGTCAACACTTGAAAATTGATAAATTTAGTTTCAAGTAAGAAATTAAAATTTACCATTATATACTCAGAGTATGCTGATTAATAACTTCACAATTTTTATTAAATTATAAGCAATAAAGTCTACTTGTTAATTAAAATATACATTTCATACAGATTATTTAGTGCATTCAATTTCAACGGTTTATTCAGTTCAACCGATATATTTAGTTTGGCTTTTGAGTTAAATTGAAAATATTATAATTTGACCTAAAAATCGAAAATCATATTTGCCCCTAAAAGTTTATTTCGGTCCAACCGAAAACTAACAAAAAACCAAGGACTGAAGTTCGGCTCTCGATACGGGCCAAACTGTGAATAGTCCTAAATTTGAGTTTGAAATAAAAGTACCAATAAAAATAGATTTTAATAAAATTTTAAAATCATAATATCATATAAAGATAACCAGGACGTAATAAAAACAGCAATAAAAATAAAAAATAAAAATAGATTTTAATAAAATTTTAAAATCATAATATCATATAATCACTTTGTTCTAAAAAAAAAAGTTTACTTTTGATTTGATATAATTTTTTTCAAGTCACAAGTTACAACACATTTAATATACAATTAAATGTATAATTTTACATTTTTTTATCTTATTTTTTAATTTGAGTTTTACATTATCATTATTAATAAGGGTAATACAAGAATTTTACAATAAAAGTGGACTATTTTTTTGGAACAAAGAAATTTTTTGAAATTGAACTCCTTTTTTGAGACAGAGGTAATATATTTATCATTGAATGCGACACATTTTTTCACTTCAAGTGTTATTGTCTTTTTATTTGTATCTTTAGTTTAGTAAATTAATGGGCATTTTAATCTTTTTACGATTTTCAAGTTGATTTTAAGTCAAAGGGATATTTGTAATTTTTTCAAACAGTAGGTATTATTATTAGTTTTATTAAACTCAACGGAGTTGGATATAATTAACTTTAGTAATGATTAGTAAGGATATTATAAAAATTTTATTCAAAAGTGTACTTTTTTATATAATAAAGAAAATTTTTGAAAATAAACTCTCATTTTTTGGAGAGGAAGAGTATTAAATATTCAAAATCATGAGAAGTATTCTATATATTTATTGCATCATGTAAGATGGTGCAACAAGAGAAAATTAGGGAGAAAGGTTATAACTTGAACGAGACCGGCCATCTACATGTAACGACAAAAAGATAAAAGTCAATATGATTAATTTGTTACACTAAAAAAAGGATGGAAGAAACCAACAAAATGGTTTCTTACAAATACACGAATGATATTTTTTATTTCTTAAATTTAAAAAGATGAAAAATTATTCTTCAAATTTCATTAATGTACTTTTTGGTCGTCCATCACACTTTCATCCATTCTTTCTCAAAATGTTTTCGTTACGCCTCATGTGTTATTTTATCTAAGGGGCAAAATTAGAAACAAACTAAACGCTCTCCACTTTCAACCCTTGTTCCCGTCACCATTCTTGTTCTACCCCCAACCCCAAGCTCTAATTTTTCAAAAAGCATTCCAATCCTATATCTCTGCTATTGAAATTGAAATTAACTAGGGCAAGAAATCATTTACGATAGCACAACGAATGTAGGCTATTATGGAAAGGACACAACTGTACGAACTTATGGACTACAACCAACTTAGGAAGAAGATTCTATGAATGTGACAACTAAGAGGCAAGTGAAGTGAAATTAATTTTAGTAATTATTTTTTGTGGTGTTTTAGTGGCTCATTTTGCTAGTGACAATAGTTTTAATGATTTAATTCCACAACATATTCTTGTTTCTATGCAACGTTTAAATTAATAGTTAGCCGATTTTCCTTTCGAGCAATAGCTCAAACAAGAGTATGAAAATTGGAGTGAAGCAATTGCATAACATTTGTAGAAGAAGCAAGGATGTGGATTTTTCCACTGGAGCGATGGATTGTGTGGTAGATGCAAGAGATTAACGGAGATAATTGGTGGTTTGTTGAGCACAATAAGGGAGTTGGAGGTAGATATACAAACAAGGAAGAAGGAGAAAGTTTTGAGAGCTCTGTCGATTTTAACCTGTGTTTTTCTTGTGTACCAATTGTTTTAGCCCGATTTCTTGTATTGCTTCCAAATGTTGTACCCAAGATGATAAAGGTTCCAGGGTTTCATTAGAGGCACTGTTGTGTGTGTTTTCTGCATGGATTATGGTTCCAAGCTTGTACAATTAATTTGATAACTTGTGCCTTATGTTGTATCCACGTACTTGCAATTCATGTACGCAATTTGTTTGCTGGAATTTTCTTCAACATTGTGTACATTATGTATGCAATCTATCTTATATATACAAGGTGATGAAGCTCATGGCTAGCTAAATCTGATAGAGGGGGACTAGATACAATGTGTTTGATGGAATATGTATTCTATGTGTGCGCTATGTATGCAATCTATTCTTGGCGCTGAAACAAACAAACAAGCAAACACCACCCGCAACGATGGATACAGCAGAATTTATTTACAGAATGTATATGGATGGATAGATGGATATATTGATTAATTAGTCCCAGTGAAGCGATTGAAGTTCCGGTTGATCAGTAAGTGAGCCGATTGAAGTTCAGCTTTATCAGTATCAGAATCAGGATCATCTTCAGGTTTCTTGGGGCCACCAAACTTGATATATGAGTTGCGCAAGCACCTTCCTCTCAGCACCGGCTTCCTCACCCGCTCTGGGAATGCAAATGTGAAGCTGAAGTCTCTGCCACTGTATAACCGCCTCATTCCCCCTCTGCCCGCCAATCTCCTCCGCCTTTCTAAACTCCCTTCGCTCCCCTGCACGCTTCCCTCTACGTGCATTCCCTTCTTATCAGCCGTCCTCCCAAACTCCACCATATCTGCATGCGGGAAACAAAGTGAAATGGTTGCACTTTTCCACTTGTATATTAATTACAAATATACAACAAATTAATGCCTACATAATTAGTAATTCGTACAATTAACGTGCTCAATCCTCTAGCCCTGCATGGCAATCTAATACGAACTTGATAAGCCAAGGGTCAATGCAGATCATCAAGTATTATAATTAATTCTCTGGCCGTAAGTTGTTTCTGACATTCATATGTAGCCAAATCAATTACAGAAATTGTCCAACAGCCAAATGCAATTAGAACGTCCAGCTGATGATGATGATAATGCCGGCTTGTTGAGGGACAAATTAGAGGGCATTTGGATCAACAATCTAATAATGATCATCATCATCAGCAAAGCAGGCAAGGAAAAACATTGACATTGCTGGTTTTGGAAAGTAGCCCCTACCTGAAATACACAGATTTGGAGCACTACAAGCGCAAACCTTATCGTGCCGACCCACTGGAATTTCATCATCATCATCCCAAACACAATGCTGCTCCTGCTTCTTCTAATTATAAAATTAGTACTCGCTCTAAAGAAGAAGCTGCCACCACCATTGACAGAAATTTGAAGTGAAAAAAATTAATCATCACCACCATATATTAAGTGATTTCTTCCTTTAGGGTTCTGTTCTTAATTACTTATTACGTACTTGGATTATAATTAGCACTAGCCGCATTGAAAAGAAAGCATATGACGTTCATTACTTATTACGTACTTGGATTATAATTAGCACTAGCCGCATTGAAAAGAAAGCATATGACGTTTGTTCAGGATGTAGATGCTTTTTTTTTTTCTTGGAATTATTTGTTGTGACGTACAGAAAACTGGAGAAGTCATACTACGTTTTTGTAGATCCAAATGAAAATTCAACGTATATTATATATGCTACAGAAAATCAAAAATGGCCCAACGGACGAGCGGACTTCAAGAATTGGCTACGGGAACGCTTAGACATATGAAAGGTCCATAAAAATGCAAGAGATGTACCATTGGAAGGACATCTGCTATTTACTAGTACTACACCACAGGATAAGATGAGGTGATAATTTTATAGCAAGTCTGTATAATATCCTGAAAAATGGACTCAAGTACCGGAGGAAGAAGTAGCAAGTATGACTCATATAAGATGAAGTACAGTACTCGTAAGTAGCAACCAAGAGTCTTAGGATAAGAGCGGCAAAACAAATCTCGTAGGAAATGAGACAGGAGATTGGGCCTTTTTTTCCAGCGATGATGAGTGATAACTGCCCTTAAACTTAAATAATAGTGTATGAGAGCGATGGAGTTAAGGGATAGAATAGACTGAACTGAAGCAATGGACTGCAATTTAGACTATTTATCGTTATGTACTGGGTAGATACGGCTGAGTTTCTGAGTGTGAGGCTAGCTTTTTTTGGCTATAAAAGTCGATGGAAATGCCACATTTTATAAACTAAGAGGCCAAAGGAAAGAGTACAATCAATTACTTACTGATACAAAGTACTGCGCAGGCTTGGTCGTAACCCACAAGTCATGGGATTTGATACGATATAGCTTGAAGAAGGCAATCAAGGATACATAGACGTATGATGCTTCATTAATTAATACTCCTATAACACATAGGATAATAAATGCACAGCTAAATTTAAAGATAGAAGAGACACCTCGTATAAGTAAATGAACATACATACACACCACAATCTGAGGCACTGGTGCAGTATTAACATATTAATTATCAGGCATCTGCAACTTCATTTGTGTTGCAGAAACACAACTTTGGCCGGAAAGAATGGAAACCACCATCTCTTGTGCTCTTAGTATTAGTATTGGTAATATCACTGGTGTTAGTCTTCCAACTAGAAGTAAAAGAACGCACGAAACACCGACCACCACCAGCACCGCCACCCGTATCTTCATTATCTTCTTCTCCATTAGTGTCCTTGGTCTCGTTTTCCTCCAGGGATCTCCCCATTGTTTCCTTGGTGAATAGGAACGTAGTAATTGCATCCAACTAGTGACACGGCGCCAAGGATCGCCAGTGCCGCCTGCATCCCGATTCCTTTCCCGGCTTTCTCATGAGAGGCCCACAAAATTCCCACCGACCCTACGATTACCCCCACTTTCCCAGCTGCCCCCGATATCCCGTGGCACGTCGATCTGAAATGAGCAGAGAATAGTTCCGCCGGCACTATAAATGTCGTGGTATTGGGCCCAAAATTCGAGAAGAAGAAGATGAGGCCGTACAGCACCATGAACCAGACGTTAGTCCTTTTCCCGCCGTTCCAGTAGGAGTAGTACGGTATCCCTGTTGAAAACAACCATATGGCCACGAAATAGAAGCCCATCATTTGGATTCTGACTCTCCCGATTCTGTCAATGGAATAAACGGTGGCAAAATACCCCGGAATGGTAGAACATATTGCTATGATAGCCTGGAGTTTGGCAACTTGAAATGCCTTCTCGTATTAAGTGCTTGTCATGGAGGTTCAGGTAGCTTTGGTAGATCTGGGACTGGAACAAGTTATTGCTGTAAAACACGATGTCCACCAGGAACCATGCCAGGGCACAAGAAAACAGGTCACCCCCGTGTCGATGCAAGAATTCATTGGAGAAAAGAGAATATGATGACGAAGAAGAAAAGTGATCATTAGTATTAGAGATCAGAAGCTCCGGCGGTGGTGCTACTGTTGTTGGATTTTGATTTTGATACTGATTGTCGTCCTCTTCTTCTTCTTCGGCAATCACACTCAATGAAACATCTAAAACCTTCTGCATATCCTTGGCTGCTTGCCGCACGTTCTTCTCCACCAATGCTGTGTACCTGTTCAATAAGATTAATTTTAATATATATCACTCGGCATCACTTTATCAATCTTTCAAATATATATTCAAATTTTAAACATAATACGAGCTAATAAGGTTGTTGTAGTTATTCCCAAGATTGTTCAAGAACAGAAAAGTAAGAACAAAGAATAAATCGAGACACACGAGTTAACGTGGTTCGGCTCAACTATTCAAGCCTACGTCCACGACAAAGACGATGATGATATTAATAACAAACGCAGAGATTACAAGGATTCCTAAAACCTTAGAAACACCCCACCTCTCACAAAAGCTCTTAAAGCTTTCCTTGAAATCTCTCTCAATTTCTCTATGAAAAGACCTCTACTACATCTATATTTATAGATACCAAGTAGAGACCCAATCTTAATCTGATAGAGATTCAATCCTAATGTCATTTAGATTAGTGTTACAAAACACAGTAGGATTATATAAAGGTTCCAAATCCTAATTGAATTATGAAAAAACACCGAATTAGAATATTAGATAAAATTATCTAATCCCATTCCAATTTGGAAACAAGGCATAATCCAACAAATCTCCAACTTGACTTGTTTCCCATCATGACGTCTTCGCCCATCCGAAACATTCCTATCTTAAACTGCACACATTGACCAAATCCAAGCAATGCTTGAACTTTGTCGATGTAATGGACTTAGTCATCATATCTGCCGGATTATCTGCATTCCCAATCTTCTTTACCGAGATTAACCCTTGAGACAAAATTTCTCGAACAAAATGATGTCTAATATCAATATGCTTGGTCCTCTCATGGTACATTTGGTTCTTTGTCAAGTGTATGGCACTTCCTTGCCCTTGGCTCAAGCTTACCATCCTTAACATGAGCATATGCAGGACAACCAAATACTCTCAATTCAGAGTAATTTGCCGGGGAACCTGACCATCTTTCTTCAGGAGTCTGACAATTAATTGCTGTAGATGGAGACCGATTTACCAAGTAACAAGCTGTGTTTGCAGCTTCAGCCCAAAATTCCTTAGTTAATTGAGCATTAGAAAGCATGCACCTTACTTTTTCCAGAATAGTTCTATTCATCCGTTCTGCAACTCCATTCTGTTGTGGTGTGTATGTGACTGTGCGGTGCCTCACAATCCCCTCATCCTTGCAGAACTCATTGAATTCCTCTTTACAGAATTCCATGCCATTATCCGTTCTAAAGCGCTTAATCTTCTTACCAGTCTGCTTTTCAATCATGGTCTTCCAACGCTTGAACGCCACAAAGACTTCATCTTTGTGTTTAAGAAAATACACCCATACATTCCTTGAATAATCATCAATGAATGTTAACATGTATCTTACTCCACCTTTTGAAGTAACTTGAGAAGGGCCCCAAAGATCAGAATGAATATAATCCAAAGTACCTTTGGTTTGGTGAATTCCAGTACTAAATTTTACCCTGTGTTGCTTGCCGAATATGCAATGCTCACAGAAATCCAACTTCCCTATCACCAACCCACCAAGCAAACCCTGTTTGCTTAATTCAGACATCCCTCTTTCGCTCATATGCCCTAATCGCATATGCCATAGTTTAGTAGTATCCATGTTATTATCCGAATTAGAAGAGGAAACAGCTGCAGCACCTGTCACCGTGCTACCTTGTAAAATGTAGAGACCAAACTGTCTAATTCCTTTCATGACCATTAGTGCACCTCTAAAGATATTCAAAACTCCACCTCCACCTTTATAGTGACAGCCAATTGCGTCAAGTGTTCCTAAAGAAATCAAAATTTTCTTCAAGTCAGGTACATGTCTGACATCTGTCAAAGTCCTTACCATACCATCATGCATCTTAATTTTACATCAGACTATTCCAACCACTTCACAAGCAATATTATTTCCCATGAGAACTTTACCACCAAAGAATAGATTGATAAGTAGTAAACCCGTCTCTATGGGGACTCATGTGGAAAGTGCAGCCTGAATCAAGAATCCACTCAACCCGAGTAACCAAGAATAAAGTGAGAACATCCGCACCTCCGACTCACCTTCAAGAATTCCAAGATTTCTGTAAAGCTCATTATCTTCTTCCCTTGGACCTCTGGACAATCTCTTTTATAATGCCCTTTTTGCCCACAGTTATAGCACTTGTCATTTTTCTTGGATTTAGATTTTGATCGGGATCTTCTTTTACCCCCTTTTCTTTTTTCATTCTCTCTACCCCGAATAACCAATCCTTCTGCACTAACTGTATCACCTTGTTCAGTAACTGACTTCCGCAACTCATTAGAGTTCAACGATGCTTTTACATCCTCCATGGAAATTGAGTCACGCCCATACAACAAAGTGGTAACCAAATGATCATAGGATTTTGGTAAAGAACACAAAAGAATAAGGGCTTGATCCTCATCTTCTATTTTCACATCGATATTATTCAAGTCTAAAATAACTTTATTGAACACATCTATATGTGTATCAATGAGTGTACCTTCCTTCATCTTCAGGTTGTATAATCGTTGTTTCAAATACAACCGATTTGTGAGAGACTTTGTCATGTAGAGATTCTCAAGCTTTAACCAAAGTCCTGAAGGTGTTGTTTCTCCAACAACTTCTCTCAAGACATTATCCGCCAATGACAAAACAATTGAGCCATATGCCTTCTCTAAAAATTCATCCTTCTCAGAGTCTGTCATTGTTTGAGGTAAATGTTCTTTACCTTTTAATGCCCTCTGAAGACCTTCTTTACATAAAGAAGCATACATCTTCATCCTCTACAGTCCGAAGTCATTCTTCCCATCAAACTTTTTAATGTCATATTTGACGGTAGCCATCTTGAACTAACCCAAGCTCTGACACCAGATTGTTGTAGTTATTCCCAAGATTGTTCAAGAACAGAAAAAGTAAGAACAAAGAATAAATCGAGACACACGAATTAACGTGGTTCGGCTCAACTATTCAAGCCTACGTCCACGACAAAGACGATGATGATATTAATAACAAACGCAGAGATTACAAGGATTCCTAAAACCTTAGAAACACCCCACTTCTCACAAAAGCTCTTAAAGCTTTCTTTGAAATCTCTCTCAATTTCTCTATGAAAAAGACCTCTACTACATCTATATTTATAGACACCAAGTAGAGACCCAATCTTAATCTGATAGAGATTCAATCCTAATCTCATTTAGATTAGTGTTACAAAACACAGTAGGATTATATAAAGCTTCCAAATCCTAATTGAATTATGAAAAAACACCAAATTAGAATATTAGATAAAATTATCTAATCCCATTCCAATTTGAAAACAAGGCATAATCCAACAAAGGTAATTCTTAGAGCCAAAATTTACAGTAAATTAAGGAAAAACGGGTTGATGGTAAGTATAGATAATTTAAATGCTAATTAGTGGATCATTTATTTATTAACAAAAACTGAGAATTCATCAAAATTGAACAAGGCCACGACACAACAACTACAGCCTACAGGTACTCGACCACTCTATATTATATTAATTATTTAACCCCTACCTAGCAGTCTCAGGCATCATCATGCGCCAGTAATAAGTCAGCCCGGCTGGGATTGCACCGATCATCAGTATCAGTCTCCAAGCCAAGTCCACCACTTCCGGCGAGAGGCGATCCGGATGACCAGAGGCGCGGTTGAATATGGCACACGTGACCATGGTGACAGTGGAACTCACCAGGATACCGAAGCCCTGCATGGAGAAAACTGAGGCAATGAAAGCCCCCCGTGTCCTCTTGTTGGCGAACTCCGACATGATGGTCGCCGACAAGGGGTAATCCCCGCCGATCCCAACGCCCAGGGAGAACCTGAGCCAGAGGCTGAGCAGAACGCAGGTCCGGTTGGTGCCTATGGAGAAGCCACAGCCTAGGGAGCTAAAGACCATGATCATGAGGGCCAAACTGTAGGCTCTCCGGCGACCTACCAAGTCACCGAGGCGACCAAAAACAAGCTGGCTGATGACGGTGCCTACGAGAGGGATGGCCACGAGGACGGAGGTCACAACCTTAGGAAATTGGTCGCAGAAGAGGACAACAGGGGGGTTTAGTGTCATGGTTGTCATAATAGTAAACGTAACCTAGGAGTTGTATGACTGGAGGGATGCAAAAGAGATCATAAGCATCAGTGAACAAGCCCATGCCGGCGATTATAATGGCTTTGAAATGATAGTCGTGTTTTTGCCGATCCGGTCGATAACACTTTCAAGCATGCCATTGTTTACTAGCTTGCTAGTTGCTGCTCCGATGCCAGATGGATGATGGCGATCCCAACTACAGTGGTATTATTCTGCAGTCTTAGATAGGTAGTTACATTCGTTCGATTTTAATTTTTACTAAATAGCTTGAACTTAGCTTCCTAGTAACAAACAATTCTATTAATAGGTACACACAGATGTTTTGTTGGTTTGGATGTGGGACGGACAGAATTGATGGGATAACCGATAATAATAAGAAAGAATCCATACTGGTTGATAATTGGGTGGGAAAATTAGCAGGGAGTTTTGTTGACAAAGACAAATAAAATGTTTGTGTTTGAAAAGATTACAAATGACATCCAATTGTTCGGTATTTCTTCACCTAGTGAAGGCGCCGACTGAAGTTCTCATTTGTGAGAGAGTTAGGTCTCTTTTTGGCTGCCTTAAGGAACACTGTTCCTGTGGAGGAAGCAACTCCTTCTTGTCAGCAGTTCAGCTCACATCGGGTGGAGCTTTCCTATAGGACTGGTGGTTTGAGCTAGTCTATATTTGTTCACTAAAGAAACAGTCTTTCCTTTAGATAGTGTAGCTGGGGTAGGAAATTAGGGGATAAAGGGTGAGTTACTATTCGGAACTAGGGGAGGTTTTTGCAAAGTAAAATTGAAAGCGGACGAGCAGCTTTACCTAGATAGAAACCTTTAATCTTTTGTCTGTGAGCTCTCTTTGTTTTCTGTTTTCTTCTTGCAGGACTTATCAACTGTTGAGCAAGCCGTGGTGATGGATTTGAGAACAGAGCAATGCTGGGCGCAAGAAGTTACGGGGTTGATACAGAATTCTGACTCCAAGGTAGAAAAGGGGGCAGTGCAGCTTGAGGAGGCGGATGTCCAGGTGAGTAAAGAGGAGGGGGAACGACGTTTACTGGGGAAATTTTATGAAGAAAAAAAGATGGGTTTCTTGGGCATGAAAAATACAATGGAGAAAATCTTGTCGATTCAAAAAAGCGTTGTGGTCTGCGAGTTGGGATTTAACTTCTTCCAATTCCTTTTTGCTTCACGGGTGGAGAGGAACAAAGTACTGGCTGGAAGAGGGTGGACTTTTGATGGACAATATTTAGTTTTGAGAGAATGGTCTGAAGAAGTATGTAGCAGAGACAGAGAGTTCCATTGGGTGGCTGTTTATGTTCAATTTTGGAATTTACCACCTCACTGGGTAACACGGGAAGCTGGTTTTAAGATAGGCAAACTCTTTCCACAAGTGTTGGATGTTATCGTTCCTGAAGGAGGTAGCACCAATGGAAGATATATTAAAGCTCTGGTCTACATGGATTTGGAACAACCCCTCATCCGTGGGGTAAATGTTAATCTAAAGGAGAAAATGACTTGGTTAAGTTTCAAGGACGAGTTTTTACCTAACTTTTGTGTATACTGCAGGCGTGTGGGTCATCTGGAGAAAAGGTGTGAAAAACTCAATAACGACCAGGAAAAACAGCAACTTAACAAGGGTCAATATGGGGATTGGATTCAGGTAGGAGCTGGGAATTCAAGAGCTAAGGAGTCAGGGAGATTTGGGGCAGAGAGAAGGAGTTGGAGTGAACATAGGGATGAAAACTCAGAAACTGGCAAGGCAACATGAGAAAGGCAAGGGTGTGGTTGATTCTTCAGGTGATGTGCCAAAAATTCAAACAAAAGGTGAGTCCGGTTCGTGTGATGAAGAAACTGGTATTCAGGCAGTAAAAATTGTTGAAGTGGAATGGGTGAATAAAGAGGTATGCAGCAGCAATCAATCTAGTGATAGGGCTGAAATGGAAGAGGGGCAGAAACTAAGTGTAGCGGCTGAGGTTGAAATAGGGCAAACACAAAACTATTTGATGGATATGGAGTTGATGAACGTTCCTATCCAGCAAGAGCTTTTTGTTACACAACAAATGGTTGTTAGAAATAGAAAATTGCCTTTGAGTATTGTAAGAGGGGAAGAAAACATGAAGAGCCAACATTTTAGCAAATGGAAAAGGTCGGGGAGGAGGTTAAGGTCAATAGAAAATGAGCAACAACAGCCACAAAATGTTCCTGTCCAGATTGGTGAAAAAAGAAGATGGCATTTAGTCGATGAGGACGATGGTTCACAGGAAGAGCTTGAACATTCTTCGAAGAAGATGAGAGAAATTGGTTTTGAAGTAGGTCAATCCTCTAGGGTGAATGGGACTAGCCCAAGGGGGTCCCAAGCAACCTTATGAAGGTATGTGTGTGGAGTTGCCGAGAGTTGGGTGGATCCTCGACAATTTCCCAATTGAGGGAGACCATTAACTCCCATCACCCGGATGTAGTGTGTTTATTAGAAACTAAGCAACAAAAAAAATGTATTGAGAAAGTGTGTAGGTGGTTGCATTTTGACCAAAGGTGGAGCTATGTAGATCCGGATGGAACAAAAGGAGGTATTTTACTTTGTTGGTCTGAAAATATTGTGGTAAATCAACTGATTAGCAACAACTTTTGTGTGCAAATGCAATGTCAAATAAATGGTGATCCTTTGAAATGTTGGTATGTTTTTGTTTATGCATGTGTAGATAGAAGGAGTGGAGAAAATCAATGGCAATTTCTAGAAAATGAGAGGGAAAAATGGGGGAGTGGTGGATTTTGGGAGGGGATTTTAATGACATATCATTTCCTTGGGAGAAAAGAGAGGGCAAGACTAGATCTGAAGTGAGTTGTTTACCTTTTAGGAATTTTGTAAGGAGAATGAAAATGGTAGATATTGGTTTTGTGGGATATCCATTTACTTGGTCTAATAACCGAGAGGGAGAGGGTTTTGTGGAGGAGAGGTTGGATAGAATATTTGGGGCGCCAAAATGGCAACTCACTTTCATCAAGCTAAAGTATTACATTGTACTAAACAAACCTTGGATCATCATTTGCTTATGTTAATCTCGGATCCTCAACAACAAAAAGGAAGGAAAATGTTTATTTTTGACAAAAGATGGATTAATAAAGAGGAGATGATGGAAAGAGTAAGTGTGGCTTGGAATAAACCACAATGGGGCAATGACCAATATGTAGTCACTTCCAAGATTGCACATTGTCAAGCAGAATTTCAGCTTTGGAATGCTACTAATGACAACGATTCAGCCAAGAGAATCAAGAGGATCAAAGAACAAATGGAGGGGTTGAGTCATGAGGGAGGAAATAGAGACCGGAGTCGATAGGGAGAATTAAGTATTCAATTACATCAGGCATACAAGGAGGAAGAAGAATTTTGGCAACAAAAATCCAGAAATATGTGGTTGAAAGAAGGGGATAAAAATTCCAAGTTTTTTCATGCAACAACTATCCAAAGGAGAAAGGTGAATGCTATTGAGAGACTACAAGCAACTAGTGGAAGAATACTTGAGTCCAAGCTGGAGGTTCAACGGGAAGTTTTGGATTACTTTGAGAATCTCTATACATCAAGCAATCCATCATTGGATAGGTACATTCTTGAAGGCATGCCTAGATCCATCACCACGAACATGAACAAGCGCTTGATGAGGCCAGTGGAGGAAGGCGAAATCAAGAAAGCTCTCTTGCAAATGCACCCAACCAAATCTCCTGGACTGGACACTATGACTCCAATCTTTTTCCAAAAGTATTGGCATTTGGTTGGAGTTGATATTTGCAATGCTGTCAATGACTTTTTTACCCATAGTAAAATGTTGAGGAAATTAAACCACACATTGATTATATTGATTCCTAGGTACAAATGCCTATTTCTGTATCTCAATATAGGCCTATTAGTTTATGTAATGTGATTTATAAAATCATATCCAAAATTTTTTCTGAACGACTCAAACTTTGTCTTTATAAATGTATAAGCCCAAACCAATCAGCTTTCATACCAAGGAGACAAATTCTTGATAATGTGGTCCTAGCTCATGAATGTATTCATGCTTTAAATTCAATGAGATCAGGAAAGAAAGGTTTCATGGCAATGAAAATTGATATGGCCAAAGCATATGATAAGGTTGAGTGGCAATTTTTAGAGTTAGTTATGAGGAAGATGGGTTTTGATAGGAAATCTATTGGGTGGATTATGCAGTGTATTAGTACTTCTTCCATGTCAATTAACATTAATGGGGAATCTTGCAGTTTTTTTCATCCGTCAAGAGGCATTAGACATAGGGACCCTATTTTGCCTTACTTGTTTCTTATTTTGTCAGAAGCTTTATCTAATCTTATTAAGCAAGCAAGTGTGAGGGGGGATTATAAAGGTATGAACGCTAGTAAGAAGGGACCTATAATTACCCATTTATTTTTTGCCGATGATTTTTTGTTATTCTGTGAGGCAGAGTCAAAACAGGCATAATAGTTGCAAACAATCTTCAATACTTATAGCAAAAGCTCAGGACAACTCATCAATATCGAGAAATCATCGGTATTTTTCAGTCATAATGTCAAGAAGGAACACAAAATCCATATTTGTCAACTGTTGGAAGCAGTGAGAGAACAGCACAAGGCCAAGTACTTGGGATTACCGATGAGAATTGGGAGATCCAAAAAAGAGGTATTCAACTTTGTAATTGAAAATGTTCAGAGAAGAGTGGAAAATTGGAAAAATAGGTTCTTGAGCATGGCTGGGAAAGAAGTGCTGATTAAAGCGGTGATTAATGCACTTCCAACTTATGTTATGAGTTGCTTTAAGTTACCAGTGGGAATATGTAAAGAAGTTAGTAGACTCTTGACTAACTTTTGGTGAGGGGCGCAAAATGAGGGAAAGCAGAAAATTCATTGGAAGGCATGGAGAGAATTGACGAGAGGTAAGGGGGAAGGGGGAATGGGCTTTCAAGATTTTCAGAAGTTTAATGATGCATTATTAGCTAAACAACTTTGGAAAGTCTTGACACAACCGAAGTTGTTGATGAGTAAAATTCTAAAAGGCAAATATTTTTCTCAAATGGGGATGATGAACATGGAATTAAAAAGAAATGCATATTGGCTATGGAAGGGGTGAATGGGAGCAAGACATGTCATAAAAATGGGAATAAGATATCAAGTGGGGGATGGGAAGACAATTCGGGTGTGGGAGTCGCCTTGGATCCCTAGCAGATAGAATTTTTACCTTAGGTGTAATCAGCCAAATCAACAGCTAGTGCGATGGGTAAATGAGCTGTTAACTGCAGATAGCATAGCTTGGAATATCCAAATAATTTCCCGACTTTTTCCTCAGCAGGATGCACATGATATTTTGCAACTTTCATTGGATGCTCCAGGTAGTAGAGATCAATTGATTTGGCAATTCAGTTCAGATGCAAAGTATACGGTTAAATCAGCTTACACTCAGTTGGCAAAGATCGGTTCGGAGCAGGAACAACAACCAGAGAGTAGCAACTACCGAAGCAAAAGGCAGAATATGTGGAAGCAAACTTGGAAATTGAAAGTGAAGAGGAAACTGAGGCATTTTGTTTGGAGGTGTTGTCATGATATAATGCCAATTAATGTTAAGTTGTAAAAAAGAAGAATCATGGTGGAATCCAATTGTCCAATGTGTGGAGAGAGGGAAGAGAGTTTGGAACATCTTATGTTCACTTGCATTAGAGCGCAGAATATTTGGAAATTGGCTCCGGTATCATGGCATTACTCACAACAATATGGAATTAAATTCATAAAGTGGTGGCAAGATATATGTTCCATAACTCCAGAAAAATATTGGGAAGATTGATAAGTTGTTAATTCGTTATATTTTTAGTTACTAATTCCCTTATATTTTGATTTTATTTGAGTTTAATTGGAAAGAATTGGGAAAGTTTTGATTATTTCAAGTTTTAGAAAGCTTTAAATTGATTTCTATTAAATTTAAGTATTTTGCAATTTTGTAGGAAGGAACTGCTTACCAACTGCTTGGAGGAAGATAAGGCTTGGAGAAAGATAAGGATTGGAGGAAAGATTGTTTCCGTGTCAAAAGAAAAGTCACGATTTTATTGGAGAAAAGTAAGTCTTTCATGCCTATGCCATGGCATGTAATTTTGAGTGCCATGGCATTGCATACTTCATGGCGAAAGGAGGCTTGGACAGAAGATTTTAACCACCGCGGCGCTTATTTCAGTGCTGCGGCGGTTCGCTTATAAATTTCTTTCCAATGCCATGGCATGTAATTTTCAATGCCATGGCATAACGAACTTTATGGTGGAAGGACGTTGGATAGAGAGAGTTTTAACCATAGCATTGAGTAGTTGGCAGACTTACGGAAAAGGAGAAGATTATCCAATTACGCAATCAAATCATATCATTCAAGATCAGCCAAAAGAGTTTCACACGCTACAAAACTCCTACTCTTTAGGGACCAGAACAAGGATAAGGAGAGAGAGAGCCGCATCCTTGAGGGGGATTCTTCCTGGACGGAAAAAAAGGGGTTCCTTCCTGGAGAGAAAAAGAAGAACCTGCCGCAATTCTTTCCTGGATGATCAACGGCCGAAGGAGACAAAAGCTGCACGGGATGGACAAAAACAGTAGCACTCTTTTGATTTTTCTTGTATTTTCCTTAACTATGTCTAGCTAAATTTTACTTTTCAACTAAGGATTATAAGGTTTGATTTCAATTAATTGTGAGATTTCAGTTTTTCATCGGATTCTTTGATTTTGAATATTATATATTCTTTGCAATAAATTTATTATTGTTTTGAATGTTAAACAAATCAGGCTTGTTGTTTAATAGTTAAATACAATAATCAGTTAATTAGAATAAATTCATGTAATTGTTCTAAAGTAGTGACAAATAGCAAATTCGAAAGGTAATCAACGCCTAAGATTTATGCTATAGAAATATATATTCTAGCTTAAATAAACTAGGTCGACTTCTGAGTTTATTGGCTAGAGATTGGGTCTCTATAGTTCTTAATGCAATTAACGGATATAATTCATAGATCGTTATCGAAGATTATGTCTGTTAATTAGGGAAATAACCTATAGGTCGTATTACGAAAGTTATCAACAATTTTAGAGATTGGTTGTTATAGGACGGATCCTTAACGACTATAACTAATCTATTTGAAATGCAAAGAATTATCTTTTAAATCGATGATCAATTAAGAGAATCAACACCGAAATAAATCCTTGGTTGAAAGCTTTTATTGAATTAAATTTATCTTTTATTTATTTTCTTGTTTATTGTCTAAGAATTATTTGTTTAATTAGTTAAAAATCTCCAAACCCCCGTTTGTTACTAAGAAACAGGTTTTAACCAATCTCTGTGGATTCGACCATACTCACCGCTACTACAAGTTCCGGTCTAGAGAAGGTTTATTTTTGGTTGGATTCGACACCCACCAAAGATCAAGCACAGCTTACTATCTACATACTTTGGATGATTTGGAATAGTAGGAATCTGTGGGTCTTTGAGAGAGAATGGATGGAGGATAGGAAGGTGGTAGCATTAGCCATTGAGGCGTGGATGGAATATCAGTATGCCAATAGTTTTGAGTCTATACGGGGAAAGGAATAGTTATTTTGAGTAGTTAGGGGATGGAACATAGCAAAAAATCAAGTGATATGACTAACCCTTTTTTGTTTTGGATACTATGGTTAGATTTAGCACTTGATTTTTATGTTATGTTATTTTTGTGGGAATTAGGTAGTTGAAAAGTAGTGTTAAAGGGTTGACAGTTTGTCAAGTAGTCTTAGCCAATATCTGTGCTAAGAAGAGTTCACTTTGGTGAACATTATTGTATTAATTAACTTTCAAAAGTTAATATACCTATTTTTTAGAAAAAAAGAAGAAGAAGAAGAAGAAGAAGAAAAGATTACAAATGGAAGAACGGTATTATGAATTCTAAAGACTACGCGCGAAGATGGGAATAAGGACGGTCCATGTTCATAAAAGTTATCTAATTTTCAATATTAAATTTAATTGTTCCAATAAAAGTTTTTTTTATGCAGTATTAATTTTTATATATATTAGTCATTAGGAACAATTTTTTTAATTTTTTTTATTAATATTTCAATTAGTATTATTAGTATAAAGATTGTGTTACTTTTAAATTATTTTAACAAAATAATTATATAGTAGAAAAATAAATTAAAAATACTTAAACTAATAGTAGCTATATATTTATAAAAATATAAAAATTATTAAAATTTTAAGAAATTAAAAATTTATTAAAAATTTTAACCGGGGATTCCCCGCTCCTTGGATAGAATACTAAAAACTAGTATTATTTAAAAATGGGTGATAAGTTAACCTTTCTTGTTCGGGAAAATAAAATTTTTGATCTGGAATTGTAAGTCAATAAAAATGAAGTCAAGATCCTTTGCTAAAAAAGGCACGCCTATTTATGTCATGACTCTTGAAAAATGCGGTAAATGTCTAGATCCTTTGCTATTTATGTCATGACTCTTGAAAAATGCACGGTGCATGCTTTCGACTTTGGAAAATCAATTGTAAACCCATTCGTCAAATTAAAGTTTGAGAAGATATTCAGAGAAATAAGGTGGCGTTTGGTGTAATGTGTGAGTTTAGCAATGGAATGGATTTGATAAAAGGAAAGGTTTGGAATGGAATAAAATGATAATAATTATGCTGTTTGGTATTATTTTTTGTTATAAAGGAAATAGAATCAAATTTAAAATTTAATATTAATATTAATAAATTTATTAATAAATTTTAATAAATATATTATTGTTTTATATTTATATTACATTTAAGAAAAATCTTGTACTAAAAATAAGCAAAGTACACGTCAATTTGTAAAAAAAAATATTTTCTACTCGTTAGTGAAATTTGTTTTTTTTTTAAAAAAAATGTAAAATGCCCGTTGCAAATCAAAGGGGGATTTGCAACTGATTTACACATGGCGCGCATCGCGTCTGCAGCTGACAGGCGCTATTAATTGTAAATTTATTTTTTTAAAAAAAATTTAAATCAAAATGACGTCGTTTTGATTCGCTGTAGAGAAAAAAAAAATTCGTCATTTGACCAAAACCTTTCCAGACAAAAACCACCCCCATCCCGGGTTTCATCAAAACCTTTCCCCACTACTTTTATTCAATTCCCAATCATTCCAAACTTACAAACGAAACTACAAAATTTGAATCATTCCAATCCATTCCAATCTAAACCCTCAAACCAAACACCACCTAAGTTGACTAATAAATATAGTAATCAAGTGGAGTTTGTAAAGGTTCTTAAAGGAGAAAGGGGAAGAGGGCTAAAGAATTACAGATTCAATTGTAAGAAACAATTTTGAAAAGAATTGCTAGGATTTGTTTTCATTTTTCTTAAGTTGTCTGTCACTCATACATTTACAAATGAAATTGTTTTTAGGGCCCGTGCAAGCCTACTCTGTTAAATATTATTTTTTTTTTTTTTAAAAAAAACATTTGAAGTTTATTTTTAGAGTACATTATTTTCTTAATAAATATGTTTATTTTACTTTCTAAATATATAATTTTCTTTTTTTAAAAATAATTTTAAACATATTAAAATATATAAGAAATTCTTTAATTAAAATATTGGCTTTTTTTTAATTTGAAAAAATTTGTATTAAATGGTGACTCTTAAGAGCAAGATGTATTACTAAAATATGATAAGGGGCGGACCTCTTTAGGGTCCAGAGGGGGCAAGTGCCCCCCCTCCCTCTTTTTTTTTTTTTTTCTTTTTCTCCTGCGTCCAGCATCCAACAAGTCAACAAAAATCCCCTTCCCATCACAATTCACTCCATCCCCCATTTTTTTTTTATATATGTATTATAGAATGTTAGAGTTGGGAGTTCAGGCGAATTCATATACATTTTATTGTATTATGAAGTGTTTTGTAGCTTTAAGGGATGTAGTTGAGGGTGAGAAGGCCCATGCTTACCTGTTGAAATTGGGTTTTGGTTCTTATACTATTGTTGTGAATTTGCTTTTACTTCAAGTGTGGAAGAATTAGAAGTGGGCAGAAGGTGTTTGATGACGTGTGAAAGAGATATTATATCATGGAATTCTATGATAAGTGGATATGTGGTAATGTGCCATAGATTTTAAATAAAATGATTTAAATACAAGACACAATTTCTGTCCTTTCCTCCCATTTCTAAACAATTAAACTTCATCTACTTAAATTTTTTTAAAAATTTAGTGTAGAAATTTTATAGACGAAAATTATAAATATATATTTTTTATTTGTTTAATATCTATGTGTTTGCTTCTATGTGATGTAATATTTAATATTATTCTTATTAATAATATTAAACGTATTAAATTTTATTTATTTTTATAAATTAAATTTATATTTATTTCTTTATTATTTATTAGTTATTAGTGTGACCCTCCCCTGTAAAATTTCTGAATCCGCCCCTGAATATGATCACTTTTGTCTAAATAATTGAGTTTATTGCAATACTAATACATTCAAACAATTATGTGTCCATGTTATTTATTAGTCTTTCATCTCTTGATTAAAATGCTTTTAATAGTACATCTTTTAGTATAACATTGACCATATGTAGGGATGGCAAATTACCCCCGACCCGACGGGTTCCCCGAACTCGAACCCGGTCAAAACCCGATTGACCGGGTTTTTTTCGGGTTCAGGTTCGGGTTCGGGGATGGGAATGAAACCCGGGGTCGGGTTCGGGGATACCTATACCCGCCCCGACCCCGAACACGACCCCGACCCCGAACCCGAATGTTCAGGTTCGGGGAAAACCCGATCCCCGAACCCGAAAAAAACCCGACACCGTCCTTTATATATTTTTAATATTATTTCATGTTTTAATTTTTATATTTAGTATTTGTCACTTGTAAATATGTAGCAAAGTTGATTTAGAAAAAAAAATACCACTTGAAATTAAGAACTTCATTTATCCATTTTTTATTTATGTCTATTTACTCATTCTAATTATACTTTTGCCACAAGCTATTACTTCTATTCACCCCCAACAAATATGCAACATAATATTTCCTTGCCACTCGTGTTTGTAAAATAAATAATTGAGCATATCAACATAATTTTTATTTAATAGTGGATTCTCTTTGTTTAAACAAAAAGAAATTAAAAATAAATTCTTTTTTTTAGGGGAACATAAAGAATAAGTATAATTATTTTTTAGTACAATTAACTAATTATAAAAAATTTAGTTTTTGCTTTTGTACTCTATTTTACTTCAAAAAGAAAGGAACTTCCTTCTAATAGTACAAAGATTATGCTTTAGTTATTTGTCTTGTAACCTTCCAATGAACCACTTATAATGTAATGATGTTAAGAAAATAATTAATAAGCATTTTATATGTCATAACTATGCTTTGCAAGTCTAATTAACTATTTGAGATTGTAAGCTATGAGTTATAATTCATACATTTATACATACATATTAAGTCATCATTAAATTCATAACTCATAGAGTGTATGATTCATCATCCATACAAATTACATTGAGTTATATTTATACATATAAGAAGTGTTATATATATATATATATATATATATATATATATATATATATATATATATATATATATAAATATAAGATGATGGAGCTACTTAAGTAAATGCTATTGTTTTGAGCATTTGACCAATTGATTTGTATTACTATTACATATGACATGTATTATATTAGTTTTACTCATATATTAGAATTGATTGAATATAATATAAGAATTGAAGAAATGAACATGTTTATAATTTTAAATGAAATAAAGTTAAATAATAAGCAAAATGTTGTTCTATATAGTGACACCATTTTTACTTTTAATAATCTTTGTGACATTGTATATGGTCATAGTGTTTCATATACACTAATCTTAAAAACTTTATAAATTTTTTCATTAAATTATTGCTTCTTTTTTTTTCATCAAATTGTTGCTTCATATTTATTTATATGTACTTTATCAAAATATATATAAGATTATGGAGCTAATTAACTAAATGTTAGTGTTTTGAGCATTTGACCAATTGATTTGTATTGCTAGTACATATGACATGTATTTATATTAGTTTTACTCATATATTAGAATTGATTAAATATAATATAAGAATTGAATAAATGAACATATTTATAATTTTGAATGAAATAAACTTAAACAACAAACAAAATGTTTTTCTATATAGTGACACTATTTTGTACTTTTAATAATCTTGGTGACATTGTATATTTCCATAAAACAACCATTAGATAATAGATGTTGATGCTTCAACTTGTAAGAAAACGCTGAAGCATTTGAATGTCCTTTATTAAAAGATATATAATCCTAGTGTTTCATATATACTAATCTTAAAAACTTTATTAATTTTTTCATTAAATTATTGCTTTTTTCCAATTAAATTCTTTCATATATTGTTTAGTTTTATTGAATTGTTAAATAAGTCAAATATTTATAACTAATAAGTTTGATTTGATAATTGTAATATAATGGCATTAGTGTAGTAATTGAGATATTAAAATAGTAACAATAATATTATTACATTACATCATACAAGGAAATTTTTTTTTATTAAAAAATGTAAAAATTATTGAAAAATAAGGTAAATATATGAAAAAAATAAAATTGTTTCACATGTTCGGGTTTCGGGATCGGGTTTCGGGGGGTTGGGGTTCGGGTTTCGGGGTTCGGGGTTCGGGGTTCGGGTACCCGCGAGGAACCCGAAACCCGATCGGGGTCGGGTATGGGACTTGAAAGTAAAACCCGATCGGGTTCGGGTTCGGGTTCGGGTATAGCAAACCCGACCCCGAACCCGGAAATTGCCATTCCTAACCATATGAAATACATGTTTCTATCAATAAAATTTTAAAAGAAAAATATATTATTTTACAGGAATTATAGATGAGATTAAATTTGAATTTTGAGTATAGTTTTTATCATTTTAAGTGTATGAAATACTCAAATATAAAATATTTTTTAGTATAAAATGAATGAATTTATGTTTGGCCTTTAGAGAAGTTTCATTATACGTTGTCTAAAGTTAATGAAAACATTATATAAGATAAAGTTTGCTTAGTATGTATACTTTTAAATATTCATATTGAAGTTCAGTTAATTAATTGTTTGATTGACGATTGCATGCTGAAATTGAAACATATGGCAAATTTGGATATTTATGACTATTAGTTATTTATTTGATTGTTTATTTATTGTGAAATCAATTTTTGTAAACCTTTAATTAGTTTAATAAATAAAAATAATTAAAGCTAAATACTTCTACAATATTAGAAAAAACATTTGTAAATGTAGAGTATGTAGTTTTTTTCTATGAATATATATACTAATTATGTATTATCACAGTATTCATAATTTACTTGAAAAATTATAGATTACAATAACAATGACAATTAAAATGACTTCTCATAATATTTGGAAATAGTACAGGTATTTTGGATCAAAATGCTTAAATGAGAAATGGAAGCAAGTTATGTTATTTTTAGAATTTATGTCCAATATTACTTTTTAATTTATAATCACGCACAATTTTTTTTTTTTTTGTAGGAATATATGTGTGCGTGTGCGGTTGTGCGCATGTGTGTAAAAAAGTTTCTATGATATATGAATTTAAAAAAAAAATCAAATCTCCATTCATGACAAAAAGTTTGATTGATTTTAAATTTGTAACCTTTAGTTGCATTTGAAAGTGAAATTTAAATAAGTAATAATAATTTTTAACATTAAAATACTGAAAATAAGATAAATGATTTTAAAGTAAATCAATACTCGTAAAATGTTAAAAATATTTAAAATTTTATAAAATTACACTTGTATTAAAAAACAATTTGTAATTTGAGAGAAATCTAATGATTAAAGATAATTGAGATAAAAGTATAACACCGTTCTCTCTCTTTTTTTCTATAATAGAGATTTGTAAAATATATATATATATATATATGTTGAAGAGTAATCTTTAACAGATAGAATTTTTGAAACAGTAATCTTTTTTTTTTTTTTGGCGGGGGGGGAGAGGAAGAACCGCGGAAGTATTATTTTTGTATTTGAAGGGAGGAAATTATAGCTTTTGCACATAATGAGATTACCTGTTTTATACGTTGACTGAGTAATTAAGGAGGGCAGAATGGAAGATCATCATGGTTTAAATATTGCACATTACAAACAAATACTCGACATTATTTGTCTATTATACTTTAATTAATTACTCTTATATAAATCTGGTACATTGGAGTTCATGCAAAACCCATCATTTTGATAAAAAGAAGTAAAACATGCATCTAACTTACGCATCGCTGGATCTTTCATTCTAAAAGAGGATAAGGGCAGAACGATAGAGCTTCCAAGCTAACCACCCCTCAATTTCGAATAGGTAATTAGATCATGGCTGTATAGAATAAGATGACCATTTGATGTCAACCCAAATTCATAAACTCAGAAATAATGCCAAAAACAGATTCATTATATTTACTGTGGAGTCATCTTCTCCACCTAACAACATACGTACTTCCCATGAAACCTAACCATGCTCATGCAAGGAAGACATGGATTTTTCTATCTTCCATCTATCTATTATCCCTAGACATTGACTAGTTCAATTATGATCCGAACTTGCAACAAGTACCAATATACAGCCCCTATGTTTTTCGTAATTGATTTTTTTTTTTTCCCATTGTTCTTGGAGATTTTTTTTTTTTGACAAGCCAAATAGGCACATTTTATTTTAGAATTTAAAGAGTCAAGGTTACAAGAAAGAACATAACAGTAGCAATCCTACTCAATGGAAAAAAACCATTGAGCCCACCAAAAAAAATGCAAGGAACTAGAGTATAGTAAGGACATAGGCTTATTTTTCCATAATTGCCAATAAGTTGTGCAGTCTAGACACTCCTGACTTTGCCAGCCTATCCGCCATACTATTTATGTCCCTCGGGATGTGGTGACCCTCCCAGTGCTTGATTTCCTCCTTCAATAGGTCTAAGTGGTTCGAGACATTTTTTAGGTGCCAAGGGGTATTATCCGGGTTCTTCAGCCATACGATTGCGTTAGCAGAGTCGCTTTCAATTACAAGAACATGGGAGCACTTCCAAGTAGACTTCGAAAACATCCAAAAAGCCTCACGGATAGCATAAAACTCGGCTTGATTTGAATCTAGAATGTTAACATGTTTAGAGAACACGGCCCTTGTTTTACCCAAATCATCTCTAAGAATTCCCCCAATTCTAGCCATGCCTGGTTTCCTGATATATAGCTGACCCATCTACATTAAACTTCATTCTACCAGGTTGGGGTCGAGACCAAGTGATACTTTCTTTCCTGCATTTGAAAACCTGCCTCACTTCTGCACTATTAGGCTGTTGGAATATGTCTGTGATAGTTGCTGAAGAAGATGGCCATTTCGCCTTGAACCAAGTGGCGAATCTAATGAAGATCAAGTCCATGAGTTGCGCGAAATCAAAGCACTTATTGTTAAACGTGACCTGATTTCTGCACAGCCATATTGACCATGTAATAACATAGAACAACAAAATCCAAGGCAGCCTTCCTTTGAAATCCGGGTAGGATTGTTGCCAACTATTGAGGAAGGTGGAGGGATCTCCCGGGCAGACCCAAGTAGTACCCCAATTTTCCAAGCACCTAGTCCATACCCTCCAGCTATTCCAACAGTCGAAAAACAAATGTTGGACAGATTCCAACTCAGAATTACAAAATGGACACATAGCAAGCTCTGAGCGAATAATGCCCCTCCTAAGCAAACAGCTTCTAACGGGGAGTTTTTGATGTATTAGTTGCCAAACAAAGACTTCCACTTTTGGTAGACCATAACCATTCCATTCAAGATTCCAAATTACTCGCCCTTGCCCTTGAGGCAACAACACAGATTTGTAGAAAGAGGAAGTGGAATACATACCATTCGGGACTCCTCGCCAAATGATCCGATCCTGGGAGTGACGGCTAGGATATTGATCCTGCAAAGTATACAACAATTCCTCCCACTATTGTTTTTCCCAATCAAGAGCATTCCTACGAAGATCGATCTTCCATTCCCAATGGCCATTCCTCCAATTCCCAAACTCAGCCACATATCCAACCTTGTCTATAGACAAAGCAAAGATTCGAGGGAAGCACGTTTTTAGTATCATACCTTCTATCCATTCATCGTGCCAGAAAACAATATTTTCTCCCTTCCCGAGCAGCGGCCTCATCCCTAAGGAAGCTACATCATAGAATTTATCAGAAGGGATGAGAGGAGCAGTGATAGCTTTCCATGAATTAGAGACAAATATGTTATTGCAAAGAGCGGGGAGGAGTCTCTTCTTGTCTAGCCCATATTTTTCCACAATAAAGTTCCGCCATAACGAATTCACCTCATTACCAAACTTCCATAACCTTTTTGATAGTAAGGCTGAGTTTTTCAAATGGAAGTCGATCATACCAAGCCCCCCAAGCCACCTAGGAGATTTTTTTGGTGTAATCTGCATCCATGCTTCAAATAGTCCAAATATTTAAACTCAGCCTAAAACTTTATGTACCTTAACATTCTTGGATTTTTATAATTGGCAAAAAAAAAAAAAAAATCTTGGAATATTGACATTGGCAAATTTGGAAAGAAAGAAAGTTTAGAAATATTACTTACACTTGACTAAATAACAATAAAAGATATTAATAATGATCTAGCGTTCGGCCAAGAGGATAATGAGCCTTTGGAAGTAAGATTCCTCGCAAGGAATTACAATTCTACTTCTGTTATGGAAACCATATTCTTCAGCAGACTTATCAAGCAACTGTTGAACCAATGGCTTCTTCAAGCAAGATATTGGAATGACAAACCTACTCATTTTACTTCCCAAGTAAACAACAAAATGCCCTTTTGGTGCTATGTTGCCGGGTTCAGGCTCAGCTTTCTTAGGCTTTTTTATAACTGGAAAAAGGTGAGAAAGACAACAAATTAACATGATTGGAAGAGATAGAAAGGAATGGAGGGCATGTTCGAATGAGAAGGGAAGCCGTATAGTATATATAGAACTTGGAAAGTGTGCCCTCTCTTCTGGATAGATAAACAAGGATATAATTGTAAATTTGTTTTCACGTATATGTAATTAAATATCTATCAAATATTACCAAATGGTGCAGGTTGCACTGGACAAGATCATTTAAAAATTTTGACCGGGCATTCCCCGCTCCTTGGATAGAGTACTAAAAACTAGTCTTATTTAAAAATGGGTGATAAGTTAACGTTTCTTGTTGGGGAAAATAAATTTTTTGATGTGGAATTGTATTAAAAAATGAAGTCATTGGCGAAATATTACCTTGTCTGTTGAAAATTTTTAAATGAATATAAATATCTATGTTTAATTAAAAGTCAAGATCCTTTTGCTAAAAAATACACGGCTATTTATGAAATGAATGACTCTTTAAATACTTTGCTATCTATGTCATGACTCTTGAAAAATGCACGGTGCATGCTTTCGACTTTGGAAAATCAATTGTAAACCCATTCGTCAAATTAAAGTTCGAGAAGATATTCAGAGAAATAAGTTCACAATTTTGAAAAGAATTGCTAGGAATTGTTTTCATTTCTCTTAAGTTGTCTGTCACTCATACATTTACAAATGAAATTGTTTTTAGGGCCTGTGCAAGCCTTTATTTATTATAAATTTTGTTAAATATTAATTTTTGTTTTTAAAAAAATTTTGATGTTTATTTTTAGGGTACATTCTTTTATTAATAAATATGTTTATTTTTCTTTCTAAATATGTAATTTTATTTTTTAAAATAATTTTAAACATATTAAAATATATAAGAAATTCTTTAATTAAAATATTGGCTTTTTTTTTAATTTGAAACAAATTGTATTAAATGGTGACTCTTAAGAGCAAGATGTATTACTAAAATATGATCACTTTTGTCTAAATAATTGAGTTTATTGCAGTACTAATACATTCTAACAATTATGTGTCCATGTTATTTATTAGTCTTTCATCTCATGATTAAAATGTTTTTAATAGCACATCTTTTAGTATAACATTGACCATATGAAATACATGTTTCTATCAAAAAAATTTTAAAAGAAAAATATATTATTACAGGAATTATAGATGAGATTAAATTTGAATTTTGAGTATAGTTTTCTATCATTTTAAGTGTATGAAATACTCAAATATAAAATATTTTTTTAGTATAAAATGAATGAATTTATGTTTGGCCTTTAGAGAAGTTTCACTTTATGTTGTCTAAAGTTAATGAAATCATTATATAAGATAAAGTTTGCTTAGTATGTATACTTTTAAATATTCATATTGAAGTTCAGTTAATTAATTGTTTGATTGACGATTGCATGCTGAAATTGAAACATATGGCAAATTTGGATATTTATGACTATTAGTTATTTATTTGATTGTTTATTTATTGTGAAATCAATTTTTGTAAACCTTTAATTAGTTTAATAAATAAAAATAATTAAAGCTAAATACTTGCACAATATTAGAAAAAAACATTTGTAAATGTAGAGTATGTAGTTTTTTTTCTATGAATATATATACTAATTATGTATGATCACAGTATTCATAATTTACTTGAATAATTATATATTACAATAACAAATGACAATTAAAATGACTTCTCATAATATTTGGAAATAGTACAGGTATTTTGGATCAAAATGCTTAAATGAGAAATGGGAAGCAAGTTATGTTATTTTTAGAATTTATGTCCAATATTACTTTTTAATTTATAATAACGCACAAAATTTTTTTTTTTTTGTAGGAATATATGTGTGCGTGTGCGGTTGTGCGCATGTGTGTAGAAAAGTTTCTATGATATATGAATTAAAAAAATAATCAAATCTCCATTCATGACAAAAAGTTTGATTGATTTTAAATTTGTAACCTTTAGTTGCATTTGAAAGTGAAATTTAAATAAGTAATAATAATTTTTAACATAAAAATACTGAAAATAATATAAATGATTTTAAAGTAAATCAATACTCGTAAAAGTGTTAAAAATATTTAAAATTTTATAAAATTACACTTGTATTAAAAAGCAACTTGTAATTTGAGAGAAATCTAATGATTAAAGATATTTGAGATAAAAGTATAACACCTTTCTCTCTCTTTTTTATGTAATAGAGATTTGTAAAAAAAATATAAATGTTAAAGAGTGTTAGAGAGTATCGTGAAAAATCAATAGAGTACTATTTCAGTCCCAAAAAATAGTCCTTGAATTTGGAACAATATTTTATTAGTTTGAGGTAAAACAAGCCCAATGCATCATTAAATGTGAAATTTTTTTTATTTTGGGTCATTCATAGTAATTATTAATAAAGGTAATATACAATCTTTTATTCAAAAGTTTACTTTTTTTTTTTGAAATAAAAAAAAAATTTAAAAGTGAATTTTTTTCAAAACAAAGGGAGCATAATAAACCTCAATCATACTATTATTTATAAAAAAATAAATTTTTGGTTGCTTGAATGCTTTGTTTATGTGCTACATTAAAAAATTATTATGACATGAAAAAAAAAATTCAATCAAAAAAATTAAGAAAGCTCATGTTGAAAAAGAGTAATAATATTTATAGTGACTTTTCATATTGACTGATGTGATAAGTATGAAAAGATGAAATTATCCCTTATTATTAAGTATTTTTTAAAGATAGTGATAAGTGAATTTTATTTTTTTATATTTGTTACATCAGTCATTATGGAAATTCACTATAATTAGTAGCTTTGAAAAAGTATAAGAGATTGAATTCCAAGTAAATAAAGAAAATCTTTGAATTGATTGATCAATCAAGATACCTGATTACATTGAAACGTGGGTTGACCAAGGACTTTTACTAATGTGTGAAATATGGATTGATTAATTATTTATTCGAAATAGTAGATAGTGAAATGAGCAAACGTATGTAAATTTGTGTGAAATCTATTAATCAGAATATTTGCCATAATATATGTCGTTGTTGATAACTATCACTATCTAATTCCTCTATTTACTAAAATGTCCATATTTTAGGTAGGAATGCAATCTATGACTTGTTCACATCTGACGTTCTAACTTTTGAACTTTTCTACATTAACTTTTGAACTTTTCTACATTAACTAGTGTTCTACCCATGCACAGATCACGGTATTATTAAGAAAATAGAACTATAGATTAAAATTAAAACTTTTTATTTTTTATGAAAAAGTATTATTATATTATGTTAATTTTTTAAATAATACAAATAATAATAAATTTAGTTTAGAAATTTATGTTTACATTTAAATAATATGATTAAAAATTAATAGAGATAATAATGTTAAATTTATATAAGGCTATTGAATTCAAATTAATGCAAATAATGAGCAGGTAATTTGTGATGGTTAGATTACTTCATCCGAGTGCTAAATTTAGTAAACATTTGCAACATAAAGAAAACAATTTTCAATTTAATGCAAATATAGATATCTGATGAAGACTACAACAATATACTTATAAACCGAAATCAATAGATCTAAATAGAGACAGCAAAAGTAAATAAAATGGTCAAAAATAATGAAAGGAGTGATGGTGTTATATTAGAAGCCTTCGCTAAAAGCTTGTTATAGATGGCTTTGACGAACATCACCATGTTGTTCACCTTCTCCTTTTGCTTTCCCTTGCTCCACTTTTGCAACTTTCACATACACTCATCAGTATCGATGCAAAAATAAAAGAAACTACATAAAAGTCATCTACTTCAGATCAAGAATAAAAAATGAAGAAAAACTTGCCATTGCTGGACTTAGCGATCATGGAGGATGAGGGTGGAGCCTTCTCCTTCTTGGGTGCTTGAAACACAATAATTTTGAAAGGAAAAAAAAGAGTACCTCAAACTCAAATTAGATACAATAGTGTGGGGAGATTAATATTCATATACCCATGAAGAAATGGACAAAGTTAATTAATAACTATCAAAAGTCATGGACAATGAATAAAGGAGGAGGGAAGGGAGGGGAGAGAACTAAAGTAGAGAGAAATTTTCATTTTTAATCATTGATAATTTACAAATTGGGAGTATAAAAATCAATAAAAATTATTATCATAACAAGGTTCACAGCCATAATTATAGATAAGGATAAAATTATATTAGAATGAAGATAACTTCTATTAGTTTTCATGTTATTCAAATTTAATTGGGGATAGTTAATATTCAAATTGAATACGTGAAATATTAAGGATGAATAATTTGGAGGAGAATTAAAATTGTACATGTGGTGATATTATAATAATACAATTAATACAGGCGGTAACAAAATAGGAATTGGACACTGTTTTATATAATATGTAATTGATTATATTATGTGTAATACAAAAGCAATTACTATAATATCAAGTAAGATTAAAAAATTTTAATGAAATTTAATTTTGATTATGTATCAATAAAAAATATTTTCTACTGGGATAGTAAATCTCAGAAACGGATGGATATTACTTGTTTCGGTAGTAGTAAAGGGGTGCCAAACCCATCGAGACTGCTTTGCTGAGTTGCAGAGGAAGATCTTCCAGATTGTCATACTTCTACGATGTCAATTGTGAGCATCCATGACCATGCTTGATTAGCTAGTAAATATATGCAAGTTTGCTAGTCTCATGCAAAAATCGGGAGAAGATAACATAATATTATCAATGATTTTTCTCAATCTCCAAAGACAGGTATGCTTCCCTAGTGAGATTAACTTTTCTTTGTTTATTACTTAGTTGATTATCAAATATTAGATAGAACTTGAAGATGCTCATTAATTAAATTTCGGCTAATGATATTTATTAACGTGTGACATATTAATTAGTTATTTACGAATTAAAAATATTAAGGAGTGGAATTAGAGATTGTCATTAAATTTTTTAGTTCACAACATGACTATTGTCAATTTTATATACACACACAAGTATAATAGGAAGATAGAAAGTAAATACGGGATATTGTTTTAATAAAGAAATTGCAAACATTAATAGAATAGAAACAAACTGATGATAGAGTTTAATCTGTATATATTTTTTGTTAATATTTTCTCCAATATTTGGTTGATTCTAGGATGAAGTTAATTGATTTGATTGTGTTTTGTGTTTTAGATGATGAAAGTAGATGTTTGAAAAAAAAAAAGGATTTAAAAGCAGAATTTTGTGAAAAAATGTGACTAGAAAGTTCGGTAAATTTGGTATTTTTCTATTTTTCTTTTTGGTTATTTGTTTTAGTTATTTGCCAGTTTTATTTTTATTTTCAATTGTTTCAAAACTTAGAATTGCACTTTTGGTTCTCTTAATTAGGATTCGGCCTAATCTACTTCGTACTGTTTCAAATTTAATTTGTAATCACTAAAAACCAGTGATTAATTGTGAGGGTTTTGACAAACCCGTCACAAACATATATCATCAATTAAGTTAATTAGCATCATATTATTAATCAAACCAAATTTAAACGTTTGTAATATTTTTATAACTATTGGAGCTGTGTTAGTGGCTACAAGCAAATGTCACTAATTAATATAAACACTTGTTATAATATTATTATAAACATATCATTGGGGTTTCTTCTAGACTATGGGAAAACTGCTCTAAATCCAACTAGTTACCTCAGAAATGTTTCATTAATTAAACAGTAGAAAATTTATTTTAGAAGTTTAGAAGTACATATAAATTTTTCTGAAATACATCCAAAATTTTATTATCATTATTATTTGAAATCTAAATAAAAGCTTGCTACTTCAAAGATAAAATACTACCCACAACCCAGCACCCAAACAATTTTTCAACAAACCTTTGACAGATCTTAAATGTAGGTGGATTCTTTAACTACATATCACTGGAGATTGAAGTAATTTTGCTAGTTTCTTAGTGGTATTATGGAGATAGAAGTAATGTTGCTAATTTCTTAGTGGTGAAACCAGACCACTGCTGAAAAAACAAAATAAAAACAAAATGGACCTAACCAGGTTTAAGTAGATAAACCGACCGAAGCTAAACCGACCTAACCAGGTTTAATTAAATGTATGTTTATAACAAAATTAATTTGAATATCAAAATATATATTAATTAAATGTATATCTATAACAAAATTTATTTGAATATAAAAAAATCCAAATAATAATAGGTGCCCTCATGTGAAGTAATTCTTTGTCACCTTTTACCCTTTTCTTCTCCAAAATTTTTCCAGTGGGTATATTTATAAATGATTTTCCTCTTGTCTGAGCAAACAATTTTACCCTTCTCAGCTTACATGTGTATTTCATCAATGAATTGAAATAATGCTATTAATTTTAGTTCAGTACATACAAAAATTGTGAATTTCTCCCTTTACCTCCTCATAAAATATTCTGGGAAATTTATATTGAATTCACCTGTAGCCAAACAAAGTCACAATTTTTTTTTTTCAGTTACGTAGAATATTATAATGTCAACTAAGAAATATTTGCCTTTCTTTTTTTGGGTACTCGAAGATAGTAGAATCCTCCATGCGTTGTCCTCTAGGGCCTCGATCGATCCATGATCTCCTGGCTTTGAATTATTTTGGTTCGAAATCAACTGATGTATAAATTCATTTCACCGTAAAAAAAATAATTTTCTGGATGTAAAATTAATTAAGACTATACCATACATGTTTGCATTTCACTATCATAATCTAACCACTAAAAATACCGATATTTCAAATTTCATTTTTCTTTATGCAACTGGATATTCATTAAATCTCGTCATATATTTTTTTTCTTTTTCCATTTTTGTTAGAAGGAAGGGAGTGTATAAATAATGAAAAAAGCAATATCTTTAAAACTTATCAATATTCGATTCTGAAAATCTTATCACCATGTATGTATAGGACAATACCTGGCATACATTTTACCAGGTCCATTACAATAGTTGGAAGCCCTCAACTTGCGTTTCGTGAGCTTTTGTGGCCCTTAGATTTCCATGCATGCATTGATAGTTTGGTAGTTTGGTGATCAGAGAAGATCGTGATGCCCATTTCACAAATCATGTCATAGTCAAGAGCATGTAAAAAAGTGATGATCAGATATTATTGTGGAATGTACACTTGTTAAAGAGGTAAAGACCAAAGAGTTCCTAACCGTATGTACCATTTAAAGGACGTGGCTGTACTTTGCAAGGTCTTGAATTGTAGGCATATTATAGCCCTATAACTAGGGGATGGAGTACACCAGTTTATCTCATCTTCAATCTGTAATAGGGCCATCCCTCCATCCCCCACCCCAATCAAGTAAAGGATTATGCACACTAGTCGTCACTGATCATACATACAACATTCCCTTCAAGATTAGCGTCACATGCACTGACTGCCGTATATCAGTTGCCAATTCTGCAGCAGTGTTAGGTAGATTGCCCTCTCAGAAATAAATTTTTAAACATGCTTCCTTTGTTGGACAAATGAAGCGGCCAATCTTTAATTCTTTTAATCGAGCATATATGTGGTTTGTTTCCTGTACAATTATGATGGCAAAATTCTTGTTCGTTTATTCAATAATATTGATTAATTTAGTCAAGCTTTCTGCATTCTCTAGTTGAAGATTTAATTATATTCTCACTATTGAAATTTTAGCCGTACTACAACCTAACATGAAGCTCTGTATCTAAATTGAGAGCTTCTGCAATGGAAGATTTCGGTGTGTGCGCCTTCAGGCACCGTATATGCAATGTAGAATGAGGCTTTTGTGGCTCACACCATGCCACTAATCCCGTATGAAAAAAATAACATTCAAACCACCTTTCATTTTATTTTGAAATCAAATTTAAAATTTAAAATTTTTACCAAAATTCTACTCAAATTGTTTTTCAAAGTTTTCTTTTCGATAGATTTTTGAGATAATGTCCAAAAAAGTCCCTCACATTATGACGAATGAGCTTTTTAGTCGCTCACAAAAAAAATGAGACCAAATAGTTCTTAACATTACATATGTGAACCATTTTCGTCCTCCGTAACAGATCCGTTTGATTTTCCGTCAAATGAGGTCACGTGCACTACACGTGACCTTTTAACAAGGGTAAAAATGGAATCCAAAGAACTTAACCCTACCAATTTTATCTTTTTCACCATTTACAGTGGTCCCCTCAACCCACCCCTCTCTTCTCTCTGAACCCTAAATCGTCGCCATCGTCGCCGTCGTCGCCATCCCCGCCATCTCCACCTTCCGGCATCGTCCCGATTCACCACACACAAAGCCACCGCAGAACCCTACAATTCCCGTCGCCACATCCCCACCGCAAAACCCTACACCGGCATTGAAGGCATCAACAATGGCGGCAAAAACAGAGGACCGTTGGTCCAAAAGGGCAGAGATGTCCCCATTGCTAATGGGCCTATTTGGGTTCCTCTGAATGAGGCTCAAAGGCTGGATTTTTATTTGTTTCTCTGGCGAGTGCACGCGTCTGAATATCGAGAGCCTGTAGGAAGGAACAAGGAAATCCTTTCTTAAATTACATAGTATTACTTAGTTTCCTAATTGTTAATGTATATGGTGATTTCCGATCTGAAAGGGTTTGGGATTTTGGTTCTTTGTTCGACGCAACAACCCTCCAAAATCTAAACAACGCTACTTACGTTATATATATCAAGAGCAGTAATGATGGAATAATTCATGCGATTAACAATCATGTGGAGGAAATACAAGAAATTGGGTTCGGGGTCCTACGGCACGGTGCATTTAGCCGCGGCTGATGATTCCTTCTTCTTGTCACCACCATCGTTCGCAGCAATGAAGTCGGCGGAGTTGGAGAATTCTGTCACTTTACAGAGAGAAGCTCAGTTCTTGAAGGAATTTAGGGGCAACCCCTACATTGTTCAGGGCTACGGAGAAGACGTCAGCTTGGAAGAAAATGGAGAACGTTTTTACAATCTTTTGATGGAGTATGCTTCCGGAGGGACTCTTGACGAATTGATTGATAGGTACAAAGACGCTATGCCAGAATCCCATGTGGCCAGTTACCGCAGAACCCTAAAAAGATAAAATTGGTAGGGTTAAGTTCTTTGGATTCCATTTTTACCCTTGTTAAAAGGTCACTGTAGTGCACGTGACCTCATTTGACGGAAAATCAAACGGATCTGTTACGGAGGACAAAAATGGTTCACATATGTAATGTTAAGGACTATTTGGTCTCATTTTTTTTGTGAGGGACTAAAAAGCTCATTCGTCATAATGTGAGGGACCTTTTTGGACATTATCTCTAGATTTTTTTTTAAACTTTCCCCTCGATATACTTTTTCTCACATAAAACTTCCTCCAAAATTTTCTTATTTCCCAATAAAAAATTTTCTAGAAAAAAACCTGAAACCAAAATAGCATTAGAATGTGAATATATTTGGTTCTTTTGTAGATTTTCAAATTCATTTTATGATTCTACTAACTCCATCCCAAAAACAGACTCCAACCTCAAAAAAGAAAAAAAAAAAAATTTGTCCCACACTCTTAAAAAAAAAGTGACCACTCTTAATGTGAAATTCACATATTATCCTTATTAATAATGATAATGCATGACCAAAATTAAAAAGTAAGGAAAAAATGTATAAGTATACACTTAATTATGCATTAAGTGTATTGTATCTTTTAATTTAAAAATTTTGTATCAAATCAAAAGCGAACTCATTTTTGCGATAGAAAAAGTACTTCATTTTGTTTTCTAGTGCATTTGATTGTTACCTTTTTGTGTTTATAGAGCACTATTTGTTGGTTAGTATCCTTATATTTGTTAATTATTTTGTTAAAAATTATACATTTAATAGTATATTAATAATAGATAAAAAAAAAAAGAAGTAAAACTTAACCTATGCCGCCCATAGGTATATTGGTTTATAATAAAGAAGCGGTAAGTAGGATATCATTCCCACAAGAACTCTAATAGGCACTAGCTACTTAAGATGCTATTATTATTGGCAACTTATTATCAAATAATAACCAAAATTTAAATTAACAGCAAATAAAATAAATAATTCCAGCAACACAACAAGGTAGAAGTTAATAAAAAAAGTGCAGAAAATTAAGTTTACTGGAGGATAGGGTCTAGGAATCCACTCTAATTGACTTATTTCAATAATCAACTATCTCCTTACCTACCTATATAGGATACTGTGAATGTTAGTTGAATCTCGGATCTCCTACGGTATCCCAAAGTCTCTCCCAAGGTCAAAATGAGATCCTTCCATAATAAAAAACACACCAGTATCTCTATAGGTACCTAGATTTCAAAGACGTTAGGTCTAGGTGTAGCATTTGGCTACCCACACCTTGAAAGTATGTTTCCAGCCCATGTGCTACTCTTTCCGGAGCTAATCCTACCATCCTATATCTGGGTTTGATAAAACTCTCATACACCTCATCACTAGAAAAAAAAAAAAAAACCCTTATAATAACACTTGTTATATAGTATTTTTATGAAAATGCTTTTATAGTTTTTAATTAAGGCATTTGACTTTACATTCTAAATCTACTATATGTAGTGACAATCATTATAAGGCATTTTTTTTTAAAATGTCACTATATATTATGGTTGGACTCCTATTAAGTCATTTAGATTTTAATATAACCCATTTATTTAATATGGGCAAATATTTTTTTATAAACTTATCACTGTCACCAATTACCTTCTAATTTCCTTTTATTCACTGTTGTGCTCCACCATCTGTCGACATTACTACTGCAGCCACCACAGTTGTTTACATCATGATTTTCATCTTTTCAATCTCCAAAAGTGAGGAGAAAACCTCCTTATTTTGTCTCTCAATCCTCATATAAAACCCTAAATCTCCAAAAATTTATGCTTCCTACGCTTTGTATCGGACAATATCTTATCACCATGTATGTATAGGACAATATCTAGCATACATTTTACCAGGTCCATTACAATAGTTGGAAGCCCTCAACTTGCGTTTTGTGAGCTTTTGTGGCCCTTAGATTTCCATGCATGCATTGATAGTTTGGTAGTTTGGTGATGAGAGAAGATCGTGCTGCACATTTCACAACTCATGTCATAGTCAAGAGCATGTAAAAAAGTGATGATCAGAAATTATTGTGGAATACACATTTGTTAAAGAGGTAAAGACCAAAGAGTTCATAACCGTATGTACCATTTGGAGGGCGTGGTTGTACTTTGCAAGGCCTTGACTTGTAGGCATATTATAGCCCTATAATTAGGGGATGGAGTACTCCAGCTTATCTCATCTTCAATCTATATTAGGGCCATCCCTCCATCCCCAACCCCAATCCAGTGGAGGAGTCATCACCCATCTTGCCACATTCCCTTAAATATTAACGTCACATGCACTTACAGTCGTATGTCTTCTTTTTTTTTTTTCTTTTTTTTTTCTTAAAACGATAGTTGTATTGATATTTTCAAAATAATGAACGTACACAATATTACCAAATGGTAATGATCGACTAAACTCTCAAAACGAGACTCAGACAAAGAGTAACCTGAAGTTTTCAGCTCACTCAACACATAAAAGCTAAACCTACTTTCTATATAGTGGATAGACTAACAGTTAGATTCAAAACAGTTACTCTATCAACTATATATTGAATACTTTTAAAAAAACCATCTTACGATGAACTGGCTATTCCACGCTCCTTTACCTCTTGAAATTCCCTCCATTCTACCATTGCCAGTTCTACATCCACTCTCTTCTCTCTCCATTCCTTTCTGAAAATCCATAGGTTCCTAGATTTCCAAATTATCCATAATAGGAATATGACCAATTGCATCTTCTCCTGCCAATCGTCCCCCTTTAGCCCCATGCACATCTGGAACCACCAATTTTGAAAAGACTGCTCCTGCGATCCAAGCTCTTCCCACTGTACTGAGGCAATTTTCCATACTAGCTTCGCACGCCCACAATAAAGTAAAACATGTGATAGAGTTTCAAAATGTTCCCCGCACATGTTACACATAGGATCCTCTATCATGCCTCTCTTAATGAGTTGGTCCTTGGTGGGTAATAATCCATACCAACATCTCCAAATGAAGTGCTTGATCTTCCCTTTTCCAATCTCCATGTTTTTCTCCAAAGGCATCTCAGAGCACCCCTGGAATTGCTGCTCTCTGCTTTGACTGAATTCCTCATCTTATCCCTTAAAATCTCTTGGTAGGCTGATTTGACCGTGAAGCTTCCATTCTGAGTTAGATGCCAAATAAGCTTATCTCTGCCTCCTTGCTGGACTATTGGGATGGAACAGATTGACTCTATTTCCATGACATTAAATAGTTCCCCGATCAATTGCCTATTCCAATCCGATCTCTCTTGGTTCATGAGCTGACTCACCCATGTAACTTGATTCGAGTGGGCTGGTTTTTGTACCAAATCCCGTCCTTTAACATCTGGAATCCAAGGGTGATCCCAGATCCTGATAGATTTGCCATCTCCCACTTGGAATCTTGCCCTATGAAATAGAACATACCGGGTATTGAGCCAACTCTTCCACAGCCAGGATGAATTACTTTTTTAGGAGCTTTCAATAGTCCTTCTTTCGGGAAATACTTAGCCTTCTTTCGGGAAATACTTCAGCACCTTACTCACTAATAGGTTGGAATGAGTAATCATTCTCCACAGTTGCTTAGCTATCAATGCATCATTAAATATTTGGATATCCTTAAATCCAAGCCCGTCCTCCCTCCTCTTTGGGAATAGCAAGATCCTTCCACACTTTCCAATGAATTTTTTGCTTTCCCTCCACATTATCTCCCCACCAAAAGGCCCCTGTGTTTCTGACCAGGTCTTGACAAATGTTGCTAGGAAGTTTGAAGCAGCTCATGACATATGTTGGCAGGGCATCGATCACAGCTTTAATTAGAACCTCTTTGCCTGCCCAGTTGAGGAACCGGTTCTTCCACCCTTGGATCCGCTTTTGCACTACCTTGACCACATAGTCAAACACCTCCCTCTTCGACCTCCCTATATGCATAGGAAGGCCTAGGTACTTTGCATTCTTCTTTTCCTTGACCCCGTTAAGAACTTGGCAAATGGCAGCTTTATGCTCCTTGGGCATGTTGCGGCTGAAGAAAATTGATGACTTGTCCAGGTTGACTAATTGGCCCGACATTCTGCAGTACTCGTCTAGAAGAACCTTGATCATTTTAGTGTGCTTTACAGTCGTATGTCAACAGCCAACTATAGTAGCTTTGGGAAGGTTGACCCCTCAAATTGATAAGTAGCGTCATTTGTTAACTTATGACATTAGTTTGATTTAGGTGGTGTTTGGTTGGTTGGTTTAGGTGGGAATGGATTGGAATGGAATGAAAAACAATTGTTTGATTTATGAGTTTGGATTTAGATTGGAATGGATTAAACCCATGGGGGAGGGTTTTGTTGAAACCCATGGGGGGAGGTGGGTTTAGGTGGGAATGAATTGGAATTGATTAATGAGTTTCACACTTTTAATTAATGTATAATTAATATTAATTAATTTATAAATAATTAATTGATAATATTAATTAATATATAATTAATTAATTAATTACTTAAAATTAATTTAATAAATAATAATATTATTATTAATTAATTAATTAATTGAGATTAATTTAATTAATCATTCATTTACTTAATATTGAAATTTAATATTATAATTAATAATTAATTAATCTCATTCATTAATATTAATGATTATAATTAATATTAATTATATTAATGTATAATTAATTAATTAATTACTTAAAATTAAATTAATTGATAATATTTTTATTAATAATTAATTAAGATTAATTTCATTAATCATTCATTTACTTCATATTGTAATTTAATATTATAATTAATAATTAATTAATCTCATTTATTAATATTAATTATTATAATTAATATTAAGTAATATTAATTAATTTATAGTAATTAATTGATAAAAATAATTAATTTATAATTAATTAATTATTTAAAATTATTTAATCAATAATATTTTTATCAATAATTAATTAACTAATTAAGATTAATTTAATTAATCATTCAGTTACTAAATATTGTAATTTAATATTATAATTAATAATTACTTAATCTCATTCATTAATATTAATTATTATAATTAATGTATTATTAATATTAATTAATTTTAAGTAATTAATTGATAATATTAATTAATTTATAATTAATTAATTACTTAAAATTAATTTAATAATAATATTTTTATTAATAATTAAGTAATTTAATATTAGAATGAATAATTAACTAATAATAGCTAAACAGTTTTTTTCAAATTCATTCCATTACTAGAAATAATACCAAACAACATAATTACTATCATTCCATTCCATTCCAAACCTTTCATTCTATCAAATCCGTTATATTTCTAAACCCACAGGTTATACCAAACACCTCCTTTAACTTGATTATTTAATTTATAAATTCAGTTTTAATTAATTCTTTTAGAGTAATGATTGGAATAGTGACAAATTATAGTGATTTTGTAAGTGACTGACGTGGCAACCATGAAAAGATAAAATTATCCTTCATTATTTGTGTTTTGTAATGAGGATGAATGGATGATTTTGTCTTTTCATGATTGCTACATCAGTCACTATACAAAGTCACTATTATTTGTCATTATCTCTATCATTACTCATTCTTTTAATAGAATCAAACCAAATCAGACTTAATACATTCAATCACTGACTCTCACAATTTATAAATATTTTATTTAAATTGTATTTTTAATTATTTAAATCACTTCCAATTTTTTGACTTTTTACAATTTAAATAGTTAAAAAGTAATTTTACATATTCATAACAAATTTTTAATAATTAATAAAAATTGATATACATTGTAAAAATTACAAAGTTAGAAATGATAAAACACAAAATAAAAAAAAATTAGAGAGCATTTTACAAAAAAAAAAAAAAGAGTAAAAATTTAGAGTAGTAGTTGGTAAATTACTCTTCTTTTTTTTTCTTAAATTATTTTTTACCCTAAGTAAATATAAGTCATGTGATTGAATGTATTAAGTCATATTTAGTTTGTTTCTATTAGAATGACCAATTAGAATTAGAATTGTGAGTTAAAGAACCAAGTTAAAATGTTTTAAATATGAGAGACCAAATCGAAATAAAATCCTATATTGAGGAACAAATTGTGGTATTTACCCAGTGGAGGAAGCAAAAATATTATAGGGCAGAGTCACACTTATAAGAAAATTAAGTAATAAGTTTGATAAATATAAAGAAGTATAAAGGTAATGTCATACATTGTAAAAAAAAAAAAAAGAGTATAATCATACATTACAAAATCATTTTTCCAGACTTCATCTTTTGAAATAATTTCATAATGGCATCATTATCAATTGTATCAAATACATCATTGTCAATTGGATCAGTAATAAATAGATTATTATCAAATTCCATTGTTTCATCCTTACTGTGTGAGGGCCCTGAGGGAGCACTTTTATGTTTCTTTTCATTAGACAATTCTTTTTTGAAATCATCCGAAGAGGGTTCCGATCGAAGACGTTTAGATGCACTAAGCTTCTTAAAATAAAATTCCAAATTCTTTTGCATCCTATTGAAAATTCACAATATAATTTTTACTAAAAATAATTAGAACAAATAGACAAGAAAATTTCATGATTCATACTCAATAATTCGCTAAAAATCAACAACAATTATTCCTTAACTATTATCATAAACATACACCCACAACCAAGCACAAATAGAGAAGATTCTAAAAAATTGGAAAAGACAAAAAGAGATAAAGACATATCTTTAAGCAAAAAAAATGTTAATTCCAGTGTTGCTGATCTAAAGGATCAAAAGGTAACGGTGATTTGAGAGATGGACGCAGTTACAGTGGTGAAGAAGTTGAAAAAAGTGAGAAACGTGTCTGCCAAGGAGGAGAAAAAGGAGTAAAAGAAAGGACAAAGGAGAAAAAGGAGACGGGCGCAATTGGTCCGGCCAAGGAGGAGAAAAATGAGGGAAAAAACAGGACAAAGGAGAGAAAAAAAGAACAAAAAAAAAGGAAGAAAAGAAGGAAGCTCGACAATCTATATTGTTTTAAAAAGGGAATTTTAGTTTGAAAGCCAAAAGTTTTCTTGAAAATATTTTTTTCTTATTAAATATTTTTTAAATTTTTAGAATTGTGATTAACTAAAATTCAAATAAGTTTTCTTAAAAATTGTATATATAAATAGATTTAATAAATAGAATTTTTTTTTGTCTAAACAAGTGCAAGGGCAAGTTTTTAGAATATAAAGTGAAACTCTCTAAATTCAATTTTTAATATTACTATAAATAAAATTTTTGACACATGGAAGGGTCACTAGACCTTGAATAGATCCGCCCCTATATTTACCCAAAATAAATTTTCAAACATGCTTTCTTTATTAGTCAAATGAAGCGGCCATGCTTTCTTTTAATTGACCATGTATGTGGTCTTGTTTCGTATGCAATTACGCACATGAAGGCAAAATTCTTGATGGTTTACTCAGTAAGATTTGCTTAATTGAGTAAAAAATTTCTACTTTGTCTAACAAATAATGATATTTATAATAATTTTTTATAGTGACTTTTCTCAATGACTGATGTAGTAAATTTGAAAATATAAAATTATCATTTATTATTTTATATATTTTTTTAAAAAATGGTGAATAAATTTTATCTTTTTATATTTATCATATCAATTATTATAAAAAATTACTATAATTAATCACTAAAAGTAATATTACTCTTGTCTAAATGGAGGTTTAATTATATTCTCACTATTGAAATTTTTTTAGTCGCACTACATCCTAACATAAAGCTCTGTATCTAAATTGAGAGCTTCTGTAACGGAGGATTTCGGTGATGCGCCTTCATGCACCACATAAGAAATAAAACATTTAAATAAAAAATTTTATCTCATTTTAGAATTTAAATTTAAAACTTAAAATTCCTTTCAAAATTTTTCTCTTATAATTTTCAAAAATCTTCCCTAATGCACTTATTATTCTCCCTTCAAAATATTTTTCCTTATAAAAAAATTTCCACCAAACTTTTTACAAATTCCAATACAAAATTTTTTAAACAAATCCCAATTTGAACATGTTTGCATAAAAAATAATTCACAAACCCTCTTGAAAGTTACATGGGGAATCCCCTGCACAGCAGTGGAGCGGGAGATCCAGCAGTACAGGTTCATCATCACTAGCTACATCCCCTGCGCATCCAGCATCAATGCTACCACCAATTGCTATGGGGATGTCTATTACTAAAACTAAAAGGACTCAGAACATTGTCACCAAGGCAGCCCTTCAGCGATTTGCGCAATTGATTTACATAGTCAAATTTAGCCATTCAATAGGCAATAGCGCAAGTATGAAATGCCACATCCACTGATGTGGGGTTTTTTCACACCTAGTGAAGGTGTGGGGTTTTTTTGGAACTGGGCACACACAGCTCGCGCATTGGAAGTGCGACACTGTGGGCGACGCCTACCTTTTTTTTTCTTTCTTTCTTTTTTTATTTGTGCTTTACTACAGTTTTGATTGTTGACTCTATCAAGACGGTAGTAATTTTAGCTACCCCGTTATTCAACATCTGCAAGGAGCACCACAAATAATAAACAACAATAGTTAGAGACCCTACGAGCGTTCAGTTTCTTTCATCCAGTACAGTTTGCAGTGCACTAGTCGAGACGGCGTTTTCGTTCGTAAGTTGTTGTAATTTAGTCGACCCTAGTTAGACTAGCTGTCGCTTTTGTAAGCCCTTGGGACTGATTGTTTTGTCCCGCCTTAGACGAGTGTTTTGTGTTGTTTTCCTACTTTAAGCGAGCTTTTCCCTCGTGCTTGTCTTCGTGAGTTAGGTATCATCCAATACTACGAAACTTCATTAGCGTTTTTGGTTTTGTACTTTTTGCTAATTGACCACTTAATATGCCTGACGTTATTGGAAAAAAAAAAAAGGAAAAGGCAATAGTGCAAAAGTCAGCTTTTAAAATGTTCTAAATTAAAGAAATCCTTTTAAAAAATAAAAGAAAAAAATCATTTGCCCATGTGACTTCAAAAACAAAACCCTACAAAAGTTACAACCATTCTATACCAGATTTGGGTACAATAGACTAAAATACAGCTCTGGATCAGGCCTAGTTTCTCACTAATTTATGGCTAATCTCTTCCACTGCTCCAAAATGATAATTCCCCTTTTGCACAAAACTAGAATCATTAGATGACTAGTCTCTTCTAGATCTCCAAAAATTATAGTTCACCTTTTGCACAAAACTAGAATCATTAAATACATCGTTAACAAGAAGCTGATCCCCACATCCTTGGATCATAGTGAACAGAACAGAGATCACACTTGTTATCTTCATGCTACATATTAGCAATTGGTGAATCCACAAGATTTAACAATTTAGGACCTAAAGGCCAACCCAGTACGAGCGGCCATTAGTATTGTGTACAGGAGAAGAGACGGGAGAAGTCACACACCATTCATACCAAACCTGTATCAGAAAAACCAGTGATAACATCAATATATAATATCTCAACCATAGAGCTTCCTCTTTCATTCAAAAGATCCTGAAAGTTGCTAAACCTATTCCATATAAATACTAAGAAAACAAGGAATATGACTGAGATACCTTTGTAGAACCACAACAACGCCATAGATGAACTTCTAAAGGAACACCCGGTTGTATGCACACTGGAGTTCTCAATGGGAAAAAAATAGGAAACCTGATAGTAAAAGTTCAAAGAAAAATGCAATCAAAATGAGATTCCAACAATTAAAAACTTCTGTACGTAATTTCCATTATTGTAAACATGTAATATAATTTGTGGAAATATAAATGTCAGTGAAGCAAAACCTAAGAGGTCTGATTTCTATTATTTTAGCAGAAGGGTGCATAGCTCATTTTTATGTTTGCTTCATGTGGAATGAAAACTTATCTAATATTTTGAAAAAGAATTTTATGTTTGCTTCATGTGGGATGAAAACGTATCTAACGTTTTGAAAAAGAATTACAGATGGAGTAATGGATAAATTACATTTGTGTACTATAAGACGTGCACAAAAAAAAGGGGAAAAAATGATTTGCATCTTTTATTTCAGCATTTTTAGCAAACTGAAATACACTCAGCATGTGTGTTTTTGAGAAAAATTCACTATTCATTTCCATCAAAAGCAACAAAGCATTCAGTAAAGACAACTTTAAATTCCTCTAATTCATGTGCTGATACATGGGATAGGAAGCAGCTGAGAAGCAGGGAAAGGGATGGGTTGTACTTTGTGGGGGAGCTAGAGTGGGCTGAAATTATAGTGGTATGACAAGCAGATGGGTACACAAACAACAGAGGGAGGTACAGGCAGAGCGTTGAAGGAAGTTTTGGTGAGGAGTAAGCAAGGTGGGGACACTTTTGCAGGATAGGGATGCAGTAGAGTTCACCAAAAGAGAGGAGAGCACAAATAGTGGAAGTTGGGCTTTTCTTTATTCGAGTAGTAAATGCTCCTGGTAGCTGTTTAGTGGTGGCTTCAGGTGGAAGTTTTGGGAAACGCGGGGACATGGGAGCCATTGGTGTTTCAAAGGGATTGCCTTTGAAGCAGCTTGTAGTATAAATTAGTTGAAGGAAAAAGCAAGAAAAATAAGAGGAAAATGAAAAGTGGATTGGTGATTCTTTCGTTTTCGGAAACCCTAAAATACATGGATGCTGAAGTCCTTCAACTTAAAGAAAGCCAGACTTGAAGCAGTGTTTCAAACTTCAGAGTGGACTCGCCAAATGCATACATCAGAAATTTCTCAGAGACCAGTCAAGTCTTTCTATATAGAAAAAAGAGCTCAAACCAGCTGATAAATTCCGTGTAAAGATATCAGGAAAGATGAATAAGAATGGTTTCTATTCAATAATGTATGAACACAAGGAGAAATATAAAGCAAAATTTGCGATAGCCTCCTTTTTCACAGGTTACACAAACATTTGGACACAAATAGACATTGATACATACACACACAGACGTGTTCATAGGCTTGTTTGTTGGCTGTGTCAAGCAGGAGAGAGAGAGAGAGAGAGAGAGAGAGAGAGATTTGCGAAGAGACGCACATTATTAATAGCATGACAGGCAAAATACACATAAATCTGTAAGCATAAAAACCAGACTATCATACCAGCTAAACATGTTAGGTGTTGCTGTTGATGGTTCAATACCAAGGTGTATGTCTTTATAAAGTGTTGCATCAAAGTAGCCAGCAAATCCTATCAATAGCAGTATATAAGTCAGGAGATAAAAATGCCTTTTAGTTGTGGAAAGTATATGTTTAAAAACATATTCTAGGATACAAAATTCAGAAAGAAGGCGGAGAACTTAATAAATTATTAATTTGTTTGGATGAATGTAAAATCTTTTGCACAAATGTACCATTTGGTAAGCAAAATGTACACTTTCATGCCCTAAACCATAATTTGGATCCTACCAAGCTCTCTTTATGAAATTTGGATCCTAGCAAGCCATTAACTAGAACTTTACCTTCATTAAATACATGTCATGAAAAGAATTCCCAATACATGTTAAATTGTGGAATAACGCAACTCATACAATTTCCAGCACTATAATCTCAAAAAGGGTGATGCATGATTAAAATTAATTTCACAGAGCCATTTTACATGTAAAAGACGAATATAGCTTTAATTACATACCATGAACGATAGCAGATCCAGTGTCGCTGGGTATCTCAAACTGAAGCTTCTTATAACGATCATTTCTTTTATTAGTTGAATAGTCAGGATGAGTAAATGTAAAAACCTAGCGCCCAAAAAAAAATAAATGCCATCATTTCAGTACATTCAGGTCATATGCATGATAAAAGCCTGAAAAAGCCACCTTAGAATGTCTGATAGTATACGAAATGATGATTAAAGGTGCTATGGCCATATTTGTCCAACAATTTTCTGTGTCACTTATGTTTCAGTTTTCAAGCTCTGTTCATTCAATTATTTACCATCAGGGACACAACTAAGCACCTACGCCAATCGGTGAGAACTGGGCTTGGTTAGTGGTGGCCCACCCATTATGTCTCGACCACCTGCTGACCCATGAAATCTTCAGACCAGGCCAGGGAAGAAGTCCAGGACTAACCTATTCCTTTTACTTCTTGAAAGATCATTTCGTTAGTAGTAAGATCAGTTGGATAAGAAATTTGGGAGTTCCAGAGTCCTACCAGGGAACTAAAGAGAAGAAGCTTTTCTACAAATGTGTTAGGTTTTGGATATGCACATGAAAAGTTTTGCTATGGCTTATACAGGAGCATGTAAGCACCATTACTACGATGCTGAGTCTGTTTAGAGGGTAGAATCAGTAGAAAGAATTTTCAGTAGCTAGTTCCTAAAACCTTCTAGAGATTTCTCTCTCTAGATCATATTGTTATTACGGGACAATAAGAAAGCCACTCTATGGGCCCACATTTCAGACATAACTAGCTGAGTTTGAGAACTTTTGTCAGTCCAGCCATCATTGGAGTCACTACATACTTGAAAAATTATGAATCTGTAATATTCCTTGGTGATATTAGAAACAAAACCTATTTCCAACATATGATTGCCAAGTGTTTCAACAACAATCAACTCACAGGTTGGGAAGGAGCAAGCCTTGATACACGATGCAGTTTAACAACATAAGCAGTTTCAAAGTGTAACAGATCTTTGTGTGACTTCACCTGTGACCCCCAAGAAAAAATGGAAGAACGAAAGATGAGTCAATGAAACATGATAAATTAGAATGAAGTATAGAAAGATTTTGAAAAAGTCAATTATAGGAATGAAAGGATGTACATCATTATATAGCTTTGATGTCGTCATTGGTTGGATAAAGCTTGTGTACCTGCAAATGGTGGGGAAAAATGCATATTACCCATTTGGAGATTAAATTTCACCAGGTACTAAGAATGCAAAACATTCACCATCACAACTACAAACTCCCCCCACCTTTTGGGGCAAAAAAAAAAGGGAGAAGCGAATCACATTCCCACATCCATACCCTCAGCTTTCTTGGTGTTTCTTTTTGTGAGACAGGTGGAAAGGAGTGGGAATTGCTCTATTGATGCAGACCCATGTTTCATTCAAGTTACTACATTAGCTGCAGATAAGTTTTCTCTTAACAATCATCTACCAATTTCTTACTTTCAAGGACATGCTGTCCCCTATCTCAACCTTAAAAAATCAATAGTGCCATAGCAGTTGCACCAATGGATAGTAGCAGTTGATGCTCAACACTCCACAAGATTGACAAGTTTGATACATATCAAAATGCAATATAGAAAGTTAACCAGAAGAATATCTTGGCTAAAATTGACAGACCGTGACATCCATGGCATAGAAAAGTGGTTACATACGAGGAAGGAATTGAGATTCCATCAGGCTTTAAAAATCTTTGTGCTCCATCAAGACACTCTGGTGATAGCTCATTGTCGCCAAATGAACCTAGCAATTCACTAACCTAATTAACAGAGAAAAATCAAGATAAAGATGCCATTTTACAATCTTAGGTTAGCTCATTACCTCTTACTTCAATTCAAAACAAATAAAAAAATCTCCATGCCAGAATGTCAGCTTTCTCAGGTGCATTCCAACAACGCATGTCAGAAGCAACTATAGTAACAACATTTTCCCAGCCCTCTAGCTTGACCATACTCTGTTAAATAAATTTGTGAAAGTTTAAAGCAGGCTGTGGTATAAAGAATTGATCATAAAGTAAGTAGAAAAGAATATAATTCTTCAAGAACGTATAATTTTGTACAAGAAAGCACATAGTAGCAATTACATGAAATGGATCATTTGACAAGAAAGCACACAGTAAATATTCCACCGTTTATACTTAATAAGAAATTTCAGTCCAAAAGGAAAATTATTATGTATATTAAGCTCAGGGAAAATGAAATTGATGAATTAGATTCCCATATTGACTTTTCATGAAACATTCCATGATAATTTGAAAGTTATAGCAATGTCAAATGGCTATGGTATATACCAACAAAACATGTCTTTAATATCTTTTCAGGGAATGCCCTGATTTAATTGAAAGTTTCAGGAATATCAAACGGTGGCTATATTCACCAGTTCGTGCTTATTTTCTAAATCTTCCCCATTAGAAAAATCATTAGTTGTATCATTCTTTTAAAATATGAAGTTGGTTGCTATATTGCTATCTGATCCATTCGTTGCTAACTTCCTCATTCCAAAAATAAAGGAATACAAGAAAAGAGACCTAGTGCTAAGCATTGCATGCATCTTGTAACAAAATCAATTATTCAAGTAAGTGAAACTGTGATATGTAATTTGGCCATATCAAGTACAATGGAAATGTATGTAAACATTATAGATCTTACATGAAGGGTAACAACTGCATTTGGATTTTTTTTCTACAGCATAAACTTTCATCTTCCGTCCTGTCTCTTCAGCTGCCTATCAACAAATAATAGCAACCAATTATGAATTTTATTAGCCATCATATTTCCATAAAGCAACAAGCACAGACCTGCAATGAAGCTCGAACAAGAGGTCCTCGGCCAGCACCCACAACCATTAATACCTGCAAGATGAGGATAAGGTAATAGTTCTCAGAAATGAGAAGCCCATTATAGCTTGATTAACAGAGGATATTTGGAAACTATTAAAAAGTGTTATATTATTAAGGGCATTTGGGTCATTAGTCCATTATCTTCTAATATTTTGTACAATGTCTTAAGAGTCAAGGAGTAAGAAAAAACAATCTATGCGGCTTTCCTCGTCCTCCTCTCTCTCTCTCTCTCTGCTTTGCCTTCTGTTATCTATTTGCATATTCTTATTGTTCACATGGCATCTGAGCATGGAAAATATTAACACTAATTTCATTTCCATAAAGCACTGTTCACAATGATACTGTTTAATAGGTTGCTATTCATCAACACAATTCATAAGCATTGTTCATCATTGATAACTATTACTGCTAATGAGGATATACATTTGCACAATTTTGGCAGCAGTTACGAAGATTGTGAGTCCATTAAGTGGTATGATTAAAAATAATATAAATAATAATTAATTTATTTTAGAAATTTACGTTTTCATTTAAATAATATGATTAAAAATTAATAGAGATAGTCATGTTAAATTTATAGAAGGCTATTGAATTCAAATTTGATTAAAAGTCTAATGCAATATAAAATCATTTCAAAATTCTGATTGTTAACTTGAATAATAAAAAAACATATACTGGATTCAATAAAGACAGATAGGTAGCAAAGTGCAGTTCTAGTGGATCATGTTAATGTTAAAAATTAAATTATTACCATAATTAAAGATATTGTAAATTAATTTTTATTTATTATTGCAAGGGAAAAGTTATATAACTTTAATTTTTTTCGTTGAAAGGGGAAATTCCTTAATGTTGTATTTAGGAGCAAAGAAATAATAATTATATTATTTACAGAAGTTAAAAAATGAAATACAATAACTTTTAAAAAAATTAAGATACAATAATACGTAGAGAAGTTAAAAAATAAAATACAATTCCTATAATACCTGTTAAGTGAATTAAAATACAATAATGAATTATTATCTCTGTTACGGTCAATTAAGAAAATATATATTAAAAAGAGCCTTTCGTCGCAAAATGCTTTAAGTTTAATGCTATTATGAAATTCAAACACAATTTTAAAACCAAACTATTTCTCCAATCAACAAAAATCTATTGTTTGGAGTGTGATGTATTTGGAAAAAATTGTATTGGAATGTGTGAAATTTTTGGTGGGTATTTTTTAATAGAAAAAGTATTTTGGAGGGAAAATAAGAGGAAATTTTTTTTTTAAAATTATGTGAAAGGAATTTGAGTAGGAAAATTTGAATTTTAAATTTTGAAATAAAAATGTGTTTGGATAGGTTGTTTTTGTTTGAGAATTTATTTATTTGTAAATGAGAAAGGTTTGTCCAAACAAACCATTGTGTTGTATTTGAAAATTTTGTATTGGAATGTGTAAAAGTTTCGGTATAAATTTTTTTGTAAGAAAGAGTGATATGAAAAAGTAGATTCGTGATTTTTTTTTTTTTGAAAATAATATGAAAAGAATTTTAGAGAAAATTTAAATTTTAAATTTTATAATATGAGAAAAATTTTGAAAGAAATTTAAAATTTAAAATTTTGAAATAAAAATGTATTTATATGTTTTATTTTTTAATTGAAAAAAGTTAACTTTTTATAAATAAAAATATAAACCAAACATACCCTTAGTAAGACTGAGCCATCATCATTCATTTTATAAACCTCATTCATGATGTATATATTTCCTTCCACATATGATATGAAGGACGGAGTCATATATACTTTAATTACGGTATATATGTCTGTGTATATAGACATTATTATAGTGACATATTTGTTTTGTTTGGTTATGCTATTACTCTTGTATTGATTTGTATTCTAGTATTACCACCATATTTAATAATTAGCAGAAGAAAGAGAGTGGGGGGTTTCAATTCAAAAGTTTAGGCAGTCAGGAAGGCAAGGTCAAGCCGTCAAGGTGGGTGGGACGAGATCCCCCTAAAGTCAAGCTCATTGTTTGGCCATGCTTTTTCCAAGTCATTTCATGGTCCGGCACTATTTTTTTTTTCTTAATTAAGCAACTCGCAGCCGCTACTGGGACGCAAGACCAGAATCACTTCAGATAATAAAGCAAACTACAAGATATAAACCGCACTAAACAAGTCCTGTGCGACGGATTCAACTAAGAATGTTTTAGCAGGAAATTTGAACTCGTGACCTTACGGTTACGCGTTTGCCTGTCACAACAACTTGGCTAGACGAGATGAGGATTGATGAGACGAGGATTTATGCCACAAGCTTGTTGTTACGACAACAATCAGCGTACGATTGATGGATCGTTCACAGTTTCCATTTTTGTATGTGTTTGTATCCTGGATCAGGTGGGCAAACAAAGGCATCATCCTTTACAACTAGAGGAGCCCAATCAACCGGTACTCCTTAGTAGTTAGTAACCCCAAACGCAACTCAAGCATGAATTTTGGACTTCTCCCCTTTTTTCATGTCCAAATGTGCAATTTGCTATTCCAATTTCCAGAAACAGCAGAAAGTAAACTTCTTTATTACAATTACAGCAGCTTGTAAATGATTCCACATCACCGACTCAGTTTCGTGCTTTTATCTATCAATTAAACTGCACAAGTTCATTCAAACTGTTTGCAACTGCTTTGCCAACTTCGCGTTCAACTTGCAGCCGGCCATATTATCCAGTTCAGGAGAAAAAGCAAAGATCCTCCAATGAGTTCCTTACGTTCCAAAGTGGAGAGACCCTTATTTTAAATTTCCAGGGATATAAAGAATACAACACGTGGTCATCTTTCACGCAATTAGCAATGAGTATCTGCCCTAGTTTATAACCTGGAATAAAAATGTCAACTTTCTAATTCTCAAAACAAACATAGAGACAAGCTTTCTGGATATTTAGCCAAATCCTCACGCAACACTAGTCAAGGCAGGGAACAGCAATCGTACCACTTCTCAAACCGGCCTTCGGCTGAAACGTGAGGTATTCTGAATTTTAATACAACTGCTTCTAAAATACCACCTGGCTTGAAAGAAAGAGAGCATAGTCTTGGGTCCACTGATCCAGGCAAATTGAAAGAGACTGAGAAAGGCCCCGGAGGACAAAGTTGCTGCACTTTCATTTCAAACACCTTGGAGGAACCTTTTATGAGCTGAGACTCGGAATCACTCCCTCTATCTCAACCCTTCCATTCAATTTTATGTTGCATTTCAACCTACCTGCTTTGATCATAAACAGAATAATATCCCATATACATTCGAGTTCTGCACCTGGCACCAGACACCCTATACAGCAACATGAACAGCACAAACTAGACTGTTCACCAAGAACAAAATAGGAGTGAACATATTTATCATTAAGGTAGAAAATAACCAGAAAGAGAATTTATTACTAGTAATGAGTAAACATATCATCATAAATGCACGAGTTGGCCAGAAAGACAAGATGATCAACAAAATTGAGCTGCCAATAATTAGAAAATCTATATTTATAATATTTCTTGAAGTGTCCAACAGTAACTCCTCAAGAAGAGATCGTACAGTATAAATTTATAGATGAATGTTTATCTTTGTCCATTATTAAATCACCGAAGCAATGAACACTAAGATTCATCTCCACCATGATCAAAATGCCACATATCCCTGCATTTTCAGTCTTTTTAATGGCACTTATTGTTTTTTTCTTTTCCCTGTTTCTTCTTTGTTTTACAAGCTCTACAAGAGGTCATATTGGATTTTGTTTAGTCTGGAAACAACAATCCAATAAGTTTTAAGCTGGTTCCTGAGGATTAATGTGTGCCACACTTTCAAGGTTTCCATGTTATTCTTAAGCCAACAACGCAGTTACGAGATATGAACAACTTACTGTTATGGCCTCTAACACACGGAAGGGCAACCCGGAAAGATAGGCACTTTCATTGACACCTATATCAACCCTCCCAAGAGTAGGTCCAACTACAGTGTCCTTGGCAGTTCCAGAGAAAGTTACCAACGACTTCAACTGCGGAGGCTCCATGAACTGTTTTGATGTCATGCTTCCAGAAAAACATACCAAATTCCTCCTTCCACAATGAAAATGCTATCTTCCTGCAAGCTGTGAATGCAACATATTACAACTCCAAGGTCGTTAGAAAGTTATAGGTAGAATGTCTATTAGCTACTTGTAGAAGTGAGTGAGAATATCCGGAGCAACCATATGATCAACAATGTTATCAGAAAGAACATAGTTTTGCTTGCCCTCTGTCACTTAATAAACCCACTGTCCACTATTACATTTGTCTAAATAATAGCCTTTTCTACCTCAAGTTTAAGACACGTGCTCCAAGAACAGCAATGATCAGTGCAACAGGTAACCCAACTTGAGAGAATTTTTTTCATCAGCAAGGAAATGTAAATACTTACAACCATTCTAATAAATTGAGCTTTGGGAGACCTATATGAAGATGCAATGATGCTCACGCATTAGCCCTATTATGGCTTGGTTGTTTACATAAATTGTAGCGAATAACCTCCCACCACTTTGACCTGATTATAAGGGAAAAAAATGTGCAATTAGGCATAAACAGTATAGTTTTACTACTACTTCGCATTATTACTAGGATGCTCAACTGTCTGGTTTCCTGGATTGACTTTTACATGCAAATTCTCAACATTTGCTTGTACTACCGATTCTTGTGTTGCAGGTTCTTCGCATGTAACATATGGTTCACAAGCATGCTAATAGGTTCCTCAATTTTCATCTCAGTTTTCACATTCTCATAAGATCTTTTAGGGCACTTTCTTGAGTTGTGCCTATTTATTTTACAAAGTCTACACCTGTAGGTCATATGCCCTACCCGTGACAATTTTGGACATTACTAGATTTATTTTGTCCTATTTTGTCTTATAGGAATAAGGTTGTAATGAATTTACAATTATCTTGAAACAAACGTGTCGTAAGGGCTGGGGATGGAATGGGAATAGCAATGAGAACAAGGGTTGAGAGTAGAGCGCGTTTAGTTTGTTTCCAATTTTACCCTTGGGTAAAATAACGCGTGAAACGCACGACATTTTGATGAAAAACAAATGAAAATGTGATAGAAAATTAAAGAAAAATGCAGTAATAAATATGAAAAATAATTTTTCATCATTTAAAATGTGAAAAATAAAAATGATCATTCATATATTTGTAAGTGACCATTTTATCAGGTTTTTCAAAAAAATGTAACTAATGTATAAATTTTTTTTTTTTCCTTAAAACAGTTCTTGGTAAAATATTTTGCCTGCCGATGTGGACAACTAGCAAGTGAGTATTGAATCCAAGTCTGCCCAGGAGATCAAAGTGAGAGTGAAGACAAGGTTTTGTCATAGGAAAACACAAACGGCACGTTTGGTTGGAAGGAATTACAATTTATTACAGTCTTATTCAGAGGCATGCCCTAATTTCTTTGTTTGATTCAAAGGAATTGAAACTCTTAGGAATTCCAATTACACCCAAAGCATGAATTGAAATTCAGTACCATAACTTCCGAATTGGAATTCAGTAATTGCCAAGTGTATGTTTTTTCCAATTTTATCTTTCAATTCACTCTATTTATTTCTCATAATTTTTCTCACTCTACTTTCTCTGTCATCATTTTCTCACTCTAATTTCTCTCTCATCATTTTTCTCACGTTTCTTTCTCTCTCATCATTTTTCTCACTCTTATTTCTTTCTCATCATTTTTCTCACTCTAATTTCTCTCTCATAATTTTTTTCACTCTTCTTTCTCTCTCATAATTTTTTTTCACTCTTCTTTCTTTGTCATCACTTTTCTCGCTCTACTTTCTCTCTCATTATTTCTAACTCTTATTCCTCTCTCATCATTTTCTCATTCTTCTTTCTCTCTCATCATTTTCTCACTTAGCAATAAAATGCTTTAAATAAGGGTATTTTAGTCATTTTAACATTATTCATTAGTCTTATTCACCCCAATCAAACACAAGAATAATGATTACACCCCATATAATTCCTTTGAACCAAACTATTGAAAAGCCTATTCAATTCAATTTCAGCCCAATTCAATTCTCACCGAATTTATATTCAATTCCAATCGAATTCATTACAGCAAACTAAACGTGCCATAAGGGTCTATTTGTTTCCATAGAACTGGAATTGGAGGCCCCAATTCCAATTCTAATGTTTGTTTTAACAAAGAGTTCAAGAATTAAAAATCTATTCCAATTCTATTTCCTTCCAATTATATGAATTGAATTATTTGTCCAAAGTTAAAATTTCCAATTCCAATATCCAAACACGTGAATCCTATTTCCAGTAAAATGCAATAATTTTGGGTCATAACTTTTTTTTTCAAAAGAAATTCCTTATATTAACTTTGTTGTGAAACCAAGTTAACTGATACATCAAATAGTTCAACTAATATGAACCTTCCTTGACACTATCTTTGGCCAAGGCTCAACTATTTTTTTCCTACTTCTACTGTCCCTCAAAAATATCTATTTAAACGAGAAGTGGGTACAATAACCCTTCAAGAAAATAAAAAGTTATTCTATCCACTCTTTGTCTTCAATAGATTCCTTCCTCTTTTCCATTGTAACCATTGACTTAGAAAATTCTCAGTCCTAGTTACTCATTTCTATCCATTTTCTACACCTCCGTATACTCTAACCATTCCTCCATAGCTAATTCAACTACTATCATCTCTTTCATCCATTCCCCCTCAAAAATCCAGACATTCCTTGACTTCCACAGCTGCCACAAAATATAAACTGTTAGTTGGCTTCGTTCCTGCCCTAAGAAGTTTTTGTTGGTGCTACTTATCTGTTGCCACCAAGCTTCGAAACTCAACACTTCTTTTTTAGGATCGTGCCACTATAACGGAGCTAGTCACCAAACTATTTTTGCTCTAGAACAATTAAAGAAAATGTGTTCTAAGCTCTCTTCTTCTTCACCACACATTTGGCATATTGTATCTAATATCATCATTCTCCATTGGAGTGCTTTCTTTGTCGGTAAGATATCATGGCAGCACTTCCAAATAAAGTATTTCAGTTTGGGTTTTATGTCTAATTTCTAGTTGAGCTTCCAGAATGATTTCCTTGAACTTTCATTGTTGCTGGATTCAGCTCTGTCCATCAATTGTTGTTGTTCTTTTTGTATGAAATGGTAGGCCGACTTTACTGTAAACTTTCTCGATGGACTGAAATGCCAAACTAACTGATCCTTGCTGCCCTCTGGTCCATACGGTATACTCAAGATTGCTGCTGCCTCTTGCTGCCCGAACAACTGAAAAATGAGCTCTTGATTCCAGCCTTGCCCTTTAAGCATTAGGTCATTAACCCATACTACTTCATCTTTGTGTGGATTATTTTGCTGCAGTTTGAAGCCTTTATAATCAGGAATCCACGGAGAGTCCCATACCTGAATTGATCTCCCATCTCCCACCTTGTACCTTGTTCCTTTGTCTATCAAGTGTCTAGCTCCTAACCATCCTTTCCATAACCATGAGCTATTCCCCCTTCGCTTTTACTTGCAGTAAGTCCCCTTGAGGAAAATATTTTGCTTTCATTACTTTACTCATGAGCAGATTCGGTTGAGTCACCACCCTCCATAACTATTTTGCCAGTAATGAATCATTGAAGCTTTGGATATCTTGAGAGCCCAACCCTCCTTTGCTTTTCAGTTCTGTGAGACTTTTCCAAACTTTCCAGTGGACTTTTTTCTTGTTCTCCTCATTGTTCCCCCACCAAAATTTAGCTGTAATGTTGCAAATAGCTTTGCATACTGCCATAGGGAGCTTGAAACAGCCCATTACATAAACAGGAAGTGCATTAAGTATAGATTTAATTAAAATTTCCTTACCTGCTATGCTAAGGAACCTTGTCTTCCAACCTTGGATTTTTTGTGTCACTTTTTCCACCACAAAGTTGAAGACTTCTCTTTTGGACCTCCTTATTAGCATTGGTAATCCTAAATATTTGGCTTTGTGTAGCTCCTTCACTCCTGCTAACTCTTTGCAAATGAGATTCTTTAGCATCCCTGGTACATTACTACTAAAGAAAATAGACGACTTCTCCATGTTAATCCTTTGTCTTGAATGTTGGCTATATTTCTCCAGCAAAGCTTTCAAATTGTGTACCTGTTCCATGTTAGCCTCACAAAATAATAAAGAATCATCTGCGAAAAATAAATGTGTAATCCTTGGACCGTTTCTGCTCACTCTCATTCCATTATATTCTCCTCTTAGAGTTGCTTGTTTAATTAGATTGGAAAGTGCTTCAGATACAATTAAAAATAGATATGATGATAAAGGATCGCCTTGCCTAAGTCCTCTAGAGGTCTCAAAGTTGCCACATTTTTCTCCATTTATATTAACAGACATCGACACAGTACTTACACATTGCATTATCCACTCTATAAAAATTCTTGCAAAGCCTATTCTTCTCATAACTTTTTTAAAAAGTCCCATTCCACACAATCGTATGCTTTAGTCATATTGATTTTTAAAGCCATGTATCCTTTCTTCCTTTTTCTCATTGAGTGTAGAGTATGAACACATTCATGTGCTACAACTACATTATCATAAATTTATCTTCCAGAGAGAAAAGCTGATTGATTAGGACTAATGCAGCTATGCAAGCAATTCTTAAGTCTTTCAGCCAATATTTTTTATATGATTTTATACACCACATTGCAAAGACTAATTGGCCGAAATTGTGAAATAGAAGTTGGATTTTTTACCTTCAGGATTAATGTAAGCAAAGTGTGATTTAATTGTCTAAGCATTCTTCCTCTTACAAAAAAATCTTTTACGGCAGCACATACATCGTCTCCAATCACATTCCAAAATTTCTGAAAAAAGAAAGAAGTCATACCATCTGGACCCGGAGCTTTATTAAGATTCATTTGGAATAATGCTTCTTTGATTTCTTCATCCTCCACTAGTTTGATCAAGTTCATGTTCATAGTGTGTGTAACAGAACTAGGAATGCCCTCCAATACTTCCTGACTTCTGTGGGTGTTGTTAGCTGTATACAGTTTAGTAAAATAGTCCATGATCTCCTCCGGTATTTCTTCTTTTTGTTCCTTAACCACCCCATACTCGGACACTAATCTATATATGCCATTGGTTTAGTGTTCTTGCATGGAAATATTTAGTGTTCTTGTCTCCTTCCTTGAGCCATTGAACTCTTGATTTTTGCTGCCAGAAAATTTCTTCTTGTCTATATGCGGTGTTGAGATCCCTCTTGACTCTTTCCCAAAGCACCCAATCCCTTGCTCCTTCTCTCTTCCTCATCAATTCCATTCTTTCTTTGAGTTGCTTTATCTGTTTAGCTGCATTGGAACCATGATGTTTGCTCCACTTTATCAAATCCTCTCGGCATTGACTGATTCTAGCACAAAGTTGGTATAGCTCTGATCCCTCCTGCCATTGTTGCTAGCTATGTTCTATTCTTTCCACTATGCCTTCCTCCTTGATCCTTTTTTTATCAAAAATGAATCTTTTTTTAACCTTCTGAGTGTACGGTTCAGTATCCATCACTAACAACATATGATCGGATGCATATTTTTCTTTATGGTATACTTGAGCATTTTGAAACTTTAACCTCCAAAGTGGTGATGAAAAAAATCTATCAAGTCTCTCTTCCACAAACCCCTCTCCCTCTCTATTATATGCCCAAGTAAAATTGTGTCCAACACATCCCAAGTCGGCCATTTCCATTTTCCTAATAAATTCCCAAAAATGCATACAGCTAGACATCGATCTTCTTCTTCCTCCCTTTTTCTCCTCCGGAATAACAATGTCATTGAAATCTCCTCCCATGAACCACCAATCTCCCCATTTTCTTTTTTTGGTTTCCAGAAACTCTCACGGTTGTTGTCTGATTTTCAGTTCTGTACTTGCATAAATGAATACTGCCCACCACTTTAAAGAATCTCCTTCCATTTGACATTCCATTTGGATTGAAAAGGAGTTTGTTATACAGCTCAATACCTTAACTGTGGTCACCCAGCACACAAGCAAAGCTCCACTTCTTCCCACTGGTTCAAAAGCTTCCCATCTATGTTGATACTTCAATCTTTTACAAATCGTATTTACAAAATTTTTTTTTTTTTGTTTCAACAAGAAAAAATAAATCTGGGTGGTGGAAGTACACGGCCTCCCTCACCTGGGAAATTGTAGAGGGTCCTCCCAAACCTTTACAATTCCACACGCATACTCTCATATTTCCTTTAGAGACCACTTGTGGCTAGTCTCTCCCGCCTTTGTCCCTCTACCTGCATACTGTTTCTCTTTTTTCTGTTTTTTATGTCCGTTAATCTGTGCTTCATAACCTTCGGGCTCCTCTTCATGTCATCCTCTGTTTCTTTTGTCTCCTATCCTTAGTGAGCCTTGGCATTTGAGTTCCACTGTATTCTTTGTATGGACAGAGAGTCTTTCAGTACGTTTCCATGTTGCCTTCCGAATTTTTTCTTTTTTTCTTGTTACATCTAGGATCTTCCCTTTGTAATTGCTGCCTTGCTTTATATTCCACTGTCCTTCTTCAACTCTACCTATTGGTACATTCACCAAAGAATCATCCTCTGTAATTTTTAACTTATCCGTTTCGCTTTCTTGGTGTAAGTCCTCCTCCATGAATGAATCTTGTGCTTCCTATTGCTCATTTGTCTTTGATGTTTCTGCCTTAGCCTCTTTTGCTTCTCTGCTTTCATCCTCTCTATGCTTTTCCTCCCCTTTGTTTTCTTTTTCTCCTGGCCCTTCCTCAGTTGTATTTTTTCCTCTATTCTCTCTGGTATCTTTTGTTGTAGTCCGGGCAGTCATTTTCCTTTTTATGAGTTGCTGCTATTCGTCCGCTACTTCTCCATCACTGATTATCAGATTTTTGTTCTTCCTCTGCTCTAACTTTCCCGATTCCCATTTCTCATTTTTCTCTCTTTTAAACCCTTCCGTTTTTATCCACTCTCTGTATTGACCCTCTTGAAGCGTCCATTTCCTTTGGTCTTCAGACTTTGACCTACAGATTTTCTCTGGATGGCTGACCTTACCACAGTACATACAGAATCCTGCCAATTGTTCGTATTGAAAATATGCCCAATGTGATTTACCTTCTAGCCTTACATTTGTACTTCGCAGCAACGATTTCTCCAGATCCATCGTTACCAACATTTTGAGATGTCTACCTTTCGTACTGCCACTCTCCGGTATGATAATGTCATGAACCCGCTGGAAAAGAGTTCCAATTCTTGCCACTGGCTGTTTAGTTAGCCAGTGGTTGGGTAAATTCCACACTTGCAACCATATATCCACTTGATGAAACTCTTTATCGTGTTTGTTAATCTCTTCTGTCCATTCCCTTAAAATTAAATACTGTTGGTCAAATGTCCAACATCTTCCTTTCAGCACCTGCAGCTTGTCTTCCTGACTTGTAAACACAAATTGAAAATAGTTTACTCCAATTTCTCGAACCTTGACCAGAGCTAACAATGGCCAAATTGCTTGCATTGTGTTTTTCAAACCAAGAAAGTTAACTTTTCTTTCGCCATATATTTTCCCTATCAAGCTTCTCTGACTTTCCTCCTTGCCGTCTTTTATATCATCTACCTACAATGCCACTCCTCCCTCTTCGTCTTTGTTGAGTTTCAGTTTTCTTACCAATTCTGCAACCTCATTTGTTTTTTCTCCGTCTCCTCTGTCCATCGCGTCTTCAATGTTCGACCTCTGAATCTCTTTGCGTTCTTCTTTCGGATCTGCACTTGTGGACTCTCTTTTTCGAAATTTAGGAGTTGATAGAGTTTCTGCAGTATCAAATTTAGTGTTGTAATCTTATAGTAATCTCTAGTTAATTCCTATGTTTGATCTCGGAAATCCCAGCTGTTACCGTTGTAACGGTTTTTGCTTTCTTCAGACACAATCTCTCTCTTTTTGTACTTGTCACTTCTAAGTCTGACCCTCTTTTTTTTCTTTAAACCCTACTCTAATCCTTACTTAGTGCATAATCTATCTTGTGTGGCTTTCTTAAATAACCCTCTTCTCTCTCCTCCTAAAAGAGAAACTAACTCTCCTCTCCACCTTTAGAGAGAAACCGAACTTCACACCTACTAAAAGTGTGAAAAAAACTTATCTTCATGTACTGGGGTCATAACAAAATGGATCAAATTAGCCCAAAATTGCCCAATCCTCCTTTTTCCTCTCGGCCGTCGTCATCATCGTCTCCTTTGCCGCATTTTTTTTTCCTTTTTTCCTTTCTTTTTGGGATTTTTTGAATTGTTTTGCAAGTTGTGATAATTGAATTTAAAGGACGAAAGTAGAGACCATGCTTAATGAGAAGAGTGTTGTTTAGGCAAATGGATGAGAAGACTATAGTAGAGACCATGCTTGATGAGAAGAATGTTGTTTTGAGAGATATAGCTGGATTAGGATTGCGCTTGTGGAGCTCTACACGAGGTGTGGACTAATGGGAGAGGTGAGAAAGGTGTTCAATGAAATGTCTTACAGAGATGTGATTATTTGGAACTTAATGGCTCGCTGTTAATGTCGTAATGTACATGTCGAAATGGGCTTTCAACTATTTAAGCAAATGGATGAGAAGAGTGTTGTTTCTTGGAATACAATGATTTCGAGTCTGGTGCGGATGGAAGGGATAAGGAAGCTTTGGGTCTTTTTCAAGAAATGAAGAATGGTGGGATTGAGCCAGATGAAGCAACCGTGGTCACAATGTTGCCTGTCTGTGGCAGATTGGGGGAAGTGGATGTTGGGAGGTGGATTCACTCTTTTGTTGAATCAAATGGTCTCTTTGAAGATTTGGTATCTGTGAGCAATGCACTGGTTGAATTTTATTGCAAATGCAGGGATTTAGAGTCTGCTTCTATTGTTTTCAGGAAAATTGTTAAAACGAATCTGGTTTCTTGGAATACTATGATTGTCGGTTTGGCTTTCAATGGCAAAGGAGAACTTGGGGTTGCATTGTTTGATGAGATGATAAATGAGGGTGTGAGCCCCAACAATTCAACTTTTGTGGGAGTTTTGGCATGCTGTGTCCATGTCCATTCAGGATTGTTTCACTCATGCTTGATGGATTTGTTTCTGCAGGGTTGTTTCATTTTTTCGCTGCCAAGGGCTACTTCTCTTTCTACTCTTCTTTTTTTCTCCAGCTTGTGTCAACTTTTTTCTATCTTTTCTCCTGGCTGGGGGACTTATTCATAAGTTTTTGTCTGCGCCTCTGGTTTTTCCGCCAATTCATTTTCCTTCTTCCCAACCTTTGCATTTTTCTTTGTAAGGACGGTTTCCGGAGAGGTATTGGTGGATTGGTTTTTTTCCTTTTATTCCTTTTTGGGTTGATTATGGCTGATGATGGATATTCCTGATGGTCATGATCATGATCAAGGGGAGTTTTTTATTTGCTTCTTTTCTCTTTCTTTTGATGCTGTTGGTTCCTTAAGTTTTGGGAGGTCATGTTACTTGTTTTGCAGCTGTCCCTGCATCTACTCATCCCAACCAGATGGAAGGAGATATGGATCACATACGCATATGTTTCATTGCTATTGTGGTTGGCATTTTTATGCTAGTCTATTTTTAGTTAGTGGATTACTACAGTTGGTGGGGGGTTGGTGTTTGTTGTTAGGTGGAAAACGGGAGTAAAAAAAGAGAGGAAGAAAGGAAGAAGAAAATTGTCAAAGGTGGAAAAAAAAATCAAAGATCAAATAGGGAAAAAGGTGCGAGGCCTGCTGTGTTGAGGGGCTGGTGCTAATGATCTAGCAGTGGCCTTATTATTGTAGATGTTGTTGTTTGTCCTGATATAAGTTCGTTGTGTGCTTGGGAAGTTTATGTCCTTCATCTATTCTTAATTATTGCAGAAGTTGTGTGGGAATGCAGATGCTAATGATGTTGCATTGGCCTTATTTTTGCAGAAGTTGGGGCTGTCCTAACATATGTTTGTTGTGTTGTTTGGAAAGTTGATGTTCTTGATATGTTCTTAATCAAATTAGCTGCTGCTGGACGTTGGATGATGATGGAAATTATATTGTTTGGCGGCTGCTAGCCATTGGACGTTGGAAATTATATTTATCTTGTTTGGTCAGCTGACGTCAACTCAGCTAGTGGTCATGGTTTCAGAATAAGGCTTTATTGGCACAACAAAGATTTGGAGGTCAACTGCGTGCAAGGTGGGTTCCATAGTTCTGCGAAGTATCTTAGCGGTTCATAGGGGCTTGTGAGTGTTTTTAATTGTACATGTATATATGTCTTAGCTTGGAATAGATTGTGATTGATATTTCGGACATAGGAGTAGACATAGTCAATATTAGTTGTTGAAGTTTGTTTTGTCATTATAGCCGATTATATCAATTTTTTTGTGCAGTCTTTAGTATAGATTTTTTTGTATAGCTTAGCTTGGTATACCCAATCTTATGCAGGTAGTGTCTATTCCTCCGTGGTGTTGATTTAAGTGAGAGAGAGAGCAAGTAACCTCATCCTAGGGGCTACACTTGTACAGTTAACCATTTTCTAATGAAATTACTAATGTTTTCGTGAAAAAAAAAAATTGAAATTCTCAAATTTGGTAACAATATATAACCAATCCCTTTTTTTAAATTTTTTTTGCCTCCTTTTATCAACCTAAATATTTGATTGAAATTCTTTGTCGCATATGAATAAATATTAACAAATAATCCTATGAATGTATAGTTATATTTTAATTATATTTAGAATTTCGATTTAGATGTATTTTTTTTATATCTAAACAAAGAATTTAGAATTATAAATGAATTCTATCTTGAATCAATTGATTTGCCAAATAAAAGAATTTTTTAAAAAAAATTAAAATTCTAATATAATCAATTCAATTTTACACAATTATAATTCTAAAGCATCAAGTGGAGCCTAATAAATATTAGGCCAAAAACCTTCCGGGTAAGGAATGTAATAAGAGTATTAGTAGAGAGTATTTTTAAGTTACCTCTAACATGAATATATATAGGAATGAAAAGTAGAAAGCATATAACAACCTAGACAATCGTGCTGCATTTGTAGTCACCATCAACTTGATCCAGTTACATTTGTTAGTGCAGTTTTGGTATCTAAAATAAAATCTGTTAGGCGATACCACGAACTAGCTATATAGTGTTTATTACAAAATATTAACAAGATAAATAAGTCGAAGTAGTCTAATTTGTTAAACAAACTGAAAAGAACATACTTTTAATATCATTCCTTCATCAAGACTTGCCAATACATTGAGTCAGAAAAATCGAATTCCACTTGCTAAAGAAGAGCAAAATTATTTCATAGCGAAGTCACACTATGAAGGGTAATGCTATTACTATAAACCACGGCAGGGTATTAGTTCTTATTACACTACCAAAATTAGATTGGTTGTATAAAATATTGAGAAAATTTGAAAGTCTAGGACAGTAAATGATTCAATTAAACTTTGAGAGGATTACCATTAAGAAAATAATAATCTTTAAACTAGGTAATTTGCTTTTTAACGCATTCTTAGGTGCATGCATCTTGTCCCTAACATATTTTAGAATAAGAGTAATGACATTTATAGTGACTTTCATAATAAAAAATAATAGTGGCTGATGTGACAAATATAAAAAGACAAAATCATTCCTTATTATTTTGCATGTTTTAAAGAGTTTGATAATTGAATTTTGATTTTTCATACTTATTACATGCATCAGTTACCTTGAAAAGTTGTTATAAAAAGTCACTATTTGTATCATTCTTAAAAATAATTTGGTCTCACATTCCATCGTTTGCAACTTTGCTGCCTTAAAAAAATGCATACCAAATGCAATATGGTAATAATATAATGGACAACAAAGGAAATATTGATTAACGATACAACAAATCTGTCAAAACCTTTACAGTTTTTTATTATTATTATTATATTTGTCTTTGCTATCATTTCGAAAATAACGAAGAGCTTTCACAAGCTCTAATAGGTTTTTTTTTTTTAATTACTATTATTACATTAATTTGTTTACATCAAAATCGGATCTGTAATTTACTTGCTTGACCTTTAAATTGATATTGCTTCACACTTCATTGGTTACATAGATCTAAATTATATTAGTGTTTAGATGCTCTGATTGATTACACCAATCCAATTTAGAATTAAATGTTTTTAATTTGAGTTTTTGACCGTTTTACTTTCTAATAGTTGGGGATCCGACAGTTTTATTTCACAAAGTTTAGGTCGGCAAATTTAGTTTTTATAGTTTCAATTTGTAATAATTTAAAAATAATTAATGAAAAAAGTTAAAATACTTAACAACTGGAGTATTGACACCTACATTTATGTAATGTTTTTTTGATAATTTTAATTCCCAATATTTAAAAGTTTGTTAGTTTTAGTCCCTAAATAATTTAGATGGATAAATCTAATTTTTAGAGTTTTAATTTACAACAATTAGAAAAATTGACCTTATTACCTTAAAAGAATGGGAAAAGTAAGTTAATACAGATTTGGTTTTTATTTTTCAAATTAGAACAGTAGAAAAAATGGAAAAATAGAGAACAAAAAATGTTACTTTATTTTCTTTAGCCAATGCTAATTTGAAAAATAAAACAAATATACATCACTTTATTTTTCCTAATTTTTTAAGCTCGTGAGGTCAATTTTTTTGTTATTTTTATAAATTGAAATTATATAAATAGACTTGCCACCTGAATATTGGGGACTAAAACAATCAAACCTTTAAATAATAGGGAATAAAACTACCAAAAATATTATGTAAATGTGGGCCAATATGTTCCAACTATAAAGTTTTGTTTTTTTTTTTGGTCAACTGTCCTTAAATTGTTATAAATTAAAACTATAACAACTAGATTTGTTTAACTTAAAAACTTTAGAAACTAAAATTATTGGACCTTTAAATATTAGATACTGAAAGCTGGCCCAGCAGTTATTGAGACTGTGTTTCCTTGTTTTGGGATCCTTTATCAATCATTAGGTTTAGATTCTTTCAGTGCTTCTTAATCCTTTAAAAAATGGTAGCATCATACCTTTTATTTATTATTTATTTTATTTTGAATTTGCTTCTATCCAACAATCTTATGAACGATTGATTCCCGTGTAATACACTTTGGATCAAAAAACACGTTTGGCTTTTCTTGAGCGAATTTGATAATCGACAGGGACGTTTTGTTGATATTCTCCTGATTGTTGTTCTAAATTAGTTATTAAGTTGTATAAAAATTCTTTTAATTTTGTGAGAAAAGGTTGGGTGTTGCATGCCTCCTTCTTAAATTTATTACCACGTCTTTAGGACATGATCTATTTAAGCAGATTTCTTACCAAAAGCTACACATATTTGAAAATTCAAATGATGAAAAAGACATGATTTTACATGTAAAGTGCACTAATTATGTATTCTCTAACAAAAATATTGCGACATTTATGTTGTCCATTCTTTTGATACTATTCAAAAGTACAATGTCACAAATTTCCCTCACTTCGTACAATGCACAGTAGCCCATGATCATGGAACACCCATGGCCATGCCACATCGGCTCATAGCCTGACATTCACTATTCATGCAGTCATCATAAAAAAATTACCTACGCTAATTGGTCTGGTCTTCACTATTCACATAGCCATACATCAAATTTTTTTATATTAATAATACAACTTATAATTTTTTTCATCATACATTAAATAATTAAAAACATTTAATGAAAAATAATTTTACATTATATTAAAATTAAAATTTAATAATACACTTAAAACATAAAAATAAATACTCTAAATTAAACATAAAATACTTAAAAATTAAACATTCAATACTAAAACATAATAAATAAATGGGTAAATTACATTTACCACCCACGAGGTTCGGATAAATTATCAATCGAACCTCAAATTATAGTGAAACTACCAATACCCCCCCTTGACTAGTAGGACTGGCCAGTCAACCATCGGAATGTGAGAAAAGACAAAAAAACCAACCCTCCTCCCAACTAGAATATTAAAAAAATTATTAAAAAAAAAACAAAAAGTGTGATTTTTTATCCCATGGAATTCAATTGCCTTTGTGTGTCTAATTCAAAAGAATTAGAACCTACAAAAGGTTTCACCAGACTCTTCAAAAGCAAAGCAGTAATGATCCAAACGAAGTAGCACAAACCAAATCTCCACCAAAGATTTATAAATCAGGAACTAGCATAATCAAAAACTGACACAAAAAAAATGGCATTATCACATCCTCGTTTTACGCTGACATCTAAACAATAATGATACCAAAAAATCTTCTTTTTTTTCAGCATTCTTTGGATGAAGATCTTTCCAATTGACTACAAAGGTTGACTTCAAGATCACCTCCAAATTAAAAAATAAAATAAAAAAACCCAACCCAGATGCAAGAACTTCAAGATCACTTGCAAATTACCCCAAAATTTTTTAAAAAATACCAACCCAGATGACAAGAATTGCCTCAATAGAAAAAATCATAACAGTACTACGAGCATAAAAAGGTTGACTTTCATAACTGGTACAACCAAATAGGATGGCACCGGGATTAAAGCCAATGGTTGTAGACGGCGGGGATTGGACATGGAAGATGATGAAGAATCCTTGTGGCTTTAGCTTGAGATTATCCAAAGTCCATTTCAAACTAACCACGCTCTCCTCACTCCCATCAACAACCGTGAATTGGCAACCCAAATTCAAAATCTCCGCTGATGGTGGTGGTGGCTGCTTGTGGTGTGGGTGGATGTAAATTGGGTGGCTGATTTATTTGCAAAGTTGTTTACCATTTTCTAGCTCAAAATTTTTTTGTTTCCTTCTTCCTTTCTAATTGTCACTGCGAGAAGGAGTCACCATATCGGGAAGGGGATGAGAAAAGATTGGCTGGAGAAAGGAAAGAACAAAAAAGAGAAAAACGAAAAGGAAAGACAAGAGGAACAAAAAAAGAAAGAAAAAGGTAGAGAGAAAAGGAGCATTCTCAGGAACAAGACTGATATTATCATCAAGGGTACTTTCATCTTTACAGGAGTTATTTCAGTTGATATCACACACTTATATCATTTTTCCAGCTATTAGGGGATTGTTTGTTAAAGGTTTTGCCAGTCAATGAGGGTATTGGTAGTTTCACCAAAATTCAAGGTTCGATTGGTAATTTCCCGAACCTCGAGGATGGTAAATGTAATTTACCCTAAATAAATTACTACTACATCTCTAAAAATTCACTAAACTTATGAAATATTTTTTTTTCAACGTCTGATAAGTTTTCTTCTCCACGATTTGCAAAAGTAAGCTAAGTTTGAAACTTTTGATCATGTTTCTGGCATTCTTGAGCAATTCTTTCTAATTCCATTTTTGTTCATGAGCAATTTGTCGAGCAATTCTATCCACCTCCATTTTTTCCCTCTCTAAAACAATCTTCTCCCTTTTGACCCCCATCTTCTCTTGCAAGGCCATGCTCATCTTGTCAATTTAAGGATTTTGCAAAAATGATTGTTGGTCGACCTTCTGTTTCCTCTTATTTTTAGCTCTTTTTACATCCATTGGGCATTCTATAGGACTAGTAGCAGTGTCTTCTAAATTAATGTGAACATCTTCGCCAATTGGAGACAATAGGTTGACAAAATCATCATTTGTGTGTGATCTCTTCCCTCTACTAGCAGTGTTTGATGTTTCGGGAGTGTTTGAATCATCACATGGTACATTCGAAGTAGGAACATGATATCCAATGATGTATTCCCACTTGGGATAAGCCCTCGACAACTTCCAATGCTCCATAAATTGAAACTTTGAACCTTTACTTGAATGCTCCCATATGGTCGGTGCGTTTCGGATCACATCTTGATCATTCTGCAAAAAATTCAACCCATTTTGACACAGCAGTAGCAATTCTCCTCCACCAAGATCTAACTTGAGCCAAGTTTCTGGGATTAATGTTGGCATTGTCTTACCGAGCAGATCTATATTGTGATAGTACATCCTTCCATATCGTAGAACTCTTTTGAAATATACCTATTTGCGGATTGATTATGGTGTTAAGGTATGTAGAAATCAAAGCCATGTCTTCAATAATTGACCAAAACATTTTCCTGTTTTGCAAGTGCGAGATTGATGGGTCGACATTTGGTTCAGCAAAATTAGCATCGTCTCCAGAGGCATATTCATTTTCATGTTGAGGCCTGAAATTAGACATCATGTGGTGTTGAAATCCTGGAGATTGAAACATTGCAGAATCGCTGGGAAAATTAGTTTAAAACGGAGTTGGATTTTGCTGAAATTGGGTAAAATTTTGACCATTATGACCAAATGAACCAAAATGATATGGTGGTTGAAATAAACCTTGAGAAAATTGGGTTCCAAATGGTGGAAAATCACACGAATTTGAAGGGTTATTGGGACGGAATGGATTGTTTCCAACATTTCTCGAAGGATCCATTTTTTGGAAGAAATGAGAGATTTTGAGGGAGTTTGAGAGATAAGGATATCAGATTTTGCATCCAAAATAGGCAAAATGCATGTTAATTTATAGAGAAAAATATTTTCTGTCCGTTGGTAAATTTTATTTTTTTAAAAAAAAAAGCCTGAAATGCCCACGGTTTGCAACGGGCAATACACGTGGCGTGTGCCCATTGGGTGCGCGTCACTTCGGTCAGCTGACAAGCGTTAACGCGCCTTTCAGTGGACACTTTTTTTAAAAAATGAAATGACACTGTTTGGTGTCCTTAACAAACGCCAAATAGTGTCGTTTTGCCGAGGCAAATTCAAAAAAAAAAAAAACTAACACACTTACCAAAACAACGCCATTTTGTGTATTTTTAACACAAAACAGCATCGTTTTGATGCCCACCTAGCAAACAAAAAAAAATGATAGCCAGACCATGGGGAGTGATTTGCAGACATACCACCTCACCATTGTTAACAACGCCACGCCACATCAACCACTATGTTGATGTAGCGTGTGATGAACACCCATGGCCAACCCCAAAGGGGTTGTCAGAGGTGCTCTTAGAACTTGAAAAAACTTCCCACCTTTATCTTATATGACTAAATAGGTATTCACAGGAAAATTTCAAAGTATAATTCACTAAGCACTAGATTTGAGGATCCCAACTTATTTTCAAATTTGATAGCTCGACTAATTAATGTTTCTGGCTGAAGACATATGAATTTTAAAAAATGGATTTGTTTGGCTCGTTGATTGCGTTAAAATTGCGTTAAAATTAGAGAATTTTTTTTATTATATTTGATTGAATTTTATGATTTTTTTTTATTCTTACTCATTCATAATATTCATTTTATAATATCTTCAAATTATTGAAATTTTCTATATTACTCAAATTAAAATCAATATGAAATATATTTAATTCTAACTCAATTTCAATTTTAACTAAAAACTAAATAGACCCATATAATTTTACATCTTTTAGCAATAAAATTTATACTTTAACTGTTAAGTCATATATCATCATCAATTTTTTTCCAAAAGAATAATAAGCAGAACTGCTATTAAAATTTATAATTCAGTGTGTAAATCACAAAGGGATGAAAATTGTTGAGAGGGCATTTTATATTCTACCCTAACAAACGCCAAAAAAAAAACCCATAAGACTTGACATTTCAACTAACCCCAAACTGTTCGAATAAGTCCAGTGATTACTGATTACCCAACATGCATTGGGGTAAATGGTCAAGGTTCAAATCTCCATTATGTAATTCCCTTTCACACACTGTTTTCAATGACGGAATTGTCAAAACCAACCCCAAAAACTCAGGCCTTAGTATAAACTGTGAGTTTAAAAATATAATAAATTTGATAAAAAAAAAATTTGGAATGGAATGGGATGGAATGAAATAATAGTAATTATATTATTTGGTATTATTTTGTAATAGAATGAAATAGATTTTATATTAAAATTAAAATTTAATATTAATATTAAAATTTTTATTAATAAATTTTATATTAAAATTTAATATTAATATTATAATAAATATATTATTATTTTACATTACATTATATTTAAGAAAATCATATCTTATTCCAAAAATAGTCAAAGTGCATGTCAATTTGTAAAGAAAAATATTTTTTACAAATTAGTGAAATTTGTTTTTAAAAAGAAAAAATATGTGAAATAGTAGTTGCAAACTCAGGGGTGAGTTTGCAACCACCAGACACGTGGTGAGTGCCTATTGGACACACGTCACGCGCCTGTCAGATATAGAAATTTTTTTTAAAAGAAAACTTTTCAAAAAGACATCATTTGGCTTCAAAAATGACGCCAAACGACGTCGTTTTAAATACCTTTCACAAAAAAAAAATTCTTTTGGCCAAACGAAACCTTTCCCACGAAACCTGGCCCCCCCTTGGATTTGAAGAAAAGTTATCCCAATGGGTTTAGTTATTGTAGTGTCTATTTCAAACCCTTATAACAAACATTGATTTATCTTTCTATAGTAATCCATTCCATTCCAACCCCATGTACGAAACACCCCCTTATAGGTGCTGTGGCTAAAAATTGAGAATTCAGGGTGTAAATCGTAAACCAAAGGTAGTTGAGGGGGTATTAGGTATTTAACCCGAAAATAGAAATATTACAAATACTGGCTATATTATTATCCAAAAAGTAAAAACCTACTCATTTCGATTGAACCGAAGACCAAGGCTTGCAATTCAACCATGTGAAGGACTACGGTCACAGAAATCGTTCGTCCTTTTCGACACTCGAGAGGACGATCATCATACTGTTACCAACTTTACTCCACTCAGGTGTATATTTCACCTTATCATCTTCTTTTTCCTTCTTGTAAGCTCGTATTGATTGTTTCTGTTGAATGATGATGAATGATTTTTTGTTTGATTTAGTTCTGGAGTCAAAATTAATTGAAAACTTTGATGGATTCACGATGTGATCACCGTTCCTTCGTTCTACACTACCTTGATCAGTTCTTGAATTTGTTGATTCATTCTCTTTTGTATTAATTGTCGGATTAAAATTAATTGATAAAGTTCACGGATGGATGACGTGATCACGGTTCTTTTTCTATTTTTTTTTTTCCTGGAGATCGTTGGTGTTGTGTCAGGGAATGATGATCTTGTTGCGAGTGTCAAGAGTTTTATATATAGAGAGATGTATATACATATATTCTTTTGATCTGCTTGTTTTGTCCTTAATTCTAATTGTTTTTTTTTTTTTTGTAGTTTACTCCACATTTAATCGGCCCCTATGTGCTGTAGATTTTGAGTCCAGCTGAGTTGGTGAAGTATAATCTTGTGATAACCTGTTGTTGATGTAAATGCATGGGGAAAAAATTAATTACAATGTTAATAACATTCGTAAAGATTTTATATGTTTCACTCTACTCTTCCTTAGACAGCAAATGCAGGTTGTGAAGAGATTTGTTTGATTAGGATGGTTATCCAAATTTAGGCCTGACTTGTGAAAGTTTTTTTACGTTGTGTCTTGTTGCTTTGGATTAAAAAAATAGAGATTGACTGTAGAATCAACCGTGAAACTTGTGGAGAAAAGTTGCAAATATTTGGTAATTTGAACTTAGAGGTGTTCATTTTGGTCCGCAGATCGGATCGGATAAATTCATTTTTTGGATTGGATCATGATTGGATCGAACTAGGACTTGATCCGATCCGATCTATTTTGATCCAAATGAAAAAAATATAAAAAATTTATAACTTTTTTTCTCCAAAAATAGCTAACATTAGTTATAAAATATAAATTAGTATTGTTTTTTATAATTCAAATAATTCTTTAATTAAAATTAGTCAATTTGTGACAAAATAAATTAAAATATTTATATGAAAATACACAAATTAATTTACATGAAAAATACACAAATTGAAATATTTGCATGAAATTTATTTTTTATCTTTACATAAAAGATAGAAATTTTTTTAACGTGAAACTATTAATTTCAAACTTAAAATGAATATGTGAAAAGGAAAGCAAGAGGGAAAAAAAACACACACACACACACACGAGACGGATCAAAGTCAATCCGATCTGAATTTGTTCCAATCAATCAAATGCTTATCGGACCAGGTCGGGTTTGGATTGAATCGGATCGTTGATTTTGAACATTCCTAAATTTGATGATGGTGCACTAAGACTTGGAGTCCTTCCATAGGACTTACGAATCCTACAGTTTTATGGTTGAAAAGTTATATTTAGTCAAAACTGCTGCTTTTTTATGGGAAAACTTTAGTAAACTTCTTCAATATTTTGCCCCATACAATCTTGGTCCCCCAATCACCTGCAGAATGGTAGTCAAGGTTATTAATTATTATATTTGAAGTGCTGGGAGTTTGAGGAGAAACTAGAAATATTGCCTGGAAAAGTGAACAAAGAATATTACAAGAATGAACCAGCTAGATGTAGAATTCTATGGGTTGCCTCTCTGTTGGATTACATTGTTGATATTCACTTTTGCATGAGTCTTCTACCACTGATGAAAATGAGGAAAAGTAATATTCCTTAATAATGTGAAACTTTAATTTTAAGAATGGGGACTAGGTTTACCTTAATTGCATAGGTTTCACTAACTTTTCTAAAGTAAAAGCTCATTCAGTTTAAAATTCCAGTCATGATAACTGTGTAAAATTTGTAATATTGAAAGCTGTTAAAAGGGGAAAGCTTTCATGAAAGTTCACTTTTAAATTAGTTTTGCAGGGGTTAGCAGCAAGATAGTGTAGAATGGACTGAACCTAACTTGAAATGTGGTGATCGTCTAGATAATTTTCTTTGTTGGATGTTTTTGAGCAGACAAAGTAAAATAAAGGCAGAAGTTTTGAAATGTGTCTCAGGTTATGAAAAGAATTTGTGGAATATGTTCCCCATTAAATAAACAAAACAATTGCAAGTCTTCCCTCAACAAATCTATTGGGATAATCAAATTGGAATTCTATATTCTTGCCCTATAAGAAAGGCTAGTTTTCACATATTGTTAGTGCGTACAATCACTCAAAGCATTCATGGCTGTGCCAAGGATGATACACCAAAGTTTGGTTGCATTCTTCAATTTTATCAGTTAATGTTAGGAATGGCCACTGGTTGATATTGACTTCATATTCTCATACCTGATATCATCATATATACTCATAACAAGCAATCCCATGGTTAATGGAAAACAGATGGGAGTATGTAAACCTGCTTGAGGTTGTGATGTAGGACAAGTTGGAGCTGGCCCATGCTCACACTACTGGAAGACTTGAGGCATCTTAGAAAATTGTGGGGTTGCTATGAACAATAATGCCTGAGCATTAAATACAGGAAAAAGATGGAGAAGAGGAAGAATTCAGGGATTTGAATAAAAGTAGAATAAACAAGTGACAAAACAAGAAGTGAAATTTTATTATCAATTCTATGCATATAGTGAAAGCAAACTACAAAAATATTTATAACCATAGCAATCTAGGTTCAGTATTCTTACCCAAAGTAGGCAATTGATAGCTGTAAAACATTTCTAAAGTAACTGCCTTCTAATTTAAGTATTAAGACACGTACAGATCAGGAAAGATAACTAATAGCTACTCTTGACAAACTAATGAAAATAATACCAAAGTACTCTTTAACTATGAGGACTCAATTTTGGTAACCTTATGTTTATCTAAGACTCTATCATCAGCAAGAACACTCTCTTTTGAAACCTTTCCTTAATTGACTGAATCAGGATGCATGTGTAAATGTATATGCAATGACAAATCTATTTGGAAGAAAGGTAGGCAGTTTGTGGATTGTTTTTTGTTTTCTTTTGTATTGGCTTTGTGTTCTTTTTCTTTTTTTCTTTTTTTGTGGGGTTGGTAGGGGAAAGGGGTTAGGTCACTTATCTATTTTATTTTATGGCAGCCAAGATTGTGTTTTTGCATTCTTTTTGATGTTTATGCATATTTTATACGATGCAGGCAGCATGATAAACCTTCATTGAAAATAAAGATTATGATTGAATGCTTCCAGGTGCTTAGAAAATCTTTCTCAGGGTATTTGGTAGCATGATAAATCTTTACTTTTCTAGGGAGAGTAGAAGCCAGCTTTGTTTCAAGACAACTTTGCAGATGTGTACTGATCACAGAAGCTACTAGCATAATAATAAAAGTACCTATAGCGTGCAAGTTTTTAATTTTTTTACTATGTTAAAAGCCTGAGGATTTTATCATCATGAATTCAAGTGCAGTTTCTAAAAGCATGAGAGGTTTTGTCATTTGATGCGTTATCTAATGAAAAAGATTTGTATACATGGACCCAGAGAAGTAATATTAAACTGCAAATGTTTGTACTGGTCTTCTATAAAGTCAAAGCTTTGAAGTGCTTGTCAAGAGATATTGAACTGTATTGGTGGAGAGATGGCCTTCACTAACTTTGGGAGTGTACTGTAGATAGGAGATATTATCTAACAGGCTCCAGGCAAGCTTCTTTTTTCAATTGACATTGTGCAGGTACTAGAATAGAGCACAAAAGGTGGCATTTTGGGTAAGGAAGAATCTAGTTAAGAGTTATGCAAAAGCAAGCCCATCCACATCTAGATTTGCCTTATCTGGTTCAGTTTCATTCTTTCCTTTCTTCTTCTTCTTCCTAATATCAGGTGCCTGAATATATGACTTCCAGGATGTATCTAAACTCTGTCTGAATGACCTTTGTAAAATCCTTATGATCCAGTTTCAAAGACAGTTGCAGTCCTTCCTTTCCTCTCCCTCCTTTCTGCAAATCTGCCAACAATATCTTTAGTCATGAAAGGCCACACATATTTCTGCCTTATTATCAGACACAGGGTAATAGGTGAGAGAATACTGAAGAACTGACCACTTGACTTTCTTAACGCTTTATTAAGTCCAATGGCCATAACTTCAGCTTTTGCAGGAGATTAATGTCAAGTACTATCCTTGGATCTATACAAGGCATATCTTTTGAGTTGGCTGTTTGTGCTGGATAATATTGCTAATCCTTTTAACCTTTTCAATTATATGTGGATAATATTTAATCTAGAGTTGTTAATTTGAATGCATCCATTTGTGTAGGCTATGGTCCATGTTGTGTTTTAGGGGAGAATCATCCTAATCTTTCATAATGGGATATGAGATGTAAGAGCGCTCAAGGTGCGCCAAGATTGTGAGGCTCTTTCTCCTCACATGATTTCGAATTGGATCATACTTCTTGAATATTGATCCTATGCTTTCATTGTCTTGTGCGCCTGGATACTAAGTTCGTCAGTTTTTGAGAATTTCAATAAGTACAAAAGTTTGTATGGAAGAGGCGTCAAACAAATCTAACAATAAATTCTATAAAATTCTTTTGAAACAGAATTTTCAGCAGCTTTTTCTACTTTCTGCTTACTGTAGAACATTTCAGGTATTTTGTGAAAATAGGTGGAAAAGGTTCTATTCTCTTTGTTGTGGTGCCTGGATGGAAAATTACATTACACTAACTTGAGAGACAGCATGTCATCAGTTATGTTTTATATCTATGGTTGACTAAAAGGTACTGTTTATCTGATTCATTAAATCTATAGTGTTGATGCATGTTTTGTTTTACCTCTCTTCTTTCCTCTGGGATCCTTTTTCAAACTATCATATCCTTCTTGTCAAGATATCTCCTGGATATTTTGTGCTGCTGGCGGCTGACTTATCGTTACAAAAGGACCAGCTATGATGAAAAATCTATCCCAGAGGTGGAACCTTTGAGCACAAGAACAGTTTCATCATTCTCAGAATGCAATGTCTGTCTGTAATCATTATAGTCATATTGCAAAAATTAGTTTTTCTGTCTTGATCCATCTGTTGTCATATGACAAAATTATCTCTCTTTTATTCAACAAACGTATCCAGATTTCTTCAAATATTTGCTGCAGTAGATGATAGAGAACATTAGCAAATTCTTAGGAATTTTGTAGTGTGTTTGCAATCTGCCTTCGTTTGATGCCTTTTTTTATCCCTTATTGGTGGTAGCAGATAAAATAATCTGCCTTTGTTTGGGCAAGTATTAGGCTTTAATGGCCCGACCCTTCCCTAGATCCTGCACATGTGGGAGCTTTTTTGCACCGTGCTGTCCTTTTTGGTTAAGTATATTGCCTGACAATTGGAGATAGTCAAAGTTGTAAAAGTATGGTAATTGAAAAAAGTAAACAGGTAAGTTTTGGCTGTATGAATATGAATGTTAGTTTCTTATCGTTCTTGAGGATTGAGGTCTTCTAATATAACTACTTATTACAGCTTTGACAATCTTAGTGCTGATGTTTTGCAATTTCCCTCTAGGTTTAGTGGATTGTCTGGTGAAAAGTCGATGGCAGACAAAAGCATCAGCTTAGTAAAGTTGGTGGAAGAAAGAGCATCATCAAAGAAGAAGCTGGAGGAAGAGAAGAGAAAGCAAGAAGAGAGCCTAATTCCTTATATTCCAAATGAGTGCATTTCACATATACTTGTCCGACTTCCTCTTGAAGTGCTTACAAAAACAAGGTTTGTTTGTAAAGCGTGGTACGGGATTATCAACAGTGCTACATTTGCTCAAGAATATTTTGAACGTTCTGAAAGCAGCTTAATTTTTCTAGTTCGAGCAAAACGAGATGTTTCCTTTCCTTTGTCCCAGCCCAAGTTTCAAGAAAAGCCTAATGCTTTTTCTGTTGAGTCTAAGCTTTTCCGGTTGCAATCGGTGCCTGTACTGCACCAACCTTTTTTGGATCCAATCTCATCGCGTCACCTCCAGTTCATGGAAATTAGAGATGGAAAGGTCAAGATAGAAGAGTATAATGCAACTTGTCTGGGAAAAATTAGAGCATGTTGTGACGGTCTAATCTTACTTGATAACACAATGAAGAAAGGAGGCTTAATGGCCTTGAACCCTGTTACTAGGGAGTTGTCAGCACTTCCTGTAGGTACTTTATTCCCTCCTCATTGTGAATCATATGGGCTTGCATTTTGCCCTTCTACCAAGCAGTTCAAACTAGTTCACTTGTTTCGGGATGAGTTGCAATTCACTTGCTGTGAAATTTTGAATCTTGGAGCCAAATCTTGGAGAATGGTTGATGGACCCGCCTTTGGACTTTTTGGCTGGTTTGGCTATGATCCAGTTTCTGCAATTGGGGCCTTACACTGGGTTCCATATATTGATCATAGTGAGTACATAGTATCAATGACAGTAAATGATGAGAAGTTTCAGCAGATAACTCTCCCAAAAAGCTGCAGAATTCTTGATAGGATTGTGGAAATTAGTGGGCATCTTGGATTTGTGAGTCATGAAGAATCAAAACAAATTGATGTGTGGGTCTTGAAGAGTTTATGTGGCGAAGGTTGGGTGAAGCAATACACCATTTTTGGTGGCATACGGGATATGGTCCCTCTTTATTTTTCCAGGAATAATGGTGAAATGATTTTCAAGGATAAAGTTGGCCATCTATATGCGTATGACTGCTCTTTGAAGCTTCTCAGAAAGTTGGAAATGCCAATGGGAAGGTTTTCTGATGGTTTCTGCTATTTTGCACATGTTAACAGTCTTCTCTCATGGAAGAGGTAAAGGACAAAGATGGGTTTGAGTATCATACTCTGGCGCATTGGAATTATGTTTACCAGATGCCATTTATAGAATGAAATTGGCCTTGTAGATTTGAGTTTAAAATTTGCTCATAACTCTGAATCATGTATATAGATCGTTTGACTTCTCTTATGGAAGGTAAAGTACCAAGACGTGTTTGACTAGCATAGCCTGTGCATTTGAATTATGTTTACCAGATGCCATGTATAGAATGGAATTGTCGTGGTGGATTTTAGTTTAACCTTTTTTTTTTACTCTGAATCATGTATATAAATCTTTTGACTTTGTTCTTAACTCTGAATCCCGTGTATAAATCGTTCTATCTCTCACTTTTTGTCTGTGTTTCAGATCCACTTATTGCATGCTCGTTTCTCATTTGAGATAATTTTTGTGGAGCAGCATATCTGCTCTTAGCGAGATACACCTTTACCTCTAGATAGTATTAAAGATATGAGCGCGGTATTTTTTTTGTCAAGTTAATTGTCTTACGTGTGTAAACTTGGCTTCGCATCGCATATCTGCAATTCTGCATGCTAGGCTAGCAAATGTGATGGCAATATCAATATGTTATGCTACGTTGAGGAGAGACAAATAGTGTTCTCTGTGTGTTTGTGTGTGAATTCTGAAAGTTTTCTGGGGTTAACGTTCTTTATTTTGAATCGGGCTCCACTGTATTTGAAGGAATAGCAAAGGTTATCAGGAACGGGGTGCTTTAGAACATGTCCCCAATTAGAAGTTGGAGGAATACCGATGAATCATTTATCTCCTTTGTATTATGTGTGAGTTATTATTGCTTAGAGGATCTCAAATAATCCCGAACTTCTTCATCAAGTTTGTTCGATGAAAACGTTTCAACTTTTATCATTAATATTTTTTTATTTTTTAAGACAGTTTTATTTCGATTTACTTAATATAGTACTGTCAAAGCAAAAGAAGCCTATCTCTACCCCTATTTCTTTTATTGACAAAAAATTCCTTTTTGGAGAGGATAGGGCGATCATTTTGGTGACAATACTCAATACTCATGGCGCTTCTTGCCTCCTGGACTCTTGTACCTAAGACATTTCGCGGAAGTCCTTAAGCATGTTGTGCTGACTGGAAGGAAGAATATTTTTCTTAGCCCAGGAATTTTATACTATTCCAGAAGCAAACTTTTACAAATGATAACATCTTGGAAAGTTTGAGAGATGAAAGTATCATTGGAAAATTGTTCTGGAGTAGTACAAAAGGCAGAGACGCCAAATGGTTAGTAGATTGCACAAAATAAGATTGGGAAGACAGACAAAGATGAAGAAACAGTGGATTCCTTTGCTGCAGAGATTCAAATTCTGGGTCACATTAGGCGTTGAAACACAGTGAAGCCCTGTAGTCTGTTCTAATAAGCTCCTCCCCTATACAACTGCACTGCGGATGGAAATCTTCATCAGCATCAGCTCTTACAAAGTAACTTCAATTAAATTGTGAAACCAGAAATAATATTGCTTCCGCATCAGCCAAAGGCAAGGTTAGAAATCTGTTTGACAAAGCTAAACTGCTATCACAGCGTGCCCATTGGACTATTCAATATAAGATTAGTAAGTTGATCATTATTTCATCCATAAAACTGAACAGATTCAGTGTTATTACATGAATAATACTTTTCTTTTATCTGGAGAATGGAGAGGGATTGAGGCTTTCTCTCTCTTTTTTTTTTTTCCTTCTCTCGCACTTCTTTAGAATACTGATACATGGCAAACATAACAAAAACAAGTGAACCTTGGGTTGGTGAGTGATGCACATTGTTGACTGGGTAAAGAAGAAGATGGGAAACTTTGAACCAGCAGTAACACTAGGTGATTCAAAGTCACCAGATCAAATGCTACAAGGAATGCTTCAACTATTGGGGATTAAAATGTGCTGTGTGAATTCATCAACGGCCGAAAGGCCAACAAGGAAGTTGTGGCCTTCTTATGGAAGTAAATAGTACCCTGAGAAGTGGGGAAAAACAATATCGCCTCTAACAAAGCAGTCCTCGAACCAAAGCTAATTAGTTTTGGTATTTCAAAGTTTCATATTGCTTTTAGTCAGGAGCTACTGACCGATTTTATTCAGTTCCTTAGCTCAAATGCAAAGTGGTTACTACTGGAAAGCAAGGATCAATGTTACCCAGCTGGGTAGTGTCAGCCTCCTGTACATTCAACAAATTATTAACATCATCCTATGATGCTCCATCGTATACATGTCAGCATTCTAATTCAAGAAAAGGAAGCACAGATCATAACACACTTGGAGATGCTGGTTGTTGAAGGAAGAGAAGAATGTTGAGGTATTACCTGGTAACCAAACGTGTAGCATAATAAAGTTTGAGGCGACAATTAAATATTCCTACATTAGACTCAGGAGGGCACTAGTATACATATAGATAGAAAATTGATTCTAATTTTGACATCAGATAGAAACTCTATAAATGCCAAAACAACTAGAGGTGAAATCTGGGAGTTATATACATATAGATGCACGAAGAAAGCAACATCCATTCCTTAGGTTTTCAATAATGATGGAACTTCATTTCAGGCTTGCAGGTATTGTAACTAATATTGAGATCAAAGTTCCCATTTCAAAGGAACAATGTAAACATGTCCAATACCATAATAGCTACCAAAATGCTAAGTCTGTGCTGTGCATCTCTTGTATGGAATTTCAACTAGAAAGCACATAAAGTATCCAAACATAACAAACTCAGTATTAAAAATCATTAAAGCAACAACAACATAATTATTCATTGAATCATACTCTATCAAATTGCTATTACAGCAAAATTCGGCCAACAATGGTTTCTATTCCATAACTCAAGACATAACGGGATCAAGATCAAAAAATAAAATAAAATAAAATTTTAAATAATCCCACCTCACTACTCATTTAATTGTGCGAGCTCAGCCTTCAACTGCTCAATCTTGAGCCCCATTGACCTCTGAATTGCTACTTTCTCATTCTCTGGCAACTTTGCTAGTAGCCCTTCATACAAATCCAAGACTTCCTGAACAGCGGTACGAGCATATTCAGCTTCTTCATCAAAGTACACAGTTTCTTTCGATTCCATAGCAGATTCTATCTCCTCTCTAGCCACTGCAAATTTGAGGTTGATTTTATCGACTTCTTTGTCAGTTTCAACACTGTAAAGTCTCAAATTTTGGAACTTCTTGATCTGGGCTGATGAGCTAGAGCTTAATGATTGAACAAAATAATGATTTTTCTCAGGAATTAAGAGTGAAAATACTTCTGAGTAGCATTGGTTTGGTAGAAATGACAATGGTTTCAAGAGGGACGAAGATGTGGATATTGAAGAGTGTCTGAAAACCAATTCACAGAGACGGATTGATGAACGTCGATGCATTTTTAGGGCAAACAATTTTCAGACCAAACAGAGGCAGAAGAAGGAAAACCGTAAATATTCAGGAGTTCGTTAGTGGCCATGAATTTGGGCTAACAGTCCTGTCATGGTACTTGCGAAACCTACAACAAAAGCCCGCTTGTCAAGTGAAATAATCCAAAACTCATATAAATTTTTTTATAATTTTTTTAATTGAATATGAACCTATCCGATTTGCAATTGAGCATATCATCATGTGATCCAAAATGAATATTTCAAATCAAAATCGGTTTGATCCGAATTTTTTTTTCTCTTGTTTTCCTTTTCATATACAGTGTTAGGTTTAAAATTAATAATTTTATGTTAAAAAATTATCTATTTTTCATATAAAAATTATAAATAATTTTCATTTAAATATTTTAATTTGTGTATTTTTCATGTAAATATTTTAATTTATTTTATCACAAATTGACAAATTCTAATTAAAAATTATTTGAATTATCAAAACAATATTAATTTTTATTTTATAACTAATGTTAACTATTTTTGAAAAATTATAATTTTTTTAAAAATTATTTGAATCAAATTGAATTGAATCGATCGATCAAATCAACCCCGATCTGATCTAAAAATGAATTAATTTGGTTTAATATGTTTTTGATCCAAATCGATGTCCAATCCGCATATCAAATGAACACCTCTGCCCAAATCGTGGCCTAATAACCAACTTTTTAGTTTTTTCAAAATGTGGAATGGAACCGAAATTCATGGTTCAAAACAGCATGGAATAGAAAATGAATTATTTTCATAATTTTGGGACTAAAAAGTAACTTTGACAATTAGTCTCAATCTGAATAAGTATTTAACGAAATTTAGTTTATTGAGTTAGAATATTTATTTTTCATAACCTATTGGAACTTTTGGGATGGAAGGGATAGGGTTTTTTCTAAAAAGAAAAAGAAAAAGAGGCGATATTTAACTACTTTTACTTAAGTTACTTGGGGAGTGCCCACCATGCGATGCATGGTGCGGTCTTACTTTGTATAATATTAAAATCTATATGAAATATTAGTTACTTTATATTTTGTGGAAAAAATAGACATAATATGTAAAAAGTAGACTCCCTATGTATAAATCCATGTTTGGGATGAACATTGGGCTGGACCAAATGGGCCGAGATCCTAAATATATCATAATTCGTCATGCCTTGGTGCGAGAAGTGTTAGTGAAGGTTTATGGACAATAAGACATTAGAGGTATCAACTGAGGCGTAAATGTAAGGTTCAATCTAATGATGATAAAGTCATAATCATCACTCGATCATGTGATGAGCAATAAATAGAGTTGACCTCCCACGATTTTCAAAAGAAGAATGCGGTTTGAGGAACAGGGAAAAATACATGGGCAGAAACCAAAACATCAAAATAAGAACTAAACAATAAACAATCAATTTAATGAAAAGTGAACAATATGGGTGCACGTGCCTTTTCTGGGGGAGGGGGGCTGACACCTAAAATGACGTCATTTTAGAAGGCTAGATGGAAAAAAAAAAGCATGTGCAAAGCAAGTGCACGACACGAAACAGGGACGAACCAAAGTGTGAATTGTGCCAACATTGGCGAACATTGGTTTAGACAAAAAACGCTACAGAGCACGTGATGGACGAAACAAAAACATGAATAATACCCATATCGCATTGAGGAAAGAGATAAAAATAATAATATCAGATATATTTGCTAAGATGTGATCAGATGTATCTACTGATATTAGATCAAATAAATATACTAAGATGAAATCAGATGTATGTCCTAAGATGAAATTAGATATATATAATGAGATGAAATCAAATGTTTGTAATGAGATGAGATTAGATCTATGTGTTGAGATCAGATCAGATCAGCTATGTGTGCTAAGATGACATCAAATGTAAGTGTTGAAAAAGATCATATGTATGTGCTGATATGAGATTAGATATATACTGAGATAAATCAATTGTAGGTACTGAGATGAGATCAAATGTGTGTGCTAAGTTTGAGATCAAATGTATCCACTGAAATGAGATCAAATCTATATATTGAAATGAGATCAAATGTATGTGTTAAGATTAAATTAGATTTATTTGCTGAGATGAGATCACATGTTGTGATAAGATAAGATTAGAGATATAAACTAAGATGAGATCAGATATATGTGCTGAGATGAGATCAAATATATATACTGAAATGAGATCAAATATATATGCTGAGATGAGATCAGATATATGTGTTGAGATGAGATTAGATGTATCTGTTGAAATAAATTAGATGAATGTGCTGAAATGAGATAATAGGTTTGAGGGGAGAGGAGATGAAATAAAATGATAAGTATAGCAATCATCTCAAGTTCTGATTTTAGGATCCCTGCATCTGAGTTTCGAATCTAAAATAGAAACAGAAATGAAAAACGACATTGTTTTCTTGGGGAGGGATGACACTTAAAACAACATCATTTTATAAGGCTAGATGGGGAAAAAAAGCATGTGCACAACATGTGATAGGGACGAAACAAATCAGGAACAGTACAACATTAGTTAACATTGGCTTAGTAAAATTTAAAAAAAAAAAAACACACGCATAACATGTGATGAACAAACCAAAACGTGAATAGTACCTATATTGCCTTGAAGGAAGCGATAAAGAAAATAAGATCAGATATATCTATCGAGATGTGTTCATTGTATCCGCTATGATGAGATTAGATATATATGTATTGAAATCAAATCAAATATATGTGTTGAGATAAGATCAGATGTATCTATTAAGATTAGATTAGATATATATACTAAGACGAGATCAAATGTACATGCTGAATGAAATTAGATGTGTGTGTTGAGATGAGATCAGATGTATGTACTGAAATAAGATTAGATGTATCTACAGAAATGAGATCAGATATATATACTAAGATCAGATCAGATTTATCTCACGAGATGAGATCAGATTTAAGTGTTGAGTTGAGATCAAATGTATCTACTGAGTTGAGATCAGATGTATTTGCTGAGATGAATCAGATATATATGCTAAGATGAGATCATATATATGTACTGAGATGAGATCAGATGTAAGTGCTAAAATGAGATCAAATATGTAAAGTGAGATGAGATTAGATGTATGTGCTGAAATTAAATCAAATGTATATACTAAGATGTGATCAGATCTATATACTAAGATGAGATACAATTTATTTATTAAGATGAGATTATATTACATATATATATATATATATACTGAGATAGGATCAATATATGTGCTAAAATGAGATCAAATTTATTTCTTGAGATGATATCAATGATATGTGCCGAGATGATATCGATATTTCTATTGAGATGAGATATACTAAGATGAGATTAGATATATGCTACTGAGATAAGATCAAATATATATACCGAGATGAGATCAAATGTATGTGTTGAGATTAAATCAAACATATATGTTGAGATAAGATCACATATATGTGATGAGATAAAATTAGATATATATATCGAGATGAGATCACATGTATGTGTTAAGATAATATCATATATATCCGTGAAATGATATGAGATCATCGGCTTGAAGGAGAGAGATGAAATAAAATGATAAGTACAACAATCATCTCAAGTTTTGAATTCAGATCTCAATATCTAAGATTTGGATCTAAGATGTAAGGTATGAAAACGACATCATTTTCTTAGGGAGGGTTGACACCTAAAATGTCGTCATTTTAGAATGCTAGATAGGAAGAAAAAAAAGGCACGTGCACGGTATTTGACAAGGACGAACCAAAGCGTGAACATTGCCAACATTGGCTTAGCCAAAAAAAAAGACATACGCATAGCACATGATAAACGAACCAAAATATGAATAGTACCCATATAGCTCTATGGGAAAAGGTAAAAAAGATTAAATCAGATATATTTGCTGAGATGAGATCGGATATATATACTGAGATGAGATCATATGTATGTGTTGAGATGAGATTTGATATATGTGCTGAGATGAGATCACATGTATGTGTTGAGATCAGATCATATCCATATACTGAGACGAAATCATATGTATGTGTTAAGATGAGATCATATGTATATGCTAAGATTAAATCGGATGTATGTGCTGAAATAAGATTATATATATATATATATATATATATATATGGAGATGAGATGTATGTACTGAGATGAGATCACTGATAAAATAAGATGAGATGAATATGCTGATATGAGATCATTGATTTGAGGGGAGAGGAGATGAAATAAGATGATAAGTACAACCATTATCTCAAGTTCTAAGTTTAGGATTTCGGGATTTGAGTTTCGATTCTAAAAAATGAGCATAAATGAAAAATGATGTCGTTCTTGGAGGGTTGACACCTAAAATGACGTCATTTAGGCACACACATGGTATTTGATAGGGATGAACAAAAATGTGAACAATACTAACATTAGCGAACATTGGCTTAACCAAAAAAATGACACGTGCATAGCACATGATGAACGAATCAAAAAGTGAATATTACCCATATAGCCCTAAGGGAAGAGATAAAGAAGATGCAATCAGTTGTATCTGTTGAGATGTGATCCGATGTATCTACTGAGATGAGATCACATATTTATACTGAGATGAGATCACATACATTTGCTAAGATGAGATCAGATATATATATACTGAGATGAGATTAGAAGTATGCGCTGAGATGAGATCATATATATATACGGGCATAAGATCACATGTATGTACTGAAATGAGATCAGATATATCTACCGAGATGATCTCAAATATACATAATGAGATGAAATCAAATGAATGTGTTGAAATGAGATTAGATGTATGTGTTGAGATGAGATTAGATGTATCTGTTGAAATAAGATAAGATGAATATGTTGATATGAGATCATAAGTTTGAAGAGAGAAGAGATGAAATAAGATGATAAGTACAACCATTATCTTAGGTTCTGAGTTCAGATCCCAGATCCGAATTCCGCATCTAAAACAATAGCATAAATGAACACGAATTCATTTTTTTTTGGGGGTTGACACCTAAAACGACGTCATTTTAAAAGGTTAGATGGAAAAAAAAAAGGCACGCAAATAGTAGGTCACAAAGACGAACCAAAGTGTGAATAGTGCCAACATTAGCGAACATTGGTTTAGCTAAAAAAACACACGCACATAGCACGTGATGGACAAACCAAAACGCGAACAGTACCCATAAAAAAAAGAAGTGCGCATAGCACGTGATAGATGAATCAAAACGTGAACAGTACCCATATCGGTGGGATCTTGGGATTTGAGTTCTGGATTTAAGACAGAAATAGAAATGAAAGACGACATTGTTTTCTTGAGAGGGTTGACATCTAAAACAACAACATTTTAGAAGGCTAGATAGGGAAAAAAAGGCATGCACACAATACTTAATAGGATGAACCAAAGTGTGAATAATGCCAACATTGGCTTAGCTAAAAAGACACGTGCATAGCACGTGATTGAAGAACCAAAACGCGTGAACAATACCCATATCACCGTGAGGAAGAGATAAAGGAAATGACATCATATGTATTTATTGAGATGTGATCAAATGTATCTGTTAAGATGATATCAGATATATATACTGAGATGAAATCGGATGTATAGGCTGAGATGAAATCAGATGTATGTGTTGAGATGAGATAACATGTATCTGCTAATATGATATTAGATATATATACTATGATGAAATCAGATGTTTGTGCTGAGATGATATCAGATATATATACTAAAATGAGATTATATGTATATACTGAGATGAAATCAGATATATATACTGAGATAAGATCACATGTATGCGCAGAGATTAGATCAGATGTATCTGTTGAAATAGAATGATATGAATGTGATGATATGAGATTATAGGTTTGAGAAGTGAAGAGATGAAATAAGATGATAAGTACAACCATCATCTCAGGTTATGAGTTTAGGATTCGGATCTAGGTTCAATCGAAAATGTAATGTAAATAAAAAACGACATCGTTTTCTTGGGGGTTGACACTTAAATTGACGTCATTTTAGAAGGCTAAATGAGAAAAAAGAAAAAGGCATGCATACGGCACTTGACAGGGACGTACTAAAGTGTGAACAGTACCAACATTGGCGAACATTAGTTTAGCCCGAAAAAAAGACATACACATAACACGTGATGGACGAATCAAAATGTGAACAGTACCCAAAAAATAAAAAGAAACATGCATAGCACGTGATGGACGAACAAAAATGTGAACAGTACCCATATCTATCGCCCTTTTTTAAAATATGCTCAAGTTTTGCATACTGAAAAGAACAAAAAAAAAGCACGTGCACAATACATGATAGGTATGAACCAAAGTGTGAACAGTGCGAATATTGCCACTTTTATTATGTACTTAATGAGAGAAAATGGAGTTTGATTGGGCTATTTAAAGAATTAAAGATTTAATCGTTAGATTAAAGAGATGCACATCACAAATCTTGAATTTTCTATGCTAGCCGTGGAATTTGATTTCATGACCAACAGCAAATGGGATTTTTTTAAAAGATCTGCCCATAACTAATTCATCTAAAAATCTTTTACTATTAGTTATTATTCAAAGTGATGATATAAATTGAAATTTTTTATTAAAATCTCACATTCAATAAGTGATAATACATACTTATATTGAAAATTTTTATTGAAATCTCACACTAAATGATGACACACATATTGAAATATTTAATTGAAAGTTTACACTGACAAATATGATGTGTACATAATAAAATTTATTGAATAATTATTACCATAACAAAAGTCACTAAATGAAAATTTTAGCCATCACTATTAAATAAATTTTTGTTATGTAAATAATATGTTAGTTATTAAAATTTTTTATTTATTTTTATTATAAATATCATTACGTACACTATAGGATATTTGCATTAGCTTAGTCAAAACAAAACGCACTACCTTTAATCTAATATTTACTATATAATTTGTACTTGTAGTAACAAAAATGAAATAATTTGGCTAAGTTTAGATTGTAACTTATTTGAGAAATTTTTTATAGAATATGTAAAAATTTTGGTTTGTAAGAAAAAATATTTTAGAAGGAGAATAGAAAATGTGTTAGAGGAAAAAATTAATTATGGGAATAGAGTTTGGAGGAAATTCAAAATTTATTTTATTTTTTTAAAATTCACTGACCTAGTACTAGGTCGAGTGAATTTTTTTCAAAAAATATTATTACTTTTTTTATAAAAATAACTCGACTTAAGATTAGGTCGAGTTTTTAATCGAACATTAAGTCGAGCTTGACCTAAATTTGACATACTCAACTTAAAACTCGACCAAATTTATTGCTCAACCTAAAACTTGACTTAACACCATCGACTTAACTCACGCTAATTTAAAATTTGACTTAGGCTTGACCATTCTATCCTTCAAATTCACAAACCCAATTCAACTATCAGAGAATTTCAACTAACATCTCACTGATGCGATTTCTTCTCTACAATTGCATCCTTTTTGCTTGAAGATGATAGTCCAATAGGTGTATGAACAATGAGGTGTGCAAACAACGTGTGTGAAATAAATTTTATTGAATCCATGAAACGTTCGAGGAAAAAAGAAGAAAATGGGATGAAGTGTTATGTTTCTACGCTCTATAATAGAAGAGATGTTGTAAGATTTTTTTTTTGAATGGAAATGCTATAACAGAAAACAAAAATAGAAAGGTGCTATTTTTGTAAAATCAATTATCAAAAGTACTATATTTGTAAATTTTCCAAAAACTTTAGACACTCCTCACATCTCACGAGGGTCTTCAGAACTTGTTTGTATATCTAAAAGGAAAAGTGATGGGTAATCTTTTATTAATAGATTTCTCAGAAGTTACAGGTTTTACTTTAGTAAAAATTATAATTTTGTAAAACTTTAAAATTATTTTTGTATACTTTTAGTATATTAATTTGTTTCAAAATTTTTAGTAGTATATTTTCTTTATTATCAATTTAAATTTTACTTTCAAGTATAATTAATTGTAATCTAAAATTAATTAAAACTTTTATCATACATGAGATTTTTCAATTTTATTATCATATAAATTTTATAACTCGCCTACACTTACATGTTCTTTTACATATATTTTTAAATATTTTATTTTAATATTAAAAATTTTTAGTTAGTAGTATATATTAAAAAATTATAGAAATAAATGTTTAAAATAATTTAACTTCATCCCCATTTATTATTTTAAATATAATTTGACTTAAAAAATATCAACACTAATTCAAAACATTATTTAAAATTATTATAATGTATAATTATTTAAATAAATTATGAACACTATGATTACAAATAATTGACATATTTATCCACAAAAAAATACATACTCTATATTTACATATCTTTATTTAAATATTTTATAATTATTACCTTCAATTATTTCCACTTATTAAACTAACTAAATATACTTTTAAATAAATTAATTTATATTGTAATAATAAATAAATTTTTATATATATTTAAAGTTATAATATGTTAGCATTAATTAAATAATTAATTAAATTAACCTTATATCTACTATTTAAAGTTACATGTACTAAAAAAATTTATATCCCTTTGATAGAATATTTTTTAAAAAAAAAAATATGTTACGTGATATTTTAACTAACAATATAATTATATAAATTAATATTAAATTAACTGGGAAAAATTATAGTTCATAAATATAATAAAATAAATTAAAAATATAAATTATATATTTTAAAAACTAAACAAACTTTTTTATAAAAATTAATATTATTAAATTTTAAAGTATTCCTGAACATACCCACACATCTTGTGTGCGGTTAAAAACTAGTAACTGTTAGACAGCTGAGGGTGCTTCCTGAAAATTACTCGCACCCTAACTTTTAAAAGCAACTTTTCCGGGTCAATTTCGATCAGCCAACATAGATCGTCCCTAAAATTGATTTCTCAGATCGGAATTTTCTCTCTCACACACACACGCACTAAACAATGGCCAGAACCACCAGACAGTTGACACCGTCATCATCTTCTTCCACGTTAACCCAAACCCTAACCTTAACCCTGAATCCATCGTCGTCGTCATCATCATCGCAGCAACAGCAGCAGGAAGAGACGCTGGTATTGAAATTGAAGCCCAAGAAGAAGAAGGTCACGTGGAAAGAGGGCACCGTGGACAACGAATTCCTCAACAAGAAAAGCTCCAAGAAATGCTGCATTTTCCACAAAGAAAAGCCCTTCGATGAAGATGACAGCGACGACGAGGATGTCAATCGTAAATCTTCGGACAATCGCGGGCGGGATCATTGTTGTGATCATGCCAATGGTGAGGGCTGTGATGGTGCGGGCTCTAGTAATTGATGCGGGTTCTATTGGAAAGGGATTATTTTTTCCTCCCTTCTGTGATGGTGCAGTTGTAAGAGTAGTTGTTGTGGAACCATTTCCGTGGAAAGAATTTGATGGATATTCTTTACTATTTTTTTGTGGGAATTGTTGTAATAATTGGTAATTGTGGGGTTAGACGTGTGTAAAAATCAAGATACTTTTGGAATTTGAATGGAAAGTCTGGAATGAACTCTGCTTTGTCTTGATTGGAATGCATTTTGTGATTGTGATTTTGGAATTTTGTTTGGATAGTTTCATTGTCCATGTTAATAGGTGCATAATTTGTTGAATCTACCATAAAGGGTTTAGATGTTATGTTTTGATAGTTTCTTTCTGATTTTGAGTTTGTTGAAATGCAAAGGCTTCTGGATGTACTCTTTTGCTCTGTTTTGGGTAAAATATGGCTTGAGAAAGTTTTGGGTAATTATGGAACGTAATAGAAGAGCTTTTGAGGGTTAGCCAGGCCCTTAAGGATTTTAAAGCACTATATTTTCTTTCAGACGTTCAGTTGGAAAGTACAGATTATACTTTCAATAATAGAATGCTGGATGAAGTTGTTATGTTGTTCCATGTATAGGGTATTATAGCTCTTTTAAAGGGGGTAAATTTTCTGGGAAATACTCTTGTTTTATTTGTCAAAAGAAGGGAAATCTTTGTATCTGAATAGAGTAGACTGAGTTAGGTTTCCTTCGGCCAGAATTCGAGTGGATTTCTTGGCTTGATTGTTATTCTGGGTTGGAATTAGTTGCCAAATTTAGATGATATTTATGGTATTTAGATCTCTGTTAGATCGTTGTTGATTGATTTCATTATTCTTGTTATGAGTTTACATTGCATGTCACATATTGTAAGACCAGCACTCCATGGAAGTGTAGGTCTAAAATCTTTGTCCAGTATCTACTCAAAAGTAGAGATGCATGCTTGAATGTTACTAAATGGTTTAGTCTTTCTTTTCTTCTTAAGACATTAATTGCTGGATTAGTGAGAAATATGAGAGGATTAGGGAAAAGAGGGACTATCCTCAGCCTTCCAGTTATCGTTGGCATTTGTCTTCTATGTCTTGTTAGATCAAATTTAAGGTTCATACAGCCAGAAGGAGAGATTCGGCCCAATCAAGGATAGGCCCTTCTTGGACTCCACACATGCGGGAGTTTTGATGCACCAGTTGTCTTTTTGTTTTATACAACCTTGAGATTTTGGTTTTCTTTGTGGATGCCTATGATGTTTTATCTGTTTTTGGTAGCCATATGCCTCTTGAGCTAGATGCTGAAGGGTGGCAGATGAAGAATGAAGATCCCTCAATGACGATCTATATAAAATATACAACAGGTATTGAGCTTTATTTTTCTTTTTGAGTTAAGAACTTAAAAATGTTAAGCAATGTCAACCTAAGAAAGGCATATTTTCAAATCGAATTAAGTGTCCCGTTTCACTTTTTTGATTCAACGGGTACCTGCTGATATTGTGCATGCGGCAGTGATTCCAATTGATCGCACAACACAACTGAACTTATTCATCGAGATAAGCGTGACATTGGCTAATTCATTGTCTAATAGCTCTACATTCACTCAATATTTAATCTTCGTTGCGACAATCTGGTAAGGCTCTGTTTCCTTGGGTTTTACTGGTATTATTTTCACCAAAGAAAAGCACTGAGTTTTTCTTCAAATATGCGTGACACTGTACAGAGCAAAACTGACAAGGTTGGCAAAATTTGTTTATGCCATAAAAGGGTATTATTATTACGATCTTGTTTCACGGATGACTATTATAATATATGCTTATTACATTATAAAGACATTTATTTTTGTAGAGCAACACGAGATCTCACAGTAACTAGCAGACAACCGTACTAACACCTCCCAAACATCTTAGAACTAAGTAGAAACACTGCTCTTTATGCAACACCTTCCCACCTGCAGAAAAACCGAATTGGTCGAAGCAAGGGACAAACTAGCGGATCAGAGGATGAACTATTTCTATTAGTTAAAATAAGAACGCAAACGTTCCAAATGAGAATTCAACGGGTTAGAGTCCCCAAGGTATGGAGTAATCCTCGACCGTCCAATCCTGTTATTCATGTTATAACCGTAGAATTAGGGAGACAATCCATGCATATAATAGAAGGGAAAAAAATTATGTGATTGACTTGTTGCATTAAAAATAAAAATGCAGCATATGTATGCAATATTTTTTTCTGTCAAATTGTAGTTCCACAAGGCTGTTTTTAGATAGAATGAACTGGAATTGCTCGCATCCAAAGTATAGTTTGTAGGTTGAAGAAAGGGAGTCTGCCATCAGCTCATTTTCCTTACGACCAGGAAGAAAAAACTCTGGAACAGGGAAAAGAGCTCGAGGCAGCAAATTGGGATTTCAAATCTCTTTTTTTCAAAGGGAAAGCTGTTCAAGTGGGTTACCGGGCTGAATTGAGACCTATACCGGCCGCCTTCCCGCTCTCTTTCGAAGAATGCAGGTTTGTTTGGTGGTTGAAGGAGACTTCTCGCTAGATGGATTTTGTTTTTTGTAAATTCATTCCCTTTGATCGATAGGTTTTCTTTCTTTTTTCCAAAAACGATCAATATATTAATAACAAACAGTTTTATATACAAAGTATTGTCTCATCGATGATGAAAGCCTTAGTTCTCACAATGAAACTAAAAAGCCTAACCGATACATCGAATCTAAAACTACATCATAACTAAACAACGTTAGCTATGCTGCATAACAATAAAACTAAAATAAACACAAAAACAAAAAGACCATGATTGGTTGTCACTAGACTAGCAAAGCAGGAGTCGATGCACCGATTTCGAATCAACTCGATACGAAATGTTGTCGCTAGTCCCTGTTTCGCCATACCACTCGACATGCTACCTAGCTTCACCAAATCGCACATCCACCTCCATATAGGAGGAACAATCGCCTAATTCAGGAGTCCACGACGCCACCGAATAGGCGCATAAGTACCTAAAAAAATAAATAAATAAAAATAAAAATTTTGAAAATTGCGACAAATAGCAGTGAAATCGCATCGTTGTCGCACCATGCGTCGATAGGTAGAGAAATGCATTTTTTGCTTCATTAGTGGTCTACCCCTTATAAAGCAACTTTGAAAAATCGACCTTATAGCGGTCAATTTGATGTCACGGCTAATTATTGTATCGGGATTCTATGTAAATCATATAAATCAATTTTACAAAAGTGACCAAAATAATTATAATAATTGATATTTTATTAAATATATTAGTTTTTTTTCAAAAAAAAATATATTGTATACATATGCTATATGGTAAAAAATCAACATTATAAAAAGTATCGTACATACATATACATATACATATATGTGTGTGTGTGTGTGCATTTAGTATTTTGTCAATATTTTTTTAATTGTAAACATTTAACATTTAATACAACATTTAAGGGGATGCATAATTTATTGACTCTGAAACAAGAAGGATTTGACTTACTGCCAATATGAAAATGGCAATTAAGTAATTAAGACAAAATGTAGATGAGGAATTTGGTTGTGAGCTATCCAAAATGAAAGGGTAAAAGACGATATCAATGGCAGTTGCAAAACTCAAAAGCAACACTAATAAACAGTACAAATATCTATGGAATTATGCAGAAGAGTTGAAAAGAACAAATACAGAAACAATAGTAGAAATTTTTTTTCACCCCATTCAAAGAACCAAGAAGCAATCCACAACTTATGAGATTTTATTACTTTGTTAGGATGCTAAAGAGGATATTCAAGTTTAGGTGTTAGCCTATAGTTTTCTTGGATGGATGCTTCACCGAAAATGTCTATCTTGGTTAGATCCTTACAGTTATAGGAGTGGATTCAAATAATGGCTAGTGGCCCATAGCATAGGCAGTTGTGGAGAAAGAGTCTATGGTGCAGTGAACCTAGTTCCTAGAATTACTTGTAAAAGTTCTGAAGATAGAGAACTCTCACCATTACTTGTTCATGTCAGACTAGCAGAAGGTATTCTTCCTATCCTTTGTTTAATTGTTTTTTTTTTTAATTTCATTGAGCATTTATATCACAGTATCATAAAAATACTAAGCACTAAAATTTTTTTTGTAGGTTTTGACTATAGCTATAGTAGATTTATTGCCTAATAGCAAATACATATATTATATGTAGCATTTATACAAAAATTTCAAAAAGAAATAACTTGATAAGTTGTTAAAAACTCATTTGTAGTCCTTGGCTAACGCAATAACTTTTGAATTATATGAGACAAAATTGGAATCACTTAAAGAGTTTGATCATGGTACATATGAGTGGATTGACAATGCACCTCATTGTAAGCACTGTGTAATGCCTTTTTGTTTTTTTAAATACTAAATGTGACATATTAGTGAACAATATGTGTGAGACGCTCAACTTCAAGATTTTAAAGAGAGAAAACCTATCATTGGAATGTTAGAGGATATTAGGATCACTATCATGCTTAGAATTCGGGAAAGGGTTGAGGGGATGAGAAAATGTACCTCTATTGTTAGGCTAGTAATTAGAGAAATTATTAGTGACAAAATAAAAAATTCAAGAGTCTGGAGAGTAATTTGTAATGGTGTTGGGGGGTATGAGGTTAAAAACTCTAAAGGGAACAATATGTTGTCTATCGGAGAAGAAACAGACTGTTAGAAATGAGGCCAAACCAAACGAAGCATCATCTCAATCACTTCCAACATACGACCAAAGCTCCAGTGTACCATCTTCTTCAACTGCTACACATAGAGTTAGGTCTAAGAGCTGCAGTTTAACTGATTTGGACAAATTTCGTGTAAACAAGAACTATGAGTACTTGGGGAAAGAACCATCATTTAAGATTAGCAGATAGACAACAACATCAAGATTAAGGGATAAGGAAGAGATAGAGGAACGGGACAAGGAAGAGGCACTACATGATGCCTATTGCTGGTTGATGCATTTTTCTACTTTTGTGGTCTTTTATTTTCTTGAATTTCTTTGAGACATTGTAATAAACATTTGGAGTTGCTTAGGGAATGAGCATTTGGAATGTATCTACTAATACCATATATTATAAATGACACTAATCTAATATTTTTTGTATTATACATTAGAATAAAGTTTGGAGTAGATTATGGACTACTTTTGCAGGCAATGTATAATTATTATTGACTTTAGGCATGTATATAAAAGACAATTATGTTTGTCATTGAATATAGATAGCATTTATTTTTTATGTGAAATTCTATCACATGTCCCTTTCATTCACTATCCAATACAAAATGAGGCACCATTACATAAAAGTTACCTACTACAATAGCTGTTAGGAAATGAATAATGAGGCACCATTACAGCACAATTTCTTTCATTTCGCAACAAAGGCAATTCATATTTCAAAAGGCATCAAGTTCATTTAGGCATTTTAATAAACACTTTACATATGTGCTTCACAGCCAGCAATTGAAGACCTTTTTAATTTACAAAACAAGATTGTGAATGCAATCAAACACAACATAGTCATGGTTTTCAATTTTTTTTTCTCAATTTCTTCAGTTCTTTTTTCATACAATTGTTTTCCTCTTCCAATTTTGCGACCAATTTATCTAGCTTTCCAGCATCATTATTTGAAGCATCTACTTCCTTTTCCAACTTGTTAATGCACCTAAGGAGGCCAAGAATCACTTTGGTTGACCTTTGACACATTTTTGGGTCATACCACCCCCCAAAACTCACATTTTTATCCTAATTTTAATCAATAAAAATAGTCACTATCAGTTCATGAGTGGTTGTTAAACACATTGTTCGATAAAAACAAAATTAGATTTACCTACAAAAGTCTACACATGACAAATCTTTTCCAGTGGTTTTCATCTGTCCACAAAATTATTATCTTTGTTCTTAGACCCGTTGGACCACAAAGTGGTAGATTGAGTTTACCTATAAACATCTTCCAGATTTGTCTTCCTTATTTCTAAACAGGTGTTATCTATCTACCTATAGTTAGATCCTTTGAAAAGAGAGAAATATGCACTCCAAAATAGAAATTATCTTTCTACCCATCACAAAAATAGCATATGTCGTGACGTTACATTTCTTCACACACTTAATGGTCCTTTTCAATAGAGTGACTAACTTCGTAACATTTAGCACCATAGTCCTCTTCACTTGAAAGCAATTAAATCGTGAGTTTGAGAATATTAAATTTACAATTACTGTTTTTTTGATTTTTTTATGAAACTTGTTTTTAATAAATTAATTTCAATAAGTCTAGCATTATTTATTATTATTATTTATGATTTTCAAGGTTTCTTCGTAAACAAAATTTACTAACAATTTTCGAAAAGTATTAAAGAAAGATATTCGTATTTAATTATATCTAAAAGACAAATGTCACATTTTACAATTACAAAAAAAGAATAATAACATTCCTTTCTTATATACTTGGGAAATTTGCAAATATAACACATTTGACTGTTGACTTTGCAAATATAGCGCTCTCATTTTTTTGTTTGCAACTATAGCACTTTAAGGCTGAACAAAAACCAATATACCGTTAAATAATATTTTAGAAAAGATTTTGAATGACAAAAACAAAGAAAATCTATTTCCGGTTGCCTCTCGTGCATCACGCGAAAATAATTATAATAATAATATTTTCTTTCTACACAAAAACATTAAATAAAGAAGAAAAAGAAAAGACACGTCAGATTCATATATCAGATTCCTTGTTGGCGACTGCAAAACTCCAAAATTCAACCCTTTAAATTCACCTCTCCGAAGTCCGAAGTTAAAGCCAGCGGCTGAAGAAGAAGTAGAAGCCACAAAGACTCCCAAACAATGGCTTCTTACTGTTCTTCTTCAGTTTCCTTCTTCAATTCTTATTCTCAGCCAAACAAGCCTTTAACTTCCCCTTTTTCGCCTCAAACCAACTCATTCCTTTACCCCAATAATAATAATTCCTCATCCGCCGTCTTCCGCCTGCGGTCAGCTCCAACTCCGCCACCATACGCTCGTAATTTTTCCGTGAGCACCTGAACGGCGTCGTTTTTGGTTTGGATTAATTTTTTAATTTTTTTTTCTGTTTTTAATATACTTAGCTAATAGAAAGGAACTGACTAGGTTGTGGCGTCGACGTCGTTGGCGACGAAGAAAAGGGATCCGTTAAAGATAATGATATCCGAGCTCCGGCTTCCGGTAAAGGAACACAATGTGAACTGATTAAGAAAAAGGTATTTAATTACTATATTTCTTACAGTTTTGTAATTTGTTGATGTTGAATCTATAATTGTGCTTCAACGTTGGAAAGGGAAGAAAATATAAATGGTGAAATTGCATTCAAGATGTTGGAAATGTTTATAATGCTCTAGAAGGGTAGAATTAAGGCACAAAATGGTGAATTTAACTTCACGGTGATTGTTCAATAGTAGTAGTCAAAAAGTGAATATATATATCCGAGTTCAAAGATAATAAGTATTGCTTTTTGTATCATAACGAAGCTGCATCTTATGTAACAACTTTAGTTGAAATCAAAAGTTTGATAATTGGGGTTTTGCAGTCTTGGTTTGAACTCAGGAGGTTTGTTGATTTGATGGTTGTGGTTGTAGCCGTTGCACCATATATGATTTCGTTGATAAAAATAAATGTTCTGTTGCTCTGACTTTGGCATAATACCCATTTCTCTGCCATGGAATTATGCTGACTTGAATAAACAGTGATTTAGGATATCGATAGTATTTGAACCCGAAAGCCACTGACTATATGTTTAAGATGCATTAAAGTCCAGAAATGAATAGTTGGGGAGGAGAGTGGATCAAGTAACTGCTGCACTAGAACCTGCAAGTATTGTTTTGAAAGTTGATTGCATAGTTGATTGTTTAATGCATAATTGATGTCACTTCTGCTCTATAGATGCATACGCATTGTAGTTCACCATGCTTGCCTCCAAATATTGAAACAGTTTTGTTGTTCTTTAGCGCTCTCAATGGAAATAAGAAGAAACAAATGTACTTTGCCTGCATAATTGAGATTCAGCTTACTGTAATTTCTGTGCCTATAAAATAAACCATCTTATTTGGTCAAGGATGAATCATTGATCAGAAAAGAAATTAATAGCATTCAAAATGATGATTGTTTGAATTGTTGCAGTGTCAAGTGAAGTCTTGTTAGTTCTTGTAATCATATTCTAAAATGTGTCCTTTTGTTTGTTTTTTCTTTCAATATAGAAAACTTTCTATTTTGGCTCTCAGAGACCAATTAAAATATGGACGAAAGCAAGCTTAATCCCTTGCCATTGCAGACTTAATACTAAGTAGTTATTGGGATGGATGGTTAGGATGCAATTAATAGAGCAGATTGCTATACAATCATTACTTAGTTAAGATGATTTAGAAAGTGAGGGCTTTTCCTATTTACTTTACTCAGGAACTTAAGGATGAGCGTGCTGGTTGGAACTTGTTTTCATGGTATACTTAGGCTACCTTAGTTGATAAATGATATTGTTGGTTGAACCTGTCTGTTAAAAATTTTACGCAATGATTAACATGGAAGTCAAAGAATTTCAGAACATTACATTATGCCATCAAATGTATTTTGATACGTAGATCTAATCAGCTTTTATGTGATTGGTATCTCACTTTTGTTTGTGTTTGGTGCATATTTGACATTTTTGTATCTCCACTTTGAAAGTATTATTTGTTCCTGTCTCATTGTGGATTACCCTGTGAAGAAAAACAGATTGAATGAAGTCATCCTCATATGTGCAGTATGATTTGGTGCATATTGCTGCTGGAGATCTATTGAGGGCTGACATTGCAGCTGGGACTGAAAATGGAAAGCGAGCAAAGGAATACATGGAGATAGGACAGTTGGTCCCAAATGAAATAGTCGTCATGGTATATCTACTAATGAAATTTACTTGTTTCTGGTTTGATGAAACTGATTCAAATATTCCAAGATGAAAATTAGACGTGACATTTCATCTTCTTCTATTTGTTTTCTTGGGATACTAAATTGTTGACATTCTTTCATTGCAGATTGTAAAAGATCGGTTGATGCAATCTGATTCTAGGGAAAAAGGTTGGCTTTTGGATGGATATCCTCGGAGCTTATCACAAGCAACTGCTCTTGAAGGATATGGTTTTCATCCGGACCTCTTCATACTTCTTGAAGTAAGTTATTATTGCTTTATTTGATTTTTAAGAATTTTAGAACAGAATATAGCCTAGTGGTTATGGATCTTTGTTCCTCGTCTTCAAACAAGGGTGTGACTTTGATTCTCACCATCACCAATTCCTCCTCCTCCCCACTTCTTCCTTAAAATTAAAAAATAATGTGGACAAAGGATTGGATCCAACCACCAGCATGAAGTGAGAAAACTCGTGTTTAAGAGTTAACGTAGATTTTTAAATTGTGTCCTGTTCTGCAAAGTGCTTTTAGGTTTGGGTATGAGGAGTATCATTCAACTTCTTGTATTCAACCTCTTTGTGGAACATGAATGGGAAGTTTTAAAGAAAAATTTTATATGGGTAAAATTGAGGTTAACTAGAGGGCTGGGGATTGAAAGAGCAATTATTGACATTGTGAAAGTTGTTATCTTTCATCTTCTGTGTTTGCGTATTCTTTAGTTGGGTTAGTACTCAAAACACAAGATTTTGTTTATGAAAAATTGAACAATATTTTTTTATTATTGTTATCACTGTTTACCATGACCATGTGCATCTAATCTGTTGGGCCTTGAGATGTATCATTTTAGTTATGTGTTGTTAGTATTGTAAATTTCTATGGTGTTTACAGGTCCCCGAGGAGATCTTAGTAGAGAGGGTGGTTGGTCAGAGGTTAGATCCGTTACAGGAAGATATACCATTTGAAATATTCCTCCAGAGACTGAAGAAATTGCAGCAAGGCTTACTCAGCGGTTTGATGATACAGAAGAAAAGGCATGTTAAGACTTGCTGTAACAGTCTATTTATTTGATAATTGGTTTTCATTTGATTATTAAATGGGCACAGAAGTTTACTTTTCTTATCTCATTTTCAAATGCAGTTAATCTGTGATGGTTCAATTAACATGTCTATTCTAGTCAGTTTATTAACTGTATTTCTTATAACCAATTTTTTAGGTTAAGCTACGTTTGCACACTCATCACCAAAATGTGGAATCGGTGCTCTCAATGTATGAAGATATTATGATCAAGGTATCTGAGGTGTCCCTTCCGTTTGTTCACATACCCACTTTAATAAATTACCACTGGTTAGCTTTCAATTTGCCTGTGTGTGATTCATGTATAAATTTTATTTGCTAGAATCAAGAAAAGAAATGGTAGTACATATGATGGTTATGGATACTATGAAGAGTTATGTGCTGTGAATTTCATCATACTCAGTTTGCTTTCCTTCATCTGTTGATTCTGTACTGAGGGTATCTTTCTCATATGTTTTTGCATCCTTTAATTTGGATTTGTTTGGTTGTGAAGCATGGTGGTGGTAGGGTTATTGCTAATTTTTATTAAGAGGTTGTTCACAAGAAGACACAAGTACTGTCTCTAAACAGTAATTAATAATCTGCACATCAGAACTTGTATACTATTTTGCATTTTCACTATTAATTTGCTACAGTTTTAACTAAATTGGTGTTTTAGACTTCTGAGGTTATGGACCAAAAACTCTTTGAAATGCGCTCTTGAGGTGCTGTGAATAGTGTAGAAGACTTAGACAACATCCACAAATTCATTTAAAGGTTAAATAAAACTCAGAATGGTTAACCTAGTTGTGTTATTGTATTTTGAGTTTCTGTATATGTGTCATTGTTTCGTATGCTTTGAAACTCTCCTATTTGTTTATTGGTCAGTAATATCAATTATCAAAAAGGGTTGTTATACATTGATGCCAGTGAACTATCCTTCAGCTGAAGATGTTTTCTTCCATCATCATAATCGTGTGGAAAACTAATTGCTGGAGGCCTATGGGCCTTAGTGACGACAAAGTTATGCCTGCCATGAAATTATGAAGTCATTTACCACATTGAATGTCTCTCAAACCCAATTTAGTAAAACAATCAAATATTTATATCCTGAACTATATCTGAAATCCAAGTTTTCTTGTGATGCTGCAATATGCATGAGAAAGATCTTAAATATCACAACTTGTATAGGCAACTGCAACCACTGAGTAATGCTTTTAGACACTGATATGCCAAATGCAGTTAATGTGATGTTACAAGTTTAGTGGAAGCTGAACAGATTTTCTTGAGTTGCACCACCAAAGCATACAAAATATGTGCATAGATATGTTTATAGCTTTCATAGTAAAAAGTTACCGTTGTAACATAGCCTGATGCTTAGAAGCTCCCACATATTTGGGGTATCGGGAACGGTCATGCCATTAAAGCCCAATGTACACAGCTCAAATCTGTGACCTCACAATTACATGGCAATAGCTTTTTACTGCTGTTGCCATGTGTAAGCTTGAAGAAGAAGAAGAAGAAGAAGAAGAAGGGCTGTTTTTTTTTTGGGGAGAGGGGGTGCGGGGAAGTTGTTCACAGCCTGATTTTTTAATTTTCCATTGTATGGAAGCTAAGAAGGGTGTGACCAAGATGAGAAATAATTGGAAATGGAGCAACCCTTTGAAATATTCATATCTGGTATTCAATTACAGTAATTTTTTTTATACACGCATCAATAACAGAAATCATTTTATGAGTGACTCTAAACCCTTTGGTATTCATCTCCTTTGCACGGATGCAGAAAGTGTCTCATTTTGCACCAAGTTAGTTTGGGAACCCTAAGAATTTTCTCATCTGGTATTGGTTCCAGGTGGATGGAAGTGTTTCCAAGGAAGCTGTATTTGAACAGATCGATGGTGCATTAACAAAGCTACAGGAGCAAAGTGCAGAAAAGATGGGATCTGCAATTGCTTAAAATGTAAGTTTTGAAAAATGTTTTGTTGTAGAAGAAAATTAGGATTGTGCTAGGTGAGAAAGAAAATGAAAACATTGCAAAGATTACCCCCTTTTTTTTTTTGTAAAATTTTTTTTATAGCATCAGGGGATTTTCTTCCCTTTTATACCGATATGTTCTCAAATTTATGTATACTCCAGGGATAATATTATGTATTAATTCCATGTGCACTATAAAATTCTATCTGCTCCTACCCTTGTTTTCTCTCTTATTTCCCAACATCAACAATCTTTACAAGCCATTTGTTTTGAAAATGTTTTAATTTGTCAGGTAGGATTTCATGATCATTTCCTATTGATGTTAGTTGCACCTTCAATGTCCTAAATGACTAGAGACCGAAAACATTTTAAGTTTAGCCATGTGTGAGGAACCTGATTTTCTGCAAGGTTCTCCGCAGCTGTATAATTTGAATGGTTTGATTCTGTAAGAAAGGACGATTCAATATCATATCAATGTAAGAAACCAAAAATATTAAGGTGACAAAGCCAAAAGAAAAGCGTTGATTACAAAGTATCTCCACGAAGTTGACATTTATCATATTGTCACCGCCATAGTACAATTGTATTAAACTTTGACACTTAGAGATGGCATTTTGCACTTAGCTGCTTGATGTATGTTAATTGAATTTAACAGGTCTAAATGCCGCTAATTGGGAGTTATTTAGCAAATTATTTTGTCTACTTTCACAACAAGGTAAGGATGAATCAGTCCATTCCATTGTGTAAATATTTTAATGACAAGATGAATGTTGCTTTTATAATGATTTTATGAATGTCCTTTGATGTAAATTAGTAATCCTTCAGTTCTAAAAAGAGTCTCATTTAAATTAAGTATAATTTTTTTAGTTATAAAATACAATATTATTATTACACAATTAAATATATAATTTTTAATTTTATCTTTACTTTTAATTTTATATCATACATTCTCATTATTATTAAGCATAATATAAGAAAAAGAATAAAAAGTAGATTTTTTAGGCAAAAAAATGTAAAAGAGAACTCTTAAGTGAGTAATAAAAAAATTACTTCCCCCTCTCAAAGAAGAGTGCATTTTTTATTTGGTACAATTTTTTTTTTAAATTACAAGATACAACACATTTAATGCATAATTAAATATAAAATTTTATATTTTTTTACATACTTTTTAATTTAAATTATACATTGTTATTATTAATAAAGATAATACAAGAATTTTATTTTAAAAGTGGGCTCTTCTTTTATAACAAAGAAAAATTTTCAAACTGCACATTTTTTTTTGAAACGGAGGGAGTACATATTATTGGCTCCATTGATCAATTATATTAAATTGGGGAAAAAAAATTAAAAATTCAAGGGAAAAAAATTTAAAATTCAAGGGGGTAATTGATCCAATTAAACAATAGGAGCCAATGCAAGAAACAGATATAAGATATAGCTCAGTGGGGGCTGTTACAGTTGACCTGAATTAAGAAGCAGAAAGTCAGGCACTAGTCCTGCTGCTTTTTATTTGCTTACACACTACAAATTAAATTGGCAAAGCTGCAATTACTCCTCATTGATTATCTCTATCAAAGCATGCTTCTCATTCTTTCTTTTGGACCTTTAAGGTTTCTGTTTCATTTCATATCATTGACTGCATCAAGTATTTAGTTGTTCAAGCAATAAGATGAATTAGGTAGCAAAACAAAGTGTGTCGTTACCCTGCCATTGGTTCCATGGTTTAATGGGATAAATTTGTTTAGTACTGTCAGATGTTGATAAACCTCTGGAGCCCTTTGGCACAAAGTTATCGTCCACATTTGTGAAGTTCTTCGATCAGACAACGAGAATATTTACTGGAGTTGTTAATTTGCAACTTGGATTCAGTCACAACACCCAAAAGCAAACAAATATCTTGGAGAATTTTAGCTGGTGATTCTTGTGAACATGAAGAAAATGTTACACATTGAGTGTAGCTTGTTCAGCAAGCAGTAAGAAAAGGAAGCATCTCTACTGACCATTCTAACTCTTTAGTTTTAGCTCATGAGTTTGATTGGTCTCTTGACAGAAAGAGTTTGACATAGTTAAAAGCGCAGGTTGCTTGTTCCTCTCATTATCTTTTTGTTGTTTAGGAGGAAGAACTCTTGTTGCTCTTACGTATGTGTATGCGTCGGTTAAATGTCGTGGTTGTTGTTACTTGTTGCTCGCACATTTAGTTGACTGAGTAAAGCATATGAGTTGAGAAATAACCGTGGGATGGACTTCAACTCCAGTGAAGCATTTACCAATTCTTACTCTGAAGCCTATATTTTAGAAAAGATTATCTATTCTTGATGGATGGAGAGAAAAATTAACCAGTCTCTGCAAATATGTTTAGTTCATTTGCTGTTTTTCTTTTCTTGGCTTTGGTTGGAAACGTTGAATTTTGGTATCAACAACTCTATAGACCTAGTAATTAAACTATGCATTCTGACGAGGTCACATGTAGCTTCTTATTAGGAAATATTGCCACGAGGTAGTACGGAGTTCTCAAGAAAGGACCTCTATATCGTTGTAGGTTTGACTTTTGAGGTGAATGACAACTTCTATATGTGTTCCTAAACTTCAACGTGCCAGGTTTTTCTAAATAAGAAAGCACAAAAGATCAATACTCCGGTAGGCACATCATTGGACTTTCTGATAACTCAAATGAATATACAAAAGAGCTATGTATTTTCTGTTCTCCAACAAAATTTTTAGAAGACAAATAATGCGGGTCCCTATGTAAAAATTGGGTAATATATTGACACATGGTAGCTGCATTAGCTATTCCGAGCTGCTGGAGGTGGACCGTGAGAGCGTTGGTGGTGCTAAACATGCAGCCAGTGCTCTTTCTAAACTATTTACAATTTCTGTCATGTTTGGCCTATCTGAACTTTCTAGTCTTACACAATCTGCAGCAAGATATCCTACATATGCCACTGCTTCTATCTCAAATGGTGTTGGAGGATTCACTCTAGGATCCAAAACTCTATGAATCTCATCTTGAACTATATAGGGAACAACAAAATCAACCACATTTCTTGGTTCACCATTCTCATTCTTGCGAATTGCCTTGTACCCTGATAGCAATTCTAGCAATACCACTCCGAAGCTATAGACATCACTCTTAGTGGTTAGCCTTTGCAGTCTATAGTATTCAGGATCAATATAGCCAACTGTACCAGCAGCTCGCAATGAGAGGTGTGACTCATCGCCTGGAGGGCCCATCAATGAGAGCCCGAAATCGGACACCTTGGCTGTCCACGTGGCGTCTAATAGGATGTTGGATGACTTGATATCCCTGTGTATGATTGGTGGCTCGGCAAACTCATGGAGGTACTGAATTCCTCTTGCTGCATCAAGGGCTACCTTGATTCTTGCTGCCCATGACATTAGAGGAGAGTTCTCTAGCTTGTGGAGATGGTCAAAGAGGCTACCATTGTCCATGTACTCATAGACTAAAGCCTTCTCATTGAAATCTTCACAGTATCCCAATAGTCTGACTAAGTTCCTATGATTAAGGCGTGACATAAACTCCAGTTCATTGACAAATGCACTGTCCTTGTCTTCTTCATTACGTTTTGTACACCCTGCATAATTCTGTGATGAAGATGATGAGATTTCAGCTCTTTTAATGGCAACTTCTCTGCCATCAGGTAGCATTCCCATGTAAACTGCACCAAAACTTCCAGTGCCAATCTTGTGTTCCTCCGAGAAATTATTTGTGGCTGCTAGTAGAGTTTCCAGAGTATATTCTTCCAGGTGACTCCCCATACTAATCAACTGGCTTAGCTTCTTTCAAGTGCTTTTGGAGCTCTGGCGGCATCATCCATTGGACCTGAATGGTGGACCCGGCTTACATTGATCTTGCAGTGTTTGAAAAACAAGAAACAGAGGACTGCTATCAACGACAAAGAACCAGTGCAACCTACAACTAAAAATGCCACCGTTTTCTTGTTCCATTGACTGTTATTCGTGGTTGTTTGAGATGGTGGCAATACCGGTGGTGAGTATGGCGATGGTGATGATGGAGGCAATGCTGGGTGTGGACTTCCTGTGAAGAAACTTTTGGTTTACAGGATTCACAAATCATCAGCCCTTGGCTACAGTATTGACCATAACCAGCCAAAGGATCACAAGGGCATTGTTTTCTACATGGACCAGGAACTACTTTGTTAAAAACAGCAGAATTTGAACCGAGACCGTGATCATTTCCCCAACAATACAAGGAAAAGTTTGCCCTTGCCAGACCACAAAAAACATTTCCTTTTGCTTCTAAGGAAATAAATAAAATTTCTCGTAATGAATCGGGTAGACTAAAACTGTTTCCGCCCCAACAAATCACTGTTCCATTCGGCCTCAATGCGCAACTGCAGTTTTCTCCCAAAGCAAGTGACGTGAACTCTCCCGAGGGCTTCTCTCCGGCAATATCTCCCCAGCATTCCACACTGCCTTGAAGGGAAATCGCACAGGCATGGCGAGAACCAGCTGCAACAACACTGAAGTTTCCTGCAGGAACATGATGAGTGACATTAGCATAGCTTCCCAAGCACTGAATTTGTCCTGACTTCATCAGCCCACAAACAAAATTTTCTCCAACAGCAACACTTGAAGCGATCGAACTATTATAGGTGGAATTGAAGCCCCGCCATTGCCAGCACTGGAGGGGATTAGTCCTGTTAACAAGACCACAAATGTGAGAATTTCCAGCATCCAGTTCTTCTATAGCCGGACCAGCATAAATCCTCTTATAGCTCATGTTGGTACCGTTTGTTGAGAATCTCCAGCAGACCATGGTTGAGCTGGACAAAGAAGGTAAGCTCAAAGCACAAAGAAATCCATTCCCACCTACAATTCCCTTGACCGAAGCAAAAGAAGGATTCACAGGAATCTGAATTCCCGGAGGAAAACTAGTGCAGTTAAGGTATGACTGTTGATCAGCGGAAGGAATCAACCCACAGACTAATGTCTGGTTGCCAGTTTGAGATACTGAGAAAGTGGACAGTGAAAGGATGAAGGGCAGCGAAGAAAGAAAGAAGGGAACTAGGAAGAAGAAATGGATGGTTTTTTCATTAAAAATTGCCATGTAAATTGCCTGATTGAAGAGTTTTTCATGGTGAGAAAGAGCAGGGCTGAGGAAGGGAGGATGACTTGGTTTTGGTTTTGTTATGTGTTTCTTGATTTGAGTATCTGAAAATTTTGGCGTGTTTTTAAGGGCGTTTGAAGATTTGGATTTTGGCTCTGGATTGGAGGAGAAGAAGGGAAGACTTGAAGAATAAGTGGGAAAATAAAACGCGGCTGGCGATTAGTGTATTTGGGACCAAGGACCAAGTCTTCGTTTACAAAATTTGTAAACACACGGGAGAGAGCGTGTGGTCAAATATTGGAAAGGTCTTAATTTAATGATTGAGTCTCGATTGTTTAATCTACCCAGAATCTCAACAATAAAAACACTAATTGGCTCTGTTTGGACAACGTAATTTTATTTACAAATAAAAAAAGTTATATTAGAATGTGTGAAAATTTTTGGTGTATTTGTTAATAAAAAAATATTTTGAAGAAAAAATAAGAGGAACTTTTTTAAAATTATGTGAGAGAAATTTGAGTAGGAAAATTTGAATTCTAAATTTTAAAATAAAAATGTATTTGAATAGTTTATTTTTATTTGAAAATTTTTTATTTGTAAATAAAAATCCTTTGTCCAAACGTTCTAGTTAAAAACAAAAGAATGGATAAAAATAGTATTACTAAAGTTACTAACGTTAAAAGCTTAACAAGACTATAGCATAGATATATCCACTACAACCCTCTTTAACCCTACCAACTTTTGGAAGTAGGAACCTTTCTTCGAGACTCCCATTTCTACTTCTCATTTGCGGACCAATCTTTATACTTCTTTAATTTCCACAGAAAAGAAAAGACCCATTCTCAATTTTCTATTCTCTGAAAAATAAGTTTATTTTTTTAAAAAAATTATGTATTATCTTTATTAATAATAATTTAAAATTAAAAATAAAAATAAAATTTAATACATTTAATAGTACATTAAATGTGTTGTACTAAATTAAAAAAGAAGTTATATTAACTACAAAATGGTCCCTTTTGTGTTTTTTTAAGTACAGATAGACTAATAGAGAATTAGGCATTAATCTGGTGCCAAAGTCAGTAAAGAAGGATCAGCCCCACAAATTCACTGTAAAATAATCAAGGCGTAATTGCTTCATATGACAAAGAATCTTTGGAATTTTTGCTTACTGAATGTTAATGCGACAAGAGTCATTAATAAACAAACAGGTGTTTGGAATATTTACAAATCTTCAATCATGCAGTATTAGTTATTGAAAATTTTTTGAGTGAAAATATCAGTATTCATAATCCAATTAAGCTTTATTTTTTTTTAACTTTTGCTCATCTATTGTATTGTTCTTGAATTTTTTCTGAAAGTTTCTGCAACAGAAATTTTCATCCATATTTTAATACCATGATGTAATAATTTTTTTCTTTAAAAATGGGTAAATAAATCAATATGAAGGATTGAATGAAAAATGAATTCAGTTGATGATGACATTCAATATTAGATCACTTAAATATACGTTTTCTATAGTGCTGTCTTATGTTTCCACATAATTTCTTTCAGATCGATCTGTTTCCTCCTTTTGTAGTGAATTAGGAAGGAGTCAAAATCACGTTTTGAATTCCACTGTTGAAATTTCAGAATCGACCGGTCAATATACTCATCAAAATTCACCCAAAAATTAGAGTCTAAGCAAGAAAAGGACAGCATCTTGAAAATAATAAAGAGTTAATATAATTTCCCTCCCTAGAGATTTTGCAATATAACAATCAGCCTCCGTAGTTTGAAAAATAACAATCGGTTCCCTTAACTAATAGTCAACTTGGCAAAAAGACGAAAAGGCTCTTAAGGGGCTGATTGTTATATTGGAAAATCTCTTAGGGGTAAATGATATTAACTTTATGAAATTTTTAAAAAAACAAAAACATGAAATTTAAAGACAAAAAATTAATAAAATTATGTAAAATAAAATTTTACATAATTTTATTAATTTTTGTCTTTAAATTTGTATTTTGTCTTTTTAAAATTTAATAAAACTAATATCATTTACTCTCAAGATTTTGTAATATAACAACTAATCCTATGGTTTAAAAATAACAACTAGCCGTGAGGGTTTTGTCTTTTACCAAGTTAACTATTAGTCTTGTTATTTGTCAAATTATGGAGCTAATTGTTATATTACAAAGAGAGGGTAAATGATATTAATTCAATAATGAAATGATGAAACTTAATTACGATACCAACTGAGTTATTAAGTGAAAGCCAAAGCATTTAAAACTTAAAAGTTGCAATAAATGCTAAAAAGCAGATATGGCAATATTTTTATAATCTCAATAGGTATTCAATGGGATATGAGTTATTGAGATTTTCATATCCATTGAGAATAATTAGAATGAATGCTTTTGGGATGGTAATTGATTGGGAGAGATATAGGATATTCATGGGTCTTATTGGAAATAGTTAAATGGATAATTATTGGGTAATGTTGGTTAATTAATGGTTAATATTTAATAATCAATTATTAATGACTAATGTTGATAGTTAAATTGTTAATGATTAATGATAATGTTGGGCGATGATTAATATTGATAGCTAATTCCTAATGGGAATTGGGAAATTCCAATCTTATTAAATCCTATTTCCTCCCAATTCCAAAATTTAATGGGTATAATATTTCTCATTTCTAATAATTTCCTACTTATTTAAATCCCATTCCAATTCCTTCCTATTCCCTCCCAATTGCCATCCCTACTGAAAAATAAGAGTTAAAAAAAGAAACCTTTGAATAAATTATAAGAGTAATGATACTTTTAATGACTTTTTATAGTAACTAATGTGTCAAATATGAAAAACAAAATTCACTTATTACCCTACTTAAAAAATATAAAATAATAAATAATGATTTGACTTTTCATACTTATCATATCAGAAATCATTATGAATATCATTACTTAAGTTATAAATATGGTGGCTATTTATTGTCTTGATTACGCGACATTCCTTTGTAATGGGGTGACGTAGGAAATAAATAGTCATTAAGCGACAAATACGTTTATAAAAGGGAAAAGCAAAAGGAATAATCTAGAAAAATATTGACTTTATGCATGAGATTATAGTCTTAATTTTAGACATTTCAATTTAGAATAACTCAATATAGAGTGATTCATAATAAAACAAAACCATAGTGGTCCTTCTACGCATATATGTATTTTTTTAATATATTTATATACCATAGTGGTCCTTCTACGCATATATGTTTATATATATATATATATATATATATATATATTCATGACTAATGCAATAAATTAATTATATAAATTTTTATTTTTTTGTTCCTTTACATGTAGATAAATTATTCCTTCAAATTATAATATGTCTTCTCTAATTATGTTTTACTATATTATTTTACCTAATGTAGCACATGTATGAAATATATTTTAATTAATGCTAAGATTATTCTAATTTTAAAGTCAATTAACAAATATAAATATTATTTTGGAAACGCAAATTTAGTATCTTGTCCGATATTATTTTGCTAATGTGTATCACATTCGTGCTGATTTCACATCAAATATTTCATATTTTACCAATTGTACCTTGTATTTTAAAAGTTATTTGTACCTCGATGATAATTTACAATTTACCAATAGAAGAGATTGTGTAGTTAAAATACATGTTCCATATTTTTTTTACTAAAATTTTATAGTATCCTTATTAATACTTCCATTCTAAAAATGAGTACACTTTAGTTGAATACAATTTTATTAGGTACAACACATTTAATGTATTATTAAATTTATAATTTTACATTTGTATTTTTACTTTTCACTTATTCCCATACATAATTATCATTAATTAGGGTATTATAAAAATTTAATTCCAAAAGTGAATACTTTTTTTAGGGACATTGAAAGATTTTAAAAGTGGATTTTTTTTTTGGGACTAAAAGAGTAATAATTATGTATAATCCATAATTAAGAAATAAAAATATAAATATAAAATCATACATTTAGTGATGTATTAAATATGTTGCATTTAATAGCTAAAAAAGTTGTATTCAATTTAAAATGGCCTCTTTTTTGGGACCAAAGGAGTAATTGAGTATAACTTTTTTAATTATACAACACATTTAATGTAATATTAAATGTATAAATTTTTAATTTTAGATCATATGCTATTATTATTAATAAGGATAATATAAGAAAATTTTATTTTAAAGTTTAACCCTTTTTTTTTCTTTTTTGACACGGACTCGACCTTTTTGATTTTTCACATATATAGAGTTTCTTGCAGACCAGAAAGCAGCAAAGCAAACGTACAAAAATGTGTGCCGTAAAGCATAATGCATGATTCATGTGTCCAAATGGAAAGAAGTGGGAACATGACTCCCACATCGCTTAACTAAAGAAATAGCAGTCCATTTTATTAGCTCCTTCTGAGAGACACTTCTCCCAGTCCGTGGACGGCGTGAGTGGGCTATTGTAACTAAACTCAGGAAAGTGCCTGGGCCTTCTGTTACAAAGATGCAGGCACGAAAGCGAGTAAACTTCGTGAGCTTTGAAGGAATTCTGTTGAGTCAATTGTGAAGCCTTGGTGAGATTGACCGAACAACAGTAATTCACGCGGTCGGACCTAACGGAGCGGGGCTTACCATGCGCGGTGTTATTTCTTTTTGAATTATTTACTTCACAAATAATTAGAGCATGGTGTTTTTGGTTTTGTTTTCCCCAGCATTTTTCATATGTCCTTTGAGTTGCCTCAATATCAATTCTCCAAAGTAGTTCTACGATGAATTTAGTTTCTTTCCACTCTAAAAACATTTTTTCCCCTGAGTTTTTAATGTGTGCACATTTTTTCATCTATTTTTGTGATTTTAGAAATGAAAATTAATTAACATACTACATTTTTTTTTGTCATTTTTACTAGGAAGTCCAAATCATATGATTCAATGTTATTATTTTATGGCCCTAAATCAATCTCACGTAAAAGTAATTGAAAGAGGTTGTTGGAATTGATTGAAATCATGATGTACATAATTAGGGACCAATGATGTGAAAAAGACAAAAAAAAAAGAAGAAAGAAATGGAATTGGTTTGTTATAGAGCAATACGGTTTTGGCATGCTTTAAAGCGCACGTTGACGTGTATTTCAACATTTTTGCTTGAATCTAAGAAGAAGAACATAGCTTTTGAAGTTTGGCCAATATTAATCAATAGCTTCTAAGAACTAATTTTATGTTTCAAACTAGCATTTTACTTATTCCGGGTCAATCCCAGTTTTGACTTGTCAAATTAGAGTTTGATCAGGTTCTTAAAATTTGGTTTTTAAATAAAAATTAGACCAAAATTATGGCCGCTTCCTGATTGGACCATTTGAATCGGCCGGTTCCATTCAACTTTTACAAAATGGGAGAAAATTATTGTCCACAACCAACTAGAACTTGATCAATGTAATATTCAGAACAGAATAGTTGTTCAATAATATTTGAAAAAGAAACCACATACCAACATAAGAGCTAATCTCAAATAGTTTTCAATTTTTCTAATTTATGTGTACAATCCTTGGATTTATTAAAAAGTAAATCCAAATAAATTAATGTTGCCAAGCAAAACATGAGGAGAATAATACTCCCTGCCTCCCAAAAAAAAGAGTATATTTTCAAACCAAATTTTTAAAATATTCTTACTAATAATAATTATATATACTCAAGATTAAAAAGTTAGAATAAAGATGTAAAATTATACATTTAATGGTGTATTAAATAAGTTGTATCTAATAACTAATAAAAAAAATTATATCTTAACTAACACGAACTATTTTTTTGGGACAGAGGAAGTAATAAGTAAAAAAAAAAAATAGTTGACATGACTTGGAAATAGTAGTCTTTCACTTAAGAAGACATGAAAATAATTTGGAGCCAATTACATGAGATTTTTACAAAGTGGAGTAGATTCTCTATATTTTTTTGATAAAAAGAAGTTTAATAATAAAAGAATTTTTAGTACACTTAGCTTAGCTGCCTTTCATGAGCTTATGGCTTGCAAAAACGGACCAAACGCAAAAATTTAACGTAAGCAACTCGCTAATTTTAGCCAATTGAATTAAGTCAAATGGATTAGATGAATTACATAGGTTACATGTCAAATAGTTAATGTAATTTAATGGATTAGACTAAATTAAACCTAATTGATTTAATGGGTTAAAATTATTATTTTAAAAAGTTCAAGTGGTTAATGGTTGGCCACCCGCTTGAATTTTTAAAATAATAATTTTAACTTCTTGGATCAATTGGGTTCAACACAACCTAAGTTTGACCCAATTTAAATTGGACCCATAATTATATTGATTAAATTAAGTTATGGTCCGGAAAATACTACATTTTAATAACACAACTCATGAGAGACCTAACACACCCATTTGCCACGCACATGGGCTGATTGATGGAAAAGGATGTATGAATTCTCCGGTGGAGCAATGTAAAAGAAGGGAAGCATTGTAGCTTATGCTTTCTTCAAATATAGGCTAGTAAAAAGACACTAAAACCATGAATAGGTATGAACTGCTCAAAGAAAACATCATTTTAAAGGGAAAATTAAAAATTGAAATGCAAATATTGCAGAAAAAGTGTAGAACTAATAGTAATAAAGTTTCTGCACTTTTTGATCAAGAAGATTTATGGGGGAAATAGATATTTAGGATGAGTTTAAGGTGTGTTGGACACTTTCCTTAAGGTTTTATTTGCTTCCACTACGCTTGCTAACTGGGTTTCTAATGCAAATCACCCCAAAGATACAATAAACTTAAGAATAACTATATAGCAAGTTTATAGGTTGTTCTCACAAGAATGATGTGCAAAAGATGATGTTTGATCTGCCCAAATGCTCATATTTATAGAGATTTGAGGCCTCTTTACTGTTGTAGTGAATGGACATCACTTTTCAATTGTAACTATTCTAGAATTGTTGCATCTTTTCAAATGGCAGTTGAAAGTTTTGAAAAGTGACAGCTGCATCTTCTTAGCTTCTGCACTGTTTGCATGCATTATCTTTTATATTATAAACTATTTTCCAACATTCCCCCATTTAGTTTGTAATATAAACATCAAATTAACACTTAAGAAATCATGTATTAAGAAAAGTAATTTTCGTTTTAAACTTTTCTTTAGTGAATATAAATCACTATTTAGCTTAAGTCAAGGTGGCTAGATTGCGTAAACCAAGACTTAGAACCAAAAAGATATATGAACACACATGAACCTCCTATGCACAATTCATTCACAACAAAATTTAGTACTATTACCAGCCATGTGCTCCATTCTAGATCATGATAACTTACAAAAAATTACCCCAAACTTTTGTTAGAAGCGGCACTACTCCTTGTGATCACTTAGGTGAAATCTATTTTAAAATTTAACTTAGTATATTCAAAGTATAATAAAGCACAAATAGCTTCATTAAGAGAAGTACTTCTCAATCTACTCATTTAAGAGTTACGTATAAACATTAGTACCTTGGAATGGTATACACAAATCACTAGTGTTCACAACTACTTATTAGCAACTTGTTATTACCTTTTATACCTTACAATCTAGTGATAGTACAAGAAGAATGTTGGGTTCCCATTGCTAGTGGTTCTAGTTCAAGGGTCATTCCTAATGTTGTCACTTTCACTTTCTCTCTCTTAAGAGGTTTAGTCAACGAATTCACTAAATTGTTGTATGTTCATAACAACATCATCATTCAACATTTGCCTAATGTATGAATGTCTCAAACTTATATGTCCATATTTACTATTGTATATTTTATTCAATGCTCTGAACATAGTAGACTCACTACAACACTGCACAACTATAGGAGGCATAGATCAGAGGCCAAAACTCTATATCAAGCAACAAATCTCTTATCCATTTCAATTTCTTACAAGCTTAAAATAGAGCTATAAATTCAGCTCCCATGGTGGAATGAGTGATTACTATTTTTTCTTTAAAGTCCAAGAAACAGCTCCAGATAAGCATGAATATCCAACCACTTGTAGAGTTTTGATCACCAACACTAGTAATCCAACTAGCATAAGAATAACCCTCAAGTACACTTGGAAAGTTACCATAGTGGAGTTCTAAATCCTTAGTTCCTTTAAGGTAACCAAGAACTCTTGTCATAACTTTCTAATGTTCTTTACCTAGATTTTTAATATATCTAGCTAGTCTATAAACTGAGTATGAAATATCTAGCCTAGAATACCTCATAATGTACGTTAGACTTCTAATCACACTAGCATATTCAAGTTGAGCAATTGGATTTCTAGAATTTTCTTACAAGTTAAAGTTAGGATCAACGGGTGTACTTACTTTTTTCACATTTAGGTGCTTATACTTATTAAGAATTTTCTCAATATAGTGAGCTTGTGAAATAACATAACCCCACTATACCTTTGAACTTTAATACCTAAGATAGTATCTATTACACCAAGATCCTTCATTTGGAATTTAGAAGATAGGTACTTCTTAGTTTCAACAATTCATTTATAATTAGTGCCAACAATAAGCATGTCATTCATATAAAGACAAATCACTAAACCATACTCTTCATTGAACTTAGAATAAATGCACTTATCAATTATTATATCTAAATCCATAAGAGAGTAAAATGGATTCAAATTTTTCATGCTATTGTTTAGGAGCTTGTTTTAGTCTATATAAGGACTTGACTAGCTTGTATACTTTATTTTCATTTCCAAGTAATACAAAACCTTTTGGCTGATCCATATACACCTCTTCGTCTCCAGCACCATTTAGAAATGTTGTTTTTACATCCATTTGATGTACACAAAGGCCATATAGCGATGTTAAAGCCATTAGCACTCTAACAGACGTTATTCTACCAACGGGTGCATGTCAAAATAAGCAACCCCATGTCTGTATCTAAAGCCTTTAACTACTAACCTTGCTTTATAGGCCAAAAGTGTCCCATCCATGACATATTTTCTTCGAAATACCCACTTACAACCTATTGGTTTAGAGCCGGGGTGTAAATCAACCAGAACCCAAGTATTATTAGATAATATTGAGTCCATTTCATCATTTACCGTTTCTTTCCAAAATGCTGTATCCCTAGACTTCATAGCTTCACTAAACATTATAGGATCACTTTCTACATTTAATAACATAGGTATTTTATTAAGTAGAGAATCCCTCTTGCCTTCAACTAAGAAAACAATAGATTGTGAGTCTATAAAATCCGAAGGTAATAATTTTTCCTTTTTTGGTCTTTGACTCCTCCTTGGTTCACTTGGAGTGTCAATTTCCTTTCTTTTGTCACTATTAGAATGACCAACATTTCGAGAAGAACTTTGCTCACTTGATGGATCCACACTGATCATTGAATCTTTAAGAAACTTATTATCAAAGAATTCAACGTCTCTTGATTTTATAATCACATTAGAATCAATGCCTAGTAACCTATATGCCTTAGAATTTTCAGTACAGCTTACAAACACACTTTTAAGTGCTCTAGTTCCCAACTTTGTTCTTTTGTTATCTGGATAGTAAGCTATACACGACAAAACTTTCAAATATGACAAGTTTGGTTTCATTCCCTTTTATAACTCATATGGAGACACTTCAGTCTTTAAGGATGAGATCCAATTATGTAAATGACATGCAGCTAACAAAGCCTTATCCCACAAATTCTTTGGCAAACCTAAACTTAAGATCATGGCATTTACTATATCTTGTAAAGTTTTATTTTTTTCTTTCTACCAAACCATTTTGTTGTGAAGTATATGATGCACTAGTTTGATGTATAATGCCATCTTCTTCGCAAAATGTTGAGAATTCATTAGATTGATACTCACCACCTCTTTCACTTCTCAATATTTTAATCTTTTTGTTGTGTTGGTCTTCTACAAGAGTTTTGTATGTCTTAAACATACTAAATGCTTCATCATTGAGCAATCATCAATGAAGGTTATGAAGTATTTATTTCCACCTCTTGTTAGAAAACCATTAAGTTTACAAACATCCAAATACACTAAGTCAAGTAATTATGAACTTCTTTCAACTTTCGGAAAGGCAACCTTGTTATTTTGGCTTGTAAACAAGTTTCACACTTCGTATTCACATTTTTATCACTTGATATTAGTCCATTCTTAGTCATAAATTGAATTACTTTATGATTCACATGTCCTAATCTACTATGCCACAAAGAATAAGAGAAATCAACAATATAAAGAGAAACATCACTATTATTATTGAGAATACCCAACTTAAACATGCTATTCTTATACTTAAATTGGATTTTGTAAAAATTCTGAACAAAGATTTTGTGAAAATTCTGGAAGTTGGCTGGGGAAAGGGGTGGCGGTGGGCTGGGGCAACTGGGGGCTAGGATGAGGGTGAAAAACTAAGCCATAAATTTTGAGAGGTGGGGAAGAGGGAATGCAGGGGAGGGGAGATGCGGCAGGGGACTGGGATTGATGCGGCAAGGGGCTGGGGAGATGTAGACCAGTGAGGGGAAATTTGGGAGGGGAGATGCGGCTGGAAAAAAAATGAGGAGAAGGAGAAAAAAAAAACAGGAAGATGTGTAGGGTTATTTTTTTTAGTAGGAAGCCTGAAGTCAATATTGGGAGTATCGACTTTAAAGTCGATACTCTCAGTAAGTAAAATTGGCGCTCCATTTAAAAAAATAATGTTTATTTAATTATTATTTTAATAATCAATTTTTTTGGAAAAAACTCTCTGAATTATAGTGAATTTCCAAACATCCAAAATTTATCACAACTTTTACAAGGTACTGACCATCTAAGGTACTTATAAATCTACCACACATCAATCTTTAAAGACTAAAACCTCAAACCAGAAAACTAAATGAAGTGCTAAACATTTACAAGAAAACCTTTGCATTCTTTTCAGAGCTTTCTGTTGACCTGGATGTGATAGGTTCAGCATCAATAAGCATCTTGACAATTTCCTTCATAGTCGGCCGCAGATTTGGAAGCTTAGCAGTGCAAAGTGTTGCAATCCTTAGTACCTTTATCATATCATCCTGAACAATATCACAAACTATCTTAGGATCAAGAACTTGGAGCACATTTTTCCGATCGCTGAGATGAGTTGACACCCAATAGACTATGTCTTTTCCTTCTCCAAATGCATCCTCAATTGGTTTTCTACCAGTTACTAATTCTAGCAATACCACACCAAAGCTGTATATGTCGCTCTTTTCAGTAACTTTGAGAGTATAGGCCATTTCTGCAAGAAAGGTTGAGCACACAAAATCGAAGAAAAGTTCTAAGAATAGCATTACCATTAGTATAATTGAAACAGGAAGAGATGATGTGCAAAGTACCCAATATGATTTCACACTCATGTAATGTACTTTTATGCTTCAAAAAAAGCAGCCGGCAAAATAAGAAATAAGCATTGCTATTTAGTTGGTCAATCAGTAAATAATTAGTCATCAAAGGTATAAAAAGAGTATTAATTTACTAAAACATACTTGAAAAAGCAATGAAAAGGTTTAAAGGAAGCCTCACCACAGGAAATTTAGTGGTATGTGTATATATATTAATTTGGTTGAGAGTTCAGATTTACCAGGTGCAAGGTAACCATGAGTGCCAGCAAAATAGCTGAATTCTGAAGCCCGTGAAACACCAGCAACTTTAGCGAGGCCAAAGTCAGCAATTTTTGCTTCATGATCCTCATCAAGCAAAATGTTGGTTGATTTAATATCCCTGTGAATAATACTGGGGGAACAATCATGGTGCAAGTATGCTATTCCTTTCGCAGCTCCAAGAGCAATTCTGTATCTCTGATACCAATCTAATTCTGGCCATCCAATCTTGATTTCTCTATGAAGTGCCTGGAAAAGATTACCATTTGCCATGTATTCAAATACCAAGTAATTTGAGCATCCTCTACTAAGAAATGCATAAAGCTTCACAATATTTCTATGCCTAATCTGTCCAAGGATTTCCATTTCCCTGGCCAAAAGCTTGACTGCATTACCCTTCCAGAGTTGTTTCACAGCCACAGTACCACAGCCTTTCTTCAAATCAAGACGATAAACTTTCCCAGTCCCTCCACTTCCAATCAAATTGTCCTCGTCCAAGTTAGTTAATTCATCTGCCTCAAACTCAATTTGATGGAAACTCTCGAGCTTCCATTTAGGATCAAGTTTCTTTCCATCACCCATATCATTTTCAATGTCAGTTTGGCCATGCTTAAAGTTACAATAACTTACAAGCAATAAGCCAGCTAAAACAATCACTATGCTGAATAGCACAGAACATGAAATAAAAAGCTTGTTTTGATTAAATTTTGGTGATTTGTCCTTCTATTGCAAACGTTCAATCTTGAGTTCATCGAGATTCGAGTACTGTCATCAATGCAGACTTCCTTATTGCCATTGAATGCTTTGTCCCCTCCCATTCTCAGCAAGTCAGATGGAACAACTCCCGACAGCAAATTATTTGATAAATCTATTGAAGAAAGCTTCATTTTTCCCAAATTCCCGGAATAGAGCCTGTTAGTTGGTTATACGAAAGATTCAGGGAGTTCAAGGAGATCATAGAAGCAAACGAACCAGGGATACCTCCATTCAGCAGATTTGACGCCAAATTGATGTCCACCAGTCTCGAACATTGACTCAACTCTGCTGGTATAGATCCTCTAAGTGAGTTTTCTTCCAAATGTAAAAAAGATATCTGCTCCAGGGCACCGAGTTCAGAGGGTATAAGGCCAGAAAAATTGTTGTGGTTCAAATAAAGCCTTTCCAGTAAACCCAGACTGCCAAGCTCTTTTGGAAGCTCCCCAGAAAATCTATTATTTGTTAGTAACAATTGATTCAAATTTGTAGCATTCCCAATTCCAGGAGATATTGCTCCAGTGAAATTGTTATCACTGAAATCAATCATCCCTAAAGCAGGAAGAGCCCACAATCCAGCCGGCACATTCCCTGAGAACCTATTCAGGTTGATCCTTAACCTCTTCAAAACCTTGCAATCAGCATAAGACTCCGATAGTTCCCCTGAAAAATTGTTTTGCACAGCAAGCAAATACTCTAAGTTGCCATTTTGGCACAAGTATTTTGGGAATCCACCAGAGAACTGATTTTCAGATATGTCTATGCTATTCAGCGGCGAGAACCTGCCGAGATTTTCAGGAAATGGTCCTGAAAACCTGTTGCTATATATGGAAAGGCCGAAGAGATGTTGCATATCCCCAAACCCTGCTGGGAATTCTCCAGAGAAGTTATTAATATGTAAATGGAACACTGTCAAGTTTTTCAGATTGCCAATTTCTGAAGGTACTGTACCATGCATTTGGTTTACAGAAACATCAAATTCCTGTAAGAGGCTCAGTTCTGCCAGTTCCACTGGGAGTTCTCCAGTCAAATTGTTCTGAAACAGCTCAATTTTCCAAAGATTTCGAAGCTTGTTTATCGACTTTGGAAAATTTCCAGTAATTTTATTTCGACAAATATCCAGCGTTCCTAAAGCTTGAAGTTCAAAAATGGATTCAGGTATTTCTCCTGTCAGATTTGAACCAGCCAAGTAAAGCCATGTCAAGTTCTTCAAATTTCCAAGGTTCGTCGGTATTTCCCCCTCGTCATACACATTGTCACCTAGGCCTAATGAAACCAAGTTGATCAAATTTCCAGCCCAAGCTGGAAATCCTCCTGAAAAGTAGTTGATAGATAGATCCAGAATCTCCAACTTCGTCAACTTGGATAAATCAGGAATGCTGCCATTCATGTTGTTCCCAGTCACATTCAGGACTTTGAGATTGGTACATTTGGTTATTTCATTTGGAAGACTCCCTGATAATGAATTTAAAGGAAGCCACAGAGAAGTAAGACTTTGGAGTACAGAAATTGATGGGGATATCACCCCTGATAGGGACTTGCCATCAAGTGAAATTTCTGTCACAAAACCAGTGTTTTGGTCACAGGTAACTCCATGAAATTGGCAAGGTGAATTTGAATCTTTCCATGAATCTAGATAATTCAAAGAATCAATCAGATGATTCTTGAAATCAAGGAGGGCTTGAATTTCTACACCACGGGACTGAATTGGGAGAAAAAGTAAAAAAAGAAATGTCAAAATTGTTGCTATTTGGAGGGAGGAAAAGTAAAGATTTGATTTTGAGGCCATTGTGTAAATCAGAGATGACAAAATATTTATCTAACAGCAGGAAGACAAAGCCGGAATGGATCTTTATTATTGAGATGGGCTTCCATCCTTCGAATAACTGAAGACAAACAACAACAACCATCAGCAAAAACACCAACAGGAAAATAAAGGGTGACAGCAGAATACCATTAAACATGCAATTACGTCAATTATCAGATTGTGATTGAATCGTGATGATAAAATAATATTGGTCAATTGACTGTTTAGGCATACTTTCTCCTTTACAAGAACAGTGAAGAGACACTAAAGTAACTTTTTTGGTGATAAAAAGAACATCATCTCATGGATAGGCATGGCAACTGTATGTTTCGGATCTGATACCCAAGATCTAGAAACATTAATTTGTGGATATTTGTAGATTTCAAAATTAAGAAAGATGAGCAGCCCAAAAAGTAACCCAACTTCAATGCCTACTTCACAATTTTTTGGTTCAAAAGTTTGGAGAGAGAATTTCTTGGGCTAATCCTAGCAAGTTATAAACTTGAGCTGGAAAACTGGTTGGATCAATTTTAATTTGTGAAATAAGAAACATTAATTTGTGGATATTTGTAGATTTCAAAATTAAGTAAGATAAGCAGCCCAAAAAGTAACTCAACTTCAATGCCTACTTCACATTTTTTGGTTCAAAAGTTTGGAGAGAGAATTTCTTGGGCTAATCCTAGCAAGTTATAAACTTGAGCTGGAAAACTGGTTGGATCAATTTTAATTTGTGAAATTTAATATCTTAACAAAGTTTTGCTGAAACTTGTTGTGCTAGGCCAAGAAAGTTACATCAAAATCCTTACATGCATGTCCATAGGAGTATAAAACAAAGGCAAGTACAACAGCACTGTTGATAGATGAAAATCTATGGAATAAAGAAATATTAATTGACACCATAACTGCTTCCTCGATTATATCAATCCTTAACCACTGGAATTTGATCTTTCCAATGTACGATTCCCAAAGAAATCCAGATTCGTAACAATACGAGCCCCGATAAGAGGTACTCAATTATATACATGCAAAATTTCTTCACGCCATAACATTAAGTCTTTAGCAATGTTTAGTCCTTTCTCAGGAAATTACTCCGTCATACAAACAAGCAGAAAATATTACACAACTACAGTGTTAAAGATATAGGAAAAGATGAAGCAGAGTACGCCAAAACATAGATTACTTACGTATCAAAACTTTTTAAGTGCGTTCTAGTCTAAATCTCACTTGCAGAGACAGCAGCTTCCTACACTTTCACTTTATCTTTATTCTCTGTACTGCATAGCATCAAGAAAACCTGGACGGATTCTGTACTCAGAAAGCCCAGAAAGAATAAAAGCAAGAAGATTCCTTGGAGGGATTTCAAAGTGTTACAGAATATAGAGAAAGATCCTGAAGGGGTAGTGTTGTAGGATCAATATCCAAGGCATGCCGCCCTTTCAGGTGAAGAAATGAAGAACTGATTTCAGTGGTCTTCCGCTTTGGAGGAAACAATAAAAGGCATTGTTAAATTTGTTAGTGGAGGAAAAGGATCAAAGAAAAGACAAGAAAAGGCGAAAAGGAAGTGGAGAATGGAGATAAGGGAAGAGAAATGAAGGTTGAATGCATTGAAAAGGATGATGATGATGATGATTGCAGCAACAGTATCTGAGATCAAGTATATTTTATGGAGGCGAAGGCGACAAAAAAAGGCCAATAAAGCTTTCCAAACTCCCAAGAACCTCTCAGAAACAGCCAAAAAGGCAGCAATTGATTGAGACTTTTCTAGTTTTGTTTTGGTTTTTTTTTTTTTGTTTTGCTTTTTTAACACCCCTTGCCGCGTAGTTTGGACTGTGCAGACTTCTGGAAGCTCAATTTATTTTAAATTTCTTTTTTAAAAAAAAAATTCAGAGGAGAAATTTTTTTCATTCAATAACTATATAAATAGTATACAACTGAAAATTTTGGGAGAATTTTATCAACTTGCAAAATTAAAATATCATCTAGCATGTTCAGGGGAAAAAAAAAATCATTTTGAACACTTTCGGAAAAGAAAAATTCTTAGTGTATTCATTATTCAACTTTTTTTTCTTTTTTTTAATATTTTGTAAACTTCCCTTCTTTTTATATTATGCATATTCATCGAAATTTTATTACAATTCATGGAATTGATAGCTTCTTTTTTTTAACCAACAATTAAGAATAGTTTTTTTTTTATTATTGGTTACGTTAAAATTATATCACAAGCTTTCGATAAAAAAAGAAGGACCAATTTTACTAAAATTTGTAATATGAATATTGTTATGCTTTGTTGAGAGGTAAAGTCTCAAATACTTAGTGGAGACAAATTGATCATACAAACTTATAATTTTCCCAAATAATCATTTAAAATATAATGAAATGATATTCCAATGTGATTTATGGACATATTGAAGTCTCAAATGTTAGTATATCCTAATTTTGAATAATTAGTAAAATATATAATAAAATTATCTCAACGTTAAATAGTAATGTGATGCTTCGACAAGTCCTTATAGTTGTAAGTAATAGTCTCAACTGTATAAAGAATTTTTATAACTAGAAAAGATGAATTTCTATAACTAGAAAAGATGGATTTAAAAAAGTATGCAATTAGACATGGAAAGATTTTCTTAAAAAAAGATTGTTAAGTTTATTTGGATTTTATTTTGATAAAAAGGACTACTATTTCTTTACCAACATCCACAGCAGCCCTCGTTTGTTGTAGTCGTTTTTGCAAGGCCATTATACATCAGCAGAAATGCTAATGTGGCGTGGTGGTTCAAAGCAAATGCCCTTCTAACACGGCTTTTCTGAGAAACACGGCTATGCACGGCCATGATTTTTTTTTTCTCCTTTTTCCAGTGCAAAAACGATGTTGTTTTTTTCTCTTTTTTCCTCTTTTTCTATTCGTGGCAATTTTTTTATTTTTTATAATTTGGTCAGCAGACAGGCGACGTAGCGCGCGCACATTCATCAAACAACCGTTGTAAACGAATAAAAAATATTTTTCTCTACAAATTGACATGTATTTTACCTATTTTTTATGCAAAATTTGATATTCTTGAATATAATATTTAATTTTAATTTTAATATAATGTAAAATTATTTATACTTATTTAATGATTACAAAAAATTTGGTGAATTTTTTTTAAATATAATTTTGTATGAAACATATTAAGATGTAATGATTAAAAATTATATCAAATAACTTTGTTGCAAAATAGATTACAAAATTAAAGAAATAATCACGTTTGCCTGAATGAAGAAGAATTTTTTGTAATTAATTGATAAAGAATGCTAAAATTTTTAAATCAATTAAAATTTTAATTGTGAAATAATTTTGAATTTTGTAAAAGAATTAAAGAAACAATAAATTTATATTATGTTAATTATTACATATAGTAAAATATATGATAAGAATAAATTATAAGTTGTATTATTAATATCTATTGAATTTTATAGATGAAAAATAAATAATATTTTAAAGAATTATTAATTTAAATAAAAACTATTATATATATTAAATAAATAGTAAAAAAGAAAATTGAGAAGAGTGAAATTAATAATGTAAATTCTATGATCAGCTCATTAGTGTGGGTAATCTTTTATAATAATAATGTAAATAATAAATATAATTTGTAAATTAATGTGACACTGACGTTGTGGCCTCAGCATTATTGTTTATGGTGTAAGCCCTAAGTGGCCATTCTGTTTGCTCCGTTCCCGACACTTAGAATCAATAGCTGAAATTGGTCAACCCAATTAAAGAATGACATTGACAAGGAATTCCACTTTAAAAAAGAAAGTCACTTTTTTAAAATAAAAAAAACAAATGCACAATTTGCATTCCTTTGAAACGACGGTTTTCCAAATTCCTTTGACGAGTTTCACCGCGACGGTCAATTGACACAAAGTGGAACTCGGACCACGGTCAAATCTCAATCATGCCCATATAATATTAGTTCATTACTTCATTATCCCAGTGCCCACTTTAACTCGTCAAGGTTAAATAGTAAAGGGGTGTTTGGTACATGGGTTTGGGGTAGGGGGATGGATTAAAATGGGGGTAGAAATGATTGTTTTGTTGGGGGTGTTGATTTAAGGGAATGAAATGAATCGGTTAAGTCAATTGAAAGAATGGAATAAAAAAAAAATTCAAAACAACGTCATCTTGAGTAAAAAATACTCAATACGTAGTTTTGAGTCAATTTTAAAAAATTAAATAAATTTTACAACTGACAGGCTCACTGACGTGATGTGCGCCACTGGATGTCACGTGTCATGGTGGTTACAAATCCACCATTGGTTTAGAATCACCATTTTACCTTTTTTTTTTAAAAAAAAAAATAAATTTCACTAACTTGTAGAAAAGATTTTTCTCTACAAATTGACATACACTTTGACTATTTTTTATACAAGATATGATTTTCTTAAGTATAATCTAATGTAAAATAACAATATCTTTATTATAATATTAATATTAAATTTTAATATAAAATTTATTAATATTAATATTAAATTTTAATTTTAATATAAAATCTATTCCATTTCATTATAAAATAATACCAAACAACATAATTATTATCATTCCATTCCATTCTAAATTTTTTCTTCTATCAAATTCATTCCATTCCTAAACTCACCGTTTATACCAAATGTTACCTAAATATTCTACCTGAACTGACAGAACATTTTTGTGTGATGGCAGTTTTGATTTTCATTTTCTTTCTACACACTTTTTTAATATATAAAATATTATATATCTAATATTATTTTAAAATAAATTTCAAAATGCATTTTGTTTACAAAAATGAAACTCTAAAGTATACTCATTTTCTACTCTTTCTTGCGTGATATTTTATTTCAAAACAAGCCTCCAAGGTATTTTAGTTAAAAATATGCTTTTATTTTTACAATTTATATAATATTTTATTTTAAAACACATTTTAAAATTTGTAATCTATACAATATTTTAATTCAAAACATATTTTAAACTATCAATTTAAATAACATTTCAAAATATATTTCACAACACATTTTGAAACGTAATTTATAAACAAATCTAAATTTGTGTTTATTCTTTGATGATGAGTAAACATGGTAAGAACAATATTCCCTTTAAAAATAAAAAATAAAAAATAAAAAACCTTGATTGCCTGTGATAGTAATTTGTATCTTAAAAAAAAAGAAAAAAAGCCTCTCTTCTCCTTAAATTAAAATATCTTGCTTAATTGCCCCCAGTAATAGTAGCTATATCATTTTTTTGTTTTTATTTTTTTAAAAAAATTAAACTATTAAGAGTATGTAATCTCTATGTTTTAAAAAAAGAGTTTATTAATTTCTAAAACTTTTATTTTATTTCAAATTTTTATATTATTTTACTAATAATGACCACGTATGTTTATGAAAACTAAAAATTTTATATTTAATAATATATTAAATGTGTCATACTTTAATGATTAAAAAAGTTATATTATTATAAAATAAACTTTTTTAAAAAAAAAATGGAGGAAATATTATTCAACAAGATGTTCAATACACATTGCGTGTGCATGTAAACTGTGGAGTGAGAAGAATGAATCATTGAATATTAGGCAATTAAAGAAAAAAAGAAAAAAAAAAAGTGTAGCTTGCTTTTGAGAGGGTCGATGCTTCGGTTGCATATATGTCCACAAAAAATTCCCAGAACAACAAATGTTGAATGCATATATAACGTGTGCAGATGGAGTAAGAGGAATGAACATTAGAATTTTATGAAAAGTAAAGCTCTCTTATGTAATGGTCAAATTGAAATTCCTAGGAAAAGATGCAAATTGCTCTGTCGTTGATAAATAACTCCTCAAGCATGGAGCAAATAACTTGTCCTGAAACTTTGCTATAGATGTGCAGAATTTTGGTAAGTAATACAACTAATTTTCAGAAGAAACAAAAAAAACTTGTACTAAAAGTAAGTGTCACAATGGCCATCTTTTGTTCATATTTGTGATTTAGATTTAGCATGAACCGTTTATAAATTCTTATATTGTAGTTAACTAGTAATAAAATTTTTGAACCACTCTAGTCATTCCCAATTGATTTTGAATTCAAGTTTTTTAAACATCAAGATTTAATTTATATATATATATATATATATATATAGAAGTTAGCCTTTCCGTATGTTGTTATAAGTTTGGTTTAAACTAATTTGCCACCGCATTTCCTGCATTTTTTTTAACACACATAAACATATTACGTTCTTGTATCGTTTGAATGTAGTGTAGTGTATATTTAAGTATTTTCAAAGAAAAAAAAACACTCTAATTTTACAATTTCAGATTATAATTGTTGTACTAAACTCTCCTTTCTTAATCTATGTCACGTCACACAGCACACACTGGCGGTGCGATTTTTGGAACCTGTCGAAATTGCCCAAATCGTCTATAGCATTACTATGGGCGATTAAGGTGCGATTTTGGTGCACAATTTTTTATTATTTTATTGTTTTTCTTTCCTATTTATTAAAGTTTTTTTCCATCATATTAAAGGTTTTTTGTTATTAGTTTGGTTGCAAATCTATTCAACGTATGCAATGGTAGTTTGATTGCCGGACTATTCAATATATGCAATAGGCTCATGAAAAACATAGAGTAAGCGTTAAGGACGAGATTCATGAACCGGATTCCTATTCAGTGGTGTTTAGTTTGCATGACTTTTTGTGATTCTCTAATAGATGTCAATCAATTAATTTGTATAAATATCTAAATTACTATTAATGTACTGGTTAATATGCGCTAACCACAATAATTTTTTACGCAATCTTTTTTATTTTGTCTTATTAAGTTGTGCATTTTCCTTTATAGTTTAGCTATACGTTATAAATCCATAAAGATCATTTAGTCTCTTTTTGCTAAACCTTGTAAATATTTTGCCATTGACCATCAATACAAATTTATTTTTGATAAAAAAAATAAAAAACAAAAATCTACATCACGTCACATCACATCACAACCCAACATCATTATATCCTACAAAGACAATTGATGTGCAATTTAGGAATTTAACACAGAATAATCTTTAGGATTTAGACAAAATGAATAAGTAATCTATGTTTGTTTCATTGGCAAAACGAGCCAAGCAAATTGCAAATGATTAATGGATTAACTGTTTCAAGATCATTCCGTATTTTTCAATTTATTCCGTTTTCGTAATTTGGCATTACCATGAGGACAAAGGGTATTATGGGGCATGCATTCTCCTCTTATGTTTCTAATATGAACTTGATACTGACCTATAGATTTAATTAATTAGTAGGAATTCTTGTCATTAATGCAGATAATCTTCTTCTCTCTTGAAAAAGAAAAAAAAACCATTGAATATAAATAATTTTTGTTACTGATAACAACTTGTTCCTTGCAGACTCCTCTGTATTTTTTGGGGATGTGGCATATTTTAGGACAGCTTTATTTTGTAATTGATGAGAATCCAAAGTTTCATTACATCACAAAATCAGTGAATATCTAATTATTTATTTATTTTTTGCTTTCCAGGATTAATACATTTTGAAAACTCCATAGATGGCAGTGTTACAGTTTATGACTGTTACTTAGTCATTTAGTGTCCAAATGCCAAATTAGTAATATGTTTCTGTATTCGTATTCAATTTGCTTGGTACTTATGAGCACATATCTGGAACATAATTAGATTTTACACGTTTTCTATTTTGTTGATGATATAAATATATATTATTGAGCTCAATAATAAATTAATCTCTCAACTTGCTTTGCAATTGAATGCACACTCGATGATCAAATTGCTACCTATCTTCAGTGTTGACTTCCATTTTGTTGATAATATAAATGCTTGGATATTCGATTGTTTAAGAATCTATGCACAGGGCAGGGACAGTTGGGTTAAGTCCCACAATAAAGTGTAAAAACTTGTAATTAGAAAATTTTGGATTTAAGTTCTTTTGCAAATAGATGGCCAAACTAAATTCTTGAAAAGCAAAATTTATTTATTTTTTAACAATTTAGTCATATTGCAAGTTTATGTAGAAGTAACGTATAGAAATTATCTCTTCTAAAGTGATTAGTGCTTAAATGGTCTTGTAAATTTATATTTACATAATATAAAGCGCAAGATAGAGTCTGGTTTAGTCATGGTTCCTAATTAACTTGCGGGGTGTATTGTTGCCATGTGTTAGACGCTTCGATTTCCTTCCAATCCTACGCTTATTTGTCTTTTGGTGTTCTCCCTATTGTTCTTGCCATTCCTTGTGTTCTCTAACCCCTCGTCCGTATTCTTCATTATATCAGGTGCAAGTTAAGGTATTTTTTTTCATTAATTACAAAACAGTATTGAAAACTTCTTTAGATTTAGTTTTCGAAACTCATATTGAAACAAAAACAAGTAAAACTAGTTTCTATCTCATATATTTTAGCTCTATGACAATATATTGTTTATAACATGCTCATAAAAGTTTTTGATAAAATGAAGCATTTACATTCGACATATAAAATTTGGTGTATACCATGGAAGAACGGAGATATTGTTAAATGGAGGGCCCAGACTTAGCACCAATAACATTTTATAAAAGATGTTGAATATTTTGGTTAAGGATGCAATGTCATAGTAATATTGAAGAGAGTTTATTTTTTAATAACTTTTTTTAAAAAAAAAATTATATATAGTATATTTTTGCATCTTAACTTCTAAAAATAATTCACTCAAAAATATGCACTTTTCATTCTATTTAGCTTCTAAGAAACACTCAACTAAGAATTTCCCAAAAACATATGAGCTCCTCTGAAAGGAAATCGATAATAACAATATTCACAATAATTTTAGTTAAATACCTGATGTAGTGTATAAATTGCAAGATTACAAACGAATATTACATTAATCACAGGACAAAATCACTGAATTAAGGTTGGTCACCGAGTAATTATAATTCCTATGAATAAATGTCTTTGTTATTATTCTTTTCCAAGAAAAAACAGAAAAAGAAACTTTATATGGTGGTGGCATGTACTATAGTCGTTTTCACAATCAGATAGGGATGAAATTAATTAATGACACATGCAAAAGTAAGAAAACAGAGCCACCAACCCATTAAATAAAATGAAAGCTACACATTTGTCTCGTTCTTGGTCGGACAGCTAGCTTTGAAGATGCATGCAAATGTAGGAATGGTACTTTTCTAATCAATAAACCATTTCCAAAACTATATGTATATTTTGTTCGCACGCTTTGATTAAGCAATACATTTGATCATCAGTTGTTCAATGATAGGATTACAGTTCCATATGCGTTACTATTGGCATATTTTATTTGGAAGGAGTGGTGGCAGATGAGGCTGTTGGCCTTCTAACAAAATTGATTACTAAGATGGAGGATATCAAAGAGTAAATGTTTCAATATTATGTTTTTTTTTTAAATAAATGGCAATAATTATTCTACTCTTATATTTTTCTGTTAAACTTTAATCTATTCCAAGAAGGACATATCTAAATTAGAGGAAAATTAAAGCTCACCTCCACACCAATTCTACATAAATAATAATAATTAAAAAAAACATTATATTTAGGATTCCAAGTTTAGAATACCAAGCCTATTGATAGAAGGAGACTTGCCCTCAGAGAAGATGTTGGATGCAATGTTTTACTTTATTAGTTGATGTAGTTCAAAACAATTAGGGAAAAGTTTCTGATTTTTTAGAATAAATTACTCAAAATTGGAGGTACGAACATAAATATTAATGTTTTGTTGATTGACTAATTACACTAAAAATAGATTCAACAGGTATACTTCATATTTTTTTTCTTTTTATGGCCGACTTGAATTTCAAACTTGATTTCATCAATCGATTTTTTTTTAAAAAAATATTAATTACTTAAACTTCCAATAGAATTATTGACATTCTACCCTTCTTTTTTTTAAAAAAAAAAAATAAAGCTTGTCATCTTTGCTTTTCAAAAGTAATTAGTTTGAAGAAAAAATAAAAAGAAGAAAAAAAAAATAAAATCTTACATAAACTTAGGTTGGATTTTATTTTCAAAAAGAAAATCACAATTAACCCACGATAGAATAACGTCTGCATTGGATTGCATTACACAAGTAGATAACAAAAATGTATTTTTTGTGGTGGTTGAAGACAAAAAAAAAAAAGAGCCACCTTTTCACATAATAGATACCCTAAATTAAATATTTTCTTCAATAACTAAAAAAGTAATGATTAAAATAGAGACAAATTACAATGACTTTCAGATAAGACTGACGTAACAACTATGAAAAGACAAAATTATCTTTCATTATTTTTTATTTTGTAATGAGGATAAAGAGATGATTTTGTCTTTTCATAATTGCCACGTCAGTTACTATACAAAATCACTATAATTATTACTATCTCAGATATCATTACTCTAACTAAAAATACAACAATAATAATTAATTTTTTATTCCACTATATAAAATTAGCTATATAAATCATATATTCACTAATGTTTTTAATTAAAATATATTTTTTTATTTAAATTTAGATAATTTATATTTTTTCTAATTGTTTCTTTGTAAATCTTTTTAAGTTTTTCCCTTCTCCTTTTAGTTTGATTTAATAATTTTTTATTTTATATATATCGTACCAATACATTTAAAGATCTATAATGCATAGGTTTACATCATTTTAAACTTATTTTCTTTATATTTTCCTTCAAAAATGCATATTACATTTTTTGCCTAATTCTTCAATAACTAACAATAAGGTAAGAAATAATAATAGGAAAAAAAGGTTACTTTCTTTTATCTGAAAAATACATCTTAATAATTTATTTTTAAAAAGAATTGCAAAAACAATTTTGTTAAAAATCCAAAGTACAAACAAAGAAAGATTAGGCGTGAAAGCGCCCAAACTTGTTCTGCAGGGCCCAGGGGGACAGCCACAGCTATAGCCCACACGGTTACTGAATGATGTACCAGTGATTGAGACATGTGGGTCTGGCGTCTCGTACCTTTCACACTTGCAGTTGCCAAGACGTACAGAATAAATTTACAAGTTCATTTGATGAATAATTTTTTTAATTTTTTATTTTTAAAATAGAAATAAATGTACATTTTTTTTGTTCTTTATCACTATTTTATTTATTTTTCTGTTAGAATAATATCAAAATAATGACAAAAAATTAAAATAATTTATTTATAAAATATAAGAGATTATATATTTCTATTTTAAAAATAAGAAACTAAAAAAATCATTCGTAAAGGACTATTTTGAAAGTTATTTCTAAATTTATTTTCTTTTATTGATTTATTTATTTTCATATTTGTAAATTTCTTTTTTTATTTAGCAAAATATAAATCTGAATTTAAAAGTTTGGATAAGATATGAGAGATTTGATCATGTCTTGTACAATTAATGAATCCGGCCAACATCCGAATCACACTGACAATACCTAATGATTATATCAAATTAAAGGTTTGAATTTGATATAATTTGTTTTGATTATAAGATATTATGCATTTAATATATTATTAAATATAAAAAATTATTTTATATTTTAATTTTAGTCATACATAATATAAAAATTTTATTCAAAAATCACTTTCTTTTCTATGATAGAGAGAGTATAAAATAACACGTCTCGTTTAAAGTTTATTCCTTTTTTCTAAAGATTCATTTGAGATTTTTTTTTTATCTAAAAATAACTGCACCATCTTTAATTTTGTTAATTCCTAGCTAAAATATCTTTGTCAAACTAAATAAAAGTACTGATATTAAGTGTGTATAAATTGTAATTTAAAACATATTATTATATTTTTTAAAATATATTTAAATTTTTCAATATATCTTATATTCTATAATCACTATTTAAAAAAAAAACTTATCTTCAAACATAATCCATACAAATACTATTTCATGTGGCTAATGAGAGGTTATCTTGGAGGCTCACGTTGTGCTCCACCGACAATTTCCAATGGAATCGGTGAAACGTGAAATCAAAAACTTTAACAAGAAAAAAGGCGTAGAAGGAAAGCAATGAATCAAAATAAAATTATTGTGCCTTGTAGTAATGCATTGAACCTTGTTGCAACTCTTTGAAGATATTTCTTCCCTCAATCCAATTAAAATCATTTCACATTTGAATAAAAAGGATCCCTGAAAGATTCTTATTCATACAAACACATGACAGTGGAATACGATGTGTGGGAAATTTTATGATGCAAACTCATACACGTTAAAAAATGATATCGGATGCAATATGTGGTGCTTCAATTGTGATAACGTAGTGAGCGATCGAGACCTAATTAAGAATAGATATTTCCAATTTATCAATATCATCCACTCAATGAGTGAGGAGGCTTGCAGTGGCACAAAAAAGATTGATGAGAGGGGAAGTTTAGAGGGTGTAGAAATTATATTTTAAAATGTATTTTTATATTTTTAAAAATAATTTTTATTTTATAAAGCAATTCATACATTCTGTAAATTCAATCGTGCCATTAAGTTGCGATTGTACAGTAGTTTTTTTTTTTTAAAAGGTATCATGATGTCCTGTTTTTTTTAAGAATTTTATCTATAAGTAAGAGGGTTTTGGTCCTTCCTCTAGGAGGTGGTTGTCCTATTTTGGGAAAAAGAACTAGGCAGCATCAAGGAAGACCTAGGCTGGAGCTACGCTTCAGTGGTTCTTTTGAGCAATTTGCCCTTTCAAGATGTTCAAGGAGAAACCCCCCACAGGATTTTTGTTTCTTTTTTTGTTGTTTTTATTTTTAGATGTAGTTTGGCTTAACTCTAGTAGTTAGGTGCGTGCCTTAATCTACATACTGTGTTAAGAAAAGTTCTTCTGGACCATTTATGTACCACGTTAACTTTCTCTACAAAAGTTAATATAATCACTTTCTTTTGAAAAAAAAAACTCACAGTGCATCACAATCTAATATAATAAATAAATGCTATACACAAACTTTAGGATGAGTGACTTTCTTCATCAGTCATAAGAAAATTAACAGCTACTCAAAAAATAAATTGATCTTTGAGAAGAAAAGTTGTATCAGGCATCTATTTGGATTTCTACATCATTTGTATTTATGATTTAATATAAGGGTGAGAGGATAGGATCCAAACAATTGGATATGAAACACTGAGGGTATAAACAATTCTTGATAATGAATAATAACAAATATTAGATTTTGCAATATGTATTTATCAATCTAATTATTTCTTTTTTGAAATTTAGAGTTCTAAGACTTGGACATCGAAGTAAATGCAGATGGGAATGAAAATAATATCGGAGCTTAAAAATACAATAGGAAGTTCATTTTGTTAGCTTGAAAGCAAGATTAGATAGTGAACAAGTAATTAACACTATAAACTTCCAAATTCCATTATCATGAATCCTCATCATAAATTGGAGTTGTAAATTAACTTTACTTTTCATTATAAAATAACCCTTTGATTTTCAAACATTACCTTATTTTTTTCTTTGAATTTTATCCTTCCTCTTTAAAAAAAAAAAAAAAACACAAAGGAAAAAGGGATGTATTTAATTTGTTTGGTTATGGCCCCCAAATAATCGACCAATATGCATGAAGTGATTCTTGATTGTAAATAAGTAAATTCTCAAATAAAAACAAACTATCCAAACATATTTTTATTTTAAAATTTAAATTTCAAAATTTTCCACTCAAATTTCTCTCACATAATTTTAAAAAAAAAATTCCTCTTATTTTTCCCTCCAAAATATTTTTTCTATAAAAAAAATACCTATCAAAATTTTCACATATTATAATACAACTTTTTTTCAAATAAGAACAATGCAAACGCAGCCTAAGATACGTGTGATAAGGTTTTGATTTAGTGATTTAAAGCAGCCTGACTGAACATGTTACATGCTTCGTCAAGGCCGGACAAGAATAGGCACTGCGTTGGACATTCGAGTCATCGTTTTTGTCCTCTGATCTTGCTGGAAATTCTTTGGCATCTTTATTTTAGGACGTACATCTGATACTGCAACATGAAAAAACGTGGTCCTTGTTTTATTAGCACAGTGCCTTATATACTTGGATGCATTATTACATCTTTTTGATTTTATAGTGTGTGGTATACAAAGAGGGATATCACAGGGTGTTATTAAATTGAAAGATAATATCATTTTGTATTATATCAAATCAAATTTTCGTAATTTGAAAAAATATCAATTGCCCATTTTCATTACTAGTCAACTTAACTGAAAGGCGTAAAAAGATGAAAAAATCATCAAAAAATTTGAAAAAATTTAAAATATTTTATTAAATTTTTAAAAGACAAAAAAATAAAATTTAAAAACAAAAATTTAATAAAATTTAAAGATGAAGAAGACATAAAAAATTTTGAGTTTAAAAAATAAAATAACTATATTTCGTCTTTTTAAAATAATTTTTTTTACAAAAATTGTACATAATTTTATTAAATTTTTGTGTTTAAATTTCGTCTTTTTTGTTTTTTTTAAAAATTTAATACAAAATTTAAAGTATATCAAATTTGTTGATATCTTTTTTGTCTTTCAATCTTATTAAATTTTGTCTTTTTAATTTAAATAATTTTATTATATAATTTAAATAATTTTATTAAATTTTTTTCTTTAATATTAATTTTTTTAAAAAAAAAATTAATAAACCATTTTAAACTATATCAAATTTAGTCAAGGGTGGTTATTGATTATTTTTCAAACTCTAGAGTTTAAGGTAATAAATGATATTATCTCTTAAATTAATGATGTATTGATCATCTTAATCATAGAAAAGTCAAGATTTTATGTTATTGTTAAATTCCTGTGTCCCACCTTTGACCCTAAAAGATGCACCAAAACATCTTTTTGAACTTAACAGCCATGAGAATCTCTTAGCTTTAACTTTGAACAAGAAAGGACTTGTCACCATTGCTAGTCAATCCACTTTGGGAAAAGCTTAAGTTAGATGACTTTGATGTGAAAGTGTTGGAGTCATATCTCAAGAATTAAACAGAAACATGAAATGATAGTATTTAAATAAGATGAATATATATGAATTGTCATCATATCTCTTAATTTTAATTTAGAAAGTATATTGATATTTAGGAAAAGTTATTTTTTTCAAATGATATCACAAGGAAGCTTGTTTCAATAGAATAAATAGTTCATTATTTAATAGATTTTTGTGTTATAATACTTTATGCGAGAGTTCTCGATATTTATTAAATCTGTTCCTCTTTAACAGAATGCTATTGGATCAAATGATGAAAAAAAAATGACATTTTTAGGATAAAATAAATATTACTCCCTCCGTTTCAAAAAAGAATTCACTTTAGTTAATGTATAATTATTTACTAGTTATTACGTACAACTCATTTAACGTACCAATAAATTTATAATTTTACATTTTTATTCTTATTTTTTAATTATGAGTATACATAATTATTATTCGTAAGGATATTTAAAAAATTTGGTTTAAAAGTTGACTATTTTTTTAGGACAAAGAAAATTTTTAAAAATATATATATATATATATATATTTTGTTGGGATGGAGTGAGTATTAAATCCATATAAAGAAATATCCCGGATAAACTATATAACCAAAAGAAATTATGAACTAAAATAAAAGAATTTATCCCACCTATTCTATGAGTAAATATTTTATAATAACCTCATTAGACTGTCTTATTTTGAAGCAATAAAAAGTGAAAAAATAACAATAACAATGGGAAGGGAGAATATTACTTTTTAAACTTCTCAAGCATTTGTTTTACCTAACTTTTCATATGTAGCACTTTTGATCCCTGTCTTTTATCCCCTACCTTTGAAACTGGAATTCATTCAAATCGATTAACACATGTTTTTTGTCTGTTTACAATTTTAGACACTTTAATTACAATAATTTGGTTTGGAATCACAACGTACCACTTTAATGTAACGTAAAAACTTGGATTTAAACCTAACGTTATAAAAAAAATACATATAATTGTGTACTTGCCACTTGAAATTAATTAATAACAAATATATTCACAACTAGATAAAAGAATAGGAAGGACAACAACAACATAATATCAATTTTAATTAGGTTCAGTAGGACTTCGTTAGATTTTCCATATCTTGTTTTATTTCTTTTATTAAATTGTAAGTTGAAAGAAATTTTTTTAAAAAAATCTTTATTGGTTCCAAGAATATAGATCTCAATGACAAAATTCGTAGAAAATTTCGAGGAAGTGAATGGACAGGGAGTTTGTATTTACAAATAAGAAAATTCTCAAATAAAAACAAATTATCCAAAGACATTTTTATTTCAAAATTTAAAATTCAAAATTTCCTACTCAAATTTCTCTCACATAATTTAAAAAAAATTCATTTTATTTTTCCTTCCAAAATACTTTTTCTATCAAAAAATACCCACCAAAATTTTCACACATTCCAATATAATTTTTTTCAAATAAGAACAATCCAAACGAAGCTGAAGTGTTAGTATCGTAATTTTATTTTCTCATTATTGCATATATAAAATCAATTGAATAAAACTTTATATCTTTTCCAGCCGAAAAAGCAATCCCGACATGATCTGATTTAGCCCCATTTCCACTTGAAAAATATGGGATTCAGAAAAGGTAATCCCATTTAATCTCGAAATCAACCTTTTCTTTTTATTAAGTAAAGCATAAGGCAACAAGATTCCACTTGTAAACAGTGAATCTTTTGATGCACAAATCAGTCGTGGGTCCTAAGAAACAAACACAAGCAAATACTAAAATCTTTAGAAAGATCCAAGAGATAATGGAATTATTAGTTGGATGATGTTGTTGAGGATTCTAAGGTAATCACTACCTCAATACCATAATGGACCATTTAGAGATTGGCAAAATGAAGTGTTGCATGTAGGCCCTTTATGGTTAGTGCTAGTCTCATTTAGTCCCACTTGTTGAACTTATAATATCTTATCTTATGTCCCTAACCTTTCAAATTCATTCTAGTTTTCCCCTCGTTTCTCAATTTTAGCATATTTGATGCTTTTTCTTATTACTCTCTCCATCTTCAAAAAAAAAAAAAAAAAGTTAATTTTCGATTGAATATAATTTTTTTTAGTTATAAAATATAATACCCTTAATGGACCATCTGTCTATTATGTGTATAATTTTTAAAACTAGAGCAATATTACTTTCCCTATTTAGTGTTACTCTCTCTTGCTAAGCACAAATTGAATTTAATCTCTGGAATTGCAAAAATTGATGCCTGAGTTTGGGATGCTAAACCAATTAAGTCCCTGGATTTGCTAAAACAGAGAAGAGAAAATACGCACAAGAAAGGATAAACTATATTCATTAAGATATTATTGATTGATGTATCCATCTATATTAATCATTATATTATCAATATATTATATCAATTAGTGTTTGATGTTGTATTAATGAATATATATTTCAATATATTATATCACTGAATGATTGATCTTGTATTAATGAATATATATTTTAATATATTATATCACTGAATGATTGATCTTGTATTAATGAATATAAATATTTCAATATATTATATCATTGAATGATTGATCTTGCATTAATGAATATATATTTCATTAATTACTAGTTAATATCATATCATTAATTGAAATATTTTATTGATAATTAATATTATTTAATTAGTAATTAATGCTATTAAATTATATACATTTAATTGATTTTTTATGACGGTTCATTGGACGATTGCAAATACAATGAAAGGGACTTAATTGAAACAATACAAAAGAACATAGGCTAAAGCATCAAAGCTCAAGATTGATTGGGACTATTACAGCCTTTCTCCTATTTAGAATCTTAAATGCAATTTTTCAATTGGCATTCCTATTACCAAAACAAAGCCGGCCTTCACACATTAGGACAACAATGTTTGTCATTTTTTAGATTCCAACTCTCAAGGTTTTGGTGGGAATAGCATTAGCAACTACCATTAAGGTTTGCAATCATTAATTTTCCACTTATTGAATTAGAGCATAATTAAGGCCCCCACATTGTTGATGTCACTCAATATCATCCCATCTATGGACAAAACAAGAAACAGAATCAAATATTATGATTTGAATGACTTTAGTAAAAGCTTTACAGGGCATCAATGGGGAATCCAGAAGGGAAGCATTATGAAATTAACTTCAAGATTAGGTACCAAAAGGCAACTCATAGATGATTTGTAATGGCTCAAAAAGGAGGCTAATGAAACAAAGTAACGACTGCATACAAACTGCTCTATGGTCCTTTTTAACAAGCTCAAAACCCAGAATCTCACCGTCAAAAAATAAAGCAGCAGCAAGCTAACAAACGTAATCGAAATCAAAGATTTCCATAAGCAAAATAACAGTTTCATGTTTCCTTTTCTTATTTTAAAGGGGTGAAGTATTGTTTTGGAGCCTAGTTTTGGAACATAAACAATAAGACTCCAAACTAAATAATCATGCAAATTTGAATTCATCGTGTACCAAGGTAATTAATGGCAAAAGTGCACCATCGTGTGTACGTAAACTAAGACGTTCGCGAACGTTAACAAGATCGGCACGTTCGTTTGTTAAAACGAACAATAAACGAACACATTTTAGTGTTCGCTTAATAAACGAACATGAACACGAACAAGTATCGTTCGTTTATTTATGTTCGTGAACAAGCTCGTTTAGTGTTTATGAACAAGCTCGGTTAACGTTCGTTTAAAGCTCGTTTATATTAAAATATTAATAATAATATAATATAATAATAATGTTTGTTGATCATTTATAAACAAATTTGTTGTGGTGTAGTGGTAAGTAGCCATGCTCCCCACATTAGAGACCAATGTTCAATTCTCAATAATGCTATTTTGTTTTTTTAATTTGCAAACATGTTTGTTTATTTGTTCATTTAAGTGTTCGCGAACGTGTTCGTTAAGTGTTCATTTACTAGTTCGAGCGTGTTTGTTAAGTGTTGTTTACGTGAGCACTAATTTCGCGAACATAAACGAATAACACACACATTTCACAAACATAAACGAACATAAACGAATACGAAAATGGAAATAAGCGAGCATGCGAACAAGGCCTTCGTTTATGTTGCTTCTGACCCTAATCAGGTGACTGCTGATGAAAGAAGATAATTTGCACCCACAATGCAACTGGAAATCTGAGAAGGAACACACTCAAGAGATAATGCACCACTAAAGAAGAGTGGAGACATGCACGCTATCAACAGTGGTTCAACAACAAAAGATATACAAAGGCGTATGAAGGTAAGAAAATGAGACGTGCGAGAAAATAACATCCTAAGTTTCATAGAACTTAAGTTTGGGTAAGTTAAACAACCGAGATTCACCAAAATTTACATCCAGACATCAGCTCAGATCTATCTCATTGACAGACCATGGACAAGATACTAGACTTTCAGAAAGTTCCAACCAGGAAAAGTTTATGCTTGTTTGTGCTCATCCCCTTTTAGCTTGGAGTTTGAGAATGGTAGCTATGTGCTCATACAAAAGGCTTTCAGTAAAAGGGCTGAAATATGCTTCATAGTTCCTCGGCAATTTACTAATTAACTCGTTAGCAGACACAAGCGCACTGAGGAGAATCATAAACCTGTCGTTCCAGGAAAGAGTTCCGATATCTTGTTAAAAACATCCATAACCTGAAAAACAGAGCAAGGCATCAAAACAACTCCTTGACAAAAATAGCGGGCAGTAGCAGAGGCAGCTTACAGCTATTATAAGATAATGGCATGAAGAAACTTAGTGACAAGTCAATAGCAACCGGCATGAAGCCTATAATTTTACATACAACATCAATAACTAATGCTAGAGACTATAAAAAGTTCCAATAATATATTCAAATAGGAAACATTGAAAACTTTGTAAGCAACTGATACACAAGCTAATGTCAACTGATTCCAAGAAACCACCTCAAAAGAAACATAAGAACAGAAAGGCAGGGGATGGAGAATATTAGCTCAAGACAATGCCAAAATCCTTATTACCTCCTTGTCATTTTGATATTTGGTGATGCTCAGTGGATTCTGGGAGCACTGTAGAAAGAACCAACCGTTAGACGTGTTATATGCAACATTGTCTCCAAGAAGGGATGAAAGTAGAGCAAACCACAGAAGGAAATCTGACCCAAGTAAAACAAATAAAAGTACAAAATTATTATTGGAAAAAAAGGAAATATTGTGCAAGTGGTACATACATCCATGATAGCTGCTTGAACTCTAGGGTTTTGAAATGCCATGGCTACATCAGGATTGGCCATAATTTTTGAAATGACTTCCTCAGGGGTAAGCCCTATTTGGTCTGCAAATGTAGTGAACAAAAAATACAAAGGTAAGGGTATGACGTAATAACAGGACAAGAGTCAACAAAATCTTATGATATAGATGCCTGTCACAACAGAAATTTCACATCTGACTTTCAGATAGAAACTCTGTTGAGGTGGGTGGCACTGCCTATGTGGATGATGCCGTACTCAAGCACTCAAGCTTTTAAATTATAGGCACAACGTACACCCTTAAATCCAATGCAGTACAAGAGATGAATAAAAAGCAAAAACCAAATGGGATAGCTTCTCTTTTCATGAAACAATTCTTATCACAACAACAACAACAACAATAATAATAAAACAACAACAACAATAACACAGCCTGAACCATTGCTCATCTCTACACTTGCAAAGATTTGTGAAAACTCTGATTTAAATTGGTATGATTCAGTATCAAATTTTTGACTCTGTAAGGATAGCTAGCTTAAGCAATGCAGTCATATCTGAATAATTCATCAATTCTATTAAACTATACATGTAGAATACTTGAAGCTTATATGCACTTCCTTTTGTCCTTGTTGAGGACAGGAACATGTACTTGTTAAATACAGATAAAGTTTTGCAAGAGGTTTTATTCCTACAAACAATACTACTCTTCAAAAGGGTAATGCATGACCAAAAGCGATTCAATCACCTGAACCACTGGAGAAAGGCAAAACAATCCTAAAAAATAATCTCAGCACATGAACATAGGTAAGGGTGTACATCTGCATGTGTTTGGCTGTGTGTGCACATTTTTTCTAATTTTTCAAATGGTGGAATGGGGTATAAAGCAAACCGAATGTAGCTTATTGGTCGAGAGACTTTTTCCCCATAAAAAATTCACTCAACCTCATTGCTCAAAATATATACAAATATATCATCATGTGTATTACATCATAACAGCAAAAGAACTGAGAGTATATTGTTATACACAATGCAGCAAAATTAAACATCAAAACACTTACCAAACTGTTGCTTGATCTCGGGACTGTTAAGATCAAAGTTTTTTAAGTTATCGAACATGCGGCTATCCCATTCAGGACTTCCCCCCATATTGTTCCTACAAGGACAAGAGAAGGGACAAAAAAGAAAGGTTAGTAATGGAAGAAGATAAAGACGCTATACTTAGAAAACCCCAAAAAAATACAAAAGAAGTCTGTACTTAGAAAGAAACAGAACTTGAATATAGAAAAGAGCAATAAAACTAGGGTCACAACAAAATTCTAGCACATGAAGGGTAAAATCTAACATTCTGGTAAATGGCAAAGAGGCCAAGCAAAGAGGTATGAAGTTATCTAAGTTCATACATATGTACTGAAAAATATTAAACAAGATGAGCCAAAAACAGTGAGGAAACAAAGAAGACAGACTACTGACCATGAATAGCATAGAAGTAGGACCAATATTCAAGTGATATTATCCCTTAAACCCCCACCCCCCCCCCCCCCCTCCAAAAAAAAAATCAACAGTAATCCAATCAACGCTATACTGACCTGGTTTGTACATGAGGTTAACTCATAATGACAGATACAAATTTAACTAGGAGGTAGTGCAACAACAGCAACAACAGCAACAACGTCCAGCAAGAAGTCAAAGATTCTTGCTTAGAACTAAATACACCAGTTATCAAATTGACTAATACAAAGCGGTCCAAATGAACATATAAGGTGAAATCACAGTTCATATCTACATGAAGATCATCAAGAAGAACTATTAGCTTACAGCATCTCTTCCAATTGCTGACGGTACATTGGATTCTGCAGCATCCCTGCCACAAAACAAGGAGCAACACTTGAAACTTGCAAGTAAAATGTAACTATCGGTGATTAAAAGTTGAACTACAATAATGCACATGTGCACCCTCCCAGTAACAATAAAAGATGTTTTAGAAATGATGTGCATGTAAGACAATAATGAAAACAAATAAAATAAAAAGGCCAAAATTGACCAATTTTTGCATGCAGAAAAGATTGTAAAATTCATGCAAAGATTCTAGTAAGAACTCCAATGACATAATTAATCCAACACTGTCAAGCCCTTCTCAGGAAAAACAATAAACAAGAATTTGATTGGCCAGAGATAGAATTGCTATGGACATCAAAGGTTTTATAGAAATGGAGAATGATTTGTTCTAATTTAGCTATATCATGAGAGAATCACTCTACTTACACTTGAAGGAAGCAGGGTTCCTCATTTCCTCAGGCAGATAGCTGGAGAAGGATCAAGAAGAAATAATTCCACATGTTAGGACAATACATTTCAATGAGGCACACACAATTGCTGACTTAGATTCCCTATGTTAGACTTCTTTGTTTAAGAAGAAAAACAATCCGAAACAAACGCTTCACTTTCAAAAAATGTTGATCCCGACAATCTCATGTGCTTTCATCTCTTGCAAACATACCAGATTAAAGAGTTTCAGAATCATAGACCATCGGTTTAAATTGAAGCAAAAAGATCCAAAAGGATTTAAATGGGTAGCTCATGTTGAGAAAAGTCTAACAGAGAGCATATTTTGACAAGCCAGATGAGAAACTCAAAAGTATTTACATATGCAATGGCCAAAGGATTTTAATTAATAGAAAACAGAGGTGAATGAAAACTAACAGAGAAATGTCTGAAAATATTCTCAAAAATATGCACATATTAGTCCCAAGGGAACAAGTAGTTCTGTGTAACCAAAATAGTACTAAACCATGAAAACTACAAAAGTTGATAGAACTACAATGCTAAAAAAGCAATAAACATATATACAACATACAGAGCACAAAGCTATATCAATCTTACGGGTACACCATCTTTTGCACTGTTGGATCTTCCAACATTTTCTCCAAAGCTTCCACTGACAATGAAGGCTTTGCTTTTTCTGTACAATGGATAAAGCCTACTTAGGTTCTTTGTAGGTAGAAACAATATAAGATGATTCTGTATGAAATTAATATATTGACCCAACAAAGCTTCAAAAATGAAAACTTCCATCTAGTCTGGCAACACTGTTGTATAAATTTTGAGTCCTAAACATGGTCATTGTCTGCTATTCCAGTCACTCAGCAGTAAACCACGTTACACAAAGAGCGGCAATCAGTAAAAGATTTGAAATTTAGGAATATTGTTGCCAAGAAGACAATAACCATTATACTGCCAGCCACACACACACACCAAAAAGAAGACAATGCAGCTAAAATGCGATGTCCAGGTTATTGTTAACTAACCACTTGAAGATGAAGCTTGTGAGGCACCTTCTTCTGATATAAAAGCAGAGCCATTTGGAGAAATCTTCACAACCATAGCAAGATTTAGCAATCTCACAATCTCACAAACATTGGTAAATAGCATAGTGGATAGGTACACTTACATGATCGACAACAGCAGGATCCTTTGACGAGTCTGCCTCAGCTGATTCCTTGTAGCTTTCAAAAGCACTCTTCTGGAAAGTTTCTGCAGGGGAAACATCAACAAAAGCTGCAAGCAAAAACTTTCATCCAGTGATTCAGACAATTGACACATTGGGATTTAGAATATTGACTCAATTCAGGTATCAAAATACCAAACTAATGGGCCATGAAGAACATGATAAATTATTTATTCAACCAGAAAATGTGAACTTGCTTAAAAAAAAAAAAAAACCCAACAGGATGCTAGCACAAATAATGATAAGTATGAGGTATCACCCCTCTATGCATGAACTCATATACTCAACAAAAAATAAACAAGCTTGGAATGGCACTGAACTATATATCACACAAAAGCCATGTTCAAAAGTTCAGTTGTATAGTCAAAACACCTCTCCACCTTTCTGATAGCAGTTAACAGCGAAAGTGCACTAGAGCATGAAGAGCCTTTCAGGGCTTCAATGCAATGACTGCTTAAAGTTACATAAATCATATTACTTTCAGAAGAGCCACTTATGCAATAATAACAAATGCAAGCATTATATATAACAAAAGATGAGTTTAAAATTTAAGATTTTAAATATAGTAAAAAAAAAAAAAAACCTCGCAACTATGTGCACCAACGATTCATGGCAAGAGACGCAAACTAAAAGCAAATGACAAGGCAAAATTAGTAAACAAATAATCAAATTTCAAAGTTCAAGCACTCAAACGACTTAAAATCAATATTAGCCATCATCATCATCTAAATCAGTGTCTTCATCATTTAACAATGATGGTTATGCCACTGAAAGAAACAGTAATTTTGCAGCCAATACTAGCAGAGGAAGCACTCTCTGTTGGCAAGGGACACAAGCACTCCTCATATAATAGCTTGGCAAATGTACCGAGAGTTTTCAAACAGGTATCAGCAAGGGACACAAGCCATGCATCAGGTAGATGGCCAAAATAAGGAATATGTAACTAGTACCATATTTTTTGGGTTGCTTCTCCGGTTCTGCATCATCTTTGATGTCTGTAGCTGGAGGTTCCTCCACTTTAGTGGCAGAGACATCAACAGTCATTGCTTGAGATGCTACTGGTGATGGTGAGGTTGAAGTACTAGCTGCTGGTGGAGATGCATAAGGAAAAGGCGAATTAGGAGAAAAGGCAGCATTACCAAATTGGTTATTTTGTGTATTCATCTGTCCCATCAATGTCTTGAAAGCTTGTTGCATAGCATATTTCTGCAAAATGAGAAAGAGATTACAGTAAAAGCATGTGCCAAATTACATTTGGGTCTCATTTCATAAATCTGAAAACAGAACACTAATAAACATTTGATTATGCAACTGAATTTGTACACTAAATTCAATTCAAATTCTATAAGCCTATTGCCTATAGTAAACTATTTCACATTCTATAAAATATAATACAAATATATTTATTTTGCGATTTAGAAAATAAAACTAATTTTTTTGGTTTTACAACTTTGACACAGTGGGAAAAACTGAAAGCATATGAGCAGGAGTGTGCGAAAGAGGAAGAATGTGTGGTAGTACATAGATTTGTTTATGTATATGTAGAAAACAATGTAAGAAGATGTGCAAGAGTGTATGAATATGTTCATCATGTGAAAATGTTACTGCCTCAATCACAACAAAGATTCCTCCCATGGCAAATTAATTCTTATCGAAGATGGTAGTGAACTGTATCCTAGGACATGAAATGAGTTTTATTTCAATAAAATGAACTAAACTGAATTAACCTTCCAGCAAACCCTATTTATGCATGTCAAAATTCATATTCTATTGCCTTCTATTTTATAAAAGTCATATTTCAATATCTACGGACTTCAGAATGAATCTTTCTTCGCTGGTACATCTGCATTCAGACTTTTCAAGGCACAATTTATCTTCTATGTCCCTTTTGGCCTTCATCTTCAAAGCTACATATATTAGCTCCTGAAAAAGAACTACTCAAACGATGGAAATACACCTGCTAGCCTTTTCAACATTCAACCATGAACAAATTGGAGAGTCTCCTAGACAATATTTCTCATTTACACTTAGTACCTCAGAAAAGTATACAAAATGATATATTTTCATAAATTATAATATTTACGCATGTACCTCATGGGATTGGAACTCACCTTTAATCTTGCTGCCACCTGTTATTTCATTCAACTAGTCAGAAAGAATGCAGAGAGCATAAAAGAATTTAGACCAAGCTGAATATCATGCCAAAAAACAAATGCAAGTGATCATGTTTACCCATGAAAAAAGTGCTGAGAGCCCAACACCAACTCCGATCCAAAAAAGAGGATTCCCCCTATTCATTAACAGACAGACAGAAAAGGAATAATGCAAACAAACATCCAAGATGAAACATATGAGAATTAAAACACTAAAAATGCAAGAAGCTGCACTGAAGAGAATATCATATCACAATGAAAGGTGTAATTACACTTGAGATGAAGGAGGCTGCACGGGCAGTGGGTTTACACCAACTGAAGATGTCTGTTGGCTATTTGAAGAAGTAACGCTAGCAAAATATTCTCCTTTTGATTTTGCAAGAACTGAAAACAAAACGCATCAAAAGGACTAAACAGCTGCTGGACAAATAGTAAAGCTGAGAACAAAATGGTGGATTAACATTGCAAGCAAAATACAGTACTCAAGAAAAGGGGTAATGAACCAAAGAGACATCTTTGAGAAAAACCACATAATTACACAACAAAGTAAATCTGTTGTCCACAGTATCTTAATAAGTCAATGTCTACATTGCAAATGCTTAACACTATACAATCATGCTTAAATTTTAATTTTCAGAACAAAATACTGAAAGCATGGTGCACTTGATTTGACAGTCAAATCATAACCACATAAGGAGAAAGATACTCAGACTCAAATAACAAGTAACAAGAATAATGGCCATATAAAAATCCAGTTTTTTTTTGCTTTTTTTTTTTTAATGCAACTCTTCTAGCTACTTATCAAATATTTAAGGGTAAAATCAATACCAAACGACATACCATTGTCATGACCTGCATTTTCACTATCCCTGCTTAACTTACATGACATTTTTTATGAAGATATACTCTCAAGGGCCCATTCCAGTCCATGGCATTGATCTTTGGCTTAAATTGTTACAAAAACCACTACAGTTCTACTCCCATGAGAAGCAAATTATTTATAAGAGTTATACTCTTGTTCAAATCCATAAGGGTGTACAAAATAATAACTATCAACTCCCTAGAGAAATTATCTTTTGAGCTATTATAACTTCACAGAGATACATTTAATCCATCCCAAATTTCTCCAATTAATAACTTTTCAAAGTTTTCCATCATTTGTGAACTTCAACGGCCTAAACCTTTCCCCGGCACAAAAAGATTCACCTTAAAAAATTAAAAGAATACCAAGAAAAAGAAAAAATCAAACCTTTTTGTTATTGAAATTCATTATCTCCCACATTATCACCAAATGAACTTTGAATTATAATTCCAACATCTACATTTACTTATTTCCATGCACTACCAGGTAATTTCTGTACAATTGACCAATTTTCAATAGATTTCTGCAAATGTGTAAGTTTTTGCACCCAAACAAAAAAAGGCATTTGTAGTTTAAGATTATCAACTTTTGTACAAAATCCAAACAATATTCTGTATATTCCTATTAAAATAGCACATATAAACAATGAAAAACATCTAAAGACAAGGATTAATAATAACTTGAAACTAAATTCGCACAACATCCTATTAAATTAGCACATATAATCATATAAACTGCATCTTCCCATTAAAATAGCACATATAATCAATGAAAAACATCTAAAGAGAAGAATTAATAATAACTTGAAACCAAATTCGCATAACATCCTATCTGAATACAGGCATAAAAAAATGACAAACTAATCTATTAATCATTATTCCAAAATTTGAAAAAGTTTAATACATTTGACATTTCTTCCAAACGCACAAGCCATTCTTCATGAAGTAAGCAGTATCACTTCCCCAATTTGAAATGCAAAATAGTTTCATATAAGCATGAAAGAAGCACACATAACTAAACGCATACACAGGGAGGCAATACATAATCATAATTAAGCAACAATATCAGAATAATTAGTATACAGAAACCCAAGTTAGCATTCCCCAACATTGCTTAATTGTGTATAAACATAAAGTACTAAATATCTAAAACTGTATAAGAAGCATGTCAGCAGCACAAAATTAAAACATTAACAATAACTACGAGAAGAAGTTACCAAGTGTTTTACCTCTTTTTGCATTCCGACAAGAAAATGGCAAAGGGAAAGCTGAAGGTTTTCTGGGACTGAAACTTTTGGGACAACCCAGAAAGGGTTTGCTAAAGATTGAGTTTTTGTGGTTTGGCGAGAGACCCAGAACAATTTTAGGTGAAGAAACTAGGCTCAAATTATCCATCTTTATCAGAAAAAACGAAAACCCACCTTCAAAACAGAACAATTTTACTTATTTTACACTGTGATACAACAGGTTCTGAACTGAATTGGGGAGAAAAAGATTGGGAAAATGCGACAAGGCGGTCACTCTATTTCGATATTGACCGTGGGACTAACGTTTTTGCAATCTGCGGCCAATCCGGGCCGGGCTTCTGGATATTGGAATTAACATTGTGACTTTAGATTAATTATATTTATTTCCCCTACAGTTTGACAGAATTACAAAATAGCTGTTCATATTTTAAGAAACTTCACTCAGTTCTCTCTAAAAGTTATTATACAAGATTACGAGACCGAGGTAATCACAATTCTAAAACCATCATATATGGTTTCGAAATTATCAATTCACAATTCTACAAATGGTGGAACTAGAATTGAACTTTTTAAAACCTATTCCAATTATAATTATATTACTATTTCAAGTTAGAGGTGGCAATATTTCTATAGCCCCAATGGGTATCTAATAGTATGGGAGTTATTAATATTTTCATACCCATTAGGAATAATGGGGAGGGATATTATTGGTATGAGAAATTATTAGGAATGATATGGGATATCTATGAATCCTATTGAGAATAGTTAAATAGGTAATTATTGAGTAATGTTGGGTAATTGTTAGTTAATATTTAATAATCAATAATTAATGACTAATGTTGATAGTTAAATGGTTAATGATTAATGATTAATGTTGAGTAATGATTAATATTGATAGTTAATTCCCAATAAGAAATTTAATGGGATCCCAATACAAATTGGGAAATTCCAATCCCATTAAATCACGTTCCTTCACAATTTCAAAATTTAATAGGAATAACATTTCTTATTCCCAATAATTTCCTACTCATTTAAATCCCATCCAATTTCTTCCCGTTCTCACCCAATTGCCACCCCCATTTCAGGCAATTTCGATTTAAATATTTAACAAATATATGGAAAAAATATACCTTCAAAGTTGTAGCACTTAACAAAATAAATACCGGTGAAAATGAGAAAAAAGTTCACTTTATTTTGTAAATTTTAATTTTTGAAAAAAAAATTACATTATCAATTAAATAATTGAGAAAGATAATTAAAAAAATGTTGATGTTAAATTTGAGAAATTGAACTACATAGAAAGAAAAGTTGGGAATTGAGAATTATAAAAGAAACTAACTAATAATTTTTATAAATAGAAAAATTAAATAGAAATTGATAGAGAAAACTAAATAATAGAGAGAATTTGAAGAAAATTATATGTTAAAATAGTTAAGGATATATATTAGAAAGAAGAATATATATTATAATTATTTAACTTTTTATTTATCTAGTTGATTATGGTTTTGGAACCATTGGTTCTATTTCATGTTTCTTATAATCATATATTTGAATCGAACCATTCTTTACAATTCCAATTTCATCTATGTGGACCATCTCTTATAATTCAAAGTTTAAGAATGAAAACCACCAATCTCATTTTGATTTGGTTCTAATTTATACCAAATTCAGGGTCACCTCCACTCCCTAACACTAAATTGTGATGTGGTTCTTAAAGTTTGACGTGTTGTGCAATGTGCATTGACAACTAGTGATACTATAAACTGTTAAGATCTCTCAGAGGTCTACTTTAGAAGTAGAATCCCACATTGTTATAAATTTGACATTTTTAAACTAGATTTGGAAGTTTTATATGAAAAAACTACATTGAGGATTGAGCAAATACTTTTTACTTTTGCAGTAAAGGATCAATGTTTTACAAATGACACAAGATTTTATATCTACAAAAAAAACTACATATTAAATTATTTAAGTTTTTTTAATAAAAAATTATAGTATGTTTTTTTCCTTGTTAAAAATTATAATTATTTTAAAATTGGATATATCTTGTATAAATTTTAGTTTGAATTTTATAAAAGTTTTCAATAGTTTTAATATGTTCACATATAGACATTATAAATGAGTTAGAATTAAATAAAAAATTAAAATTAAATCAAATCAAATTAAAAAAATTCTCCAATTTCAAAACAATTCTAATTTTGACGAGGGACCAAACATATAATTTCCAATGAAAGATTTTAGAGATGATAAAACTTACAGTATAGTAAAAGCTACAATAAAATATTTTAATATACAAAGTAGTTGACATTTTAGATAGAATTTTGTATATAGTAGATATTCTATTTACGGTTGTACCACATAAAATGACATCTATTTTTGTAATTTAATAAACGCCTACCGAAATACATAACATGTCTAGTCATCATTCCTTCTAACCCTTGAGCTTTCTAAGCTACATATAAGTGGAGAAATTGCCAACTTAGGACTTTCCTCATATATATGGTGTAAAGTAGATATCCTATTCTTTAATTAATATAGGGGTAGAGGGAATAAAGGGTATATGTGATTTACAACTCGAAGTACTAGGAACACAAACCAATGTTCAGTGGTAGTTACTCAAACCAAGAGATTTTTGACAGGTTGATGCATTGACTAGAATGGAGAGAATATCCAATCAATATGAAAATAGGATATTTAATTTATTGTAGTTCAAAAAGGTATAATTCGAACAAGCTAAAATGTGGTTTTTGTTATAACTTTATGCACATGTTGATAGTCTATGTAATTTTGGCTTCATAACCTAAGATAATTAGAGATAGAGTTCAGTATGTTGGGAATACTCCAAACTGTTTCACTTAGCCTCAATATGAGTGCTAAGGTTTTCTTATGGCAGTGGGCAACTTGTAAATGTCACATTTTGGTGAAAAAAAAAAAGTTACAACTCGAATTAGAGTGTGTACATACCATCCGTTCAAAGAACACAAGTAGAGCATTTTTGTTGATTTTGAAACTTAAAGCAGCAAGCCCAATTGAATATGTAGAATAACCTAGAGTTGGCTGCGGCATTTGAATTTCTTCATAAAACAAAAAGGCCTTTCTAATAGAAGAAAACATTTCTCTAAAACAAAAATTTTTTAATCTTTGACAAGGAGAGCAACTTATTTCTCCGAAACAAGATATCAAAGTCATCTTTCTCATTTTTCCAATAAGTCCATAGCCTTACACCATTGGGATACTTTGAATAAATCGGAGTACATATAGGATACATTGGTGCTAAATTTTTTTCTTAATATATCTTCCAAACGCTTGGGGCCCCTGCTCATGATCTTATTTTCTCGATGTGAAAGCTAAAACTTGAATTTAACGATTTTCATAAACATTTATAGTTAATTTCGATGAGAATTTCTCTTGAAACAATAATGCATTGGTCCAATTGCCACAATGGCCGCAAAGGATTATTAAAATTGATTCGTTTTTGCCAATAAGCCTCAATTCCCAAAATATAATTTTTTATGTTAAAATATGCAAAAAATAGGAAAATCAAGATTTTTATTTTATAATATAATTATTTTATTACACGAAAAATCCTCACGGATGCAGTTAATATTTAGCCTTGTTGTATCACATAGTTTGCATTAAAGCCAAAATTGAATTTTATTATAAATGAATTTTATTATTTTATTATAAATGAATTTAATAGCAACGTTAAGTTAAAGCTGTAATTTGAATTTTGTGTTTGGTTTGTATGAAATTTTTGTCATTGCTTGGCTATTTAAAGGTTGTAATAGTTACCAACTTATGTATTTAAGATTAAGTTACATTTTTATTCATTACATTTGTTAAAAAAAAATCCTATTTGTTCTACACGTTAAAAACGATCTTTTTAATTTTTTACAATTTTACAGTATCTTCTTTTTTATCTAATTACAGATTATAATCCATTTCTCTTATTGAAAAGGCCAGCATGCTAATATTTACTGGGGTAAATTAGAAAATGCACAAGATAAACAACTTAATATCTCAATAGAACATTTGTAAACAAAACAGCAATTTATCTAATCACAAATCAATTGAAATTAAATTCTTCCTAATAAAATATTCAAAACACTGTGATCTCAAACGAAATACAAACCGTAAAGGAAATAAAGTGAATTTTTCAAAACCACAAATGATACAATTTTATAATTTACTCAACCAATGTGACTCCAGTCCATTACGATTTTCAGTAAATGGGATGATTTCTTTTTCCTAGTTTACCTAGAGTTGTAGAAAATGGAGGCAACCAACATGAGACCAACCAAGACAGTGATGGCAAGAGCTACTTTGGCATTTGAAACCACCGTACCACCGCTGTCACCTCTATCACTATCACCATCGCCGATGAGGAAGATTTCAGTTCCTTCACCCATGGTGTTACCAATAAGTTGAAGATATGTCAGGAAGCATGAGCCAGAAGTGAGGTAATAAAAAGCAAGAGCATAGAGGAGGAATTAGTAAAAGGAGAGATGGTGATCCTAGAAGAGGCAATATAACTCAAAAGGATGATTTTGCCCCTCTGCAGTAGTTGTACCATTCATGGTGAATTTTCCACCAAAAAATTTCAATAAAAGGACTCAATTGCTTTTAAAGTGATTTGAGTATATTTAACAAGGGTTAAATTTTTTACACGAATTCAATTAAAGTTTACGGTTAGAGATGGTGAGGAGAGAATTTGATTTCAATTAGTTTGAGATTTAATAGATTAGGATTCTTATTTATAAGAGGCTCTTTTAATCGGAGAAATGAGTTGCAGCTTGTCATTGGACCAAAAGAAGATATTTTGAAATTGTAAAGTACTAAAAAAATTATTTTAAATATGAGAACAAAAAAGATTTTTTTTGGATAAAAGTAAGGGACGAAAAATGTGATTTAATCTTTATTTAATTATAGTTTTAGAGTTTGTTGACTTCCCAAGATTATTTCCTATCTTCTCTTTTTCGTTGTTTGTGTTTCTATTATTCATTTCTTCTAATTTTAGATAAATCCACCTCAATTTGTTTAACGGAATATTATAGTTCTGTAGAAAATAAAAAAAAATATTGATGTATTAAAATTGGTTCTTAAAATACTGAAATTGATTTTTTCAAAAATAGACTTTAAAGTCGATCAATCGACTTTTGGCAAACTTTTTCTTTTCGGGCAAACTTTTTTTTTTTTCACCTCCTTGGTTGCTGCTAAAGTTAAGGGCTGTAGGTGGGGGTTGTTGTCGGGAGGAGGGAGGCTGCTTCCTCTAAGAGGGGAGGGCTTCTTGTCGGGGGAATGAATGTTATCAGGATAAGGGGGGCTGCAGGGACGAAAAGAAGGGACAGTTAGGGCTTTTTTTTTTAAAATATAAATATGATTTAAAATTGATATCAAGAATATCAACTTTACTATTTTGATAATTTTTTATTAAAAATTGCAATATTTATATTACAAACCCCAATTTACCTTTGTACTTTAATCAATTAGTCACTATTATTAACACTTAAGTAGGTGAAATTATTTGTGGGATTTTTAACATATAGTGATTTAGATAGGTGAAAAAAAAATGTTTATTTTGATTGAAATAGTTATGTGACTAACTAGAGTTGTAACATTGTGATAATATTAGGGATTTTTAAAAAAAAATAAAAAAAGGGAAGAAAACCACTCCTTAGTTCTATTAAACGCAAAACCACTCCCTATCAGAAACAAGGGCCAGAAGCCAAAAAAAATTATTATTGAAGGGAGAAAGTTCTAGACAGAAAAGGGGAAAGACACAGAGAAAAAAGGAAACAAGAGTCACTATTCATCAACTGATTCTAACTAACTTCTAATTTCTTATTTATACATTTGCAGAATTGATCCTGTTCGCTAATTAACAACCAACTCGTCTCAATTGTTTGATCGTCAGCTGTCCACCACCTTTCCCAAAACGTTGTCACTCCAATAATCTTTTATTGGAATGATGTTGTTTACTGTTTGTTGGACTAGAAGTAAACTTTTGGCCCATTATTCCATTTCTTTCCCCAGCTTTTTAGCTCATTCAACCAGCCCAATTTCTTTGTTTATGACATTTGCTCCCCGTTTACAAGATCCTTGTCCTCAAGTATGAGACAAGTCAAAGCTTCTGGTTTGGCGGTCATTTTGAAGTGTGGAAACTATCTTTTGATGAAATCCTAATCTTTTTTGGTCACCTCCTCAAGACTGAGATTAGTCCAGCACACCAGGATTTGATGAACTATTCTCCCATTCCTCTAAATTGTTCTCTGTTTGAGCACCACTTCAGGTTCTGCGACAAACTGGTTCTTTTCATCCAATAGGGGGCTATGTGGCCACAAGTACTACATTCTGCCCAAGCTTCTTTCTAAGTTTAGAGACGTGGAAAATAGGATGAATGCGTGTGCTTGGAGAAAGTTACAGCTTGTAAGCTACTGCTCCAATTCTTTTTATCACTAGAAAGGGTCCAAAGAATTTTGCTGACAGTTTGAGTTGCTTCCTTAGTTCTACAAACTACTATCTGTAAGGCTGAAGTTTGACATACACCATGTCCGAACAGTAAACTCCCTTTCTGTTTTGTTTTTGTCAGCTTGGTCTTTCATTCTATTTTGAGCTTGCACTAAATAATCTTTAAGTATCTGAATCAGCGCCTGTCTATATCTGAGAATTTGGCTAGTTACAGAAGTAATTGAATCAAACATTGAGCTCAAGGGTAGTTGAGTTGGTTTATAGCCCTAACAGGCTTCAAAAGGAGTCATTTGAACACTAGTATGGTAGTTAGTATTATACCACTATTCAGCCATAGGTAGCCATTGTCTCCAAGTATTAGGCCTGTCACCACACATACACCTCAGGTAACATTATAGGCACTAGATCTATCTTTTGCTCTAATAATCTGTTTGTGGCAGTGTTACCCTCATCATCTTGAGGAGTTCCTTCCAAAATAGGCTAGTGAAAAGTTCATCTCTATCATTAATGATTGTCTCTAAACAGCCATGCAATCTAAAGACTGTATTTATAAAAACCTTGGTTACTTCCTTGGCTAAAAAAGGATGTCCTCATCCAATGAAATGAGCCATCATTGTCAATCTGTCCACTACCATTAGGATAGTGTCACAATTCTCTAATCTAGGAAGTTGCTCTAAGAAATCCATAGTGATATGCTCCAAGCCTTCTCTGGAATGGGAAGTGGCTGCAAAAGTCCAGGATGAGGATGTTCTCATGTTTATTTCTTTGGCAAATGTTACATTCCTTCACAAATTGTATCACTAATTATTTTATGTGAGGCTAGTAGAAGACTGAACTTATTCTTTGGATGCTCCCTTGCTGACCATTGTGTCCCCCTAATCCTGATGCATATAGGGATTCCATGATTTTTCAGTGCACTCTATTACCTACCCCTACATAGATTTTATTTTTGTATTTGATCAACCCTCTAGTTAATGAATAATCAGGAAGGTTGTTGGGGTCCAAAGCTTGGCAGTTAAATCTTGACAAATTGAGTATTGATCATAACTATTCCTTATTTTTGACATCCAGATATTACAACCACATGTCCAGCATTTTATTCTATCATGTCCCTTATGGAAAGAGCACTAGCCACCTTATTTTCACTGCCTCTTCTATACTAGATCTCATAGTCCAGTCCAAGGAGCTTAGCAAAACGCTTGTGCTGCAATGTAGTGGTTAGCTATTGATCCAGAAGAAATTTGAGGCTTTGGTGGTCTGTTTTGATGATAAAGTGGTATCCCACCAAGTAATGCTTCCATTTAATCATAGCCATGATCACTGCTTATAATTCCTTCTCAAAAATGGAAAGGCCTAAGTTTTTGGGACTTAAAACCTTGTTGAGATAAGCAATAGGATGGCCTTTTTGAGTGAGCGTTGTCCTTGTTCCCCTACTACTGGCATAAGTATCCACTGCAAAAGTCTTGGAGAAGTCTAGTAGCTTCAAGACTAAACTGGAGCTCATAATAGTTTTTAGTTCCTAGAAGGTTTTGTCTGCCTTTTCATTCCATATGAAGCTCTCTTTCTTTAAGAGATCAATTAAGGGCTTGGCTATCAATCCATAGCCCTTAATGAATCTCCTATAGTACCCTGTGAGTTAGAGAAAACTCCTCAATCCTTTAACATCCTTTGGAGTATGCCATTCCATCATAGCTTGCACCTTGGCTTTGTCAATTTCTACTCCAACAGCTGTGATAATATGCTCTAAGTACGCTATACTTTACTAGGCAAAAGCACATTTGGATTGCTTTGCATAGAGCTTGTAAGTTCTCAAAGTTTCTAAAACAATACTCAAATGTATTTGATGAGAAGTAAGGTCAGAACTATGAATCAGGGTATCATAAAAAAAGACTAAAACAAAATTGTGCAAATAAGGTTGGAAAATTTGGTTCATGAGTGCTTGGAAGGTTGTTGGAGCATTGGTAAGTCCAAAGGGCATAACAAAAAATTCATAGTGGCCTTGGTGAGTTTGGAATGCAGTTTTATATCTATTTTGAGGCTTTACTCTAATTTGATGGTAACCAGCCCTCAAATCAATCTTGGTATAGAACTTTGAGCCAAATAATTCAGCTAAAAGCTTTTCTGTGTGAGGAATTGGGTAGCTGTCCTTTATAGTTATGGCATTTAAGTGCCTGTAGTCTACACAAAAATGCCAAGAATCATCTTTCTTTTTTACTAAAAGGACTGGTGAAGCAAAAGGGGCTGTTACTTGGCTGCACAATGCCATTAGCTAGCATTTTTGTCACTTGGTTTTCAATTTCATTTTTTTTTGTGAATGAGGTTACCTATAGGGCTTAAGTTTGAAGGGTCGGCTGTCTATTTTTAAGGGAATGACATGATCACAAAATCTTTCTGGTGGCAACTCTTTTAGGATTTCCAACATATTTGAATATTGAGATAGCAACTCAGAAATCTCACAAGGTATACCAGTATGCTTAGCATCAAGAGTATTTACCTGACAATGTAGGTTGTTGAAGGAAGTAACTCCCAAGAAGTTAAACAGCCATCCATAATGCCCACTAACAAGAACATGCAAACTCTTGATTCCCACCATGATGCCCACTAACACTAATTGCAAAGGCAGTTAGAAAGCCAAGAGTTTGTGAATTCTTGCTATATAAAGTGAGTGTGTGGGGAAATGGATGAGAAAGTGTGCTGCAGAAAACTACAAAAGAAAAGTCTTTTTCTAATTCTCTCTATTACAAAGGAAGCATTTTAATCTGTGGACAGTGGATATAATTCATCGCGTGATTATATTCTGACCGGTGATACAAGTAAGTCATTCTTGGGCATTTTTCCGCATGTATTTTGTATACAATAATTTGGAATATGTTTCCAACATTGGTATCAGAGCAAAGAATTACTTGTTTCCTGGTTATTTATCATGTTTAGAACATGTTCAAACATGAAATCTATGAATGGATTGAATGTTCATGTTTTCTTGAATGAATCCATTTTGTCCAAGTATGTTGAACAGCCACTGTTCCACGGTCTTTTTAAAGAAATATGGAATGATATAGGCAGTAATGGTTATAGTTTCTAAAACTAGACATTACAGGCTTCAAATCGGTATATACTATGTGTAATTTGGATAAAAAGCGAAAGAGATATGAATCAATAAAGATTTAGTTCTCAAAATTCTGAATCTGGAAATTTGCTTTCCAGAATCAGAATTTTCAAGTAGTCATGTTTGACTGCTTGTATCTTTCTCAATTTTTGTTTTCTATTTACATAACCTGTACAAATTGAAACTAGATATTACAGGCTTTATAATGATATCTTATATGACCGATTTGAACTTCATATGAAGGAGATTCGAGTCTCCAAAGTTGTGAGTTCATCAAGAATGAATCTGGAAATTTGTTTCCAGAAATCAGTATGATCAAGAGGTCATGTTTGACTGAATATATCTCTCTTAATTTTTGGTTTTATATTACGAATTTTTACATTTGAAAACTAGGTACTTCATTCTTTAATATCATATATTAAAAGGCCAATTTGGACTTGAAATGAAGGAGATACAAGTCTCCAAATATGCACACAAAGAAATCCTGAATTGGTCAACTGTTGACCGGTTAGACCCATCTTTTCTGAAAATTTCAGTTTTATCCCTAATTTTTGGGAAATTGCAATTTGGTCCTAAATTTTTTTGAAAAATTGCAATTTAGTCTTAAATATTAAAGGATTTGTGTTTCTCATATTGATTTCCTATTACTTTGTTGTATCAAAGGATAATGAGTATCCGTTACTCTGTATTTGTTACAGAAATCATGGCTGTGTTCATGAGATCTCCAAAAATTGTGAGGACACCGGCACAAAGAGCAAAACTTGCAGAATGCAGAGAAGCATTAGCAATTTGCCGGTGGGATGGAAATCTAAACATGATGGATCATGTTATCATGGTCAATGAAATGATACAACAAGTAATATGGGAAGGAGGACTGATGCCTAATGATGGAAAAGTTCTCTGTCTGAGACAAACACTTCCTGAAGAGTGGCAAATAATGCTTGACAAAATTTGGGAAATGGAAAGTATGAATAATGAATTCCCTGAATATGATAAGACGGTAGAAGTTTTCTTGAAAGAATACATAAAGAAAGGGGCAGCAAAAACATCACTTCTTTCAATGAACTCAAGCCTGCACAAATCTAAGGGAATAGCGATGACTACTCCTTGGCTAGGGAAATCAAACATAGAGTTGCCAAAAGAACTTTATGAGTCATTTCCTGTTTGGGTTAAATTGATTAGAATGTAAATAGTAGAATTCTTATGTAGCCAAGAATGAAACATGATTTCTACTGTTTATTTTAATTTGAGTATTTATATGAACATGTTTAATTCATATTTTACTCGCATATTTATATGATTATGCTTTATTCGCATATATATATATGTGTGTGTGTGTGTATATATATATTTGAATATTTACATGATTATATTTAATCCATGTGGGAAGTTCTAAAAGTTTTAGTAACTTGAAAGAACTAAATTTTTACATAAATAATTATTTTAATAATAATTTCAAATTGGGATTTTAGGTGATGATTGGGAACATAGTGAACTTTCGAATCTAAAACCTTATATGAAATTATTATTAATATAATTAGTTAGTGTAAAATTGATGCATAAATGATAGGCATTAATAGTATGTGCATATATGTCTATAGAACTTTGTGTTCAAAGGAAATGGCTTCAGCATCTAAGAATAATGTAGCTGAACTGAACAAAGGAGAAAAATTGAACGGCGAAAATTATGAAATTTGGAATATGAAAATCCAATATGTGCTCGAAGAGCAAGAAGTACTAGAAGCTCTTAACCAAGTTATGAAAGAGCCTGAAAGTGGGAATACTGCTCAACATCAAAGAGATAGAGAGGCATTTGTTGCATGGAAAAGAAAGAACTCTCTTGCTCGCATTACGTTGCTAAGTAGCATGGACAATGATGTTATGCCAGAGTTCAGACGTTTTGATAATGCTAAAGATATGTGGACTGCTTTAGCAGCAAGGCTTGGTAGTACATCGGTTACCAAACTGAAACAACTCACTGTAAGGTTTGACTCTTATAAGAAACCTCATGGAGATACAATGAAACAACATTTGAGGAAGATGTCAAACATGATTACTGAGTTAAAAGATGCTGGCCACATATTGACCGATGAGCAACAAGTGCAACCAGTAATTCGTTCCTTGCCTCAAAATTGGGAGCATATGAAAGTCCACTTGACCCACAATGAAAATATTAGAACTTTTGAAGATACGGTGCGTCATCTTGAGTTAGAAGAGGACCGCTTGTTAGCGGCCAAACCAGAAACTGATATATATTATGCAGATTCTAACTCACAAGGAGCTTCGGGCTCCAAACGCAAGTATCAAGGTGGGAAGAAGAAAGGCAAGGGAAAAGCCCCTTCAGGCAAAAAGCAAAATCTTAACCAACATGGGAAAGGAAAGCGTCCTTTCAAGAAAAACATTTCAAAAGTGAAATGTTTCAACTGTGGTAAGAAGGGTCACTTTGCTCGTGATTGTATCGAGCCAAAGAAGGTACAAACCCTTCGTACTTTTGAAAATACAACTTATGTATCAAGTTCTATTTTTCTTACTAAATCTCATCCTTTGTGGATTATAGATTCATGCGCCACAGACCATGTAGCGAAGGAAAGAGATGCCTTCGTAGAGTTCCGACGAATTCCACAGGGAACCAAGTGGATATATGTAGCGAACAACTCCAAAGTAGAAGTAAAAGGAATTGGCACCTGCCAATTAAATATGCGTGGTGGGCGCACATTGTTCCTACATGATGTCTTATATGCTCCGGACATACGTCGGAATTTAGTTTCTGTGTTGGTTTTGGTTAAGTTTGGTTTTAATTTAAACTTTCTTATCAATGGTATTGACTTGTCTTTGGGAACAAGTCATTATGGTTCTGGATATTTACTGGATTGTTTTATTGTGTTGGATATTTTAAATAATAACATTAATGTATGTTATTCCTTATTCACGTCTTCTAATTCTTATGAAAATGATGTGAACATATGGCATTCTAGACTTGGTCACATTGGCCAACATAGAATGAAAAGACTAGCCAAAGAGGGCTTATTAGGCAATATTGAAAGTGTCAATTTGCCTATTTGTGAAAATTGCCTGGCAGGAAAATCAACACGAAAACCATTTGGAAAAAGAACAAGAGCTGAGGTTCCTTTGTAATTAATCCATTCTGACATCTGTGGTCCAATGAATGTAAGAGCAAAGCATGGAGCTATATACTTCATCACATTTATAGATGATTATACTCGATTCGGTAGTGTCTATTTGATTTCTCATAAATCTGAGGCATTAAGTTGTTTTAAGAAATTTATGAGTTTGGTAGAAAATCAATTGGATAAGAAAATAAAAGCATTGAGAACCGATCGAGGTCGTGAATATTTATCTGATCAGTTCAGAAATATTTGTGATGAAAAAGGACAGTTGACTATTCTCGACTCTCAACAAAATGGTGTCATGAGAGAAAAAATAGAACCTTGCTTGAAATGGTTAGGTCTATGATGGCACAAGCTAATTTGCCGATCACCTATTGGGGTGATGCATTATTAACTGCTGCCTATATACTTAACCGAGTGCCTACTAAATCAGTTACTTCCACTCCATATGAGTTATAGATAGGAAGAAAACCCGATTTGAGTTTTCTCAAACCACAGGTGTGTCTTTATACTCACGATACCTCAAACAAATATGGAAAATTGGGTGCAAGAGGTAAAAAGAGTATTTTTATAAGATACTCTGAGCACTCTAAAGGATATGTGTTTGTAGGTGTACAAGATAGTGGGAGTATTACTGAATTGGAATCACGAGATGTCACATTCTTAGATAATAAATTTCCTAAAGTGGGCAAGATAGGTAAAGACCTATTCTTGTATGAAACTCTGGAACAAGATAATGAGATTACTCCAATAGTAGGAGTTAATACACCATCGTCATCTCAACCATTTGATGAGACGATATTACCATTATCTAATTCGAGTGGGAGCATTATGGAACATGATGTGTTACAAGGTGAACAACCTTCGATATGACGATCAAGTAGTAAAAGCATTCCCCGTCGACGTTTTGACATTGAAGGGGAAGCTTTCATGATTGTTCCACAAGAAAATGATGAGCCAAGAAATGCAAATGATGCTCTAACATGCCCTGATAAGGAAAAATGGATACTAGCAATGGAAGAAGAAATGAAATCAATGAGATCAAACCAAGTTTGGGAACTGGTTGAACTCCCAAAAGGACCCAAAGCCATTGGGAACAAATGGGTTCTCAAAATAAAGCGTAAAGCTGATGGCTCGATAGAAAGACACAAGGCACGACTTGTAGCGAAAGGGTATAATCAACAGGAAGGAATTGATTATGATGAAACTTTTTCCCTTGTTGTGAGATTTACCTCAATTTGCCTAATTCTGGCTATAGTGGCAAGTATGGATCTTGAATTACATCAGATGGATGTAAAGACTGCTTTTCTCAACGGAGAATTAGAAGAAGAAATATATATGGAACAACCTGTTGGTTTCATAACAAAAGGCCAAGAACAAAAAGTATGTCGACTTTTAAGATCGATATATGGTCTTAAGCAGTCATCAAAACAATGGTATATACGTTTTCATAAAGCCATAATATCATATGACTTTACCATGATTGATGAAGATCATTGCGTATATATCAAAAGATCCAAGGATCAATATGTGATCTTATCATTATATGTTGATGATATACTTATTGCCGGAAACAATAAGGAGTTTATAACAATTGTGAAGAATTGGTTATCTTCCAATTTTGAAATAAAAGACATGGGTGAAGCTGCATATATTCTTGGAGTTAAGATTTCAAGAGATCGTTCAAAGAGATTATTATCTCTTTCACAAGAGACATATATAAATAAAATCCTTGAACGATTTCATATGCAAGATTGCAAACCCATAGATACTCCTATTGCAAAAGGTGAAGGATTGAGTCGTAGAATGTGTCCAAAGACTTCACAAGAACAGGAACGTATGAAACGTGTTCCATATGCTAGTGCTGTTGGAAGCTTAATGTACGCTATGATGTGTACAAGATCTGATATTTGTTATGCAGTTGGAATGGTAAGTAGGTACCAATCCAATCCAGGTCAAGCATACTGGATCGCCGTCAAAAGAATCTTGAGGTATCTAAAAGGAACTGCCAACTATTCATTATGTTATCAAGGAAGCGATCTGCACCTTGAAGGCTATACTGATGCTGATTGGGGAGGAGATTTAGATGAGAGAAAATCAACCTCCAGATTTGTTTTCTTACTAAATAATGGCGCCATATCTTGGAGTAGTAAGAAACAAACTTGTATAGCTTTATCAACAATGGAAGCTGAATTTGTGGCACTTTCAGCAGCAGTGCAAGAGGGGGTTTGGCTTAAAAGATTTTATGATCACTTTGGTGTTGCTAAACGTGCTGCAAATTCAATATTGGTTAACTGTGATAGCCAAGCAGCAATAGCATACACTAAGGATCCTAAATTTCATTGTAAGACCAAACACATAGATACCAAATATAATTTTGTAAAAAACATGGTTGCACAAAAAAAAGTGAACGTACAGTACATATCTACACATAGAATGATAGCAGATCCTATGACAAAACCAACCCCTAGAGATGTGTTTCTTAAACATGTGAAATCTCTAGGATTGTGTAGAAATTAATGTACTGAATATTTTGTATTTCCCAAAAGTTCACAATTTCTTGATATTTTTGCCTAAGAGTTTATTTAACATTTATGCATATTAATGCTTTGTGCATTATATTTGTTGTTTGAAAGTATGTGGGACAGATGGAAGATTAGCCCACTCACACGGGTAATCGCCTCTATTACTGTGTGATAATAGAGATGAGACAATTTTAAACTTATTATCTATGTGATAATTGAGAGCTCAAGTTTAAAATATGTATGTCGCCTTAACAAAATGTTAAGATGAGGTCGCAATATTGATTATGATCAAAAGTGAAATGACCCACACATTTCACTCTATCTGTCTTTAATGCTAGATGTGAGTTCTGATGGATTAATATTTAAAATGAGTAGATATGTGAATTCAAGTTAGACATGGTGAATGTCTGAACTATCATCTATACGGTATTAAATGTAAAGACATACGCTCCATGGGAAAGGAGAGAATACCGTAACACATATTTCATACTATGTGAGCATAAGACGACCAAATGAGTTGGCGAAAGTTTTGATCTCAACTTTCAAGCCGTGTGAGACTCACGAGGATAAGTCCTCAATTGAGTGCCCTTATGACTCTTGTCTTATTCTTAAAATTTTATTCAATGTTTGCTATCTTAGAATGTTGCCCACGATCATGAGTGATGCGATCTAATGGGACATTTTTAGAAAAGCAAATTGAATTGAAATTAAGAGATTGAAGAAAGAGAAAGATCAATTTGTTATTTGTCACATTTTATTTTGTATTCATTGGTTGACCAATTATGATTATTTTGAGTTTTAATCATAATTGTGAATACAATATGTAACATTTAATGAGATTAAAGAGAAATATAATGTGACTGATTGATCTAGGGTAATGCATACAAAATCTACTTTTAATAATTATGCCCAAATATGAGCTGCTATATATTCCTAACAGATGTATGGCAACGAGCTCTCAATGTATGCTGGTCGCATGGATTATTTGCTTGTATGAACTTTGCAGAGAAGAGAGAATTATAGTTTAACTATCATGGGCGAGTGGGAGATGAAGGAAGTAACTCCTAAGAAGTTAAACAGCCATCCATGATGCCCACTAACAAGAACATGCAAACTCTTGATTCCCACCATGATGCCCACTAACACTAATTGCAAAGGCAGTTAGAAAGCCAAGAGTTTGTGAATTCTTGCTATGTAAAGTGAGTGTGTAGGGAAATGGATGAGAAAGTGTGCTGCAGAAAACTACAAAAGAAAAGTCTTTTTCTAATTCTCTCTATTGCAAAGGAAGCATTTTAATCTGTGGACAGTGGATATAGTTCATCGCGTAATTATATTCCGACCGGTGATACAATTAAGTCATTCTTGGGCATTTTTCCCCATGTATTTTGTATACAATAATTTGGAATATGTTTCCAACAGTTGTTGTCTAGTGTTTTTTGTTTGAATTATTGTACATTTTTACTTCTAAGCAGTTGCATTTGGGGTTGATCAACCACTCCTTCCAGCAATACTTGACTATGATCAGTGGTAAGTTGTATTTTCAACTGCTTGAAGTCCAAGGATATTAGACTGAATTGATACATCCAATCCACACGAAGTATTATATCCCAAGCTCCAATGGTCAAGATCCTCATGTCAAACTTGAATGTGTACTTTGAATCTCTCACTCCAACTTTCTGTAAATGCCAAAATTTGTTACAGTACTTTCATATGCCATAATAGCTACCAAAGGTCTAGTCAAGTCATAGTTAATTCCCAATTTTTGTACTGAGGGTTGATAGAGGTGTGGGAACTTATTGTATCTACTAGAATAGTGACATCTTGGAGCCTTATCTTCCCTCTTAAGTGTTATGGATTGTTTTTCGATTGCACTGGAAATATCATAGACAGTAAGGGCCAGAATTTGACTGTTTTCCTCTTCTTGAACCCCTTCTGCATCCAGAAATTCCTCTTCTTCTTCAGCTACCAGAAAATTGAGGTGACCATATTGGCACTAATACTCTAGACAGTACTTGTCTCCATATTTAAAACATAGGTGGTTATTCTTTCTATATTGAATTTCTTGAGCAAAAATTCTTCTTGGCTCACTACTTTTTGCTTTTCTATTTCTTTGTTTCCAGTACTCATCTTCTCTCCACTACTCCCAAGTTCTTTCCATGATTTCACCACAAATCTTGTTTTCTTTTGAAGAAGCTGTATAGATTTCTCTTGCGACAAGGCAATCTCAAATGCCTCCAGTAAGGAAGTTGGTTTCAAGAGCTCGAACATTGGCTTAATTTCTTCTCTAACCTCACTGAAAAAGCTTGAAATAAAGTAAGCTTCTAATAATGTTGGATATTTAAGGAGCATCAAGGTCATAAGTTCTTCAAATCTTTCTTAATACTTCCTAACAGACCTAACCTACTGCAACTATTGAATTCTTCAATTTCATCTAGCAAGCCAACTTTTCCAAACCTTCTACACACTTCTCTGTAGAATTCTTCCTAATTCAATTGACCCTTCGCCAATTTGGCAATATGATACCAAACCTTCACTTGCCTTCCAAGTGCATTTCAACCACTTCCACTTTCTGATTTTCAGGAATCCGGTAAATTAGAAAATACTTTTAGCGCTTTCTTATCCGTTCCCTTGAAAATTCTCCAGTAAACATCTGCCACTCAATTTTTAAAGTTACAGGGCCTATTCCCCTGGAAAATCTTTCTTGCCCTCCCAACACCATTTCTACCATTTCTGTTTTGGGGGAGGAGAGGGGGGGTGGGAGCCCTATCAACACTAGGTAGTTCATACTCACTTGCTTGTTTGTCTTGACTTCTCATCAACTTCATGAATGCCAGAATCTTAGCATCCATTGTCGTGGCATTGTCTTCCACCTTTTTGTTATTGACTATAATTTTTTCACCTAGCAATTACTGAGACTTCATCAAGCCTTCCAATAATTCCTGAATTTTCAATTTTGTGGTTTCACATTTTTTGACTTGCTCTTCCAAGGTACCGAATCTTGTGGACTCTACCATATCTCCTTCCATAGGTGAAAAACTATCAGATCTGATACTAATTTTGTCACAAACAAGGGCCAGAAGCCCAAAGAATTATTATTGAAAGGAGAAAGTTCTAGATAGAAAAGGGAAAAGATACATAAGAAAAAAGGAAACAAGTCACTATTCATCAATTGAATCTAACTAACTTCTAATTTCTTATTTATACATTATCGAAATTGATCCCATCCATTGATTAACAACCAACTCGTCCCAGCAGTATGATCTTTAGCTGTCCTATGCCTTTTCCAAAACGTTGTTGTTCCATTAATCTTTTATTGGAACAACGTTATTTACTACTTGTTAGATTAGAAGTAAGCTTTCGGCCCATTCTTCCATTTCTTTCCCTAACTTTTTAGCCTATTCAGCCAACCCAATTTCTTTGTTTGTGAGACTCTCTAACACAAAAAGTTATCATTACATTTACACCATTCTCCAATCCCCCACCCACTCCCCATCGCCCCCAGAAAAAAAAAAAAAATTTTTTTTGCTACTAATGAAATTCACCATTTGTGCCCAAAAACACTCAAAATTTTGAGGTAAAAAGGAAAAGCAAATAAAAGTAAATAGTGTTAAAAGATGTCAAAATTATTGTTCGACCCATTGTTTATCCTCACTTTTGTGTCTTCTATTGTAATTAAACATCATATTTTAAGAGTAGAGTAGATTATGTTGTTAATTTTTTTAAAAAAAACCTTAGAAGAGAATTTATCCAAAAAAAAAGACCTTTATGGCTTTTTTAAAACAAACTTTATGGCAAATGGAATGGTGCGGTATACTCAAAATGGGCTACTGATCCATAAATGAATAGCCAATTTTTATTATCCATATACTATTGTCCCAGTCCTTACCCGCAACGAATTTCCCTCTCCCTCCTCATCTGTTTACTTTCCCCATTTGGACAAGAAATCACTCCCGTTTAGGGCTTTCAATTTACCCCCAAAAACTCCAGTAATTTACATTCAAAACCAACTATCGTCCTCCATGATTCAGATCTCTTAACAAAGGCCTACATTGGAGCGACCCACCTCTCATAAGGTAACTGTTTCTCTCCATTTCTATAAATACGCAAGTGTATGCGTGTGTTGGTTTTTTGTATAGCTGAAATAAACTGGGTTTGAACCAATTCTGTTGCGTTTTTATGTAAATTCAAGAATGCAAGAACTGCACTATCAGATAATTGTACTTGCTGAACTAAATTTAATTGGAATTCACTTTCTTATGTTGATAAACTGCCTAAGATTGCATTTTTATTTACCATAGGGTGTGCTTGGATGTTAATGCGGTTTGTGGGATAGGTGAATTTATGTTCTGATGGCGTAAATGTGTTTTTCTGAACCAATAATTATCTCTGTTTTGTTGGGTTCTGTAGATAAGCTGCCCTGTTTGGGAATTTTGCAATTTCTGCATACTGAGTTTGGGTATTGGCAATTTGGAGGGAAACCCATTTGTACATATTTACAGCTTGAGGATATTTATTTGGAAATAATTAAGATTAGGTGATGCCCATATAGACTTTTGGCTATTTGAAGGTAAATGTATGAAAAGATTGAGAATTTTGTGAGGTGACTGCTGGTAGGGATATGGCTGAGCTGGCATTGCCCCAAAGAATTTCCAGTTCGAATCTTGCATTAGCGGATGAGGCATTGGCAATTAGGCAAGACTTCTCAGATGTTGACACTTGCAGAAGGAACTTGGCCGAGCAGGCTTTAGCAACAACAGCAGACAATTTGGATATGCTATTGGCAGACCCACCTTTAGTCATTGGACAAGAGTTTCCAGATGTTGATACTTGTAGGAGAACCCTAAAGGACATAGCTATAGCAATGCATTTTGAAATTCGAATTGTTAAATCAGATAGGAGTAGGTTCATAGCTAAGTGCTCCAAAGAGGGCTGTCCATGGCGCGTTCATGTGGCAAAATGCCCTGGTGTTCCCACATTTACCATCAGGACACTCCAGGGAGAGCATACATGTGAAGGGGTTCAAAATCTACACCATCAGCAGGCATCTGTGGGATGGGTTGCCAGGTCTGTGGAAGCACGTGTGAGGGATAATCCTCAGTACAAGCCTAAGGAGATTTTGCAAGATATTAAGGATAAGCATGGAGTTGCTGTTTCATACATGCAAGCTTGGCGAGGTAAGGAGCGGAGCATGGCTGCATTACATGGGACTTTCGAGGATGGTTATCGGTTTCTTCCATCATATTGTGAACAGATAAGAAGGACCAATCCTGGGAGCATTGCTTCAGTTGTTGCTACAGGACAGGATAATTGTTTCCAGCGGCTCTTTGTTTCTTACCGTGCAGCAATATATGGGTTTTTGAATGCCTGTAGGCCGCTTTTGGAACTTGACAGAGTTCATCTCAAAGGAAAATACTTGGGTACAATGTTTTGTGCTGCTGCAGTTGATGCTGATGATGCATTGTTTCCATTGGCAATAGCTGTTATTGATGCAGAGAGTAATGAAAATTGGATGTGGTTTATGTCAGAGCTGCGGAAACTTCTTGGGGTAAACACTGACAGCATGCCAAGACTCACAATATTGTCTGAGAGATCTGTGGGTATGGTGGAGGCAGTTGAGACTCATTTTCCGAATGCATTTCATGGTTTTTGCCTGCGTTATGTTAGTGAGAATTTTCGTGATACATTTAAGAACTCAAAGTTGGTGAATATATTTTGGAATGCAGTTTATGCACTTACATCGGCAGAATTTGAAAACAAAATCACCGAGATGGTGGATGTTTCACAAGATATTTTGGGATGGTTTCAGCACTTTAACCCACAGCTATGGGCTGTGGCATACTTTGAGGGTGTACGCTATGGCCATTTCACATTAGGTGTTACAGAATTGTTGTATAACTGGGCTCTTGAATGCCATGAGCTTCCAATTGTACAAATGATGGAGCACATTCGGCATCAGATGACATCATGGTTCAATGATCGTCGCAATATTGGCATGAGATTGACATCAATTCTTGTACCATCTGCTGAAAAGAGGATTTCAGAAGCTATTGCAGATGCACGATGCTATAAAGTGCTTCGTGCAAATGAAATTGAATTTGAGATTGTCTCAACTGAGAGGACTAACATTGTGGATATCCGAAGTCGAATTTGTTCTTGTCGCCGGTGGCAGATTTATGGATTGCCATGTGCACATGCTGCTGCTGCACTTATCTCTTGCGGCCAGAATGTTCATTTATTTGCTGAGCGTTGTTTTACAGTGCACAGCTATCGTGAAACCTATTCACAGATGATATGTCCTATCCCAGATAGAAACCTTTGGACAGAACCTGGTGAGGGGGCCGAAGGTGGAGGTGCCAAAATGGACATTATTATCCGCCCGCCGAAGACTCGCAGGCCTCCTGGAAGGCCAAAAAAGAAGGTTCTCCGTATAGAGAGCTTCAAACGTCCAAAAAGAGTTGTTCAATGTGGTCGCTGCCATATGTTGGGACATTCTCAAAAGAAATGCGCATTGCCAGTTTGATTCTTTAGGGTTGGCTTCTTCTTTTACCTTTTTCTTTTAATCTACAACTTTTGGTATTGAAGTTTTATAAGAATAGTTGTGACTTTGTAAGTATTAACCTATTTCCTGGACATTTTAGTCATTGAATAGGTACCTGGCCTCCATGCTGTAGCATCACTTTTTCATTGAATGTACTCTAGAACCAATTGATATTCTCTGTACTCTATAATTTTAATAGTAAATGCCTTCTTTCTCAACTGCCTCCAAGAGAATTAGTCTTTGCTTGTCATTCTTCTGTAACTGTTGTCATGTATCTGACTTTGTAAGCTGCCAAAAATCATTCAGAAATTCTTGAGTTGGGATGCTCATAGCTGTATGTTTTTAAGTGTTTTCATAGTTACTGATTCCTGGAAGGTAAGCCAAGTATTGGTAGCTGTTTTTATTTTGGATAATTTAATCACTTTCTTTAAAGATCATAGGTTCAAATAGTATTGTTTTTGCAAAAGAACATTATTAGGAGTTTGAAAAAACATTTTGTAAAAAGGGAGAGAAAAGTCTGGAAGCAGATAGCTGCCTTTTCTCTCTCTTTTGAAGTGACTATGATGGTTATATGGTGAATATCTAAATTTAGCAAAAGGTCATTAGTAAGTATCATTAAAGTTTCTGAGAGTTTGTTTTCAGCATTTCTGAGGACAAGTTCTGATTCTAAACTCCCTGCAGTTAAGCTTGGCTGGAATGAAGTGTGTAGGTTTGGGTTGATGTGGAGCGGTTTGTTTTCAGCATTTCTGAGGCAAGTTCTGACTGTAAGTGCTCTGCAGTTAAGTTTGGCAGGAATGAAGTGTGTGGGTTTGGGTTGATGAGGTGCATTGTAGTGTTGGAAGTTGAGGAATGTGAAAAATACAGACAAAAGCTGGGACCAAACCATTTTGCTTTTGCTATGTTTTCTTTTCCTTCTCCCAGGAGTTACAATTTTGTCTTTTTTGTTTTCCTTATTTGCTTTTCAGTTTCTTGGGTAAGATTTGTCTTGGCCTTGATTTTATCTTAATCTCTATCAGCAGTTGTATCTGTTACATTGACTTCTCATGTGAAGTACAAGACAGCATTTCCAGAATATCTCAGTTAATGTTATAAAATTCTGACTGAATGGGTTTCTGTTACTTGAAATTGGTCATTTAAATTAACTGTGATGTTGACTGTTACGCTATTTTCTTCTGAGAGTCAAGAACTGGAGAAGCATTGTTCACACTGTATCTGTCTTCCCTTCGTGACTTGGTAACTGATGCTGATCTCTCTATATATGAAGGGTTCCTGCTTCATGAGGCAAACACCCACTATATTTCACAAAAGAAATGGAGAAGTCCAAGTCAGTCGAGGAGACTCGGGGTACGACATCACAAGAAAGGAAGCAACGTGCAGAGAAGGAACAGCAAGCAGTGGAAAAGGAAGTAGAGGAGCTTTTGACTTGGGTATGCACTACTATGTTTATCTCTGTACCTACTGATGGATTATGCTTATGCTGAAATGTTACTTGTTCAATTAGGTTTGTTGATTGAGGAATTTCTTGTCTTTTTAACATTTCATGCGGTTAAAATATATGACAGACTGATATGATAGAGGGCATGGATGAAACACAACTGAAAAACTACGCGAAGAATAGGCCAAAGAACTTGAAGACCGTGAAAAGAGAGAAAGTTGGGAAGAGCAGAAGGGTAAATGAATGATGATTATGTGGGCTAATTTTCCAGATGTAACAGCCTCTTGTCAAGTTGAATATTTTTCTTTTACTCTTGCAGTTTAAAGGGATGGAAAAATGTAAAAAGTCTGGTAGTAGCGGAATTATGGCTGCTGTTTGGAAGTTCCATAAAGAAGGGGATGATGGCTCTTTCTAGTTACTATTTGCTTGAACTTGTTGTAGATCTGTTTTCATCTGTTTTCATCTGTTTCTTGTGGACTATAAAGACAATTAGTATTTAGTATTCTTGTTTTTAACGAAAATTGATATTTTCATCCCCTGCTAAGGCTTTTGACTGTTAGAGGGGAAAATTCAAATTCAAAAACATTTTTCAAGCGTTCACGAAAACGTAGAGAATCAGAGAACTCAAAATAAGTTAACCTTTTGATTTATGAAATGCTGGAAGAAGCAAATAAGGTAGAGAGCAGAGGGACCGAGATACTGGAAGGTAAGATTGAAGAACAGGAGTATATATGGCATTATGAGGCTCAAATTGGTAGAAAATGAGAATAAAAAAGCATGTGAAGGAGAATGATCCTTCAGCAAAAGACTACAACGATATCCAAGTTAGTAAAATGGAATTCCTCTTTATCATTTGTGGAGTATTCTAAATACAACAATAATCCTCTGTTTATCTCTATATATTACATCCTAAGATTTGTCCAATCAAAACCTACTCCATAAGCGAGAGTATAGAACTGGGAAAACATTGCCAACTAGCTAAAATCAAGAACGCTCTATCAGGATCTCGCGTTTCTCCCATTTTTAATGCTCACAGCCTCACAAAGTCTGCAGGGTAAGGTGTCTAGGCTTGCTGCACGAGTTTTCCCATAATTACGTAATACCCCACATCTCCTCCATGCATGATATTCAGCATAAGCTACAGAATCATTAGCAAGAGCCTTAACATAAGAAGCCAATTCTTCAATAGAACTGAACTTTGACCCATCTATAATTGAATGTGGAGGCACAAAGTCCCAAACATTGGGGGCACCAAAGTAGATGGGCACTGCACCAGAATCTAGAGCATAAAATAACTTCTCTGTCACATAGCTCTCTGTCTTAGTGTTTTCAATTGCTAGCACAAATTTGTAGTGAGACATTGCACAATGCAAATGATCCCACCATTTCGGTGCTTCAGCCATATCCTTACTGCAATCTGGATAGAGGGAGAGTGCCATGTCTAAACCACCAACATTGTTCAAGCACTTGCCAAATGAATGACTGGGCAATAAGCTAAGAATGCGTTTGGCAAGCTGATTTCTTTCAGGAAGACAACGTGATGAAGACCAATAAACCAAAGTATCCTGAATTTCACAAATCATGACAAATTGACATATTGATGAGCAGCAAGATAAAAGGGAAGTAAAAGAAAAGAGAAAGAAACAAAAGAAAGAGAAATAAGACGCAAGAAGGCCAGAGTAGCACAGAATACTAACAATGTTCTTTTCACGAGATAAATGATAATTTCGATTGTTATGAAAAAGTGCACCAGCATAAGTTGACTGAACATCATCTTCAGCATGATAACTAACAAAGATATCTTCAGATCCTGATCTTTTTCTGCCAGCTTCCAGATCCATATACACGCGAAGTGGTTCACCATTGCGCCTCTGAAAAAATTACATATCTTTAACTTTTTGAAACAAAGCAGCACAAAATATACTTTTAAGGAGTACAAGTGCATGGGGGCAGGCAGCGAAGAGGGTTCAAGGGGTAAAAGAGAGCATTTTCTCCAATGAGAGAGCATTTTCATCTCCAATGTGTGACCAGTAACATATCTTAAATATGCCACTGTGATGAGTTAATTCAGAAAATCAAGGAAAGGAAAATTGGGTGATAGCCTAAGTACCAAACTGAAATCAACAAGAAAGAAGTATCAATCAGAGTCTAATACAAAATGGGAACTTTGTCACTGATATCTAAAAAAGAGGATGCCTGCAATCAGTTTAAATATATCACAAAACTTTAATGTATGCTAAGTGGAGAAGTGGTCACCTTTCACTTTTCTTTCACTTTCTCCAAGGGCGCACAAATAAGAGTCTTCCAAAGCACAACTAGTTACTCTTATGTAATGCAGGATATCTATTTCAAAAAGATATTCTCTAGGGTACAAAGCGTCATCAATCTAGTATTCTTATTTCTTATGCTTCCCTCTCTTTTAAGAATTGATATCAAGTCCAGCATCCAGTAACAACACCATCATGCCCCTAGATCTATGGGATAAAAAACACAGAACAAGGAACAGCACAACACAAACCCTCAGCAACTAAATATTTATCACTTAGTACAATGGTCTCCTTAGTAGAGCATCACTCAGAAAACTTAATGTGGCAACAGTAGAAGAACAAGAAGGCTTTTCCAAGATCAGAAATTGCATAACTAAGATAGAGTCAGCACATATCTTAGCTCTTATTCCATAAATTTGCAAGATTAAGTTGGGATCAATATGTACAGCTATTCACATGATAGCTTGAATAGAAATTAAAGACTAGCTGGTGTATTGGGAGAGATTTGATTGAGCTGCAGATTGGCCTATTTTTGAGAACTCTCTATCACCTTAAGGAATTTTGAAGTTATGTTTCCTTTAATCCTCTTTCTCAAGCTAAGGATGTCAAGACTTAATACTGCTAAAGACCATGATTACTAAAGATGCTTCGTCCACATAAATTTGCCCTGGGGGAAGATATTACCCCTGTTCCCCTACATAGTTGCTCTTCCCAAACCTCTTTCCTATCCTACAGGGATTGTGTTGGCACTTTTCAGAAAATACTTGACAACCCAAGGAGTAGAAAAATAAATTCCACGAGGAGGCCTCCTTGTGATATATCTTAATCCGACTAGGAAAAATTATGAAAAATAAGTAACAAACACGGTTGCAGTTCAACAACAAAATAAAGTAGTCACTCAAGTCTAAGCTAACAAAAAAAAATTCTCCAAGATCATGAGATCATGTACAAACACAAATCTTCTACAATGTATATCAATCATTACCATGTCTACAGAAAAGCGTCATGGTTAACTATTTGGGATAAAAGATATCAAAACATTCAAAACTCAGCAAAACAAATGGAAAAATATAATTTGAGCATATACTGAAGAAGGAAAGAACCTGATGAGGAGGAGAAATGCTCTCAAAAAATAATGCATCGGGCTTATCAGCGAGAACTGAAGATTTAGTCCACAAGCAGCTCAACCCACACCGGCAAGAATACAGATTATCCAGATTATCAGGAATCCAAGTCCACTTTTTAACCAAAACACTGACATGATCCATCTTCAACTCACTACACTGCAATTCACCATCCAAATCTTGCAAGGAAGACGATGTTAAAGAAGAAGAAAAAAGCCCATTCTTTAAAAACCCTTTATGTTTCTCTCTAAATTGAGCACAACCCACTTGAGAATCCCATTTTCTGTAAGCACTAAACAAGTCCCCAAAAGGTTCTGGCTTAGATTTCGAAAGTGAATCGAAAATCGAATCTTTGTGTGTTGGGTCTGAAGAAGAGACCTCATAAGGAAAAAAATCAAAAACGCCAGAAAACAAAAGAACAAGTATTAAAAACCCCAACATTGCTGCTACTGCAAAGGTGTTGATGGTTTTAAACAGCATGACTAAGAGAAGAATTACATATATTTTTCACTCATTGATCTAGCAAGAACTGGGTATATTTTGGGATTTCTGGATTTTTTTTTTATGTGCTGTAAGAAAAGGGATTTCGTGTAATCATATCAAGGTCGTTAGATCAGAATTTGATTACTTTTGTTTTTTCGGTTACAGCATAAAGACAAAAGCAGAGGCAAATTCTAGGAGATTTGGGAGGCCATGACTGCGTTTACAAGCCTGCTACACACTTCCCACCCCAGAATCCCAGATGTAATGACTGTAACGAGTAGTTGAAACTTCAATATATAAAACTAAAGCCGCTGAAGATTTAGACCCGTAATTGACTATTGCCTCCCCATTTGAAACTTCAAATACAAATCCAACGGAGACAAATTTTCATGCTATGGCGGCATTCGCATGACGCACCAAACCAAGCTTCGTTTGGACAATGATCTATTTGACAAAAATTATGTTGGAATGATTGAAAATTTTAATAGGTATTTTTTTAATTAAAAAAATATTTTGGAAAGAAAAATAAAAGTAAAATTTTTTAAAAATTATGTTAGAAAAATTTGTGTAAGAAAATTTAAATTTTAAATTTTAAATTTTAAAATAAAAATATATTTGAATATTTTGTTTTTGTATAAGAAAAATTAACTTTTTATAAATGAAAAACATGTCCAAACGATGCATAAAGTTACTTATAACAGGATTAGGATTTGCGAGAAAAGAAAGTACCCTGTCCAAAAAATGAAAAAAAAAATTCAAATTGAGTTTAATTTTTCTCATTTATTAAATATAATACATTTCATGAATCATTAAATATATTTTTATATTTTTATTTTTTAATTATAAGTCATATATAATTATAAAAATGACTATAGTTCCGTCTAGTATTTTGACAGGATCATTCCAATTAGATTACTTATACTTGTAGATTTTATTGAACAAGTAGATTTAAATATAATGTATTAAATAGAAAGAAAAGTACAAATAATACAATATTTCATCGGTAACCCTTTTTTCTTATTCCATAATATAATGTATTAAATAGAAAAAAAAACAAATAATACAATATTTAATCAGTAATACCGGTAACCCTTTTTTTCTTATTCCATGACTTTGCTGTCACTGTGTTTTGGCTTCTCAAGAATTGGTCGAAGGTGGATTTAAGATAAGATTTTAATTATTTATTACTCATGAGTTTCTCGTCACCTTCACTTTGCTTCTCACTTAAGATCAATCATATCATTCGTTATTTTTAGTGGTTTTCGTATTCTGCATGTTTATTGTGTTCCGTATGTGAGGATTTTTGCGAAATCAAAAGGATTCTTGAAATTTTTTTTTTTTTTAAAAAAAGAAGTTAATTGCAATGAATATTCCATGGTAATATTTGGATTTTGTTCGGTGAAATATTGGTAAATTTTAACTCCTTGTTTAATGAATAGGGTTTTGGTGGGTTTTGATTTTTCTGAGGAAAAAATTATTGAATTGGGACTTTCAAGTCGGTCAAAGCTATGATCCCTCTCTTTCTAAACTCTACACGGTGTATGGAGTAGCAGGAAGAATTTTTTTTTTGTGTGTCAAAGGTATGACATCCCTGCCTCATTCTACGTCAAAATCTTGCTAGCGTTGTGTTTAATAATTTGTGTTGACAAATGATGTCCTGGCTTTGAAGTATTCTTTTGGGAGAAACCTTGTGCATCAATTTATCATGTCATGGTAACTAGTGCACAAATTATGGTGCTTGTCCAATCAGCCTAGAATCTTTTCCTTTTTCTTCCACATTTAAAATCTTCTTAAAACTCATTAAGGATTTTGATTTTGAGGACTATAAGGCAGCTTTAGATCACCTGGATGTAGTTGTTATTACTATTGTTATGAATTTTTTATGATGTCTCCAATGAACTTGCTTCGGTATAAAGACTGCAAGTCGAATCTTTTTGAGGTTGATGATGTCCAGGGTCACCCTGGTTTTGACAAACAAGGGACCAGATTCATGCGCCTCGTAAAGGACCAGAATCTCCATTCGGACCTTGAATTGGGCATCAATCGTTTGATTCTTTGCTCTGTAAAGGTCTAATTTTTTTTCGTCAACCACAATATCATTTGTGTCCGCCTAGGAATCAAATCTGAGTAAAGTTGTTGGGCAACTTCGGTGTGGGTTATGCTTAACCGTAGAGGATTAATCCATATCCATAATGTGCAACGTAAGTCTATAATTAGTTGAGTGAGACACCTTCGTAACAAAAAATTAAAAAAAAAATCAAAACATCATTTTTTTTATTCTAATATGAACAATAGGGTCCTTTAGACCTAGTCAATTACATCTTTATCACCTCATGTGTTAGCTGGCCTTCACCCGACCTCTTCTTGTTGTCATTTGGTGCATATATACACTCCCAGTACTTGGATAGATGTTCTTTTTAGCCTAAGATTGTACAATAATTATGAATTCTTATATAAGTTAATTTTGTCTTTGTAAAATTAACTCTATAATTTTTAGGTTTGACAGCATTCAAGTATTTCATTTTTTCCAAAATGTCTCACTTCTTATATCCATTTTTTTAGGTTTATTATGAACTAGACGAAGAGAGGAAAAAGGTGGACAACAAGGACGTCACAATATGTTGGGTAGAACAACTTTGTCAGTTCCCATATGACCTCATTCAGCGTGAATTGAAGAGACATCCAAGTATGTGTTTCGAATTCAGTTTAAGTAGTTTTGATGAAAATTGGTATTATCTTGGGTGGTGTCTTCTTCTTCTGCTTCTGCTGTTTTTTTTTTCTTCAAAAATGATAGAATTATATTTAATATAAAGAAATATACGTAACATTACCTACTGACAATTAGAAACTTAGAACTCATATGGAGTTTAAATGGTACAACATGGAGATTCAGCAAAGCAAATGAAACATGTCCAAAAGTAAACCAACCCCTCGGCCTGCTACGAAAAACACCATCCGATTTCAACGTAGCACGATCTAATTAAAAAATGTCACCCAATTGAGCACGCCATATCTTAGTTATAAAAGTTAAAACAAAAAACCTAATTAATTGACCTATACGTGAGTATCTCAAACGACATATAGAGTTGCTGGATAAAAATGGAATGCCAATCTTTACACTACTAAGAATATCGAATGCCTCATTACCCAAACTCAGTTACAAGCACCTCTCATATAGAGGACAAAACCCTTATAAAAAGGGACCTATATCCTAATTAAAAGGAAAAAAAAAAACAAAAAGCAATCATACTTTCTGTTGCCGAAGTACTTCAGTAATTAGAAAATTGGCAAGGATGCCCACGCGTTCCGTGTGAAGACTAGCATTATGTGTGAAGAATTTTATGCAGTTTGATTTTAGCCTTGCTATCATTAAGCCTCGGAGTCATTTCTCTTTGCTAATCATGTGGAATAATATTCAAGTTTGGCGTTTTATTTTTTTGTCAAAAAGAAAAAAAAAATAATGACAGGGAAAACTTGAATATTAAGCTTTTCAATTTAATCTGGCTAAACTTGTAATTTTACATGTGCAGTAATCTTACACTTTGTAAATGGACATTCTGCAGTTGACTTCTCCACACCAAGGCTATTCCAAATGGATGTTTCCATTTTACTTGGCAGGAATAGTACATAAATCTGCTTTTATTTGATAAAGGAAAAACGGAAATGAGCGGATGTGCAGGGTTTTATCTTATTTTGGTGATATAAAGTTGAGATGGTATGGTTATCCCATCATTAATAATGTAAATATTTAAAAAGTATATTTTTAACAAAGTGACGAAACGATGCATTTTTCTGTCGTTCTAAAGTACAGTCACTAATTAAATTTTTTTGACATTTGTATTTATTCAAGTGTAATTATTCACCTACATATGTTCAAAACTAAATTTATGAATTAATTTACTAATGGTCATTATGGTACAATACTTTTCCTCGAATTGTACAATGTTAAATATTTAAAAATACAATGTGAATATTTAAAAAGTACATTATTAATGAATAATGATGCAATGCATTTTGCGGTCGCCGATTAGAATTTAATGGTGTTTGCATTGATACAAGTGTAATTGTTCATTTACATATGTCTAAAACTAAATTCCCAAATTAATTTATTAATTATCGTGGTTGTACTATGTATTTTCCTCAAGTGGTACAATGTTAAATATTTGAAGGTACAATGTGAATACTTATAAAATACAATCTTAATTAACAATGGTACAATGCATTTTTTGGTCACGTTGGAGTGCAATCATCGATTAGGTTTATTTGCCGTGTGCATTTGCACAAGAGTAATTGTTCACCTACATACATCCAAAACTGAATTTATGTATTAATTTATTAATTGTTGTGGTAGTAGGATTCATTTTTTTCGAGTGGTACAATATTAGGTATTTGAAGGTACAATGTGAATAATTAAAAATACAATCTTAATTGATGACAGTATAATATGCATGTTCGGTTACTTTGGAGTACAGTCACCGATCAGAATTTATTAGTATTAATATAATTGTTCATTTACATATGTTCAAAACTAAAATTATGAATTAATTTATTAATTATCATGGTGGTATGCTAGTTAATCTTCTGGTGGTGCAATGTTAATTATTTGAAAGTGCAATGTAAATATTTGAAAAGTACATTCTTTATTAATAATGGTACAATGTATTTTTCAATCATTTTGGAGCGCAATCATCAATTAGGATTTTTGGGCGTTTGTATTTGCACAAGTATAATTGTTCACCTACATACATCCAAAATTGAATTTATGTATTAATTTATTAATGATTATGGTAGTACAATACTTTTTCTTGAGTGGTACAATGTTAAATATTTGAAGGTACAATGCGAATATTTAATAAGTACAATCTTAATTTAATGATTGTACAATGCATTTTTTGATTACTTTAGAGTGCGGTCACTGATCAGAATTTATTGGTGTTTAGTGTCATTGTTCATTTACATATGTCCAAAACTAAATTTATGAATTAATTTGTTAATTGTCGTGGTGATACTATACATTTTGCTCAAGTAGTACAATGTTAGGTATTTGATGGTACAATGTATATATTTAGAAAGTACATTCTTCATTAATGATGGTATAATGCATTTTTCAATTACTTTAGAGCACAATCATCAATTAGGATTTTCTAGCATTTGTATTTATGCAAGCGTAATTGTGCACCTACATATGTCCAAAACTGAATTTATGTATTAATTTATTAATTGTTATGGTGATACAATTAATTTATTTGATAGTATAATATTAATTATTTGAAGGTACAAAGTGAATACTTAAAAAGTACAATATTAATTAATAATGGTATAATGAATTTTTGGATTACTTTGGAGCGCAAACAACAAAAAATAAAGGAGACCGTAGTCTTTTTCAATTAATGTTGGTATGATGAGTTTTTATAACAATTCAGGTGGCGTTTGGTATAATATGTGGGTTTAGGAATGGAATGGAATGGAATAGATTTGATAAAAGGAAATATTTGGAATGGAATGGAATGATAGTAATTATGTTGTTTGGTATTATTTTTAGTTATAAAGGGAATGGAATCAAAATTAAAATTTAATATTAATATTAATAAATTTATTAATAAATATATTATTGTTTTATATTTATATTACATTTAAGAAAATCAAATCTTATACTAAAAATAGGCAAAGTACATGTCAATTTGTAGAGAAAAATATTTTCTACTCATTCGTAAAATTTGTTTTTAAAAAAAGAAAAAAAATAAGTGAAATGCCCATTGCAAATCGAATGGAGATTTGCAACTAATTTACATGTGGCGTGCCTGTTAGTTGCAAAAATTTTTTTTTTTTTAAAAAAAGATCAAAACGACATTGTTTGGTGACTTTTTTTTATGCCAAATGATGTCATTTTAATATGCTATAAAGAAAAAAAAATTCTTTCTTTTGGCCAAATGACGAAACTATTTCATTTGGCCAAAACCTTTCCAAATAAAAACCACCCTCCTCCTCGGTTTCATCAAAACTTTTCTCCACTACTTTTATTCCATTCCCGTTTATTTCAAACCCATAAACCAAACAACAAAATTTGAATCATTCCAATCCATTCCAATCTAAACCCTCAAACCAAACACCACCTCACATACTTTCGATTGTGTAATAAAATAATTTTCATAATGTTGTAATTTTTTTGGGTGTAACAATTGGTAATAATTACAATTAATTTTTCTACGTTTTCGATTAAAATTTTAATTTAATTCATTTGATATTATTAGGATTAAATTTACTTTCTATTAAATTTATTTTCAAAAATAATTACTTAGATTTTTGGTGATTTAATTAGAAAAAGTTAATTAGTAGTAAAATTAATTTATTTCATAAGTATCTAAATGAATTAGTTTTAATAAATACTGAAAACTTGCAATAGCAGGTAATCAATTCTTAGAGGTTTTTTAGGATGCGGTTATGTCTATTTAAATATATTACATGTCACTTCCTCATTTGTTAAAACATGATGGAATCATCCTGTAAAAATACAAGGAATGGACTATAGAATTTTTTTATAATTATTATTAGTAATGATATTAGAAAAATTTTATTTTAAAAATAGAATCTTTTTTTAAGATAAAAATTTTTAAAATAAACTCTCAAATAGAGAGAGTAAGTTCTATTTTTACCCTTTTACGAGTAATTTACTGTACTAAAATATGAAAGAAAAAAAAATTTACTTTCACTTTTAATGAGTGGATTGTTCAATTAAAAAAGTTGTCTTAAAATCCGACTCTTTTGTGAGTTTAAATTTGGCTGAAAAATGACATCGAAGAGTCTTCACTTTAACCTCATCTTCGTCATTTGGATTGAATTGGACAGAGATTCGGAATGCAAGTTGCATGATACACGGAGGGAAGGTAATGTGTGTGTTGATTATTCTACAAAATAGAGAATCTTGACTGTGAATGGAATGATTTGGCATCAAAAAATCCCCAAAACCTATTAAATAGGGGTGTTCATTTGATCCATAGATCGAACCAATCGGATCTAAAGTTTTATATTAGATCGGATCGGATTAATGCATTTTTTGGATTGAATAAGATCAGATTAATCCGTCGATTCAATCCGATCAGTTTTATCTAAATGAAAAAAAATAATAATAACTTTTTTCTTTTAAAAATAACTAACATTAGTTCTAAAATATAAATTAGTATTTTTTTATAATTCAAATAATTCTTTAATTAAAAATAGTCAATTTGTGAAAAAATAAATAAAAATATTTATATGAAAATACACAAATTAAAATATTTAGATAAATTTATTTATTATCTTTATATAAAAATAGATAATTTTTTAATATGAAACTATTAATTTCAAATCTAAGTTAAATTGACATTGTATATAAAAAGAAAAGTAATAGCAAAAAAAAAAGAAGATCAATTCGGATAAAAAATCAATCCAATCCGAAATATTCAGATAGGATCGGATTATTGATTTTGAACACCCCTACTAATAAACCACTATTAGTATAAGTACTGATGTGCGTAGATTGACTACTCTTTAAGTAGTGCTTGAGTAATTAGATTTTTGCTTACTTAAGATTAAAAGAAATATAGATGTAACGAGGGAAAAAAAATAAATTTTACTTTTACTTTTGATGAGTTTATTATGGATGTTTATTTTGATCCGTAGATCGGATCAAATCAAATCAGATTGGTTCAGATCAACTTTTTATTTCAATTTGGATCAAATCGGGTCTAATTCGATCTGATCCGAATTGATCTAAATGGAAAATTTTTTAAAATTATAATTTTTTTTTTAAAAAAAAGTTAACATTAGTTATAAAATAAAAATTGGTGTTGTTTTTTATAATTTAAATAATTTTTTAATTAAAGTTAGTCAATTTTGTGATTAAAAATAAAAAATGTACATGAAAATACACAAATTAATTGTTATGAAAATACAATAAATTAATACACAAATTAAAATATTTATATGAAAATTATTAATTATCTTTACATATAAAAAGCAGACTTTTTTCACATCAAAATATTAATTTCAAAGCAATATTTTGTATGAAAAGAAAAGAAAAAAAAACGTTCGGATCAAATTAGATCATTAAATTTGATTTGATCGGATCGCTCAATTTGAGCAGCCCTATAAGCTAGGGCATTAAAAATGAAAATGCAAACAACCCCAAGCTATTTTGGTGGTAATATTTACCTGCATTAGTTAGGCTAAATTACTGAACAAATCCCACAATTTTAGAGAATTACTAATAAGGGTACTTATAACAACTTTTAAAATTATTTAGACATGCTTTGAAATATCTAGTTAATAAAACTTTTAATTGAAGAGGAAGAATATTTTTTCCATATTTTTTAACTTAACTCATTGTTCTATGGCATAATGTGACACTAAGAGCGCTAACTTATAGTTGTGGGACTTTGAGACTATGCAAAAAATACCTAACTAATCCTTACTTCTGATTATATGACTATAGGATGTAGACTATGCTAAAGAGAACTCCTACTTTTGTCAATGATGTAAGAAAAGGGATAGGAATATAGTTAAATATGGAGTATTATTTACCTACAAAATAGACACACACTGGTAAATGAATTATTTTAAATTTTGATGTCATCCATGGATGAAAAAACTTAATGATGAACTCCAAACAAGAAAAAAAAAGAAGGAAAAAACTAAAGTGATCAATGGACTGAAATTCCATTGCAATAAAAAAAAAATAGAATATATTATACTTGGAAATGATTGTGCACAATGCAAACACTAGTAAAATTTCATTTTGGTAAAGATATGTGCTAGGCTATTAGCAAATAGAAATGCTAAGTAATAAATTGCAATTAACATATGTTTTACAAATTGTTTATAGTGATAAATTGCAATTAACATATGTTTGACAAATTGTTTTTAGTGATAAATTGCAATTAACATATGTTTGACAAATTGGTTTTAGTAATAAATTGCAATTAACATATGTTTGACAAATTGTTTTTAGTGATAAATTGCAATTAACATGTTTGACAAACTGTTTCCAGTAATAAATTGCAATACGTAATAATTACAAAAATGTTTCTAACAACAAATTAAACTCATGCATGCACAATGTCATATTCTTCATCTCTAGAAAATTAGATTCCCTTCCTCTTTTCTAATTATCTTTCTTATAGGAAAAAATATTTTATATATGTATCATATCTGTATTTTTAGTGTAACAATTTAATCAAATAAAAATTTAACCCCTTTATATGTAGATGGGCTGTTCCTTTAAATTATAAACTATTTTCTCTAATTATTTTTGACTACATTTAAATGAAATATTTTCTTTTCATTTAAACATCCAACGTTATAGTAGAGTGAAAAAAAGGGCAATACAAACATTTTAATATACAGAGTTATTTGCTACTGCTTCATTTAAATCTATGGATAATGTGTCTCCTACATTGATATAACCTGAACACAATGAAAGTATTAGATATAACATACACTCAAAAAATAAGCTCAACAGAGAAAGAAAGTGTACCAACAGTAAAGGCAACGCCAACATTCGTATACAACGCATTTGATGTAAATCCAACCTATGGTTGATTTAAACACACACACACACACACACACAAAAAGGGAACAAAGGAAGAAAAAGACACTTTATCTAACATCGTTTTTTTTTTGGACATAAAACAGCATCAGAGAATTTCATTCCCTGTAAAAGTTACAGAGAATTTGAAGCTAAGTTATGAGCTTCCATGACTAGATTCCTAGGAACTTTAACAGAAGTACATGAGTCTAATGAAGATGCAAATTACAATATTTCTTCCATGAGATCATGCAACAAAATAGGATAGTTATGATGAAGGTTGGACAGGATTTGTAAGCAGATGAGACAGTCTGTTTTTAGAATGACTTTCGTACCGACCTCTATTGACCATTTCTTTGAGTGCAAATAAAATTGCAGCCGCCTCGGTTTGCAAAGCATTCACAGCATAGATTTTCTTGGAATTCATTTCGAGGAGCTCTATTATTTTATTCACCGTTAGTCACAATAATACTATAACTAAAATCAATAATAGTACAAAATACAATTGTGAGAGGAGAATTTAGAGTTGAGAGTTGACTAGAAATCTATATTAAATCTTATTAACTAATATTGAAGTGAAAAAACAATGAAATTGAGCCTAGGAGCTTTCTTATTTTTGCTGAAACAACATATAAAGAGATGTACCATGCGGCAATTTAAATTAAAATGTCACTGCAACGTTTTATGCATACACGGGTAAATTTTTAAGCTGTACAAATATTTTATGTTGTGCCCTACAATAGAGTTATAAAATTATTAGTTCATTGATAATTAATTATTATGTTTAATAATTGATTGATTGATTCTCCTATCAACAAAAGAATTTTAATACATTAAATCTTCTGGGATTCACTTTATCATAGTTTTATATAACGAAATCTACCACTTTATTCTTACATGCATGTGGTTGAGGAAATTGAAATTTTTTATTTAAAAAATGGGTGTGCTGTTTCACATATATAGATAAGATATATTGATCAGTTTATTCTGGTTGTAAATCTTTTTACGGATGTTATTGCTATGATCATGTTCTATTCGGAGGAATAACATAAATAATATCTTTCGTAGAAATAGCTGAATGATTGAATGTTCCGATCTTGAAAACCTATATAATTTGAAACAAATAATTATTGAGGGTTCGAATTCTTTTTTCTCCTTTTGGTCATTGACTAGATTTATTTCTTTAATAATTTTGATTGGACTGGTGTCATTAAAGAAGGGGCTAGCCTTATTAAAAAATGGGCTTTGAAACCTCTTACCCACAATCCAATGGCCCCTAATGTTTAATTTTAATGAAACTTATAATTATTATTTCTTTTGGCAATAATATGTCTATAAATAAATATTATTTCATAAGCAAACAAGTACTCCCTCCATTGCAAAAAAAGTGTAGACTTTTAGTTTAGTATAATATTTTTATTTGCAAGGTTCAACTTATTTAATGCATCATTAAATGTATAATTTTTCTTTTTTTTTCTTTATTATTTAGTTATAAACCATACATAATTATTATTAGTAAAAGTAATATAAAAATTTTTTCTTTAAAATGGGATTTCTTTTTTGAAAAAAATTGAAAGTGAACTCTTTTTTTCAGACAGAGAGAGTATTAATTATGTTTGGCAATAAGGTGTTTATAAATTAACATTATTTCACAAATAAAAAGGTGGAAGATTATGGCATAGAGGTAAAAAAGTATTATTTCACAAATAATAAGGTGTTTATAAATTAACATTTTTTTTCTTTATTATTTAGTTATAAACCACACATAATCATTATTAGTAAAAGTAATATAAGAATTTTTCTTCAAAATGGGATTTTTTTTGAAAAAAAATTGAAAGTGAACTCTTCTTTTCAAATAGAGAGAGTATTAATTATGTTTGGCAATAAGGTCTTTATAAATTAACATTATTTCACAAATAAAAAGGTGGCAATAAGGTGTTTATAAATTAATTTCATAAATTAACATCATTAACATTATTTCACTAATTCAACACCACAGAAATTTCACATAACTCTAGATAAAATAATCAGAGGCAGTCAAAGAAACATAAAGAATTGTCAATTTCAAGGATTTGTTCAGTCAAAAGAGTACAATATGAATAAATTAAAAGCAAAAAAAAAAAAACAGAAGGTAAAAAGGGGAAAGAATCCAAATCATGAAAACCTTTACCATTATTGCAAATTTTCAAGTGACACTAAGGAGACAAATAAGCACAATTGCAAAATCACATTAACAAATAAATCAATTATTCTATTGAAGTTACGCTCGACATTCAGCCGCGCATGGTAACAATCGTGCAATAATAATTGCTAATAAATATATAATATCATGAAAATCACATTTCTACAAAATACACAAATTAGCCAACGAGGGTAAACTATAAACTAAAGCAGAATTAAATGGTAATTAGGATGTACCAGGCCATGATAGACGTACAGACATTCTCTACTGCATTAGGCAGTACACTCTTTTTAATTCACTCTATTGCAAATAGCTTAGTCCATGGTTCAGATTCAAATGAAGCAATTACAATTATGCTTATGTAGCAAGATTAACTATCAACAATTTTGCTTTCACCTCTATGCCATATTCCTCCAAATCAGAAACGGTAACTACTTTTCAATGATGCTCTGTTTAGATTGTAATTGAGGTACATGATATAGTACGAAAACTTAGTCAATTGTTTGAAATTAGCATTTTCACTATATCTGAATATATCAATTTTTGTACAATCTTTTTGAATTTAATAGGTCTTTTCTTTGTATAGATAGATAAAAATGTTGCTAATTATAGACCAGTTAGTCTAGTAATCAAATGAGATAGCAGCTTTGAACTTTTATCACATTTTCCTCATTAACTATCGTATGAGTTCAAGGAGATCATTTAGGTTATTTAGGCTAACACTTGTATAGTATTTATTCATGAAATGAAATGCCTTATGTTTAAAAAAAAACAAAAACTACTCAAACAATAAATGAACTGCTTAAATGTCGAAAAAGCACATGATTAGAAAGAAGTACCAGTCAACGTGTTGGTCATACTCTTTATTTATTTATTTGCATGTGTGCACCATCATAATTAAAATAAATTTCATTATCAATACAAAGGTTGTCACTAACAGCCACAATCCATCAGACACTCATAGAAAATGCAAATAAATTAGAAGAAAAGAGATCATCCTGCCAGATGCCATGTATTTCCTCAACCTAGAATAAAAGAAAAAGAATTTTTTTTACAAAGGATGACATAGTTAAGGAAATATGATACTCTTGCTAGACATTAATTACAGCAAAAAACAGAGGAAAAAGTAAGAAATAGAATGCTTTCCAAGTGACGTTCATGGACAAAAGATTGCTCAACCTTTAGCAAGCCCTAAATGCCAAACAGATGACATGCCTAGACTTTCTAACACCAGAAAATCATAGTAGTTCATGCCATTTACTTTTGAGTGCTTATCATATTCATATTAGTCAAATAAAAGATAAATGAACATTTTAGACAAGTTTAGACATTGAAGATGAAAATATTTCCTAGAAATAATAGCTTAATTTTTCCAATCATAGAGCAGTCTTCATCAAAATCATTGCGCAAGTATACAAAGAGTACGAAATACATGAAGGATGTTACAAAACTTCTAATTTACATTCGTAGCTGCAAGAAACTTTTGATAAGAAAGTTATTATAGATAGGAATCAAATTATTGTAATTTTTAAATATAGAAATAATTTTAACCAATTATTATCTCTATCATAATTTTGATCAATCATTATTTCTATCATCAGTTGTACTATACATATGTATGTTGGTGGAAGAGATTATATATATGATATTTGGTGGGAGTGTATTTTATTGTATTTGTTCCAACTATCTTCTTGACAGTGGTATTATACAGCGTAATTCCTATCCCAAAACTCTCGAACAAAATGATTATGCAAAGAGAAAACACAGATGAAACTGGTTTGGTTTTGTTGCAACATTCAAATGTTCCCACCAAATATTGGACATATGCTTTTGATATTGCAGTGTATATAATTAATAGAACACCGACTCCTCTTCTTAATTTGCAAACACCAATTACAAAATTGTTTCATCAAAATCCAGATTATTAAAATATGAATGTTTTTGAGTGCTTATGCTATCCTTAATTTTGACCATACTAACAAAATAAATTGTCTATCCGTACCAAAAAATGTACTTTCATGGGTTATAGCAAAATTCATAAAGACTTTATTTGCCTCGATTTAACTTCTTTAAACTTTGTTATCTTATGTCATGTTGTTTTCTATGATCAGGAGTTTCCTTTTCTCTTTCAAAATGTGTTGCCCCCAATGATAGGGATTCATACCACAATTTTTCTGCCATCCACAATCTAACCACCCGTTACATCAACTCCAATTTAACACACTCTTATCCCTTATCAATTCCTCCTTCACTAACAACCAATAATCCTCCTTCATCTCAACTCCAATCATCAACCAAATTTTCTCCTCTAACTTCTCTAACGTTATCAGATTTACCCCTTGTTGTCGACTTAACCAATTACCTGAACCAACATACCAACCTCTACCCACTCCCAAATCAAAACTAGACCCATCACATGATTACTAGATCGCAAACAGGCTCTTTAAACTCAAAGTTCTTGTTTGTCCCGAAACAGAAGAAACTAAACAGCCTGTTTCAATGAGGAGGAATTGAGAAAATAGCAGCTCCACCAAAGACATTTGCAAATATAGCAGGTTGACCAAATCATTTACAACAAATAACAGGTTGACCGTTTAGGCGACGGGAAAATACCGAAAAACCCCTGATACTTATGAACTTCATCGTTTAACTTCATTTTACCTTTCTTCTGCATTCTTTCATTCTTCATGGATTGAACCTCTCATTTTCACGGTGCGTACATGAAATCAAACAACCAGTTTGAATGTCCCGTACAGGTTATTTCGTAGGTAATAATTAAAAATGTAAACTATATCCCGACCGACGAAGAAACAAAATCCACTTGTCTGAAACTGGGAATTGGATGTTTGAAGCTGGCCGAAGAGTTATTAAGGTTCTGCAGACAATTAAGGATCGAAGACGGCATGTGTTGGATGAATAAACGAATTTATTCGAGAATTTAATCGATGTTTGGTCGATGGTTTAATAGACATTTTAGTCTATTATTCGAGACTTTAATCGAGGCTTTAATCGAGTCTTTAGTCGGCGTTTAGTCGAGGTTTAATTGACATTAAATCGATGTTTAATAATCGACGTTTTAGTAGATGTTTCGGCGATATAAAAATTTGCGAAATTATTATTTGAAAACCGCGCCCACTCGTATTCTCCCGATTGATCGTTCTCCCACCATCACTTACGATGCCAAAGAACACGGAAGTAACATTTTTCAACCGATTGTTATTCTCTGATCTTGATAACCCATTTGCATCCACCATTTACACCATATTCAAGCATTACAATTCAAATGGCACGTACACGAGGTGGACGTCCGGCAGTTGGCGCAATGGAGCAGACATCAGAGAAGCCGACTAAGGACAAGAAGAAGGTTAGTTCACATGTTGCTTCATGTTTGTTACGTTTAGAAATCATAGTGCTTGGTTACTCATTTTTGTGTATTTGCCGCGCATTTCGTTTAGAAGCTGTTATAGTTGTTAGGGTTTTGCACATGTTTAAACCCTTTCATACCATTGAAATACTGTTTTTTTATAACCTGAAACACACAAAAATTGTCGACAAAACACTCGAGAACCATGTTAATGATTAACACTTGGGTGAGAACAAGTGTCAACTGAATGCCCAAAATCCCTGGACCAAGTCTCGAACAAATGTGTCGACTGTATACCGATTGAATATGTCTCGATCAAGTATCGATCAAGTGTCCAGCAAAGGGTCGAGAAAAAGCATCGATCAAAAAGTGGACAAAAATCCTCGATCAAGTGTCGATTTAATATATCTCTCTTTGCTTTGTAATGTGCGATATTTTTTCTAAACTTTCATTTGGTTAATTTCACACCATTGTTTGATCTTATATTATTTATATCACACAAACAAACCAATACTAGAACGGTGATGCAACAAATCTAAGTGTATAATTGTATTTAGTTTATGAATGGCCTTCAAATAAATTGATTATAAATAACAACTTCTTACAATTAATCTTCCCGAGGTGTTGACAGAAATCATAAAGTTAATATGTCCCAATTTTCCATATCAAACAAGTATATAATCCGTATTATGTTTCCCAAAACTTGTAAAATTTATAGTTTGCCAAATTACAGTGAATGCATATATTCCATGTTTCATTGTAAAAGGTGAGAGTAGTCGTGTGCAATAATTTTACATATTTGACATTGTTATGTGTAGGGACATTTGAAGGCGCAAATGGTCATTCAGGGAGAGTTTTTCAATGCTCAGGTTTCGCAATACTGCTATTATGAAGCCAATATGAAGATGATCCGGTCGAAATTGACAGAGACGCAAAAGGAAATACTTCGAAGGGAGAGTTGTCTTGCTGAAATTGCTCTTGACCACGACCATACATTCTAGTGCAAACAGATCATACATTTCCTGTTGTTGAGGCAACTCAAACCGGACGAGAAATCCAAGCGGGAAAATAGCATATACTTCAACGTTGCGGGGAAGAAGGTGAAATTTGGCAAGAGGGAGTTTGCCATAATCACGGGCCTGAAGATGGGCGATTTTGATAGTGCATATGCCAAATACCGTGCACCTAATGGTCCTCCGTCAATATCGAAGTTCATTAAACACCTTGGTTCGATGGAGGAAGCTACATACGATGAAGTGATGAAGGCCTACGAGAGGATAAACTCAAGTTATTCAGACATTGATGTCGTGAGCTTGATACTATTACTTCTTTACATATCATTCAACGGCATGTCAAAGAGAACTAGAATTGAAGACAAGCTCCTTCATTTGGCCTGTGATTGGAAGAGCTTTGATGAAATCCCATGGAGTGAACTGTCTTACAGGGCGACAGTCGATAATGCTAGAAAGAGCATGATTAATGCCTTAAAGCAAACAACTCACCCTGGAAACAGGACATACACTCTTGGGGGATTCCCAGTGGCATTTGGGGTAAGATTACGATTCACTTGTGTTTTAAGTTCTATAACTACATGCGTAATATTGACTTGAAGATCCTAATATTCCCTCTTTCTCAGGTGTTCGCATATGAGATAATGCCACATCTTGAGCGTTTGAGGATGGTGCAAAGTGTCGAATCCTCTGGGGACAAGCCAAGGATGTTTAGATGGAAAGGCGTGAGTTGTCAACGGAGAGAACAAGAAAGGAAGTAGGTGTGGGGAAAACGAACATCCGACGGCGATGTATGATATCACACAGTGTTTATGATTTGTATACTTCTTTACGTAATGTAACTTTCCTCATGCACCAAAATTTATGTTCCCTTTAATGCAGAAGGTGAAAATAACCCGAATGAAGCCTACTCCAGAAGAACAAGAAAAATTCTTGCAATGGGAACAAGAGGCAGAGGAGGCAAAGGGGGACGGTACGGAGTTGGGGGGAGAGAATGCCGATTCTGCTGATTTTTATGTGTCCTACAGGAAGAGGAGTAGAGAAGAAGACATCGATTCCAGTGAAAAGCGGCAGAAAGTCCGGCATAAGGTCGAGGCTGAAGCAGATTGACCAAATGATATCATCCAGTAGCTACTTGAACGGCAAAGCAAGACCGATGAAGAATTGTCTAAGTGTCAAGATGAGCTGAGGCTTCTAAAGTCTCAGACGGATGATACAGTAAAGACCCTTAAAGAGGACCTCGATGTGATGACGGCTAAGGTGTACATGTTGGAAGAATATGTGCACATCCTTATGTCGCGTAATGCAACGCGACGACCGTCCCCTGAATCCAGCCCCTTGCAAAGCACTTCCCCAAACTACAACCTTGATATAAATAAAATTCCAGGGGCCCAGAGCATTGCTATAGCCGAAGAGGGCTCAACTACTGCCAATGACAACAAAGTCATTCAAGAAGGGTCTAGGTCGGCCGGCATGTTTGCCGAAGGGACTAAGGCAGACATAGGCTTTCAAGAACGGATTGGATCGGTCGGTGATGAACAGGAGACGCCAGGAGAGACCTTAGGGCCGGTCCAGGAGGGGCAAGTAGAGCAAAGGTCTAAGGAAGAGACCTCTGTGTTGGAGATTGTCCATCAGCTCAGTATCGAACACAGAACTCCTTCGCCCAATGTCCCCGTACCTGCAGAGAGTGCGCCACCACCTCCAATGAAGGAAAGAGGTACCAAATCCCCAGTGGAGGAAGTAGTGGGGCAAAATCTGGGCCCGACTCTTGGCCTTGCATCGGAGGAACATAGTCTGGCATCTTTGCTTCCAACGGAAGCACATGATAACGCAATGAAGGAATGGATGCGGCACAAACCAACGCTCTATTTGTGGACACGAATAGGGATTCTTTGGACTCCGATTTGCTGAAGACTATGTGGACAAAAGGATATTGGCTCAATGATCTAGTAAGGCTGGGTTTTTAGTTGACGTAATATTAAAACCTTTACACCTTATGCTTATCTCCCTGACTTGAATCCTTTTTCGTTGCAGTAAATTGATTTGTATACCTCAATGCTACGCAAACGGATCATTAACATGGGCCGCAAGGATTTGTCCATTATGGAGTCTACCTTCGATGTAAGTTTGTTCACATAAATAACCCAAAGTATTTTATAAACGAATTTAATGCGATGCGTACTCCTGTTTGTGTTAGACTGGCTTGAAGATAATTCATGATGACAAAAGGGATGCAAACGTGGATGACATGGCGCTGAAGTAGTTCGTCGGTGATGGTTCGTTTGCACACGACCTAACGAACCTGGACTTCCTCTTATTCCCATGTCACGTAGATGGCAACCACTGGATGCTTGTGAAGATGGACATAAATGCGCAGAAATTTTGTGTTTATAACCCATCGCCCCAGGGCACAGTTGTTGTGGCGAAATTAGACTATCTCACTACAACAATGCCCAAGATAATCAAGGCGTGCGATTTTAACACATGCTATCACAAACAACATCCAGTTGGGGATACATGGGAAGTTGTGGTTCGAGCACATCGAGGAGCACCAAGAACCGAGGCTAGTATCTTTTTTTTTCCTTTACGGCATGTTTGATCACATAGAATGTAATATTTTCATAAATTTGTGTTCCATCGTGCTTGCAGTAGCGGCGACTGTGGTATTTACGTACTGAAGTGGGCAGAATGCATAATCCATGGCCTCTCGCTAAATACCATTGCACCGACAAACGCAACTGCTCTGCGCAAACAAATGGCGTACGCACTTTACGTCCACGCACTTGAGGAGGATAAAGTCCAGCCAGAGCAGAGGAAGAAAGGTAGAAGGGAACACAAGAAAGCAGGGAAGGAGAGCATCAGGCAGAAGGAAAAGAAAGCAAGAAGGGAAGCATAGGTTGAAAAGGGGAGCCAAATAATGTAGGAATCATTCGTTGCACATAATTTAGCTAGGAATTTTTCATTGTTCATAATTTAGAACATTTAGTGTAATGTTGTAAGCATAGGTTAATGTCCATTATGTGAATGTGTAATTACTTTCTATTTGCTTCGTCACTTGAATGAGATTAACAAAAAACGTATGTACAAAATTCCTATTCAGTCATAAATCTACAGATTTATATCATTATTATAACTTATCCTTATTGACTATTATTATGTGTATGAACCACCATTGAAAGATAAAAAAATGTGCTATATTTAATGACAACATGAAAATATGTGCGGCTTGATAAAGATGTGAAAGAATTCATATTTGGACCATCCCATATTGACTAAAAATTAATCTTTCTTTTACAAGAAAGTATATTTTATTGCACATCGAATTTTTATATGTAGACTAGAAATTGGTACTTTTATTTTATTTTTAAAGTGAGAAAGAAAGTGGACATTAATACACGTGGTTAGATGTGAGAGAAGAGATACGGTTTGAAACTTTGTATATATGTATAATCATTTGCACAAACTTTGTATATATGAAGCTCGGTTTTCTTTTAGTCGACATTTAATCGAGGGTATAATCGAGATCTTAATCGATATTTAGTTGATATTTAGTCGACATTTAGTCGATATGTAATCGACATTTTAGTCAACATTTACGCGAGGGAGCGACAGTCTCGACTTATTCGTGCACAGAACGGTGTTAGCGCGCGGCAAGCGCGGGAAATGAATTTTCAACAATCTCCTGTACAAAAAAAACAGAGCCTATGGAGTGAGAAACGATTAGCAAACATTCTGTATTCAATCGACCTAACTATACAATTCAGACGCACATTGCGGCCATCCTGCGCACCGAACCGATCTTCCCTCCAGACAATCTGTAAGTATCAAGTACACTCCTCAATGACTCCCTAATATGATTTGTAATTCCCTTGGGTGATTATAATTGCTGACGGGATTTTTTCTTCCATGCATTTTTCTATTATTGGCGCCTTAACTGATTATAAAATTAACTGATTATATTTCCAGTACGGAATGGCGCACAATGATAAATGAGCTGTTCATGTGCTTCTCGGGGGAGAATGAAGTGTTGACCCCGCCACGAATGAACATAGATTCGTGGGCAATAAGAGGATTGAAACCATTTTGTTAAAGGAAGACTCAAACTTCTTGGAAATGATGAATCAAATCGTAGGCATAATGGATTTAGGTTCGGAGATCACACCAAAACTGGTGATCGAATACCTACCAAAGTACCTATCCAAGATATCGGTGTTGCTTATAAAAAATAATCACCACGTCCAATGTTTTTTGAATGAGATTATTAAGTGGGGTGATGCAAGGATACCATTATGTGTCACCGTTCTAGATGGTGACACTACAGAAGATGAATTCGGAGCTAGCAATTCGCCAATTAATCGTTACAGCTCTGTTTGTCCTGCCCGGACGGACGATGTCATACATACAAGACTAATCGATGACAACATCCTTTGCATACCGGATGAAGATCCTCACGCCCGTGATGAGGAGGATGGTCGCGATGAGGAAATATTTATCTCAGAAGATGAACAAAGAGTTCCCGTGGGAACAAGGCAGAAGGAAACAAACAGGATCGTCTCAAGAAATTTGCCGAGCATTACCGCGACGCAGTCCTCACATGCGGATTGTGGTACGTCTTCTGATCGATTAGCTGCAGTGGTTGATGTTGCAGTGAAAGATGTGTTTGAAACTAGGCGGCATTTGTTTATGAGAATGTCCATGTTGGCCGTGAAGCATTTCTTCGAGTGGAAGGTTGTTAGGGCTAATAGACAGTTCTGGTACCTGAGGTGTAAGGACAATAATTGCAATTGGATGTTGAATGCAGCTGCCGTTGGGAATTCTTCAGCCTGGAAGATCACAAAATATGCTAACAACCATACATGCAAATCATCATTGGTCCAAAGTGATCATAAGCACGCCAGCCGAGATGTACTTGGCTCATGGATCAAATGTAAGTACACAGATGTATGTCGGCCGTATAGGCCGAAGGAAATTATTTCAGATATTCGGTCGGAGTTGGGTGTTAACATAACGTACAATAAGGCGTGGCGCGCAAGGGAAGCTACTTTGGAGGAAGTTTTGAGGATTCGTATCGGATACTTCCATCTTATTTGCATGTGATAAATGAGTTGAACCCGGGAACAGTTATTGAAGTATGTCGAGAAGAAAGCTTGAAGTATTTATTTTTCGCATTTGGTGTATCGATTAGTGGATTCCAACGGCACATGTGGCCAGTTATTGCCGTTGATGCTTGCTTCTTGAAGGGAAAATATCCCGGTTCATTACTTGTTGCAACTAGCATAGATGGTAACAACGAAGTATATCCTGTGGGTTGGGGAATAGTTGATTCAGAGAATGACGCATCGTGGGAGTGGTTTCTGGAGAGGTTAAAAATTGCAATTGGCTCCGATATGGATGGGTTGGTATTTGTATCTGACCGACATAAGAGCATCGCCAAAGGTATTGCCAACGTTTTCCCTAATTCCTTCCATGGAGTGTGTATTTATCATCTAAGCAACAACTTCAAATCCAAATTCAAACAAGAAGCCCTGATCCCATTATACTTTAAGGCTGCAAAGGCTTACACTATTGCTGAATTCAATGAGTTGTTTGGAATTATTTTACTACAAAATCCACGGGTTGGCGAGTATTTAAGAGAGGTGGGTCTTGAACGTTGGTCAAGGGCACATTCTGGTGGGAGACGCTATACAATAATGACATCCAACATTGCAGAATGTCTGAATGCACTGTTGACAAATGCCCGCGAATTACCTATTCATTCCTTGGTAGACTACATCCGTAACACACTCCAAAGATGGTTTCACGATAGGCGTACAGCTGCCTGCGAAATCAACACAATGACCACCCCATACTGTGAAGAGTTAATAGGATCGAGGATGAGAGAAGCACAATCCTATGTTGTTGATCCGGTCGATATGAATAGATGGTGTGCATGGGATATTACAAACCGTACAGCTACAGTGGATTTGCTTGAAAAGACATGCACGTGTCAAGTGTTTGATATGGATCAACTCCCATGTGTGCATACACTAGCTGCAGCTCGACGCCGTCAAATTGACCATTACACCTTATGCTCGCCAGTTTATCACACCGCTGCAATTATAGGCGCTTATGCGGAGCCTATTATGCCCGTTGGCGATTCTAAGGCTTGGATTGCGCCAGAAGAAATTTTATCCATTCAACTATCACCCCCAGAACCAAGGGCTAAGAGTGGTCGGCCTAAGAAAAAGAGAATTCCTTCAACCGGCGAGAAAAAAATTGAAAAGAACTGTGGTCGTTGTGGACAGCGCGGACACAACCGTCAAACTTGCACAAATCAATTAGTTTGTAGGGACAAAAATTGTTGACACTATTTTGTTTGATGTAATGAATAGTTACAATTCATTATCCGTATTATGTTTCATCAATAAAACACATACTCATTCGACATTTCAGTACTTTCTGTCGACATATTTAAGTGTTAAAATCCGCTTGTTTCGAACATGATATTCTGTAGACCATCGAGAAATATGTGATAGAAATGTTAAAAAATGAAAAACAAAACACATGGAAATAACAAGAAACTGTCCTAAAGCCTCTTAATTTGTACTTGTTTTAAAAAATTATAAACTGTTTAACAAAATGCATGAAGCTCTATATGAAGGAAAGCTCCAAAATATTATGACTCTTGTTGGTTTTTTCCTCCTTTTCTCTGACTCATTGTATTACAAAACACACAAATCAAAACATTAGAAAACCTTATTTTTTCCTACCAGTAGATGTTGATGGACTTATATTAGTTTCTTTTATTTCAATATCAAATAAAATAGCACTCCTCGATTTTTCCAACAGCAATAAGATGTGATTCACAATAAGATGTAATATGTTCATCGACGTTTAAAATGTCGACTAAACCTCGAATAAAGAGTCGACAAAAACTCGACTAAAACATCGACTAAAACCTTGACATTATGTCGACTAAAAGTCGGTTAAACTCTCGACGAAACGTCGACTAATTATCGTTTATTCGTCCAACAGATGCCGACTTCGTTCCTTATTTGTCGTAGAACCTTAATAAGTCTTCGGCCATCTTCAAATATCCAATTGCCAGTTTGAGACGTCGGGATTTTGTTTGTTCCTCGGTCGGGATGTATTTTACATTTTTTATTATTACTTACGAAATCAAACAAGTTGTTTGTTCGTCGGTCATGAAATCGGGGGTTGAAAGGTATTTTCCTGTCGCTATTGCTGCAAATGATTTGGTCAACCTGCTATTTTTGCAAATGTCTTTGGTCAACCTGCTATTTTCTCAAATCTCACTTTCAATGAAATTGTTAAATCAACTCAACTGCATCATGCAATGGCAGAAAAATACAATTCTATTATGAGAAACAACACCTAAAAATGGGCCCCTTCTCATTTAAACCAAAATGTTGTGGGCAATAAATAGGTTTATCATATCAAACTTCACAATGATGGCACTCTACATTGGTCCAAGGCTTAGCTTGTTGCCAAGATATTTCATCAAAGACTATGAGTTAATTAGATGGAAATGCTCAGTCCAGTCATTAAACCATGTATTGTTTAGTTAATTTTATCTCTTGCCTTATCTCGAGGATGCGAAGTCAAGCAATTTGATATGTCCAATGCCTTCCTTCATGGTTCTCTTGAAAAAAAAAACGTTTTTATGACTCAACCACAAGGTTTAATTCATCCACTCTTCCCTAATTATGTTTGCAAATTAGAAAGACTAATTTATGATCTAAAATAGGCTCCTCGACAGTGATTCATATGTCTCACATCTGATTTAGTTTCTTTTGGATACAAAGGTTCCAAAACAAACAACGCTTTGTTTTTCTACTAAACAAAGCTTAGTTCAAGTTTTGTGTTTAATATATGTTGATGACATTATGATCACTAGCATCCAACCATCTTTTATCAATTCAATCATTGCTTCATTGCAATTGAAATTTCCATTAAAGGATCTTGGATGATTACTTTCTTAGAGTGGAAGCTTATTGGTGTAATAATTGTTTTCTTCTCACTCAATCCAAGTATATTCATGATTTGCTTGCAAAAGTTAGGATGACTATTGCAAATAGCATTTCTACACTAGCCTGCCTAAAATAGAATCCCCAATCTAAAGGATCTCCTTTTTTGGATCCTACTTTTTACGTTAGCAGTATTGGCACAATTCAATATCTATGCCTTTCTTGGTCTAACATTTGTTTTGCAATCAACAAAATTTCTCAATTCATGCTTGCATCCACAGATGATCATTGGATTGTAGTTAAGAGCATCTTGAGGTAATCCACTATTTCTCATGGCTTGTTTTTGGCTCATCCACAAATACTACAATTTTCAACATATAGTGATGCGAATTTGGGGGGCTAGTCTTGATGATAGAAAATCTACTTTTGGATATTCTATTTATCTTTGTCCAAACTTAATTTCATAGGGATCTCGCAAACAAGGGGCAGTAGTTTGATCTTTTACAGATACAAAAAAGCGAGCCATTGCCACTATAGTTAATGAACTTCATTACTTATGCTTTTTACTATATGAAATAGGTGTGATGTTTACTAAACCTCCTAATTTATGGTGTGATAATTTCAGTGCCACTTATCTCATTTCCACCCCTCTTTTTTATTCCAGATCAAAGCACCAAGAAATAAAGTTTTATTTTGTAAAGGATAAGGTCACTAGTAAAGAACTCAGTATTAGCTATATCTCGTCCAAAGATTAGCTAATCGACATTCTTACAAAAGCACTTTCCAAGCAAAGATTTTTGTTTTTGAAAAACAAGTTGACAGTTTTTCCAGACCTTGTACAACTTGTGGGAGGGTGATAAGGAGGTTATTATAGATAAGAGCCAAGTTGTTATAATATTTAAATGTAAAGATAATCTTGATCAATCATTATCTCTATCATAATCTTGGTCAATCATTATGTTTATCATAATTTTGATCAATCATTATCTCTATCATGCATTGTACTGTATATATGTACATATTCTCATTAATGAATGACAAACCAATATTCATATGTTCCACCAACATACATATATATTGTATAACTATCAATTAAAAATGGTTATTCCAACTATATATATATATGATACTAGAAAAATTGAGGGCATTCCCCTTGACTCACACATCAAGTAATCAGTATCATACGCATTCCATGGCATATTCTTCTGTAACTAGTGTTTATGTTTGTGTGCAGAAGTTTTTTTTTTTTTTTGGATTTTTTTGTTCCTCCTAGGTTACTAAGAAATGAATGAATGAAGAGGTCAAACCAAGAAGGTGGTGAGGGTTCAACTATCTACCATGGAGAATTAACACTACTAGAAGTGCCAAAAGTGTTAAAACCGTTGGAAGCACCACAGGTGTTAGAACTGCCTGAAATGCCGAAGGTGTCAAAATTGTTGGAAGTGCTGGAGGTGTGAGTGCTTCCACCGCTGAATAAATTGGAAGATATCCAATTAGTAAATAGTACTAAGATATCAATAGTAGCCAAACAAGTATAGCAAACGCGAAATCAAATAGTAATGTCAAAGTAAAAGTTAAAGAAAAAACTAAAGACAGCTACGTAACATAGATTTAGCTCTAAGATTTGGGAGGTGCCTAGGAATCAAGATCAGGTTGAGAATCCTATTAAAATGTGAAATTATCTATGTTTTTATTAATTATTCAATGTTAGATTAAATGTTGAATGTTTACCGTTAAACAGGTATTGACAAAGTACTGAATGCATATATATGATACTTGTTATAATGTTGATTTTTTACAATAGTGCACATGTGCATAACTTATTTTTGTGAAAAAACTAGTATATGTAATAAAATATCAATTATTATGGTTATTTTGGTCATTTTTGGTGAGATATTACAATTATACGATCTAATATTGCTACCCCAAATCAATCCTACATAGAATTCCAATTCTATAAACTATGAGTATAGGTTTTGAAAGTAGAATTTGTCATGTGAGGAGAACATTAGTCTAATAGAGGTGGGATAATGTAAGATTTAATTGGTGATAAAAAAATATTTGAAAATATTTGTGCAGGATAAAATATTACTAATTTCAACTTTAGTTGTGTTTTTTCTATTCGTTCTTGACAGTTTTAGTATTAACTGATATTGTTCAAATAGTTAATTTATCATTTGGCAGATGTATGTCTGTTATACACACACATATTTATACATCGAAAACAATGTCATTTCAACTTTTTTTAAACACTTATACATTTTTACTTATGCAATCAAGTGACATGTTATATTATAATTAAACTTAATTTAGGTAATTAAGTAAATATTTCATTTACAATAACTGTAATTGGACTAATCTAATACACTCCATACACATAAATTATAATCTTTATCGCATTATAATTCAAATTACATACAATCTTCTCTAAAATTTTAATTTAAGTAAATATTTTATTCATTCTAATTTACTATTATCTGACTAAGGCCTACTTGATTAGATGGTTTAGAGGGGAAGGAATAAGAAAGGAATAAAATATTGATGCTTGGTACACAATAATTATTCCATGAAATGCTACACAATACGATGAAATGCTACTTTGTGGGTATGCCTCATACCCCCTATTTTTTGGTGGGTATGAAAGTAATTACTCATTAAACCGTTTTTCTCTTTCCCTCATCTATCAACAGAAAATACCAAATATAGTTATTATTTTTCATTTCTAACACTGTGCATGGTTCCATTTTTACTATTTTTCTTCCCTATTTCTACATATATAATAATTTCCTTCTAATTGTTAGAGTTGTTTCTCATGTTTAGAAGAGGGAGGGGGGAGAATTGATCTTGAAATATGGTGGATTTTTGAGTGAGAAGATGATAGAGGAGGAAGATTTTGATATAAGGTAGATTTTACATGTGGTGGGGCGGAAAGATGGAGAATTAGAGGTGAAATTGATGTGAGTTTTGAGTGAGGAGCATGAAGAAGAGGTCTGTGGAGGTTAAAGCATACGTGAAGGGAGAAATGAGGTGTAAAAGAGGGGTTTTGGAAGTGTTAATCATGTATATGGTTGAAGAGAGTAATGTTGCTACAACCTTATAATGTTTGGTTTTTAGTGGGGAATTTTTAGGTTTTTGGTGGGGAGAAAGACCATAATGGAACCTTATAATGTTGTTCAAGGGAAGATATTTGTTTGACAATTTTAAGGTGAATTTGATCCAACCAACATCAATAGTAATTATATTCATTCCATATTACTAACCAAGCAATGGAAATATAATGAAAATATTCATTATCATTCCCTACTAATATTATTTTCATTATCTTTCATATTCCTCTTAATGAACTAAGCATTCCCTAAACCTTACTATGTTTGTCACATTAGAATTATCTGACTAAATTTTACTATTTTTATCACATTAGAATTCAAATTATATACTATCTCTCATAAACTGCTAATTTAACTAAATATTTTATTCTTACTAAAACTTGGGTCCGTTTGGACAAGGCATTTCTATTTGCAAATGGAAAAAGTTGTATTGAAATGTGTGAAAATTTTGGTGGGTATTTTTTGATAGAAAAAGAATTTTGGAGGGAAAAATAAGAGGAAAATTTTTTAAAAATTATGTGAGAGGAATTTGAGTGGAAAATTTTGAATTCTAAATTTTGAAATAAAAATGTGTTTGGATAATTTGTTTTTGTTTGAGAATTTTTTTATTTGCAAATAAAAAGAGTTTGTCCAAACGAACCATTATCTGATTAAATCTTACTATCTCTTATAAATTTGTAAATATTTCATTTATACTAATTTAATATTATCTGACTAAATCTTACCATCTTTTATAAACTTTTAATTTAAGTAATTAAATATTGTATTCACACTAATTTACTATTAACTAACGAAATGTTACAATCTTTATTACATTAGAATTCAAATTATATACATCTTTCACAAAATTTTAATTTGAATAAAGATTTATTCACACCAATTTACTATTATATGACTAAATTTTACTATCTCTTATAAACTTTTAATTTTAGGTAAATATTTCAATCATATGAATAATTAAAATTTTCTCTTATAGACTTTTAGTTTAACTAAATATTTGATACATGCTTATCTTATTAAGTTCAAATTACGTACCATCTTTAATAATTGTATAATAGCTTTAACTACAATTATTAATTCTTATCATTATTTAGATTTATATGTAGAAGCACATGTGATTTATTATCTAATGAGAGAGAACCAAATTCAAATAGTTCATTTTAAATTAAATACTTTATCAGTTATCTATTGTTTGACTTTTCTTTTCATCTTATAAATTATTGTGAATTAGCATATCACTTGCAAGGAAAGCTATAAGGGAATTGATAACTAAAGGTTTGATAAGAATACTGTCTCCTCATAAAAGCCAGCACATATGCACTAGAGCTACGCATTCAGGTGTTGCTTTGGATGATTTGTAATGGTTTATAGTACTTTAGACTTTTGTTGGCAAGAAAATAGTTTTGTTTTAAAATTTTATTCTGTTGTCAGTTGAAGGATTGAAATTTATAATAACATTTTACTTTAAACATTTTACGATTACTAGCTTGTTGAAATTGAAACACACACATGCATAATATCAAATTTTTTTATATTGATTATTTGTTTATGATGTATTGTTTATCCAACATAGTGGAATAAAAGTTTAGTTGTTATTGTTATTGATTTATTGTTTATTGTGCAAATTAATTTTTATAAATATATGATTAGCTCAGTATATAGAAATAATTGAAGCTAGTATAAAATATTGAAATAATGATAAGTAGATGTAGATAAATATTTTTCTTATGATAGTATTCATAATTGACTTTGATAATTATAAAATTTAAAATAATAACATTGAATAATGCTTAGAGTTGGTACTAATATTTTGGAGTCGAATATTTAAATTGATAAATGGGGAAAAAGTAACGGTATGTTGAATGTTATCTTCTATATTGTTTTTGATTTATAGTCCTAAGCATTTTGTAATTATAAATATTAATTTTCCAAGAAAAATCTTGTATAAGTTTTTAATGATTTAATTGGTATTTTTACTGATTTGGTTTAGTTAGTTAAACGTATTAAAGATTTCTGCACAATTAATATTTTTAACAATCAAATTTACTGATTAATTTTGGAACTTAGAGTAAAATTTGATTAATCACGAAAAGTTAGAGCTATATTAGCTTTATAGGTTAATAGATAGAGATAATAATGACTATACATATATTTACATATGAATTAAAATTTGATAGAAATTTAATAGAATTCTTATATTACTATCCAATGTTTAATAGAATTATTACATTATTAATTTTTATACCACTCTTGTATTACTAATATTTTTAATTAATTAAAGAATAAAAAGACAACTACATCTTTGAAAATCATGACAATTCATTAAAACTGACTAACAAACTTTTCGCTTTTATATAATAAAGAATTTTTTTATTTGATTTTAGTAGAGACAAACACTTTATCATGTATTTAATTTGTTTAAAGGTATTGTATTTAATTTTTTAACTTCTCCAATTATCATTGTTTTACTCTTAAGTATAACATTAAGGAATTTTACCTTTCAACCAATGTTGTCAGAATCGGACCGGAAGATGAACCGATCAAACTAATGGGTCATTGGTCAACCTGTCAGACCGGCTAACTAATACTAAAAAATTGGATTGAATTATCATGATGTTATAAATAAATTTAAATTATAAATTTATTAATAATGTATATAATTTGAAAATTTTGTTATTTGTGTAAGAATGTGATGATTGATTTTTCAGTTGTTCAAGTGGAGTGAAAATGACTTCCTCTCATGAGCTTGTATAAAATCAAACAAAAAAAATTAAGAAAAAGCAAGCAGCATTATTAATTCCTAAATGGTTGCATTCTCAAGGTAGTATGTTCCCTCGAAAGGCTTGCTATTGCAATTACAGTCCACAATTTCAAATTAAAAAAATGGTTGCATTACATAATTGAATATGACAAGTTTGTTAAACTCGAGTTTTTACGTAAAGTCGGTGGAGGGTCCATAAAATCGGATCGTAAAATCGTAAGATTCTACAAATTATGAAATTTAATATAATAAATATATTATATAATATATGTTAAATTTATAAATTATAAACATATTCAAACTTATAAAAAGTACACAAATCTCAAACAGAGAATATTATCAATCACACCTAAAAATTAATAATAATCATAATTCATTAACAACCATGCATAATAAAAGTTAATTTCCAAATCATCACTGAAACATTCAAGTCACACATACTTAAACAATACCACAAAAAAATAGTTCCATCATTCATGTCCCCATCACACTTATAAGTCACACATAAAAGATACAAAAATTAAAACATCAATATTCCAAGTGCAATATTGCAATAATCAATAAAGATCATTAACAGAAAGATTTAAATCCTTATCCAAGCTCAAATCACCCTCATTGTCTTCATTTTCATTTTCTTGAATATCATCATCACCAAATAATCATTGCTACCTTGCTCCAATTTTTTTGAAAGATCTAAAAGTTCATTCAACCTATTTTCAAGATCAACCACTGCTACTAGCATCAAAAGCGACATTGTCTTCATTGCTATCCATAGTGTTTGCAATTCCTCATTCATTTTCAATTTCAGTTACATCATAAGTGGACATACTCGCTTTGAAGTTTCAAGTTTCAAGTTCCAACTAGTTATATGAATATTTTAAAAACTAGTTTAGACATCCAGCAGTACTTTAAGATTAGTCATGAAATTAAACTAAATCACTACTTCATTTTGATCAAAATACTACCAACCACATAAGGTCTTCATGAATTCAATTGCTTTGAATGTTGCAAGTAAAAATCCATTTAAATACCATTTCATGCAGCATTTTGGTTAACTAAGACATAAAAAAAACTAGCAAGATATCAAAATTTCTATTATATTAAATGGAACAAATACTTTAACAATCACTATTCGCTAGCACGTTATTTTCATTCAATGCATTATATTAGCAAATTTGTACAATTCTCTTGAAATTATATGAACATGAGCTCAGAGACAAAAGAAAGCAATTAAACCAATTCTCTTGAAATTTCTTCAATCAAACTGTCCTACAACACCTAAGATCATTGAGAAAGAATTGAAGACAAAAATACAAGACAAAGGGCTGACTCAGTGCAATTTTAGTGAAGAGAAGTACAGTCTCACAAATTAAGACAACGAATAATTTAATATCTCACTATCAACAGTAAATGCCCAGCCTAAAACGAACAACACCAACAATTGCAGAAATAGGGGAATGGATGGATGCGTCAGATGAATGATTACAAGGAATTGAACCTCAAACTCTGAAGTTAGATGTAATAGCAAACCCAAAAATGAATAGGAAAAAGAAAGAAAAGTCGCACCACATTCATTAAAAAGAAAGAAATTTTACATATTTTCTTCACCCTTTTGAAACATGATAAATTGGAAAAAAAAACCAAAGGAGCTCCAACAGAAAACCAAAAAACCCAAGGAATTTGCAATTGTAAATGGAACTACCTATTTAAATTGAAACCCAAGGAGCTCTGAGCCTCCGACAACAGCACCGCCACGGAAAAGAAACAGTAACAGAAAAGAATTATTGTCTTCAAGCTCACAAAAATAGCAAAGACCGCCATAGAATAAAGAATAAAGACCGTGGAGAGAGAGAGTCACATGAGAGGAGGGAGAGTTGCGGCGGAGAGGAAGACCTGCGTACAGAGGGAGAGCTGAAAGTGAAAAGTGAAAGACAGAGTCAAAACGCACATGAAACCTGCATTTTTATAGAATCGGTAAACACACACGTTTTTACCAATTCTATGAGTCAAATCACGATTTTACTACGATTTTACTAATTTTCAATTTTTAGCATGATTTGAATCAAACACTTGATTTTGGCTCGTAAAATCATAAAAAACGTGCAAGTTGACTCGTGATTTTAACAATATTGGAATATGATGGTGGCAATGGTGATTTTGGAGGAGATGAGAGACGGCCAAACATGGAGATGAGAAAAGAAGAAGAGGGCATACGATAATGGTGGTGATTATTTGGAGGAGATGAAGAAGAGACGAGATGAGAAGCAAAGAGAAGGGAAGTGGCGGAGGTGCTTTGAAGGAAATGGAAAGAGAAGGATAGTGGCAATGATGATTTGGTTGGAGACTAGTTTTTTAGCCCTACGCAAGGCAGGGGTCTGCCCAGTGATATTTTAAGATTTAATAAATATTAAATTTTTAAGAAAATTTTTGTTTAGTTTTTAAAATATATAATTTATATTTTTGATTTATTTTATTGTATTTATGAACTATAAGTTCTTTTTTATTTAATTTAATACTAATTTATATAATTATATTACTAGTTAAAGTGTCATGTGACATATTTTTTATTTTTTTTAAAAAATATTCTATTAAGGGCATATAAAAATTTGTTTAGTTTGTGTAACTTTGAATAGTATATATAAAGTTAATTCAATTAATTGTTTAATTAAAATTATCATATTCAAATTAAAACATATTATAACTTTAAATATATCTATATATATATATATATGTATATAAAAATTTATTTATTATTACATTGTAAATTAATTTATTTAAAAGTATATTTAGTTAATTTAATAAGTATAAATGTTTGAAGGTAATAGTTATAAAATATTTAAATAAAGGTAGGTAAATGTAGAGTATGAATTTTTACATGTATAAATATGCCAATTATTTGTAATTATAGTGTTCATAATTTATTTAAATAATTCTACATTATAATAATTTTAAATAATGTTTTGAATTAGTATTGATATTTTTTTAGTCAAAATACATTTAAAATAATAAATGGGGATCAATTTAAATTATTTTAAACATTTATTTCTATATATTTTTAATATATTATACTAATTAAAATTTTTAATATGAAAATAAAGAATTTAAAATATATATAAAAGAAACATGTAAATGTAGATGGTTACAAAATTTATATGGTAATAAAATTGAAAAATCCCATATATGATAAAAACAATTTGATTAATTTTAGATTACAACTGATTGTACTTGAAAGTACAATTTAAATTGATAATAAATAAAATACAATAATAAAAAATTTTAAAGTATATTAATATACTAAAAGTATACAAAAATACTCTCAAACTTTTACAAATTATATTCCTACTAAAGTGAAACTTGCAACTTGGGAGAAACCTATTAATAAAAGGTTACCAATCACTTTTCTTTTCAGAAATAAATGAGAGGAGAAGGATGAAAGGTAGCCGCGTAGGGCAAAAATAAAAAATTAGGGCAAGAAGAGATGTAGAGGCCAAGGAATGAAGAAGATGGTGAAAATAGAAAAGCTGCTCTTTTTTTTCCTAAAACCTATTGACCCGATTTTCCCAGTTTTCTAGTTGAACCTAGATTTTGACCGGATTTGACTAGTTTTAAAATTTATGGGTTTTTATTGAAATTCAGACCATGTACCGGTCGAACTGGCTGTTCGATTCGGGTTTAACAACTGCTTTCAATAGAAAAAATAAAAATTATTTTTACTTTTTCCTTGTAATGATAAATTTAAAAAATTATTTTACAATATCTTTAATTGTGGTAATAATTTAATAACATTTTATACATATAGAAAAATATTAATGTTATAATTAAGTAATTTATAATTTGGCCATCTCTCTGTGTGTTGAATTCAGTACATATTTCTTTAATTACACATGTTAACAATCATATTTTTGAAATTATTTATATTGCATTAGTCTTTTAATTAAATTGAATTCAATAGATTTATCCAAATTTAACATTCTTATATAACTAAATTTTTAATCATATTAGTTAAATAAAAATAATAATTTTCTAATATAAATCCTCTAAAAAATTATTATTATTGAAATTTAACACTAAATATAGTACTTTTTAATGAGAAATAATAAATTATAATTTTAAAATCTTAAATTATAATTATACTTTTTTCTACAATAATAAAATCCTTATAATTGTACAAGTTGAATACTAGTCGTTTAATATATTAATGGAATTTTATTTTTGGGAATAAAAAATATTATAAGAAAAATCTAGTAAACACTTCGGCTTCGTTTGGACAGGCCATTTTTGTCCTTAAATGAGCAAATTGTTTTTGCAAGAATTCCATTTTCCAAACTTGGTTCTGGTGGGCACATAAAAAAATGTTTGGACAAAACATGTTTTGTTGAACTCTGTGCAATCTACAACTTGCCAAAATTACAATGGCTGCCCCTTAATTATCATTCCCGCAAGTCTGTTTCCCTTAAATTTCACAATCTTTTGCATTCTCAACGCACAATTTTGTGTATTGAGTGTTTTTTTGTTCTACTCCTTCCTCTGTCTGTTCAGTTTGTGTTTTCCACCTTTTGATTTCTTTCCGCCTTTGCTACTTCTGGAATTTTCTTTGTCAACATCGCCTTTTGGAGGAAAGTCTCCTCCATAACCACTACCAGTGTCATTACCACTATCTTCTTCTCTTATTGTTGGTTCTTCGTCTCCCTACGTTTGTTGTTCTTTCCTTTTTTGTGTGCATGTGTGTGGAAGTTGTTCTAGATCGACTGATGTATTTATTAAGGACATTCTCCCCCCCTCTCTCTCTCTCTCTCTCTCTCTCTCTCTTTCTCTCTCTCTCTCTCCCACAATCACCTGTCATGGTGACACGTTAAAGGCCTATACCATATTTCTATAGCTATCGCACAAATTCGATCGCGTAAGTTTCAAAATCTTCTAAATTGTTTCGAAAGTCCTCAAATTGTTTCTCAAGTTTTTCACTAGTCGGTGATGGCAGAGCCCCTATTTCACCTTCAATTCTGGTGGTCATTGGAGATGACTTAGCAATAGAAGAGCAGCAACAACTAAGAATATCTCTGAGCTATAAAGGTGAAGCTACAGCGTATTCATGAGGGATGGAGTTGAGAACAAGTGAGTGATGAGAGAAGAAGGGGTTGGGGTTTAAGGCTAAGGAGCGAAAAGAGGAGAGAGAGATTGACGACTTGAAGAGGTCGTTTCGAAACACGCCTTCATGTTGTCCTCCAATGCTCAGTTTAGTAGCATTATTGTTATTGTTTTGCTATTACTACTTTTTTTGCCTATGCACAAATCAAATCATTTGCTGCAATTACGTCTACAAGAGTGTGTATTTCAGGAGTAAATTACAAAAATTTGGAGTATAATAATTTGCCATTACTTTTTATAATAATGATATTTACAATGAAAGTTACTTCTAAAATGCGATTATAACTTTTACCCGTAATACCTTCTATCATATAAACGTCAAATAGCGAAAATATACATTTATTTATCCATGGAGTCTCATATGGTTTCCCATTTCCCTATTTAGATACAAATTGCTGCTGATGTGGGTACAAAAATGCAATATGGCAAATAAAAGTCAATACACATGTTTTGCTTACAATCTGTAAACACTAAAAATGAAGCGGAGCCATGTTTATTCAAATCAAGCATTTGCATAGTGTTGCACAGTTAGGCTATCCGCTAAAGGGACAAACATACTTTCCCAAGAATGTCGTGAGTATGACACAACCCACAAATTATATAATTTCAACCTATAATTTGTCTTAAACTCATTTTTTTCTTGCAAAAATATGTAAAGTGAAAATTTTCCTTAACTTTTTTGGACATACAATATAATTTTATTAGTGTTTAACATGTTATTATTTACAATGAATATGACTTTCATGCTTTTGTTGTGAATAAGTAATTCAACTACACGCTTACAATTACATGCATTTCGACATAAATGCATGTTTAAAGACATTAATAAATGTTATCAATTTAGAACAATGCTACAAATTCCCTCGATAATAAACAACTTTTATAATTAATTTCAATCCCTTCCTTCCTAATAACAATTCCCAATTTTGAAGCAAGCAATTACCGAATCATCCTCGATCCCTTCAATGGAGGAATTCATGTCTTGGATTGTGATGCATACAACACTGGTATAACAATCAAAATATACACTGTCTTAAATATCGTTTACATTAGCAGATACATGATCGCACTAGTAACACATTTCATAAGAAGTGAATGGTACACAATATTACCCTTAACCATTCCAGCCAGTACATATGACAACTCAATAAAAAAGTTATTGCGTGCTCGTTCGTACCCCAAACTTACACAAGATTTTGCGAGTTCTGTCACGTGTACCTCGCTATGTCATCTCTTACACAATTCCATTCTACAACTGCCGGTTGGGAGGCATCAAACTCTTGGCTAGAATGACAATTCAATAAAAAAGTTATTGCGTGCCCGTTCGTGCCCCGAACTTACACAAGATGTCGCGAGTTCTGTCACATGTACCCTGTTATGTCATCTCTTACATGATTCCATTTTGCAATTGCCGGTTGGGAGGCATTGTACTCTTGGCAAGCCATATTTTCCTCTAATACCTTGTTATCGTCCAAAATCATTTCCTTATCGCTCCAAGAAATACTCATCATTAGGAATTTGCTTTCTAATGAAATTATGAACGGGACAACAAGCAATCACAAAAGACGTTTGTCGAGTAATCATGTAATTAGCCATCGGTCATTTTAGAATGGGAAATCTTTTTTAAGCACCCCAAATGTTCGTTCAATAACATTTCTGAGGGATGAGTGACAGTGGTTAAATAACTCCTTCTATCCTCTTGGACCCCTTCCTCGATCACGAACTCTTGAAGATAGTATCGTTATCCATGGTAAGGAGAAAGAAAGCTAGGCATGTTCCTGTATACTGAGTTAACGAGGTAATACTTCTCTACAATAGTAGGAGTTATGAACGTAACCAAATGCAATCTACCGTATCTCTCAGTTACGTAGATACAATCCTAAGCATAGTAATCAAATTTCACCTAGATGTGGCATTGGGAAGTTGGAATCCTCTCTTGTACAAGTGTCCAACAACACTCTCGCATCATTAGCACTACTCTCTCAACCTAAACGAATATATACAAATCTCATGTCATAATTGCAGACAGTGAGTACATTTTAAGAAATGAATGAATGCCGATTTCGAAATGCCTCCCTTTTAACAGTTGTTCCATTTATTGCTCTCACACAATCCTACTTAAGCAGAAGAGCAGAAATATTATTGACAAATATCATTCCAACAACATGTGTATGAGTAACAAATGTTGTCAAAACTTGAATTTTTACCTTAAACCACAGGAAGTATTTTGGATTATATAATATTTTAAAATGGGCAATATGTTGGTTTCTTGATTGGATAACAATTGTACTAAACACAACGATTGCTCTTGTTGCACAGTGAATATTACGATTAATTGTTTCCGTGGAATGCTGAAACCTTTCCGCCAATGGCCGTTGTCGTCAATTGTGACTAGCCAAAACTAAAAACATGCACATTGCTTTTTCTATGGATACTTGGGATTGGGGATTCTCTCTCATATACCCACATTCTCTTAATATTTGATAAAATCTCATAAATGTGGGCACATCCATTCTAAAACTATCAAATAGTCTCGTATGGTAATCTTTAATAAGTTCAGGGACCCACTACCTTCTCATTAATGCTAAAGTCCGGCATGGTATTCAATTAAGTCATCCACTCTCATAATCTTCCACAAGTTTCATTGCGATTAACAAATCTATCAACTCCTCCTCACTATTACTATCGATGTTTGCTGAAGATGCATTCTGCGTACCTGCTAAGGCCTGGCTAGCAAGAAAGATTACGGCTAGATGAGGGGGCTAGACATTTTGTATTGCTTTTTCCTAACTGACATTCACACCATAACGTAAGTAATAAAAGTTTATCACCAAATTACAGAGGGTCAAGAGATTTGGTATTGAATTTTCTTTCTCAATCACCAAATTTATTAAAATAAAAATTCAAATGTAATACTTTTAATGTGTGAATCGTGACACTATAGAGATTATTATATCAATTTTTATTTCATATGGGTGGAACAAATACTATATTGTTTTTACCGAGTATGATTCGGGTTTAGATAGGCAAATAACATGCTACCCATCACTATACGAGTCGAAGAATGGATGGTGGTATACCTACGGATAAGATCTGAATAGCGTGAGTAGAAATTGTTGCCTCTCTCTTGAGGAATATGAATAACATATTCACCACATTAATAGACTTACTGAACTGATTGCATATACCGTTGCTACGATATGCAAATGTTATTGCATGGGAATTAGAATTGGATCTAGTATTCTTTTATCTAATTTTGTTGAGTATATGGACAAACATATAATAGTTTCTCATCGGGCCTACAGTAACAAAATTTTTCATATTCAAAATGTATAATGTCGGTGCACCTCCTACCCTTACATCACCGACAATGCATTCCCTCATGTTTAACAATTACGTTAATATGGTCCACAAAATTACCTTTATCTATGCTCAAATGCACTCATAAATTGATTCATTTTGTTTTTTTCTCATTATTCATTCTGCCCATTTTAGACGGGGTCATGATCCTTTGGCCAGTTGCTGCAGTTTTCACATGCAAACATGTCTCATCCATTCACATTTTTCATATTTATCACATGACAGGGTCCTACTAGTTGAACGATCGGATTTATTCACTCAAAATTCACGCATAAGCAATTAATTTCAATGTAAACCGTATTTCAATTAGATTGGCTAGTTGCAAGAAGGATTGGGCCTAGGCAGCCACGTGTGTGAAAGTAGATGGGCAACTTTTCTAATCTTTATCTATCTTCATTACAATAATTATGAACATGATTATGCCAAGGCCAAGTTCACACGCATACAGTAACTGCAAGATATAGTCCCTATCTCAAACAAATAATTTCCTTTTATAGGGGCCAATAATTTTGCTCGTAATAGGTACAGTAGCTTTTAACAAATAAAGGGACGCGTGTATTGTTGTCTTACTCCCAGAATGCATCTAACTAAAAGGATTACCAAATAAAATGATTTTCCAATTATATTTTCTGCATATTCTTGGTCGCATCATTTGAAGCCCTGATTATTGAGTGAAATTGTACGATGGAAATGGTTACATAAGCATGAATAATTTCACTAATTTTAGCCCAGCGTGGTTACAAAAGCATGTGGAAATACAAATGAGAACAAAGTTGTGCCAAACTTTCAAACGTGGATGTAGTTCTAGCTAGTATAGTATGTAGGGACAGAAAAAAATAACAAAAAAGTTGGACAAGCAGCGGTAATCTACAAATGACAACATTGCAGTGTCGAAATCTCATTGATGTCCTCTATCCAATGCATTGTTAAGCAAAATATTTTTTAGAACACAATTTAACAACATGATTTTCCAATGAGCTTGGCTCAATGGAGTATTAGCTAGTTGCGAAATCTTGTTTTAACAGCAAAAAGCTTGTGCTATGGTCTTTTGATTTCCAATTTATTGGTCTTTGGGTTAAACTTTATACCCCAGCTATTTAAGACTTTGTCACTTAATGCTGAACCAAAATAAGATTAATTTCAATTGAAAATACAACACGATAACTGATAAAGACAAGCTTTAAATCTCAAAATCTATGAATTGTGTCAAAATTCAAATTAGACTTAGATAAAAGGGACAATAACTTGCTCTTCATAATCTTCACCATTGAACAGGGAAAGTTCCCCAATGAAACAGCAAATATGCAACTCTGATAATACATTAACACAGTACTATTTCACATTATCACTCTAACATTGTGTTTCATAAGGCATGGCATAAGCGTAGTTAGCTTCATAGACAACGTGCAGAAAATGTTCAATAAGGAACAATAATGAACTCTATAAGCTCCTAAAGTGGAGCCAGCTCCTTATTGTCAATAAGCGCAAATTCCTATAATCAGACAAGAACTAGTAAAAAGAAGCTTCACTAAGAATGGGTTACTAAAGGGTTGAAGTGCATAATTTATCAACTTAAAAGGGATAAGACATTGCAGGCATTACAGAGCTGAGGGTTGTTTTTCAGGATGGTGATTCAAGAAAGGAAGCTATGATTGAAGGAACACACTACTATTTTCTCAACATAAATAAACTACTTCTCTCAAAAGATTCTTCTCAAAATCCCTAGGAGCATGTACAAATGTATATCAAGTTAGGGACTGACAAAAGGAAGATACTTCAAAATTGGGGCGGGGCAGCAAAAATAACTGTACAACAAACAACGAATGACAACCAAGACAGGTGGGTAGAAACAGAACTACAAGGGATAAAGATTAGTGTTGGAAAAGATTTGCCAAAAATGTTAGAGCTTTTAAGGGATAGATGTTCATAAATGTGCAAGGAATTCATTAAGATCAGCAAGTGTTCTATGCACTTACACAAGTGAAAAGAATGAAGTGTTTGAAGCACATATTTAGATGTGCCTCCTCCTTAGGACTCACAATCTTCTGAAAATGAGAGTGATAGATATGTGCATATACACGGAACATAAGCTTGAATATGTCTTTACAACATCCTTGAAGTCGGGAGGAATTTTTTTAAGGAAAAAAAAAAGAAAAGAAAAAATCTACATGATAGTCAAGATACCTTAGCATACTTATGGCATCTAATTTTCTAAAGATATCATGTCCATGAGCAATATTCATGCTTCAATACTACAAAAGAACCAGAACAACACCCAAAAAAAAAAAAAAATTCTAAGATTGGAGAATCTTCAAGAGAGAGAGAGAACATATTTATTTGACTCTCACAAGTTGAAAGATAAAAATTTATAAAGTTTATATGACATGTTAAAAGTAAATTAATGGTGTGCTAAATCATGTGCTCCAATTTAATTATTTTTAATCCTTTTTTTGGGCAAAGAAAACAAAGCATGTTGAACAATTAAGGTATTGAACTAACGAATAAGATAATCCATAAGAATCTTTTCCCTCATTAAGAAAGTGGGATTAATTAGAAAATAAATAGTAAACAACCATGTATAAACATGTTACAGAATAAAATAACATAATCAAATGATATATCATATTGTCATATAGGTTACTAGAGTTCAAACCTACAACATTCAATGTCAACAAGAAAGAGTAGACAATGGCTAAAACAAAATATTCACCACAATAGGTTAAGAACAGAAAATCACATACGGGAAATATCTCCAAGTGAGCTAGCCAAGTAGACAATTTCTTTTTCCCAAGCCGAACAGTTTTGACCACTTGATCACAGTGCACTAGAGGATTCTTTCTCAACAAAACATTGGCAATATCTTCTACTTCTAAATTCCTATTTGATTCCAATATATTCTTCAGCTTCGTATGATTTCTCAAGAAATTGACAAAATCTTTTCCTCTAAAATATTTGACACGCGTTTCATGTAATACAGCCCAACTAGATTCTAAATCCTTGTGGTCTCATACTTTTTCTACAAATAACTGAAATAAATCCCACTTTGCATCTTGCTTCTACAATTGGAAAAAATGAACCAAACTGTCAAATATCAACGACAATTTAGGGGTCTAAGAACTAAAGAAAATGACACTGATAACAATAAATGATGAAAATCCAAGGTCTGAGACAACTGCAATTCCTCAAGTAGCCGAATGCGAATATGAAGCCAAAGATGAGACTAAAACTTCATCCATGAGGCATTCAAAGTTTGATCATTTGTAAGGCATGGGAAGGCCTATGACTAGGTCAAGAACTAAGAGAATGAATGATGTTTTAGCAACACTTATAGCTAAAGTATTTGAAGCTCAAGACACTAAGACAGCAAGGACTTCTAGTTATGAGTTATCAAGTGTCATTCTATTTAGTTTTGTAAATGATGGATCAAGTATTGCCACTACTTGATCATGAGCTACATTGGAAGCTTTCAAATTCATAGCCATGATATTTAAAGAAACTTCCAAATCCAATGCAAGCTTGGACGAAATTAGGCTTGGCCATATACAACACAAGTTTGGCCCGCTCAACTCCATTCAACTTTGGATTAGTTTTAGGCAACTTTATTTGTTATTTCCTTTTCTTAGATTAGGAGTCTTTCTTTTAAGTTATTGTTTCTTTAGTTAGTTTCCTAAAAAGCTAATCTAACTAGGGAATGGCTTTCTTAATTCTTAAACATTGTAATCTATAAATAGAGGCTATTCAGCCCCAAGAAAATACAAACTTGATTCAATACAAACTTGAGAGTTTTTTAGCTTTTCTTTGAGTTCTAGTTTAGAACTTGCTTTGAGTTTTTGAGGATAGCCTCTTAGGTTCATGTTTAAGCTATCTTGTTGAGTCTCTTTCCCTCAACAATTTGAGCGTGTTTCTTGGTTCCAAGGAAACAGTCCAACTCACATCCGAGAGCTGGAACTGATCATTCGGGTGTCAAGTAGACAAAAGCAAGGTCCTTCTTCAATCTTGGAGTTGGTGTCTTGCTAAAGGAAGATCAATTCAACCTAAAGGATGATACTAGGACTAACACTTTGACATTCATAATTACAAAGTAGAAAAATGTAAGTAGAAATTGATCCAAAAAAATGAATGGAACCATGTAATTTCTTATCTAAAATTGCCATACAAAAGTATGTGACATATCAAAAGTGAACATCCAAGTGAAGCAATCAAATTCTCACTGAATATACATTCAACAATGTACTGTATAAGTTCTAAATGTAAGTGATTAGTAATAGGTACATGGATCAATCAATGAAATAAAAAATCCACAATTCTAAGTCACAATCAATATACACAATGGCACCAGTTCAAAGTTGAATAGTACATAACCTATATGATGCCAACTTCTCCAAAGTTAAACGATGCACATAACAAATAGCTCTACCATTGAGTTCTAATGGGAAAATTGAACTCATTGGAGAAGTACTAAATGGAGATTAGTATTCCGTACATGGGGTTTTTACTAAACCCCATAAGACAATTACTCAATATAGAAGAGTTAATGAAATTCAGGATACAATATTGCAAATATTAAAGTTAGCACAACTTAAATTATTCAATTTAGAATTAATGAAAGTAGTCACTCGAGGGAATTAATCAAATCCAAGCACATATGGGATTCCATTTGCTTGAATATGACCCTCGACACCAGGTCACGAAAGAATTATGACTTTGATATACTTAGTTAAGTCGATGATGTTCATCGAGTTTAACGGCTGTATGCACTCAGAAACGGAGACAACATCCTCCACATGTTGTTCCATGTATCCCTTCATCACTAAGTAAATTTCCAAAGCCCTATCTACTGTCTCACCTTTGCTTTTCTTACTAAAACAACCATTGCTGCCTATAGGCGTGTTGAATGTTCTCTTCTCCACTGGTCTCGAACATGTTACTACTTCTTGCATACGAACACCATCTGTACATCTATGCTCAATGGGCTTCAATTCACCTTTTGGTGAAGAGGTTTTACTTAGAAAATGAGCTTTCACGGTCCGTTTCTCCGCTAAGATTTGAGGGTGTTGGTTTGGATCCATTGAGAAGTCCCATGTGGCTGAAATCGTTATGAAGAATTTTGTTAACTCTTCATAATGCAGCACTCCTCAGAGACGAAATCTTGCATACTCCTTATTTTTCTGTAACACAACACATTAGTAGGAAAAAATGTAAATCGAGTCAAACAAGGCGTTAGGAGAAGTAGACATAGGTTAAATTAGATAAAGACTATGTATGAAATTACTTACGGCAATCCAAGTATGCCATTAGTGTTCGGAGACGATGATTGCTCCACTCTGGGGTCCCAACTAATCCCCTTGTGATGTTCATAAATGTCACGATATAGATGCCATAGGACTCACATCTAATTGTACTTTTCACGGAGATAAGTTTCACTGTAATGCTTGCCAACACGTTAATGCAACTCTATTGCTATAGCCTCGTATTGCTGCTTGGTGGAGTTACTAGTGGTCATACCATTGCTATCTTTCATATCGACCATAATATTAATAAAATGGCATAACTCGTGAGGGTGGCATCACATCCTTACTAGCTGCCATTTGCTGGGAAAAAATACATGTCTAATGGTAACAACAAGAAAGCAATAACAAATGAATTCGATTCTATTTAGAGTAGTGAATAGATACAGCATGGTTTATCAGTCCATACCACATAAAAGATGAAATAAGAAGACGGATTAAGGAACATTATCTCAATGTAATTTTTTCGGCACAAGTCAAAGTCGTTGGAGTCAGTGATGAAATATGCTGGACTTAATTAGGGTGATAAATGTTTGACACAGGAACAACAATTTACAAGAAGCAATGTTGAACGGTATTAGAGCACATTATGTATTTTCACTAACGTGTCATAATGTGCATATATTCAATGTACAGTTACAGTTCAAAGGTGATTCCTCACTCATTAACCAAATCAGCAACTGTAAACATCAATGCGGGGGCACTGATTTATGTGCTAGATGTTCACAGATCAAAATTATGTATGTCTGCGAGTATATTGGGAAAGTGAATGTGACATAAATTATGGTGCACCACACAATGACAGAGGCCTGTAGAAGACAATAAATGGGATGTAAATATAAAAGATAGTTTGTGATAGAACATAAAAGATATTAGTTATTTGGTCAAAACAGATTGTATTTGAAAACACCTTTCTTCAAATTGCAACTTAAAATTCATTCAAATTGTAATATACCATTGCTTACTAATAAATTGGGTAACCTCTCGTGTGTTTTTTATTTGTAAAATATTCTTAACTAAAAATTTCCTAATTGCTAAGAAAAAAAATGATAAGGCAGAAAGTATCCTGAAAATTAATCGTAGCAAGACTCATTTTAAATTCCAAATCGAACAATCTTTTTGCAAACCACAAAAACAAAGAGAAAAACATGAAAGTAGAGCATAAGATAATAGTTATTTCATTTCGCACTGTGACGTGACTCAAATTCTCTATGTAAAAATCATATATTATAAAAGGACTGGTTTGTTACAAAAAAAAAATGATACGTAGCAATGTATTCGTCATCCATAAAGGAACATGCATTCATGAAATGAAATCATCATTAGTGACATAAGAAGCCTTTGAGTTCTCAAATCCTAATGTAAGATTCCTAGGGCACACAAGATGTTACTCAAGGTATATCTATAGACCACCAAAAGAAAGATGAGTGCCTTCAGTAGATTTTCATCTTTTAGAATAATGATTCTAACTTTTGAGAGACATGACAAAGTCCACACAAATAGACCGAGAAAAAGAATAAAAAGACAAAAAAAACCAAAGTTGATTATGATGCAAGCATTGTCATTGTGGAAAAGTAAAACAATTCAATCAAATTATTACTCTTAAGATTCCCTTGCTTGGCAAGCTTTAAGACTGTCTTTCCTAACAAAGTAGAAAGCTCATCAATCACATAAGAAAAGAACCTTGACTAAGAATATCTCAATTCATCAGCCACACTAAGTTGGTTTACAAACCAATTCCTGAATGTAATACCGGATCAGAGTGAAAAAAAAAATAATCATAATTGGAGAGCAGTTGTTGAAGAGAAGTAGCCATATGAGCGGACAAAGCAACATGAACAGTACAAAAGGAAGATATATTCTCAGCTATCATTGAGATGGGTGATGGCTGTTATTCTTAGTTGGTAATAAGACATATTCTTCTTTTTTCTCTCCTTTGGTGGCAAATATACAGAGTAACTAAGAAAGAACTAGAAAAGACACAAGCACAGCTTTTTACACTTCTATTTTAGACATAATACATGCAAAACCAACACGAAAACAAGCCAAAACCTAACTCCTTAGGAAATACTAAATTTAGAATGTAGAAAGCAAATCTAAAAGGATGCTTCAATATCTTTAGAAAACATATTTCAAAAGAACATTGATGTAATTAGTGTAGTGTGCAGTTTTGATCAAACCACCCATTGCTATTTTGCCCAACAAGCAATGCCTTCCAACACTTGCTATGAATAAAACAAAACCAATAATGCAATGATTTTCAATTGAAGGGAAAATAAAAACACACAGTTAGCACCACATCCTATTAAACCAGTACATAACTACATAATCACCTGAGCAAAACAATTGCTTATTTTGACATATAGAATTCAGAAACATTACACACTCTCAGTTTACCAAAAAAAGACTCTTGCTTGAGGCACAACTCTCTAAACATCTAACCAACAAACTTAATTCAGCATATATTAGTTTCAGCATTGGAATTTTGGGATGGGATAATTTCAACATTAAACAAAATTCGTATTGAATAAACTTATTTCGGTATTGGAATTTATCCCATCCCAAAATTCAGAAATTAGAGTTAATAAACATCAATGTTGAATATGACATATTTGAAAGAAATATGTTCAAAACTTGGTAATATGGAATAAAATTTCACCACAACTTTTATGGAAGCACAAAGTACGCAACATGACAATATTGAAAAATGGTACAAAAGCATAAACAATTCAACGACTTATTTGACATAGACAATGGAAAAAACCTGCATTTTCCATCACTAGGGACTATTTACAGGCTAACTATGACATCAACTGTGTGATTTATATAACATTAGTGTTCCTACAGTATGCATTCATCTTTCTCCCTAGAATTTCACTAACTAATTCAAACAAAACCAGGGAATTACATTTGCCTTGGGACTCCTCCCTTCCTAGTGGAGCCCAACACTTTTCCTTTTCCACATTAACATGTTTCAATTTCTTACATTTTTTTTTCCTTTCTTCCTAATAACAATTGTTTTTCCAAAAAAACACCATTTGAACTCCAGATTTTGTGAAAGTTTTGTGAAATGACGTGTGTTCTATGTCATTGCTATGAAAAATGCAATTACAACAAGAAATGCAAAAAAAAAAAAAGAAAAGAAAAGAAAAAATTTTTAGTAACCACAAAACAACCGAAAGATGAATACAAATTGAATAAACGGATGGTAGATCCTAACAATAGAGCAACAAAACCCTATAAACTACTGAATTTGTGGGTTGGCAGAATGTAACTCTAACAACACTCGCCGGAGAGAAGTCTTAAAATTCGCCAACCCAATTACAAGTTGTGAGGATGAAGAAGTCGAATTATCTGACCAGCTGATCTTATGACCAAAACTGGGGGACTTAATTGGAAGGCATGTGCGTGAAGAAGGCATGTGCGTGAAGACAGACGGGGTGCACCCAGGGGATGAAAAACTTGTCCAAACTCATGTCTGCAAATAGTACTTCTATCCTTGGAGTGGTGGGAAATTGAATTATGGGTTGTTGAGACGTTGAATGATTCAAGTGTAATGTGAATTTGTAGAGTAATGAAAAGAATTGATTTACTAATTGGGAATAAGGGTGTGGAATGGATGTAAAAGAGGCTGAAAGGCAGAAAAGCAGAAACACAATATAAATTTCATATGACTTTTTAGAATTTATTGTTTGGATTTTTGGACGTTATTTTCTTTCAGACAGATAGGCACTTTTTCCCGAATTTTGGAATAAAAAATAGAGTCCAAATAATAACTTGTTCACAAAAAAACCTACTTTTTCTATATACACCAGAGTCCAAACAAAGCCGAAGCTTCCCATCTTAAGCTACTACGTATGAAGGCATCCCGCGATATGTCCTTTATCAAAAAAACAACTCCGTTTTAATTGCGAAATACCATCCGGTCAGACACAAGTCAAAACCCTAGCAACTATCCTCGGAGTTTCCGTTGGCTCTCTTATATATGAAACCCTCTTCTGCGCTCACTAATTCACGTCACTCGTCCTCTCAAACACAGGACGACATTTAACCATTGAAAGACAAAGGAGCAAGTAAGGAGCAATGCCGCTTGGAGAGAGGCCTGGAGATGAGAGAAGCGAATCCAGATACTGTGGAGTTGAGACTGATTTCAGCGATGACATGCCTCAACTTCTCTCCTTTAACATCCATGGCGGATTTGATTTCGTGGTCGCCCCATTGGTTAGTATTTCATTTTGTCTCATTCTATGTATCAATTCATGGGATTTCTAATAATTGATTTTGGCGTTTTTGATATTTTCTCGTGTGATTTGTTGACTTTTGTCTGGGTTTTGAATTTTCTGCTATTTTGCAATGATTATTACTAGGTACATTTCATAGGTTTTTGAAACTTTAGATTTAAGGTGATTGACTGGTGCTTTTTTGGATTTGAATACGCTGATTAATGGTGACCAATTTGCATATGACAATGTCGGTTTTTCACTTTATGTATTTTGCTGAGATCATCAGTAAATCATTTTCTATTGCTTGGACGAATAATTGGGCTTATGATGTTCAAGCGCCATACGTACTGTAGTATACTTGATCATGGTTGTTAAACTCACACTCGAACGTTTTTACAATTTTACGAGTCAAAACCAAGTGTAGCAATGTACAGTGGTCAAATAGGATCATTTTCTTCTCGGGACCTTTTGCTTTTTTTCATCATGTGGGAGTTAGAATTAATTCCAGTTTATATACTTCTATCTATGTGGGGAGGAAAGAAACGTCTGTACTCAGCTACAAAATTTATTTTGTACACGGCGGGGGTTCCGTTTTTCTCTTAATAGCAGTTTTGGGTATCGCTTTATCTGGTTCCAATGAACCAACATTAAATTTTGAAACGTCTAAAATCTTAAATGGGGTGAAATCTTACGATTTCACTTTCCGAAACTTAGAATCTTACGATTTTGCGATCCGATTGCTCCAAAAGAAGATGAATGACTTGGTTTTTGAGATGTACAATTTGAAGTTGAATGATAGAAGAGTTCGAAGTTTTGAAGAAAGCTTTGATCTAGCATCTGATGATGAGTGGATAACTGAGAACCTTAATGATGATGATGACCCAATTGAAATTAATCCTTTGCATGTTCTTAATAGTGCAGGTGCTCCTAGTGAAGACAATTTGGCTTTAGATACTAGTAGCAGTGGTGCAACACTTAATTAACCTATAGATCTTTCTAGGTGTGATTGATAATATTTTCTAAATAAAATTTGTGTACTTTTATAAGTTTAAACAGGTCTATAATTTATAAATTTAAGATATATTATATATAATATATATATAATTATATGTAATATATTTATTAAATTATTTTTCATAATTGGTAGAATCTTACGATTTTACTATTCGATTTTTTGGACCCTCCACCGATTTTATGTAAAAACTCGATTTTAACAACCTTGTACTTGATAGTTATTGGTGGGATCATTAAATTTGATTAGGCATATATACTGTAGACTGCTAAATTGGTATAAATGTGGAATTTCAAAAGCATTTATGCTATTGACCTCTTGGGAAGGGGGGGGGGTGGTGGTGCTCTAATTATGACCTGTGTTTGCTTTGTATCAAAGATTTATGGTTTGGCTCTCAAGTCAATGAGGTTTAGTTATGTTTGTGAGATACTTATCCTTTTGAACAGCTACTAATCGTTTTATTTTCCTGGTGCTTATCTTACTTGTTTTTTGAATAAGTAATGAATGCATTAGAAAGAAAATATTGGTAGCCTTAGTGAATGAGAAAATGAGAGAAATACATTTAACATGGTTTGGACATGTGTGTAGAAGACCCTTAGATGCACCAATATGGCGTTTAGATACTAAAATTATTAACTCAAACTAAAAAGGAAAGGATAAGACCTAAAAAGACTTGGAAAAAACTAGTAAAAAGGACTTGAATTATCTAAATTTAACCAAAAATATATGTTTTAATAGAAAGTCATGGCTAGATATGATCCATATAGTCGACCTCACATAGTGGGATAAAGCCTTAGATGATGATGATGATGTTGTTGTTGTTGTTATCTTGCTTGTTCTTTGGGCAATGTGGTATGCCTTCACAGATATGTAGGTTAATTTGATGATTCATTTTCTTGGTGATTAATTAGCCACTCACATCAATATCAACCCTTGTGGCTGTGTTACCATGTGAATGGTCAGTAAATCACCAACAGCATATTTGTGTGTTTAACTGCTTTCGCATTGAGTATTTTGCAAATCATATTCAGGTTTTCTCAAAGGCAATTGACACTACATTCTAATTCAGATTCATAGGTATGTGGGTTAATTTGTTCATACTTTTTCTCGGTGATAAATTAGCCACTCACATCAATATCAACCCTTGTGGCTGTTTTACTGTGTGTGAATGGTCAGTAAATCACCAACAACATATTCTTGTGTTTAACTGCCTTAACATTGAGAATTTTGCAAATCATATTCAGATTTTCTCAAAGGCGCTTGACACTACATTTGAATTTAGATTTCGATGGCAAATGATGCAAGTTTTTCCTCTTGTTCTATAGTATAAAGAATAAGTTAGGTTCTATTTTATGCCTTGGATAATAAGGGCGAAGCTGGTAAATTCACCAGTCATTTTTCTCTTATGGATGGCCTGGAAACATCTATTGGCATCAGCATCCATGTTAATGAGTTTCATGTGATAGATATTCCAGGTAGCTTGGCTCAGTTGTCGAAATTGGGCTGTGACTTGTGAGGGATGTGATACATAATGTTGAAATTAGTTTCCTTGTGATGCAAGCCCAGGAATTACTCTCCCAAGTTACTGTTGACAGTTATTATAGATTTTAGGACTTTATGGTTACAGATAGGATTCTACCATCAAATCTCTTTGTCCATTCCTTTTCTTTAGGATCATAGTGCCTTTATATTAATTGATTTAGGAGCAAAAATTCTGATTAAAATTATAAAGGGGTAAGACTCCTTTGAGTTGTTAGTGTACCTTTGTATTTTGATACTCCATCCCAAAATTGAACGTACAACTTATTAAGAGTTTTTATATACAACACGCTAAGTGGGTCATTAAGTGTACTTGTGCCTTTACTTTTTACTTGTGGGCCAGATGCAGCCACTATCACACAAAGCATATTATGAGACTCTTATTTGAAATAAAAAATAAAAAATTAAAGAATGAAACTTTAATTTTGGGACAATAAAAAAGTGAACTATGGACTTTAAGGGATGGAGGGAGTAACTTGTTTTGATAATTAAAAACCTTGTTCTATGTTAAGAACCTGCAGTTTGAACTTTAGTTCATGGTTTTCCTTGGTTAACCTTAATGCCTTAAACTTTGATCATGAACCAAAGTTACTTTCCTTCTTTTTGGGCTTTTTTATGAAAAGAAGAAGGCTGGATTGAAACAGGAGCCTGTGTCAAAACCAAGGAGAGTCCATGGCATTGAGGAAGAATTATGAGATGTTAATGAGCGGCTTTCGTAGTTGTCTTGTAGGCTTGATGATATCATGAACCAAGAATATTTGGTAGATCATGTACTCTGTCATGTAGAGGATGTTTTCTCATATGGATCAGGGGTTGATTCATGGGAGAACAAGGCTGTAGATTAGAACAGTTTGCCATTCTTTGATGTTTAGTTAGAAGAAGATGTTGATGTTGATGTTGATGTTGATATTGATAGTGATCTAAGTTTATTTCAACATCTTTAAATAGTCATGAAGAAAAAGCTCTTGACTTGTTTGACAAAGGTGGTTATCAAGTGTTTGACAGAAGTGTGGAGGTTGGTACAAGTTCTCTAGTTAGATAAATTGCGCAAAACTTTATCAGGGCTGAGTTAGATGCATTTTCTTTGAATCGCTCTATGACTTCCTTTTGAAGCACTAGAACATATTCAACAAGATGTTTCTATTTCTACTTCATTAAGCAAATTGAAAGTGTGTTCATGGCAATGGTTTGTGACATAGAAGATGGCCTTCACCTGTTATATGATTATCTTGGAAAGGAGGCAAGAGCATGGAAAGACTGGGAAATTTTTTCGGTAAAGGAAAGTCATTTAGAACTTGGAGAGAAGTTTTCATCAACCCAAGGAGAGGTGATGGTTGAGGACCAAATTATTTGGATGGGTAAAAACCCCAAAATTCGTACCTTGAGTTTTTGTTCATGGGTTTCTTCAATTTTAGGAATTTATGTTTACATTAGGACTGTACCATCAATTTCCTTTGTTAGTTCCTTTATTTAGGATTCTAGTTTTTTGTAGGTTGTCTTTAGTTTAATTGCTTTAGAAGCTAGAAATCTGATCACAGTAGTACAGGGTTAAGACTCCTATAAATAATCTGTCTTTGGATTACTGTTTGGAATTGGGTTAAATGGGCAGCCCAGTGCTTTGGATTAAAACTGTGGATAAAATATTTCCTAAACTTTGTTTTGCTCTTTATCAAATTAAATCTCAAAACACATTCCTAAATCAACCCCCACATTCTTCTCCTTTTCCCCTCCATTCTAATCCATCCTCCCCATCCTCTCCTCACCATTCTTCTTTCTCCCATTCTCCTACCCCCACCTCCTCTCCCCCATTTCTCCTCATCCTCCCTCACTATACCCAGTTCCCTTGCTCCCCTCTGCCCCCGGAATTAGTTTTGGCCTATGGTGAACCAGATCTAGTGATGTCAAGATCTTTTTTTTTAATTTCTTTGGAAGCCAATTTCGTTAAGTTTATTTAATGAAGTTTTAATTAACTAATACGGTTACAATTTTTTTCCCAATTCTAATTAAATTTTAATTAAGTGTAATTAACTTAAAGTAATTTCAATAGTAAAGAAAAATTAAATAAATTATACTTAAATCTAAATTAATTCTAATAGGAAACTACATATAGTATTACCTAAAAATGTGTTCTTGTGCAAAAAGCAATCGAAATAGTTTTTAAGTTCTCAAACCAAAATGTATTTTTAAAGAAATACAATCTAAACACATTTTTTAATCCATGTTCCAAAACATATATCAAATCACATTCTTAAAACACAACTTCAAAATGCAATCCGTATGGATTTGGGTATGCATTTGATTGCTTGTTTTTGATAGTTAAAGATTACATCTAGAACCTGTGGCTTTAAGCCTGTTTCATTGTTTTCCTAAATTCTAGTCTTTGATCTGCATATGTCGGCATCACCTTGTTTGAGTCAAATGTGCTATACCTAAACTTTCTGATAGTGTATGCCTGCCTGCCTACCTACCTACCTGTCTGTATATATTTAGCTATAAAGGATATCTGCATGGGGCTCTTAATCTTCCTATTTTCTTTTCCAATTCTATTTACTTGTGTGTATATATGCATTTAATGGATGATATGAAAAGGACATAATAACACTGTTTAGGGAGCTTGCCATACATGGAGATTAGTGCAACCATAGGAATAGGTTTTAGAATGGGTATACTTATATGTTCTCTTTTCCCTGTTTCCCTCTCTTCATTTTTTTAAAAATTTTTCCTTTTCTAGGAGCACCACAAGCAATAACTGTTTGACTCCTTTCTTTTTGATATATATATGCATATTGATTATTTTGACTGTATATCACAAGGATGGTGATATATGTATATATATGCATATACTAATTATTTTGAATGTACATCACAAGGATGGTGTTATATGCTTATGATCCTTTTCATTAGCTCTGTGTGGTTTAATTGCTTTCATTTTGTCTTAATTCTTGAATACGGATGACCTGTTGGCGATATTAAGATGTGAAAAAGGTAAAAGTAGTTATAGAAGCCTTTTTAATTGTTTTTGGTTTCAATGTCTTTGTATTAGTTTTTTTTTTTTTATTAAATCACTTTCCTATCAGCTTTTTAACTACTGTAGAGACAGTTATACTCTAATAATAATAATAAAAAAGGGCTGATTTAACTAGGAAAGATAGTCTGTTTTAATAGTAGTTTCTGTTAGTTCTCATTTAAAATTTTTGTCATGATGCAGATGGACCCTACTTTCAGACCTAGCTTAATTCCTAATGGCATTGATGGAGCTGGTGTTCTACCGTTTGCTAGTTCAGACCTGGTGTTAAGTCCCTCACAATGGAGTGGTCATGTTGTTGGTATGGATCTTTTTTACAGTGGGCAACTAAGTTACGCAACCATAAGTTCAAATGTGATGTACTTCGTCATTGTAGTTTATAAAACCTGGCTAATTTTATACTGGTAGGCCATCTCAATATTGAAGAAAAAGAATATTAACGGAACTTGGGTTGCATCATTTTAATTTTGAAGACGTCCTATTTATGTTATTTAAAAGAATTTTTACCAGATAGGTACAATAATTTGATATTCTTTTTATCTCCTACTATTCTTTAATGGCTGACGAAAGTTTTGTTATTTAGGGTAGATTGTTTTAAAGCTTTTTCTTTATTAGTGTATTTACTGATTGACATGAGAATATCATATTATTCTCACAAAATATGGTTTCTCAATTCGAGGGGTTGGTTTTAATTTTCCATACAGTGTGGACAAATTTTGGATATTATCAAGTTATTTTCCTTATTTATATTTTTTTGGTTTGGTTTAGGTGTGAAATGGAGGAACCTGTAACAAAATAACATAAATTCTCCAGTCAACCATTAATTGCTAAGTGGATAGCTGATGCATTGTAATTGGTTAAATGCTCTCCAACTGGCTGAATATAATTTTGTAAATCTTGAGTTGTGTAGTGTAACATTGGCAAAATTCCTGTAGACAAACAGAAATTTCCATTTTAGGAAATGTTCAATCTCAGATAACTCGTTTCTTTCAGTTTTTGAATACATTTTCAGATGTGAGAGGCCCTTTTTTTTTGTGTTCATCAAGAAGTCTGAGTTCTTTACTTGTTATTGCTCACAAAGATGTTTGTTTTAGTTTATTTAAATTTCTGATTGTCTTGGTTCTCTTTGGTTGCTTGCTTGTTTTATAATCTTTATGTCAAAACTTTTAGATTAGACTTTCATGTCTCATTTAGGCAAGATTAGCACTTGGATTGACTTGGATTCTGAAGATGAAATTCTTCGGAATGACTCAGAAATAGCTTTGAAGCAGGAAATATCTTGGGCTTCACATCTTTCTTTGCAGGTGTGTAAATAATCTCTAAGTTTTTGGTACTTGACCTACTTATAGAGCTTAAGTATTCTGTCATTGACTATTGTTTTTGGTAGGTGTTTTGTATATTTGAATTCCATGTATGAAATTTCAATTTGAAACTTCTAGCTTTTGTTTCTTCTGGTATATTTTGTTCTAAAGTAAAGATGACGGAACTTTTATTTGTTGCTTGGAAGTCACAGTTTCAGCTCTAGTTTTCTCAATTTCAGATTGCTAAACAGAAATGTTCAAATTGCAAACATGTTTGAGATATAAAGGATTTGTTGAAACTTGCTATCAAGTCCCCTTTTCATCTTCTGTGAAATGTTTTGTTTGGAAATAAATTGGTTATTGCCCTCTTATTATAAATATGTGATCTTTTTTGTGGATTGCCAAACTTGACAACTGAAATTGTGGCTGTGCATTTCTAAATTAGAATATGTCGAGGTCCAACTGACGTGTTCCTCAGCTTGTAAGGCAAGCTGATAGGCATTTTCCGAGTTCATTGGATGCATGATCCCTATCTCATTGCATATAGCAGCCTTCAGACCACCAATATACCTTGCTGTAGGTTGCTGGTTGGATTTTTTCAATCCCACATGAATGGACAAATTATAAATTTCTGTTGTGTATTCCTCAACGGGCATGTTGCCTTGTGACAAACCATGGAATTTCATACAAAGTCATCAAATAATATGCATTCAGAAATTGCTCGTGCAACTTGGCTTCATGGACTCTCAAGTGTGTATTATCTGCTTTTCTTGCCTGGCATGTTGTTCAATCTCATCTACCATCGGAGAGCTATTTCTTTCAACTTCATCTTCACAAACAATACCCTGGTTTCCATTTGAAATAATTCACTGGAATAGATTCCTAATCGAGGAAATCTTCGACATACATCCTTCCATAAAAATCTTTAACTTTGATATGCATTCAACCTGTATATAATTTTAATGCCTTAGCCAATTGTTTTTAAGTCACCCATGTTGGGGTTATTGAATCATGGAACCATATAACGGACTAACATCCTCGTGTTCAAAATCAACCTCTTCTCCACCTTCTGGATGGTGTAAAGGTTCTTAGGCACCTTTTGCAATCCCACATCGTTCTTCTACACAATTGTTACACTATAGTCTGAATTTGTTACAGAAGTTTTTCAATTGCCTATTTCAGTTCATTGATCTGACCTTATTGGTTTGGATTCAGCCTAGGTTATCATCACTAGGCATGCTATTGAAACCTAGATGTTCTGATATCAAAATTGATGGAACAAGGAACAGAAAGAACTGCTGAGACAAGAAAGTACCTCAACCCTTAGTGTAGGGATGGAAAGAAGAGCCTTCTCTGAATTTACTAATAAGTGAAATATTGGAAGATGAATGAAATGAATTGCATAACCTTACATAGATAATGAAGTCTTCTCTCTCTACAACCTTTCTAAACCATTATACTTCCTTAATCGACTAGGATTCTTGCGACATAATACAAGGAAACCAAACAAAACTAATTCAAATAAAAAATCTAATTACTTCAGACTTATCCTAATCCCAATATGATTCCTGCATCTAACTTATTCAAGAAACAGATTATATTGATTAAAATCAATATCTGGACTTCTTCTTTGTCCATGTACCAAGTGGTCATTTTGTTTACAATGAAATATGTACAGAATGGTGTTCACTGTTCATGCAGTGTCCCCATACAATAGTTCAAGACGAGGGATGAAAAATCACTTGTACGATTACCCCTGACAGGATGTTAACTTTACTTCCTTCTTTAAACATATGGCATGTTGTAGACAGGGAAATCTCTGTGCTGCAATATAACTTTTCCTTGCAATGCTTTGTTCATATAACCTGTGTGTTGATGCAAAGAGAGAGTTGGTTGGGTGCCTGTAGATACTGATATTAGCTTTTTACATATTGCCTATTGCTACTAATGAGAATATTTTAAACTGATAGTTTCTATGGCTGCGAATAAATGTCTTAGTATGTTATTCTGTAGGCGTGCCTTCTTCCTTCGCCCAAGAGATCATCCTTTGCCAATTATGCTAGATGTGTGAATCAAATTGTGCAGAATCTAACCAGCATGCAGGTTCAATTCAATTCTGGGTTTGCAGTTGTTAACGTTTTTTCATCTTGTGTATTTTTAGATTATTCTTTTGTTTCGCTTTCTTCTCTTCCTTTATTTTTTATTTGTTTGTTTTGAACTTTTAATTTTTGTCTTAAAGTTGTGGCTTAGGATTCCACTTGAGAAATCTGATGATGATTCTATGAATGGGAACTTTGATCACCTGGTGAGTTATTTGCAACTGTGTAGAAACTGGTTTTATATTTATAGTTCTCTTAGCTTATCTAAAGACAACCAATGATGGTTTATACCTTTCTTTTTATTATTTATGGTATGTTGTGAAGAATTAAAAACAGAACCTCAGAAGAACCTTTTTTTTTAACAAAAATAGAGTTGTTCTAAAGTTCAGGAAATTCTGTTTTTGACTTAATAAATTAATTTTGGCATCATATGGTTCATTTCATGGATTTGACTTCATAAATTAGTGTTAAAAAATCTTCTTTTCATTGCATACATCTGAATTGATTGACATACCTGAAAATTCAGGAGATTCTTTTTGTGACTTAAGAATTTAATTTTGCCATCATACTGTACTAGTCATGAAATTGACTTAAAAAAATTAGTGGTTCAAAACTTCTTCTCTTCATTGCATGCATCAGAATTGATTTACTCATCAGAAAAGGAAAATTTCCAAACATCCAGGACTGAGGATGAAACTAACACTGTGCAATTAATGGTATTTCATTGTAAGGGGTTCATTTGGATTATATATGTGCTCATCTTGCAGTATGAATTGCAGATTGATTCTTGGGAATTATGGAATTCTTTTCGGCTGCTCTGTGAACAGCACAATCAATTATCGGTTGCTCTTGATGTTTTGTGAGTATTCCAAATGACTTAAAACCTTCAACTCCTTTTTCCAGTCAATCTTTAGAAAACTTATTATCTTGATTTATTAGGTCCTCATTACCTTCGGCAAATTCACTTCGACGGTGGTTTGGAGAACCTGTTAGAGCAGCCATAATCAGTTCCAATGTACTCATAGGCACTGTTGCTTTGCATGTCCTATTTATTTATTACTCTATCACCTGGAATGTTCTAAGAAATTTGCATTATTATTTGCAAGTCTTTTTTGACGAATGGACGAGGCTATCCTTGTCTATCAAAGCGTCACCAAAAACTGATGGCAGAATTTTTCAATAATTCAATTCAGGTACCTTCTGTTCTCTCACTTTTAATATCTTGCTATTGACTGGGGCAGTGGGACCTTTCGAATTAGCATATATTGCTGGGATGTGTCATACTTTATATTCCGTATTAGCATATGTGTGTGGTTATATTTATTTACTTTTATTCATTTTTACCCCTAATGATTTTCAGATTGAATAGCACTCTATCCTTTTATTACATCATCAATTGCTGACCTGCAGTTCCCTCTATACCCCTATGTTGATGATTATTTTTCACATAGATTATAGTGTGGTGTCTTTCGTGCTATGAACAAAAATTCTACTCGTGGAATTGGATTCTCTTATTCCTCCCTCAGCTCTCATCCTTTCACCTGTCCAGCATTTCTTTCTCCCCCTATATACTTGATTTTCATAAGTGAAATCTTTTATGATATCTGCATAATGTGCTGATATTTTGGGGTACACAATTTGTGGGATTCTTTGCTCTCTTCTTTTTAATGTTATTTTCCTCTGGAAAACTTGATGCAGGTAGTGATCTCTGGGGAACAAGTACAAAATCTTGATGGTAGAAGTCTGGATTCAAGGGTCAATAAATCTGATGAAAACAATGAGGTATCTCTTAGGCTATGGTTGACAAGTTGATTAAGCTGTTAAACTTAATTAACTAAGTAGTTAATGAATTAAGTATGTTTGAAAAGTGAAAGTTAAATGTCCTAATGGATTGAATGATTTGAAATAGTTGTTTAATCAATTAAGCCTGTTTGATAACTAGAATTTGAATTTCTTAATATATTAAGTGAGTCTGAAAGGTTAGTAGAAATGTTGGCTCAAAAATAAGTGATAAGACTTTCATTTATCACTACATTGAATTGTCCATTGTCCATAGTTTTTCCCCCTTTATTTCTATCATTTCCTTTATTAAATGATTTTAATATTGTAAATATCTTTATGTACTAAATTTTTTGTAAAATAAATTCTATAATCCTATAAATATATAAAAAGATATTTATATGACTTTTTAATTTTCTTAAGTTTTATTTATTCATATCTTGGTGTTTTGATTCTGTATTAACAATTTTTTTTGAGAAAATGATAATGCTATTATTTTTTAATTCAAAACCTCCTTAAAATATCTGCACAATTATTATTTATTTTATTATTGACGACACAAAAAAATATATTAAAAAAAATATATTTTAGTATATAAATTTAGAGAAATAATAAATGTTAGTATCATTATAATTTCATATGTCTAATTTCAAATGTGATTTTTTAACATTAGTTCAGTTTCAGTAATTTAATAAGTTTAGATTCAAACTTCAGATTTCAGACTTCAAATTCCAGATTTTAGGTCAATTTTTATCAACCGAAGTAACTTAATGAGTTCAGACTTCAGTTTTTAGATTTCAGATGTATCAAACAGACAGTTGTCTATTTAGTGAAAAGTGGAAATACTTTTCAGACCTCAGTTTTATCGTTGGTTCTCTTCATTCACCATTTATGATTGAGCAAGAAGGTTGCAAAATTAATTTACTTTTTCATGTAATGCTTGCAATTAGCAAAACTTGTGTTACTATTATATATGTTCCATTGTTATTGATTTTTTGACTCCTGTGCACATTGCTTTTAATGTACTGTTTTCTTCATAGTCAGGTGGTAACCAACATCCTTTACGGTCATATTTGGACTATGTTGCTTATCTGTATCAAAGGATGGATCCTCTTCCAGAGCAAGAACGCTTTGAAGTAACCCTCTTGCCCTCCAAAGCATATAGGTGCTAAATTTGTCTTTATTAGCATGCATTGTTTGACTATTCCTCTTTTACCAGCTTGGATACAGGGATTACTTACAATCACCTTTGCAAGTGAGTATGTGTATATGTACTATATAAATTGGGTTTGCATCCTGATTTGTTAATATTCTTAACAAACAAATTGCAAATTTTCTCCACTGATTGCAGCCTCTGATGGATAATCTGGAGGCCCAAACATATGAAACATTTGAGAAGGACACAGTAAAATACATGCAGGTACATTTCTTAGTCAAGAAATTCCAGAAATAACCTTGGGGCCTTATGATTTGGGCTTTTCTTGAAATTTGTCGATTAAATTTTCATAGAATAGTATGTGTCGGAAGGAACTTAAGAAACATAAAGGTTGTTGCTTGGTTCCTTATTATTTTTGAATTCATGCTTGTGACTAAATCATTTATGGATTTAGGGGACTTTCTAGTGTTGGAAAAGATGAGGGTCCATGCAAAGCTTATAAGCTGCAATTCTTTTCCTTTTGGTAATTTTGAAGCTTTGGAGTTGAAACTATATTGCGGAAAGTTGTACTTCTTTCATATATCTCAATGGTTTATATACAAAATACAATGTCCTAAATATGGTAACTAGATCAATTATAATCCCCTATATATGACAACTATATGAATCACCTATATACAATGTCCTAAATATGGTAACTAGATCAATTATAATCCCCTATATATGACAACTATATGAATCACCTATATATGACAACTATATCAATTATACCACTATATATATATTCCTAATTTACACAAGATACACAACAAATTAGGAAGTTATTGATAGTTATTGATCATGATTATTGCTAACTCTCCCCCTCAAGTTGGGGCATAGATTTCACTCATGCCCAACTTGGATAATGTTGAGTAGAATGATCCACTACTGACAGCATGAGTCATAATATCAGCCAACTGATCTGAACTTTTGGTGTAGGGAACTTCTATGGCACCGGAATCCAGATTATCTTTGATGTAGTTTCAGTCTAACTCAACATGCTTAGTATGATCATGTTGTACTGGATTATTAGCAATCTCAATAGCAGCCTTATTATCACAATACAGCACCATAGGCTTTTTTGGACCAAACCCAAGCTCAGTTAAGAGAATTTTCAGCCAAGAAAGTTCTGTGATTCCATGATGCATGGCCTGATACTCTGCTTCTGCACTAGATATTGAAACCACATTCTGTTTTTTACTCCAAGTCACCAAATTGCCTCCAAAAAAGGTTAGATATCTAGAAGTAGATTTTCTATCCATTTCTACTACTAGCAAAATCAGAATTTGTATATCCCACAATATCCAGATGTTCGTGTTTGGAGAGTAGAATTCCTTTACCTGGAGCTGATTTTAAATATGCTAGAATCCGATTAACAGCGTTCATGTGTTGATCACTAGGATTGTGCATGAACTGACTTATGACATGGACTGCATATGCTATATCCGGCCTTGTATGAGTCAAGTAGATTAACTTACCAACTATCCTTTGATATCTAGCTTTGTTTGTTGGGATTTGATCTGGAGAAATCGATAGCCCATGATTCACCTCAATTGGAGTATCTATTGGCTCACATGCAGAATAACCAGTTTCAGTTAGGAGATCCAAAGTATACTTTCTTTGGGAAAGAAACAATCCTTGCTTAGACCCGGATACTTCAATACCCAAGAACTATTTCAGGAGCCCCAAATCCTTTATCTCGAATTCTTTAGCAAGATAACCTCGAAGGTTCTCAATCTCATCTACGTTATTACCTGTTACAATCATATCATCAACATAGACAAGAAGCAAGGTAATACTATTATGATCATGTTTATAGAACAAAGTATGATCTGCCAAAGCTTGTTTGAACCCATACTCCTTCATTGCATGACTCAATCTCCCAAACCATGCCCTGGGAGATTGTTTTAGTCCATACAATGCCTTTTTTAATTTGCATACTTTACCTTCTTCCATTGCAAACCCTGGAGGCGGATCCATAAACACTTCCTCTGTTAGGTCACCGTGAAGAAAGGCGTTCTTTACATCAAATTGTCGTAGAGGCCAGTCTAAATTAACGGCAAGTGACAATATGACGCGAACAGTATTCATCTTAGCAACTGGTGCAAAGGTCTCCTGATAATCAATACCATAAGTTAGAGTATAACCTTTTGCTACCAATCTAGCCTTGTACCTCTCAATCGTCTCATCTGACTTGTAATTGACAGTAAATACCCATTTCCATCCCACAGTCTTCTTTCCCATAGGTAACTCGACCATCTCCCAAGTAGAATTCTTTTGGAGTGCCCACATTTCATTTTCCATAGCATCCTTCCACTTAGGATCTTCAAGAGCTTCCTGAAAATGACTAGGAATAGAGATGGATGACAATTGAGGAGCAAATGTCAAGTTGGCTTTCGACAAATGGTGATAGGATATGAAATTTGAGATAGGATAAGTAACATTGGAAGTCTTTGAGAAAACAAGTCTATTAGGTACTTTTCTTTCGCGAAGAGGATATTTCCTATTCCTATCAATACTAGAATTATGATCAGAAATTTGAAGAGATTCAGGAGAATAGGCACATACCTCATTGTCAACCTCATTGTCAATCCTAGAAGAGTCCTCCGATGGCATGGTAGGATCATCAAGAGATGTATTAGGTTCAAGAGACTCCTTTTTTCAAGAATATTTTTTTTCAAACTAAGTTGGCCTCTCAACTACTGATTCCCCATTTGTGTTAACAGTTTTTGTATCTGAGCTACCAGTTTCTTTACCTGAATTAACAGTTTCTGTAACATTTTCTGTTCCTGAATTAACAGTTTCGGTACCTAAAATCTATATCTTCTTCTCTCCTAACCACAATTGTTCCTCTTCCTTACTCTCACTCTCCCCTTGAAGAGGAACCATGGATATATTTTGAGAAAAATAGGACTCATTTTCACAAAACTAAACATCCATAGAAACATAATAAGTGTTTGTAGGAGGATGAAAACATTTGTAGCCTTTTCGTGAATTAGAGTAGCCAAGAAAAACACATTTAATAGCACGAGGATCAAGTTTATCTCGATGAAGATGATGAACATGAACATAGCATACACAACCAAAAACCTTAGGACAAATATTAAGGGCAGAGGGAATGGAGTGAAATCTAGATAACATTCTTAACGGAGTTTGAAAATGAAGAATTCTTGCTGGCATTCGATTAATAAGAAAAACAGAGGTCATAACGGCTTCAACCCAGAAACATTTTGGAACCTGCATAGTAAAACACAAGGCTCGAGCCACTTCAAGGATATGGTGATTCTTACGTTCTGCTATGCCATTTTGTTGGGTTGTATAAACACAAGTTTTCTGGTGAAGGATGCCATGCTGTGTCATAAATTTAGCAAGAGTGTAATTTACAAACTCACGACCATTGTCAGAGTGAAAAACCTTTATTTTTGTGTTAAATTGAGTGAGAATCATATAATAAAATTGAGGAATATTGTGGGAAACATCGCTCTTAGATTTCATCAAATAGACCCAACTAACCCGAGAACAATCATCAATGAAAGACACATAATATTTATGACTTGAAGGAGGAGTAGAGAAAGGACCCCATACATTAGTAAAAACACAAGAGAAAGGAATAGTACTTTTATTAAACTGACCTTAAAAGGAACACGATGATGTTTTGCATAAATGCATTGTTCACATCTTAGACTAGAAGCAGAAATGTTGGAAAACGACTTAGGAAACAAACGTTCTAAATAAGAGAAAGATGGATGTCCTAGTCGACAATGCCAAAGAATAATTTTCTTTTTATTTGAAGTCACTCTCTCAGCTTGGAAGCCACGAGTAAGAGGTGGTATGCCTCGGTGGTCCTCAAAGTAGTACAAACCATCTCTCTCCTTACCAATGCCAATCGTCATATTCGTGAGATTGTTCTGAAAAACACAATGAGTAATATAAAAGGTTACATGACAATCAAGATCTCTTGTTATTTTGCTAATCGAGATGAGATTATTTGAAAGAGTGGGTGCAAGCAAGATAGAGGACATAGAAAATGTCGGAGATAGAGACACATTTCCTGCCCCTGTGATTGGCATAAAGTTGCCATCAGCAACCTGTACACACTTAATTAATGGAGGTGTTAGAGAAGCAACAATAGACAAGTTACTGGTCATATGATCAGTAGCTCCTGAATCAATAACCCAAGCATTTGAACAAGTAGAAGTAGAATTGATGGACAGACCAAAATTACCTTCTTTAGGAGATACCCGAGTTACATTAGAGGCAGAAGGTGATGCAGTAGTAGTGTGGGCCAAGGTTGTTAAACTCGAGTTTTTACGTAAAATCGGTAGAGGGTCCACAAAATCGGATCGTAAAATCGGATCGTAAAATCGTAAGAGTTTACAAATTATGAAAAATAGTATAATAAATATATTATATATAATATATGTTAAATTTATAAATTACAAACTTGTTCAAACTTATAAAAAATACACAAATTTCAAAAAAAAATTATCAAACACACATAAAAACTAATAATAATCATAATTCATTAACAACCATGCATAACAAAGCATAAGTCCTTAATCATCGAAATTTAAGCTAATGGCAATGAAGAGGATCCGTGAAAGGCAGAGTGAGGAGGAAGTTGATGATGCTTTTGGCGGGGGATGAGAACATGAAATACCTGGAGAAAATGAGGGAAATGAAGGAATGAAGGAAGAAAAGGGGAAGAAGGAGAATGAGAAGATATTTCGGCCGATTGGCAGAGATGGAGAGTTGCGGGCGGTGGGGACTGGGGAGGTAGAGCTGCGGTGGAGAGATATTGAAGAATACAGGAAAAAGCCCTAAGTAAAATAGAATTCAAAAGTTCAGTCAAAACGCTGTTTGTTTTGCGTTTTTATAGAAACAGATCGCTGGCCGATTTTATGATTATAAATGTCAAACTCGCGAGTTTATCCGATTTTACTTATTTAAGTTTTTACCTATAAACTGAATCGGACACTTGGTTTTGGATCGTAAAATCGTAAAAACGTACTAGTAAAATCGAGAGTTTAACAACATTGGTGTGGGCAGATTTCTTGTTTTTTCTCTCAGCTTACTTGAGTTTATACCATTATGGATAGCCATGCTTTTTCCAACAAACATCAACAGTATGTGTATTTTTATGGCAGTGAGTACAATACCGAGTTTGAGAAATTGTGGAATCGCCAAGAGCCGAAACAGGAGTACCTTTATGGATAACTAGAGCTGAAGTCTCAGAGTGTATGGCTGCTCCCATAGTCACTTGTCGTTGTGCTTCTCGACGAACCACAGAATAGGTTTCTTCTAATGTAGGTAAAGGAGAAGTAGATAGAACACGGCTACTAACCTGATCCAGATTCTGGTCAAGTCTAGCAAGAAAGATATAGACCCTATCCTCAGCAAGACAGTTTCTATACTTCTCAATATCAGCAGCACAAGTCATATCGTTTGGTCGTCAATAATCAAGCTCTATAAAAACCGAGTTTAACTCATTATAGTAGTCTGCCAAAGGCCGACCTCCTTGACATAATTGGAAAGACTTCTTCATTAGTTCATAGACTTGAGAAGAGTCAGAAACATCAAGGTAACTGCTTTTTACAGCATCCCAAACTTCCTTTGCTGTTCCACATTGCACAAAGTGTGACACCAGATTATCATTCATTGAAGTTACGAGCCAAGTTTTTACCTGTGCATCTTCAGCCTTCCATTCATCATAGCCTGGATCACTTTCTGAGAGTGCAGCCTTTCTGCCTGTGATATAGCCCATGTTTCTCCTTCCGGCAATATGCATCTCCAAAATTTTAGACCAAACACGATAGTTAGAGCCATCCAATTTAATATGGATGGATGAGGGAGAATCATGAATGGTCATGGTGGACATGTTCTTGCTATTAGAAGAATCAGCCTCAGTTTTGGTAGACATAACAGAGGTATGGCTGGTGGTGCAGGGATTAAGGGAACGGGAACTCTGTTTTGGAAGAATAGAACGGCTAGGAATTTTTTTTTAACCTAGGCTTTGATACCAAGTTGAAAGTATATTGCGGAAAGTTGTACTTCTTTCATATATCTCAATGGTATATATACAAAATACAATGTCCTAAATATGGTAACTAGATCAATCATAATCCCCATATGTGACAACTATATCAATTATACAACTATTTATATATCTATATCTCTCTCTCTCTCTCTCTCTCTCTATATATATATATATATATACCTATATATGACAATTATACAGCTATATATATATATTCCTAATTTACACAAGATACACAACAAATTAGGAAGTTATTGATAGTTATTGATCATGATTCTTGCTAACTGGCTGCCATAATGGAATTCCTAGTGTTATGGCTTCGCATTATTGCTGAGACATTGTCTTGGTTTGGTCTATCTACACTTTGTTTCTCACATTTGTTTACAAGTGAATCTTTCCCACAAGTTATTTGTAATAGGTATACTTTTCTGAAAAAGAATTTTGGACATTCACTGTGCATTTGCTTGTACACGCCATCTGTGGTGCAGCTTGGATGACTCTTATAAATGCTATTTTTAAATTTTAGCTCAACCTTGGCAGAATTTATATTTGCTCAAGCTTGACTTGATTTTTTAGAAATGGAGCAACACAACTTGAATAGGCTTGAAATAACTGATTCTCAGCAGAATGTTTTGCTTAAGTCAGTGTTTTGGAGTTTGAAATAGTGGAAAATATTTCCACCCATGAAATTTCTACAGTTATATTTCAGACGTAATTTCCCTCCAGAAACTTAAGTAAAAAAAATAAGCAAGATGATGTCTGAATAAAATAACTTTGCAATGTTCAATTGATGACTCTTTTCCACATTGGTGGGTGGTGGCACTTCTGATGACAGTTGCATCATAGGCCTCAGTTTTGACATTGGTTTCAATAGGGAGGAAAAGAAATAGTAGGTGCTTGGGGGCTGAGTGAAAGAGAAGCTGAGGTGAGAGGAATAGATGGACTGGAAGCATTGAGAGGGAGAATAGGAATATAAGACACAAATGGGGTGAGAGGACACGTACCATGTGTTGAGATGAGAGAAAGTGTGGAGGCTGCTGGAGTGTGAAGTGGAGGAGAGGAACATATTCAAGTTGGGTGGAAATGGAATTTCTGGGGTTTCTTTTCTGGGCATAATGTTGTCTTAGCTATGTGCATAAATGCCATATGTTGAAAACACAAGGCACCTATATAAGCCCGACTATTGAAATGCAGTTTTTTATTAATTAGATGAACTTTGACTTCAGAAAAAAATCATGGGGTAGCTAGCTTGTCCCCTTAGTCTTTGTTTGTTGTGAGGCCTTTTATCATAAGACTGATGTCATTTGATGATCTTCTTGTTTCATTATAGAGGTTCTGTAATGTTTCACTTTCGTTTAAATGGGGCAGCTTGAGAAGACAAGATTCAAAGTGGGTGTTACGTTATTGGTTTAGTATGATGTACTCAACTATTTGGATTATTTGTTGATCTTGGTTCAAAATGATATTTTATTGTCTTGCAGTACCAAAGAGCAGTTTCTAAAGCCTTGCTTGAAAGGATTCCAGATGAGGAAGCATCTACTATCACTGCTGTAAGTCTTTAAAAATCATTTCTTCTCCTTCCCCCTTCCCCTTCTACCTTCTCATTATGTATATGCATTACATATGTGTGAGCTGATAATAATATGACAATTCTAAAACTCTCCTCAAGCTAGCACATGCATATAATATGAGCTTGTTACAAATAAAAATCATCCTAAAAATACTCAAGGACTTGGTGAACAAGTATACTAACTGCTTTCCATGTTTAGCATATGTAGTGCAAAACACTGTCATCCTAAAACTACTCAAGGACTTGGTGAACACGTATATTAAGTGCTTTCCATGTTTAGCATATGAAGTGCGAATGGTTTTGCGTGTTGTCTTTTTATGAACAATGATGGAACACGAACTGGAAAAAGCTATAGACAGAGAAGGAACAAGAAAAATGAGCTGGAAAAGCGGGGAGCCATCTCTAAATCTAAATCCACATTAAAGCAAAGTCAAACTACTACCATTTCTTATTGAACATCTATTTTATATATGAGAGTCAGTTCACTTTTAGTTTCCTTTACCAAATATAATTCTAATATAGAAGTAACTAAAAAGACAAAAGGGCCTGTTGGTAAGGTAAATTAATGCTTGGAGGTTTGATAGCTAATTGGGGATGTTTGATAACAATTTATGCACAACATTTTAGGAGGACCTGAAACGATACATTAGATTTTCAGTGCAGAGTCCTAGCTTAATTATGAATGCTGAATGCATGTAGTGATATTCGTTTTTAAATTTATTCTGTAGGACAATATTGCCAATCTATTTACATGTTTGCTCCTCCTCTTGTAATTACTTTCCTTCATATTTACTCTTTATCTGCACTATTGTCTTTGTCCAGTGGTTTCATGTTGCCAATAATGTTACCCAATTTATTAATTTTGTAGTTTACATTAAATTTTTCATATCCTACAATTTGAGTCATTAATCACTTTGATCAACATATTTATCAAACAGTATTTGATTGATTCAATATTAACTTATTAAGATTCAGACATTAAAAATTGAATTTTTTTCTGCATTCAGACTTGAGCAGCTTCACTGTTTAAGCATTTAGCTTTCAGATTTCATAATTTAGTTTTATCAAACAGGCCCTTGAACTAATATCTAAACTTCCTAATTTTTATATTCCTCCTTATTTTTAATTTCTAGCGTCAAACAAAGTGACGATCTATCTTGACGAATTTTGTTTTTCATGGACAACTGAATTAGAGGCCACATGAAGAGTTGATTAATTAACACAGAACTTATATCCACTGGCTGTGATTTCCAAATCCAAGACCAATAGATGTTTCAGCCATAGCTTAGCCCTATATCCAGATTCTTTACCAGAACTTGAAACCATATACTGTTTGTTGCACTTCCAAGAGATGAGATTTCCACCAACAATAACTCAATGTCCAGTTGTAGATCTTCTATCATGGAGATATCCTACCCAATTATCTCTCAAAACTGGATGCATAATGGCCGCCTCTTGTCCTTTTTATAGGCCAAGAGTTGGTCTGTCTAATCCTTGCAAGAATTGAATCCTAAAGATATCTTATGATTGGTTGGATTAGATATCCTATAAGAATCCAACCTTTAATCCTAATCATAAACTAATTCTAAATGAAAAGTTTGGCCTTAATACAATTTGGAAATCTTCTAGGAAGACTCCTAAAAATTCGGCCACAACTAGTTGGATTAAACTAGAAAACCTATTACAAGCTGAATAAGGGTTAAACTCTAGTTTAAATTCGTCCCTAAGCATTCTAAGGGGACTAATTTCGGCCATAAGCCTTCTTTGGGCTTCAAATTATCAAATGTAAATAATTAAGGACTTATTTGCAAGGCCCATTGGTAATTACATTTAAAATATTAATGATCTTGGGCTTATAATCACCAATGTTGGACTTTTCTTTAAGTTGAGCTTGTTGAATGAGCCCATTAAGAGCCTTTTAAGTCTTTTAGCTCTAGCCCTTGTCATTGGCCCATGAGCTTCTATAAGTAGATCTCTGAGCACGTTTTTTATTCCTTGATCTCTGTCACCCACCCTTGTGAACTGGTGTCAACATGGGTGCAGCATGGCCAACTGACAAGTCTGCATAATGTAGCATAAAATGATTACAAGCATTATGACTATGAGGAATCTTAACAGTCTCACCAATTTGAGTATGTATTTCAGCACAAAAGGTACAAACTGTAGCAAAAAAATTGAGAATTGTTTTTCATCAACAAATTGAGTATGTATTTCAGCTCAAAAGTTACAAACTATAGCAAAAAAATTGAGAATTGTTTTTCATAATATAGAGAGCAATTGAGTCCCGAAGACCCATAATCTTTTCCAACCACCTTTCTCTTCTTCAAATCACAATAGGTAGTGGGAAAGATAAGCTTGAAACATTTAAGAGGTTGATAACTTGCTAACTGACATGAGATTAAATTGAAAATGTGAAACATAGAGGACAGACGCCAAGAATGAAGAGGCACTAAGATTGATAGTCCCCACACCATTAACGAGTATTATGAGATCCATCTGCTTGAGTGACATGAAGTGATAAAGATGACAATCCAGATTGGAGAAAATACTGGAATTGCCAAATATATGGTTGGTAGCTTCAGAGTCTATACCCTTGGAATATGATGGAGTGAACTAGGGGACAACCATGCAGCAGATTTACCTTGTTGAGCCAAAGATAATGGTGGAAGAGGCATTGGATAGAGAATTTTTTGAGTGAAGCAAACAAGACCACTTAATGGACTCACAATCTTCATAACTGCTGCCAAAATTGTGCAAATGTATATCCTCATTAGCAGTACTAGTTATCAATGATGAACAATGCTCATGAATTGTGTTGATGAATAGCAACCTATTAAACAGTATCATTGTGAACAGTGCTTTATGGAAATGACATTAGTGTTAATATTTTCCATGCTCAGATGCCATGTGAACAATAAGAATATGCAAATAGATGACAGAAGGCAAGGCAGAGAGTGACAGAGAGAGAGAGAGAGAGAGGAGGATGAGGAAAGCCGCATAGATTGTTTTTTCTTATTCCTCGACTCTTAAGACATTGTACAAAATATTAGAAGATAATGGACTAATGACCCAAATGCCCCTAATAATATAACACTTTTTAATAGTTTCCAAATATCCTCTGTTAATCAAGCTATAATGGGCTTCTCATTTCTGAGAACTATTACCTTATCCTCATCTTGCAGGTATTAATGGTTGTGGGTGCTGGCCGGGGACCTCTTGTTCGAGCTTCATTGCAGGTCTGTGCTTGTTGCTTTATGGAAATATGATGGCTAATAAAATTCATAATTGGTTGCTATTATTTGTTGATAGGCAGCTGAAGAGACAGGGCGGAAGATGAAAGTTTATGCTGTAGAAAAAAATCCAAATGCAGTTGTTACCCTTCATGTAAGATCTATAATGTTTACATGCATTTCCATTGTACTTGACATGGTCAAATTACATATCACAGTTTCACTTACTTGAATAATTGATTTTGTGACAAGATGCAATGCTTAGCACTAGGTCTCTTTTCTTGTACTCCTTTATTTTTGGAATGAGGAAGTTATAGGAGGAATATGGATCAGATAGCAATATAGCAACCAACTTCACATTTTAAAAGAATGATACAACTAATGATTTTTCTAATGGGGAAGATTTGGAAAATAAGCACGAACTGGTGAATATAGTCAGCGTTTGATATTCCTGAAACTTTCAATTAAATCAGGGCATTCCCTGAAAAGATATTAAAGACATATTTTGTTGGTATATACAATAGCCATTTGACATGCTATAACTTTCAAATTATCACGGAATGTTTCATGAAAAGTCAATATGGGAATCTAATTCATCAATTTCATTTTCCTTGAGCTTAATATACATAATAATTTTCCTTTTGGACTGATATTTCTTATTAAGTATAAACGGTGGAATATTTACTGTGTGCTTTCTTGTCAAATGATCCACTTCATGTAATTGCTACTATGTGCTTTCTTGTACAAATTTATACGTTCTTGAAGAATTATATTCTTTTCTACTTGCTTTATGATCAAGTCTTTATACCACAGCCTGCTTTAAACTTTCACAAATTTATTTAACAGAGTTTGGTCAAGCTAGAGGGCTGGGAAAATGTTGTTACTATAGTTTCTTCTGACATGCGTTGTTGGAATGCACCTGAGAAAGCTGACATTCTGGTATGGAGATTTTTTTATTTGTTTTGAATTTGAAGTAAGAGGTTATGAGCTAACCTAAGATTGTAAAATGGCATCTTTATCTTGATTTTTCTCTGTTAATTAGGTTAGTGAACTGCTAGGTTCATTTGGCGACAATGAGCTATCACCAGAGTGTCTTGATGGAGCACAAAGATTTTTAAAGCCTGATGGAATCTCAATTCCTTCCTCGTATGTAACCACTTTTCTATGCCATGGATGTCACAGTTTGTCAATTTTAGCCAAGATGTTCTTCTGGTTAACTTTCTATATTGCATTTTGATATGTATCAAACTTGTCAATCTTGTGGAGTGTTGAGCATCAACTGCTACTATCCATTGGTGCAACTGCTATGGCACTATTGATTTTTTAAGGTTGAGATAGGGGACAACATGTCCTTGAAAGTAAGAAATTGGTAGATGATTGTTAAGAGCAAACTTATCTGCAGCTAATGTAGTAACTTGAATGAAACATGGGTCTGCATCAATAGAACAATTCCCACTCCTTTCCACCTGTCTCACAAAAAGAAACACCAAGAAAGCTGAGGGTATGGATGTGGGAATGTGATTCGCTTCTCCCTTTTTTTTTCCCAGAAGGTGGGGGGAGTTTGTAGTTGTGATGGTGAATGTTTTGCATTCTTAAGTACCCGGTGAAATTTAATCTCCAAATGGGTAATATGCATTTTTTCCCCACCATTTGCAGGTACACAAGCTTTATCCAACCAATGACGACAGCAAAGCTATATAATGATGTACATCCTTTCATTCCTATAATCGACTTTGTCAAAACCTTTCTATACTTCATTCTAATTTATCATGTTTCATTGACTCATCTTTCTTTCTTCCATTTTTTCTTGGGGGTCACAGGTGAAGTCACACAAAGATCTGTTACACTTTGAAACTGCTTATGTTGTTAAACTGCATCGTGTATCAAGGCTTGCTCCTTCCCAACCTGTGAGTTGATTGTTGTTGAAACACTTGGCAATCATATGTTGGAAATAGGTTTTGTTTCTAATATCACCAAGGGATGTTACAGATTAATAATTTTTCAAGTATGTAGTGACTCCAATGATGGCTGGACTGACAAAAGTTCTCAAACTCAGCTAGTTATGTCTGAAATGTGGGCCTATAGAGTGGCTTTCTAATTGTACCCTAATAACAATATGATCTAGAGAGAAATCTCTAGAAGGTTTTAGGAACTAGCTACTGAAAATTCTTTCTACTGATTCTACCCTCTAAACAGACTCAGCATCGTAGTAATGGTGCTTACATGCTCCTGCATAAGCCATAGCAAAACTTTTCATGTGCATATCCAAAACCTAACACATTTGTAGAAAAGCTTCTTCTCTTTAGCTCCCTGGTAGGACTCTGTGGAACTCCCAAATTTCTTATCCAACTGATCTTACTAGTAACAAAATGATCTTTCAAGAAGTAAAAGGAATAGGTTAGTCCTGGACTTCTTCCCTGGCCTGGTCTGAAGATTTCATGGGTCAGCAGGTGGTCGAGACATAATGGGTGGGGCACCACTAACCAAGCCTAGTTCTCACCGATTGGCGCGGGTGCTTAGTTGTGTCCCTGATGGTAAATAATTGAATGAACAGAGCTTGAAAACTGAAACATACGTGACACAGAAAATTGTTGGACAAATATGGCCATAGCACCTTTAATCATCATTTCGTATACTATTAGACATTCTAAGGTGGCTTTTTCAGGCTTTTATCATGCATATGACCTGAATGTACTGAAATGATGGGATTTATTTATTTTTGGGTGCTAGGTTTTTACATTTACTCATCCTGACTATTCAACTAATAAAAGAAATGATCGTTATAAGAAGCTTCAGTTTGAGATACCCAGCGACACTGGATCTGCTATCGTTCATGGTATGTAATTAAAGCTATATTCGACTTTTACATTTAAAATGGCTCTGTGAAATTAAATTTAATCATGCATCACCCTTTTTGAGATTATAGTGCTGGAAATTGTATGAGTTGTGTTATTCCACAATTTAACATGTATTGGGAATTCTTTTCATGACATGTATTTAATGAAGGTAAAGTTCTAGTTAATGGCTTGCTAGGATCCAAATTTCATAAAGAGAGCTTGGTAGGATCCAAATTATTGTTTAGGGCATGAAAGTGTACATTTTGCTTACCAAATGGTACATTTGTGCAAAAGATTTTACATTCATCCAAACAAATTAATAATTTATTAAGTTCTCTGCCTTCTTTCTGAATTTTGTATCCTAGAATATGTTTTTAAACATATACTTTCCACAAGTAAAAGGCATTTTTATCTCCTGACTTATATACTGCTATTGATAGGATTTGCTGGCTACTTTGATGCAACACTTTATAAAGACATACACCTTGGTATTGAACCATCAACAGCAACACCTAATATGTTTAGCTGGTATGATAGTCTGGTTTTCGTGCTTACAGATTTATTTGTATTTTGCCTGTCATGTTATAAATAATGTGCGTCTCTTTGCAAATCTCTCTCTCTCTCTCTCTCTCCTGCTTGACACAGCCAACAAACAAGCCTATGAACACGTCTGTGTGTGTATGTATCAATGTCTATTTGTGTCCAAATGTTTGTGTAACCTGTGAAAAAGGAGGCTATCGCAAATTTTGCTTCCTATATTTCTCCTTATGTTCATACATTATTGAATAGAAACCATTCTTATTCATCTTTCCTGATAGCTTTACATGGAATTTATCAGCTGGTTTGAGCTCTTTTTTCTATATAGAAAGACTTGACTGGCCTCTGAGAAATTTCTGATGTATGCATTTGGCGAGTCCACTCTGAAGTTTGAAGCACTGCTTCAAGTCTGGCTTTCTTCAAGTTTAAGGACTTCAGCATGCATGTATTTTAGGGTTTCCGAAAACAGAAGAATCACCAATCCACTTTTCATTTTCCTCTTATTTTTCTTGCTTTTTCCTTCAACTAATTTATACTACAAGCTGCTTCAAAGGCAATCCCTTTGAAACACCAATGGCTCCCTGTCCCTGCGTTTCCCGAAACTTCCACCTGAAGCCACCACTAAACAGCTACCAGGAGCATTCACTACTCGAATAAAGAAAAGCCCAACTTCCACTATTTGTGCTCTCCTCTCTTTTGGTGAACTCTACTGCATCCCTATCCTGCAAAAGTGTCCCCACCTTGCTTACTCCTTGCCAAAACTTCCTTCAACGCTCTACCTGTACCTCCCTCTGTTGTTTGTATACCCATCTACTTGTCATACCACTAAAATTTCAGCCCACTCCAGCTCCCCCACAAAGTACAACCCATCCCTTTCCCTGCTTCTCAGCTGCTTCCTATCCCATGTATCAGCACATGAATTAGAGGAATTTAAAGTTGTCATTACTGAATGCTTTGTTGCTTTTTATGGAAATGAAGAGTGAATTTTTCTCAAAAATACACATGCTGAGTGTATTTCAGTTTGCTAAAAATGCTGAAATAAAAGATGCAAATCATTTTTTCCCCTTTTATTTGTGCACGACTTATAGCACACAAATGTAATTTATCCATTACTCCATCTGTATTTCTTTTTCAGAACGTTAGATACGTTTTCATCCCACATGAAGCAAACATAAAATTCTTTTTCAAAATATTAGATAAGTTTTCATTCCACATGAAGCAAACATAAAAATGAGCTATGCACCCTTCTGCTAAAATAATAGAAATCAGACCTCTTAGGTTTTGCTTCACTGACATTTATATTTCCACAAATTATATTACATGTTTACAATAATGGAAATTACGTACAGAAGTTTTTAATTGTTGGAATCTCATTTTGATTGCATTTTTCTTTGAACTTTTACTATCAGGTTTCCTATTTTTTTCCCATTGAGAACTCCAGTGTGCATACAACCGGGTGTTCCTTTAGAAGTTCATCTATGGCGTTGTTGTGGTTCTACAAAGGTATGTCAGTCATATTTCTTGTTTTCTTAGTATTTATATGGAATAGGTTTAGCAACTTTCAGGATCTTTTGAATGAAAGAGGAAGCTCTATGGTTGAGATATTATATATTGATGTTATCACTGGTTTTTCTGATACAGGTTTGGTATGAATGGTGTGTGACTTCTCCCGTCTCTTCTCCTGTACACAATACTAATGGCCGCTCGTACTGGGTTGGCCTTTAGGTCCTAAATTGTTAAATCTTGTGGATTCACCAATTGCTAATATGTAGCATGAAGATAACGAGTGTGATCTCTGTTCTGTTCACTATGATCCAAGGATGTGGGGATCAGCTTCTTGTTAACGATGTATCTAATGATTCTAGTTTTGTGCAAAAGGTGTACTATAAGTTTTGGAGATCTAGAAGAGACTAGTCATTTAATGATTCTAGTTTTGTGCAAAAGGTAAACTATCATTTTGGAGCAGTGGAAGAGATTAGCCATAAATTAGTGAGAAACTAGGCCTGATCCATAGCTGTATTTTAGTCTATTGTACCCAAATCTGGTATAGAATGGTTGTAACTTTTGTAGGGTTTTGTTTTTGAAGTCACATGGGCAAATGAACCTTTTTCTTTTATTTTTTAAAAGGACTTCTTTAATTTAGAACATTTTAAAAGCTGACTTTTGCGCTATTGCCTTTTTTTTTTTTTTTTTTCTTCCAATAACGTCAGGTACATTAAGTGGCCAATTAGCAAAAAGTACAAAGCTAAAAAGGCTAATAAAGTTTCGTGGTGTTAGATGATACTTAACTCACGAAAACAAGCACCTCCTAAGGAGGAAAAAGCTCGCGTAGGAAAACAACACAAAATACTCGCCTAAGGTGGGACGAAACAATCAGCTTTAAGAGCTTACAAAAGCGATAGTTAGTCTAACTAGAGTTGATCAAATTACAACTTACGAACGAAGACGCCAACTTATGAACGAAAACGCTGTCTCGACAGTGCAATGCAAACCGTATTGAATGAAAGAAACTGAACGCTCGCAGGGTCGTTAACTCTTTTTGTTTATTATTTGTAGTGCTCCTTGTAGACGTTTGAATAACTGGGCAGCTAAAACTATTACCATCTTGATAGAGTCGATAATCGAAGTTGTAGCAAAACACACGTTAAAAAAAAGAAAAAAAGAGGTGGGCGTCGCACACAGTGTCGCACTTTCAATCTTTCACACCTTGTGGGCGATTGAGGCGCGCGTTGTGTGTCCCAGGTTCCAAAAAACCCCACACCTTCACTAGGTGTGAAAAAACCCCACATCAGTGGATGTGGCATTTCATACTTGCGCTATTGCCTATTGAATGGCTAAATTTGACTATGTAAATCAATTGCGCAAATCGCTGAAGGGCTGCCTTGGTGACAATGTTCTGAGTCCTTTTAGTTTTAGTAATAGACATCCCCATAGCAATTGGTGGTAGCATTGATGGTGGATGCGCAGGGGATGTAGCTAGTGATGATGAACCTGTACTGCTGGATCTCCCGCTCCACTGCTGTGCAGGGGATTCCCCATATAACTTTCAAGAGGGTTTGTGAATTATTTTTTATGCAAACATGTTCAAACTGGGATTTGTTTGAAAAATTTTGTATTGGAATTTATGAAAAGTTTGGTGGAAATTTTTTTATAAGAAAAAATATTTTGAAGGGAGAATAATATGTGCATTAGTGAAGATTTTTGAAAATTATATGAGAAAAATTTTGAAAGGAATTTTAAGTTTTAAATTTAAATTCTAAAATGAGATAAAAAAATATAACTTTTTAGTGATTAATCATAGTAACTTTTTACAATAACTGATATGATAAATATAAAAAGATAAAATTTATTCACTATTTTTTTAAAAAAATAAAAAATAATAAATGATGATTTTATATTTTTATATTTGCTACATCAGTCATTAAGAAAAGTCACTATGAAAAATTATTATAAATATCATTACTTGTTAGACAAAGTAGAAATTTTTTACTCAATTAAGCAAATCTTACTGAGTAAACCATCAAGAATTTTGCCTTCATGTGCGTAATTGCATACGAAACAAGACCACATACATCGTCAATTAAAAGAAAGTATGGCCGCTTCATTTGACTAATAAAGAAAGCATGTTTGAAAATTTATTTTGGGTAAATATATGGGCGGATCTATTCAAGGTCTAGTGACCCCTCCATGTGTCAAAATTTTTATTTATAGTAGTATTAAAAATTAAATTTAGAGGGCTTCATTTTATATTCTAAAAATTTGCCCTTGCACTTGTTTAGAAAATAAAAAAAAATCTATTTATATATACAATTTTTAAGAAAACTTATTTGAATTTTAGTTACACAATTCTAAAAATTAAAAAAATATTTGATAAGAAAAAAATATTTTCAAGAAAACTTTTGGCTTTCAAACAAAAACTCCCTTTTTAAAACAATATAGATTGTCGAGCTTCCTTCTTTTCTTCTCTTTTTTTGTTGTTCTTTTTTCTCTCCTTTGTTCTGTTTTTTTTCTCATTTTTCCCCTCCTTGGCCGGACCAATTGCGTCCGTCTTCTTTTTCTCTTTTGTCCTTTCTTTTCCTTCTTTTTTTCCTCAGTGGCAGACACCTTTCTCACTTTCTTCAACTTCTTCACCACTGTAACTGCGTCCATCTCTCAAATCACCGTTAGCTTTTGATCCTTTAGATCAACAACACTGGAATTAACATTTTTTTTGCTTAAAGATATGTCTTTATCTCTTTTTGTCTTTTCCAATTTTTTAGAATCTTCTTTATTTGTGCTTGGTTGTGGGTGTATGTTTATGATAATAGTTAAGGAATAATTGTTGTTGATTTTTAGCGAATTATTGAGTATGAATCACGAAATTTCCTTGTCTCTTTGTTCTAATTATTTTTAGTAAAAATTATATTGTGAAATTTTAATAGGATGCAAAAGAATTTGGAATTTTATTTTAAGAAGCCTAGTGCACCTAAACGTCTTCGATCGGAACCCTTTTCGGATGATTTCAGAAAAGAATTGTCTAATGAAAAGAAACATAAAAGGGCTCCCTCAACGCCCTCACATAGTAAGGATGAAGCAATGGAATTTGATAATAATCTATTTATTACTGATCCAATTGACAATAATGTATTTGATACAATTGATAATGATGCCATTATGAAATTATTTCAAAAGTTGGAGTCTCGAAAAATGATTTTGTAATGTATGATTTCACTTTTTTTTTTGTTACAATGTATGACATAACTTTTATACTTCTTTATATTTATCAAACTTATTATTTAATTTTCTTATAGGTGTGACTTTGCCCTATAATATTTTTTCTTCCGCCACTGGGTAAATAGCACAATTTGTTCCTCAATATAGGATTTTATTTCGATTTGGTCTCTCATATTAAAAACATTTTAACTTGGTTCTTTAACTTGCAATTCTAATTCTAATAGAAACAAACTAAATATGACTTAATACATTCAATCACATGACTTATATTTACTTAAGGTAAAAAATAATAGAAGAAAAAAAAGAAGAAGAGTAAGTTACAAACTACTACTCTAAATTTTTACTCTTTTTTTTTCGTAAAATGCTCTCTAAATTTTTTTATTTTGTGTTTTATCATTTCTAACTTTGTAATTTTTACAATGTATATCAATTTTTATTAATTATTAAAAATTCGTTATGAATATGTAAAATTACTCTTTAACTATTTAAATTGTAAAAAGTCAAAAAATTGGAAGTGATTTAAATAATTAAAAATACAATTTAAATAAAATATTTATAAATTGTGAGAGTCAGTGATTGAATGTATTAAATCTAATTTGGTTTGATTCTATTAAAAGAATGAGTAATAATAAAGATAGTGACAAATAATAGTGACTTTGTATAGTGACTGATGTTGCAATTATGAAAACAAAAAAAATCATCCATTCATCCTCATTATAAAACACAAATAATGAAGGATAATTTTATTTTTTCATGGTTGCCACGTTAGTCACTATACCTATACAAAGTCATTATAATTAGTCACTATCCCAATCATTACTCTAAAAGAATTAATTAAAACTAAATTTATAAATTAAATAATCAAGTTAAAGGAGGCGTTTGGTATAACCTGTGGGTTTAGGAATAGAATGGATTTGATAGAAGGAAAAGTTTGGAATGGAATGGAATGATAGTAATTATGCTGTTTGGTATTATTTCTGGTAATGGAATAAATTTTAAAAAAAATGTTTAGCTATTATTAGTTAATTATTCATTATAATATTAAATTAATTAATATTAATAATACATTAATTATAATAATTAATATTAATGAATGAGATTAAGTAATTATTAATTATAATATTAAATTACAAAATTAAGTAAATGAATGATTAATTAAATTAATCTTAAAATGAGTGTCACTACATATAGTAGATTTAGAATGTAAAGTCAAATGCCTTAATAGAAGACTATAAAAGCATTTTTATAAAATGTCATAAAACAAGTGTCTTTATAAGAGTTTTTTTCTAGTGATGAGGTGTATGAGAGTTTGTTGAAGATTAGTCATATCCATTCATTGTCATATCCATTCATCATCTATCACCTAAGATAATTCTTGAATATTCTCTATATTATCTATTTGTATATTTAGTTGTTATCCATTTAGCATAAGAGTTGTCTATAAATGTAATGATCAAACTTTGTATAGTAATATATCAAATATAGCAAATATTTCACAAACTCTCTGGGTTTTAGAATTTCTTACATGGTATCAGAGCGGGAATGATTTGATAATGCTGCTTCTGCTCAAATTATTATTTTTCCTTTCTATCCTCTAAAATAGATTTTCCCTTCTTTTCTCTAAACCAGAAATCACAAGAGTTTGCTGCTGTTTTTTCCTCCTATTTTTCTTTGCATTATTTTTTTCCTTTCCGGTGAAATCTCAGTTCTGCCCTTCGTCTTCACCAAATTCTAGCCGTGATAGAGTGTATAATTGCATATTTATTGGATCAATTCTCTTGTGTTTTAATTGATTAAAAGGCTTGTTTATAAGGATATTAATTCTTTTTGTGATTAATGGTTAGATGAAGCATTTTTCCAAAAGAATGTAGCCTCACAAGACAAGTGGCACAAGAAAGACACAATTGAGGCCACCAAATTCCACAACAAAATGTTGGCCATTAAAGAAAAGCAAAGCCTTGAATTAAGGAAAAGCAAAGCCTTGAATTAAGGAAAAGAAAAGCCTTGAATTAAGGAAAAGCAAAGCCTTGAATTAAGGAAAAGAAAAGCCTTGAAATAAGGAAAAGCAAAGGCTTGAATTAAGGAAAAGAAAAGCCTTGAATTAAGAAAAGCACAACCAAATGTCTTCAATCCTTGCCTATAAATAGGCAAGGCTTGAACAATCAAACATCCATTTTTAGGCTTTCCTAGTTCAATAGAGAAAAACAAGGTTTGGAATTCTCAAGCCACAATTCATCCTTTCATGGAGTGAGCTACGTGAAGAGACGAGAGCCGCGGGATCGACAAAAAAGGCGATCATTTAATTTTCTTTGTATTTTCTTTTAATTATGTTTAGCTAAATTTTATTTTCCAATCAAGTTTAATTAAGGTTTGATTCCAACAATTGTGAGATTTCGGTAATTTTATTATTTCTTTTATTCTTGAGTATTTATGTATTTTCTATGCTTCATTATATTATTGAATTGAATTGTTAGACAAGAGGCCTATTGTTTGATAGTTGAATTCAATATATAGTCATTTAGAATAATTAATCTTTTGTTGATTGTTCTAATTCAAGTGACAAATAACAACATCGAAAGGTAATCAACGCCTTAGATTGTATGTTATGAAAATATATAATCTAGCTTAAATAAACAAAGCGTTTCGGGTTTCTTGGTTAGTAATTGGGTCTTTTTGAATCTTAATGCAATTAATAGACATAACTCATAGGAGATCCGAAGGTTGTGTTTGTTAATTAGAGAAATAACTCATAGGAGCGGATCCAAGGTTATCGAAAAAGTAAGAAAAGATTGGTTGTTAGAGGACGGATCTTCAACAACTATAACCAATTTATTCAAGATAAAAGAACCTATCTTTTGAATCAATGATCAATTTGAGGAATCAATACCAAATTAATTCTTGATTGGAAGCTTCTTCTTATTAATTTTTCCTCATATTTTTAGTTGGTTATTTAATTTGTTTAGTTGTCTTAATTAATTCTTGCTTAGTTTCATAATACAAAACCCCCTCTTTATTTTATTTTGTTCAAGGAATAAATCTAACCAATCTGTGGATTCGAGTACCACTACACTTTCTAAATCTTTTTCATCTGTTTGGATTATTGACTTAGGTGCCAGTGACCACATTTCATGTAATTTATCTCTTCTAGATTCTTTTTTTCCCTGTATCACCCCTATCTCCATTACCTTGTCTAATCACTTTACTAGTCCAGTTTCCCATATTGGTCATTCCCGACCCTCTCCTAAGTTGCACCTCACACATGTTCTTTATGCACCTTATTTTAAGCACAATTTGTTATCCATCCGTAAACTCACTCGTGATAATAATTGTGCAGCCATATTTTTCGATGACTTTTGTGTCTTTCAGGACTATCACGATCGATTCGATCGGGCTCAAGAGGTGATCGGGGTTATATTTTTTATGTTCTTCCATTCCCAATTCTTTCTATTCTGTTTTTCAAAGTTATTTAAAGTCCATAAAGAATACCCCTGGTATTCCTCATTTTTTTCCACAATGTAATTCCACTTTTCACAATAAAATTGATTATGACATTTGGTATCGCCGTCTCGGCCATTCCTCCTTAACAAATTATCATATTCATGGCAAATCAGTTTTACGTCCTACATCTTTTTTCTGTCCTATCTGCCCTTTGGCGAAACAAACACGTATCACTTTTCCAACACGACTCACTGCTACCACATCCACTTTCGAGTTAGTTCATATGGATGTCTGGGGTCCTCATTAGACACCCACTCATGATGGTCACCGATATTTCCTTACCATTGTGGATGATTTTTCTCATGCTACGTGGGTTTTTCTTTTACAATCCAAATCCCAAGTATTTTCCAAAATTCAACATTTCATCTCTATGGTGTTTACTCAATTTGGCTCCCTTGTCCGACGCATCCGTTCTGATAATGGGACCGAATTCTTCTCTGGGGAATGTAGCCTATTCCTTGCTCGTCAAGGCATTCTTCATGAGAGCTCCTGTGTTCACACTCCTCAACAAAATGGAGTTGTTGAGCGTAAACATCGTCATTTATTAGATGTTGCACGAGCCTTGATGTTTCAAACTCATATACCACCACGATTTTGGGGTGAATGCATCCTCACTGCAACATATATAATTAACCGCTTACCTTCCTCATCAATTCATGGTCTGAGTCCGTTTCAAATATTGTTTGGCAAACCACCCATCCTTGAACACCTTCGTGTTTTTGGTTGTCGTTGTTATTTCACTACCTTGGGAGCACGTGACAAATTCAGTCCACGTGCTACTCCATGCATTTTTATGGGTTACCCTCATTCACAGAAGGGTTATCGCCTGTATGACCCTACTTCAAGAAAATTCTTTGTTAGTTGCGATGTACTTTTTCAGGAAAATGTTTTCCTTTTTTCTTCAACGGTACCTCCCACAGCTCTGCCAACTTCGACACATCCAAATGTATGGTCCGAAGAGCCTCTTTTTCCATCATCTCTCCCTACCGATCCTCCACAACCTCAAGATGAGTCCCTCAACACTACATCATCGTCTGATCCTCCTATTTCCTCTCCAGATGTTCAATCTCCACCTCCCTCAACACTAGATACTGTCATAGAACAACCTCTACGTCGTTCCAGCCGTGTCTCTCGACCTCCCATCTGGAGTCCTGACTATGTTTGTCCTACTTTACCCTCAGCTTCTAGTGCCTCACTATATCCCATCACCGATTACCTCTCAATGGCCAATTGCCAACCCCATTACCAGCACTTTATTGCTTCCATATCCACCATCCAGGAACCCACCACTTTTCAGGATGCTGCCACCGATCCCAATTGGGTGGCAGCCATGGAAACTGAACTTCATGCTCTTCAAGCTAACCATACCTGGGATGTGGTTACATTACCTCTTGGTCGTCGTCCAATCGGTTGCAAATGGATTTACAAGGTAAAATATAATGCTAATGGTTCCCTTGAGCGATACAAGACCCGCCTAGTGGCTAAAGGGTTTAATCAGAAAGAAGGCATTGATTATCAGGATACTTTTGCTCCTACTGCTAAGCATGTCACTGTTCGCCTTCTCCTCACCATTGCCGTTGTTCATGATTGGCCTTTTTTTCAAATGGACGTTTAGAATGCTTTTCTCCATGGTGATTTGTCTGAGGAGGTTTACATGGAGCAACCCCCTAGATTTCGCACTCAGGGGGAGCATTTAGTATGTCAACTGCGGAAATCCTTATATGGGTTGAAGCAAGCATCTCGTCAATGGAATGCCAAATTCACTGGTGCCCTCTTCCAGCATGGTTTTCATCAATCTCGCCATGATTATTCATTATTCACCAAAATACAGGGTACATCCTTTGTTGCATTACTTATTTATGTTGACGACATATTAATTACAGGCAACAATCCAGAAGGAATAGATGACCTCAAACAATACCTCCATGCCACATTTTTCATGAAAGATCTTGGCCAGTCAAAGTTTTTCCTTGGCCTTGAGATTGCTCGATCTCCCAATGGTATCTCACTAAGTCAACGCAAATACACATTGGGCCGATATCGGATTTAGCGTGTTCTAAGCCTTCAGTTATTCCTATGGAGCAGAACAAAAAATTCACAAGCATTGAATATGACCAAGGTTCAAATGAGAAAGTCGATGACCCACCTCATGAAGATCCTTCAGTATATCAGAGACTAGTTGGCAGACTCATTTATTTGAACCTCACCAGACCTGACATCACTTTTCCAGTTTAGCTTCTTAGCTAGTTCATGCACAGTCCGAAACACTCTCATATGGAAGCAGCCTTAAAAGTGATCAAGTATCTAAAGAGTTGCCCAAGTCTTGGTCTTATGTTCCCGTCATCCTCAAAGTTTGAATTACGGGCTTTCTGTGATTCAGATTATAGTACATGCCCAATGACAAGGCAGTCAACCACCGGATTCTGCATCATGCTTGGAGATTCTTTAATATCTTGGCGTTCAAAAAAGCATTGCTTGTATCTCTATCGGTAGATATCGAGCTATGCAAGTTACAACTACCGAAATAGCGTGGATTATAGGACTTCTCAAAGATTTTGGTTTTCATATGAGACAACCTGCTTTACTTTACTGTGACAATGAAGCTGCAGAGAAAATAGCGGCAAACCCGATCTTTCATGAACGCACCAAACACATTGAGGTTGAATGCCATTATGTAAGAGAAAAGCTCCAGCAAGGCATCATTGCGACACGCCACATATCCACCAAGGAGCAACCAGCAGATTTGTTAACTAAAGCACTAAATAGCAAGCAGCATTGGCATTTTCTTTCCAAGCTTGGAGTCTTTAATTTATACAAATCCTCAGCTTGAGGGGGAGTGTTGAAGATTAGTCATATCCATTCATTGTCATATCCATTCATCACCTATCACCTAAGATAATTCTTGTATATTCTCTATATTATCTATTTGTATATTTAGTTGTTATCCATTTAGCATAAGAGTTGTCTATAAATGTAACGATCAAACTTTGTATAGTAATAGATCACATACAGCAAATATTTCACAAACTCTCTGGGTTTTAGAATTTCTTATAGAGTTTTATCAAACCTAGATATAGGATGGTAGGACTAGCTCTGGAAAGAGTAGCACATGGCCTTTTGGTAGTCGATTAAGGTTTCTCATGGGATGGAAACATACTTTCAAGGTGTGGGTAACCATATGCTACACCTAGACCTAACTGTCTTTGAAATCTAGGTACCTGTAGAGATACTGGTGTGTTTTTGAATATGGAAGGATCTGATTTTGACCTTGAGAGAGACTTTAGGATCCCATATGAGATTCAACTAACATTCACAGCATCCTCGGTGGGTAAGGAGATAGTTGACAAATGACAATTGAAATGAGTCAATTAGATTGGATTCCTAGACCCTATCCTCTAGTAAACTTAATTTTCTGCACTTATTTTTTTTTATTTAACTTCAACCTTGTTGTGTTGCTGGAATTATTTATTTTATTTTCTGTTAATTTAAATTATTTTGGTTATTACTTGATAATAAGTTGCCAATAATAGCACCTTAAGTAGCTAGTGCCTATTATAGTTCTTGTGGGAATGATATACTACTCACCGCTTCTTTATTATGAACCAATATACCTATGGGCGGCATAGGTTAAGTTTTACTCTTTTTTTTTTTATCTATTATTAATACACTATTAAATGTATAATTTTTAACAAAATAATTAGCAAATATAAGGATACTAACCAACAAATAGTGCTCTATAAACACAAAAATGTAACAATCAAATGCACTAGAAAACAAAATGAAGTACTTTCTCTATTGCAAAAATGAGTTCACTTTTGATTTGATATAATTTTTTTAAATTAAAAGATACAATACACTTAATGCATAATTAAGTGTGTACTTATACATTTTTTTCTTACTTTTTAATTTTGATCATGCATTATCATTATTTGTAAGGATAATATGTGAATTTCACATTAAGAGTGGACTCTTTTTTTTTTAGAGTGTGGGATTTATTTATTTATTTATTTATTTATTGAGATTGGACTCTTTTTTTGGGATAGAGTTAGTAGAATCATAAAATGAATTTGAAAATCTACATAAGAACCAAATATATTCACATTCTAATGCTATGTTCGGTTTCAGGTTTTTTCTAGGAATTTTTTTATTGGAAAATAAGAAAATTTTGGAGGAAATTTTATGTGAGAAAAAGTATATCGAGGGGAAAGTTTTAAAAAAAAAATGTATCGAAAAGAAAATTTTGAAAAATAATTTGAGTAGAATTTTGGTAAAAAATTTAAATTTTAAATTTGATTTCGAAATAAAATGAAAGATGGTTTGAATGTTGTTTTTTTTTCATACGAGGATTAGTGGCATGGTGTGAGCCACAAAAGCCTCAGTCTACATTGCATATACGGTGCCCGAAGGCGCACACACCGAAATCTTCCATTGCTGAAGCTCGCAATTTAGATACAGAGCTTCCTGTTAGGATGTAGTACGGCTAAAATTTCAATAGTGAGAATATAATTAAGGTGCCGTTTGTTACGTGGGAATGGACTGGGATTGGAAAGGTTTAAAAAAAAAAAGATTGTTTATTTTGTGTGGAATGGTTTGAAGAAACCTTTGGGGGTGGGTTTAGGTGAAACCCACCCCCTAGCCTCCTTTTGTGTAAACCCACGAATGAGGTATTAAAATGGGACAAAAACGACACAGTTTTGTAGAAAAACAAAAAAAAAAAAAAATTAGGGGCTGACAGGCGCTGATGTAACGCGTGCCCACATGTCAAGGGAGTTGCAAACCCCCCAAAGGTTTGCGATCCCCATTTCACCTTTTTTTTTTAAAAAAAAACAAATTTCAGTAAATTATAGAAAATATTTTTCTCTACAAATTGACTTGCACTTTGACTATTTTTTGAACAATATATAATTTATTAAATATCATATAATGTAAAATGATAATATTTTTATTATAATTTTAATATAAAATTTATTAATATTAATATTAAATTTTAATTTTAATATAAAATCTATTCCATTCCAATACAAAATAATACCAAACAACATAATTATTATCATTCCATTCTATTCCAAACCTTTCCTTTTATCAAATCCATTCCATTCCTAAACCCACCATTTATACCAAGCGCCCCCTAAATCTCCAACTAGAGAATGCAGAAAGCTTGACTAAATTAATCAATATTATTGAATAAACGAACAAGAATTTTGCCATCATAATTGTACGGGAAACAAAATCACATATATGCTCGATCAAAAGAAAGATTGGTCGCTTCATTTGTCCAATAAAGGAAGCATGTTTAAAAATTTATTTCTGAGAGGGCAATCTACCTAACACTGCTGCAGAATTGGCAACTGATATACGGCTGTCAGTGCATGTGACGCTAATCTTGAAGGGAATGTTGTATATATGATCAGTGACGACTAGTGTGCATAATCCTTCACTTGATTGGGGTGGGGGATGGAGGGATGGCCCGTTACAGATTGAAGATGAGATAAACTGGAGTACTCCATCCCCTAGTTATAGGGCAATAATATGCCTACAATTCAAGACCTTCCAAAGTACAACCACGTCCTCTAAATGGTACATACGGTTAGGAACTCTTTGGTCTTTACCTCTTTAACAAGTGTGCATTCCACAATAATATCTGATCCTCACTTTTTTACATGCTCTTGACTATGACATGATTTGTGAAATGGGCAGCACGATCTTCTCTGATCACCAAACTACCAAACTATCAATGCATGCATGGAAATCTAAGGGCCACAAAAGCTCACGAAACGCAAGTTGAGGGCTTCCAACTATTGTAATGGACCTGGTAAAATGTATGCCAGGTATTGTCCTATACATACATGGTGATAAGATTTTCAGAATCGAATATGGATAAGTTTTAAGGATATTGCTTTTTTCATTATTTATACACAGTCCCTTCCTTCTAACAAAAATGGAAAAAGAAAAAAAAAAAAGATGACGAGATTTAATGAATATCCAGTTGCATAAAGAAAAATGAAATTTGAAATATCGTTATTTTTAGTGGTTAGATTATGATAGTGAAATGCAAACATGCATGGTATAGTATTAATTAATTTTACATCCAGAAAATCATTTTTTTTTTACTGTGAAATGAATTTATACATCAGTTGATTTCGAACCAAAATAATTTAAAGCCAGGAGATCATGGATCGAGGCCCCAGAAGACAACGCATGGAGGATTCTACTATCTTCGAGTACCCAAAAAAAGAAAGGCAAATATTTCTTAGTTGACATTATAATATTCTACGTAACTGAAAAAAAAAATTATGACTTTGTTTGGCTTACAGGTGAATTCAATATAAATTTCCCAGAATATTTTATGAGTTAAAGGGAGAAATTCACAATTTTTGTATGTACTGAATTAAAATTAATAGCATTATTTCAATTCATTGATGAAATATACATGTAAGCTGAGAAGGGTAAAATTGTTTGCTCAGACAAGAGGAAAATCATTTATAAATATACCCACTGGAAAAATTTTGGAGAAGAAAAGGGGAAAATTTTAACTATTTCCAATAAGTGACAAAGAATTACTTCACATTAGGGCACCTATTATTATTTTTATTTCTTGATATTCAAATTAATTTTGTTATAGTTATATATACATTTAATTAATATATATTTTAATATTCAAATTAATTTTGTTATAAGCATACATTTAATTAATATATATTGCTTTGTGGGTGGCTCCCAAGTTTTAGCTTCTGTCGGTTTATCTACCTAAACCAGGTTACATTCATTTTGTTTTTATTTTGTCTTTTCAGCAACGGTCTGGTTTCACCACTAAGAAATTAGCAACATTACTTCTATCCCCAAAATACCACTAAGAAATTAGCAAAATTTCTTCAATCTCCAGTGATATGTAGTTAAAGAATCCACCTACATTTAAGATCTGCCAAAGGTTTGCAGAAAAAAATGTAGAAAAATTGTCTGGCTAGTTGCTGGGTAGTATTTTATCTTTGAAGTAATTAATTAATCATTGTGCAGCAAGATTTCAAATAATAATGATAATAAGATTTTTGATGTATTTCAGACAAATTTATATGTACTTCTAAACTTCTAAAATAAATTATCTACTGTTTAATTAATGAAACATCTCTGTTTTTCAAAGGTAACTAGTTGGATTTGGAGCAGTTTTCCCATAGTCTAGAAGAAACTCCAATGGTTTATAATAATATTATAACAAGTGTCTATATTAATTAGTGACATTTGCTTGTAGCCACTAACACAAGCTCCAATAGTTATAAAAATATTATAAACGTTTAAATTTGGTTTGATTAATAATATGATGCTAATCAACTTAATTGATGATATATGTTTGTGACGGGTTTGTCGAAACCTTCACAATTAATCACTGGTTTTTAATGATTACAAATTAAATTTGAAACAATAGTAGATTAGGTCGAATCCTAAGAGAACCAAAAGTGCAATTCTAAGTTTTGAAACAATTGAAAATAAAAATAAAACTGGCAAATAACTAAAACAAATAACCAAAAAGAAAAATAGAAAACTACCAAATTTACGGAACTTCCGAGCCAGGGTTGATCTCATTCAATTACATTACCGATCATAAGACATAAATAATTATCTTGCAAATTCAAATATTTAACCTAAAAACTTATTAAGATAACCGTAATAAATTTTTTATTTTCCTAAAATAATTGACTAAGCCCAATACTCATATCAGGACATGAAAGCATTCCATATCATATTAATAATAGCATTAAAATTTATGAAAACGGTTAAACCAAGATAGCTGTAGTAAATTAATCTTGTTCCATTGATTTCCCCTAAGCATGCATATTTCTAGTCATAAACATACTTAACATAATTGCTGCTTGTACCAAGAAAGTCATGAGAGAAAAGTATATTAGCTAGTGATTATGAGGTCCCAATTCTTGGCTGGAGGGGACACCAAAGGCCTCTGCCCCCCCTCCCCCCCTCTCTATCTAAGGGATGGAAGGGCAGAGCTTTTGGTTGGGTTAACCACACACTTTACATGTTTCTAGCGATTCACATGGCATCATCAAATGATACAAGTTTTGGATAAGAATCTGCAACGCACTAGAACGCCTTTGTTGACGATCCTTTACTCCGACAGCATCTAGGATTCCTCGAACAATGTAATATCTCACATCGGGTAAATCGGATCAACTTAGAAAATCGAAAGATTTGTACAAGTTATACGTTTCGTCACCACTTTGTGGAAAATCATTAGGTATAAATATGTTAGATACCTATGACTCGATTGGTGAAATAGAATCTCTCCCCCCAAAAAGCATTTTTTTTTTACCGACGCCCAAAGAAAATATTTTGTTGCGAATGAACAAGCTATTGAGGAATTGTCCATACGTAAAGTCATAATTGTTGATCCGGGGTGGATTGTTAGTGTGGACGATTTAGAAGATATAATTGGAGGGCATGTATGGTTAGGTTCCATTTGTATACTGGGGGGAATCTGACATATTTTAACCAAACCCTTTGCGTGGGCTCGGTGCGCACTTGTATGGTCACAATTACGGATCACTAAACTCATGGATAGCAATAGAATAAAATATGAAGAATTAATTTGTCAGATTAATCAACATTAATTATTCATAGAAATTAAATCAAGAATCAACAAATACTTGAATTAAAAGCAAGATCTATAAATTTAAGAACAAAACCTTATAGTGATTCAATCATTCCCTTTGAATTAGAAAATAGAATTTAGCTATTCATAGTGGCATACATTTATTCTAGTCACATTTCTTCACAAAATTCTGCTTTTAAATCCTTTTTTTTTTTTTCAAACATCTACTTTCATCATCTAAAACACAAGACATAATCAAATCAATTAACTCCATCCTGGAATCAACCAAATATTGGAGAAAATATATACAAATTAAACTCTATCATCAGTTTGTTTCTATTCTATTAATGTTTGCAATTTCTTTATTAAAACAATATCCCGTATTTACTTTCTATTTTCCTATTATACTTGTGTGTGTATATAAAATTGACAATAGTCATGTTGTGAACTAAAAAAATTTAATGACAATCTCTAATTCCACTCCTTAATATTTTTAATTCGTAAATAACTAATTAATATGTCACACGTTAATAAATATCATTAGCCGAAATTTAATTAATGAGCATCTTCAAGTTCTATCTAATATTTGATAATCAACTAAGTAATAAACAAAGAAAAGTTAATCTTACTAGGGAAGCATACCTGTCTTTGGAGATTGAGAAAAATCATTGATAATCTTATGTTATCTTCTCCCGATTTTTGCATGAGACTAGCAAACTTGCATATATTTACTAGTTAATCAAGCATGGTCATGGATGCTCACAATTGACATCGTAGAAGTATGACAATCTGGAAGATCTTCCTCTGCAACTCAGCAAAGCAGTCTCGATGGGTTTGGCACCCCTTCACTACTACCGAAACAAGTAATATCCATCCGTTTCTGAGATTTACTATCCCAGTAGAAAATATTTTTTATTGATACATAATCAAAATTAAATTTCATTAAAAATTTTTAATCTTACTTGATATTATAGTAATTGCTTTTGTATTACACATAAATAATCAATTACATATTATATAAAACAGTGCCCAATTCCTATTTTGTTACCACCTTTATTACTTGTATTATTATAATATCACCACATGTACAAGTTTAATTCTCCTCCAAATTATTCATCCTTAATATTGCACGTATTCAATTTGAATATTAACTATCCCCAATTAAATTTGAATAACATGAAAACTAATAGAAGTTATCTTCATTCTAATATAATTTTATCCTTATCTATAATTATAGCTGTGAACCTTGTTATGATAATAATTTTTATTGATTTTTATACTCCCAATTTGTAAATTATCAATGATTAAAAATGAAAATTTCTCTCTACTTTAGTTCTCTCCCCTCCCTTCCCTCCTCCTTTATTCATTGTCCATGACTTTTGATAGTTATTAATTAACTTTGTCCATTTCTTCATGGGTATATGAATATTAATCTCCCCACACTATTGTATCTAATTTGAGTTTGAGGTACTATTTTTTTTTTCCTTTCAAAATTATTGTGTTTCAAGCACCCAAGAAGGAAAAGGCTCCACCCTCATCCTCCATGATCGCTAAGTCCAGCAATGGCAAGTTTTTCTTCATTTTTTATTCTTGATCTGAAGTAGATGACTTTTATGTAGTTTCTTTTATTTTTGCATCGATACTGATGAGTGTATGTGAAAGTTGCAAAAGTGGAGCAAGGGAAAGCAAAAGGAGAAGGTGAACAACATGGTGATGTTCGTCAAAGCCATCTATAACAAGCTTTTAGCGAAGGCTTCTAATATAACACCATCACTCCTTTCATTATTTTTTACCATTTTATTTACTTTTGCTGTCTCTATTTAGATCTATTGATTTCGGTTTATAAGTATATTGTTGTAGTCTTCATCAGATATCTATATTTGCATTAAATTGAAAATTGTTTTCTTTATGTTGCAAATGTTTACTAAATTTAGCACTCGGATGAAGTAATCTAACCATCACAAATTACCTGCTCATTATTTGCATTAATTTGAATTCAATAGCCTTATATAAATTTAACATTATTATCTCTATTAATTTTTAATCATATTATTTAAATGAAAACATAAATTTCTAAACTAAATTTATTATTATTTGTATTATTTAAAAAATTAACATAATATAATAATACTTTTTCATAAAAAATAAAAAGTTTTAATTTTAATCTATAGTTCTATTTTCTTAATAATACCGTGATCTGTGCATGGGTAGAACACTAGTTAATGTAGAAAAGTTCAAAAGTTAGAACGTCAGATGTGAACATGTCTTTGATTGCATTCCTACCTATAATATTGACATTTCAGTAGATAGAGAAATTAGATACTGATAGTTATCACTTATCAACAACGACATATATTACAGTAAATATTCTGATTAATACATTTCACACAAATTTGCATACGTTTGCTCATTTCACTATCTACTATTTCGAATAAATAATTAATCAATCCATATTTCACACATTAGTAAAAGTCCTTGGTCAACTCCCACGTTTCAATGTAATTAGGTATCTTGATTGATCAATCAATCCAAAGATTTTCTTTATTTACTTGGAATTCAATCTCTTATACTTTTTTAAACCTACTAATCATAGTGACAGATAAAATTCACTTATCACTATTCTAAAAAAACCTTAATAATAAGGGATAATTTCATCTTTTCATACTTACCACATCAATCACTATAAATATCAGTACTCTTTTTCAAAATGAGCTTTCTTAAATTTTTTTGATTGAATTTTTTTATTTCATGTCATAATAATTTTTTAATGTAGCACATAAACAAAACATTCAAGCAACCAAAAATTTATTTATTTATAAATAATAGTATGATTGAGGTTTATTATGCTCTCTTTGTTCTAAAAAAAAATTCACTCTTAAAAATTTTCTTTATTTAAAAAAAAAAACGTACACTTTTGAATAAAAGATTCTATATTACCCTTATTAATAAATGACCCAAAATAAAAAAAAAATTCACATTTAATGATGCATTGAGCTTGTTTTACCTCAAACTAATAAAATATTGTTCCAAATTCAAGGACTCTTTTTTGGGACTGAAATAGTACTATATTGATTTTGCACGATACTCTCTAACACTCTTTAACATTTTTTTTCTTTTTTTTTTTTGGTTACAAATCTCTATTATATAAAAAAGAGAGAGAAAGGTGTTATACTTTTATCTCAAATATCTTTAATCATTAGATTTCTCTCAAATTACAAGTTGCTTTTTAATATAAGTGTAATTTTATAAAATTTTAAATATTTTTAACACTTTTACGAGTATTGATTTACTTTAAAATCATTTATATTATTTTCAGTATTTTAATGTTAAAAATTATTATTACTTATTTAAATTTCACTTTCAAATGCAACTAAAGGTTACAAATTTAAAATCAATCAAACTTTTTGTAATGAATGGAGATTTTTTTTTTTTTTTAATTTATATATCATAGAAACTTTCTTACACACATGCGCACAAGCGCACACGCACACATATATTCCTACGAAAAAACATTTTTGTGCGTTATTATAAATTAAAAAGTAATATTGGACATAAATTCTAAAAATAACATAACTTGCTTCCCATTTCTCATTTAAGCATTTTGATCCAAAATACCTGTACTATTTCCAAATATTATGAGAAGTCATTTTAATTGTCATTTGTTATTGTAATATATAATTATTCAAGTAAATTATGAATACTGTGATCATACATAATTAGTATATATATTCATAGAAAAAAAACTACATACTCTACATTTACAAATGTTTTTTCTAATATTGTGGAAGTATTTAGCTTTAATTATTTTTATTTATTAAACTAATTAAAGGTTTACAAAAATTGATTTACACAATAAATAAACAATCAAATAAATAACTAATAGTCATAAATATCCAAATTTGCCATACGTTTCAATTTCAGCATGCAATCGTCAATCAAACAATTAATTAACTGAACTTCAATATGAATATTTAAAAGTATACATACTAAGCAAACTTTATCTTATATAATGTTTTCATTAACTTTAGACAACGTATAATGAAACTTCTCTAAAGGCCAAACATAAATTCATTCATTTTATACTAAAATTTTTTTTATATTTGAGTATTTCATACACTTAAAATGATAAAAACTATACTCAAAATTCAAATTTAATCTCATCTATAATTCCTGTAAAATAATATATTTTTCCTTTAAAATTTTATTGATAAAAACTTGTATTTCATATGGTCAATGTTATACTAAAAGATGTACTATTAAAAACATTTTAATCCTGAGATGAAAGACTAATAAATAACACGGACACATAATTGTTTGAATGTATTAGTATTGCAATAAACTCAATTATTTAGACAAAAGTGATCATATTTTAGTAATACATCTTGCTCTTAAGAGTCACCATTTAATACAAATTTTTTCAAATTAAAAAAAAAAAGCCAATATTTTAATTAAAGAATTTCTTATATATTTTAATATGTTTAAAATTATTTTTAAAAGAAGAAAATTATATATTTAGAAATTAAAATAAACATATTTATTAAGAAAATAATGTACTCTAAAAATAAACATCAAATGTTTTTTTAAAAACAAACAAATAATATTTAACAAAGTAGGCTTGCGCGGGCCCTGAAAACAATTTCATTTGTAAATGTAAGTGACAGACAACTTTTTTTTTTCCCGAAACGATAGTAGATTAGATTAATAGAGTGGCACAAAGGCCAATGGAGGTTTAGAGTTTCGTAAAGCGGCTTATAACCCACGAAACAAGGCATGCAAAAAGCCCACAAAGGGCAATAAAAAGCAAAATAAAGAAAACCCGTACATGACGGGAAGCTAAACCCGCACAAGACGGGAAGGGAGACAACCTAGACGACCAAGTTCAACCGCATTGAACCCCGCCCAAGACGGGAATGGTTGAGGACTTGGACAACTTAGGAACTACCCGAATACAAAAGCCCAAATATAGCGGGACTTTAGTACTATACAAAATGATATTACACACAAGTAGCCCACTACACATGACCTATGGTGAAAGAAACTACAACTTAATGTCTATCGCTCACCACATGCCGTTGCGTGAAGCCAATCTGCAGTCGTTGAATAGCAACACCAACAATTCTTTTCAAAATTGTTTCTTACAATTGAATCTGTAATCCTTTGGCCCTCTTCCCCTTTCTCCTTTAAGAACCTTTACAAACTCCACTTGATTACTATATTTATTAGTCAACTTATTTCTCTGAATATCATCTCGTACTTTAATTTGACGAATGGGTTTCCAATTGATTTTCCAAAGTCAAAGCATGCACCATGCGTTTTTCAAGAGTCATGACATAGATAGCAAAGTATTTCAGGAGTCATTCATGATATAGACAGCAAAGTATTTCAAGACTCAAGAGTCATTCATGACATAAATAGCCGTGCGTTTTTAGCAAAGGATCTTGACTTTTAATTAAACATAGATATTTATATTCATTTAAAAATTTTCAACAGATAAGGTAATATTTCGCCAATAACTTCATTTTTTATTGACTTACAATTCCTGACCAAAAAATTTATTTTCCCGAACAAGAAAAGTTAACTTATCACCCATTTTTAAATAAGACTAGTTTTTAGTACTCTATCCAAGGAGCGGGGAATGCCCAATTAAAAATTTTAATAAATTTTAAAAATTTTAGTAATTTTTTATATTTTTATAAGTAACACAATCTTTATACTAATGGTACTAATTGAAATATTGATAAGTTCTTTTTGCATAAAAAAAATTATTGCTAATGACTAATATATATAAAAATTAATACCGAATTAAAAGATAAATTTTATTGGAACAATTGAATTTAATATTGAAAATATTGCAAATTGATTAAAAATATCAAAAATAAATCTTATTACTAAAAATTACTATAATAAAAATGAATTCTAACAATATGAATAATAAGATAAATTAGAATAGCTACATAAAATTATTAAAATGTGTTATTAAAAATAATATGAAAAAGTGTTACAAATGACCTGTCCAGTGCAACCTGCACCATTTGGTGATATTTGATAGATATTTAATTACATATATGTGAAAGTAAATTTACAATTATATCCTTGTTTATCTATCCAGAAGAAAGGGCACACTTTCCAAGTTCTATATATGCTATACGGCTTCCCTTCTCATTCGAACATGCCCTCCATTCCTTTCTATCTCTTCCAAGTATGTTAATTTGTTGTCTTTCTCACCTTTTTGCAGTTATAAAAATGCCTAAGAAAGCTGAGGCTGAACCCGGCAACATAGCACCAAAAGGGCATTTTGTTGTTTACGTGGGAAGTAAAATGAGTAGGTTTGTCATTCCAATATCTTTCTTGAAGAAGCCATTGGTTCAACAGTTGCTTGATAAGTCTGCTGAAGAATATGGTTTCCTTAACAGAAGTAGAATTGTAATTCCTTGCGAAGAATCTTACTTCCAAAGGCTCGTTATCCTCTTGGCCGAACGCTAGATCATTATTGATAGCTTTTATTGTTATTTAGACAAGTGTAAGTAATATTTCTAAACTTTCTTTCTTTCCAAATTTGCCAATGTCAACATTCCAAGAGTTTTTTTTTTTTTCCAATTATAAAAATCCAAGAATGTTAAGGTACATAAAGTTTTAGGCTGAGTTTAAATATTTGGACTATTTGAAGCATGGATGCAGATTGCACCAAAAAAATCTCCAAGAACAATGGGGAAAAAAAATCAATTACGAAAAACATAGGGGCTGTATATTGGTACTTGTTGCAAGTTCGGATCATAATTGAACTAGTCAATGTCTATTGATAATAGATAGATGGAAGATAGAGAAATCCATGTCCTCCTTGCATGAGCATGGTTAGGTTTCATGGGAAGTACGTATGTTGTTAGGTGGAGAAGATGACTCCACAGTAAATATAATGAATCTGTTTTTTTCACTATTTGTGAGTTTATGAATTTGGGTTGACATCAAATGGTCATCTTATTCTATACAGCATTATCTAATTACCTATTCGAAATTGAGGGGTGGTTAGCTTGGAAGCTCTATCATTCTGCCCTTATCCTCTTTTAGAATGAAAGATCTAGCGATGCGTAAGTTAGATGCATGTTTTATTTCTTTTTATCAAAATGATGGGTTTTGCATGAACTCCAATGTACCAGATTAATATAAGAGTAATTAATTAATGTATAATAGACAAATAATCTCGAGTATTTGTTTGTAATGTGCAATATTTAAACCATGATGATCTTCCATTCTGCCCTCCTTAATTACTCAGTCAACGTATAAAACAGATAATCTCATTATGTGCAAAAGCTACAATTTCCTCCCTTCAAAGACAAAAATAATACTTCCTCCGACGTCCCCCCAAAAAAAACACAAAAGATTACTGTTTCAAAAATTCTATTTGTTCTAAAAAAATTCACTTTTAATACGAAATTTTCATCATACCTTTTCTAATGATAAAAACGTATAATTCAAATTAAAAAATAAATATCAAAAATATATATTTAATAGTGAATCAACTTTATTGTACCTTATAATTTAAAAAAATTATACCAAATCAAAAGTAGGATTTAGGGAGTAATAATGAGTGACTTTTGGACAAATTAGAAATTCTAGAACTTTTCCTGTTACATATTTGAAATTTTGAAGAATTCCTTATAAACTTTGAAGTTTTGCCAAATCCAAATGGAAAATTGAGTGTATGGTATTGAACAACTCCTTTCTAAACTTCGAATTTTCTTAGCTTCCTAGTATTAAATTCAGTGCATGTTGAATAATTTGTTCCTAAAGTGGCACGTTACTGTCTAATCATGTTAAAGGATATTCTTCTTTTGTATGCCCAATTACTAAGTTGACAAAAGAAAAGTGAGACGAAAAAATCCAATGTGCTCTCATTGACAGGTTCAAATTCTCCCCGACCAAGTTGGTAAGGTATAATTAATGCATTAGTTAAAAATGTTAATCAAAGATTTACATTATTTTGAATCAGTTAAAAATGTTAATAAAAAATCTACATTATTTTGACGAGTAAAAATTGCATGGAAGGAGTATTATGTGATTAATTACTTGCGTAATCATAGTAGGAATCTTATGTATTAATATATTTCACACTTGTGTGCGCTTGTATCTCCTTGCCATCCAAGGAATGCTTTACATTTGTAAAGAGTATTATGTCCATACAAATTTTTATGGGGTGATATACATCACTCCTTTTAAGTATAGGAACTAATAATTATTATTTTTAATGGATTGAATGAAATAAAGACATTAATTTTTTGTTATATTTAATGCACCGAAATTAAAAAAAAAAAACTTAATCTTGTGATTTCTTTATTAAAAAGTGAGGTGATAGTGATAAGTACAATCGCGTTTCAAACTCCATACCTATTTTTCCAATTTCATATTTCGATTTTCATTTCCTATTTTTCCTTTCTGAACAAGGTTTAAGGTCGAATGGCATATAATTTTGGACTGGAATCCATTTTGGTTACAAAATTACCTGAAATTGGATATATCTTAAGAAAAGTTCATCTAAAATATGTGCCTAAAATCGAAATTCATAAATGGGGTGAATTTTTTTGAAAATCCTTTCGTAAATTAAGACGTTAAAATGAGTACTTTTGGACATTAGGTTTAGGGTTCACGAAAATGTATATTGTTTTGCCTTCAACAGAAAATTTTCCTAGTTTTTATGATGTTACTAATTGGTGATTTTTATGTAATAATTGAAAAAAAAATGTTAATTAATTAACTTGGTTTTTTTTCCTAATATTATCAATGATAAGTATGGGAATGCAGTTTTTACTACTATCCTTCTTTTTTCTTAATTACATCTATTTCATTTTTCTTCTAGCACTTTGTTGAGCGTCGTAGATAAATACACCAGTCGCACATCAGTTTTAAAGAGATATAAAGCACTACGTATTGGTTTAAACTTTTAGATTTAAATTGAATTTTAACTTACTTATTAATGATTATTGTGGGTTTTCTACGTATTTTTTTTTCTAGTGACAAATTCTTAATAATAGTGATGCACTTAATAAATAAGTTCCTAATATGTACAGTTCATATATAAAAATACGTAATAAATAAGATGGGTTTCTAATATATAGAGTTCACGTATTCATATAAAGTATTTAATAAATGAAAAAAGGTAAAATGAGTTTAAAACATAATATTAGTGGCTTCTCTGAGTATGTTCAACACGGTGGCAAATTCCTAGCACTTATGTTTATTTTAATGTTTATGTAAGAGAAGTTAATTTTTTTAAAAAATAAAAAATAAAATATTTAAATAATTTTTTATTTATTTTAAAATTCAAATTTAAAATTTAAACTCTTACCAAAATTATTTTCACATTATTTTTTAAAAAAATCCCTCAAATGCACTTTTTTTTATATAAAAAATTCCTATAAAAACTTTTACATATTCCAATCAAGAAATTTCAAATACATTACAATCCAAGCATAGCCGATTACCAAATTTCTCGTTCAAGGAAATATTCTAATGAAGTCGTTTACAATTTCAAGCATGACGGCGTCATTAATTAGTACAATGTTGACACTTCATAACATGACAACGTTCACTTGACTTCCAGTCGTCATGTGTAAAATCTGTACAGAAGAAGAGGAGGGACGTAGATGAACCCTCAAACAAATACGTATTTAAAAAAAAATACACAAAAGAAACATTTAAGTATTTCATATAGGTTTTCAGAGTTTCACAAAGATTTTTTCACTAAACTCATATCAAATAGAGAAGAAGAATAAAGGGGAAAAAACCCCTTAGGGATAGCCAAGTTGGTGTGGCGAGTAAGCACGTAATTGTAAGGTCATGAGTTCGAATCCTTGCGGACACCTTCTTGGTGTCCCTGCCGACACCTTCTTGGTTGATCCCATCACATTTTTTTGGTTGATCTCATCACATGGGTCTTTGTTGATCTCCTGCTGACACCTTCTTAGTTGATCCCATCACATCTTTTTGGTTGATCTCATCACATGGGTCCCTGCTGACACCTTCTTGGTTGATCCCATCACATAGGGCTTGCCCAGTGCAGTCATCAACTTATCAACAAAAGATTCTCATCGCTCATCAACTTGTCAACAAAAGATTCTCATTCATCAACTTGTCAACAAAAGATTCTCATCGCTCATCAACTTGTCCACAAAAGAATAAAGGAGAAAAAAATGATTCTTTGAATTATTTAGCATGTAACATAGTTTTCAAAATTTTTATCCGATCTCATCGATCTTACAATTTTACAATCCAAATTTTCTAAAACAATCCCGATTCTAACTACGATCATACATTTATAATATGAATAAAATATAATTAAATTTACTCAAAAAACTTTCATATCTAAATAAAATTAAAATTTATTATTATATACATAACTTAATTAGTTTAATCATATTTTTATTAGCTTTTAACAATAAATTAGACATAAATATCTTTCGATCGCGACAACAACTGAAATATTGAAAAAATCATACAAAATATTATATGAAATAAAATTTGAAATAAGATCATTTAATTATAAACTATACAAAAAATTTTCTACATATCTATTTATATATTAATTAATAATTCATTTAAAAATAATTTATAAACTATATTTTCTTAATTTTTCTAAAATCTTACAATCCTACGATCCGATCCCACTATTCTAAATCGATTTTATATAAAATTACGATACTATAAACTATGGTCCGTAGTTTTTGAACGTATGAATCTTTGAAGACATGTCCTATGATGATCGACTTTTAGCTTATGAGCATGCTCGGCAAATTTGAAATCCTACGAGATATTCTTGTGGTCTCCGAAGATTGCCGTCGGGAGTTTGATTATTTCTCCCCAATCACTACTTGATCATTATGGAGTTATGATTTTGCCCCTTTATTATTCACAGATTTTAAAGTTTGTATGTTATTTAATTCTTTCTTGAGAATTCAGTTAGGCTTCGGATTTGTATTTCTACTAAATAAGATTTCTTATTAATTTTAATGTGAAATTTTAGAAACTTAAATGAATACATTTTTAGAATTATTATATTCATAGTTCAAGAAAAAACTGAAGAGGTAAAATAATTCGTTTTAAACCCAAAAATTTGAACTTTTATGTAATTTTGTTTTCTAAAAACTATATTTTTTGACTCCAACAATATTATGTTAATACAAAATTTTGCAATTATTCGAATATGTTCAGCTTGTTGGTACTGTCATTGATTATTCGATACCAGTGAATTCTGTACCACAGCTTCTCATGAAGAAGTTTGGTGTACCTAGTTTAAACGTAAAGCGCAGTTGTTAATCAAAGTCATCAGTTTCTAACATGTGCAGGTCATATATAAAAACACGTAATAAATAAGATGAGTTTCTAATATATATAGTGTTAGCAAATAAACAGCATAAACCCCAAGATCAAATATATACATGATTAAAATATAGAAATAGAAGTAAAGAATCGTGTACCAGTCTTTCAATCCGTAATTGCGGAAGTATCCGTAATTGCGGAAGTAAGACAAATCCTGGCTAAATTCTTCACCTCTATGACCCCCATATGAATTGGCTTGGATGACTGTGCCTCTTTCTTTCTAAACCTTATGAGTAGAAAGCGTTTATGAAGATTGGAGTTAGAGGAGGGAACTTAGTTGATATTTATAGTTAAACCCTAACCCCCTCATCACGGGCTAGATTAACTCCAGCCCACACATGCTAGTCCCACATTAGACAATTAAAAGTCCTTATATATGATGTTATTAAACCAAGCCCAAAACAACATTAATTAATATAAGTCCATATATAGAAAAACCTTACCTTCTCTCACTTGGGCGAATATTAATTAAAGTTCTACTTTATGTGCACACATTTATATTGATTTAGATATTACTTTTAATTGTCAATCCTATCCTATAGAGTCTTCAATACCGAACCATGGCAGTAACTGCATGTAATCAAACAGAGCCATTCATGATCACAAATGCTGTTAGCTCTACTGATATGGATTCAATGTGGTAGTGTGGCAAACTATATAACACCTCATATAGAGTCAAACTTTATGTGTTATCTTCTTTTGTCAGTTCCTATTCTCTCTCCTTCAGTGTCACAAAATCTTTATGTGCCACTAGAGAATAACTTTATAGTTACAATGAACTTCCTTATGTCTTATCTTTATTGTTAACAAAACCTTATGCGTACAAGACATATCCCAGACTAATAATTGTATGCCCTTTTAGTCTGTGCTCAAAGTTTACACAATTCCTTGAGACTTTCACTTTATATACATGTATTTACCATATAACTAGAAAATTGATCAAACTTTATTGAATTCAAATGCTAATACACAAATTAAAAAAAATGTCACTACATGTAACAAAACACAAATGAAAACTTTATAAGCATATATAACATGCAACTCCTACTAAACTATAGCATCTAATGATGCAACTAAGACCATACTTTCGACATGTCTTTATAACACACATGGACGAAGTCCTTTTGTTAGTGGGTTTGCAACCATATCATCTATAAGATATGCTCTACTGCTATGTCAACATTCTGTACTATTTCTTTAATAGTCAAGTATTTGATCTCCATATGTTTAGACCCCTTGAGACCCTTATGAGTATTAATGAATAATATTGCTGAATTATTGTCACAATACAACTGTATGGGTCTATCCATAAAATCAAATACAACTAACTCTTTTATGAGATTATGAAGCTAAATAACTTGAGTAGCAACTATAAAGCATGCTATCTAGTCCACTTGGATACTGGAAGATGAAATTGTCTTTCGTTTCTCACTTTCCAAGACACTGCATCACTTGCTAATTTAAAGACATAACCGAATGTCGATTTTCTATCATCTTTATAGCTAGCAAAGTTTGCATTCGTATACCCTACTAGTTCAAGGTCCTAAACATGTTTATTTGTTAGCATGTAGTTTTTTGTTCTCTTTAAGTACCTTAAAACCTTCTTGGTAACTACTCAATGATCATGTCTTGGGTTTGCCTAACATCTTCCCAGAAGACCACTTACTAAAGCAACGTTTGATCTAGTACATATTTGAGCATACATAATGCTCCGAAGTGTACTAGCATAAGGTACATCTTTCATATTGGTTTTCTCAACATCTATATGAGGGCACTGGGACTTATTCAATTTATCACCCTGACGATGGGAGCAATTCCCGACTTGCATTCTTGCATACTGAATCGTTCCAAAATACAGTCTATGTAAACCCTCTGAGATAAACCCAACAAACGGCGAGAACGATCCCTATGGATCTTTATGCCTAGGACAAATGATGCCTCACCAAGGTCTTTCATTTCAAAACTATGTGCTAATAGTTGCTTAGTCGCACGCAACAAGTTGAGATCATTACTGACAAGTAAATTATCATCAACATATAACATGAGAAGAATGAAATTTCTCCTACTAACCTTGCTGTATACCTACTGACCTACCTTATTTTCAACAAAACCAGATGATATTACAATTCTATGAAATTTTAAGTACCATTGTCTGGAAACTTGTTTAAATTCATAGATAAACTTTTTAAATCTACACACAAGCTCTGTAGAATCATCAGCTGCAAAAACTTTCGGGTTAAACTATATAGACCTTTTCATCAACGTTTCCATTCAGAAAAGTTGTTTTAGCATCCATTTGGTATAGCTCCAAATCCATATGAGCTATTAATACCATGATCACTCTGAAAGAATCTTTAGAAGAGACCAAAGAAAATGTCACTTCATAGTCTATTCATTCTTTCTGAGTGAATCCCTTGGCTACAAATTTAGTTTTAAACTTTTCTATCTTTCTTTTAGAATCCTTTTTGGTCTTATATACCCATTTGCAGCTAATGAGCTCGCAACCCTTAAGTAACTCAACAAGCTTTTAGACATCGTTAGTTTTCATAGATTGCATCCATCCTTCATGGCATCTATCCACATACTTGATTGAAGACAAGAAACAACCTCTGTATAAGTCACTGAATCTATCACACAGCTAATTTCATAATCATGCTCTCCAAAATAGACCATGTAATCCGGTGATACAGTAGACCATTTCTCTCTAGTAGACCTCCTGAGTGGAGCCATCACAGTTTTATTCAGTTCTTGATGAAGTTGAGGAATATCATCAGGCATAGGTTCAAAGACATTATCCTCAACTCCCACTGAATCAGGTTGTGATATAGAAGGCTCCATAATAGTCTGTACATGTAGAGAATCTGACTTAATGGTCTCCACTACACTATCATTGTTAATGGTCTATGAACAAGTATTCTTTTCGGCCACATCTAGTTCCAAGAACTTAGCTGTTTGTGATTCTACAATTCTTGTACCTTCATTTGGGTTATAAAACTTGTATCCTTTTGAATGTTTTGGATAGGATACAAAATAACACCTAGTCGTTCTGGATTCCAACTCACTTAATGTTGGATTATACAACCATACCTCTAGGGGACACCTCAAACCCTAAAATGGTTTAAATTAGGTTTATGTCCATTCCATAACACAAAAGGTGCTAATGGAACAACTTTGGTAGAAACTCTATTCAGAATGTAAAGAACCGTTTTTAAGGTTTCTCCACATAAAAACTCTGACAAATTATTCCTACTTACCATACTTCTCATCATGTCCATGAGGGTGCTATTTCACCTTTCGGTCACACCGTTTTGTTCAAGACCGCCAGGCATGGTGAATTGTCATATAATTCCAGAATCCTTTAGGTATTTGGCAAATGGTCATTTAAGCTATCCAGCATCACCATGCCTACCATAATATTCACCAATTCTATTAGACCTAACGACTCTGATAATTTTTCCCAACCGTCTCTCAATTTCAGTCTGAAATATCTTGAATTTGTCAAGATACTCAGACTTATCCTTAATCAAGAACAAATATCTATATTGGAAATAGTCATCAATAAAAGTGATGAAATAAAAATGTCTTCACAAAGTCGCTTTATATGGATTACTAATGTCAGTATGAGTGATCTCTAAGAGATCAGAACTCCTGACGGCTATTTTTTTCTTAATTTTAGTCATCTTACCACTACAGTAGTCTACACAATCCTTTAAGTCACCTTTAAGAGTAGGTAGGATGTCAGACTTGATCAATCTTTCTATTCTTTCCTTAGAGATGTGGCTTAGTCTCTTATGCCACAATGTATAAGATTGTTCCTCAGGTAGAGGTCTTTTAGAAATAACTTTTTCAGCCGTACAAGCGACATATTTATCATTATGAGACAAACACAATCTATACAATCCATAAGACATGATGTAACTGCCAACTTTATTTTAACTAAAGAACAAAGAAACCATATTGTTCTTTATTTTTAAAAAAAAATAGCTACATTAGTCTAAACTTTAAAAAAAAAAGAAATTAAATTCTTTCTAAAGGAATACGCATAGAAAGTGTTTCTTAATATTAGATTACAACCAAATTCTAATATTAAGATGACATCTCCCATGAACTCTATGTCAACTTTTCGTTGTTTCCTACTATCAAACTTGATTCATCATGATTTGGCTTCTTTCGATTTCTAAACTCTTGTATGGTGAACATAACATAATTCATTGCACCACTATCTTAGCCACCATGAACTAGATAGGACTTCAGATAGACTGGATTCACAAACCAAAGCCAAATAATCATTACCTTTAGGCTCATGCTTGGCTAACCAAGCCTTATATTTGTCACAGTTTTTCTTTATGTGACATTTCTTTTGTAAAAGTAATAATCAGGTTTCTTACCCCTGAGTGCTGTCGTGGTCTTATGAGCATCTTTATAGGCAAAAATTTTGGATTTCTTATCTTTTTTACCACTAGCACTAGAAACATATATAGTTTGATGTCCCTTTTCATCTCTCAATTTCCCTTCTTCTGCCACCACTTTGGCTATAAGATCACTTTTCGACTAGGTCTCATTTTGGAAATTGTAATTTGTCTTTACAATTCCAAAATTAGGTGGAAGGATATTAAGAGCCTAATGGACAATCATAGCAATAGGAATAGTGATTTTAAGTGCATCAAGTTTACTATGAAAATCTACTATCTTTAAGACATAATCCCTAATTCCACTAGTACCATCATACCTTATGTTGAAAAGCATTTGAAAAAAGGACCCCCTATCTCAATATTAGATGACACCTGACACATGTTTAACAGGTGCTCTATCATTCGCTTAGCCGTACAATTAATTGTTAAGGTACCCTTAAGATGATCCTGAATGGATTGTTGTATAGACAGTCAACAAATTTGATTGTTCTTTCCTCAAGTTGTAAATTTCTCATTTCAGCATTGATACTTTATGCAGTGAACCATTAGACATGTCTAATAAAGAGCATTCTAAACAATGGTTGTCCTTATAAAGAGCATTAGACATGTCTGCTAGAACCATTCTAAACATTATATCATCTTTCTATTTCTTAAAAAGAAATAAGTGAGAATCTTAATAGTAAGTGAGTTGCCATTGACAGGAAAGGTGACTTATAATAAAAATATGTAAAAATAGTGCAACTTAGTATAAACCATATAAGTGCACTTCACAGAAAGTCACACGTATCATCATACAATCACCTTTGGGCAGAATGCATGACATACAATTGTCAACTTTCTAAATGAACAACGGCTATAAAAACTTATTCCAACCCTTGTGAATTCACCACCTTTGGGTGTATGAACCACTAAAATCAGTTATTTCTTAAGCACATGTTGTACATGTATCCATCTACTAACTAACACCTAATCACCTCCTTTGGGAGTATGACCAGACATTAGAAAATGAGACATCCCCACCAATATAAGACCGATATTTCATAAAACCAAATGAGTGTGCCACTTTGGCGGTCACTGCCCAATTGAATTTATGAAACTCTCTCATACCAAGGATATTAAACTTTATTTCTTACATAAAACTTTATATGAAATTTTAAACTATACAAATAATAAAGGCAATACGTCATTTAATTGCATTTAATCACGTTCTACAAAACATAAACTGAATATTTGCATATTAACACAGTTGACATACTTCAAAATTCAAAATACCAATGAAAATATTTAAATTTTATATTAAAAGTATAAAATCAGCTTCAATTCACATTTTCACAAGTATAATAGTGTCAAAAAATATGCAAACCATATGTCAAAATGTAGATCATGAAAAACTGAATCCAATGATATCAAATTGGATGAGCATAAAAACAACTCGTAAAGGGTTCTGGAAAAAGCTATTTAGCGTAGGACCCGTGGTTAACACAGGCTCACGTAAACGCGCTGATGTCAGCTCTCTAATGTTGTATAAGATGGGCTGGTAGAAGCTGTTGTTGACATCATGCTAACATCAACCTTGTTGCTGACATCATCAATGACATCAGCCCCTGATGCTGTGCCTTAAGCGCGCGTTCGCCGCCACACCTTTTTTTTTTTTTAATCTTTAAGGGCATACACACTAGCCCCAACATCAGCCAACTTAAGGCCACGCCACATCAGCTTATGAACGGCCTCTACTATTCAAACAACCATCATAAAAAAAAGTGCCCACATTAAAGAACGGCCTCTACTATTCAAATACCAATTTCTCTTTCCTTTACTTTCTTTTGCATCATTTATTTAATATATTTAATACTTTTTATTTAAATTAACAATTCTAAAATATTATCTATTTTTTATTTATCAAATTCAATATATATTAATAATACAACTTATAATTTTAATTCGTTAATACAATTAATACTTAAACAATTAATGGAAAATAATTTTCATTACATTAAAATTACATTTTAATAATACATTTAAAACACGAAAATAAATACTCTAAATTAAATATGAAATACTTAAAATAATTAATGGAAAATAAATTTACATTACATTGAAATTGAAATTAAATAATATACTTGAAACATTTGAATAAATACGATAAATTAAATATAAAATTTTTACTATCGTGAGTAATTTTCCTATGATAGCTGTGTGAATAGTGATGGCCAGGCCTTGAAATGGCCTGGCCTTCACTATTCACATAGCCACTATCAAAATTTTTTATATTAATAATACAATTTATAATTTTAATTATCATGCATTAACTACTTAAAAACAAATAATGAAAAATATTTTCTCATTACATTAAAATTAAAATTTAATAATACACTTAAAACATTAAAATAAATACTCGTAATTAAATATAAAATACTTAAAAATTAAACATTCAACATTAAAACATAATAAACATAACTTAAATTAATAAACTTGAAACATAAAACATAGGGATGACAATGTAATAAATAAATTACTACTATATTCCTAAAAATTCACTAATCTTATGAAACATTTTTTTTTAGCGTTGTTGGTCGACCTTTTGTTTTCCCTTACTTTTAGCCATTTTCACACCCATTGGGCGTTTTACAGGAGTAGTAGCATGTCTTCTACATTAATTTGAACATCTTCTCTAACAAGAGACGATAGGTTCACGAAATCATCGTTTGTGCGTGATCTCTTCCCCCTACTAGCGGTGTTTGGCGTTTCTAAGGTATTTGAATCATCACATGGAAAATTCGAAGTAGGCATGGCACACCCAACGATGGATTCCCACTTGGGAAAAATCCTCAATAACTTCCAATGCTCCATGAAGTGGAACTTATGACCCTTATTTGAATGCTTCCATGTGGTCAGTGTGTTCCAGATCACGTCTTCATCGTTCATTCTGCTTCTATTTTGTCTCTTTGCCTCTGATAGAAATTCAACCCATTTTGACACAGCTATAGAAATTCTTCTCCACCGAGAGCTCTAAGCTGATCTGAATTTCTGGAATTCATGTTGCATTGTCTTCTTGAAAGGATCTATATTATGAAAGCATATCCTTCCACATTGTAGAGCTCTTTTGAGATATACCTATGACTGGATTGGTAGTGGTGTTAATGTATGCAGAAATCAGAGCAGTGTCTTCAATAATTGACCAAGCGACTTTCTTTCCGTCTCCATAGACGTCTTCATTGTAACCTTGACCTTCATAATGGAAATTATCAATATTTGTAACATTTCCATGATTTTCTTGAGGCATGACATTGGACATCATGTATTGTTGAACCCCAGGAGATGCAAACATTGCAGGACCGTTGGGAAAATTTGATGAAAATTGGGTTGGATTTTGCAGAAATTGGGTAAAATTTTGCGCATTAGGAAGAAATTGACCAAATTGAGATGAACTTTGGAAAATTTGGGTTCTAAATTGTGGATAATCATACGAATTTGGAGGGCTATTTCCAATATTTCTTGATTTATCCATTTTAGTGGAAGAGATGAGAGATTTTGAGAGAGTTAGAGATATGATACAAAAATAATGAAAACTATATGGTTAATATACACATTTTCACATTTGGGGATAATGAAACATCATTTGACAACACATGAATTATTTGTACCGACTTTTTCGATTATGGAGCTTAATTTAACAACACATAAATTATTTGTACCGATTTTTTCGGTAATGGAGCTTGATTTGACAATACATGAATTATTTATACCGATTTTTTCGATAATGGAGCATAGTTTGACAACACATGAATTATTTGTACCTTTTTTTCAATAATAGAGCATGATTTGACAACAATGAATTATCTGTACCGATTTTTTTGATAATTGAGTATGATATTGACGATACTTGAATTATTTCTACTGATTTTTTATATGATTTAGGATGTTTAATTTGAACTCAAACATTACTATATTTAATATTTAACATAATAAAAAATTTATTATTTCTTTAATCCTTTTATAAAATTCCAAACTATTTTTATTTGAAAATCATTTAAATAAATTTAGCATTCTTTATCAATTAATTACAAAAAATTCTTTTCATTTAGACAAACGTAATTATTTCTTTAATTTTGTAATTGATTTAGCTATAAAATTATTTATATTTTTTGACTCAAAATCGATATAAATTTTAATCATCACATGCAATAATTTCATACAAAATTATATTTTTAAAAAATTACCAAATTTTTTATAATTATAAAATAAGTATAAATAGTTTTACATTATATTACAATTAAAATTTAACATTAACAGATTTAAACTTAATACTAATAGATTTAAATTTAATAGTAATAGGTATATTAATAGATTTAATATTATAATAAGTATATTATAATTTAACATTATATTACATTTAAATAAATTAAATCTTGCACAAAAAATAGGCAAAATGCATGTCAATTTGTAGAGAAAAATATTTTCTACCCGTTGGTGTAATTTGTTTTTTTAAAAAAAATTAGGTGAAATCGCCGTTGCAAACCAGAAATGGCCGTTGCATCGACCGTTGGACGTGTGTCACTTCTACAGCTGACAGGCGCATCAACGCCTGTCAACTACAAATTTTTATTTTTTTTTATATTTGGAAAAAACGATATTGTTTGGCGAAAGTAAAAAGCGAAAAAAAAAAATATCAACTGTTTGTGGTCGTGAATCTCGAAACAAACGGTCAGACAACCGTTTGTTCTGAGAAGGCCGCCACATCAGCATTTGTTGCTAATGTGGCGGCCTTTGCAAGAATGACCAGCCCCAGCATGATCTAACAGGTCGCCTGCCACGACCCGTGTCGTCTCTAGCACCGCCAGCCTGCAAAAAATAGGCCACAACAAAGCCATTCTACAGCCATTCAAACACAAAATCAGACGGGCGACCTGCGCGCCTTGATGCGCACAGCCACGAACTCGTCACAACGAGATCGTTCAGAATATGGTATCAATTAAGAATATAAAATATATTCTAATCATGATCTATGCCTATTCTCTGATACCACCTATTAACAAATAAACAACATAAATTCCACAGCAAACATATACATGATTAGAATATAAAAACAGAAATAAAAAATCATATACCAGTCTTTCGATCCGTAACTGTGGAAGTAAGATAGATCTTGGTTAAGTTCTTCACCTTTATGACCCTCCGTATAAACTGGCTTAGATGAGTGTGCCTCTTTCTTTCTAAACCTTATGAGTAGAAAGCGTTTCTGAAGATTGAAGTTAGAGGAGGGAACTTAGCTGATATTTATTGTTAAACTCTAGCCTCCTCATCATAGGTTAGGCTAACTCCAGCCCACAGATGCCAGTCCCACATTAGACATTTAAAAGTCCTTATATATGACTTTATTAAATCAAGCCCAAAACAACATTAATTAATATAAACCTAAATATAGAAAAACCTTACATATAGTTCACATATTCATATATAAAGCATTTAATAAATAAAAAAAAAGTAAAATGAGTTTAAAACCTAATATTAGTGACTTCTCTAAGTATGTTCTACACGATGACAAATTCCTAGCACTTATGTTTATTTTAATGTTTATGTAAGAGAAGTTAATTTTTTTAAAAAATAAAATAAAACATTCAAATAATTTTTTATTTATTTCAAAATTAAAATTTAAAATTGAAACTGCTATCAAAATTATTTTCACATTATTTTTAAAAAAATCCCTCAAATGCACTTTTTTTTTATATATAAAAAGTTCCTATAAAAACTTTTACATATTCTAATAAAAAAATTTCAAATACGTTACAATCCAAACATAGCGATTATCAAATTTCTCGTTCAAGGAAATATTCCAATGAAGTCGTTTACAATTTCAAGCATGACGCGTCATTTTTTTTTTTTGTCCGAAACAATAATAATATTAATATGCATAAAAATACACACTTGCCCACTGGCAAGCTAAAGCGTTAGTTTTCACTATGAGAGGATAGAAAACTAACATTAACGCATGCCCAACGTACAAGTACCACTTAACTAAACTAGCTAAGTGACCAAACTCGAACCTATTGACCTCCATGGGAGCACCGCAACTGACATATAGAGTTGCTTGATAAAGAATCGATTGCATCTGCCGTCCTTCCTTAACTTTTTGTCTCAAATACTCCACTATCAATGCTCGGACCACAATTAAACCATAACCTCCCTATGGGAAAACAAAACCCCGAATAAATAGGGAACACACCAAAGTTGGTTATCAAACTATTATCGTACACGTTGAATAGTCCAGAAACTACTACCGCACGCGTTAAAAAGAGTTGAAACTACTACCGTACATATTGAATAGTTTTAAAACTACTACTGCATAGGGTGAATGGTTCAATAACCAAACCCTTAACAAAAATTTATTATTACTATTTATGAAATTATTACTGTAATAATTTTGCACCGATATCGCACCTTGGTCGCCCGTACGGATTGGAAATTTCGCCTGGTCCGGCCACAGCCTTTCTATTCAAGCATGACGCGTCATTAATTAGTACAAGATTGACAGTTCATAACAGACAACGTGACTGGACTTCCAGTAATCATAATGAAGTCGTTTACAATTTCAAGCATGACGGCGTCATTAATTAGTACAAGGTTCACACTTCATAACATGACAACGTTGACTTGACTTCCAGTCGTCGTGTAAAATCTGTACAGAAGAAGAGGAGGGACATATATGAACCCTCAAACAAATAAGTATTTTTAAAAAAATACACAAAATAAACAGTTAAGTATTTCATATAGGGTTTCAGAGTTTCACAAAGATTTTTCACTAAACTCATATCAAATAGAGAAGAAGAATAAAGGGGAAAAAAATGAATCGTTGAATTATTTAGTACTTAGCATAGTTTTCAGAATTTCTATCTAATTCTATCGATTTTATAATTTTATAATTTAAATTTTTTAAAATAATCCCGATTCTAATTACGATCCTGTATTTATTATATGAATAAAATATAATTAAATTTACTTAAAAAAACTTTCATATCTAAATAAAATTATGATTTATTATTATATAAATAACTTAATTAGTTTAATCATACTTTTATTAGCTTTTAACAATAAATAAATAAAATGAACATAAATATCTTTCGATCGCGATAGCAACTGAAATATTGAGAAAATCATATAAAATATTATAAAAAATTAAAATTAAAATAAGATTATTTAATTATAAACTATATAAAAATTTTCTATATATCTATTCATATATTGATTAATAATTTTTTTAAAAATAATTTATAAATTATATTTTTTAAAATTTTCTAAAATCTTATGATCCGATCTCATTATTTTAAATCAATTTTATATAAAATTACGATCTTACAAACTAGGGTACGTAGTTTTTGAACATATGAATGTTTGAAGACATGTCCTCTGATGATCAAGTTTTAGCTTATGTGCATGCTCAGCAAATTTGAAATCCTAAGAGATATTCTTGTGGTCTCCGAAGAATGCCGTCGGGAGTTTGATTATTTCTCCCCATTCACTACTTGATCATTATGGAGTTATGATTTTGCCCCTTTATTATTCACAGATTTTAAAGTTCGTATGTTATTTAATTCTTTCTTGAGAATTCAGTTAGGCATCAGATTTTGTATTTCTACTAAATAAGATTTCTTATTAATTTTAATATGAAATTTAAGAAACTTAAAAGAATACATTTTTAGAATTATTATATTCACAGTTCAAGAGAAATCTGAAGAGGTAAAATAATTCGTTTTAAACCCAAAACTTTGAATTTTTACGTAATTTTGTTTTCTAAAAACTATATTTTTGACTCCTTCAATATTATGTTAATACAAAATTTTGCAATTATTCGCATATGTTCAGCTTGTTGCAGGACTATCGTCGATTATCCGATACCAGTGAATTCTGTACCACAGTTTCTCATGAAGAAGTTTGGTGTACCTAGTTTAAACGTAAAGCGCAGTTGTTAATGTGACATGAAAGAGTCCAACGTCGGCCCATGTGACATGTAAGACAAACTACAATACTGAAAGTTTCCATCATTGACCTACAAACTACAAGAAGTTTAATATTTGCAAGGGCCACATCCCTCGCAATAAATAGAAAATTTCACGCTAATTATTTCTTACAAGGGAAAAAATCCTTGCAAACGCTCTCATTATTTTTTAATTTACAAATAATAATTCACTCACAATTGTTCTTGTGCCCTTGCAATAATATGTCATTGAAATCATACAGTAATATGTAAAAGTCAAGGAGCCAACTCATTAACTTACGTCAATGAAAACTATGTACAAAATTGAAACATCTCACTAACTTTTATGACTCAATATATAAGATTTCACACATTTTAAAAATAATCATCATCATCTTCATCTACATCAAACTCTTCTTTTTTATCCTCTAAAAGTTCACCCTTTCTTGAGTCATCAATAAATTCATTATTAATATAATCGACTGTGTTCCTCAATTCCGTTGCATCCACTTCTTGTGCTGGCTCATTATTAATATGTAGATTTACATTTTCAATATCCTCAAGAATTATGACCTCCTCTACATGAGATACTTCATGTTCTTGCAATGTCTCATCTTCATTTAGTGGAGAAACTAAAGCATTCTCTGTATCCATTTGCAAATCAAACAATAAACGGACTTTAATTCTTATGACAGTATATCTATTAAGGTCTTTTCTTGGCAACACCCCTTTGATGTAACATACTTGAGTAGCTTGACTTGCCAATATAAATGGATCATCTGCATAAGCTCTACTTTTCAAGTCTACCGTCACTATCCCATGCTTATCATTAGTGACCTTTCAAGTATCGAACCAACACTACAAGAAATTTGACTTTTAGTGACGGAATACCTAGTGACGAAAAAAAATCTTGTCACTAAATACCCCTTTAGTGACAAAAAATTTTGTCGTCACCAATTTTTCATCTACTCCCAAACTTTAGTGACGAGTCACCGGAAGTCATTACTAAAGAGTGTGGCAAGAAGCTTTCCCGCCAAAATGGTCGCAATTAGTGACAAAAAATTGGTGACGACATTCATTCTCGTCACTAAAATCATAAAGTTTATTCATTGGTGACGAAATTTTTGTCGTCACCAATTTTAATGCCTTTTAATGACGATATTCTTTGTCGTCATCAATTTGAATGCCTTTTAGTAATGAATTTTTTTCGTCACTAATTTCTTATCACATATGTAATTTATACTACTTATATATGATTTTTAATTAAATTCTTAATTATATGAATATATGTGAAATATCATTAATTCAAAAATAGAAATTTTTTTAGCGTATTATAAAAATGAATTTTCTAGTGCCAAGGAAAATTTAATTAGTAAAATAGGCACAATAAAAATGAAAATAGTTATAATCTTTTAATTCATATTTTTATACATATATAGTTTCAGTGTGTAATATTATTAAATATGGAGATATGAAATATTTATTTTAGTGTATAATAAAACGAAATACTGTAAATTTTAAGAAGAATATATGTGTTAAACCAATTAATTTGGAATAGAGGAGATAAAATGTTTTGGGTTAAATTGATTTGGGCCACAACTTATAGAAGGATTGGGTTTATTTGGTTAAGAATAATGATTGGGCTATGTAATTTATTTATTGGGCCAAAGTTAACTTTTGAAATTTATAATTCTTAATTTCTAATAATTGTACTAGGACACCCTAATATAATGGATTTGCCTATATTATTTTACTTCAAGCATAGAGTCTTTTTTAGATACATTATCAATTAATTATGATTGGATTTCCTTAGCTAAGACATGTTGATTGGACTAAGCATAGTTTTCCTTAAACCAAACTTAGCTTACTTATATTATCGCTTTTAATTTCTAATAATTGTACTATAACATTTTAATAGTTATAATCTTTTAATTTATATCTCTATATATAAAGTTTTAGCGTATAATATTATTAAATATGGATATATAAAATATTTGTTTTGGTGTGTAATGAAATTAAATATTATAAATTTTAATAACAAAATATATATTGAACTATATAATTAGGGATGGATTAAATAAAATATTTTAGGCAAAATTGATTAGTCACTACTTATATAATAATTGGATTTGTTGGCTTAAGGATCATGACTGGGTTATGTATTGGGCCAAACTTAACTTTTTAAATTTATGACTCTTAATTTTTAATAATTGCACTAAGACACCATAATATATATAAATTTGTTTACGCTATTTTACTTCAAGCATAGAGTCTTTTTTTAGATACACTATCAATTAATTATGATTGTATTTCTTTAGCTAAGAATAATGATTGGACTAAATATATTTTTCTTTATGTCAAACTTAGCTTACTTATTTATCACTTTTAATTTCTAACAATTGTACTACAACACCCTAATTGTTATAATCTTTTAATGCGTATCTCTATATATAAAGTTTTAGTATATAATAATATTAAATATAGAGATATAAAATATTTATTTTCGTGTGGAATGAAATTAAATATTATAAATTTTAATAAGAAGATATGTATTTGACCATATAATTTGGGATAGATAAAATAAAATATTTTGGGCTAAATTGATTGGCCACTACTTATATAATGATTGGACTTGTTGGGCTAAGGATCATGATTGGGTTATGTATTGGGTCAAATTTAATTATTTAAATTTATGACTCTTAATTTCTAATAATTGCACTAAAACACCCTAATATATATAAATTTGCCTATATTATTTTACTTCAAGCATAGAGTCTTTTTTTAGATACACTATCAATTAATTATGATTGGATTTCCTTGGCCAAGACATGTTGATTGGACTAACCATATTTTTCCTTAAGCCAAACTTAGCTTATTTATATTATCGCTCTTAATTTCTAATAATTATACTAGGACACCCTAATCGTTATAATCTTTTAATTTATATCTCTATATATAAATTTTTAGTGTATAATATTATTAAATATGGATATATAAAATATTTATTTTGGTGTGTAATGAAATTAAATATTACAAATTTTAATAAGAAAATATGTATTGAACTATATAATTAGGGATGGATTAAATAAAATATTTTGTTCAAAATTGATTGGCCACAACTTATATAATGATTGGACTTGTTGGGCTAAGGATCATGGTTGGATTATGTAATTTATCCATTGGGCCAAGTTTAACTTTTTAAATTTATGGCTCTTAGTTTTTAATAGTCACACTAAGATATCCTAATATATATGAATTTGCCTACATTATTTTACTTCAAGTATAGAATTCGTTTTTAGATACACTGTCAATTAATTATGATTGGATTCCCTTGGCTAAGACATGTTGATTTGACTAAGCACATTCTTCCTTAAGCCAAATTTAGCTTACTTATATTATCGCTCTTAATTTCTAATAATTATACTAGGACATCCTAATATTTTGTTTGTCCATATAGTTGTATTTTAATCACACATTCTTTTTAGTATTACAATACAGTATTGATTAGTAGTAATTGGTTTATTTGGTTAAGAACAACAATTGAATTAGGTATATTCTTTATTGTATATCAATACACTCTTTAATGTATTCTATCTCATTAAGGGTATTTTGAACATGTTGTTAAAAAATCAATTTTGACTTTTGAAATTAGACTTTTTTGGGGACAAAAACTTATTTCAAAACTAAACCTTTTTTTTTTGTTGGACAAAGGGAGTATATATATATAGTTAGGACTAAAATTTATAATATAAGTAGTTAATACATATGTATAGTAGTTATGTAGTTATAGTAAAAGTAATTATTACAAAACATAAGTAGTTTAGTGTATATATACACATACTTTTAATATACATAATTTCTTCAATATCAGCATAAAAATGTAAATATTATTTTTTTTTCTAAATTATTTCATAAAAAATTTCATTTTAGTCATTTAATAACTAATTAACATTTCGAAATTTAAGATTAAAAAAATTCAAATCAAAATTTTATTAAACCAACTTAGCATTATAGAGTAAAAAATTAATTATTGATTAAAAAATAATTTTTTTAATAATTAATAATTAAATAAAAAGTTTGAATGTTTAAAAAAACAAAGAGGGAAAATGAATTTGAATAGGAGGGAAAAGCCAAATGTGTCAAAATATTTGACTAAATTTTTTTGTCTTTCCATTTTCAACTTTCCCATTTCCAAAACTCTTTCGGCCGCCATTTCCAAAACCACCGCCACAATGAATCCCTCCTCCTTCTCCCTCCACCACCATCACCCCATCACCACCCGTCTCCCTACCCAAAACCCAATTCCTACCTTCCTACCAGAACCAATGTCTCATTTTCCCCAATTAAAGAAGCGGAATTGCTGCTCTTTGGTTGCCAGCTCTAGTCAAATCCACTTCCAGTACAGCCAAAGTAGTCCTCAAGTCCATAGGTTGTCTTTTCACCTGTTATGGGTTGTCCCTTCCGGATTCGGTCGGTTCTCCCAATTTCTTGCTGCTTTCTCTTCTGCCATCCCCCTATTTTGTCATATCTGAAAACCGCCATGGTTGAGCTTAGAAAGTCAGAACCCATCGTCACCGCCACCATCACTGATTTTCTTTATCTGCTTGTTAATATCTTCTACTTGTATAAAAGCATGAGTTGACTAGGAATGGTCTGGTTTATGGATGGTATTCAGTCAACTAGGCACCCGTCTCTCTATTGTGTGTGTGTGTGTGAGCATCGCTCCTACTTTTTCTAGGCCTTAGGCGCTACGCCTCCTTCTTCTCTGTGATGTTTTTCGTTTTGATTCTGTTGGAAAAGGAAATAGATGGATATGATAGAAATGTCTAAGGGTAATATACCGTGTACAATCAATTTATTTCCGAAAATTAAAGCTTGTTAGTTTTTGCAATGACTATTGTTTTTACTGAAGAAACAGTTTTTATGTCGTGATTGTAAGTACCTAGGATGCATTTTTCATGTATTTCTTCTTAGCTTTTCAGAGCTGCAAATGTATTTATTGTTACAGTTAGTCATCTTTATGGAAATTGTGTAAAGAGGGAAAGATGGGTGCTAACTGACGAGGGAAAAAAAAGTGCTAAATCAGGGTCTCTAGAAGTCCAACTCTTCTTAGCTATACCTCCAGAGGGCATTTCACAAGAAGACTTGTAGGTTCTCAAACTTCTTCTTCTTCTTTTTTTGGCTGTATTTCGCACTACCACTATGCTTTGTTTCGTATTGAAATTGAATTGATAGCTTAAACTTGATAGCACCGCCACTATCCTTCGTTTCTGGCCCTAATTTTTGCAAGACCGGGGACTATAATTGTAGCAGTACCATCGTTTGTCCTCCTCTTCCTTAGGTATCTATTGCAAGTTTTTTTTTTCGGTTCCCATGCCATGGTGATTCGGTTCCTACTCTTGTGCACATGTTTGGTTCTTCTGTTCTCCAACTTTGGTTCCTACTCTTGAACACATGTTTAGTTTTTATTTTATTTTTTTGGACTGGATTGGCCCAAAGCATTTGGTCATTTTTTGTTCTGGTTGTTTGTGGACTATTTTTGCTGGTTTTTCAGGTTGTGATTGTTTCTAAATCTGGACTGAACTGAATTGGCCTAGACGTCGATTGATTTTTCAATCTTTTTTCTGATTTTTTTAGCTAAATTACTGGACTGAAGTCTGAAGTATAATGCGACTAATTTTTTGGTTTTTTCTGGATTGAATTGGACTGAACTTGAAGTAGATGTCAACTAATTTTACAGTTTTTTTTTTTTTGGTTTTTTTCTGGATTGAATTGGCCTGAAACATGTTGCTATGTGTCTTTCTGGTTAATTTTCTGATTGTGTCTGGATTGATTTTATGGTTTTTTCTTGGTTTTTTCTTATTTTTCTAGACTGAAATATTGCGACTGATTTCTTGATTTTGTTATGATTTTTTTCTGGATCGAAGTAGAATGACTTAATGAGACTGATTTTTTGGTATTTTTCTAAACTGAATTGGACTGAACTCACTGAAGTAAATGGCGACTGATTTTTTTGGCTTTTCTAAACTGGATTGGCTTGAAGCATTTGGCTGTTTCTGCACTGAATCTTCAATTATTTTTGGCTTTTTCTGGACTGGATTGGCTTGTAGCATTTGGTTTTTTCTGTTTGTTTCTGGATTGTTTTGGTTTTTTTTTTTGTTGTTTCTGGACTGAACTGAATTGGCGAAGTATTGTGACTGATTTTTTGGTCTTTTTTTTGATATTTTCTTGGTTGAACTGGACTGCAATAAAATGCGACAAATGCTTTCAGTTTTTTCTGCATTGAATTGAGTATTGGACTAAAGTAGATGCCGACAGATTTTTCTAGTTTTTTTTCTGGTTATTTCTGAATTGAATTGGCCTGAAGCATTTATCTATATGTTTTTTGTGTTCATTTCTGGTTGTATGAGTGTTTTGTTTTTCTAGCTCATTTTGTGGTTTTTCTGGACTGATTTTGGGGTGTTTTTTCTAGTTTTTCTGGACTTAAATGTTGTGAGTTGTGACTTATTTTTGGTTACGTTTTCTGATTTTTCTGGTTGAAGTAGAATGCGACTAATTTTCCTGGACTGAAGTTTCTGGACCAAAGTAGATTGCAGTTTATGAGTATGATCTTCAATTCGTGGTTTTGTATTACGTCACGTGATAGATTGCGTGATCATTTCCATTAAATGTGACTGGTGGAAAATGTAGTATGATGATTATCATTCATTACGATGAATTGTACTATGTCATGAGATGTATAGTTATGGGGTGTTGTTTCCGTAGCTAATCATATTAGCAATTGGATTAGATTGAATTTATAACATTGGGTGCTTTTTCTTTTCTTGTCACAGTGACACAACCACCACCACATATAGCCAAGCATCCATAGATTGAAGACATCACCAAATGGGCTTTTGATTGGTGTTGTCGAGGTCTAAGTCATTCCTTTTGCCTCCTTTATTTTAGAATGCCAAGGGAATTATGTGTACATTACTATTTTGTGGGGTGTAAGGTGTTTGGATAATGTTTTATTTTTATGGTACAACTAAGATATTTGACTTTAATTTTCTTATATGTTGGGAAAGTAAAATATTGTCTTTTGCAATGCACAAGTTTATCTTTTGTGCCTTTCTTCATATAGGTTGTGAATGTTGAATGATTAGTATGATTGCTTTCATTACATTTTCGACGTCGATGATGTTTGTATTATAAGGATAAAAAATGTGATGATCAATACAGTGATGTTATTAGTGATAAGATATTAAAATATACCATGTTACATCTTTGGTTAAAATTGTCACTAATAGGTTAAAATTGTCACTAATAGCATTATTTAGTGACAAATTTTTTCGACACTAATTTCATTTGACAACAAACTTTTGGTGACAAACTTTTTTCGTCACTAATGAAAAGCGCGTCAAATTTTTTTTGTCACAAATTGCATTTGCCAACAAACTTTTGGTGACAAATGTTTTTCGTCACAACCATTTGGTGACGACAAAAAATATCATCACTAGTTCGTCACAAAATGAGTTGACCGAGGTACCTTTAGTGACGATTTTTTTTTCCGTCACTAAAATCATCATATTTGCCCGCTGACCGAAATAGTTTCAGTGACGACATTTTTCCGTCACTAAATTCCGTCACTAATCTTGTGCAATTAGTGACGATTTTTATCTTTTACTGACGACTTTTCTCCCTTTCTGGTGACGACTTTTTTTCGTCACATCCTCATTTCGTCACTAAAGCCACTCATTTAGTGACAACTTTTTTTTTGTGTCGCCTAAACCCTTTAGTGACAGAGCATTAGTGATGACTGAGTGACGAACCATTTTTTTGTCACTAAATGGTTTTGGTGACGAAAAAGTGCCTTTTAGTGACGAAACTCCTGTCGTCACTAAAGCCCATTTTTCTTGTAGTGCAATCACATTTGAAAAGCACAACATAGTTGTAGCTGTCGTATTCTAGTTGAACAACATCGCGTAAGCGTCTATACCAATCAATACTATTATCATCATAACAGCTACCACTCTCTAATAAGCCAGAATTTGAAGTTTGCAATGAATCAGTATCAAATGTATGAAATCTGAACCCATTAGTAATATAACCGTTATAACTATAAGCATATTTGTGCGGGTCATTAATTGTCTTTAAATCAACCCAAAGCTTGTGCATCCTTTTGAACCTATAGGCACAATGGATAACTAAAGTGAATAACTTGTGAAAGTTTGAAGTTTGTAGAAGAACGTACAGTCTCTCAAAACCAATTTGCAAAATTGTAATTTCGTAAATCTTCTAATTGTTGGGCAGTTATAGTTGGATTTGACTGGTATATTTCATTATCATACTGCCTGCAATTTAAAAAAATAGTTTAAAACTATTTAGCACTCTATTTCATCATTTTTAATAAATCAACATTAAAAGTACACATGACTTACTGTATAGATGGGAGCACTTCGTCCATGTTCACAATAGTATAAAGATGTGCAACTCTCTGCTCTAAGTCAGACAAGCATCGCCTTTTAGCAGCACCAATAAACACACCATTAGTAGTGAAGATACAAAGTTTATTGGAACTTTGTTCAAAAACTATTTCATTTCACCCAAGGCGGTTATGCACAGTCTCTATATCACTTTGAAAGTAAATAGAGCAAAAATTTGAGAGCTCCTCTGCAACATAGAGCTCCGCAATAGAACCATCAAGTTTTGTCTTATTGTGCACCTTGTCTTTTAATCGACACATACACCAACACTAACAAATTAGTTAATCATATGTTTAAGTATGCATTTTAAAACAAGTAAGCAAGCATTAAGTTACCTCTCAAATAGATACATCCACCTATATTACACAGGGCCACCAACTTTGGCCTCATATGGTAAGTGAATAGGCAAGTGTTCCATTGAGTCAAAGAAAAAAAGTTGAAATATCATCTCAAACTTACACATCATCACAATTATGTTTTTCTTAAGAGTTTCTAAGTGATCCTCTTTCAAAACAATTGAGCACAAATCTCTAAAGAAGCGACAGAATTCTAGCAGTGCATCCTTAACTGAGGATGGCAACAAGTTATATACCATAATAGGCATTAATCTTTGCATGAATACATGGCAATCATGACTCTTCATCTCAGAAAATGAACACTTTTCAACATTACAACATCTTGATATGTTTGATGCATACCCATCAGGAAGCTTATTTCCTTCACCCATTGGTAAATCAACCTCATTTGTTCATTTGTAAAGGTATACGTGGCTTTTGGACACATAATTTTATTTCCTTGTTGGTAAGGGTGCAACTCATGCCTTATGCCCAGATATTGTAGGTCTTTCCTTAACCTATAATTGTCTTTAGTTTTACCTATCATATTCAAAAACATGAGAAAAATTCTAATAAGAAGATTTTCTATTAATAAGGAAAAAACTCAATATAACATAATTATCATTATTTGTACCTTTCACATTCATTAATGTGTTAAACACATTATCAAAGACATTCTTTTCTATATGCATGACATCTAAATTGTGGCGTAAGAGGATTATATACTGAGGAGGATTGTATGCCGATAAGGCGGTTGAAAGAACACATTATGATTTATCCAATGGTGATCCTGACCATAACCTTGGGCTCTTGCATTCTTGTCTTTCTTGCCATTAGGTGGAAAGTTAATTGAGTTTAGCCATGAGCTAATGAAAGACCTAGTCTTACGCTTCGGTGCTTCTTTTGGCTCCCTTTACCCATTAAACTCTTTTGTCATTAATCTAAATCTATGTCACACCGGGAGAAATTGCCTATAAGAGGCAAAATAGCTTGGCTTCTTACTATGCTTAAGCAAACAGCCATGTCCCCTGCCATACAAATTAGACAAAACATGAGACTATGAGTACACCAACTAGAAACCATCCCATAATCAGGGAAGTCATTGATGGTCCACATAAAAGCTGCTATCATGTTGAACATCTTTTCTGTATGTGCATCATATGCCAAAACCCCAGTATCCCACAATAATTTCAGTTCATCAATCAACAGTTGCAAATAAACTCCTTTGTCTTTAGTAGGACTCTTATCACCAAGAATGAGCAACGTTAAGTACATGTAAGCATCTCTCATACAGAAATATGGTGGGAGATTATAGACCACTGAAATAACAGGCCAACAAGAGTAAGTCTTGCCACTAAATGGATTAAAGCCATTTGTAGCAAATGCAAGCCTCACATTTCGTTTCTCCGCAACAAATTGAGGATGGCTAGTTTCAAATTCCTTCCAAGCCACTGCATCTGTTGGTTGTTTTAGTTCACTATCCACTTTTGTTCTTGTACTATGCCATATTATGTGCTTCGTTGTCTTTTTGGACATGTAAAGACATTTAAGCCTAGGTGTAATAGGAAAGTAACACAAAACCTTACATGGTATGTTCTATCCCTTACTCCCTAACTTCTTTTTCACATATCTAGGAAGTTTACATTGTGGACACTCTCTTAGATCTTTATACTCACCACGATACAACACACAATCATTCTCACATGCATCAATCTTTTCATAACTCAACCCTAGCTTTTTAATCAACAAACTAGAACTGCTGATTCGATTTCAATTTAGTTCCAATTCGAATTGAAACCTTGGTCACCTTTAAATGAGTACCAAAAAAAAAAACAAATATTTTGATACATACCTCAGCCTTTTAGGAGTGCTATAAAAAAAAGAATTAGAGAGCAAACCAATCAAGTCAAGAGGTCAAGAGTCAACAAGTCGAATTAGTAGTAAAAAATCAAATGACATCATTACAATAGAATAAATATAAAATAATTATAAAAATATTAATATTAGTATACAAATAATTAGAAATAAGTTATTTAATTTTTTTTAATATAGTTAAATTTAATCTAAGTATAAATTGTATGAAATTCTAAATGTATGATTGAATAATTTGATGAAAAATAATATAAAAAATATTTTAAATAATGAATATGTTAAAAATTGTAAGAAATCTCTTGTATAATTTTGTGCGATGTTGAATTTCAAAAAAAAATTTAAAAAATTATAGATGAAAATTTCAAACTATTCACATAAAAAATTATTAAAATGGGTTTTTTAAAAAATGAGGTTAAATTATAATTTTTAAAAGTTAAAGTTTTGCGTTTAAAATTCGGTCAAACTCGAGTCAATACCAGCCTTGACTGGTCAAATAGAATTTTAACTGGTTTTTTAAAAACCAGCTTTTAAGCCACATCAGAACCAAACCCGTGGCCAGTTTGAGTTTCACAATGCTAAATTTTAGGCCCTTCACTAGTGATAGATTTTAGAATTAATTTACCTTGAATTGCCTAAAATTTTGACCTTGGTTTTCAATGGGTTATTGGCTCTTAAATTTAGAAATTGAGAAGTTCTTTTGGCTTTTAATTTGAAGGAATTAGGGTTTAAGCATAAAAAGATGAATAAAGGAGAATTAAAACAAGTTCTACTTGAAATGGAGCAAAAGATTGATTATAAAGACTCCTAGTGTCCCTATTCTCATATTTATTATTATAAACCCCCCCCCCCCCACCCCCCCCCCCACCCCAACTAACTCATATTTATAATTGTAAAATTTGATTTAAACTTTCTTACCCCTTCCCATCAATAAACACCTTACGTATACAACAGATATTTACATCTCTAAAATGTTCGTCTTGAAAATTTTGTGACTGCTGTACCTATTTGTTCAATGTAATAACAATGGAAAACATAAGTTTAAAATATATATATAATAATAGTATTAGTTGAAGAGGATTGAATAATGTGGTTTGATGATAGGAAAAAAAATATTCTATACATTTGTCACACACTTAGTTTTAGTGTAATAAATCAATCACATAAATTTTTATTTTTTATCCCCTTATACACACATAGTTGTCCCTTTATATATTATAGGTCGTCACCCCTAGTCAGAGATATATTATATACTATTACTCTAGTTGTCTCTTCCTACATCATATTACGTCATCTAGTGAATGAACGAAACATTTTCTCTGATGGAAAAGACTGTGAGGATGAGGTCCGAGTACATATTAGAAATATGAGGTGCAGGGGACTAGCCCTAAATGGCCCCAAGAACGGCCATGAAGATGTGTGTATGGAATTGTAGAAGGTTAGGTGGACCCTCTACAGTTTCCCAACTGGAGACTGTAAACTCCAAGCACCCAAATCTTGTGTTTATTTTTGAGACAAAGTAAAAAAAAAAAATCTTTTGTAGAAACAGTATGTAGAAGACTGAAGTACCAAGGAAGGTGGAGAACTATAGAACCTGAGGCAACCAAAGGAGGACTGTTGGTTTGTTGGGCAGAAACCATTTCAGTAATGAACATAGTAACTAGTAGTTTTTGTGTGTAGCTACAATATTAGGTACAGGGAGATCCTCAGGTATGGTGGCCTATTATTGTTTATGCTAGCAAAAAATGTAATGTAAGGGAGAAGCAATGGAGCTATTTCGAACATGAACAACAAAAGTGGGGAGAATGATGGTTTATTGGGGGTGATTTTAATGATATAGCCTACCAGGATGAGAAAATGGAAGAAAGAATAAGATTTGAAGCTAGCTACCAACCATTTAGGAATTTTATTAGAAAGATGGAAATGGTGGATTTAGGCTAAATAGGCAAGAAATTCACTTGGACAAATAATAGAGAAATGGATAGATATGTAGAAGAGAGATTGGACAGATTCTTTGGGGCACCTAAATTGATGCTAAAGTTCCAAAATGCCAAAGTATTCCATTGTGAGAAACAAGCTTCAAACCATTCCCTTTTACTGTTGGACACGGACCCTAAGCAACAACAAGTGAAGAAAATATTCACATTTGATAAAAGGTGGATCAAGCAAGGAGGGATTCAGGAAATAATGACAAAAGCCTGGAATAAAGTTCAATTGGGCACACCACTATATGTAGTTAGCTCCACGATAAAACAGTGAAGATTAGAGCTGCTTAATTGGAGCAATAATTATGGGACCAATTCAGTGAAGAAGATTAAGCAGATCAAAGCAAAAATGGAGAAACTTAGCAGTGAATGGGGAATAAGGACTAGAATGTTTGGTATGGACTTAGAACTGAACTTTAGAAAGCTTATAAGGATGTGGAAACCTATTAGAAATAGAAATCCAGGAATCAGTAGCTGAAGGAAATGGACAAAAATACCACGTTTTTCTATGCGAGTACAGTACAAAGGAGGAAGGTTAATTGTATTCAAAGGCTAATAACAAGCAAATGGGAGGTATGTGAGAGTAAAAAGGAGGTGCGGGAGGAAATTATTGGATACTATGAGAAGTTGTATATGTCAAGCCATCCATAATACTCCTGGGGGTACTTGAAGGTATACCTCAGTCCATCACCAAAGCTATGAACAAAAGGTTGATGAGGCCAGTAGAGAAGGTAGAAATCAAACATGTCCTATTCCAAATGCAGCCCAACAAAGCACTTGGCCCAAACGATATGAATTCTTTATTCTTTCAAACTTATTGGAATGTGGTTAGAGTAGATGTATGTAATGCAATCAAAGATTTTTTCACCCATAGAAAGATGCTTAGGCAGATGAACCACATGCTAATTACTTTGGTCCTTAAAGTGCATAGCCCCTCCTTCATTTCCCAATATAGACCAATATGCCTGTATAATGTGGTCTATAAAATTATTTTTAAAATCTTGGCTGAAAGATTTAAACAATGCCTCTATAAGTGTATCAGTCCTGACCAGTTTGTTTTCATCCTGGGGAGACAAATACTAGACAATGTGGTCATTGCTCATGAGTGCATTCACACACTAAACTCAATGGGAAAATGGAGGAAGGGGTATATGACCTTAAAAATTGACATGGCAAAAAACTATGACAGGATTGAGTAGAACTTCTTGGAGACAATTTTGAGGAAAATGGGATTTGTAAGGGGCTTTATTGTATGGATAATGCAATGCATTAGAATAGTCACAATGTTCATTAATCTTAATGGAAAGAAATGTGGTTTTATTACCCCTTCAAGAGGAATTAGATAGAGTGATTTTATCGCACCTTATCCATTCCTCATTATTTCAAAAGCCCTTTCAAATTTAATCAAACAAGCAAGCTTGAAGGGGGAATATAAATAAATGTAAGCAAGTAGAAATGGACCTCTAATAACCCACCTATTTGTTGTCGATAACTCTTTAATGTTTTGTGAGGCAGATTCAATGCAGACACAACAATTACAAACAATCTTCAACAACTACAGCAAATACTCTGGACAGCTAATTAATATGGACAAATCATCTGTGTTCTTTCGCAAGAATGTGGCAATGGAGCACTGATTTGCCAACTCTTGGAGAGAGTGAAAGAACAAAACAATGCTAGATACCTTAGATTGCCTATGCACATAGAGAGGTCTAAAAGCGAGGTCTTTCATGTTGTCCAAAAGAAAGTTTAGAAAAGAATTCAAGGCTAGAAAACAAGGTTTCTAAGCTTGGCTGGAAAAGAAGTACTCATCAAAGCAGTTGTCAATGCTTTACCAACACATGTGATGGGATGCTTCAAGTTGTCAGTGGGTATTTGTAAAGAAATTTGTTGGATTTCAGCAAATTTCTAGTCGGGTGAACAAGGGGAAGGTAAACCAAAAATCTATTAGAAAGCTTGGAAAGAAATGATCAAAACTAAGTGTGAGGGAGACATTGAGTTCCAGGACATTCAAACCTTCAATGACTCAATACTTGCTAAGCAACTTTGGAGAGTGATCACCAAACCTAATCTACTGATGAGTAGAATCCTGAAAGCAAAGTATTTTCCCCAAGGAGGGCTACTACAGTTAGTGCATAAAGGTAATACTTCTTGATTTTGGAAGTGCTGGATGCATGCAAAAGATATTCTACAACTAGGGGATGGTAGATTAATAAAAGTGTGGGAGTCTCCTTGGATCCCTGAAAAGAAGGATTTCAAGATAAGTCACAACAGTCCAGACAAATAACAAGTTACGTAGGTTAGTGAGCTCATTCATAAAGATTGAAGTGGATGGAATAGACAATTGATTTTCAGAATTTCTAATAAGAGAGATGAGAAAGCCATATTAAACCTGCCCTTAGAATAGCAAGGAAGAAAAAACCAATTGATCTGGCACTTTAACCCAAAGGGGATTACTCAGAAAAATCAGCTTATCATCAACTACAGAAAGAAAAGAAAAAATTGGCCCAAGGAGGTAAAAACAATAATAATAGAAGCAAGATGCTGTTGATGTGGATGTGGAGCTAGAAACTGAACATCAAAAGCAAACTACAACATTTTGTTTAGAGGTGTTGTAATGATATTCTCCCCACCAAGGTAAGGCTACAACAAAAAAGAATTCAAATGGATCCAATTTGTTCAATGTGTGAGGAGGGAGAAGAAAGTCTGGAACCCATTCTGTTTAACTGCACCAAAGCTCACATCACTTGGAAAATGGCCCCGATTAGGTGGGGTAATACTGAACAAGAAGTTGGCAGCTTCAAGAATTAGTGGCAGAACATTTGCTATAGCAAGAGAGGAAAATTATGATAGGAAAGGGCCCAACTTATGGTATATATATTATGGATGCTTTGGAAGACTAGAAATTTATGGATATTCAAGAAGGAGAAGACAGTGATAGACTTGGCAATGCAAGAGTAGATGGAATATCAAGGAGCCAATGAAGCAAATTAGATGGTTAGGAATACTAATTTAGTTCAATAGCTATCTAAAAATATAGGGGGGATCAATGCAAAGAATTAGGTAATGATGCTAACCATTGTAGCCATTATAAAGGTTAGTGTTCCCACTACTCTTCTGCTACGATTTTTGGATTGTGATAGTGTTAATTTTGAGGTAAAGAGCTGATTAGTGAATTTTGCGAAAGTTTCAGGATATGTAGAGAGTTACAAATGGCGGTTAGCCAATTAGCCTTCGCCTTTGTTAGAGCTTAGGAGATTCCATCTTGAGAACATCTTATGTAAGCATTAACTTTTGTGAAAGTTAATACAATTAACTGAGTTTTTAGGGGGAAAAAATGAGGATGAGGTCCGAGTTAAAGACTTTTTACTTGAAAATATTGAATAAGAAAAGTACTATTATGACTCCCAAACTTGAGTTAATGTTCAGGACAAAAACAAAACTTTGTAGGCTCAAACAGTTACAATTTAAGTTTTTAGGGCCATGTTCAGATTTTAAGAATTGCTTAATATTCCCAATTCGACCCTCAAGACAATTCATATTCTACGAAGACTTTCAATCAAATCAAAACGGGATTCATAAGTAAAAATACAAATTTCATCTGATGGCATCTCCGTTCATATAGCAATTCAAGGCCAAACTTCACAATCCTCTTTCCCACCCACATCACCCTTCACTCCAGGCAGAAACAAAAAATCCCCAAAATGAAATAGGATTGAAAGAGTTTTAGCTCTATTGAAGTGATTGAATCGGAAGTAACTAACAATGGTGGTGGCGTCTGGAACTAATTCTTTTGCAAAGGAGATGGTAGTGAGAAAACGTATTGCCAGCATGTAAGCTAAACCCTTTATTTATAAATGTATGTATCTTTCTGTAATGATCCCTTTCTACCAATTAAAAGGGTTTTTGGTTTTTCTTTTTGCTTTGGGTTTAACTCAAGTCAGTGATTTTAATTGGGAGTTGTTATCAAATCTCTCGGGAAGTTCTTGCTGTTGCATATATTTTTTTGGCTGTCCCCGATTTAAATATCTTTCAAATTTCAGATTCATTTGGTTAAAAAGAGTGCTGAAGAAAAAGGAAGCTATGAACTTGTATTTGAGGTTTGCTATTTTTTTTCTGCGCTCAACGTAGTAGTAAAGTAGTATACTTTGTGGTTTACTGGGTTCCGCATGCTCTGGAAGGTAACATTATGTGCATAAAAGTGGAGGAACGTTTTGCAAGTGTTTCACATGGTATAGGAAGAGGGTTTTTTTTGTTTTTTTTTTTTTTAACTTTTTGCTGGGTTTCCAGGTAGATAATGAGTAGTTTGGCTAAAGACTTGCCCGTGGATTTTAAATTATTCGCATTTTAATGTATTTGTATTTCTTGGCTTTGTTGTTACTATTTTGAGTTCCGAATCATTGCATTTCAAGAATATTTGGTAATGCGCCTGATGTAGAAGTTAAAGAGATGAGAAATCTGCGCTGGGAAATTGAAAGTAGAATTCAACATTAGCTAGCTAGTGAAATTTTATGAACCTAAGTGGTGGCATCAACCAGCCAGTTCTGTGCTTCTGGTTTCTTTGATTCAGACATCATGATTTGCTCCCTGTAAGAAAAAGAAAACAAAACAAGTAAACAAGTATCTCAACAGAAAAATATGATAGAAAGTAGATTCTTTAGCAATCTAAATCAGCTTTGTTGTCATTTTCCATCCCATCTTTCCAGCATGGCTTTACTTTTGCATTCATCTATTGCAACTTGTGTTTTCCCTAATGCACTGTGTTTAATTTTACATTGACTCAGATTCAATAAAAGAGAAGAAGATTTCCCTTCTTTGAAGGAGTATAATGATTATCTGGAAGAAGTGGAGGATATGAGTAAGTTAAACTCCATTGACCTAGTAATCATGGAGGGAGTTTTTCTTTATTTGGGATTTAATGGATTGTGACTATCTCATTGAGGAAATTTTATGTTTTTTTGGTTTTAATTCCTTGCAGCAGTTAATTTAATTGAAGGAATTGATGTTCCAGCTATTGAAGCAAAGATTGCACAGTACCAGAGAGAAAATGCTGAACAAATCATGGTTGCTCACGCTCGTAAGGTTGGTAGCATTGCTTCTGGTGTATGAGCTCACTGGTTAGTGATTTGTGATCTTACTTCTGTGACTCTGCTCTTGAGTAGGCCGAAGAATATGCTGCTGCTCTCGCAGCAAGCAAGGGACAGATTGCCCAGGCTGACAATGATACAGTGAGTTGCTCTCATTTGCTCAAATTCATTCGAAACTTTTATTCTGCCCATCATGTTTACGTATTTAGGAGTAAAAGTAAATTGAATTTGAACATAATAAATTTCTTTGTTTTCTTAATCTTGTGCTTTTAAGTTGATTATATAACTTGTCTTTCAAGCTTATGTATTAACTTGAGAGATTAGCTTACAATTTTGTGTTTTCCTTCTAAACGGTAATGGCATGCCAATACTTTCTTATCTCAGAAACTGTGTGTTTTCATGCATATCGTGTAGTTCTCTTACAGTTAGTTTTAATTCTGTTCTTTTTTCGTGATGGGGTTTGGGGGAGGTGACTGAATTACTGGTTAGGCATTTTGTTCAATCTCTTTTTGCCTAATTAAATATAGGAGCCCTGTAATTTTAGTTTTTGGATGAGAGCTGACGTAGTTTATCCTGAGATGTAAGTTGAACTTTGGGTTTTTATCTTGGAACTTGAGTTCTCTGTCTCAAAAGATAATTCTCATATTTTGATATACTGGTAAAGTATGAGAACCAATTTGTGTGTTTATGGTTCATGGATTAAGCAACTTGGGGCTAGTTAGTTTCCATTTAGTGTTGTTCTGATTCTTGAATCTAAATGAATGGTTAAGACCAGCCCTTTAATGCCAAAATATTTTTTGGAAAGTACAAAAGGCACAAGAAATGTTTTTTTTGTTTCAGAAGTGCATGTTTTAGCTAAGTAGTTTTGCCTTGTCACTGTTGTATTGTCCAGAGACTAGCCTGTATTTTCCACCTTCTGTGACAAGTTGCATTCAGTCATGTGATTGTAGCATGCCTGTTGAGTACTTTGATTTCTACTGCTTCTAAGATAGATTTGTAAAGCCTCTCTCCCAAAAATTAAGATTTTGACCTTAAGCTGTTTAGATAACTTTATACTGTACAACTATAATTAGTTAAAGCACAATTTGGGCATCAAAGAGAGAATTTCTGTTTTATCTACAGTATTTTTCAATTAAAAAATAAAAATAAAAAGTTAATCTTAATAATAGAGCAATCTAAATTGCAAATTTTTCTTGTTGTCTTCGTTTAATTTAGAGCTATATTCTATTCCGAATTGGGGTTTACAAGTGGTATTGTTGACCTATATTTCTTTAAACTTTTTTTCTGGTGATACTTCCATATTCAACAATTCTTAATCTGTTAGTGCTTACTGAATATTTATAAAAGGTTTCTGTTTCAATTCATTATCTTGCTTTCTTCATTTTTCTTCATTTCAGAGTAAATGAAATTTGAATTGAATTATTTGGTGATCTGTGTATCAAATGGAGGGTTTCATTCTCCATACTGATATATTCCTAGGGTTTATGGAGACTTCTACTTTATGTCAGGTTATTTCCTTGTTAGAATAGTTAACATGTTCTATATATTTATCTAGTTCAACATCATCATTGCGTGGAATTAAATACTTGAACTCAGTTAAAATACCTGTAAAACAGAGTTAGTAAGCTTTGCATTACCTCTCAATGTTGCTCACCTTTATTATTCTTCAGTACATTGTGTAATGGTAAATTTTGTGTGTATATGATCTCTGTAAACTTTGTTTTGATTTTTTAAAAGTGCTTAGAGCAATTGAAAATTTTCTGCCTGTGTCAATTTCAAGCACCATGCTTATTGTTTTCCAGTGTTCCACTTTTTTGAGATTGAAGACATATAAATCAGGGTGCCTCAATTGTTCAAATTGCCATTTATCCATTCCAGAATAGTGAAAAATCAGTCTAGTGAAGAAGGTTTAACCACCATCATAACATTTATGTGGGTAGAATGAAATTTTGGAGTGTATTATTTTGGATTCATGCCATCCAATCCAATAAAAATTTTGGAGAGGAAATTGACCCCCTGTTTTACCTTGGCAGTCAAACTTGGTGGTTATTAACAATATTAGTTGATGGGCGAGAACTGACAAAATTGTAACACTGGACAAACTTTTGATGATTTTCTTGCAATATGATTTGTGAACGACTTTTGCCTCGTGATGGCTATTCACCACCTAACTCCTAGAGCACTTAACCACTAGGTGCCTAATGAGTGTATCCAGATATGCAGGGATTCCCTCTTGCTTATTACTCTGTGATCCATATATTAGGAAATGTCATCTTCAATCTCCAAGTTTAACTTGTGTTTATAAGACTCGGCATTTTTTATCAAAATCTCACAACCTAAGGATAGCAATTTGCTAGGAACAATATGATCTTTTACTGCTGGGGAAATTTATCACAATGATGATAAGCCTCTGTTGGTTTTCTGGCAGCCTTTTATGTACCTAACCATTTGGCAGGCGCGTTCAAGATGATGAACTAATAACTATGAAACTTTTTGTGCCTGGAGAAGATGGTTTACTATATCTGGAAATGATGACTTAAAATTGTTTGCGGAGAATGCTTGCTTATTGTCTTTGTAATTCACGAACTATTTGCTTTACTATCTTTTTTGAACTCTGAGGCTGCTTCTGGCATCCCCCGTTGTTTCTCCGAATGAATATCTTCATGTCCCTTTGCTCATATTCTTGACTAGTTCTTCTGGCTTCAATGATGCAGCTCAACAGCCAAAGCTCTCAAGCAGGCACAAGTAATGGTGCACAGGGGCAATATGCCCCTGCTATTGCAGGAGGAACAATTGGCCAACCACGTCCAACAGGCATGGCACCCCAACCTGTTCCCCTTGGTTCTGGTCCTGACATTTCCATGTATGATTATGAAGACGAAGAGAAAATGAAACTACGAGCTGGAAGAGCAGCTAGGGCAGGAGGATGGACTATAGAGTTTAGCAAGAAAAGGGCTCTTGAAGAAGCGTTTGGGAGTATCTGGATATGACATTTAATCTTGCGGCCTTTTAATTAGACAACACAATTTTGTCTGTGATACGTTGAGATATTTGAGATTTTGTATTAATATAAGAGATGCAAGTATTGAATGATAAGCTATAGGTATTCAGCATGAACTTTTTCTGTGAAACTATATTGTTGCAATGCTTAAATTTGTCCAGAGTACCAAACTTTTTCTTGTAATCTCAATGTCTTTCAATGCTTTTTTTTTTTTTTTAGGTTTAAATCACTCACCGCAATTTCAATTACAAGGTCCAATACTATTTTGAGTTCAAGGGAAATGTATGTTTTACAACGGAGGAATGTAATATGTAACGGAACTCTATGCCGGGATTGTGTAAAGGAAACTTGTAATGGGTTCAATTTAGAATTTAACGACATTTAAAACTTAATGGTTCTCAAAACATATGTATAATCAATTGATCAAGATATAAGTTAATTATGCAAAAAGCATTGTTCTCATGGAAAATGAATTTCATGCCTCAGGAAAATCTTAGTCATTGTAAGTATTTTCAAAACTCATAAAAATTATATGAAAAAATCAAGTAGTCTAAATTCGAATGATAAAATCTGTCCATAACTCCAAAATGAGAGAGGCTAGAGTAGTGATTTTCACAATTAGCTGATCCATTTTCGTATTAAATCCAACCCTAGACTTTTTGTTTGGAATGATGGCTCTGTCCATATCTGAGATGGGAGGATTTCATGCTTATGAATGTTATTTCCTTCTTTGGAAGTGAAGTAATAATTCTTCGTTTGAAGTTTTGCCCTTAAATTCCCGGTTTATGACTTTATGGACAGAAATTATTCGTCACCGGGATTTCATTCATCAAACGGGCCTCCATTGAAGAAAAAGTCCGAGTTTGGCGGGTTCGATATTTGAATTTTGAGGGCCTATGAAACTAACTTCTTCGGAAAATGAAATTAAAACACGTGTTTTCCAAAATCCATTCCACTGCACTACTGGAAAATATACTCATAATTCTCTTGTTGTATACCAATTGCATTTTGTTTTGTGGGTTCACACCAGATGGTGTGAGACGAGAGTTAAGTACTTTAAGTTCAGTTTCTTTCATTCGATGCCTTCTGTAGTAACCAAGTTGAGCCAGCTCTTTAATTTGTAACCGTATTAGTTTTAGTATTAGTGTTAGGGTTAGTTATTGGAATAGGGTTTAGGGATTTGTCCCTACAAGTTAGGGTGTTTGTTTTGTCTTGTCCTCCTTTAGAGAGTTGTTTTATTTGATCTTCTTTTGGAGGTGTTATTATTAGTATTAGTTAATATTGTTTTTTTTTTTTTCTGATTTAGTCGGGTAAACTCTTCCTTTGCAGAGGTGCTTGTCTTCGTTCGATTTCATCCAACACCATGAAGTACATTTAGTCTTTTCGACTATGTATATTTTGCTAATTTGCCTGTAAAATATAATTATTGTTTTGGAGAAAAAAAAAGTATAGCAATTGCATTTTAAAATATAGTTTTGCATTTTTGAATAGTAACAAGGAGATAAATGACATATTAAAAAAATATACTATTTTGAAAGTTCACTCTATATATACCCTTAATATTTGCTGTTGATATAAATTAAGAATGAAAGTCTCATCACACTTTTTCTTGTTCTGTTTCTTTTTTAATTCTTTCTTTAATTTTTTCGAGAGAATTGAATAAGGTGGGATTCAATCATTCAATCTCCGTTTTTGACTAGATCGAGTCAGAAACTTATGGAGGATAGTTAAAAACACGTGCGACTTGAACTGCACTTCATGTCTAATTAGGCAAAATTTGGCAAACAAAGCCTGGTCAAATGCGAAATCAAGGCCGCCACGGAATGCATCGTTACGTAGGGTTGAGCGTTCAAATTTACGTTCATCATGGCGTAGCTACTCGTCAGCCCCGCATGCGCAACAACCCTCACCGACACTAAAGTACCACTCACTAATTCATTTCATAATACACACCAATACTATTTTGAATATTCCCCACTCAATTTATTACCAAAATCTCATAAATATGTTTGCAAAATCGATTCTGCTTTTAAATTCAGAAAGGAATATCGATTTGAAATTCGAAACTAAAAATGTGTTTTAAAATAATTATCAAATTATACACTGACATTAATGTGGGATTAAACCCATAGACATTACAATGTGGATAGAAATTCATTATTCATCAACAATGGTCGTGCTCTCCTCTTGTACATCACACAATCAAAAAAATACACACCAAATGGTTCCATGGTCACCAAATTCTTTTTTTGTTTTGGTCTTCATGGTGTGAAAAAGCCGTAACAACAAAGAATGAAATGATGAGCAAAGCAACTGCACTTTTCGCATTTCTTTTGCTAGTTTTCGTTGTCAAAACCAACTCTTCCCCACCCTGCCAACCCCCTTCTTTTGAAGAACAACACGTGCACGTATAAAAATATATGCTCCTCTCTAACATTTTATGATTAAACCTTTTCAATAAAGAATAAAAAATATGTCATTTGTTTTTCCATGGAGTAACTTATAGATAATAAAGAGAAAGGACAGGTTTTTTTTTTTTTTTCAATACTAATACATTGCATAGAAACGCTCTGTTCATGTACCCTCATCATTTTACTATTCCATACCACATAAAATTAATACATTTTGTTAATAGCGTTTAATTATTACTTTCTGTATCCTAAAAAAATAGTTCAGTTATAAAATAAAAATTCGAAAGAAAACTTGAAGAGATTAATTGACATAAAATCATTGGCCATTGATAATTCTCTCTTTTCATATAAAAAAACAAAATCGGTGATTTGAAAAGAATATCATATAAAGTTATTGGGTCTAACAGACAAAATGTAGACATAGTCATCCTTCAAACCCTCAACTAACCCCCAAAAAATATATTCAAATTCTTTCGTTGAGGTCTTTGTTTCCATATGGGGATAAGATCACCACCTCATCGTTACATAGCAAAATCGATATGGATCTTTCATTTTCAGTTGTGTCCTAAATATCTTGTTCAAACTATTATACAAGAATGGAACATTAATTTCCAAGTATCACACGGAGAAAAAGATTCATGGAACAATGGTGAATTTCGGTCCAGCTAGAAAGTGAATTATATTATACCTTTACATAAATCAATTATAAAAAAATTGGCTTATTCTAACCTTTTGGCCAATAAAAATTTGAATTTCACTCATATAATTCTATAATTTATTTTATAAAATTTTAATCTATTTGCTTCGTCTCAAGCTACATATACTACTATTAAAATCTAATCACAAAGAGTACAGTTGCTACTAAAATATTAACTCTCAAAAGAGAACGCCCAAGTAGCATTTCCTATAGTTAATGATCAATGCTTTATGAAATTTTGGTAGCGTAGGATTGAATAGACAACTTGTGTGATCCTTCAATGTTAGAGGCTTAGAGCTACCTTACCATCATGCAATGTCACTTTGACAATTAATCTTATATTCTATATACACTTGCAACCTTGCTTGTAAATGCGGCAAGCCATCAGCCAGATCATAAGGCGTGATCTAGGACAAGAAAGCTCATATTATATCAGTCCCTCTAAAGTGATTACGAAATTCAGATTTTAAACCGACAATACAATAAAATAGTAGTTGTTAGTAAATTGACATGTCGTCTTTGTAGAAAAATATGTGTAATTAGGTAATTACTTGGCATTGCAGCAAAGATAAAGTAATATTTGCCTTTTGTTAGAACCAAAAAAAAAAAAACCTATGGATGGTGTAACTACTATTATTACAAGGATGTTGTATGCAGACTAAAATACAATCATGAAGTTGAAAGTACTAGAATTCCTAAGGGCAAATAATTAGAAAAACTTTTTTGACCATTTGGATAGATCAAAAAATTTGTAGTAGAAGTTGCAATAAGAGTTGAATATGTAACAATAATCTTACGTCGCATATTGAAATAAAAATTAAGTTCCTACTCACAACTCATATGACGAATTACACCAAATAAGAACTATAGAACAATTAACTCATAAGAACCGCCATTATAGAAACATTCATCAACAGCAACTTTGTTTTATATATATATACACAATTTTTTAAGTTCGTTATATATGAGACGGAATGAGTCAAAAAAACCCTACAAGATAAATTAACACAAAAACCCAAGTTTGTTCTGGGAAAGTTTATTTGAATTAGTATCGAATTAAATAGACATGGGGGGTGAAGGGATTAGATAATAAATTTAGAATACACACATAATAGGGTGATGAATTTGTATTGGAAAAATGTAATTATGCGTGAAAGGGACATGAAAATCATAGTTAACTTGTATTCATATGTTATGATCGAGCTAATGCTAGTTAATGTGCAAGAACATTGTGAACTCGAGCAATGTCATGGAATATTTTTAGGAGGAAAAAAGAAATTGCTATTTATATTTTTGGAATATTCAAAAACTCGATAAATTTTCTCAAAGGGTAAAATTAAGGTCAATGTGCGAGAGAAAAATTAAATACACTAAAATTTTTATTGTTTTTTTGGGAAAAGATTTTTCATATGTACTAGCTAATATCTTTTGTTATTCAGGAGGGTTGATCTGCGTCGTGGGATGTAACCGTTCTTGTTTGGAAATCTACTTCTCTCAAATATGTATATATCCAAACAATTTCTTTTTTTTCTTAAAAATTAAATTTATAATTTCCACCAAAATTCCTTTCATATTATTTTTAAAAAAATTCTCTCCAACATATTTTTTTATTCTTCCTCCAAAACACTATTTCTTATAGAAAAAAATTCTCACTAAAATATTTACATTTCTCAATAAAAAAAAAAGTCTGAAGGAAATGGTATAAGGTACATCATGAAACGACTATGAACAAACGAAGATCTCGTGAGACATGTTTGTATAGAATACGTACATAATTGTAATAAAATGATAGTATTTTACAACTTTGATTAAATTTACTTGCTACTAACTTTATGATTTATTTAAACTTATTTCTCCATTATTATCCCTCAATTATTAAATAATTAATAACCTTTTTAGCGCTGAGCCAATTGATTTGATTCTATTATATATTCTTACTTTAAAAGTGTGTCTCCAATTATACAAACGAAATTAGCATTCAAAGAACGGCACGGCCATCAAACAAACAACTACTGTATAGTTATGGATCAAATTAAAGTATTTCGTAACGAGAAAGCGTTCTCTTTTTTTTTTTTCCAAATTGATATATTGGTTGCCCAACCTTTTTTTAATTATATTAAAAGAATAAAAATCTGAATAGGTAATAGCACCTTCCTCTAGAATGGCCTGCCGGGCATGTTACTAAGGCTATGTTGAATGGTAGTTTTTTCAAAAAAAATTAAGGTAATTCACAAAATGGTCTCCTACAATTTTTTAAATAATTTTTTTATCTTTTATATTTAAAAAAGTGGAAAAAGGTTCCCCTGACATTTTATTATTATACTTTTTTAGTGTTTCATTACAATTCTATCTAATTTTTTTTATCAAAATGACAATGTTACTATGATCTAAATTTGACGAAAAATTAGATAAAATTGTGACGGATGATTAAAAAATTACACTAATAAAATGTTATAGACTTTTTTTTATCATTTTAAATATAAGGGATAAAAAAGATTATTTGCCAATTTATGAAAAACCATTTTGTCAGTTATCTCAAAAAAAAAATTATTGGATAGCGCAAAAACTTTTGTGTGAATTTTTTGTAAAAAAAAGTAATTTGAATTGAAAATAAAAGATGTGTTGAATGAAATTTTTTTAAAATAATATGAAAAGAATTTTAATATGAATTTTAAATTTTAAATTTGACGTGAAATAGGTGTACCTCATTGTTTCTTTAGAATGCCAGCATCCCTAACATGTGACCTTTTTTTTTTTTATGGGTTTGATAACATATATTCTAACCTAATATATTCTCTGGCCTATTTACCTCTAATCTCCTCACCTTTAAACTATTCTACGGGGAGACTTCAAATGAGGCAATTAAACCCCTAAATTCAATGGGTAAATTGAGACCACATCTGAAATTTTTGTGGGCATTAATGATTTCAACTACAACACTTGAAATTTGATCTCAAGTGTTCGAGGCAACACTTGAGAAAGGAAAAGGCTTAAACAAGGCCATAGCTCTTACCAACACTTGAGATTTTATCTCAAGTGTATGTATTATTGCTCTGACTCTTTTATGACTCCCTTCTGAAAAAGGAAATGTTAAGTGGTTATTTTTTTAGCCCAGAAATTTTCATAGCATCAAGAAAATATGAATGAGTTACTTTATGTATATATATCTTATAGCATTATTTTCAATCTTTATATAGTTCCAAAAGCTTTGTTTCTTTGTTTGGGTAAGAGCTTTGAAAAGGTTGTTGAAGTAGAGTAGAAAATATGCTCAATAACTCTTAGTCTAGGGATTATAATTTCTAAGGAGTGATTGATGAATTACTGGCAAGGATTATTATTATTACTATTTGGTAAAGAAGTGACATAAATGGAGAAGGAACAGAAAAATGAACGAAAATCAAACTCTCATTCTAGTTCAAACCAAAAAGATTATCTATTTTTTTCTTCAATCGTAGTCCAGAAAAATTATCTATTTTTTTTCTTCAATTGTTGTCTTTCTGACCAATTTAATATATTCATCTTTTTTCATTATCTTTGATTATCAATATGCTTTTTTCTTTTCCTTTTTTTTCACACTACACATTATCTTTTGATTAATTATCAACATGCTGCATGTGTGGCATGAATCATTCATTTGTTTTCGCAATGCCGTACAATTTTGGACACTGTCCATAAATGCGCCACCATTGCATTTGATTATGTGAAGAACATCAGTTTGATGTTAACAAGCAAGATGTAGTATTGGCGCAGCACAAAGGCCAAAATCTACTGAATGTTTCATCAAAGAAATTAAAGGGGAAGAACCGAAGAAGGGGAAAATAGGCTAGCTAAAACTATACATTTTTTGATAAAAATATTTCAAACTCTGTATATTTTCTTATTGTAAACATGCAATTCCAACCTAGCTATGTAATGCGTTTAAAACTTCCTCACATGTGTAACCATGTTGGTATTTTTTTCAGGAAAACGTGCAATGCACATTGACAATCAAATGTTAAATAACAAAAACTAAACTATCCGAATCGTCAATTATTAGAAACCACCTATTTTCTTCCCCTTTCCTCATACATGATCACCATATCCAATTGCAGCCCTAATTACATGGACACATGCATAGCGTAGCTACGGATTCAATTGAGTACTTTTAAATATTGGCGTTACATTTATTATCTCAATTATGGTATTTTAATAGTGTGTTATACTTTAAAACGATATCATTTTATCCAAAATAATGTTGTTCTATCAGTTAAAATAGAAAATCGAAGTTCTCAAATATTTATTTTGAGATTGATGATTACCAAAATCCTCTTGTGCCCAAAAAGAGATCTTTACATTAATACGATAGTAATATTATTGAAAAAAAAATGAAGAATGTTAATAATTGTTTTTAGTTCAAAACAAGTTATAGATGGAAGGAAAGGGAAAAAAATTAAAAACCTAAAAAATAGTTCTGACTGATGAAAAGTACTATTCTAGGTCTTGTTTTAATTGTAAGCAACAAAAGTCAACTATCCTTGTCAGCTCTGACTGTACCTTGCCCTCTGACCTAGCCCTAAAGGGCATCAAGCCAGGACGGTGACAGAGTTGGGGCATTTAAAAATGCTTTAATGAAGTCATTATCAATTACATAAGCTATGTATATCTCTGTGGAAAAGAACTTGTGCGTAAGTCCTCTTCATTTCCCCCTCATTCAATTCTTCAGCATTATTAGACTTGAAAGGCTTCAATCTGTCCCTCTTGGATTGTTGTCCTTTCTTTTCATTCCTCAGAAGCAGATTGGTTAGGTTTCCAATTGTCACAACTCACAACTACCTCACCAATGTGCCATTTATTGTCACTTATCTTATTTCATTTTTGAAGATCTCACATGCATTTCTTATGTTTTGGAGGTTTTCTCCAAATTACTAATAATCAGAACCGACAATCCTTAACTAAATAAATCAAACGTCAAAATCACCATATCAATCCACAATAATTATTAGCTTGAAAGGGATGCATAACCTAATGTCATCATATTTACATGCAATGTTAATCATGAGAAGAACAAATTAAGACTAATTTTGAAAATTTATTTGCTTCTATCAAAAGACTTTTGAGTATAACGGAACACTTGAACCAGCAATTATCCTCCTCTTCTTCTTCTTCTTTTTTGGAATATTAAGCAATATGAATAACAGAGAAGTAGTCCTATCTAACCCTGAAATTGCAATATTTTATTAAAGAAAAAAGAAAACAAACCAAAAACAAAAAAAGGAAAGAAAAGAAACTGGTCATTTTGTGTGATATTAATTTTAGTGCCTTCCAGAAAGGGGCTAAATCAAAATAAAATTCTTATTTCCATCCATTATTAGACGGATTATGAGAATTGATATTATGCAAATGGCGAGGCTAAAGAAGCCTAATAATTTAATAAGAAAAAATAAAACTTATTCGTATTTAGTTTAACAGCTGCTCACAATAATGCACATGGCATTCTTAATTAGTAAATATTTTCTTCATCCCAAAAAAAGTTTATGTTTAAAACTTTTCTTTGTCTTGAAAAGAAGAGTTCACTTTTAAAATAAAATTTTATATTATTTTTACTAATAATAATTATATATTTAAAACTTAAGAATAAAAAAAATTGTGCATGTAATAATGTATTAAATTTGTTATACTTTATAACTAAAAAAATTTTGTAACCCATCTAAAATAAACTCTTTTTTAGAACTAAAACGTGTAAATGTCATGTTAATTTGAGAGAATTTATTGAAATTTTTCATTATAAATATACTCAATTTATAAACAAGTATCAAGTCACTTTGTCTTATTAAATACTCCATTTTGTCCTCCCAATTTTTTTTTTTTTTTTTCTCTATCCTATCAAGTCCAACATTCATCGATCAAAGGAGTCCCCCACTCTACGAACTCGCATGGGGACCTCTAAACTGCGCGTGACTAGCGTGGGACTAAGTGCTCCAGCGAGTATGACACGCCTGCCCATACCTCAGCTATCTCGGCAAGACCTTTCGGATAATGAGAGCCCGCACAGAGTCGACCCCTCAACCTTTTGGTTGGGGGAACTCCGCCCTTGCCACTTCACCCAGCCCTCGGGGGCTATTTTGTCCTCCCAATCAATGTGTAAGATTGTGACAATAGAATCTTGGCATCAAGTATTGACGTAGGAAAAAATATTTAATACATCTATTGTATCATGTATGATTGTGCAATTAAATACGAAAAACAGTTTCTAAATTAAGGAACAGCCTATCTGATTGATTTGTTGCATTGAAAATCAGGATATAACAAATATATACAATATTTTTTCTTGACCTCGAAATTTGCAGCACAATATTTGAGCTTCAAATTTAAGTAAAAGTGCTGTCCATGTACGAATTAATACTAATCTTTGGAAATCACTGCACACGTACAACTGTGTCTTCCACTTTTCAACGTATTGGGAAGCTTCTTCGTCAGAAACTCAGAAGTGTAGTTTGTAGTTTGTAATTTGTACCACCCACTTCATAAACCTCGGTTTCCGCCTTTGTTGTTTTACATGCTGGATTAGGAAAGTAAGTATCACTTAACACGTTTTATCTTCCAATTTCAATTGGTGCTTTTTCTTTTTTTCTGTTTTTTAAAAGGACATCATAAAAGAATTTGTTAGGTATGAATTGTTTTCAAAATATATTTTTATACTTTTCAAAATAATATTTTATATTTTCAAAATAATTTGTATCTGACAATATTTATATAAAAAAATATAAAAATACGTGTTAAAACGTAATTCATGCGACTTTACTTACACATCAACTGTTAAATTATAATATTGTAGTTGATGATATTAATGCTTAATTTTTAGAATGAGTTATTCATGAATCAATTAGACCTCGTTTTGGGACGATTGACTTTTTGGGGTTATTGCATAGATGTTTTTGCTTAATAGTATTCAGTTTATTTGATTTTATTGAGTTTGGAGTGGAAAGTTTAGCTCAATTTGCCGCTTATGTCAACTAGGTTTAATAACTTGACTAAAATATAATAACAGGCACGGAACCAAAATGATAGTTTTGCAAAAAGCAAACAAAATGGCAAAAGTTTGCCCAACTTGATTACATAATTAACTATTCCCACCGTTCTAAAAAAAATTCAATTTTAAAAATTTTATTTGTCTCAAAAAAAGAATTTACTTTTAGTGTAAAATTTTTATATTACTCTTATTAATAATGATAATATATCATCCAAATTAAAAAGTACATATAAAAATATAAAGTATAAATTTATTAGTGTATTAAGTTTGTTATTTTTCTTTAGTTGCCAACTGTATTCCTAACCGGCCTCTATACAACTTTATAAGAGTTAGGAATAACAGTGACCAAGAAAGAAATTCAAAACATTAATTAATAATCAATTCTGAACGAAAAAAATTAAAATTTAAAAAAGAAAATATGGATAATTCAAATTTCTTATAGGGACAATGATACGTAGTGAAATATGTAACAATGACAACTAATATGACGTTTACAAAACAGAATCTACTAAAAAATAGTCTGCATAATATTTAATATTTATTTCATTTCCAAAAAAGAAAAAAAATATTTCTTTCATTTTGAAAAAAAAGAGTTCACTTTTAAGTTAGTATAATTTTTTTAAATTAAAATGTACAATACACTTAATACACTATTAAATATATAGTTTTATATATTTATATTTACTTTTTAATTTAGATTATATATTACCATTATTAATAAAAATAATATAAAAATTTTACACTAAAAGTGGACCCTTATTTTTAGGATGGAAGTAATTATATACTTTTAAATGGGTATAACTTTTATAATTAGAAGACACAATACATTATTAAGTGTATAATTTTCTATAAGAATCTTACATAATTATTATTGATAAGAATATTTTAAAAAGATTTATTTAAAAGTAGAATTTTTTTTTTCAGAAAGTAAATTTTTTTAGAATAAAGGAGTAATTTTTTAACACACAAATATGATATCAATCGCGATAAACCATTTTATACTGGATAAATGGTCAATTCTTACAAATAACCAAACCAAAGCATAAACATAAAAAATACGATATTAAAATGGTTCCCCGCACATCCTGCAATATTATTAAAAGTGACAAAAACAATAAACTTTTTTGCTTCTTTTTTTTTTTGGGAATGTAAACTCGTGAGTTATTGTAGTTTTGAATATTTTGACCAAGGAATATTTTTCATTTAAAAAATAAATATGGGGAGAGGAAGGACAAAATATTTATTGTTTTGTGGGAAACGGGACTCTCGAATCTAAAGATTCTGATTCTTAGAGTTGGGATATTAGATTATTACTCTTTTTCCAACAGCCAACTACTACATCTCTCCAGTTAATTAATTACTCCATTTGAATACAAACTAGAACGAAATGGTGGGTGATATAGAATTATGATGAACCAGTCTCCGCGTGAGCATCTAATATCACCCTTTCCCTGATAATGATTGATAGGAGCATTTTCTAATATAATCATATTAGAAGGGTTGTGTTTATGTGTGTTAGAATTATAAAAAAAATTTGGGTTTTTATTTACCTTTCGTTCATATTCAAAGGATGATTCATAAATCGCTGAGTTTCACCTATTTTATAATTAATATATTGATATGACAAAAGATCATATCTAGAGTTTTTTTTGAAAATTTTCTTGTTGATAAGGATATATTATAAGTTCTGAATTGTAACCTTGAGGTCTCATGGTCGAATCTCTCACGTATCTCCTCCTAAGAACATCTGTGATTGATATCTCTTACCAGTTGTAAGACCGAAGGGGACATTTGTTATTAACATCTCTCACCAATTGTGGGACTGGAGGGTAAATGACCTTTAAAGTTGGGATTCAATCTTTTAGAATTATGATGAACCCACAAATTTTCAAGATATTAGTTGTTAATTATGATTTACTATTATGTCTAGACCAAAAAAAAGAAATTATTGATTTAGTTTTTCTGTTTTTTTTTATTGCTGAATTTATGGTAATTATAAATTGACTCCTTTTAAAAACCCCCCCTCAAAGTATAAACGCATGTTGTATCTAACTTCAAATAATCAATCACCACTAAAGAATCTAAATAGTTAATCTTCAATACTAGTCTATTATCTGAATTTCACATGAAAAACCAAAAAAAAAAGAAAAAGAAAGAAAATCCCAATGCCTAATCGTCTTACTAGTTATTACATGAACATTAATTAGAATATGATTCTCATTTTGTATTCTATTCCTTGTATTTCAAAACTCTTTTTCTTTTCCTCTAAAAAGAGTAGTAGTAAATGAAAATTTTATGATAGTGAATGAAGTCCATATTAATTGCGTATTTGTATTTTTTAAAATAGTAATTATAAAATAAAAAATATATTAAAAAGTATAAAAATATATTTTAAAATATAATTTATGTGTACAAATTTTCGAACAACTAATGACGTTACTAAAAGTTCACTCCTATAACTTTCACATAAATAATTCATATTTATAAAAAGAGCATCATATTATTATGTTAACACAACTTAAATCAAAATGTATTTTTATTCTCTTTAATATATTTTTAATGTTATAATAATTATATTAAAAAATATAAAAATGCATTTTAAAAATATTAGGTGCAAGTAGTTTCTTATCCCAAACCATACCTCATCAATTGGAAAGTCCAAATGGGACAGCCATGACCATGGCAGATCGAACGAAAAAGTGAAAGACAAATACTAATAAAAAAGAAAAGGAAAAATAACAAGTGGATTCTGGCAGGAGGAAGTCCAATACGCAAATAATATCCCAACAACACCACCGCAGCAAAGCTGTTCGACAGTTCGAGTCCAGAAAACATCGTCAGAACTGCGTCGTTTTGTCCGCGTGGCACTCCGACAATTTCCCCGTGCTCCCCAGCCTCACCCAATACTGTTTCCCGTATAGCGTAACTCACGGAAAACGTTACGGAAAACGTTAATACGAATCTTTTCCCTCTCCATCCACTCCCACCGATTGTACCGGTAGCACTTTCACTTCTACCACCCAACAAAATTTCCCCATTTATTCAACATGGTCATTTTATTTTTATTTAAAAAAAAAACAGCCAAGAGGAAATTGGTGATCAAACATTTTAAAACATGAAAAGAATTTATACGCTATAAAAAAAATTGCAAAAAGTCACTGCAAAATGAAAGAGTGAGGCCTAACAATACACTTGAGCCATGTGGGGCTTGTGGCTTAATCAACGTATAGTATGTATTCGATGATCTTTAACCGAAGTACGTGGGGTCAAAAGCTCATGCGATGAAGAAGTTTCGTGAATAACTATGTATCATGTGGAGAATAGTGAATGTGGGGATACCTCGTGTTGATAAAAAAAATTAAAAAAAAAACAATACACTCACGCCGAGACAATTGTTGCCACATCATATGTATATTAATTTTTTTGGTGTAGTATAAATGTGTTATTTAAAAAGTTTTCTATAATTTTATTTTGGCAAATATGTACTCTTATATTAAATATATGTGTACGTATACACACACAAAAGGGTGTACACCTTTTTAATCTGATTATCAGTCCTCAATTATTAGTGAACTATAAAATACAAGACCAAAACAAATTTTAATAGTGCAATTGTCACCAGCTCCTAATTTAAGCAAATAACTCCATTTAAATGCTCATCCTTATCCTAATACTTATGAGTTTAAGATATTATTAAAAAAAATGAAGCAATACAAGTTGATGTAAGATTATTATATTTATCCCTTTAAAAGTTTTTTATTTATTTTTATTGACAGAATGTCAAGATGTGGTATATTGATATCTCAAACTCATAAGTATTAGGATATGGATGAGCAGTTAAATGGAGTTATTTGCTTAAATTAAGATTTTCAGAGGTGCTTTTTTTCATTTCTTTATTTTAGGAGAAAGTCCCTTTACAAAAGCGAAACTCCCCATCTGTACTAGAGGCCCCTTAGCCAGGCAGATATAAATCGAGGGATATGCACAAGTTTGCATAGGCTTGAGAGAGAGAGCCAACAAGCCAAACCCAGGACAGACCTCACAATATTTCAACGAAAAATCTACTTTTAAACTTGCGTTACAGGAGGATTTATTCTTATGTCACACCAAAGTTATGAACTTGCCTATACCCTTAGGGGCTGCTTTTTTCCATTTCTCATTTGCGATTCAGCGGTTGTTTTCTTGTCTTTTCCATTTGCTATTTCAAGAGATAGGCATCGGTTGGAAGAATTGACATTATACAAGGAGGCTGAATGCATAATGCAAAAATAATAATTATAATAATTAATTGCAGCTTTAAGGCATATCAAAATTAGATAAAATTAAATCAATATTGTTAATAGAAATAAAGGCAAAGATTGTATTCAAAAGGTAATATCAAAATCAAATCATAATGAAAATAAGGAAGTAAAACCAGAAGGATGAAATTTAGGCTTTCGAATTGGATCAATTTATTTTAAAACTTGAAGGCTAAGGAAAGTATCATAATGACCTTTTCCAATTAAATTCTTTGTCAAAAATTCATAAATTGGCAATATTGTCATTAGTTTTTTATTTTATAATGAACATTTAAAAAAATCATAATAAAAATGATAGAATTAGTTATAAAAAAAATGAAAATGGAAAATAGAAAGCAAACTCTGGTAGAATAAGTATTTGCATTTCTCGATTAATTATTACCTTTTGCAATTTCCAATGTATTGTTCAACTTTTAGATTTTCATACTCATTATAAATTTTTTTTGTAATTGATAATAAAATGGAAGATAAGATCTAGAAGAACAAACATCCATATTTTTTTATTATTAATTTATTTATACCAAAAGTGGACTTTTTTTTGGGATAAAGAAAATTTGTAAAAGTAGACTCTTTTTTTAAAGACGGGAATAGTAGATGATAAAATCTTATAGAATAAGCATTCACATTTCTTTATTATTTATTACGTAACAAATTTATAAATTTTCTAATTAAATGATACTCCTTTCTTCCCAAAAACAAATAGTGCATTGAATCTCCTATGGCACTTTCCCAAGCTATTTCCTATTACATAAATTAAAAAATTGGTATAAATTTTATAATTTGTACTTATATATATAAACACACACACACATACACTATTAGTGTCTGCTTTCATTGTAATTAATTTTAATATTAAGCTTTCTATTTTTCATATCAACTTAGTATTTTAATAAAAAAATTATATTATTTTTTAATTTCTTTGACATTAAAAATTTAAAATAAATACAACCTAAAAAGTGAACCCTTAATATTAAAATTTATTATAATGAAAATAAATATAAATGTTATAAATATTAACACAAAATACAATATTTATGCCAACTTATTAAAGTGCACAATATAGAATAGCATGCAAAAAGTGTAACAAAATATCCTTTATGAAAAAAAATAGTTTACATTTGGATAAATACAAAAAAATATATATATATAATTATAAAGTATAATATATTTAATACATTACTAAATTTATAGTATTCTTTTAATTTTATCCTTAATTTTTAATTGTAAATAATATATAATCGTTATTAGATATTATAAGAATTTTATTTAAAAGTGCACTTTTTTTGGAGTGAAGCCAATGAATGTTAAATAATAAAGATATTTTCAAAACGGTTAATTACTTAATTCCTAACAAGGAATCGTACCACATTTGAACTTGTCTCTGTGTATACTGGAATCTATATATATATGTATGCGTTCATATATATAGAGTAATGATACTTTTATTAAAAATTTATAATAAAATTTCATAATAACTAATGTGGCCTCTTTAAAAAAGATAAAATTATTTATTATATTTCTTAAAAAATAAAAAATAATTATATTTTTTTAAACACATCACATCAATTATCATGAATTTTTATATAGACACACATATTTACACACGACACACCTGTACATGCATAAACAACGAAAGGATTCTAGCATTATCCTTTCAAATTCCTCAATGAAAGGATTAATATTAATGGAGAGGAACTGGACATGATCATAGAATTAACCTAGAAGATATGATTAAAATATTAGGGTACAATCTTAATTGGTGTCAAAGTGTTTAGCTTATGAAATTCACAATCTTTTTCACATGACAATAAGGTCGTGAATCAATTATTGTGCAATTATGAATAACCATGATAGCAAGAACATAATTGTCCCCTTCATGTTGGGATTTGTTTATAGCACATTTCCCTCCTTTGTTTGAATGAATTCGTTTATAAATTAATAGCTAATTCTTTTAATGAAAAAAATTAAAGGTTTTTAAATTATTTAAAAGTTGATAGAACACTCATTGAAAAAATTTAATAAAATCTCTCAATAACCTATATATATATATAAATAACAACGCTGATTATTTAATATTATTTTATCATATGAATGTCACATCAATCATAGTAAGAATTTATTTAAAAATTTATTATAAATATTATTACTCATTATTCAAACTATATATTTTTATCACTAAACTTTTCTTTTTACCTATTTGACCACTCACCAAAAAAATGATTACTTTTGCTTTTCTATCAATTTTAACCGTTAGTTATTACGAAGTGAAGACATGTGAGAAACTGGTGACTAATTTTAAAAGCAATTAGGTCCCAAGAAACTTCGACTTAATTTGCTTTACAATTGCATAAGGAGGCAAAATTCAATGAGGGTTGTTAAGGGAAAGCAGGAAAGTGTAGCCCCTTTTCAAGTCTTGAAATTCCTATAAATGGGCAACAAAAATCAAAACTTGACGCCAAATATTGATACTGCAAGCCAAAGGGTAGGATATAATGCCATAAAATCTATAACCCACTGCAGAAAATGAACCAAAATTAACAAACTTTAAAAAAAAAAAACACATGAAATCAATAAATGCCAAAAAAAAAAAAATATGTAGAGACCACAAATACATAAACCCCATGTCATTACTAAGAGTGGAGGGCTTAGTTGAGTTGCCTGGATTAATAGCACTAGGGCTTAAACAAAAAGAATTTAATCCAAAACAATTTTCCATTAAGCACCATCGATTTTTTTTTCTCCAATTTTCCTCTTCGTTCTTAGCCCCCCTAACCACAAAAATTGAAATAATAATAATAAGTAGATTTTTTTTTCAAGACAGAAGGAGTATTAATGTAATTTTTGCTCCAATATTTACAAATAAACACAATTTTTTTTTTTGAACTTCTTAATCATTGCTCGTTTCTTATTTAGTACTTCCAATATTAAATTTATTGATTGAGTAAAATATAAAAGTATTTTGAAATTAACACTGATATTTGGCATTTTATTTTAAAATAGAAAGTGAGGCATTTTTCATCGGACCCCCAATTTGAATATTTTCCACAATAACCGGCTACTCCCGGTAACTCTTATTACAACCCCCCACTCTTTTGTTGTTACTGTATTAGTTGCATGGTACAAATTTTGGCAACCTCAGTCACACAACTAACGGTCCGTTGGTTGTAATAATGTCCCGTTACAAAAAGATATTTCGGGCGTGTTTGATCTCACCAACCAAATTCAACAGAAAATTATTCAAATTGCCAGCCTAAAACCAAACACGCCTTATTTGCCTATAAATACCATCATCCGCCAACGTTGAACCTTTTTCCTTTCTTCCTCCACTTCTCCCCCTCTGTATCGGTATCCCCCCTCTTCGCTCCGGGCCTCCGGCAATCTCCCGGGCCCGCCGACCACGTTTTCGCCGGAATATCATAATCCCTTTTTATTCTCCCTCTGTCTTCATTTCGGAGGTCTCTCTCTCACACAGTCTCTCTGTCGCCCCCTTGCTCTCTCTCTTGCTTTTTACATTTCATTCTTGGTGTTCATCGATTAAGAGCTTATTCTTGGTGTTCATCTGTTAAGAGCTTTAGATCTGGTTTGTCTCTCACTGATTGTTTGTCTTTTTCTTCGACCCTTTTGTTCGTAGCTTCTTTTTCCTGTCTTGGTTTGTGCATTATAATTTAGCTCTACTCGGATCTTGAAATTTATCAATTTTTGGTAACTTTGAAGCTTTCCTCTTGGTATGTGAATTTGGGAGCGGTTTTGCAGTTAGTGTTCTGACGTTTAGGATTTGATTTTGCTTAGAATTAGTTTTTTTTACTTCTTTCAATTGTCTTTAATAATGCTATACGAAATATTACGTGATATTCTTTCTCCTTACCATTTAACTTTATGGAGAGAATACTTCATGAGATTCTTTCTTCTTACCATTTCAATTTATGGATAGAGAATATTCAACTTAGTAGTAGTTCTTTTGAAAGATGAAATTGAAGATTCAAGATGCAAGATGCAAGATGCTTTGTTTCAATGAGAAGATTGTTTTAGTCATGGTAGTTAAGTAGGCTTTTCTACTTTACTTTTCACTCTTGAGGATATGAGATATGTTAGAATGGATAGAGGGCAAAACAAAGGTAGATTAGGTAAGGGGTAGTATAATGGTTGCTATTGGTAATTCATATGTTTAACAATTCAATATTTTCTTGCCTTTTCTATTGGTTTATATTCCAAACTGGATTCTTTTCTTAATAAAATAAACAATCTTTTGTAGTGTTTGACTTTATATGCTCACATAGATCAGTCGATGCATCAGCTTTGCATTTGTATCTATACACGTCTCTTTCCCCTATCCAATGTTATGGATACAGAGTGTTTTTCTTGTAATATCCCTGTCTCCAACATAAACAGTTAAAGATATTTATGTTGATCTTTTCTGTGTGGATATTCTGTGTGTATGTGCAATATTTTCGTTTGAAATTAAGTATTGCCTTTTGATACAGAGTATTTTTTGGGTTGAAGGTCTGAGGGTTTAGCATGGAGTTTCTCAAGGAATATCCGCTTAGGAATGTTAGTTCCCATTGTTCAATCGCCGAAATGGATGATTATGATCTCACAAAGCTTCTCGATAAACCTGACAAGCCTAGATTAAACATAGAAAGGCAGAGATCTTTTGATGAGAGGTCCCTCAGTGAGTTATCGATTGGTTTATCTAGGGCTTTGGATTCATATGAGAATGCTTATTCACCAGGCAGGTCAGCTTTAGATACCCCTACTTCATCGGCTCGGAACTCCTTTGAGCCCCATCCTATGGTTGCTGAGGCTTGGGAAGCTCTCCGCCGATCTATGGTGTATTTTCGTGACCAACCTGTTGGCACGATTGCGGCTTATGATCATGCATCTGAAGAGGTTCTAAATTATGATCAGGTGAAATTTATTTTTCTTTTGCACATGGAACACATTCTATTTTGTCCATGTTTTGGTGCTTGTGTTGATTCTTGCTGATAAATAAAGTATACAGGGATCAGATGTTGCTATTGAATAATGGGTGACATTTATATCTATGAGATTCTAATGCTGAAACTGATTTCATGAAAAGGGTAGAAATAAAGATTTTTGTTTGGCAGGAAATTTTTGTTTTGAGCAGTTCTGCTAATACGTGATGTTCTGTGTTTGTTGATTTTTTAATACTATCCTTCCTATTCAGGTTTTTGTTCGAGATTTTGTACCCAGTGCTTTGGCTTTTCTAATGAATGGCGAGCCTGAAATAGTAAAAAACTTCCTGTTGAAGACACTTCAGCTTCAAGGTTGGGAAAAAAGAATTGACAGATTCAAGCTTGGGGAAGGAGCCATGCCAGCGAGTTTTAAAGTTCTACATGACCCTGTTCGTAAGACAGATACAATAGTAGCTGATTTTGGTGAGAGTGCAATTGGAAGAGTTGCTCCAATTGACTCTGGATTTTGGTGGATTATTCTTCTACGTGCATATACAAAATCTACTGGGGATCTAACTCTAGCTGAAACGCCAGAGTGTCAAAAGGGGATGAGGCTTATCTTGACTTTGTGTTTATCTGAAGGATTTGATACCTTTCCTACTTTGCTGTGTGCTGATGGATGCGCAATGATTGATAGGAGAATGGTAAGATCGTTAAATGATATTATTCAAATTTTCCATGGATACAATTGAGAATGCCAAATGTTTAGATCTAGTTCTTTCTAATTTGAAAGCTGCTCAATCAGAAATGTGTTGAGTACTTCATAAATTAAAGGGAAAATATGTCAATATTTCAATGCTGCCTATCAGAATTTATAATGTCATAATTTCGAATTTGATATTTCTCATACGGTAAGTTCAAACATCTGGTGGAATGTTGAGTCGTCTTTGGTGCATTCAGTTCATGTGTCTTCATAAGAGCAAAGAGCTGTTCTTCAGTGCCTGTGATGGCAAACTGAATTGCATAAGATTTTCAATGACACTATACTGGTTTTCATTGACTAAATTGGCAAATTCACTTCATAAACTTTCACTTGTGATTTTGTGTCTTATTTCTAAAGCAGCAGAACATATTTTATCGCCTAGGACTTTACAAAAGGAATGCAAAGGGTTGCTTTATTTTGTCTTCCCCCCATTGGCTCAATTTTTGGATGGAACTTTAAAGTAGTCTCTGATTTGCATTGATGATCTTTTACAGGTGAAGCTTGAGTCAAAATACACCTATTTAACTTTGACTAGGGTGGTAGTTTATGTCATGTTTATGAGAAACAATGGAATCTCTTCCTTTTTTTTTTTTTTTTTGCATGATTGTGTGGCAGAGTTTCACATCTAATTGAGTCTTTTAACTGCTTGATATTATAATTCAAACCAAGAGAGGATAATAAGGTAATCTGGTAGAAAAGAAGGTGAAGCCAAGTATTTTGGTACATTTAGAGTTCTTCATATTTGACAGTTTGTTGTATTGATCTATCAGTGTTTGTTGTCTGTTGTAATAGCTAGTTGCAATTTTTGATGAAAATGCCATGTTAAATACTTTGCTTGTGATTTGGTTTTAGTAATCTGCTTTACATGATGTGGAATGGATGTGTTACTGCAATATGACTATGGACCATAGTTTATAGAATCGGGATTTTACACAGAATCAATTTAGAGTAGCAGAATTGGATCGGTGGGATTGGATTGTAGAATCGTAAGATTCTACAAAAAATGAGAAAATATAATTTATAAATTATTTTTAAAAAAATTATTAATTAATATATGAATGAATATGTAAAAAATTCATGTATAGTTTATAATTAAATGATTTTATTTCAATTTTTATTTCTTATAACATTTTATATGATTTTTTCAATATTTTAGTAGTTGTCGTAGTTGAAGGGTATTTAAGTCTAATTTATTTATTTATTGTTAAAATCTAATAAAAGTATGATTAAACCAATTAAATTGTTTATGTAAGTATACATCTTAATTTTACTTAAACATATAAAGTTTTTTTTGAGTAAATTTAATTATATTTTATTCACATAATAAGGTAGAATCGTAATCAGAATCGGGATCGTTTTAGTGAATTAGGATCGTAGGATCGATGGGATTGGATCGGGATTCTGACAACTATGCTATGGACGATGATGTAACCAACTGTTAGGTTTGCATTTAAGATTGACTATTCAATCATATTTTCCCTTGAATAAGATTTTCTTTTTTATATATGGCATTGAATATGAATTAAACAGTGCTACACTGAACGTTCCACTTCTGAAGTGGAATGGTGAAAGTTGGAAAGATGTAACTAATGAATGGCTTAATTGGAGATACAAAAAGAAAGTCCAATTTGGTGGGGGAGTTGGGGTTTTGGGAATTTTTTAGCATGTAACACACAAGTTTCGCAACTTTGTAAATGTTTTTTTTCCTCTCATTGAGCAGTGTTCTGGAGCATGATTTGTTTAATCCATATGTATTTTTGATGTACTTACGGTATCACATGTGAGATTTGAAGATAACTTGCGAATTTTGTTTATCTTATTATACATGGTTAAATATATTTTGTTTTCTTTGCCACCGTTTGTTTGGTGGCCTACGGCTATGTATAGCTGTTTTGAAGTTGATTGCAGTCTTCATATGACTGGAAAATTGAGAAATATGCCATCCTTTTTCTAGAGTGGTCAATGGTAATCTACTTGGAGCCTGTTACTCCCTTAGTATAATTATTTAATTTTGTTTGAGATAACTAGCAAAGTTTGCCAATTGGAATTCATTCTTTAGTCTCATTTTTTTTTTTTAACATATGTTTAGTGCTACTTTAGACATTTTTCATGAACACTACAATCCTTTATCCTTTTGAGGAATTGATTATAAGCTGCGAAGATCAATTGCAAATATTTCATAGAGTGATAACATTTTCAAGGGCATCCCACAATTTTGGAATTCATGATGTTGCCTTTTTCATTGATGCTTGTTTTGGTTTATCTCTCAAGCTCCTTTTCTTTATTCCTGTAGATTCTAGCTTCGTTAAATAACCATTAGTGACTGATGATCCAGTAATCTAATGCTGCATCATCACCATTGCTTTACATGAGTACTTCAGTGAGTAGGACACTTGCATGTATATTAGTTTGTGAAAATTAGTTGTGACATTTCTGTGAGTGCAATATGAAGGTAGTGGGGTCATTTGCTGTCACAAACTTACTAGGAAAATTATCATGTCAGGACATCCTTGATTTGCCATTTTCTTTTCCTTCTTCTTTTTCCCAGTGGCTGCTTTGGTTACCAAAGTAGTTCACTCAAGCTCATGTTTACACTAAGACATGTATTTATGAGGAGGATGAAATTCTTGTTTGGAAGTTAACTAGTGGGATTTGTACATTTATGATGAGCCCTTAGTTTTGCTTGGGATAATTTTAAGTGAGAGAGAGAATCATACTACAATTAGGCTGTTGATATGTTGCTTCTTCTGCTGCATCTGCATAAACAAATCTTGATGATAATATGCATTTCCATGGTCTTTATGTGGTTATTTTGATGTTGCAGGGAATCTATGGGTATCCTATTGAAATACAAGCACTCTTCTTTATGGCATTGAGATGTGCTTTGCTAATGTTGAAGCATGATGCAGAAGGGAAAGAGTGCATTGAGAGAATAGTTAAGCGTTTGCATGCCTTAAGTTATCACATGAGAAGTTATTTCTGGCTTGACTTCCAACAACTAAACGACATATATCGTTATAAAACTGAAGAATACTCTCATACTGCAGTAAATAAGTTTAATGTTATTCCAGATTCAATTCCAGAATGGGTGTTTGACTTTATGCCAACACGGGGTGGTTATTTTATTGGCAATGTGAGTCCAGCAAGAATGGATTTCAGATGGTTTGTCCTAGGAAATTGTGTTGCTATCTTATCTTGTCTTGCCACTTCTGAGCAAGCTGCTGCAATTATGGATCTAATAGAAGCTCGCTGGGAAGAGCTTGTTGGGGAAATGCCACTAAAGATTTGTTATCCTGCTATAGAAAGTCATGAATGGAGAATTGTCACTGGTTGCGATCCAAAGAATACTAGATGGAGTTACCATAATGGTGGATCTTGGCCAGGTTCTTCCGTCTTTCCCTTTTCATTTTGTTCTACTGTACTTTATTTTACTGCCTTTTATTAAGCTTTTTCCTGATAAAGGCGCATTGAGAATACATTAACTTCCTTCAACTTTAATATCTCTGCTAGAACGTCAAAAAATTGGCTTTTAATTGTGATCATGTTATGTTAATACACCATTTCTGACAAAGGCACATGTCGGATCTATGCAAAAATTCAAGGTCTTGGAATTTGTAATGAGTAGAAAATCTCTTGTTTGATTGAAGTTAATTTTACTGCCTCTATTTTACTCCTATTGAAAGAAACAGGAAGCAAGGCCTTCTAACTATTTCTTTCTTATACTACTATTTTAGCTGAATATAAAAGTAGTTCTATTTTTATTTCTGCACCACACCCCTTGTCTCTACTGCAACAATTGTTTGTGCATTTATATGCAGTTCTCTTATGGATGCTAACGGCTGCATGCATCAAGACCGGACGACCTCAAATTGCTAGACGAGCTATTGATCTTGCTGAGAGCCGTTTGCTCAAGGATGGCTGGCCTGAATACTATGATGGAAAACTTGGTAGATACATTGGTAAACAAGCTAGAAAGTACCAGACATGGTCAATTGCCGGATATCTGGTAGCAAAGATGATGTTGGAAGATCCTTCACACTTGGGGATGATCTCTCTTGAAGAGGACAAGCAAATGAAACCTCTTATGAAAAGATCTTCCTCGTGGACATGCTGACAAAGCTGACAGAAGCAAGAAAAACGCAGAAAAGTAGTAGAAAGAAACTAAAGGTGAGAGATTTTTTTTTTTCTTTTCAAGAGAAACTAATTCTTTGGCAACTTCTGCCATTGTAGTCGTCCATTTCAAGTTTGGCTTTGTGTACATTAGCATCATCCCGGACACATATCTTGCTTCTCAAATAAAAATTATTTTCCATATTTTTCTTTTCATATTTGATGGTTTAGAATGTCCATATTTTATGATTTGGATGGGGATATTGTAAAAACCTGAATTGGCTGGACATTTCAAAAGATGAAAGAAAAGACGTGAAAAATGTCCAAGAATTTGAAGGGAGCTTGAGTTTCTTGGGAAATGGCCTTTCTTTCCTTCCCTTTTTATGATAAATGACTCTTTTGCAATTGAGTAGACATGTACCGGAAATGGTTCCTATATCTTTCTTACATATTTATGAGAAAGTCGCTCCAAAATAGCCCTCAAAGTGTCCACTTTTGTTCTTTTGTAACTCCTTCAGAAGCCATGGAAGGCCATTTAAATGTGCATATGAACACATATTTTTCCTGATTTTCAAGTCTTTTTTGAGAATAGAAATTTCTTGGGCCCATGAATGGATCTTTGCCCCTGTGTTGTTGTTGTTGTTGTTGAAAATCCTACACTCTTTTGACGAGAACAAGAATCCAATTAGTGTTACTGTGGGTCGTTAAGTTTACAAATAGTTATTTGAATCTTTATTTTAAATTGTGGCTTGCCCATAGCTAGTATTAGAAGAATGATTTATAAAAATTTCATTAAAAAAAATAAGAAAATGACATTCTAATTTTCAAATATTATGCGGGTGAAATATTATGAACTTTAATTATGGGAGGAAGAGAGAGAAGTATATAAATTCTCTCTTAAATCAGCCCATTTATATCTCTATCTTAGATCGTTTTGAATTACTATTTTCGATTTAGAAAAAGTTCTCTTTTAAAACTTTTTTATGTTTTAAAAAATATTTTATTTTACAAACTTTTTTGATATTATTTTTATTATTAATAGTGATAATATATGACTTGAAATTAAAAATTAAAGGTAAAATTAAAAAGTTATATATTTCATGATGTATGAAGTGTATTATAATTGCATAACTCAAAAAACGTTGAACTTAGTTAAAAGTAAACAACTCTTTGTTTTAAGCTAGAAAAAATAACAATCAAATTATCCAGAAATGCTTATAAACCATTCTATAAAATTCCTGTTTCAATTATGGTTATTTTGCATATTCCAAATGAGGGGAATAGCTCAATTGAAATTCATGTGTTTTTTAAGGGAATTTTATTATACAGCCAAATGATCTTAATTAAAAAGTTAATGTTATTACTCTATAACTTTGGAAGGGAATTGTTAGACTTGACTATAGTTTTAGAACCGCTAATTCAAGTCTAAAACCATAGTCAAGTCTAACTATACAAATATAATTTAAACTTAGAAAGTCGTAAAAAAAAAAACATAACTTAAAACAAAAATTAAAATGAGAAGTAAGAATATTTTATTTATATTTTATAGTTTGAAAATTTTGTTGTAAAAGTTGAAAAAGTTACATAAATTTTTGAAGTAAATTGTAAATGATAAAATAAAAAATATTAATGTGAAAACTATTTTTAAAATAAACTAATAAAAAATCAAATTCATTATCATGTTCTTCATTATTCATGTGAGACATGTTACTTGGTAAACAACTCATGGTATTGGCTTAAGTTATTTCCATATCTTCAAAAAATTGGACTTGTTGATCTTCGCACTCCACCTTATCCTAATTAAATAATGGTGTTTGAATTTTAAAGGGCTATAATTTAAACTCCACTACTTTTTATCTAAAATAATCCCACTAGTATTAAATAGTTATTCAGCTACTACTGTTACACTTGTTTGACCATGAGAGATAAAATTGGTTAAATTTGTACCTTCTACTTTTGCCATTTTAGTACATTGAAGTCCGTTTTAAAACTCTTTTCACTAAATTCAAATGTAGTGATTAAATATATACATCAAATTCCGTACTACTAGTACCCCTTTGTTTGTTTAGTATATAAAATGTTTTTTATCATGAGAGATATGATCGGTAGTAGAAGTAATTTGTTAACTACTACCTACTATTATCACCATCACCAGCAGTAGAAATTTGATAACTAAAAATGAAAAAAAAAAAATCATTATGTTTAGCTTCATCTATATATTCATGACTAAAAATGGGAAAAAAATCATTAGTAATAAAATATTTAGCCTCATCTATATATTCATGGGCATTAATTGCTTTATTGATATTAAAATATTCATAAAATTTATTTATCATATCATAATATTCTTTTAGGGTGTACTCCATACCATCGAATTTAATATGTAGATAAAAAATCTCATCAATCAAATATGTTGGTGGAAATTTCTAGGGGCGGCAATTCACAACATGGTATGAAAATACGATATGAAATTATTACACAAAATACGACACGAATCTAACTCGAAAATGAAAACAAGTAAGGTTCGTAAATCCTATACGGATTCATAATTAATTTGTAATACTCATATCAAAACATGACCCGCGAACTCGAAACATGACCTATTGTCACCCTTAGAAATTTCATAATAAATAAGCTATTTATTTATCGGACGCTTTTTTTAAAAATATAGTTTTCTTGAAATTGACATAAGATGTCAACTATATTACATGCCTTAAATAAAAATAAATGAAATGTAGGGTAGTAAGCCCTAGACAAAACACAACTACCACTTTAAAAAAAAATTAAAACCTTAAACATGTTCATGGAAATAGTCCAATGATTTAGAAATAATTCTACATATGAATGGTGAGTCATGAAGAAACTATATAACAAATTGTTATATTTAGCCGAACTATGAAGTAATCATAAGTAAAGCTCTAACAATGAAGGACATCCTCAATAAATATTTTGGGTCTTTTTCATTATTTAAACAAAAATTTACTTGATCTTTCCTTATAGATAGATGTGACATGATATTGGAGATTGCACTTTTAACAAGATAAATATATTGTTCAAGTCTATTTAAATAGTTTTTAATAGTTAAATTTAATATATGACGTACACACCTTATATGAAAAAATTTATCTCCTAATGTTGGTTCACAAAGTGATTGTACATCTGTTATTGATTTAAAATTAGCATAAGTATTGTCAAGATCAATTGAAAAAAAAATTATTGTCAAGAGCTGAATTCCATTGAGTACCTTCCTCATTCATTAGTTGTCTACACCAAGTTATTGACATGGTAGTTGTCTCTTTTGGGAGAGGTTTGAAGTTCACTCTGTGAGATAGCCATGGAGACTCCCAAACTCGTATTGATTTGTCGTCACCTACTTAATACCTCAACCCCATTTCTAGAGTATACCTAGTGCCCATCCAACATCTCCATAGCCAGGATGCATTTTGATGCACAACTGCTTTCAGCAACTTTCCTTTTGGAAAATATCTAGTCTTCATCACTCTACTCATCAATAAGCTTGGGTTCTGGATTAATCTCCATAGTTGCTTGGCTAAGAAGGTGTCATTAAACAGAGGAACATCTTGGAAGCCAAGTCCACCCATATTTTTTGGTGCCATTAGTTTGGACCATTCTCACCAATGAATTTTGGAGCCATTTTGTCCATTCATTCCCCACCAGAAGTTAGATGCTTCCCTACTCAATTCTTTGCATAATCCAATTGGAAATTTAAAGTAAGACATAACATAAACAAGGAGCGAATTAAGCACTACTTAGATGAGAGTCTCCTTAGCTGCCTGGTTCAAAAATTGTGTGTTCCAACTTCCAATTCTTCTTCTAGCTGATTCTAGCACATAAGTAAAAACATCTTTTTTTGATTTGCCAATACCCAATGGCAGCCCCAAATATCTTGCGCGCTTTTGCTCCTTGATACCAGCTAACGTGTGAATGATTGTAGCTTTAGAGTTTTCTTTAGTATGCCTGCTAAAAAAGACAGAAGATTTAGCCAAATTAACTAGCTGCCCTGATGCTACATAATAGTCGTCCATAATCATTTTAACTCTTTGAGTTTGTTCCACTATGGTTTCGCATAAAAGTAAGGAGTCATTTGCAAAAAAAAAAGGTGAGTTAGCAAAGGGCCTTTCCTACATAATCTCATTCTTGTGTATTTTTCTTCTCGTACTACCTCTCTAATTAAGGCTGAAAAAAGCTCAGACACAGTGATGAACAGATAGGGAGATATTGGATCACTTTGCCTAATACCTCTTGTAGGTTTCACATAGCCACTCACTTCACCATTGATATTGAAAGAATAAGACGAGGAACTAATATATATCATGAACCAATCTATGAATTTCCTAGCAAATCCCATTTGATTTAATACTTGAGCTAAGAATCCGCATTCAACCCTATCAAAAGCTTTAGCCATGTCTAATTTTAAAACCATAAGGCCCCTTTTTGTGCTTTTAGAAATATTAAGATAGTGCATGCACTCATGTGCAATGACAACATTATCGGTTATTTGCCTTCCTGAAATGAATGCATCTTGACTTTCATGTATACAACAATGGAGGCACTTTTTCAATCTTTCGGCCAAAATTTTGGAAATGATTTTGTAAACCACATTGCATAAACTTATTGATCGATAATGAGAAATTTGGGTTGGGTTTTTATTTTTGGAATGAGTGTAATAACTGTATAGTTAACACTTTTAAGCATTTTGGTATACACAAAAAAATCTTTAACAGCAAAGCTTATATCTTTCTGAACTATATGCCAATAATTTTGAAAAAAAATAGGAGACATACCATTTGGCCTTGGGGCCTTGTTAGGATGCATTCCAAATAGGGCATTCTTGATCTCAGCGTCTTCGATCGGTCGGACCAAGCGTTGATTCATTACATTTGAGATTGTATTTGGAATGCCTCTCGGGCATTGCTACCCGGTTTGGGGAGAGGAAGTAGTAAATAGTTGTGAATAGAAATCCGATACTTCCTCCTTGATATCCACGGGATTATCATATATCTCTCTTGTTGCCTTCACCAACCTCCTAATCATATTCAACCTTTTACATTGAATAGTCTAAGCATAAAAAAATCTCATGTTTTTATCTCCCTCTTTAAGCCATTGGATACGGGATTTTTGGTGACAATACAACTCTTCTACCCTATAAGTGATATGCAACTCCTCTTTCAAAACCTTCCATTTCTTCCAATCCCTTGTTCCCCCTATTTGGTTCAATTATTCCATTTGTCTTTTTAGATCTTTTATCCTTCTGGCTGAATAAGTTTGCGCATTTTTATTCCATTTTAACAGTGCTTCTCTACAGCTTCGAATTCGACCACTCACTTAATACATTGGAGTTCCAAAATGCGCCATCGTCTATGCATTCTCAATTACATCCGCTGCTCCCTCATGTTGAATCCATCTTCTATCGAAATAGAATCTTTTCTTCTACCTTTGAGTACCCGGTTGCATAGCTAATAACAATAGAGAATGATCGGACAATTGTTTTTCGATATGTCGGACTGCTGCATTAGGAAATTTGAGCAAACAAGCTGCTGACTCAAAGAATCTATCGAGTCTCTCTTCCACAAACTCTTCCTGCTCCCTATTATTAGCCCACGTAAATTTTCTGCCAGTGAAGCCTAAATTTTCCATGCCCATGTTGTGGATGAAACTCTTGAAAATAGTGAAACTAGTATCCGATCTTGTTTGATGAAACTCTTGAAAATAGTGAAAATAGTGAAACTAGTATGACCCCCTCTTTTTGCTTCATTGTCAATCAGATCATTAAAGTCTCCGCCCATAAACCAGACATTACCCCATTTTCTCTTTGCTTGTTGTAGAGATTCTCACTATTGACTTCTGTGGTTTTTGTCAGTGCTGGCATACATAAAGATTGCCCAAAATTTCTCTTGTTCCCCTTCTTTCTGAACTTGTAATTCAAAACAAAAATCCGAAGGTATAAGTTGACACATGTTAATTTTATCTCTCCAAAAAAGTAGAAGGCCACCACTTTTGCCATTTGAGTCCACATTTCTCCATCTGTTTTGGGTGTGTAGATTTTTACATACTATTTGAATAAATGACACATTTTTTTTAGTCTCACATACAAAAACTATACCTAGGAGGTGGATTCTTTCAGTTTCCTTGAGCTGGGAAATTGTAGAATGCCCTCCTAAACCTCTACAATTCCACACACAAGCTTTCATTGATCCCCTTAGGCCATTTATGGTTGGCTTCCTCCACCTCTAAATCTCTAATTTTGACTCCTTGGTTCCTTCGTTTCTTGTAGCTTTTCGTGCCCTTCACCACTTCATTAGAGACATCTTCATCTCTAAGTATCCATTTTCTTTTTTTTCCTGCATTACTCTGATGTGGCACAGAGTTTTGAGTTACTGGTTTTTGTTGTCCTCTAGTGATGATAGTTCTATGCCATTTCTTAGGCTGCTCTTCTTTCGATGGACCCTCCAATTTAGCTAATTCATGTTCAAAGACCGAAGTTGATGCATCCATATGACTTGGCACACTCTCAGCAGTGATTGGGACATTAAGAATGTGCTGAATGTCCTCTTGCGATCCACTGTTTTTATTTCCTTGGCCTGGCATCATCGACATGTGCGTATTTGCTACGAACCCCTTCATGCTTCTCAATACTAGGAAAACTATGAGCCTCTTTACTGCTGGGCCCAGTCTCTTTTAATTCCATACCATCGGCAACCTTGTAAGGATCAACTTCTGAATGAAGTTGAGTGAACCCCTCTACCTTTTTGAGTTGCTCCCCCCCCCCCCTAATGTGTGGCTGATTACCTATCCCACCCACCTTCTCAGAAGTAGGGGTTAGGATATCTGTTGGGAATGTATTTCCCAGGAGCCGTTTTGAACTAATTTCCTTTTCACCACCAAACCTGCAGACTCCTTTAGTTGTTTAAGCTCTGAGCCAATCTCCAAACTGACCCTCAGTCAGTTTATTTGTCTTGTAGTCATCCTGTCGTATCCAACATGACCTTTTCAGATGACCAATTCTTCCGTAGTAATAACAGAAATGCAGAAGCTACTCGTATGTAAAAATAACCCAACAATACTGATCATTAAGCTTGAGCTGTGTACCTCTCAATAATGGCTGGTCCAAGTTAATTATAACGTACAATTTGAGACATCTTTCTTATTTACTGCTCGTTTCTGGTATCACAACATCCCAAACCTTCTGGAACAAATGTCCCAGCTTCAGCCCTGTCTCTTTTGATAACCAATGACTTGAAATATTCCAGATTTGGACCCACATATCAACTATATTGAAACCTTCAGTTTTGATGCTCAATTCAGGGGACCATTCTTTGAGTATCAAGTATTGCTGCTCGAAGTACCAAAGCCTGCCTTTTAGCAGCCTGCTTCGATCCTCTAGGGTGTTGAACACAAATTGGAAATGATTGGGACCAAGCTCTATGACAGAAAATTATCGTTTTGTTGGCCAAATTTTTTCCAATGTAAGCTTTAAACCCATGTAACTAACATTCTTCTCACCATATATTTTCTCCACTAAAGCTTCTTTCACATTTTTCCTTACTTAGCATCACATCTAGCTCTTGTATCTCAACCCCTGATCCCTCCTCCTTTGATAATTTACATTGCCTAAGCCTCTCTACTAAATCCTCCGCCATGAGTCTTTGGGGCGTTTTCACAAATAGTTGGTGTGCAGGGTAATAGAAACGATTATCTTTGTAAAAAGCAAAATTGGTGATCAGGGAAAAGAAACAGAGTGTGCACTAGAGATTCAATAGTGAGGGAGAGTTGCAATACCACAAGAATTTTAGAAAAATTGGAGGCTTTAGGTTTAAAGGAAACCGAATGTAAATGTCTACACATAATATTCCAAACTGCTCACCGGTGAAACCTAGCTATAATGTTAGCTATGTAATGATTACAAGGTAGGCAGCATTAGCTGAGTAAGGTGTGAAGATGATGGAAGAAGAAACAAGCCTTCACATTGGGAGGACTACAGTTCTCTTAGCAAGAGAAACGAGAGGCTTTGTTTGGGGGAAAGAGAGCACGCCTCAATTTATTTGACCTTGTTCATTGGTAAATGGAGAGTCATATTTTTCTTTGTTATAGATTGATTTTTATGTTAATTTTAATGTGTTTGGTTATATTTTATTTTAGATGATGAAATATGAGAGTTTGACAGAAAAGAATATGTAACAATGGTTCGAATATGGAATTTTGAATTTTGAGGGTAAAAGACTTGTTCTTGTAAGGCGTGGGCATGTTCAATAGACCAGAATCATGACCAGAAGACTTTCTTGTGTAAAGCATGGGCACGCTTTATTAGTTGGAGATCTAGACAAATTTGACTTTCAAAAAAAGAGTTCTTTGAGAGTTGGTTATCAGGATCAAGATAGTTCTTTTCTGTAAATCAAGAAGATTAGATTGTAAGTATAATTATAAATTTGTTTTAAATAGATTATTCTATCCTTACCTTAGTTATGGATTTGAAATTAAACATTTTGATATCCGATCCTCATTATTTGGACCTTATCACTTTAGGTACCTACTCTATTTAAGGACCCTTTCATTTGTCTTTCCAGACAGCAAATAGAAATAATAGAGTTAGATTAGCAGAAAATAGAGAAAGTAGTAACAGTATGTTGTCCACCATGAGTGGCTAAACAATTCCTTCTTGATTCAAGGGATAATTTGATTCAATTGTTATCATTGTGAGATTTTGTAGTTAATTCTTCATTTCCTTTGCATTCAATTTGAGTACTTGTTGATTCTTACTTCTATTTCTTATGGATAATTTGTGTTGGTTAATCTGACAATTTGATTCAACACATTTCGTTCTAATGCTATTCATAAGTCTAGTGATCTGTAATTGTCATAAATGAGTGAACCAAGTAGTAGCTAAATTAATTGTGTTTGTGCATAATTGATCTACGAGAATCAATGGAATAAGATTTGATAATTGTAGCTACCTCGATTAACCAATCTTGGTTTAACTATTCCAAAGAACTTAATGCTATCATTAACTTATATGAAACACTATCATGCCTAGTTAGTTAGTGATAAGTTTTGAATTCAGATGCTGGATTTGATCAAATATTTTAAGAAATTAGAAGATTTATTATGGTTATCTTAACAAGTTTTCAGTTTAATATTTGAATGGGTAGAGTATACATATGGGTGACCCATAATCGATGATGTATTTGCATGGATCTATGCCTTTGAATCAAAAGTTTCACATTATACATTTCTTTGTTATATATTTATTTGCTTAGTAGATTATTTTAGTTGTTGCTAGAGTGTAGTAAATTAGTTTAATTCTTCAAAAGCCCCTTGAATTATTTTCTTTTGGCTAAAAAATTAAAATTGTTAGTTCCCTTAAGTATCAACCTAATCCACTACTACTACAAAATCAATTTGTAGTCACTAGAAGTACTAGTGATTAATTTTGAGAGTCTCGACAATGCGTTAGTCCAACCACTAATTTGTTGAGTGTGGTGTTTCATGAAATGTTTATGACATGTTTTGTAACCACCCATTTTTTTTAGTCATATTCAACTTTGTAATAGTTGCAAATCACCTTGTAGGGTTTTCTTTCATCATAAAAAACTTTCTTAAAATACGTCTTAAACAAATTGAACTTTAGACTAAAAGTTTTGTTAGAGTTTCTATTGATACATCATTAATAAATTGTGATGAATTAGTAGCATTGTATTCATTAATATCAAAAATTTTAAAATTTCATGATCAGAAATTTCATGATCAAAAAGTTTAAAGAGATTAAATTGCAATTGATACAGAATATGAATATCAGAGAAAGATAAGAAAGGAATGGAGAGTTTAAGTGAATTGTGTGGAAAAAATAAATAAATTAAGGAGATATTTATAAGCTTATAAAATAATTTAAAAAATAATCATGTGACTGTTCAAACAGTCATTGACTGTTTTAAACGATCAAATGACTGTTACAAGTTGCGCAGTAGCCTACAATCCACCCTCACTTTCTACAAAAAAGACAATTTGGATGGTTCTGGGCTGGAACTAAATCACTAGTTCTAATTCAGTTCTGTCCTTTTAAGAATTGAAACTAGACTATCAGGTTCAATTCTGGTTATGATTTATGAAACATGTACCTCCAATTGAAACACCTGTTCGATTCTGGTTGAACCAGAATGATGGTCAAGTCTAACTACTCTAAGCAATTCATTTCGATTGGAGTAATTGTCTACTTGATTTTTATTTTTTGGGGGCAAGTTATCAAGGGTGACGTATGAGTTATATTTTAAAATATATTTTAATGTTATTTTTATATAAAGATTGTAAAATAAAAATTAATTTTAAAAAAATTCAAATAATAATAATCTCATTTGGTCATTAATTTATTGCAATCGATTTATGTATTTTTTTTAATGATAATTCTAACGTAGAGTCACCATATCGGTATTGAAAGACTTAGTAGACATTTACATCACTTGAATAAAATTCTCAAATTTACACCACGAAAATCAATTAGTCTTTTTGACTATTTATATACATTTTGCCATTTGTAATATAATACCTATCGTTTTAAAGAAAAATAAAATAAAATTCTTAAAGGTAATTATGAAATTGATTCGAATGTACAATATACAATATCTCGACTTTAACAACTCTTGACTTGGTGTGATTACTTTCAGCATAGTTTCTGTCGTAGTAGTAAGTGGAAGTAATTAATAAAATCTTATTATTTTTCTGCCTTTTATATTCTCATGTTGGAAATTAAGATATATTTGTATCTTTTACTATATAAATATTAATTTATATGGACACATATTTTGGCATGTAAATAAAATGCTAATTCCTCTATCTCATTATTATTGTCACATATTTTACTTTTTAACTGTCCTAGGATAATTTTGTCTAAAAAGTAAATTTTTCATAATACTATTTTTGAAAAATGACTTTTCTAAAATCCCAATACCGTTCCAGCCAATGAATATTTTAAACTTCATCGTTATATTTGTACATTTACACCCCACAACTTCACCTGCACACAAAGACTACATATTCTTTTTAAAAAATAGATTTTTTAATCGTGACTATAATTTTAAAACCGAGGTACTTAGTAATGGAGATTTTTTTTTTTTTCCTTTTGAGTTATTCTTCAGGAAAGATGTGCTAAAATTGACCATTTTTGTAGCACAAAAATCAAGTATGATTATTTCTCATCATAAAAGTATAAATAAATTACATTTCAAAATGTATATTTTATATATTTTTTAAAAATAAAGTTACGAGATAAAAGATATATTTTAAAAAATTTAAAAATACATTCTAGAATTATAATCTATTTTCAAAAAATTCCATTCTCTTTGTTGTTTACTTCACTTCGAAAAAATAAATAAATTATGACGGTTTTATTTATTTGTTGTGCACGATAAAACTAGCCATCAACGTCTGGTACGTCACGCATCATAAATTGTTCCAACTCGATTGACATCTAGCTACTGGAAAGCAGTTGATATTTTGCCTTTGCCCAAAAAAAAAAGTTGCTTTAATTTAATATAATTTTTTTAAAATTATAAAGTAAAATATATTTAATATATAATTAAATATTATAATTTTGTATTTTATTATTACTCATATATTGTTATGATTATTAATAAAGATAATATAAATTTTTTTATAAAAATAATTTTTATTAAGATAAAAAAATATGTTTAAAATTAAACTCATTTTTTAAAACAGAGAGAATATATATATTTATTAATATATATGAAAAGCTAATTATGCATGTTGGATTATATGTTTATTGATTAAAAGATTTCTTGAATTAAAAAAAGTAAAGTTGGAGTAATATTAATTTGTAAAGAGCAAGTGGGGTGATTGGTGGGGTTGCGAGTTGACTGATACGCAAGAATTGAAAAGGATTTTTTGTTTGAAATTTTGGTAGCGCAACAAAACGAAAGGGGCAAAACTCAAAAGTAAGGTCTTGATATTGTAATATTGTAATGTTAGGTGATGAAAGCACAGTGGGTTTGAGTTGTGATGAGCTGTTCCATTTTACTCCTCTCAAATCAGTTGAGCTGTCTTGACTGATTCTTGGATGGTTGAGTCAGATTTGGATCAATTCCATTTTTCTTCTTCGTATAATCATATATTATTGGCTACAGAATTGAAATTAGTCAATTTTTTGGGCAGGAAATTTTTTTTATATTAAGTTAGTAGTGAAATACAGAAAAAAAAAGGTATATAAGCTCTAATCTGTTTGGACAGGCAGTATTTATTTGCAAATACATAAGTTCTCAAATAAAAACAAACACTCCAAATATATTTTTATTTCAAAATTTAAAATTTAAATTTTCCCACTCAAATTCCTCTCACATAATTTTAACAAATTTTTCCTCTTATTTTTCCTTCCAAAATACTTTTTCTATCAAAAAATACCCACCAAAATTTTCACACATTCTAATACAAATTTTCTCAAATAAAAACAATTCAAACGAAGCCAAATTTTCAGAAATGGAACAAATTATTAGTTTTACATAACTTCAAAAAAAAATCGTAAATTACATCTGTGTCTTGCACTATCAACAAACTCTGCAATGATAATAGGGCCGATTTTTGCACAAGTCTTTGTAGTTGGCTTGGGATCAGCCGTTTTGTTTTCTGCCTCTTGTTTTTACATTAAAGAGAAAAATGAAGAATGTTATAAAAATTTAAAATTATGATGAAAATTCAAATGTTTGATCCAATCGTCCAATATGGATAGTTTGGTTGGATCTTTGTCATCCAATTGTATCAACCACCATCTTATATGTAATCGAGCGGCTTTATATTCTTTATGACATAGTTTTTATGATAAATGAAAGATCTAGGCCCAGATATTATAAATCATGATATAATTGAGTGTAAAGAAACTATATTATAATATAATTATCCATTTCTTATGATATAGTTCTAATTGCAATTAATTGTAACAAATGGGACTTTTCTTCCAGTCGATTGAGTTGTATACATTTCTTGTATATATAATGCGTAGCAAATCAATAAAATATTCCCTTTTATATGAACAAATGTTGTCAAATTAAGTGAATTTAGTTCCAAACATTATTGAGATTTGTTAATTTAATCACACATAGGATAGAGGAATCGCAGTTTCCTTCGTGCTAAAACAATTTAATTGTCTAGTATTATGGTATAAAAGTATGTAAAAAGCTACAAATATATAAAGCTGTATATGCACTTCTACCATTTACCTATTCTAACACGTTATTAGATTAAAAATATCTATTAAATTATATTTTTCCACCTCCTATAGATATGCACTACAATTCAACTTAAAATTCAAAAGTCATTAATGTGCATACTTCCGATTTTATAACTTTGGTTTAATGTGTATAAATTCCTTAATACACCAACTAAAAAAATTAAAATGAATTGAAATAGTGCTAAGATATTATCATATCTTTGTAAATTGCTCTTCTTTATGAGTTGAATTAATACTAAAGATATTTCGTATTAATTTGATGTTTGTTGTATTGTTATGATTGGCTGATGCCCCACACAAATGGGACCAATCAAGAAGTGGATAAGTAATATAGGTGGGAGACCCTATAGATGGGGAGCTTCCTCTGCCCAGTTTGCTGAATTGCACACCTTCTGAGCCTTTTAAATGTTTGTCTTTCACTCTCTATCAAGTCTTTCTGATGGGTGCAGCAGAGTCTCCAGGTCCACCATAATTTAAGTCTCCAACTTCTCTCTTTCCGTGTCCCCCAATTTACCTCTTAGTTATCACTTTCTTCTTTTGGTCCCTCTCTATCTCTCTCGTTGCTCGCTGCATTCCGTACTCCATCTATTAACTATGCATGTGATAAATATATATATGTCTGCCAAAAGGGTGAGGTGGTATTATGTATTGGTTCACAATCAACTGCTTCGTAGATTGGGCCATTGCGAATTTGGTTGTTTGATTGGTATAATTCAATCATTGTATTTTCTCAGTTTTTTTTAAAAAAATATTTTTTATTTAATGTAACATTAAAGGTATAATTATTTTATTTTATTTTTACTTTTGAGTCCTAAATCTTATATTGTCACTATTATAGTGGTAATTTAGGGGGAAAAATTTTTAAATTAATTTTTTTTAGCAACTAAAAAATTTGAAAATAATTTTTTTTTTTTTGGGAAGAGAAAGAGTGTTAGATTGTTAAAATCTTTGTATGTGTATGAGAACAAGTTAGTCATGATATTGTATCAACCAGTGTTATCAGACTCGGATGGCCCGACCGGTTCAACTGGTGAATCGATCCCTAGACCAGTCCGAGTCATTCATTTTTTTTTTCCGAAACGATATTATTAAAAATGGGCCAATATTGATGCAGCGCGCTTTTTTCGTGTCACACTTGGCTTTTGAGTCCGAGTCATTCATTAGATAGGTGATTCCTAGTTTTTTTTTTTAGCTTGTTTCTTCTTTGAAAAATATACCATTGGTAACTTGAATGAGAATTTTATATAGGAACTTTTTCAAATGTCGAAATTATGATCCCATTGATTTTGAAGAATTTGTTTCTAATGCCGTGTGGATATTAGAGGATGAGCCTTTATTTTTAACAAGTGATGAAGTAGAGGCATTTCGTCGTGAGCTAGAAGCATGTGCTATTCAAAACAACCAAGATGATGGTAGTTATTTATTTTAATTGCTTTAGTTGTTTAATTGAAATGATTTAGCACATATTATTTTATCTTGAAGTAATGTACCGTATATATTAAAATATTGTAGATATATTAAACATGAAAGAGCTTGAAATTGATAATGAAGAAGATGATAACAATGGGAATGAAAATAGAGACGAGGAAGGCAATGGAAACACAGGAGTTGGCAATGAAGCAAATGCTAATAGTACAAGAGTGTAGGTTCCAAATTTTTGCCAAGATTTGAGTGCATGGAATATGTAGGAGGAGCAAGTAGGATGTGTGTTGTTTGTGTTAAAATTTTTATTATTATATTTAGGCTAGTAAGATGTGTGCTGTTCATTGTTTTTTTTATTATTTTACTTAGATGACGTTTTTATATCAATTCTTATGAGTGTGGATTTTGAATTTATTATGCTATTATGATAATATCAATTGTTTGGTTGCTTGTAAGTTAATATTTTATTTTTTCTCTATATTTTGATATTATTTTTATTTTTTATTAATTTTATAATTGACCCACCGGTTGAACCATTGACCCGAAGTCTCGAGCGAGTCAATAACTGGTTCGAGTCTAATAACTATGGTATCAACATCTCTAATTTTTTCCTGAAAAATTTTTAGAATTACTATTGTTTAACATTTAGGAGGGGAATGGAATGGTATAGGTTGAAATTGGTTGTTTGGTTTGAGGGGATAGGTTTAGGGAAAGTAATGGGGGTGGGTTTTGTGTAAACTCGACCCCCATTGGGCTTAGAGTAATGAAATCAAAATTGGCTCAAAATGATTTTGTTTTGAACAAAATAATAAGAATAAAAAAATTGTCCAGCATTAACAAGAGCGTCACTGATTGGGGGTGCGTCACATGTCATGGGGGTTGCAAACCCCCCAATGGTTTGTAACCCCCATTTTATCTTTTTTTTTTTTAAAAAAAAAACAAATTTCACTAAATTGTAGAAAAATATTTTCCTCTACAAATTGACATGCACTTTGGCTATTTTTTGAACAAGATATAATTTTTTTAAATATAATATAATGTAAAATAATAATATTTTTATTATAATTTTAATACAAAATTTATTAATATTAATATTAAATTTTATTTTTAATATAAAATCTATTCCATTCCATTACAAAATAATATCAAACAACATAATTACTATCATTCCATTTTATTCCAAACCTTTCCATTGATCAAATCCATTCCATTCCTAAACCCAACGTTTATACCAAGCTCCCCCTTAATTTGCCTCTTACTATCAAACAAAATGTGAATAATCATTCACTAAAATAATATTCATTAAATTTTCTAACATTTGAATGCCATATAAATTAATAAATTTTATTCATATATTTCACTGTATACATCCTTACTCTAATATATTTCATTGTAACGTTAATACATCAATAATAACTTTATTGATATATTTCATTGTATTGACTATCGTTAATTCTCTTGGTCTAATTTAGGTGTATTTATCCTATGATTCAAACATAATCTAATTGTAACTTTAAAAGTTTTTGTTTATAAATTTTTAATTAAAGACTGGATTCTCATTTTTTTTCTATTATTTTTTTACTCTCAGTTTCTTATTTTCTATTCATCCTCTCCCCCATCTGCTCATTAAACAAACATAAATGAATTAGCTTCCAGACAAAAAGAAAAAAAATTAAAAGGATGGGGCCAAACAAAAGCTATACTCGATCCATCTTTAAAAATTTTCTTTCCTTTTAATTTTTTTTCATACTATCGTCATTGATAATAACAATATAGAACTAAAAATTAAAAAATTATACATTTATTAGTATATTAGGTAGATTGTACATTATACTCCTTTTATTCTAAAAAAATTCTAATTTAAAAATTTTTGTTTATTTTTAAAAAAAATAATCTACTTTTGATGTGAAATTTTTGGATTACCCTTACTAATAAAAATAGTATATAATTTAAATTAAAAAGTAAAAATAAAAATATTAGATTATATATTAAATATATTGTACTTTTTAATTTAGAAAAAATTATATTAAATTAAGAATGAACTTTTTTTTTTTTTTTTTTTGAGATATAAGGCGTATTTAATTTGCAACCAATAATTTGGGAAAAAAAAAAACACCAATAGTTACATGACACATTACGCATAAAATGTTAACCCCATTTCTGACTTTATACACGTACATTTTCACATGTCACGTAACCGATCAACCACCATACACCATACACCATACACCATACTTTCACCTTTTTATGGGGAAAATGATGTTATTTTTTTGTGTTTGTGTGAGACTGAGGGAGAAAGGAGAAAAGGGATGGAAATGTTGGGGAAGAAGGGTTCAAAAGATTGTTTGTTCGAGAAGAAGTGCACAAAATTACACCCAACCATAAACCATATGATATTATTATTAGTTGGCCCTCTTTTTATTCACATTTTGTGGTCATCCGCACATGCAGAATCTGTCCCTTCTCTAAGCATATTGCGGTCCAACCCACATAAAATTCACCACTCCTTACCAAAAATGATACCCGCAAATAAATAAATATATTTTTTTCCATATGTGGGAGATATCAGAGAAGGGAGAGGTTTGAGGAGGTGCTTGGTTCAGCAAAAGGAATGGAAAAAATAATAAATTCTTTTATTATAATGGTGTTGATTTGTTTATATTGTGAAATAATAATAATAATAATTTTTTTAAATATATAAAGTATTGTTTCTCCAGTTTTAGTTTAGGAATTTTTTTTTAATAGGTAATAACTTTCATACCTCTCAAAATAGGAAAAATAAAAAGATATCATAGTTTTAATATTTCAAATTATTATTCACGAAATGATACTTTTCAATTAAATATCAGATTTTATTTCATTCCTATTCTATTCTCTCTAAACCCCTCAACCAAGCACACCCTTAATCTTTTTCTTTTTTTTCTTTTTTTTTTTTTGGACTTCCATAAGCGTCATCATAATCGTCATTATCAACATTTGCATTAATTAATGGTAAGTGAGTGGTGGGAGGAAAGCCAAGAAAAGCAAATCCCTTTTGTGTTTAGTATATAAATGGAGAAAATATAAAAGAAGAAATGGCTAAATGCCAAAAGGGCTTGAAATGGACGTTCGCACGAAAAAGCTTTTTGATAAAGAAGAATGTCCGCTCCCACGTTTTCCATTCAAGTTTTTCAACCCTTTCACACTATAAAAATCTTCCATTATTTTTCGAAAAGTAGGGAACATCCATGGACAATCATTATATATTATGTGAACCCATTAACTTTTATGGGTAACAGTTCTTGATTTCAAACCTTCCAGAGATGACTAGGGAAGAATCACAATCCTTTTGAAAGGATTTTTGATAATGTATTTGAGACTTGCAATATATATATTTTTCACATAATAACTTTTCGTCTAAAATTTCATGTAGTGTAATTAATTACATTCTTCAAAACAATAAGCAAATCAATTGAAACGATTACATGTTTACAGTGTCTTAAGTTCTACAACTTTGATGTAATCAGCTCTTGCATTATTGCTGATTAATCAGTACATTTGATGTGCTCTTTATCTTCGTATATTTTGTTTTTTCTGCATACAATTGACATGCATAATTCAAAACGAATCGCCTAATTCCCTCTATATCATCTCCTTTATGATTATACACTTTTAAGCTTTAAAGAAGAAAGGTTAAAAAAAAAACAAAGGAAAAAGTTATTGCATTCTTGAATTTGTGAATTCAGCACCCCTTGTAAATTTGTATACTTTTTCAAACTCTGAAGTCTGAACTGCTATAAAATTAAACAAAAATGATATATACAGTAAAAATTTTAAATAAAATTATTTAGTGATTAACGTAATATTTATGTGATAAATATTATTATACAATAAACACTCTAATTATGTAATATTATTTTATACGTCAGAGGTAATTATGAGAAGTTATCACTGTAAATAACAGAAGTTATAACTGTAAATAACATTGCTCGATATGACAGGCAGCATCACTTAACATTATTGCACACAAAACTGTGCAAAAAATAATGCACTTTACTTATGGAGACCGCAAGAAAAAATGTCTCGAAGTGGAAAGGTAAAAGAAAAGAGAGAATGAATGAATATTAACAGCGTGGTCGTACGTGGCCGTGGTGACTGCAATTCTATCGTTGTAGTCCAGAGCCAGCTAATTAGCTAATTATAACATTCCTTACAAAAGAGACCCCACGAGTGGGTTTCCAGCTTCTCTGCGGTACATTTAGTAATTGCTCAAGGTCCCCCACTGCCACCACCAGTTGGACTTGGACCCCCACTCGAAGTTCCTCCCCGACACACACCCTTAAACCTCAAAATCACACACAAACACAACACACACATTTTTTTCAACGCCAAAATAATATCCAAATATCCTTTTTGACCTCTTATACTATTTAATAATACACACTAATTTCAGTTTATTTCCCACATTTGTAATTCCGACTAATACATTTTAACTCTCGTACCTTTTTTTAAATTTATCGAAACTATAAACTTTTCTGTTAAAAATAATACATAAGTCATTTACATAAAAAATGAGCTACCGACTAAATCAAAACATATACCATATCTTTTTACTTCCATTCTTGCGATGATGTTATCTTATTATTGGCTTGCATTTCTAATATTTGTTGAATGAATCATTCATAGTGCTTGTGAAATTATGATTTTTCAGAAGAATTAACTGAAAATTAATAACTACATATATAATCACAAGAAATTAAAAGTATCAAACTAAGAACTGAATTAATAGATAATGAGATGTATAGAATCAACTGAAAAACAACTTCGTTAATTAAGGAACGGTTAATTATTTAGGTCCTCCTCAATTTCTAGGCTTGAATTCAAGATTCCCATGTTTGTGCTACATAATCTATAGGTGGGTTGATAAGAAGGGAAAAATGAAAGGCAAGGTAGTACAAAATAATGAAACACAAAAAAGAAATTAAGTTTCAACAAATCAAAATTGACAACATCAAAATAAAAGGACTAAAACAGCAATTCTCCTCCCTTGCTACTTTTTCCTCTCTTTGCTCTCTGTGTAGCTCCCCCCACCCACTCTGCTCTTTTCTTTTTCTTGCTCTCTTTCTCTCTCACACAAACACACAAGGACAGAGAAGACAGCAGTCAACCATAAAAGAAAGAGAGGAAAGTAGGAAACAACCCCACTACTTCCAACTTGGCTTCTGTTTGGATCAAAACACTTTGCACAACAACACCAACAACAACTTGATCTCCAAGCCTTTTTTCCCCCTTCCCCTCCTTTCTCTTTCCTTGTCCCTCTCTATTCTCTGCTCCACACCCAATTCTTTTGCCTATTGGATTTGACAATGTTTTGAGAATCCAACCAAAAAACAAAATTTATAAAAAAAATTCATTTCTTGCGCCCACACCCCACAAATTCAAGATGGAATTTATGGAACCTCACGGCAAAAACCAAGCTACAAGTAGTAGTGGTTCAGACCACCATGCAGCACAACAACAACAACATAGCCATGACCCGGTTGGGCCTGGGTCCGGTCAGGCCCCAGCTGGCCATGGTCCCTTCATGGGCTCCATTTCCATGCATTCAAGAACTTTGCTGCCTTCATCTTCCGACCCTTCTACCACCACCAGCACAACTGTCACCGCCACAACCACCACAGCCAACAATAACAATAAAGTCGTTAAGAAACCCTCCAAGGACCGTCATACTAAGGTGGATGGCCGTGGCCGGCGTATTCGTATGCCGGCCTTATGTGCAGCCCGGGTGTTTCAACTCACTAGAGAACTAGGCCACAAGTCAGATGGGGAAACTATAGAGTGGCTCCTGCATCAAGCTGAACCGGCAATTATAGCTGCAACTGGAACTGGTACGATTCCGGCTAATTTCTCAACTCTTAATGTGTCGTTAAGAAGCAGTGGCACCACCATTTCAGCCCCACCTTCCAAGTCTGCCCCTTTGTATTTACACGGAGGGAGTGCGACAGCTATGCTCGGGTTCCACCACCAGCTCTCCAACACCGGTTTTGGACAAGACCCAGATGAGAATTACATGAAAAAAAGGTTTAGGGAAGACAGAACCGGAGCAACATCACCGTCATCGGCCAAACAGGAGAGAACCGGAGTCCAAGATCAAGAACCGGGTTCGGAAGCAAAATCCGGTTCGGGTCAGCCATCCAGCTTCATTCCAGCCCAAACCATGTGGGCAGTTGCCCCGGCTGCCCCCAGCGTAGGGAATGCTTTTTGGATGCTTCCGGTGGGAGGTGGAGCTGGTGGTGGTGGGGCTATGGCGGCAGGTGGTGGAGGGAATCATCAGGACCACCAGGTTTGGCAGTACAAGGCACCAACAGCTATGCAAAGAATTGGGGGTTATGATTTTTCCGGTGGAGGCCGGTTCACTCCGGTCCAACTGGGGTCAATGGTATTGCAGCACTCACAGCCACCGGTTCAGCAGTTGGGACTAGGGGCCTCGGAGACTAATATGGGAATGTTGGCATCTTTAAATGCCTACGGTGGTGGTGGTGGTGGTGGCGGCGGTAGTAGCGTTGACTTGGGTATGAATTTGGAGCATCATCACCATCAAAATCAGCCACAAGGAAGTGATAGTGGTGATGAAAATCCCAAAGATTCCCAATAATTTCATGATGATCCCTTTTGGTGATTTTTGGAGTGTGTACATCCCTCTCTCATCTTTGTTATTATTCAGTTGAACGATTGTAGAATTTAGTGATATTGAGTGAGGTTGTGTCCACTGTATATTTTTCCTTCTTTTTTTTTCCGTGGGAAAAGGGTTTCAAATTCTGCAATTCTTTTGATGGTTCCTCGGTTAATTTGTGTGCTTTTGGGAGCAAGAGGGGGGGGGGGGGGGGGGGGGGGGGTTTGAATTGGAAAAAAGAGAAATGGGATGAATTATTGCTTGCCTACATTCAATTTGGAGTAATTAGAAGCAAGTCCACCTTAAAGTGTAAACAATTGATTGAGTGAAGTCATTTCCCACCTCCTTTTTGGTTTAAAAAATGGAAAAAGTTTGTTCATAATAAAGATTTGATCATTGATTGATTACTAATGATTCTGGATTATCTCCTCTCTTTTTTTTTTTTTTTGGTTTATTCCATATCATTGGTTCTATTTTAATCGCTTGAAAGGAAGCAATTCATGCAAGGTTTGAAATATATGATGCTGAAATTTTTTGATTGACTTAAACAACAGTGTTAATGTAAAGTCAAAGATCAGAAAAGATAATTATAATTACCCATTAGTATATAATTTGATGGGCCAGTCGTAGTTTGCTTTTAAAATTGATTACAAAAATTACCTTAAAAATTTACCCTTTTCGATTGTTATCCTCTCCATATTTAATCAGATTAATTTACCCACCCTTACCGAGTATGACACAGTCAATGTAATAAGCCTCAGCCCAATTTTATCATTATTTTGATCTAATCTTTGCATAAATGAAGAAAGTCGCAAAGTCATTTTTCTTTTTTTAATGACATTGCAGTTGATGGTCAACAGGTTCGAACTTACACTGTTCTTGTTTTTTGTAATGATAAGGTCGTTAAAAAGCCATTTCTAATTCTTCCCAAATCTGTCCAAAAATCACAAGGCAAGGTTGTCTTGAAATGGCAAAAGCCAAAACATGTTTTGGAAATACATCAAAGAAATTGCTTATTAAACTCGACTTGCTTTGCTTCAAAACAAGTGACAAATCATATGTTCGAAACTGTAAAAGCAGGCTTCCGAACAAGATTAGATCAACTTAATTACTGCATGAGACCAAAACTATGTGGCGTTCCTTGTCGTCCACAAAAGAAGAACTTAGTGACAAAAGTATTTTCAAGAAGTGGTTCTTTCCCTCTTATTAATGGGATGGCCAGTTTCTTCCATTGTCATTTTGTGTTTATTGTGAAGTGCAGGCAGAATCAATGTAACAGAAAGAAGTTTGTTTCAACATTCAATTTGGAATTCAGTATTTAATTACTCACCCATCATTCACTCATTCACACATTCACACATTCACACATTCACTGCCCCGTCTCTCTCTCTCTCTCACACACATGCATACACACAAACCAACCCTTCTTAGAATATTTGATTCTAACAATAGGATATCTCTTCAATTATTGCAGCTTCCATTTTCAATTTTAGGTTTTTTTTTTTATAAATCGACAACAACGTTTAATCTGTTAACTATTAGTGTTTCTTTTACCTTAAAGTTAAACCACTAGAACTTGTCCAGATGGTCACTGAATGCTGGTTTTGGAATGAATTCTCACACCAATACATGCAGTTGATTTAGATATAATGTTTTTTTTTGTTTTAAATCTAATTATATCTTCCCAACAAGAGAGAGTATTAAAAACTTCACTATCCAATTAAAGAAATGCATAACAACATTCTTGAATTTCTAAACTATTACAAACGTTTGATTCCAAAACCACTTACAGAGTTTTTAAGGCTTTGTTAGTGAATATTAGAGCTTCCAGTTGGATCTTGCATAATATCTGCAAATGCAATAGACAACTTTCTCAGAGGGCAGGAATTAAGGGTTGTATGTTCTGCCTGCGTTGGTCGTTGGTCGTTGGTCGTCTGACTTCCTTTGAACCTAATTTGGAAAAGCAGGCTACACATTTTCCCAGTTTGCTTGATTCTTTCACTAAATTGACCAAACACCTTGGTAATACATCAGTTCTGTTACAGTAAAAAGTAATAACCACGAAGATGGTAAAAAATAATTAAAAAAAAAAATCTACCCCATTAAGCCAACATTCTTTACACGGGATCCCAGGCTCCCAAAAAGTTGATCACAAGTTTTGTAGATGTTAGGAATATATTTACACATTCCCCATAACATTATTTTTTTTTCACCCAAGTATCATTAACAAAATCTTGTAGCATGTAGGAAAGAAGAGCCACAGGAGTAGGAAATAGTGATTTTTAGTACAACAGGGAACGGGAACACTCCATCGCATATGTTCATTGTTAGAATGTGTTCTGAATTGTTAAGTTTAATAAATATATATTAATAATTATATTAATATAATTATAAAATTTTAATTAGTTTTTATATTTATTTAATAGTAGAATAAATTTTAACTATTTATTTAGGTATTTAATGGACATACCACATTAAAAATTAGAAATATATAAATTGGTTATCTCTCTATCTATTAGAATTACAAAAAATCATCTTTATCAAATCGGCTGTGACAAAAAGAAAGGGTTAAGAGAGAGAAATCAATATTTGATAGAAAGTGGTGATATTTCTCAATTTCTTCACAAAATTATGTCTTCCGCATTAGGTGCACAATCATTTCAATTTAATTATTTGTGATAAATTATTTATTTAAAAATCCTATCTTATATTTGTATCATAAAAATTAAGGGTTTGTTTGGAGTGTGATGTATTTGACAAAAGTTGTATTAAAATGTGTGAAAATTTTGGTGGGTATTTTTTGATAAAAAAAATATTTTAGAGGGAAATTTTTTTAAAATTATGTGAGAGGAATTTGAGTAGGAAAATTTGAATTGTAAATTTTGAAATAAAAATGTATTTGGATAGTTTGTTTTTGTTTAAGAACTTACTTATTTGCAAATGAGAAAGGTTTGTCCAAACAGACCCAAGTTTTTCATGTGGTTTCAGAGTATGAGTTTGTGAATAAATAATTTATCCATTAATTTAATTATGTTTTTTGGTTGAGAATTTTATTCATGTAATCTGTTTAGGGGTGTTCAATTGGATTAGCGGATCGGATCGATCCGCTGATCCAATCAGAAAATTTCGGATCGGATCAAATCAATACAGGATCGGATTGGATTAGCGGATCGATCCGATCCGTTTTTATTCAAATGAAAAAAAGAATATTTTTTTGAAAATAATTAATATTAATTATAAAATATAAATTGGTTTTTTTTATTATTTAAATAATTCTTTCATTAAAATTAGCCAATTTGTGATAAAATAAATTAAAATATTTATATGAAAATATACAAATTAATTTACATAAAAAATAAAAAAATATTTAAATATTTAAATAAAAATTATATTATCTTTATATAAAAATAAATAATTTTTTAACATGAAACTTTTAAATCTAAATTAAATCATTTAACATTATATATAAAAATAAAAGTAATAGTAAAAAAAAAAATAACAAAAACAAAAAGCAAAAAACAAAAAAAAAATTCAAAAAAAAAGGAAGAAGAAAAAAGTAAAACAAAAAAAAAGCAAAAAGCAAAAAAAGAAAAGAAAAAAAAGGAAGAAGAAAAAAGTAAAAAAATGAAAGTAATAGTAAAAAGAGCAAAAAGCAATAGAATTTATATATGAAAATGAAAATGTAAAAAAAAAAAGAGTAAAAAAAAAGGAAAACAAAAAAAAAGTAAAAGGAAAAAGGAAGAAGAAAAAAGTAAAAACAAAAACAAAAAGCAAAAAGCAAAAAAAAAAAAAATTAAAAAGGAAGAAGAAAAAAGTTTTTAAAAAAAAATTAAAAAAATAGTAAAACGGATCAATTCAGGCCGATCCGATCCAATCCGAAAAATTTCGGATTGAACCAGATTGGATCGGATTTTGAATTTTGAACCGCCCTAAATCTGTTAATTTTATTATGTTTATTATGTTATCATAATGGCCTCCATGCTAATCGGTTAAATCCCGTGACATGATCATGTAAATCGGCTAATCGGGCCGCGGGCTGCATGTGTAAATCGGCTTCATGTTCATGATAAATGTAATCGAATTATTAAAAAATATATATAATGATGATGGAATCAGTTAATTTCAATTCAATTTAATCTATTTACATGGATTTTGGCCAAAGTGAGGGAATCAGTTTTTGATTCAGATTTATGTAATTTTAGTTTATTTTACTTATAATGATGGTGATGAATGTGGAATCATGGTGGCCATATTTAAATTAATGCTGAAATTTTTTTCTTTTCCGCTTCATGAAATCATGTATTTATGGCAATTATTTTATTTATTCTGGTTTTATTTCTTTTCTAGAATATTATGATATATTTTTATTTTATTGTCATATTATGATTTTGAAAATATTAATGTCATAATTCTCGTGACTTGTTAGATTTACATATGTTATTAATATAAATGATTAGTTTGTTAGTCTCCAAAATGGCCAAACTACTTAATTAAAATTTTGTCATCTAGTAAATTTATAGTCACTTATTCATAGTATGCTAATACTTATTATTGTAATTATATGAATAAGTGACGTTTATTAGTTGATAGAATTTTAGAATTTATCCAAAAGTAAAATAAATATTATATGACTAATAAACATTATGGATGATAATCAATTTACTTGTCAAATATGTTTGTGTATCCAAATATACTATTTTATTTGATGAAGCCTATTTGACTATCTAATAAAGTTTGCATGGCATCAAGTTTATGATAATATATTGGGAAATTTACAAATATAACACCTTTGACCGTTGACTTTACAAAAATAACACCCTCCTTTTTTTGTTCTCTGTTATAACACTTCCATCTGAAAAAAGACTACAACACCCCTCTGGCAGAAACAAAGCACTTCACTCCATCTTCTTCTTTTTTCTCAAAATCCATTTGATAGATAAAGAACAATCGTAGAGAAGAAGGCCGCAAGCAAGAGAAGAAATTGTAGAGAAGAAGGTCGCAATCGTAGAGAAGAAATCGCATAAATTTGATGTTAGTTGAAATTTGCAATAGTTGAACTGGGTTTCTGAATTTAAATAAGCGAATGATCGAGCTCTAGGTTAAGTTTTAGGTCGAGCACAATGTGAGGTCAATGTTGCGAGGTCAACTTTAAGGTCGAGCACTAAATTTGGTCGAGTTTTAAATCGAGTAGGTCAAATTTAGGTTGAGCTCGACCTAATGTTCGACCTAAAACTCGACCTACTACTAGGTCGAGTTAAATTTAAAAAAAAAAAGAAAAAAATTGATTTTTTTTTAAAAAAAAACAAGTTTTAGGGTCAAGCTCGACCTAATGCTTGACCTAATACTCGACCAAAATTTATATATATATATATATATAAAAAAAACTTAATTTAAAAAAAAAATTTAAGTCGAGTATTAGGTCGAGCTTGACCCTAAAACTTATTTGTTAAAAAAAAAATTCAAAATTTTTTCTTTTTTTTTTAAAAAAACAAGTTTTGAGGTCAAGCTCGACCCTATGCTCGACCTAATAATCGACCAAATTTTTTTTTTTTAAAATTAAGTTTTTTTTAATATAAATTTTGGTCGAGCATTAGGTCGAGCTTGACCCTAAAACTTGTTTTTTTAAAAAAAAATCAAAATTTTTTCTCTCTTTTTTTTTTTAAAATTCAACTTGACCTAGTAGTAGGTCGAGCATTAGGTCGAGCTCGACCTAAATTTGACCTACTCGATTTAAAACTCGACCAAATTTAGTGCTCGACTTAAAAGTTGACCTAACAACATTGACTTAACCTTGTGCTCGACCTAAAACTTGACCTAGAGCTCGACCATTCGCTCCTTTAAATTCAGAAATCCAGTTCAACTATTGCAAATTTCAACTAACATCAAATTTATACGATTTCTTCTCTACGATTGCGACCTTCTTCTCTACGATTTCTTCTCTTACTTGCGGCCTTCTTCTCTACGATTGTTCTTTATCGATCAAATGGGTTTTGAGAAAAAAGAAGAAGATGGAGTGAATTGCTTTGTTTCTGCCAGAGGGGTGTTGTAGTTTTTTTTTCAGATGGAAGTATTATAACAGAGAACAAAAAAAGGAGGGTGTTATTTTTGTAAAGTCAATGGTCAAAGGTGTTATATTTGTAAATTTCCCTAATATATTGTTAAATTTACCCAAATGAAGCTTGCAATATATTTTAAATATTTAATGATTTGAATCTGATAATTTATTGAGTATTTGTGTACTTTTAACTATTTCTCTCCATTCACATGCTTCTTCTATTACCATGTTTAATTGTTAGAATTTGTCTGAATGGTGTGAACAAGTCAATTTCTATTTACCTATTTTGGATCTTGACTCAACATTATTGGAAAGAAAACCTACTGCTATTATAGACACGAGTAGTGAGGCTGAGAAATCAAACTATAAAGCATAGGAAAGGTATAATAGATTATGTCTAAATTTTATGTGAATGACGATTGCCAACAACATTAGCACTGCTATTCCACAAACTGAAAGTGCTAAAGAATTTATTAAACTAGTGGAAGAACGTTTTCATTCTATTGATAAGTCTCTTGTTGGTACTCTAATGGTTGAGTTCAGGACCATAAAATATGATAAGTCGCGAAGCATGCAGCAACATGTTCTTGAGATGGCAAATATTGCAACAAAATTGAAGACCCTAGTTATGACAGTTGATGACTCATTCGTAGTGCAATTCATTATGAACTCGTTACTTCCTGAATATGGACATTTCCAAATTAACTACAACACTATAAAGGACAAGTGAGATGTTAATGAATTGTCCAGTATACTAATTTAGTAGGAAACAAGGCTAAAAAAATCAAGGAGTTCATTCTATTAACTTTGTAGGTCAAGGAGCTAGTAAGATTCAGAAACCAAAGGCCAAGAAACATAAGAAAAAAATACTTACTAAAGTGACACAGATTGCTACTGATCCTGATAAGAATGAACGAAAGACAGATAAATGTCACTTCTGTAAGAAAGAGGGACATTATCAAAAAGATTGTTTGAAACACAAAGTTTGGATCGAAAAAAATGTACATCTAACTTTTTTGTATGTTCTGAACTAAACTTAAGTGAAGTTCCTTCAAATACTTGGTGGCTCGATTCTGGTGCTACTGCTCATATTTCTAATTTGATGTAGAGATTCCTTACAATCTAAACCATAAATCTAATTGAATTTTTTTTATTCATGGGAAACCGTAAGAATGTCCCAATTGAAGGCAAAGGGATTTATCATTTAGTGTTGGATACTGGTTACCACTTTGATCTAATACAAACTCTCTTTGTACCTTCAATTTCTCAAAACTTGATTTCTGTTTCAAAACTTGATGAAAGCAGGTTTACTCTCAAATTTGGACATGGTTGTTTTGGTTTATTTAAACATAACTCCATTATTGGTTCTGGAATTCTTATGGACGGCTTATATAAATTGAAACTTGATGTTAATTCTTTAGAATCTCTATTTTCTGTTTATCATACTGTTGGAATTAAATGTAGCATCATGAATGATAATTTCGCTTACTTGTGGCGTAAGCGTTTGGGTCATGTATCCAAAGAAATATTAGAAAGATTAGTAGAGAATAAAATTCTTCCGAATTTAGATTTTATTGATATTGGCATGTGTGTGGATTGCATTAGGGGAAAGCAAACAAAACATAGCACGTCCAAATTTAGATTTTATTGATTTTGGCATGTGTGTGGACTGCATTAAGGGAAAACAAACCAAACATAGCAAGAAATGAGCCTCAGGAAGTACTCAAATCTTTGAGATTGTACACACTGATATATGTTAACTTTTTGATACTTTATCCATTGGTGGGGAAAAATACTTTATCACCTTTATAGATGATTTTTCACGTTATGGATATGTCTATTTGTTTAATGAAAAATGTCAAGTTGTAAATGCCCTTGAGGTATTTGGAAATGAGGTTGAAAAGCAATTAGATAGAAAAGTGAAAATTGTACGGTCTGATACAGGTGGTGAATATGATGAAAAATATGATGAGTCAGGACAATGTCCAAATCCATTTACAAAGTTCCTCGAGAAAAATGGCATATATGCACAGTATACTATTTTAGGTACACTTTAACAAAATGGTGCGGCAAAAATGTGCAATACGATATTAATAGATATGGTTAGAAGTATGATGAGTAATTTCACATTACCGAAAACATTGTGGACGCATGCACTTAAAACTGTTGTGTATTTGTTAAATATGATTCATAGTAAGGTAGTTCTTAAAACTCCTTTTGAGTTATGGACTGGAAGGACACTTGCATGTTTGGGGTTACCCAACAGAAGCACGAGTTTATAATTCACATAAAAGGAAATTAGATTCTCGAAATACTAGTGGTTAATTTATTGGTTACCCAGAGAAATCTAAAGAGTATAGGTTTTATTGTCTAAACCATAGTTCAAGAATTATTGAAACTGCTAATACCAAATCTATTGAAAATGGGAAAGTTAGTGGGAATGTTGAAAAACATATTGTGGACATTAATGCAGTAAGGGTTAATGTTTCATCACCCATAAATGTTTCAATATCCAAATCTATATCAAATGTTAACCCAATATTGGAAGAATAAAATGATCATGGGCAATATTTGAATGAAGCAGTACCTCATAAAGAAACTAACTTGCAACCAACTAATATTAATGAACAATATGAAGTAGTTTTGAATAAACCTATAAGGACAAGAAGGTTAGTTATTCCTAATGACTATGTGGTTTATTTGCAAGGTTATGGCATTTATAAGAATCCTATTTCGTTTTGACAAGCCATGGAAAGTGATAAGTCTAATAAATGGATCAATGCCATGAAAGATGAGTTGAACTCAATTGCACAAAACAAAATTTGGGATGTCTGTGATTTGTAAGAAGGATCTAAACAAGTTGGATGCAATGGGTCTTTAAGACCAAATGTGACTCAAATGGCAATATTGAACAATATAAAGCCAAATTCGTTGCCAAGGGTTATACTCAAAATGATAACGTTGATTACAAAGAGACTTTTTTATTTGTCTCAAAAAAAGACTCGTTTAGGATAATTATGGCATTAGTGGCTTAATATGATTTAGAGATACATCAAATGGATGTGAAAATTGCTTTTCTGAATAGAGATCTTGAGGAGAAAGTTTATATGGATCAACCTGAAAGTTTTTCCATAGAAGAAAATGGTCACATGGTGTGTAAACTTAAGAAGTTAATATATAGACTTAAACAAGTTTCCCGACAATAGTATATTAAATTTAACGATACCATAACATATTTTGATTTTGAAGAAAACATTGTTGATCGGTGTATTTATCGAAAGATCAGTGAGAGTAAGTTTGTATTTCTAGTCCTATATGTTGATGATATTCTACTTGCTGCTAATGATTTGAACATGTTGCATAAGACTTAAAATTTTTTCTTTAAGAATTTTGAAATGAAAGATATGAGAAAGGCATCATTTGTTATAGGAATTTCAATATTCTAAGATATATCACAAGAACTAGTAGGATTGTTTTAAAAAGAATATATCGAAAGAATTCTTGAGAGATTTAATATAAATAAATGTTTTGCAAGAGTTGTCCCAACACAAAAAAAATCGATAAATTTAGTCTTATGTAATGTCCAAAGAATGATGTGAAATGTAAAGAAATGGAATCTATTATATATGCTTCTGTCGTTGGCAGTTTGATGTATTTGCAAACATGCACAAGACCCAATATTAGCTTCACGGTCGGAATGCTAAGCAGATATCAAAGAAATCCTGGTATGGATCATTGGAAAATTACAAAGAAAGTATTAAGATATCTTTCAAGAACAAAGGACAATATGTTCATGTATAGAAATCTAATCCATTAGAAGTAATTAAATACTCAAATTCAGATTTTGCTGGATGCATTGATATTAGAAAGTCAACGTTTGGTTATTTGTTTCTGCTAGCAGAAAGAGCAATTTCATAGACAAGTGCCAAACAATTTGTCATTGCTTCATCCACTATGGAAGCAGAATTTGTAGTTTGTTTTGAGGTTACAAACTATACATTATGGCTGCGGAACTTTATTTCAGGGTTTGGGGTTGTCAACACCATTACTAAACCGCTAAAAATTTATTGTGATAATTCTACAATAGCTTTCTTTCCCAGAAACGACAAGTACTGTAAAGGTGCTAGACATATGGAGTTGAAATATTTTGCCGTAAAGGAGGACGTTTAGAAACAAAGAGTGTATATTGAACATATTATGATAGATCTTATGATTACATATCATTTAACTAAAGACCTGCAACCAAAGACATTTAAAGAATATGTTCAAATAATGGGTCTTGATTGTATTAATGATTGACTGTAATGATGTTTTAACACTCTTGAATTCAATAAAATATTTCTGACATATTGACAATTTTTTTGTTTATGATGATTGTGTATACTTAATGTTATTAAATAAGAAATAAATGCGTCTATAAAATATTATTGTGAACCATTATAATATTTTTAATCACTTAGGATACCTGACATGATAAATTGCTAGTGTAGTGGTATATGGAATGGAGTATGCAATGTTAAAGTGTATGACTGTCATAACCCACATTATATGATTTATTATGTTAAGATAAATTATGAAGATATTCAAGAGATTTATTTTGCGCGCTTAATGTTGACACTATTAAAGTAAAGTTTGAAGTATCAGGCCAAGTGGGAGAATGTTAGAATGTGGCCTGAATTGTTGGGGTTAATAAATATATATATTAATATAATTATAAATTCCTAATTGGCTCCTATGAACAAATCTCAATCGTTTATTTGAGTACTTGATGGATGTACCAAATTAAAAGTTAAGCATATATAAATTGGTCCTCTCTCTACGATTACAAAAAACCATCTCCATTAAATCATCTATGACAGATAGAAATGGTTAAAAGAGAGAAATCAACCTTTGATAGAAAGTGGTGGTATTTCTCAATCTCTTCACAAAATTATGTCTTCCACATCATGTACACAATTCTTGTAATTTAATTATTTGTGATAAATTATTTATTCAAAAATCCTATTTTTGTTATAAAAATATTTTTAAGTAGTGTTATTACTACAATTCTAAAATGTAGTAGACTAGTAATAGAATAATAATTTGAAAGCAAGACAATGAAGAAATATGAAAAACACAAGTGTAATCTAATTTTCTATTTTCTTCTACCAATGAAAAAATATGAAAAACATAAGTGTAATCCAATTTTCTATTTTCTTCTACCACCTTATACTTCCACTAAACCTCTATTTATATAGGTTTAGGGTTCATCATGATATACAGGTTACAAGAAATCTAAAGGTTTCATCTTCCCACATCATGGTTCTAAGGGTCACAAGTTACATCTTCCCACATCATGGTCCTAAAGGTCACAAGTTACAATGTGAGGTATTTCAAGGGTTAAGTGTTACATGTCTTCAAGACTTTCCCTTAAATAGTGGAGTTACTTTCATGGGCAAGTGAAGAGTTGTATAGATGGACATCTACAATTTGCATGATTCATAACACTCCCCCTTGGATATCTGTCTTCGAGAAAAATACCTCATCAAAACCTTACTAGGAAAAACCCAATTGGATAAAAATTTAGTGAAGAAAAAAGAGTACATTTAAAATGTGACACTACCTCGTTAAAAACCTTGCTAGGAAAAACCCAGTGGGAAAAAGACCTTGGCCAAGGGAAAAAGAGTACAGTGTACGATTACTCCCCCTCTTGAGAACATCACTGGATATCTTTTAGTCGACACAACCCAATCTTGTGAACCAACTTTTCAAATGTTGAAGTCGGTAGTGATTTGTAAATAAATCTACCAAATTATCACTTGAACGAATCTATTGAACATTAATCTCACAATTCTTTTGGAGATGATGTGTGAAGAAGAACTTTGGAAAGATGTGTTTTGTTCTATCACCTTTGATATATCCCTCCTTCAATTGAGCAATACATGCAGCATTATCTTCAAATAAAATAGTAGAAGCTTTCTTGTCCAAATGCAAACCACATGACTCTCGAATATGGTGAGTCATAGATCTTAACCAAAAATACTCCCGACTTGCTTCATGGATGGCCAATATTTTAGCATGATTAGAAGAAGTGGTAGTTATAGTTTGCTTCATAAAACACCAAGAAATAGTAGTACCACCACATATGAAAACATAACCCATTTGTAACCGGGCATTATGGGGATCTAATAGATATCCAGCATCTGCATAACCTATAAGATCAAACTTGAATGCTTTAGGATAATAAAGACCCTTATCAATTGTACCTTGAAGGTAACGAAATATATGTTTAACACCATTTCAATGCCTTCATGTAGGTGAAGAACTATATCTTGCTAGTAGATTCACAATAAATGATATATCTGGTCATGTATAACTAGTAAGATACATTAATACTCCAATAGCACTAAGATATGGTACTTCTGGACCAAGTAGTTCTTCATCACCTTCATAAGGTCAGAAAAGATCTTTATACACATCAAGTGACCTTACAACCATAGGTGTGCTCAAGGGGTGTGCTTTATCCATATAAAACCTTTTAAGCACTTTAACTATATAAGCTAACTGATGTAGAAAAATACCATTTTCCAAATGTTCAATTTGCAAACCAAGACAAAATTTTGTCTTTCCAAGATCTTTCATTTCAAATTCTTTCTTTAAACAATTAGTAACTTTTTGGAGCTCTTTAGCAGTTCCAATAAGATTTAAATCATCAACATAAACAGCAATAATGACAAATCCTGAATTAGATCTCTTTATAAAAACACATGGACATACCAGATTATTTTTATAGCCTTCTTTCAGCAAATATTCACTGAAGCGATTATACCACATACGTCCAGCTTGTTTCAAACCATAAAGAGATCTATATAGTTTAATCGAGTAAAGATCTTGAGAACTTTAGGCAATTTAAATCCTTCAGGGATTTTCATATAGATGTCGTTATCAAGTGAGCCATATAAATAGGCAGTAACGACATCCATGAGACGCATTTCAAACTTTTCACATGATGCCAAACTAAGCAAATATCAAAAAGTACTTGCATCCACCACAGGAGAATACGTCTCATCATAATTAATACCAAATTTTTGTGAAAAACCTTGTGCAACAAGACGTGCCTTATATCGCACAATTTCATTTTTTTTCATTCCTATTGCGTATAAAAACCCATTTATATCCAATGGTTGCACATCTTCTAGTGTGCGTATCATTGGTCCAAAAACTTTACGTTTAACCAGTGAATTCAATTCAGCCTGAATTGCATCTTTCCATTTTGGTCAATCATTTCTGCGTCTGCATTCTTCTACAGACCTTGGCTCATGATCCTCATTGTCATTCATAATAGCAATTGCTGCAGCATAGACAAATTTATCGTCGACGTTAATTGTCGATCGGCCCCATCTTTCCCCAATCATTGTATAATTAATTGAGATATTATGATTATCAGCATTTTCAAGTACCTAAATTTCTTCTGGAAAATTTTCACTACCCATGTTGGGAAACTCTCCAGGAGTTATAATTTCCTCATTTTGACCATCAGAATCATTTGTTCATTTTCTTTTGCGAGAAATTTTATCTTTGGAACCGATTAGTCTCCCACACTTCAGACGTGCCTTAGACTCATTTGCGGTGGTCACTTGTCCTTCAGGGATATCAATTCTAATAAGAGCATTTACAGCCAGGACATAAGATTTAGTAACTCTCTTTAGGTCAATAAATGTGTCTGGCAATTGATTTGCTAAATTTTGCAAATGAATTATCTTTTAAACTTCCAGTTCACATTGTTTTGTACGAGGATCAAAATGAGATAATGATAATTCATTTCAACTAATTTTCTTGTCCGGCTTTATTTTGCCTCCCCCTCATGTTGGGAAAATTGACTCATCAAAATAATAGTCAGCAAATCGAGATGTAAATAAATCTCCAATCATTGGCTCCAGATATTTAATTATTGATAGAGATTCATACCCAACATATATACTCAACCTCCTTTGAGGTTCCATCTTAGTGCATTGTGGTGGAACAATAGGAACATAAACTGCACTTCTAAAAATTCTTAGATGAGAAATATTTAGTTCCTGACCATGAACCAATTGTAATGGAGAGACTTCATGATAATTCGTTGGCATTATGCGAATCAATGCTGCTGCATGCAAAATAGCATGTCCCCAAGCAGAGTTGGAAGATTAGTTCTCATAAGTAATGGCCGAGCAATTAATTGCAAACGCTTTATAAACGATTTTGCTAGACCGTTTTGTGTGTAAACATAAATTACAGGATGTTCAACACTTATCCCAACGGACATACAAGAATCATTAAAAGCTTGTGAAGTAAATTCACTAGCATTGTCAAGACGTATTGTTTTAATGGGATAATTAAGAAAATGAGCGTGTAACCGAATTAATTCTCCCAACAATCTCGCAAACGCCAGGTTGTGAGTTGATAATAAGCATACATGTGACCTTCTCGTTGATGCATCTATTAAAACCATAAAATATCGAAATGGTCCACAAGGTGGCTGAATAGGCCCACATATATCTCCATGTATGCGTTCCAAAAATACGGGAGATTTGCTTTTAATTTTCATTGGTGATAACCTTATAATTAACTTGCCTTGAGAACAAGCAGTACATAAGAATATATGGGATTGAAGAATCTTCTGGCTTTTCAAAGGATGACCACACGAATTCCCTATTATTTTTCGCATCATTATAGAACCGGGATGGCCCAACCGGTCATGCCAAACGACAAAATCATCATAATTAGCAAACTTCTGGTTTACTGTTGCATATATTTCAACTGTAGCAATATATGTATAGTACAACCCAGAGGAATAAGAAGGTAATTTTTCCAATACAACTTTCTTAGAAGAAATACTTGTAATATACAAGTAATCATTATTACATTCATTTGTAGTCTCAATATGATATCCATTTCGGCGGATATCTTTAAAACTCAACAAATTCATTTGAAACTTTGATGAATATAATGCATCATCAATGCAGAATTTTGTTCCTCTAGGCAAAATTATAATTGCTCTTTCGGAGCCTTCAATTATTTTTGTACTACCACATATAGTACTAACATAGGCTTCTTTTATAATTAGACAAGAAAAATATTTCTTATCCTTAAAAATAGAGTGTGTTGTTGCACTGTCTGCAAGATATAATTCTTTATTATTTAGCTTTGGGACGTCCATTTTCTTCACCAAAAATAAAAATTCCAAATAAGTATACAATTTTGTATAACACAAAAGAAAAATATTGAAGTAAATATTCAATAATGAAGATTTAAAACATCAAATTAAAAGTTTATTGCATCAAATTATTTAAATAAAAATTACTCCTGAACATTTCCATCACTAGTGACTAGTATCACCTTCAAGGTGATTAACAAAGAAATCAGCAACATCCAAAGAAGTAAAATCAGTAAAGCCATTGTTACTAAGACCAAGGTCATAATTAACATCATCACTAATAAAATTCGTCTCTATCTTCTTTTCTTTATTTTTTAATGATTCTTGATAGAGATCAGCAAGATGTTTTGGCGTACGACAGGTACGAGACCAATGGCCTTTCATGCCATAACGATAACACTTATTATTCTTTTTTTTTTGTCTCCATCTTTCTCATCATTACTCTCCCACTTCTAGTGATGAGTAACATTTTTAGTATGACCACCACAATTTTTATGAACACAACCATGGCCATAGCCACGGCCACGCCCCACGCCCATGATTAGATTGCTGGGCTGTCACATTTGCTTCAGGAAATAGAGCAGCACCAGTTGGGTGGGCTTCATGATTTTTCAGCAACAAGAAAACAAGAAATCAGTTCAGAATATTTTCTAAAACCCTTTTCACGATATTGCTGTTGCAGGAGCACATTAGATGCGTGAAAGGTGGAGAAACTTTTCTCTAGCATATCCTCATCGGTAACTTTTTCTCCACATAATTTCAATTGTGAACTGATTCTAAAAATTGCTGAATTATACTCACTTATAGTTTTGAAATCTTGTAAGCGCAAGTGCATCCAATCATAGCGAGCTTTTGGAAGAATGACTGTTTTTTGATGTTCATACCTTTCTTTCAAACCACTCCACAAGATGAAGGGATCCTTAACTATCAGATATTTACTTTTCAACCCTTTATCAAGGTGGTGACGGAGAAAAATCATCGCTTTGGTCTTTTCTTGATTTGTGGCTTTACTCCCTTCTTTGATAGTCTCTCCAAGACCATTTGCATCTAGATTTCAGCATCTAGCACCCATGATAAGTAATTCTTTCCAGTAATATCAAGTGCAACAAACTCAAGTTTTGCAAGGTTAGTCATAGTGATAAATATAACTACTAGAAAAAAAAATAAATCTTACCTAACTTACCCGAAGGAATGGAAATTAGCTAGAGAATCGTGCTAATAACGTGTTATAAAAATATTTTTAAGTAGTGTTACTACTACAATTCTAAAATGTAGTAGACTAGTAATAGAATAATAATATGAAAGTAAGACAATGAAGAAATATGAAGAACACAAGTGTAATCCAATTTTCTATTTTCTTCTACCACCTTATACTTCCACTAAACCTCTATTTATATAGGTTTAGGGTTCATCATGATATGTAGGTTACAAGAAACCTAAAGGTTTCATCTTCCCACGTCATGGTCCTAAAGGTCACATGTTACATCTTCCTACATCATGATCCTAAATGTTATAAGTTACAATGTGGAGTATTTTAAGGGTTAAGTGTTACATGTCTTCAAAACTTCCCCTTGGATAGTGGAGTTACTTTCATGGGCAAGTGAAGAGTTGTATAAATGGACATCCACAATTTGAATGATTCATAACAATTTTATGTTTATATCATGAAGAATAGGTTTTTCATTCATTACCTAACAAGGCCCTTTTTTTCCAACGTGCATGCCATCCTTTAGTGTGATTAAATTTATAACGTTTTTAACAATCTAACGAGACTTTTTTTTCCCTCATGAAATAGGTAAAAGTAAGCTAAACTTTGCTTTTAACAACCTCTCTTTTTCCATGAAATTGGTAAAAATAAGTTAATTGTTGACGTGGGAACAAGTACCCCCTTCCCAACCAACCCCCGCCAGAAAAGTCCAACTTGGATCCATTTATTGAAACAAGCTTCGTGAATCCATCAAATGGTCATGTGGCATGGAAATAATCCTTTCCTCGCTTGTTGATGAAATATCACTCTCAATCTGGTGGACGTATTCATAAAATGAAGATTAGTTTCGTAATTAATTTCAAAGAAAGATGGAAAACACCAAAGAATTCACAACCATTTGATGAGTGGTGACCTTGGCTTTCTTGTATGAACAATATTTGAAAACGTATTTTATAATTTAAAAATAAATTTTTATATTTTGAAAATAATAATTATAAAATAAAAATATATTAAAAACTAAAAAGTATATTAAAAAGCGCAAAAATATGCTTTTAAAAGACTATCCATACAAGACCAGCAGACATTCTGCCTCATAATGTATAAAATGGGAACCAATCTAGGTCATCAATCCATACAAGACCAGCAGACATTCTGCCTCATAATGTATAAAATGGGAACCAATCTAGGTCATCACTGGAATAAGAGGCACTTCACATATGTTTAAGTTGCCAGAATTCTGATCCGATCCCATCAATCCTACTATTCTACTATCCTAATTCACTAAAATGATTCCAATTCTAATTACGATTCTACCTTATTATGTGAATAAAATATAATTAATTTACTCAAAAAAAACTTTATATATCTAAGTAAAATTAAAATGTATATTTATATAAATAATTTAATTGATTTAATCATACTTTTATTAAATTTTAGTAATAAATAAATAAATTAGACTTAAATATCCTTCGACTGCAACAACCACTAAAATATTAAAAACATCATATAAAATGATATAAAAAATAAAAATAAAAATAAAAATATTTAATTATAAACTATACATAAATTTTTCACATATCCATTCATTTATTGATTAATAATTCTTTTAAAATAATTTAAAAATTATATTTTTTCATTTTTTGTAAAATTTTACGTTTCTACAATCTAATCCCACCGATTCGATTCTACTTCCCTAAATAGATTCTGTGTAAAATCCCAATTTTATAAAGTATGATTTAAAGCCTTTGCTCGGACTCTCTTACCTGCTTTCTTGGTGGCTGCGGCAGAGATGCATCTTTCTTACAAATTAATAGCGATTCAAGTAACTGACTTCGAAAACTACAGCACCAATAACTCAACACTATGTCCCAGAGCAGATGTCCAGAAAATTTACCAAAGAACAGTAGTCCAAAAAGGTACCACTTTTTTAAACAGTATTGACATACTAAAGCAAACATGAAAATGCCAAACTCTTTGGAGTGTTTGATTTCTGTCCACGGTGTACACAAGGAATTCCAAGGTAGTTTCTGTTATTGCCATAAAGCTTGCAAAAATAGAAATCACAGGATTTATGCAGATGCTGTCTTCTTTTGCTGGAATATGACAGCATAAACTGGGACTGCAACACCAATGCTGAATGCTGTAAAAACTCCAAGAGTCATCGTCAGCTTCTGGTTCTTCATTCTGTCCAAGTTGTACATGTGTTTAGCATGAAGGTAGTAAGGCTCATCGTGACCATGACCATGTCCTCCTCCCATTCTCTTAACACTAGTTGAGTGGAAACCTCTGTTCACTGTTATAAAAATAATCATCATTTTTCTGATTAGACAGACCATAACTTCGGTGTTGGAAGAGAAATAGCCACTTAAAGCCTACAAGGTATGCTGGTATTTCATTAAAAATGGGGACTGAATGCAGCAGGAAACATAATCTTTTCGCTAAGCTTGACATGGTCTCTAAAAGCTTTTTATCATCCATCGTTTAGGATCCATCTCCAGAAACACCATGTTACCAAAGATGATCCAACTGTACTAAGTACCTGAAGGCAAATGGATAATGTTGATGATACTGGTGTTTCATGCAGGCCGATTATCAGGCTATATAATTAGTTTCTCAACGGTTGAAATTAAAACAACAGGCACCATGGAAAATGATGGCTTGAAGACAGGAGGAAGGGGAAGTGTGACAGAAAAGAACTCTGGCAAGGAGGAAAGAGGCTGGACTCAACACCCAGGGCCCTTCAGACTCTCAATAAAATGAAAAAGTAATCACGTGAGTTTTTGAGTCCCATGGCTAACCACTATCTTCAAGACCCCTCAAGTTACATAGTGGACTAAAGGCTTCCCCAGTACATGTGTAACACAATACAAGTGGAGAAATAGTGGCATCATCTTCACTTACTGTTGATGGAACAAAAAGTAGAGAGATCCTCAAGTAAGCAGAAAATTGACGCTCGTTCACCAAAAATAAGAAGAAGAGAGATCCTCAAGTAAGCAGAAAATTGACGTTCATTCACCAAAAATATGAATAAGGATAAGAAGAAGAAGTAGACAGATCCTTGGGCAAAAATAAGCATTATTTTCACTCATTGAAGAGCGTGTCTGTATGTGTGTAGCCATTCAACACATAAAAAGTGAAGCATCATATCCAATTTCAAATAAGTATCATATGTATGCATCCCCCAGAGAATAAAAAGACAAAAACAGACTGATCTCCTAATCTAAAACTGGAGCATAATAAATCTGATGGAAAGAAGTCCAAATAAAACTATTACAAAAAGTAACATACGCAACAAGAAAGTTGACTATGATATTTGAAACCAAATTTGCTGAAGATGTAATGAAAGACCAGACACAAGACATGGACCTTAGACGTGAATAGATAAACCAATCAAAGCCCCATTAGAATCTTAACTTTATCTTAAAAAATGCCCAAAGATTAATCTCTCCGTTGTGTCATAGGAATAAGCACAACCCCATTTACCAATGAATTAGCACTCAAGAGTCGTCAGACAAATAAACCACTACAGAAGTAGATAAAAGCAAAAACAATTTTTGTTTACTATTAAAAGTCGGAAGCTTACTGCATACCCCATTATTAATAAGTTTTACTTTAACATGTAACTAACTTGAATTAAATAATAGCTTGCAAATTCGTATAAGATAAGCTGGTTCAAAAGCACCAGGACTCTTAAAAGATATGCCAAAATCTACGGTTTCATGTATCCATTCCTATCAAAATATTAACAAGACAAAAACCTGAAAACACTCTCAAAATTGAACAAATCATGTCCTTAATAAGATAAAAGTCAACATGAAGTTAGTATTCCAGCTTTAAATACAATATAGGGCAATCCCCTCGCTTTGGTTGCACTACCAAGCAGCAAAGCGGCCATGGAGTCCCTGTATAATGTTCAATTTCCGCCTATCACATAACGATGCGCCACGATTAGTAACCTCTCCCGTGGAATACCACGCCACCCCTTCTTTTAAGAGGGAAGCGCTCGGCCTAAGGCGTGTAATTATTCTTAACCTCAATTGAAATAGTTAGATAATCTTTTCCCCCCTAACAATGCCAATTCATTCATTCTTCCATTAAACTATTTTATCAAGTTATGATTCTGGCTTTCAGTACAATGTAGGGCAATCCCCTCGCTTTGGTTGCACAACTAAGCAGCAAAGCGGGCATGGAGTCCCTGCATAAATGCTCAATTTCTGCCCATCACATAAAAATGTGCCACGATTAATAACCTCTCCCGTGGAATACCACGCCACCCCTTCTTTTACGAGGGAAGCGCCCGGCCTAGGGCAGTAATTATTCTTAACCTCAATTGAAAAAATAAGATAATTTTTTCTCCCCCTAATAATGCCAATACAGTCATTCTTCCCTAAACCTGTTCCGTACATTTGCTACAAAGCTAGGGAATAAGGATACAAAAGAAATTCAAAATTTATTTTAGTGTATACATCAAAAAGAAAGAAAGTCCAACACCTTTCATAAACAACTATTAACAAAAATATATAAATCCTAAGTAAAAATCACTCCTTCACCCAAAAATGCCAATCCAATCATCCATTTTTGAGCCCATTCCATTCATTCTTCAGTCAAAAGTGGGAAAGAAAAGAAAAAGATTCAATCTTTTTGGTTTTTCATTCCAATTCAAGATAAGAGCCAAATCCTAGACCACATCTAAGCATGCACAGATACACAGAATTAGCAAAACCACACTGAAAACAAAAAACCCATTAAGTGGATCTGAGGAAAACATAAAAATAAATCCAGCACATCTACAAAGTACAAATAATTGCAATTTTACATGGCATTTCTGTGGGCACACATAAAAATAAAGAATTTGAAGGAAACAAGATGACGATAAGCTCACCGGACTTGGAGAGAAGTGATTCAGTAGAGGTGAGGAGTTTGGCGCATCTTCTCACTCCGTTGTTCAACGCCATCTTAACAAGCGGTGGCTACGAGCAGGAGAAAAATAAGTAGACCCAGTTAAATGGGAGATGGGAGAAGAAGGAGGCTCGGGAAGAGGGCAAGGAAGCAGGGCTTTTACCCTTTTTTGTTAAGTTTAGGTTCTATTTTAGCTGATGTCCACGGTGATTGGCACCTGTGACCTTTTGAGGCGTGATTTCCATCGCCTTACGTACGAGGGCGGCCCAAGTAAAGGCGTGGTCTACTTTTATGCTTCCGTGGCGGGAGCAGTGGGCCCATCGGCCTAGGTGGCACTTCAATTTTAGGAAGTTTTAATGTGCCGAATACGGGGATTATTGAAGTCGTTTTTTTTTCTTTTTTTTTAATAGAAAGTATCTCATATTCATTATTTCTCACATAATACATAGACACTCACCTATCGAGCTAAGAATCACTGAACACACATTACACGTTAATCAGATACAAGACTAATCCTCTTAAATCACCAGCATTCACCCCAAATACTGACAGCTAACGGTAATCGCAAAAACTTAAACCCAAATATACCTAGCATGGTTCGAACCCTAGTGGAAGGTGTGAAATCTTTCAAGATATACCAACTGCTCCAACCATAGGGGAAAATTTTATGAACCTCGTGATCTATGGTAAATTAGGGAGGATGTGTGTGAATTGCATTATAAAATGCATTTTATACTTTTTGAAATAATTACTGTAAAATAAAATATATATTAAAATTATAATTCATACATACTTTGAATATTTTTGTTCACGTTTGGTGGCAAAGTGAGTTAGAATGAATATACTATTCATTTAGTTTTAGGTGAGGCATTTTTTTCTTAGATTGAATATTTATTTTGACGGATTACTTTGTCACGTATCATTCATTGTTCAAGAGACTTTTATGCCAATTAATGATTATGCATTAGTATTATTCAATATTAATTAACAATTCCGTTGTTTCCAACCAAAAGGAGAGAAAAAATTATTATTGGCTCGCCAAACTGTGCTAGCTATCAATGAATGCTGCTAAAAAGTCTTAGACCTCTTGAATAAAATTTTTAATACAACAAGAAGAAGAAGAGCAACTAAGTCTACCAATCTTAAACATGTTTATATATTTTTACATTTTACAAGTTTACATATTAAATATTTTTAAAATAGTTAGTCCCAAATTTGAATAAAAGAAAAGGGTTGTATTAGACCAACAACTGGTATAAAAATTACCAAATCTAATAATATGAATCATATTTTTAAAAAAATTAAATTAAAAAAAATGTTGAAAAATTCTCCCCCTTCCCCTTTTTGGTCTCTTGTGTGAACCAAAGGTGCAGTTAGGATCTTAATTTGAAGATTATCCAAATACAACCTTCGAGTCAAGGTCACACAATATCAAATAATAGTAAGTGTTAAAATTTATAAAAACTATGGATAGGTACTTATATATTCTATACAGAAATAATCATTTAGAACAATGCTCTTCTGCATGATTCAAACATTAATTTTTAACTATCTTGTTTTCTTCACATGTATTACAATCTAAAGGATTATTATGGCTTCTGATATTGCTGTTACTAATGCTCTAATTATTTCTACTAATCCTTCCAACACTTTTAAGACAAATACCACCACCGTTGAACCTGTTGTTACTGTCCAACCTATTTAAACCAAGTAATCAATTGTAGTACTTATTGCTCTTAATGTACGCTTCGAGAACTCTCTCCTCAACAGTATAGGAGAGCAACTTCAAGAACACTCTAGAAAAAAAAACACAGAGGCTCAGTTTCGTGAACACTACAGCAACTTAGACCCAGAATCACAAATCCACTCAGTTCAGAATCCAAACCTCCTAGACATTTCCCACATCCTTGTGAACACTACAGCAATTTAGACCCAGAATCACAAATCCACTCAGTTCAGAATCCAAACCTCCCAGACATTTCCCACATCCTTTTCAACCTACAAGTCCAGTGTCTGACATGGACAGCATCTTTCGGGAAGATAATTGGTCTGATAGTAGTACTTCTTTCCAAGGTTCCGAATACTCAGAAGAAAGATGGGACATTCCTCAACATAGTCTTTTGCAAACTGACACATATAGATCTTACTGAAGAGGTCCAGTGTTACAACTAACACCAAGAGATCATGAAGAAAGTCTAATCTTTTACACTAACTGTCTCATTGGATGCCTTGTAGACTACAGGCACTTTGGGTTTAACAGGATGCAAACATATGTGAGACAATATTGGGGTGTAGACATCATCGTAGTGGGACGTGAGAAGAATTTTTTCATATTTAAGTTCCCCAATATTCACTAGATGCATGTTGTCCTACACAACAGCCCATATTCAGTAACAGGGGCTTTATTAGTACTTAGAAGATGGGAACCGGGTATGATATTGAGTAGAATAAGGGTAACCCATGTCCTTCTGTGGGTTCGGTTTGCAGGTATTCCCCTGGAAAGTTTCAGTCCAAGAGCAGCAAGGAAAATTGCCAGTATGGTGGGAGAAGTTCAAGAAGTCCGATCTGGTGTGTTTAACGCCATGAATACTAGTTTTCTCCGAGCAAGAGTTTGGGTGGATGTCACGTCTCCTATACTCCCAGGTTTTTACCTCCGCTTAGAGAATGGCAACATAGCATGGGTATCCTGTTCATATGAACGCTTATTCAAAATGTGCAGAAGGTGTGGCGCAATCGGACATACTTTTAATAGATGCCGTTTGAGAGATGATGAGCTTTTAGAAATCTTTCTAGATCATCGTTTTGAAAGGATCGGAGAGAGATTGGGGTTGCCAATTCATTTGGATGATCAACAGGAGTTGTATCCAAACAATATCAGAGCGTTCAGACACATGCCCCATAGAAGATCAACAAGGATTCCCGACCACTACATGCAAGACCTAAGCGTTTTTTTCCAATCTGAAAACACTAATCATTTTGCTGATGGATTTCATTATCGTATGTCACTGGAAAACTACCCGCAAGCATACCACCGGGCCGATTCCAAAAGTGATATGATTGATGCAAATGTAGATGATCAACAAGGGGATGAAGCAATACAACAGGAGTTTCATAGAGATACACAGATGCAGGATGAGAACACGATGCAACTGGAGAGTAATGCACATGCAACGATACAGGAGGAAGCCACATTATCACTGGCAAGTAATGAAAATGCTGTGCTGCTTGACGATGCCACATTGCAACTGGATAGCAATGATGAATGACACAAATGATTCTTTTCGAATGGAAATGCCAGAGCAGTCCGATTTCCAAGGTTTAGCTGATCAAGAGCTGGATATACTGAAAATTCAGGATGACGCGGGAATTTTGGGCCTGGTTGGCACCGAACCACAACTGAACAATCATGTGCCCACAAGGGTGATTGAGTTGCCAGGAGGGGAGATTGAAGAAGAGCAGTTTCAAATTATTGACAACCAAATGCAAGCTATAGTCCAAGTGGATGTGGAAAGGCCTCCAGTGTGGCTGTTTCATCAACTATTCACGAACGGAACAGTCATTCTTATAGATGACAGCGAACCTGAGGTCATGATTGATCACAGCCGAACTGGATTCAATTTCATGTCAGAAATTAATTTCGGGACACGACGAGATTCGGCGAGTGGCAGAGTAGATGTCCTATCAATTAAAATGCTTTCAATGTCTGAAAAGATTGAAGGGGTAACAAGCAAAAAGAAATTTTCCTCTTGGGCCAAAGAGGTATGAGCTAACAGGGGTGTCGAAAAACTCAGACTCGGGGGAACAAACAGCAGCCCAATGCCAGTCGAGTTCTTGTTGGATGATACTGGAGGATCCAATGAAGACAGTGAGCATGAGACCAGCCCAGACACCTCAAGTGATTCGGATGTTGAACTACAGGCCCAGCAACTTGGGCTTACAAAGGTAGAACGCAAGAAACGGAGGCAGATTAGACGGGGAAAGTGGAAAACTGGACCGGGTCATGAAGACCATGTGAAATCCAAACATAAAAGAACAAAAGAATCGGGCCCACTGCAAAATAATACTAACCCAATTCCAGAAATGCAAACAATTAACCTGGATGATCATCTTTCAGAACCAGCACTCGTCATTGCACCGAATCTGAACCAGCAACATGTTGTAAGCACAGCCGAATCCTCTTCAAATACAAATGAGATGCCTCCACCAAAACTGAGTTCATGGAGCATGAAAGAAGCATATCAGCACAATCTGCAGCAACATGCCATGGAATGGAGTCTAAAGGAAAGCCATGCGGTGAAGTCAGACACTGCAAAAAGGAAACGAGAACTGGTTCAGAAATTACAGTTTCTCAGCTTCCAAAAACGACAAGTGTCGGACACGAATATACAGGAGGACATGAAGCAAATTATAGTGAGATATGAATTGGGCTGTCCAAATGAGCAACTTGGAACAATAGTTGAGTTGGTAACAATGGCCAAACTACTAACTGACATTCTCAATCTGATTATGGAAGAGAAAGTAAAGCATGAAAAGGTTTTGCGAATGGTTGAACCAATTCAACCACCCCAAGGGCAGTGAGGCTATTAAGCTGGAACTGCAGGGGTTTGGGTCAACCTCTGACAGTTCAACTCTTAAATAAACTGACCCGCTCCCAAAATCCAAATGTTCTCTTTTTAATGGAGACAAAGAGTAATAAGGACAAAATGATCAAATGGTTGTCAGCATCGAAGTTTGTCAAGTGAGAGATGGTGAACCCGGAGGGTACAAAAGGAGGCATTTGTGTAGCTTGGACAAATGAGATGGGACTGAAGTGTCTACATAAAACAAAAAATTTCTTTTTGCTGAAAGTCACTGAAGTCATGGGACAAGAATGGCTATTAATGCTTCTCTATAGTCAACCCCAACAACACAAAAGAGAAGAAATGTGGGAGGAGGTATTGTCTCGATTTTATGGAGTTTCATTACTAGTGGCTCTTGCAGGGGATTTTAATCAAGTTTGGAACCACGAAGACAAAATAGGAGGAAACCCAATTCCCAAGCGACGGGCACAACATCTAAAAGGCATCTTGGAATTGTTGGGCTTAGCAGAGGTTCATAATCTGGGGCTTTGGTATACCTGGTCCAACTGCAGAAAAGGAGTGGAGAGCATCTATGAAAGACTGGATAGAGTCGTGGCCAACAGAGAGTGATTCCATCTGTTCCCCAAGGCTATGGTTCGTAATCTACCTATTTATAAGTCAGATCATGGACCCATGCTACTGGCTTCCTATCCGGGAGAGAGAAGAATCAAATTCACAAAAACAAGGCCGTTTGAGCAATTCTGGGTACATCATAAAAAAGCAAGAAATATTGTCCAGCAAATCTGGGCACCAAAAGACGTGCATTCTGACCATGCCCAGTCCAAGATAGAAGAAGTTTGAAGGATGGTAGGTGACACTACTGACCAGTTATCTACGTGGAGCAGGACCAAGTTTGGTAATCTGGAGAAGAAAATAACAGCACTGCATGCCGAATTGGAAGCCATACAGAAGAAGGTGCAGTTCAAGGGTGAATCATACTTGGAAGAAAAGAAAAAGAAGGAATTAGATGATCTGATGACAGGTCAAGGTCAATACTGGAAACAAAGATAAAAAATTCAATGGGTTAGCCACGGAGATGCTAACACCAAATTCTTTCACAACTGGGCAAGCAAGAGAAAAGGAAGAAATCATATCAACCAACTGAAGACTAAGAATGGAGACTGGACAAGTAGCCAATAGGAGATGATGGACATTTTAACTTCTCACCTAGAAAGTATATGGAGAGATGAATCACACTTCCTAAAAGATAACCCGGACGTAAATGAGCATGAGCATGTCTTAGGGTTTGTGGATGAGCAACTAAGCAGTGAGCAAAAGGAGTGGCTCAAAAACGACTTCACAAGAGAGGAAATCAAGATAGCTGTTTTTCAGATGGGCAAATGGAAATCTCCTGGACCAGATGGACTACCAGCGGGGTTCTATCAACATTTTTGGGACATAGTAGGGACATGTGTCACTGATGCTGTGCTGGAATTCTTCAAGACAAAAGAGATGAAACCGGCATGGAATGAAACGGTGATCATCTTGATCCCAAGCTGTCATAACCCAAAAGATCCACGGAATAGGTTAGAAAAAGTAATCTACAAAGTGATAGCAAAGGTCTTAGCAAATAGGTTAGAAAAAGTGATCAACAATTTAATTTCACCCAATCAAAATGCTTTTGTACCTGGTAGGTCCATCAATGAAAATGTCCTTCTAGCCCATGAGGTCTTGGAGCATATACGCAAGCAAAAAAAAGATTCTCACTACCTTGCTGCTTTAACACTAGATATGAGCAAAACCTTTGATAGACTGTCCTGGCTATTCCTTGAAAAGATGCTCAGAAAATTTGGCTTTCCACAATCATGGATTGAGTTGATCATGCAATGTGTGTCCACTGCCTCTATAAAGGTCAAATTGAATGGAGAGTTGTCCAGAACAATTATACCAAAAAATGACCTTCGACAGGGATGCCCACTATCACCTTTCCTGTTTATCCTTTGTCAACATGCCCTCTCAAAAATGCTACTGCAAGCTAAAGGAACATCTTGTGCAGGTATCAAAATAGGTAGGAATGTTCCAAGAGTATCACACCTCATGTTTGCGGATGACTGTCTAATCTTCTTTGATATTAATATGAAGACAATCAATGGCTTGAGTAGAATACTGAACTGGTATGCATCCCAATCTGGCCAACGTGTCAACTTTGGAAAATCATCAATAGTGGTCAGTCCTAATACAAGTTTGGAATGGCAAAGCTTGTTATTAGTTCTGTTCAATATCCCACTTGTGGATGTTGCTGGCAAGTATCTAGGGCATAATCTCAATTTCTCCACCCCAAAAACAAAAATTTTTGAGGGATTGGTGAAGAAAATAAAAAGGAAGGTGCACAAGTGGAAGAATGAGCATCTTTCTGTCATGGGAAGAATAATACTCTCCAAGCATGTTCTAGCCTCAATACCACTATATGAACTTGGCGTGATCAAAATTCCAGCTTCTACCGCAAGAAACATTGATAGCTTTTTAGCCAAGTTCATATGGAAGGGAGACAAGGAGGGAAGAGGAATACATTGGAAATCGTGGCAATCAATTTGTAAATCTAAATTTCGAGGTGGATTGGAAATGAGATCTATTCGGCTAATGAACAAGCTCTGTTGGGCAAGCTGGCTTGGAAAATTTACTCGGACAGAAATTCCTTCTTCTCGAAGTTCTTCTCAGCTAAATATTGTGGGCAAACAGATTTTTTGAAATTGGATAGAGGATACAACTAGACATGGGGCTGGAGAAGCATTATGTGGGGAAAGGAATTACTCTGCAAGGGATTGAAATGGAAAGTGGGAAATGGAGAGAAAATAGACATCAAAGACAATTGGCTTCCTCACAAGATCAACCCCCTAACAGCAAGCCCATTATTCCAAGACGGAATTCTCAGTCTCAGAGTTGCAGACTTGATCAATACACACAACAAAAGCTGGAGAACTCCTCTTATAAGAGCAATCTTTCCACAAGATATTATTCCATCCATTCTTGCCATACATTTGCCAAAATTCAGTGAGGAGGTTGAAGACATGATGTACTGGGAAGCGGAGAAAAATGGAATCTACAGTGTGAAAACCGAATATCACATAGGCATGTCCGTGGAAGAACAAAAACAGCCGTCGTCCTCAGTTTAGGAAAGCAACAGATGGAAAGAGGAAATTGATGGGGAGAAGTTCTGGAAAAAATTTTGGTCTTTACAACTACCATCAAAGATCATCTTTTTTCTTTGGAAGGCAACACATGACATTTGTCCCACAGCCGATCAACTATGGAAGCGGGGGGTTCTTATGCCACCTATATGTTGTAAGTGTGGAGTGACTGAAGAAACCATCTCCTATATATTATTAAACTGTGAATTGGCAAAGCGAACATGGAAATGCTCCCCATTGGGTTTCAATTTTGATGTTGGAAGTCCAGTGAGATTTGGTCAGTGGTTTAGGAATTGGGTTCTTGAAGCTCCCACGCGTACCAACATACAGCTTTCAGCTTCCATATTGTGGACATTATGGAGAGCAAGATGTGATGCCGTTTGGGAGAACAGAGTAGAATCACCAGTTTCCATTTGGGAAAGATCTATGAATGTCTTGAAGGAATGGCACGATGGCTGGGCAGCAGAGTCAAATGAAAGGACAGAGTTAAATGCTTGCACAGCAACAAAAACGATGCTCGGATCCATGCGGATAAGTTGGAACTCGGAGACCGACAAGAATGATATGCACTACCTACACAAAGATTTTGTCAAAATCATCACAGATGGGTCCTTCAAAATTGACCTGGGAAAGGCTGCGTTAGCTTGGATAATAGAGAATAAGGATGGACGAGTTTTATCATCAAATTCCAAAATTGCCTATGCTCTCTCTTCAACTCAAGTGGAATTGTTGGCAATTTTTGACTCCATGGTGGAAACAGTCAAAAAAGGATGGTCTAAAGTCGTATTATTGACTGACTCCTTAAGGGCTTTGCAAGCTATAGTCAATCCCAATGCTGCTGACCCACAAGAACATAGCATAGCAGAAGACATTGCCAAGGTAGTGAACCATTTGGAGGATTGTTGCATGTTTAAAACTCTGCGGATGATAGTTAGTAAAGCGCATCTGTTAGCGCATGCTAGATTAGCAACTTTTTTTTCCTGATGTAAATGCCACGTGATTATGCAATAATATTTTGGGTTTTCAAAAAAAAAAAAATTTGTAGTACTTATTGCCATTACACATGCAACTCCATTTCTAGAGATGTCAAATATTGAGCTATTGCCTTATTATGATAATACTCAATTGAAAAGAAACCATCACATGGTGACCCAATTGCCAAATCTAGATATACTTAGATTATTGAGAGCTGATGAATTTAATGAATTTTACAAGACTTGATATAATTTATGTTGTGTATAAATTGAGTAAAAATACTTACAATCCTAATCATGAATATTGGTTTGCATTAATTAGACTAATGAAATATTTGAAAAGAACCATTAACTATAATATCTATTTAGTGGATTTTCCACTATATTAGAAGGATAATGTGATGTTAACTAAAATTTTGATGTAGAAGAAATTAAATCCATTGTGACTATATATTCACACTTGGTGATGATATAATAGCATAGAAATTAACCAAACAATGATTATTATTGCATCAAATATGGAGTTAGAATTTGTTGCTTTGGAGTTGGCCGGTTTTGAGATTAAATTATTAAGAAACTTCGTAGTTGATATTCCTTTAACTAAGTATTTAGTGTCTTCTATTTTTATACATTGTAATTGCCAAGGGGCAATAGCTATTGCACAAAATAAATCATATAATTGTAAAAATCAGTGTATAAAATTGAGACGTGATTTTATGAAACAGTTGTTAAGTGATGGAATAAAATTTTTTTATTATGTAAAGTTAAAAGTGAATTTGGCAGATACTTTAATTAAACCTTTGGAAAGAAAATTAATTTTTCAAATATCAACAAAAATGGGACTGAAGCCAACAAGTTGTCAATAAAGATAGTAATCCAACCTATGTGATTAGAGATCACATAAAATATGTTTGTATGGGTAATAACAAGTTAATATTGATACTAAAACATTTGAAATTAAGTCCCTTTGTTAGTGTGTGTTTTACCTACTATAATTTAGTAGATTAAGTTTGGAACTCTTAACTAATTCATGTTCTTTATGGATGGTGTATTTATAGCCGTATACACTTGATGGATTTACTTAAATGAGAGGAAAATGAGGCTACTTGTATAAGATTTTGACTAAATTTTTAGAGATCTCATGAAAAATTAGATATGCAGATAGCTTATTTGTATGAAAACACATTAAGTAACAAAAATGTGGAAGTTGCATTGTGATTAATAAAATTTTCAACTTACAATATTGATTTATTAGTTTATGAAAATTTTATATTTCACTAATAAATTTATAAATCATATTTTATCAATTTAACTTTGGTTCATGGTCCAAAAATCACAAAACTAAATGCATTTGCACTTATACAAATCTAGCAAAATTTTACTCGTCTTCTATTCAAATCTCTTGAAATATATGGGGGATTGTTCACATTTTTAAATTATTTTAAAAGATGTTAATGTTCCACATTGAAAGTTTATAAGCCTTTATAATTTTTATATTGATTAACTCTTTAGTGGTCTTGTGATGATAAAAAACTTGGTGGTGAGCTCGCACACAAATAAGAGAGTGTTGAGTTTAACCAATCTCGTATAAAATGGTGAACCTATCCCGTTGCACATGAGTTACACATGACCCTGTTCGATTTTCCTCTTTTCTGGTTTGGGCTTAACACATTGAAAAATATAATTTTATTGCTTTTACTCTAGTTTGGCCTTAATATATATTTTTTTCTCTAAAACGGCAGTCATAACATTTCATAAAATAAAATTGAGTCTGTACAAGTGCTAGCCAAAGAGGCTAAATAATCTCCTTGATCTAAAATCAATAGCCAAGGAGGAAAATGTGATAACGGTGGAAAACCGCCATCCCATTGAGTACGAGATTATTTAGTCTAGTCAAAAAGATCCATGTAGTCTAGTCTATACAAAGGGAAATCCCGCTAATGTCAAAAAGATTGCAGAAAAATTGATGTTTTCACATATAGTGGGAACAACTAACTTCAATTAAATGACTAAACCTCCGCACTATATCTAATATTTCAATTGCAATCTAGTCATGGATAATACATAGAAAACTAACTAACAGTATTAAAAAGAAAACAAACATGTTTCTTTACTTGGTCCAGATTCTTATACATCTGTAACCAAAATGGCTAACATTCTCCATCTTCTTAAAACATTTCTCTCAACATCTAGCAGAATTTTTTGAATGCTTTTAACATTCAGTTGCATCTTATGCTTATAAATACGCCCTTCTAGTGTTTCAAATTAACACCAACAAGCTAAAAATCTCCTTCCCAACTTCTTTCTTCCTTGCTCCTCTTCTGCTCTTCTCTTTTGCTGGTATTAACTATATTTTTATTCCTATTGACTCTTAATGAGGGAAGACTTGTATAATTTTAGAAAAATATTTTCACATAGAAATAATCCTTTAAGATAGTGCTTTTTTGCACAACACAAGCATTGTTCAATTTCTAACTGTCCTGTTCATTCTTAATTAATCAATTTGGCTGGTGATAATAAAGAAGTAATACATATTGCTTCTAATCAAGTTACAATGAAAAAACTAAACATATTGAAGTATATTATCACTTTGTCTGACAAAAATTGTTAGAAAAACTTATTAGAACAATTTGCCTTTTAATCCAGTGAACAAATTAGATGAATTGTTCACCAAAATAGTTTATAATATGTATGTTCCAACTTGAGAAAAAGTGTCAAGAGTATAAGACTACTTTTGTAAATAATTAATATATGTTATATCTACAAATACAAGTAAATTGCCTATATACATACCTAGTTTTTTTCACTCAAATATTTCAATATTAACTAATGATGAACTATTCAAATTCATAGAGAAAATTGAAATGATGACACATTTTTTAACATAATATATGAACTAGGGTAGAAAATACATCGTAGTAAAAGCATCTGACAAATACTCCTATCTAATGAGGTTGTATGTCTACACATTCATTTTAACATTTTTATTTTTATTTCTTTTATTTTTTTATTCATGTTCATAATTAGTGCACCAACACTCAGATGTATAAAGTATCGATAGTCTAATAATTTTTTTTAAAAAAAATTTCAGCCAAATTTTGCAATCATAAAATATAGAGAATGCAATTCTTTATTTATTCCAACTTCCCTGAATTCTATCTATGACATTTTTATTAATTTCTCCATTTTATTGGAGATCTGAGCGTTGAGACACTAACTATAAATATGAACATAAATTAGGAGTAACTCAGTAAATGTGAAAATAAGAGAAACACGTTTAAAATAGTTTGAAAAAAATTAGAAAATTATTGACTTGAATAAAAAAAGGAAGATGAAAATTTAAAAAGATTTAGAAAGAAATTATTAAAAATGACATGAAGTACCAAAATTTAAATGAAAACATGCGTTTTAATAAAAAGTAATAACGAAATATGATCATTTAACCAACCCCACACAGTGGGATAAAACTTTAGTTGTTGTTGTGATGTTATTATATGCTTTGGAGACCTTCGTAGAAGTTCCAGAGGCATTTTGAGTTTTATGATATCTTTCTAAATCGTATTTTATGATATTAAATAGTAAATGATTTTGAAAGAATTAATTTTTTAAAATGGTCAATAAAAGTATAAAAGAACATATTGGCATGTATATTTTGCTCGATAGTTGTTATTTATTACTCATTTCGTTAAAAAGAATACTATATTTTAAAATTTTTTCGTTATTTGTAAATTTTATTTGTTGAATAAAATTCTTATAGTATTATTATTATTAATAACTATAATTAATGAGTCCACAAGTGAAAAGTAAAAGTAAAAATAAAAATTATATATTTCATAATATATAAAATGTATTATATTTTATAACTAAAAAAAGTCATGCCATCCAATATTCAACTTTTTTTTGTTTTTTGAAAGAGGAGGAGTAATACATGTTTTTAGGTTTCGTTTGGACTTTATTTTCATTTACAAAAAGTTAACTTTTCTCAAACAAAAATAAAATATTCAAACACATTTTTATTTTAAAATTTAAAATTCAAAATTTCTTACTCAAATTTATCTCATATAACTTAAATTTTTTTTTTTATTTTTCCTTCTAAAATACTTTTTTTTTTATAAAAAAATACCTATCAAAATTTTTACACATTCTAATACAAATTTTCTTAAATAAATCACTATCACTATCCAAACGAAGCCTAAGTCTTTTCCTTGATAAAGAATCTACTTATGAGGTGGTACTTGCTGAGTTGCTGTGATAATTATTTAAAGCCAAATTTTCCAAAAATTGTTCTGTACGACATCGCCAAACGTCGCCGTATTCCCACAAATTTTTTTTTGGTTTAAATTAAAATAAAGTTAGTCAAGAATCCCATTGCCCGCCACTGAGGCCCGGCTCCCCTTCCCTCGCTATTCCATTCTGTCCTAAACCTTTCTCCCCCGAAACACGCACAACACCCACAACACACACTCCACTCAATGGCCTCCTCATCCGCTCCCCACCACATCATCGACGATGAAGACGACGATGTAAGTCCAAATTTTCTTCATACCCAGAAAAATTATTATTGCTATTAGTACTTTTTTCAAGTTTTTTTCTACCACTGTTTTTTTAGGAAGAATTTGATTGGGAAGCAGCAGTGAAGGAAATCGATGTGGCTTGTGCTCAAACCACCACGAATTCCAACAATAACACTAGAATTAGTAGCGTTTCTACTTCCAGTGGTTCACACTTGCGAGAAACCCATAAAATATTCGTGCCCGGAAAGGGCAATTCTTTTTCTTCTTCATCCAGGCAATCGACCCTCGACAGGTTTATTACTGGGGTTGTTTCGAGTTCCAACGGGCCCCAGAGGGAAAAAGAAGAAAATTGCGATGGTGGGTATTTTAAAAATGGAAATAATTTCTATAATGGTATTGGTAAATGTGAAGATGAGGTTGGGGATGCTGACAGAAGTGTCAGTGCTGTTAACATTAATCTTGACGCTGCTAAAACTTGGATTTACCCAGGTAACTCTCCATTTTTTTTTGCCCTTTTCACTCTTTTCTCTATGATGCCCATTCTTTGTTCTTTTTGATCATTTATTTAGTAGGACCCTTTTGGTAAAAAGTATGAATGTTGTAATTTTTGCTTGTTTTATTTTAGAATTGTTAGGTGAATCAGTGTTTGTGATAGTTTATTGTTTCACTGGAACTGTTGGTGCAAAGATTTTTGCAGGAATGAGTTTGACAGATTGGTTTGCTTTTTGAGTGGTTGGGAAATGTGATCATGTTGGCTTTTGTTTCATTATGAAGCTTCAGTTTTTTTTTTTTTTTTTCTACTTTTCATTGTTAGTTTTTATTTAATGTTGCCGGTTTTGTGCGTTTGGCTGGTCATAAGTTTCTGGAATTTCTGGAAGTTGGGAGCTGTTTTCTAGCCAGTCACTATTGGCTTCATTGTTTGAAATAAATGCCTTTCTGGTTATCACTTATATAAATTGTTTCATAGTATGTATTTTTTTGAGATTTAGTATATGGTTTGTTATTAGGATTAGTACGCAAGACTTACCTTTTCTTGTGCGGTGTTCTATTTTGGTTGCAGTTAATATCCCTCGTCGTGACTATCAGTTCAATATCACACGCACGGCTTTGTTTTCCAACACCTTAGTGGCATTGCCTACAGGGCTTGGGAAAACTCTTATTGCTGCTGTTGTAATGTACAATTACTTCAGATGGTTTCCAGAAGGTTGCACAACATCATAGATTTGGCTTCACTAATGTTCATTCTTCAGATGTTTTAACTGATTGACTAAAATGATAAAACTTTCATCATCATCCTGGTTTTACTTCTTTTCACTTAATTAGAAATGCAGTTTCCTTTGGTTCATTTCTGTATAGAGCTATCAAAAAATCTTTTGGCTGCCGAAGATAGTGTGAAAAGACTCTGACATACAACCTTGTTGTTGATTATATCTGTGGTTTGTCATCAACGGTTTCAGTCAATCTGTTCAATAGTAAATTTTTCTACGGCTTTAAATAGAAAAAAAGATAAATTATTTCTGTTTAGTGGGTCATTTTTTAGTTGATTTATTGCATGAACTACTGAATGGAGGGTATATTACTGGGCAAATTGGGTTTATGATTTGTATACTAGGCCTTTCAACTCCCATGCTCTTTAAATGGATTAAGTATTTTCAAATAGTAGTCATTGATTTCTGATTAGGTAATTTTTTATTTACTTCTGTAGCTATTGGCTGTTTCATTTTTGTTCTCTAGGAAAGAAGTGCAGAAAGGAAGAAACAAAGTTTATGGCTAGACTTAGATTTTTCTTGATGATCTTTTTTTCTTCATGATATTACTGATATACACATCCATTTGGACTTGTATTTCGAGATTTGGTTAAACACTGATATGCATGCTTGATACCTCTATGGTAGGAAAAATTGTATTTGCAGCTCCCTCTCGACCGCTTGTGCTGCAACAAATTGAAGCATGCCACAAAGTTGTAGGAATACCACAAGTATGAAACTAGTTTCATTTTTCCATTTGGTTCTTTTTCTAGCATCGTCATTTAAGTGGGAAACCTCCCCATTTGTTGACATAGTTTTTGAAAAATTTCAAACTGATTGCAGGAATGGACTATTGATCTGACAGGTCAAACAAGTCCAACTAAAAGAGCATACTATTGGAAAAGTAAACGAGTATTTTTTGTAACTCCTCAAGTACTTGAGAAAGATATTTATTCTGGTGCGTGCTCTAACATGCCATTTCAGACTGACAAAATTTATTTATTTTTTTAAAATTTTAGATCACTTATTTATCTATGTCTCTGAGTGGTGCAATATTTTCAAACTTCACATGCTCTAAAGAAATTCAATATACTGAATCTGAATCTTTGCTTAAAATTCAAAGGAATGACATGTTGTAGGTTCATGTTCAACAAAGCATCTAGTTTGTTTGGTAATTGATGAGGCTCATCGGGCTACAGGAAATTATTCTTACTGCGTAGCAGTTCGTGAGGTTTGTCCTGTTTCTCTTGCATGGCTACTTTATTGTAATTTTTATTCTATGAGGTCATCTGTTTTATTGATCAAAGTGATTCCCTTATATTTCTTGCTGGAATATCTCAGCATGTTAGAATTGGATCACAAATGTTGAAGGCTTTTGTTGTTAAGTTTCATATGTCCCTATGATTGATTGCATTTGGATAATTCGCCCCTGTTTTGTGAAAGTTATCAGTGGGAGAACTTCTCTGCCCCTTCGTATCTCTTCGGAGTTCAAAAAACTGAAATTGTGAATTCCTTTGATTCCATATGGACAATGTGGAACTATCACTTTAATGTTAGAGGTTAACATACTATCCAGAACGATACAAGGAAATGCAAATTGATATGTTTATTAGAAAGGTACCTGGTTTTACAGAGGATGTGTCGAGCCTGTTTATGAAACAATTACATATCAACGTCAATTGATATGCTTTAAGATCTTGAATTTACTTCAAAACAATGTTTTAATGGTTAAAGATTTCTTCTGATAACTTGCATGTTATTGGAGGGTCAAGTTTCTTAGATCTTGACCTCAAACTTCATTTGCATCTTTTCACTCTTCAGTTTCTGAGGTGACGATTATTAGTTAGATACTGAATCCATTAGAATTTGCAGAAAGAATTATGATGGAGCAAAGAAGAGAAAATGCAATAAGAAGAAGAAAAACTGGGGAGGATTTGAGAGGATTTTTATTATCAAGCAATCAATGAATGTCTACAAGCCGCTACTAGATTCTGTGTAAACTACACTTTACATTGCAAGCATGCTAGCAGCCAATAAAAGGATTTCAGACAGAATCTTCTCATTTACTCCAAGTGCAGCTTCTGTTTCAGTCTGGCTGAGTCAGCAAGTTGATGCAGCTGCTATGCTGAACCCAACATTCTTTTTTCCCTCCACTTTTTATCCTTTATCCTGTATTCCCTCCTACCCCTATGCCTTAAGCACATCTAAGTGTAATTCTAAATGCACATTTCTCTCTCTGTTTGGAACATGAGTGAACAACCTGCCTGAGCGCACTTGTTGCAAATTCTGTTTCTTTGCCAAGTCATCACAACCTCCTACTCTTTCAACATGCTTATTTTCTTTTTAAAACCTACTTGTGATGGGCTTCTCTTGATAAAAATGTTTCTCTTCATGTATTGTGTGGGCTAACTTTGTCAAGCATGATTTGGAGATTTATAGCATTTATTCATTTTGATTGTGTTATTTTATTCTGTGGGATTATATCAATCTCACAAATTGTAATGATTTTGCAGTTGAAGGCTGTTCCTGTAGAACTCAGAATATTGGCATTGACTGCGACACCAGGATGTAAGTGAATTATATGTCAAGCAGACTTTCTCTGTGGCACATAAATTTAACGTGGTAATTCTTCTTATTTTGTTTACTAAAATTTGCTGTAAATCAGCTAAACAGCAGACGATCCAGCATATAATTGATAACCTTCAAATATCTAGACTTGAATACCGGAGTGAAAGTGATCCTGATGTGATTCCATACATGCATGACAGGAAAGTAGAGCTAATTGAGGTCAAACTCTATCACTGCTGAAGTTTGCTGTCTGAATTCCAGTTTTTGTATAGTAAAATGTCACTTTAATCTTGCTAGGTTGATATGGGAAATGATGCTGTTGAGGTGAATAATATGATCTTGGAAGTGATACGACCATATATTGCTCGACTTGGTGCAATTGGGGTGCTTCCAAGTAGAGATTTCCAGACGGTATTGTTCATTTTTCTGCTTTGTCAGTTCTTCTATTTTGGGGTTGGGGAAAAGGTATAAACTTGCAGTTCTGTCTTATACACATACACACACACACACGCACACACACATTTCTCTTGCTGCATGAATGAGTTTTTGTCTCTGGAAAGACCAGATACAGGATACGTAATCCTTTTAATCTTTCTTTTCATTTCAAGCATGTAATATTTAGTTTCTCCTGCGATAGTTTCTGCATTCACCCGTAGTTGTTTATCAAACATGAATAAGCATCTGTTTCCTATTAGAGATTTGCTAGAATATGTTCACAACATTAAAGCACTATTTTCTCAGCTGGGTAGTAATTGTACTGGTTATGATCTTTGAAAAAATTTGCTTCTTCTTCCTAATTCTAAATGGTCTCTGTGGTATGTCATTCTTCAGAAGCTAGAAACTCATGGTTAGTATCCTGCATGCTTCAGAATCTTTGAGTGATGAAAACAGACAGTATTTTCTGACCTTCAATTTCATTTCATGATTTTCATCACAGTGGCTTCTTTTGGTTATATTGCAATTAGCTGATAAAATGTAATTGCAGTACTATGTTTTACTACTGACCTTCTTGTGATTGTTCATTGTGTCTTTCTCCCTCTTCATTGATGATTTTTAACCTCCATTTTGCCTGTTCTTCATGTTTCTAGAAATTGGATCTTGCTGTTTTAATCATAATTAGCATTTAGCTTTTTTTATAAAATTTCTTATTGCTAATTGGCAGTTGAGCCCATGTGATTTACTCACCTCAAGGGACAAGTTTCGGCAAGCACCCCCAGAAAATCTGCCTCAGATGAAGTATGGGGAAGTTGAAGGTTATTTTGGGGTACTCATAACACTTTACCACATCAGGAAATTACTTTCAAGCCATGGAATAAAGCCTGCATTTGAGATGCTTCAAGAAAAGCTGCAACAGGGGTATGGGCACACCCATATATTCTTTCTGACGGCAAATGATGCTTAATATATGTATCAAATCTCAAGTCAATAATGGTTTTTACTCTCAGTTTGAGAGGACAATTTTTGAATCAAATATTCTGTTTGATTAAACTTATCATAAACAGCATTGACTCTTCTTCTACCTTAATTTTAAATCTGTCTATAACTTGAAAATTCCAAACCACTTGTATGCATGTTGCAGCATGAGTTTAATTTCAATATCATTAGCAAGTTTTATTCCTGGCCTTTGCTTTGAGTTCTAAAATTGTCAATTCCATGGAGAGTAATGGCTGCAGATCAATGCTCTGTGTTTTTCACTGATTCTAAACATGTAAATGTTTCTCAAATGCTCTTTTCGAATCTTTTAAGTGCCTCAACTTACTTTTCATTAAGCTGTTAAATATCTTTGCTTACATCTTAGCACAAATTTCTGCAGGTCGTTTGCACGTTTAATGAGTAGAAATGAAGTTCTCCTAAAAGCAAAACTTCTTATGCAGCAAAACATCTCTCATGGTGCTCCAAGTCCGAAATTGTTAAAGATGCTGGAAGTGTTGAGTGATCATTTCAGTATGCGACATGACATTGCCAATTTCATTTCCATGGCTACATAACTGTCAAACTTTATCTTGTGCTTAATTTTGTTTTTATGTTTGCAATAAAAGAGAAAATGATGCTTTGACATCAGAGGTTGTCTTCTGCTGGATAAATCAATAACATTCATCGAATGATTGATTTTGTTGCTTTTCCACTTCTCTTTGTCCTTTGAGAATCCTAGTTCTGTCCTGGCCAAATACTGATGTGCTTGCCAAGAAAAGCAGAAGTTTGGGAAACGTAAAGACTTTGTGAATTAAAGACACAGCTGTCCACTAAGCATTTGTTTGAAAACTTGTATGGTTACATAGCTTTCTTGTATTAGAATGAATTTGAAAGAGAAGCCATATAGCCTCCAGCAAGAAAGAGGAATGCATCTTGTTGAAGATGACAAGAAGGAAATGTGAGGATATATTGAATCTGGTGTGAGAAAGAATTCCCCACAGGGCCTTTAGTCTTCCGCTTTAAGTAGGGGTCACAAAGAGAGCAGAGTGTACCTGACATAGTCATGAGTGCATTTATACTTGACACTGTTTTCATAGCTAACAAAGTTGAAACTTCCAGGAAATTTTTTTGAACAATTTGTCTTGTTTATTAAGCAAGGGATGAGGATTATCACTTCAATATTTTGGAGCAAGTGGTTCATGCTTAAGTTTTTCTGTGCCTCTGAGCTTGTTTCTACACAAATCTAGTTTTCATGTGTTGACTAATTCTTTGTAAATGAAAGAGATTATATGCCATCTGGTTGGTGTTCTACTCTTAATCACATTATACTCTGTTTAATGCACTTCTAAATTTACTTTTACCTGCAAACCCATACTATCAAGTTTTTAGATTGCATTTTCTGCGCCTAAGAATATTAAGCTGTAATATTAGAGGCTCAAGTGTGCCTGTAAACCGACTAATTCTCCATATTAAGCTGTACTTGTGAGATGTCTATGTTTGCGGTTTAGCTTTAGTGATGCATTAGATATGGGGAATTAGTCAGTGCTTTGACATTTTTCTTGCATCATGTTAAAGGAAAGAATAATTGTTATTTTCTTCATTATCTGACGACTTATTTTCTTGCAGAAATGAAAAATCCACATAATTCAAGGGTGATTATTTTCTCAAATTTCCGGGGAAGTGTCAGGTTAGATAATTACACAGTGAACTCAATTTACGTTCCCTGCATTGCTGATTCAAGGGCTTGAAATGCATGAAAAGTGGTTTGTTTCTTTGATTCCAAGCATTTGCTTCTTATGTTGGCTGTCATTTCAGGGATATAATGATTGCACTGAAAAACATCGGGGAGTCTGTGAAAGCTACTGAATTTATTGGTCAAAGCTCAGGTCTACATCCTTGTCCTTTTCACTAGTCAATTTATCTTATCATCCAGGAATACAAAGACACTTTTGTTTGATTTGATGTGTTTAGGTTGGTTTCATTAGAATGCTGTCATTGAGAATATTTCTTGTGTCTTCTTTTTCCCGTAGTCATTCTATTTGGCCTAGCTCCTTGAAGGTGTTGTACTTTCTGTTTAGCATTTCTTTGTTCCTGAATCTCATGTCTATAGAGCTAATAAACTACATTATTATTGTCTTTCTTCTTGAAGGTCTTGCACGTCTGATTGGTATTCCTTCATTTCTGATTAGTTTTTTGCTTGATGATTAACATTTGCAAGATGAATAGACATAAATTGGAAATTTCACTTTCTTCTTTGTTAAAGAACCTAATGCTTTACACTATCAGGTGGTTATGTTTGTTTCAAAATGTATCTCTGTGTAGACATATATACATGTATTACTCCTGGATATGCTAATTTGGAACTTTATAACTTCAAAGCTGTATAACACGTGTGCCATCTTAGACTGTTAGAACCCATCCTGCAAGAACTAAGGTGACTAGAAGTCGGTGACTTTGGCCCTAAAAGAACAAAATACAGAAACAGTCTTAGCTGTATCCTTTTAGCTTGGGAAACTCTCAAGGAATACTTTATATTTAGATGTCGTTTGAAGTCACCATTGAAAAAGTAATTTTAATGCTAAAATTTTAGCTGCTTCTTTGTCTGATCAGAAAATTTTTTTCCATGTTATTTTGTTGTAAAAAGGAAGTGAGATAACTTTAAATGTTTGATAAGATTGTGGTTGTTCTTGCAGGAAAAGCATCAAAGGGTCAGTCACAGAAAGTGCAACAGGCTGTTTTGGAGGTTTATTTGTTTGTTTTTTATTTAAACTTTCAATTTTGTTGTTTATTTAATGATTCATTACACTGGCTTAATTTGACAAAATTACCATCTAGAAATTTCGAGCAGGTGGATACAATGTGATTGTTGCAACCTGCATTGGGGAAGAAGGTTTAGATATCATGGAAGTAGATCTTGTCATATGTTTTGATGCTAACATCTCACCCTTGAGAATGATTCAGAGGATGGGGAGGACTGGAAGGAAACATGAAGGACGAGTGGATATCCTTGTCTCATCTATTTAATTGACTTTCTTGGGATTGAATTAATAGTAATTGTATTTTGTATATCCCGCATCTGTATTGAATTATTTGACCTGGCATAATGTTTTAGGTGAAAATCAGAAAAGTTTTATTGGAAACAAATTTTGGAAACTAAAATTTGGGAACAGCTGCAAAAATTTGTTACTTGATCAAAGTAGAATAAGTATTATTTGTGGTCCAACAACTTTTAAGTGTTAAAAAGTTTTGAGAAAAAGCTTTATGTATCCTAATATTGGGACATCCAAAACTGCATGTCATGTATAACTGGAGACTGGGTACTTTTCATTTTAGCTTTTCAAGTTTGAATTATGGAATTAAAGTATCAATTGTTATGATAGTGTGTAAATTTCCTTAAGAAGCCTCACTTGTTTTAGCTTGTAAGGGTTCCGAATTGAAGGGTTACATGTGCAAGCAAGCAAATAGCAAGGCTATTAGGAAGCACATGCAAAATGGGGGGACGAATAGTTTTCAATTTCATTCAAGTCCAAGGATGGTATATTTTGATCATACAGTTTTTGTTGTTTCGATGCAGCTATTGTTTCTTGATTTCCAATTATGTATTGTCATAATTGCAGATTCCTCATATTCTCAAACCAGAAGTTCAATTTGTTGAGCTTTCTATTGAACAGTTTGTTCCGCGTGCAAAGAAAGTCGATGATTGCCTTATTAATTCCCCTGCATATAAGACCAAGTTAACTGATACTGAGAACGACTTAATTGCTAAATATTTCTGTCCGTCCAAAGAGAACAACTGGAGACCATCACTTATTGCCTTTCCTCATTTCCAAGCATTTCCTTCCAGAGTGGGGAAAGTGGTGCATTCATTTAGGACTGGGATGCTAATAGATGCAATGCAATGTTTACAAGGATTATCATTTTTGGAAGATGCTAACGCTTGTCCTATTGAGGTCTGTTCTGGGCTTTTTCGCTTGTTTATCTGTTAAGTCATTTTCACTTTACGATAATATGTTTGTTGCTCAGGATAGAGCATCTCCAGAACTGTGTTCAATATCTGAAGCTGGTGAACAGTGTAATGACATGATGAAAGGTAATGTTAGATTGGCAACTTAAAGGCTTCTGTTAGTTTCTCTATTTTTCTTTATTTGACCTGTCAAATGACACAAGATCGTTGCATAGTCCCCGTGCCGAGCATTAGAAGAAGAAATGCAAATTTTGTGCAAAAGCCATTCCAACCTAAAATTTCAGGGATATCATTCCAACTTTTGGTGCTTATAATTTGCTGTTCAAATCTTTTGCAAGCATTTAAGAGTTAGTTTTAATTTCTTAATGCTTATTTGAAGTTTACTGTCTCATTACATCTACTATAGATTTTAAGTTGACATAAGTGACATTTGGTAATCTTTGATCTTTAGACATTATAATCAATTGTTTTTCTGTCTGATACTGAGGTTTGGCATGCATGTGCTAAGATTCCCATTATTCATTCTTCAAAATAAGGAAAAGGAAGAAAAACTGGAAATGCATTCTTTTAAATAGAATAAAAATTTCTTGGAATCCATCCGCATGGCAGTCACATTAGTTTTACTGTTTCTGATTAGTGTTCATTTCCTGAACTGCTAATTTTGCTGAAACTTCAATGAGGCTTCATAATTGGTTTTTAGTACTTTTAGTAATTTCTTGGAAACAATTGAATGCTGTAAATTTTGGTTTGTCCTAAAATATTGTTCACCTTCCTGGGGTGGAATTTTTTTAATCATGAAAGGTTACTTCCATACTGCATTGACCAAGAAGACATAATGAGACCTGCAATTGTATTTCTATGTCTACAGAATCAAATTTGGTATTATAGTTACTGTACCTATCCTGCTCATCTTTATCAAGCTATGACATTTTTCAACTTCTTTTTAAGGTACTGAATTGAATCTCAACAAAATTTTTAATGCGGGAAAATTACCTGCCAACCAAAGTTGTGCACCCTTTAGAGAAAAGTAATTGCACATGTGTAAACATTCTAACTTCCTGCCACAGGAATCTGATTAATTCATCTGTTTGAAAGCGTATGTATGAGCAACTTGATTTTCTCGTAAGGTCTTGGTTAATGTTTGGAATAAAAGCGGGATGCAACACAGTTTTTAAAATTCGGTTTGCTCAACCAGCTAGTGTGTTGTCTCATCCTAACTGGATACAGTTTAATTTACTAATTGTACTTATTTCGCTTAATGGACAAAGTGTGTTAAAAAAACCCAACTGCATAATGTCATGCATTTCATGTTCTCAGTTATGTTTTCAGTTCCCTTTTTTTCGGTTAAAAAAAAAAACAAAGAAAGCTTGTAGTAGTGTGCTATGTTTCAAAAGTAGAGAAAGATTACATCTCTTCTTCTTGGTTCAGCTCAAGTTTCCCTGTCAAAAAGAACTAAGTTTAATTTCAAAAGTTCTAATGCATTTTAAGATGTTTTGTGCTTATGCCATGAAAAAGAGAGGTTAGAGTTTTTCTTTTTTCCCATATTTCTGATGATTTACCCCTTCAAGCTTGTGTGTATCAGAATTGAGGATTCCTATGAATTCTCCTGAAAAGGATTGGAGAGAAGGTTCCAATGCTAAATGTAAATCAACAGAGAAGATTAGTGAAGGGGAACCTTGTTTGCAAGATTCTGAACAGAAAAATTTGACCCACTCCTTCCTCTTCAACTCTGAATGTGTATCTTTGGATGATAATGGAAGGGTAATGGTTTTGTCCTTACCAGAATTTCCGCTAAAAGAAGTTCCTATTTCTAAATCTGACAATGAAAGCAGGATGGCACTGCTACATCATCTTAAACAAGTGTCTGTAAATTTAGATGCTTCAACTAAATTATGTGAGCAAAAGAATGAGCAAGTGAATGATGCTTCTGCCTCCCAGATGAGATCCCATGAAGATAACAAAGATTTTACATGTAAATCAAAGAACTTTTTTAATGCATCACAAGAGCAAACATTAATTCAGCAAAGTCTTCAGACTCAAATTTCCAAGCATAGGTCAAATGGAGGTGAGAATATTTGCAACATTCCCCAAGATAGAACACCCATACTATTTGATGATGAGGGCAATGATGACTCAAGGGAGTTTGACCTTAGCCCCAGGCTTACTAACTTTCTGGAGTGTGGTATCGTTCCAGAATCTCCTGTCAATATCAGTGGTAGGTATCTGCTGTTCCTGAAATCTTGGATCTGTTAATGTGCATGGTTAAATGGTTTTCAGTTAGTTATTATTGAATTATTTTGATGCTTTGTTCTTTAGAAAGGCCTTGTGTCAGAAGAGATGAGTTTAAGGTTCCAGATCTTGTTTCAACCCATGGTTTGCATTCTGAGTTGGTAGTGAAGTCTCTGGAACAGAGTGAACGGGGTGTTGATGACATCTGTGGCCATGAAATGAATGGTCAATCTTCCTTGATAAATGAAACTCAAATTCCCGCAGAAACTGTAAACAAAAATGCTCCAGCATTCAAGTCCACCTCTCCAACTGTTGAAGAAGCTCAATCTCTGATAAATTCACCAGACACAAGCCATAGCAAAGACCATCATTTGAATTCTGGAGAAAAGTCAGAATGTGTAAAACAGACACGCAAGTTTAGAAGATTGCGCACGCTTGGGGATCTGTGTAGAAATAAACCTGAGGACTTGAAAGAACAGATAAATGGACCCTCCAGAACCTTCACCACTACTTGTGCTAGTGAGGATCATGTTAGAATTGATCATAGCATAGGTAAATATCTTCATCTAATTACTATTCGCTTTGACTATGGCTTACTATCACACTGGTCATCTGTCCGAGATTCTCGACTCTTGAAGGCTAGGGTTCGGGATCACTTAACCAAATTATATTTCTGATTGATTGCTCATCAATTTCATGGCTAATGCTGTTGCATGCAGGTAAAAAACAAAAAGTTTATGATGCCAAAGCCTTTGTTGAAGAAGAAGCAGAGTAAGTATAACTGGTTTAGACAAATATGCATATTCTTTGTTTTTTTCTTTATAATATTTTGGTCTGATTATGGTTTGGTAATTGGAAGATTGATCTGGCTAAGATGTAGATACCTTGCTTATGAAAGTATTTAAGTTTTTTCACTTGATGTTTTTGTTAGGTTCGTAATGCTTAATTGTTTGGGAGGCTTAATCTCCTTTTCACATTCAATATCATTCTCAGGGTATCTTCAGAGGTTGAGGTATCCGCTGATGAGGAAGATGAGCTGGATAATAATTCATGTGATAGTTTCATTGATGATAGACTAAATCCTACAGCAACAAGTACTCAAGCTGAAGAGGGTGCAATTGACATGATGGCAGTTTACAGGTTCCGAAACTTTATCCATATGTTGTGTAGCTTGCCAATGTATTATTCCCATATGCTTCGCTCCTACCGAGCCTTTTACTTGCTAATTTTTTTGGTTAAATGGCTTTTATTGATTTGTGCTCTAATTTTATTGAGAATCCATGCATTAGATAACCTATTACCACTGCAGCATAGGAGAACATGATTGCTGGCATACCGGATTTTATCATAATGCTCGAGATGCACCTGAAATTTTGACCTTCTGTAATGTAATATTGAAGTTTTCATGCATACCTTATGCAGAAAATTTCAAAGGGAGTTTGCCTGTCAGTTTAAAATAGATTTTTGCAGCATTGTGAAGTTGGCTTTTATCTCATTTTCCCTGAATACATTAAAGTGGATTTACAAGTTGAGTCCTAAATATATATCTGGCTTAAAGACTGCCATTTCACAATAATGATTGCAGTAGAAAGCATAAATTACTATCACCTTCTCTTCTTTGTGCTCGCCCTGTTGGGTTAGCTTTTAATTGTGACCCTTTTAGTGCATGTAAAAGGCTATAATGTGCTTTCTGAACTTAATTAACTTCCAATCTTGGCTCAAAATATATTTTCTGCAGTTCTCTGTTGTAAACCAAGAATAAGATTGTATAGTAGAACATCTATCTTGTTGATCTTTTGCCTTCTCTTTCTTAGCCAGCCAGCAGAAACTAATGGACCCTATTTTGTTTAAGTACAGATTTCAGGCTTTGTGGTGATTTATATATTTCTCACAAATGCTTCTTTTGGTGGATCAGCGAGAACTCTTATCGTGAAGTTTGAGTTTAGTTTGGATACATGCTACTTTTCTTGAAATTGATTAACCTCTTGACACAGGCGTTCCTTGCTCAGTCAATCACCACTGGGGAGAATGCCTAACATTGGTGCAGATTTTACTCCCAGTTCTGAAGTTCCAAAAAATGAAAGCACGAGTACATCAGGAACAGAAAGCCATTTGGTTCATAAGTCTCAAAATGGCTTAGAATCTACTGCAAGAAATGCAGCATCCTCTCATTTAAATTGTGACCAGGAATTTTCTGATCCTATGCCATCTGGGAGAACTGGTTTCCCAGAGGAATATGGAAGCAAGATAGAACATCGGAAACGAAAATTCTATCAAGACGGTTATATACCTGTACATAATTTAGAAAAGGAGTTTTCATTTCAGTCCATGGCTTCAGGAAAGGACTCAATCCTGGAGGATAACAAATTTCCAGAAAATGTGGATATATTTGATGACGATCAATTTTATGATAATATTGATCTTGATGCAGTAGAGGAGCAAGCTACCAAACTCCTTAGATATAAGTCAGAGTGCTCAACACAGAAACAGGTCTTATCCTCTGAACCTGTGCTCCAGAACCCTTCTGTTCTAGCTTCTCCTTCATTTGACCTGGGAATTTGATTTTCAATGGTCGTTGCAGGGTAGTTGACAAGAGAAAGTTAGAAGGTTTTTCTTGTGTGTATACAAATGTATTGAGAAAATTGTATATATCCTGTAACAAGATGAAATTAGTTTAGTTAAGCTATTGTAAATGACTTTTTATGGTGCCAAACTGTACAGCAGTTAGTTTAGGCTACTTGTCCTCACCAATTTTTAATCATGGATACTGCTATTTTTGTTCTATATTGTCAGAGTTACTCAAACTCTATTAGCAGACTGAAGCTTCTGAATTGCTGCTCTTCCTACCATTTGATTTGCAGGTTATCTTAGTAACAATGCTGAAAAGATTGAAAAGCATAAATTGAAAAACAACAAGATTCACAATGCATGGATTGGCATTGAGAAAATATGTTATGCACATGCAGCATAAGCGTGGTTATTGTATCATAATGCAGCATGCCAACCAAAAAACCAACACATTAAAAAAAGGGAAAATTTTCCCTTAAAGGTACTGAAGGAGTTAAATTTCTTAAAAAGATCGCAAAAGTTTGATACTTCTTAACAAGAACTTGAAAATAATTTTGACACTTAAATTAATTTGTGATCCTACCCTTATTAAATTCATCCAATTTGTGGTCATCCAAGTTGTATTACAATTAAAATCTCCAATTGCCAAGATAAATTTCAATGTTTAATAATCATATCATGGAAAATTACTGCCTACAAAAATTCACATTAATTTTCAAAGGATTCATAAATATGAATCCATACTTATCATTGGAAAACTTCATTGTTTAATCAATAATTTCTTTATCTTCCATAAAAATCACCGTATCAAAAGCACAATTAAACTTTATTAATCTAACTAATCCCAAGTGTATGTAGATAGAGAAGTTAGAGAAACTATCAACGATTTTCTAAAAATTGTGATCTAATTAAAAATGAATACTAATATTGGTAAATTACTACCCTAAATATGTTGGGTTTATGCCAAATAGATCTAGATATGAATAAATGACATATTTCTGACAGTAATAACAAGTTTTAATTTAAAGAATGATTTAGGGAAGTAATTAAGTTTTGAATAATTGTCAAAAATAATAACAAGAATATAACTTTAGTGACTACGGATTTGTATGCACACAGACAAATTAATTAAAATACCAAATGTATTTTCTCGCCCTTACATGGAATTATAAAACTTTTGCATTCCTTTCAAGAATTTTAATTCCTAAAGTACCCCAATAGTGAATTTTCCCTTTGGGAAAAAAAAAAACACAACTACACCAGCATTAATATTTTTTCCCTAATTATTCTTTTTAATCTCCAGGCCAATTAAGGAATATTATTTCAAAGATGCTCTTTAGTCTTTATCGATCCTTTTGGCGTTGCTTGGCCGGTGAGCTTTAAGCTTTCAAAAATATATTTCTTAGGTTGAAATTTCATTAAATAGAAAGATAGTAAAACACCAAGACACAAAATTGCTCCAATATTATATTCCCTTGGTTTTCAAAAAACGAGTTCACTTTTTATTTGGTATAATAATTTTTTTAAATTACAAGTAAATCACATTTAATGCATTATTAAATGTATAATTTTATATTTTTATCTTTACTTTTTATTTGAGTAAATATTGTTATTATCAATAAGGGTAATATAAGAATCTTATATTAAAAGTGGACTCTTTTGTAGGATAGAAAAAATTTTAAAAGTAAAATATTTTTTGGGACGGAAATAGTAATACAAAAATGGAAAGAGGCCTCAAATATTCATTTCTGGCAGTCATTGATCCAAAGCCAAAAATTAGAAACGTTTATAAAACATTGCATATGAACTTGTAAGGAAGCCTAATGAAAGTAAAATGTTAGCCTATAAATTTGTTAGAAAAGTTCAATAAAAATGTCAATGTGATAATTCAACTGAAAAAAATTTAACCTAATAAAACTTCCATCACACCTATTTTTTCAACCAATGCGAAATAAATTTTTTATTTAGCAATGAGTCCAACCTTCAAAGAATCTTTTTCCTTCATGTGTTTTTGTTTTTCCTCCACCCCCTAATTCCAAGGCCAAAATCTCAAGGCTCCTAATTTCCATTCAAATCACTAATGATGCCAAGAAAATTGCACACTTTGTTACCACCATCACTCCCAATAACCATACATTTTCCTTTTCCATGTGAAGATGCCATCATGATTCGCTTAACGGGACAAAGAATGGAGAAGAAGAAAATACTTCAAAAAGAAACAAAAATTGAAAAATAAATGATGAAAGTCATGCTTTTTAGAGTGAATCACTTTCAAGGCCAAGAGCTTTAATTGATAGGGATGAGAAAATAATTAAGAGCTAGACATTGTAACGTAGCAAATTTTAATGAAATTTGGAGATTTCATTAAATTTTGTTTTAATGCCAAAATTTGTATCACATTAGTGCTGGAGAAATTTCAACTCTGGTGTAACATTATTGTAGCTCTTTTATTTTCCTGAAGAAAATATAATACAATAATAGGAGAAAATATCTATTTTTATTTTTTCAAATGATGTGTCAATTTTTTAGTGGTCTGATGCACCATATGGTGCAGTTGCTCTAAGGGATATCCCCTCACAGTTGTGGACTATTCTCAGTCTCAGTAGATAATGACTTGTGGAACCCAAGCATCAATGCATCATAACCAAACTGTTGCTAAGGATAAACCATAAGAAACATGCATATTACATTAATTTCACTATAGCATCCTTCGGAATTGATTAATGTAATAGTTGCATAATTCTCCTTATAAAAGCAACTTAAGCAACTATTACACATCTTGTATGCCAACAATCGGACCTCCTCACCTTCCATTGGATTAATAGACGCAGAACAGACTGGAATTCCAAGGGACCAGGAAGAAGCAGCAGCTAGCAGATATCAGAACAAATTCACGTTAACTTTACAGCAACATCAGTGGAAGATGGGTTGTTTCATCCAGAGAAACAAAGTTAAACAGCAAACTAAAAGCATCCACAGAAAACCACCACTACAACTAGGGGTTAATACATCTTTTTACAAGCAGAGGAAATAGATACATTCTTCGGGACACCGAAAGTGCAGCAAACCCCTGCAATCATCAAGGCAAAAGAGGTTCACGGTTGAGAGTCTTGAGACACTAATGACATGGCTTTCCTAAAATCCAAAGACTTCAGCGCTGACTCAGGGAAATGTTTTCCATCTGGTACCCACAATTTTCCTTGCTGAGGCAGCAATATTGGAGGCTGGTTATTCTTTGATGCATCTTCACCAACTTCTGGAACTGACTCCTCTCTCTTTTTCTTCACAAATTCAAAAAACTCAGCAACTTGGCGAGCGTAACTGCATAAATAGGTTGATTACCAGAATATTTCAAGTCAGTAACAGTATATGAAAGCATGCAAATATAACAAATGATGGTGCCAAACAGAGAAAGGACATACTGCTTCTTTGCTTCTATATCTTTGCTAAAATCAATGTTTTGCTCACAGTCAAGAACCAGAGCTGGAATCTGCTTAGTGTCAATAGAACCAAGTAAGAATTAACATTATCATAATGATAATACTTTAAAAAAAACGATCCTTCAGCAGAAAACTTACCTTTTGGATGCTGGAGTGCATATGATTACCCTCCAAATAAAAGACACGATCCCTAATTTCTGGAGGACAGTCAATGAGCTGAGGTAGGTTGCTGACGGAAAGTACACCATGATTTGTGCTTTGTGATGGGAAAAGCCAACTTTCGTGCTTATCATGCAAATCCCGCAGATAATCTAGGGAGACCCCACCTTCCTCTTCTCTGTTACGCGACAACAATCGTTTGTGGCAAGTATCAGGGCTTGCTCTAAGGTAGATGAAGGCGTCAGGGATTAGCCCAGGCAAGCATGATACAACAGGATCAAACCATGAGTCGTAGATGCTGATTTCCATCTCATTCATCCATTTTGCTTCATGAACAGCTCTCACAAAGACCTAAATCAAGTCAAAATAAGATAGAACATTTTAGCTTCCTAAGCCATGCCAAGTGTTCATACCCTTTCAAATTTGGTGTGGTCCACAAAATCAGGTAAAGAAATCATATTTCAATAAACTGATGCTTTGATCATTTCATTAAAAACATCAACATAGGGTTATTATCAGTGAGATGATGTCTCTATTTCTTGTCAAGAGGGCATGACACTTTACCCAAAACCCAACACAAGATGACTTGAGTTATATCACACTTTACAACTATAAAAGGTTCATATAAAAGAAAAGACTGTGAAGAAGATACACACCATTCTATCACTGAAAACACTCCTTTCCATTAACCTCAGAGGCTTGATACCACCAGATGAGTCTCTCTCCTGCATCACCCTAGTGACGAACACATAATTCTGGAAGGTATAAGCATATCTCTGTGGATGGTTGTAGAATGCATCAAGTATATTGAAGTGATCAGGCCCGACATTCTGCCATTTATCAATTGGCTCAGGAACGATCTCAACAAGATCTCTCAGCTCCAGAGTTTCATTAGCTATTCTCTGCAGGAATGTAGATTTCCCGACACTGATATTTCCTTCAACACAAAAGGTAAATCGCTTTTTATGAGCTCGCTTAACATCAGCACCATCCTCCTTCAACTCTTCTTCATCCACACTCTCTTTAACAAAAGTAGTTATGCTTTCAGCATGGTTTTTATGAATAATTCCCACTGAACTTTGCAAATATTCAACCATCTTTTCACTGGATTGGCCGAAGAACTGTGTTTCCATCAAAATAACTTTAATCAAAACCAAAACATACATTCTAAATAGTAATGTACGCAATACTCCTCCCTTTATTGTAACCTTTAGCTTCAACTCAAACATGTTATGTTCAAATAAGCAGCTCCTTTCATTTCTTTTTACATTTTTTTTTTCTAATGTCCCTTCTAGTTACAACATTCTCTTTTCACATAGCAATTCTTTTTGTTCCTTTTTTCATTTCCTTTGGATATTCAATGGAAGCATTTCTATACCCTTTCAAACCTTATTCTCTGGTAATACAAGAGCATTTCCGAAACCGGTATACACAAGTTTTAAGATTAAATTTCAGACAAAAATTATAGCCAAAAAATAAAAAGTCTAATCATTTCAAAATAAACAAACACAGAAAAAGAAGGGTTCAAAATAATAATTTTTATTTTTACTTTTTAAAAAATACCTTATCTTTGTAAAGCTGCTTAAGTTGAGCAACACCAGAAAAGCCCTTCTCCACCAGTTTTCTCAAATTTCTCGGCCCAACACCGGGAATAGTCAACAAATCCACATTACCAGGGGCCGCACCAGCGGTAGAAGCCCTCTGCCTCCTCTGAACCTTCACCTCAGCCGCCTTATCCTCCAAAACCTTTTCACCACTTTCCACAGCCGGCACGTCCTTCTCCGGCCCGGCTCTCACCGTGCCAAACCAAGCGTTCCGGGACCCACTTATCGTATTCTCCTTCAAAATAACCCAAGCCCTCGCCGAAGCAACCCCAGCAAAACCTCTATTACCATTAACCTCAACGGAGCATTTGCGAATCCCACAAAGACCCGAGTGTGGATTCACGACTTTTGCGATGTCGGCGCACAAGGGGGCTTTAACAACGGCGGCGGCGGCGTTGGCGGCTTTGTTCGTGAAACTGGTGGCAGCTGTCTGGAGGCATAACGTCGCGGCGGGGGTAGATGGCATTATGGTAATCTTCCGAACTGGGCTGCTAACACTATGGAATTTGAGGTTCAGGGTTTTGTAAAACCCTCGTGAAAAGGGGGAATTAGGGGATAAAATGGGGGGCCTTCCAATAACTCCGAGTGAAGGGCTTTTGCTTAAGAATTTCTGCATTACTCTTCAATGGCATGTCTCACACACTCACCCACCTTTTTCTGCGCGCGAAATATTTACTATTACAGTGTGACTGCGTGTGAAAATAGACGGTTGGGTTGGTGTCTTGCTGGGTGAGGGGTCTTCTAGGGAGAGGAAGAGGAAGAGCGGGAAGAATTTGGGAAGGGTTGGAGGGATTTTCTTTCGTTTTTAGTGTGTGTGTGTGTGCGTGTTTTTCGGCCACGGTAATCCTCTGGTCTTCTTACTAGGGTTGAAGGAGGTTTGGAATCTTAATAATAATAATAATAATAATTTTCTATATTTGGTACAACAATCTTGATTATTTTATTAGTGATGATGGAACAATCTTTGTAACCTACCGATAGTTTCTTTTAATAATGTGGGTATAATTAAGTGTAAATGTGGTTGTACATCGTGCTTTATCGGTTGTACTATGCCTCTCTATCTAGGGCTAGTTTGGGGGGAAGCTGACAATATGTTCAAATTCTGACAGTTTCAGTAGTGATTTTGTTTTAAATATGTGCAAAGGGAATTTTGAATTTTGGTTGTTTACTGGTTGGGCGGAAAATTGGAAGACAAATGGGGACTTGGACTTTAGAATCCCTTTTATCTTGGTTACTGTTTTTGCTATTTTATAACTAGTTGGGGTTGAATGGCAGCTGTATATTTTTTATGTTTTTCTGTCAAATCAACAACACGATTACACTAGGAGAAAGGAGAAAAATGTGAAAAACGATCAATCTTTTTTCTTTTTTTTTTTTAAATGTATGTCAAACAAAAATAAAATATTTTAAATATATTTTTATTTCAAAATTTAAAATTTAAATTTTTCTATTCAAATTCCTCTCACGTAATTTTAAAAAATTTCCTCTCATATTTTTCCCTTCAAAATACTTTTTCTATAGAAAAGACTCACAAAAAACTTTCACATATTCTAATATAATTTTTCTCAAATAAAACACAAACCAAACAAAACCTTGAGGACAGTATTTTTATTTATAAAAAGTCAACTTTTTTTTAACTACGACAATAAAACATTCAAATAATTTTTTATTTCAAAATTTAAAATTTAAATTCCTCCAAAATTATTTACACATTATTTCAAATTTTTTCCCTCCAATCTATTTTTTCATATCACTTTGTTTACAAAAAATTCTCACAAAAAATCTCAAACATTCCAATATAAAATTATCAAATACAACACAATTCAAACAAAGCATTTGCTTTGTTTGGACAAGAATTTTACTTATAAAAAATTAATTTCTTTAAAATAAAAATAAAATATCTAAATACATTTTATTTTAAAATTTTAAAATTTAAATTTTCACACTTAATTTTAAAAAAAATTTCCTTTTATTTGTCCCTCCAAAATACCTTATTTTACCAAAAAATATTTACCAAAATTTTCACATATTCCAATATAACTTTTCTTAAATAAATTACAATCCAAACAAAGCCCTTAGTTGTTTGGCCAATTATTGAATGTTCACCACTCAATATGCTTAATAACTATCAAATGTTTGCTCATTTTATATATTTTAGTGGCACTAATTTTGTTCATAGAAGAAACTTAAAAGAGGCCAAATCAGCCTGCAGTAAAAAGTTTCGGACAATTTCAGTTGATCCTCTTTTACTTACTTTGAAAAGGACATTTTGGGCGAAATCCATGGGCATGGTCCAAGAGGATCTAAGGTCGATGTTTTGTCCTTTTGGGGTTATTCTTTTGAGGTGGGATTGTTGGTCTGTCATTTTGAGTTTGGGGATTTCAAGGACTGGAGTGAAAAGGATGTATACCTTGGGCCCTCAGTAATAGGCTCTTTTTCAGAGGCCCATAGTTTTTCAATTCCTTTGGTTAGCTTGCGAAATTTTCCCCATTTGCTCTGGTTTTAGTTAGCATTCAAATTGCCCAATCCAAAAAAAAAAAAATCGAACAAATAAATAAATAATTAATTGGAAGTACTTGACCAATAAACAACTCTATTTGTGGGTTCTCACAACATTGCATTATGAATTTCCATTTTCTATAAAAATTCACTTTAGAATTCAAATTCACTAAAATTTATATAAATAAAACATACATTTTTATTTTGGTTATTTTTTGGTATTAATATAGTATCAGTTACACTGTATCATTGTTTAATTACACAATTTGTGGTAAACCTATCAAGGAGGGCCATTATTTTATCCATTATTATCATGTTATAGCATTTTGTTGGTATATTCAATATTTTTTCCCAATATTTGTTCCCTTCATTTCAAGGATCCTATTATTTTACATTTTGTCATAAGGGAGTTTTGGCATAACTCTCAAAGTTGAAGTTTGAACTTAGTTAAAATTAAAGTAATAATAAAAAAAATACCGTCTCCATTATAGTTTCCTTTTAAACTAGTTGGAGTAATAAGAAAACCCACAATTGAATTACCACTCTCTTACTCTTTTCCTTAGAGCCATTATTATCATCATTATTATTTTATTTATTTTTTGGTAATTTGGAGGCTAAGGCTAGCATTATCTTGATAATTCCACAATAAGTTAGACCTATTATTATTTTAATATACAACAATTGCTTCACTTCATCTAGATTTGGAAGTAAAGTCAATCTTTATGGCAAGTTTATACTCCTTCTACCCAATAAATCTGCACAAAAATTCATTCCCTGCAAAAGTTGTTAATAGAGTAACTCCAGTCTCTTTCCAAGGGATCATAAGATTATATTGGAAAAATTCAGGCGAGGCATTATTAATCATATATATACTTTTCCCTTTGAAGTTTCTTGTACCAAAATCCCATGCAATACTAAGTCCCTGCCTAATAGTCTAGAACTCTTGTGACACTATCAGGTTGTCCTTTGTTCATGCAAAATCTAAACAACCACTCCCCTTAGTCTATTCGAAGTAATCCTCCACAACCAGCTAAGTTTGGATTGCTTGTTGAAGATTGATCGGATCATATAATAATCCGTAATATTTGGATTGGGTAAAAGTGACTCGTTGGGTTAAGTTTCCTTGAAATCAATGAAATTTGTCCACTATCCTAATTTGTAAAATTAATATTGATAAGTGAATCTCATGAAAGAAATTCGTAACTCCACTTCTATAGAGAGTTTCAATCAAAGAAACTGTATTATGGAAAATTAATTAATTGTTTTCCTTTTCTCTATTAAATGAAAATTAACTTAATTATTGCAAAATTCAACCTAGCAATTTAATGCAAATTAACTTAGCAAAGATTTATTTATTATTTTGTTAATTTTGTTTTTACTAATTCAACCTCTTAATTTTAATTAAAACATATGTGTCTTTGAAATTAACTTAGCAATTGACTTAATTAATGCAAATTAACTTAGCAAAAATTTATTTATTATTTTGTTAAAAATTAAACCTCTTAATTTTAATTAAAACATGCTAAATTCTATAAAAAAATTCAACTTAATCGTGTCTTAGAAATTTGAAGTTTTTACAGTATTTTATTAAAATTGCCCCTAATTTTTAAAAATTCTTTTATTTTCTTATTTTGCCCTATAAATTTTTATAAAATTTCTTCTTTCTTTTATTTTGTCTCCTTAATAGTTCACAAAAAAGTTAAACTACCTTTATTATTAAAAGTATTAAAATCATTTTAAATAAATAAGAACACTTACTTTCATAATGTTTATAAACCTCCAAAAAATTCACATTGTTAGTTATATATTTTCTAAATTATAAAGCCTTAGATGTTTATAATACTCTAATATTCACGGTTGAAAAAAAAAAAAAAAAACCTTGCCCCTGTTACATATGTGTCTATGTATATGTATATGTATGGACCTTAGTACTTTTAACAACTTTAAGTTTATACTACTTCTCCTTTATAATCTTAAGTCATACTCTAACTATAACAATACTCCAATTCTCTTTGGCTTTAAAATACTTGTATTATTTAATTAATTCAATCTTCAAATTCAGAATTCAAAATTAATCTATTCATAGCATAACTTTTAACAAGTTAATAAATTTAGTGTTCCTATTTCAACATCATTATTCTTGAGTTAATTAATTAGTAAACAAAATTAATTTGTATGATGCCCTCAAGACAAGGGAAAAAACCTCATTTTCACCTCCATATATAATGTTTTGGGTAATTGTCATGTTTGGATAATATTTTAAAATGTTTTTCAATAGATTATTTTTAAAATTTTTAAAATTTCTTTTATCTCATAATTATTATATTAAAAGATATAAAAATATATTTTGAAATGTTGATGATAAACCTAGGCCCGCTAGTTTCTTGATTGGGTTCTCCGCCGTTTGGTGGAGACAAAGGGCAACGGCAAATGTTGTCCTCATTGAATGCGTCGAAATGAATAATAATAGAGATAGTGACAAATCACAATTTTTATAATGTACTAACGCGATAACTATAAAAAGACAAAATTATTTTTCATTATTTTGTATTTTGTAATGAAGATAAATGAATAATTTTATATTTTTATGATTACGCGTCTTATTATACAAAATCACTGATTTATCATTATTTCTATCATTACTCCTTTGAAATATATGCATAGTACAATTACGACACATATAATGGGGAACTTAACTCTTGAGAAATTGAGATATTTCGGCCCAACGTAAATGTCACGAAACTTGTCCTTGCTTGTCTGGACAAACATGTCTGGAGCGAAAGGCAGAGGAGGCTGGGATCATTGATTCATTCTCGTAAATTATTAGCCCATGGAATCTACTACAAAATAATGTTTGGCAATTTGTGATATGAAATTGAGCAAAATCTTTCAGATTTCACAAATCTTACCAAGATTTTGATAAATTCTACATTAACAATATTCTCTGAGTTGAGATGAGCTTCCATCTCTTACTATTTTGTAAATTCACTGGATGATATGATGGGACCCTTAAAATGTGAATGAAATTCCAAGTACTTGAAACTCCTAATTGAAAGTCATTACAAATTAAGACTAACAAACTTCTAAAGCCTCTGTAATTGAACTCAAAATTCGGCCACAGGAAAGTAACCTATGAAGGTGTTCTCTAGAGTTTGATGTTGCTAATTAATTGACTATTTCAAAACCCACTTCAATTCTTAGTTTCGTAATTTACCAATGGTTATTATCTTTCGTATGTAAATTTACCATAGTACGTAAATTTCATGTCCTCATACAAATGAAAAATATTTTATGTATCTTTTGTATTTTTATTTTAATGTAATAAATTAATTATATAAATTTTTGTCATATATACCATCTTATATAATATCATTAATGTATGAAATATTTTTAAACTAAAAATGTATAGCGTCTTGCAATGAGGATAATCTGTAACTTGTTTTCAAAAATCAACATAGATCAAGAAAGTTATATGTTACTTATAAATGTAATACCTATATTAATTTTTACGTATTTGGCAAGATAAGTGAAATTATTTGTTACTATTATGAAAATGTTACGTATTTTATTAGACTTTTGAACATAGAACATGAAGGCAAAAAATTAAACAAAGAACGGAAGCCACAATCTCCAAGGTGCAGTTGAGGTCGAAGACAACAAAGGTTGAAAACCAAGGGATCCTTGGTCGAGCATCACATTTCCAAAGCAAATGAGAGACTCAAAATCTTGTGGAACGAGTATCATTGGGGATCCAAAAATGCCAGGGATAATTATCAATATTCCTTAAATTTGGGTTTATTACCAATTGTCCCTATCGTTATATTTAATTGATTTAATGAGTAAAATGATAAAAATACCCCTAAAAGGCAAATACAAAAGCAGAAAATAAAATGCAAAAATGAAAAAATTGTCCCAATATTTTGTAAAATTTAGTCATAATATCTTGCATAATTAATACATTATTATAAGTAATTTTTATATTTATATTTATATTTTATTAATTTAATTTATATATTATCATTGTTAGTATGAATAATATAATAATTTTATGTTAAAAATAAATTAGAAATAAATAAATTTTTATAATAATACACCTTTTAGAAAATATAAAAATTTCATTGTAAAATTTTGTTCTAATTTTGTCTCAAAAAAAAAGAAAAGTAAATGCAAATGTTAGAAGAATAAGAGTAATTTCGTTCAAAAATTTTAAAATTTTTACAGCTTATAACTAATTCGTTAAAATGGACTATCTATTAAAGAAAACTTAAACTACAGGAGGTTATTAGTAGCTTGACAAATCATGTTAAACGATTGATAATAAACCCAAATCTTAGAAGGTATTGATAATTTACCCAAAATACTAACATCTTGCTTAGATTACCGCACTGATTAATGAATCCCTTGGGACTTCGGCCCTAGAATTTGTGACCACCATGACTTGGTCATGCCCGATGGAAAGATCAGTGTGTGTAGGTCCCCTTTTGTGACCCGGCCCATAAATGAAGGTCAAGCTCAACCGTTTCCATCCAATTTTATTATTTTGCACCATTATTTTTATTGACTAAGGAAACTCAGTCAGCTACTAACGACATGCATAGACTCTCATCCCTTTGTAATAGCAGAAACCACACAGATGTAATCGCAATCGCAAAGTTTTGTCGATGGGTTCAACCAAAAAGTCGTGAATCAAACTTTCTGACTTTACGCTACTCATCCATACACCATCTCTGCACTAAAGCAAATTCTGCACCATTATTCCTTAGGGGTAGGGGAGGGGGCCTAGGTGCTAATGATACATACACACGTTTTGAAATAAGTATTTGATGTCACATATATGGTGAGGATAAAAATTCACTTTCATTAAACTATTATGCATATTATATTTATGGAGAGCCTTGAGTGATCTAAGGATGGATCATAATGTTTTATGATTCATTCTAAAATTAAAATGTAAATTTGATCATAAACATTAAAAATAATTTAAATTATTTTTTATTTATCATTTTAAGCATTAACTTAAAATGCCAAGACTATTTATAAATAAATCATATCAATTGTCATTTGGTATTTATAACGTATATTTTTCCCAACATGTTAGTTGGTATATTTATTTATTGCAAAAAATATATTTTATATTTACAAATCTTTATTAAGTAATTTAAGTTTTAATTTATTTTAAAAACTTTTCTGTTTTTTTATTAATTACAATGATTTATTAGAAATCCTTATAGGTTAGTTTCATTATTTTTAAAACTATTTATTTGAACTTATTCTTTAAACAATCACTATTTTTATCATTTTAAGTAAAAAATATTATTATTTTATTATTTAACTTTTAATTACGAATGCAATTGATAGTTCAAGTTTAAAAATAATATATAAATTTTATGACCTAACATACACTTGCATATTTCTCTTATAATTATTCATACCAATTTAATTTTTTTGCAAAAATTTTATTTATTAATGTATAAATAAAACACTATAAAGACGTAATATTAAATTTTAGTTAATTTGTTTTATATTATCATTAATTGTTAAAATATTACAATAGATTTTTATTTATCATTAATTATTAATCATTACTAAACTAATTAAAAATAAACTAATAAATTCATTTAATTCAAATCATTTAAAATGAACAAATAATTCAAATAATTTAAATTCATGTAAATATAATAACTAATAACATATCTAGTTATTAGTTATTATATTTACATGAATTTAAATTATTTGAATTATTAGAAATTTATAGTCTATCATATTAAATTCAATTGTTCCAATAAAAGTCACCTTCTTATGCAATATTAATTTTTATATATATTCTTGCTACTTCCATTGAATCTGTCCAGCATGAAATAGTTGAAACTGCACAGAGTTTGCCCATCTTCGGGAAGAAATTGCCAAGTTAACATCACATATTATTCCACAATCAGACGTCATCACTTACGGGATTAGTTTGGTAGTGAAAATTTAGTTTCTTTGACAATTTTGGCTACAGATGTTGGGGTAAGCACAGGCATTGCATTTCTACGAGCATTTTCATTTTGTTTGTTACATACGATTGTCTGGTCAAACTGGGCGTACGTGAGCTCTCTTGTACATTTAGTGTTGCATTGAATGTGTTGTATTTTGTAATTTAAAAAATTTGTATCAAATTAAAAGTAAACTTTTTTGAAGAGAGTAATAATTTTACATAAGTGACCAAAAGACGATTTTGTGTAGTTGTGATGCTATTTTTGTAATAAACTTCTTTTCGTACTTAAAACACTATATGATATGTAGTGATGGTGTGATGTGTTTTTAATTTTAATTCTTGTTCTAATTTAAATTAACGTGATATGATAAATTAAAATTTTAATATTTTTAATTACAAATAGTAATAAAAATCAATCCAAAACCTAAAGAAAAAATTAACATAATTATAATATAATAACTGACAAATTATGAAGTCCAAATCCAAGCATACAAATAAAATAGAACAAAAATTTCTAAAACATTATAACATACAAATGTCAAATATAGTTTAGATTAACATAGTAATTCATAATCATCATCTTTTAAAACTCTACAATGCATCACATTCACAATAGGCTACTATATATATATCATTTATATCATCTATATACAATTAACACTAATTTATAAATATAAATACTTAATAATAAACTAGTAGTACTAATAATATGTTATAATGAAAAGATGAAAGTCAATAAATAATAATTCATAGCTAATATAAAAATAATAATAAACTAATAGTAAATAGTAACTAATACTAAAGTTTGATATTTAAAAATTAAATTAATAAAATCTTAATATAAATATAATGTATTAAAAATTTAAAAATATTAATAATAAATTAAAATTTTAACTAATGTTTACAACATAATATATATAATTATATAATAATATATTTACTAATATACATAAATAATATATTTATCAAAATTTAAATATAATATATATTAATATATTTTTAAAAATAAACGAGTAAACAGAACGGGTTGACTCAGAAGTCTTGGGGTTGACTTAGAGCAGACTTTCCCATGGTGCCTACAAAGGTGAAGGGACCATATATAACAAAATGATGCCCAGTTGCAAACGGAAAACTAATCTTCCAAAAAAAAAAAGAACACACACGCACGCGGGCACAGAGATATACACACTTAAGTACTCCATGGATTGAATCCCATGTTACCACCAACCTTGCTGGTGGTGGTTTTGTTGATGATGTCTTCCGATTCTTCGGCTGCATTTCCTATAGCGAAGCCTGGCTGTGATGACCACTGTGGAAACGTAAGCGTTCCATTTCCATTTGGTACGAGGGAGGCTGTTACCTTGATGAAAGATTCTACATCAATTGCAGCTCTTTCAATAATGTTGTCCCTCCCCAACCACTCTGGAAGAGTAGAATCAATGTTACCGATATATCTCTGGAGGGCCAGTTGGGACTTTTGCAATTCGTGGGATATGATTGTTATTATCCGCATAGAAGTTTCAACAGCCCATGGATAGAGTTAATCCGGCCCATGACTTTCAATAGCACTGCTAATAAGTTCACTGTAATTGGCTGTGACACTTACTCATATGCTACAGGTATGTTCAGTTATGTTCTGATCAATTTATATACGCTGAGTCGCTTAATTGAAGCTTGTTTACTTCTGATCTGTTTGTATCCGACAAGGTACAACTTTTCACCACAAAACACAAGCAATTCCTGGAAATTCCTGGAAATTTTCAGGTATGTCTTTGTGTTATTACAAGGAAGATATTGTGGATGGTTCATGTTCTGGTGTTGGCTGTTGCCAGACATCTATACCTAGTGGAACTTGGGAGATTAAGGTTACTTTGAACAGCTATTACAATCACAGTAAAGTCTGGGATTTCAATAATTGCAGCTATGCTTTCGTGGTTGAAAACAAAGCTTTTGAGTTTTTGCTAATAATCTTACCAACTTAGATAAAGTTTTAAGTCTTCCTTTGGTCGTGGACTGGGTCATTGACTACGAGACATGTGAAGCAGCTCAGAAAAATTCAAGCACTTATGCCTGTGGGGAAAATAGCCAGTGTTATGTGGAGAATGGGACTCTAGGTTATCGGTGCATGTGCAAAGAGGGATATGAGGGAAATCCATATCTACCTAATGGTTGCCAAGGTAATTACCCACCTCCCAATTATCATTTTAAAAAAATCCAAAATTAAATAGTAAAAGTTATTAAGAATTATAAAGTACAATAGAGAATTACTAATTATCTATATATATATATATATATATATATATATATATTAGGTAAGAGAAAAAAAAGTGAAAAGGAATTTTTTTAATAAAGAGAATAATAATTTTCATCGTTATTATTTGTTTATGGCTTTCGTTCAAAGTGTCTACATATTTCTGCCAAATTATGTGGTTCATACTTAATGGGATCCACAAAATGTGAAAAAAAAAGGGAATAAAGTCCAAAATATAGCTCGGTCATGACTCATGACTACATATGATCAATTGACCTCTCGTACACTATGTTTGTTTTAGTATTTCTTGTATAAGCATTTTTTTTTTAAAAAGCAAAAGTCACCCGTGGCGGTGAAGAATTTGACATAGATTTCTACTGATTTCATTAAATTAAAACAAATGGGGTGTGACATATATGATTGTATCTTCTTAACATGGAGTAATTAAACCTATCTAGAGTAATAAAACATTTGATGAATATAGGAATATTCATCAGGCCAAAATTAGCTGAACATTGTGCAGACCAGCATGATTTGCAAGTGAGTTTGCTGCCAGATTCGTTTAGATATATATTTGGGAAAATTAAAAATTAACTTTCAACTTTACTCGATGAAGAATGCCGTAAATCTTCAAAGAATGTGACCACGTTCTTGTTCTGATCATTTTAAATTTTGCAGATATAAATGAATGTGGAGATCCAGTTCTCAACAAGTGTGCAGACCATAGTAATTGTGCTAACACGTGGGAAGTTATGAATGCAATTGTATTAAAGGGTACCATGGTGATGGTAAAGAAGTATGCATTGCTGATCAAAATTGTTGGCCTATTTTTGCAGGTTTGGTCATTTCCTGTTGATGCCTTTTGAAGCAATTGAGAAACTCATTTCCAATGTTTTCCTCGATTTTTCAGTGACATGCATGATGAATTAAAATCCATGTTTAAAATTTTAAAACAAGCTTGTTGGATATATATTTCGAAATTTTTTTACTTATCTAGTTAGTTTTTAGTTTGGCTTAATAAGTCAAAACTGTCTAAGAAAATTTACTTCTCAAAACTTGTTTATGTCCTAAAATCTAGCTTGTCCTGATTTATTATCTTAAAGTTAATTGTTTGAACCTTAACTGTTCTGGGATTTCAAGTATCCGCCTCGCTAGACTATGAAATTCTAATTATACAACATAGTATCTGCTTATTCTTCACAGCCCTACGAAAGAATAATACGTAATCAATAATTTTGTCGCAATGTATGGCAATACAAGTAAATTTTATACCACCAGACATATGAAACAGCATTAACCCAAAAAAAAAAAAAAATCCCTTCTTTACATTTGGGTTCTTTTGACAATTTTGGCTTCAGGTGTTGGCGTAAGCACAGGTACCGTCGTTCTCCTAGCGTTCTCCTTTTGTTTGTACTGAATTGATGAGAAGAAAGGCACACAGGTTGAGAGAGGAGTTTTTAGAAAGAATGGTGGATTGATTTTGCAACAAAACTCACTGGACAAGGAGGAGGCACTTATACCACCAGAATTTTCACAATTGAAGAATTACGAAAGGCGACCAATGATTTTGATGACAGCCAAATCATCGGTCGAGGAGGATTTGGGACAGTTTTCAAAGGTGAATTGAAAGACAAAAGATGGTGGCAATTAAGAAGTCTATAGGAGTTGATCAGCATCAGGTTGAGCAATTCATTAATGAGGTAATTATTCTCTCCGGGTCAATAGTAAAAATGTGGTAAAACTTTTAGGTTGTTGCTTAGAGACAGAAGTTCCATATCTTGTCTATGAGTTTATCAACAACGGAACCCTCTTTGAGCATTTGCACAACAAAATCAGAGCATCAAAGCTTTCTTGGAACATTCGATTACGAATAGCATCAGAAATTGCTGGAGTGCTCTCATATTTGCACTCTATGGCTTCGCCTCCGATCATTCACAGGGACATAAAGTCTGCCAACATACTTCTTGATCAGAATTACACCGCAAAAGTATCTGATTTTGGGATATCAAGATTGGTTCCAGCAGATGAAAATCAAGTGTCTACATTGGTGCAAGGCACATATGGCTATTTAGACCCTGAATACATGCATACTGGTCTATTGACTGAGAAGAGTGATGTTTACAGCTTTGGCATTGTCTTGGTGGAGCTTCTAACAGGAAAAAGCATTGGCATCTGATAGACCAGAGAGAGAGAGATCTCTATCAAATCATTTCCTTTCTTCTCTGAAAGAAAACCAATTGGCTCAAGTTCTCGATAGTAACATATCCTGCAATGAAAATATTGAACAGCTGAAGCAAGTCTCTATGCTTGCAGAAAAATGCATTAGTTTGAAAGGTGAGGAGAGACCATACATGAAAGATGTAGAAAGAGAACTTGAGGTATTGGTAACAAAAGCCCAGCAAATTTCAATTCGAGTTCATGACATTGATTCCTCCAAAAGTGAAGCCTTGCTTGCTATGTCATCAAATGGATATGGCAGCTGTGATGATTCTACTTGTAGCGACCTATATCCTGTGTCATCTACCACCATAGAGCTACCATTGTTAAAAACAGCTGGCGCAAGATAAAGAGTACAAAAATCATTGAATGCTTGTCAAGTTTGTTTATGTATTCAAGCTTCCAAAGACTTTGGACTGGCTTAGGATATTATTAAGTACTTCTGAATTTACTATGTAAATTTCAAGGTTCACCTACAGTATCGATAACCAGTGATGTTTGAATTTTTGTGAGAATAAAATGATCTTTTCCTAAAACCTCATGTCACCCACTTTAGTTAATTTAATTTAATACGATACCTCCACAATTAATATTCCATTAGTTACATACATTTGAAGCATTTGTGATTGCAAAGAATAAATAGTGAATTGAATTGGGGTTTAATTCCTATTTTTCTTCTTATGTGGGGCTTTAACGTTGTTTTGTTTCGTAGTTTTCATGTTATTTCTTTTACTTGCATAATGGATTGGGTTAACGGCAGGCCTGAAGTGTTTATCTTGCGTTTTGGAGTTGGATTCCACCTAAGTTATAATACAATATATCAAGGGAAAATTGCCTTATAAATAGGTTTGGCAACGGGGCGGTCCCCGCCCTATTTGTTAATTCCCGCCAGGCCACGAGTGTTCCTTCTACTTGCCGCCGCCTTCCTCACTTCCCCTTCAGTGTAAGTACCAATGAGACCCTTTTAAATAAAAATAATATAAAATTTAAAAATTTAAAACTTCAAATCATACAATAAAAAAATTACACTAAAACAAATTAAAATGTACTAGACTAAAATAAATGACATAATTAGTACTAAGAACTATAAGTACCAAGTAGTATTAATTACATAGTAAATTACATAATGGTATATAAATAATAAATATAAGTACTAAATAGTGAACTATGAATAATGATAAAGGAGATATCTGCCACCTTATCCAAGGTCCATAACCTCGAATTCTATCACGAAAAGCTTGCAAAATAGATTTGAGATGGTTTTCATGTAGATACTCCAATGTTTAAGTCAATGATAGAATTTTTGGATAGAAGAAACTAATAAAGTGCAAGAACTAGATTTTTTCCCCTCTACTTGGGGGTCAACATGGAATATATAGTATTTGAGATCATAAGAACGTGTTGTATTAGGAATTTGAGGTCGAATACACTTTGGTCATCTACAAAAGTCTTTCTAGATTAGACCTCTAGGTTAGACTTAGTGAGCCAAGGTCCTATATGTATATCAAATAACAATAATATGCAATAATGAAAAGGATAGAAGTGAATAAATAATAATTCATAATTAATAAAAATAAATAGTAAATTAATAGTAGGTAGTAACTACTATTGGAATACAATAACGAAAAATTTTATTAGTATAATTTTAATATAAATATAATTTAATGATAATTAAAATAATTTTAAAATAAATTATTATTTTAATTAATATTAAAATAATATCTATAATCATATAAATTATAAATTTACTAATATATATATTTATATCTATTAAGATTTATATATATTATATAAACAAAATAAACGAATAAACGAGGCGGGTGGCGGGGATAGTTTTGTTAGTTGCAGGAGGAGAAAATCTTCCCTTGCACTCACACCCGTCACCCGAGTCAAACGGATGGGTAGATGATGGTGGTGGGTAGAATTGCTATCCCTGTCTATAACTTCTTCAACTGGTTACCTTTTATTCATTGACTTGGTTTTAATTTTTTCGAAGGAAACTTTGATGTATTACTGAAGACAAATTGAACAATATTACATTCCTGCCTTGGCTAGTTTATGTGCATCAACAACAACTTCGCTAGGGCATTTGATGAAGGTACAATGACGTGCTAGATTTATATAATACAAAATGTCTAACACTAAATCCCTAATTGCTACTGGAACCTCTTGAGGATTAACTAGCCATTGGAGGGATACTAGGAATCTGTCACCAAAATGAAATGTTGCCTTCCCTTTAGTGCCATTTGCTTGACTACATTCAGAATTGCTCCTAGTTCTGCTTGTTCAGGAGTTGTGGCCTTGATTTTTTCACATTTGACGAAAGCAGTCTGCCTTGATCATCTTTGACCACTCAAGCTGCTGCAGCATTCTCTGATCCCTGCTCGAAAGTGCGATCCGTATATATAGTTATCTTATGATTCTTAACCTCTGATGTTAGAACATCTGAATGCCATTCCCAGAACACCTTGAATTTCCTTTGTTCAAATGCTGCCTCTTTCACCTTTCTGTTTGTCTGGTCTTTTTAAGATGCTTATCCCCACTTTTCATTACTTGGACAAATAAAATTCTGGACTGTTTTAACTTTCAAATCAAAGTAAGAAAGGTTATTGTGTATTATTTGTTTTGGTTCGTTTTGTTGACTACAAATAAAGGGTGAGAGGTTATTTGTAATTTGAACGAGAGAGAGAAAAGTGAGAGATAAAATTGAAAGAGTCTAAACATAATCTAGAAGAAGATAGCTCCGTTTTGGTAGTTGATAAAAGATTGTATTATTATTTTTGTTTTTCTCCTCCCACTCAAATTTTTAAGTGTTATAAATATGTTTACAACGTTTATAAGATATATTTCCAATCTTTCAGAGATAACTAGGCTAATTAAAAACGAAATGTAATCATATCTATCATAGATGAATATGTCTCATTTAATCAATCCTAAGTCTCGAGAAAATCCATAGGCAACGAGTTGGGCTTTATACCTAAAAATCTCATTTTTCTCATTTCGTTCCTGACAAATACTCATTTATATCCAACGAGCTTTACATTATCTGAGATTCGGGTTACAAGGCCAAAAACATCTTGTTTAGCTAGGGAAGCTAATTTAGCCTTAATTGTTTCTCCCACTTATACCAATCTTGCATTTGTGGCATTCAATAATAGATTGTGACTCACAATTATCATCCATAATTTTATGAGCAATCAAAATGCAAAACCATCATCAATTATGATTTCATTTCGATTCAAAATCTCATTACAATATGTAATGAAATTCTCGATATTCCCAAGTTTAGTGATCTTTTCATGGGTTTGTGCCTCAGGCAATAAGATCTTTGGGAGCAAGCGCAATATCAAGCTCTTCTAGAGCAGATTCCTTATTCTTAGGCTCTTCTCGGCGTAATCATGATTCTTTTCCCTTTATTTTTGAGGAACAGTATCTTTTGATCCTTTTGGTCTACCACGCTTCAAGTGTGGGGATTTTGATCTATTTAACTTGTTCTTCGGGGATAGCTATCCTGTTGGAGCATTTGCAACTAGAATATGAGACTTTGTTTTAGCGAGATCAATAAATGCATTAGGAAGTCTATTGGCCATAACCTGTAAATGAATTATACGTTGTACCTCGTTTCACACTGGAGTTTTTGAGTCTAATTGAGATAAAATTTTCTCATTCCAAGAGATAACCTTAATTGATTTTTGCTTTGCAGCCATTGAAGTTGTGGTGTCCCAATTGATGGAAACACTATCTCATCAAAATGAGAATCTATGAATCTAGTAGTAAAAAGATCACGGAGTTGGTTCCAAGAACCTAATGATGGGGTGAATTAAACCTACATAAATGCCCAAACGGGTTGGGACCCATTTTCGTTCTTTTAGTGGTGCTACAGCACTTGTACTACACAACCAAAGGTGTGTAAATGTGAAATATTAGGTTCATAACCTAGAACCATTTGAAGAGGAGATTGTAAGAGACTAGCAGTGGAGCACAATCTAATTAGGCCACCGCATGCAAAACCGCATGACCCTATGCTTTATCGTTGAGATTTGTTCTCAATAATAGAGTTTGGGCAATGATTTGGATATGTTTAATCAAAGATTTTGCCAATCTATTTTGTGTATGAACATGTGCGATGAATGCTCAACCTCGATTAAGTGAAGCACAACACACATCAAAACTCTTTGATGTAAATTCACCAAAGATTAACCATCCTTATACTTTTAATTGGAAAATCAAGGAATTGAACCTAAAACTTTATAATCTACGTAAGTAAGCGTGCAAAGGTGACATTGTGGGTAGATAATAGACAAATATGGGATCATCTACAGGATGCGTCCACTAGTATCATAAAATATTGAAATGGTCCACTTGGTGGTTGTATTGGCCTATAAATATCACCTGAATTCTTTGTAGGAATAAAGGGGATTCAAAATTAACCTTTGTTGTAAAAAGTTTAATAATGAGTTTTTCAGAACAAGCTTCACAATTATAATTTTGGACAAAGAAGACATTTGTATCTTTTAAAGGGTGTCCTTTATATTCGGATTATTCTACGCTTCATTGAAGTGCCGGGATGACCACGGCGATCATGCCATAGTCCAAACTAATTAGGGTTTACCAATTTCCAAGACATGTTAACGTGGTTTCAACGCCTTAATCATGACACAACACAAACCTATAGAAGAAGCTTCTAGCTTCTCATGAATGGTCTTCAAGCCCATCTTCTAAGAGATAATGTCAATATATTCTCTATTTTGCTTATAAATAGTCTCAATATGGTACCCATTATGGCGTACATCTTTGAAATTGAGCAAATTCCTTTTGATCTATAGCCTAGAAACACATCCTCAATATGGTGGATGGTGCCATTTGGTAAAACAATTGTGGCATTCCCAAAACCATCAATAATTGGAAAAGGACCTGATATTGTATGGACATGTGTCTTACATAATGTCATGCTCGAGAAAAAGTGTTTACTATGAAAAATTGTATGTGTTGTTGCACTATCAAGCAAACAAACATCTTTCTTTTTCTCATAATTTTTCATTTGCACTTACGTTGACATCTTCAGTGTCAAGTATCACAAAATTAAAAGGATTTTCAAAATATCCACTATCACTTGGAAGCGAAGGATAAATTGATTTCAAGGTCAAGAAAAAGAAAAATGTAAAATTGATAGAAGGAGATGGAGTACGATTAAAGAAAACAAAGAGAACACTTACCTTGACATTCTCAATTATGCTTCACCATTATGATAGTTAGGTTTATTCCAAGATGAAAGTGCTTAAGAAAAACAACTATTATTCAACAAGGCTTGGCAAAAATAACTCGATCCATTTGTTTTTGGGCACATTGAAACTGCCCTTTGAACGTGGACTAGAAAACTAGGGAGCGGAGTCATAATCCAGTTTAGTTTTAAGAGTTATTTTCTCTTAGCTCTCTTGACATTTGGTGAAACCTTTCATGGGGAGTTTTTATTTATAATTGACCTATGTGAAAGGTTTTACAACTGAGGGAGAAATATGAAATGAAAACCATTGTTTTAGTAGAACGGATTCATTTGGCTTGATTAGAGCTAATTTGAGTAGTTACTACTTGCTTGGTCTAATAAAGCTAATTGGTGATGACAATGACCATTATGGAATTTGTGAAAGAAAATCTACTCTTGCTAGAAACTAATTTCTCTCTTCCTATCTAATTTCAAATGGCCTAGAGTGCATTTTCCTTCCCAAACCGAGCCACATCTAGTTAACCACGGCTACCATAGAATGCAACATGACAGAATATTCTTTTCATTTTCCCATGAGTCAACCGATCTTGAAACCATGCTTTAAAATGTAACTACCTCCCTATATCAAAGTTGAACCCTAGTGTGAGCATCTCCATGTTCTCTGGCCGTTTGCAATCGAGCAACACATGATTCAAATTTTCCTTCTTCTTGCCACACCACACACACACATTTGGAACCAACACTCATCTCCTAAGCAATTTATCGGTTGTAGAACTAGAGTGCCTGTTTTCGGATGAAAACACTATTTTGATGGCATTTTAATTTCAGATCCTTTTCCAAAAATCCTCGTCTCATTCCACCTAAATTCCAAAGTTTAATGAAAAAGATGGCTTGGCGATAACTCAATGTTAGTAGTCAAATGGTATCTGATTTCATCGAATATTGACCATTTCCTCTAGACTCCGATCTTTGTAATCTTCTTGTTCTTACTTTAGAAATGTGTAGTGCCAAGATTTTGGTACAAATTATTGAGGAAAAATACTCTCAGTGGTTGTCTCCAATTCGACTTGCATCTAGTAGATCACCACTTTTAATTGCAAACCATTCGGTTATAGCCATTACAAGAAAATCCCTTTGGTGACGGAAACCACCGTGACAAGCAAATATTCGTCACCAAATGACACATTTAGTGACAAGAACTTGAGTTGTCACAAAATTTCTCATCTCATAATTTTTAGTGACAAGTGACTAATAGTCGTCACCATTTCATCACTAAAGAGTTTGGCGAAGTTTCATGCCAATATGGCACAATTAGTGATGAAACATTAGTGATGAAAAACCACCATCGTCACTAAAATATTAAAGTTTAGTCATTGGTGGCGAAGTTATGATCATCACCAATTTGGATGGCTTTGATTGTGAGTGCAGTGCGTCACCAATATGGATACCTTTTATTATTGCCAATTCTAATAATTATACTATATGGCCTAATAGTTATAATCTTCTAATTCATATCTCTATATAAAGTTTTAATGTATAACATTATTAAATACCGATGTATAAACGATTTTTTTGGTGTGTAATGAAATTAAATATTATAGGATGTAATAACAATATATGCATGTATTTGGACATATAAGTAGGGATAGAATGAATAAAATATTTTGGCCAAAATTGATTGGCTAAAACTTATATAATTATTTAACTTGTTGGGTTAAGGATCATGATTGGGTTATGTTATTTATTCATTGGGCCAAATTGAAGATTTTAAATTTATGACTCTAATTTTTACTAATTGCACTAAGACACCTAATGTATATGAATTTGCTTACATTATTTTTAAAGATACACCATCAATTAATTATGATTGGATTTCATTGGTTAAGAATAATGATATGACTAAGCATATTATTCCTTATACCAAACTTAGCCTACTTATATTATAGCTTTTAATTTCTATTGATTGTACTAATTATAAGAGTTTGACATAAGGACTCAATATTGATTAGTAGTAATTGGTTTCTTTGGTGAAGAATAGCAATTGAACTAAGGAGTGCGCTTTGGCTCATGTGGGGAATGGAAAGGTAATGGAAATGATAGTAGTGGTGAATGATAGTGGTCTTTCATTATAATTTTCTTTGGTTGGTTTGTCTTTGGGAATGGAAATGATTACTAATAATAGTGGTTGGTTTGTTTGGGAATAGAAATGATTATAAATTAATTGTAATAATTAGTATTAATTAATTAGTTATTATTAGTTAATTATTTATTATAATATTAAATTAATTAATTATTAATAAAAATATTATTGATTAAATTAATCTTAAGTAATTAATTAATAATAAATTAATTAATATTATAAATTAATTAATTATAATAATTAATATTAGTAAATGAGATTAATTAATTATTAATTATAATATTAAATTATATTATTAATTAAATGAATAATTAATTAAATTAATCTTAATTAGGTAATTTATTATTACTTAATAATAATATGTTGATAATAAATTTATTTATATTAATTATAATAATTATAATTAATTAATTAGTATTAGTTAATTTTTTATTATAATATTAAATTAATTAATTATTAATAAAAATATTATTAATTAAATTAATCTTAAGTAATTAATTAATATTAATTGAATTAATTAATTAGTATTAGTTAATTAATTAGTTAGTAATAATTAGTAATTAATTAATATTATCAATTAATTATACATTAATTATAGTAATTACTATTAATAAAATGAGATTAAAAGTATTATTAATTAATTAATTAATTTATTATATTATATTAAGTAAATGATTAATTATAAGTAAATAAATGATTAATTAAATTAATTTTTATTAATTAATTTATTATTAATTAATAAAAATAAATTAATAATAAATAAATTAATAATATTAATTTATTCATTTAATTAAAAATTTATTAGCATTCCTACTTTCATACTCATAATATTGGGGGTATGAGGATACATACGTGGGGTAATCAAAATGGGCCGTATGAAATTTTTATTCCACACCTAAGAAAAATGATATGAAAGCATTTCCCTTAATCAAACCCTCACAGCCCATAAGTATATTTTTATTGGTGACCCTAAGCTTGATTGGCTTATTCATGTTCATGTTTCTTAATTTAAAATAATTATCTTAGGACACCTTGAGATTTATGAATTTGCACATAAATTTAATGAATTTGCTCACATAAATTTCATCACTTGAAGCACATAATTTCATTACCATTAAAATACACTATTGGATAATGGTAATCAAAATATTTAACATTCATTACTAAGTATATTTGTAAATAAGAAAATGAGGAATAACAAATATATAGTTAGAAACTAGTTACAATCACTAATGTAATATTATAACATAAGTAGTGACTAATACATATACTGTCCAATTAGATGTACAATGTCTAATAAAGTAATATGGACATGTATACTCCCCTATTCTAAAAAAGATATTATGTTTCAACAAGTGGAGGTACAACTCATTTTATGCTACTAATTTTCACATTAAGGGTATTATTTATTAATACAACTGTTTTATAATATTATCTCATTAAGGGTATTTTAAATTTTTGTAGAAAATCAGTTTTGACTTTTAAAATTAAATTAGTTTTTGGACCGAGAGAAATATATATGTATATATAGTTAGAAGTAAGACTCATAGTATAAGTGGGATGTTGATATGTGTAATTATTACATAACATACGTAGTTTTATGAGCACACACAATAACACACATGTTAATTATTCATATATTTATTTATCTTTTATATAGGCAACATGTAATCTTAAACACATGTAATGATTTGAAATGATTTTTCTTTAGACATTTAATTCCAAATCGGCATGTGAAAATGTAAAATGAAAAGAAAAATGTTGAAATTATTTTTGCCCCCACTAGAAATTCCTTTAGAAATTCCTTTAGCAAAGGAAAGAGTTTGTGTTGCAAATTTTGACCATCCGCCATCACACAACAATCAAAATTTCGCTTGTCTCACATCGACCCACCATATGCGCTTCTCACTCAAAACCAATTTTAAAGCTAGGCAAAGCACATTGGCCTTGTGACGCCGCATTGCTTCTCTGCTTTTGCCCTAAGTCCCAATTCTAGATCGACTTAGTGGTCATTGCTGCGCGTTGTCAACCCGAGAACATTGTCGCCACCGCCGCTGTTGTCGTTTTATTTGTGTGCGCCGTTCGATGCTTTACGACGATCGTCTTTGCACTTGTTATTCTTTGCTTCTTGTCATTTCTTGCTATTCTTTATCAGATCATCGATTGCATTGTAGATCTCCAACGCAGATCAGCGTTAAGCTTGCGTGACGGTCGCTCTTTTAACATCCAAATGCCGTCAATCATGCTTCTGGCGTAATCCGCAAATGCGCAAATCGGTGAGTCATTTTCCAACTCTTTTTTTTCCTTTTTGAAATTTTGTACATGCCAACTGCAAAAATAGAAATGATGTACCAAAATTTTCATTTTCAAACAAAGTCTATGCAACCGCAAGTCTTTGATGTTTTAATTTTTCATTTGCACATGTAGTTGAACCCATGGGACAAAGTGCTCTTTGAAAAAATAAAAACCTAGTAATTCTCGGTGTGAACTATTTATTGGTTGCATGGTTGATTGCTTACGAATTAATTGAGAATAATTTATTACGAACATTTGTTCATAATGTATTTTGCTATGGTGGAATGTGATGAAATCTATGTTTACTAATTATCTATGGTTTCTTTTGTTTCCTTTTCTTGTTGGCCTTTAATTGTGCTTTGATGATATGGAAATGGATTTTCGATCTAGAATATTCGTAGTATGCAAGATATTGCAGGATGACAATGGATTACGAATGTATTTGGATTAGTTTGCTTTTTTTTTTTTTTGTAGCTTTTAGGAGCTAATTTTGCATATTGTGTATTTCAAAATGTGTATTCAAACTATATATGATGTAGTGTAATTCAATTAAAGAGGCTGCTCTTGCAATCTACGAGTGATATGCCAACAATATTTAAGTTATTATAGTGAAGCGGAATGGTTGTTGAGTTGATAGCAATCATGAAGTATTTAAGTTCCAAAAACAATGAAGAATGTACTTGTGAATTTGGGTTGAGATTTGGATTGAAAGAGATGAAGATGCGATTTTTCATTGTTTTAATTTAATTTCATACGGATCAATTTTTTCTCACTTTTTAGAAGAGGATTCATCGTTTTCATAAAAAAAGAAGAAGATTCATCATAAATTTTTGGTTACATGATATGGAAATATTTTTCTACTAAATAGCTTGATAATCACTTAGTTAAGTTGAACACGACTATGTGACAAATGATTAAATATAGATGTTTTAAAGGGTTCATGATTTTTGGGGATCTTAATTGCATGATTGCGATGAGACCCTTATTTTTATGGATGAATATAATTTTTATCTATTATATGAGGGGAAAAAATCATGTTATTAATTATATTGTTTTTGTTTTGGTGGATTGTGATATATTGATAGCAATTATGACGTATTTACATTATGAAAATAATTTGTCAACAAACTTGTGAATTTGGGTTGAGATTTGGATTGAAATAGACGAAGATGCATTTTTTTCCATTGTTCTAATTTAATTTCTCTGGATCCTTTTTCTTATTTTTAAGAAGAGAATTCATCATTGTCATAAAAAGGAAAGCAGAATTTGGTGGTAAGCAAAGGCGTTTGGATGAAAAACTTGTCATAGAAGTAAATGAGATGGCGGGGCGGTTTGTGTGGAGCGGATAGTCGGCAATTGATCACTAAGGCGGAGTGCATTCTACGGCGGTTTGTAAAATACGATAGCACAACTTGGAAAAACCAACACAGGAGTTGAAGGATGAGATAATTGCCAAGTGCGGTATTTATGTGCTTAGTATTTGTTAGTTAAATTCATAGTAATGTCATTTTTGAATGGTAATGTTATTTTTGTTGCATATTTGAGCAGTATGGAGTACTTAGATGCATATTTGAATGGTAATGTCATTTTGTTAACGTTTAGAAGAATTGAGTTATGATGGGAGTGACATAGTGAGACATATAGTATAGAAACACTCGAGTAGCAAAAACGTATTTGTAATAGTATAAGATGCCTCATCCATCAGTGAGCCATATAGTATAGAAACACTCGAGTAAGAAAAACACATTTGTAATAGTATAAGACGCCTCACCCATTGAGTGAGACATATAGTATAAGAACACTGAGTAGGAAAAACACATTTGTAATAATATAAGATGCTTCACCCATCAGTGAGGTATAGGAAAAACACCCTCTTGGTGAGAGCATATAGTATATGAACACTTTGAGTAGGAAAAACACATTTGTAATAATATAAAATATTGTAAAAAAAAAAAAGTTTCTAAGTTACAGCCACAATGTAATGCACGATCTGCTTTCGTACTTCATGAATCAATGCTCACTGTCACATAGTTATATCACGACAACATCTTCTCTGTGTTGACATTGAGTATCTTGTTGTTATTATGTTGCACTGGTTTCAAAATTAATTGGCCTGCAATATAAATCAATATATTTTTCATTGTTTAATTTTTATGAGCAGTACAATTTTACTTTTTCCACCAAGTTACCAAAAAAAAAAAAAATCAATATGGTTCTTTTTTATAGTTACGGAGAATCCTTTGTAAATACACAGTGTTATTTCCCTTTTTCAAAGAAAAAAATTAACTTGAATTATATAACACATTAAATTTATAAACTAAATAATCATGTGGAAAGAAAATATATATAATATAAAATATCCAACTTTAAAGAATATGTACGTTTCTATAGTGGTAAGTTCAATATTTAAGTTATCACAATGTTACATTAATTTAATTGCATTTGCCAGTTGTAGCGCATGTTAAGTCTATTCTGAACCATCTATGTCGTATTTTTTCTGCAAATTTCAGTTGAAAACTACAAAATCTTTTTGCATCGCCCTTCGTAGTAAGTAAGCATCCCTTTCTTTTATGTTTCTAGTCAGTGTTGGTCTCGTTCGGGTGCTCACAAGGAAAGGGACAAAGAAAGAGCAAAGAAGTTCAATTGCTTGCCAATTTGAAACTTTCTTGCCGTTTTCATTGCGAAGAGCTTTTACTAATATCAATGATAGTCGTAATTATTTTTTAAATATGAGTTTTATTTTATTGATATGAAAAAATTGTTACTTGGAAGAAGAAATCTCCAAATAGCATATAAGTAAAACCGCGGTCATTGAATAATTGAACAAACTTAAAAAATGAATTTATTTCTTTAATTCGATGGAGGTATTACCAAAACGATTAAGTTGTAATTAGGACATATATACTTGTACATGAAATTTTATTTCACATTATGCAAGACAATTTCTGTTAAAATAAATATAATTAATAGTAAATTGTTAAATTGTAGTAATCATTTTGAATTTTTAGGAGAGCATCAAGATATTATTTTTTTAAAAAATTATTGGTCAAGTCATGCTCCAATATTGTGGGACATTATAGTGCTATCATAACCAAATCGGAAAATGAATCAGTAAAATAAAGAGGTCAAAAGTTAACCGGTCAACTAGTAGTAAAAATTAGATGGTATTATTATGATGCAATAAATATAAATTAATTGTAAAAATATTAATACTAATATACAAATATACTATATATAAATTATTTAGTTCTAATAGTATAGTTAAGTATAAATTTAGTAAAAATTATATGAAATTTTAAGTGTATAATTGAATAATTTTATGAAAAAATAATATAGAATTTTTTTAAAGTAAAGAATATGTTAGAAATCGTAAGAATTCTTTTGTATAAATATTTAAGATATTCAATTTTAACAAATTGAAAACTTTGTAAAAAGTGACTTTTATAAAAATTCATGGTCAAAATTATAATTTTTAAAAATTAAAATTATTTTTGTAAAAAATAAAAGTGTCGACCCATCAAATCCAATTTAACTATGGTTTTAACCCTTTAATTGAGTTTGATTTTTTTTTTCAAGCGATAGCATTGTATTAATATAATAATTACATAGTATTGTCCACTGACAATGGGAGACTTAGATCTTATACATGAGTCTAAGTTGAAGAGCATGGACTATTCCATGCACCATAAAACTCCCAGCTATATGAGCTAAGGAAATACAACAAAAACAAAACCAAAAAATGTAGTTTGTATGTCTCCCTTTACACATTTTGAAATTGCAAATTGTTAAAAAGTTATTGAATTCTTGTTTGTAACTTGGCCTAGACATTCCTTGATGTTGTGCAGTTCCACCTATCAAGTTAATTAGTACCAAATACTCCCAAAAGAAGAAAAACCGGAATAATTAGAGACATAATTCCTAATAACTAGGAACAAAATACAACATTTAAAAAAAAATTGCATCTTTTCGCACAGTAAAATTTGAGAGGAAAACGGGCAGCTGCCCTTCTTGACAATTTCAATTGAGTTTGATTGAATTTTTTAAATTCAGTTTTCTAATGAAATTGGACCCGTTTTAATTCTGGTTTTAATCCATTAAATTGGAGAATGACATAATTTTTTAAATTTAATTTTTTTTAATGAAATTGGACAGAACTCATGACCGATTCTCGATCGAACCCATTAATTGGATCCGGTTAACAATGTCTCGTGGAAGGGACGTGATGTGGGTCACGCGGTTAATAAACTTAATATTTATTCCAAATATTAATGTCCCTGAGAGGCTGAGAGTAGGGTTGCCCATGACCTTTGTCCTCTTGCCACGGCAGGAGAAAGAAACAGTCAAGCCCTGGACTTCATGAAAATTATCAAAACCCTAAATTCAAATAACGAGTCTTTCTTTGAGCGTCCATTTGGTTTTTAGTTAAAATTAGAATTAGGTTAAAATTAAATGCATTTTATATAAATTTTAGTTTAAATTTTATAGAAAATTTTAACAAATTTGATGATATTATAAAATAGATATTATGAATGAGTTGCAATAAGGAAAAATAATTATAAAAATTAACCAAATATAATAAAAAAATTCTAAAATAATTCCAATTATATTGAGGAACCAAATATGCTATGAATGAATTTTATTAAATAATTTTTCTAAGAAGAATAGTTAGCAGCGTATAAATTTTTATTTGAGGAAACTCAGAAAGCACAAATATTTTATCCTACCTACGAGCCATTTATTGTTTAATAGGTCTATTATACACGCTTTACGTGAAGGATATTTGAACCTAAACTAATATGGTGCAATAGGCATAATTTGAAATTGGCGGGATAAATATGAATTCAACTTTAAGAGATATTTTCATGTTTTGAGATAAAACAACTTTGCCCTTTTTTTATCAATTATACAAGTTTCATTTTACTTGTGAGGAATATTTTTCTTTGTTTATCGATGGAAAACTTTTGGCATGATTCAACAATATGCCTCAATTCTTTCTTTCTTAATCAAATTGGTTGAATTTTTTTTTACCAGCTTAGATCCTCTATCTCAAATTGTCTGTTTCACTTGTGTGACACAATTAAAATGACAGAGTTTTAAATCTAATTTTAATTAAATAATCAATCTACTTCAGGTCAATTTTTATAAGACGATTGTTTTTTTTTTTCTCTTTTTTGTCTTCCTATCTCTTTTTGTCTTTTTTCTGCCACCATATATATATATATATATATATAGATGCATAGACACACAAAACCATGGCCTTTTCCAAAAGATTAGAAAGAGATGGATTGGTGGGGAAAAAAAAATGGTGGCAGAAAAGAGAGAGAAAGACAAAAAGAAAGCAAAACCATTGTCTTATAAGAGTTGGCCTAAAGTTGATTAATTATTTAATTAAAATTAGATTTAAAACTAAATCATTTTAGTTGTGGCACTCAAGTGGGATAAAGAGTTGAGAACACAGGATTTGATCTAAATTTCTATAAAGAAATAACTTTCCATTAGATTTTGGTTGCAGGGCTCACCCCATATGGCCATTAATTAGTAGTAGAATAAACAACGCTAATTATCTCTCAACTTGGTTTAAATTTTATTTGGTTCACAGTTGTCAATTTAATTCTCAAATTTAGTTTTAGTTCATCTTATTATTCAAATTTTCAAAACCAATGTTTTTAAGAATTAATGTCTGAAATGCAGCAAGTACAAGCACAAGCACAAGCACGCACAAATTAGTTTAAAAGTGAATTGTCTCTCAATGTGGTTAAGAACTACTTTTTTTAACCCCACAGCTGTGCCCTGTGATAATTAAAATTGAGTAATATTAATTTTTTTCCTTTTGATATATGTAATTGGTATTTTTTTTCACTAACTTTACTTTATTTTTTGAATTATAAAATTCTTCCTTTATTTTGTGCAAACATTGGTATTTTGTTCTCCCTTTAATATTTGTTTTTTGTTACTAATTAAAGTATAGTGTTTTTATTTTAAATTATTTTTTTCCAATTAAAATTTATTTAGTATGTGTATCTTTAAATAGTAGTTATAAAATTTATTCGGTTAATTTTCTATTAACACTCACATATGGAAATTGAAGTGCGTGTGTGTATATAATAACTTTGAATATTATTATGTTACTTTAAATATTATATTTTATAGTGATTTAATGTTATGTTAGTACTTAAAATATTTGTAAATAAAAAATTTAGATTGATAAGAATATTTTTAGGAGAAATACACAATTATACGTGTGTCATAAAATTTATATAATGATATAAATTCAAAAAATTAAATTATATAGTTCTAAAAATATTTTAAAAAATAATTGTTTAAATTGAACTATTGGTTGCATTTTTAGTTAAAAGTTAAATTGTAAATAATAATATCTTTCTAAATAAAGTAAAAAAATCCAAAAAATAAAATTATACCCATAACAAAAAGATATTTACAAAGTTTCAAAATTTTCATTTAGTTTAACTAAAAATAAAATTACATGTTTTCAGTTGCAATTTGGGGGAAAAAAAAAACTCTACCCGAGGTGCAGGGCATGGTTTATTATTTTTAGATTTTTAATAAATATTAATTTTATGTTTTTTTCGGAAAAATTTATGTTTTTAAAATTAAAAATATATAATGAATATTTATAATATATATTCTTTACTTTATTTTTTGAACTATGTAAATTCTTTTGTTAAAACTAATTTAGTAAAATAAATTTCATAATAATGTTGTTGATTGAAATATTAATTTTTTAAAAAAATTCTTTTAAGAGAGGAAAACCAATACTTTTTTTTTTTTTGAGTGAAGTGTCTTGCCAAACCAATAAGAGCAACTCTTATTTTTAACTTATAGTAATAAGTAAAATTTTTTAATATAAAAAAATAAAGTTTTCTGGAATGTGTATAGGTGAAACATGTAAGTGTGGGAAAGTTACGAAATTTATTTATTAATATAAATTGAAAAATCAAATCCCCATGCATGACAAATATTTTGATTAATTTTAGATTAATTGTTGATTGCATTTGAAAGTCAAATTTAAATAACTGATAATAATTTTTTAACTTAAAATAAAAAATACACTAAAAGCTTTTCAAACAAACTAAAATTCAAACAGTCTGATAAGGATTTGTAATCATGAATTATGTATTTGTTTCTATGAATAAATATACCAATCATGTACAAACATAATTTTTATAATTTTCTTGAATAAATATCCATTAGAATACCAAGTGACATTGAAATTATTTTATATAATATTTAGAAGTACTACTATGGTTTTGAGTCAAAATCTTTAAACAGTTAAATGGCAAGCAAGCTGTATTACTTTTAATATTTATATTTCACATTACCTTTTAATTTATGATAACACATAATTTTATATATATATATATGTGTGTGTGTGTGTGTATCAGTAATTAACAAAATTTATAGGATACTATAAAGTAAAAATAAACCCCCATGCATGACCCAAACACAAAACTTTGATTAGTTTTACATTTTAAATATTGGTTGCATTTGAGAGTAAGATATAAATAACTAATAATGATTCTTATGTTAAAATAAAAAATAAATTTAAAAGCTTTTAAAGAAATAAAAACTCATAAAAATATCGAAAAATAGTCTTAGAAATTACAAAACTAATTTGAACCAAAGAGCAACCTTTAATACATGGGAAAGACAAAATGTCACGTGTGATGTCACTAGACCTTTTATATAATAAAGATATTGTTGGACCTCTTGAAAAAATGCGTAGAATGTGACATTAGTTGTTAGTAAAATGAGAGTAATAATATTTATAATGACTTTTCATAGGGACTGATATGATAAGTATGAAAAAATAAAATTATCCCTTATTATTTTGTAATTTTTTAAGGAAGGTGATGAGTGAATTTTGTCTTTTAATACTCGCCACATCAATTACTATGAAAAGTCACTATAATTAGTCACTAAAAGTATAATTACTCGTAAAATAATTTATATAAGTATAAAAGTAGAAAAAGATTTAGGCATGGCAATGAGGCGAATTTAGAGTAGGGGAAAGCAATTCTATTTGCAAATGGAAAAAGTTGTATTGGAAGGTGTGAAAATTTTAGTGGATATTTGTTGATAGAAAAAGTATTTTGGAGGGAAATTTTTTTAAAAATTATATAAGAGAAATTTGAGTGAGAAAATTTAAATTTTAAAATTTAAAATAAAAATATATTTAAATAGTTTATTTTTATTTAAAAATTTTCTTATTTGTAAATAGAAATAGTTTGTACGCAGATATTTTGGTCCGGTTCACAGCACGATTGCTGTGTCCCACGTATATTTGGGATTATTAGAGTCATCGTGTCCGACACTCCGAGCAATGGGCATCGGGGGGCCAAGCTTGACTCAGAAGTCTTGGGGTTGACTTAGAGCAGACTTTCCCGCGGTGCCTACAAAGCTGAAGGGACCATATATATAACAAAATGATGCCCAGTTGCAAACGGAAAACTAACCTTCCAAAAAAAAAAAAAAAAACAAAAGAACACACACGCACGCGCGCACAGAGATATACACACTTAAGTACTCCATGGATTGGAATCCCATGTTACCACTAACCATGCTGGTGGTGGTTTTGTTGATGATGTCTTCCGATTCTTCAGCTGCATTTCCTATAGCGAAGCCTGACTGTGATGACCACTGTGGAAGTGTAAGCATTCCATTTCCATTTGGTACGAGGGAGGGCTGTTACCTTGATAAAAGATTCTACATCAATTGCAGCTCTTCCAATAATGTTGTCCCTCCCCAACCACTCCTCAGGAAGAGTAAAATCAATGTTACCGATATATCTCTGGAGGGCCAGTTGACACTTTTGCAATTCGTGGGATATGATTGTTATTATCCGCATAGAAGCTCCAACAGCCCATGGATAGAGTTAGGCCGGCCGATGACTTTCAATAGCACTGCTAATAAGTTCACTGTAATTGGCTGTGACACTTACTCATATGCTACAGGTATGTTTAGTAATGTTCTGATCAATTTATGTACGCTGAGTCGCTTAATTGAAGCTCTTGTTTAATTCTGATCTGTTTGTATCCGACAAGGTACAACTTATTCACCACAAAACACAAGCAATTTCCGGCAATTCTCTACTGGTTGTATGTCTAGGTGTTATTACAAGGAAGATATTGTGGATGGTTCATGTTCTGGTGTTGGCTGTTGCCAGACATCTATACCTAGTGGAACTTGGCATATTAATGTTACTTTGGACAGCTATTACAGTCATAGTGAAGTCCGGGATTTCAATCCTTGCAGCTATGCTTTCGTGGTTGAAAACAATGCTTTTGAGTTTTTTGCTGATAATCTTACCAACTTAGATCAAGTTTTAAGTCTTCCTTTGGTCGTGGACTGGGTCATTGACTACGAGACATGTGAAGCAGCTCAGAAAAATTCAAGCACTTATGCCTGTGGGGAAAATAGCCAGTGTTATGTGGAGGATGGGACTCTAGGTTATCGGTGCATGTGCAAAGAGGGATATGAGGGCAATCCATATCTACCTAATGGTTGCCAAGGTAATTACCCACCTCCCAATTATCATTTTAAAAAAAATCCAAAATTAAATAGTAAAATTTATTAAGAATTATAAAGTACAATAGAGAATTACTAATATATATATATAGATTAGGTAAAAGAAAACAAAGTGAAAAGTAATTTTTTTTTAATGAAGAGAATAATAATTTGCACCGTTCTTATTTGTTTATGGCTTTCGTTCAAAGTGTCTACATATTTTAATCCTGAAATACTTGAGAAGATTTCAACTGCAAATTTTCTGCCAAATTGTGTGGTTCATACTTAATGGGATCTACAAAATGTGAAAAAAAAAAAGGGAATAAAGTCCAAAATATAGCTCGGTCATGACTCATGACTACATATGATCTATTGACCTCTCGTACACTATGTTTGTTTTAGTATTTCTTGTAATAAGCATTTTTTAAAAAAAAGAAGCAAAAGTCACCCGTGGCGGTGAAGAATTTGACATAAATTTCTACTGATTTCATTAAATTAAAACCAATGGGGTGTGATATATATGATTGTATCTTCTTAACATGGAGTAATTAAACCTGTCTAGAGTAATAAAACATTTGATGAATATAGGAATATTCATCGGGCCAAAATTAGCTGAACATTGTGCAGGACTAGCATAATTTGCAAGTGAGTTTGCTACCAAATTCGTTTAGATATATATTTGGGAAAATTAAAAATTAACTTTCAACTTTACTCGATGAAGAATGACGTAAATCTTCAAAGAATGTGTCCACGTTTTTGTTCTGATCATTTTAAATTTTGCAGATATAAATGAATGTGGAGATCCAGTTCTCAACAAGTGTGCAAACCATAGTATTTGTGTTAACATGTTGGAAGTTATGCATGCAATTGTATTGAAGGGTACCATGGTGCTGGTAAAGAAGTATGCGTTGCTGATGAAAAATATTGGCCTATTTTTGCAGGTTTGGTCATTTCCTGTTGATGCCTTTTGAAGCAATTGAGAAATTCATTTCGAATGTTTTCCTCGATTTTTCAGTGACATGCATGATGAATCAAAATCCATGTTTAAAATTTTAAAACAAGCTTACTGGATATATATGTCTAAATTTTTTTTACTTATCTAGTTAGTTTTTAGTTTGGCTTCATAAGTCAAAACTGTCTAAGAAAATTTACTTCTCAAAACTTGTTTATGTCCTAAATTCTAGCTTTTCCTGATTTATTATCTTAGAGTTAATTGTTTGATCCTTAACTGTTCTGGGATTTCAAGTATCGGGCTCGCTAGACTATGAAATTCTAATTATACAACATAGTATCTGCTTATTCTTCACAGCACTATGAAAGAATAATGCGAATTTTTTTTTTTTTTGTCGCAATGTATGGCAATACAAGTAAATTTTATACGACCAGACATATGAAGCAGCATTAACCAAAAAAAAAAAAAAAAAAAAAAAATCCCTTTACATTTGGGTTCTTTTGACAATTTTGGCTTCAGGTGTTGGCGTAAGCACAGGTACCGTCGTTCTCCTAGCGTTCTCCTTTTGTTTGTACTTCGAATTGATGAGAAGAAAGGCACACAGGTTGAGAGAGGAGTTTTTTAGAAAGAATGGTGGACTGATTTTGCAACAAAAACTCACTGGACAAGGGGGAGGCACTTATACCACCAGAATTTTCACAATTGAAGAATTACGAAAGGCGACAAATGATTTTGATAACAGCCAAATCATTGGTCGAGGAGGATTTGGGACAGTTTTCAAAGGTGAATTGATAGACAAAAAGATGGTGGCAATTAAGAAGTCTAGAGGAGTTGATCAGCATCAGGTTGAGCAATTCATTAATGAGGTAATTATTCTCTCCGGAGTCAATAGTAAAAATGTGGTAAAACTTTTAGGTTGCTGCTTAGAGACAGAAGTTCCATATCTTGTCTATGAGTATATCAACAACGGAACCCTCTTTGAGCATTTGCACAACAAAATCAGAGCATCAAAGCTTTCTTGGAACCTTCGATTACGAATAGCATCAGAAATTGCTGGAGTGTCTCATATTTGCACTCTATGGCTTCGCCTCCGATTATTCACAGGGACATAAAGTCTGCCAACATACTTCTTGATCAGAATTACACCGCAAAAGTATCTGATTTTGGGATATCAAGATTGGTTCCAGCAGATAAAAATCAAGTGTCTACATTGGTGCAAGGCACACATGGCTATTTAGACCCTGAATACATGCATACTGGTCTATTGACTGAGAAGAGTGATGTTTACAGCTTTGGCATTGTCTTGGTAGAGCTTCTAACTGGGAAAAAGGCATTGGCATCTGATAGACCAGAGACAGAGAGATTTCTATCAAATCATTTCCTTTCTTCTCTGAAAGAAAACCAATTGGCTCAAGTTCTTGATAGTAACATATCCTGCAATGAAAATATTGAACAGCTGAAGCAAGTCTCTATGATTGCAAAAAAATGCATTAGTGTGAAAGGTGAGGATAGACCATACATGAAAGATGTAGAAAGAGAACTTGAGGTATTGGTAACAAAGCCAAGCAAATTTCAATTCGTGTTTATGACGTTGATTCCTCCAAAAGCGAAGCCTTGCTTGGTATGTCATCAAATGGATATGGCAGCTGTGATGATTCTACTTGTAGCGACCTATATCCTGTGTCATATACCACCACAGAGCTACCATTGTTAACAATAGCTGGCGCAAGATAAAGGGTACAAAAATCATTGAATGCTTGTCAAGTTTGTTTATGTATTGAAGCTTCCAAAGACTTTGGACTGGCTTAGGGATGTTTATTAAGCACTTCTTAATTTACTATGTAAATTCCAAGGTTTACATACAGTATCGATAACCAGTGATGTTTGAATTTTTTGTGAGAATAAAATGATCTTTTCCTAAAACCTCATCCCACCCACTTTAGTTAATTTAATTTAATACGACACCTCCACAATTAATATTCCATTGGTTACATAGATTTGAAGCATTTGTGATTGCAAAGAATAAATAGTGAATGGAATTGGGGTTTAATTCCTATTTTTCTTCTCATGTGGTGCTTTAACGTTGTTTTGTGTCATAGTTTTCATGTTATTTCTTTTACTTGCATAATGGATTGGGTTAACTGCAGGCGTGAAGTGTTTATCTTGCGTTTGGAGTTGGATTCCACCTAAGTTTTAATACAATATATCAAAGGGAAAATTGCCTTATAAATAGGATTGGCAAGGAGCGGTCCCCCGTCCTATTTGTTGAATCCCCGCCAGGCCACCAGTGTTCCTTCTACTTGCCGCCGCCTTCCTCACTTCCCCTGCAGTGCAGGTACGAAATAAGACCTTTTTAAAATAAAAATAATATAAAAAATTAAAATTTTAAAATTTCGAATCATACAATAATAAAAAATTACACTAAAACCAAATTAAAAAATGTATTGGAATAAAATAAATGACATAATTAGTACTAAGAACTATAAGTACTAAGTAGTATCTAATAGTAGTAAGTAATATTAATTACATAGTGAATTATATAATAGTATATACATATAAGTACTAAATTGTGGACTATGAATAATGATAAAGGAAAAATCTGTCGCCTTATCCAAGGTCCGGAACCCTTGAAATTTATCACCAAAAGAAGTACTTTGGGATGGTTATCGAGTATTATAGATTTGGGATGGTTTGAGATAGATATTTTTTGACAGATAGGATTTTTGAAAAGAAGAAAGCAATAAAGTACAAGGGCTTTTTCCTCTTTACAGAGTCAACATGAAATATATATATTTGGTGTCCGAGATCATATAAGCGTGTCATAAGTAGAATTTGAAATCGAATACACTTGATTATCTACAAAACTCTTTTTGGATTGGACTTCTTGGGTTAGACTTAGTGGGCCAATGTCCTATATATATCAAATAACAATAATATGCAATAATAAAAAGGATAGAAGTGAATAAATAATAAATAATAATTAATAGAAATAAATAGTAAATTAATAGTAAGTAGTAACTACTATTTGACTATGATAACTAAAAATTTTATTAGTATAATTTTAATATAGATATAATTTAATGATAATTAAAATAATTTAAAAATAACGTATTATTTTAATTAATATTAAAATAATATATATAATCATATAAATTATAAATTTAAATATATATACCTATATCTATTAATGCTTAGAGTATAAATGGTGGAGTTTGAATGGAATGGATTTGATAAAAGGAAAGGTTTGGAATAAAATGGAATGATAATAATTATGTTGTTTGGTATTAGTTTGTAATGGAATGGAATAGATTTTATATTAAAATTAAAAGTTAATATTAATAATAATAAATTTATTAATAAATTTTATATTAAAATTATAATAAAAATATTAGTATTTTACATTATATGATATTTAATAAATTATATCTTATTCAAAAAACTTTGAATTGATGAGAAGAAAGGCACACAGGTTGAGAGAGGAGTTTTTAGAAAGAATGGTGGACTGATTTTGCAACAAAACTCACTGGACAAGGGAGGCACTTATACCACCAGAATTTTCACAATTGAAGAATTACGAAAGGCGACAAATGATTTTGATAACAGCCAAATCATTGGTCGAGGAGGATTTGGGACAGTTTTCAAAGGTGAATTGATAGACAAAAAGATGGTGGCAATTAAGAAGTCTAGAGGAGTTGATCAGCATCAGGTTGAGCAATTCATTAATGAGGTAATTATTCTCTCCGGAGTCAATAGTAAAAATGTGGTAAAACTTTTAGGTTGCTGCTTAGAGACAGAAGTTCCATATCTTGTCAATGAGTATATCAACAACGGAACCCTCTTTGAGCATTTGCACAACAAAATCAGAGCATCAAAGCTTTCTTGGAACCTTCGATTACGAATAGCATCAGAAATTGCTGGAGTGCTCTCATATTTGCACTCTATGGCTTCGCCTCCGATTATTCACAGGGACATAAAGTCTGCCAACATACTTCTTGATCAGAATTACACCGCAAAAGTATCTGATTTTGGGATATCAAGATTGGTTCCAGCAGATAAAAATCAAGTGTCTACATTGGTGCAAGGCACACATGGCTATTTAGACCCTGAATACATGCATACTGGTCTATTGACTGAGAAGAGTGATGTTTACAGCTTTGGCATTGTCTTGGTAGAGCTTCTAACTGGGAAAAAGGCATTGGCATCTGATAGACCAGAGACAGAGAGATTTCTATCAAATCATTTCCTTTCTTCTCTGAAAGAAAACCAATTGGCTCAAGTTCTTGATAGTAACATATCCTGCAATGAAAATATTGAACAGCTGAAGCAAGTCTCTATGATTGCAAAAATGCATTAGTGTGAAAGGTGAGGATAGACCGTACATGAAAGATGTAGAAAGAGAACTTGAGGTATTGGTAACAAAAGCCAAGCAAATTTCAATTCGAGTTCATGACGTTGATTCCTCCAAAAGCGAAGCCTTGCTTGGTATGTCATCAAATGGATATGGCAGCTGTGATGATTCTACTTGTAGCGACCTATATCCTGTGTCATATACCACCACAGAGCTACCATTGTTAACAATAGCTGGCGCAAGATAAAGGGTACAAAATCATTGAATGCTTGTCAAGTTTGTTTATGTATTGAAGCTTCCAAAGACTTTGGACTGGCTTAGGGATGTTTATTAAGCACTTCTTAATTTACTATGTAAATTCCAAGGTTTACATACAGTATCGATAACCAGTGATGTTTGAATTTTTTGTGAGAATAAAATGATCTTTTCCTACAACCTCATCTCACCCACTTTAGTTAATTTAATTTAATACGACACCTCCACAATTAATATTCCATTGGTTACATAGATTTGAAGCATTTGTGATTGCAAAGAATAAATAGTGAATGGAATTGGGGTTTAATTCCTATTTTTCTTCTCATGTGGTGCTTTAACGTTGTTTTGTGTCATAGTTTTCATGTTATTTCTTTTACTTGCATAATGGATTGGGTTAACTGCAGGCGTGAAGTGTTTATCTTGCGTTTGGAGTTGGATTCCACCTAAGTTTTAATACAATATATCAAAGGGAAAATTGCCTTATAAATAGGATTGGCAAGGAGCGGTCCCCCGTCCTATTTGTTGAATCCCCGCCAGGCCACCAGTGTTCCTTCTACTTGCCGCCGCCTTCCTCACTTCCCCTGCAGTGCAGGTACGAAATAAGACCTTTTTAAAATAAAAATAATATAAAAATTAAAATTTTAAAATTTCGAATCATACAATAATAAAAAATTACACTAAAACCAAATTAAAAAATGTATTGGAATAAAATAAATGACATAATTAGTACTAAGAACTATAAGTACTAAGTAGTATCTAATAGTAGTAAGTAATATTAATTACATAGTGAATTATATAATAGTATATAAATATAAGTACTAAATAGTGGACTATGAATAATGATAAAGGAAATATTTGTTGCCTTATCCAAGGTCCGGAACCCTCAAATTTATCACCAAAAGAAGTCTGCTTCGGGATGGTTATCAGTATCATAGATTTGGGATGGTTTTTGAGATAGATACTTTGATGCTTAAGTCGGTGATAGGATTTTTGAATAGAAGAAAGCAATAAAGTACAAGGGCTTTTCCTCTTTACCTAGGGTCAACATGAAATATATATATTTGGTGTCAGAGATCATATAAACGTGTCATAGTAGGAATTTGAAATCAAATACACTTTGATTATCTACAAAACTCTTTCTGGATTGGACCTCTTGGGTTAGACTTAGTGGGCCAATGTCCTATATATATCAAATAACAATAATATGCAATAATAAAAGGATAGAAGTGAATAAATAATAAATAATAATTAATAGAAATAAATAGTAAATTAATAGTAAGTAGTAACTACTATTGGACTATGATAACTAAAAATTTTATTGGTATAATTTTAATATAGATATAATTTAATGATAATTAAAATAATTTAAAAATAACGTATTATTTTAATTAATATTAAAATAATATATATAATCATATAAATTATAAATTTAAATATATATACCTATCTATTAAGGTGGCGCTTGGTATAAATGGTGGGTTTAGAAATGAAATGGGTTTGATAAAAGGAAAGGTTTGGAATAGAATGGAATGATAATAATTATGTTGTTCGGTATTATTTTGTAATGGAATGAAATAGATTTTATATTAAAATTAAAATTTAATATTAATAATAATAAATTTATTAATAAATTTTATATTAAAATTATAATAAAAATATTAGTATTTTACATTATATGATATTTAACAAATTATATCTTATTCAAAAAATAGTCAAAGTGCATGTCAATTTGTAGAGAAAAATATTTTCTACAAGTTAGTGAAATTTATTTTTTTTTTTAAAAAAAAAGGCAAAATAGGAGTTGCAAACCATTTTTTTAATCCCCATTTTGCCTATTTTTTTAAAAACAAATTTCACTAATATTTTGGTGCGTGGCGAGCGTTAGCGTTGAAATTTTTTTTTGCCATTAACGACGTAGTTTGGCTTTTGGCTCAAAAGTGCGTTGTTTTTGAGCTCCTTCAAAACCCTTCAGATGGGTTTACACAAGGAAGGGGGTGAATTTCACGTAAACCCACCCCCAAGGCTTACAAAACCCAAAACTAATACCAAACATCCCATTTTAATCCAAAGTATTCCAAACCCATGCAAAACCACATACCAAACACCACCTAAGATTTATATAAATTATATAAACAAAATAAACAAATAAACGAGACGGGTGGCGGGGATAGTTTCGTTAATTGCGAGAGGAAAAAATCTTCCCTTGCACTCACACACGGCACCCAAGTAAAATGCACCGTAGCTGATGGTGGCGGATAAAATTGACACCCCTATCTATAACACATAACTTCTTCAACTGGTTACCTTTTACTCATTGACTTGGTTTTAATTTTTTAGAAGAAAACTTTGATATATTACTGAAGACAAATGGAACATTATTACATTCCTGCCTTGGCTAGTTTATGTGCTTCAATGACAACTTCCTAGGGCATTTGATGAAGGTACAATGACGAGCTAGATTTATATAATACAAAATGTCTAACGCTAAATCCCTAATTGCTACTGGAGCCTCTTGAGGAATTAACCAGCCATTGGAGAGATACTAGGAATCTGTGACCAAAATAAAATGTAGCCATCCCTTTAGTGCTATTTCCTTGACTGCATTCAGAATTGCTCCTAGTTCTGCTTGTTCAGTAGTTGTGGCCTTGATTTTTCACATTTGACGAAAGCAGTCTGCCTTGATCATCTTTGACCACCCAAGCTGCTGCAGCATTTTCTGATCCTGCTTGAAAGTGCCATCCGTATACATAGTTATCTTATGATTCTTAACCTCTGATGCTAGAACATCTGAATGCCATTCCCAGAACACCTTGAATTTCCTTTGTTCAAATGTTGCCTCTTTCACCTTTCTGCTTGTCTGGTCTTTTTAAGATGCTTATCCTCACTTTTCATTACTTGGGCAAATAAAATTCTGGACTGTTTCCAAATGGCCCACGGGTCTGCATCTTTTCCCTCCCAAACGGACTCACATCTAGCTAACCACAACTGCCATAGAACGCAACATGACAGAATAATATTCTCTTCATTTTTGCATGAGTCAACCAGTCTTGAAACCATGCTTTAAAATGTAACTGCCTCCCTATATCAAAGTTGAACTGTTGAGGATAAATCAATTCCTATCAAACTATATCAGATAAAATATTTATATATCAGATAGGATATTTTGTATATATCATTTGTAATTTGTAATTATCTACATACCTTAATTAGTGTAGGTTGTAGCTTATAAATGTAAGACACAAGACGTTGTATTTTTTGTATCAATATACAGCAAATATTTCCAAACTCTGGGTTTTTACATGGTATCGGAGAAACTTGATCCAAATTGCTTCGCTCCAATTTTTTTCAAAATCACAAAACCTTCATTTGCAAGTTTGGTGCTGTATTCTCATTTCTTTCTATTTTTTATTCCCTTTTTTTTTAGAATAACAGAACCCTAATATCATTTTTAGCCTTAGCATTCCTAAAATACCCCTGCAACCTTTGGAAACTACAAACCTCGCCACGCCTTCTTCTTCTCATTGCAACGTCGCACCTCATGGCCGCTGCGATCACCACATCGATGCCGCCGTCCTTCCTGCACCACCAAGAGACCCGTATTACTTGTCTGCCACCGATCTCCAAAGCGGAAGCATTGTATCCACCAAGCTTACGGGTGAAGGCATTGGCAAATATGGAGCAACCAAGTGAAAACCGTTTTCTTGGCGCGAAATAAGCTCGGTTTTCTCACCGTGATCTCGCTCGCCTCTTTGAAGACGACGCCATTGTAGAAAGATAGGACCAATGTCGGTATGCCAAGACTTGGCTCACACATTGATCGACCGCTTCATTGGAGGCTATGGTTTCTCGGCTCCTACGGTTTACGCTATATGGCATACCCTTCAAGAAAGTTTCGCCGTGTCTCGGGTTCACAAATTTTTCCATCAAGCAAGCCATCGGTGAGGCTAAGCTTTTCACGCTTCTAGCGCTCAACTTAGCCTTTTTATCTTGGCTCCAAGACTTATGGGCGGGTTTGGATGTTCATCGACCTCCTATTCACAAGCGTTTGTGGCGGCTGCGGCGTGTCGAGTGAATGACCACGGTTGCATGAAAATACGGTCGGGCCATGAAGTTTTGTTGGCTCTTCGATGAATTTCGCACTCTCCGCGCGAATGTGCTTGCGAGATGACCTCCTATCTCTTGGCGGCTTCACGCCTTAGCCAAGGAGGATTTACACCAACGAGCCGCCGTTGAAGGCCATCACCATTGCCATGGAAAATTATGGCTTCTCAGAACTGAAGGAGGAGCGCAACAACCCGCTCATTTGCGACAATTGGCCAAATCAATCAATTGCGAGCTAGGTCTTCCTTGTCGGGTTTTGGGCCAAAGCAAGTGCCCATCTCTTTTGGGTCGAGAACGATCCATTGCATGCCTAATACAATTGGGCCTAATGGGCGATTGGGGCCTAATGGGCAATTGGGGTCTAATGGACCTAATGGCACAGCGCCCATTTTGTACTCTTATCAAAAATTGGGCCATGTTCGTGAGGCCTGCTTTCTCCTAGTGGGCTATCCACCAAATTGGAAGCCCAAGCAACGCAATGGCTCTAAAAAGGAATTCCAACTCGGGCCTTTGGCTCACAATGTTGCTACTAATGGGCGGCTCTCCTCTGGATTTGGGCCTTCACTTAATTCCTGGTACTAATCCATCTCATTATTCCGGTGTAGGTATTATGGGATCCGCGACTCTACCCACAGTAATATATATGGCGGCTCCTCCACCCTCCATCTTACCACAGATCAACAGCAAAAATTGCTCACCCTCCTGAATCAAATGGGGACTTCTGACACCACGGCCAATTTTTCAGGTATTACTTTTCCTTTTAATGCCCTTTCTTCTGTTTGGATTCTCGATTCAGGTGCAAGTGACCACATCACTTGTAATATATCTTTATTGGATTCATATTTCCCTTGCATAACACCCATTTTCATTACATTACCCGATCAATCCACCAGCCCTGTGACACACATTGGCCAATATCGCCCCTATCCTCAGCTACATCTCACACATGTCCTATATGCACCAAATTTTAAACATAATTTATTATCCATCCGCAAGCTCACTAAAGATAATAATTGTGTGGCCATTTTTTTCGATGAATTTTGTGTATTTCAGGACCGTACGACTGGGGATCTGATCGGGCTCGGCAGGGCTAGTCGGGGATTATATTTTCTTTGTTCCTCCATTCCTGAATCTTTTCAATTAGTCTTTAAGGATTTTTTACTTTCAATAAAGACTCAAGATTGCATTCCAAAATCAATTTTGCACTGTAATTTTGTTAATTGCAATAATGTTAGTTATGACATTTGGCATCGTCGTCTTGGTCATTCTTCTTTAAAACTTACACCACTCTGGTCAATCCGTGTCGTGCCCCCATTTTTTCTTGTTCAATTTGTCCTTTGGCCAAACAAACTCGCACCACTTTCCTCACGGACTAGTCATACCACTTCCATTTTGAATTAGTCCATATGGATGTTTGGGGTCCTCATGGGACCCACTCCACGATGGTTCCGCTATTTTCTCACCATTGTTGTGATTTTTCCCGTCCACATGGACATTTCTTTTATTTTCAAAATCCCAAGTTTTTCAAAAATTCAATATTTTATCTCTATGGTGTTTACACAATTTGGCTCCTTGTCCGTCGCGTTCGATCGACAATGGGCCCGAATTTTTTATACTGAGTGTCGCTCTTTTCTTGATAATCAAGGTATTATCCATGAGAGCTCTTGTGTTTACACTCCCCAACAAAATGGAGTAGTTGAACGCAAACATCGTCATTTATTAGATGTTGAGCGTGCCTTAATGTTTCAGGCACATATCCCATCTCATTTTTGGGGTGGCATTCTCACCGCTACTTACATCATTAATCGTTTACCTTCTAGCTCCATTCATGGCCTCACCCGTTTGAATTATTATATCACAAACCACATCCTAGATCATCTCCGTGTCTTTGGATGTCGGTGTTATGCTACCACCTTGGGTGCTGTGACAAATTTAGTCCTCGTGCAACTCCATGTGTTTTCATGGGTTATCCTCCTACCCGAAGGCTATTGCCTCTATGACCACCGGGAAATTTTTGTTAGTCGGGATGTCATTTTTCAAGAAAATGTTTTCCTTTTCACTTTCTCCTTCCGTGTCATCCCCCGGCTTCATCCGATTCCCCATCTCGATGGTATGGTCCGATGAGTATGCTTCTTCGTCTATTTCTCCTCCGCGCCACCACCTCTTCACCGCTCTCCCACACCTCCTCCGCGCCTACACTGCATCCATCCTCGACATCGACTCTCGGCCTCTTCCGAGCCACAAAATCCTGACCCAACATAACTCTCCGCGTTCATTCGACCTTCTCGCCCCGATTTGGAGTTACGATTACCTGCCTCTACCTTACCCTCGGCATCTTGTACCTCTTTGTATCCCATTTCGATTACATTTCTTTGTCTAATTGTCACCCTTCCCATCAACACTTCCTTGCTTCCATTTCATCCATTCTGAACCTACCACTTTCCAAAACGTCACTAATCCACATTGGGTTACCGCCATGAAACTCTTCGTGCTTCAAGCCAATCATACTTGGGATGTGGTTCCTTTGCCTCCTGATCGTCGTCAATCGGATGTAAATGGGTTTACAAGGTCAAATATCATCTTTGATGGTTCTCTCGGTTATAAAGCCCGCCTCGTGGCCAAAGGTTTCAATCGTGAGAAGGGTTGATTATCAAGACACCTTTTCTCTCTTGCTCAACATGTGACTGTCGCCTCCTTCTTGCCATTGTCGCTATCCATGCTTGGCCTCTTTTTCAGATGGATGTTCAAAATGCATTTCTCCATGGTGACCTTTCCGAGGAAGTCTATATGGATCTTCCTCCAGGATTTCGCCCTCAGGGGGAGTCTATGGTATGTCGATTGCGGAAATCCTTATACGGGTTAAAGCAAGCATCCCGTCAATGGAATGCCAAGTTCACAAATGCTCTCCTGCAACATGGTTTCCATCAATCCCACCATGACTACTCATTATTCACCAAAACTCAGGGTACCGAATTTGTTGCTTTACTTATATATGTTGATGATATACTAATTACAGGCAACAGTCAAGCTGGAATCACCGATCTCAAAAACTATCTCCATGCTACTTTTCTTATGAAGGATCTTGGTCCCTCAAAATTCTTTCTTGGTCTTGAAATTGCTCGGTCTCCGAATGGTATTTCAATAAGTCAGCGCAAGTACATATTGGAGTTGATATCTGAGGCTGGATTGGCAGGTTCCAAACCTTCAACCACCCCTATGGAACAAAACAAGAAGCACACCAGCATTGAATATGACGCTGGATCCAATGAACAAGTCACGGATCCGCTTCTTGACGATCCCTCAGCATATCAAAGATTGGTTGGCAGACTGATATATTTGAATCTCACCAGGCCTGACATTACTTTTTCAGTCCAACTTCTTAGTCAATTCATGCACAAGCCAAAGCAATCTCACATGGAAGCTGCCTTGAAAGTTGTTAGATATCTGAAGAGTTGCCCAGGTCTTGGTCTTCTTTTCCCATCATCATCCAAATTTGAGTTGCGAGCTTTTTGTGATTCAGATTACAGCTCATGTCCAATGACAAGGAGGTCCACCACCGGTTTCTGTATTATGCTTGGCAACTCCTTAATATCTTGGCGTACAAAGAAACAACCCACTGTGTCACTATCTTGGTAGAGGCGAATATCGAGCAATGCAGGTTACAACCAGTGAAGTAGTATGGATCTTGGGACTACTGCAAGATTTTGGTATTCGTATAAACGAACCTGCATTACTCTATTGTGACAATGAAGCTGCAGAGAAAATAGCGGCCAATCCGATCTTTCATGAGCGCACCAAGCATATTGAGGTGGAGTGTCATTATGTCAGAGAGAAAATTCAGCAAGGAATCATAACAACACGCCACATATCTACAAAAGAGCAGCCAGCTGACATCTTGACCAAAGCCTTAAGTAGTGGACAGCATTGGTACCTTCTTTCCAAGCTTGGAGTATTTGACTTATACAAATCTCCAGCTTGAGGGGGAGTGTTGAGGATAAATCAATTCCTATCAAACTATATCAGATAAAATATTTATATATCAGATATGATATTTTGTATATATCATTTGTAATCTGTAATTATCTACATACCTTAATTAGTGTAGGTTGTAGCTTATAAATGTAAGGCACAAGACGTTGTATTTTGATATCAATACACAGCAAAATATTTCCAAACTCTGGGTTTTTACAGAACTCTAGTGTGGAGCATCTCCATGTTCTTCTGGCCGTTTCACAATCGAGCAACACATGATTCAAATTTTCTTCCTTCTCGCCGCACCATGACATTTGGAATCAACACTCCCCTCCTGAGCAATTTATCCGTTGTAGGGCAAATGGAGTGCACTGCTTTCCAGATGAAGAACACTATTTTTTATGGCATTTTAATTTCCAGATCCTTTTCCAAAAATCCTCCTCTCCCCTTCCCACCTAAATTCCAAAGTTTGATGAAGAAGATGGCTTGGCCGATAACTCAATGTTAATAGCCAAATGGTATCCTGATTTCATCGAATATTGACCATTCCTCTCTAGACTCCAGTACTGCCAATCTTCTTGTTCTGTCCTTACTTTAGAAATGTGTAGTGCCAAGATTTTTGGGACAACTTCTTGAGGAAAAAGTACTCTTATGAGTGGTTGTCTCCAATTTCGACTTGCATCTAGCAGGTCAGCCACTTTTAATTGCAAACCATTCGGTTGTAACAATGAGTTATTGGCTAGGGGGTTTGCTAAATCTGGAATCCAGTTATCAGAAATCTGGATTTTATTTCCATTGCAAACCTTCCATTTAAGCCCCTTGATCAATAATTCCTTCCCCAGATTAAACTTCGCTATCCCCATGACCAATTACACCCATTCTCTTGGAGAAGGAATTCTTTTTCTTTGCAATACTTAGCTGTGAAGAACTTTGAGAAGAAAGAGTTCCTTTCAGAGTGTATTTTCCTTGCCATTTTTGCTATTAAAGCCTGATTCAACTGCTCTATAGATCTCATGCCCATACCCCCTCTAAACTTGGACCTGTATACTGCTTGCCATGACTACATCCAGTGAATGCTACGTCCTTCCTTATTCCCTTTCCAAATGAACCTAGCTAGAAATCTATCCATGCTCTTGGCCAATAATTTAGGGACTCCAAAGGCTCCCAATATGTATTGTGGAATAGCCGAAAGAGTATGTTTTGCCAATACAATTCTTCCATGACAGAGAGGTTTGCTGTTTTCCACCTAACTAGCTTTCCTCTCATTTTGCTCAGCATGCTCTCCAAACACCTCCTTTTTAGACAATGATAAATCCAGTTTATGTCCATTCAATGCTCGTATTTGGGCTGACCATTGGAGAGGATTTCTTGAAATTAATCCTTTGCCTTGCACAGGCTGCAAACAGGTTTAGAACCTTCCTCAAGTGATGAATGGCATTGCTAGAAATAGCAAAGAAAATAGGGCAATCGTCCTCAAACATGAGGTGAGACACTTACGGAACACTCCTTCGAATTATGATCCCGGGACATTGGCTTTCTGCTGTATGTGGTAATGCTGAGGACAGTACTTGTTGACAAAGAACGAATAAAAATAGGGATAGTGGGCAGCCTTGTCTGAGACCATTGCTTGGCATCAAAGCATTCTAAATCCATCCATTAAACTTGACTTTATATGAAACTATAGCAACACACTGCATTATCAATATTACCCACTGCGGTGGAAAACCAATCCTTGTCAACATCCTTTCCAAAAACGGCCACGATATTCCATCGTAAGCCTTTTTCATATCAAGCTTGAGAGCAGCTAGATATTTCCTTCCGACCTTCTTCCTCATGAACTCAAGAACTTCGTGAGCTATTAGAATATTCTCATTGATTGAACGGCTGGGAAGAAAAGTAGTTTGACGAGAAATCAAAGATTGCATTACCCTTCTCATTCTATTAGCTAAATTTTTTGCAATACCATGTACAACACATTACACAAACTGATCGGCTGGTACTCTTGAGGTTCTACTGGATTTGGGACTTCTGGGATAAGTACAATTTCCGCTTCATTCCTAGTTGGAGACATAGATTTTGTCCTAAAGAATTCCTTGACTGACTCCACCACACTCTTCCCCACAGTGCCCCAGTACTCCTGATAAAATCCCACTGAAATCCATCCGGTCCAGTGCTTTCCACTTTGCCATTTGGTGAAAAACTTCTTTGATTTCTTCTTCAATGACCTCCCTTAATAACCAATCTTTCTGCTCCTAATTAAGGTCCTCCTTAATGAACTGGGTCAAATTATCTGGATTGAATTGGTCCGCATAGTCATCCTGAGGAAAGACAGATTCGTCCCTCAATGTTCCTTTCAGGTGTTGCATAATGAGCTCCTGCATCTCTTCCTGGTGAGAGGTCCAATCTCTATTTGCCCTTTTCAATTGAGTAATGCAGCTTCTGCCTCTTTTTGTAGCCCATTCATGGAAAAATTTGGTATTACTATCTCCGGCCCTCATCCAGTTAACTTTAGCCTTCTGATGCCAATATTCCCTACAAAATTCCAGCAACTCCTCCAACTCTTCTTGCAGGATTTGACCTTTTCCTTGTGCATCCTCATTCTGAACTGTCCTTTGGACATTCTCCAACTCCGTCGTCTTGTTATTTATTAATGCGTCTAACTTTGCCAAATGAATCCAGAATTCCAGATTCCATTTATTCAGCCGAATCTTGTAGAACGGGTCTTTTGATAACCCATAACTTTTCAAAAGGCCAAGTATCAATGGGGCCATGATCAGACTTTACAATTGGGAAATTCCTACTTCTTGCCTTAGGAAATAGCCTGATCCAATCCGCATTGGCCAGTACCCAGTCCAGTCTCTCGTAAATCCTATCACTTCCATTCCTCCCATTGGTCCAGGTGAACCATAAGCCCGAATTTGGAATCTCTGTTAAGCCCAACAGAACAAATGTAATACCATTTTCACATCTGCACTGTCCTGCTTTCAGACGGCCCTTCCCCAAATTTCTCCCCTTAACTCTAAACCTGATTGAAATCACCCGCAATGGCAATAGGCAAATTTTATCCCCGACTTGTTCCACACTTCGGCCCATAAATCTCTTCTCTTATTGGCTTGTGGTTGCCCATATAATAGAAACAAAATCCATTCCTGACCTAAGTTCCTTGACTAGAAGCATGGAATAGCTTTGCGTCTTGTGTACCACCTCCAACTTGACCTCTTCGACCTTCCGGACTAACCAAATCCTACCTGCTGAACTTGGATGCCGACAGCCAAGAGATTACCTTCTTATCCATTACTTTTGTTTCCATAAAAACAAAACATCCAGATTTTGGGATCGAGTCAGCTGATTGAGAACGTGGAATGTGAGAGGGTGACCCAACCTCTACAGTTTCAGCTGAGCAGCCTCATGTTGACTCAGGACCCTCATCTTGCTCTCCCAAATTCGACATGACCAAATTGATGATCTTGGTAAGCAAGGATGCCATGATGACAATTTCTGTGACTGTGCTCAACTTCTCCTGCGGACATCCGAATTGGTATTTTACTATTACTTGTTTCAAATCCTCCTGCACCTCCGGCTTGTCCATTTTTCTTTTTTGGAAGCTGATTACTTGTATCTCCTAAATGAGTTCTCTCTTTCTTTTTGCAGATCTAGGCAACTCCATAGAAAAACTCTCCTTAATACTCAACTCCATGGCTCTCAGTTGTAATTCCTTCTGAAAGGCTTCATTCATGTTCCAATCTTTCAGGTCCGTCCACCCATGCTCCTTTTCTGCATTTTGTCCTTTAATGTTATCTGGTTGCTGTGACTGTCTTGTTTGGAACTTGGAGAATATTGTTTGGAACATTGAATTCTCCGTCAATGAAACTGGTTGCATTGTTTTGGCCCAGACACCCACGGATAATTCAGAGTCTGTGTCCTGTGCTTCCTCTTTTCCATTTATTTGCTCTTTGGGCTTAACCTTGGGCCTCTCTAGCATGATTAGACCTATTAGTTGATGTAGGCCAGATCCACAACCGTTAGGATGATACTTGGTTCACATAGGAAATAAATAACCGTACAAAATTAGCCCCAGAGGGTGAGGCTATTTACTCTCCCTAGTTTAAGATCAGCACAACAGAGGAACAGACATCACCAATACAAGATTGGGTATATTAACACTACTTTATACAAAGGAATCTATACAAAAGCCTGTACAAAAAAATTGATATAATCGGCAATAGGGGCCAAACAAACTTCAACAATGAGCTAAGTTATTGTTGTGAGTCCAAATCTAATCCACTTGAAGAGTTATTCTGTAAGCTCACTTCCTGAAACATTTGGACTAAATTCCTTGATAATAGGCCTAGTTGCCATACCCCAACTTTAGTTTGCTTCCTTCATCCCTAGCCCACAATTTCCTCGACCTAGTCCCAAAAATTCTTAGTACCATAAAACAAATCCCTTCGTTCGACAATTACAAAACCTTTCGAGCATTCACAACAACCCTAAGACCGTTCGTTTACGCAAGGCCATTAGGGCATCCATAGCGATCTCAACATTAGTTAGATTAAGGCCACGCCAAATCAACGCCACATCGACTTCTGAGCAGTGCTTTACCATTTGCACAATCATCATAAAAATTGCTCAAGCTAATAAATAGCTTTACTATTTACAATCAATTACCCTTTCCTCTACCTTCTTTTTATTATTTATTTAATATATTTGATACTTGTTGTTTAAATTAATAATTTTAAAATATTATTTATTTTTATATTAATAGAGTTTATATATATTAATAATACAACTTTTAATTGTAATTATTATACATTAAATAATTAAAAAATTAATTAAAAATTATTCTACATTACATTAAAAATAAAATTTAATAATACACTTAAAATATGAAAATAAATACTTTAAATTAAATATGAAATATTTAAAATAATTAATGAAAAATAAATTTACATTACATTAAAATTAAAATTTAATAATATACTTAAAATATTCAGATAAATACAATAAATTAATCATAAAACTTTTAATAAGCGTGGTAATTTTTTATAATGGCTATGTGAATAGTGAAGGTCAGTCTTGAAAAATTGGCACTTTCACTATTTTAAATTGTATTATTTAAAATATTATTTATTTTTATTTATCAAATTCAATATATATTAATAATACAACTTATAATTATAATTATTATACATTAATGAAAAATTATTATACATTACATTAAAATTAAAATTTAATAATACACTTAAAACATAAAAGTAAATACTTGTAATTAAACATAAAATACTTAAAAATTAACATTCAACACTAAAACATGATAAACTACACATTGCTTCCATGATTAGATGTCATTTCCACCAAAAGCAATGCCATATGTGCTCGATCAAATCATATTTCAACGCATTATGGACATTTTTGTTGCAAAATTGATGATTGTTAATAAAATACTTTCTCATGTCTAGAAATCTTCTTGTCGGAAATTGCAATGTAGTATTATCTCTTCGCTCTGTTCTTTACTTTACGGTTGCTCGTAATGAATCTTTGAAGGCGCATAATGTTGATAGTTAATTCGTTCATCCCGACAATCGTTTTGTGCGTTATAATACATGCATTTATGATCTTATGTAATATATCCTTATCCCATGCGAGTCTTGGATTTTTAATTATTTGCCAGCGTGTTTGCGACTCAAACGCAGCTCAACGTCTTTATGGCGAACTAGCATTGGAAAAACTATTTATGTTTGTTTGTTTGTGGTATTAGGATTGATTGGATGAATATCGCCCATTTTGGATATATACCATCCGTTAGGTAATATTTCATGTCGTATTGATGGCCATTAGCCGTATGTTAAATAGCCGGTGTCATACCATGCAATACATCATTAAACATAGGGAAACGATAAAGCACATTAAGATCATTACACGAACTTAGAGTACGGAAAAAAACATGTCAAATCCATAAGTTTTGGGAAATTACAGCCTCAAATATCAATGTAGCTACACCATCATGTCCTTGATACATTCCCTTTAATGCCGCTAGACAATTTTTTCACTCCCAATGCATGTAGTGAATGCTTCTAATCATGCTTGGAAATTCACGAATTTCTCCAATATGCAATAGCCTTTGCATATTTACTGGAGTTGGCCTCCTCACATATTCAGCACCAAACACATTAATAATACTTTGATAGAAATTGAAAATGCACTATATAGACGTACTTGGACCAATGCGAAAGTACTTATGATTGAATCCGCAGAACTTTCGTAGGCTAACATTCGTAATGTAACTGTGCATTTTTGTAAAGTTGTGAAATCCATTATACTAGTTGCATCAGGACGCTGTTGAAAGTAGTGAATATTTTGCAGTCCTTCCACTATACATAAGAAGATGCCTCTATCTATTTTGAAGCAATTACAGGCGCCATTATCGTAGATAGGACGTTCAGCAAAATAGTCATCCCAAAGGCGAATATGATCAGTTTCTCAATTCCTATTGGAACGACGATCGGGATCTTTGTTTTGTCTATGCCTTCTTCTGCTCTCAACAACCATTTTGTATTCTCCACATTCACACTATATGTATTCATGACTTGAATACAAGTTTCTTCGAACATGCGATTCATTTCTGCATTGAACAAGTCAGTTTTGTCAAATGCATGATACTGATTTCGTGAGGATGACATTCGTAGCTAATTTGAGTTCAAAGTTTTTTTGATATGATGCAAAAACAATAAAAACTATATGGTTTATATACACATTTTTATATTTGATGATACATGTATTCATGATATTGACAACACATGAATTATTTGTACCGATTTTTTTTGATAATAAAGCATGTATTGACAACACGTGTTGTCAACATGAATGCATATATCATCAAATATATTAAATCGATATAAATAATTCATGTGTTGTCAATATCATGAATACATGTATCACAAAATATGAAAATGTGTATATAAACTATATAGTTTTATTGTTTTTGCATCATATTAAAAAGTTTTGAACTCAAATTAGCTAAGAATGTCATCCTTCTGAAAATCGGTATCATGCATTTGACAAAATGATGTTCGATGCAAATGAGCGTGTGTTCAAGAAACTTGTGTTCAAATTATGAATGCGTATAGTGTGAATGTGGAATACAAAACGCCATTGAGAAGTAGAAGAACATGAAACAAAAATCCCGATCGTCGTTTTGATAAGATCGGGAAGCTGATCATATCGCCTTTGGATGACTATTTTTTGAACGTCTATTTCTGACAGTATTTCAAAATTCATTTTAGAATGAGTAGAAATCTCTTCTTACGTATAGTGGAAGGGCTATAAAATATTCACTACTTTCAACAATGTCCTAATGCAATTGGTAGAATAGGTTTGACAACTTCACAAAAATACACAGTTGTATTACGAATGTTAGCCTACGGAAGTTCTGCGAATTCAATCGATGAGTACTTGTGCAAATATATCTAGATAGTGCATTTTTAATTTCTGTCAAGGCATTATTAATGTGTTTGGTCTTTGAATCAGAATGCCAACCTCGAGATATCACGAAGGCTATTGCATATTGGAAAAATCAGTAGATTCTTGGGCATGATTGGAAGCATTGATTGCTTGCATTGGGAATGGAAAAATTGTCCAGTGGCATTAAAGGGAATGTATCAAGGATGTGATGGTGTAGCTACATTGATACTCGAGGCTGTAGATTTCCAAAACTTATTGATTTGGCATGTTTTTTTTGGTACTTCAGGTTCGTGTAATGATCTTAACGTGCTCTACCGTTCCCTTATGTTTGATAATGTATTGCATGGTATGACACCGGCTGTTCAACATACAGTTAATGGCCATCAATACGACATGGGATACTATCTAACGGATGGTTTATATCCAAAATGGGCGGCATTCATCCAATCAATCCCAATACCACAAATAAACATAAATTGTTATTCCAAGAAACTGTTCATAAAAACGTTGAGCGGCCGTTTTGAGTAATGTAAACACGGTAGATAATTAAAAATTCGGCACTCGCATGAGATAAGGATATATTGTACCGTATCATGAATGCATGTATTATAATGCACAACATGATTGTCAAGGATGAACGAATGAATTATCAACATTACGTAATTTCTTCAGCATTCATTGGGGAGCAACCAGAAAGCAGCAACCCAGCAGGAGGAGATAATACTACACTGCAATTTTCGATGGGAAGATTTTTAGACATGAAAAATTATTTTATCAATAGGGATTAATTTTGCGAAATGTCCATAATGAGTTGAAATCGACTTTTTTTGCCAAAGAAAGCAGATATTATTAACGATGGAAGTCCAAAGTTAACATGATACATAGAATGTCCAAAGAAGGACTAGCCTTCAATGGGCGGCTCTAACTCAACTAACCTAACTCGGTAGGGGTTGGTTAAGGCAAAAACGTTTGAAGCGGACCAGCATAACTCCTAATAATGGGACCGCTGCCTCCTAGTTACAAACTAGATAAGAGATCAAAAGCCCTAGTTTGTTGGTCTCTACCTACACTCCTTTATGCACATCCGAAATAATGAACGATGATTTACCTTGCATGGCAAGTTGGCTCGAGCGCTTTCGTTACTGAGCGGAAGAAAGCGGTCGCAAAATCCATATAGTGTGGCTCTACGTTTGTCGACCCTCCTATCCTTGTCTTTGTCAAACGTTGTGCTTCATAGTGCGTGACTCTCCAAGCCCCAGGACATCAAATCCCTGTAGTATGGAATCCTTCCATACTAGGGACCCCAAACCCCTCAGTAGAGACATAACAGGAAACGACACTACTAGTCCCACTAGGGACACAAAATCCAACTTTCAAACACTAAAAAAAAAAAAAGAATTTATAATTCATAAGCGATGAACACTTGTTCATGAGCGTTAAATTTTTGAATTTTTAATGTTCATGAACATAAAAAATTTGCATCATATTTACTTTGGATCGCCACACGCACAGTAAATTGAGTAAGAAATCAAGCCTTCCAACCAAATATGGTGCCAAGCGTTTTTGACTTGATTGAGCATATATAACAGTTTTTTTGGTGAAAATGACATATAATCATGGAATGTAGTTTATTATTAAATTTTAATGTAATGTAAAATAAATTTTCATTAATTATTGAATGTATAATAATTACAATTATAAGTTGTAAACTCTATGAAAAATTAGCCTGACTTTCACTATTCACACAGTCATCATAAAAAAAATTTCACGCTATTAAAATTTTATGTTTAATTTATTGTATTTATCTGAATGTTTCAAGTATATTATTAAATTTTAATGTAATGTAAATTTATTTTTTATTAATTGTTTTAAATATTTCATATGTAATTTAGAGTATTTATTTAATTTTTTAAAATTATTTAATGTATGATAATTACAATTAAAAGTTTTATTATTAATATATATATAATTATTATTATATATATAAACTCTATTATATAAAAGTAAATAATATTTTAAAATTATTAATTTAAATAAAAAGTATTAAATATATTAAATAAATGATGGAAAAGAAAGTAGATGAGAGAGAAATTGGCTGTGTGAATAGTAGATGCCGTTTATTAGCGTGAGTAATTTTTTTATGATGGTTGTGTGATGATATGTTTTTTCCAGAATTTCTCCATCCACTAACTCAAAAATTCTTGTCATTGCATGTTGTTGTAACTGCGGTTCTGTTCCCCTGGGTTCAAAGGATTCAAAATCCTCTGGGACTGGAATGTCTAGAGTTTGTTCTTGAGAAACAGTGGTGAGGTCCATGTGTGTTTCCAGGTTTTGGACCCCCTGTGAAGTCTGTGTATCCTAGAGCACCAATGTTGCTTCCATGTGGTTTTCCAAATCCCTTTCCATATCCGCTTGACCCACCCTCATCCTTCTCCTATTCTTCCTCATCACCCCGGTCACTAGATTCATGATTTAGGTGATTAGGTAAGGACTGAGTTCCTTGTTGGGACGACAGAATTGTATTCTGTTGTTGAACAATTTGTGGATAGGATTCTAGTAAATTCTTATACTTAAATCCATCTGTAAAATGATCTTCATTTGCTTGTTAGAAGAAGGTCTGCACTTTGTACATATAACCCTATGGAATCTCCTATGTGGCAATTATTGGTTTTGTACTAAAGCTAATTAAATCTAAAATTATAATTTGTTATTTATTGCCAAGTGATTAAGAACCTAAAGGGTCACACACATAAAGAATTTGTTGTTAGATTAAAATGATTAAATAATTATGTGATAATTATGGGAGTTAATTTGTAAAATAATTAATCTAAAAGATCTTCTATAAGATAAGTTGTGATAAGATAAAATTGTTTTATCTTAATAGAATTAAAATTAGTTTTAATTTTATTAAAAGAATTCTATCACAATAGAATATCTAATAAGTCTACATTGTTATTTTACAGATAGATAAAACTTTTCACCTTTTAATATGGAATGACACCAAGTTCCAAATAGAGCATACGCAAGCTTTTTGACAAAAAAAAAAAGTTTCTGCAAGACGAGAAAAGTTTTCTTTGGTTTTGTTAGAGTTCTCTTGAACTCTAAAAATTTCAGAGCGCTATTGAAGGAACTAGCGTATTGGCTTAGTGTCGATCAATCCTAGGAGGATCCTAAGAACAAGTTCGTGTGGATACCTTAGAGGTCGGACGTGCAATGCGGTGTGGTTAACAAAACTTCTTCGGCGACACAATCTTGATCATCAAAGCGAGTTTTTATTTATCGTATATTGAAATTAATTCGGTGAAAATCATGTTTTAATTCATTGCCTATAAATTTGTTTATGGCATACATGATTTCCTAACGATGATATCAAAGCAATAGGATTTAATTTGCGTATAAATATAAATTTATGAGAATATAAATTGTTTATGTTTACATATATGTATATGTTATGTTAAATGATTGAGAAAAATTATTTTGTTGAGTGAAAATTGTTTTTCACTTAAGGAATAAGTTGAAAATTTTCGATTTATTGCGTGTCAAAATTGTTTGTGAAATTTTTGATCACGCTTATGATTCATGTTCTCAAAAGAAAAGAAAAATTATTTAGTGTTGGTTCAATTGGGTTTGATCCATTTGGTATTAATAGGCTCGAGTCTCTACAATTTTAGAAAGTTTAAGCTTAGCCCAAACCACTTGGCCCAACTTCAAACTAAGTTTAAGCATTAACAAGCCCAATGCAACGCTTAATTAAAAGAGCCTAAGTAGCCATTTCATTAAAAGTAGCCCAACGCGTGCGAGGAGCTCAATGCGATAACAACCCAATGCCCACTAAATTAATAGCCGCCGAGCTAATGCAATGGCCCATCAAAAATTTTTTTTAAAAGGGTGGCGCGATTCAAGTCTTCTTGGTGTCATGATGACTTTAGCCCGTGATGTCAAATGGCGTCGCAAAGGGCAAAGATGGCGTCATGTGATGGCGTCCACCGGTGACATCATCGGATGACGTCATCGTTCGCTTATTAAAATTTTTTTTTGATGGGCCATTATATTAGGCTTCTTACGCCGCTATTAATTTAGTGAGCATTAGGCGATTATCGCGATTGAGCCTTTGAGGCAAGCGTCGCTTAATGAAATGGCTACTGGCCTTTTAATTGTTGTTTATTAAGTTTGCTTTAGTTTTTAAAACTTGAATGAGCCGATGGTTGCTAAGGCTTTCTAACCCGCAGGTTTGAATGTCGAGTCTATTAAGACTAAACGATCAAACCTAATCAATCAACACTAAATAAATAAATTTAGGGCATTTTTCATTATAAAGGTTTATTTATGTTAAGGCCCTCTTTTAATTTCTTATTTATTTATTATGGTCCAAGATTTGAAAATTTTTATATTAATAAAACTTCTCAATTAATTCAATAATATTTCTAATATGATTAGAAATGTAATGCATGCAAGATTTATGACTGAAATTTGTTTATAATTGTTTAATGTGATTATTCAATTGTTTTGTCATATGTGTCTTAATATTTTATTAAATGATTAGATTATTTTAGTGCTTATTGTATGTTTAATATAATCAAATATTTATTACATATGATATATGTAGATGATGAGACCATAATTTAATCCCTCAATTAAATATTAAATCAATTTAAATGCCTTCCATTATTATAGTTTAAAACAATTTTGTTAAGGTAACTTGTTGAGCTAACTCAAGGTTGTCTTACCAAAAATGTGTTTCAAACTATGAGATAAGATCTCTGAATAATGGGTATGATTTAACAAAGATTTTGATTTGTTGAGCTAACTCAAGGTCAAAAGTCTTTGAGGCAAGGGTTAGGAGACATATGTGATATGTGTATCAAAAGGTGATAACCTAACTATCTAGGAGTTGCAAATAAGTTGCAATTGGTGATTAATACCTACTCATTAAAATTATTTTTTGATTTGTTGAGCTAACTCAAGATTAAAAAGTAATTGAGATGGGATTCTAGCCTACTAAGAATTTTGAGAAAATTCTCGAATCAATTTGAGTGATATTGATTTGAATAAAATAGTGGGAGCAAAACCAAGTTATTATTAAATCCATATATTTGTGTATTTTGGTTTTGTAAATTGCATAAATGTAAATTCTTATTCTATCTTTATTTTCTTGTTGTACAAAAATGAATAACAACATGAACTTGCGTAGCATTTTGTTTGACAATAAACTTACTGGCCCAAACTATTTGGACTGGGTTCAAAACCTAAGAATTGTTCTTAGGAATGAGAAGTTGCTCTATGTCCTTGATGGTCCTATTCCTGATGAGCCTGCTGCTGATGTTGATCAAGCAGTAAGAAATGCATATCAGAAGCATTTAGATGATTCTGAAAATGCATGTTGTATCATGCTAGCTTCAGTGAGTCCCGAGCTGCAAAAGCAGCATGAGGACATGACTGCCTTTACAATGCTTCAACATTTGAAAGCATTATATGATAAAAGGGCTAGAAGTGAGCGATATGATACCACGAATGACTCTTTCATAGCAGGTTGGCGAAGGATCTTCAGTTTTAACTCATGTACTGAAGATGATTGGTCTCATTGAAAAGATGGGTAAACTGGGATTTATAATGTATCATGAGTTAAGTGTTGACTTGATACTACAATCTCTTTCTCCTAGTTTTTCTCAGTTTGTGATGAACTTTAACATGAACCAAGTTGAGACCTCTACTTTGCCTGAGTTATTGAACTTGCTTAAGGAAGCTGAGGATACCATGATGAAAGAGAAAGCTAATATGTTGCTAATTGAGAGGTCCAATAAAAGAAAGCGTAAAGCTAGTCTTAAGAAGATTAAGAAGAAAGCTGGACCCAAGGCAACATAGAAAACCAAAAAGACCAAGAAAGAAAAGGGCACTTGCTTCCACTGTGGACAAGATGGACATTGGAAGAGAAATTGTACGGCTTATCTTGAAATCGTGAAACAGAAGGTTATCAAGCTTCTACTTGAGCTTGTTTATGATTGAAATAAACTTTTCTACTTCAAAATCAAATTCTTGGGTATTAGATAGGATCGACTCTCATATTTGTAATAATATGTGGTCTAAAGATAAATAGAAAGTGGCAAAGGGAGAGGTAGACCTACGCGTGGGCAATGGAGCAAAAGTTGCTGCTTTAGCCGTAGGAACATATAGTCTCTCTTTGCCTAGTGGATTGATTCTTGATTTGAAAGATTGTTATTTTGTTCCAGTACTCACGAAGAATATTATTTCAATTTCCTATTTAGACAATGATGGTTTTGAAATAAATCAAAAGAATAAGTGTTGTTCTATTTTTCGTAAAGGTACTTTTTATGGTGCTGGTTATCAAAATAATGGTCTTTATATATTAGATCTTGAAAATCCAATGTTCAACATAAATACAAAGAAACCCAAAATTGATAATTTTATAAATTCTTATATCCTGGATTGTAGACTAGGTCACATAAATGAGAAAGCATAACCAAATTGCATAATGATGGTTATTTGGGCTAATTTGATTATGAATCATATGAAACATGCTAATCTTGTTTACACGGAAAAATGACTAAAATACTTTTCTTGGAAAAGGTGAAAAATCTCTTGAATTATTAAGTCTCATACATACCGATGTGTGTGGACCTATGTCAATTCAAGCTAGAGGAGGTTTTTCATACTTCCTAACATTTCTTGATGATCATTCTAAATATGGTCATGTATACTTATTGAAGTATAAATTTGAAATCTTTGAAAAGTTCAAAGAATATAAATGTGAAGTAGAAAAACAATTTGGGAAGAGTATTAAAATACTTGATCGGATCGAGTGGAGAATATCTAAACCAAGAATTTCAAAATTATTTAAAGCAGAATGGGATTCTTTCACAATGGACTCCTCCATATACACCACAATTGAATGGTGTATCGAAAGGAGAAATCAAACATTATTAGATATGGTTCGATCCATGATGAGTCATGCAACTCTCCTAAATCGTTTTGGGGTTATGCCTAAATCTGCTTCTACCTATTAAATCATGCTCCATCTAAAGCTGTTGATACTACCACATATGAGATATGGTATGGGAAAAAGCCAAATCTTAAACATTTAAGAACTTGGGAATGTCCCACATTTGTTAAAAAGGTCGATCCAAAATCTGTAAAATGCTATTTTGTGGGATATCCAAAAGAAACTTTTGGGTATCAATTTTATAACTCCATTGAACAAAAGGTGTTTGTTTCAAAACATGCCATATTTCTAGAAAAAGAGTTTATTCTAGAAAAGGCAAAAGAGAGCAATATAGAACTTGAAGAAGTTCTAGAAACACAAATTAGCAAAGATAGGAACTAGGAACATGGAACAAGAGCTTGAACCTCATAATGATGTGGTAGAAATCGAAACTCAAGATACACAAGCTGTACGTAGGTCAATTAGGACACGTCATGCACCTAGTAGGTATGATGATGTGTTTATCATTGATAATGATGAACCTACCACTTACAAGGAAGCCTTATCTGATAAGGACTCTGAGAAGTGGCTTCAAGTCATGAAATCAAATGGATTCCATGTATGACAATAAGGTATGGACCTTAGTCGATCTACTGAAGGATAAAACTCATAAGGTGCAAGTGGGTTTTCAAAGGAAAACCGACATGGATGGTAATGTGACTACTTATAAAGCTCGACTAGTTGCAAAGGTTACACATAAAAACATGGTATTGACTATGATGAAACCTTTTCACCAGTTGCTATGCTGAAATCCATTAGAATTTTACTTGCTATAGTTGTATACTATGATTATGAAATCTGGCAAATGGATGTTAAGACAGCTTTTCTTAAGGGTCATTTGCAAGAAGAGATGTATATGATACAACCTGAGGGCTTTGTATCCAAAGACCCTAATAAAGTATGTAAACTACAAAAGTCTATTTATGGACTTAAGCAAGCTTCAAGGAGTTGGAATATTCGTTTTAATGATACAATAATAAAGTTTGGCTTTATCAAAAGCGAAGATGAACCTTGTGTATACAAAAGGATTAGTGGGAGTCTTTGTAGTTTTCCTCATATTATATGTGGATGACATATTATTGGTGGAAAAGCGACATACCTTCTTTCTACAATCATTAAGGTATGGTTATCCAAAATTTCTCAATGAAAGATTTGGGTGAAGCAACTTATATTTTGGGAATAAAGATCTATCGTGATAGATCCAATAAGTTGCTTGGTATTTCACAACATACATAGATAAAATGCTAAAAGGTTTAGCATGGATCAATCTAAGAAAAGTTATGTTCCCATGTCTCATGGGATTTACCTTTCTAAAAATATATGTCCAAAAACTGATGTTGAACATAGTATGCAAAATGTTCCTTATGCTTCTGCTGTAGGATCAATTATGTATGCTATGTTATGTACAAGACCAGATGTCTCTCATGCTCTAAGTGTTACGAGCAGATATCAGGCTAATCCCGGTGATGGTCACTGGAAAGCTGTTAAGAATATCCTTAAATATTTAAGAAGAACTAGGGATTTATTCTTGATATATGGAGAGATAGAGCTTCAAGTACGTGGGTTCACTGATGCTAGCTTTCAATCTGATAAATATGATAGCAAGTCTCAGTCTGGGTACATTTTTACCCTCAATGGTGGTGTTGTAAGTTGGAAAAGTTCCAAACAAGAAACTACTGCAGATTCTACGACAAAAGCCGAATATATTGCTGCTTCAGAAGCTGTTAAAGAAGCTGTTTGGATCAAAAAGTTCATTTCTGAACTTGAAGTGGTTCCTTCAATAGCTGACCCAATACCTTTGTATTGTAATAATAATGGGGCTATTGCTCAAGCCACGGAACCTAGGTCTCATCAACGGTCCAAACATGTACTTAGGCGCTATCATTTGATTAGAGAAATCATTGGTAGAAATGAAGTAAAGATAGAAAAGATTCCTACAAATGAAAATATAGCAGATCCATTGACTAAGCCTTTATCTCAAAAGAAACATGATTGTCATGTGTCTTCATTCGGTTTAAAATACATGAATGATTGGTTTTAGTAAGAGATTTGTTATGTATGTATTTTGATATTTTATGCAATAAAGATATATGGTGTTTTATCATCTTGGATTATATATATTTATATATTGATGATAAAGTCCTTAGAATAATACTTATTATTCTTAAATATCCCTAATCATAGTATTAACAAAATTAAGGACGTTGTTAATACGGATAGATTAGCATATATGGTGATATATGAATGAAATGTTGGAGAATAATTTATTGGATTGATCCGCTTAGAGATTCCATAAGGTTAACTATTTGAGTCTTTGATAACTCTATTTTATATAGAGTTTTCATTAATTTTAGTTAAGAAATCGCTTGTGTTTTACTGCTTTTATATATTTGGCCAAATTATCCTTTGATTTTATGATTTCTAAGTTTTCTAATATTATTAGAACTTTGAGCTTAATCTTGAATTTTCTTCTAATTTGAAGATCAAAGGACTAACTAATTTGGGTCACAAATGGAGGTTTCAAATGCCATGGAAAGGCAAAGAGCTAGCTACTTCCGTAAAGGAAATAACACTCCCAACTCAACGTGCCAGTTAGATAATTCGGATGAAGGATCGCATTTGTCTCGTCCCACGAATTTTGGACAAATCTCCTCTAATAACATGTTCATTTCGAATTTTTATGACTTGTACGGCAACAAAAATGTGAACGAGATCGATCACAAGTAGGCTTTCAATAAAATATCCGTTTTGAGACAAATTCGTAGTACAAAGAAGAAAACTAGATGCATGGAAAAAATAGCCAACTACCCACAACAAACAAAGAGGAAACCAAACTAAAGTTTGGTGAAAACAAATTAGAATAAGGAAACAAGAAAAGGAAGCACTTGAGCAAAGAAAGAGTTAGGTAAAAACTTCTAACAAATCACAAAGAGAAAAAAACAAAAAATATATATATATATATAAATTAGAATTTTAATATTTTATTTACAAATAGTAATAAAAATTAATCAATCCAAAACCTAAAGAAAAATTAACATAATTCTAAAATAATAACTAACAAATTATGAAGTCCAAATCCAAACATACAAATAAAATATAACAAAAAATTTCTAAAAGATTACAAAATACATATGTCAAATATAGTTTAGATTAACACAAGAATTCATAATCATCATTTTTAAAACTTTACAATGCATCACATTCATAATAGGTTACTATATATATATCATTTATATTTTATATATATATATATATATATATATATATATATAAAATTAACACTAATTTATATCAAATTTATATATATATCAAATTTGATATATATATATATATCAAATTTGATATATATATATATATCAAATTAACACTAATTTATAAATATGAATACTTAATAATAAACTAGTGGTACTAATAATATGTTATAACGAAAAAATGAGAGTCAAAATAATTTATAATTAATATAGAAATAATAATAAACTAATAGTAAATAGTAACTAATACTAAAGTATGATATTTAAAATTTTAATTAATATAATCTTAATATAAATATAATGTGTGAATAATTTAAAATATTAATAATAAATTAAAAATTTAACTAATGTTAATAACACAATATATATAATTATATAAATAATATATTTATTAAAATTTAAATATAATATATATATTAATATATTTTAAAAACAATAAATGGGTAAATGGGACGGGTGACATGTCCTACTTCACCCACCACCACGCGGTGGAACAGAGCGATCCTATATTGAGTTTTCTACTAGTCTTCTCTTTTGTTTGTTTGAAGATTTCTATTTGCAAATGGAAAAAGTTGTATTGGAAGGTGTGAAAATTTTAGTGGATATTTGTTGATAGAAAAAGTATTTTGGAGGGAAATTTTTTTAAAAATTATATAAGAGAAATTTGAGTGAGAAAATTTAAATTTTAAAATTTAAAATAAAAATATATTTAAATAGTTTATTTTTATTTAAAAATTTTCTTATTTGTAAATAGAAATAGTTTGTACGCAGATATTTTGGTCCGGTTCACAGCACGATTGCTGTGTCCCACGTATATTTGGCATTATTAGAGCCATCGTGACCGCCACTCCGAGCAATGGGCATCGGGGGGCCAAGCTTGACTCAGAAGTCTTGGGGTTGACTTAGAGCAGACTTTCCCGCGGTGCCTACAAAGCTGAAGGGACCATATATATAACAAAATGATGCCCAGTTGCAAACGGAAAACTAACCTTCCAAAAAAAAAAAAAAAAACAAAAGAACACACACGCACGCGCGCACAGAGATATACACACTTAAGTACTCCATGGATTGGAATCCCATGTTACCACTAACCATGCTGGTGGTGGTTTTGTTGATGATGTCTTCCGATTCTTCAGCTGCATTTCCTATAGCGAAGCCTGACTGTGATGACCACTGTGGAAGTGTAAGCATTCCATTTCCATTTGGTACGAGGGAGGGCTGTTACCTTGATAAAAGATTCTACATCAATTGCAGCTCTTCCAATAATGTTGTCCCTCCCCAACCACTCCTCAGGAAGAGTAAAATCAATGTTACCGATATATCTCTGGAGGGCCAGTTGACACTTTTGCAATTCGTGGGATATGATTGTTATTATCCGCATAGAAGCTCCAACAGCCCATGGATAGAGTTAGGCCGGCCGATGACTTTCAATAGCACTGCTAATAAGTTCACTGTAATTGGCTGTGACACTTACTCATATGCTACAGGTATGTTTAGTAATGTTCTGATCAATTTATGTACGCTGAGTCGCTTAATTGAAGCTCTTGTTTAATTCTGATCTGTTTGTATCCGACAAGGTACAACTTATTCACCACAAAACACAAGCAATTTCCGGCAATTCTCTACTGGTTGTATGTCTAGGTGTTATTACAAGGAAGATATTGTGGATGGTTCATGTTCTGGTGTTGGCTGTTGCCAGACATCTATACCTAGTGGAACTTGGCATATTAATGTTACTTTGGACAGCTATTACAGTCATAGTGAAGTCCGGGATTTCAATCCTTGCAGCTATGCTTTCGTGGTTGAAAACAATGCTTTTGAGTTTTTGCTGATAATCTTACCAACTTAGATCAAGTTTTAAGTCTTCCTTTGGTCGTGGACTGGGTCATTGACTACGAGACATGTGAAGCAGCTCAGAAAAATTCAAGCACTTATGCCTGTGGGGAAAATAGCCAGTGTTATGTGGAGGATGGGACTCTAGGTTATCGGTGCATGTGCAAAGAGGGATATGAGGGCAATCCATATCTACCTAATGGTTGCCAAGGTAATTACCCACCTCCCAATTATCATTTTAAAAAAAATCCAAAATTAAATAGTAAAATTTATTAAGAATTATAAAGTACAATAGAGAATTACTAATATATATATATAGATTAGGTAAAAGAAAACAAAGTGAAAAGTAATTTTTTTTTAATGAAGAGAATAATAATTTGCACCGTTCTTATTTGTTTATGGCTTTCGTTCAAAGTGTCTACATATTTTAATCCTGAAATACTTGAGAAGATTTCAACTGCAAATTTTCTGCCAAATTGTGTGGTTCATACTTAATGGGATCTACAAAATGTGAAAAAAAAAAAGGGAATAAAGTCCAAAATATAGCTCGGTCATGACTCATGACTACATATGATCTATTGACCTCTCGTACACTATGTTTGTTTTAGTATTTCTTGTAATAAGCATTTTTTAAAAAAAAAAAGAAGCAAAAGTCACCCGTGGCGGTGAAGAATTTGACATAAATTTCTACTGATTTCATTAAATTAAAACCAATGGGGTGTGATATATATGATTGTATCTTCTTAACATGGAGTAATTAAACCTGTCTAGAGTAATAAAACATTTGATGAATATAGGAATATTCATCGGGCCAAAATTAGCTGAACATTGTGCAGGACTAGCATAATTTGCAAGTGAGTTTGCTACCAAATTCGTTTAGATATATATTTGGGAAAATTAAAAATTAACTTTCAACTTTACTCGATGAAGAATGACGTAAATCTTCAAAGAATGTGTCCACGTTTTTGTTCTGATCATTTTAAATTTTGCAGATATAAATGAATGTGGAGATCCAGTTCTCAACAAGTGTGCAAACCATAGTATTTGTGTTAACATGTTGGGAAGTTATGCATGCAATTGTATTGAAGGGTACCATGGTGCTGGTAAAGAAGTATGCGTTGCTGATGAAAAATATTGGCCTATTTTTGCAGGTTTGGTCATTTCCTGTTGATGCCTTTTGAAGCAATTGAGAAATTCATTTCGAATGTTTTCCTCGATTTTTCAGTGACATGCATGATGAATCAAAATCCATGTTTAAAATTTTAAAACAAGCTTACTGGATATATATGTCTAAATTTTTTTTACTTATCTAGTTAGTTTTTAGTTTGGCTTCATAAGTCAAAACTGTCTAAGAAAATTTACTTCTCAAAACTTGTTTATGTCCTAAATTCTAGCTTTTCCTGATTTATTATCTTAGAGTTAATTGTTTGATCCTTAACTGTTCTGGGATTTCAAGTATCGGGCTCGCTAGACTATGAAATTCTAATTATACAACATAGTATCTGCTTATTCTTCACAGCACTATGAAAGAATAATGCGAATTTTTTTTTTTTTTGTCGCAATGTATGGCAATACAAGTAAATTTTATACGACCAGACATATGAAGCAGCATTAACCAAAAAAAAAAAATAAATCCCTTTACATTTGGGTTCTTTTGACAATTTTGGCTTCAGGTGTTGGCGTAAGCACAGGTACCGTCGTTCTCCTAGCGTTCTCCTTTTGTTTGTACTTCGAATTGATGAGAAGAAAGGCACACAGGTTGAGAGAGGAGTTTTTTAGAAAGAATGGTGGACTGATTTTGCAACAAAAACTCACTGGACAAGGGGGAGGCACTTATACCACCAGAATTTTCACAATTGAAGAATTACGAAAGGCGACAAATGATTTTGATAACAGCCAAATCATTGGTCGAGGAGGATTTGGGACAGTTTTCAAAGGTGAATTGATAGACAAAAAGATGGTGGCAATTAAGAAGTCTAGAGGAGTTGATCAGCATCAGGTTGAGCAATTCATTAATGAGGTAATTATTCTCTCCGGAGTCAATAGTAAAAATGTGGTAAAACTTTTAGGTTGCTGCTTAGAGACAGAAGTTCCATATCTTGTCTATGAGTATATCAACAACGGAACCCTCTTTGAGCATTTGCACAACAAAATCAGAGCATCAAAGCTTTCTTGGAACCTTCGATTACGAATAGCATCAGAAATTGCTGGAGTGCTCTCATATTTGCACTCTATGGCTTCGCCTCCGATTATTCACAGGGACATAAAGTCTGCCAACATACTTCTTGATCAGAATTACACCGCAAAAGTATCTGATTTTGGGATATCAAGATTGGTTCCAGCAGATAAAAATCAAGTGTCTACATTGGTGCAAGGCACACATGGCTATTTAGACCCTGAATACATGCATACTGGTCTATTGACTGAGAAGAGTGATGTTTACAGCTTTGGCATTGTCTTGGTAGAGCTTCTAACTGGGAAAAAGGCATTGGCATCTGATAGACCAGAGACAGAGAGATTTCTATCAAATCATTTCCTTTCTTCTCTGAAAGAAAACCAATTGGCTCAAGTTCTTGATAGTAACATATCCTGCAATGAAAATATTGAACAGCTGAAGCAAGTCTCTATGATTGCAAAAAAATGCATTAGTGTGAAAGGTGAGGATAGACCATACATGAAAGATGTAGAAAGAGAACTTGAGGTATTGGTAACAAAAGCCAAGCAAATTTCAATTCGTGTTTATGACGTTGATTCCTCCAAAAGCGAAGCCTTGCTTGGTATGTCATCAAATGGATATGGCAGCTGTGATGATTCTACTTGTAGCGACCTATATCCTGTGTCATATACCACCACAGAGCTACCATTGTTAACAATAGCTGGCGCAAGATAAAGGGTACAAAAATCATTGAATGCTTGTCAAGTTTGTTTATGTATTGAAGCTTCCAAAGACTTTGGACTGGCTTAGGGATGTTTATTAAGCACTTCTTAATTTACTATGTAAATTCCAAGGTTTACATACAGTATCGATAACCAGTGATGTTTGAATTTTTTGTGAGAATAAAATGATCTTTTCCTAAAACCTCATCCCACCCACTTTAGTTAATTTAATTTAATACGACACCTCCACAATTAATATTCCATTGGTTACATAGATTTGAAGCATTTGTGATTGCAAAGAATAAATAGTGAATGGAATTGGGGTTTAATTCCTATTTTTCTTCTCATGTGGTGCTTTAACGTTGTTTTGTGTCATAGTTTTCATGTTATTTCTTTTACTTGCATAATGGATTGGGTTAACTGCAGGCGTGAAGTGTTTATCTTGCGTTTGGAGTTGGATTCCACCTAAGTTTTAATACAATATATCAAAGGGAAAATTGCCTTATAAATAGGATTGGCAAGGCGGTCCCCGTCCTATTTGTTGAATCCCCGCCAGGCCACCAGTGTTCCTTCTACTTGCCGCCGCCTTCCTCACTTCCCCTGCAGTGCAGGTACGAAATAAGACCTTTTTAAAATAAAAATAATATAAAAAATTAAAATTTTAAAATTTCGAATCATACAATAATAAAAAATTACACTAAAACCAAATTAAAAAATGTATTGGAATAAAATAAATGACATAATTAGTACTAAGAACTATAAGTACTAAGTAGTATCTAATAGTAGTAAGTAATATTAATTACATAGTGAATTATATAATAGTATATACATATAAGTACTAAATTGTGGACTATGAATAATGATAAAGGAAAAATCTGTCGCCTTATCCAAGGTCCGGAACCCTTGAAATTTATCACCAAAAGAAGTCTGCTTTGGGATGGTTATCAGAGTATTATAGATTTCGGGATGGTTTTCGAGATAGATATTTTGACAGTGATAGGATTTTTTGAAAAGAAGAAAGCAATAAAGTACAAGGGCTTTTTTCCTCTTTACCTGGGGTCAACATGAAATATATATATTTGGTGTCCGAGATCATATAAACGTGTCATAGTAGGAATTTGAAATCGAATACACTTTGATTATCTACAAAACTCTTTTTGGATTGGACTTCTTGGGTTAGACTTAGTGGGCCAATGTCCTATATATATCAAATAACAATAATATGCAATAATAAAAAGGATAGAAGTGAATAAATAATAAATAATAATTAATAGAAATAAATAGTAAATTAATAGTAAGTAGTAACTACTATTTGACTATGATAACTAAAAATTTTATTAGTATAATTTTAATATAGATATAATTTAATGATAATTAAAATAATTTAAAAATAACGTATTATTTTAATTAATATTAAAATAATATATATAATCATATAAATTATAAATTTAAATATATATACCTATCTATTAAGGTGGCGCTTGGTATAAATGGTGGGTTTAGGAATGGAATGGATTTGATAAAAGGAAAGGTTTGGAATAAAATGGAATGATAATAATTATGTTGTTTGGTATTAGTTTGTAATGGAATGGAATAGATTTTATATTAAAATTAAAAGTTAATATTAATAATAATAAATTTATTAATAAATTTTATATTAAAATTATAATAAAAATATTAGTATTTTACATTATATGATATTTAACAAATTATATCTTATTCAAAAAATAGTCAAAGTGCATGTTAATTTGTAGAGAAAAATATTTTCTACAAGTTAGTGAAATTTGTTTTTTTTTTTAAAAAAAAACAAAATGGGAGTTGCAAATCATTGGGGGGTTTGCAACCCCAGTCACTGACATGTGGTGGCCATTGGTGCGCGTGTATCGCCCAAGCGTCTTGCGTGGCTGAATTTTTTGTTTTGCCATTAAACGATGTAGTTTTGAGCATTTTTGGCTCAAAACTACGTTGTTTTTGAGCTCCTTCAAAACCCTTCTGGATGGGTTTACACAAAAGGAGGGGGGGGGTGAGTTTCACGTAAACTCACCCCCAAAAGCTTACAAAAACCCAAAACTAAGTACTAAACATCCCATTTTAATCCAAAATATTCCAAATCCATGCCAAAACCACATACCAAACACCACCTAAGATTTATATAAATTATATAAACAAAAATAAACAAATAAACGAGACGGGTGGCGAGGATAATTTCGTTAATTGCGAGAGGAAAAAAATCTTCCCTTGCACTCACACACGCCACCCAAGTTAAATGGACCGTAGCTGATGGTGGCGGATAAAATTGACACCCCTATCTATAACACATAACTTCTTCAACTGGTTACCTTTTACTCATTGACTTGGTTTTAATTTTTTTAGAAGAAAACTTTGATATATTACTGAAGACAAATGGAACAATATTACATTCCTGCCTTGGCTAGTTTATGTGCTTCAATGACAACTTCCCTAGGGCATTTGATGAAGGTACAATGACGAGCTAGATTTATATAATACAAAATGTCTAACGCTAAATCCCTAATTGCTATTGGAGCCTCTTGAGGATTAACCAGCCATTGGAGAGATACTAGGGAATCTGTGACCAAAATGAAATGTAGCCATCCCTTTGGTGCCGTTTCCTTGACTGCATTCATAATTGCTCCTAGTTCTGCTTGTTCAGTAGTTGTGGCCTTGATTTTTTTCACATTTGACGAAAGCAGTCTGCCTTGATCATCTTTGACCACCCAAGCTGCTGCAGCATTCTCTGATCCCTGCTTGAAAGTGCCATCCGTATACATAGTTATCTTATGATTCTTAACCTCTGATGCTAGAACATCTGAATGCCATTCCCAGAACACCTTGAATTTTCTTTGTTCAAATGTTGCCTCTTTCACCTTTCTGCTTGTCTGGTCTTTTTTAAGATGCTTATCCTCACTTTTCATTACTTTGGGCAAATAAAATTCTGGACTGTTTCCAAATGGCCCACGGGTCTGCATCTTTTCCCTCCCAAACGGACTCACATCTGGCTAACCACAACTGCCATAGAACGCAACATGACAGAATAATATTCTCTTCATTTTCTGCATGAGTCAACCAGTCTTGAAACCATGCTTTAAAATGTAACTGCCTCCCTATATCAAAGTTGAACCCTAGTGTGGAGCATCTCCATGTTCTTCTGCCCGTTTCACAATCGAGCAACACATGATTCAAATTTTCTTCCTTCTCGCCGCACCATGACATTTGGAATCAACACTCCCCTCCTGAGCAATTTATCCGTTGTAGGGCAAATGGAGTGCACTGCTTTCCAGATGAAGAACACTATTTTTTATGGCATTTTAATTTCCAGATCCTTTTCCAAAAATCCTCCTCTCCCCTTCCCACCTAAATTCCAAAGTTTGATGAAGAAGATGGCTTGGCCGATAACTCAATGTTAATAGCCAAATGGTATCCTGATTTCATCGAATATTGACCATTCCTCTCTAGACTCCAGTACTGCCAATCTTCTTGTTCTGTCCTTACTTTAGAAATGTGTAGTGCCAAGATTTTTGGGACAACTTCTTGAGGAAAAAGTACTCTTATGAGTGGTTGTCTCCAATTTCGACTTGCATCTAGCAGGTCAGCCACTTTTAATTGCAAACCATTCGGTTGTAACAATGAGTTATTGGCTAGGGGGTTTGCTAAATCTGGAATCCAGTTATCAGAAATCTGGATTTTATTTCCATTGCAAACCTTCCATTTAAGCCCCTTGATCAATAATTCCTTCCCCAGATTAAACTTCGCTATCCCCATGACCAATTACACCCATTCTCTTGGAGAAGGAATTCTTTTTCTTTGCAATACTTAGCTGTGAAGAACTTTGAGAAGAAAGAGTTCCTTTCAGAGTGTATTTTCCTTGCCATTTTTGCTATTAAAGCCTGATTCAACTGCTCTATAGATCTCATGCCCATACCCCCTCTAAACTTGGACCTGTATACTGCTTGCCATGACATCCAGTGAATGCTACGTCCTTCCTTATTCCCTTTCCAAATGAACCTAGCTAGAAATCTATCCATGCTCTTGGCCAATAATTTAGGGACTCCAAAGGCTCCCAATATGTATTGTGGAATAGCCGAAAGAGTATGTTTTGCCAATACAATTCTTCCATGACAGAGAGGTTTGCTGTTTTCCACCTAACTAGCTTTCCTCTCATTTTGCTCAGCATGCTCTCCAAACACCTCCTTTTTAGACAATGATAAATCCAGTTTATGTCCATTCAATGCTCGTATTTGGGCTGACCATTGGAGAGGATTTCTTGAAATTAATCCTTTGCCTTGCACAGGCTGCAAACAGGTTTAGAACCTTCCTCAAGTGATGAATAGCATTGCTAGAAATAGCAAAGAAAACAAGGCAATCGTCCTCAAACATGAGGTGAGACACTTACGGAACACTCCTTCCAATTATGATCCCGGGACATTGGCTTTCTGCTGTATGTGGTAATGCTGAGGACAGTACTTGTTGACAAAGAACGAATAAAAATAGGGATAGTGGGCAGCCTTGTCTGAGACCATTGCTTAGCATCAAATAAATCCATCCATTAAACTTGACTTTATATGAAACTATAGCAACACACTACATTATCAATATTACCCACTGCGGTGGAAAACCAATCCTTGTCAACATCCTTTCCAAAAACGGCCACGATATTCCATCGTAAGCCTTTTTCATATCAAGCTTGAGAGCAGCTAGATATTTCCTTCCGACCTTCTTCCTCATGAACTCAAGAACTTCGTGAGCTATTAGAATATTCTCATTGATTGAACGGCTAGGAAGAAAAGTAGTTTGACTAGGGGAAATCAAAGATTGCATTACCCTTCTCATTCTATTAGCTAAATTTTTTGCAATACCATGTACAACACATTACACAAACTGATCGGATGGAAGTCTTGAGGTTCTACTGGATTTGGGACTTCTGGGATAAGTACAATTTCCGCTTCATTCCAAGTTGGAGACATAGATTTTGTCCTAAAGAATTCCTTGACTGACTCCACCACACTCTTCCCCACAGTGCCCCAGTACTCCTGATAAAATCCCACTGGAAATCCATCCGGTCCGGTGCTTTCCACTTTGCCATTTGATGAAAAACTTCTTTGATTTCTTCTTCAATGACCTCCCTTAATAACCAATCTTTCTGCTCCTAATTAAGGTCCTCCTTAATGAACTGGGTCAAATTATCTGGATTGAATTGGTCCGCATAGTCATCCTGAGGAAAGACAGATTCGTCCCTCAATGTTCCTTTCAGGTGTTGCATAATGAGCTCCTGCATCTCTTCCTGGTGAGAGGTCCAATCTCTATTTGCCCTTTTCAATTGAGTAATGCAGCTTCTGCCTCTTTTTGTAGCCCATTCATGGAAAAATTTGGTATTACTATCTCCGGCCCTCATCCAGTTAACTTTAGCCTTCTGATGCCAATATTCCCTACAAAATTCCAGCAACTCCTCCAACTCTTCTTGCAGGATTTGACCTTTTCCTTGTGCATCCTCATTCTGAACTGTCCTTTGGACATTCTCCAACTCCGTCGTCTTGTTATTTATTAATGCGTCTAACTTTGCCAAATGAATCCAGAATTCCAGATTCCATTTATTCAGCCGAATCTTGTAGAACGGGTCTTTTGATAACCCATAACTTTTCAAAAGGCCAAGTATCAATGGGGCCATGATCAGACTTTACAATTGGGAAATTCCTACTTCTTGCCTTAGGAAATAGCCTGATCCAATCCGCATTGGCCAGTACCCAGTCCAGTCTCTCGTAAATCCTATCACTTCCATTCCTCCCATTGGTCCAGGTGAACCATAAGCCCGAATTTGGAATCTCTATTAAGCCCAACAGAACAAATGTAATACCATTTTCACATCTGCACTGTCCTGCTTTAAGACGGCCCTTCCCCCAAATTTCTCCCCTTAACTCTAAACCTGATTGAAATCACCCGCAATGGCAATAGGCAAATTTTTATCCCCGACTTGTTCCACACTTCGGCCCATAAATCTCTTCTCTTATTGGCTTGTGGTTGCCCATATAATAGAAACAAAATCCATTCCTGACCTAAGTTCCTTGACTAGAAGCATGGAATAGCTTTGCGTCTTGTGTACCACCTCCAACTTGACCTCTTCGACCTTCCGGACTAACCAAATCCCACCTGCTGAACTTGGATGCCGACAGCCAAGAGATTACCTTCTTATCCATTACTTTTGTTTCCATAAAAAACAAAACATCCAGATTTTGGGATCGAGTCAGCTGATTGAGAACGTGGAATGTGAGAGGGTGACCCAACCCTCTACAGTTTCAGCTGAGCAGCCTCATGTTGACTCGGGACCCTCATCTTGCTCTCCCAAATTCGACATGACCAAATTGATGATCTTGGTAAGCAAGGATGCCATGATGACAATTTCTGTGACTGTGCTCAACTTCTCCTGCGGACATCCGAATTGGTATTTTACTATTACTTGTTTCAAATCCTCCTGCACCTCCGGCTTGTCCATTTTTCTTTTTTGGAAGCTGATTACTTGTATCTCCTAAATGAGTTCTCTCTTTCTTTTTGCAGATCTAGGCAACTCCATAGAAAAACTCTCCTTAATACTCAACTCCATGGCTCTCAGTTGTAATTCCTTCTGAAAGGCTTCATTCATGTTCCAATCTTTCAGGTCCGTCCACCCATGCTCCTTTTCTGCATTTTGTCCTTTAATGTTATCTGGTTGCTGTGACTGTCTTGTTTGGAACTTGGAGAATATTGTTTGGAACATTGAATTCTCCGTCAATGAAACTGGTTGCATTGTTTTGGCCCAGACACCCACGGATAATTCAGAGTCTGTGTCCTGTGCTTCCTCTTTTCCATTTATTTGCTCTTTGGGCTTAACCTTGGGCCTCTCTAGCATGATTAGACCTATTAGTTGATGTAGGCCAGATCCACAACCCTTAGGATGATACTAGGTTCACATAGGAAATAAATAACCGTACAAAATTAGCCCCAGAGAGTGAGGCTATTTACTCTCCCTAGTTTAAGATCAACACAACAGAGGAACAGACATCACCAATATAAGATTGGGTATATTAACACTACTCTATACAAAGGAATCTATACAAAAGATTGTACAAAAAAATTGATATAATCGGCAATAGGGGCCAAACAAACTTCAACAATGAGCTAAGTTATTGTTGTGAGTCCAAATCTAATCCACTTGAAGAGTTATTCTGTAAGCTCACTTCCTGAAACATTTGGACTAAATTCCTTGATAATAGGCCTAGTTGCCATACACCCCAACTTTAGTTTGCTTCCTTCATCCCTGCCCCAAAATTTCCTCGACCTAGTCCCAAAAATTCTTAGTACCATAAAACAAATCCCTTCGTTCTGACAATTACAAAACCTTTCGAGCATTCACAACAGCCCTTAAGAAGGCCGTTTGTTTCTGCAAGGCCATTAGGGCATCTATAGCAGTCTCAACATTAGTCAGATTAAGGCCACGCCACATCAACGTCACATCAGCTTACGAACGGTCTTTACCATTTGCACAATCATCATAAAAAAATTACTCAAGCTAATAAACAGCTTTTACTATTTACAATCAATTACCCTTTCCTCTACTTTCTTTTTATCATTTATTTAATATATTTGATACTTCTTGTTTAAATTAATAATTTTAAAATATTATTTATTTTTATATTAATAGAGTTTATATATATTAATAATACAACTTTTAATTGTAATTATTATACATTAAATAATTAAAAACAAATAATGAAAAATTATTCTACATTACATTAAAAATAAAATTTAATAATACACTTAAAATATGAAAATAAATACTTTAAATTAAATATGAAATATTTAAAACAATTAATGAAAAATAAATTTACATTACATTAAAATTAAAATTTAATAATATACTTAAAATATTCAGATAAATACAATAAATTAAACATAAAACCTTTAATAGCGTGATAATTTTTTTATAATGGCTATGTGAATAGTGAAGGTCAGGTCTTGAAAAATTGGCCTGGCTTTCACTATTTTAAATTGTATTATTTAAAATATTATTTATTTTTCATTTATCAAATTCAATATATATTAATAATACAACTTATAATTATAATTATTATACATTAATGGAAAATTATTGTACATTATATTAAAATTAAAATTTAATAATACACTTAAAACATGAAAGTAAATACTTGTAATTAAACATAAAATACTTAAAAATTAACATTCAACACTAAAACATGATAAACTACACATTGCTTCCATGATTAGATGTCATTTTCACCAAAACGCTGCCATATGTGTTCAATCAAATCATATTTCAACGTATTGTGGACATTTATGTTGCAAAATTGATGACTGTTAATAAAATACTTTCTCATGTCTAGAAATCTTCTTGTCGGAAATTGCAATGTAGTATTATCTTTTCCCGCTCTGTTGCTACTTTCTGGTTGCTCCGTAATGAATGCTGAAGGAACTGCGTAATGTTGATAGTTAATTCGTTCATCCTTGACAATCATGTTGTGCATTATAATACATACATTTATGATACGGTGTAATATATCATTATCCCATGCGAGTGCCGGATTTTTAATTATTTGCCAACGTGTTTGCAGCACTCCAAACGCCCGCTCAACGTCTTTATGAGCGGCTTCTTAGCATTGGAAAAACTATTTATGTTTGTTTGTTTGTGGTATTAGGATTGATTGGATGAATATCGCCCATTTTGGATATATACCATCCGTTAGGTAATATTTCATGTCGTATTGATGGCCATTAGCCGTATGTTAAATAGCCGGTGTCATACCATGCAATACATCATTAAACATAGGGAAACGATAAAGCACATTAAGATCATTACACGAACTTAGAGTACGGAAAAAAACATGTCAAATCCATAAGTTTTGGGAAATTACAGCCTCAAATATCAATGTAGCTTTCTGTGTCATTATCGCGATACATTCTTTAATCTTGCATTGACAATTTTTTCACTCCCAATGCATGTAGTGAATGCTTCTAATCATGCTTGGAAATTCACGAATTTCTCCAATATGCAATAGCCTTTGCATATTTACTGGAGTTGGCCTCCTCACATATTCAGCACCAAACACATTAATAATACTTTGATAGAAATTGAAAATGCACTATATAGACGTACTTGGACCAATGCGAAAGTACTTATGATTGAATCCGCAGAACTTTCGTAGGCTAACATTCGTAATGTAACTGTGCATTTTTGTAAAGTTGTGAAATCCATTATACTAGTTGCATCAGGACGCTGTTGAAAGTAGTGAATATTTTGCAGTCCTTCCACTATACATAAGAAGATGCCTCTATCTATTTTGAAACGAATTCTGAACTGCGTGTTATCGTAGATAGGACGTTCAGCAAAATAGTCATCCCAAAGGCGAATATGATCAGTTTCTCAATTCCTATTGGAACGACGATCGGGATCTTTGTTTTGTCTATGCCTTCTTCTGCTCTCAACAACCATTTTGTATTCTCCACATTCACACTATATGTATTCATGACTTGAATACAAGTTTCTTCGAACATGCGATTCATTTCTGCATTGAACAAGTCAGTTTTGTCAAATGCATGATACTGATTTCGTGAGGATGACATTCGTAGCTAATTTGAGTTCAAAGTTTTTTTGATATGATGCAAAAACAATAAAAACTATATGGTTTATATACACATTTTTATATTTGATGATACATGTATTCATGATATTGACAACACATGAATTATTTGTACCGATTTTTTTTGATAATAAAGCATGTATTGACAACACGTGTTGTCAACATGAATGCATATATCATCAAATATATTAAATCGATATAAATAATTCATGTGTTGTCAATATCATGAATACATGTATCATCAAATATAAAAATGTGTATATAAACCATATAGTTTTTATTGTTTTTGCATCATATCAAAAAAACTTTGAACTCAAATTAGCTACGAATGTCATCCTCACGAAATCAGTATCATGCATTTGACAAAACTGACTTGTTCAATGCAGAAATGAATCGCATGTTCGAAGAAACTTGTATTCAAGTCATGAATACATATAGTGTGAAATACAAATTGTTGAGAGCGAAGAAAAACAAACAGATCCCGATCGTCGTTCCAATAGGAATTGAGAAACTGATCATATTCGCCTTTGGGATGACTATTTTGCTGAACGTCCTATCTACGCTAACGGCGATTGACTGCTTCAATGATAGAGGCATCTTCTGTATAGTGGAAGAGTATAAATATTCACTACTTTCAACAATGTCTGTCTAATGGTAGAATAGGTTTGACAACTTCACAAAAATACACAGTTGTATTACGAATGTTAGCCTACGGAAGTTCTGCGAATTCAATCGATGAGTACTTGTGCAAATATATCTAGATAGTGCATTTTTAATTTCTGTCAAGGCATTATTAATGTGTTTGGTGCTGAATACCCGAGAATGCCAACCTCAGTAGATATGCGAAGGCTATTGCATATTGGAAAAATCAGTAGATTCTTGGGCATGATTGGAAGCATTGATTGCTTGCATTGGGAATGGAAAAATTGTCCAGTGGCATTAAAGGGAATGTATCAAGGATGTGATGGTGTAGCTACATTGATACTCGAGGCTGTAGATTTCCAAAACTTATTGATTTGGCATGTTTTTTTTGGTACTTCAGGTTCGTGTAATGATCTTAACGTGCTCTACCGTTCCCTTATGTTTGATAATGTATTGCATGGTATGACTGCCATTCAACATACGATTAATACATCAATACGACATGGGATACTATCTAACGGATGGTTTATATCCAAAATGGGCGGCATTCATCCAATCAATCCCAATACCACAAATAAACATAAATTGTTATTCCAAGAAACTGTTCATAAAAACGTTGAGCGGCCGTTTTGAGTAATGTAAACACGGTAGATAATTAAAAATTCGGCACTCGCATGAGATAAGGATATATTGTACCGTATCATGAATGCATGTATTATAATGCACAACATGATTGTCAAGGATGAACGAATGAATTATCAACATTACGTAATTTCTTCAGCATTCATTGGGGAGCAACCAGAAAGCAGCAACCCAGCAGGAGGAGATAATACTACACTGCAATTTTCGATGGGAAGATTTTTAGACATGAAAAATTATTTTATCAATAGGGATCAATTTTGCAACAGAAATGTCCATAATGAGTTGAAATACGACTTTTTTTTTGCCAAAAGAAACAGATATTATTAACAATGGAATTAATACAAAACAGAAATGTATTTAAGTAATTCTAATGACTGATCTAATTTTTCAAAGATTTACTGAGTAGACATTGAAACATACCTGGATCAACAAGTTGGCTCTGATACCAAAAATAGTGGATGGTTAGATAGTAAGAGAGTAAGTAAGAGAGGAGAAATTAATTTTTTGACTTTATTAATCTGAATCAAGTTCTGATCCCCATTCATAATGATCATCTAAAAAATATGGATTTTTGATAGTTTCAGTAATTTTTGTAATATTACAAATATCCTTTACATTTAATATTAGTTTTTCATAAATATTTTTTCGTATATCTTCCATTATATTATTTTCTTTTAACCTTTGTAATAATCCTATTATTAAAGAAGTTTCTATTATAATCCATTTTTCTTCGATTATATTTTCAAAAACAAAAGTGTGTGTTTTTTGATCTTCATAAAAACATAATAATTTTTCGTTCATTTTATGATTCTGAAGTTAATTTTTCTACTTGAAATTGTAATTGTTTTACCGCTGTATCTAATTTTATTTGACTCGTTGTAAATGGAGTATTAACCTTTAATAATCTAGGTATAATTTCTTCTTTTGGTAATTCTGCAAGTAGTGGTCTTTCATTTATTCTTGGTAATGAAAAACTTCTTCTTCCTAATGGATCAGGAAGTGGTTTAAACATATCTGTTTTAATAGAAGTAAATAAGGAAGTTTGTAATAAAGGTCTCGCGGTATTCTCAATATGAATAATATTTCCAAAAATTTTATCTAAATTTATTTTTTTTGCATTAAAATTTAACGAATGAGAGCTATTAGTTAGAGCATAATTTACTCGATAAGTAAGAGTAAAAGGATATTCATTTTCATGCATTAGCATAGTATTGTAAAAATTATAAGCAAATCCCAAAGTTTTTGATAAATCATTTGTAATTAAAGGTATTCCATATCTAATATTAACATTAAATTTTATAGTCGTGTATGCTAAATTAGTTTGTAATGAACCTAGTACCATATCATTAACATTTTGTAATCTTCCATCAAATATCATTAAATCTATTGGAGAATTTATTCCTTCATCAAAAGTACTTTTTAAAATAATTTGTATTGTAGAAATAAATAGATAACTGAGTTTAGATTTATCTTTTTCTGGAATACAATCTAGTTTTTGTTTAATATCTTGATTAGTAATAATTGGAATCATCATTTTCCAGTCTTTGAAGATACAATTTGGATATTCTCTAGTACTCATTCCATAATGAATTATATTGGTTCTAGAAAAATATTTTCCACTTCCATATGTATTATAAAAACCATCAGACTTTTGTAAGTCAAATTTAATATTTTTAAACTGATTTAATTGTTTAGCATTAATCATAATAGATTGAGAAAAGAATTGGTTTCTTCAGATTGATCATATGCTGCGGGGATGATGGAAGTAGAAGACTCGTTCATAGTTCTAATTTTTCTTTTAATTCTAAATGTGACATAAACATTCGTTGAATATTATGAACATTATTATTAATAGTTAATATCAAATAATCATAATTTATAGTATATTGTTGTAATACATCTAAAAAATCAACTCCTAGTAATCTTTGGTATATCTAATGTTGTAGAATCATGCACTAATAAAGAAACATCATAATTGACTATATTATCAAATGTTAAATTTACTATTGTTGAATTCATAATATCAAAATTTTGTTCGAAGTATCGAGAAATTCGTATGGGAGTAACTAATGGTTGAATAAAAGTACAATATTGTGATTGTATACACGATATACTTGATCCAGTATCAATTAAGACTGGTAGAATGTAATTATTTACCTTTGCTAGTATATGATATTGATAAAGATTCATACCTTGTAAGGATAACGGGTGAATAGAAAAACTCATCTTATTCTTTCATACATGGAGTTATCATAGGTTTACCTTCTTACTTCATTAATATACTAGATCATTCCTTCAGGACACTGGGTTTAGAGCCTCTTTTTTGACAGACATGTCTTCTAGGCTATACCAGTTTCAGTCCAAGAATGGTCGTACACTAATAAAGAAGAAATAAGTAAACCTCTTCGTAAAGATTGAAGAAAGAAATTTCTATAGATAAAATAAAGATTAGTTGAAGAAAGAAATCCCTGTAGTTCTTTGGAGACTTCTTTTTTTTTTCTGAAAACCTTTTGCCTCCCCTTCTTCTTCCCGAATGATTGCTTTATATGGATTAATTATCCTTTTGGCGGTTAAAGTAATAAAATCTATTTCTTAACAAGTTGGCTCTTATTAAATAGACCTTTTGTCAAGAAATAGATTTTATTACTTTAAAGCGCCAAAGGATAATTAATCCTAAAGCAGTTTATCAAACTTGAAATAGTTAAAATTCCAAGGGTATTAAATCTTAATATTATACTATTAGCAATTAAAGCATGATAACATTATCATATTTACATTCCCAATAGATTCTTTATTAGATGAAGTATCAGGAGAAAATCCGTTAGATAAAGTTAAAAATACAAATAAGTTACTAATAGAAATAAAACTGAAAGATCCTAAAATAGAAGTAAATGTCCCAAATAGGATACCTTATTCAGAAAAAGATGTAAAAGAATTTATTATTGAATGTCGTGAATTACTTGAAAAACAATTAATACGGCCAAGTACTAGTAAGCATAGTGCCCCAGCATTTTATGTTGAGAATCATAATGAATTAAAAAGAGGAAAACGACGAATGGTAATAAATTATAAAAAATTAAATGAAGTAACTATAGGAGATGCCTATAAATTACCACGAAAAGATTTTATTATAGAAAAAGTAAAAGGAATGAATTGGTTTTCATCTTTAGATATTAAATCTGCTTATTGGCAATTAAGGTTACACGAAAATACGAAACCTTTAACTGCTTTTACATGTCCACCTGAAAAACAATATGAATGGAATGTATTACCATTTGGATTAAAACAGGCACCTGCTATTTTTCAAAGATTTATGGACAATAATTTAGAGGGATTAGAGGATATTTGCCTGGTTTATATAGATGATATATTAATTTTTACAAAAACAAGTGAACAAGAACATTTAAAATCATGCAAAAAGTATTGATAAGATGTAAAGAGAAAGGACTAATACTCTCTAAAAAGAAAGCGCAGATATGTCAAAAAGAAATAAATTATTTGGGCCTTACGTTTATATCTGATGGACGAATAAAATTACAACCACATATTTTAGAACATTTGAATTTATTTCCTGATGTATTACTAGATGTTAAATCATTACAAAGGTTTCTGGGATGTATTAATTATATAGCTGACCAAGGCTTTTTTAAGCACTTAGCAAAAGAAAGAGCAACTTTACAAAAGAAGTTAAAGAAAGATGTTCCCTGGATATGGACATCTGAAGATACATTATTGGTACAACACATAAAGCAATACTCAAAAAATCTACCGACACTTTATAATCCGACAGCACGAGATTACATAATAATTGAAACAGACGCAAGCAATGACGTTTGGGCAGGCTGTATGAAGGCTATAAAAGAGTGTGAAGAATATTCAAAGGTAGGAAAAACGGAAGTTCTCTGCAAATATCTTTCAGGTACATTTCAATCTTCTGAAAAGAATTATCATATTACTGAAAAAGAAACGTTAGCTGCTTTAAGACTTTTACAAAAATGGCGAATAGAACTTTTGCCAAAACATTTTACTTTCTTGAATGATAGTGCTTATTTAGTTAATTTACGTAGATATCAATTTAAAGGCAATTATAAACAAGGAAGATTATTACGATGGCAATTACGGTTTGGTCAATATTCTTTTGATTGTGAATTTGTTAAATCTGAAAATAATTCTCTTTCGGATACTTTGACAAGGAATGGAACACATTAGCGAGGACATTCTGACAAGAAATTATGAAGAAAAGAACTTTACTGGAAGAAGAAATCTCTACAAAAAGGAAGTATATAAAAGAAAAAGAAGAAGAATTAGAAAATATAATTACTTTACAAAACACAGAAATAAATGCTTTGATAATGGCTCACAATTCGCTATTTCCTGAAGCAGTTATTCCGATAATAAATACAGAAGAAGGAAATACTTCTCAACAAGCTAGTTGTCAGCCACCTAGCAGTCAGCCAGTTACACCAAAACAATCCTCAATACCTTCCACTTTTATTCCTCAACAACCAGGTAAAGAACACCCTTTACAAAAGCTTTCACAAATAGTGAACGACTCTACGCCAGAAAAATATTATGTAGTATTTAATGGCCCTCTTGCCGGGATATATAATTCATGGCGACGCAAAGATAGTAAACGGAACGAAAGGAGCTATACATAAATCTTTTAAAACTAAGGATGAAGCTATATCAGAATTTGAAGCTCATACTAAGCAACCTGCAAATAGTTATGCTTCTACTTTACAAAAACCTTCATCTTTTGGAAGGAATGTTCCTCTAGGAATAATTAAAGCAATTTGAACCATCGCAATTCTTGCAAAACGAAATTTTTGATCATCTATTAGAAAAATACAAAATTACATTCTGAGATCCAACAAAATGCAACTTAGAATTTGGTATCCAACTTTTCTGTACTTTCGAAATACCAAAAGTTATTTGCATGCCTCATGCAGACCAATTTAGTATTTGAATTCTTTACTCATGTCAGTAGATTCAATATATTTTAAGGAAAGTATTATTTTGAGAATTTCCTCCAACTTCTGAAAAAGCAGTACAAGAATTTATTGATAATGTACTCTGGAATGATAAAGACTCTACATTTTCTCAAGAGAAGGCACGGAGAATCACAAATACTTTGCCAATCTTTACAAAAGGACAATTGGTCTACCAAAGATTAAGCTCTATTACTATGGGAATCGGTTCTCAAGAATATCACAGCGAAATACAACTGGGGTGATAAATAGAGATTCAATAATGAATTTCAATGTGAATTCAATGATTCGTGTATATTTGACTACTGGAAGAATACAATTCAAGGATCCATGTCGATTGAGTTATAAGAGTAATACTATAATAATACTATCAGTGGGACGGCATCCTTTACGAAAAATGGAATGGACAGCTATAGAACATTTCGAAAGTTATTTTCTCAATCCAGATTCAAAAATGGGAAATGTGCCAGAGGAGTACAAGAAATTATTATGTTTACAGATGAACGAAGTTTCACAGAAACACAATTGCCAATATTGTCCGACAGGAAATGAGGAAGGCGGACCCAATACAGAAGAATGACGTAAGCCCTTACGTCATCCAAAAATAATTAAAGCATGATGTAAGCAATGACGTCAGGAACAGTGACTACTTATCCATATAAAGCAATCATTCGGGAAGAAGAAGGGGAGGCAAAATGTTTTCAGAAAAAAAAAAAAGAAGTCTCCAAAGAACTACAGGGATTTCTTTCTTCAACTAATCTTTATTTTATCTATAGAAATTTCTTTCTTCAATCTTTACGAAGAGGTTTACTTATTTCTTCTTTATTAGTGTACGACCATTCTTGGACTGAAACTGGTATAGCCTAGAAGACATGTCTGTCAAAAAAGAGGCTCTAAACCCAGTGTCCTGAAGGAATGATCTAGTATATTAATGAAGTAAGAAGGTAAACCTATGATAACTCCATGTATGAAAGAATAAGATGAGTTTTTCTATTCACCCGTTATCCTTACAAGGTATGAATCTTTATCAATATCATATACTAGCAAAGGTAAATAATTACATTCTACCAGTCTTAATTGATACTGGATCAAGTATATCGTGTATACAATCACAATATTGTACTTTTATTCAACCATTAGTTACTCCCATACAATTTCGATACTTCGAACAAAATTTTGATATTATGAATTCAACAATAGTAAATTTAACATTTGATAATATAGTCAATTATGATGTTTCTTTATTAGTGCATGATTCTACAACATTAGATATACCAGTATTACTAGGAGTTGATTTTTTAGATGTATTACAACAATATACTATAAATTATGATTATTTGATATTAACTATTAATAATAATGTTCATAATATTCAACGAATGTTTATGTCACATTTAGAATTAAAAGAAAAATTAGAACTATGAACGAGTCTTCTACTTCCATCATCACTGAAGAATATGATCAATCTGAAGAAACCAATTCTTTTTCTCAATCTATTATGATTAATGCTAAACAATTAAATCAGTTTAAAAATATTAAATTTGATTTACAAAAGTCTCATGGTTTTTATAATCCATATGGAATTGGAAAATATTTTTCTAGAACCAATATAATTCATTATGGAATGATTACTAGAGAATATCCAGTCCAGGTATCTTCAAAGACTGGAAAAATGATGATTCCAATTATTACTAATCAAGATATTAAACAAAAACTAGATTGTATTCCAGAAAAAGATAAATCTAAACTCAGTTATCTATTTATTTCTACAATACAAATTATTTTAAAAAGTACTTTTGATGAAGGAATAAATTCTCCAATAGATTTAATGATATTTGATGGAAGATTACAAAATGTTAATGATATGGTACTAGGTTCATTACAAACTAATTTAGCATACACGACTATAAAATTTAATGTTAATATTAGATATGGAATACCTTTAATTACAAATGATTTATCAAAAACTTTGGGATTTGCTTATAATTTTTACAATACTATGCTAATGCATGAAAATGAATATCCTTTTACTCTTACTTATCGAGTAAATTATGCTCTAACTAATAGCTCTCATTCGTTAAATTTTAATGCAACGGAAAAAATAAATTTAGATAAAATTTTTGGAAATATTATTCATATTGAGAATACCGCGAGACCTTTATTACAAACTTCCTTATTTACTTCTATTAAAACAGATATGTTTAAACCACTTCCTGATCCATTAGGAAGAAGAAGTTTTTCATTACCAAGAATAAATGAAAGACCACTACTTGCAGAATTACCAAAAGAAGAAATTATACCTAGATTATTAAAGGTTAATACTCCATTTACAACGAGTCAAATAAAATTAGATACAGCGGTAAAACAATTACAATCTCAAGTAGAAAAATTAACTTCAGAATCATAAAATGAACGAAAAATTATTATGTTTTTATGAAGATCAAAAAACACACACTTTTGTTTTTGAAAATATAATCGAAGAAAAATGGATTATAATAGAAACTTCTTTAATAATAGGATTATTACAAAGGTTAAAAGAAAATAATATAATGGAAGATATACGAAAAAATATTTATGAAAAACTAATATTAAATGTAAAGGATATTTGTAATATTACAAAAATTACTGAAACTATCAAAAATCCATATTTTTTAGATGATCATTATGAATGGGGATCAGAACTTGATTCAGATTAATAAAGTCAAAAAATTAATTTCTCCTCTCTTACTTACTCTCTTACTATCTAACCATCCACTATTTTTGGTATCAGAGCCAACTTGTTGATCCAGGTATGTTTCAATGTCTACTCAGCAAATCTTTGAAAAATTAGATCAGTCATTAGAATTACTTAAATACATTTCTGAAAATATAGAACAGCCTCAATTACATATTTTGATAGATCAAATAAATATGCAAGTACAGAAGAAGACTACTAAACCTAATTTAAATACTACAATAATAGAAATTAAAATAGCTAAGAAAACTTTTTATGCACTAATAGATACAGGAGCTACTTTTTATTAACAATGGAAGTCCAAAGTTAACATGATACATAGAAGGTCCAAAGAAGGACTAGCCTTCAATGGACGGCTCTAACTCAACTAACCTAACTCAGTAGGGGTTGGTTAAGGCAAAAACCCGTTTGAACGGGACCGGCATAACTCCCTAATAATGGGACCGGTACCTCCTAACTACAAACTAGATAAGTGATCAAAAACCCTAATTTGTCGGCCTCTACCTACACAGCTCCCTTTATGCACATCCCGGAATAATGAACCAGGCAGATTTACCCTGCATGGCACTGGTTGGTTCGAACGCCTTTCGCTACACTGAACAGAAGAAACAGACCGCAAAAATCCATGTAGTGTGGCTCTACGTTGGTCGATCCCTCCTATCCTTGTGCTGTCGTACGTTGTGCTTCATAGTGCGTGACTCTCCGCCCAACTGGGACATCAAATCCCTGTAGTATGGAATCCTTCCATACTAGGGACCCCAAACCCCTCAGTAGAGACATAACAGGAAACGACACTACTAGTCCCACTAGGGACACAAAATCCAACTTTCGCCGGCCACTAAAAAAAAAAAGAATTTATAATTCATAAACAGTAAACACTGTTCGTTAAATTTTTGAATTTTTTTATTGTTCATGAACAGTAAAAAATTCGCATCGTATTTCGCACCTGGGATCGCCCACACGCACAGTAAATTGAGTAAGAAATCAAGCCTTCCAACCAAATATGGTGCCAAGCGTTTTTGACTTGATTGAGCATATATAACAGTTTTTTTGGTGAAAATGACATATAATCATGGAAGCAATGTGTAGTTTATTATTAAATTTTAATGTAATGTAAAATAAATTTTCATTAATTATTGAATGTATAATAATTACAATTATAAGTTGTAAACTCTATGAAAAATTAGCCTGACTTTCACTATTCACACAGTCATCATAAAAAAAATTTCACGCTATTAAAAATTTTATGCTTAATTTATTGTATTTGTTTAATTTATTGTATTTATCTGAATGTTTCAAGTATATTATTAAATTTTAATATAATGTAAATTTATTTTTTATTAATTGTTTTAAATATTTCATATGTAATTTAGAGTATTTATTTAATTTTTTAAAATTATTTAATGTATGATAATTACAATTAAAAGTTTTATTATTAATATATATATAATTATTATTATATATATAAACTCTATTATATAAAAGTAAATAATATTTTAAAATTATTAATTTAAATAAAAAGTATTAAATATATTAAATAAATGATGGAAAAGAAAGTAGATGAGAGAGAAATTGGCTGTGTGAATAGTAGATGCCGTTTATTAGCGTGAGTAATTTTTTTATGATGGTTGTGTGATGATATGTTTTTTCCAGAATTTCTCCATCCACTAACTCAAAAATTCTTGTCATTGCATGTTGTTGTAACTGCGGTTCTGTTCCCCTGGGTTCAAAGGATTCAAAATCCTCTGGGACTGGAATGTCTAGAGTTTGTTCTTGAGAAACAGTGGTGAGGTCCATGTGTGTGTCCGGGAATTGGTCCCCCTGTGAAGTCTGTGTATCCTAGAGCACCAATGTTGCTTCCATGTGGTTTTCCAAATCCCTTTCCATATCCGCTTGACCCACCCTCATCCTTCTCCTATTCTTCCTCATCACCCCGGTCACTAGATTCATGATTTAGGTGATTAGGTAAGGACTGAGTTCCTTGTTGGGACGACAGAATTGTATTCTGTTGTTGAACAATTTGTGGATAGGATTCTAGTAAATTCTTATACTTAAATCCATCTGTAAAATGATCTTCATTTGCTTGTTAGAAGAAGGTCTGCACTTTGTACATATAACCCTCTGTAGGGGTATTCGTCGGGTCGGTTTTTCGGTTTTTCGGGTTCTTCGGTTCGGATTTATTCGGTTTTCGATTTTCGGTTTATTCGGTTTGGGTTATTCGGTTTTCGGCTGAACCCTAATTTATTTTTTTATATTATATGTAATTATAAAAATAATATATATTCATATAAATAATACATAAATATATATTATATGTAATTATACGTATAATATACATACATATAAATAATAAATAAATATATATTCGGGTTTCGGTTTGGTTTCGGTTTAATCCAAAACCCAAAAACTCTAAAAATTCGGTTTTCGGTTCGGTTTGAATTCGGGCGGATATTCGGGTTATCCAAATATTGAATACCCCTAACCCTCTGGAATCCTTGTGAATCTCCTATGTGACAATTATTGGTTTTGTACTAAAGCTAATTAAATCTAAGATTATAATTTGTTATTTATTGCCAAGTGATTAAGAACCTAAAGGGTCACACACATAAAGAATTTGTTGTTAGATTAAAATGATTAAATAATTATGTGATAATTATGGGAGTTAATTTGTAAAATAATTAATCTAAAGGATCTTCTATAAGATAAGTTGTGATAAGATAAAATTGTTTTATCTTAATAGAATTAAAATTAGTTTTAATTTTATTAAAAGAATTCTATCACAATAGAATATCTAATAAGTCTGTTAGACTGTCTAACAGATAGATAAAACTTACCTTTTAATATGGGACAGACACCAAGTTCCAAATAGAGCATACGTACAAGCTTTTTGACAAAAAAAAAGTTTACTGCAAGATGAGAGAAAAGTTCTTCTTTGGTTTTGTTAGAGTTCTCTTGAACTCTAAAAATTCTGTAGCGCTCATTGAAGGAACTAGCATATTGGCTTGGTGTCAATCAATCCTAGGAGGATCCTAAGAACAAGTTCGTGTGGATACCTTAGAGGTCGGACGTCTGTGCAGCTGTGGTTAACAAAACTTCTTTCGACGACACAATCTTCAGTCATCAAAACAGGTTTTTTATTTATACGTATATTGAAATTAATCCTGGTGAAAATCATGTTTTAATTCCGCTGCCTATAAATTTGTTTATGGCATACATGATTTCCTAACAGTGGTATCAGAGCAATAGAATTTAATTTGCGTATAAATATAAATCTATGAGAATATAAATTGTTTATGTTTACATATATGTATATGTTATGTTAAATGATTGAGAAAAATTATTTTGTTGAGTGAAAAATTGTTTTTCACTTAAGGAATAAGTTGAAAATTTTCTGATTTATTGCCGCGTGTCAAAATTGTTTGTGAAATTTTTGACTGCTGCTTATGATTCATGTTCTCAAAAGAAAAGAAAAAAAAATTATTTAGTGTTGGTTCAATTGGGTTTGATCCATTTGGTATTAATAGACTCAAGGTTCACTCTACAGGCTAGAAAGTTTAAGCCTTAGCCCAAACCACTTGGCCCAACTTCAAACTAAGTTTAAAACAGCCCAACAAGCCCAATGCAACGCGTAATTAAAAGGAGCCTAAGTAGTCATTTCATTAAAAGCAGCTAAAGCCCAATGCCCAAGGAGCTCAATGCTGATAACAACCCAATGCCCACTAAATTAATAGCAGCCCAAGGAGCCTAATGCAATGGCCCATCAAAAAATTTTTTTTTTTAAAAGGGGTGGCGGCGGCAGTTCAAGTGCTGCTGGTGTCATGATGACTTTAGCCCAGGGCTGATGTCAAATGACGTCAGCAGCAAAGGGCAAAAAAAGATGACGTCATGTGATGACGTCACTGGTGACATCATCAGATGACGTCATTAGGTTCTGTTTATTAAAAAAAAAAAAATTTTGATGGGCCATTATATTAGGCTTCTTGTGCTGCTATTAATTTAGTGAGCATTAGGTAGTTATCAGCATTGAGTTCCTTGGGCATTGGGCTTGGGCTGCTTTTAATGAAATGGCTACTTGGTCTCCTTTTAATTAAGTGTTGCATTGGGTTTGTTGGGCTGTTTTAAACTTAGTTTGAAGTTGGGCCAAGTGGTTTGGGCTAAGGCTTAAGCTTTCTAGCCTGTAAAGTGGACCTTGAGTCTATTAGTACCAAATGGATCAAACCTAATTGAATCAACACTAAATAAATAAATTTGGGGCATTTTTCATTATAAAAGGTTTATTTATGTTAAGGCCCCTTTTAATTTCTGTTATTTATTTATTATGGTCCAAGATTTGAAAATTTTTATATTAATAAAACTTCTCAATTAATTCAATAATATTTCTAATATGATTAGAAATGTAATGCATGCAAGATTTATGACTGAAATTTGTTTATAATTGTTTAATGTGATTATTCAATTGTTATGTCATATGTGATTTAATATTTGATTAAATGATTAGATTATTTTATTGCATATTGTATGTTTAATATAATCGAATATTTATTACATATGATATACATAAATGATGAGACCATAATTTAATCCCTCAATTAAATATTAAATCAATTTAAATGCCTTCCATTATTATAGTTTAAAACAATTTTATTAGGGTAACTTGTTGAGCTAACTCAAGGTTGTCTTACCAAAAATGTGTTTCAAACTATGAGATAAGATCTCTGAATAATGGGTATGATTTAACAAAGATTTTGATTTGTTGAGTTAACTCAAGGTCAAAAGTCTTTGAGGCAAGTGTTAGGAGACATATGTGATATGCGTATCAAAAGTTGATAACTTAACTATCTAGGAGTTGCAAATAAGTTGCAATTGATGATTAATACCTACTCATTAAAATTATTTTTGATTTGTTGAATTAATTCAAGATTAAAAAAATAATTGAGATGGGATTCTAGCCTACTAAGAATTTTGAGAAAATTCTCGAATCAATTTGAGGGATATTGATTTGAATAAAATAGTGGGAATAAAACCAAGATATTATTAAATCCATATATTTGTGTATTTTGGTTTTGTAAATTGCATAAATGTAAATTCTTATTCTATCTTTATTTTCTTGTAGAAAATGAATAACAACATCGTAGCATTTTGTTTGACAATAAACTTACTGGCCCAAACTATTTGGACTGGGTTCAAAACCTAAGAATTGTTCTTAGAAATGAGAAGTTGCTCTATGTCCTTGATGGTCATATTCTTGATGAGCTTGCTGTTGATGTTGATCAAGTAGTAAAAAATGCATATCAGAAGCATTTAGATGATTCTGAAAATGCATGTTGTATCATGCTAGCTTCAGTGAGTCCCGAGCTGCAAAAGCAGCATGAGGACATGACTGCCTTTACAATGCTTCAACATTTGAAAGCATTATATGATAAAAGGGCTAGAAGTGAGCGATATGATACCACGAATGACTCTTTCATAGCAGGTTGGCGAAGGATCTTCAGTTTTAACTCATGTACTGAAGATGATTGGTCTCATTGAAAAGATGGGTAAACTGGGATTTATAATGTATCATGAGTTAAGTGTTGACTTGATACTACAATCTCTTTCTCCTAGTTTTTCTCAGTTTGTGATGAACTTTAACATGAACCAAGTTGAGACCTCTACTTTGCCTGAGTTATTGAACTTGCTTAAGGAAGCTGAGGATACCATGATGAAAGAGAAAGCTAATATGTTGCTAATTGAGAGGTCCAATAAAAGAAAGCGTAAAGCTGGTCTTAAGAAAATCAAGAAGAAAGCTGGACCCAAGGCAACATAGAAAACCAAAAAGAACAAGAAAGAAAAGGGCACTTGCTTCCACTGTGGACAAGATGGACATTGGAAGAGAAATTGTACGGCTTATCTTGAAATCGTGAAACAGAAGAAGCTTACTGAAGCTTCTACTTCAGGCTTGTTTATGATTGAAATAAACTTTTCTACTTCAAAATCAAATTCTTGGGTATTAGATACCGGATCTGACTCTCATATTTGTAATAATATGCAGGGTCTAAAGATAAGTAGAAAGTGATAACTCTATTTTATATAGAGTTTTCTTGTTAATTTTGGTTAGAAATTGGCTTGTGTTTTACTTTGTTTTTATATATTTTGGCCAAATTATCCTTTGATTCTATGATTTCTAAGTTTTCTAATATTATTAGAACTTTTGAACTTAATCTTGAATTTTTCTTCTAATTTGAAGATCAAAGGACTAACTAATGATTTTGTCATTTTCAAAAGCCAAGGAGATGCTACAATTTGAGAGCTTATTTCAGCTGAAAAAGAAAGTAACACAGTAGGAAAGAGAAAGAAAAGGCTCAAGAATGCTACAAAAACAAGAAATACAAGGAAGAAGAAAAACAGCATTTTGCAAATTGGAAATAGAAGACTACCGAGACAAGAAAAGAAAACAAAGTTGTACAAAGAAGAAAACTTCTAGATGCATGAAAAAATTAGCCAACTACCCACAACAAACAAAAGAGGAAACCAAACTAAAGTTTGGTAAAAAAACAATTCGGACAACAAAGAAACAAGGAAGCAGCCGAGCAACACACAAAAAGAAAGAAGTTTGGTAAAAAGCTTCGGGCAACAAGTTGAAGACAAAGAGAGCAAAACAAAGAAGGATTTGGATTTGTACAATGTAGAAATTTACAACCAATCTTTTGCTCTATAAAAAGGACACAACTGAGAGCAGAGGAGAGCCATATTTTTTCTTCTTCTTTTCCTTAGCTGTAGTTTAGTTTTCTTCGTAGCAGAATTGTAGTAAACCTACTCTTCTATTTCTCTGTTTTTTCTCTTCTTTGTAGTAGCACATTTATTCAGTTTTTAGTTTCTTCATTTAGTTAGATTTAGTAGCAGCCGTGCTTGCTTTCATAAAAAATTACAGCAGCAAGTTTCTTGTTCTTGTTTCTCACGGTTTTCTTCTACAATTTCCAGTTGATTCTCACGGTTTTCTTTAGCCAGCTTTCTTCATTCTTCTATTTCCTTTTCTTTTCAGTAGTTTAGTAGAATTCCAGTTCCTTCTCCTCGGTTTTCTGCAGTAGTACTTTCGGGTTTTTTTTTCAGCTTTCTTCTAGGTTGTTATTCAGCAAATTTTTCAGCCATCTTTTTGTTGTTCTCTTCAATCTTTCTTCGTTGTTTTGTTCTTGTTGTTTGCAGTAGTTTAGTAATTAGAAACAACCACCAAGCTTGACTTGGGTTCAAAAGGCAGCAGCTGGTTTTTCTCTCCTTGAAAGCTACGGGTTTGCTGTGTTGTTTTTGCTGCAGAATTTTAGTTGTCTTTTTGTTGTTCCTTATGTTTTTCCAGTCAAGTCTTCATCATTTATTTCTTCTTGTTTGGTTAGTTAATGAGTTTAAATTTTTGCAGCCATCAAGATTTGAGTGATTAGAGTGCAAACTTTCTTCGTTGTTTTGTTCTTGTTGTTTGCAGTAGTTTAGTAATTAGAAACAACCACCAAGCTTGACTTGGGTTCAAAAGGCAGCAGCTGGTTTTTCTCTCCTTGAAAGCTACGGGTTTGCTGTAAAAATTTGATGGCTGCAAAATTTAAACTCATTAACTAACCAAACAAGAAGAAATAAATGATGAAGACTTGACTGGAAAAACATAAGGAACAACAAAAAGACAACTAAAATTCTGCAGCAAAAACAACACAGCAAACCCGTAGCTTTCAAGGAGAGAAAAACCAGCTGCTGCCTTTTGAACCCAAGTCAAGCTTGGTGGTTGTTTCTAATTACTAAACTACTGCAAACAACAAGAACAAAACAACGAAGAAAGATTGAAGAGAACAACAAAAAGATGGCTGAAAAATTTGCTGAATAACAACCTAGAAGAAAGCTGAAAAAAAAAACCCGAAAGTACTACTGCAGAAAACCGAGGAGAAGGAACTGGAATTCTACTAAACTACTGAAAAGAAAAGGAAATAGAAGAATGAAGAAAGCTAGCTAAAGAAAACCGTGAGAATCAACTGGAAATTGTAGAAGAAAACCGTGAGAAACAAGAACAAGAAACTTGCTGCTGTAATTTTTTATGAAAGCAAGCACGGCTGCTACTAAATCTAACTAAAGGAAGAAACTAAAAACTGAATAAATGTGCTACTACAAAGAAGAGAAAAAACAGAGAAATAGAAGAGTAGGTTTACTACAATTCTGCTACGAAGAAAACTAAACTACAGCTAAGGAAAAGAAGAAGAAAAAATATGGAACTCTACGGATGCTCTCTTCTGCTCTCGGTTGTGTCCTTTTTATAGAGCAAAAGATTGGTTGTAAATTTCTACATTGTACAAATCCAAATCCTTCTTTGTTTTGCTCTCTTTGTCTTCAACTTGTTGCCCGAAGCTTTTTACCAAACTTCTTTCTTTTTGTGTGTTGCTTGGCTGCTTCCTTGTTTCTTTGTTGTCCGAATTGTTTTTTTACCAAACTTTAGTTTGGTTTCCTCTTTTGTTTGTTGTGGGTAGTTGGCTAATTTTTTCATGCATCTAGAAGTTTTCTTCTTTGTACAACTTTGTTTTCTTTTCTTGTCTCGGTAGTCTTCTATTTCCAATTTGCAAAATGCTGTTTTTCTTCTTCCTTGTATTTCTTGTTTTTGTAGCATTCTTGGAGCCTTTTCTTTTCTCTTTTCCTCGGCTGTGTTACTTTCTTTTTCAGCTGAAATAAGCTCTCAAATTGTAGCATCTCCTTGGCTTTTGAAAATGACAAAATCATTAGTTAGTCCTTTGATCTTCAAATTAGAAGAAAAATTCAAGATTAAGCTCAAAAGTTCTAATAATATTAGAAAACTTAGAAATCATAGAATCAAAGGATAATTTGGCCAAAATATATAAAAACAAAGTAAAACACAAGCCAATTTCTAACCAAAATTAACAAGAAAACTCTATATAAAATAGAGTTATCAGAAAGCTGGCAAAGGGAGAGGTAGACCTACGCGTGGGCAATGGAGCAAAAGTTGCTGCTTTAGCCGTAGGAACATATAGTCTCTCTTTGCCTAGTGGATTGATTCTTGATTTGAAAGATTGTTATTTTGTTCCAGTACTCACGAAGAATATTATTTCAATTTCCTATTTAGACAATGATGGTTTTGAAATAAATCAAAAGAATAAGTGTTGTTCTATTTTTCGTAAAGGTACTTTTTATGGTGCTGGTTATCAAAATAATGGTCTTTATATATTAGATCTTGAAAATCCAATGTTCAACATAAATACAAAGAAACCCAAAATTGATAATTTTATAAATTCTTATATCTGGATTGTAGACTAAGTCACATAAATGAGAAACGCATAACCAAATTGCATAATGATGGTTATTTGGGCTAATTTGATTATGAATCATATGAAACATGCGAATCTTGTTTACACGGAAAAATGACTAAAACACTTTTTACTGGAAAAGGTGAAAAATCTACTGAATTATTAAGTCTCATACATACCGATGTGTGTGGACCTATGTCAATTCAAGCTAGAGGAGGTTTTTCATACTTCTTAACATTTACTGATGATCATTCTAAATATGGTCATGTATACTTATTGAAGTATAAATTTGAAATCTTTGAAAAGTTCAAAGAATATAAATGTGAAGTAGAAAAACAATTTGGGAAGAGTATTAAAATACTTCGATCAGATCGAGGTGGAGAATATCTAAACCAAGAATTTCAAAATTATTTAAAACAGAATGGGATTCTTTCACAATGGACTCCTCCATATACACCACAATTGAATGGTGTATCTGAAAGGAGAAATCGAACATTATTAGATATGGTTCGATCCATGATGAGTCATGCAACTCTCCCTAAATCGTTTTGGGGTTATGCCCTAAATATTGCCTTCTACCTATTAAATCATGCTCCATCTAAAGCTGTTGATACTACCACATATGAGATATGGTATGGGAAAAAGCCAAATCTTAAACATTTAAGAACTTGGGAATGTCCCACATTTGTTAAAAAGGTCGATCCAAAATCTGTAAAATGCTATTTTGTGGGATATCCAAAAGAAACTTTTGGGTATCAATTTTATAACTCCATTGAACAAAAGGTGTTTGTTTCAAAACATGCCATATTTCTAGAAAAAGAGTTTATTCTAGAAAAGGCAAAAGAGAGCAATATAGAACTTGAAGAAGTTCTAGAAACACAAATTAGCAAAGATAGGAACTAGGAACATGGAACAAGAGCTTGAACCTCATAATGATGTGGTAGAAATCGAAACTCAAGATACACAAGCTGTACGTAGGTCAATTAGGACACGTCATGCACCTAGTAGGTATGATGATGTGTTTATCATTGATAATGATGAACCTACCACTTACAAGGAAGCCTTATCTGATAAGGACTCTGAGAAGTGGCTTCAAGTCATGAAATTTGAAATGGATTCCATGTATGACAATAAGGTATGGACCTTAGTCGATCTACCTGAAGGGATAAAACCCATATGGTGCAAGTGGGTTTTCAAAAGGAAAACCGACATGGATGGTAATGTGACTACTTATAAAGCTCGACTAGTTGCAAAAGGTTACACATAAAAACATGGTATTGACTATGATGAAACCTTTTCACCAGTTGCTATGCTGAAATCCATTAGAATTTTACTTGCTATAGTTGTATACTATGATTATGAAATCTGGCAAATGGATGTTAAGACAGCTTTTCTTAAGGGTCATTTGCAAGAAGAGATGTATATGATACAACCTGAGGGCTTTGTATCCAAAGACCCTAATAAAGTATGTAAACTACAAAAGTCTATTTATGGACTTAAGCAAGCTTCAAGGAGTTGGAATATTCGTTTTAATGATACAATAAAAAAGTTTGGCTTTATAAAAAACGAAGATGAACCTTGTGTATACAAAAGGATTAGTGGGAGTGCTGTAATTTTTCTCATATTATATGTGGATGACATATTATTGGTGGGAAACGACATACCTTCTCTACAATCAATTAAGGTATGGTTATCCAAAACTTCTCAATGAAAGATTTGGGTGAAGCAACTTATATTTTGGGAATAAAGATCTATCGTGATAGATCCAATAAGTTGCTTGGTCTTTCACAGTCAAAATATACATAGATAAAATGCTAAAAAGGTTTAGCATGGATCAATCTAAGAAAAGTTATGTTCCCATGTCTCATGGGATTTACCTTTCTAAAAATATATGTCCAAAAACTGATGTTGAACATAGTATGCAAAATGTTCCTTATGCTTCTGCTGTAGGATCAATTATGTATGCTATGTTATGTACAAGACCAGATGTCTCTCATGCTCTAAGTGTTACGAGCAGATATCAGGCTAATCCCGGTGATGGTCACTGGAAAGCTGTTAAGAATATCCTTAAATATTTAAGAAGAACTAGGGATTTATTCTTGATATATGGAGAGATAGAGCTTCAAGTACGTGGGTTCACTGATGCTAGCTTTCAATCTGATAAATATGATAGCAAGTCTCAGTCTGGGTACATTTTTACCCTCAATGGTGGTGTTGTAAGTTGGAAAAGTTCCAAACAAGAAACTACTGCAGATTCTACGACAAAAGCCGAATATATTCTTTGCTTGGAAGGCATTAAAGAAGCTGTTTGGATCAAAAAGTTCATTTCTGAACTTGAAGTGGTTCCTTCAATAGCTGACCCAATACCTTTGTATTGTAATAATAATGGGGCTATTGCTCAAGCCACGGAACCTAGGTCTCATCAACGGTCCAAACATGTACTTAGGCGCTATCATTTGATTAGAGAAATCATTGGTAGAAATGAAGTAAAGATAGAAAAGATTCCTACAAATGAAAATATAGCAGATCCATTGACTAAGCCTTTATCTCAAAAGAAACATGATTGTCATGTGTCTTCATTCGGTTTAAAATACATGAATGATTGGTTTTAGTAAGAGATTTGTTATGTATGTATTTTGATATTTTATGCAATAAAGATATATGGTGTTTTATCATCTTGGATTATATATATTTATATATTGATGATAAAGTCCTTAGAATAATACTTATTATTCTTAAATATCCCTAATCATAGTATTAACAAAATTAAGGACGTTGTTAATACGGATAGATTAGCATATATGGTGATATATGAATGAAATGTTGGAGAATAATTTATTGGATTGATCCGCTTAGAGATTCCATAAGGTTAACTATTTGAGTGCCAATGGTATAATCTCTACGTGATAGTAGTGTAAGTAATCCTCAGACTTGAGATCATAAGAGTATCTATAGTGTGAATTGTTATACTTTAACTTTATGAGTCCATAACTATAACTAGTTGTGTGTGCCATAGAAGTTTGGTATAACATGAAACATTGATAGATGATTTATGATCAATAAAGGATTCACCACTTCTAATAGTAAGAAGAGTATATCCCACAAATGACCACTTGTTGAAATATCAACTCAAAATGTTTGCAAACGAGTAAATGAATTTGGAAGAGTTCTAAATTTATTTTAAAGAAGTTGAATTTCGGGAATAAGAAATTATAATAATTAGTACATTAAGAGTTGGCACTTATACCTTACTCTTGTACTAATTAGGGATATAGTATGGTGAAAGGATATTAATTACACAGATTCTGGTTCATGGAAAGGTGAAGTCAACCACTTGACTTTTCTTAACTCTTGGGTGGTCATGATGCCTGGCTAAAGGCCAATCTTGATCTATAAATACAAGCTCATTAATTATTGAATTAATGATAAATTAAAGTTGTTTAATTTATTTGATTTTAGAATACTCTTGACTAAATTGACTTTAGTCCAAGTGGGAGTTTGTTGGTTTTGTACTAAAGCCAATTAAATCTAAGATTATAATTTGTTATTTATTGCCAAGTGATTAAGAACCTAAAGGGTCACACACATAAAGAATTTGTTCTTGGGTTAAAATGATTAAATAATTATGTGATAATTATGGGGGTTAATTTGTAAAATAATTAACCTAAAAGATCTCCTATAAGATAAGTTGTGATAAGATAAAATTGTTGTATCTTAATAGAATTAAAATTAGTTTTAATTTTATTAAAAGAATTCTATTACAATAGAATATCTAATAAGTCTGTTAGACTATTTAACAGATAGATAGAACTTACCTTTTAATAGGAGACAGAAACCAAGTTCCAAATAATAGGCTTTTTGACAGAAAAAAAAAGGTTACTACAAGACGAGAGAAAAGTTCTTCTTTGGTTTTGTTAGAGTTCTTTTGAACTCTAAAAATTTTGTAGCGCTCATTGAAGGAACTAGCATATTGGCTTGGTGTCAATCAATTCTAGGAGGATCCTAAGAACAAGTTCGTGTGGATACCTTAGAAGCCGGTCGTCTATGCGGCTGTGGTTGACAAAACTTCCTTCAACGACACAATCTTCAGTCATCAAAACAGGTTTTTTTATTTATACGTATATTGAAATTGATCCTGATGAAAATCATGTTTTAATTCCGCTGCCTATAAATGATTTCCTAACAGCAATGTCTATATGCCCTGACATTTCCTAGGTACAGTTCGAACTGATCATCAGAGTGCACAAGCATCCCAAGCCTTTCCCCAATCCTTTGAAACCTATCATCTGATACATCTTTGAGATGTCATCATCCCTCACTCTACATTGGTTGAATGTGTGATCTATGGAACCACAATATCGACACATCTTGAACAACCTTTCATATGAACATGTAGCCCATGTGATGTTCCAATTCTCCAATCTGATGTAAAATCCTAGAAGCAATGGTAGGTTGATGTCAATCCATACTCTAGCTCTCAATAACGTTGTATTGATAGCATGCACCATGTCCGCCAATTTCCTGGCAGCTTTAAGGTTGACACACTCTATTAGGATTCACAATATTCTTACCCAAATTAGAATTTGGGTTATCTTCATTCTGCTAAAAATCATACTTGGTTCCCACCTTAATACTAAAAGTGCCCTTTCCACAGCATAAGGTCCATTATGTAATACTGCATGCATCTGATTAATAGTTGGGAATATGAATATGAAGTGTTTCTTTCCCTTCCAACTACATAAATCTCCTCTCCCCATTACTGCCGAACATAAGATTGCATTCTATTGAAACCAAAACTAAGATAATCCATCAGATACCCAACTAGACAATTTCCATAGTACAGAATACTTTCCTCCACTTCTCCATTCACCACCGTAGCACAGGTCCTCTTCTGAAGGATCTATAAATGTTCCTGTTTAGCCTGGTGCCCTGTAGAATATCCCTCTTTTCTTTTGAGTACTCAGAACCTTGTAAGGAGATACTACTGTCAGACCAATGATCCTCCGTGGAATTGCTGTCCATAGCCTTCTAGGCCTTCCTTTTATTTTCTTTTGGTTGTTGTCAATCCTTGTTCAAGTTCCTTTTGTTTATGTGCTACCTTTTGTAGAGATTGATTGTTGTTTTGGATTTTGCAAGAAAGGATGATTTACCGCCCCTGGTTTACTACTCTCTTTTACTGTTCTGGAGAGAATTTTCCTACAACATCAAATTTGTATGACTTGGTTTTAATGATTTCTATGGTTTTAATAATTTTCACTAACGTCTCTATTGTTTTTGTCTTTTCATTTTCTCATCTTTAATTTTGAACCACAAGCTCAACTCATGAGATGCAAATTCAAATATTTGTTTAAATATATATTTTTATATATTATTAATAATTACTTTTATGTAATAAAAAATTATTTGGAAAAAAACTACAAGAGTCCGCACTTAATAAAATGCAAACTTTGATTTTTGTGAAGAGTTTGCATAATAAGCATTTAATAGGAAGTACTACATGCAAATTTGATAGCATTTAATTGAATTGTTCATTGGCTCACCCAATTCATAAACAAAAATTAATTTTTTCCCTCTACCATTCAATCCTAAATAGCTTGAAACGCCTTTTAGAGCAAATCCAACCGTGCTCTTTATGGCTCACAACATAAGTAATTAAGAATCTCACTCCCTAGTCATAACCATTAATTGCTCATTAGAGGTTAGACGAACTGATTATCAAAGTTTGAGAACCAGATTAGAATCAATCAAGTTAATGGGTTATAAATCAAAAGATTGAAGCAATAATAAAAAATTAGATGACATCATTATGAAATTGAGATTGACCTGAATTTGATTTTAGACACCAAATTAGCCTGCCTAAGATAATATTTTTTTGGCCACATCCAACAGCAAGCGTTGATACACAATCGATTTCAGAAAAATCATAACATGACAGAAGAATCATAGGAATCAAGATGGGGCAAGCTCACAATTGAAAATTTAAGTGACCATAATGTTCTTCATTGTTATTATTTATTTAGTGTAAAAACAAAAAGAATTCACTTTAACAACTATCTTTATCTAAAACAATCTATTTTTGAATAAAATTTTCAAAGTATCTTTATTAATAATAACTAGTTTTGGTAGACCCCGCAAGAAAAGTAGGGAGTATCCAAGTTTTTTTTGGGGTCATATTTAAATAAATATTATTTTAAAATTTTAAAAGAAATTATATGTGTATTTTTTAAAAACATATATTTTTGTAGTTATTTTAAATATTTTTACATTAGTTTCGAAACAATATAAATTTTTTGTTAAATTAATTTGAAAGTAGAATAAATTTTAAAATAATATTAGTAATTGAAATAGTGAGTTTTTTTTATTATAAATAATTTGTGTTGAAAGCGAATTATAGATAACTAACACTATTATAGATCATTGAAAAAATAGCAATTTCTATCCAAATTGCTAAGTTCAATGCAAATAGTTGAAAAGATGTTAACAATTTGATATTCATATTAGTTATAATATATATTTGCATATGAGTTTAAATTTATTTTGGTAGTACATTTTATATTACTCATTACAATTTATCAATAGAAATATATATAATTGCCACCCCTCTGCACCTAACCACTCTTTTTAAACTTTTAAAATATATATATATATATATATATATATATATATATATATATATATGTATATATATATATATATTGAGTGTAACGGCATGATCGTGGTCTTGTTTCTTTTGAGATTTTTTGCTGTAGGGATAAATACCCTTGGGTAATTTCTTTGGTTGAAATGATCTAAGTTTCTCAATTTTGAATAATTTGAGCAACGTTGTAAATACTTGAAAGTCTAGGGACTCTTTCAAGTATTCCTATTTTTGGATTGTCAAATTCGTCTGAATCTAAACACCCTTTGAGTAACCAATATGGTTTTATTTGGGGAACTTTTTTCATTGAATCCTGCAAAACAGAAAATTGTTAGTTTATAAATTGAGTGGGTTTTTGAGCTAGTGGTCCACCAAATGGTTCTGAAGATGATCCTTCGGATGAATCTCTACTATTTATAGATATTGCTGTTTCTGAGGGGCCTCCTGGGTTTATTGAGTTGTCTGTTGATTGTAACGAGGAATTGATAGATGATACTTTTGAATCTTGTAAGTTCAATAGAAAATCAAGGGAATTTTGAGTATTATATGGAATTGTATTTGGAATGTTTTACTAAATTCATTTTGAAATTCCTATTAAAAATTCACGAGTCAAAAAATCAGGCAAACAATTGTCCTTACCTTTTATATATTCAATATCAAAATCGAATACAGATAGAATAACCTGCCATCTTACAAAAATCTGTTTTGAAACTATATTTTGAGCATCTTTAGTTAAAACATATTTTGCAGATTTGCAATCAATACGTAATAGAAATTTTTGATAATATAAATCATCTTGAAATTTTGAATTACATAAAACAATAGATAAAATTTCTTTTTTAATAGTTGAATAGTTTTTTCTAGCTCCATTCCAGACACCACTATGAAATCTCACTAGTTGTTCTAGGGAGTTTATTTCTCAAATCTGCTTGAGAATGCCTCCATATCCTGCATCTGATGCATCAGTCTCTACAATCATCTTAACTGCTTTTGGATTTGGAATAACTAGACACGGAAGACTTTTGATTTATCTTTTAATGTCTTGAACTAACTTAGTATGTACCTTTGTCCATGCCGGAGGTGTTTCCTGTAATCTTTGAAATAAAGGATTGTATTTCTGTCTAAGTTTCGGAAAGAAATCAAAAATGTAATTCAAACATTCTAAAAATCTTTGCATTTGATTTTTATCTTTAATATTATTTGGAAATTTTTCTATAAATTCTAGATTTCTATTAATTGGAATAATTGTTCCTAAATGAATGTTATGACCTAAAAATCTTACATTTGTTTGAAATAATTTCATTTTAGTAGCAAAAACTACTAAACCATTTCTTTTAACTACTTTGAAAAATATTTCTAAGTGTTTAAAGTGTTTATCTATATTTTCTGAAAATACTAATACATCATCAATATAAAGAATCATAAAACTTGAATAAGGATTGAATATATCATTCATAATATTTTAAAATTCTGAAGGAACATTTTTTAATCTGAAAGGCATCACATTCCATTCATAATATCCAAAAGGAACTGTGAATGCAGTCTTATATCTGGCTTTTTCTGCTATTTGAATCTGCCAGTATCCTGACTTCATATCAAATTTTGAAAATACTTTAGCATTAAATAATCTATTTAATAAATCTCTTTTATTTGGAATAGGGTATCTTATCCATTTTAATACTTTATTTAATGGTTTATAATTAATAACTAATCTAGGTACTCCTCTTTCCTTTTCAGTTTGGTTCATGACATAGAAAGCTAGACAAGATCAAGGAGACTTTGAAGGTCTTATTAATTTTTTATCTAATAATGTCTTAATTTTTTGCTTACAAGTTTCTAACAATTCTTGATTCATTTGAATAGGCCTAGCTTTTGTCTTAATATATTTTTCTATGAATCCTTCTTCGTATGGTAATTCTACCTCATGTTTCTTTCTATCCCAAAAAGCATTAGGTAGGTCTGCACAAATTTCCTTTTTAAATTTATCTTCTACTTCAATAATTTTCCTTTTGATACTATTATCTTTTAATTTATCTTCTATTCTAGCATATGAATGTTCTTCTTGTAAAAATCATATTTGACTCTTAATATGACTAATATTATTTATTTGTTTAAATATTGAACACTTCTGGATTAAATTTATTTCTTTCTGTCTTTTAAGAGAAATAAAGTTAAATGAAATCTTCCTACCCATGTTTTTTGTATGAATACCTTCAGTATCTACTTTGATAGGATTAATCTGATATAAAAATGGTCATTCTAAAATTAAATCTTGAGTTATATCTTCAATTACGTAACATAAATTTTCAATACAATAATCATCATTGCATACATTTAATATTACTCTATGCTTAACATGGAATTTACTTGAATTTGCTACTAATAAACTCTCATTAGTTTTTTGGCAATATTTTGTAGGAATTATTTCTATTTTAATACAGTTTGCATCAGCACAACTATCTACCATAGCATGTACTATAAGTTTGAAATCATTTATTCCTATTGTAACAAAATAATACCATTTCTGATACTCTATTTTATTTATTATTTGAATATACATTTTATCTTAAACTTGTTCATTATTTATTTGAATAGAACTTAAGTCTTGAATATCATTTATAACTTCTTTTCCTTTTGAAGAACTGTCTTGAGTAGTTCCATTTTTTATTAAACTTATTTTTGTATCTAATTCTAAATCTTTTGTTTTTAATTCTATTAAATATTTTTGTAATTTTTTAACTTGTTCTTTTAATGTTTTAATATCTTCTTTGACTTCATCTGGCTTCCTAATTTCCAATAATTCTTCATTTGGATATTTATTTAATAATTTTGAAATACTAAATGGTTCTTCAAACTTTTTAGGTTTTTCTTCTTCTAATATTAAATCTTTTAAATTTTTCAAATAATCTTTTCTACATTCTTTATCATCTATTTTTTCTATCATTTCAAATAATGTTTCTTTATTACTTTTTGAAATCACATTAATACACTTGCACTTTTCTAGACTTTCTAGACTTGAGTCTGAATCTATGTCATCTTGAATATTATCTTCATCTATATCTGTTTCTTCTATTAATAAAGCTATCATTTTCTTTTTTAATTCTTTTTCTTGAAATATTTCATTTATCTTTTTCTTCATTTTACATTGATTAGCCTTGTGACCAAAGCGACCACATTTTCAGCAAGTTATTGAATTATTATCATTAGTATTTTTATTTTCATATCCTTTATATTTCTTCTTTTTATATTTTTTATATTATTAATTATTATCATAATTCTTATGTTTCTTCAATTTTGAATGTCTTTTGTATTTTTCTAATTTTCTATTTTGAGCTAAAGGAGCTTTAATTCCTTTAATACCAAATACTTCACAAAAGTTTTCAACTTCTTGTTTTTCTCTACCATATTTATTTTAAATCTTTAATTCTATACATAATTCTAATCCTTCTTTTTTAATAAAAGTAAATAATTGACCAAAAGATATTGTATTGAAATCTATGTAATCATTTCCTACCTCTTTTTGTAATTTAGATATTATTCTTTGTGAAAATAAAGTAGGTAATCCTGTAATAATTTTTTCTTTCCAAAAAGGAGAATTAGCATCATTTCTTTTTAATACTTAAGTAAGAAATACATCTTTATACCATCTAAAATCTGACAAAGTTGGACATCTTACATTACTTAACATAATCGTTGAACTAGTTAAAGTCTCTTTTAGGTTACCTATGAAATGAACTGAAATTGTAACTAGTAATTGATCTACTGCATCTGATTGTTTTTCTATAACAAATATTTTTGTTCCATCTGCATTTGTTTTTTCTACTTTTACTTCTGTTGAGTGATTTAATATCTGTTGTTTTCCTTCTAATGTTAACAAATTATCCCACCAATTTTTTAATTGTCTTGAAAATCCTACTATTAATGTTGTTGCAGTTTAATCTCTGTTAATCTTAATGTTTTATATGCCATTTTAGCCATTCCCATTTCTAGCAATATATTTAATATTTCATATTCTGATTTTCCATCTATATTCCATTCGTAAATAGAATTGCCATCATATGAATTTGTTTTGAATTGTTTTCTTTCTTCATATTGCATATCTGGAGGTGTAGGTCTAGGGTAATAATTTCTTGTGTTTATTAAATTCCAATTTCTATAATTTTTCTGTCTTTTTATCCTATTAATTTCTATCTCTGAATGATCTCTAAATTCTTGTTCTACATTATTAATCTTTTGTATTCTGAGTTATCTGATTCTTCACTTAAACTTGAATTATCATCTGATTCTGTCATTTTTCCTCTTGTTTCTAAACAATTAATTCTATTTTCTAAAATGCTAGTTTTATCAGCTTAAATACTTTGAATTATTCTATTTATCAAACTATTTTGTATTTTATTTCTAATTAAATCTTCTTCTAATTCATGAGAAACACTTCTTGTTTTGAAATGAGGACTAGCGATTTCATTTGAAAATTTAGGGTTTTCTTTAGGAATTGAATCTATCTTTGTAGACAAATGTTCTACTTGATTAGCTATAGTATGTAATATCTGATTTGAATAATTATTTTGTTGATAAACTTTCTTAGTATCATCTAATACAAGATTTGAATTTCCATCTTCTCTACCTATCTTAAAATGATTAGCTTCTATTTCTTGTTGATCAACTTGAATTTTTACAGGTTGTAAGGGTGGATGGATTGAAGTAATAACTTGACTATCATTAATTTTTCATTTTTTATACAAATTAATTTGAACATTAATATAACTTTATTTGAAAATATTGTAAATACCTTCATTTCTTGAAAACTAATATTCTAACCATGAAAGTAAAAGAATATTACATTTCATCTTTTTCATATAAGAAATCCATTCTTCTTTTAATTTTTCTTGAATAATTTGATTTAATGATAAAAACCAATTTTTCTTTTTACTATTTTCATTTTCAAAAATCTCATTTAAATATTCAAAATCTATTTGAAATTCTTTGTTTTCAAAAGTAATAACATTAATTTCCATCTGTGACCATGTAGGTGATATAGGGGGTGAACTAACTATTTCTGGAATAGGAGATTTGAAAACATATTTTGAAGGGTTTTCTGATACTATTGATGTTGATGGTTTAGAAAATGATCTTCTAGGTAAATTAAAATTATTTGAAGAACTTGTTCATTTTCTAAATGAATTGAATTTTAATAAAATTGTGCGATCTTCTTTTTCTATAATATTGTCAATTTCTCTTCTAATTACATTTCTAAAAGGTTGAGCATTTTGAATTTCGAATTGTTGAGGAATTGTAATTTCATTCTATTTTAATCTTTTAGGAATAAAAAATGTTGGATTATCAGCTTCTACATGTAATAAAACGGTTTCTTCTTTTGAAGTCGGTAACATGTTGAATCTAGTATTTATTTGAGAATTTATTATTTAATAAACTCTATAAATAATAGCAAAATTTTTGCAAAATTGTTCAAATTCATCACATTGTAAATGAATATCTAATATTAATGAATCTAGTATTAATGGATCTGTTAAATCAACAGAAAAGTTTGGACAACAATTAAAATATATTGGACCATTACAAACATTAGTTTAAATCATACTTAATAAAGAAGTTTTATATCTTTTTAATCTTTTGTCTCTTAATGGTAAATAAATTGGAGCATCTAAACCTATATGTACTAACGGTTTAATTGCTACTTGAATCATACCATAATGAATATATTTATAACCTTTGTCTATATATTTTTTAATTGAAATTTTATTTAATAGAGGAATTGTTTAAAATTCTTCTTATAAAGAAATAGTTTCTTCGTGAGTTTTAATTGAAAAAGCAGTTTTGAAATCTAAAGAACCTATCTTATATATGGACTCTATACTTTGTTCTGGAATAGACCAATTTGAATAATCTATAGGCATATGAACTTTCTGATTCTGCACGACGTCAGAGTTACTGTTTCTATCATGAGTATTCAAAAACATTTTTCTAAATCTCGCTGTCATGTCTAATATAACATAATATAATCGTTTACTCTTGATGTTAGGTTAAGATCAGGGAACACGAGGAGCACCTTGCCTGGAACACCTCACACTCGAGCTTACCAACGGACTTACTAGGCTCATCAAACCGCTTGCCAAACCTACCTTAATCTTAATGAAAAGTAAAGTCTTAAATTAAGGTTATGCTAAACACTTAAGCTTAATTTAAATTAATACTTTATGAATACCTAAAACAGATGAACAGTGGCTCTGATACCATAAAGGGGCAAGACTGGTGTCATAGATTAAGCTACAGTGATGAATAGTAAAAACGTGTGAACAGTAAAAATGATTAATAAACATGAATAGTAATTATGAATAGTAACAGAGTGAATAGTAAAAAATGAATAGTAATTTCGTGAATAGTAAAAATGAATATTGTACTCAAAACGAAGAGAAAATTGAGATGAATTGAATACTCACTGTATTGAGCTTTGAAATTGAAATCCGGATACAATAAGGATTCTTGAAATAAAAACCTGAAATATTGAAAACTAAAAAGGTTGAAATATTACAAGGAAGGTTGGAATATTTTTGGATACAAGAGTTTGAAGGAATTCTAATATAAACTTGTAAGAGGTTGTAAGAGATTGTAAAAGCTTGTGTCTTCCTCCTGATACTTGAGTCCGTATTTATAGAGTTTTGGTTGCTCAAAGCTGTTGAATTTAGTGAAGCCTAGCCGTTAGGCTTTTTGACTTTTGCGTTCTAGTCTTGTAGGCTTTTTGACAAATTATCATGTCTTTAATCCTTTCTTACGACCAAATTGTCTTTTGTCCAATTGATTAAACTATTGATGTTGACCTGTTGAATGTTGTCATGTTGACTTTGGCTTTCATGAATTCTTTTCTTGTAGCCTTGAATTGCTTGCATAATTATCTTGTCTTTGTCACTTTGAATTTGAATTCTTATCTTCTTCTAGCTTTTTGAATGAAGACAACTGCTTGTAGACTTTTGAGGCTGTTCTTATCTTCTTTTGAAAAGTTGTTTGTAATTTTGTGCCGTCATGGGACCTACTTTTCTTTTGGGAAAGCAGAGTTTTCTGACTGTCCTTACTTCACGTGTTTGAATAGCTTTAATCATCTTTCCATTTTCCACTTTTTGAATGAAGGCTATCCTTGGTTGCTTCATGGCGAAGGAAATTGATCTTCTAAATCTGTTGACTGGGGTTGTATTGGTGTGCTTGACGAAACTCATAATCTAGCTTGTTCTCAAACTCTTTTGAGATTGTCTTCTAAGGTATTGGAAACCAACAATCTTGGATCTTTAGGAATGGGTTTGAGTGGAGAATAAAAAGGCAAAACTGGTAGTTTTCCTTTTCTCTTATCAAAATCTTCAAAAAACTCTTGCATTTGATGTTCGTGTTTTACCCACCAGTTGAGTGTAACGGCATGATCGCAACTGGTGGGTAAGACATGAACATCAAATGTAAGAGTTTTTTGAACATTTTGACAAGAGAAAAGGAAAACTACCAGCTTTGCCTTTTTATTCTCCACTCAAACCCATTCTTAAAGATCCAAGATTGTTGGTTTCCAATACCTTAGAAGACAATTTCAAGAGAGTTCGAGAACAAACTAGATTACGAGCTTCATCAAGCACACCAATACAACCCCGGTCAACAGATTTAGAAGATTAATTTCCTTCGCCATGAAGCAATTAAGGACAGTTTTCATTCAAAAAGTGGAAAATGGAAAGATGATTAAAGCTATTCAAGCACATGAAGTGAGGACAGTCAGAAAACTTTGCTTTCCCAAAAGAATAGTAGGTCCCATGACGGCACAAAATTACAAACAACTTTTCAAAAAGAAGATAAGAACAGCCTCAAAAGTCTACAAGTAGTTGTCTTCATTCAAAAAGCTGGAAGAAGATAAGGATTCAGATTCAAAGTGACAAAGACAAGATAATTATGCAAGCAATTCAAGGCTACGGGAAAAGAATTCATGAAAGCCAAAGTCAACATGACAACATGACAACATTCAACAGGTCAAAATCAATAGTTTAATCAATTGGACAAAAGACAATTTGGTCGTAAGAAAGGATTAAAGACATGATAATTTGTCACAAAGCCTACAAGACTAGAATGCAAAAGTCAAAAAGCCTAACGGCTAGGTTTCACTAAATTCAACAGCTTAGAGCAACCCAAGCTCTATAAATACAGACTCAAGTATCGCGAGGAAGACACAAGCTTTTACAATCTCTTACAACCTCTTACAAGTTTAGATTAGAATTCCTTCAAACTCTTGTATCCAAAAATATTCCAACATTCCTTGTAATATTTCAACCTTTTTAGTTTTCAATATTTTAGGTTTTTATTTCAAGGATCTTTATTGTATTCGAATTTCAATTTCAAAGCTCAATACAGTGAGTATTCAATTCATCTCGATTTTCTCTTCGTTTTGAGTACAATATTCATTTTTATTATTCACGAAATTACTATTCATTTTTACTATTCTCATTTTTACTATTCATGATCGCAACTGGTGTGTGTGTGTGTGTTTCAAATGTTTTTATGGTATTTTTATTTTTATTTTTATTTTTAAACCATATAATTTTTGAAAAAATAATTTTAAATTATATAGAATATTATTTTTTATTTGTAAAAATTATACTAAATGGTAACTTTAAGTGTAAGATCAGTATTACCAAAAAGAAAATGATCACTTTCATATAAATAGATAAGTTTATTATAATAGTCTTATGTGTTTTAATAATCAAGTGTTCGTGTTATGTATTAAGTTTGCATTTTACATCTAAACTATTTTTAATAATACATCTTTTAACATTATACTGATCAAAATAAAAATATTTCTTATTGTCATTAGCTCAAAATGAAAAGTACATTAGTTTTTAAGATTTATGTATACAATTTAATTTTAACTTTTAACACAGTTTTTATCATTCTTAATTGTTTGTGGAATAACTCTATAGTGTGTGTGTGTGTGTGAAGGCTTTAAGATATGCAATTAAAAGTTAACCAAAATATTACATATGATTAAAGTTGTTTGATATGTCTATCTTTAAATATTAGTAGAAAAATTAATATAATTAGTAACTCCCTCTATCCTAAAAAAGAGTCTACTTTTCAACTAAATTTTAAAATATCCTTAATAATAAAAATCATATATACTTAAAATTAAAAAGTAAAGATAAAAATGTAAAATTATAAATTTAGTGGTGCATTAAATGAGTTGCACTTAATAACTAATAAAAAGTTGTACCTTAACAAAAGTTGACTCTTTTTTTGGGGTGGAGGGAGAATTTAATTAACACGCGCACGTTAAAATTGAAACATACACACATATACATAATATCACAATTTCGAACATTCATATATATATTTTTTTGATCTATTGTTTATCCCACATACTACGTAGAATCAAAGTTTAGTTGTTATTGTTGCTACAATTGTTGTTGTTGTTGATTTACTGTTTATTATGCAAATTAATTTTATAAATATATGATTAACTTAATATATAGAAATGGTTGAAACTTGTATAAGATATTAAAATAATAATATGTAAATATAGAATATTATTTTTTTGGTGATCAGTATTCATAATTTACTTTGATAATTGTAAACTTTAAAATAATAATTGAGATAATAGTGAATAATGTTTAGAATTAGTACTAAAATCTTAGGTACCAGAACTTGCTATTTGCTCTGACAATCTTCAGTGTGTTTGATGCGCGATCGCAACTTATAGTGACTTGCGTGAGTTTTTTTATTTTGTGCAAGAAGAAAAGAAAGCTAGCGTTATATAGATAGTTGCACGGTTGTAAATAGCGAAGGGATTATGGACAACTAGTAATTTGGGAAAAATGATATACTATGCAAAAATCCATCGTTAAATCGAGCACATGTCGTTAGCATTGCTCGACATGTGCTCGATTTAACAATGAATTTTTGCATAGTATATCATTTTCTCCAAATTACTTATTTTCTTTAATCTCTTCGCTATTTACAACTGTGCAACTATCTATATAACGCTAGCTTTCTTATCTTCTTGCACAAAATAAAAAACTTACGCAAGTCACTATAAGTTGCAATCGATCATCAAACACACTGTAGATACCACATTGTTCTCCAAGTACTCAGATTTCTATTTAGGTTTTTTTTGGGTTTATGTACCCGCGTGCAACCTACCCATGGATGAGATTGACTAATGGGTTAATTTCATTGTATATTTATGGGCAACTTACATTGGATTGTTGATTCACTAATAGGCATAAAAAATGGGTTATTTATGGGTTAATATCATTGTTTATTTATGAGTTTTGAGTTCATTGCTTTTTTTTGAGCATTTAGTCGCGTATCTTTTGAACACCCATGCAATTTCTTGAACACTTAGTCAAGCACATTCGCGAATACCTAGTCCAGTGGAGTCTGTTCAATGCAATTTCTCGAGTACGCTGTCTAGTACCTTCTTGAGCACCCTGTCCAATAGAGTTTGTTCCCTGCAATTGGTCAAACACGAAGTCGTGCATTAAGATCAAAATCTCGAGCGTCTCGAATTTATGTCGAGCATTGTCTTGAGTTCTTTACATTTTTCTAATGTTTTTCGTTGTTTTTTCCAGGGATGGCACAAGCTAATATTCGGTCTGTACATATTCTTTATGGGGGAGAATGGATCGTTGATCCTATAACAAATGATCGAAGATTCATGAATTATAAGAGTATTGAAACTCTTTTGTTAAAAGAAGACACAATCTTCACAGAATTGGTGAATTGCATTAGCTCTATTATGAACTTAGATGAGAAAATAAAAAAAAAATTGATTATCGAATACATACCTAAGTACTTATCAAAAATCTCTACTCTTCCCATCAAGAATGATTATCATGTTCAGTGTTTTTTGAATGAGATTATAAAACGGTCTGAAGATGTCAGGATCCCAATATGTGTTACCGTTCGAGAGATTGAAGCAATACATGCTGAAGATGGTACTAGCAATTCAACAATAAAGCGATTGAGTTCTGATAGTTCGATATGGATAATGGTGTTATTCATTCAAACAATTTAGATGAGAACATATTTAGCGCTAAGGATGATGATCATGGAGAAAGTGACGAGGATGGTGATCTGGTTGAAGAAACTGTAATTGTGGAAAATGTAAACATAGTTGTCGAGCAACCAGGAGTTGGTGTGACTATTGATCCGGTTCAAGAAAGCATACAAATTCATGACCAAAATGGAAGAGCAGTAGTACAATGCCATACAACGACAAGGTTATCGCATGCGGACTCTGGTATTTCTTCTGATAGATTATTCGCCGTGGTAGATGTTGCGGTAAATGATGTTTTTGAAACAAGAGATCATTTGTTTATAAGGATGAGAATGTTGGCCGTGAAGTATTTCTTCGAGTGGAAGGTTGTTAGGGCAACTAGCAAGTTCTGGTACCTAAGATGTAAAGATAAAAATTGCAAATGAAAATTGAATGCATCTGCCACTGGGAATTCGTCTTCTTGGAAGATCACTAAATATGAAAACACTTATACATATCAGTCATCATTAGTTCAATGTGATAATACTCAGGCAAACAACAAAGTAATTGGTGCGTGGATCATGTGTAAGTACTAAGGTGTATGTCGCCCATATAGACCTGGTGAAATCATATTAGATATTCGTGCAGAGATGGGTGTGAACATAACATACAACAAGACTTGGTGATCAAGAGAATCTACATTAGACGAAGAGAGAGGTAATTTCGAGAATTCATATAGAATACTTCCATCTTATGTACACATGTTGAAGGCATTAAACCTGGGAACTTTTACTAAACTCGAAATTGAAGAAGATGGAAGTTTCAAGTATATTTTTTTCTTATTTGGAACTTCGCTGCGTGGATTTCGTAGCTGTATACGACCAGTTATTGCTGTTGATATTTGCTTTTTGAAAGGAAAATATCATGGTCATTACTTGTTGTCACTTGCTTGGATGGTAACAACCAAATCTACTCTATCGAATGGGGAATGGTTGATTCAGAAAATGATGCATCGTGCGTGGTTTTTACAAAAGTTGAAATTGCAATAGGTGATGATATTGATGACTTGGTGTTTTTTCTGACAGATATAGGAACATTGTAAAAGGTATAACAAATATTTTTCCAAATTCCTTCCATGGAGTGTATTTATCATCTAAGCAACAACCTGAGAGCAAAATTCAAACATGAAGACGTGCTCCCATTATTCTTTAAGGTTGTAAAAACTTACACTCTTTCTGAATTCAATTAGATGTTTGGAATTCTTTCACTGCAAAATTCAAGGGTAAGCGATTATTTAAGAGAAGTCGGGATTGAACGTTGGTCAATGGCACATTCTGATAGGAGACGATATACTATAATGACCATCAACATTGCAGAATATATCAATGCATTGCTGAAGGATGCGCGGAAATTACCTATTTATTTTTTGGTCGATTATATTTAGAACACGCTCCAGAGATCGTTTTACGAAATGTATATACCACTGCTAGCGAAATGAAGACACTGACAACTACATAGATTGAAGGAATAATTTCATCCTAAATGAGAGAATCACAATCCTATGCTGTTGAGCCCATTTATATACACCGATGGTATGTACGAGACATTGAAAACTGTACTGCTATAGTAGATTTGCATAAGAAAACGTGCACATGTCGAGTGTTTGATATGGATCAACTCCCTTGTGTTCATACATTAGCTGTAGCTCGTCACCGACAAATTGACTATTACACCTTATGTTTGCTATTTTATCACACCAATGCACTTTTATGTGCTTATACAGATCCTATTATGCCGACTGGTGAACCTAAGGATTGGATTGTGCCTGAAGAAATTCTATCTATTCAACTATTACCACCGGAACCAAGGTCTAAGAGTGGTAGACGCTAGAAAAAAAAGAATTCCTTCAACATGTGAGAAAAAAGTTGCAAAGAAATGTGGTCGTTGCAGAGATAACGGACACAACCATCAAGCTTGCTTTCATCCATTTGTTGCTAGAGAGAAAAAGTGATGACAATTTGTATTTTTTTTATTTTGTATTTTAATTTATTCAATTTCCTAAGAATCTTGTATTATTTCATAAGAACATTGTATTATTCGAGGTGCTCGTTGGTATTTGTGGAAAATTAGCAAATTATGCAACTAATAACAACAATACATTGTGCTTTATTAATACAATACAACACATTACAAAATGAAATAAATACAATATTCAATTACTTTTTCTCTCTAACCATGAAAGATTTCCAAACAACTCATTAAACTTGGAAACAATGTAAGCCTTTGCACCCTTAGAGTATAATGGATGCGTGTCTTTGTTTTTGAATTTTGTTCTCGTGTTATTGCTTAAATGATAAATATACACTTCATGGAAGGAATTAAGAAAACCAGATAATTGCATTAACCTGAACATGAACCTCTATTTGTATTGTAGTTGTGCATATGTCATGTTCCGAAGGCGGGTATGCCGGGGAAGCAAATCCTAGCACACTCTACCACCCTCTCCAACATACTTCTCACTTGGCCAAAAGTTTGGCTTTTCAAGAGCAATTTCAACAAGGCAACTGTTCTTTCTAAATATTTGCTTGAGTCTCTATTAGTTTGGTCCTTATCCTCTTCATAGTTGCTTCATAGTAGTAGTACTGAGAAATTTGGGCGTTGAAAAAATTACACTGAACGACCTTTTGATCATTAAGAGGGTTCTATATGAAATAAAGCAAATCAATATAGTGCTCGGTGTAATAATGAAATGCTCGAGTAGTGTTAAACCCTTGCTCGACTAGATGCTCGATAAGGACTCGAATATGTGCTCGATCACAACTAATTGCTTGAGGCATGCTCAAGTAGGTGCTCTGGACTAGTGTTCATTATTCAATAATGCTCGATATAAGTTGATTATGTGCTAGGCTAAGTGCTCGATTACAATAATGTGTTCGAGCAACACTGGAGTAGTTGCTCGACAAGTGTTCATCATTCATTAATGCTCGAGATAAATTAATTACATGCTCAGCCAAGTGCTCAATTACAATAATGTGCTCGAGTAGGTGCTTGACAAGTGTTCATAATTCAATCATGCTTGACACTTGCTCGACTAGGTGCTCGAGATAAGTTGAAATTTTTTTGACTCTTTTTCGACTTATGCTCGACTAATTTCTCATGCAATCCCGATTTAAATTTAAACTAAAAACACTCTATGTGATAGAATATGCATAATTATTATGTTTTCGAACCAATCGCAATCGCAATTACATAAAAAATCAAACAAAACCCTAACTTGTGGTATTTGTACTAAAATCCATAATCAAGTGAATCATAATCTGCAAAAAATCAGCATTTCTATCATATTTATGTCCGATCTAGAAAATACGAAAATTAAAATGGCCATTTCTAGGCAAATTTTCACTTACTTTATTTTGGTTCGTTGATTTTTGTGAGTTCTTCTCTATGGAAGCAGTCTTTTTGCTTGAAGATGCCGGTTCACCTCGTATGCATGCCATGGATGCATTCCCTATGGATTGCGTGAAATGGGATGTTGAATTGATGAAGAATGCAGAAGAATGGGTTAGGGAATTCGGACAACAATTGTGAAGTGAAACGATGAAGTAAAGAAGAAGGAAATGAAATTAAAAGGCGAGTTGTTTTTCATCGTTTGTAAGGTCATTTAGGTCTTTTCACGTGGTCAAACTACTTTGACCTGCTATTTTGGAAATAAATTTTTACCAACTGCTATATTTCATTTTTTTTTCCAATAAAAGATAGACATATTAACTTTTCAAAATTAATGGATACATTGGAAGTCACCGAAGTGATCTCTTCTTAGCACTCATGTAGGCTAAGACTAATTCACAACTTGTCAAGACCTTTAAACTTCTCTACACCTAACAAATTCCCACAAAAATAACATGGCATAGATCAAGGGTTAGCTATTATATTTCATTAATCCACCCGAAAATGTGCTATTTTTGCAAATTTCTCAACATTTTGGAGTCAAAATATTTAAATTGATAAATGGGAAAGAAGTAAAGTTATTTTGAATGTTATACTTTATATTGTTTTTTAATTTATAGTTCTAAGAAAAAATTTTGAATTATAAATATTAATAAATATTAAATTTTCAAGAAAAATTTTGTGCACTTTTTTTAATTATTTAGTTGGTATTTCAACTGATTTTACTGTATTTTGTGAACTGTAATGTTTCTTTAGTTAATTTAATAGTACTGTAAATAATTATATTTCTCATTAGAGCATTATGTTTTTCTATTAAAAAAATAGAACTTTGGGAAAAAATATATAAAAGAAATATATAATTGTATGTGAGTTATAAAATTTCTATAGTAATATAAATTGAAAAAAATCAATTTTGATTAATTTTAGATTTTATAGTTGATCGCATTTGAAGTAAAACGTAAATAATTAATAATTTTTTAAAATTTAAAAATAAAATAAAATAAAATAAATAAAATAACTTTAAAGTGAATTAATATAATAAAAGATTTACAAAATAGTCTCAAAAATTCAGAAAATGATACTTTTACTAAAATTTAGCCTATAATTTATAAAAAACTTACTGACAAAAGGTTACAAACCACTCCCTATGTTTATATACTAGTGTTGGGTTCCGTGCCCCATTGGTTATTTATTTATTTTTTTGTTTATCTTTTATTGCTTTTGTGGCAGTCCGAATTTCGGTATGATAATAATGGAGAATTCTATTGTACCTACTTTCGTTTGGAGGGGATGGTTCTGGCCATTTTTAACCAATGAAAAAGTAAAATGTAAGATATTTCTATAAGCATAGTAACATCCTAACAAATCCCTCATGATTGATATCCTACTATTATAGGTTGCGAGTATTTAATAAATTCAATTTAATTGAAGTGTTTATTTACTTTGTTATGTTTACTATCTATTAACTTGATATATTAAATCACAAAAAAATTAAGTAATTATTTTCTAAATTCAGTTTGTTACAAATAAAATTCAAAAATCACACATAATTAGAAAAAATACTAATATTGTCAAAAAAAATAATAATCGTAAGTGTAGGAAAAAATATTTATAATTATATTTGTACTATTATGGAAATTATTAAATTACATAACCCAAAGTGATAGAAATTTTTGGAAAAACTCATTAGGCTATCTGTTGCAGATTTTACACAAGCAAGTGCATGTGATCGTTAACAAGTAATACAGAGTGAATAAAAATTATCGTTCCTCCAAAGACTAATGATTTATTAAACACCGAAATTAGAATAATTCTAACTTTATTCAAACAATTGTAAAACTACTTTCTAAATGAACTAAGTTAACACCAAATCTTAAACTAAGCTAAATTAAATCAGTGAACAAATTTTATATCAGACGACTCAAGCTCTAGGGTTTTCAAGTTCACCATAACTAATCCATCTTAATACTAATCTATCCTATAGTCTAATTTATTTTCCCGCTTGATAGTCGATATTCCCTAACTTATTTACTAGTCTCTCCCGAGATCTAATAAAATCTCCCTAATTGCTAATTCACTATATTTCTATGTGAATTACAACAATTATGAAGTCAAATATTTTTATAGATTCTCATGTAGCGACTACCAAGGTTGTTAAACTCGAGTTTTTACGTAAAATCGGTAGAGGGTCCACAAAATCGGATCGTAAAATCGTAAGAGTTTATAAATTATGAAAAATAATATAATAAATATATTATATATAATATATGTTTAATTTATAAATTACAAACCTGTTCAAACTTGTAAAAAACACACAAATTTCAAAAAAAAATATTATCAATCACACATAAAAATTAATAATAATCATAATTCATTAACAACCATGCATAACAAATCATAAGTCCTTAATCATCGAAGTTTAAGCTAATTGCAATGAAGAGTATCAGTGAAAGGCGGAGTGAAGAGGAAGTTGATGATGCTTTTGGTGGGGGATGAGAACAGAAAATACCTGGAGAAAACGAGGGCAATGAAGGAAGGAATGAAGGAAAGGGAAAGAAGGAGAATGAGAAGAGACTTCGGCTGGTTGGCGGAGATGGAAAGTTGTGGACGATGGACTGGGGAGGCAGAGCTAAAGCGGAGAGAAATTGAAGAAGAAGGGAAAAAGCCCTAAATAAAATAGAATTCAAAAGTTCAGTCAAAACGTTGTTTGTTTTGCGTTTTTGTAGAAACGGATCGTTGGCCGATTTTATGATTCTAAGTGTCAAACTCGCGAGTTTACCCGATTTTTCCTATTTTAGTTTTTACCTATAAACTGAATCGGACACTGGGTTTTGGATCGTAAAATCGTAAAAACGTACTAGTAAAATCGAGAGTTTACCCGATTTTACCTATTTTAGTTTTTACCTATAAACTGAATCGGACACTTGGTTTTGGATCGTAAAATCGTAAAAACATACTAGTAAAATCGAGAGTTTAACAACATTGGTGACTACACAAACCATGCAGGTATATTCCTATCCTACATGTAATTCATGGCATTTATCCCAATGAACTTGACACATAACTCCCCTTCCAGTTCGTTATGATTAACAAATCATCTAATTAGTGATCAGGTAATTAGAAGCATTAAACAAAGAGATAAATACTCAACTACAGAAAATTAATTCAAACCATATTAATAGAAAAATAAAAAGACTTCATAGTTAGGCTATATCGTAGCCCTAGAAAATTAAATTAGTTCATACTAATATAAAAGAATATCTCCAAAATTTAAAATATAATTGAAAGAGAAATAAAAGAGAAAAGCTAAGCTAAAATCCGTAGGTGGCTGCTCCTTTTGTTTTTCAGCTTCGGCCTCTTTCTTTGTCTGCGGCTTTCTAGTTTTTTCAACTTTGGCCCCTCTTCTCTTTGTTTGAGGCGAAAAGAAGCCAAATAAAATAATAACATCTCCAGCAAGAAAAGAGGTGATTGCTTGTCTTCACAATTCTCCAAGAAACAAAAAAAAAACAAAACGTGTGGACTAAATTTTGTTTCGTTTTCTTTTTCTTCTTTTGTTGACTCTAGAATTCTTTCCTTTCTTTTTTCGCCCTATTCAGCTCAACTTGCACAGCTTCTTTCCTTGTTTCTGTTGTTTCCTTTTCTTTTTCTTTTGATTCTCTTTTGTCTTATTGCTATATGCTCCAGACTTCTCACCCGTCCATAACTTCTTCTTTTCTTTCTTTCTTTTGTTTTGTTCCATATTGATGCATGAAGTCTCCCTCTTTGATACAAATTGTCTTAACCCAAAGTCTTTCTCTTCTTTTTCTCAACTTTTTCTCCAAATTAACATTTTCCATTCCTAATACAAAAACATACCAAAATCAAATAATTTTTCCTTAAAATCAAAATAATAATGAGAAAATATTAACAAGAAAAAGGACCATTTTAACCACTCCCACTATCACTAATTAAAAATGGCACAAAATTTTGATTGGTGTCTAAACTCTAAAGTGATAAAAAAAAATGCATTGTATCTAATTTATTAAGAGGTACTTTCCTATTATTTATATTGTATTGTCAAATAATTAATATTGTACCATTCGAGAAAAAATATTATACTATCATGACAATTAATAAATTGATTTGCAAATGATTTGAACACACGTAAATGAACGAATATATTGGCGGAAATGCAAATGTCAAAAAATTATGATTGGAATCTGCTCTCCAAAGTGACGAAAAATGAATTGTATCATCATTAATTAAAAATGTACTTATAAGTGATTAACATTGTATCGTCAAATACTTAACATTGTACCACCCAAAACAAAATTATTATACAACCACAATAATTGATAAAATAATTTGTAAATTAAGTTTTGCACATATATATAAGAATAAATAAACCTATGGAAGTGCAAATGCAAAAAAATGTTGATCGGTTTCTGCACTCTAAAGTGACAAAAAAATTGTACCATGATTTACTAAGAATATACTATCCAATTATTCAGATTGTACCATCAAATAATTAATGTTGTACCACCTAAGATAATTATCAATTAATTTGTAAATTGAGTTTTGAACGCACGTAGATAAACAATTACAATTGCCTAAATGTAAATGTCACAAAAATTTGAGTGGAGTCTCCACCTAGAGTGATAAAAAATGCATTATACTATCATTAATTAAGAATGTACTTTCAAAGTATTAACATTATACCATCAACTAAATAAAATTGTAACACTCGAGAAAAATTATTGTACTGCACGACAATTATTAAATTAATTCATAAATTGAGTTTCAAACATACGTACATAACACAATTTCAATTGTCTAAATGCAAATGCTACAAAATTTTGAGTGGAGTTTACACTAGCAAAATGACGAAAAAATGCATTGTACTGTCACTAATTAAGGATGTACTTCCGAAATATTAACATTGTGTCATCCACGAAATAAAGTTGTAACACCCGAGAAAAATTAGTGTAGATGAATAAATGAATAAATTCACAATTAATAAATTAATTTGTAAATTGCTGATTGACGACATGCAGATGGTGCAATTGCAAATGCCAAAAAGTTCTGATCAATGCATGCACTCCAAGGTGTCGAAAAAATGCATTGTACTATTATTAGTTAAGAATGAAATTTCTAATTATTCACGTTGCACCATCAAACAATTAACATTATACCACCAAAAAAACATATTATACCACAATGACAATTAATAAATTAATTCGTAAATTGAGTTTTGCTCATAAATGGAAAATAAATATACTTGCTTTAGTGCAAATGTCAAAACATGCTAATTGGTTTCTGTGCTCCAAAGTGACGGAAAAATGCATTGTACCATCATTTATTAAGAATGTGTTGTCTAATAATTCATAATGTACTGTCGAATAATTAACATTGTACAACTTGAAAAAAAATATTGTTGACACAAGGTTTATAACCCAATTTTATAATTGATTTTGATGATAACAAACATTGAATTGAATTTTTATAATTAATTTTCAAATAGATATTCAATGAAATATTTTAATTTGATAGATTGAAGATAATATGTTTGGAAAATATTAATATTATTTTTAAGGAATTTTTACCTAATTTGGATGATGCAAGAAAGGAATTTCAAAGTTTAGAGTAATAGAAATTAGTGAAAGATGAAACTTGAACTAGAAGGTTAATTTGAATGAACAGAGAAATTAGATATATGTTAGTATTTTAATGATATATAAAGATCTAACGGTTCAATTATTGTGAAATTTTAATATAGTAAATTAGACGTCCATATTTACAACTTTACTGAACTAAACATTTTCTGGATCCGAAGTTTAGATGTTGAAAAATGAGCTTGAAGAATAGTCATTACAGAATTCTGGATTCTGGAGCTAGTTTCGGTTTTTGAGGCATAATTCAAATTTTAAAACGTTAAAAATTCTGAATTTTGTTGTGTGAAAAGAATACATATATATATATATATATATATATATATATATATATACAACTTTTATATTTTAATGTTTAACAAATTCGGAAAAAATAATGGCAAAACAATATCTTTAAAGTGTAAACATAGAAGTAGATTATCAGGAAAAGTTGTCTGAAGCTGGTCTCAGTTTGGCGGCTATATCTAACGATCTAACCGTTGGATGAAGTTGAAATTTGTTCAGAAAATATTCAACATCTAGAGCTACAAAGTCATTAATCTTATAAATTAGCGGATATGAACGTTATAAGGGAGAAAAAACGGTCACAAATATATCTCAAAAGTCTGAATCTGAAAGGCAGCATTTGAAGCAAGGAAATTCAAGTTCCTTGAAAGACAAAACTTAGCAACGGTCATTTTGGGATCTTTTCCTATAAATACAGCCTCAAACTCAGATAAATGAGGAGGAGAGCAAGAGAGGAAAAAGAGATAAGGCAAGAAAAAAGTGCTTACAAAGATAAATATATTTTGAGTGAATTGTGCTTCATTTTTCATATTCAAATTTGTGAGTGTTTTGTTCGTAGTTGTTTGAGTTTTAACTCATAATTATTGTTGTAAGAAAGGGAAATTTATTACCCTTTTGTTTTTGTGAGAGTTGAGTGAACTCTTGTTGATCTTGGTTCAAGTGTTAGAATCAAGATTGGAGATATTCTTTGAAGAGAGACTTGTTGAGTGATTTAGGGATAATATCACTCAGTTTAAGTGATTTGGGAATAAAATCACTTGGTGTAAGTGTTTCGGGGATAAAATCACTTGGTGTGAAGTGATTCAGGGATAGAATTATTTGATAAGGTTTTCTAGCACCTTTGGAAGCTAGTGTGTAACAAGCTCTTTCAAAGAATAGTGGAAAAACCTCAAGGAGGATCTTGAGGAGTGGATGTAGGCAAGATTGGGGCCGAACCACTATAAATCGCTTGTGTTTGTTTCTCTTCCCTTCTACTTATATTTATTTCATATATTTGCACTTACTTATTATTTAAAATATATTGAATCCGTTTTTGTAAATTTTCCTATACTTGATTATCATTTTCATTTTGATATACTTGTTTTTACGGGTTGAAATTTTATTTGTTAATTTTTAGTGCAACCCTATTTACCCCCCCTCTAGTGTTGCTATTTGGGACAACAAATATTATACCACCACAACAATTATTAAATTAATTCATACAGTGAGTTTGCACACACGTAGATGAATGAATACACTGGCGTAAATGCAAATGTCCAAAAATTCTTATTGTTGTCAGCACTCTAATGTGATGAAAAATGTATTGTACCATCATTAATTAATAATGTACCTTCTAGTTATTAAATTGTACTATCAAATAATTAACGTTGTACAACCCAATAAAAAATATTGTATGATCGTGAGAATAAATATACCTGCGGAAGTACAAAAACCGAAAGATACTGATCGGTGTCCATATTCTAAAGTGATGGAAAAATGCATTGCACTATCATTAGGTAAGAATGGTCTTTCTAATTATTCATATTCTACCGTTAAATAATTAACATTATACTATCAAAAAAATATATTTTACCACCACGATAATTATTAAATTAAATCGTAAATTGAGTTTTGAATGCACATAGATGAACAATTACAATTGCCTAAATGCAAATATCACAAAATTTTGAGTAGAGTCTTCACTCGAAAGTGACGAAAATGGTATTGTACCATCATTAATTAAAGATATACTTTTAAAGTATTAACATTGTATCATAAGCTAAATTAAATTGTACCACCCGAGAAAAAATTATTGTATCACACGACAATTAATAAATTAAATTGTAAATTGAGTTTTGAAGATATATAGATGGCACAAGTACAAATGCCAAAAAATTCTGATTAGTTTTTGCGCTCGAAAGTGAAATGCGTTGTACCATCATTAACTAAAAATGTACTTTTAAAGTATTAACATTGTACCATCAACTAAATAAAATTCTACCACTAGAGAAAAAGTATTGTATAACCACAACAAATAATAATTTAATTTGGAAATTGAGTTGTGTACATATATAGGCTAACAAATATGCTTGCGTAAGTGTGAAAGTCAAAAAATTCTTATCGGTATCTGCATTCCAAAGTGACGAACAAATGTATTGTACTATCATTAATTAAAAATGTATTTTTCAATTATTCCCAATGTACCGTCAGATAATTAACATTATACCATCCACTAAAATAGTATAATGTGTGACCCAAAAAGGAAAAAGTGATCCCGAATTCCGTTTTTACAATAATGTACTTGATATTTACGTTTTTTTAAAACACTATACCACTTGCTATTTATGTCAAAACCTGAATATTATATGTGGTGGTTAAAAATTACAATTTGTGTACCATTACTAATGAAGATCATATTTTCTAATTGTTATTATATATAGGAATAGAAGAGAGAGTGGTGGTTACCTTTTATTAATAGGTTTTTCTCAAGTTGCATGTTGCACTTTGGTATAAGTGTAATTTTATGAAATTTTAAAACTATTTTCTCAACAATTTGATGAGTTTTAATTTGTTGTAAAAATTTTTGTATTATTTTCTTTAATTTGTTCATAAAAATGTTTATTAATTACTTAAATTTTATTTTCAAATGTCATCAATAATCACAATGCAAAATGAATCAAGGTTTTTTAGTCATTCATCGGGATTTATTTTCACAATTTATAATACCATATAAGTTTTTCTAATTATTGACACACATATGCATATTAACAAAAAATTTGTGTTATCATAAATTAAAATATAATATTGATCAGAAACATTAAAAGTATTATAAATTGTTTTTCACTTATCATTTTAAGCATTTTAACATAAAATACTATATTGATTCTAAATATTGTATAAAATCATTTCAATTGTCAATTAGTATTTGTAATACATATTTATCCAAGTATTTAAATTGGTGTATGTATTTATACCCTAACAAATACATTTTTTATATTTTTAAATCTTTATTAAGCAGTCTAAGTTTTAATTTGATTTAAAACATTTTATTGTGTTTTTTTTATTAATTCTATTATTTTATTACAAATCCTTATGGGTTAATTTTATTAATTTTTTAGACTATTTATTTGAATTTACTTTATAAAAAACTACCATTTGGAATTACTTTAAGTAAAAAATTTATTTTTATTATTTAAAATTTTCTTACCATTTCAACTGATAGTTCATTTTTAAAAACAATATATTTTATGAACTGTGTACACTAGCATAATTATCTTATATGTATTCATATCAATTGAATATTTTTTTTTGTTTACAAATATGTTATTTATTAATGTATTAATAAAACACTGGCATATTTACATTTTGCTAACTAGTGTTCATTTATCATTAATTAGTAAAAATATGAGAAGAGTTTTTATTATGAATTATTAATTAATATATTTTTATTGATTCTTGAAAAAATACCTAAAATTGAACTATAAAAATCACTTCATTTCGTATATGTTATTTATTACTATAAAAATGTCAAATTAATTTGTTATTTAATAATTATTAATTTTAATAAATTTTAAAACTATTTATTTAGTTATACATTAAAAGCTATTTTGTATTATAATACAAATATCATCTCCTAATATTATTAAAATTGTAATAGTAAATGGTTACCAGAATTCTTGTTTTAAACTCTTTTCAAATCTATTTGTTCAATAAAATCTAATGGTCCAAATGGCACCATCCCGTCAAAAACAAGGTAGGGACTGTAGTCATTCCCAATAATAATAAGTAATTATGATTCCAAATTATATTTTATTGTTAATATTATAATATTGAATCATTGTACACAATAATATACATTGAGTATAATAATCTTGTATTGTAATAATTTCTTTTGAAATATTGACTTATTTTGTAAAAAGATGTGCATATTCTACATTAAGATTCTTGGGTCTTTTTTGTTGGTGAAAATTGTGAATAAAATTTGGATTAAAAAATTACATAGTCGATCCAATCGATCCAATTAAAAAAGATAGTAGCTGCTATTAATAATACTTGAAAATGTATTTGTCACTTGCTCATTCTTCACATGTGTTGTTTTATTTTAGACGTCAAGCACTGGGGATGATATTCGTACGATAGCTTAGAGCAGTGAGCAATTTGGAATTCCCACTAGACATCAAACTTCAAGCACTCAAGAGGATAGAATTAATATCCAAAGTGAAAGTAGGTCTGAAAATCGTAGATCATGGGTTTGGAACCATTATAATATTCTTGAAAGTTTGTCTAAAAATGAGTGAAGAGCATCATGTATTTATTGTCAGACTATGCTATTTTGTCCAAGTAATATGGGTACTAGTTCTTTAACTAATCATCTAATTGGATGCGGGAAGTTTCTTTTCTATAAATCAAACAAAAAATTGAAAGTGGTGGAAATGAAATCTCATGTACCTATATTTTTTCTTGAGTAAGGTGTTGTTATTTAGGTTCTTTGGTCAGTTGATGTTTACTCTTGGAAAGCTGAAGTACATGATAAGTAGTATGCATTGGATGGAGAGGAAGATCAACTTCTAGCATCCAGACGAGGATATTCAAAGATGGGCAAGGTAGCATTCATTTTTTCTGATTGTGGGAGTTTCCATATTGCTGCCTAGTTCGTTTGCATGTTGGGTATAAGGGTGTGATTTGGTTGCAGGAGAAAGTAATATGTTTATGTGATTATGTGGATGTTGAGAAGATAGAGTTTGGTTGGGAGTTCAACAATTTTTATATGAGTTTGGTCTTTGGGCTGGTAAATGTTCAAGAATGGGCGTGCTCATTTTGTTTCGTGGTAGTATATATAGAACTTGGATGTCAAGAGTGCTTATTCAAGCAACCAACTGCAACATCCAAACTATGTTCCTCCAATGGATGCTGCAGTATAATTGAAGGTTTCTAGTATAATTGAAGGTTTCTAGTCTCTTCTAACTTGGATGTCATCCTGTATCCAACTGACTCTAGACTTTAGATTAAAGCCTTGCAAAGACCTCCAAAAGATCATGTAAAGCCAATTGCTTTCAGTGAGATGTATTTAACGATATACAATTTTCAAATATCTCCCAGTGTGTGGTGTCAAGATGGCTTTTGCTTCTTTTAGCAGTTATTTTTGCCCTTGCAGAATCATCCCATGGGCAAGACATTCGAAAGAAAAATTGGTATAATGCAGCCCGTGAGTTTCGTAGAGAAGTCTTTCCTTGGTTAATGTCTAACATTTGCCCTTGGAATATTCAACCCAAGAGTTAACAAATTCATTCAACAAACGATATAATCCAGACAAGAAAGTACAAACGGGGGATTAAACGACAATAAAATTATTCTCTTGCATGCCATGGTGTAAGGAATTTTAACATTCCCATACATACAATTCCCGAGAACATCAAATTTAATATTGTCAGCAAACAAACAAAGAAGCCCTTAAATCCAGAGGGAGTGTGACCAGGAAATCGGTAACTAATTCATGGGTTTGTGGGAGAGAGACGAGAGGATTAAGGGGTTGCCTGGAAGAGTGGGATGTCTCTGATCCGTACTGCAAGCATGGGCGAGACATTAGCAGTTGATAGACTTGCAGGTTTGGCCAGAATCAATTATCTCAACATGCACGGTTGGGCCAAAAAAAAAATATAATAAAGAAGAAGAAGATTATCCAATGCATGCACGGTTGGGCAGAAAAAAAAAATATCAACATGGAACCAAAATAAAAGAAAAAGGCGAATAAAAATGAATAGGATCTGATTTAATTCGAAATTTGGTCCGATCCGAAATATTTGGATCGGATTGATTAATTTGAACAGCTCTAATAATGCTAAACACATGGAGCACTTGCTATAGGTTTTGATTGTTTTGTAGGAAAATAAGTTGTATATCAACTTGAAAAAATGCAGTTTCATGCAACAAAATCTTATTATCCTGGGATTTGTTATTAGTTTTGACAGTATTTGTGTAGATGAGAAGAAGGTGAAGGTAGTTCAAGAATGGCTAACCCCAAAATCTATGTTTGAAATTTGCAGTTCCCATAGTTTGGTGACCTTTTATAAGTGGTTCATTTGCAATTCAGCACAATTGTGGCACTTTTGACAGATTGTTTGAAGAAGGGACAGTTTAAGTGAGGTTTTGCATTGATTAAAGAGAAGTTATGTACAGCTCCAGTACTTGTACTTCCTAATTTCAATAAATTATTTGAGGTCAAATGTGATGCTTCTGGCTTTGGGGTTGGTGTAGTTCAGTCTAAAAAAGGGCGACAAATTGTTTATTTCAGTGAAAAATAACGCACATCAAAGGTGGTTAACCTATGATCAAGAATATTATGTCGTTGTGTGAGCTTTGAGGCACCTGGGGCACTATCTCGTCCAGGAACAGCTTGTCCTATACATTGATCATCAAGCCTTAAAGTACATTAACTGATTGTGTGTTCCCCGAACTTCTTTGCAGGAGAAGTTCATTCATGATCTGCATGGAGGCAAATTGAGTGGATATTTTGGGAGAGAAAAGACCATACCCAACTTGGAGGAATGCTATTACGGGCCTCAGTTGAAGTGGGACGTCGAACACTGGACTTTATATGCTTTTACCTATTCCTAAAGCTATTTGGGCATATTTATATATGAAATTTGTTCTTGGATTACCCCGGTATCAACGTGGCGTGGATTATGTGTTTGTGGTTGTTGACAGATTTTCCAAAATGATGCACTTTATTCCATGTAAGAAGATCTCCTTCTTTAAAGAAGTTGTGCGGTTGTATGTGTTAGGGTTTAAAATCAAGCAATAGTATATGCGATTGCTTGAAACATTACACCATAGGTATCTAATTTAGAATACCTAGCATGCTGTCTCCAGCTAGTATATAAATAAAGATACACTAGGGTTAAAACCAATTACTGGGCTCTTGTCCATACAGGCCCACTACAAAGGTTCATTATCTACTGGGCTTATATTAGAACATATACTTGGGTTATATTAAATACCCAACAATCTCCTCCTATATTCTACATATAGCACAATCCAATAGATAGATAATGTAATGTTCAAAACAGAATATTGAATCATTTATAGCACAGAAGATTCATTACTCAAAAATATGAATTCTTTAAACACAATTATGAGTTTTAGAAACAATTTAAACTCAACCAAACACAATCAATAAGTCTCACTCATAAGTGAACCAAATCAAAATTTTAGAAATTCTCTAAATTTCGAACACAAGAGTTTTAGAAATACTCTAAACTCAAACTAAATGGACAATTTCATATGTAAGTGAACTATTTATTCAACTGAAAAGAAAATAATAGTCCCCCACAGTGCAGAGCTCTAAAGGAATTATCCATCAAGTAGATCATCCCCTTCAGGATCCCAGTTGGAATCAGCTCCTCTATTTTCGTCATTTTCTGCAATTTACCAAATATGAATTTCATGTAAATCCAATCATTTGTGTAACAAAATAAAGTGTCTAGTTCTACCAAAAGAACTTAGCATAATACCACAATGACTGAAAATAAATATATATCAATGTCAATATGCATCAATATCAATAACAATAATCATCAATGTCAATAACAATATGCATTAATATCATATACCAATAAGCATCAATGTCCAGTTTCTTTATAAGAACAAGACCTAAACAGTTTCTTTTCAAAAGAACCATTTCATGTTTTTATGTGAAATGTTACAGCTGTCAAGTCCAAATTCAGTTAAGTAGCACATCAGATATAGAATGATAAAACCGCTCTAAACTGAACATCCAAAATGAGTAAAATTACCTCATCACATGTGGAATGAGACAACTCACCCAAAAAGGATATATCATCAAATATGGAATGATATATTGACAACCATAAACATCGTCGAAACATTATCAAGTGCTTATCTTAGCCAACAAAGGGAGATTCGAAAAATTCAAAATAACATAAATGTAGGTTAAGACATGTCTATATAGTCTTTAACCCCATTTTCCCCACAATTTTGAATATTTGATCTTTGATCAGTCCCTTTGTGAGAGCATCAGCCATATTATCCTTCGATCTCACATCAACCAAAGTGATAATACCGTGTTCTATGAGATAATTCAGTAGGGCATGTTTCAACCTAATATGTCTCCTCTTACCATTAAAGAGTGAGTTTTTCACTACCGAAACTGTAGCCTAATTATCACAGAACATACTTAAAAAATTAATCTTTAAACGGGTTAATGAAATATCCAGGATCAGTTCTCTTATCCACTTGCTTCTTCTCCTGCGGAAGCTAGAGAAGAAAGTTCCGATTCCATAGATGACAAAGCAATGTAAGTTTGTATCTTGGATTTTCACGCAACAGCTGCTCCACCCAGTGTGAAAATATAACCACTGGTAGATTTACTGTCTCCTAATTCTGAGCACCACGATATATCAGAAAATCCTTCCAAGATAGGAGGATGGCCACTATAACATAGAGCATAATTAGAGGTACCCTTCAAATATCGCATAAGTCGCGTGAGGGCATTCCAATGCTCAGGGCCGAGATTACTAGTGAAACGACTCAGCATGCCTACAAAAAAGGCTATGTCTAGCCTAGTGCATATTATTGCATACATGAGACTACCAATCAATTTAGAATAATCTAACTGATTCACGTTAGCTCCCTCATTGGGGCTTAGCCGTTTATTAGGATCATACGGTGTTTCAACCACTTTACATTCACTGTATCCCTATGTAGAAAGTAGTTTTTCAATGTAGTAAATTTGGCTAAGAGTAATACCTTGCTCTGTAAAACTTACTTTCATACCAAGAATGGTGTCTACCACACCAAGATCGAACATGTTAAATGCTTTTGTCAACTCAGCTTTTACATCACTCGCTGCAGAATGATCGGAACCAAGTATCAACATGTCGTCTACATATAAGCAAATAATCGCAACTTGATTTGATACAAAACGGTAGTAAAGACATTTATCTGAGTAACCGGATCGAAATCCTAAACCCATTACTACCTTGTCAAATTTTTGATGCCACAATTTAGGTGCTTGTTTTAGACCATACAAAGATTTGTTTAACTTATAAACTTTGTTCTCGAAACCTTTCATGACAAACCCTTCAGGTTGGTTCATGTAGATCTCCTCAGGCAGATCTCCATTTAGAAAAGCTGTCTTTACATCCATTTGATGCACAACATAGTGCTCAATAGATGCCAAAGCAAGAAGAATTCTTATCGTAGTCAAGTGATAGACCGGGGAGTAAACATCAAAATAATCTACCCCACTTACTTGAGTATAGCCCTTTGCTACTAAACGTGCTTTATACCGAGCTATAGATCCGTCAGAATTAAGGTGCTATTTGTTTCAAGGGTTTGGGATGAGTTTGGATTGGTTTTGGCAAAAATTGAGTGTTTGTTTTGGGGGGATGGGTTTATCAAAACCCTTCCCAATGGCTTTAGTCAAAACCCAACCCCTCCTCCCCCCTCCCTCCTTTTCTCAAAATCCAACAATGTGGGTTTTAGTCTTCCATGGCCCTCAACTTTGAAGTGACACTCGCCCAATGGGCGCGCGCCACTTGTCATGGGGGTTGCAAACCCCCAATGGTTTGCAACCCCCATTTTACTTTTTTTTTTTATTTTTTTTAAAAACAAATTTTACTAATTTATAGAAATACAAATTGACATGCACTTTGACTATTTTTTGAGCAAGATATAATTTGTTAAATATCATATAATGTAAAATACTGTTTTTATTATAATTTTAATATAAAATTTATTCCATTCCATTACAAAATAATACCAAACAAGATAATTATTATCATTACATTCTATTCCAAACCTTTCCATTCCACAAATCCATTCCATTCCTAAACCCACCATTTATACCAAGCGCCCCATAAGTTTCTTCTTCAAAATCCACCTGCAACCTATAGTCTTAGCCCCTTTTGGCAAATCGACTAGTTGCCAAGTTTGATTTTGTAACAGAGAGCTCATTTCATCATCAATGGCTTTTGCCCACAATAAGGAGTCCCTAGATCTCATCCCTTCTTTATAAGTGGATGGATCATTCTCTAAATGGTAAGTGACAAAATTCTCATCAAACGTTTTGGGAACTCGTTCTCTTGTAGATACCCTTAAAGGTACAGATTCAGAAATTATCCGAGTGTCAAAGGAATTTGATTCAATTTCTTTAGGGGATTCTGAAATTATTTCTATAGTGCCGGGTACTGTCAACCCTTGATGTCGAAGAAATTTATCTTCAAAGAAAACTACATCTCTAGATTCTATAACCACATTAGTTGATAGATCCAAGAACCGATCAGCTGCACTATCTTCTGCACTACCTAGGTACACACAAGTGTTTGTCCTAGGCCCCACCTTAGGTCTCCTAGGGTCTGGTATCCTCACATAAGCAATACAGCCCCAAGTTTTAAGAGTATCATATCTACAAGGATGTTTATGCCATACCTTATAAGGAGTTGAAGACAACTTAGAGTGTGGCAACCTATTTAGGATGTGATTAGTAGTCAAATCTGCTTCTCCCCAATAACAAGAAGGCATACCAGTTATCAATAACATAGAGTTTAACATTTCTGTTAACGTCCTGTTCTTACGTTCAACTATGCCATTGGATTGAAGTGAGTAAGGAGCAGTAATTTCAAGTATTATGCCCTCTGAAGCACAAAATTCCTTAAACCCTGTCAATGTATATTCTCCTCCTCTATCACTCCTAAACCTTTTAATTTTCAAATTCAACTGGTCTTCAACACGATTCTTAAAAATCTTAAATTTATCAAATATTTCATCTTTTGATTTTAACAGATAAATATGACAATATCTAGAAAAATCATCTATAAAAGTTGTCAAATACTTTCGACCATCTCTAGTTGTGAAACTTTTAAAGTCACAGAGGTTAGAATATATTAATTCAAGAAGGTGTGTACTCCTATAGACCATACGAAATGGTTTTCTAGTAATTTTTGTTTGAGCACATACTTCACATCTGTTAAATCTGATCGAAGTATCTAGAGGTATATTATAAGTTTTAGCTAGTCTAGCCATTTTCTTGTAGTTCACATGTCCTAACCGATTATACAATGTTGTAGAATCAATTAAATTTGAACTAACTTGGCTGACCGTTTCATTTACACAACTCAATCTATACATACCACCAGTCAAGAATTCACAACCAAAATAATGAGAGTTAACAGATAAAGTTACTCTACCACCAGAAATAAATATGCTCATGCCAACATTGTCTAAGCGACTAATAGAAATTAAATTCTTTTGAATAGCAGGAACTACTTTAACATCTTTTAAAGTTAGAAGTTTACCTGAAGAAAGGCTCATATTTGCAGTACCAGTCTGAGTCACCGTCACCGTTGCCCCACTAGCCACAACAATAGTTTCGTTGGCCTCAACAACATCATCAAGTAACTTTTCATTTTTGCAGACATAGCACGTTGCCCCAGAATCTAACCACCATTCTGAAGAAGTACTGGCCTTTCCATTATTGCCCACTATAGCAACAAATTTTTGAGGCTCAGTCTTCTGTACTAGCATATTTGCTTCCTTCTTTGGTGTGTCATATTTGTCCTTTTTAGGTTGCCTATAATCTGCTGCAAAGTGGCTCCACTTCCCACAATTGTGGCACTTGCCCTTTTTTTTTCTTAAAGATGGGCTTTTTGGCTTCCAATTGTTGAGACTCACTCTTGTGTAATTTGGATTTCTTAGGAAATTTCTTGGGATTTGTTACCGCGTTAGCAGCTGATTGTTGCTGTTTAACCATCTCCAAGTTATTCCTAGTTCGATTCTCATCTTCGATTCTAATGAATCGTTTAAGATCATCCAGTCCCACCTGCACTTTCTTCCTGTACATCTCAGTTTTGAAAGAATGCCTCGCATATGGTAATTTATAAATAATGGCACCAACCAGAAAATGATCACAAACGATGATGTTTTCACTAGTCAATTTAAATCTCAAATTTTCTAGATCAGTTACTTGAGAAATGATTTCCATATCTTCCTTGAATTTGAAATCCATGAATTTGTCAACAAGATGTGTTTTTGACAATTCCTCATTCTTCTTAAATTGAGTATCTAAATTGTCCCATATTTCTTTAGCAGTCTTAAACTTGCTATAAACTTCTACAAGACGGTCTGAAAGACAGTTTAATAAATAGTCCTTGCAGAAGTCATCATCCTTATTCTATTGAGACTCATCAACTTCCTCAGTAGTGTCAGCAAATGTACTCAAAATAGTATAAAAAATATTTTCATATTTTAAACCAAATTGAGTCTTTCACTTCCATGAATTAAATTCAGACCTACTAAAAGTATAAAGTTTGACCATCTCAATTGGTATGCGTTTTTCTATTTTTAATAAGTAAAAATGGAAAAATAGAATAAGTGCACCTAATTTCAGAAGCAGAAATTTTTTTGAAAAAGTCAACTTTGGTCAACGGTCAAAGTCAACGCTAGTCAAAGTCAGCCAGTCCACAAAGTCAATAGTCGGTGGTCAAACGAGTCAAGACTACCGCGTCCGATCGGCATATCTTTGTCAATCGATGGTGACTCACCGAGTTGACTCACCTCGAACTCGCAAGAATTACAATTGTTCGTTTATCTGTCGTCCTAGCTCCGATCATGGCCCGTAACCCCTCAAAACGATTGTCTTCACAAGGAGAACATAACCCAAGTGATCTTGCAAGCTAAAACCGTCTGGATCTTTCAGGATCTGAAGAGAAAGATTTCGATTTTTGGAACTTCAAACTCAGATCCCGACCAACTCCAACGTCGGATCGATGATCCGATTACACCATTGAATTCCTCTCGTCGAGAGCTATAAGATGGACTACTCTTTTGCCTCGATCCGTCACTAAAGTAAAAAAGTCAAATTTTAATATGACCAAAATATCCCTGCCGCACTATTCACGAATTTTTGTATTTTTTTTTTCAAAAATGTGAAAAAAAAAGTTTCTCCAAATCTTTAATAGCTAATGCTTCCAGATTGTTAGGGTTTAAAGTCAAGTAATAGTATATACAATTGCTTGAAGCATTACACCCTAGGTATCTAATTTGGAATACCTAGCATGTTGCCTCCAACTAGCATATAAATAGGGATAAATAGGGTTAAAACCAATTACTGGGCTCTTGCCCATACAGGCCCACTACAAAGGTTTTTTATCTATTGGGATTATATTAGAACATACACTTGGGTTATATTAAATACCCAACAATATAGAGTGTCCAAATATATTATCTAAGATCGTGACACCAAGTTTCTTAGTCATTTTTGGATGACTTTGTAATGAATGTTTGATACTTCTTTAAATTTTAGTAGTACATCTTATTCGCAGACTAATGGTTAGACTGAAGTCGTTAATAAGACCTTGGGTAATCTTGTTCATCATATTTGCAATGATTGATTGAAAAAGTAAGATTGTGCCTTACCTCAAGCCGAGTCAAGTTTGCTTTTAGTAACACTGTTCATAGCTTTAGAGGGAAGTCTCCTTTCTTTGTAGTGTACTTGAAGCCATTGAAACATGCCATGGATCTAGTGAAGTTGTCTCACGTTTCAGAGTATTGGCTAAGGATGTCAAAGCCATTCAATATGAGATTCATCGAAAGCTATTCGAGACCAATCAGAAGTTCAAGAGTGCAACCAATAAACATCACCAAATCCATTTGTTTGATGATGGTGACACGGTAATGGTCTATTATCGGATCGAACAATTTCCATTGGGGCAATATCACAAGTTGCAACCAAGGAAATATGGTCCTTACAAGATCATGCACAAGATCAACAATAATGCTTATGTGGTGGATTTACCTAAATCAATGGATATTTCTTGTACTTTTAATGTGGTTGACTTGTCATACTATTGTTCCATTGAGGGTCTCTTGTATCCTAATCACTCGAGGACAAGTTCTTTTCAAATGGAGGGAACTCATGTGAAATAGGTAGCAGATGATTATTTGGTGGTGCAGAATCTATCCAAGAAAGGAAAACGTGTAAAAATACGTACTCAATTTTGAACGATCATAGTTTTGAGTTATAGTGTAATAGTCACTATTATTGCATATCGTTTTGAAGGTGTAATGAGATCTACAAGACTAATAGGCGTAACCTCATTAGCTCCACAGAGCTGGTCCAAAATCCTTTGTTTCGATCACTGTCAAGTCCTTTTTTTGTTTCCTAGTCGAATTAGAATTCTTTTTCTAGTTTTGGTTAGGATTTGTTTAATTTATAAATATGCAAGGACCCAATGTCGTTTGTTGTGATCATTATTCAAGTTTTAATCGATAACTTTTTTCTAAATTTTGTGGAATCTGTTTATTTGTGAAGTTTGTTTTTCCCTATCTCTGCCGTGTTAACTTCGTCTAAGTTTATAAGTTGTATTATTTGATGGATGTTGCAAACATGGCTGTTTCGAAGATTGGAGAACACTGTTTGCTACATAGAAGATTGGAGAACACATGTCGGGTTCTCAGGAAGGTGACCAGGCCCAAAAGCAAAATATGAAGAGGGAATAAGACCAAATAATATAATTCTTCAATAAAATACAATTTCTGATTCCGTAAACCAAAATTCCAAGTAAATACTAATCCCAATTCAGACCAACACATAAACGAATATTGCCAAGAAATATTGAAAAGAAAGAAAGAAAGAAAGAAGGGGAACTTATAATTAAACTCTATTGAAATGGATATAATTAATTATTGTGTTGATTTTCAAAAGTTCAAGAGTCAAGAATTCAACATTTAAAAAAAAAAGGCAACTGGAAATTAAAATTAACAGAATTTATCACTACAACAAAACACTACCACCTTTCAAAAGAAAGGGGAAAAAATAGCTATAGACTACAATTTAGTAGAAATTTAAATGAATTTAAAATTCTATTATTTGGGGAAAAAAAATAGTTACCTCAATGGGTTTTTTCTAGGGAGAGGCATAAGATTGAAAGTCTTGAAAAAGACCGGATGGAAAAAATCTGAACAAAAAGGGTTTTGTGGAGTTGCAACTGAGAAAGAAAGAGAAGCAGCTCTTATGACAAAACAAACCAAACAAATAAAAATTCTTAGATTGAACAATGATAATAAAAAAAAATGGATGGAAGAGTGGGTTATGGTGTGGCTTTTTTTTTTTTATTATTTGGATTAAATCAACCAACAGAAAAACGAATGTGACCAAGCAGCATTGGGGGGCAAAAAAAGAAAGAAGAAGAAGAAGAGGAATTTATAAGTAAACTCTATTGAAATTGATATAAATAAATTTTGTGTTGATTTACAGAAGTTCAAGAGTCAAGAATTCAATTGAAAATAAAAAAGGCAACTGATTAAAGGAAATTAAAATTAACAGAATTTACCACCAAAACAAAACGTTACAATATTTAAAAACAAGGGGGAAAAAAACAGCTATAGAATACAATTCAGCAAAAAATTTAAATGAATTTAAAATTCTATTATTTGGAAAAAGAAAATAGTTACCTCAATAGATTTTTCTCAGAGAGGCCAAGGATTGAAAGTCTTGAAAAAGACCAAATGGTAAAAATTTGAAAAAAAAGTTTTCGTGCAAGTTGGAATCGAGAAAGAAAGAAAAGCGGCTCCGATAACAAAACAAACAAATAATAAGTAGTTTAAATAGTGTAATATTATAAATTGATTACCCTGGATTGTAGTTGAATAGATTGAAAGATGATGGAAGAGTGGTTATGGTAAAAGTGTTATTTATAGTTTGGAAAAAATTATTAAACTTGGAAATATAAAGATTTTGAATACCTAATATCAATATTCATAAAGGAGATATCCACCGCTCGATTCAAGATCCGTAACCCTCGAACTCTATCATTAGAAGAAGCCTCCAAAACAAATCTTGAGTTGGTTTATCACTAGAAGAAGCCTACAAAACAAATCCCGTGAGATGGTTTATCACTATAAGAAGCCTGCAAAACAAATCTCAAAATAGTTTGAATTTTTTGGGTAGAAGAAAGCAATAAGAGCAAGAACTAAGGTTTTCCCCCCTCTTTATCTGGTTTCAACATGAAGTATATATAGTTGGTGTCCGAGATCGTAGAAATGTATTGTTGTAAAAATTTGAGATCAAATACACTTTAATTGTCTACAAAACTCTTTCCGGATTGGGCCTCTCGAGTTAGACCTAGTGAGCCGAGATTTGATCTAATAGCTTTTATAAATTTTTTGATACGATAGTTTTTCTTAATCTATAGTAAATCTATTAGAACTTTAATAGATATATTAGAACTTTAATAGAGATATTGTAGAAACTAAATTTAATGCTATTAGAATTTGATTTTCGTAATTTTGTTTGATCTAAAGTGTTAGACTAATATTTTATAGTCACTTATCTATTCTCGTTCTAATGGACCTTTCTTTTATGTTTTCCTAAGAGTTATAGGAAGAGTTATCTAAGTAATGTAATACTTTGATATGTAAAATTCATTTTAAAATATAAAATTAATGAAAAGATAACTTAAGTCATGTTAATTATTATAATTATGTTAGAACTAATTGATAAACTTTTTACTTTTATATGATAGAGATATAAATATGTATGATGTATCATTAAAAATAACTATAAAAATAAAAAAGGGTAAATTACATTCACCATCCCCGAAATTCATGTAAATTACAAATCGAACTCTAAGATTTGGTAAAATTACCAATACCCCCTTAAATCTTAAAACATTTAACATTTACCACCCTAAAGCTTGACGCAATTATGAATAGTGTCATAACAATAAAAAAAAATTAATATTTAGACAAAAATACCCTCATATTTTAGTTGTTAATTTGTATAAAAAATACTTATAACTAACATTTACCTTAAAAATAAAAGCAAAAATTATACATATTCATTTGTATCAAAGGCAGAGTACATAGAAAGAAAAAAGAAGTAGAAAGTTGACTTATATAAAAAAAAAATTCGAATTAACTGAATAGTAAAAAGCAAATGTATCAATGAAGAAAGAAAGTATGGTATGTATAAAAAACAAAAAGAAATATATATATTTTTATTTTGGTTAGTATGGTGGATTTGACTATGAAATGAATTTTAGAAATTTTCATACCATACTTTCTTTCTTCGTTGATAGATTTGCTTTTTATTCTTCAGTTAATTTGAATTTTTTTGATACAAGTCAATTTTGTACTTCTATTTTCTTCTTGCGTATTCTGTCTTTGATACAAATGATATATATAATTTTTACTTTCATTTATAGGGTAAATGTTAATTATAAGTATTTTTTTATACAAATTAATAACTAGAATATGAGAGGTATTTTTATCCAAATATATTTTTTTTTATTGTTACGATACTATTCATAACAGCGTCAGGGATTAGGGTGTAAATATTAAACGTTTTAAAATTCAGAAGAGTATTGGTAGTTTTATCAAATTTCGAAATTCGATTTATAATTTATACGAACTTTGAGATGGTAAATGTAATTTACCCAATAAAAAATTATACACTTAACTTTTAGGATGAAAAGAGTAGTATTGTTTTAGTGATTGTGCAGCTAAAGTAACACACACGACGAATCGAACAATTTTTAATACTATTTGGCAAAACCAAAAATCCTGAAGCCAAACCCAGTGTTATCAAAACTGAATCATAGTGGGGGTTTGCAAAATCAAAGGATGAGAGTTAATCGGTTGAATCAGTAGTAAAAAATCGGGAAATTTGCATATATAGCAGGGTTGACCGTTGACTTTGCAAATATAGCACCCTCCTTTTTTTCCTTGCAAACATAGCACTTCAGGGCTGAACAAAGACCACCGTACCCCTCTCTTTCTTCAGTTCTTCATAGCCTAGCATCTCTTCTTCGGTTTTTTCTCTCTAAACTCTCTAAATTCGCAGACCCTCTCTTCTTCCGTTTTTCAGCTCTCTAAGTTCGCAGACCCCATTGTGGCGTAATTTCTTGTCTCTCTAAGTTCGTAGAAGTTTGCAGACCCCATTTGCTCAGTTGCTTTACTCAGTAATTCTTCATTTTCTTAACACTACAAAACTCCCTCTACAACAAAACAATATATATCACCCGTTTTAATGGCAAGCACAAAAGGAGGACCATCATCTTCAAGTAAGAATGTGCAGGCTCACAAGGTCAGTCGAAATTGAACTACAAATTGTCTTTTTATTCTTATGAATTCATACTGAGAGTGTTTTGATAGAGTGCAGTGTTATTGAATGTTGGAATTTGAGTTGGGTTTGTTTGAATTCATACTGAGAGTGTTTTGATAGAGTGCAGTAAATTTGGTCGAACCCTAGGTCGAGTAATTAGTCGAGCCATATTGTTGGTCGAGTATTTAGTCGCGTTAATAGTCGAGCTTCAAGTGGAGTAACAGTATACGTCGAGTTAATAGTCGAGTTTAGGGTCGAGTTTAATTAGGGCTTGGACCAGAAATGCAATTTGGTCGATCATAGGTCGAGTAATTAGTCGAGCCATATTGTTGGTCGAGTATTTAGTCTTGTTAATAGTCGAGCCTGAAGTCGAGTATTCATATTGAGTTAATAGTCGAGCAAATTATCAAGCAGCATGTTACTTTTATTTTCTTTCATGTCTTGCAGGAGAAATCGGTCATCGTATCTCGGATATGCAAGAAGCAATGAATGATCTCGCCCCGACATACATGCGTGGCAGAGAGATGCCAACAAAGCGCTGCCGCGTAGAAAAGGTGGTCAAAGATCTAAAAGATCTCAAGAAGCGGGCTTTACAAGTGGGCGAATGTAGTACGATTGAAGACAATTGACATGTTTTAGCTTTGTATTAGTCTTTACTTTTATTTTAAGGACCATTGTGTTTTAAGAAATTGTCAATTTTACTTTTGTGTTTGGAACAATTTGTTGTTATATCTTCATTTTGATGTAATTTTGATCTTGCTCGACTTGATCCAAGTATCATTTTACTTTTGTCATATTACTCGACTTGATGTTATTAAAATTTTATTAAACTCGACCAAAAACTCGACCCAATTACTAAGTCTAATATGTTTAAACATTCTTTTTGTCGACCAAATACTGACAAAAAACTCGACCTAATACTAAGTATAGTTGTTTCTTAATTTTAATTTGACTCGACCAAATACTCGACAAAAACTCGACCTAATACTAAGTATAGTTGTGTTGTTAATTTTATTTTCACTCGACCAAAAACTCGACAGAAAACTCGACCTAATAATTAGTCTAGTTTATTTTTTAAATTTATTTTCGCTTCCAAAAAGACCTCATCGCTTGATTCCCTCTTTATTTTCGCACTCAGGCGGCGTTCCTCTTCATTCGCACTCTCTTCTTTTCAAAACCTACCGAGCGGCGTTCCTCTTCATTTTCTTAACACCGCAAAACTTCCGATTCAACAAAACATTACATATCACCCATTTCAATGCCAAGCAGAAAGCGAGAACCACCATCTTCAAGCAAGAAAGTGCAGGCTCTCGAGGTCGAGGTGAGTCGATATAGAACTAAAATTCTCTTTCCCTTATGAATGTATGAATGTATGTATGGCCAGTGGTTTACTAATATCATCATTGTGGTTCTCTGAACGATTTATTGATACTGGTTTTGCCTATTCATCATTTGCCATTTGCCTGTAATCCACTTTATTCCAAAATCTGTTCTGACCCTTAAAGGCTAATAAGAAGAGTTTCAATGAACCAAACCCAAAGATATTTTAGTCCCTCGTAGGTGTAAATATACACTAAATATTACATGCTGTTCTCAAATGCATGGAATATAGCATGTATGCAAAATGTGACAAGGGAAAAGTCCTGAGATTATACTCAAATATTAATCTCGAGAAAGAAAAAATTCTCTCCATGTTGGAATTTGAGTTGGGTTTGTTTGAATTTGTAAATGGTTTTTGTCGATCATAGGTCGAACCCTATGTCGAGCAGTATTGTTTGTCGAGTAATTTGTCTCTTTATTAGTCGAGCCTGAAGTCGAGTTAGTAGTCGAGCAAATTATCAGCAGCATGTTACTTTTATTTTCTTTCATGACTTGCAGGAGAAATCGGTCATCCTATCTCAGCCCGCGCAAGAATATGTGAATGATCTAAAACGTATGAATAAGGCCGTCAAACGTGTGGCGAAGCTGGCTGGCAAATTGGATGCTCGTGTTGACAATCTGCATACCAAAATGCAGCGTTTAAACAATGCCCTTGCTGCCCTTGGAGGAAATCATCATGAAGAGGACGATTGTAGTAGCACAGTTGAAGACAATTGACATGTATTAGTCTTCACTTTTTTTTTATTCAGTTTTACTTTTAAGTTTCTTTCTATTAGTTGGTTTATGAACGTTTATTACGAAACTTTGTATTTTTGAAGGTTTATTTATTTTATAAAATTTTAGACTAAAAACTCGACCAAAAACTCATATTCGCTCGACCTAAAACTCGATTAAAAACTCGACTTAATGTTTAGGGTAAATTTTTTTAAAATTCTTTTTCGCACGACCTTATACTAGACCAAAACCAAAAAACCCGACCTAACGATATAACTAAATCTGTAAGACTAAATTTGTAAAAATTCTTTTCCATGAAGACCTTTACTCCACTAAATTTTGATAAGACTAAAATTTAATAGAAAGTATAGTTTTGTTTAATTGGTAATTTTTATTTTTATTTTTGCTCGACTGACTACTCGATAAAAAACTGGACCTAATAATAATAAGTCTAGTATCGTTTTTTATTTTATCTTCGCGCGTAAAAAGACCTACATGCCCCTCTGTTTTGAAAGAAAACCAAAGGTCATGTGAATGAAACATATCATAACCGACTTCTGCAAACATCTTGAGTACCTTCAATTATTCATTCGAGCAGTCATCTTCAACCTCATAGCTTTCTTCATCCATTTCATAACCCATTCCAATCATTCAATCATTTTCAATGGCACGAACAAGGGGAGCACCATCTTCCACCAAGCGGCCTCATTGCCATAGAGAAGAAGGGAAGAAGGATACTCATCACCGCGAGGTAAGCTCTATATTGCAGAAAATGCTCATTTCATTATTCTTTTGGTTCATAGTGTAGATATTTTACACACTGGGTTGTATGAGAGTATTGTAGGTCGATAAAGGTTTAGTCGAGATAAAGGTCGGACAGAAGAGTAATGTATAAGAAGTCGAGCTCTGGGTCGAGCCCTAGGTCGAGCTATAGGTCGAGCACTAATAAAAAGTCGAGTTTCATGCCGAGTTTCACAGTCGAGTCATAGGTTAACTGTTAGTCGAGTTTAACAGTCTGTAACCTTAGGGTAACTGTTAGTCGAGTTTAACACTCGAGTCATAGTCATAGATTAGTCTAGCTAAATGGTTTAGGGTTTAGGGTTTTAGGGAAAAACATATATAAGGTCAAGTTTTTAATGTCCATCTGAATTCGTGAATGAGGTCGAGTACTATATGTCGAGTCTTTCAGGTCGAGTTTGTAGTGGAGTGTTTAGTCCAGTACTATATGTCCAGTAATACAGGTCGAGTTTATAGTCGAGTGTTTGGTCGAGTACTATATGTCGAGTCTTTCAGGTCGAGTTTGTAGTGGAATGTTTAGTCGAGTACTATATGTCCAGTAATACAGGTCGAGTTTATAGTCGAGTGTTTGGTCGAGCGTCGTCCCGATTTACTTCACCTCTATCTTCAACCCTAATTTACTACACCTCTTTTCCTCAGGACCTCTACGAAGCAAATGGTGGTTCAATGTGATTTCTTCAATGCCAAGGTGTCACAAGATTGCTACTATGAAGCAAATATGCTACGCATAAGGACTAAACTAACCGGCGTGAGAAAGACATTCTTAGGCGGGAGAAGCGATGCAGCGCAATTGCTTTGGACCACCAACATACATTTTGGTGTAAACAGATAATCCACAGCGTGCTATTGCGCCAATTAAAGTCAGATGAGGCAAACAAGGCGGACAATGCGATGTACTTTAATTTCGCGGGTAAGAAGGTGAAATTTGGAAGGAGGGAATTTGCACTGATCACCGGGTTAAGGATGGGAGATTTTGATTAGTAAGTTTTTGACTGGGGAAGGTCGGCACGAAGACACGACATACGCCGACGTTTTCAAAGCATACGATCAAATTTCCTCCAGCTACTCTGACGAAGTTGTTGTCTCTCTCACTTTGTTATTGCTATACACCTCCATCCTCGGGGAACAAAAGAGAAACCACATTGAGGACAAGGTCGTTCATCTGGCATGCGACTGGAGGAAATTTGATGAGATGCCATGGGAGGACAAGGTCGTTCATCTGGCATTCGTATAGCACCGGAGATTGTGGCGTGTATGTATTGAAATGGGCAGAACGGCTAATTCACGGGTTGCCGCTGGGGGAGTTCAAAATTGACAATACAATGGATGCTCGGACTGAGCTGGCCGCCGCTTTGTTTGCACATGCAAGGCAAGAGGACCAAAGAAGAGCAAAGCCGGCGAAGAAAAAAAGAAAATGATTTCTACACATATTCGTATTTGTACATATATTTTTTATACATTTGTACACATATTTATTTATTTGTACATATATTTATTTATTTGTACAAATATTTATACATTTGTACATATATTTTTTATTTGTGCATATATTTATGCATTTCATTCATATTTGAGAGTCGAGTTTTAAAATCGAGCCCAAAGACGAGAACATTACAGAGAGAATAAAAAACCTATAAAAGTCGAGTTCAAAATCGAGTACAAAATCGAGCACATTACAGACTGAAAATATAATTTATAAAAGTCGAGTCCCATGTCGAGTTTAAAGTCGAGCACATCACAGACGGAAACTATAATTTAAAAAAGTCGAGTCCCATGTCGAGTTCTAAGTCGAGCACATTACAGCGAAAAGCTATAATTTAGAAAAGTCGAGTCCCATGTCGAGTACAAAGTCGAGCACATCACAGACGGAAACTCTAATTTAAAAAAGTCGAGTCCCATGTCGAGTACAAAGTCGAGCACATCACAGACGGAAACTATAATTTAAAAAAGTCGAGTCCCATGTCGAGATCTAAGTCGAGCAAATTACAGCGAAAAACTATAATTTAGAAAAGTCGAGTCCCATGTCGAGTACAAAGTCGAGCACAACACAGACAGAAACTATAATTCACAAAAGTCGAGTCCCATGTCGAGTATAAAGTCGAGCACAACACAGGCAGAAACTATAATTCACAAAGTCGAGTCCCATGTCGAGTTTAAAGTCTAGCACAACACAGACAGAAACTATAATCTATAAAAGTCGAGTTCAAAATCGAGTACAAAGTCGAGCACATTACAGACTGAAAATATAATTTATAAAAGTCGAGTCCCATGTCGAGTTTAAAGTCGAGCACATCACAGACGGAAACTATAATTTAAAAAAGTCGAGTCCCATGTCGAGTTCTAAGTCGAGCACATTACAGCGAGAAACTATAATTTAGAAAAGTCGAGTCCCATGTCGAGTACAAAGTCGAGCGAACACGCATGAAACTATAATTGACGAAAGTCGAGTCCCATGTCGAGTATAAAGTCGAGCACAACACAGGCAGAAACTATAATTCACAAAGTCGAGTCCCATGTCGAGTTTAAGGTCGAGCACATCACACACAGAAACTATAATCTATAAAGGTCGAGTCCCATGTCGAGTATAAAGTTGAGCACATCACAGACAGAAACTATATTTCACAAAAGTCGATTCCGAAGTCGAGTATAAAGTCGGGTATATTTCACAAAAGTCGAGTCCAAAGTGTGAGTTCAAAATTTAAGCATTCATGGCTGAGATGAAGATAAAAAGACAATAACAATAGCAAATATTTGATAGAAATTCAACTATAATTCATTACATGAACTCCATTTGACCATTTGTTTACATGAATTTTGCCTTAAACTCCATCACATATCAATTATTAAACACAAACGTATGGATTCGAGCACGTTTTACGGTTGTGACCACTTCCTCATAACGACCACATTTCTTTGTTACTTTCTCCTCTCGGTTGAACGGATTCTCTGTTTCTTGGGCCACTTTTAGACACAGGTTCCGGAGGAGCTAGTTGAATGCATAGAACTTCTTCGAGGACAAACCAATTCTCGTGCTCACCAACCGGGATAATGGGATCTGCATATCGGCTAACAATGTATCGGTGTGATAAAAGCGAGCATAAGGCGTAGTGGTCGATTTATGCGTGTCGGGAAGCGGCTAATGCATGGCCACAAGGCGGTTGGTCCATATCAAACACGCACGCGTGCACGTTCTACTTTGCAAATTCACTATAGCGACCGATTTGATAGGTCTCGAACATTCCATATGTGTAGATCGACCGGTTCAGCAACATACGCTTGTGCTTCTCTCATTCTGCCATCAAGCTCAGCTTCGATGTATGGGGTTGTGTGTGAGTTAAATTCACGGGCAGCCGTACGCCTTTCATAAAACCATCTCTGCAGCGTGTTACGAATGTACTCAACCAAACAATGAATTGGTAATTCACGCGCATCCTTTAACAGTGCGTTGAGACATTCCGCGATGTTGGTGGTCATTATGGTATAGCGTCTACCTTGAGAATGTGCCCTTGCCCATCGTTCAATGCCGACCTCAGTTAAATACTCACACACACGTGAATTTTGGCGTTCAAGGGTTCTCCACAATTCATCGAATTCAGCAAGAGTGTAAGCCTTGGCAGCTTTAAAGTAGACGGGGAGCATGTCGTTTCTTTTGAATGTTGCTCTAAGGTTGTTGCTCAAATGATAGATACACACTCCATGGAAGGCATTCGGAAAAACCGTTGATATACCCTTCGCAATGCTCTTATGTCTATCCGAAACAAACACCAAATCCTCGATCTCATCACCTATAGCAGACTGTAACCTTTCCAAAAACCACTCCCACGACGCATCATTTTCTGAATCGACCACTCCCGGATGGGGTACACTTGGTTGTTACCATCAATGCAAGTTGCAACAAGTAATGACCCAGGGTATTTTCCCTTCAAGAAGCATGCATCAACAGCAAGAACGGGCCGCATAGAAGTTTGAAATCCACGTAGAGATGGGCCAAATGCGAAAAAAAGGTATTTGAAGCGTCCATCTTCTTCCATTTCAAGATCAGTAAACGTACCCGGATTACATGCCCGCAGCATGTGCATATAAGCTGGAAGTATTCTATAAGAATCTTCAAATCCACCTCGCATTTCTTCCAGAGCGGATTCTCTTGATCGCCAAGCCTTGTTGTACGTTATGTTCACACCCAACTCTTGGCGAATATCTGCCATGATTTCCCCGGGTTTATTCGGCCGGCAAACTGCCTGGTACTTACACTTGATCCATGAACCAATAACTTTGCTGTTTGCCTGCCTATTATCACAATGTAGCAACGATGATTGACAAGTATGGGTGTTTTCTAATTTATTGACCTTCCAAGATCTCGAATTCCCAATGGAAGATGCATTCAGTTGCCAATTGCAATTGGCATGCTTGCATCGGATGTACCAATATTTGCTATTTGCCCTAATAACCTTCCACTCGAAAAAATGTTTCATTACCAACATACTCATTCGCAAGGCTAATTGCTCCTCGTTTCAAATATGTCATTTACCGCAACATCTCTGACGGGCTAATCTATCGGAAGAAGTCCCACTTGTCCTCATGGGATGCCCTTGTTATTGTATGGCATGGTATGGTGGTTTCTCACGTATTTCTTGTTCCTTGGTTGATACATTATCTTCTTCAACAACTATGGGATTGTCAATCGTGACGCCACCCGCATTGCTAGCTCCTTCAGGTCAATTTTATCCATACAATTGTTTTCCACAAAACGGTTTGGAGGAAGAACATCGTTAGTCCATATCGGACTGTCTGAGCCCAGTCGCTTTATCGGTGAATTGCTAGCATTAACTTCAGCATGTGATGATGAAGTGGATGGTCGGACGCTAACACATATTGGGATCCTAGCATGTTCGGGCCATCTAATAATTTCATTCAAAAAACACTTCACATGGTAATCAGTCTTGATGGGGATAGTGGAGACTTTAGACAAGTACTTTGGTAGATATTCGATGACCAGTCTATCTTTGAGCTCCATATCTAATTCCATGACAGATACTATGAGATTCACCAGGTCATCGAAGCTTGCGTCCTCTTTTAACATAAGAGGTTCAAGCCGCTTGTGATTAATAAAATTTCGTTCATTTGTATTGGGATCAACGACCCATTCTCCCCCATAAAACACATGGGTTGTGACCATAATGGGATGCGACATTCCTACAATCCAACGAAACCATAACCCAAATTAGGCATAACCAAGTTAATAGTACAGTGGAAGGAATGTGAATATTGCTCCACCACAACTGGTACAACTACTCGACCAAACCAAGCACTCCCTCGACCTTATGCACGACATTTATATTCGACCAATTAAGAGACTCGACCTTATGCACGACCATTTATTCGACCATTTACAGACTCGACCTTATGCACGACCAGTTATTCGACCTAATACAAGACTCGACCAAGGACTCGATCATGAAGAATGACAGTCCAATTACTTGACCTTTCAACATATTACTCGACCTACAACTCAATATAATACTCGACCTTTACGTTGCTCGACCTAGTGCTCGACTATAGGGCTCGACTTTCTTTTCAATTTCACAAACCCAGTTCGCAAAAGTAAATTTCGACTAACCTCTAACAGCTGATCCTTTGACTCCACAGTAGAGATCTTCTTACATGATGATGGGCCAATGGAGTTTGTGAACAATGTGGTGAGAAGAAAATTTGTTTCCTAGATTCTATTGGAAGAAGAGAGGCAATGGGTCTGAACTTAGAGAAAGTGAAAAAGCGGAAGAAGAGAGGTCTGCGAATTTAGAGAGTTTAGAGAGAAAAAACCGAAGAAGAGATGCTATGCTATGAAGAATCAAGAAAGAGAATGCGGTGGTCTTTGTTCAGCCCTGAAGTGCTATGTTTGCAAGGAAAAAAAGGAGGGTGCTATATTTGCAAAGTCAACGGTCAACCCTGCTATATATGCAAATTTCCCTAAAAAATCTGATCCATCAACCTGCCAATGCATTTTATGAGGCATAAATGGGTGAATTTGTCCTGGAAGTAGAAAAATTGCTCAAACTATGCAAAATCCTCACAAGGGTTTATGTACAAAGAATCGGCAAACCCTTCTGAGTTGTATTTAAAGATATGGAAAGAGATGCTTTTATTAGAGATAAATTATTTATGAAATAAATATAAATAATTATAAAAATATTATTACTAAATATATAAATATATTAGAGATAAATTATTTAATTTTTTTAGTGTAGTTAATTTTAAATTTAGTATAAATTATATGAAATTTTAAATGTATAATTAAATATTTTTGTGAAAAAATAGTATAAAAAATATTTTTAAAATATGTTAAAAATTGTAAAAATTATCTGATATAAATATTGAAATATACAATTTTAAAAAATTAAAAACTTTATAAGTAAAAAGTGAGTTTTATAAAAATTTAACATCAAACTATAATTTTTAAAAATTAAAATTATTTTTAATAAAAAAAAAAAGATTTTAACTCGATCAAACATAGAACAATCCTGGTTTTAATTAGTCAAACCAAAAATTGACCAAAAGCAATTTTTAGTGAAAATTGGACCGAATTCATGGCTAATTCCCGGGTTTTGACAACATGCGCAAAAACCTCATCCCAACAATCCAGCTATGGTGTTTTACAAACAACCATGTCAATTGGCAAACACAAGTTATATGAATGAGAGAAATTTAAGTATGCTTCACTTTTGAATAACGATTATTGTGCTCGGAGGATACAAGATGCAAATAATCACAATCAAGAATCATTTCGTTCTTAAACCCTTGAAGAATATTACATCTTTTACAGCTGCAATAAAGGAATAAACAATAAAGCACTCCTGCTAAGACTCATACCTCAAAGCAAGCCACAAACAATAAATTTAGAATAAATCTAAAAGATAAAGAAAAAAACACAAAACAGATGACCAAATTTTCTCACCCTTTTTCATCCTTAGTCGTCCTTTGGGTAAACTTTTCACTATACCAAGTAGGCAGATTTTTGCTGTAGTTAATAGAATGTTATTCTTTTAGCCCTCCATTGGTTTCATGATTAATGATGGAGCTACTATTCACTCTCAGGGGGACTGAATTCTGCCTTGGTCTGGCTGGTGAAGGTGGATAAGAGAGACGCTTCTTTGCAGATGTAACTGGCCCCTTTTCTGGTGTCCCATTTTCCAAACCTAATGGACTTTGCAACCGTGTCTTGGCCTTTGCAGACTGAGTGGAAGCCATGTAACTTGGTACTGATGCGGAACTAGCCAGACTCTCATCATCTCTCACAGATGACCCAGCAATGCTATGCCTCCTATTTCTCTCAGACTGCATGCTGAAAACGCTCCTGGAGTCATCATCTTGGCTGGGTGCACCAACTCTTGGGCTTGCAGATCTCAATTTTCTCGCAGATGTTGTAGTTGGCTTAGATGGTGGAGTACTTGGAGAATGATGATTGGAAGAATGATTTGGATTTTGTCTGGCTGGTGACAAAGGGCTATCAGAATTCAGCTGATGACGGGAAAAGGCCTTGGTGATTTCTCCTCCAACAATGCCCAAATTTACATTTTTGACTGATGTCTGATCACTGTTATGTTCTTTCTCACCAATACTTTGCTCCCAAGGTCGGGCAGCCATCCATCGTTCTAACCAGCTCCATCCCCAGTGTGGATTGGTGGGGTCCATAAAGAGCAAGTTGGAGGATCTTGATGACTTCTTCCATGTTTGCTATCAAAATTTAATTTTTCAAGTTAGATCACATAGTATTCCTGGCAGTATGAAACTTCCTTCTTGTTATTAACAAGCAAAACAAAGACATTTACCCAAAAATCAAGAAATCTTTTTATCTGAAAGCAAATAAAATACTGGAGTTTATTACTCATGTTATGTCAAAAGCATATAGGACAGAGACCAGAACAACAAACAATACGGAAGATGAGTTTTGGGGTTAGCATAATTACAGCATAGTCATTGATTCCCAGATGAATTAATGAATTACATTCAGATATCATGACATAACAAACTTACTCACCATATTGGTATATATGTGAGAACTGTTTTCAAACTTCATAGTCCTTAGAGATTGAAAGAGATGAGATGAACCAAATACCTGATGAGAGTATGAATAAGCTAGGGCTCTTTCTCGTCTCATAGTCGCTTCATACTTATTAAGCAAGTTTGCTTCAATTTGTTCCTTTGATTGTAGACTATCATCCCATTCCTCTCCCATCTGTATTGAAAGCATTCCACTTAGGCCAATTGGGAAGAATAAGATGACTAAGTAAACTACCTAAAACTCCATTTTGAAACTACCTCATGGTTTAAATGTAAGGAAAACAACAAATTCCATGGGGAAAAAAAAAACGACACAGAAAAGTCTTCTATGCGTTTTATGAAAAAGATCAAAGATTGAAATCTTAAACTAACACAGAGAAAATGAAATAGGTATTGGAGATGCAACAAGATACATTAACTCAAAAACATCAATTTTTTATCCCAACACACATTTTAAAAAAGTAAAGCTTCTAATGGCCTGTCAAAATTCTGGTAATATGATCACCTTAATGCTGATTATGAATCACAAACTTTCCGAGCGATGATTAATTCCCACGATAAATAAAAAACTATATAGGATTAAGGAAAAAAAAAAAAAAAAAACCAACCCTCAAGCTCTCAAGTTCTTTTGCACGTTTCTGTAGTAGCTGCCTTTGGAGAGCTCGGTTCTCCTCTGACATCCTGATCCTTCTAGAATTAATCTGCGACTGCACACGAGATAGAGCCTGCATGCATTTCAGCGCGTTTGCTGTCTGCCGCTTAGCAGTGGGCCCATCTACAAGTGATTTTAACCTGACAAGACCCCTTAGGGCCCTTAATGCTCTCCTTGCCTAAGAAAAATTATGCATCCATTTTAAAAGTTCATTCTCTGAACAAATAAATCTGTTCACAATGAAATAAACAGACTACATGACAAACAATCATGATAACTCTATAAGAACGGAACTCCACCAGAGAATTCAAAAGTAATGGGAAATTTTTTTAACGCATTGAGAAGTAAAGCGCCGCACCTGATAACCTCGGAATGCAGTTTGGATCTTAATTGCTGCCACTTCCTCCAATGATTTCCCTGTAAACGGAGTTGCAGAAGTCAACCGGACAACTTCTGCAGCAGCCTGAGCAGCCACAACAGCAGCTTCTGCAGCTGCTGCCGTAGCAATTGCTACTGAGTAAGCATGTTTTGTCTCCTCATCCTCTACTTCAGTCAATTTCACCTCCTCCACTGGGACAGGTTGAGGATGAGAAATTGTGACATTCTCTGTAGTTGAAGTGATGGAAATTGAGGACTCTTCCTTCCCAACCCCTTTTCTATTTGATTTTGCCTTCTGAGAAAGATAAGTAAAACAAGCCTGAAATAACCTACTATCTAAAAAGATAATGGAAGGACAATGATATAATCGACACAAATGAACAAACCTTTGAACTTGGGATCAGAGCCTTCTTCACAGAAGAAAACCAGCTTCCTTTCCTTCCCATATTCTTAGCATTCCCCACAGACTTCCTATTTCACTGGGGAAAATCAAAATTTTGTTGTTTAAAGATTTGACCTTGCAATGACCTTCCACCGGTAAAAGTATGTTTCTTGGGGTGTAACAAGTTATTCAGCACAACAAAAAGATTAAATGTGATCAGACAGAGAGTATATCCAAATAAGAAGAAGAATAAATCTGCTCAATTCACAAGTTACTAAAATCCAGAACAACCAGCAAACTACAATGCTGATCCCAGGAAGCCTAGAAAAATTAAATCAACAGATGAAATAAAATTACAGTTCAAGTCAGCAATTGTTAATGGAAGACCAGATTTGGATGAATTTTAGCAGACCCACATCAAGTAAATCCATAGGCTGAACAAGTGGAAACCGTTGACAAAATTTACGACCATCTAGGTCCCAGATCAGAAATATAACGCCCACGACAACCCAATTCCCTACTCTCTCAAACAATATCGACACACCACAAAATATACCATGAAAATCCAAACCCATTTTCGTAGTCAACTCCAGTCAAATCTTATCGGACGGACACTAAGGGACATCTACAAAAACATGGAACAGGGATCCGAATGCAATACAAACAAAACCACACATAAACATAATTAATACTCCAGAAATAAAACCCATTAAGAAAAATCTTTCAAATTAATAATCCTTCAATGGTGAAGGATCAAACAATAGACTTTTTTTTTTTTTTTTTGTTTACCTCAAGTGCAAAGTGAGTAGCCAGATCTCTGGCAGCTAGTTTGCAAATTCTCCTCTGCCACTGTTCTATCCCCTCCCGCTGAGACACCACAACGTAGGAGGAGTAGTTAGAGACTTGGAAGTCGGACCCCTTTCACCACCTTTCTCTCTTCAGTCTCTGTCGGCTTTGAGTAGCAGTAGACTTTGTTCTTGCATTGCAAAGAGAGGACTTGGGCCAGCGGCGCATGAGATTTGAGAGAGCAAGGAATCACAGCTGGTTTTGCTCATTTGACCCCACTTTTGGATCTGCCTATGTGTGGGTCCCACCAAAATTTTCACCATTCTCATTGGCTTACAAATTTTATCTGGTGGAATCAGAGTATTAACATGATTTAGATGCCAACTTTTTCTACTAATTTAGAGTTATAATTTTATTTTATAGACGTGATAATTCTGTGGTAAAAGATTAATGGTACTAAAAGTCACTTTATATAATATGATTTAATAGGTTTTGTAATGAGTGCGAAGAGTTACTGTTAGTTAATATTTTTTCCCTTTAAAAAAAATTTCACTTTTTATTTATTACAATTTTTTCAAGTTACAAAATATAAGAATTATAGTAAAATAATACAAAGATTTTACACTAAACGTGAATTTTTTCATAAATTTTTGTTAAAAAAAACTAAACTATTTTTGTAGGACAAAAAGAGTATTACTTAGTTTTATTATGTACAAGTTATAGCAGTCTATCAATGAGTTGTGTAGTAAGTAGCCAAGGATTAAAATTAATAGATACTAAGAGTCACTAATTTTTAATATATTAAGAGTCACTAAGGGTATGTTTGGACAAGGTATTTGTATTTATTTGTAAATAAGTAAATTCTTAAATGAAAATAATCCAAACATATTTTTATTTCAAAATTTAAAATTCAAATTTTTCCACTCAAATTCCTTTCACATAATTTTAAAAAAAATTTCCTCCTATTTTTCTTTCCAAACTACTTTTTTCTATTAAAAATACCCACCAAAATTTTCACACGTTCTAATACAATTTTTTCCAAATACATCACACTCTAAACAAACCCTAATATTTAATAGGTTATTAGTCTATTTAGTGATTATGGTTCATTATGTATATCATCATTCGTTTTCACAATCCTATTTTTGGTAGGGTTTTTTAAGATAAACATACTCCCATTATTAGTACTAATAATGATTTATGAACAAATCTACTCAAACCAAGTAGTTCTTATTGGCTTCTTCTTTAAATCTTTCGTTTTTGATTGACCGTTAAAAATAGTTGGCATGCCAACGTAGTATAGAAAAAGTGACTTTTGGAGATAACAAAAGTACAAGCTTTACTAATATTTTAATTAATACAGCTTTGGTCAAAGTGAGTTCATCTCCCACTTCTATTTGCCAATTCTACGTAATAAGTGGAGCCTACACTATCACACACGTAACGCGACTTAATTATTTGACATAATTATTGATACACATATCACATACGTGTGTGTTTTTATGGAAATTAATTACCTGTAATAGCCATCAAAATGAAAAATTTTGCATTTTGTGATTTAATTTAGTTTAGTTTTTTTTTTCTACTTGCCTTCAAGAATTTTATATAATACTCCATTCCTCAGTCATGTTTGCCACCTTTTTTACCAAATTATTTGCCATCTTAATTATAACAGTTAATTTGAATTTTTTGAATAATTTTTTTTTATCCTCAATGTGGTCCACTTATTTTCACAATTATTAATATCAAATGAAAAATGGTATGCTACTGAGAATATAAAAGTAAATTGAAATTATTTTTCTATTAGTATCACATTTCATAAATTGTATGCTTCTCAAGAAAAAAAATAATAATAAAAAGGAAGTATAATTAACCACTGATCTATATGAACAGACTTTCAAAATACATTTTTGTGTTTTTTAAAATACTTTTAAATTGCTAATATAGTTCTTATCTTATAACCACTATCTCACAACTTTCTATACGTTTTTTATCCTACAACTACTATTTCAAAAAATACAAAAACGCATTTTGAAATATTATTTATACAGACCATGTATTATACTTCTTCATAATTTGTATTTTTTTTCAAGAATTTCATTTATTTATTTTTTGAGATGGTGAATATTATCCTTAGGAAGAGCAACGCATATTGTGTCATTATTTTTCATATGTGGTGATGAAAAAATATGGAGGACAAATACATTTGCAAAGTAGAAATCTTGATTAAGGAAAGCATAGAATCTTGATAATTCAAAGTGTCTTTTAATGCTCTACAGAGGCATGTTGCCTAACAAGAAAGCAGCTCATTCATTGATGTCTACAGAAAACTCCAGGTTGGACATTACCAAAATTCAAAAACATTATTCCAATGAACAGAGGTTGCCAAGGTTACCCGCTTAATTAATGATTGTGGGCCACATGATTCGGCGTTCTTCGATCATTGGATTGGGTTGAATGAATAAAGCAAGTTTAGTAGGCCTCGGCCTAATTAATTCGGGCCCAAACAAGAGCTCTCTCAACGCTTTCTTTTTTGAGATAATATCATTTACTTCTCTCGAGATTTTGTAATATATCAACTAGTTCTCGTAATTTTGGAAAATATCAACTAATTCCCTTGATTAATAGTCAACTTAACTGTAGTTAGTAAAAAGATGAAAAAGCGCTTAGGAGGCTGGTTGTTATTTTTCAAAATCATGAGGGGATAATTGTTATATTACAAAATCTTGAGGGAGGTAAATGATATTAACTCTATATTTCTTTATTAAATTTTTAAAAAGACAAAAAATAAGAAAAATAAAAATAAAAAATAAAAAATTTTAATAAAATTATGTCAAATTTTGTTAAATATTTTAATACAAAAGACAAAATTATTATATAATAACTTTGTTTTTTAAGCTCAAATTTTTTGTCTTTTTAAAAAATTTATTATATAGTTTAAATAATTTTATTAAATTTTCGTATTTAAATTTCATCTTTTTTGTCTTTTTAAAAGTTTAATAAAAAATTTTAAACTATATCAAATTTTTTGAGGTCTTCTATTACCCCAATTAAATTTTTAGACTAATAGTCAAATTAACTGAAGTTGGCAAAAAGATGACCTAGCCCTCAAAAAATTTGATATAGTTTAAATTTTTTAAAAGACAAAAAAACGATGAAATTTAAAGGCGAAAATTTAATAAAATTATTTAAATTATATAATATTTTTTTGAATTAAAAAGACGAAATTTAAAAATAAAAATTTAATAAAATTTAAAGAATACCGAGAAATAGCATAGATTTTATTATTTTTTAAAAATAGTGAATGTAGCCCCCCGTTTGATTATGGAGTTTTATGGTTTTCCTAGCCAAATCCAATCAAATCAAGATGAGAACAATTTTCCATTGGTAGCAAACGGTTATCCATTAAGTGGAGGAAATCTTATTTAAAAAGCATAAAGATTGGTTCATGCTCTAGCAAGAACAGAATTTTATCTTTTTGCATTAAAATTTTTGACAAAATTTTACATAATTTTATTAAATTTTCGTCTTTAAATTTCGTATTTTTTGTCTTTTTAGAGTTAATATCATTTACCTCTCCTGAGATTTTGTAATATAACAACCAGTCCCCCGTAATTTTGAAAAATAACAACCAGCCCCCTGAGGGCTTTTTCTTATTTTTGCTAACTACAGTTAAGTTGGCTATTACTCAAGGGGGTTGGTTGATGTTTTCCAAAACTACGGGGGGCTAATTGATATATCACAAAACCTCAAGGGAGGTAAATAATATTATCTCTTCTTTTCTCAATTTTTTGGATAAATTGCATTTATCACCCCCGAGATTTTTTTTTATTACCAATTGAATCTTACTATTTGTCAAAACTACTAATATCCCCTTGAATTTAAAAATGTTTAACATTTATCTCCCTAACCCTTGACTCCGTTATGAACACTACCGTAATAGTAAAAAATTTTAATATTTGGACAAAACTACCCCTCATATTTTAGTTATTAATTTGTATAAAAAAACTTATAACTGACATTTACCTAAGAAATAAAAACAAAAATCATACATATTCATTTATATCAAAGGCAGAGTACACAGGAAAAAACTAGAGTAGAATGTTGACTTATATTTCTTAGAAGTAGAATGTTGATTTAAATTTATTTCATAATCAAATCCACCAAACCAACAAAAATAAAAATCCATATATATATTTTTTTCTTACATACCGTACATTGTTTCTTCGTTTTACTTTTCAGTTAATTCGATTTTTTGATACAAGTCAAATTTTTACTTCTATTTTTTTTTTGCGTACTCTGCCTTTGATATAAATGAATATATATAATTTTTGCTTTTATTTCTTGGGTAAATATTAGTTATAAGTATTTTTTTATACAAATTAATAATTGGAATATGAAGAGTATTTTTGTCCAAATATTAAATTTTTTTACTGTTACGGTACTGTTCATAATGAAGTCAAATGTTAGAGGGGTAAATGTTAAACGTTTTAAGATTCAAGGGGATATTAGTAGTTTTGACAAACAGTAAAATTCGATTAGTAATAAACAAAAATCTCAGGGTGGTAAATGTAATTTACCCTAATTTTTTTTTCTCTCTCTCTTTTTTTCGTTTTTGTTCTAAATTTTTTTGAGAGCACCTTTAATTCTTGAGAAGATTGTAAAATAGATTTTATTAGCAATGAATCTTATAGTGGAGTTTACTCTTTATATATAATTATAATAAATAGAAAATTTAATAAGAAATATTTAACTAAGATTAAAAAGGAATATTTCAATCCACGAAATTCGGGAAGGAGTAAGAAGGAAGGGCTAATGCTTGAATTTTAATGATTTTGAGGACATAATTGCATTATGGGAGGTATAGTTTAATAGTAAAAATATGATTCATTGTATTAACTCTTAAAAAAGTTTTGATTTCGGATTATAAATAAAAGATAGGAAAAGAAAAAAAAATACCGTTCTTAAACTTTTGATTTATTGATTAAATAAACTTTTTAATCATGCAAAAATTAAAATCCCAATGTTAGTTCTATGGATTCCTAATAAAGTGAGAAAGGTATAGCTATATACTTATATATTTATATCCGTTACAAAATTCCTACAAAAGAAACGAAAGTACAAAATTTAATAGCTGAAAAGGCTAAAAAGACAAAAAGGAGTAAATATATATTAAGGTGTCAAACAAGATTTTCATTATTAGTTTTTTTTCTTCCGTTTTTTTTCCCCTTTTGTCCCCCATGTGTATGTAAACGTAACATCATAATGTGATACCAGGTGGATTTTCCCTAAACTATTGAAAATAATGCTCATCCTCTACAAGAGGATAGACATATATATCTTTTCTTTCACAAAATTATATAGTTTAAAGTATTTTTATAAATAAATAAGGGGTTATCACTCATCAATCACTAAATATTAATATCAAAGAATAATCCTTTCTCATTAATTTTGGCATGAGGAAACTATTGATTGATAAACAGACTAACCAAACATTCCATTTGAGTTACTGTTAAATTAATTAGTTTGTGTAATGAAAATCTCTTGTAAGATTGAAAACTAAAAGGGAAATTTGTATATATAGCAGCGTTGACCGTTGACTTTGCATAAATAGTACTTTCGTTTTTTTCCTTGCAAACATAGCACCTTATAGTTGAACAAAGACCTACATGCCCCTCTGTCACTTCAGTTCTTTCTTCATCGCAAACCCTCTCTTCTTTTCGAAAACCTACGAAGCGGCCGTTCCTCTTCATTTGCTTAGTAATTCTTCATTTTCTTAAAACTTCAAAACTTCCTCTACAACAAAACAATACATATCACTCGTTTCAATGGCAAGCATAAAAGGAGGACCACCATCTTCAAGCAAGAAAGTGCAGGCTCACGAGGTCAGTCGAAATTGAACTAAAAATTGTTTTTTTTTCCTTACGAATTTGTTCTGAGAGTGTATTGGTAGAGTGCAATGTTATTGAATGTTGGAATTTGAGTTGGGTTTGTTTGAATTTGTAATTGGTTTTGGACAGAAGTGAAATTTGGTCGAGGCATAGGTCGATTAATTAGTCGAGCCATATGATTCGTCCAGTATTTAGTCGCGTTAATAGTCGAGCCAACAGTATACGTCGAGTTAATAGTCGAGTTAATACTCGAGTATAAAGTGTAAGTCAGATTTAGGGCTTGGCCAAGAATTACATTTTGGTCGATCATAGGTCGAATCCTAGGTCGAGTAATTAGTCGAGCCATATTGTTTGTCGAGTATTTTGTCTCGTTAATAGTCGAGCCTGAAGTCGAGTATTCATATTGAGTTAATAGTCGAGCAAATTATCAATAGCATGTTACTTTTATTTTCTTTCATGTCTTGCAGGAGAAATCGGTTATCCTATCTCAGTACATGCAAGAAGGAATGAATGCTCTCAAACGTTTGGATAAGGGCGTCAAACGTGTTGCAAAGCTAATGGCCAAATTGGATGATCATGTTGACAAGCTGCAGGCCAAAATTCAACGTTTACAAAATGCCCTTGGAAATGATTCTGAAGAGTACGAATGTAGTAGCGCAGTTGAAGACAATTGACATGTTAAACTTTGTATTAGTCTTCACTTTTATTTTATTAAGGACCGTTATGTTTTAAGAAATTGTCATTTTTTACTTTTAAGAAACTTTGTATTAGTCTTCACTGAAGGTTTATTTTTTAAAATTTTAGATTTTCGTGTATTTGTTCTTGCTCGACCAACAACTCGACCAAAAACTCGACCTAATGATAAGTCTAAATTTTTAAAAAATTCTTTTTTGCTCGACCTAATACTTGACTAAAAACTCGACCTAATAGAAAGTATAGTTTTGTTTAATTTTATTTTTGACCGACCAACAACTCGACCAAAAACTCGACCTAATGATAAGTATAAATTTTTAAAAAATTCTTTTTCGCTCGACCTAATACTCGAATAAAAACTCGACCTAATAGAAAGTATAGTTTTGTTTAATTTTATTTTCGCACGACCTAATACTAGACCAAAAACTCGACCTAATGATAAGTCTAAATTTTTAAAAAATCTTTTTTGCTCGACCTATTACTCGACGAAAAACTCGATCATTAAACTAAGTATAGGTTTCTTTAATTTTATTTTCGCTCGAGCTACTATTAGACCTAAAACTCAACTTAATACTAAGTATAGTGGTGTTTTTAATTTTATTTTTGCTCGACTGACTACTCGATAGAAAACTCGATAGACTTAATAATAAGTCTAGTATCTTTTTTTATTTTATTTTCACGCGTAAAAAGACATACATGCCCAATTATTCATGTAGGTTCCTCTGTTTTGAAAGAAAACCAAACGGCCGCGCGAACTTCTCACATAACCGACTTCTGCAAACCTCTTCAGTACCTTCAATTATTCATTCGAGCAGTAATCTTCAACCTCATAGCTTTCTTCAAAAGCATCATAACCCATTCCAATCATTTTCAATGGCACGCACAAGGGGAGGACCATCTACCACCAAGGCGGCCTCGACTACCATAGAGAAGACGGAGAAGAAAGATACTCATCACCGCGAGGTGAGCTCTATATTACAGAAAATGCTCATTTCATTATTCGTTTGGTTCAAAGTGTAGATATTGTACATACTGGGTTGTATGAATTTGATACATTGGAACCGGGTTGTTTGAAGTTGAGGGCGATAAAGGTCGGGCAGTGCTGTGGTCGATAAGAAGTCGAGCCGTCGTTTGAGCCCTAGGTCTAGCGTCCATGAACTATTAAAAAGTTGAGTATTGGGTCGGGTTTTTAGTCGAGTTAAACAGTCGAGTCATAGGTTAGTCAAGCTAAAAGTCGAGGCAAAACATAAATAAGGTCGAGTTTTTAATGTCGAGCTGAATTTGAGAATGAGGACGAGTACTATAGGTCGAGTAAAATTGGTCGAGTAATTTAGGTCGAGTATATAGTTGATTGTTTGGTCTAGCGTAGTGCCGATTTACTTTACTTCTATCCTCAACCCTGATTTTCTACACCTCTTTTCCTCAGGACCCTCTAAAGAAGCAAATGGTTGTTCAATGTGATTTCTTCAATGCCAAGGTTTCGCAGTATTGCTACTATGAAGCAAATATGCTGCGCATAAGGACTAAACTAACCGGGCAGCATAAAGACATACTCAGACGAGAGAGCAGTCTGGCTAGAATTGCTTTGGACCACGAACATACATTTTGGTGTAAACAGATCATCCACAGCTTGCTATTGCGCCATTTAAAGATAGATCAGGCAAACACGGCGGACAATGCCATGTACTTTAATTTCGCGGGTAAGAAGGTTAAATTTGGAAGGAGGGAGTTTGCACTAATCACTGGGTTAAGATGGAAGATTTTGATCGCGAGTACGCCAAATACCGGGCACCTGATGGTCTGAGTGTGATTAGTAAGTATTTGACTGGGGAAGGTAGGCACGAAGACACAACATACGCGGACGTTTTCAAAGCTTACGATCAAATTTTCTCTAGCTATTCAGACGAAGTTGTTGTCTCCCTGACTTTGTTATTGCTATACACCTCCATCATCGGGAAACAAAATAGAAACTATATTGAGGACAAGGTGGTTCATCTGGCATGCGACTGGAGGAAATTTGATGAGATGCCTTGGGCCGAAATTTCTTTTCGGGCGACAGTCGATAGTGCTAGAAAGGCTATGACCAATGCCTTGAAACAGTCCAGGGATGTCGATAATAGGAAGTACACTGTTGGGGGCTTCCCAGTGGCGCTAGGGGTAAGGATTTACGACGCATAAGCATATTTAATTTTGTGTTTTTCTTGATTCGAAAGAACTCATTATTTTCCAATCGCAGATGTTCGCATATGAGGTGATGTCGCATTTTGAATGCTTCTCATTAGTTCAAAAGGTCGAAACCACTGGGTGCAAGCCACGGATGTTCAGGTGGAAAGGAGTGAAGACCCACCGCTCTGTTCAAGAAAAAAATCAAGTATGGTCGAAAAGGTTGGTTAGCGGAGAGGTATGATTTCATAGTGTTTTGTTTTTTCCTTCTATAGTTGATTGTGGTACTGCGTAATGTCATTACTTACCATATTTTGTATTGCAGCCAATTAAAGTGATCCCAATAACTCCAACTCCGGAGGAAGCTGCACAATTTTTGACCTGGGAGGAAGGAGAAAAAGGCGAATCCGAGAAGGATGTGGGGTTGGAAGACGATGATGAAGAAGAAGAAGACGGCCAGCTCCGTCATGCCTCCGTGGGATCCGAAAAGTCTTATGTTCGTTATCTGCCAAATTTCACACAAAGAAGATAGTTTTTGAAACAACTAAAGATTTGAGCACATTGCAGTTTGATGAATTGGAAGGTGAATTGATTACTTATGAAATGTCACTTTCTCAACAACCAACTAAACAAGTAGAAGAAGCATTAAAAGCAGTGGTGGATAAACCCAAAGGAGAAACTTCCAAAAGTGGTGACACAAGTCAAAGTGGTCAAGGTTATCAAAATAGAGGACGTGGAGGCAAAGATAATTATAGAGGTAGAAACAAAGGAAAATTTTCTTTTACTCGTGAAAAAGGTAGCCCAACCTACTAACAAAAAGAAACTAGTGATGATATGACCAATGATGAAGAGAAGAAGTTTCAAAGGTGAGACAGATAAAAAATCCAGTGTTATAATTGTGAAAAAATTTGGTCATTATAAAAGGGAGTGTTAGTTCAAAAATCATGACAATAAAGAAATGCATGTTAAAATGGAAGAAGAAAATTTTCAAGATAAACATGAGACATCGCTATTTTCAAGTTCTACTTCAGAAAATAACAAGGAGGAAGAATAGTATTTACACTATGCTTGTAGTAATCACATGACTGGCCGTAAAGAAATATTTACTGAATTTGATCAATCATTTAAAAAGTATGTGACATTTGGGAATATGTATTAGATGTTTTCTATGTGCCTAGCTTATGTCATAATTTGTTGAGTTTAGGATATCGTTTCAAGAAAGGATATGATCTATATTTTAAGCAAAACATGTGCACCATTAGCAATGACAAATTGGGTCAATTGCCAAGGTTAATATAACTCAAGGTCGTCTTTTTCCTATAGCTATCACATGTAGTGATTCATCTTCCTTTAGTTCTATGGCATTTGATGATACATGGCTGTGGCATTTGCAGTATGGACACTTGAACTTTGATAGTTTGAAATTTCTTGCATGAAAGAAGAAAGTTTATGGATTGCCTTCTATCAGCTTTGGGGATAAAAAGTGTGAATTTTGTATCTTAGACAAGAAGCATCGAGATTTATTTCCAAAAGAAAAGCTTGGAGAGCTAATGAACCATTACAATTGGTGTATTTAGATTTGTGTTCGGTTGAATCTCCTTCAAACGGAGGTAATAGGTACTTTACATTTATTAATGATTTTAGCAGTTAAACATGGATTTATTTCTTTAAGAACAAATCTGATGCTTGTGATGTTTTCAAAAGTTTCAAATTTTATGTGGAAAAGTAGAGTGGGTATTACATTAAAGTTTTAAAGATAGATCGAGGTACCGAATTCACTGTAGTGATAATTATTTCAAAGATGATGATATCAAACATTAGTTGCTAGCTAGATACACTCCTTAACAAAATGGAGTTGTAAAAAGGAATAATAGAACAATCATGAATATGGTCAGGTCAATGATGCATGCTAAGAAAATGCTAAGGGATTTTAGGCAGAAGCTGTTGCTTGTACCGTTTATGTACAAAATTGTGTTCTACACGGTGCAATTATGGTAAAACACCTCAAGGGTTTTGAACGGGAAAAAAGCCAAATATTAGTCATTTGAGAGTGTTTGGCTACATTGCTTATACTTTGTTGCAGATAAATTAAGGAAGAAGTTAGATGACAAGGCAGAGAAAATGTATCTTTCTTGGATATAGTCATGAAATAAAGGGTTATATAATCTAGAGACAGAAAAGGTGATTATCAGTAGAGATGTCACGTTTGATGAGCAAGTAGCTTGGGATTGGTCTTCAAAGGAGCCTGAAGCAATAGTTAGGCATTCGCCCATTCCTTTAAATTTTGAAGAAGGAAGTTTGAATAGACAGCAAGAAGAGCAAGTTACACAATCCTCTTCAGATGTGTCCCAATCAACTCAAGTTGAGACGATTAGTCGCCCATAATAGTAGAGACATATGCCAGCTAGATTTCAAGACTATATTGTTAGTAAAGATAATAATATGTTTGATGAAGATATTGTGAACTTCACTCCATTTGTCGATTGTGATCCGGTTAACTTTAAAGAAGCAGTCAAAGATGATCAATGGATAAAAGCAATGATGAAGAGATTCATGCCATTGAGAAGAATAAAACAAGGGAATTGACTATACTTCCAGTAGGGAAGAAGCCAATTGGAGTTAAATTGGTGTACAAAACCAAATACAAGTCAACTGGTGAAGTAAATCGCTATAAAACAAGATTTGTAGTTAAAGGATACAAACAAAAAGTAGGAATTGATTATTTTGAAATTTTTGCAACAGTTACAAGACTTGACACGGTGAGGATGATTATTTAATTTGCTGCAAAATATTGTTGAAACTTTTATCAAATGGATGAGAAATCTGCATTTTTGAATGGTATTCTTGAAGAAGAAGTTTATGTTGAGCAGCTCGAAGGTTATGTCAAGAAGTTTCAAGAAAATAAAGTTTACAAATTGGAAAAAGCATTATATGGATTGAAACAAGCTCCTAGAGCTTGGTATACAAGAATTGACACATACTTCTTGGAGAATGGGTTTCAAAGATGTCCGTATGAGCATGCTCTATACGTGAAGTTCAATCCTGGTGGAGTATTCTTATTATGTACTTATAGTGGATGATCTAATTTTCACAGGCAATAATATCAAATTAATTTATGAATTCAGGAAGGCGATGATTGGATATTTTTAGATGAAAGAGAAGATGGTATATTTATCTCACAGAAGAAATACGTAAATGATATTTTGAAAAGATTCAAGATGAATCAAGCCAAGCCAATAATGATTCTAGTAGAGGAAAGATTAAAGTTGACAAATTCAGAAGATTGGTCGTGAGTCTAAGATACTTGACTGCAATGAGGCCTGACATTACTTATGGTGTTGGGTTGATTAGTCGATTTATGGAATGTCCACAATACTCTCATTTGCAAGTAGCAAAGAGGATTTTGAGGTATATCTGAAGTACTCAGTTTGAGGGTATCTTTTATTCGTACCATGATATTAACAGACTTATTGGATATGCAGATAATGACTGGGCCAGTGACATGGTTGAAAGGAATAGCACTTTTGGATATGTATTTTTCTTTGGATTTGGTGTGTTTTCATGGTCATCCAAAAAAACAACCGGTGATAGTTTTGTCTATTGTCGAAACTGAATACATGGTAGTAGCGAATAGTGCTACTTAAGCTTTATGGTTAAGAAGAATGCTTGGTTTCTTACTACACAAGCAGGAGGGTCCTACAGAGGTTTTTCATAATAGTAAGTCGGCTATCGAGTTAACAATGAATCAAGTGTTTCACGGGTGAAGTAAACACATTGATATCAAATTTCATTATATTCGTGAGTTAGTTCAAGAAAAGGAGATCGTCATTGATTATTATAAAACTAAAGATCAAGTGGCAGACATTTTCACAAAGGTGTTGAAGATGAAAACATTTGTAAAGTTGAAAAAAATGCTTGGCATGATGAATTATGAAAACTTAATTTAAGGGAGGCAATGTAAAATAATTAAACTAAATTTCCAAATGGGTTTAGGTTTAGGTTTAGGGTAGTGATTCATATTTAGATTTGGTTTTAGTGATTAAATCATATTCTAAGTTAGATTTATATTGGATAGGAAATCTTGTTAGATTTGAGTTTTGGTAATTCTTATAAATAGGACATGTTGTCCATTATATTGTGTGTGTGAGAAAGAGGAAAAATAAGCCTCCAATTTTTAAGACAAGTTATATATTGACTTTGTTCTTTGTTTATAACTTTTGAAAATTTAATGTATTGGCTTTGAGTTTAGAGCCATCTTGTCCAATTTAATTTTCATATTATTTTTTGGTTCTTCATTCAGCCATTGTCAATCAACCATATCTAATAAGTAGTATTGTCTACAAAACAAGATACAACAAATAATTGTTCCTTTTCTTGTTAATCAATTGTTTGAGCATGTTGTCCTTGTTACTAATTTTTGCACACTTTTTCTATGCTTCCCTTTTGATTGCAATATTTGCATTGAGTGTCTCACCTAATAAACTAATAATATCCTTGTGAATGGTTGGTTTTCTTGCAATATTGATTTGCAGGAAATCTTCTCTTTCTCTCTTCATCATAATTGTTTTTATCCTCCTTCTTATTCTTTTTGTTTCTTTGTTGCTTCTTGGATTTGTCACTTTTATGAATTTTGTCTTTTTCCTTTATTGGGAAAGCACTTTTGACAACCTCCTCCTTATCAATAGCTCTTATTTGCCTTCCAATGTATTTACCAACTCCTTCAAGGTGATTTGAGAACGTCTCTTAGGTCTTCAAGGTAAGATATCTTTGCCTCAAATCTTTTAAACAAGAAAACTAAGACCTATTTGATTTAGAAATTGTTTGCCAATTAACAATATTTTGTTGACAACATCCAGGAGTCTATTCTAGTACTCTTTAATGTTCTCATTGTTTTTTTATCTTCAAGAGCTTGAACTCCCTTTGAAGGTTCAAAATCTATAATTATCTCATCCTTTCATTGCCTTGGAAAGTTTCTTGCAAAGTATCCCAAACCTTTTTTGTAGTATCACAAGCCATAATTTTTATGAATACTTCATCTGAAACTACTGTATCAATACAAGTCAATACTTTATAATTTTTCTTTCTCTCATTTCTATACTTTCTTATTTAAGTTACTGTATAACCTTGAGACAATGGGTGTTGCTTAGTTTCAACTACTTTCTAAAGATTATTAGCTTCCAAATAGAATTTCATTTTGACAACCTATATTGATAGTTTTAGCCATTGAATGTTGGAGGATTAGAAAGAAAATTGTTAGGCGTAGTGTTTATTTTTTAAATTTAGAAGAAAACGTTTCTCACTTCAATCTTTTGTTTTTTTTTTTAATATGAAACACAGGCTCTTAAGATCAAGGGTGCTTTGATACTAATATTTTAAATTTTTTTTTTTTTTGACAAACTTATGAAACAAAACACCAAATGATTGTGTTAGATAAGAATGATTTAACTTTCATTAACTATTTTGACTTACTCTTGTACGATAAAAATTCAAACTAGTTAGGAAATAAAATGAAATAATTTCAACTCCAACCAGGACTTTGGGAATGCTTTGGTTCAAAGGCCTTAAGAACCCTATCATGATCAACATAGATATCTTAAGCGATTCTTTGTTATATTTTGCACGGGGATGAAAGTTTTGAAGTGGAAGCACCAAATCTTGTGCTCTTTAGATATATGAATTTAGCACATGGGTCAAAACTTTCTTCACTTGATTTGCATCCATCTCAAAGTCTCAAGTTCTTACATTTGTATTGCAGTAGTGTTAAGGACACATTTTTGTTGATTTGGAATACAAATTTCCAAACTTTAAAGAGATGAAAATTGGCCTGTGCCCTGAATTGAAAACACTAACAATTTCAAGTTTCTCTCTTGAAGAGATTTATTGAATTTCACGTTTTGATTTAATCTCAATGCTCCAAATATTGTTGAGTTCCAATTCCTTGGAAATTTCATCCCTTGGTTAACTTTTAGTCCTTCTTTCATCCCTCGGGTATCTTATTTTGGGATAAGCATGTTGAATAAATTTATGATTTGCATGTTACATATTGTCCTAGACTTTTGGTATGTAGTACTAGGTATATAATTTTATCTAATTTCTAGCAGTTAGTTCCTATTTTTAATAGTATATGTTATGTATAAGCCTATTTAAGGGTTAAACGATTGATTGAGTAGAGCATTCTGATTGAATTCAACTTTCCCTTGTGAGTTTCTCCCTTATGTTTTACTTTGCATAAAATTCTACTTTCTCTTGTTCTACTGCAACAGTGGTATCAGAGCAAAACAAAATAGGGTAGAACACTAGAAAAAAGATGGGCAAAACTTTGTCGAACCCACTATTCCTCACTTTGATGGTCAATATGATTATTGAAGCATGTTAATTGAAAGTTTGAAAAAAGTCTGTTGGCAAGTTGTTGAGTCTGGTGTAGCAGAACCTGTAGCTGGTGTGATACTAACAAATGGGTAAAAGTTAAAACTGGAAACATTGAAGTTGAAGGATTTGAAGGCGAAGAACTTCTTGTTCTAGGCGATTGATTGATCAATTCTCAAAAAAAAAAAAAAAAAACTTACTTTTAATTTTTTTTGCCACAAAGGTTATTTTTAAATAAAATTTTATATTATCTTATTAATAATGACTATAATTTAAAATTAAAAATAAGGATAAAAATAATAAATTTTACATTTAATGATATATTAAGTGTGTTGTGTATTATAAAGTTATACAGACCAAGCAGGTTACCATTAGAAGCAAACCCCCGTATTTTTTTCTAGAGAATCTCCTAATTGTTCTAAAGTGACTAGAAAGAGATTTTGAATAAGAAAAAATTTGGTTCAGATGTAGGATATCTATCTAGAAGTTTTCGCAACTCAATCGTAGATGATAGAATCATCAAAGATTTGACATTTTCGAACTCTGTCTATAACTCACTAAACACTTGGGAAACAAAGAGATTTGAAGAAATATCAACAATGACATTGTGAATATTACTACCTCCACCCCACAAAAATGTCTAGTTTCAAACTATTTTTTTGTCTAAAAAAAAGAATTCACTTTTAGTATGAAATTCTTATATTACTTTTACTATTAATGATAATATATAATCTAAATTAAAAAATAATGATAAAAATATAAAAGTATACATTTAATTGTGAATTAAATATGTTGTATCTCTTATTTTTATAATGTTATATCAAATCAAAAGTGAATTTTTTTTAGTAAGAGAAAGTACATAATTATTAACAAAGAAACAAACGATAGATTTAATTTACACGCCTCTTATTTTTGCATGACTTCAAACCAAACTTTGAAACTCAAGTGCTTGTTGGACCCTATCAGCATTCAGCAGCGCCGTGTGACCATGCCCTACTGACCTTGGCCGCTAGGCCGCGTGGCGTATTTTGTATCAATCAAAATTTTGTTCATTTGGATTGGAAATTCCTAAATTGTCTAATGAATAAATTTTGATGGTTTAATGTCATTTTATTTCTTTTTACATGGTAGACCATCTCTTTCCAAAAACAAAAGTTTCAACAACCAACCCATTTTCTAATTTTCGGAATTGACCGGCTTCTCCGTCAACTCAGACCATTTCTTACTCTATTGTTTATGTCCTTACATGATTAATTAATTCATATTTAGCGACCAACTATAAGTTGATATCTTAAACTTAAAAATATTCAGAAAAAAAAAACTCTAAAATTTAGTAGGTTTAACTTAAAGACTAAATAAAAATCATAATTTCAGTAGGCCAAAGTACTTTTTTATTACTAGAATCAAAGATTTTTTTTTTTTTAATCTTAAAACTTGCAAGCATTGATAAGGCTTCTTTAAATTTATGCTTTGCCTTCTCCAATCCATCCAATGGAAGGATTCCTAAATGATGTAATGCAAACGACTTAGAACAAAGAGAGTAATCACTATCAAATTCTTTTATTTCCATGGAGAAAAGTTTTATGCTGTCACTGTATTACGAAAAATGGAGTGACTTGGCATACTTTCACAGAAGTAAAAGTTCTATCCGTCAAAAATATATACATACTTTCACAGAAGTAAAAGTTCTATCCGTCAAAAATATATACATACTTTCACAGAAGTAAAAGTTCTATCCGTCAAAAATATATTCATACTTTCACAGAAGTAAAAGTTCTATCCGTCAAAAATATATACATATGAGGAAACAAAAAAATAAAAAATATAATTATTTTCGTAAATTAATTTACTATACTAAAAATACAAATATATCTACTGTATAATATATTTGTTGTTTTTCCTTCCAACGAGTGGGGAAGCAAAAACATAGGAAACTACACGTGAGACTTTTAGAACGGATGTTTACAGGGAGCTACGTAGACCACTTAACCCCCCTCTATACTATGTAGTAAACTATCCTTAAATATTGCGAAATGCGAAAAATAAAAGTATAAAGAACCGTAGAATAGATAAGAGTAGAATAGCTGTTGCCAATTGTTAAAAAAAAAAAAAAAAGTTGTTCTGAATTGATATTTTTGTCTATTTAATCATTTACAAGTCTTTTGGAATAATTTGTTGAATCAATGTAGTAATGTTGTTTATAAGAGGAATATGCAAGTATATTTTCGTCATAAACTTAATAACATAAAGTAAAAAATTAAATTCCATAATTCTAAAATATATTACAAAAGAAAATTAATTATTTTTCAAAATTGAACTATTGGTTACATTTGTTAGTAAAAGTTAAATAATAAATAATAATACATGTCAATTGAAAAATAAATAAAATTTAAATAATCTTAAAATAAATAGTTTCAAAAGATAATAAAATTATATTTATACCAAAGGCATTTATAAAAATTGATAACAAAATTTAAACATATTATTTAGAGTGACTATTATTTAATAGCTTCCTCATTACACATAATTTATAGTACTCCCTCCATCCAAAAAAAAAAAGAGTCTACTATGGTTGATGTACAATTTTTTATTAGTTATTAGGTACAACACATTTAATGCATCAAATAAATATATAATTTTATATTTTTATCCTTACTTTTTAATTATAAGTATACACAATTATTATTAGTAAGGATATTTTTGAAATTTTGTTTTAAAGTGGACTCTTTTTTTGGGATAAGAAAAAATTTTAAAGTGGATTCTTGTTTTGGGACAAAGGGAGTATATATTATGTATGAGAATAAATGAATTTTCAAAGTTTTCTATGTTGTTGGGGTTAGTTGAGGTATCAAATATTGACACCTACTTAAAAATTCAAGCATAATACGGTGCACTTTTTTGGTTTGGTGGCTAAATCCTTAATTTCTTAATATAGTTTAATTGAGTTCTCTTTCTTACAAAATTTGCCCATTGAAAAAGGAAACACAAAATTTATAGAAAGGTAACGGTAAGATAGATGTTGGCTTGGTGGTTAAGTATTTAATTCCTTAATTTAGTTTAATTGAGTTTTCTTTCTTACAAAATAGGTAAGAGAAGGTACACGTTGCCCATTGAAAAAAAAAAATTTATAGAAAGGTAAGGGTAGGATAGATGTTGGCCATTTGGGAAAAAAACAAAAAAAAAACTTCAACGTTGAGATGTTTTTTATATTTATTCATTCACAGGTCTTGTGCATTAAATTTTTTTGACCAACGTAATAATGATGTTTGGCCAAGAGGACGGTTGACTTGCGTAGACTTCATCATAGGGCGCTAACTCAACTACAAAAACGCACCGAGACCCTGGGAAGTAGATGCACAATTTAAAACAGAAAACTTGCAAAACAAAACATTGATTCCATGGAAATGGATGGTTCCACTCTAATATTAATGTTCGTGGTGGTTTTGTTCATGATGTCTTCCAGTACTACTTCCACGTTTCCAATAGCAAAGCCTGGCTGCGAGGACCAGGACCATTGTGGTAAACTGAGCATTCCATTTCCATTTGGAACGAGAGAGGGTTGTTACCTTGACGAAGGATTCTCCATCGACTGCAACTCTTCCAATGAGATCGACCCTCCCCTAGCATTTTTGTCGGGCAGTACAATCATGGTTAAAGATATATCTCTGGAAGGTCAGTTGCGCGTTCTGTATGACGTGGGATATGATTGTTATTATCAGAATAAAACTCCTTCTGATTACTCCGGGCCGTGGATGTACTTGGGCGGAACAACCATGGATTTTAACAGTACAGCCAATAAGTTCACAGCAATTGGTTGTGATACATATGCTACTGTTGAAGGTATCAGTGAAGAACCTGCAGAACGTACGTACAACACTGGATGTATGTCTACCTGTTATTACAGGGAAGAAGTTGAGGATGGTCCTTGCTCTGGTATTGGCTGCTGCCAGACATCTATACCTAACGGAGCTTGGCAGATCAATATCACGTTGGAAAGCTATAACAACCACAGTTATGTCTGGGATTTCAATCCTTGCACTTATGGTTTTGTGATTGAAGAAGCTGCTTTCAAGTTTTTTGTTGATAATCTTACTCATATAGACAAGAGCTTAAGTGTCCCTGTCGTCGTGGATTGGGTCATTGCATATAAGACATGTGAAGAGGCCAAAAAGAACTTGACCTCATACGCTTGTAAAACTGAAAATAGCGTCTGCTATGACCAGGATAGAGCACTAGGTTATCGCTGTAAGTGCAAGGAGGGTTTTGAGGGAAACCCATATCTCCCCATTAATGGCTGCCAAGGTAATCACTTGCTTGCTTAATTCATCCCAGTTTGATTCATTACATCTTTCGTTTTGTACTCAACAAAAAATCTGCAAAATATGTGATCGATATTTAGCCACCTCGTGTGGTCCTAGTAAATTAAATTTATTTTCTGTTCTAATAACAATTTATCAAACTAGTGCAGATTTATAAATTAAATTCATAAATTGCTTCATCCCAATTTTTTTATAACCTCGGTTGATTTCGTAAAAGCAATCTTCGAATAAGTGGTCCCAAACCACAAATAAATTACAATATGTTTGGGGAGGTAGTTCAATCTTGATTTAGGGACATCTAAGATTATATTTATGTATTTCCAGTTCTAATCAATTCCCCTGTGCAGATATTGATGAATGTGCAAATCCCAGTCTTTACAACTGTGAGAAAAATAGCGTTTGTGTCAACACATTGGGAAATTATACATGCAATTGTGTTCAAGGGTACCATGGTGATGGACGAGATGTAGAAGGATGCATTGCTGATCAAAAGCCGAACAAAAAAAACTATTGGCCCATTTTTGCAGGTTAGTATATATTCTCGCGAATGAATATGTAATGATTAAACTAAGATTAAGAAAATCAAAACAAAAGACAAACTGATCACACAAGCTTTGCATGGTTTAGTTGAGAAAATTAAGCTTACGACTAAAATGATGATATTATTAAGAAGTTAAAAGATCACAAGGATTTCTCCATTTCTCTCAGCCTTTAACCTTTAAAACACCAGTGCTCTCTAATCTTCTGTACAACACCTTCTCTATCTAGAAATTGCTGTCTAAGACTCTATCAAGGTTTCTTTGAAATTTCTATTGGAAAATACTTTTATTTTAACTCTATTTATAGGCAACTAGCAGAGACCAATGAAAACCCCAATGCGCCTAGTGTTTCAATGATAGAACTATCATTTTCCAAGAGTTTCAATACCAGATTTCATTTTCTCTTGGGCTTCATGTAAAACATGGGGAAGACGTCAGAATACAAATACTATAACTTGATATTTTTCTAAACTTCAAATGAAAGAAATAATTGCAAAGAATAATATGTACACTCAAAGGATAATTAATTATGCCAACAGGTTTGACATTACTATAAATTTTAATTATGGCAACACGAGTGCTTAGACAACAAAGTCCTGGTGTCTTGAAAATTTTGGCTGCAGGTGTTGGAGTAAGCACAGGCACCACGGTTCTACTTGGGTTGTCCTTGTGTTTGTACTTGGAATTTATGAGAAGAAAGGCAAATAGGCAGCGACAGGAGTTCTTCATAAAAAATGGTGGAGAGATTTTACAGCAAAAGCTCTCTGGACAAGGAGGAGGAGGAGGAGGAGGCACATCTGGTGTTAGAATTTTCTCTATAGAAGAATTAAAAAAAGTTACCAATGATTTTGATGAAAGCCAAATCATTGGTAAAGGAGGATTTGGGACAGTTTTCAAAGGAGAGTTGGTAGATAACACAACCGTGGCCATTAAAAAGTCCAGAGGAGTTGATCAACACCAAGTTGAACAATTCATTAATGAGGTGATTGTGCTCTCCCAAATTAACAATAGAAATGTCGTAAAGCTTCTAGGTTGTTGCCTAGAGTCAGAAGTTCCGTTACTTGTATATGAATTTATAGACAATGGAACTCTCTTTGAGCATTTAAACAACAAAATCAAAGCATCAATGCTTTCTTGGAAAATTCGATTGCGAATAGCATCAGAAGTTGCTGGAGTGCTCTCATATTTGCACTCCATGGCCTCTCCTCCAATTATCCACAGGGATATCAAGTCTGCCAACATACTTGTTGATCAACATTACACTGCAAAATTAGCTGATTTTGGGATATCAAGATTGGTTCCAACAGATGAAAATCAGGTGTCTACAATGGTGCAAGGCACACATGGCTATTTAGACCCCGAATATATGCAAACAGGTCTGCTGACTGAGAAGAGTGATGTTTACAGTTTTGGTGTTGTTCTGGTAGAGCTTTTAACAGGGAAAAAAGCTTTGGCATTTGACAAACCCGAGGCTGAGAGATTTTTATCCAACCGATTTCTTTCCACTCTAAAAGGGGACCATTTGATTGAAGTTCTTGATAGTAACATATGCTGCGGTGAAAATATTGAGCAGTTGAAAAGAGTTGCTGTGATCGCAAAAGAATGCCTAAGTGTCAAAGGTGACGACAGGCCATTCATGAAAGACGTAGCAAGGGAACTCGAGGCATTCAAAATAAATGCGAAGGAATTTTCGGTTCAAGTTTTGGAGATTGATTCCACAGAGTGTAAACCCTTGGCTAGAGTGTTGTCAAAAGAATACAGGAGTTGTGATGATACTTCTTCCAGCGACCTATATCCAGTATATCCTTCCACCACAGAGCTACCATTGTTACCAATATCTGGGGGAAGATGAAGGGTAGACAAAACATGGAGGTTCTCAAGATTTTTAACTGTATAAAACACGAATGAAATGTGTGTGGTACTTCTGTCAAATATCTAGTGTTGCATTGCAGCAGCTTTTGAGTTGTTGAGTTTTCGTTTTAATTTAACGTCAAGATGATCTATTTGTATTTTGTCCAACTACAACGTTTCATGCCCGTCAAAATATTATTTCAAGAAAAACCTAAGGGACTGTTTTTGTTTTGGTATTAAACCCATGCCTACTGGAGCTATATATACATCCATTTGAAATGCTATCTAACCTTCAGCGATATGGTCTTGAGTTTCAATCCTTGCAGCTAGGCTTTTGTGGTTGAAGACAAAGCTTTCCAGTTTTTTGTTGATAATTTTACCAAATTAGCCACTGTTTCCAGTCTAGCAATCCTCGCGGATTGGATCAATGGAAATGAGAAATATGAAGAAGCTATGCTTTTATGGAAAACAGTGAATATTACGACCCAGTTGGGCTGCAAGGTTATCGCTGTAAGTGCAAACCGAGGATTTGATGGCAACCAATATCTCCTGGTGGTTGCCAGGGTTTTAACTTGCTCCATCATAACCCTTCCTAAATCAAGAATAAGTACTAATACTCGGAGATGTAGTTCAAACTTCTTTTCATGCATGGTTTACAGATAGCTAAAATAATATCCAAGTATTTTCTGTTCTAATCATTGCAATTTTGCAAATATTGATGAATGTGCAAATCCCAGTCATAACCACTGTGGAAAATATAACACTTCTATCAACAAAATAGGAACCTATTTATGCAATTGCTCTCAAGGATACCATGGTGATGGGAGAAATGGTAAAGATATACGCAATGCTAATGAAAAGCCAAATTGTAAAAATTAAAAATTTTTATAAAAATATATTAGCTATCTTTACAAGTCCGTCAACTCTTATGGTTAGATATGCTATTTGAAGGAAATGGGAGTTAAGTATAATAGTTTTACTCCCCAAATTCTTACTGATTGTCCAGCAAAATATCAAAATAAGAGGTAAAAATATCCATCTTTCTCTTGGAATCAAATTAAAATTTGGGGTTGAATATAGAATAACATCAATACAACTTGAGATTTGCTTGTTCTTCATGTTGAGGAATAATATTGACATTTGTTAAAGAATTACACACATTCAAACAATAATTTTCGCTATAGGTACTAGCAATTTTTATTCTACCAAAGACTTAGACTACTATTAGAACAACAAAATCCCTTCTGTAAACTTAGTTTCTTGACAATTTTGGCTACAGGTGTTGGAGTAAGCACAGCTATGGCATTTCTATTATCATTTTCCTTTTGTTTGTTACTTCAAATTGATGACATGAAAGGAAAATAAGTTGAAAGAGGAGTTCTTAGGAAAAAAGAAATAATTGATTACTTTTACAAAGTAGGACTTTAGGGTGAACAAGTTTCTTCTTTTATTTCTATGAGTCTAACTGTCAATCGGTTTTCAACTTTCATTCAAGGAGAAAGCTCTTATATTGCTTAAAAGGCAACTAATGACTTTGATGAAAGCCAAATTACTGGCCGAGGAAGATTTGGGACATATTTTAAAGGTGAGTGAGTTACTGGATAACAGAAATTTTGCCACTAAGAAGTCCTGAGGGCATCCACAGCAGCAATCAACTTAGGACCATGTTTATACTATTTACATAGCCATTATTCAAAAAATACTCACACTAATAGTCTCGCCTTTTCTGCCACATCACTAATTTTCTCTCTCCTTCACCATTCACACAACTATTATCAAATTTCTTTTATTTTAATAATACAACTTATAATTTTAATTATCATACATTAAATACTTAAAAACAATTAATGAAAAATATTTTCATTACATTAAAATTAACGGAAAAATAAATACTCCAAGTTAAATATGAAATACTTAAAACAATTAATGAAAAGTAAATTTATATTACACTAAAATTAAAATTTAATAATATACTTAAAACATTCGAATAAATACGATAAATTAAACATAAAATTTTTAATAACATGAGTAATTTTAATAATTTGGCTGTGTGAATAGTGAAGACCAAGTCTTTGTTTCAAGGCCTAACCTGTACTATTAACACAGCCATTATTAAATTTTTTTATATTAATATTGCAACTTATAATTTTAATTATAATACACTAAATACTTAAAAACAATTAATGGAAATTTTTTTTCATTAAATTAAAATAAAAATTTAATAATAAACTTATAACATAAAAATAAATAGTCTAAATTAAATATGACATACTTAAAACAATTAATGAAAAATAAATTTACATTACACTAAAATTAAAATTTAATAATATACTTAAAACATTCAGATAAATACGATAAATTAAACATAAAATTTTTAATAATGTGAGTAATTTTAATAATTTGGCTATGTGAATAATGAAGTCCAGGTCTTTGTTTCAAGGCCTAATCTTTACTATTCGCACAGCCATTATTAATTTTTTATATTAATAATATAATTTATAATTTCAATTATCATAAACTAAATATTTAAAAACAATTAATGGAACAATAAAAATACAAATAAATTATCATACACTAAATACTTAAAAACATTACATTAAAATAAAAATTTAATAATAAACTTAAAAAATAAAAGCAAATACTCTAAATTAAATATAAGATACTTATTACAATTAATGAAAAAAAAAATATCATATTTTACTCCAAAAATAAGTAAAGTGCATGTTAATTTGTAAAGAAAAATATTTCCTTTTAATTGGTAATTTTTATTTTTATTTTTTGAAAAAAAATAGTAGAAATAACTGTTGCGAATCAATTGCTGATTTGGGACGTGGCGTGATAAGGGCACAACTCCTGTTAGTTGTGGCAAAATGGCAACGACGCACACCAAACGGCGTCGTTTTGATGCCAAAAAAAAAGATACGGCCACACCATGGGAAGTGATTTCCGAAAGGTCATTGCCCATGGTCACGAAGCAAAATAACCACGTCAGATCAGCACAGTTGCTGATCTGGCGTGGCCCAGGCCACCCACGGCCAACCCCAAAAGGGGCTACTGTGGGTACCTAGAGGAGTTGATCAACAGCAGCCACTTTTGGGCCACCCACGGCCACGCCCAGTCAACAAAAAATATGATGTGTCGTGGCCATTGTGTTCCAATAGCTATGGTCACGGCCTGGTCATGAAATTTTTTTCGCCAGGTGGGTGTCAAAACGACGTCATTTTATGTTAGTATGTCACGATCTATGCTGACACACTGACAATCAGCGCTGACACGCTGATAGCTGCATCATCATTTTTTTTTTCTGAATCCAGACAGTGCAAAACAACACTGTTTGCGTCCTACGTCATTTCAATTTTTTTTTTAAAGTGTCAACTGACAGGCTTTGACCCGAAGTGACAAGCGCCCCATGGGCGCGCACCACGTGTACTACCCATTGCAAACAATACAAAAGTTTGCAACGAGCATTTTAGTCTTTGTTTTTAAAATAAATTTACCAATGGGTAAAAAATATTTTTCTCTATAAATTGACATGCATTTTTCTTAGTTTTGGTGCAAAATCTGATATCTTTATCTCTCAAACTCACTCAAAATCTCTCTCTCTTTTTTTTTTTTTTTCCAAAAAATGGATCCTTCAAGATATGTTGGAAACAATCCATTTCGTCCAAATGACTCTCCAAATTTGTATCATTATCCACCATTTGGATCTCATGGTTTATATCAACCACCATATAATTTTGGTCAATTTGCTCATAATGCTCAAAATTCTACCCAATTTTCGCAAAATCCAACTCAACTTCCAACTAATTTTCCCAGCAATGCTTCAATGTTTCAATCTCCAGGGTAAACACCACATAATGTCCAATTTCAGGCCTCAACAAAACCATGGATTTCCTGCAAATGTTGATAATTTCCATTATCAAGATCAAGCTTATAATGAAGATGCCTCCGAAGATGAAGTAGATTTTGCGGAACCAGATATTGACCCATCGATCCCACAAATGCAAAACAAGATGAATTTTTGGTCAATTAATGAAGACATGGCTCTGATTTTCGCATATATTAACACCACAACCAATCCAAAAATAGGTATATCTCAAAAGAGTTCTACGATGTGGAAGGATATGCTATCACAATATAGATCCGCTCGAGAAGATAATGCCAACATCAATCCCAAAAACTTGGCTTAGGTTAGATCTCAATGGAGGAGAATTGCTACAGCTATGTCAAAATGGGTTGAAATTTTCGCAAAGGCACAAAGAGGAAAAAGAAGCGGAATGAACGATGAAGATATGATCTGAAACGCACTGACCATATGGGAGCATTCAAATAAGGGTTCAAAGTTTCAATTTATGGAGCATTGGAAGTTATTGAGGGCTTATCCCAAGTGGGAATCCATCATTAGATATCATATTCCTACTTCGAATATACCATGTGATGATTCAAACACCCCTGAAACACCAAACAACGCAAGTAGCAGGAAGAGATCACGTACAAATGATGATTTTATCAACCTATTGTCTCCAATTGGCGAAGATGTTCAAATTAATTTAGAAGACACTACTACTAGTCCTGTAAGACGCCACATGGGTGTGAAAGGGGCTCAAAATAAGGGAAAATAGAAGGTCGGCCAACAATCATTTTCGCAAAATTTTCAAATTGAAAAGATGAGCATGGCCTTCCAAGAGAAGAGAGAGGTCGAAAGGAAGAAGATTCCTTTGGAGAGGGAAAAAATGGAGGATCGAATTGCTCGACAAGAAAAAAAGGAATTCGAAAAAATTGCTCATGAACAAAAAATGAAATTAGAAAAAATTGCTTAAGAAATGATGAAACATGAGAAAAAGTACCAAGCTTGGTTTACTTTTGCAAACTGTGGAGATGAAAATTTATCAGATGTTGAAAAAAAAAATGTTTCATTAGCTTAGCTAATTTTTAGGGATGTAGTAGTAATTTATTTATTATATTGTCATCCTCTATGTTTTATGTTTCAAGTGTATTAATTTAAATTATATTTATTATGTTTTAGTGTTGAATGTTTAATTTTTAAGTAATTTATGTTTAATTTAGAGTATTTATTTTTATGTTTTAAGTGTATTATTAAATTTTAATTTTAATGTAATGTAAAATTATTTTTCATTAAATTTTTTTAATTATTTAATGTATGATAATTAAAATTATAAGTTGTATTATTAATATAAATTTTTTTTGATAATGACTGTGTGCATAGTGAAGGCTGGGCCTATTAGCGTGGGCAATTTTTTTATGATAGCTTTGTGATTAGTAAAGGCCTAGCCTTGAATTGATGTGGCAAGGCTATGGGCTGGGGCTTGTATGCATGCCTTAAAAGGGAGAGTTGATGGTGACCTTTTGTCTACGGTTTTTCCAAGTTGCAAGTAACTCTTTGGTATAAGTGTAATTTTGTAAAGTTTTGTGACTATCTTTTTCAACAATTTTATGAGTTTTAATTTGTTTTAAAAGTTTTTGTATTATTTTCTTTATTTTAACATACAATTATTATTAATTATTTGAAAATTTCTTTTAAGTGTAATCAACAGTCACAATGTAAAATAAATCAAACATTTTTTTCGTTATGCATGGGGACTTATTTTTTAATTTATATTATCATATAATTTTTGTTAATTATGGACACACACATATGTATGTTAAACAAATTGTGTTATCATAAACATTAAAAATAATATAAATTATTTTTCATTTGCCATTTTAAGTATTTTAACTTAAAATACTAGTATTATTTCTAAATATTGTATAAAATCATTTCAATTGTCATTGTGTTATAATGTATATTTATCCAATCATGTCAATTGATATATTCATTTATACCAAAAAAAAAATCATATTTTATATTTACAAATCTTTATTAATCAATTTTTTTCTCCAACTTTATTAATCAATTTGAGTTTTAATTTGTTTTAAAAACTTTTACCGTATTTTTTTTATTAATTCTATTAATTTATTACAAATCATTATAGGTGAATTTCATTAACGTTTTAGACTATTTATTTTAAATCTTCTTTGAATTATTTCTTTAATTATTATTTTTATTATTTTAAGAAAAAAATATTATTTTTTATTATTTAACTTTTAATTATGAATGCAATTGATAGTTCAATTTTAAAAATAATATATAAATTTTATGACCTACATATGCTTGCATATTTCTCTTATAAGTATTTCTATCAATTTAATTTTTTATTTGCAAATATGATATATATTAATGTAAAAATAAAACACTATAAAAATGTAATATTAAAAGATAGTTAACTTGTTTTCACTTTTCATTAATTGTTAAAAATATTACAAGAGATTTTTTTTTTGAATTATTAATGACATATATTTTATTAATCATTGAAAAAATAATTAAAAATAAACTATCAATATCATTTAAATTCATGCAATTATAATAACTAATAAATTATCTAATTACTAGAATTTTAAAGTCTATTGTATCAAATTCAACAAAAAAAATTCCAAAAAAGAACTTATTAATATTTCAATTAGCATCATTAGTATAAGATTTGTGTTACTTTTATATTATTTTAACAAAATAATTATATAGTAGAAAGATAAATTAAAGTATTCAAAATAATTGTAATTATATATTTATAAAAAATTTAACAATTATTAAAAATTTAAAATTTATGAAAATTTTTAACTGGGCATTACCGCTGCTTGAGCAGGTACTAAAAACTACTCAACTATAAAAATGTGGTAAAACTGCTAGGTTGCGTTGCCTAGAGACTAAAGTGCTGTTACTTGTTTATGAGCATTCCAAGAAAATTTAAAATTTAACATTTTTTTTGAGCATTTAAACAACAAAATAAAAGCACCAAAGCTTTCTTGGAATATTCGTTTATTAATAACTGATGCTTGTCGAATTCAAAAAAAAAAATTGCTTATTTTAAATATGTTTTAGTGTACAGTGATGAGTATGGTCATATCTTCAAGTACTGGTTAAATTATTTATCGTATGAAAAAATTAATAAACGGGGGTATTTTGAAAAATCTAACTTAGCAATTAAATTACAAAGTCAGTAATACTAACAATTTAATTAAGATAAAATTTATGAGAGATAACTTTCTAAACAAAGGAATGATCTCCGTCTTGATTCATCCAATTGATAAGTGATACAAAAATAAGCTCATAAAATCGTGAATAAATAACTTATAGTTATCAAACAAGTAATGACAACTAATTTCTCTTTAGTTTGTCAATAACTAAGAGACATTCATTAGCTACTTCTCTAATCAATAAATAACCCTAGATACAATCATAAAATTTAATTTATCAATGACATTAATAACCAAAGAAATCCCATTCTAATCAACAAACACACATTTTTGGTTTATTTAAATTAGATTATTTATCTCCAAAATATAAATTAGACTACTTGCGAGGTAATGCAATAATGTCTTTTGCCACAAATATTAAAAGAATAAAAAATTACAAATTTGATGTTTTAATTGATATTAAACTATTTTGATGATCAAATAGTTTTGAGCTATTTAATCAAACAAAATAATCATAATAAAAAAAGCTTAGGAAATAAATAAATACTCAGAAATAAATAAAGCCAAATTAGATCTCACAATTGTTATGGAACCAACACTTTAAGTAGAAAAAGAGTTAAGTTGTTCCTCATAGATAAAAATTGCACATAAAAAAAAAAAACAGTAGAGTTTTAGGAGAAAGTTTGAAGAAAAATGTCATGTATTTTTACTTGGGCGGCTCCTACCCTCCTTCTTATAGGAGTTGTACTATTTTATTGCTGAAAAGAAGTTTCTTAAAAGATAGAAGCAAAATAAATTCATAACCTTATTCTACAATCTCTATTCCAAAAAAGAGTCAACTTTTAAAATAAAGTTCCTCTAATACCTCTATTAAAAATAATTCTGTAGATTCATAATTAAAAAGTAAAAACTAAAAATAAAATTCTACATTTAATGATACATCATAAGTGTTGTATCTAATAATTAAAAAAAATTGTAGTCAAGCGAACTCTTTTTTTAAAACATAGAAGATAGTTCCTAATAACTGCCTATCACTTCTATATACTACTAATACTACTAATACTACTATTACCAATAATAATAATAGTAATAAAGTCTTGTATAAAATCTTTTAAGTTCCTCTCAATTCCCAAGTAAAATATGACTTCTCGTAAGACGCATATGCATGCTCTCACAACTTATTTTTAGGCTAATGCTTCCACTTAAATTAGTAAGACACCATGTCTTATTGTTGGGGAGGTTTTACATATGGGAAGCTAAACTAGAGCGGCTCAATAAGTAGTAGGAGCCCAACTGAACCCAAAATTTTAAACTAGTGGGTCTTGGATCATTGCCACTTATTAGGGTGCTCTAGTTCTTCTTAATTTTCCAATATGGGACAATATCCATGAACACAATTATAGTTCACTTACCATGGACTCATTTAGTGCCCGTGTGAGTAGTAAATCACAACAAACCTACGTGTCCACGAGTTACCTACGAAGTCCACATTTAGTGCCTGTGTAAGTAGGTTACCTACGAAGTCCGCATCCAAAAAGAACTCGAATTTTTGGGGCGATCGCCTGGGAGTTGAGACAATTAAATTTTACTAAAATAGTTTCATTAGCTCCCGAGGTATTATAAACCCAGATTGTGCATAGTTGGAGTATTTGAAAGAAATAAGATTGTATCTCACGTATATATTGTTAGTGATTAGTCATATTTAGAAAAAATAAAAAACGTAAAAAAAACATGTTGATTATATCAAATTTGGATTCAATAATAACTTTAGCTTACCATGGGTAGGGATACGATTGCTGAGATAATAACCTCTATATGAAATGCTGAAAGGGATAAAAAAAGAGTGGTTCGAATAATATTTAGTGCCTGTGTAAGTAGTGAATTACAACAAACTTACGTGTCCACGAGTTATTTACGAAGTCCGGTCCAATACCAGTTGTTAGGGAGGTTTTACATATGGGAAGCCTAACTAGAGCGGCCCAATAAGCAATAGGAGTCCACCTGAACCCAAAAGTTTAAATTAGTGTGGGTCTTGGTTTCTTGCCACTTATTAGGTATTCTAGTTTTTTTTTAATTTTTCAATGTAAGACAATATCCATGAACACAACACTTATCATAAGATATTTTCTAGGTACTTCATTGAATAAATCTTTCAAATTGGCAATTTTTGAAGCATCAAAACTTAGAAATATGATGCCAAGTTCCTTTTTTAAAGCACAATTAATTCAAAAGTCTTCTTTAATGCATCTAATACGAAATATATAATAAAAATCAACCAATTAATGCAACATGTCATTGATAATAAAGAAATATTTACAAATAATACGCTTATCAAGAACTCTATCAATAGCATTAGAAGTTGCTAAAGTCCTCCAATATTTCCACTCTGTTGCGTCACCTCCAATATCCACAAGGAGATCAAATCTACTATTCTTTTCTTTCCAAAAAAAGAGTCCATGTTAATTAAAATATAATTTTTTATTAGTTATTAGGTACAACTCATTTAATGCATCATTAAATGTATAATTTTACACTTTTCTCCTTACTTTTTACATTCTGAGAATACATAATTATAATTAATAAAGATATTTTATGAATTTAGTTTAAAAGTGAACTATTTTTTTGGAATAAGAATTTTTTTTTAAAGTAGTCTCTTTTTTTGGGTCAAAGGAAGTATTATTGTTCAAAATCAAACATATTTGATTTTGAAATATCAAGATTGGTTCTAGTAGACGAAAATTAGGTGTCTACAATGGTTCAAGGTACACATGGCTACTGAGAACCTAAATACATGAAACAAGTCTGCTGACAGAGAAGAGTGATGTATATTGTTTTGGTGTTGTTCTAGTAGAGTTTCTAATAGGAGAGAAAGTTTTTGCATATGATAGACTTGAGGTGGAGAGATTTATCTCTAGCCATTTCCTTTCTTGTTTGATAAAGGATCATTTGGTTCAAGTTCTTGATAGTAACATATCAGGCAATGACAATATTGATAACCTGAAAAATGTTTCTATGATTGCGGAAAAATGCATGAGTTTGAAAGCTTAGTATAGATCAACTATGAACTATGTAGCAAGAGAACTTGTGGTATTGGGGATAAATGCTAAGCAATTTCTTGTTCAAGCTTTTGAGATTGATTGCACAGAGACTGAAGCCTGGTATATATTATAGGCTGTCAAAGGGATACACTAGTGGTGATGATCCCACTTCAAGCGACCTATATCTCGTGTGTCATAGCACGAAGGCACAAATTTTGTTGCCAATAGATGGTGGGAGATGAAATTAAGGAAATGTTACCAAACCTAACTAAGCTACGTTGTGCTTGTGTGGGAGTGATTCAAGTCTTTAAATGGTTATTACCTCCTAGCTATGTGTGTTTCCAGTTAGAACTATTCAAATCAACAGATTCGGTCCGATTCGAATATTTCGGATCGGATCAGATCGAACTGGAATAAATTTCGAATCAGATCGGATCAAAATCCAAATCGATGCATTTGATTTTTTTTTGTTTTTTTGCTGCTCCGTTTGTATCTTGAATCAACAAGCAATCAATTGGTGGGGCAATGATATAAGCCTCAGTAGGATGAAGACTTCCACTGCTAGGGTTCACTCTAAGTGACCATGTAGAGAACCAAGTTGTTTTCCATGCTGACAATGCTAAGGAGTAATAAAAGAGTTGAGAAATTGTGGATTTAGAAATGGGTTTTGGAGATGGCAAAACATTGAAAACTTCATGATACAGAGAAGAATCATCAAAATTTGCTGAAGTTGAGGAGGTGGGACTAGTTGAGGGAGGCTGTAAGAGAGGGAGAAGAGAAGAGGAGATGTAACGGCGAAAAGGGTTGGGTTGGTTAGCCCGAGGCCATGAGGGCCACGAGCATACTTGCTGAAGCCATGCTTTGTTTGATTATGTTATTTCAAGACTTGAGCAATAGAATCCTGTTCTTTCTAGAAGTTTTGTGATCAAACGCCATATATGACATAACTAAGTTCAAACGTCAAAACAATTGCCAACCAAGTTGGAATTTCTGTGCTCTGAGCATAACCTTCTGATAGCAAACCAGAACCAAAAAAAGATCACAAAGACTGATTATTACACATGATTGTATGTCCCTAGAGTGATTAGAAATACTGGAATTCGTTTGAAGGGAGGATTTTCAGAGTCAGAAAGCCAAGATCTCTTTACCAAATGAAAACATTGAATATTAACTATTTTTTAAAAAATAATTATTTGGATCAAAACGAATCGGATCAGATCGATCCAACGATCTGATCCAAAAACACATCCGATCCGAAATTTCGGATCGGATCGAATCAACGGATCGATAATCAGATCGATCCAACGATCTGATCCAAAAACACATCCGATCCGAAATTTCGGATCGGATCGAATCAACGGATCGATTCGATCCGCGAATTAAAATGAACACTCCTATTTCCAGTTGTGCTTGTATCCACAAAGGAAAACTGCATGCTTTGGTTTAAGTCTTCAAATGGTCAGTATGAGATTGCAGGTATGCCGACGTTCATAGCTTTCAAAATGCCAATTTAGTACTCTCGCCATCCCAAAAAAAAAAAAAAAAAAATCAGTTGAAAAAGTTTTTCTTTGTCTCAAAAAAATAATCCACTTTTGGAGTGAAATTCTTATATTACCTTTACTAATGATAACTATGTATTACCCAAATTAAAAGTAAGCATAAAATATAAAATTATACGTTTAAATGTGTATTAAGAGCATTATACCTTGTAATTTAAAAAAAGTTATACCAAATTAAAAGTGAATTTTTTTTTTTTTTAAACAGAAAGAGTAATATTTAAACACAATGTTCAGTTTATCAAATTAAGAGTGTCTAGTGTTGCCACAGCAAGTATATACGTATATTTTTTTCCATTTCAACCTGTCAATGATTTGTTTAGATTTTAGATATTGAAACTCAAAACTTTTTTTTTATCAATCAGAAGTGAGAGTAAAAAAAATTACTGGACTCTGTATTAAACCCAGAGCTTCGCATTTAATAATTGATATCTTTGCTAAAAAGTCTCCCTAGAGTCATCAGCTTGCGTGTATCTTCAAAGATAACATGATGTTGAAATAGCCAGTTGAATTGGTTCCAAAATGAGCTCGAGTAGTAAATTTCACAAAACCTTTTCCAACCCGTATACAAGATTCTGCCAAAAAAAGCACCATAATGGCGAATTAAATCAAAGCTTAATTGAAAATTATATTTTGATTAAGATTTAATAACTATTAGTTTAATTGGATTCCAATTGTTTTAGAAAAATAGTTTTGTGTGATCAAATTTTAGTTTTTTTGAATTACAAGAAGTTCTATATATAGGATCCAAAGTTATTAATTTTGGTGAGGCTCGCAAAAAGATAAAGGTAAGGTTATAAGAAAAATAAAAGTAAGGTTACAAAAAAAAAGAGAATTATGCATAGAGTAAGAGTTTTTTCAGTCATGACAGGCTTCATTGTTATTGTTGAATGGGCTCCAAACAAATTATTTTTGTTGTTTAACACAAACAGTTTTTCCATTGCATGACTCTTATATAGAATTTTTATATCCAACGCTAATTGTTAGTTTTTTTTTATCTTAAATTATTCCACAAAGATTAGGTGAAAAGTTTTGTCTGTGCTGTTTTTTACAAAAATGACAATTAGAATAATTGGTTCTAATTAGATAAATAAATTCTTATAGTTTGTTAGCAAGAGAGGCCAACAGGTGCGCAACAATGATTTTCAAAATCTTGCATGTAACAGCCACTTATGATCAACGTCTACAATGGGTAAATATAATAAAGAAATATGTGAAACAATCTGATTTATTAGATTAGATTAATAACTGAATATGATATTCATGTGTATCCAAAGTAGACTAGAAAAGAAAAAAAAAATTACTTTTCAAAATCATGAGGAAGTCAATAATCTTAGATTTGTATGAGGAAAATTTTGCTCCTCAATCCCCTTTTGAGTTTTGATTAAATTGTACTTTTTGATTTTTGGGATATGAACCTAGATACAAATCAAAATTTGGTTTGGAATGAGTAGTTGATTTTGAGAATGATAAATTTGGCCCAAGTGAAATGGATTTTAAATTTTTTTTATCAGGTTGAAGATTTTTTATTGAATACATTATTAAGTAATACTAAAGAGGATCTAGAAACCATTGATTTGCCTCAACAAAAAGAAGAAGAAACTCTTAATTTAGGGGAACAACAAAAAACTATGAACATGGTTGAAGAAAATATAAATCAGATGGATTATCAAAGAGAAATTGAATGTCGTAAAATATTTTGAATTTGAATAGTGATATAATATTATTGTTTTGAAAAGAAGTAGATCAATATTGATAGTTTTTTTTATGAAAATAAAGATCCAATAGAATTTTTTCAAAGTATAAATTTTCTTCCATATTAAGATTGAAGGTATTAATAAAGATCAACTACAAGTTAGTGTATATGATTTATATGGCAAATGAGATTTCAAAAGAAATTCTTGCTCATGATGGAGTTGGAGCTACTTTCATGGCAAAATTTTAAGAGAGATAAAGTTCGTGAATTAAATTAAGTTTATTTAGAAATTATATTTTAATTAGAACTTAGTAATTATTAGTTTAATTGGATCTGAATTGTTTTAAGAAAGTAGTTTTTGTGTAGGATTTGATAATTGTTTTTGAGTAACAAAAGGTTCTATATAAAGGTTCCAAAATTATTAATTTTTATAAAACTCCAAAAAAATAAATGTGAGGCTACAAGAAAAATAAAAGGGTAGTTAATATAGCTAGTCCCACTATACCTCACAACATCAATCTTTTGGCAATCTTTTTGATGTTATAGTTTTCCACTTGTAAAGTCTAAGATTTTTGTTAGCTAGTGTTATCCTAGTTTACCGTTGTAATCAATGGGATTATGGTAGATCTCAACTATTATTCCATTTTCCTCCTTGGCTATTAAATTAGACCAAGGAGATCACTTAACCTATTTTGGCTACCAATTGTACAGTACCAATTTTCAATCAATGATATTACTATTGTTTCAGTCAAAAAAAAAAAAAAAAAGGAGTTTGTTTTTACTAGTTGTATTTTTTACATATATGAATTTTTCTTCTCATGTTGTTAACCTTTAAAGCTTTAATTGTAAGAAACCTTCTTGTTGTTGAGTAGCCTCCAAACAAATTATTTTTGTTGCTTTATATCTTACAATAAGATAACTATATGATTTAACTATTCAAGAAAGAAAGAAATTTTGTAAGCGTGATTTTCCAAACCTTAAGGCGCACAACTTTCCTGATTGCGATAATTAGACCTGGCATGAGAGATTGCACATCTGTGATGTCATGTTTGACTGTATACACCTGAGTTCAGGAATTTTCAGAGATGAGATGCTGCTATGACATATATTTTCCCTGATTCAGTTTGAAGGGCTTATTTGCGAACCTCGCCAGGCCTGGAAAAGTAGACTGTTGTGCTACTTGGTAGTCCTGGTATTACCAAGCTGTGCACTCGCACCCCATCTTCTCCAAGAACCTGACCTCTGGCCTTACATCAAACAGAACATAAAAGGGATTAGTTTTGCCTTCCACATGTGAAGAATCACATAATTTGCAGTTGCTATTTCTGCTCTATCAAATTGAAAGTAAATATGAGCATACATGTGGCTTAAACCAATAAACAATTTTGCTTGCTTTCTTACCTTGACATCGGTTGACAGATCATCTCTGTTGTATAACTGACCAAGGTTGGAGATGTTGTTTGCAATTTGTTTTGCATCTTGTGTAGGAAAATCCTGTCCGTCAACACTAGATATAAATTTCTATGTTTGAAACCTCAAATTATATCATAGTCATAGATTTTAGAAAAACTATTGAACACTTCCAGGATGAAATTTTCTAAATGCACAAGCAATAAGCCTTCGTTTTATAATACACATTCTCTAATCAGGAGTAAAGGCTTGTGCTACAACTAAATGCTAAATAATAGTCTTGAGCATTTTTCCAAAATTAGTTGCTGAAATATTCGTGAACTTACACCAGCATTTGGTCTGGATTCAACAATCTCTACATTTTGGTAGTGGAAAGAAGCCGAAATTGCAGCTTGCTGGAGGAGTATTGATCCTATGGATAAAGTAGGAGCCACCAAACAACCCTGAGAATTAATCGACACAAATCCCCAAATCATAATCTTAAAAACCATGATACATAGTATTTAAAATTGTTTCACTCATGATTGGTTTGGAAAAAATCAAACAAACGAACAGTAGACAAATTCCTGCACACAAATCTCACCCTGAGCTCACCATGCTGGCTTTCTCGCAAAATCCTGATAATGCCATTACAGTATCCTGTTTGATCCGGGGCACGTACACCACACTACTCATGCCAAAAGCTGTTGCCTATTTATTAACAAGGTAAATGACACAAAAATAACTTTGTTAGACTCTGGGAATGGGAATTTAATGGATGGAGCATGTAACATCTGAGACTTAATTTTAATTATCTTATGAAATGATATTCGTCTAGAAGGAATTTACCTGTTTGACATTCTCATATACTGTGGTAGGATCTGTAAAATCAACTAGAACTGCGGTTCCTTTGGACTGCAAATAATGACATAGTTTTGTTTGTACTAAATACTCATATAGTTCAATAGAGAGCAACATTCTAGTACTATTTGAAGAGTATGTATTGGGTGATCATGACCGTGATAAATATTGCTGATTAGTTAGGAATTAAGAGGCCAGTATTGAATGGAATAAAAATTTGCCTCAACAAATCTTTTCATGAACATTTAATATTTTCTATAAGGCACTAGAAGGGGATACAAAAATGGTATAAACCCCAGACTTAGGACTTTATGAAAACCAAATATCGAATAGAGTTGCACCATTTGTTTATCAATGAATTAATTGCGACAAAAAAAATTATAATTAGCAAAATTTCTTCTAAAAATCTTGTTAAAATGAAAATTCATGACAAAGGGAATAAATTCTATAAACATTTTTTAAGGGCATAAATTGTAGTATACATTTTTCTGCACTCAAGATATATATTTTCATGCCCTTTACAAAAATTCTAAAACTTTGGGTCCTTTTTATGATTATCAAATAGTGATAGGCTCCAAAGTAAAATTTTCCCATCTAATTTTGCTTACAGCTAGGCCCCCCTTAGTTGCATAATCCTTATTTTGGGCTTGGAAAAATTTTACACTTCGTATCTTACATTTTGTTGCTGTTGTTGGCCATTTTAGCCGAAGAAAACATTAATAAGTTGATTCGTGAAATGATTAGCCCAAGAAAACTAAAAACCATGAACAGAGGTCGAGGTTGAGCAATTAAAGGTTTATGATTAATCAGTTCTGAATCCAATTACCTGTATGTTGCAGTGAATGTAATCTATCCAATTGTCAGAATCAAGCAGAAATTTAGAATGCAAAATGCTATCAAGCAACAAGAAAAAAGATGAAAATGGATAAATTTAATTTCAGTTTCTTGTTACCTGAGAGACAGAACCTAGGACCATGGGGAGATCATTCATTATGGGAATTTCCAAAGCCTCTTCCATGTCACTAACCTTAAAAACAACGAGGATCACCAAAATTCTAATTAAATTACTTATTTATAAAACATATACTGAATTTTTCGTTAAAAAAAAAAGAAAAAAAGAAGAGGAAAAAGCATAACCTTTCCGATATCTTCTCCAACAAGGTAGGAATCCACTGCACCAGCAACTTCCATCCCTCTAGCTTTTGCCACTGCAACTACAGCTGCCCTTCCTATTTCTTTAGCTGCTCCATTTATAATTACCTCTTTCCCAATAACAATTATTGCAAAAAAAAAATATTACATGTAGCTCTTAGTTCTTTTCTTAAATTTTATGCAACAATGAAGTAATCCCAACATAATTAATTATAATAAATCAATGTTCCTACCTTGATACTGCTTTGTCCGGGCTGCATTTTGCAAGAAATGTCAAGTATCGACACATTCTTTTGGACATTTGGGAGGTTTGTGGTGTAGCCTATGGGAAGAAATTGGCAGCTCAAAACTGCCATGAATATCAATTCTAAGAGCTCTGTAGCTAGCTCGCTCTCAGTGTAAGGAAGAAGCTATGGCTTGGAAAGGATAAGTTTAGATGTGATCCATGTTTTCTCTGACTCTACAAAGGATAAGGTATTTTTGGACTTGATTCTTGGTGCTCTTTTGTTTGCTTCCTTGGTTTCTCATTGTGGGGACAAATTTGCAAAATTCTTGATGGGAAAGTAGTAGTACTATGCCTTCCTAGTGGACCGGTAACATGTGCCAACGCTGAACGGTTAAAAGGAAGGCGTTTTTGCATTTGGTGTAAACTAGGGACTTCAGCACCGCGCAAATACTCAAAGTGCCCATTTGTGTATTAGTAGGTTAAGTGACTAATCCGTCAAAAAAAAAAAAGGGTTAAGTAACTAATTAATTTTGTATATAGTGTTTTTTTCTAATGATAGAATAAATAAGTAACAGTAAACTCATATTGTAGAAAATATTATATGTAATTCTAATGAATTATTAATTTTAGAGAACAAGTTCAATGAACAAATATTTCAATTTTGGCATATTCATAATATCCCAAAACAGTGATTGAAACATTATATTGAACTCAATTTATGAAGGATCGTTTTATGTTATTGTCCAAAATTATAATATTCAAATATGACATTTAATTTTATTATCTTTCACTATCTAAACATTAGTTTAATGTCTCTCTTTTAAGAAATTGTATATAGTAACTCAAGCAAATTTAAATATTTCTTAGAAATTGTAAACTCTACAATATTTATAAAAAGCCCACCGAAAATGATTGTGCAATATTTGAGAAGCCCAATGAAAGTTTAATTCAAACGCTGACCCATATTGAAAATCCAGTAACAGGTATGCCCGTCTCTGATGTTATTGTTGACCTAGCTGCGAGGATGACGTAATTCAAGGGGAATGGTTCTGCCAATATTAATGATTAAATTGTCATTTGTGCGAATTTATTTCTGGCCGTTCTACTTAACCTTTCTCAAAAGAATTCAGAAGTTGAAAGTAATGCGGAGTATAATTTCTACTAATTTCCAATTTTGTTTATGATTTCTTATAATCTCGAGATTTTGTAGTGTCGGTTTAGTAATACTTATATTTTTCTTCACTATTTGGAAGTTGAATGACATGATTTTTTTGATTGGAAATTTTAGTGTAATTTTTCATTCATGCACTTTGTGTAGGAAGAATGAGATGGTATTTAAAAAATGCACGAGTTATATGGTATATTTACCATCTAATCGCAATTTGTTTTTCCCCCATTTGTTGCATTTGCAGATTTTAGAGAAGTTTGATGCTAGTACTAATGCAATTTAGAGTTTTTTTTGTTTTAGGTTGTTTAGTACATTACAAGAAAAGTGAGTTTTAGAGACAATATAAATTTTGTCACTAAAAGGCGATTTTTTCGTCACCAATAGCATTTAGTGACGAAAAAATGACTCGTTATCAACTTGTTAATTATTAATGTTTCATCACTAAAGGTTTTTTGTAACGAAGACGAAAGTCGTCACCAAATGGTTGAATTTGGTGATGACATGAGGGCGTCTTCAAAACTTTCAGCACGTACATATAGGAAAACAAGTTTTGTATTATGAAAACATTTCTAACTTTTATTTTTATTTAAAAAACATATTCAGGAACTAAGTTTTAGCTTGTAATATTTTGAATGAATCAAAATTCAGTTCGCATGCGTTAAAAAGTTCCCAACTGACCAGTTATTACATTTGATTGTTGGGTTCAATTTCATTTTATTTGTATAACATAGGCAATTTATTTCCAAAAAATAATGCTGGCGCAGGCCCATTTTTTGATCGCCGGAGTTGACGGACTTTCCGGTCAATTGAACCCATTTTTTACGCTGGTAGCACTTCACCAATTTAGGAGTGCAGTTTGTTTTTTTTATCCCCCCTTTTTCAAGCAACACATTGAAATTAACAAAAAAGAACAAAAGAAAATAATGGAAAATAATTAAGCCAAATTGTATGAGAAACGAAAAGAGAAAGGGGGTGCAAAAAGAAAGAAAAAAGTGAAATTTTTTAGAAAAATAAAAAAATACATATTAAAATAAGTTTAGAAAAAGAATTAGAAAGGAAAAGCGCTGAGCAAAGTTGGAAAATGCTCCAAGGAAAGGAAGAGAAAGGGAAAATTTGGAGCAATATTGAGGAAAAAAATAAAATAGAAACTATTTGAATAAGTAAATAAATAATATAATCAATTAAAACCCAATCAACTAAAATAGAAATATATATAACATTAATTTAATGAAATTTAAGCGGCAACATAGAAATTTATTGAATATTTAAATAGAATTCCAATAATAGAATTTAATTGGAATTTCGATATATGTTACAACTAATTATTATACTTAACTCTCATTCCACCCAATCGCCACCCCCTTGAAGTTGTTTGAGAAAAAAAAGTTTGAAGATTAATAAGAAATTGTGGGGGTAAATTTTTTGAAGTTAATTGTAATTTATTAAACTTGCAAGTGAAAAACGACTTCTGCCACCCCTCAAATCCAAGAATTTAAATTTATACAATTGTACGTAATTGTTCCTTAATGGCGCAACAAATTAACGAGGGAGCGCGTAGAGACCGTGTCGGTGCCGGCGACTCTCCGTTCCCCGCTGCAAAAGCATAGGAAACTCAAGTCAACACGTCGGCCTAATATTACGAAGACATAAAATTGATGGCTTCCTCTTCCGTCCTTTAAAAAAAATTAAGGGTTCGGATTTGGCAAGCGTGATGAAGCTCTTTTAACTATTTAAGCTATGTATATTTTATCATTTTGGCTATCAAATATAATTATTATTTTAAAAAAAAATTAAAAACAAAAATAGCTTTCAAAACTTTTTTTCTATTTTAATGAAAACTTTATTTTAAATAAAATTTTATATTTATTTTTATTAATAACAATTATTTGTGATTCTTAATTAAAAATTAAAAATAAAAATCTAAAATTATATATTTAATAATATGTTAAATATGTTATATTTTAATATTAAATAGAAATTATAGATAACTAAAAGTGATTTTTTTAAGACAGACTTATTAAACTTTTAATGTTCAATGTTATTGGATTTGATCAGATAAATTAAAAGATTTGATCAAATAAACGAATGCAACATTTACATTCCAACAACGGGAACACGATGGTTACTTATCAAACAATATTTTTGTAATTTGATAATCATTTCACTTTTTATGTCTGTCGTTAGGGATTTGATCAAATAAATTAAAATGTGACGTTTTTGCCGACGGAGTCCGCTGCTCACATGGGAACAGTAATAGATTATTTGGCTACGGTAGTATTCGAAAATAATAGAAAATTGAAATGAAAAGTATCTTTTTTTATGTAATATGTGACCACTACTTTCTCTAAAAACATACTTTAGTTGTCTTACTTATTATTTTTATTAATAAAATGACTTTATTTTATTAAACTTAGGCCCACTATAGTTTATACATTTCATGTTAAAATTTAACATTTATTAACTATGTCATTTCATTAATGGGACATGATTGGTACACAAAAAGTGAGAAAGAAAATCTGAATTCATATCTTAATTATCTAAATAAAATATACTAGGATAAATTATATTTTTCATGCTTGAAATTTAGTCAAATTAATTGTAATTTGTGAAACTATTGCCTATTGGCATATTAAACTAAACTTAATACATTTAGAAATACCTATTTAGAATAGAAATAATTTATTTGTAATAGTACCAAATATATTATTTTAACTTTTTTATTTGCTGTTGGATTAGGTTTTTAGATTTCAATTTAGAGTTGGAATTATTTATTATTTGTTACTGTTTTGGTTTGTTGTATTGTTTATAAATAAATGGTAAGAGACTATTTGTAATTTGAACAGAAGGGATAGATAAAAGTCTAGATAAAGTCTAAAACATTGTTATCAGACTCGGATTGACCCGGCCGGTCTAACCGGCGAATCAGCCCCTAGACCGGTCTGAGTCAATCATTAGACCGGTCTGTTTTTTTTTTTTAAGCTTATTGTCTAACTATATTTTTTAGCTGACTCTATCAGAATATGGTTTTTTCTTTCTTTTAAGATTTTGAATGCTTTATATGTAAAATTAGTCTGGAAAATTGCCGTCAACTTCACGGCTAATGTGACGTTGGGCGGCAAAGATGAGCAAGTGCTTTGCTAGTTTTCTTTTTGATCGGTCCTAGTTTTTTTTTTTTAATAGCTTGCTTCTTCTTTGAAAATATACCATTGGTAACTTGAATGAGAATTTATGCAGTAACTTTTTCAAAGGTCGAAATTATGATCCCATTGAGTTTGAAGAATTTATTTCTAATGCCGCGGGGATATTAGAGGATGAGCTTTTGAAAATATAACATTTTTTTCTTATTATTTTACGTATATGACATTTTAATTTATATCAATTCTTATGAGTGTGAATTTTGGATTTTATTATGTTATTATGACAATATCAATTGTTTGGTTGTTTGTAAGTTAATATTTTATATTTTCTCTATATTTGATATTATTTTTATTTTTTATTAATTTTATAATTGACCCACCAGTTAAACCATTGACCCGTTGACCCAAAGCCTCGACCGAGTCAATGATCGATCCAAGTCTGATAACTATGGTCTAAAAAACACAAATTTTTATTCGTAGTCAACAAAAGATTATATTGTTGTTTTGGTGTTAAATGAATTCAAGTTTCCTGTGTTATCTTGTTCCTATCAATTTGGTATTACAGGATCAAAACTAAATTTAAGTTCTTCATAAAGTTATCAAGATTTAATTGATTCACTAGCATGCGAAATGAATTGTCAAAAGCAGGAAAAAATTTTTAAAAATTATTGTGTTAAAAGTGTTAAAAATGTTAAAAATGTTAAAAAGAAATAATAAGAATAAAAGTGGAAAAAAAAAAGTATGATAGTATTTGCTTCTTTTAGAGTTGTTGTGAGTTGTTGTGCTTATTTATGTACTCATTCCCACTGCCCCACGGTTGTTATACGTAACTCTTTAGGTTCATACTGGGATTTAGCTCCACTTGGAAAAATCAACACGACTGCCAATTCTGACCTAAAACCTATGGAATATTCATGTACCCAAATCGACAAGACTTAACAGGCCTTTTTTTTAAAAAAAAAATTATTTTTGGTTCAAAATTCACATTCATTTTCACATAAGTTCCCACATAATATTCGGGTTTGGTAGGACCCTCTCAATTTTATTGCGGAATAAATAAAAAAATAAAGATATGTAGTTTTTAAAAGTGTGATGTTATTGCATGGATTAAATATTTATTTTGTATTAGAGAAAATAATAAAGACATAAAACTTTTGTAAGATATAAGATCCACAGGGTTAATTAAAACCATAAAAGAGTATGTGCGTATTATGATATTGTAATAAGTTACATGGAATTTGGTAACTTATTTGTTGAGAGATATGATCGTGCAATTTCAAACTCTCGGTGTAAATATATCTTAATTATGAGAGAGAAAATCTTAATTTTTGCATGCTAAAAATTCTAATACTAATTTAAACATCCGAATATTTATCCCAAAATTTATCTTGGATTTGCGAATTTGTTGATTTGTCTTGTAGAAATAAAATTTACGGGTAAGATCTAACTGGTATTCATTTTGAAGCACTACAAATTAAATAAAATTGTAAAAATAAATAATTTAAAATAAATTCCATTTTAACATTCTTGAAATAGGCAAACAAAAGGCAGCACAAAATTGAACATCCAGGAGACCAAAATAATCAGTCCAGAAATGGGGCTTGCAGCAAAACCAAAATGCCGAACAAATCAGTCCCAGGAAGCCAAACAATTCAGAGAAAATTTCAACCAAAGGATGACTAAAAAATTTCCAGAAAAAATCCAAAAAATATTTTAACAAATTATCCCAACAAATGCACAAAATTTTCAAGAAATTGGAAGGCCAAATGCACAATACAATCCAGCAAGGTCCAAAAATCGCACAAAATTTCAGTCCACGGATGAAAAGCAGCTGCAGGATGGAAAGAAAATTCCAGAAAATATGCCAAAAACAATTCCATTTGAATCACTGAAGACAGAATCCTTACGAGATACATTACCTTGCTGAGAACAGGCTTTCACATTCTTCTTGGATGCTAGATTCATTGTCTGCTATTAAACATGGAACAGAATGTAGCCACTCCTAGTTACATTTGCATCAGAGAATAATCTAAAGGCCTACAAAGCAAATTGACACCTAAAATATATGCTTAAGAAATCACAAAGCAAACAATTCATTGATCATAATAAAGAAAGCTTGTCTAAACTAGTAAAACATTTGAAAGATCCCAAAATCCATAACTGAGGAAAGGGCTCACGAGATTTCTCGAAGAAGCTCAGCACCGAAGTGGAGGACGAAATTGACCGGATACTTAAATTGCAACTTTCCCGAATGGATATCTCATGAGATTTCTCGAAGAAAGATTGCAACTTTCTCCTACAATACCGCTTCAATGGGATGGATGGCCGAAAATGGAGGACGAAATTGACCGGAGGGGGGGAAAGAGGAAAGAGGAAAGAGGGGGGCAAAGAGAAAAGAGGGGGAAGAGGTGGGAGGCGAGAGGGAGGAGAAATGGGAGGAGGGAAAAGGATGGGTTTTTTTTTTATGTACTGTCACATTTCCGACGGATAGCCGTCGGAAAAAGTAATTTTTTTTACTTTTCGGAAGAAATTCCGACGGATTATCCGTCGGAAAGTTTTTAAATTTTTATTTTGAATAGACATCCGTCGGAAATGTTACTTTTCGGAAGAACTTCCGACGGATTTTCCGTCGGAAATGTTTTTATATTTTATTTTGAATATTTCCGACGGATTGCCGTAGGAAAATGTCGGTCCGTCGGAATATTTTATTAAATTCCGACGGATTTTCCGTCGGAAAGTTTTTAATTTTTTATTTTTTAAAAAACTATTTCCGACGGAAATCCGTCGGAAATATAATTTTCTATTATATATTATTTTGTTAACTATTCCGACGGATACTCCGTCGGAAAAGTTTGAAAAATTCATTTTTTTCCAATTTTCCGACGGATTTCCGTCGGAGATTTTGCTGCCGGATTGCAATTCTCTTTTTCCGACGGCTATCCGTCGGAAATTGCCGTCGGAAATCCAGCTTTTTCTTGTAGTGAAGCGGGCGGTCAATATTAAATTCATCATAATCTATTAAAAAATTTATAGAAGTATTTTGACTTAATTTTAGTTTGTTGATATGTTTTTATTGACAAAAAAAAATGAGATCATTACTTTTTAACGTTAAAAGAAATAAGGAATAACTAATAATAATTTTTTAACGTTAAAAATAAAGAAAATATTATGAAATATTCTAAAGTAAATTAATACACATAAAAATGTTAAAAAATTAATTTTAAAAGTTTATAAAACTATACTTGTACCAAATAGCGACTTCTAACTACAACTATAGAAAAAATCTAGAGACAAAAGCTAATACCTTACTCTTCATTTTATACAATTGAGATAGAGATAATGTTAGTTGAAATGGGATGTGCTAAATAGGTCATTTTATTTTTTAAATAGTGACCAAAAAATTTCCCCCCCTTAAAGATACAATATGCATTTTTTTTTAACAGCAATGCAATTTGCATTTATGGAAAACGACTTTTGGCACAAATGCGTTTTTTTAAACGCAAGGAAAAAAAACATAACAACATAAAATTATTGTAACCACTTCTGGTTACGACATCAACGGGCAGCTAGCACAAATATTGTGCTTAATTAAGTAATTGGTTACCATTGTTCTTATTTTCTTATTCATTGCGATAAAAAATGTTGACAGATATTGGACATATACAAAGATCCTTGACATTTTTGCCCATATACAATTAAACGCTAGGGTCCCATAAAGCACTTATTTTGGATTCGTTCGATTCATCACAATGTTTGGGCCATAGTTGGAATTGACTTTAGCTGACTTTACCATATGCACAAAACCAACAACATTATAAAAAGGCACAGAGAACAAAACAAAGACAGAAAACTTAGAAAACGAAACATTCATTCCATGGAAATGGACGGTTCCAATTTAAGATCAATGTTCCTGGTGGTTTTCTTGATGATGTCTTCCAGTACTACTTCCACGTTTCCTATAGCAAAGCCCGGCTGCGAGGACCAGGACCATTGTGGTAATGTGAGCATTCCATTTCCATTTGGAACGAGAGAGGGTTGTTACCTTGACAAAGCATTCTTCATCAAATGCGGCAACTATTCCAATGAGATCGACCGTCCCCAAGCATATTTGAAGAACAGTACAATCATGGTTAAAGATATATCTCCGGAAGGTCAGTTGCGCATTCTGTATGACGTGGGATATGATTGTTATTATCCGAATAAAACTCTTTCTGATTACTCCGGCCCGTGGATGCAATTGAGCGAACCCAAGGTTTTCAACAGTACAGCCAATACGTTCATAGCAATTGGTTGTGATACATACGCTACTGTTGAAGGTACCAGTAAAGGACGTACGTACTACACTGGATGTATGTCTGCCTGTTATGACAGGGAAGAAGTTGAGGATGGTCCTTGCTCTGGTATTGGCTGCTGCCAGACATCTATACCTAATGGAGCTCGGGAGATCAATATCACGTTGGATAGCTATTACAACCACAGTTATGTCTCGGATTTCAATCCTTGCACTTATGGTTTTGTGATTGAAGAAGCGGCTTTCAAGTTTTTTGTTGATAATCTTACTAATATAGACAAGAACTTAAGTGTCCCTGTCGTCGTGGATTGGGTCATTGCATATGAGACATGTGAAGAGGCCAAAAAGAACTTAACCTCATACGCTTGTAAAACTGAAAATAGCGTCTGTTATGACCAGAACGGAGCACTAGGTTATCGCTGTAAGTGCAAAGAGGGTTTTGAGGGAAACCCATATCTCCCTACTAATGGTTGCCAAGGTAATCACTTGCTCATTTCATCCCAATTTGATCGATCACAGCTTTTGTTTTGTTTTCCTAGTGTTTTTAGTCCGAAATACTCGATAGAATTGCACTACAACTATCTGCAAAGTATGGAATGAATATTTATTTACTGGCATCTTCAAAGATGTGATCGTGTCAGCTTAATATATACTACTCGGTTCTTAAAACAATCAAAATTTAAAAATTTCATTTGTCCCAAATAAATAGTCCACTTTTTATGTAAAATTTTTATATTACCCTTACAACTGATAATAATAATACATAATGCAAATTAAAAAGTAAAGATAAATATGTAAAATTAGACATTCAATTGCGCATTAAAAGTACTACATGTTGTAACTTAAAAAAAAAAAAGTTGTACCAAATTAAAATTTGACTTTTTTTTTTTTTGAAATGAAAGGAGTATTATTTAAGAAGTTCCTGTTTTAATGATTTCAAATTTTGCAGATGTTGATGAGTGTGGAATTTTAACTCTTAACAATTGTGCAAATCATAGTACTTGTGTTAACAAATTGGGAAGTTATACATGCAAATGTAATCAGGGATACCATGGTGATGGGAGAAAAGATGGTGAAGGATGCATTGCCGATCAGAAGCCGGATAAAAAAATTTATTGGCCAAGTTAGTCAATTCTTTTGCGCATGCCTTGTGATGGAAATTAAAATTAACATTATTAGAATTTCAGTAAAATGCCAACAATACAACTTGAGGGTACATTTTCTTATAACATCAAAATCCCGTCTTACATTTGGTTTGTTGACAATTTTGTCTACAGTTGTTGGCGTAACCATAGGCAGCGCGATTGCACTTGCGCTCTTCCTTTGTTTGCACACAAAATTGCTGAGGAGAAAGGCAAATAAACTCAGGGAGGAGTTCTTTAAGAAAAATGGTGGATTAATTTTGCAGCAAAAGCTCGCTAGACAAGTTGGCCGCACTTATAGTGCAAGAATTTTCGCCATTGAAGAATTACAAAAGGCGACCAATGATTTTGCCGAAACCCAAATCATTGGTCGAGGAGGATTTGGAATAGTTTTCAAAGGTGAGTTGATAGACAACAAAAAAGTGGCAATTAAGAAGTCTAGAGGAGTTGATCAACACCAAGTTGAACAATTCATTAATGAGGTGATTGTGCTATCCCAAATCAACAATAGAAATGTGGTAAAGCTTCTAGGTTGTTGCCTCGAGACAGAAGTCCCATTACTTGTGTATGAATTTTTAGAAAATGGAACTCTTTCTGAGCATTTACATAATAAAATCAAAGCATCAAAACTTTCTTGGAACATTCGTTTAAGAATAGCATCAGAAGTAGCTGGAGTGCTCTCATATTTGCACTCTATTGCCTCTCCTCCAATAATCCACAGGGACATCAAGTCTGCCAACATACTCTTAGATCAGAACTACACTGCAAAAGTAGCTGATTTCGGGATATCAAGATTGGTTCCGGTGGAGGAAAATCAAGTGTCTACAATGGTCCGAGGGACACATGGCTACTTGGACCCAGAGTACTTGCAAACAGGTCAGTTGACTGAGAAGAGTGATGTCTACAGTTTTGGGATTGTCCTCGTAGAGCTTTTGACAGGAAAGAAAGTATTGGCATCTGATCGGCCACAAGCTGAGCTATTTCTATCAAACTATTTTCTTTCTTCTCTAAGGAAAGGCAATTTGGTTGAAGTTTTTGATGGGAGCATATCCTGCAATGAAAATATGGAACAGCTAAAGGAAGTTGCTATGATTGCCAAAAAATGCATTAGTGTGAAAGGAGAAGATCGGCCATATATGAAAGATGTCGGAAGGGAACTTGAGGCATTGGGAAGTAAAGCTCAGCAATTTGTAGTTCAAGCTTTAGAGATTGATTTCACGGAAAATGAAGCCTTGATTGCAATGCAGTCAACGGGATTTGATGGTAATGATAATTCCATTGATTTATGTTCTGTGTGTCACACTACAACAGAGCAAATGTCGTTGCCAATATACGGTGGAAGATGAAGGGCACAAAAAGAATCAAATGGTTGTAAACATCTTTTGTACGAAAGCATATTGATTGTTGTTTCCAAAATTGAATATGTCATAGTTTATGGTTTTCCTGGGATTTCAACATTGTCGTGAAGAAGAATATATATCTGAATCCAGGTCAATGTTATCGTGCGTATTAGAACACAATTCTGATCACCACTCACTATAACTTTTTACTATGAAAGATCATAAAAGTATCATTATTGAAATATAAATAAATATAATTTTAGTTATTTTTTTATACTTGCTATCTCGATCATCATGATTTGTCTTTATAAAAAGTCATTAAAAATATCATTCATCTTTATATTTTATAGTGCTTATATCCAATATCATCAGGAACTAGTTTTACCCGTATAAGGTTACCATCATTCTAAAAATTTTACTTAATTAACTCCAATGATCCTTTAAGTTAAGGTCACAAATTGATTTGGTCTCTTAAGTTGAAAATAGTTGTAATTTAGTCCTTTAACTTTTTAAATTAGTTTTAATTAGTCCTTGGTTCAAAATCAGGCCATCTAAACCATAATTCTAGTCAACACGCGAATATCATGTGCATCTAATATGAGAACACATTGGGAATGGGAATTCGAACTCATCTCATTTAAGCTATTGTATGACTTATCAATTACTTTTCCTGTTTAAAAAAAAAAAATTACTTTTACTGATGTATAACTTTTTTTTAATTTTTAATTATAATATACTTAATACATCACTAAATATATAATTTTATATTTAATAAGGGACTATATATAATTATTATTAAAAAAAGATAATTTTAATTTTTGGTTTAAAAATAAACTTTTTTTAAAATAAATAAAAATTTTAAAAGTAAATTTTTTTAGATGAAGAAAGTATAAATTATTTAATAAGCGATTTTTTTTTTCATTATACCATGGGTAAAGGATCCTCTATTCCCTTTTGCCATCCCCTTTTGCCATACCATTACGTGTCTCATTCTTTCCTTTATTGACGCCTGCCCATATCCATAAGTTCAACCATCTTATAAGTTTGGATGATTAATAAAGGGTGAACCTTACGCATATATTACAATAAAACTTGTCAAATTATTATATCTTAATAATTTTAATTGCAACGCATAATTTTTTTTTTAATAGAAAGTTAAAAAAATGTATGTGTTTTCAATTAAAGCTACAAAGAACTCATAGAACCCCATAATATTTTAGAAAAAAAAAATGATTCAATTCTTTTAATAAATCATAAAGGGGATTTTTCTTCCCATTTTTGCTAGTCAAAGCAGTCAAAAATTAAAAAGTTGTGATGCTCAAATAGAGGCCGACAAACTAAGTCTTTTTACTTTTAATTATTATTGATGTAAAGGTTATTGTGTGCTAGTCGAAAACATCAATTTTTTGTGCAATCTTTTGTGTTGTTGTTTATATAATCCATTGTCACACTTTCATTCGTGGTTTAAATCAAATACCACGAAAAGTAATTAGATTTTTACGACTATGTTATGTAAAATTTGTTATTACAATAAAATATACTATCGTTTGTTAAAAAAAAAAAACTCTGAAAAATAATGTCTTTTTGAGGCTAAATTAAGTTTACGAATGGATAATTACAGGACATGGTTGATTGATTTGATGGTTGTTTGAAATAGGGATTGTGGGCGGCCACTTATAATTTTTTTTCCCAAACAAAAGTAGTATATTTCATAAAAAGAAATGTATAAAACAATGCCCACGGGCACACCAAAACTTCGAACTCACTTGGAATCTATGGATTACAACATGGATTGTTCCATGTTCCTTAACTAGTGTAACATAAAACTTAGCTTGTGAGTCCCTATGGGAGTTTTACACACGACATGTAGAGTTATCGGATAAAAATAACTTGTCAGTTTTTATGTGTCTAAATCCGTCGAATGTCTTTTTTTCCAAGTTAGAACACTAACACCTATATTTAGGAGAACAAAATCCTAAGAAATAGGGAGCTAACCCCTATTTAATAGGAACATATAACTAAAAAAAACAAAAAAAAGTGGGATTATGTTTTTCCCAACAATTTGTCTCATGGGGGTCTTGGATTCATCCGTCAATTTCGTCTGCCATGTGTCGTTTTTGTTTGGGGGCTTTCTGGATAATTACAATTTGTCCTTTTATTGCCAAAACCTGTACTGTAGTGTAGGGTCTACAGGATGAAGAATCAAAATTTCCTTTCCAAAAGCTTCTTAGTATGTGTACGTGATATGGACGGTGACTGGAATTAAGGGTAAGATGGCCTGATTTTGATATAAGAACCAATTAAAATCAATTTTACGAATTTAGAAAATAAATTGAGATTGTTTTAACTTAAGAACAAAATAGGTCCGTAATCTCAACTTACACTACACTTTATCCATCCCGACAAATAGAGAATGATAGGTAGTTAAAAAATATAAGGTGCTTCTACCTTTTCAAAAAAAAAAAAAAAAACAGATGGAGAAAATGACTCTAATAAAAAATAATATTTTATATAATCATTATATTATGTAAAATAGTACAACTAGAAACAATTAAAGAGAAACGGTTTATAATTTAGGGAGAATCACACTTTTAATTCTAAATATTTTATCTAATATCACTTTTAGTCTCCAATGTTTTAAATATGATATTTTTAGTCCTCAAAGTTTCATATTTTGACAATTTTGGTACAATTGATGGCTATTAAAGTAGGAAATGACAAATTTTGTTACAAAATTTGCTATCAAATTTTTTAATTTGCAAATTTTGAAAATTACCTTATTTTTCTTTTACTTTTCATTCAAAACCCTCGTTCTTTAATTAACTTATTTTACAAACCTTTAATATTTGAACATTAAAAGATATTGGTTTTGAACAAAAAAAAAAGAATTAATTAAATTTGTAAAATAAAAAATTTGATAAAAATTATGACTAAAAAAGAATGTAATTTTCAAAATTTGTAAATTAAAAAATTTTGATAGCAAATTTTGTAACATTTTTTTGTCATTTCTTACTTTAATAGCCATCAATTGTACCAAATTCATCAAAATATAAAAGTTTGAAGACTAAATGTATCAGTTTTAAAATATTGGGGGACTAAAAGTGATATTAAATGTTGCGAATTTTACACGCAAGTGCACGTGATCGTTAACAAGTAATATAAAGTGAATATAAATTATCGATCCCACAAGGACTAATTGTTTATCAACTACCGAAACTTAGTTAATTCTACCTTTATTTGAATGATAAAAAGATATTTTATGAATAAACTAAATTAAAACTAAATTTAAAACTTGAATTAAAACTAAATTTAAAACTAAGCAAAGCAAAGCAATGAATTAAGTTGGTGAAAGTTCTAGGGTTTTCGATTTCACCATAACTAATCCATCTTAATATTCATCTATTTCTATAGTCTAATTTAATTTTCTGGTTGATAGTCGAGATTCCCTAATTTATTTACTAGTCCCTCCCGAGATCTAATAAAAATCCTCCTAATTGCTAATTCACTATATTCCTATGTGAATTACAACAATTATAAAGTCATTAATTTCTATGGATTCTCATATAGCGACTACACAAACCATGCAGGTATATTCCTATCCTACATGCAATTTATGGCATTTATCTCAATGAACTTGACACATAACTCCCCTTCCAGTTCGTTATGATTAACAAATTATCTAATTAGTGATCAAGCAATTAGAAGCATTAAGCACAGAGATAAACACTCAACCATAGAAAATTAAAGCAAACTATATTAATAAAAAAATATTAAAGACTTCATAGTTAGGCTATATCGTAACCCTAGAAAATTAAATTAGTTCATAATAAAATAAAAGAAAATCACCAAAATCTTAAACATAATTAAAAAGAAAAGAAAAATAAAAGAGAAAAATTGAAGTAAACGAGAATGGACAACTGCCCTCAACTGTTTCTTTCTTGCGGCTGTTCTTGTCTATTTTTTTTTTCCTTCGGTCTTCTCCAGCAAAAGCTCAAAAGACTGCTGCCCTCTCTTCGTTACTACTACTAAACTAAACTAAAACTAAAACTAAAACTAAAAGAGAAGAAAAGAAAAGAAAACAAAGGACTTGAGAAAGAGGATGGCTGCTCTCTCAATGTTTTCTCCAAGAACGAATGCTCCTCAATGTTCACAAATCCCCTCTTTATATAGGTGCAGCTATTTCCTTTTTCCTTTGTTTTCCAACTGCCTCTCGGCTTTCTTTGTTTCCTACTTAGCTTCGTTTCCTTCTTTTCTTCTCCAATCAGCTTGGTTTCTTCTTTCTGCCGTTCTTCTTCTCATTCCCGAACCAGTTTTTCTTCCTTTTTTCTTTGTGCGAATTTTGTTACCAAATTTCAGCCACCCTTTTTGTTTCCTGTTTTTTCTTCCTTCTCTCGGCTGATTTTTTCTTCACTTCAGCTCGTTTTTTGTCTTCTTGCTGCTAAAGAAATTTCCTTTTGTTTTCTGTTGTGCAGCTTGTGTCTTTGTTCCCAAATTCAGTTGCCGACTTTTCTTTTGTTTCCCAACTGCACCTGTTTGTGTTTCCTAATTCAACTCAGCATTTGTTTCCTTTTTGGTTGTCAAGCACTGCTTCGTGTTTGCTTCAAGTTGTAGCTGAAGAAATCAAGAGGTGGGGTGCGGCTGCCTGAAGCTTCAAATTGCAGCTGTATTTTGTCCTTGTGTTTGTTGTGCTGCAGAATTCTTTTGTCTTTGGCTGAAGAAATTTGAGTGGAATTCTGTTTTGTCTTTTCCTTGAGCGACTGACCTGTGTTGTGTTCTTGCGGATTAAATTGCTCTTAGATGAAGAAGTTGTCCCAGCCGCCAGCTTTGACTTGAGTTGTCAAAATGCAGAAAGTCCAAATTCTTTCAGGTGCTTGCTTTGGCTAATTAATCCACGGGTTTGCTTCACATCCGTGAGTACTGATGTTACGCAATGGCAGCTCCAGAATGCTACTTTACAAATTACAATCCAGAATTGCATCCGTATCATTTAGATTTTGGAACTTCCATGACCAAACAACAGGAAGAAATGAATTATCCTCTAGTTTCCATTTTCGGTCCACCAAGATGGCCGTAGTGCACTAGGATGAATTGTTGGGTGATAAATCTAGAAATTATTTCCCTTGTTTTCTAGGTCTCAAGCCTAAGAAAAAAAATAAAATTAAAAAGAAACCTTGAAGATTTTGCCAAGAAAAATAATATTTCTTTTTATTTGTTAAATTTTTCCTAAAAATCTCCAATCTAGCCATCAATAATAAAAACACTTAATATTCATATAAATAAGCATTTTAATCACTTAAACACAAGGAAATTGACCTAATAAATATGCAATTATACATCTTATCATTAAATAAAACATTAGAGACTAAAAGTGTGATTCTCCTTATAATTTGATGAAAACAGTTTATATAAAATTAAAAAAAAATGATATGATTGGTTTATTATGCTAATAAAGATACATCAAATGAATGAAAAATTATTTCCAATTTAAAGAACTATTGAACCCATTTACACTTTTGTTTAATATGATCAATGGTTTCAATGCTATCCCATTTAGGTATATGTATTAAAATCTTATAATGAACACACAAAATATCCCATAGAAAGCAGTCGGCGTCGAACTATGAATAACCCTTATTTCCACGAATGCGGAGCAAAAAGGTAGGAATTAAAGTCCAAACCAGACAAGTCGACCTTCAAGGAGAGCAAAATATTCCAAGGCGTGACGATCATTGGTGCGAATCCAATGGAACGTTAATGGATCCATACCAAACTTGCGTTTTGGCTTTTGCAACTTGTAATACTTACTAATGTCATTATGCTAGAGATTTTGTCAAATAAACAAACATGCAACTTTATAACACCGACCACATGAAAGGCCAACGGAACCCCATCAAAGTTCCTTATTGTAATTTAATATTAACACTCACTAAACTTTGGGGGAATAGTATTGTTCTTCCTTAAATTAGAATCTTACTTTGGTTTCATGTTCATATTTAAAAAGTTTTAATTTAGTCTCATAATTTACAATTTTGTTCCTAATTACTCATTCAAGTGAGAATTAAGATTTGCACAGGTTTAGTGTAGGGGTATTCAAAACTAACCGGCGAATTGGATCGATCCAATAATCTAATCCGATCCGATCGGAAATTTCAGATCGGATCAAACAAAGACAAGTAAATTACTCCAATAGTCCTTCAAGTTAAGGTTTGATAGCGATTTCGTCCCTAAAGTTGAAAAAGTAGCAATTGAGTCCCCCAACGTCCATAATTGACGCAATTGAGTCCAAAGTGGTGGCTCACCCACCAAAACCAACCCACATTGTAAAGAAAGTGATTGGAGAGGTTCTCAGTTTCAAAGGGGGCAGCAGCGAGTTCGACAAGAATGGCAGTCAAGGAGATCTTCATTCTTCTCCATCTTTGTGAGTAATCTAAGTTCAAGGGTTCCGAAAGATGTTTTGAGGGACATTTTTAGCTCTTTTGGAGCCGTTAGAGATGTCTACATTCAGAATCACACCAAAGGGCATAGGACTTACGCCTTTGTCAGATTCCAGTATGCAGAAGAAATGAGGAAGGCAATCAAGTTCTGCAACCGACGGAAGATTGACGGGGTTACTATTTTTGTCAAGGAAGCCTTCGGAACTCAGCGCAGGGACAGCTCCCCAAGTCATGGAGTTTCATCTTTCAGGAAGCCACGTCTAATACGTAGGGGCCCTTGACAGATGGTAGGCTTTATCGAGAAGTTGTTCGCCCGGCTGGGGTATATGTGACTCCCTTAGTTTCGGACGAGCTAAAGTTTAGTGGTTCCCATCGTCAACATTTTGAGGTAGATCGCTCCTCCAAAGCCATTCCAGAGCCTATGGAAGAGGTGGTTCCTGATTCTTTTGAAGAGGAGCAGCAGGTGGAAAATGAGCATTTGGAAGCTAAGGAGGTCTGGTGTATAGATGTCCCCATCCCTGAGGAAGATATGGAGTGGTTCCAAAGATCCGTTTGCAGTGAGCTGAGACCTTTGATTCATCCTGCAAGGGTACAATCTCTATTAGCTTCTGTTGGTCTCTCTACTCTAGTCAACTTTTACGGTGGATCAGTAGTTCTTACGTTTGACCAAAATGCTATGGTTGCTGTTCTCTATAGTCACAAATAGGATTTATCCACTTGGTTCCAGTCTTTAAAACATTGGGCACCCTCGGACTTTAATAATCAGAAGCTCGTTTGGTTATGTTTAAGAAACATGCCTCTTAATCTATGGCATAATAACTTCTTTCTGGAGATTGGAAGAAAATGGGGAACAGTTCTATTAGTGGACGAGACCACAACAATGAGATCGAGATTGGGTTTAGCTAGAATCCTGATTGCAATAGATTAGGATGTCTGCATTCCTGAAAGCTTTAAGGTCTCGGCGTGTAGAAACATTTCAACTATTTGTATGCATACAGAGCTCGCCACCTTTGATTCAGGATTTGAGCTGGAGAAGAAACTGAAAATGAAAGAAGATGAGGTTGACAAGAAAGATGAAGGCACTCTCTTTCATGATGAGTCTGACCAACATAGGAAAGGTGAAAAAGATAGAGTGGTTGCATAGCAGCCTGAAGAGGTTAGTTGGTTATTGTCCAGCGGTCTTATGGATAACTCTCTCCAAGAAGGTACTGACCTTACCTTCTTGGAGCAAGCGGGAAGTGAGAAGTCGGTGTTGCAAGGAAAAATGTCTAATCCTATGATATTAGTAGATGCGGGTGTGCAGGATGCGTATATAGGTGGTGGAATTTCAGAGGAATTCAAATTAGAAGGGTTGGGGTATGATCTTACATTCTCGGAGCATGTGGGAAGTGAGTTGAATGTATCTAATGCTATGATATTGGATAAGGTGGATGGAAGTGCAGAGAGTGTGTAGGGGTGGTGGGGGTGCAGAGGAATATTTGTCAAGTGGGTCGGGTGATATGAGGACGGATGTGGGGTTTTCCAGTCAAGGTGTATCAAAGGGCCTAAAGATGTTGGGCTGGAAGTGGGCTTTCCAATCCAGCAGGAGTATTCAAGTGGGATGCTACTTGGTGATGGGCCAAAAGAAGATGATGCAAATAAAGGGCTTGGGGTGGGTTTCTCTGGCCCAACGCAGCTGGATAAGGGCTCTTGTCGAAGGGCCCTCAAGCTTGTCCTTTTAGATGAGCTGGATTGTGGATCAAGCCCATCAACGCTTGTGGCTCCTCGCAGAAATCCGCCCAAGTCTGTGGCCTCTCACAAAAATCGATCCAAGCCTGAAGCTGCTCAAAGTCTAGAGAAAGGGAAATTGATTGAACAAGAATGCAGGAAAACAGAGTACCCAGTGATTTGGCTGACTTTGTTCTTTCGGATGAGGATATTGCTCATCACAATAATATCCCGAGGGAGGCAGTGTCAACATGGAAGGTGAGCTCTCAACTGGGAATTGTTTTCAAATTACATCGTGAAGCAATGGTGGAGCATTTTGCTAGATTGGAGAAGGAGAAGCAGGTTCCAAGTGCAGGACTACTTTAAGCTTTTCTTTCTGCTCTCTTCTCAAAAATATAAAATTATGTATCTAATAGTACATTATATATGTGTTGTATTTAATAACTAAAAAAAATTATGTTTATTATTATTTTTTTTTGTGAAAATACAGCAAGCATTAACTCCAAAAATTAACATGCATTTCCCCCTCTTCTTTCAGAAATAAATAAATAAATGAATAAAATAAAAAGATACTTAGCCAAACCAACATAAAATAAGCCAATAAACCGGCCATGATGACTACAAATATAAATAGTGGTAAAATAAGCCATGATGACTACGAATATAAGTAGTGGTAGGGATGTGTAAAATAAGCCATCAAACGGACATATAATCATTATAAATGCGGATAGATAGTGCTAGGGGAAAGCAAGGAAAGAAAAGTCTGCATTTGGTACTTTTTAAGGTGGTGTGGGTTGTTGTGCTTTTCTTATTCATTCTCATCGTCCCACATTTAAGGTTGCTGTGACTTATTGGAAAACATAACAACACTAATAGTTATTTATATTCTCCACAAAAGTAAAGAAATCAATAAAAGAAGTTGAACTAGCTTTTTGCACCAATAGCTCAAGCTCAGCCAATGTTGTTAAATCTAGATTAGACTGCTCGATTTGATTGTTTGTAGTGGGAACTGGTCATAAATCCATGCAATTTAGTATAAATGACTTGACTCATTTGATCAATAGTAGCTTAAACCCTGTAAGACTTGTTGATAAACCATGCAGTTAAATTAGTATAAATGACATGACTCGTTTGATCAATAGTAGCTTAAATCATGAAAGACTTGTTGGAAAACAAATCAGTTAGTTATTTACTTTCTCCACAAAAGTATAGAACTGACTTGTTGGGAGATTTTACGCATGGTAAGACCAATAAAAGATGTCTAATAAGTAATAAGAATCTACTTAATTCAAATGTTTAAATTAGTGAGTTTTGACATTTTGTCACTTGTTTAGTACTCTATTTCTTTTTAATTTTATAGTATGAGATAATATTTGTAAACACAATATCACTAAAACAAATTGAACTGGCATTTTGCACCCATAGCTCAAACCTCAGCTAATGTTGTTAAATCTAGATTACACTACTCAATTTGATTGTTTGTGCCGGGAACTAGTCATAAATCCATCGAATTTAATTAGTAAAAATTTTAATTGATTCGGTCAATTAAATTGGTTGAATAAAAAAAATCAAGAACTGTTTGGCTCACTTGTTCGACTTTTGAATTGAGTATGACTACATTGAGCTCAATCAGTCAGTATTGCAAGACTTTAGAAAAAAATTCTGTAACTTGGTATTGCCAACTCCAAATTAGCATATTTTTTCCAAATTAAACCAGACTCTAAAGAGCTTCCTAATAATATAAAGAACACACTCTAATTAACTCTTGGATTAATATAGTTTAATATTTAAAATTGTGCTAAAACGAACTTTGAGGTAAGTTAGCTGCTACTTTGCGTTGAGCTAGTTAATTGATTTAGAACCAAATTGATCATATAAGAATGCTGCTACGTAGGATAGAAGGTGCCACACACCCTTCTTCTACTTTTTAAACCTTTACTTAATAATGAGATAAGTTGGAACAGGATAAGGATTATTAAACCAACCAAAATTTAGTTTTTTTTTTTTTTACCCTTGTCTTTTGTAGTAAAAATATATTGCTTATTATGTAGGTCTTTGAGGCTTAATTTTTCAATCATATTATTTGGGTTGGGATGCACCAAATCGATAATTTTCTTTTTTACATCTTGACCAAAATGTTTTTTCCAATAACTATAACAAGAATTTTATATATGGATAAAGGCTTTGAGCACAGCCACAATTTGCATTTTTTTTTTTGGTTTCATTTTTGTAAGCATAATAAATATTGATATTAAACAATAAATAACAAGGTAAAATCAGTGTAGGTAGCCTAATTCCTTCAAGCAATTTTATATTTAAGTGCCTAATTTCTTAGATGTGGATCTGGCCCTTTTTGAGTGGAGGGAATTTCAAAAGACGAAGGAGCGTGGGATAGCCAATTCATCGTAAGAAGGTTTTTAGAAAGTACATTATATAGTTGATAGAATAACTGTTTTATGATTTTAACTGCTATTCTATTTACTATATAGAAAGTATCTTTAGATTTTATATGTTGAGTAAGCTACTTAATCTAGCTTACTCTTTGTTTGAAACTCGCTAAGAGTGTTTAGTCGATCATTACAATTTGGTATTATTATTTATGTTAGTTCTTTTAAAAATATCAATACAACTATTCGTTTTAAGTTTTAAAAAAAAAGATTTTATATTAAGTGCCATGTGTAGCCCATCTTAGACAAATTCTTTTACAATCGAACAAGCTTGGATCTAAAGCCCACTCAACCATCATTGTCCAGTTAGTTTTATCACTGTTCCCAACCTGCCAAGAAGCCAGAGCAGCAGGCACTATGTGCGTTGTAATATTCCTTTGTTCTTATTTTTTGATCAACTATGGTCCGAAAAAGTTAACATACTGTCTATAAAATTTTAACTTTTTCAGCACCTTATTAGGATATATTAATAAAGCCTCAACAACTTCTTCCTAGTGATGACACGTGGACAAAAACTCCCCCTCCTCGCGCAGCTTTAGCCACCCACGTTGGCCTTCCACGTAGGCTAAAATAGAAGTTGTGGCATGTACGTCCTCTCTCCTCCCATCTTTCTTCTCTAGGTTTTCACTCTTTCCTGCCGCCGCACCTCTATTTTCATCTTCTTCACCTCTTTCTTTCCTATCTAGGGTTTTTACCCTTTCCTACCGCCAGTTTTGATCATCCTCCTCGCGCAAGTTTGTGTTCCCACATTGGCCTTCCACATTTGCTAAAATAGCCCTGTTTGCATAGAGGTGAGTTTTTCTGCTTCTTCGCGCTGGTTTGGGTAGACGTATTGGTTTTTGCTTCTGTTTTGAAGCTGCTTCTAGCCTTGAAAAATCAAGCTCTTAATCCTGGAATAAGGTATTCCAACTCTACTGCCTTCCTCGAATCTATCCATAAAATCCCGAAGCTTTTTTCCTCAAGCGGGTTTCAGAAATTTCTGCATTTGTTTTCGGATTATGTTGATTTAATCCTTATTCCAAGTTCCCACAAACCTAATTCTTGTGGGTTTACTCTAATTTCTGCGGGTTATTCCAATTTGCTGAATTTGTTTGTGATTTTCTGGATTTTTTGCCGAATTTTTTCTGGATTTTTGCTAAATTTTTTCTCATGGGTTTCTGGTTATTGAATTCCGTCTCTCCCCCATGGTTTGCTGAATTCAGCACTTCAAAACCATGGGGAAGAAGAAAAAACCAACCTCAATTGCTAGGAAACATGGTAGAAATCCCACAAGCCGCACGATTTGTTCCAAGAAACTCGTGGCAGAATCTTCTTCAAATTGCAGGATGAATGTTGGTTTTGATTCTAACTTATCTGATTTTGATTCTTATTTTACCAATTCTATTGATGATAATTGTGGTAATACTGCTGAATGTGAAAATAAGGGCCCAACCGATGTTAGAATTTCTGATAACACAAATGTTGTTATGAATGAGGACAAGGTGCTTGACAAAACGCCTCAAAAGGAACTTAGTGTGCACCCTGTAGCCGTTTGCCTTCAAATCTGAATTTTTCATTTGTTTTCTTTTTTCTTCTGTTTTTATCCCTTTTTTTCTCTTTTTAACCTTTTTTTTTCTTATTTTGTGTGCAGATGAAAAAATAAATAGGACATGCAAGAAATGAAGATGACTGGTGGTTTTTGCCATGAAAACACCAATTTGCGTTGGGTGTAGTTTTTCCTTTTTTTATATTTATCGTTGCTGCCCTCATCGAATTTACTTTTCTATTCGTAAGGTTGGATTTTAATGATTGTTAGATTTTCTTACCAAAATGCTCTTGCTTTGGTTGATCCTCCCCTATTGCTTTGTACCCTATTGTTTTGTTCTAGGCTACTCCTATTCTGTGCTGGATTATTTAGTCATTTTGCTAGCATTTCCTTGCTTACTTTTATAGGGGCCGTCTAATTTGTTTCCTCTTGCCTTTGTTCAGTTACTATGTTTCTTTTTTTGGAATGTCTTTCACCCATTTGTTAGTGTTGGTTGCCTGGTTGGATTTGTGACTCTTTTTCTTTCGGATTTTGTCCCTTTTTTCTCATTCTTTTTTTTGGGATTTTGTCCTTTTTTTCTTGTTTTTGTTTCTTTTTTTCCCCCACATTTTCCTTTCTTATTTTGTGCATAGATGAAAGAATAGAAAGGAGATGCAAAAAAGGGAAGATGACTTGTCGTTTTCGGCATAACACGCTTCTGTTCGTTTGCCTTCAAATCTGAATTTGTCATTTGTTTTCTTTTTTCTTCTGTTTTTGTCTATCTTTTTCTTTCTTTTTAACCTTTTTTTCTTCTTATTTTGTGTGCAGATGAAAGAATAAATAGGACATGCAAGAAAAAAGATGATTGGTGGTTTTTGCCATGAAAAAACTAATTTGCGTAGTGTGTAGTATTTCCTTTTTTTATATTTATTGCTGCTTCCCTCATCGAATTTACTTTTCTTTTCGTAAGGTTGGATTTTAATGTCTAAAATTTTGTTAGATTTTCTTTCCAAAATGGCTCTTGCTTTGGTTGATGCTCCCCTATTGCTTTGTTCTAGGCTGCTTCTATTTTGTGCTGACTTATGTTGTCATTTTTGCTGCCATTTCCTTGCTTACTTTTATAGGGGCAGTCTGATTTGTTTCCTTGCCTTTGTTCAGTTACTATGTTGCTTTTTTTGGAATGTCTTTAACCCATTTGTTAGTGTTGGTTGCCTGGTTGGATTTGTCACTCTTTTTCCTTCGAATTTTGTCTTTTTTTTCTTGTTCTTTTTTTCCAGATTTCGTCCTTTTTTTCTTTTCTTTCCACATCTTCCTTTCTTATTTTGTGCATAGATGAAAGAATAGAAAGGAGATGCAAAAAAGGAAGATGACAGGTGTTTTTCGGCATAATACACTTCTGTTCGTTTGCCGTCAAATCTGAATTTTTCATTTGTTTTCCTTTTCCTTCTATTTTTGTCTCTCTTTTTTTTAACCTTTGTTCCCCTTATTTTCTGTGCAGATTATAGAATAAACAGGACATTCAAGAAAAGAAGATGACTGGTGGTTTTTGCCATGAAAAAACCAATTTGCGTTGGGTGTAGTTTTCCGGTTTTTTATTTTCTACCCTCATCAAATTTAGTTTTCTATTCATAAGGTTGGATTTTAATCTCTAAAATTTTGTTAGATTTTCTTTCCAAAATGGCTCTTGCTTTGGTTGATCGTCCTCTATTGCTTTGTGGCCTGTTGCTTTGTTCTAGGTTGCTCCTATTCTGTGTTGACTTATGTGGTCATTTTTGCTGGCATTTCCTTGCTTACTTTTATAGGGGCTGTCTGATTTGTTTCCTATTCGCTTTGTTTAGTTACTATGTTGCTTTTTTTGGAAAGTCTTCCACCCATTTGTTAGTGTTGGTTGCCTGATTGGATTTGTGACTTGCAGTTATATGGCCTTAGCTAATTTATTTCCTCTTCAACCCATCTGATTTCAGCCATATGTTCCTTTTTTGTGTAATGTGTTTCGGTCCTTTGTTAGTGTTGGTCCCCTAACTGGTTTTGTGTCTTACAGTTATATGGCTTTGACAAGTTTATTTCCAGTTGGACCCATCTTTTGTTTTTAGATTTACAGATAAATGTCAGGCATATGTTTTGGTTGTTGTGAAATGTCTTTCACTGATTGGTCAGTGTTGGTCCCTGTGTTTTGTTTCCTTTTTTGGTTATGACATGGACATTATACTTTCTCACCGGGCGCACCTGTAGCTTGCTACGTTTGCTGAAATAGAGTACTTCGCTCAGAACGTGTGTACTGTGCTTTCCTTGTTTCTTTTCGTTGCATCCTAAATATTTTCTTTCCTTCTATGTGTGCATTGAATGTAAAACATTTGTTGATGAGTGTTGAAAAACTAATCGGCTGATAAAGTTGCGCTTTAATAGGTAAAGTTTCTATTGATATTTTTCCTTCCTGTGCAATTGGTGTTGTTTGTGGTTTTGCATACAAATGTTTTAACCTATCACTTTCATCATTTCAAAATTATCACAGCTCGAAATTTTTAATAGGAATTTATTTTCCCTTTGTTTTGTAGCAGTGAGTTGCTATAGCCAATCTTTATCAATGGAAAAGGTAAATGTATTGCAATATCTTATAGATATTCAGTAGTTTGACCCTGTTTCTATTTTGCTTTTTTTTATTTGCCTGAACAATAATTATCCTCAGCTGTCTTACATTTGTCAAATAATTTAAATTTAGAACAAGTTAGAATACATTTTTTGCATTTTACTTTTACGTTAATTAACTCTTACTATATAATTCTTTACGTTAATTCCTTATTTTGTGTGCAGATCAAAGAATAAATAGGACTTTGCTGGATTTTGCATTTTTATATGATTCCAAATTAAGTTATTAGGCTTTTTTTCTTTGTGAATTTTAGCTGGGTAATTGTTGATTGGATGAGAAATTTGTGAGACAAATTTTCTTGTTTGGTATTGGCTAATATGTTTTGTTAGTTTTTCATTTTAGACTTAAATATGTAGAAGGTTTTAGTACATATGTGTTTAATCTGAATTGGATATAACCAATTGAAACAATACTAGGCTCACTTGTTTATTAAGCATATTGACAGACTATTTATCCTGCATCTGTGATAAATGCACAGAACCGCAAGTACTCAAATTTGGTTGTGGATGCTTATTAATTGATTAGTAAAGATTGAACCCAAATCTATGAAGTCATCATTTATTGGAGATTTGAGCCAAACTAGAGAAGTCTAATTTTCTCGCCGCAAGTTGAATTTAATTAGAATGGTAATGTTTGGCTTCTTGTCAAACAACTTGAATGTGACTTTGAGTTCCAGATAGATATGAGTTTTAGTTGACAGCCTAGATTTTGAATTATTTGCATGCTTGTATATAGTATAGTGCTTCATTTGAGAATTGTTTGTAGAAGTGAGGTAATTTTTCTTTTCACGACTTTCTGTTGATTGACTGCTACTTTTTTGTCTTTCAGGCTGCTTCTCCCAAAATATTTCCCTTAAGGCATGAATCACTGAAAATTGGTAGCAATTTGGGACCTTTTATAATACGAGATTATGCGATTAGGCCTAAAGAATGGTTTATCTTCTTAAAGTGCAAATCCTGTTTAAGGTTAGAGGTCTTCTAGCTCTTTGGTGTATTTTTGTGTCTCTGATTCTGTTTATGTGGTAAAGATTTTGCTTCAATGTTTGACAGGATTCGGCAGCATTATTATGCCACTTTCTTTCTAATCACTCTTTTCTGTCATCTATCAGTGTTTTTTTAGCTTCACGAGAACCATCTCCCTCTTCTTTTTTTTTCTTATTTCTGCCATTATTTTTGCTACTTCTCTAACTCTGTGTTTTGGGTTTGCCTTAGCCTTTTTCATTGTGTTTAGGTATGGTTTTGTTTCTCTTTTTCCCTAATCCTTTTCTTCCCGTTGTTGTCTGCATTTTTTGCCTTACTGGTATTAATGTTGTCGGTTGTTTCTTTTTGCTGCATTCTAACTGTTTTTTTTACTTCTGTATGTGCATTGAATGAAATGTGATTGTCAATGGATGTTGAAAACTGATCGGCTGATATAGTTGCACTTCAAAAAGGTAATGTTACTCTTGCTCTCTCTTTTCTTTCTGTCCAATTTTGCTACTGCATGTGTTTTTTGCATTTTACTCTTCCTTTTTTAAATATAACGCTTGTGTGTATGAAATGAAGTATAATAAATTATTTTGTTCCTGTCATGACATTGTTTATTGGATAAATGCCCTGTTTACTTTCAGTCTAATGACTTAAAAATGTTCATGTCGCTTAAATAGAGTTTGCCTACCCAGCTGGTTATCGATTTGTGAAAACATATTATTCTCGCAAGAACTTTAATAGCTGATAGAAAATGTTGCTTATTTTTTCCTTGTTTGCCCTTGTATAGCTAAATGATAAATATTGACCTTCTTTATTTTCTTTTTTGTTTGTTACTTTATATCAGTGATAATTATTCAAATATTTCTATGATTGTGTCTATAAACTGGATTCGAATAGAACCTGAAAATTGTTCCTACTCAACTGGTTTTTGCTTTGCGAAAACATATTACAGTGGCGGCCACTTTACTTTTCCAATGGCTGTGTTTTTACCTTTCTTTGGGGCCGTGTGTATCTACATAATAAGTGTTTGGTTTCTTTATGTTTTTTGTTTCTTACTTAGTTTAAACAATCAGTCTTTTCAATATTCTAGGTTCTAAGCATTTTTTGCTTTTCATGCATTCTTTCCAATGGGTTTCAGTGTCCATACTGTTTGTGTAATTGCTTGGTTACTAGCTTTACCTATGTGATTTGAAGTGTGGCTGTATGCTGGATTCTAACCAATTTTATTAGGATTGTTTTTAAAAAAAGTTTGTCGTGCATTTCACTCCTGCATTCTGTCTGCAAATTATTTTCTCTTCTGTGTTGCAAATTTTCTGTGATCTCCTATGGTAATTGTAATAAATTTGGGTTTTTTTGGCCTCGAAAACAAAACCTTGTGCTTTTACTTTCTAATCACTCGTCTTGTTTGCTCCTTTTTCCTCATTGTTTTTATTCTTGAAATATTATCGAAGATTTGATGTTGTGCAAGGATATTCGTTTCTATATTCAAAACATATTTATATTTTTGAACGTTTATAGATTATTCAGTCCCGTTGAGATTACTTGCAAATAAGTTAGCTATTAAGTTTTGGACTTTTTTTTGTCTAATTTTCTTTGGTATCTTAGTAATGACGATAATCATGATACAATCAACTATGAGTTATCTTAGCTAGCTAACATTATTTACTTCTTTTATGTTCCGGTTATTTTATGCCCTTGCAGGCAAACACCTTTGGGGTATCAGTATTGTATAACTGCTCTAAATGAATTGTTGCCTCTATACTTGATTTTCATGAAGCTTTTCTTCCTTGTGTAATTCTTCCTTATTTAAAGATAGTCTGTGTTTTGATTTTTCTGAATGAATCAGTAAAGACTGCAATAGTTTCTACTACTTTTTTTGAATAGTGATCACTACTGTTATTGATTCATCAAGTTCCTCAAGACTTGCCAGTTGTTCATCCTCCAATTACATGAAGCTTTTTCTCATGCAAGCATATTTGGGTTGTTTATCAATTGCTCCTTATGAATGCCAATGAACATATATTAGTAGATAATAGTGACATTGAGTTTAAAGTAACCTTCATATTTTAAATACCTTGCTGGCATTTGGTTTTATAGGATGCAATTTTCTACTAATGAGATGCCCCCATCAATGCCGGGAAAGACACTATGACACTTAAACTGCAGCAGTTATAATCGTCATTTGAAATCACTAAAACACATACGAGCTATCTGTGATTATGGTAATGACAGGAGTGGAAATTATTGATGACTATTTATCTATCATATACCATGAGTTGTTACCATAAAAAGGAGCACAACCCAGTGCATACTCTCCTAAATTTGTTTATGCTTTCATGTCTGGTGTTCTGTGTATGTATTAGCATTTATATGTAACTATGGTTGTTCAAAATTTACACAATTATGTGAGCTGATGATATCCTTTTTTTTTTTTTTAACATGCTTAGGTGGTGAAAGTTTTCAAATGAATCAAGACAAAAGTAGCACAATTTTAGCTCTTTAAATGTTAAGCACTAGAGAATTTCTATAGTCCATCTGGCGCTCATTAATGCTTTTCGTTTCGATACAAACTGTAGTAAAATTTAACTTACATTCTTTTTAGAGAACCTCACCTCTTACCCTAACATCACTGTTTACTGAAGAATCTAGCATAGCATCATCAGGTCTCTGCCAGTTTTATTTTCATCGAGTTTTCTGATTTGGTTATTAGTCGTCTTGGGGGTTCTGGGTTTCAATTATATGGTATGATCATTATTTTTTTTGTGATTGATGTTATTTTGATGTTATTTTAGGGCTTCCAGTGAGCATATCTCAATGACTGATCCAAGGAGAGAAAACTTGAATGCAGGTGAGGGTTTGAACAGTTTTACTATTTGCTTGAAGGATTTTTTCCCCCCCAAAGTTAATTTAAGTGGTTGTTCTATGGCTGACTTCGCTAGATCTGCATCTGTTTTTATTTCCTCATAGCATCTTACGTTCTTAAGTAATATTTTTGATGATCTTTAGGGTTGTAAGCCATTAAAATGATGTCAGATCTAGATTTGTAAAAGCTAGAAAATTCTAGGAAAAAAATCCATTGAACAGGACAGTGGGATTCTTTATTAATCGTTATTGAAGTTTATAAATTTGTGGGATGGATAATATCTTTAAATTATACTTAGAAAGAATGTTATTTGATGATTAAATTGAATAATATTTGGTGAAAGATCTTGTCCTTTAATTGCAATGTCAAATTGGGAAAGATCCTCAAATTTTGTTTCTTCAAAGATAACTACAGAATTTTTTCCCCAGAAGGGGAAAAAAATGATATAACTACATTGTAATGGAGTGAACCATTTTGATTGTTCGATTAAATATTTTTCCTTAGTAAAGAAATTATTCATTACCAAAGACTTCACAGGAGGTTGCATCTCTCTTAGAGATGTTGTGGTTAGTTAAGACTTGAAGGCGACTTTTGAGGAACTGCTAGGCCTTTGATGTCCTGATGTGTATTCAGATGCAAATCTGGGTTTACTCAAAAAGAAGGAAATGAAGGCTTATTAAATGCAGGAAATTTTCATGTTTGCCTTTCATGTTTATGGCATTTTGGCATCTCTGCATATGAAAGCATCATCTACAAAGATAATCTCCAAATTTAAAATGTAAAACACGCCATTGCACATATAAAACAAGATAGCCAAAGAATCAAGCCTTGTCCCACATTAACTTCTTTGGTGCTTTGTGAAAGAGGAAAACCTTCTGTCAAACTTAATATCTTTCGTTTGTCATGGAAGGTCAAAATTTCACCAAAGTTATCTGGCCTGTTCTCTTCTGGTTTTGAATCACAGTACATATCACTGAAAGTGAAGCTCAAAGTATTATCTCTTTATTCTCTCTCTTCTTCTTTTTCATTTTTTTTTTGCTGAGTTTTGTTCTGGATGTATTGAGGCCTCACTTTTTTTTCTTTGTTTTGGTTGCCCTTATAGGTATTTAAGCTTGCGTTTAGGTTTATGCATTTATGTTTGGTCTTGGAATTGTATTTCTAGAGAGCATCGCTCAGAAAAATAGAAAGTGTGTATTTGTCTATTATGTAATTTTCTTTTTAGATATTTCTTTTTTTTGTAATAGCATTATGATTTTATTTTTTCAACATTATCTTAATTTTATAATCACTATACAATACAATGGGACTGTCATGGCATAGAAAAAAATTATCCATGGCAATTTAAATTTACAACAAATTAGATTCTCATTTTTTCAATTGCACTTTTATATTAATAAACTCTTATTATATAATTCTTCATTCCAAATTTTAAATTTCCTCAATTCTTAGTTCTACTATTAATTTATTCCCCCAAAATATCATTATTATCTTTTCAAATTGTCTATTCTTTATACAACCCAGTGGGCATTCAAAAAACTGCGCAAAGCGCAGTATTGCCTGCTAGTATAGATTAGTGTGTTGGATTTGATATTATCTACAGCGTGGTTTATGTTAGCTATCCTTTTGCCATGATACTATTAGGGTCCTATGTGCACTTGTTTGGGATTAATTAAACCCATCGCAATGTCTGGCCAAGGGTGGGGGATGACTGGAGTGCACTTTATCATGTACATGGAACCTAAAGGGCAATAAAATGGCACACATTGATGATAAACAATTGCAAAACTGAAAACTTAGAAAACAAAACATTCACTCCATGGATTTGGATAGTCCCATTTTACTGTTATTCTTCCTGCTGATTTTCTTGATGATGTTCTCCATTACTTTCACATTTCCTACAGTAAAGCCTAGATGCGAAGACCAATATCATTGTGGTAATGTAAGCATTCCATTTCCATTTGGTACAAGAGAGGTTTGTTATCTCAACGAAGCATTCTTCATCAACTGCAGCTCTTCCAATGATGGTTACCCTCCCCGACCAGTTTTGAGGCACAACACAATCGACGTAAAAGATATATCCCTGGAAGGTCAATTGCGAGTTTTGTACGATGTGGGATATGGTTTCTATTATCCGAATAATAATACTCTCATTGATTACTTCAGAACATGGATATCTATGGCCGAACCCATGGTTTTCAACAGCACAGCCAATAAGTTCACAGCAATTGGTTGTGATACTTATGCTTTCGTTAAAAGCGCGCATATGCCACTGGTTGTATGACTTTTTGTGATTACAAGGAATATGTCGAGGATGGTCCTTGTTCTGTTATTGGCTGTTGCCAGACATCTAAGCTTGGAAAATCAATATCTTGTTGGACAGTTATGATAATCATAGTTATGTCTTGAATTTTGTAGACTTTGAAGGAGGTTCGGGAAAAACTTGTTTTTGTATTCACACACTTTTCCTCATTATCAGAGCATTACATATACAAGTATACAGATTCTATACTAGGTAACATATAACAATCATTACAGTGATTTTGAATCTAGATTGTACTAATTCTGGACTAAGATTTCCTAGAATTATGGCCTTTACCAAAAAACTAAACTTTCCAAGTCCTACACTCCCTCTCAAGTTGGGTCATAGATATCTATCATGCCCAACTTCTTGATGATTAAAATATCTTCCTTGAGACGGCTTTAGTGAGTACATCAGCAAGCTGATTCTCAAACTTGACAAAAGGAAAATGAATAATCTTTTGATCTAACTTCTCTCTAATGAAATCACGGTCAATTTCCACATGTTTTGTGCGATCATGCTGAACAGGATTTTGAACGATTTGGATTGCAGCTTTCTTATCACAAAGTAACCTTACAGGTTCTGAGCATTCAATTCCAAGTTCCTCTAGAACTCTTTTAATCCATAATAGCTCACACATACCTTGTGCAATGCCTCGAAACTTTGCTTCTGCACTTGATCGAGCAACAACCTTTTGCTTTTTGCTTCCTCATGTTACAAGATTTCCTTCTACAAATGTGAGATAGCCTGAGGTAGATTTCCTAGTTAATTGATCTCCTACCCAATCTGCATCGGTGTAGCCTTCAATGGTGGATGTCTTATTCTTTGAGTATAACAACGCCTTCCCTGGAGCACACTTCAAATATCTCAAGATTCTATAAACTGCATTCATATGGTCCTCATTTGGAGCATGCATGAACTAACTTACCACACTCATTGCATAGGCAATATCTGGTCTAGTGTGAGTTAGATAGATTAATTTTCCAACTAGTCATTGATAACAACCTTTATTAGCTGGATTTTGGTTTGATGGCATCTCAAGTTGGTGATTCATCTCCATTGGTGTTTCAATAGGTTTGCAGGACAGCATTCCGGTTTCGGTCAGCAAATCTAAGACATACTTTCTTTGAGCAAGTGAGATTCCATGCCTTGATTGTGACACTTCGATTCCAAGGAAATATCATAATTGTCCTAAGTATTTCATTTCAAACTTGGTGGCTGGGTATGCTTGGAGGCTTTCCATTTCTCGAAAATCATTCCTTGTCAAGATCATATCATCCACGTATACAATTAAAGCCGTTACCTTCCCTTTTTTGTGTTTGATAAATAATGTGTGGTCAGAGTTACTTTGCTCATAACCAATTGACTTCATCGTTGCTGTAAACCTTCCAAACCAAGCTCTGGGTGATTGTTTTAACCCATATAGTGATCTTTTCAATTTACATATCTTGCCTTCATGCTTGGATCCACGCTTGATACCTAGAGGGAGCTCCATGTATACTTCTTCTTCCAAATCCCCAATTAGAAAGGCATTTTTTACATTGAATTGCCACAAAGGCAATCTTGATTTACTGCAACAGATATAAGAATGCGGACAATATTGAGCTTTTCCACTGGTGCGAAGGTCTCTTGATAGTCCATCCCATATTTTTGTGTGTAGCCTTTTCTTACAAGTCTTGCTTTGTACCTGTCAATGCTCTTGTCAGCTTTTAGCTTTACGGTGTACACCCATTTGCACCCAATGGTCTTCTTTCCTTCAGGTAATGGAACCAGTTCCCAAGTGGAATTTTTCTTCAAAGCCTCCATTTCATCTTTCATTGCCTTCGTCCATCTCGGGTTTGATAATGTATCTTGCACATTACTAAGAATAGATACTTTGGATAGTTGATCTACAGTTAGAGCATATGAATCCAATAGATTTTTTTGTAGAGGTATAATTGTTAATAGGGTATTTGACATTAGCATTGAAATTAGGTTCATATTGTTTCTTTGGCATACCTTTACTTGATCTTAGTGGATAGCGAGAAGAAGATTTCTGAGTCTCCATATTTTCTTGAACATTCTAGGAAGGTTCCTCAATTAATGGTGTTAATACGGGTTCTTCCAAGGCATGTGGTTATTCGACATGTTCAACATGTTCAGTATCTTCAGCACCTTGAACTTCATCTTCCTGGTCTCCATGTTCATGTAAGCTGGGTAGATCTGACGTAAGCTGTTCATGACCCAATCTTTCTTCTATAGTCTCTAATTCTATAAATTCAGCTTCATCCCTTGGCACTCCAGTGTTCGCTTGATCAAATGCAGCCTCTTCACCTAAGTTCTCCCCTTGAAGAGGTGAGCTCAAATACCCTTGAGTGTAATATGGTTCAGTCTCATGGAAGGAGACGTCTAGAGTGGCATGCAACTTTTTGGTATGAGGATCAAAACAGCGGTAGCCCTTTTGGAAATCTGAATAACCAACAAAGACACATCGTCTTGCACAAGGGTCCAATTTATGGCGTAAGACTTTGGGAATGTGGACATAGACGGTACAACCAAAAATTCTGGGCTTAAGGTTTAGAAGGTGTGAGATGGAATAGAGGGATTGTAGCTTTTGTTGCGGAGTGTGAAAGTCAATAAATTGAGAGAGAACTAGGTTAATAAGGTATACAACAGATTTGACTGCTTCACTCTAGTAGAATCGTGGCATGTTCATGCCAAAGAGAGAGGCACGAACCACTTCTATAATTTGCCGATTCTTTCGTTTGGCTAGGCCATTATGTTCCAGTGTGTATGTGCGGGAGGTATGATGGTGGATGCCCAAGTCACCATGATACTCCCCGAACATGGCATCCATAAATTCCATAGAGTTGTCAGATTACCAAATTCAAAATTTTCGTTGATATTGCGTGAGGACCATTTTATAGAACTCTTTAAAGGCTATACGTGTATCACTCTTTTTATGGAGTAGAGAAACCCATGTGAACCTAGTACATTCATCAATGAAAGTAACAAAATAACATGCCTTTGAAATAGATGAAACTTTTGTAGGCCCCCAAATGTCAGAGTGTATAACCATAAATGGTTCGAAACAGTTATTGAAACTAGGCAAATAAGAAGAGCGATGACTCTTTGCTAGTTCACATACTTCATAATGAAAATCAGAAACATTTACATCAGAAAATAAACTAGGCCGAAGTTTTTTAAGACCAAAAAAAAAAAACAAAAGATGTCCTAATCTCCTATGCTGTAACCAAATATTTTCTCGAACCTTGGCAACCTTGTTGGTATGAAAAGCATGAGTGAATTTTTGAGCTCCACCCTCAATCAAATCCAAATAGTACAACTTGTTCCGTTTAACACCATAACCAAGATGAAACATCTACTGGTTTAGAATTACCTAGTTGAATGACATTTATCGTAGGCTAAGGTTTTTCTAGATCGATTTGGAGATCTCCTGGTGTGGCCATTGCTGCCTTGCCTTTAATGTTCTTCTATGACTTCTTTGAGAAATCCCACCAATCAGGATAGCCAATTATCTCATAGCATCGTTGTTTTGAATGGCCTGTTTCACCATAATGATTACAAACAAAATTGTTAGATTTTCCCGATGGTGGGTGGTTTCGTCCCTTTGTATTGCTGTTGGTAGTTCCTTGTGAATTTTGGTGAGTCACCAAGCCCGTGTTTTCAGAGGCTGGTTTGGTGTTCCCCATAATTTGTCGTTGTTGTTTTGCTCTTGAATATAGGCGTACGTACATTCCAAATCTAGCTTTGGATCCTCCCACATGACCTCACCATGAATTTGGTCATATTCTGGGTCCAGTCCACTGAGAGAGATGTGAACCCGCAGTCGAGCCACCATGGAGTGGAGCTGAACAACATGTTCAACTGATGCCTCTTGTATGGTTGTTCGGTGGTCAATTTCCTGAAAAATACCCACCAATTCACTATAATAAGTGGATAAGGGTCTAGCATTTTGTATGGTGGTGAAAGACTTCTGGTTTAACTCAAACAATCGTGTTTTTTCAGATCTATCATAGAAGGTCTTAGCAACTGTGTCCCAAATCTCTTTGGCTGTGGCTAGCCGAATAAATCGCTGCATGAAATGGGGACTCGTTGAATCAACAAGCCAACTTTTAACCTTGTGGTTGTCAGTAACCCAAGCTAAATATCCAAGATCATACGGGGCTAGTTTCTTTATTGCATCGGTGAGGAATCCAATTTTATTACGTGCTCCAATTTGCATCTCCATCAGTTGTGACCATAATGGAAAATTCATTTCATCCAGAACTACGCTAGTGAAGAAAGCTGAATTATCTTGTTGGACAATGATATGTGGGAGTGGGTTCAGATTTGTGAGTATTGTTGGTGTATTCGATGGATTCATGGCAATGGAGTTTTGATCTGCCATGTTGATATTCAAAGAGGGATTATGTATGGCTCAGAAAAACCACTCTAATACCATATAGACTTTGAAGGAGGTTTGGGAAAAACTTGTTTCTGTATTCACACACTTTTCCTCATTATCAGAGCATTACATATACAAGTATACAGATTCTATACTAGGCAACATACAGCAATCATTGCAGTGATTTTGAATCTAGATTGCACTAATTCTAGACTAAGATTTCCTAGAATTATGGCCTTTACGAAAAAACTAAACTTTCCAAGTCCTACAAATTTCAATCCTTGCACTTACGGTTTTGTGATTGAAAAAGCAGCTTTCAAGTTTTTTGCTGATAATTTTATGAATGTAGACTGGGATTTAAGTGTCCCTGTTGTGGTAAATTGGCTCATCGCATGTGAGACATGTGAAGAGGCTAAAAAGAACTTAACTTTTTACGATAGCAAAATCGAAAATAGTCTGTTATGACCAAAAAGGAGCTCTAGGTTATGGCTGAAAGTGCAAGAAAGGCTTCGAGGGCAACCTGTATTTCCCCAACAATGGTTGCCAAGGTAATAAATTGCTAATTCATCCCAATTTGACCTATCACATCTTTGGTTTAGTTGGGTAGAATTAAATGGATTAGGTATTCTATTCCAAATAAAAGAGATTTACTCAATAAATTATATGATGCAAAAATATTTTCAAAATTTAATATGTAATCAAAATATTAGCATATTCAAATAGCTGAAAATGATATATATAAAATGGCTTTTACAGTATATCAATTTTGAAATCGTCTTTAGAAAACCACTTTTTTTCAGCCTTTTAATCTTGTAATTCTACACGTTTCACAACCATTTTCCAAAGCTTCTAATATTTTCAAATCAGTTTCAAAACATTATTGTAATATTTAAATTCAAATATCTTTGTATACTTGCATTCGATTTCCTCCTGTGCTTTCTTGTTGATCCTGCACCCATTTAGTATTAGAGCCAATTAGGTGTCCATGTGCATTATTTTGAACTATGTATGCATATTATTTGTCAATAAATTAATTTAAAATATTGTAGTTTATTAAGTTTACTCTTGTTTGGTAAACGGTTTGGTGAGGGTTGTAAATCAGTTGCTCAGCCTTAGTTATTAGGTGTTCCAGGTAGCTTGCTCCTCATGTTCCCAGTTTAAACTGAATCATCACAATAGATTAATTTGTGTTTATAGAAAATGATTGCTACGGTCAGAAAAATGTTTTTAAACACTCAAAATAGGAACTCCTGTACAGTTCAGAGCAATGACATTTATATGCCTATAAATTATTCAAACTGGTCTATTCCTGAACAGAATATAGAATCTATCTATAAGATAGGATCTTTAGATTTCAAAACTACATTTTCAATAAAAACTCATGAAGAAACTATTTCAATTCAAGAAGAATTTCAAACTATTCATTTATTGTCTCAAGTTCCTCTTCAGAAATACATAGAGAAATGGTATAGTTATATTCATTTTGGAATGATTCAAGTAGCAGTTAAACCATTGGTGCATTTAGGTGTTGATGCTCTGATTTATTTAACATTAAGAGATAAAATATTGAAAAGATATAAAACTTCATTACTAGCTATGATTTAAACTAATATATGTAATGGTCAAACTTATTTCAATTGTGCTTGAAATTTTTTAGTAGATCTTATAGATCCATTAATATTAGATTCATTAATATTAGACATTAATTTGCAAGGAGAAAGACTATGTAAAAACTTTGCATTAATTTATCATTTTTATTTTAGATTAATGTCAAAACAATTAAATCCAAAATTTAATATGACTCATTCTTCAAAGGATGAAACTATCTTACTACATGTGGAAGCAGATTGTCCTACTATTTTTATTCCTAAAAGATTAAAGTGGAACAAGATAACTATTCCACAAGAATTTTATATTCAAAATCCTCAGTCTCTATGAAATCTTGCAAGACGTGAAGTCTAGTAGATTATTGAAAAGCTTGATGGAACAATTTTACTAAAATTTAATTCATTTAGAGAAGGATCCACTTCCTCTACGTTTAGACCTTTTATTCCACAAAGACAATCATTTTCAGAACCATCCCCTTTAATGGTTTTAGAAAGTATTCCAAAGTATCATTTTAAAACACCGATTCCAAAACCAATCAGTTCACCTCCAATGTCTCCAACTACATCGCAAATGTGAGGATAAATTAATGTTATTTCAAAGGTTACTTATAATATAGATTTTGAATATATGGAAGAATTATTTCAAGAAGAAGATGAAAATAAAAAACAATAATTTTTATCATTAGACTAAATTATTCAAGATAGAATAAAAGAGGAATGAATTTCGTATATGAAAGAGAAAAGGTGTCAAATTCCTTTAATTTCTTGGTTTGAGTATTGGTGGTTTAGAGAAGGAATTCAAGAAGAAGTATTTAAGTTATAGTATGTTAATGTTTAAACTAATGTACATAAAAAATGGAATTTACTAGACAATCAGGTTATTACTTCAGTTCATCCCTCATTACAGTCAATAAAAATTAATACTAATGAAGGAGAGATACTAGCTTCACTTTTGAAAAAAAGAAGAAGAGAAGATAGTAATTCATTAGTAGTATTGGAAGACATTAAAAGGATTTATCAATAGAACAATTACTATAATAAGATTTTGCACGCAATAGTGAATCAAGTAGATCATTTGGTTAATAAGGTAGGTTCAATTCCAAAGAATTCCCCTAGATGTAACTATTCCCCATTTTCAACCTAGGAGTTTACCCAGAAAAAAAAAAAAAGAAGAAGAAAGAAGTTACATCTAATTTAGTACCTAATTCAAGCAATTTGCTTAGAAAATATCTCAAGCTTTAAGTAATATTAAAGAATCCAAACCTAGTACGTCAAAACCAAGATTAGGTTGTTTAGAATAAGGTGGTCAATTAGAAGAATCAGAATTAGAATCAGAATATTCAAATTCTGAATCTAAAAATGAAGAATTGGTAAAATTCAATTAATAGAACAAGAATTCTAGGATAATCAAGATCTAGAAGTTAATAGAATTAAAAGAAAGGAAAAAAAAATAATTCGAAGTTAGCTGAGACTAGGACATATTATCCTAGGCCAACACCTCTTGATATTCAGTATGAAAAAGATTTAAGTTTAATTCAAATAATTGTAATGGAGATTCAATTTACAAATGGAACATAGATGGAAAATCAAAATATTAAATATTAAATACACTACAAGAAATGGGAATGGCTAGAATGGCTTATAAAATTAGAAATAGATGAAAAATATTCTGCTAGTCTACTTGTTTTTGGCTTTACAGGTCAATTAAAACATTGGTGGGATAATGTGTTATCTCTTCAAGATAAGACTTCAATTCTAGATGATACAATGGAAATAGAAGATAACATGGAAATATTACTATTCAATTAGATGTATGTGATTTTTTAATAGTCACTATTGCTATGTATTTTGTAGGAACTCTAAAAGAAGAATTACAGTCTTCAAAAGTGCTTTTAACAAATTTAAGATGTCCATCTTTGTTTGATTTTAGATGGTATAAAAACATTTTGTTGACTCTAAGTATTTAAAAGACCTGAATGCAATGCTCTGTTTTGGAAAGAAAAAAAATTCATTACTAGATTGCCAAATTTATTTTTGCAAAGGATTATGAATAATTTACAAAGAGAAATGGGTACTGAATAGATTCAATTTGATTTAGTGACTTTTGGACAATTGTTTGCATTTATTAAAAAAGAAGGTTTAGCATTATGTTTTGAATTAAAAATCAAGCTAAGTATGGATTGGAAAAAAGAGAATTAAGATCTTTTTGTGAAGCTTTTGGGATAAAAGGTATAAAAGCTCATTCCATTGAAAATAGAAAAATAATAAAATATAATAAAAAAAATCATAAAAGGATTAAAGATAGGAGTAGTAAAAATTATTATAAAAACTCATAGAAGAAAGGAAATAATTCAATAACTAGCTGGAAATACAGTAGATTTGGACATAAAGCAAATCAATGTAAAATGAAGAAAAGAATTTATGAAATATTTCAAGAAGATGAATTAAAAGACAAATTAATGGCATTATTAATTCAAGATAGTAATGAGGATATAATTCAAAATAATAGAGGTTCAGATTGAAATGAGATTTTACAAATCATGTAAATGTATTAATGTCATTACAAAGAATAAAACAGAATTTTTATTCAATATGATAGAGAAAGTTACAGATATAGATGCAAAAATAGAATATTTCAATAGATTAAAGGAATTAATACTAGAAGAAGAAAAACCTAATCCACTCAAAGAAAATTATTAGAAAAATACCCTACCTCTAATAATATTAAAATAGGCAATACTAAAGATATTCAAACAGAAATAAGAGATTTAAAAACCCAAGTAAAGAATTTACAAAATGAAATATTAGTACTAAAAACAAAAGATTTAGAATTAGAAACAAAATTAGCATTAATACAAGGTAACATTCCTTGTAATTCAAAACCAGAACCACCTAGTTCTATTCAAGAATCATCTTCTATTCAATTAAGTACAAAAAAGGTTTTTAATCAACAATTTTTACAAAATGTAGGTAGAATAGACTTTAAAAAATGGTATTATTTTGTTACTATTAGAATCAATGATTTCAAACAAATTCTATATGGAATGGTAGATAGTGGCGTAGATGCAAATTGCATTAAGACATGAATTATTCCTGCTAAATATTGCCAAAAGATGAATGAACAATTACTAGCAACTAATTCAACTCCTTTGAAAGTTAAGAATAAAGTATTAGAAGAATTGTTTAAAAAAGAAATTTGTTCAAATTTACCTAATGCTTTTTGGGATAGGAGAAAGCATAAGGTGGAACTACCATATGAAGAAAGTTTTTCAGAAAAGAATATTTCTACTAAAGCTAGGCCAATTCAAATGATTTAGGAATTATTAGAAATTTGTAAAAAAGAAATACATTATTTGGATGTTTTATTTTAAATTTTGAAATAAAAAGGTATTTGGATTTTTTTTTTTGAAAAAAGTTATTTTTTTGTAAATGAAATACAATCCAAACATAGCCTAAGTGTTAGCAAAAGTAAAAAAAACGTTTTCAAATGATGGAGTGTCTTTTATTTTTTATCATCCCACTTTTTCCTTTTGATCAAATCTGTTTTCCCTCTTTTTTTTCTTAAGCATTCAAACTTTTTATTTAATTATTAATTGTAAAAAGATCTTTACTTTCTTTTAACCAATTATCAATTTTTTTCACTTTACAGTGCTATGTTGGTTTTAAAATATTCTTATATGAAATTTTAAATTTTGAAAGGCTAATTAGTTATTTAATGGCCAAAGTGATATTATTTTAAGAGCAGGTTGGATTTATTAAAGGAAGAGGAATACATGAAAATGTCGCTATTGCACATCAGCTAGCAGGTGATCTGGATAAAACGGTCTTCAACTCCAATGTGATTATGAAGTTAGATATGTCTAATACCTATGATAGGGTGAATTGGAGATTCTTGTTGAGAGCCATGAGAAAATATGGTTTTTATGAAACATGGTGTGACCTTATTTCTCGGGTAGTGTCTAATTGTTGGTACTCGGTGAGCATCGACAACTGCAGTCATGGCTTTTTCACGTCCACTAGAGGTCTTCAACAAGGGGAACCTCTGTCCCCTTCGCTCTTTGTCCTTGATCAAGACTGTTTAAGCAAAAAATTGAATTCTTTGATTGAACAGGGGTTAATTGGGAGATATAAGAAGGCAAGGAGATAACACCATCCCACTTCATGTATGCTAATGATATGCTGGTGTTTACCAATGGCCATTCGTCCTCTATGAAGCAATTACTAAAGCTATTACAAAACTATGAAAAAGTTAGCAAATAGTCCTTCAATGTAGCAAAAAGTTGTTTTATTGGCACCAAACATTTGAGTTCACGAAGAACAGGTCTTATCTAGTGAATTATTGGTTTCAACTCGAAAGCTCTTCCTATCACATATTTAGGCGTTCTCCTATTCAAAGGAAGGGGCAAGTTCGTGTACTTCCAGGGGATTATTGAAAAAATTAGGCAACATTTATAAGGATAAAAAGGCAAGCTTCTCTTGGAGTGAGGTAAATTGGTGTTAATAAAACATGCCATTTCCTCTATTCCAATACACACACTGTGGGTTATTTGTGCGCCGAAATGTGTTATTGAGAAATTGATGGCTATCATGATTGATTTTTTCTAGGTCTCAAATGAAAAGTCAAGACATCATTGGATTAGCAAGTATACCATTACATGCATGTAAGAGGAAGGTGGCTTGGGAGTTAAGCCTCTTAGCCATGTTCTGCGTGCTTTACATGGAAAGCTTGCATTGAGCTTCATTAAAGGAAGATCTTTGTGATCCACTTTCTTGAGACCGAAATCTAGACACCAAGTGTTACCTTTTCCAGTAATTCGCAAAATGGATCTCATGTGTGAAAGAATATTAGGCACCTTGTTGAATTTCTCTTTCCCCCTGCTATTTGGGTCATTGGGAAGGGTGATATGAGCTTTTGGAAAGAACGTTGGTCTGGAGGCCCTGCTCCACCTTTGTATGTCAACAACATAGATGAGGCTGCCTTAGTAAGGGAAGCGATAGTGGCATTTATGTTTTGGACCTACAGATTGCTTTGGACCTGTAGGTTTCGGACAGGCTTGTTTGGACTGCTTCCTCATCGGGTGAGTTTACAGTGAAGAATTTTGGCAAACAAATGTAAGATGTGGGTTCGATAGCCCCATTGGTTAGAGTTGATCTGGAACAAATACCTTGCCAAGAAAATCACTATCTTTATGTGCAAGTTTAGTCATCAGGGGATGCCAACTGATGACAAAGTCCGGTCCCTTGGCATTTCGATTGTGTCTCAGTGTGTTTGCTGCACTCAGCCGAGGATGAAAACAATTCTACATATCTTCTTTCATAGTGAAATTGCAAGACAGGAATGGAGATTCTTTGCTGACTTATTGACCTTTCATGCGCATTTGAACACAATTGACGGAATGGTTAACCATTGGCTGCTAGTTGCTGATTCTAAATCTCAGATTGCTTTGGTCAATCGTCTACTTCTTCCTTGCATATGCTGGGAATTGTGGCGATGTCACAATGAAGCCAAATTTGGTTGCGGGAATATCTCATCGGGTTATACTAACATTGTTATTGTAAAGGTTTTACATTAGCTGAAAGAATTGTCCTCTGATTTCAATCTATATTCATCCATACGTATCGGAAAAGGAATTGATCTACTGATTTTCTGGCAACCTATGCTCACAGTCATAAGGATGTGCAGATTTTTAACAGGTTAGGGTCCTTACCACAGGTATGCCAACTCATCTGCTACGATGATATACACGGACTACCCATATTTAGGGGATGGTAGCTGATTTTTTCTTCTATGGGTTTATATTTTAGATTGATGTTATTGTTGCCTTTTTTTTGATAGTTATGATTGTTGCTATATATATGTTGGGCTGTTTTTGCGGTTTATATTTTAGATTGATGTTATTGTTGCCTTTTTTTTGATAGTTATGATTGTTGCTATATATATGTTGGGCTGTTTTTGCTGTTTCAGAAACAGGATTTGCTCAGTTTACAGAGGAGATGTTGCCAAATTTCTGTAGAATTTTGTATAGTCTCTAGGTGTAGCCTAATTGTATAAATCCTAGGATCCTAGTTAGTTTCTTATCTTTTTGTTTTTCAAGAGTTAAGCTTATATGTTGTTCTATGTGGTTAGGCTATTGATAGAGCTTAAAATGTGTATATTTCTTGTTAATATTTTACCAATATTAACTTGATTATAAGGTGAAATTGTTTGATTTTGATATACTTTGTGTTTTAGGTATGGGAATTAGAGACTTGGAAAAAAAAAGAAGGCAAAAGGGCGAAATTGAAGTAAAAACCAAAAACCAAAAAACTTTTGGTTAGTAAGTGTGACCACATTTAAGGTAATGAAGTCTGAGCGAAATTTCATGATTTCAGCCCATAACTTGGACAAAAAAAAATAAAAAACCCTAAAACACAAGGGGCAAGACATTCGATTGGTGAGAGACAAAAAAGTGCAGCCGCACAAAACACAAAGCACGTGCAAAAAAATATAAAGAAAGCAGCCGAAGAAAACAAAGAAAGAAAAAGACAAAAAAGGCAATTAGTTTTCGGCCACCAAAGGAAACAAAAGAAGGTGCAGCGGCCCTTGGAACAAAAACATTTGGAAGAAAACCTAGCAGCCGCATAAAAAAAAAAAAAGCCAGCTGCTATTTTGTTTTTTTTTTCCTCTCGAACTTTATGTCCTTCCATTCCTTTTCTTCTTTTCTTTAGTTTAGTTTTTCTCTTAGAAAATTTTAGCAGCCATGTTTGACACCATGAGTGGCTAAACTTTATTTTCTAATTCAAGGGAATGATTGATTTCAACTGCAATCACTGTGTGATTTTGTTCTTAATTTTATATTCTTGCTTTTTATTCAAGTACTTGTTAATTCTTGATTTAATTCCTTTGAATAATTGATGATTGGTTAATCTAACAAATTAATTGTTCATTATTTCACTCCAAGAAAAATGGGCTTCAGTGATGACTGGAATCTCGTCACTAAAAGTCACTTTTTTGTCACAAAAACTATTTAGTGACGGAAAAATGGTTCGTCACTCGGTCGTCACTAATGATCCGTCACTAAAAGGTTTAAGCGACAAAAAAAAGGTCATCACTAAATGAGTGGTGTTAGTGATGAAACAGGATGTGATGAAAATTAGTGACGGAAAAAAGTCTTCACAAAAGGGGGGAAAGTCGTCACTAATTGCGCACGATTAGTGACGAAGTTTAGTGACAAAAAAATGTCATCACTAAAACTATTTCGGTCAAGCGGACAGTTGTGACGGTTTTGTGACGGGAAAAAAAATCGTTACTAAAAGGTACCTTGGTCAACTCATTCTGTGATGAACTAGTGACGATATTTTTTATCGTCACCAAATAGTTAGTGACGACTTAAGTTTGTCACAAAAAATTTGTTGTCTAATGCAATTTTGTGACGAAAAAATTTGACGTCCTTTTCATTAGTGACAAAACAATCTCGTCACTAAAAATTTGTTGGCAAATGAAATTAGTGACGAAAAAAAGTCACTAAATAGTGTTATTAGTGACAACTTTAACCGAAGCTGTAACATTGTATATTTTAGTATTTTATCACCAATAACATCACTGTATTAATCGTCACATTATTTATCCTTTTAATACAAGCATCATCGACATCGAAAATGTAATGAAAGCAATCTTACTAATCGTTCAACATTCAAAACCTATATGAAGAAAGGCACAAAAGATAAACTTGTGCATTGCAAAAGACAACATTTTACTTTCCTAGCATACAAGAAAATAAAAGTTAAATATCCTAGTTGAACCTTGAGAATAAAACATTATCCAAACATCTTACACCCACAAAATAGTAATGTACACATAATTCCCACAGCATTCTAAAAGTAAATAGGCAAAAGGCTATTTTAAGACCTTGACAACAGCAACCAACTAGCCATTTGATTCCAAAGTATGTCTACAATCTGTGGATGCTTGGCCACGTGGTGGTGGATGCGTCACTGTGATAAGAAAAGAAAAGGCACTGAATGTTATAAATTCAATCCAACATTGAATGTTATAAATTTAGAAAACATAACCAAAAACAAAACAGTCACAACACTTAGTTCAGAAAACTAGAAAAAAACAGCCCAAATTTTGTCTAGAAAAAACTGCAAGTAAACCAGAAAAACAAACCACTCATACAACCAAAAAAGGATTTGGTTTTGTAGCTATATGGATTTCTTCAGAAATTTAGAAACTCTTTCCACATCTGCAACACAATGAGTCCAAAAAAATAGAAAAAAACCAGAAAAAAATGAAAAGTCAATCAAGAACCAGCCAGAGAGAGAGAGAGAGAGAGAGAGAACATCAAGTAATTTATGAATAGGTTTTGTAGCTATATGGATTTGTTTAGAGTTTCAGAAACTCTGTCCCTTTATGCAATACTTCAGTCCAGAAAAATAAAAAAAACCAAGAAAAACTGAAAAAAATCAATCCAGAACCAGCTAGAGAGAGAAAGAGAAAGCATTAAGTAATTTATGAATAGGATTTGTAGCTATATGGATTTGTTCAGAATTTCAGAAACTCTTTCCCTTTCTATAGTACTTCAGTCCAGAAAAATAAAAAAAACTAGAAAAATAAATGAAAAAATAAATCCAGAACCAGCCACAGAGAGAGAGAGAGAGATAGAGAGAGAGAGAGCATCAAGTAATTTATGAATAGGATTTGTAACTATATGCATTTGTTCAGAATTTTATAAACTCTTTCCCTTTCTGCAATACTTTAGTCCAGGAAAACTAGTTGCATGCTACTTGAATTCAGAAAAATTCAGAGAACGTAACCAAAAACAAAATAGTTACAACACTTCAGTTCAAAAAAACTAGAAAAAAACAGCCCAAAATTTGTCCAGAAAAAACTGCAAGTGAACCAGAAAAACAAACCACTCATACAACTAGAAAAGGATTTGGTTTTGTAACTATATGGATTTGTTTAGAAATTTAGAAACTCTTTCCACATCTGCAACACAAGGAGTCCAGAAAAATCAGAAAAAAAACTAGGAAAAAAAATGAAAAGTCGATCCAGAACCAGCCACAGAGAGAGAGAGAGAGAGAGAGAGAGAGAGAGATAGAGCATCAAGTAATTTATGAATAGAATTTGTAGCTATATGGATTTGTTTAGAATTTCAGAAACTATTTCCCTTTCTGTAGTACTTCAGTTTAGAAAGTTTTTAAAAGCAACAAGTATCTTTGTTTTAAAAGCAATTTCAGCTACAAAAAGTTTTCATCACTTGTAGGAAACTAAATAAAAAGAGGACATAGACCAAACAAAAGGATAGATGACGTGCATTACAGCCATAGACAATCACTTTATGCTTTGCAACATAAATTTTTTATACCAGGAAGCAAACTAAAAGTGATAACTTCTGCATTTTGCCAATAAAAACTAAAGACAATATTCCATCAGTTAAAGACCTTCATGATTTAGAACAAATTGAGGCCACTTCCAGTCACTATGAGGCACAATCAAGAATAGAAGAAAACTGAGAACATATAAAGTGAGCAGAAGCTGGGAGAAATCTTGTTTCAACCAAAATATATAATAAGTCCCAATCAAGAATAGAAGAAAACTTACAGCAAAAAGTAAGAATACTTATTGTATTAATAGTTTTATTACAAAGGATAAATAGATAATATGGTGAAAACCAGAATCAATTGTAATAAGAAATAGCAATGACACTACTGATATCATGCATAAAGTGAATCACACACATGTGGATCTTTTGATAAAAAGGAACAAGTAATCCTACTAATGGACAAAATACTAAAGTTCACCCACTTGTACTTGTTAAAGCCAAGGAGCAAAATCCCAATCTTTTAGATTCAGACTGACTAATTCTGTTCTATACATGTTATCACCACTAGTACAAATTAACATCTCACCATCATATAACATGCAAATACACTAAATAAACCCAAAAAAAAAAAAAAGGATTCAAAGGCCTCAGCAAACAGCATCACCTTCCGATAATATCTTCCACGACACACACACCCAATGTCAAACCACATTATAGATTACCACTAGTGTTAGTCAAATAAAGATAACAAAGTTGGGTGCCCTGACACTTACACCAAGAATGATTTACTTTCTTAAACGGGGTTGAAACATCTGCTTCAACGTCGTTCCTTTATTTCCACTTCCACTTGTCCATTTCAATCTCCTCTCCTCATGGAAATGTTGGACTAGCCTTCCCAGCAGCCATAAGTGACTGGTAAAACCTTATCCTTAGATGTAATAACCTTTGGTAACTTGGACCCCCCCCCCCCCCTCCCCCCCAAAGCCAGCACATTGTCAAATTTTGCAAATGAGCACCCGTTGTTTCATTTTCTCAGTTGTTGCTATTGCATGGCTTGTGACGGATGCCTTGTAATGCATGATTTTCCCAAGATATCGAGTGCCTTCATCCGATGCATTTCCTTTGCTGTAGTCAATCATAACAACAATCAAATGGAGAACATACACAATCCTTTGAAAAGTATGCCGACACAATTTTCTTCTACAATGACTTTTCAACTTGAAATATATCATGTACAATCTATTTCAAACGTAAAATTAGTATGAGAGAACACAAGGGTGAAATCAGGTAAAGTCCATCAATTATTCAAAGACAAGATCTTTACCTGCTTCTTAAGGCAAAAAGAAAGAACGCGTAAATAGGAAACAACTATTGAAAATATCAGTAACTTATCATGAGATAACTGAACCTCTATTCTTCAAATTTCCTTAAAAAATACAACTACTAATATAGGATGATGGAAATAAATGGCAAAAAGTTACTAAAGTTTACAAGAGGCAGGGTAAAGAAAATTCCCCAGCAACAAAAACAGAACTTAAAGGTCTCCCACCTATACTTGTTCGAAGCTTTAAATATATCTCATCACAAATTTTGCTAGAAATTTTGTTTAGTCTGTCTTGCAAAGAATGCCGAAAAGCACCTAGAATGTGCCAAAAAATTATCAAATCAAAATGGCAGTCCTTGGATACCCACATTTAAAGATTTAAGCTTATTTAAGACACAAAAAAGATATAAGCAATCTTACAAAGTGTTCAAGTTTGTCAAATTTCCAAGTTCAGAAGAGACAGCACAGAAAATTGGTTTTAATAAATCAGAGCTACAATCTCTATAGCTATGAAACCCAGCAACCATCATCAATAAATAGGCATTAGCACTATCTAGGTTGAATGTAATATTTATCCATAACATTAACAATACCCGTGAACTAGATTTTTCTACCTGTAATACCATTTTGATTCAAGAAAGGAAAGTGTTCATCACAAATTTTGGCATCTTCTGTTTTCTAATCCTTGTGATATGCGAGAAAAATGCAGGATTAAAGTTACAGATGAGAAAAGATGGAAAAAAACATTAAGAAGGTGCTCAAACCACAACGACATTACATGACCATAAGGAATTAGAACAACAAATGCTGCCTAAAAACATCATAACTTTCAAATGTCATAGAGTTGAAAAAAGAAAAAAGAAAAACCCAACTAAGTGAGCTAGATTTCACCCAACAAAGAATTGAAAAATCCCAAATATGGGCTTAGAAAAGACAAATGATTTGAAATACAGGGCACCATTTCTTCAAGTGAAGAGAATGAGGATAACCTGGTGACAAGAGCAGGTTTGGAAGTGGAAGAATCATTGCGATTAGAGTTTGAAGATTTGGGAGGTTCTTGAAACAGCTTTTCCAAGATGGCTTTAAATCTCCTCTGATTCTTCAGCCATCTCCATCTCCCTCTGCGGTGATATGAGCTAGGCGCAACTTTATTATGAGCCTACTACGGTGGTGGTGTCGTCCCTCCAAGTTCTTGGTTTCAGAATAAATCCGCAGATCTGAAAATCAAAAGTATTCCAAAAAGAAACAGATCTTGGCCTGCAGCCCCTATTACTCCTACAATGGCAAGCGATGGAGCGTTTTCAGTGAAGGACATTTTAATTGGGGCAAATGAGACATTGGTTGTGGTAGGAAGTGGGTTTCGGGTAGGGAGGCGGCTGGTGATGGGGTGATGGTGGTGGAGAGAGATGGAGGAGCATTGTTGCGGTGGTTTTAGAGATTACTTAAGTGTTAGATGAAATTTTTTTAAGTGTTTGTAAAAGTAAAAGAATGTTTTCAAATAATGGAGCGCTCCGGCTTTTCCCTCTTTATCCAAATTCATTTTCCCTTGTTCTGGTGTTTTAAGCATTCAAATTTTTTTATTTAATTATTATTATTGAAAAACAATTTACTTTTTTTAAGCAATAATCAAATTTTCACTCTACAATACTGTGTTGATTTAATAAAATTTTGATTTGAATTTTTCTTTTAAATTTTAAATTTTGAAATAATAATTAGTTATTAAATGGCTAAAATGAAATTGTTTTTTAAAATAATTTAGAGAAAAAATTAATATTTACATTTTCATGTTGAGATTGAAGAATTTATCTATATTAAAAGTATGTGTATATATGCACTAAACTACTTATGCTTTGTAATAATTACTTTTATTATAACTACATAACTACTATATATATGTATTAACTACTTATACTATAGATTTTAGTCCTAACTATATATATATATACTTCCTCTGTCCAAAAATAAAGAGTTCAGTTTCGCAACAAATTTTGTCCCAAAAAAAGTCGAGATTCAAACGTCAAAGTTGATTTTTTAACAAAATTTCCAAAATATCTTAATGAGATACAATACATTAAAGGGTGTATTGATATACAATACCCTTAATGAGGAAATTAGTTGTACCTCTATTTAGTTGACTATAAATAAAAAGTTGTACATTGGTAAAATCAAATTCCTGTTTTTGGGACAAATGTAGTATAACTATATAAGTATTTACTATTTTTATTATACGTTGTACGTCTAACTATATATATATGTACATGTATTAACCACTACTTGTGTTATAATATTATATTAGTGACTGTAACTAGTTTGAAACTATATATTTTTTATTCTTGATTTTCTTATAAAGAAATGTAGTCCGTAACAAATGTCAAAACTTTTGATTACCACTAATTGATAGTACATTTTAATACTAACAAAACTTATTTGTGCAAATTCATAAATTTCAAAGTATTCTAGTATAATTATTTTGGTTCAATTGTTATTCTTAACCAAAGAAACCAGTTATTACTAATCAATATTGTATTGTAATACTAAAAAGAATGTGTGATTAAAGTACAATTATATGGACACATAAAATATTAGGGTGTCCTAGTATAATTATTGAAAATTAAGACTGATAATATCAGTAAGATAAGTTTGGTATAAGAAAGAATATGCTTAGTATAATCATTATTTTTAGCCAAAGAAATACAATCATAATGAATTGATAGTGTATCTAAAAGAAGACTCAATTCTTGAAGTAAAATAACGTAGGTAAATTCATATATATCAGAGTGTCTTAGTGTAATTATTGAAAATTAAGAGCCATAAATTTAAAAGATAAGTTTGGCACAATAGATAAATTACATAACCCAATCATTATCCTTAACCCAACGAGTCCAATCATTATATAAGTTGTGGCCAATCAATTTAGGCCAAACTAGTTTATTTAAGCTATCTCTCATTATATGCCTCAATACTTATCTTGTTATTAAAATTGATAATATTTAATTTCATTACTAACCAAAACAAATATTTTATATGTTCATATTTAATAATACTGTAAACTAAAACTTTATATATAGAGATATGAATTAAAAGATTATAACTATTAGGGTGTTATAGTATAATTATTAAAAATTAAGAGTGATAATATAAGTAAGCTAAACTTGGCATAAGGAAGAATATGCTTAGTCCAATCATTTAGCAAAAGAAATTTAATCAAAATTAAGTGATAGTGTATCTAAAAAAAAACTCTACACTTGAAGTAAAATAATGTAGACAAATTCATATATATTAGGGTGTCTTAGTGCAATTATTAAAAATTAAAAACTATAAATTTAGAAAGTTAATTTTGGCCCAATTAATAAATTACATAGCCCAATCATTATCCTTAACCAAACAAGTCCAATCATTATATAAATTGTGGCCCAATCAATTTAGCCCAAAACATTTTATCTATTCTATCCCAAATTAATTGGTTTAACACATATATTTTTCATAAAATTTATAATATCCTGTTTTATTATACACTAAAAATGTTTTCTATCTCCATATGTAATAATATTACACACTGAAACCCTATGTATAAAAAAAAGAATTAATAGATTATAATTATTTTTATTTTTATTGTGACTATTTTACTAATTAAATTTTCCTTTGCACCAAAAAATTATTTTTATAATGCAATAAAAAAATTTCTATTTTTTAATTACTAATATTTCACACATATACATATAATTAAGAATTTAATTAAAAATCATATATCAGTAGTCTAAGATAAGCAATTGTGATGAAACAATATCGTCACTAAAAGGTATTAAAATTGGTGACAATAAAAATTTCGTCACTAATGAAATTTTTTTATGATTTTAGTGACGAGAATGAATGTCGTCAACAATTTCTCGTCACTATTATGACCATTTTGGCTGGAAAGCTTCGCGTCACACTCTTTAGTGACGACTTTCTGTGACTTGTCACTAGAAATTGGAAGTAGATGAAAAATTGGTGACGACAAAAGTTTTGGTCACTAAAGGTGGTATTTTGTGACGAGATTTTTTTCGTCACTAGCAATTCTGTTACTAAAAGTCAAATTTCTTGTAGTGTTTATTCTATTGCTATCCATGAATTCAGTGATCTGTAATTGTCATGAATAAGTGGTCCAAGTAGAAACTAGATTAAATATGTTTATGACTTGAAATATGCATGCTTAGCCTAGGGGAATTAACGGGACAGGATTAATTTACTGCAGCTATCTCGGTATTTTAATTTTGGTTAACTGTTTTTATAGATCTTAATGCTATCATTAAATTGATATGGAACGCTATCATGCCCAATCAATTGATAGTAAGTTTTGATTTGGGTGCTGGGCTAGGTCAATTATATTAGAAAAATAAAAATTTATTACCGCTATCCTATTAAGTTTCAAATTAAATATTTGAATTTGCAAGATTAATTTTTGTGACCTATGATCAGTGATGCAATTGAATGATATTAACCCTTGGATTGGAAACTCAGTAAATTTGGTAAATTTGGTAATTTTCGCTATTTTCTATTTTTTCTGCTTTAATATTTATTTTTATTAATTTTTATAATTTTAGTAATTTAGTTAATCGTTCAAAAATCCCCTTTGTTTATTTATTTTTAATTTATTGTTCAAAACTTGGAATTATACCTCGGTTCCTTTGGGATTCAACCTGGTCCACTTTCGCTACAAATTTATTTTACAAATTACTTTAGGATCAGTGATTAATTTTGAGGGTTTCAACAAACCAGTCAAAATTTTGGTACTCTGCCACTGCTTTTGTTCCGATACTAGTTTTATTATTATTAATAAAACACCACTAGTGGACGAGTTTGTATACTAGTGAGCCGTACTGTGCTTCTGCAATGCGTTTCTTAAAAAATATATATATTGTTTTAAAATAATTCATAAAAAATAATATTTATATTTTAATGTAGAGATTGAAAAAATTATGTATATTATCTATTTAAGTTAATATAGATTATATATATTTTTTGAAAATCAAATGAATATTTTATTTAAATGAAGAAGTCAATACAATTGATACAAATATAATTTGATAGATTTCAAATATAATCTAAGTTGTATCTCTATCTGGTTGACCAAAAATAAAAAGTTGCACATTTGTGAAACCAAACTCTTTTTTAGGACAGAGGGCGTATAAGTATTTACTACTTATGTTATACATTGTACGTCTAACTATAACATTACATTAGTGACTATAACTACGTTGAAACTCTATATTTTTTATTCATGATTTTCTTATAAAGATATATAGTTCGTAATAAATGTCAAAACTTTTGATTATCATTAATTAATAGCGTATTTTAATGCTAACAAAATTATGTGCTTAAAGTAATTAAACTTATATACGCAAATTCATAAATCTGAAGGTGTTTTAGTATAATTATTTTAAATTAAAACTATAACATAAATAAGCCAATGAAACTCAGCCCAATGAAGAATATATTTAGTCCAATTGTTATTTTTAACCAAAAAAGCCAACTAGTAATAATTAATAGTGTATTTTAATACTAAAAAGATTGTGTGATTAAAGTACAATTATATGAACAAACAAAAATGTTAGGGTATTCTAGTACAATTATTAGAAATTAAGAGCTATAATACATATAAGCTAAGTTTGGCATAAGGAAAAATATGCTTAGTCCAATCATTATTCATAGCCAAAGAAATTCAATTATAATTAAGTGATAGTGTATCTAAAAAAGACTCTATGCTTGAAGTAAAATAATGTAGGCAAGTTCATATATATTAGGGTGTTTTAATGCAATTATTAGAAATTAAGAGTCATAAATTTAAAAAGTTAACTTTGACCCAATAAATAAATTACATAGCATAATTATTATCCTCAACCAAATAAATCCAATCATTATATAAGTTGTGGCCCAACCAATTTAGCCCAAATTTTTTTATTTAATCTATCCCAAATTATATGGCCTAGTACATAATTTGTTATTAAAATTTACAATATTCAGTTTCATTACACACTAAAACAAATATTTATATCTCCATATTTAATAATATTATACACTAAAATTATATATATATATATATATATATATATATATATATATATGAATGAAAATATTATAACTATTTTCATTTTGATTGTGACTATTTTATTAATTAAATTTTCTTTTAAAGCAAAGAATTCAATTTTATAATGCTCTAACAAAAAAAATTTCTATATTTGAATTAATAATATTTCACATATATCCATATAATTAAGAATTTAATTGATAATCAGATATAAGTTGTATAAGTTACATATCTAATAAGAAATTGGTGATGACAAAAATCGTCATTAAAAAGCATCCAAGTTGGTGATGATAATAATTTCTTCACCAATGAATAAATTTACCATTTTAGTGACGAGAGTATTTCTTGTCACCAATTTTTCGTCACTAATTATGTCCAATTGGCTGGAGACCTTTCCGCCATACTCTTTAGTAATGAAATAGTGACGACTTCCTGGGACTCGTCATTAAAGTTTCGGAATAGAAGCAAAATTCATAAAAAATAATATTTATATTTTAATGTAGAGATTGAAAAAATTATGTATATTATCTATTTAAGTTAATATAGATTATATATATTTTTTGAAAATCAAATGAATATTTTATTTAAATGAAGAAGTCAATACAATTGATACAAATATAATTTGATAGATTTCAAATATAATCTAAGTTGTATCTCTATCTGGTTGACCAAAAATAAAAAGTTGCACATTTGTGAAACCAAACTCTTTTTTAGGACAGAGGGCGTATAAGTATTTACTACTTATGTTATACATTGTACGTCTAACTATAACATTACATTAGTGACTATAACTACGTTGAAACTCTATATTTTTTATTCATGATTTTCTTATAAAGATATATAGTTCGTAATAAATGTCAAAACTTTTGATTATCATTAATTAATAGCGTATTTTAATGCTAACAAAATTATGTGCTTAAAGTAATTAAACTTATATCATAAATTCATAAATCTGAAGGTGTTTTAGTATAATTATTTTAAATTAAAACTATAACATAAATAAGCCAATGAAACTCAGCCCAATGAAGAATATATTTAGTCCAATTGTTATTTTTAACCAAAAAAGCCAACTAGTAATAATTAATAGTGTATTTTAATACTAAAAAGATTGTGTGATTAAAGTACAATTATATGAACAAACAAAAATGTTAGGGTATTCTAGTACAATTATTAGAAATTAAGAGCTATAATACATATAAGCTAAGTTTGGCATAAGGAAAAATATGCTTAGTCCAATCATTATTCATAGCCAAAGAAATTCAATTATAATTAAGTGATAGTGTATCTAAAAAAGACTCTATGCTTGAAGTAAAATAATGTAGGCAAGTTCATATATATTAGGGTGTTTTAATGCAATTATTAGAAATTAAGAGTCATAAATTTAAAAGTTAACTTTGACCCAATAAATAAATTACATAGCATAATTATTATCCTCAACCAAATAAATCCAATCATTATATAAGTTGTGGCCCAACCAATTTAGCCCAAATTTTTTTATTTAATCTATCCCAAATTATATGGCCTAATACATAATTTGTTATTAAAATTTACAATATTCAGCCATTACACACTAAAACAAATATTTATATCTCCATATTTAATAATATTATACACTAAAATTATATATATATATATATATATATATATATATGAATGAAAATATTATAACTATTTTCATTTTGATTGTGACTATTTTATTAATTAAATTTTCTTTTAAAGCAAAGAATTCAATTTTATAATGCTCTAACAAAAAAAATTTCTATATTTGAATTAATAATATTTCACATATATCCATATAATTAAGAATTTAATTGATAATCAGATATAAGTTGTATAAGTTACATATCTAATAAGAAATTGGTGATGACAAAAATCGTCATTAAAAAGCATCCAAGTTGGTGATGATAATAATTTCTTCACCAATGAATAAATTTACCATTTTAGTGACGAGAGTATTTCTTGTCACCAATTTTTCGTCACTAATTATGTCCAATTGGCTGGAGACCTTTCCGCCATACTCTTTAGTAATGAAATAGTGACGACTTCCTGGGACTCGTCATTAAAGTTTCGGAATAGAAGCAAAATTAGTAACAACAAAATTTTTTGTCACTAATGGAGGTATTTAGTGACGAGATTTTCTTTCATCACTGTATTTTCTGTCACTAAATGCCATTTTTCTTGTAGTGATGCAAATGTCATCAAAGAGAATAAAAGTATGATGTGAGATTGAATCTAAATGTATTGTTAAAGGGTGAAAACATAACAGCAAAAATAAAGTTATTAAGAGATTTTCCTTCAAACCCCAATTAAATGTAGTAGTATTATTTTGATGTTTTATTAATCCCCTCGTATTGTCTCTCTCTCGAACATTACAGTTTCTAGTACAACTTCTCTAGTTATGTCTTCTGTAACCTTTTTGTTTTCCAAAATGGTTTATTAAAATTATAAGGGAAAATTTTGATCAGTTAGTTATATTGTAAATTAATAATATCTTCGTCCCCACTCCCTCTCAAAACAAAATCTCCTTTCAAAAAAGTTTTTCCTCAAAAAAAGAGTCCATTTTTGTATGAAATTTTTATATTATCCTTACTAATTATGACAATATATGATTGAAATTAAAAAGTAAAAATATAAATATAAAACTATATATTTAATATTGTACCAAGTATACTATAACTTATAATATATATAAAAAAATTATATCAAATTAAAAATAATTTTTTTTAAAAATAAAAAAATATTAATCATTACTAATAAAATACTATCGTTTATTTTAAAAAAAGAATTTACTAAACTTTTTATTATGAATATCAATACCGTGTATGATATTTTCTCCAATCCCTTTGTTCAACACTATTCTTGTATTCAACGCTTTCACCAATCCCTTTGGTAGGCAAGCTATTCAACACTTACGGTAGTAATGTGGGTGTTGAGTTATGCAACGGATGCAATTTTGTGAGACCATCTCAAGCGGCGTAGGACAAGAGCTAGAAACCCAACGTTCAGTTTCTTTTATCACACGTCATTTGTGGTACCCAATCGAGTCACCCGCCTTAGTCGGTCATAGTTTTAGCTTAGTGTTGTATAGGATTAGTGCTGCTCCTACGTGTTAGGGTGTTCCTATTTATTTGGGATTATGTCATTTTCGGAGGCTTCTTTTCGTAGGTTCGGTTAAATTTAACATCATGAAAATTAATTAGCTTTTTTGGTTATGTAAATATTGCTATTACAAATATATTAGATAGTTTTGAAAAAAAAAAAATCCCTTTGTTCAAGCTTTTGTGTTCTACACGTAAGTCATACCAGTGTACCATCAATAACTTTGACTCAGTCTCTCCCTCCCTGTATATATTATAGGTTATTTTTGGTGTAAATCTCACTTACAAAATCTTCTAGATGATGATTTTTCTTGACTTTTCTTTCTTCCAGAGAATATTAGCTTTCTGCATATGTATAACATAAAAAAGAAAAAGAAAAAAAAGCCAAAACACAAACTTCCCGGAAGCAATTCTCTAGAGCAACTACACCTCTTTAACAAACAAAACAGCTAATACACTACAATAGCCAGATGTTTCGGTTAAAACTGAACTAGCAAACAGATAATTTGTAACAAATATTCCAAAATTATCAAAAGTAATGTAATAATTTATAAGTTTTTGCAACAGAGGAATTTTTTTTTTTAACAGAAAACTAATTATTTAGTTATTTGGATGCAGCATTGAGAGGAAACATTGATGGAACTGGACTCAACATTCCAACAACGTTTTCAAGAATGTTTTTCTCCAGAACCACAAACTTAATACCACTTTCTTTGTCCAAAGAAAACCACTTTTAATTGGTTATAACTTTTTATTAGTTACAAAATTCAATAGGTTTAATGTACTATTAAATATAAAATTTTTTATTATTTCTCTTGATTTTTCTTTCTAGTAATTGTACTCCAATTCCATAAAGTGATACATACCATGGATGAATGCAGGACTGAGGAAGATTATTACAGAAAAAGATTGCTGTTCCTATTCTGAGCATTAAAGTATGACCCTCAAAATCTTCTCCATTCATTTTTCTACCCGGGAACTGGAAAACAAAGAAACAAGAACCTGAAAAAAGCAAGCATTACCGTCAAAATCATTTCAGAAAAAAGCATACGTTCTTTTGGGTCCACTGGCTCTTTTCCACGTCCAAATGTCGTATGCTATATACGTACTAAAGTGATAAAGACGAGTGGAAGTGGAAATATGGACGAGCTGTGGGACTACAGAACTACCAGCAAAGGGGGTCTGATCATCTGAAGTCATGAAACAATGGCTTCTTTTTTCAAAGGATTGATGTGAGCTACGGAGTACCTTTTTCATGTTGAAATTTCCCAGTGAAAGATTCCGTGTTAAATGACTGCGTTTTGTCCTGTCCTTAGGCATTGAAATTATGGTGGAGGGGTCCCCTTTCATTTCCCAGTAGTTGCAGGGGAAGACTGGGGAAGACTTGGGAAGGCGAGTACTAATGGAATAAGTTTTTATCTTGCCAGTCTCCCATCCCACTTTCTTTTATACTTTGTGGATCAGGAGCCTCAATATTTACCAGCATTTTACTTCAAATGAAATGATTTATATCATCAACATTTCCCACTCAAATTCCTTTGTCTTGGCTATTCCGTATCTTGGGCTTTTAAGCGGTACGTTTTTAATAGTTGACTTTGAGTCTCCTTCCCAAATGAGTTAGAGATATTAATTTCTTGACTGAAGACGAAACTTTCAGTAAAGCTAAAGGGCCTGTATTGTCAACATATCAAAACATATTTTCAATTTTTTTAAAAAATAATAATTAAAATATATATATTAAAAAACGTAAAAAATATATTTTAAAAAACTGTTCATGCATATCCAAAATTTCCTCCAACACAAATCTTCACATGCGAAATGTCTTTGGCAGTTCACGTCAGTAAAAATGTTTACAATTTTCAATAAAAAAAACTTTCTCAAAAACGGTATTAAACCAAATATAACCCCACTCTTAAAATTACAATAGAGAACAATGCAATATTAATATAGCCTTAATTTAGAATAACTCTCCAACTTTTAGGTGATAAATGCAAGTTTAAGAAGTATAAAACGACTTGACTTATTTCGTCAAAAGTAGCTTAAATCATGTAAGACTTGTTGGAAAACATAACAACACTAATAGTTATATATATTCTCCACAAAAGTAAAGAATAGACTAAAAGAAATTGAACTAGCCTTTTCCACCCATAGCTCAAAGCTCAGCCAATGTTGTTAAATCTAGATTAGACTACTCGATTTGATTGTTTGTACCGGGAACTAGTAATAAATCTATCGAATTTAATTAGTAAAAATTTTAATTGATTCGATCAGTAAAATTGGTTGAATAAAAAAAGTTGAGAACTGTTTGGCTCACTTGTTGACTTTTGAATCGAGTATGACTACATTGGGTTCAATTGGTCAGAATTGCAAGACTTTAGCAAAAAATTCTATAACTTGATATAGCCAACTCCAAATTAGTATTTTTTTTTTTAAATTAAACCAGACTCTATAGAGCTTCTTAATAATATAAAGAACACACTCTAACTCTTAGATTAATACTGTTTAATATTTGAAGTTATGCTAAAACTAACTTAGAAGTAAGTTAGCTGTTACTTTGCGTTGAGCTAATTAATTAATTTAGAACCAAATTGATCATATAAGAATGCTGCTACGTAGGATACTAGGTGCCACACACCCTTGTTCTACTTTTTAAACTTTTACTTAATAATGAGATAAGTGGGAACAGAATAGGGGTTGGTAAACCAACCAAACCTTGCGTATCCTTGTCTTTTCCCTTGTCTTTTCCAGTCTTTTCCTTAGGCGGGTGCTAGGGCCACCGTCGTTGAATTGTTTCCTACTCTTCCCACCTTTAATCACGCGGTTCAGGAATCTTTTTGCCATTAGCCTTTTTTATCTTGTTGCTTCGCGTAGCTTAAGAGAATGGTTGACCACTTTTTTTTTCGTTTTTTTCCCCTCCTCCTTCCGAACGATCTTTCTTCTGTTCTTTGGAGAATGGGTTGTGGCATTATTTATGTTACAATTGGGTCTTTTGTGGTGACAGACTATGCCACCTTCACTACTACTAAATGGCTTTAATTAATTGGTTAATTTTTTTGTTTGTTATTATTTTTATTTTCTTTCCAATTCCAAAGTTTCCAATAAATTCCAACCCCGCATTGACCAAAGACCTTCACTCTCCACCGTAGTACGTACAACTACATTACTAGAATTTATGATGAGTACTCACAAGCTATTAAATTCTAATGTTTTAGACTTTAACCTCTCATTCTTTTGAACACATATGATTAAAAGTTCATTAATTGATCATTTCACTTTATATGTTATAAATTTTTTTGAAAGGATTATAATATAATGGAAGAGAGTTGAAAATGAAATGAGTAAAGAATGACTTAGAAACTTCCATCTTTAGACATTTTAATTTTGCAACTATGCTATATATCTCTACACTATGTTCACAAATCACACACTTCTACTTCCAAATATCATACTAGACAGTTTATTCATAAAAGTTCTAACAAAAACTTTACCAGAACTTATAAATTGTTATTTAATTGCTTGCATGTAATTTTTGTCTTTTCTACAATTAGAGATAGAATCATTAATGCTTTAATTAATATGAGACTTTATTAATATCAAGGTCAGGTAATTGTATCTTTCCTAACATATATACGCAATCCTATCATTTGGCATACTTGATTTTGTGGGGATGGATGGTTCGTTATCATGAAAAGCCAAATCAAGTTTCATATGACCTAATGTCAAAATAATTTTGTCATTCTACTCGATGTAATTTTTACTAGATAACATTAATATTCGTAAAGAATCATTCAAAAGAAAAGTAGTAGAAATAACTACAAAATAAAAAATAAGTATACATCAATATTACGAAAATTAAAATTTAAATATTAAATTAGCATTGTTAATCTAAATAATAATAATAAGGTCAATTCTTCTTAGGGGCATAGATTGCAATCATGCATAAAATTTATATTTTTATAATAAGATTGGAAAATTCTACTATGAAAGAAAATTTCCCCACCTGTGGACACTGGACCGATTCACCATCTTATTTTAAACTAGATCTATCAAAATCAATTACTTCCCTACGGAGCCAAATGACTAATTTTAATGAATTAATTTTCGTTTTGATATTTAATATCAACAAAATCACTAACCATTGTATAGTTTAAATTTCCTAAAACTCAATACTCGATATTTAGAATGCTTTGGTTCCCCCTAAATATGTGTCACAAAAAATATCAAAGCTGATATAAAATATATATTCCTTTTATAGCTAACTCACCAATATGTTAACCAATCAAGATTTCAATTTACAACTTATCAGAAATAATATGATTAAACTTAATCACATATTTTCCAAGATATTAACATATGCTATAATTGAAATCTCAATTAGACACAATCAAAATATTTGTTGGGTTTCAATTTTTAATATTCAGACATAAGCTCTAATCATATTGAATAAGGAATTCAAAATTTTAAAGAATTTGTTATTGACAAGATACCAAAATAAATAAGGTGTAACGGCATTAAATTCTATATTATATCATCATCATTATTATTATTTTTAATTTGTCCTAAATTGATATAAAAAATGGTATAAATAATCTTATAAATATTCGCATGAAAGCATCAAATTTAAGGATTAAATTTTCGTATTCACTGATTTAAACTTTGAAAGTGGTAAATTCATAAAATTTAATATTCAATAAAATAAGGCAATAAAATAATATTTAATATATAAATTACACGTTAGCAATCAAACATTCAGCGAGAAAGAAAATTATTCCAATCGAACAATGTTAATGCTTTAGTATTAGGTGCACTAATACATATCATGCATCCAAATGCACTATGAATAACTCTCATTTATAAAAGTACAAAATCTTAAGTTAATGCTTTAATGCATTAAAAATAATCATGGTTGTTAGCAGGATGTATAATGCCTACAACGTTCTAACAATAGGGCTTGCATTTTTTCCAACAGCTTTTAGATATTCTATTAAATATATTGATTGGATATGCATTTAAAATCATCAATTCCATATGAAGTTCAAGACTTCTAAAATTATAAATCCAAATTTAATATCATCAACGACAGAAATTATTTCTTGTGTAGTTGTATGAGTTGATAAAGAGCTCCTCATGGTTCCTTGTTAGATATATGTTCAATCTGCGAAAGAAATTAGAGAAATAACAGGAATTTTTTTAATCTAAAATTTGCAAAATGCTTTGCTAACCTACATCATTTTCTTCAATCAACAAAACCTATACTGATAATGTCACACACATGTCTATTATATATATATAAAACAATGCCCCATACCCATAATAAATATAACTCTGCTATATGTACAATTCAATAGTTTATAATATTGCTACCTGTTTAAAACTTTAATGATACTATTATTTCTTCTTAAATTTTTTCATTTCAATATTATCATCTATTGTATGCTTATTAGTTTTGTTCCGTATATTATGGTTAGAATTAGATTATGATTATATAATCTCCCAATCTTTTTATCTTGAATTCAATTATAAGTATAACTATTATGACTTAATTTCAAAATCTTATAATAAAACAATATGACTGGCAATATTTTCTTAGCCAATTTTCTCTAAAAGTTCAATAAAAGCATAACATTTATCACTAAAATTTTTAAATTTTTGTCTAACGATATCATTTACCAAATATTTCACAAAAAATTTCCCTTTTAAGCCACCATTACTAGCATACATGCTCTTAATTTTATCCTTATTTTATTTTTAATTTTTTTTTCTTTTCTGCCCTTAGTAGTCATCATCCTTATTAATGCATCAACAAGAGAGTTTAAATCATTGTAATAAAATTTACACTAATGAAATCATGGTACAAATTTAAATAATTTGATGAACACTTATATTCATATTTTATTAGAGATATTTTATATGTTTTTTTTTAAATTTAAATGAGTTTATTGACTATTTTTTCTTTTTTTCTTTCATTTGTATTATGCTAATTCTTTTTGCGTTTTATCTTTGTTTTATATATTAGATAAAAAAGTTTACATATGTTTTTATCTTTGTTTATATGTGTTTTTTTATATATATATATTTTGTCTTTTTGGGTTTATATCTGCTTGTCTTCTAATATAAACCTCTAAAACAATATATTATTTTTTATATTGTTTAAATTTAATACTAAAATAATAATACTTTTAAATGAAAAATAAGAAATTATAATTTTAAAATTTTAAATTATAATCACACTTTTTTCAACAATAACAATATCCGTATAATTGCATGGGTAAAATTCTAATTATTTATAAAGTATATGTCAAGAGTCCTCAATTGACAAAACACTTTAACAATTATTTAATAAAAAATCTTATCACTTGATAATCAATTTTGATAATAACTCTATTATCCAATTTTAAATAACTACATAGTAATTTGAACTATGGGTCACTATATATTTCTTAATAGAGTAACGATATTTATAGTAACTTTTTATAGTGACTTTTCATAGTGATTGATATGACAAGTATAAAAAAAAAATCATCCTTTATTATTTTACATTTTTTAAAGAGTGTGATGAGTGAATTTTGTCTTTTTATACTTACCACATTAGTTACTATAAAAAGTAATTATGAAAAGTCACTAAGAGTATCATTACTCTTCTTAATATTAATTAAAAAAAATATTCTGATAACTTTTTCACATTCCATATTAATTCTTGCCTTAAAATAATCAATTTAGTTTTTTCAATATAACTTTATTTTTACCCTTTATGTAACTCATCATTTACTTCTCACTTTTATCAAATCAAATAAAAAATAGTCCGTCATTAAATATATAAAAGAAAAGTAAAAATTTTCTTTTCTACTAATTAATATTGCTGGGTATAAATTATATGTTTTGCTAAAATGACAAATAATGTGGGACAAAGGGAATATTATAAGAGTGAAATCAAAAGTTGAGGTACAATGGCGTTAGAAGATGAGATGATACATTAAAACTTTAATAAGGATACAAAACTCATGCTTATGTCAACTAGCTTGCAAATTATTAAATAACATTCCTATCCGTACATGATGCATTGTCCACCCAAAAAAAAAAAAAACTATTCTAGACTTCAAAATGCGGCATCCCAAAACGTATTTTTGCATTTTTCTAAATAGTTATTATGAGATAAGATATGTATTGAAAATTTAAAAAGTGTATTAAAAAGCGCAAAAATTAATTTTGAAAGGCCAACTATACAAGCATAATATTGTAGACTTCTACATAGATGAAAGCAAATTTATATCAATTTAAAAGATTGCCATGAAAACTCGGATCAATTTCAACTGTTTGCCATCTCAGAAAATTTTTGTAGGATCAATTCTGTTGCATTAATCGAGGTCAATGGTTTCTTTCGATTAAGTTCCCAAATTTAAAATGGAAGCAGTTGAAACCAACGAGGCTACCGTTCCACGCTCATTGTAGCGACATCCAACTAGAGTCCCACCAACTCAAACCCCTGCCCGTTGCCTCTGATTCCGTTATCCCTAACCGAAAACCAACAATAAATAAATGAAACCAACAATTTCTTATTCGGTTTTGGTTTTATTAGTTTAACCTAATAAAACCGAATAAGAATTCGATTCGGTTTATTTGGTTTTATCTTCTCACAAACCGAATAAGGAATTTGGTTAACCAAATAAACCGAATTTCTTTTTTCCTTTTTTTAAAAACTTCACAAATAAATTAAATAATTTTTCAAATCAAACATTCACAAATAATTTTTTCACTAATTATAAGTATTAATTATTATGATATTTGACTCGATTTAAATACGTATAATTAATTTACAAATTATAAATAATTTAGAATTTTGAATAAATAACCGTTAGTAAATATTATATAGTTATAATTGATTACTCAAAACTCAACACTCAACATTTAATAGTTAATACTTAGTAATCACTTAGTTAACAAATAATAAGTTATTAATTATTGATCGTTATATTGAATAATTGATGATATTATGAATATATGATATTGATTCTAATTAAATATATAAAACATAATAATCGCTTAATCGCATGCTATATAGTTACATGCTAGACGCTATATAACCTACACTTCTGCGCCTTACATCTTCTAGATGCTTAACATTTTAATAACTTTGTCAACTTATGTATTATTTTATTTTTCTTTATTTGCAATTTGATATTTCATATTTGTTTAACTTTTAAATAAATTGATAAATTAAAATTACTGTATAAACTATACTAGTATATAGTTTAGTATATAATATATAGTAAAATTGTTTAGTATATAGTATATAGTTATATACTATATTAATATTACTATATATTCATTATAGTGTCCATATCATTATTCATTAATGATAACAATAAATATAATTCTATACATGATAAATTTTATAAAATAACAATAAATTTTATAATAACAATATAGTATATTAATGAAAACAATATTAATGATAGTATATTAATGATAACAATATAATATTAGTATATAGTTCTATACATGATAAATTTTATAATAACAATAAATTAATTATACAAAAATATATATACATAACTACAAAGTCTACAATAGTTTTATAAACTATAAACCATAACTATTCTATAAAATAACATATATTTATATTTATACTTATATATATATATAATATATTTATAAATTTTGAAATTCGGTTTTATTTGGTTTATTATGTTTATTCATTTATTTGTTGATTTCCTTATTCGCTTATTCGGTTTATTTGGTTTATTTATTCGGTTTATTCGGTTTTCAAGACCCCAAACCGAAAAACCAAAACCAAATAACTTATTCGCTTGCTAAAACCAACCGAATAAACCGATTCATTTTGATTTTTCGATTTTTTTTCGATTTTTCTGATTTTTTTCTGCTCGTTGGATCTGAATCCAAACCACTAATTTACTCAAACCCCTGCCCGTTGCCTCTGATTCCGTTATCCTTACCCAGAAAATAAACAATAGATGGGCCGTAGCGGAGATACAATAAGGCAGAGAAAGATGAGCCGTAGCAGCCGAGAGAGTTCATGAAAGCAACAACTTTTTTAGAGAATCTGATAAAAATGGCATTAGTTTATGTGCAAGCACCTTGCCGCATTAAATCTGAAGATATGAAATTGTTTCCCTAATTGTGCCTAGCTAAAGAAAAATATATTTATGCATTGCTCTGTATTTTTATTTTAGTTAATTACATAAATTTTTTTAGCCGTACTATTCTGTTCCTCAATTGTCTTTGAGTACATCATCCAATGTAGATGAAATATTTTTTGGTCTGGAAGAGTGATTAATTAGTACGAGAGAGGTACAAAGTGTTCTCCTCGTGTCTAGTTGAAAATCCAGTATTAGGCAATTTGATTCGGAAGAGTGTTATTTTAAGAATATTTTGTTTTGTAAGCCATGCTACATACTTTAGAGAAAAGCTCGAACTTCCTATAATTCTCTGATGGGGCCCGGTGATTATTAAAGTATTGATGATGTATGTGGCCGGTGATTATTAAAGTAACGATAATTACATTGAAAAATAATAGTGAATTCTTTTAGTAATTAAGGTAGTATATATTTAAATACTTAATTGAAACTTTTAACCATAAAAAAAAAAAAATTAAATCCCAGTTTCATATACTTATATTGCCATCTATCAATTTCTAACTCACCGTATTCAAAATGGTGATCAATGAATTTACGATTTTTAAGAGTGAATTATATAACTCCAACCGATTTTTAAAATTCCCACCTCATTATCTTGAAACACTTATTATCTCCCAACTCTTGAACAATCCATGAACCAAAAGTAAAAAATAAAAAACAAATCATCCCCAAATAAAAATAAATAAGTCGACGATAAAAATGCTGTCGCAATTAGTCAACGAAAGATGCATTTTACCTGCGCTGAAGACTTTTACAAGTCTTCTCCCTTGATTTTATCACTGCATTTACTGGACTTGTTCTTTGATTATATATGTTTTCTTATATATATAATCAAGCACTTAATCTTTGGCTCATAGGACTTCAGTTCATGCAGAACTGCAAACAATAAAGATACGAAATATTCTTCCAGAAGAGAAACAAAAATGGATTTCAGTCCAATTCTACCACTGATCATTCTGGTATTTTTCTCCATCTTATCTTCCCCGGGAGCGGCATTTCCTCTAGCAAAGCCCGGCTGTGCTGATCATTGTGGAAATGTAAGCATTCCCTTTCCATTTGGTATGAGGGAGGGTTGTTACCTTGATGAAAGATTCTCAATTCAATGCCTCAACGCTTCCAATAACGGCGACCCTCCCCGACCAACTTTTTTCCGTGGTCAATTCAATGTCACAGATATATCGCTGGAAGGACAGTTGCGCATTTTGAATTTCGTGGGACATGATTGCTATCATCGGAATAAAAGTTCCAACCGCAACAGCCCATGGTTCAGCATACCTAAGCCCCTGATTTTTAATAGTACAGCCAATAAGATTACAGCAATTGGCTGCGACACTGTCTCATTTGTCCAAGGTATACTAGTAACACGCTGATCAATTTATAATTGAAGTTGTATAATTAAGCCTGTCTAATGTTGAGATATTGAATTATCTGTTTGTATCCAACAAGGTACAAGTAATTTAAGACGATACACCACTGGATGTTTGTCTCTGTGTGATCACAAGAAAGATGTTGTAGATGGTTCCTGTTCTGGTATTGGCTGTTGCCAGACATCTATACCGAGTGGAGCTTGGCAGATTAATATCTCTATGACTAGTTTTAACAATCACAGTCTAGTCTCGAGTTTCAATCCTTGTAGTTATGTTTTTGTTGTTGAAGAAAAATCTTTCCAGTTTTTTGCCGATAATCTTACCAACTTAGACCGGATTGTAAGTCTTCCAGTCGTCGTGGATTGGGTCATTGAATATGAGAAATGTGAAGCAGCTCAGAAAAATTCAAGCGCATATGCTTGTAAGAACAATAGTGTGTGTCATGAGCCAGATGGGGCTCTAGGTTATCGCTGTAGGTGCAAGGAGGGATATGAGGGCAATCCGTATCTCTCAAATGGTTGCCAAGGTAAATAAATTGCTTCATCCCAATTTTTTTATAACCTCGGTTGACTTCGTAAAAACACAACTTCGAATAAGTGGTCCCAAACCAAAAATAAATTACAATATGTTTGGGGAGGTAGTTCAACCTTGATTTAGGGACATCTAAGATTATATTTATGTATTTTCAGTTCTAATCAATTCCCTGCGCAGATATTGATGAATGCGCAAATCCCAGTCGTTACAACTGTGAGAAAAATAGCGTTGTGCCAACACATTGGGAAATTATACATGCAATTGTGTTCAAGGGTACCATGGTGATGGAAGAGATGTAGAAGGATGCATTGCTGATCAAAAGCCAAACAAAAAACACTATTGGCCCATTTTTGCAGGTTAGTATATATTCTTGCATAATGAATATGTAATGATTAAGCTAAGATTATTACGAAAATCAAAACAAAAGACAAACTGATCACACAAGATTTGTATGGTTTAGTTAAGAAAGTTAAGCTTACGTCTAAAATGATGATATTATTAAGAAGTTAAAAAGTTCCCAAGGATTTCTCCATTTCTCTCAGCCTTTAACCTTTAAAACAACAGTGCTCTCTAATCTTCTCTTCAACACCTTCTCTATCTAGAAATTGCTGTCTAAGACTGCCTCAAGGTTTCTTTGAAATTTCTACTTGAAAATACTTTTATTTTAACTCTATTTATAGGCAATTAGCAGAGACCAATGGAAACCCCAATGCGCCTTGTGTTTCAATGATAGAAACTATCATTTTCCAAGAGTTTCAATACCAGATTTCGTTTTCTCTTGGGTTTCTTGAAAAACATGGGGCAGGCGTCAGAATACAAATAATATAACTTGATATTTTTCTAATCTCCAAATGAAATAAATAATTGCAAAGAATAATATGTACACTCAAAGGATAATCAATTATGGCAACAGGTTTGACATTACTATAAATTTTTATTATGGCAACACGAGTGCTTAGACAACAAAGTCCTGGTTTCCTGAAAATTTTGGCTGCAGGTGTTGGAGTAAGCACAGGCACCACGGTTTTACTTGGGTTGTCCTTGTGTTTGTACTGGGAATTTATGAGAAGAAAGGCAAATGGGCAGCGACAGGAGTTCTTCATAAAAAATGGTGGAGTGATTTTACAGCAAAAGCTCTCTGGACAAGGAGAACGAGGACGAGGACGAGGAGGAGGAGGAGGAGGCACATATAGTGTTAGAATTTTCTCTATAGACGAATTAAAAAAGGTTACCGATGATTTTGATGAAAGCCAAATCATTGGTAAAGGAGGATTTGGGACAGTTTTCAAAGGAGAGTTGGTAGATAACACAACCGTGGCCATTAAAAAGTCCAGAGGAGTTAATCAACACCAAGTTGAGCAATTCATTAATGAGGTGATTGTGCTTTCCCAAATTAACAATAGAAATGTGGTAAAGCTTCTAGGTTGTTGCCTAGAGTCAGAAGTTCCATTACTTGCATATGAATTTATAGACAATGGAACTGTCTTTGAACATTTAAACAACAAAATCAAAGCATCAAAGCTTTCTTGGAAAATTCGATTGCAAATAGCATCAGAAGTTGCTGGAGTGCTCTCATATTTGCACTCCATGGCCTCTCCTCCAATTATCCACAGGGATATCAAATCTGCCAACATACTTGTTGATCAACATTACTCTGCAAAATTAGCTGATTTTGGGATATCAAGATTGGTTCCAACAGACGAAAATCAGGTGTCTACAATGGTGCAAGGCACACAAGGCTATTTAGACCCCGAATACATGCAAACAGGTATGCTGACTGAGAAGAGTGATGTATACAGTTATGGTGTTGTTCTGGTAGAGCTTTTAACAGGGAAAAAACCGTTGGCATTTGACAAACCCGAGGCTGAGAGATTTTTATCCAACCGATTTCTTTCCGCTCTAAAAGGGGACCATTTGATTGAAGTTCTTGATAGTAACATATGCTGCGGTGAAAATATTGAGCAGTTGAAAAGAGTTGCTGTGATCGCAAAAGAATGCCTAAGTGTCAAAGGTAACGACAGACCATTCATGAAAGACGTAGCAAGGGAACTCGAGGCATTCAAAATAAATGCGAAGGAATTTTCAGTTCAAGTTTTGGAGATTGATTCCACAGAGTGTAAACCCTTGGCTGGAGTGTTGTCAAAAGAATGCAGGAGTTGTGATGATACTTCTTCCAGCGACCTATATCCAGTATATCCTTCCACCACAGAGCTACCATTGTTACCAGTATCTGGGGGAAGATGAAGGGTAGACAAAACATTGAGGTTCTCAAGATTTTTAGCTGTATTAAGCACCGATGAAATGTGTGTGGTACTTCTGTCAAATATCTAGTGTTGCATTGCATTAATGAGAATAAGGGTAAATTATCAAAACTAACTATAGGTAACTTACATACAGGGTTATTACAACCTGAACACGACCCCGAAGACAATCCAAAATATGAACGACTTTGTAGCCAATAAGATTTTTGTGAAAGGTATCCAAAATATGAACGACTTGTTAAGTAATCAAGCATACATTTAAAACCTCAGGCCATTCTTCATTTCATGAAAAAGACCCAAAGCTTCCTTATCCCTTCCATCCCACGCCAGTCTCGAAATCATTGTATTCCAAGAAACAACACTTTTCTCATCCATGTGCCTAAATAGTCGAAAGCCCATTTCAGCATGTCCACTACGATAATAACTGCGAACCATTACGTTCCAAACAATCACATCTCTATAAGACATTTCATCGAACACCTTTCTCGCCTCTCCCATTAGTCCACAACTCGTGTAGAGCTCCACAAGCGCAATCCTAATAGAGCCATATCTCTCAAAACAACACTCTTCTCATCAAGCATGGTCTCTACTACACTCTTCTCATCCATTTGCCTAAACAACACTCTTCTCATCAAGCATGGTCTCTACTTTCGTCCTTTAAAATCAATTATCACAACTTGCAAAACAATTCAAAAAATCCCAAAAAAAAAAGGGAAAAAAGGAAAAAAATGCGGCAGAGGAGACGATGATGACGACGGCCTAGAGGAGGAAGGAGGATTGGGCAATTTTGTGCTAATTTGACCCATTTTGTTACGACTTAAAATTATTGATTTTAGCCGAAACAGGATCCGCGTCTTTGAATATTGGAATTAGAAATTTTAACTTTGGACAAAGAAATCAATTTGTAGAATTAAAAGAAAATGGAATTGAAATAGATTTGTAATTCTTAAGTTTTTATTTAAAGCAAACACAAGAATTAGAATTGGAGCTTTCAATTCCAATTCTAAGTTCCAATTTCATGCAATCAAACAGAGCCTAAGATAAAATTTATGAGAGATAACTTTCTAAACAAAGGAATGATCTCAGTACGTCTTCATTCATCCAATTGATAAGTGATACAAAAATAAGCTCATTCAAATAAATAACTTATAGTTATCAAACAAGTAATGACAACTAATTTCTCCTTAGTTTGTCAATAATTAAGAGACATTCATTAATTACTTCTCTAATCAATAAATAACCCTATATACAATCATAAAATTTAATTTATCAATGACATTAATAACCAAAGAAATCCCATTCTAATCAACAAACACACAATTTCAGTTTATTTAAATTAGATTTTTATCTCCAAGATATAAATTAGACTACTTGCGAGGTAATGCAATAATGTTGTTTGCCACAAATATTAAAAGAATAAAAAAATTACGAATTTGATGTTTTCATTGATATTAAACTATTTTGATGATCAAAAAGTTTTGAGCTATTTAATCAAACAAAATAATAATAATCAATAAAGTTTAGGAAATAAATAAATACTCATAAATAAATAAAGCATAAATAAAGCCAAATTAGATCTCACAATTGTTATATATACCAAATTAAAAGTGTACTCTTTTTTTTAAAACAAAAAGAGTAATATATAAAGACAATGTTCAGTTTATGAAATCAAGAGTGTCTAGTGTTGCCATATAAATGTTGCCACAGCAAGTATATACATATATTTTTTCATTTCAACCTGTCAATAATGTTTAGATTATAGAAAAAAAAATTACTGGACTCCTTATTAAACCCAGAGCTCCACATTTAATAATTGATATCTTTGCTAAAAAGTCTCCCTAGAGTCTTCACCTTTGCGCATATGTTCAAAGATAACATGATGTTGAAATAGTCAGTTGAATTGGTTCCAAAATGAGCTCGAGTAGTAAATTTCACAAAACCTTTTCCAACCCGTATACAAGATTCTGCCAAAAAAAACACCATAAGTAGATTTATAAGTGTTGGCAAATTAAATCAAAGCTTAATTGAAAATTATATTTTGATTAAGATTTAATAACTATTAGTTCAATTGGATTCTAATTGTTTTAGAAAAGTAATTTTGTGTAATCAAATCTTAGTTGTTTTTTAATTACAAGAAGTTCTATATATATCATCCAAAGTTATTAATTTTTGTGAGCCTCGCAAAAAGATAAAGATAAGTTTATAAGAAAAATAAAAGTAAGGTTACAAGAAAAAGATAATTGTGCGTAGAGTAGGAGTTTTTTCAGTCATGACAGGCTTCATTGCAAACAAATTATTTTTGTTGTTTAATAAAAACTTCCGTTTCATGACTCGTATATAGAATTTTTATATCCAACGCTAGTTGTTGGTTTTTTATCTTAAATTATTCCACAAAGATTAGGTGAAAAGTTTTGTCTGTGTTTTTTTTAACAAAGGTGACAATTAGAATAATTGGTTCTAATTAGATACATAAATTCTTATAGTTTGTTAGCAAGAGAGGCCAACAGGTGCGTAACAATGATTTTCAAAAATTTGGTCAATGGTAAAAATTTTAAAATCTTGCATCTAACAGCCACTTATGATTGACGTCTACAATAGGTATATATAATAAAGAAATACTTGAAACAATATGATTTATTAGATTAGATTGGTAACTGAATATGATATTCATGTGTATCCAAAGTAGACTAGATAAGAAAAACAATTACTTTTCAAAATCATGAGGAAGTCAATAGTCTTAGATTTGTATGAGGAAAATTTTGTTCCTCAATTCCCTTTTGAGTTTGGGTTAACTTGCACTTTTTGATTTTTGGGATATGAACCTAGATACAAATCAAAATTTGGTTTGGAATGAGTAGTTGATTTTGAGAATGATAAATTTGTCCCTAGTGAAATGGATTTTAAATTTTTTTTTGAGGTTGAAGATTTTTTATTGAATACATTATTAAGTAATACTAAAGAGGATCTAGAAACCATTGATTTGCCTGGACATAAAGAAGAAGAAACTATTAATTTAGGGGAACAATAAAAAACTATGAACATCGTTGAAAAAAATATGAATAAGATGGCTTATCAAAGAGAAATTGAATATCGTAAAATATTTTAAATTTGAATAGTGATATAATATTATTGTTTTGAAAAGAAGTAGATCAATATTGATTTTTTTTTTATCAAAATAAAGATCCAACCAGAATTTTTTCAAAGTATGAAAGATTGAAGATGATAATAAAGCTCAACTACAAGTTAGTGTATATGATTTATATGGCAACAGAGATTTCAAAAGAAATTCATACTCACAATGGAGTTAGAGCAACTTTCATGGCAAAATTTTAAGAGAGGTAAAGTTTGTGAATTAAACCAAGTTTATTTAGAAATTATGTTTTAATTAGAACTTAGTAATTATTAGTTTAATTGGATCCGAATTGTTTTAGGAAAGTAGTTTTTGTGTAGGATTTGATAATTGCTTTTGAGTAATAAAAGGTTCCATATAAAGGATCCAAAACTATTAATTTTTATAAAGCTCCAAAAACATAAATGTGAGGCTACAAGAAAAATAAAAGTGTGGTTAACTATGAGTAAAGTAGAAGTTTGTTCCTACTAGTTGTATTTTGTTATATATATGAATTTTTCTTCTCGTGTTGTTAACTTTTAAAGCTTTAATTGTAAGAAACCTTGTTGTTGAGTAGCCTCCAAACAAATTATTTTTGTAGTCTTAGTATAAAATATTCTCCTATTTTGTGACTCTTATACATAAAATTTTTATATCTTACAATAAGATAAGTATGCATTTATGATTTAACTATTCAAGAAAAAAAGAAATTTTGTAAGCATTATTTTCCGATACCTTAAGGCGCACAACTTTCCTGATTGCGATAATCAGACCTGGCATGAGAGATTGCACATCTGTGATGTCATGTTTGACTGTATATACCTGGGTTCAGGAATTTTCAGAGATGAGATGTTCAGCTTCTTGTTAGAACAAGAGAGAGATGTTGCTATGACATATATTTTCCCAGAGTCAGTTTGAAGGGCTTATTTGCGAACCTCGCCAGGCCTGGAAAAGTAGACTGTTGTGCTACTTGATAGTCCTGGTATTACCAAGCTGTGCACTCGCACCCCATCTTCTCCAAGAACCTGACCTCTCGCCTTACATCAAACAGAACATAAAAGGGATTAGTTTTGCCTTCCACATGTGAAGAATCACATAATTTGCAGTTGCTATTTCTGCTCTATCAAATTGAAAGTAAATATGAGCATACATGTGGCTTAAACCAATAAACAATTTTGCTTGCTTTCTTACCTTGACATCGGTTGACAGATCTTCTCTGTTGTATAACTGACCAAGGTTGGAGATGTTGTTTGCAATTTGTTTTGCATCTTGTGTAGGAAAATCCTGTCCATCAACACTAGATATAAATTTCTATGTTTGAAACCTCAAATTATATCATAGTCATAGATTTTAGAAAAACTATTGAACACTTCCAGGATGAAATTTTCTAAATGCACAAGCAATAAGCCTTCCCCATCCCAAAAACTACTTCGTTTTATAATACACATTCTCTAACCAGGAGTTAAGGCTTGTGCTACAACTAACGCTAAATAATAGTTTTGTGCATCTTTCCAAAATTAGTTGCTGAAATATTCGTGAACTTACACCAGCATTTGGTCTGGATTCAACAATCTCTACATTTTGGTAGTGGAAAGAAGCTGAAATTGCAGCTTGCTGGAGGAGTATTGATCCTATGGATAAAGTAGGAGCCACCAAACAACCCTGAGAATTAATCGACACAAATCCCCAAATCATAATCTTAAAAACCATGATACATAGTATTTAAAATTGTTTCACTCATGATTGGTTTGGAGAAAATCAAACAAACGAATAGTGGACAAATTCCTGCAGACAAATCTCACCCTGAGCTCACCATGCTGGCTTTCTCGCAAAATCCTGATAATGCCATTACAGTATCCTGTTTGATCCGGGGCACGTACACCACGCTACTCATGCCAAAAGCTGTTGCCTATTTAGTAACAAGGTAAATGATACAAAAATAGCTTTGTTAGATTCTGGGAATTTAATGGATGGAGTTTGTAACGTCTGAGACTTAATTTTGATTATCTTATGAAATGATCTTCGTCTGGAAGGAATTTACCTGTTTGACATTCTCATATACTGTGGTAGGATCTGTAAAATCAACTACAACTGCGGTTCCTTTGGACTGCAAATAATGACATAGTTTTGTTTGTACTAAATACTCATATAGTTCAATAGAGAGCAACATTCTAGTGCTATTTGAAGAGTATATATTGGGTGATTATGACAGTGATAAATATTGCTGATTAGTTAGGAATTAAGAGGCCAGTATTGAATGGAATAAAAATTTGCCTCAACAAATCTTTTCATGAACATTTAATATTTTCTATAAGGCACTAGAAGGGGATACGAAAATGGTATAAACCCCAGAATTAGGACTTTATGAAAACCAAATATCGAATAGAGTTGCACCATTTGTTTATCAATGAATTAATTGCCACAAAAAAATTATAATTAGCAAAATTTCTTCTAAAAATCTTGTTAAAATGGAAATTCATGACAAAGGGAATAAATTCTATAAACATTTTTTAAGGGCATAAATTGTAGTATACATTTTTCTGCACTCAAGATATACATTTTCATGCCCTTTACAAAAATTCTAAAATTTTGGGTCCTTTTTCTGATTATCAAATCGTAATAGGCTCTAAAGTAAAATTTTCCCATCTAATTTTGCGTACAGCTAGGACCCCTTTAGTTGCATAATCCTTATTTTGGGCTTGGAAAAATTTACACTTCGCATCTTACATTTGTTGCAATAGAGCCAAACTGCTGTTGTTGGCCATTTTAGCCGAAGAAAACATTAAGTTGATTCGTGAAATGATTAGCCCAAGAAAATTAAAAGCCATGAACAGAGGTCGAGGTTGAGCAATTAAAGGTTTATGATTAATCAGTTCTGAATCTAATTACTTGTATGTTGCAGTGAATGTAATCTATCCAATTGTCAGAATCAAGCAGAAATTTAGAATGCAAAATGCTATCAAGCATCAAGAAAAAAAGATGAAAATGGATCAATTTAATTTCAGTTTCTTGTTACCTGAGATACAGAACCTAGGACCATGGGGAGATCATTCATTATGGGAATTTCCAAAGCCTCTTCCATGTCACTAACCTTAAAACAACGAGGATCACCAAAATTCTAATTAAATTACTTATTTATGAAACATATACTGAATTTTTGTTATTTTTATTTTTAAAAAAAGAAGAGGAAAAAGTATAACCTTTCCGATATCTTCTCCAACCAGGTAGGAATCCACTGCACCAGCAACTTCCATCCCTCTAGCTTTTGCCACTGCAACTACTGCTGCCCTTCCTATTTCTTTTGCTGCTCCATTTATAATTACCTCTTTCCCAATATCAATTATTGCAAAAAAATATTGCATGTAGCTCTTAGTTCTTTTCTTAAATTTTATGCATCAATGAAGTAATCCCAACATAATTAATTATAATGAATCAATGTTCCTACCTTGATACTGCTTTGTCCGGGCTGCATTGTGCAAGAAATGTCAAGTATCGACACATTCTTTTGGACATTTGGGAGATTTGTGGTGTAGCCTATGGGAAGAAATTGGCAGCACAAACCTGCCATGAATATCACTTCTAAGAGCTCTGTAGCTAGCTAGCTCTCAGTGTAAGGAAGAAGCTATGGCTTGGAAAGGATAAGTTTAGATGTGATCCATGTTTTCTCTGACTCTGCAAAGGATAAGGTTTTTTTGGAACTTGATTCTTGGTGCTCTTTGTTTGCTTCCTTGGTTTCTCATTGTGGGGACAAATTTGCAAAATTCTTGATGGGAAAGTAGTAGTACTATGCCTTCGAGTGGACTGGTAACATGTGCCAACGCGGAACGGTCAAAAGGAAGGCGTTTTTGCATTTGGTGTCAACTAGGGACTTTCCGCACCGCGCAAATACTCAAAGTGCCCATTTGTGTATTAGTAGGTTAAGTGACTAATTAATTTTGTATATAGTTTTTTTCTAATGATAGGATAAATAAGTTACAGTAAACTCATATTGTAGAAAATATTATATGTAATTCTAATGAATTGTTAATTTTAGAGAACAAGTTCAATGAACAAATATTTCAATTTTGGGATATTCATAATATCCCAAAACAGTAATTAAAACATTATATTGAACTCAATTTATGAAGGATCGTTTTTGTTGTTGTACAAAATTATAATATTCGAATATGACATTTAATTTTATTATCTTTCACTATCTTTTTTTTCAAAACGATCAATATATTTGCAATAAGAATATTTACATAGTCAAAAGACTAATTAACTTTCATGGTGTTGGATTTAGTTAACCCACGAAAAGAACTTCCGAAGATGACACAATTCCTAATAAATAGAGACACCCTACCACGCTGGGATAACACTAATCCTATACAACACTAAGTTAAACTACAACCAATAAGGCGTGACTGATCGATCGCATGAAATAGCGTGTAAATTTAATGTCTCTCTTTAAGAAATTGTATATAGTAACTCAAGCAAATTTAAATATTTCTTAGAAATTGTAAACTCTACAGTATTTATAAAAGCCCAGTGAAAATGATTGTGCAGTATTTGAGAAGCCCAATATAAGTGACAACCTATAATGAAAGTTTAATTCAAACGATGACCCATATTGAAAATCCAATAAAAGGGATGCCCGTATGTGATGTTGACCTAGATGCGAGGATTGACGTAGTTTAAGGGGAATGGTTCTGCCAATATTAATGATTAAATCGTCATTTGTGCAAATTTATTTCGCCATTCTACTTAACCTTTCTCAAAAGAATTCATAAGTTGAAAGTAATGCAGTATAGTTTCTATTGATTTTCAATTTTGTTTATAATTTCTCATAGTCTCAAGATTTTGCAGTGTTGATCTAGTAATACTTATATTTTTCTTGGAAATTTTGAGTGTAGGTAAAGAATTCAAGTTGCACGCCTGCCTCTCCGTAGAGTGCTCCTTTCTCTTGCCATGAGAACTTTGTCTCTAGATGGAGGCTGATTTGATCTTGTTAATTTTCTTCCCCATTGTGTAAACTACAGATCTAGGAATCTTTTCACAGCATATACATAAATAAAATTAAAAAAAAACCTTTTACACTGTTATAGTTTATATTCAGTAGAGTGTCTAGTCGGGTGTCTTTCTTGTGTCAAATGGGATTTTATTGAGTACGTATCCAGCAAAAATTTTCATTGTTTGCCTTTGCTTGTCCTCTCTGCTTTGTGGCTGATATTCTCATCGGTTGTTTTGCGTTTAACAACAACAAGCTTCGCTTCTCAAAGGTTTGCCCATCACCTGTTTGCAAAAAAGCTTCAGTATCTAATGGCGGAAGATTTAATTGCAAAGCTTCAACAGTGTAAACTATTGACGGCTGAGGAGCTAGGGATTGAGATACAAGAGCACGATGTTGTATTGAGCAAGGACAGTGCGAAAGGAGTTTAGTTGGCAAAATATTTGGAGAAAAAAGAGTCAATTTTATGGGGGTTAAAGACTACTTTAGGCAAACTTTGAACAACCAAATGACCTTTTTTTGTAATCAAGCGGGGATCCAATCTTTTTCAGTTTGTTTTTTCCAATCAGGAGGACAAAAGAAGGGTGCTTAATAGTAGACGATGGTCATTTGATCAACAATACTTGATTCTTAAAGAATGGACTCTTGCTTTAAACATCAACATGGAGGAATTCAAGACCATATACATATGGATACAAGTTTGGAATATCCCAAGTCATTGGATGTCGTGAGAGACGGGGCTAAAACTGTGAAAGTTATTCCAGAAGGTTTGGGATGTTCTGATTCCTGAAACAGGTAGTAAAGATAGTCATTGTCTCAAACTATATGCCACTATTAACTTGGATCAACCATTACCAAGAGGTACGAAAATAAAGCTTCATGATAAAAAATTTTGGGTAATTTTCAAATATGAGAAACTTATGAACTTCTGTTTTTAATGTGGAAAAATTGGTCATGTGGAATTGTCATCTTTGGAACCGCAATGAGGATTGTAAGGCCAATACCTTAACTGAAGTCAGTATAGAGAGTGGCTTCGAACTGAAGTACCCAAAGGTTTTAGCCGAATTGGTGATGGAGTTAAGGGGTTTAGTTCACAAGGCCAGTCGGGGATACAAATTTTCGACTGAGTCATCAGAGTGTCTAGACATGGAACTAATGAAGGAGGCTAGAATCCATCAAAGAAAAGAGCCAAACACACCGGCCGAGGAGCTACAAAAATTTCTCTCAAGTTAATCAAGTTCAAGATAGTTGTGCTATAGATCTGGAAGGGATTGTAAATGAGCAGCAGGGGCTACATAGGTCTTAAGGTCCTTTGGGCCAACAAAGTGATACCATACTACTCCTCACTAAGGGGGGGACTTCCTTCAAACTGGGACATGTGTTGGACCACGGCAAGGAACATGAAGGGGAGCAGGAAAATAAGAATAATCAAATGGAACTAGAGCCAGAGAGATGAGCTCTTGAAAGTGAAACCCGTGATCTTGATCAGAATCTTGTTAATGTCCCAATGACTAATGAGTTTGCCTTAAGCCATGGGCATGAGGCTATTCAAGTCATGGAACAGGTAGTTTCTAGAATGGTGAGCATAGTACCAGGGGTGCGAACTAGAAAATGGCATCGAGCAGTTGTTACAAGAAATCAGCAAAAAACAAGTACTCCAAGCTCGGTACAACCATATAGTGGTACATACGAGAAAAGAAAATGGATCCTTCGAGATGAAGAAGACTCAACAGATTTTGAGCAAGGAAATGAAGGAAGTCAAGAGAAGAACCAAAACATTATCATAAGAGATCTGCAGGTGAAGGAAGCCAGCCCTAAATGACTCCAAGGGGATAAATGAAAGCCTGTGTTTGGAATTGTAGAGGTCTAGAAGAGCCCTTTACCATTTCTTAACTCAAGGAAACACTCAGATTCTACCTCCCGAATATAGTTTTTGTATGTGAGACTAAAAAAAAGGCAACATTTATTAAAACAATATGCAAAAATCTTCGCAAACAAGATCGATGGAAAAATTTAGATCCAAGGGGAAAAAATGATGGCCTTTTACTTTTTTGGAATGATAAAATTATAGTAAGTCAAGTGCTATCAACAATTTGGTTTTGAAGTCCAAGCTCAAAAAGAAGGTGAACAAGAGAAATTTTGGGCAATTTTTGTATATGCAAATACCGATCCCAAAGTGAGATGTCAATAGTGGGAATATCTCCAACAAGCCAAGAGCAAATGGGGGGATAGCTAGTTTATGGGTGGGGATTTCAATGATTTGATTGATAATACAGAAAAAAAAGGAGGTCAACCTCGATCTGAGGCTAGTTTTCATACGTTCAGGGGTTTCATCTAGAACATGGGAATGGAGGGCTTAGGATTTACTGGTAGAAAATTCACATGGGCAAACAATAGAATGCAAGAAGGTTTTGTTGAAGAAAGACTTGACAGATATTTTAGATCAGCATCCTGGATGCTCAAATATTCTAATGCAAAAGTCAAACATTTGGAAAAGCAGTCATCCGATCATTCTTTACTCTTATTGGGTATACATCGGGGTAGTCACAGACAGAAGAGAAGATTCTATTTTGATAAACGATGGATTCAACAGGAGGGAGAACAGCAATAATAGAGAAAACATGGAACATGTCACAACTTGGAACCCTAATGTATCAAGTAACTGGTCGAATCAACAATGTAGAGTCGAATCAATAAATAGGCAGAAATGAGCATATAATACGGCCAGAAGGATAGTGGAGCTCAAAGGGCAACTGAAATTGATGAGCCAAACAGGGGGAACGAGGGATTGGAAAACTTGAAAGATTTTAAGAGGGGATCTGCACAAAGCATATAGAGAGGAGGAACAGTATTGGCACCAAAAATCTCACATTCAATGGCTTAAAGAGGGTGATAAAAACACAAGTTTCTTTCATGCGTATATAGTACAACAAAGAAGATTGAATGCAATTGGTTGGTGAAGGATCTTTGAGGGATTTGTGAAAGTCAAGGACATTAGGGAGGAAGTATCGGATTTCTACACAACCATTTTTACTACTTCATTTCCATGAACAACTAGCCATGCTTGAAAGGCATCTCAAAATAGTCACAAGTGCCATGAATCGGTGCGCTAAACCAAACCATTGAGGATGCTAAGATTATGAATGCTTTATTTGGCATGCACTTAATAAGGCCCCAAGGCCGGATGATGTGACTCCTGTCTTCCAACATTACGCATATAGTTCAAAAAGATGTTATTTTTCTTTGTTAAAAGTTTTTGTCCATACCAAAATGCTCAAAAGTGTTAACCATATACTCATTACCCTCATCCCCAAAATAAAGAACCCAACCCAAATTACTCATTATAGGCCAATAAATTTATGCAATGTGGTTTACAAAATAATCTCTAAGATCTCTAAGATTTTGGCTGAAAGAATTAAAAATTGCCTCCATTGTTGCATACATAAAAGTCAAGCTGCTTTTGTTCCTGGATGGCAAATTTCGGATAATGTTGTCATCGCGCGTGAATGCATACATTATATTAATAGTCTTAAGATATCAAGAAGGGGTTTTATGGCCTTAACATTAGATATGATGAAGGCTTTTGATAGGGTTGATTAGGGTTTTTTATCTAAAGTTTTAACTAAAATGGGATTTTCTGGACAATTTATAGGCTGGATTATAAAATGCATTAGTACCTTATTTTTCTCTTTTAACATAAATGGTGAGGTCAGTGGATATGTGAAGCCCACAAGGGTATTAGGCAAGGAGATTCGATATCTCTTTATTTGTTCATAATCATTTTGGAAGTCTTTTCAACTTTGATTAGAGAGGTCAGAAGTGAGGTACATACCGAAAGATGAGATTGTGTCGGAAAGGTCCTCTTCTCACTCATCTATTTTTTGCAGATGACTCTCTACCTTTTTGTGAAACTACAGTGGAGCAAGCTCTGATGAAAATCTAAGAGCCAAGGTTGGAACAATCAACCATCTAGCCAAGACAACTCAACCAAATTCAAGAGAGACAAATCTAAGAGCACAAGTTGGATGTTTAGTTGAGAATTCGCCTACAAAGAGTCATCCACATGTTGATCCATTACAAGGTATTACAAGGCCTATGATTAGGTCACAAATTAAGAGAATGAAAGCTACCTTAGCATCTCTTATAATTGAATTAAGTGAAGCTCAAGAAACTAAGGCAGCAAGGAAAGCAAGGAAGACTTCCGGTCTTAGCTCATCATTTGTCATTCTAGTCATCCATGAAGAATCAAGAATGAAGGATCGAGTGTGGCTAATTTTCACCTGTGTAATCAAGATCTTTAGGCCACTTCTCATCACAATCCAAGTTCGAATTTGAAAGGTTCTAATTTGGCAAGAAGCAAAACAAGTTCAATTCACTTCTCTAATCCAACCCACACTTGGATTCAGCTTTAGGCAATATTATTTCTTCTTCATGAACGAAATTAGAAGCTTCCAAGACCATATCCATGATGTTTAGAGAATTTTTCAAATTCAGATCTAGAAGATTTAAAGAAGCTTCCTAATTCAATTCAAGATTGGAAAGCACAATGCTTGAAGGCAACACAAGTTTGGCTAGCACACAAATCCAAATCAGCCTTGGATTAGTTTTAGTTTTAGGCAACTATTTTGTTCTATTTCCTTTTCTTAGATTAGAATACTTTTAGTAAGTATTTATTTTAGTAATTATTCCCTTAGTTAGTTTCCTAAAAAGGTAATCCAACTAGGGAATGGCTTTCTTAATTATTACACATTGTAACCTATAAATAGAAGCCATTCAACCTCAAGAAAATACAGACTTTTGATCAATACAAACTTGAGAGCTTTTAGCTTTTCTTTGAGTTCTAGTTTAAAACTTGCTTTGAGTCTTGAGGATAGCCTCTTAGGTTCATGTTTAAGCTATTTTGTTGAGTTTCTTTCTCTCAACAATTTGAGTGTGCCGTTGGTTCCAAAGATAGTCAAAGTTCACATCATGGGTCTTTGATAATTCCATTGGGTGTCAAATGGACAAAAGTAAGGTTCCAAGGATTGTCAAAGTTCACACCTTGGGTCTTTGATAACTCCATTAGGTGTCTTGCTAAAGGAAGACTAGTTCAACCTAGAGGACGATACTAGGACTAACACTCTAATATATGTTCAAATTCTTATTCTTTGATTTAAGATTCGTATTAAGCTCAAGACGTCAAGGATTATGGAAGATTACTGTAGCATCAAGGTAGCTAATTAATTTGACTAAATCTTATGTTCTTTCAACAGCACATAGAAGGAAGTGCTAAAAATGCAATCATTCAAGTCTTAGATGGTATAAAGGAGCAAAAAGCGCAAGATTCTTAGGACTACTCTTGGTTATTGGCATATCCAAGAAAAAGTTTTTGCTTATGTTATCAAATTAGCTAAGAAGAATTGCTAATCTGAAAACCCAATTTTTAGCCAGCAAGTAAAGTAGTCCTTGATTCCTTACCTATTTATATCATCTTATGTTTCAAACTACCAATTGGAATATGCAAAGTTTTGAGTAGGGAAGTAGCAAATTTCTAGTGGGACTATAATACAAATAATGGTACAAAAATTCACTGGCCCACATAGTCCAAGTTAATAGCTTTGAAAGGTATGGGAGGACTAGGTTTTTAAGATATACAATTGTTTAACGACTCCTTGTTAGCCAAACAATTGTGGAGGTTAATTCAATACCCTAACTTGCTAATGAGCCGAGAGATACAAGCGCGGTATTTTCCCCAAAGAAAGTTAATGCAAGCCAAAGTTCAACAGAATACATCTTGGTTGTGGAGATGTTGGATGGGTGCAAAATATATATTGAAAATGGGGATAAGATATCAATCGGGGGATGGCAAATCAATAAGAATTTGGGAGTCTCCATGGCTGGCACATAGAGCAAATTTCAGGCCTCTTCCAAAGGAGTACAATGAAGTATCAATCATTTGGTGCCATCAACTAATGATGGAAGAGGGAGCACAATAAAATCAAAGTTTGATAAGAAAACTGTTTCAGCCTGAGGATGCAAAAGCAATTCTTAAAATCCCGCTAAGTCAGGAAAGAAGAAAAGATAAGTTAATTTGGCAACATGACAACAAAGGGCAATTCACGGTTCATTTTGCCTATCAATTTGCTATAGAACAGCAAAGAGCTTAGTTAAATATAGCTACCAGCTATTATGGGTTGGAGTCAATTAAGCGTATGTGGCTAAAAATCTGGACTTTTCAGATTAAAGGAAACCTGAAGCATTTCTTGTGGTGCAGTTGTCAAGGAATTCTGCCTACCAAAATGGAGTTGACCAAAAGAAGAATTATTCTGATTCTATATTCAGTATCTGTTGGGATTATAAGGAAACCATTGAGCATCTTTTTTTTACATGTGCTAGGGCAAAGATGGTATGGAGAATCTCTCCCATAAAATGGGATGGTTTGAGGATGGAAAGCGGTTGTTTTCGACATTGGTGGGAAACATTAAGCAAGTCGGGAAAGAATTGAATAAATGACCATTTGAATCTTTCAAGATACATTCTATGGATGTTGTGGAAGACGCGAAATCTCCGTTATTTGAGGACAAGTAAATCACCAAGGAAGTGGTGGATCAAGCGCTTTGGAATGGCAGATTATAAAGATATTTTTGAAGGGTTGAGCAGAATTCTTGAACAAAATTGCATCTTATTATTATATATATATTCTTATTTACTTAGTTGCCCTTTAAGCATTTATTCATTTTTACTTATTATACAGATCGTTTGTTTTGGAGATTTTGCATAAAGACTAGCTATCCTTTCTTCCAATTTTGGTTGTTATCTTACCTAAGTAGGTTTTTTTTTTTTTTTTTGAAACCCTTTCATCGTGAGACTGAGTCATGGCGGTAATGTAGAAGGATGACAAGTGGTCAGATCCATGGTCTTTTGAACTATGGAACCCTACTAATGGAAACTTGATACTAAGTACACTTGCTCAAGGATTGTAGCAAGAATAACAAGTTAGTCACTGTGAGTTGAATATGTATACTCAAAGGAAAAGAAAGAAAAAAAGGGGCAAATCAAGAAAAAAGAGGCTAAAGCAAGTTGGAAAAAAAAAGTGCTAATAACACTATTCAGATTTGTTTTTCATAGGCTAATTATTATAGAAGTTTTGGTCAATTATCCTTTTAATCTAAGTGTTTATTTATATATGTATATACTTATGGTTTTTTGATCTTCCCACACATACCAAGCTATTGGGTCCTATTTTCTTTTTCTTTTTTTTGGAAGAAATGTAAATGAATTAATAACTCCCAAAAGATTACAAATCGAGGCTAAGCCCAAAGGTCACCCATTGAAACAAATCACACAATGGGAGGTTTGCCAATGTGAAAGACAACCTTCACAAAATGAGATCCTAATCAAACCGTCCCAATACAAAATGAAATCTTGATCCGCAATACTACCAATTAGTAGAGCTTTGCCAAATGAGTAGCCCGCATCACTTGGAATTTGATTTTGTCCACAATCGTAGAGCAAAGAAATCGGTGTGTCCTCAAAGAGTCTCACATTTCAAGCTTCCCAAATATAGTAGATAGAAGTGGCTAAAGAGATACATCTAGATTTGCCAATAGTTCCCGATTGCCTTTTCCCACGTGATGACAGTGAGTAACACTTTGTAAAGATGTGAAGTTCCTTGGGATGTGCATCCATAGCCTGATTTTAGTCCAAATTCTCAAGAGAAAGGACATGAGAAGAAGAGGTGGTTGCTAGATTCCATAGAGACTACAAAGACAGCAGTAAAGCTACGGTTGAGCAATGGAGCTCTGTCTACTGTGAGTAGTTTGCCCCTACTCGGTCCTACTTTCTTGAATGTGTTAAGATGTTTCCATGGGAATTAGATTTTTGTTGTTTTTGCTTTTGTTTGAATTAGTGTAGTGAAGCATTTGTTTTTGTTCATCACGTAGTGTGAGGAGGGGTAAAAGAAAGGAATCGAGGAAAAATTAAAGCCAAAAGAATGAAAAAAAAAGACAAATGATGAAAAAGAAAAAAGAAAATGGAAAAAGGGAAAAAAAAGATAATGCAATTATAATTTGTCCAGTTTTGTTATTCTACTAGAATATATCCTATATTTGTTTCTGTCCTACACATGACTGCATTTACTAGTTAGAGGTAGGTTTAGGTATTGTGTTTGTAATCGGGTAACTTATTGTTAATATACTTTTGGACTACTACTTAAACTTGATGAGGTACCTTCCGAGAGTTTTGCCGCTTATATTGTGGCGATTATGATCAAAAGAGAAGGCAAAAAAAGTGGAGACATTATTGTTGGAAATTACTGAATTCTTCCTTGGTGGACTGGTATTCCAAATGGTTCTTGAGGACAGTTTCTGCATTATCAAATTACAGTTTACTCTTACTCACCTTTATTTTCTCTTGCTTTTGTTGGGTATTTGGATTCGATACTTACTGATTTTTGTTATCGGTTTTGAACTCGTAAAATTGGGTTTGCTACCGGACTCTTTTGCCCGAATCTCGGTTTCTTTTTTATCGATTGTTTGATGACTCGATAGATTTTTCCGTCTTCTTTATTCGATTGTTGGACTATATACTTGAATGATGGAATGGAAATTTATTGTTGTTTCAACTCGATGCTTTTTGCTCTTGTTAATTTTTCTTGCCTTTACTGCTTTCTACTCGAAGGAGGATCGCTAGGTACCTTTTCATTCGGGTCTTTTGTTTGGGAATATTTTGGTTGGTATGGAATGGAATTTTCGATTTGTGCTTGCTGGATTGGTCTTTGACTCAAATATATTTCCTAGATTATATCATTGCTTGATGGAATGGAATTTTGTTGTTGATCTATATCCGAATGGAAATTTGTGGCCTTTTTGGCTTTGGATTCTAATTTTTTTTGCGAAGGAAGGAAGAATGGCTTTCTTGGCTTTTGTTTAGTCCATCTTCATTTTGGTTTTGTTTAAGAATGTTTGTTTTCTTCTATAGCGTTAGGTAGAATCTTCTACAATAATTATGACTATATTGCAATTAAGGTACAGATATAGTATGGATGCATAGTCATTTATTTGAAATTAGTTGTTTTCACTATATTTGAAGACATCAATTTTTGTGCAATCTTTTGACATTAGTGGGTTTTTCCCTATGTATAGAATGATATATGGTAGTTAGTCATAGACTAGTTAGTCTTGTACTCAATGGGATAGCGGTTTTCTTGACCTATTATCACATTTTCCTCCTTGGCTATTGCATTAGACCAAGGAAATCATTTAGCATTCTTTGGCTATCACTTGTATAGTTGAATTATTTTATGAAATGATATGACTAACGTTTTAGGAAAAAAAAGAATTAGAAGGGAAAAAATACTTATATTTTTCTACACTATTTGGAAGTTGAATGACATGATTTTTCTATTGGAAATTTTAGTGTCATTTTTCATTCATACACTTTGTGTAAGAAAAATGAGATGGTATTTAAAAATGCACAAGTTATATAGTATATTTACCATCTAATCTCAATTTGTTTTTCCCCCATTTGTGGCATTTGGAGATTTTAGGGTTGAAGTTTGATGTTGGTACTAATGCAATTTAGGGTTTTTTTTTTTTTTAGGTTGTTTAGTACATTACAAGAAAAATGAGTTTCAAAGACAACAAAAATTTTGTCACCAAAAGGCGAATTTTCATCACCAATACCATTTAGTGATGAAAAAATGGTTCAACAACTTGTCACTAATATTCCATCACTAAAGGTTTTGTAATGAAAGATGAAAGTCGTCACCAAATGGTTGAATTTGGTGACGACATGAGGGCGTCTTCAAAATTAGTAACGAGAAAATGACTCCAGCAAAGGGTTGGGAATTTTGTCACTAATAAGTAAGAGTCGTCACCAATTTTGACCGGTTGGTGACGAAATTTGGTGACCACATTGAAATTGGTGACGACAAAACCTCTTCATTCAAAGTACGATCGTCAACGACATTTAGTGACGACATTTGGTGACAAAAATAGTTGTCAAGAAAATTGGATTTGGTCCATTCTTTAGTGACAAGAAAAGTTTGTCAACGAAGACTACTTTATCCAATTCAATTAGTGACGAAGAAAAATTGTCACTAAATAGTGAGCATAGTGACAACTTTTAACCAAAACTGTGACGTGTTTTGTTTTGGTGTCTTATCAACAATACCATCACTGTATTGATCATAACACTATTCATCCTTACAATACATACATTATCCCAGTCAAAAATATAAAGGCAATCATACAAATCATTGAATATCCAAAAATATTGAAATAAAATAAACAAAAGTTAGAGTTTATCAATTCAAGGAACGACATCTTAATTCACCACAAAACATGAAAAGTAATGTACCAACATCCAATTTGGAACATGACAAAACAATATTATTCAAACACTTCAGTTATCATATTCACTAAGTTACGCCTTTAACCCAAAAACATTTCTATACTATACTAGATTATAGTGCGGATCTAATAGACATGTAAACCTCTTAAAGATATCAAAAAACTTACACTCTTAATAACCAAAACCCAGATAATTAGCCCTCATCTAGACAAAGTCATGTACTTTTGAAGCAGCTGTTCAGATGCTCCACTCAATCATTCTACTGCCAGTTATCGAAAAAGTGCAGCTTACTAACCTTACCACATCTAGTTTCAAATAAGTTTTGAGATAATATCATTTACCACCCTTGTAGTTTTGTAATATATCAAATCAAATCCCGTAGTTTGAAAAAATATCAATCCCCCCCTCCCACCGAAAAAAAAATCAATTAGTGCCAATTCTATTTGACTTTCTGTCATGTTCACATCATAAAATAGGATCTTATTAGCTTCAGAATGAAAGCCAAAGGTGTCCAGTACCAATTGCAACTCATAAGTTCAAAATCTAGATAATAGTTGTCTTTGGACGAATATAGTGAACAAAGTTTACAGCTAATACACACAAATATATTGGTTTTTGCATCTTAAAATAACTAAATAAATAGGCCAGATTTAGGAGAATAGATAAGAACAAAACTACCTAGCCCCAGTAATAGTCATGAATTACTAAACTGCCTCTGCCTAACTTGTTAGGTAACGCAAATTGTCACACACAAATTGTCATCATGTAAATAAATTCACCACAATTAGTAGACAAAATACAAAAGATGGGTTAAAACCGCATGAAATAGACCAAAAAAAAAACAAAACTTTTCTTTCTAAACAGAGCATGAAAATTATTTGATTTTTTGTATAAGAAAATCTTGAAATTGGTTAAGAAGCAGAGTACCAATTAAGGAACAACATTGAAGAACATAAAAAATAAAAGAAATTTTGAAGCTTTACTAATAGGAACGACCATATTGAGCAAGTTCGAGAAACCCTAGTGAGCGGAGGTGAAGGTTGAAATCGTGGATAGTTTGGCTTGGCCACCACCGTGAGTGGTGGCTACCGAGGTCGCCTGCAAATCGACCGCGAGAGATTTCTCCTTTAGCTTCGAGGCTTCCAACACTGCAATTGAATGAGCAATGGTTAGCTTAGGTCGCTTCGGGGAGCTTGGGCTCTTGGGCTGTGCTGGCGGCGGCTGACGGAGGTGAAGCTAGGTGACTGATAGTTGATAATTTTTAGTAATTTATATCCTTAAAACTTAGAGATTTTAAGTGAAATTAATAAATTTTACTATTAAGTTGTGGTAGTTTTTGTGTTTTATAGGATTGTTAGTAGTAAAATAATTTGTTAGAAAAGATAACCGATTAGGAAGATTTTGCAAAATTTACTAATAAGATAAGATTTGGTTGTTGCAGGTTGCTACCGTTTGAGTTTTGCTGTCATTCAAATTCTTACAAGACTATGCCACGGTTTGAAATTTCAAGACATAGCATGGCTAAACTGAATATTTAGAAGACTGGGTCAAAACTGAAATCGTTGAAACCATCAAATAAAGAGATAAGATTTGAACTAAATCTTATAGCTGGATTTTATCCTCCAACTAGAAGATAAAGGGAGCAAATCTTGAAGCAAATCTTGGAGAATGCTTGGAGAAAATCTTGGAGCAAAGCAAGGATCAAAAAGTCTATAAATTCTTGAGAGCTTTAGTAGTTTTTGAACATTAGGGAGTCGTTATTTTTAGAGAGTAGTTTTACAGCATTAGAGTAGATTTTAGCATTTGTTTCTTCCGGTCATCTTTTCTTAGTTCATTTTGTAGAATGTTTAATTTTCATGAAATTCTTTGTTTAAGCATTATGTCTAGTTAGAGTTCTTCAACTCTAGGAACTAGGATGTAACCTTTGAAGCTTTCTTTAATTTAATCAAAACTATTTGGTTCTTTTTCACTTTTCAAAATCCATTGTTCTTGTTTTACATTACTTGTAAGAACTTGATCAATTCTTGCATGATTTAAGGTGTTGGATGATGGAATGAGACTTGAAATTCAACATTAGTTGGTAGGAACTTTGGCTATGAATGTGGGGCTACGAGTAGAACACAAAATAGCAACTTTAAATTCTTGAGTCCTTAATGTATTTGTGTTAAATTTTGTAAACATGAGAGTGATCACAAAGTTGCATGAATAAGAGGATACGCCTCAAGAGAAGGTACTCTTAATTGAGTGAATGGTTGTGAGAAAAGTGAAAGAAAAAGGAATCAAACTAGTGTAGATTGAATTCATTGAGTCTTTATTTGGTGAAATCCAAGTTCCTAGAGGTTTTTAATCACTTGTATTTTCCATATTTAGCTAAATATTCTGCTTTGTTTTCATCACTACACAAATTTCGAGAGAGATCCAAATAGTTTGAAAGTTTCTTTTCCATTTGTTACTTGACATCCTCCCTGTGTGACGATTCTGAACTAGCTTTATACTACGAGCTACGATTCTTTAATTTGAAGGTAGTAAAGACGAAAAAGTCGCATCAGTGACAAAGAGAGCTTGGTGGCACAGTTGTGAGGTGGTGATGGAGGGAGCTCAGTGGTCAGTAAAATGAGTGATGGAGGGGGCGGCAAATGATGAAATAAGCCCTAGAAACAGAAAGGTTCGGGAAAGGGGGGAAAATTGGGAAGGAAGGGGTGGAAGATGTGTCATATGTAAGAATTAAAATAGTTATTATTATAACATTACCCATACTTTCCTTCTATTTGAATTTCAATCGTCTAATAAATGTAATTTTATTCAATCACATTCTCAATATATATATATATATATATATATATATATATATTAGATTTAACATTTTTATTTATTTCTTTATCTATTTATATATCTATTTATTTTATTATATATATACTTTATTATATATATATTTATAGTTTTAACATTTTTATTTATTTCTTTATCTATTTATATATCTATTTATTTTATTATATATATATATATTTTATTTTATGAATTTATGTCTTTAGGTTCATCGATCACGAACCCTAACTAGTTTGGGATAAAGGTGATGATGATGATGATGATGATGATGATTACATTCTCAAAATATATTTATTTCTTTCAATTGCACCCCTAACACTTAATACAAAATATAACTTTTTTAGCTTATTAATTAATATGATCAATTAGTAAATTAAAAAATATCTTTAATTATTTTAATATAGATTAAAAGGCTAACATAAAATTTTAAAAGGTGTAATACAAAAATATAATAGCTTACTTAAATGATACTTTTAGTGAAAATTTAGAGTAAAAGTCATAATAACGATGTAGTATGGTTGGAAAGACAAATTCATCCACTACCCTCTTTAAAAAGTGGATAATAATGAAGTATAATTTTATTTTTTTAAGCATATCACATTAGTCACTATGACTTTTCACTATAAATTTTCAGTAAAAATATCATTATTCATAAATATGTGTGTGTAATGTGTATGTACTAAACTACTTATGTTATGTACTAATTACTTATGTTATAACTATATTAAATACTAGGTACCATATATATATATCTACTAACTACTTATGCTAATGATTCTTGTTTTACTTATAAACTACTTATGTTATAGATTTTACGTCTAACTATCTATGTATATGTATTAACCCTTACTTATGTTATAATATTACATTAGTGTTTGTAACTATTTTGAAACTATTTTTGATTTGTGATTTTCTTATAAAGACATATAGTCCGTAATAAATGTCAAAACAATTCATTATCATTAATCAATAGTTTATTTTAATACTAAAAAAATTATGTCCTTCAAGTAATTAAACTTATGTGCACAAATTGAAATTGAAAAAGATGTTTAGTACTAATAAATGAAAAAGATGTTTAGTCCAATTGTTATTCTTCACCAAAGAAGACCCAAAATCAATAGTGTATTGTAATGCTAAAAAGACTTTGTGATGAAGTAAAATCATATATGGACCAACATAAATAATAGGGTGTCCTAGTATAATTATTAGAAATTAAGAGTCAAAATATAAGTAAGTTATGTTTGGCACATTGAAGAATATGCTTAGTCCAATATCATTTTCTTAGCCAAAGAAGCGTTATTTTTAATTAAAGTGTACCTAATATAACACTCTATGCTTGAAATAAAATAATATAGGTAAATTCATAAATTTTAGGATGTCTTAGTGCAATTATTAGAAATTAAAAGTCATAATTTTAAAAGATAAGTTTGGCCTAATGAAAAAGCTACATAGCCCAATCATTATCATTAGCCAAAAACTCCAATCATTACATAAGTTATAGCCCAATCAGTTTTGCCCAAAACATATTTATTTAATCTATCCTAAATTATATAGTATAATACATATCTTGTTATTAAAATTTATTTACAAAAAAAAAAAAATCAGCATCGTTATACACTAAAACAAATATTTTACATCTCCATATTTAATAACATTATACACTTATATATATATATATATATATATATATATATATATATATATAGATAAAGATATATATATTTATGAATAAATGAAAAGCTTATAATTATTTTCATTTTTATTGTGACTACTTTTTATTTAAAATTTCTTTTAAAAAAGAAAAATCAATCTTATAATACACTAACAAAAAAAGTTCTATATCTAAATTAATAATATTTCACATATATCCACATAATATGCATATAGTTAATAATTTAATTGAGAATCATATATAAGTAGTATAAGTTACATATATGATAAAAAATTGGTGATGAGAAAAATTGTCATTAAAAGGCATCTAAATTGGTGACGATAAGAACTTCATCACCAATGAATAAACTTTAAGATTTTAGTTACAAGAGTAATTCTAAATCACCTATTTTCGTCACTAATTGCATCCAGGAGGAAACCTTCCCGCCATGTCCTTTAATGATGACATGGTGATGATTTCTAGTGACTCGTCACCAAAGCTAGTGAGTTAATGCAAAATTGCTGACGAGTTGAGTTGTTGTTACCAAATATGGTATTTGGTGACAAGATTTTCGTTTGTCATTGTATTTTCCATCACTAAAAGCGATTTTTCTTGTAGTAGTACGATTGGGTTTTGTATCCATTTTGGGATTGACTTTCACATTTTTGTGGTAAGAACTGGTAGTTTTGTATTTAATTTGTGTGGTTTGATTTTACTAACTTTTGTTTCATGTTTAATGTGAACTTTTGTATCATATGTAATTTTTGTTAAAAGTTCTTACTAAACCTCTTTTATTGACTAATGATATGCTGCCTCGCGCCATTAGTCCTTAGTGTTCTAATAAAAATTTTGATATTGATGTAGTTGCTTATCATTAGTAGGCAGTGTTGTTTACGGGCAATAATTGGTAACAAACTAACAATTAGTTTTGAAATCTTTTCTTCTACATTTGTGTTTGCCTTCTCGTTGTTTTAGAGAGTTTATTACATCCATTTGCTCTCTTCTCTTTTCAAATGATCGTATTAATTCCTTATAGGATAAAGTTAGAGTCCTAAATTTGTCATTATCACTTGAAGTTTATCTACGCTCTAATATATGGTTTTGACTTTAAATATCAAAGACGTCACCTCATCATCCTCATTTAGAAATACAGAAGTTGAAGGAAATATAGACTTTTGAGAGAGAATGAATTTAAAAATGAAAAAGAAAAAATACAAAATAAAAAGTCTAAGCACTAATCTCTTTATCTACTTCTTCGACTTGAGGTGAGACCAAGGACTACAAATCCAAGTCCTTATCCACCTAGCACACCCGCAGCTTATCTATCATCATCAAGGAATTTTGAGATGCCAAATGATCTAATACGATGAAGGATGCCTCAAATCCTTCACTGCCTCTGCATACTCCCCAATAGCTTTACTCAAGGCCTGGAAATCATACCCATGCAAATCTTCCAACTTCAACACAAGAAATTTTTCCTTCAATCTGGATAGCGGCTCAATGCTTCTCTATCTCTATTGTTGCCTTACTGAAGCGTATGGCAAAGGTGCCAAAATCAACTTCTTATGCATATATACCCGCAGAACAATTCTAAAATCTATTTTGTAAACCTAACGCAATTGAGGAGTCCAACGGAAGTTTATCCCGAAGCGAGTTGCAGGTATTGGTTTCATCACCAATAATTATTAGGCTTATTTTAATAGTATTTACATGCTAATTTAAATTTTAAAAATTTCTAAAAAAGATTCAATTTTATTAGGCTTAGTGCGTATACTTTCAAATATGACTCTCCATTGTAAAAAAGATTCAATTTTTTAAGTTACAAGATATAATACACTTAATGCACAATTAAATATATATTTTACAATTTTATCCTTACTTTTTAAGTTGTGTTATAAATTAACATTATTAGTGTTTAAATACAACAATTTTACACTTAGACTCTTCTTTTGGGATAATTTTTTTAAAATGAACTCTTTTTGAGACAAAATAGTATTTTAAATTCATTGTAACAATTAAATTTTAAAAATTATTGGAAAACAAAATTAATGATTGCTGACAGGTTAGATTTCACAATCGATCTCTAACGATATAGGCTAGCCACAAATGGAGACTGGAGAAAAAATTAATTTCATTAAAAATTAATATAAAAATTGAGAGTTTGTTAATGGATGTCAACTTTATTATTATAATTTTGAAAGATAAAATTATTTTTACTAGCTTTTATTAATTTAAAAGTAATTGAAGTTCTTATTCTTATAAATTTTGAATTAGTTATTATGATTTCAGTAGACTTTTTTCCTTTTTCCCTCCTTATATTACTACTACTATTATTGTTGTTGTTGTTTTGCAATCTTTAATTTGCTTTTTTCACGTAATAATTGTCCTCTAAATATTTTATTTTATTTTTGTCAATGGGAAACATCTAAACTTTCTTAAATACTTTATGAGAAAAAGGAGCGCTACTGAGCTATAAAAGATTTGAAAACTTAATTACCAAAATCAAATAGGTACATAGCATCTACTTTGAATTTTTAAGCTAGCGAGAGATATATTTTACATGAGGAATAAACGTGTCGTCGCTTCCAAGAACCATATCCGTTGCTACCGGAGCATTAGTTTCCGGATATATTTTACCTGAGGAAGAAAAGTATCGTCGCTTCCAAGAACCATATTTCGTCGCTACCAAACCATTAATTTCGATTGAAAAAGAAAGAAAAATCATATGGATTGAATAAACAATAGTGGCACATGATTTAATATTCAATATCCATTGGGGATACCTGGAACTTGCAAAATGGGAATCATATGGATTGAATTAACAATAGCGGCACATGTTTTAATATTAAATATCCATTGGTGATACTTGCAACTTGCAAAATGGGCACATGGACGAATGTACCAAGTACCAACCTTTAATTTTCTAATATAACAAAATTGAGTGCGGCCAACTTTGGCCGGCAATGATTTCCTTTCCGGCCATTTAAACATTATCTCAATTTATAAATACAAGCACGCACATGAATCATGGTGAATCCGCGTAAGAAAATTAGTGCATGGATGAGCTGTACGTGTTGTCCTCAAGAACTAAAATTTAGTTCAACTATGAAGCGCTGCTGCTGCTGCTTTCCTCTCTTCATCATCAGCTTTATAATTTCTCTCTTCTTCCTCATTTCGCCCCAGCTGCCGGTATTAACAGAGGCAGCTCAATCACAAAGCAATAACAATGGCGTATATATAGTGTACACAGGAGCTGCGACCGCGTCCTCATCGTCAACTGGTGCTCAAAGAAAAACTTCCATCAGATTTTGAGCTCCTCCTCCGTCAAAAGGTCAGATTATCAAACTCAAATATGCACAAAATTGTTATACTAACGTTCATAGTTTTACTGCAAGTCTCCCCACAGGCTCCCCACCTCTTCCCAAGAGTCAAGCTACTCCTCCGTCCAAAAACAAAGAGTCCACTTTGATTTAAATATAAATTTTTATTAATTATTTGATACAACACACTTAATAAATTAAGTAAATGTATAATTTTTCATTTTTATTCTTACTTTTAATTATGAGTATACATAATTATTATTAGTAAGGATATTTTAGAAATTTAGTTTGTGCAATTTTAATAATATTTAGAGTACATATTTTGAACATAACCATTAGGCAAATAAATCCAAATTCCACATGTAAACCAACATGCCTTGCTATTACTTATTAAATAATGATATTCATATGACTTTTCATAATAAAAATAATAATGATTGATGTGAAAAGTATGAAAAAATAAATCATCTCTTATTATTTTGCATGTTTTTAAATAGTATGATAATTGATTTTTGCCTTTTATACTTGTCATATTAGTCGTTATGAAATGTTATTATGAGTATCATTACTCTTAGTTATTTATAAGCAAAAGTATTGATTAATTTATGTGAAAACAGTTCGTTCTCATTTTGTATATTGATCGAAAAGCAATTGCAATTTTTTAAGAAATTAAATGATTCTTTTTATTTAAGATTTGCTCATTTTCCAAACTCTCAAAGATGTGTCTAATTTCATTCACTATATTATGAAGTGGCAGAAGGAACATTTAATAGAATAATTAGTAAAATTAACCTAAAAATCAAAAGGAACATTTTTATGGTAGAATTCTATGAAACCTCTCCCAAACTTCATTGAAGTTTGGTCATTACTAATCCTTGTATTTGTTCAAGAACTGGTAGAAATTAAATCTCTGAAAAACATATTCCTCTCTCAGTTGGAAAGATACAGTCGTCCACAGGTACAACAATGGTTTTTCAGGGTTTGCAGTGCGATTATCAGAGGAAGAGGCCAAATCAGTTGCTCGAAGGCCCGAAGTTGTATCAGTTTTCCCCGATCCAGTGTTACACCTCCACACAACACGTTCATGGGACTTCTTGAAGGATGAAAGTTATGTTGGATTCAAGCCTCATCAGACTTCGAGGTCAATTTGCTCCTCCACTACTAGTGCAGCTGCAGATACCATAATTGGCATACTGGATTCAGGTTTCATTAATTCTAAAAACATGAGGAAATTATTTCTTTGTGCTCAACGCACCTTCTAATTGCCAGTGTTGATTCAGGGATTTGGCCTGAAGCAAAGAGTTTCAATGACGACGGTATGCGTCCAATTCCCTCGAGATGGAAGGAAAATGCATGGAGGGGCCTGGTTTTAGTTCTTCTAACTGCAACAGGTATAGTATACAAAAATCACTACAGTGGAGAGTTGCATATTACAGCGCAAAATATTACCTTTTACTTATATTGTACTTGTTGTTATTATTTTAGTATTTCAAAGAATTCACTTTGTCCCACATTAGAATAACTGAGCTTTTGTCCCTCTTTATATTGAGGAACTCGTTATTGAACTTCTGATGACGAAAAACTAGTGGCAGTACTCATGTACCATTCGATTATTTTGATCAATTTTTCCATCAGTACTTCCCTACAGCTTAGACACTGACTTGCGATTGGATCCAGCCCTGTTTTGTCTATATTTGGAACTACTTGAGTATTCATAATTAGCTTCACTGGATTCAAATGATGGTACACCATATACTTTCTTGTAATTTAAAGCACAGGATTGGGGTTATTTACTGTTTCGTATTCCACTTGCATCAGGAAACTGATTGGAGCAAGGAATTACATTGTTTACGGTAAAGAAAGGCGTAGTTTGATTTAGGGGTGTTCAAAAATATCCATGGATCGGATCAATCGGCTAATTCGATTCGATCTGATTCGAAAATTCGGATCGAATCGAATCAGATCAAATGAAGATGAATTTTTATATAAATCGAATCAGATCAACGGATCGATCCGCCGTGATCCGATCTGATCCGATTGAGCCTAACCCTATTGTTTTTGTGTCAACACTCTCTCAACTTTTCCACAAAATATTCCACTTTAAAGTTCAAACGTGGCCGTCCGACCATCAGCCTCCGTCACCATCGCGTCGTTGTTTTCTTTCTGCTCAAGGTTGGCTTGCCTGCACACCTTCTATTTTATATGGAAATGAAGTCGCTGTTCGCGATTTTGTCCCAGTCTCCGATGTCCTCTGTCTCCGAAGCAAAACCATCAAGGATGAATCTCATTCTCACCCCGATCACAGTTTGGGAGGAAGAGTTATCCCTGATCCTGAATCAGCTGAACCCATCACAGCTACATCTGTGCAGTTAATGGTGCTCAGATTCCATGATCTTCATCCCATCAACCGTCACTTCCCTTTGAGATCAAGGTTCTCTTTCCGTCATTTTTATATGTTTGGATTTGTATGTTTATTTGTCTTGGATGGGTTTTCTTTGCTGTTTATGGGTTTTACATAAGATATTTTCTGGGTTAGTCTTATTTGTGCTCAGTCAAGATTGGATTTTTATTAATATTTGGTATTTCTATTTCTCTGTATGATTGTCGAAGTGTTTCAATATTAGCTTTGGCTTCCTTTGTTTGCCTTTCAAATTGTTGTCTTTTAGTTTTCTTTCCTTTCCTTGTTTTGCTCAGATTTTGTGTTCTGCTTTGAGATTAATGCAAATGGTTGCGGCGGTGAAATTGTCGGTCATTGATTTGGGCTTCTAATTTTGGTGTAAATTCTCTGTAATGTACTAGTGGCAAAAATGTTTTGGAAGATCTGGCACTTCAATTGGGAATTCTGTGTTTGCTTTTCCTTTTCAGTAATCAAAGTTGCGAACTTTGGGAACTTTATCCAGATTATTGGTAGCATTTATGCTCTAATAGCGTAAAAAGACTAGCTACAATTTTATCCAATGCTCCTTTGTAATGAAGCTGTAGATGTTGAAAGTTTCACAAAATGATATCTTAATTTATACACAAGCAGGAAAGAAAAATACCATAAGAAGAAGACACGTCTCTGCTTACAAATATTTGATGTCCAATTCCTGCACATTTTTCACCTTCTATGTTTTATTCAGATAAATCAAAGTCCGGGGTTGGTAATAACCCCAATGAGGAGCCATCTAATGCAAAAATGGACCAACAGCGCATATTGCTGCACAGACATTTACATTTCGTGAGCTTGCTGCTGCAACAAAGAATTTCAGGCCAGAGTGTTTGTTGGGCGAAGGTGGGTTTGGACAGGTTTATAAAGGTCGGTTGGAGTCAGGACAGGTATGTTCAGATCTTCTTATCAAGCTTCTATCCATGCATGTGTTGTTGCAATTTAGGGCCGTTGTCTTATCTTCTTGTTGGTTACTTGACATTGTCTGAATGGTTGCTTTTGCAGGTTGTTGCAGTTAAACAACTTGATCGTAATGGTCTTCAGGAAATAGAGTTTTTGGTGGAAGTTCTTAGGCTTAGCCTATTACATCATCCAAATCTTGTGAACTTGATTGGTTGTTGTGCAGACGGGGATCAAAGGCTCCTTGTTTATGAGTTTATGCCTTTGGGATCTTTAGAGGACCATTTACATGGTTAGGCTGCTTTTATTAACGCTCTTTTAGTCTTGAGCAACCTTTTTGGTATATTTATCACTTATTTTGCTAGTCCCAATTGATTATATAGACTGAACTTTTGGCATTTTAGCAAGAGTTTAATTCATGGTTTTGGAATCTACTTAACGCATGTCATCATATTGTGTTTTCAAATGCCACAAACAAGAGTAGTATTACTAGTTATAGTTATGCAGATTATAAATTGGTCACAAACCAAATTTGAACTTTCAAGTTTATGAACTACTTGTTGAAAGAATATCAGAAGAACAAGAACTTTCAAGTTTATGTCTGCTAAAGGTTATATATGCCTTCTTCATATTATGCAGTTTTTGTTCACCTTATATTCACTTTATTTGTTCACCTTCTTTTGGTGGCGTGTTACAAACCAACGAAACAAAAGTATGATACTTCTCTTAGCTTTGATCCATTCAGCATGAAATCAATGCATAGTTCTACCCATAGAATTGATTAAAGAATGTAGTATGTTTATGCTACAAAATAAGGGGAAAAAGAAAAAAGGGATCGATTCGGCCCAATCGATCCGATCCGGTCGATTTGGTTCGATCCGATCCGATCCAAAATTTTCGGATGGGACGGGTCGGATCGGATCGGTTCATTTGAACACTCCTAGTTTGATTGATTTGGCATAAGCAATGTAGGAAAATAGCAACAGAACGGTCAAAACTAAGGTGGTGTTTGGTTTGTGGGTTTGGGTAGGAATAGATTGGAATGGGTTGAGATTCTATTGTTTGGTTTGTAGGTTTGGAATAAATGAGAATGGAATGAAAGTAGTATACGTGAGTTTTGATGAAACCCAGAGGGTGTTGGGTTTTGTTAGGAAAGGTTTTAATAAAATGACATCATTTGTGTTGGGTTTTGTTAGGAAAGGTTTTAACAAAATGACATCATTTCATCATTTGGCCTCTGAATTTATTATTTTTTAAAGGAGATCAAAACAATATCATTTGGTGTCAAAAAGACACCAAAAGATGTTGTTTTGATCCTTAAAAAAAAAAATTTCTGCACGCTAAAATTGTAAGCATTGGGCGCACCACGTAGTATATCTGTTGCAAATCAAACACTGATTTGCAACGAGCATTTCACTTTTTTTCTCTTTTAAAAACAAATTTCACTAACGAGTAGAAAATATTTTTCTCTCGCAAACCGATATGCACTTTACCTATTTTTGAAACAAGATATGATTTAATTAAATATAATATAATGTAAAATAATAATATACTCGATTTGTTAATACCAGCTTAGATCTCACTGTTAATTATATTTTTCAAAACAAATCCACAAATCTGCAAACTGAGATAAGTTTTGGGATAGATACTGATTCTTAAATTAGTATTAAAATTTTTATGATGCAAAAATTAAAATTCTCCCTTGCATAATTAAGATGTATTTATTTATACTGAGGGTTTGAGATTGCACGATCAGTATCTCTCAAAATAAGTTACCAAATTCCATGTAACTTCTTAAAATATCATCATACTCACATACCTTTTATGATTCTAACCTTGTGGATCTTATATCTTACAAAAGTTGTATTTTTTTTTAGACAAGCCAAGGAGGCAAAGTTTATTATTAGAGATATAGAGTAAAAGGTTACAAAGTAGGAATCAGTAGCAAATGGAAGGACAAGAACATTCCTACGCGGCATACAAACTAAAACAATGTCATTCCTACGACATACAAAAGTTGTATGTCCTTATTATTTTCTCTAATACAAAATAAATATTTAACCCATGCAATAATATCACACTTTTAAAAACTACATATCTTTATTTTTATTTATTCCGCAATAAAATCGAGAGGGTCCTACCAAACGGTCCAAACCCCAATATTATGTAGTAACTTTGTAAAAATGAATAAGCAATGTGAATTTTGAACCAAAAAAAAATTAAAGAAAAACCTGTTAAGTCTTGTCGTTTTGGGTGCATGAATATTCCATAGATTTTAGGTCAGAAATGGCAGTCGCGTTGATTTCTTGAAGTGGAACTAAATCCCAGTATGAATCTAAAGGATTACGTCTAACAACTGTGGGACAGTGGGAATGACTACATACATAACCATAACAACTCACACCAACTCTAAAAGAAGCAAATACTATCATCACTTTCTTGCAGCCCACGCGAACACTACTTTTAGTGATCGTGTACACATTTTTTATTCTTTTGTTTGTTGTTTTTATGTTGAATATCTGTAATACTACATTTTAAGATCATTTTTATTAACTTTCTTCAAAATTTGTTGAGACTATGAATATTTTAATTTGTAAAAACTATTGTATTTTCCTAGATTAGAATTTTAACACTTAACGATACTTTTTCAACTATTTATAGTGCAATATTCATAGTGGGGAAAAGAACTTTATTAATATAATATTCATAGTTTTTACAACTTACTAAAGGAAAAAGAAAATATTTCTTTAGAAAAGACGTGATAAAAAGTATATATTAATGTCAATACAAATTCAGGTTGTATCATTAAAATTATTATTCAGACTTTTCTATTAATTGTTTTAGACACAAATGTCACACCTCTAAAATAAGGTTTTCATTAAAATGAAAAAAAATTGAAAGCTATTTTTGTTTTTAATTTTTGTTAAGGACGGAGGAGGAAATATTGAATTTTATGTCTTCGTAACATTAGGCCGACGAGTCTAACTTGAGTTTCCTATGCTTTTGCGGTGGGGAACGGAGAGTCGCCGGCACCGACACGGTCTCTACGCGCTCCCTACATTTTTGTCCATATACAAGATAATGCCAGGTGCCATCAAGCACTTATTTTGGATTCGTTAGATTCATCACAATGTTTGGGCCATGGTTGGAATTGACTTGAGTTGACTTTACCACATGTAGAAAACCAACAACGTTATAAAAGGCACAGAGAACAAAACAAAGACAAGAAACTTTCAAATCGAAACATTCACTTCATGGAAATGGATCATACCACTTTAATACCTGTTAAGTCTTGTCGTTTTGGGTGCATGGATATTCCATAGATTTTAGGTCAGAAATGGCAGTCGCGTTAATTTCTGGAAGTGGAACTAGATCCCAGTATGAATCTAAAGGATTACGTCTAACAACTGTGGGACAGTGGCAATGAGTACGTACCAAAACGTTATAAAAGGCACAGAGAACAAAACAACGACACAAAACTTTCTAATCGAAACATTCACTTCATGGAAATGGATCATACCACTTTAATACCAATCTTCCTGGTTGTTTTCTTGATGATGTCTTCCGGTACTTCAACATTTCCTATAGCAAAGCCTGGCTGCGAGGACCAGGATCATTGTGGTAATGTGAGCATTCCATTTCCATTTGGAACGAGAGAGGGTTGTTACCTTGACGAAGGATTCTCCATCCACTGCAGAAACTCTTCCAATGATGTCGACCCTCCCCAAGCATTTTTGAAGAACAGTGCAATCGTGGTAAAGATATATCTCCGGAAGGTCAGTTGCGCATTCTGTATGACGTGGGATATGATTGTTATTATCAGAATCAAACTCCTTCTGATTACTCCAGCCCGTGGATGCGCTTGGGCGGAACCATGAATTTCAACAGTACAGCCAATAAGTTCACAGCAATTGGTTGTGATACATATGCTACTGTTAAAGGTATCAGTGAAGAACGTGAAGAACGTACGTACAACACTGGATGTATGTCTACCTGTTATTACAGGGAAGAAGTTGAGGATGGTCCTTGCTCTGGTATTGGCTGCTGCCAGACATCTATACCTAATGGAGCTTGGCAGATCAATATCACGTTGGATAGCTATTACAACCACAGTTATGTCTCGGATTTCAATCCTTGCACTTATGGTTTGTGATTGAAGAAGCTGCTTTTAAGTTTTTGTTGATAATCTTACTAATATAGACAAGAATTTAAGTGTCCCTGTCGTCGCGGATTGGGTCATTGCATATGAGACATGTGAAGAGGCCAAAAGAACTTAACCTCATACGCTTGTAAAACTGAAACTAGCGTCTGTTATGACCAGGATGGAGCACTAGGTTACCGCTGTAAGTGCAAGGAGGGTTTTGAGGGAAACCCTATCTCCCATTAATGGCTGCCAAGGTAATCACTTGCTTGCTTAAGTCATCCCAGTTTGATTCATTACATCTTTCGTTTTGTTCTGTAAGTTGTGTATAGTTGGGAAATACTCAGATTTGTACTGAACAAAAAATCTGCAAAATATGTGATCGATAGTTAGCCACCTCGTGTGATCCAAGTAAATTAAATTGATTAAGTATTTTCTGTTCTAATAACAATTTATCAAACTTGTGCAGATATTAATGAATGTCAAAATTCAACTCTTAACAACTGTGCAGACAACAGTACTTGCGTTAACACGTTTGGAAGTTACGAATGCTTCTGTTACCAAGGGTACCATGGTGATGGGATAAAAGACGGAAAAGGATGCATTGCTGATCAACAACCACAAAAATAAAATAAATGATTGGCATATTTTTGCAGGTTTGTGTATTCAAGTGCATTTTTTCGATGGAAATGAAGAATAATATTCTTAGTATGTTTGCTTTTAAGTTTTTTTTCAGAAAAGTTTTTTTTTTGAAAAATATTAAATATCTAAACAACTTTTATTTTATTTCAAATTTAGAATTTTGCTAAAATTTTCTTTGCATTATTTTAAAAAAATTCTCCAACACACTTTTTATTCTCCTTCCAAACATTTTTCTATTAAAATTTCAATAGAATCGTTGCACTTCTTAATAAAAAAATTGTAAAAAGCCTTGAAACTAAAGATAGCCAATGAACAAAAGAGTAAAACATACACTTCTTGAACAGCGATTTCAGTTACAGGTATGACATTATTTGTAACTTCTATTTTTGTACTAAAACATCAAATTCCCTTCTGACATTTGGGTTTATTGATGATTTTACAACAGTTGTTGGCGTAAGTACAAGCAGCGCAATTTCAGTTGCTTTCTTCTTTTGCTTTTACTCCAGATTGATGAGAATAAAGGCAATTAGGCTGAGGAGGAGTTTTTAGAAAATGGTGGATTAATTTTACAGCAAAACTCACTGGACGAGGAGGAAGCCCTTATACTACCAAAATTTTCACTGTTGAAGAATTGAAAAGGCGACCAATGATTTTGATGAAAGCCAAATCATTGGTCGAGGAGGGTTTGGGACAGTTTTCAAAGGGAGTTGGTAGACAAAACAAAAGTGGCAATCAAGAGGTCCAGAGGAGTTGATCAACACCAAGTTGAGCAATTTATCAATGAGATGATTGTGCTTTCCGGAATCAACAATAGAAATGTGGTAAAACTACTTGGTTGTTGCCTAGAGACAGAAGTGCCATTACTCGTTTACGAGTTCATCGACAATGGAACCCTCTTTGAGCATTTGCACAACAAAATCAAAGCATCAAAACTTTCTTGGAACATTCGATTACGAATAGCATCAGAAATTGCTGGAGTGCTCTCCATTTGCACTCTGTTGCTTTGCCTCCAATTATCCACAGGGACATCAAGTCTGCCAACATACTTCTTGATCAGAATCACACTGCAAAAGTATCTGATTTCGACATCGAGATTGGTTCCAATGGATGAAAATCAAGTGTCTACAGTGGTGCAAGGTACACATGGATATTTAGACCCTGAATACTTGCAAACAAGTCAATTGACTCAGAAGAGTGATGTTTACAGTTTTGGTGTTGTCCTGCTAGAGATTATAACAGGAAAGAAAGTGCTGGAATGGGACAGACCAGAAGCAGAGAGATTTCTATCAAACCATTTCCTTTCTTCTCTGAAGGAAGGCCATTTGGTTGAAATTGTTGATAGTAATATATCTAGCAATGAAAATATCGAGCATATAAAGGAAGTTGCTATGATTGCCAAAAATGCATTAGTGTGAAAGGAGAGGATAGGCCACACATGAAAGAAGTCGCTAGGGAACTTGAGGCATTGGGGATAAAAGCTCAGCAATATCTCGTTCAAGCTGAAATTAATTCCACAAAAGTGAAGCCTTGGTTGGTATGCAATCAAAAGGATATGAAAGTAGTGATAATCCTACTTGCAGTGACCTGGATTCGGTGTGTCATACCATAACCGAGATAATATTGTTGCCAATAAGTGGTGGGAGATGAAGGGCATGAAAAGAATAATATGGTTGTTGATATATTTTGTAAGAAAGCATCAAATAACATTAATTTGTGTCTTGAAATCGTGTTGTTACCTCATAGATAAGTGTCAAGTTGTACCCATATCCATAAGGGAAATTATATACATATATGTATGTATGTATTCATAATTTTCTGTCGGAGTGCTATCTTGCATAATGACCTTTGCTTTCAATTCCGAAAATTTCAAAGACAAAATGTTTAGTATATTTCAGTTTAACAGACTCTAATGCTGTTGTATACGTGTGTTACCATTAATTGTCAGCATGTAAATAGTAGCTCGCGATGATTTAAGATGGGTAAATGACTCCAATAGTCACTCATGTTAAGGCTAAGTCGATTTGGTCATTAAGGTTGAAAAAGTTGCAATTGAGTCCTCAAATTTATAATTGGTGCAATTTTGTCCTAACTTTGTGATGCAGTGATTCTTTTTTTTTTTTTTTTTTTGACAAGCCAAAAAGCACATTTTATTATAAAATAGAAAGAGTCGAGGTTACAAGAAAGAACATAACAATAGCAATCTTACTCAATGGAAAAGCAGACTATTGAGCCCGCCAAAAACGCAGAAAATAGGGTGTAGTGTAGACATAGGCTTATTTTTCCGTAATCGCCAACAAATTGTGCAGTTTAGACACTCCTAACTTTACCAAATTTATCCGCCACACTATTTATGGCCCTCGGATGTGGTGACCTCCCAAAGGTTTAATTTTCCTTCAGAGATCTAAGTGATTCGAGACATTTTTAGGTGTCAAGAGGTATTATCCGGTTCTTCACCATGCGATTGCGTTAGCGAGTTGCTTTAATTACAAGAACATGGGAGCATTTCCATCTAGACTCAAAACACCCGAAAGCCTCACGGATAGCATAAAACTCAACTTGATTTGAATCCGTAATACCAACATGTTTAGAGAACACGCCCTTGTTTTACCTAAATCATCTCTATGATTCCCAATCCCGCCATGCCTAGTTTCCCGATAGCTGAACCATTTATATTAAACTTCATTCTACTGTGTTGGGGTCGAGACCGAGTGATACTTTCCTTCCTATATCCAAAACTTGCCTCACTTCTCGCACTATTAGGCCGTTGGAATAAGTCCGTGATAGTTCCTCAAGAAGATGGCCATTTCACCTTGAACCAAGTGGCAAAGCTAATAAAGATCAAGTCCATGAGTTGCACGAAATCAAAGCACTTATTGTTAAAAGTGACTGATTTCTCGCATTACCAGAATTGACCGTAATAACATAGAACAAGAGAATCCAAAACACCTTTCTTTGAAATCCGTAGGATTGTCGCCAACTATTTAGGAAGGTGGAAGGATCTCTCGCAAACCTAAGTAGTACCCCAAATTTCCAAGCACCTAGTCCATACCCTCCAAACTATTCCAACAATCGAAAAACAAATGTAGGACAAATTCCAATCAAAATTACAAAATGGACACATAGCAAGCTCCGTCGAATAATGCCCTCCTAAATGTAGACTGCTTCTAACGGAAGTTTTTATGTATTAGTTGCCAAACAAAGACTTCCATTTTTGGTGGACCATAACCATTCCATACTAGATTCCAAATTACTCGCCCTTGCCCTTGAGACAAGAATACGATTTGTAGAAAGAGAAAGTGGAATACATACCATTCGACTTCGCCAAATGATCCGATCCCGGGAGGACGGTTAGATATTGACCCCGCAGAGTATAGAGCAAGTCCTCCCACCGCTGCTTTCCCAATCAAGAGCATTCCTACGAAGATCAATCGCCCATTCCCAATGGCCATTCCTCCAATCTCGAACTCAACCACATATCCAATCATGTTTACAAACAAAGCAAAGATTCGAGAGAGAAGCATGTTTTTAGTATCATACCTTCTATCCATTCACCATGCCAAAAAAAGATTTTCTCCCTTCCCGAGCAAATGACCTCATCTTTAAGGAAACTACATCATAAAATTTATCGTGAGGGGATGAGAGGAGCAAAGTGATAGTTTTCCATGAATTAGAGACAAATATGTGATTGCAAAGAGTGGGGAAGAGTCTCTTTTGTCTAGCCTATATTTTTCCACAATAAAGTTCCGCCATAACGAATTCACCTCATTACCAAACCTCCATAACCTTTTGATAGTAAGGTCTGAGTTTTTCCAATGGAAGCTTCGATCATACCAAGCCCAAGCCACTTAGGAGCATTAATCGTGTGTTAGTCCACATAATGCAATCTACGTTGATGATCCGAACTAACCTACGTAAATTTCAGATCAATTTATTCATGTCATTTTTACACCACAACTGAGCTTAAAGACGCATAAGAAAAATATTGGCAAACTCGACAAGACAAAATTAATCGAGTTACTCGCCACCCATGGAAAGGTACCTTTTGCCACCAAAGAAGTTTTGATCTCATTTTATCCAAGATAGGCCTGCATGATTTGAGTCGCTAAGTTGGCCCCTAGAGGAAGGTCAAGGTATTTGACCGAAAAGGCTTCCACCTAGCAAGACATGAACTCAGCCCAACTGCATAAGAGACCTTTTCACATTCAACACTTTCATGTTCAGATTGATGAAGACAAGAGTGTTATCCGTGATATTGTAAGTGAGCTAACCAAGCTTCCTTGACCAATGCTCACTTCTCGAATAGCCCTGAGGACTCTTATTTTTGCATAAGAACACTAAACACTTCAGCCATGATATTGAAAAGCAATGGTGAAAAGGGATAGCCTTGATGCAGGCCTTTTTTAATGCCAAACTGCTTGGTAGAAGAGCCATTGATCAAAATTGACATAGACACAGTGGCCACACAAAAACGGATCCAACTTCTCCACTTACTTCCAAAATTCATCTTTATCATGACATGCTCAAAAAATCCCAGTCAACATTATCAAAAGCTTTTTCGAAGTCCACCTTCAACATGATGCCACTCCTGTTAGTTTTCTGAGATAGTCGATGTACTTCATTGGCTATTAAGAAGCGATAGCTTGTCTATTCTTTAGAAAGGCAAACTAGTTGCTCCCTATCACCTCATTGATCACCCATTTCAATCGATCACTAAAACTTTGGCCAGAATTTTATATATGCTCCCAACTAGACTAATAGGCCGATAGTCTTTTAGATGGACAGATTATCCATCTTTGGAACCAAGGTGATGAAGGAAGAATTCATTGCCTTGTCAAAAGACTCGACCTCAAATAAGCCATCTAGGAAAGACAACACGTCTGATTTGACCGACTTCAATGGTGTTTGAAGAAGTTCATATTGAAACCGCCGCCCCGAGCCTTATTCCCATCACACTACTTGATAGTTTCCCAAACTTGGTTTCGAGAATGGAACTTTGAGGTTATCCCTTTGTTCATCCGAGATGCTTTTGAATCGACAACTGGGTCCAAACACCAACTATCGACACCTTGTTGTGAAGGTCGAGTATTACTTTGCGATTTTATATATGCTCCCAACTTGAGGCATTGGGGATAAAGCTCAGCAATTTCTCGTTCAAGCTTTCGAAATTAATTCCACAG